>VMRM01000005.1:6928607-9850670 GCA_010277075.1 Poeciliopsis retropinna | reverse complement strand
ACCAGCTCAATACGTCTGCGTCGTTCTTTCTCCAGTTCCCTTCGCAGTGATTCTATGTACTTCTCATCACGCTTAACCTTCTTCTTTAAGAACTGTTTTTCATCCAAGGCGGCTTGAAGAAGTCCTTTCATCTTATTAACATCTATCTCTGGTTCTTGGAGACCTGCGTGAGACGGTCCAGGAACAGCCTGGTCTTCCGTCTCCTGTTCTGAATCCAATCCCAACAGCTTCTCGTACTCTTTGTCCCAATCGCGTATTTTCGTCATCTCATCATCGCTGGAGTCTGTGTTCAGTGAGTTGGACGATTGAAGGCACCGAAAATCAAAACAATTGGTCATTTTTGCTGCTGTCGAATCTCCTCTGTATCAGAACTTTGTGGGCTCAATGTTGGCGCGCAAGACATGAAAGCTTTAAAACTTCTTTGATCTTTTGTGATGTACATGACGTCTTCTGTGACCTCATCAGTGAGCTCACTGGACTTCTGAGGCAAGGTCTTGCTTCTGATCGTTGCTATGGAAACGATCAGATCACTTCTGCATGAGTCAAGCTGAAGTAATGACTAAACTCTGAAATAATAAGTAATACTTTTTATTTATTTAATCTATTGTCAATTTCAGACATTGACAATAGATTTCTATATGATTGAAGTTTTGCATTTGTGGTGTTCCGTACCTGCTGTGGTATAAATGGTCTTAACCCTCCTGTTATGTTCATTTCTGAGGTACAGCAATAATGTTCGTGGGTCCATTTGACCCCCGGAGTGTTTAATCATTCAATAATATCAGAAACCAAAAAATTTCCCCAAAACATTTTTGTATCTGATTAACTCCAGTACTAAAAATTTCAATCAATATTTGTGCAATAATGTTTTTTTTTTTTTATTTTCCACAAATAAGAGACCAATGATGACAATTTACTCATTTAGTCATTTGGACAGAAATAATAAAATTTGTGTGTGACAGATAATGGTTTTGCATTTTGGTGTTCCCGCTAAAACCTTTTTTTTTTGCCCTGATTTTCCATTTACGACAATCTTACAACATTTTCAACATTGTTGTAAGAACCCCACAGGCTGGGTTAATCACAAGAATGTTCACTAACATGGACTTGCACCATTCAGTATGTTAAAATGAGTATATACGGTAAAATTAGCCAAAATGCTAATGTTAGCGTGAGTACTGTCAGTAACATGTGGGACATCACTAGCATGTTGACTGTAATTGAGTTACTCCATTCAGTATACTAAACATGGCAAATATCATTTTGTAAACCATCTGTTTTTGAGGGGAATTTGGCAATTCCCCTCCCACACTAAATTGTTTTTTTTTTTCTTTCAGTTTTCCACAGAGCCCCTTCACAAAACTAAAAGTCATTACAATTAAATATTTTTTTTCCACCTTTTCGTGGAATCATTTCCTCATGTATCATTTCCTCCTAATGTTGGCTCTACATAACATCAAATATGCTTCACATTCACACAAACTGCTAATGCAGCCTTCAGCTGGACCTGAAAAACTATTTTAAACAGGAGCCTCTTTAATATTAGGATTAACATTTATTTAGCACTTGTGCATACAAAAGCAGTCATTGTAGCTGGGCTTACACGGCAGCATTATGCTGCAGTCTTACTATGCATTGTTTAAATAATACACATTTCCTGGACAAGCAAGATGTATTCCACTTTACAAAGCCTGTTATGGTCGTTGGTGCTTCAATGTGCTCCTGAGGTATCCCATGTAAACTGTGAACATTGTTGCTGTTGGCCCCACAGTGGTGTGATGGGACATGGAAACTAAACAAAATACATTTTGTGTAACACCAGGTAGTTCAGTGGAAGAGTCAGTACACCGTATACAGAGGCGACGGTCCTCGACGTCCTCCCATATCTCTGCAGTTCTTCCTGTCAAGCTACTGATGAATAAATGCTACAAGTGACACAAATCTTTTTCTACAGAAACATTTTGTGACCAACTTATCAGCAAATCATATATTGCAAGACTAAGACACTTTTATAAATCACCTCTTATAAAAGCGTCTTGTGAGACAGACTGTAATTCTATCTGGTAAACATATCAAAGTTGCAAAGCCACTTCCTGTAACCTGTCTTTGCGTCCTGCAGTACATTTCCTGAATGTAAATGTTTTTCAGTTACTTTTTCTCTTAAATATATGAACAAAAACAGACTTTTTACATATTTGAAAAGAGTTATGCTTTACTAGAACAATTTTGGGATAAATGCTCATTTGTAATGGATCGAATAGATAGTCGTAGTAAAACTAAAGTGCACAGTGTTTTGTGCACAATTAGGACACCTGCAGTTAATTCACAATTTTACATACATCTTAAAGTTTAGGACAAAGTAAAAATCAAAATTGTTGAACACCAGAACCCTAAAAATCTGCTTTCTTCTTTCCCTGAGTCATTTCACCATGATTATTTTCTACTTTTTCCTATACTTGATCATATGAAAAAAATGTTACAGCAATTGTTCTTGTTTTAAAAGCTGCTTTTATCTCATTTGATAATATTTCCAATGGAGGATCTGCTAGTTTATGCAGCCAACATCAGATACTTTGTCATATGTTTATTTTGAGCATAAACTGTAAATGAGTAGAGATATTTTTCTTAGCACTATAAAAACTCAAATTCATGTCAGTTTGGCAATCATAACCTCCTTCGTTATCATTTACTCCACTCTAAACCGCTTTATACGCTGAATATTTGTAAATACGTCAACTCATAAAATATTTACTGAGCTAACTGAGAAGCATGTTTGTCCTATATCCCATTGACTGAGAGGTTTTAATTCACATCATAATCATATTTAGCTCTGAATAACAACAAATGTCATCTTTAGAAACTTTTCAAGACGAGGTCAAGTTTATATAGAGTTATGCAGATTTAAATTAAATATAAATCCATCCAATGTATTCCAGAATAATCCAGTCACATTCAGATTCATCTACAGTTCAATATGGCCTAAATCGTAGAACAGAAGTTCAAATAAACAGTTTATTACTGCAACTATTATGACTTTATACTCATAGCAGCCACATCTGATGTCATGGTTGGGTATGACCCACAAAATTATGAAGTTGGAAATCAAGTTGTCGCTCTAGCGTGTTTTTCTGAATTTGAGAATTAATGGAATGCACCACACAGCGCATTTCCAAACTGAATCAGAAAAAATAATATGGTGTAATTTGCAGCGTCTTTGTTATAGACTAAGTCGGCTGTTATTGGGAATACAAGGTGTTAGCTGTCGATTTACATATATTTTATGCACTTAACTAGTAAATAACATGCTCACTTCTTCTTGACCAATCATAAAACCCAGTTCTACTCGTTTGCAGCCAACAGCCATGGATGTGATCTAATGCAGCACTTTACTTGGTGTCCCGTAACCCTCACGATTCCATCACAAATGATCTATTTTATAGTGTATATTTATCCTATGACACAAACCTTCTCAGTGGCCATCTACTTTTATTGGCCAATAAACTTCCTACATTAGTCTTAACAGTATATGTTAGTACCTCAAATCTTCAGCTAAATTTAATCATTAGAGTGAGCGCTTCATCTGTTTTCTTTGTGAAAATGGCCTGGATCATTCCTAAGGGTGTATGGAAATACCTCGAACCTTTAAGGAAGTTCTCAAGTAGAGCTCTGTCTAGTTTGTCACATTTTCCAACAACTGCCGCAAAGTTGTTGCTCAGGACACCGTAGACGTTTTCCTTGTCATCCCTTTTCCCAAAGAACAAGAAGAGGGCGTAGCAGTCCTTGCCAATGGAAGTGCAGAACTCCACCATGCGCTCGTACACGTTCTTGTTCCTGGACTCCATCCTGGCCATCTGGATGGACTCGCTGACGGGTTTTCCGGTGGTTGCTCTTTCTTCAGCTTCCTCCCTTTCGGGCAGGTGAAGGACCTGCACTGCGATCTGTATTTTAGGGTTCTTGGTGGGTTTCTCCAGGATGGCCCAAACCCAGTCGGCTCCCAGGAGAATGCGCTGCTCGGGTGTCATGGCTGTGCAGTTGAAGGTGTCGGTGAAGTCGAGGCTAACGCTTTGAGTGATGTAAGTCATCAGAAAGACCTGTTGGAGAAGGACACGTTCAATACCTGCATTCAACAAAAGTGTGTTTCCTGAGATTTTGACCAAGTATCTTAAGATGATCTGTGCTTCCACCTGAGTTAATGCCAGAGGACTCGGCTGTAACCTTCCCTCTGGATCTTTGAAGACAAGGTACTCCTGGGTTCTGGTTGATGCAAAAGAGATGCTGTCGCTAATTAGACGTGTGAAATCATTGGGGTTGATTGCAGATGGTGGTGTCAGCTTGGCAAAGACGCCTGTCCTTGGCGACATGCTGCTGTCCGAGGAGGGTTCTTGGGACGAGAAGCGTTTTAGAAAGGAGAGGAAACTTGAGTTCTTCTTATTGTTAGGAGTTGTGCTGCTAATCTTCTGGCCCATGTTCGAAGCTCAGATGAGGACAGAAGATCAGAGGCTGGTCTCTCTGATGCACTGAAAGAATGAATTTGTTTAAACTACCAAGTAGTTACTCCTATATATGTTCCTATGGGGAAAAAAAGACCTATATGCTGAACATCAGATATTTGCTATAATTTGATCTGACAGTGAAATATCTTTACTCACCAGGATGGGTCTTGAATTTCCTCCAGTGTGGATTGCTGTGCCTGCTTTTGACTCCTGTCTGCTGCCCTGCTGAGATAGACAACGACTATATGTGCGTCAGCCTGTGTGGTGTTTAATGTAGAGCTCAAGCGCAGGGATGACCTCGGGTGTTCAGCTTTCAGATGATTCATGGGAGGAAGAGTTAAAACTCTGGCAGCTTGGGTGTGGTGTTTGCAGCTTGGTAAGTCAACAAAAGATTCTTGTTACGAGTTAACGGCCATCGGCCTTTTTGAAGATTTTGATCAGCAAACAAAATGCTTAGCTGTCCCATTTAAAGGAAACACAACTGAAGACATTTCGGTGGGAACGTCAGTTTTCCTCTAAATGCAGAAGAGCTGAGGCTCCCATTTCTAAGCATATAATTATTCTTATTCGCTTGAGGTTGTCTATAACTTTTTTTGTCATTCTTGGCTTTATTTCTTAGTATTTTACCCTCAGTAAGATCTTAATTGCTAAAAGGTGGCCTGCATTAATAGTTCTGGACTCATGCCATCTCGATTCCTTTGGTTTTCAGCTTTTCTCTGGACCTTTGAGCTTCAGATTGACTTGAGTTTACGTGGCTGCAATTGAGCTCAGGTCGTTTCCCCTCCACTGCTGCGGCCTGATTTTTATGAGGTGATATGCTGTCTGCAGTTATTGCCTTATCCATGTTCCTGGCCTTACCTTCAATTCCCATTTGTTTTTTCACAGCAGCACAAAGGCAGAAGAGTTTACACAGATCCGCAAATAATAGACAACAGAGTGGTAAAATTGTGTCTAGTTCAATGACTCAAGATCATCTATAACCTTCAGGTTAAAATATGGAGTAAGCGTGTGTTCATCCTGTTTTGTATCAATGGTTTAGGCTGATGGGGTTGGTGCATACTTTTGTACACTTTAAGGGGCTTTGCACCAATTAAACATTGTTTAAACACAAGTATTGTTTTCATGAAGGGCGCTCCACTCTGATGTCACAAGTTGCATCTAGCTGAAACCAGTGAATGCAGAGCAACACCTTAAGAAAAACTCCAAATTTGCAGATGGTGCTAAAATGTTCAGAAAAGTATGTTTGTGGTTGGTAGAACAAAGCAAGATGTACAGTCGAATTTCAACAAATTGATGTTTATTTTGGGTAGTGTTAGGCATTGAGTGTTTGTCTTAACTGAAATCTGCTTTTTGTCTTCATGACCTATCTTGATTTCATCAGATTGCTCTCGAATGAACCAACAAAAACATGTACACATCACAGTGGTCAGTGCAAATAACACAATGTATATATATATCAACAGTGGCTGCATTGCATAGTTAAAATCGGAAAGTAGTGAAAAATCTTTTAAATGTTTGCAAGAAGCCATGACTCTTCACTGTCAGCCAATGGGTTTGAGTCAGCTTGTGTTTTCCAGTTTCTCTGTGTCCACAGAAGGGCTGCAGGTGTTACATGAGGTAGCAGTGGTTACAGGAAGCGAGTGGGACTGGCTCCACGCTGCGGTGTTAGGCCCGCGAGGCTGAGCCGGCTGCAGGTCTAGTAAGCCGACGACGCCGGAGCCGTCGTCCCTCACACCAGCGCCGTTTGTGACCGCCTCAGCTCCTTCCGCAGCTCATCCTGGCTCAGCAGGTACTGCAGGCAAAGCATCATGGGTGTGGGAATGTGTCAGAGAGGTTGGGCTCAGCGTTTGCGCTGCAAACTGAGTTGGGATCTTTTTATGGTTACAGACATGCACTGATCAGATGAGAAGGCAAGGTCTCTTTTTTTTTCCTTTTCTTTAATGCTGGTTCATTTATTTGCCAAAACATTTGTAAAGAGAAAGATTTGAAGGAGGAAACCTGATGTATGAAAGTGACTTTGAGTTTAATATATGAATATTTACTATACTGTTCAAAAGTCTTGAAGTTTGTCTTTTTTTTTTCTTTGCTTGTAAGCCAAGACTTTCTTGTAATATTTTGTAATCTCGCTCAATAATTCTCCAGGCTTTTTGAAAGCATTTTAAAGTTTGTCTTTGAACATTCTTGCTTATTTTTATTTCACTATTTTCAAAGCAACATGTTTTTTGCAAGGTAAAACACTGAATTGAGGAGCTAATGATATTTTTAACAAATAAGGCAACATAGAATTATTTGTTGCCTTATTGATATTTATCCAATTAAATATTTTAATTGGATATTTTTTTTAATCTATTTTTGTTACCAGTAGACTGATGGTCAGAAGTTGTTCTTGTTGCTTTAGTTGAATCTTAAAAAAAAAAAAAAAAAAAAAAACTCAAAACACTTTACCAGAAATAGCACAGGGTGTTTGGACAATGGAGGTAATTTTCAAATGATTATTAGCTGAAAACATGCAATTAGTCGTTCTCAAACTTTTAATAACAAATGCTACGACAGGACTCAAAAAATATTTTTCCAATTAAAATGAAATGATATTGCCTTTTTTGCAATCAGGCTCTAGAGACATTTCACTGAGACTGCAAAAGAAGCAACTACAATCTTTGGACAAGTTCCTGGTTCCTCACTGAACCATGAACATCAAGAACCATGATGTGCATTTTATTCATCAGTACAAACTGAGTGTCTGCATAGAACAGCATGAGATTAAGTGATATTATTAGATTAATGTTGCAACATTTGCACTGCACTTGCAGAAATTTCATAGAAGTGGCGTATATGTTCAGTGCCTGAACAAAACATTTCAACATGCAACATGTAAATATTGTGAATGTGTCTAAAAGAAATCCGTGACTCTCCTTCCTCTGGAGACCACATTGTCTATTCAGTTCTATTTTATGAATAGTGTTTCATTCTTAAACGCACACCAGTCAACATGCTGTAAAAAGTGGCCAAAATCCAATGAAAAACTGGAGAATTGTTGATCAAGGTCACTTAAGGCAGCGAGAAAGTCCGATAATCTGAACTGATCCCAAATCAGTTCACACAAACAAAATTATTTTAGCAATGGCCTAATTTTTTTTTTTAACCAAAATTTGAAATGAGGGTTTTTGTTGTGGTGATTGCTCAAATTTTCAAGATGTCAAGGCTTCATTACGGCTGTTATGATCTAAAACATAGATCATAACAGCCTTGATCATAAAAAGGCTATTATGATCGGCTAGCAAGCTACATAATGTGGTTCTTTAGCTTTAAAGAACAGGTGACTGTTGGCAGCTAACGAAAAGTACCACATTGTTTTCCAGACTTGTAGAAATAGTGCCACAGTCTTATTTTCACACAGATGTCCAGTGTTTAATTGTCATCCTGCTGATCTTTTTTTTTTTTAAATAGTCAGCAGAAGTTTCCATCTGAAAGACTTGAGCTTTCGGTTACTGCAGACAATAAGCAGTGAGCTGCAGAGGTCATTAACCAGCAGCTTGTGTGTGTTGAGGCTTACTGTGAGGTTGTTGATGCTTTCAGACAGAGCTTCTATTTGTAAAATGGTGCTCTCTGCTTTCACCATCTGCAACACACACACACACACCTGTAACAAGTCACTGCTGTAGACATGCATGGCTTCCAATAAAAATACTTAGTTGTAATGCTTGACTGCAGTTCCAGACAGAAGTCTATGTCCTTTCATCATTGACATATAAATCACATTCGTTTAGAAATTTTAACTATACAGTTAAACTCCTGTTTACTCTGCGTGCTGATGATACAAACATGTCCAGTGATTTTTAATAAAACAGATTCGGTGCCTTCGATGCAGATTTTCTCAAATTCCCACAGCAGTCGAGTAACTCATTTCGGCTCAAACCTGTACATTAATGCCCACCAATATTTGGATTAAAAATCCATTTGAGTTGCACCTCGACCACATGCTTTTTGTAACCATCAAAAACGTTCAGCATGTTTATGTCTGGATACTTAAATGCTTTTTGTGGTAGAATTGTTGAGGTTTATTTGCATCGCTTGGTTTCATGAGTCCAAAGTTTAGCAATCTAGCTGATTAGAGGTTAATTTGAATAATTTATGTCCTTCTCCATTTTTCCACCCACTTTGTACAAAACAGACCATCCTGATACTGTCACCATACAGTTATACTGTTGTAATATTTAAAAACCTTGCACAGATGACCCAAAATTGCTCCTTGCTGAAGTGGTTAAATGCTCAGTCTTCACTCCGTTTGACCATAAAATGTTTTCTCCACAAACATTTTGCATATCCAAATGGTCAGCTGAAAATCTTTTGAGCTTGAAAGCATAGAGTTTAGCTCAAGTTTTTTTTTTTTTTTTTTTTGAGGTCAGCACATTCCCACTCATTGTATTTTAAAATTGCAACAATATCTCTGGTCATTGACAAAGTCTCCAGCCAGTTCATCTCAGGCTTGAGTCTTTGTGGTTCTTGAGAATCCTAACCAATTTCCTTTTTGTTTTTGTTCCAGTGATTCTTTGGATCAGAGGACTTAGGATTCTGGCTCAGCTGAGTTTTCCACATGGATCAAAAAATGTTGTAAATGATAAGCCAAAGTGTCATTAAAGTCCTGCAAATCCAAAAGCATTTTAATAGTTATGAACAACACATAAAAGCCAAATCTATGACGGTAGAAAATGTGCCTTTGATGTACATGTATATATTTGAGCCGGTATGCTCGGTTTTGACCTTCTAATTCTTTGAATTAGATCAAATAAAATTCAGTCTTGTGCATGTCGTTCCTAGGTTTTACAAATCACTAGGGTTGTCCAGTTGTGTATTATCAGGCTCATGTGGAACAAATTGTTCAATACAACCTTAGAAACCCAAACTGAATGGCGTTCATGCAGATGGGTGCATGTGAGCTTTTGGCTGAAACTGCATGTGCAATCTAAAATGGAGGTAAATTCCTACTTTGCTGACCAGAATCAGGATTTTTGTACCTGCAGCCAGATTCCGAGCCATGCTCATGCACTTCCATGTCACCTTTAGCAGGTATGCCATGGTGTTCAGGGTTCTGACTGGTTAGTGGAGGCTGAAGCCACGATGGCCACTGCGACGATGAGGATGATAAAGATGAAAGCGGGTTAGTGGTTGATGCAGATTACTGAAGCATGCTGCCGCAGTAAATTTGTCTTTTTCTTCATTTGAAGGTGAAAATATATAATACAATGTAATTCATGAAGAAATACAACACGTGCTATAAAAATGAGATATCAATGTAGGAAGAAGAAACAAATTTTGCACACAAGATTTATTTTACTTAAATGATTTTTATAAATCTTGACATTTACAATTTTATCTTAGCAAAATTTCTTTGCTATAAAAATACTATTACACTCAAGTTATGAAAATAATGGTATAAAAATCAACAATCACGGTATCAAACAAAATATGCTGTAGTATCAGTTATGTAGTGACATAAATATTAAATAAAATACCTCCATATATGTTATGCAAATATTGCACAAGTTCCTCTCAGACTGATCAAAAACATAAAAAATCATGCAAAGGCCGACTTCTATTGAACAACATCAACTGGTGGCACATGGCAGCCTCTGAGTGTTCAGTAAGGCTATTCATATGTGCTGCATGAATATTTGGAGTTGATGCAACAGGAGTCCAGAGAAAGGCCGTACTCTCTTGCGATGGGATGGGTTAGGTTATTAGGCAAATGTCTGAGGTTGAGTTAGTGAGGCTTATTGTGAATCAGACGTTTATCACAGCGTTTCCAGGTTTCTGGAAGAGTGAGGCACAGGGTCGGGGTGATGGATGGAGTCTAAGGGAGCAGGGAGAGGTCGGGCTGCAGTCAAAGGAAGCAAAGCAGCAGCAGTGGGGGATTTCTGATTGGATGATGGACAGCTGGAGAGTGTCCATGGCGTTATCACTGGGGTTATCAAGGTGACGAGTCAGCTTTGCTCTCCTTGTGCCCCACCTGGTCTCGGGTGGGTTCTCGGTCCAGAATGGGACTCAGACCTCTGAAGCCGGTGTACGGACACATCTGCACCCCGTTGGCCACAGACTGTCCTGACTCGGGCGACGAAGTCTCTATGGGACAGACGTAGTCTGTGGACTCGTCCTGCCGTCTCCTCCTCAGGTTTGTCAAGTGAGAAAAGCCCAACTTCTTTGGCTGTAGAAAGGAGAGAAACATTCAGCCTTCAAGTTCAATTTCACAATAAAACAACTTTAGAAAAATCAAACCTTTACTTTGAGTGCGTTTATTCAGAGGACAAAATTTATTGGGAAAGAAGTTTCTAACAAAGCACTGGTCCGGCACTTAAAGGTACATCTGCTTGCTACAACTTTTACTCTTTGGACAGCTCTTGATTTATGAGATTCCAGATCAAGGAAAATTAATCTTTAACCATTTCTACCTTTGACAAAAATCCTAGATCGTGCAGAGTCTTTAAGTTTAACTATCCACTGCAACAAGACTTAAGAAAGTAGTCCATTAGAGACCCAGGGCTTATGGATTCAGTCAAGTTATTTTCTGCACAGATATGTTATAGATGTAACTTTTTAAATTACTGATAACAGATTTGGGCTAATTTATTTCTTTGTAGTCATTTCCTTATGAAAACCATTATACATTATGCCTACTCTGACTGGTGTGCCAAAGAGGAGATCATTCATATTTATACCTCAATAAAGTAAGAAGTTGTGGATTCCTCATTTATTGAAATAAGTTTGGTTAAAAAAAATGTTACTTTATTTGCCAGTAATTTGCAAACCTTTTGATTAGAAAGGACTAAAAATACAATATTAAAATCCAACCAAAATTATTTATTTCAGTGTTAAATTACAGGTGTTATAAATGGAATAAAACCTAAATTAACTTTAAAGCTTTTTTTCTTGTTAAAAAAAAAAAAAAAAGCTTTAAAGCATTTTTTTAAAGCTTTGAAAAAAAGGCTTTCAAAAAAGCAGAAAATGTAATACCTCTGTAGAAGTTTCATCTAAGCTACTGCAGACAGAAACCCTGCAGCAAAAAATGCAACTACTTGGATTCAGGGAGACAAAACATACATTCTCCCTCTGAAATCTATTTTGGGTTGATTTCAGCTCTATGGTTTATTTAACATACAGGCTTGTATTTAATATGAGTTTGGCATGGAGCTTTAAAAATGCCCAACTGTTTAAGACCTTAAATGGTTCAACTGCAAGTTTTCTAGTAGATTATTATTGCATTTTTAGTGGAGTACTGAAGGACTTGGAGCTGAGGCTGCAGCATCTTAGAGCTTTAAGAAAAAGCAGAGGATCCTGCATTCATGCCACACTCGCAGGATTAAACTGAGAAGAGCTCGGAGATTAAACTGAGCTGACATACCGACGTCTCACCACATATTAAGGTGTTTTTCTTCATGCACAAAAATGGAGACGGGTTACCTTTGTGTGTTTTCTTGTATATGGGTTTTTGGATTTTCAAAGAGAGTATTTTCTCATTTTCTTACCTTGACTTTAGCTGTGATGCTGAGTGGGGAATATCCTGCTGCTTCAGTGTACTCCCTCTTCTCCTGCTGAGCCTGCACTCCCACCAGGTTATTGAAATTGGTGTTTAAGTGGCGCCTCAGCAGTGTTTTTTGAGGAGAGATGTTCAGCAGCATGGCCATTGTGTCGGAGGTAAACCGAGGTTCCAACATCTATTGGAGGATTAAAAAAAAAAAAAGTAAGATGCTTTCTTTCTTTATTTTCTGTTTGATCTCCAGTAACGACAGATGCTCACTATTAGCCCTCCGTGTACGCCGCTGCCCCTCAGGTTGGGAGCGTACTCTGCCAGGTCCACAGATCTCAGCCACTCCATGACCCGGTGGTTGGACCACTGGACCACTTCGCTGGGGCTGAACTCATTCTGAGAGGCAGAGGAACAAGAATGAAACAGCTCAAGTTGGAATGAAAGTTTGATTTGAGTGTCTGTTAACTGTCACTTTAATAGAGGATGTCATGATATCCTTATATATTCACCAACAGAGTGGTGCCACCATGCTGATCCAATTCAAACACACATTGAACGTTGTGCTGTGGGTCTGCTTTTGCCAAAGCTAAAGCCAAATTATTATTAAGATAAACAAATCTCAATAGCGCATTATAAAAGTTGCCTCTTATGTGTCCATGAGATTTGTTGTGCAAGCCAAGTACATGTGTGCAGCACATGGAGGATTTTGATTTTTACACAGTATAGTTAGAAAAAAGACATTTATCTAATCTCAAACATATATACATATGTATTTTTACATAACGAAACAAATTAAGCTTTATAATCTTGAAAGACGTTTTGCGCAGATGAGAATCAAATACCTCATTTCCAGGTCTGCGTTTAAGGCAGTTTGGGTTAAATTTGTTGACATGAAGAACATGAATGGCACACTTGATGCTGAGATGATGCAGCTGGCTGGTTACTTTGAGAAACAACAGATCATTCTAAGATGGAAAAGAAGAAAACAGAGCAGGTTGCTCATCCTGTGAAAGCAAATTAAATGTTCCTCGTGCTGCTACATGTCGGTGAAACCCTCAGCTGCAAATAAAAAACTCACCACAGTGAGGTACTGCAGCATCTGTCCGTCCACTCTCCCATCATTAAACTGATCTTTGTACTGAGGGAGGCCGATGTCATCAAGCCAACCTGGAACAAAAAAGAACAAAGTGGATTTATAAAGGAGACTCTTCAGGAAACAACGCAACAAAGTATTTTGGAATTGATTTACATACGAGTGACCCAAACATAATCGAGCTCTGCAGATTTTTCTGGCTGTTTGCTGCAGATGCTCTTTAAGGACAGCTGGAGCTTCTTCCTGTGGAGTGGATTCTTCATCGCTAGTTCCTGCAGACAAAATGGAAAGAGTTAAATAAAAATTAAAACCACGTCGGCTGAGAACCAAAGAGGAGTCAAGCTGATTTATGATGCTCGTGAAACAAACAGGCAGCTTTTGTAATTAGGGGCAGTAAAATTCACATTGATCAAGATGCAACTAAGAAGCTGGCTGAAAAGTAGAGATGGGCGTAATTAAATATCAAACGGTCTGACGGAGGCAATGATCAGACAGGACGAGCTGAAAATTACACATTTCAGATTGTTAGGCCCCAGATAACGTTCATATGAATCAAATAAGAATATTTGTGAGTGACTTACCTTCTCTAGGTCGTGTGGGGTGGCCGCCAGCAGAGTCTGACCACTGCTGACCCAGTGGTGAGCGAGAAGGCCATACTGACCAAGTCCGATGTCCTCGAGCCAGTCGCAAACCTGCTCTGTGCTCCACTTAGAAAATGGCAACTTGAGATCTCTGGTAGAACGACACAGCACAGTTCAAAAGTTTTCAAAGGAGATAATGGTTTTTGTAATGCTTGCACACAATAGGAACAGTTAAAACTTTCTCAATGTGTGTCGAAGCCATAAAGTGCTCAATAGTTCCAACACTTGATCATTCCACCATCCCAATATATTTATGGCCATTATTTCCCCAAGCACGCATCCATGAAGCAACCCCTGAGTTTGGTGACGTTACTTTCTGCTCCACTCATGGTTGTGCCTAATGTAGATGCACCAGCTGCTTGCAAACAGAATCAGTAATATATCCGTCACTCCTTTCCAATTGCACTAAACGATGTCCGAATAAGTGAACTGTGGAGGCCCACAGTGACCGTGAATGTGATTCAGCCATTCATGAATGTGAAACTAAGGTTATCTTCAGCTGGTGAAACAGAGCAACGTTTTCACTTCATAGAAGTTAGATTCTTTGCCACAACTTTATCCTAGTGTGTGTTCAGTTTAGATTTTGGTTGACTTTATTATAAAATAAATATGATGTACCGTGCTTTCCCTGAACGGGTCAGTCTCGGCCCAGCTGTAGCTCGGAAACCTCCCCTCTTGAAGTCTCCCATCTCTGGATCGTGAACCTGAACTGGGCTGCCCGACTGACTGCGACGAATTCTGGACGCAAATGGAAATGATACATTTGTCCTTTTCTATGCCCACTTGTTATGTGTTCTGTACAGCTTTGCTACTTACCTTCCCCAGAATTTCTTAATGCCTCTGTGACTCTTCCTTTTCTCAGGTGAGACAGGTGACTGTTGTCCTGAGTCCACTCCAGAGGACAGGGGGGACTCTTCCAGTTTCCCTGCATGGTCTGACAGGCATAAACAGCACAATGTCACAATCAATGCAGAGTTGCATTTTATTTTCCTTGATTTGTTATGGGCCAAAAACCATATGCTTGGGTTGAAAGGCAAGAGCAACCTGTAACAAAATTCAAGCTTGAATTAAAGTCCATTTTCTACTCTTGGAAAGCTGGCACATTAAATACATAAACCCCCAAAACAACCTTGAGACAGCTACCAGATGTGATTACCAACAACAAAGATGGAAAGGATCACAATGAGATGCAAAATGACCATGCAAACAGAAGTCAGCAACCACCCAACAAAACATGATGGGAAACAATACCTGAAAAATAATCATAGTTGAAGAATGGAACTTCAAAGATGAACACAACACAGATATGCAAGAAGTTACAAAGAAATGATGCAACTGAATAAACTCAAAAACAAGCACAGCAAAAAACTGCTGCTTTAAAAAATAAAATAAAAGAAATCACCATGTTTTGTGCAGAAATAGTTTTCTGACCGTAAAAATAACTTTCCAAGCAGAACGCTCTGAGCACTTTTAGTCATTTCCCTGATGAGATGCAGTACCCACCAACATCATAGAGGTCATGTTTCCCTGGAGATCCTGAGACATTGATGGTTAGTGCAGCGAGAAAAAAAGCAGGAAGAACAAAGCAAAGGCCAGCATTAGTCACACCGACTTGATCTTCTAAATAAATGCTGTATACATTCTCCTTTTTTACAGTTAAGGACATGGAGATTTACGAAGCTCTGGTTTTACATTTTTAAACTCAAGTTAAAGCTGTTACCTCCAGTGGTAAAAGTATCTGATGTTTCAGTTTCACTTTTATTTCTAGACTTACTTCTTCACATTAATATCTTGCTCTGAACTATAGAGCAGACTGTAACAGAAAAAGGAAGTCAGTTCATGTCAAATTTGTTCACTTTGGTATCCTTTTTCAAGCTGATCTGCCCACATCCTTTAAGTCTGCACTCTTCGTCCTTGAGTAGTCCTTTGATTCGCCTCCTACTTTAAGCTCTGGCTGCATAACAACATAAACAGTATGGTGGCCATGAGCTTATACGGCAAACTTAAAGTTTTAGCAAATGCTGATGTCAGAGAAGGAGCCAGGGTTTATCATCATCGGGCCTCTCGAGTCAGGAGGGAATCCTACTAATCCTAGCTTTAGAGCTACTTGATCCTCAGTGAAAACCTTTTCCCGGTCTGACTCTGCTCACTTCGGAGGCTTTACTGTGACAGGGAAAATCCTGTTTTCTCCTGGAGCTAAGTGCTGTTTTTGTTTCCCTGACTTCAGTGCAGGAACAACAGAGAGGACATACAGTACCTAAAGCTGGTGCGCTGGCACTCCTGCACCGAACTGTTGTCAGAACAAAAAGACCAATCCGTTAGCAAGATGACAGGAGAAGAGGGGAAAAAAATGAAAAGGAGCACAAAGATGAAGCAGCTGAAGCAGATTAGGTCAAAAAGAGTTATTGAGAGATTATAATTAGGTTTTTATATAAAACAGTTGCTTAAAACAACCCAGCAAAGGTGAGTTATGAGCGCTCTGTGTTATTGAACCCCCTTTTCCTAACTATATATCCCGCATTAGTTTGGCACCCAATAGGTTTTAGCTTTCCCTCAAATGGGAACATTTCTTTTAAAATTGCACAAGCAAGACCTCTATGACTCATATGACACTTTATAACCTGAGTTGACCTGAATCTGTGAAGTTGACAAGCGGCCATTACAAAACAGAAGGACAGTTCCATCTGGGAGCCCTTAGTCAAGTTTTTGTCATAAAGTAATACTGTTTAAAACAAACAAAAAAGTCCTCACTTGCATTATCCAGGATATTTATACCAAATAAACAATGTCACTTTGTCATGACACAAAAAATAGCAGCAGTAGTACACAATTTTTCCTCCCTTCCTGTCAATTTATTCACAGTAGGGTTATGGTACTTTTTAAATATTTGCATTAGTGACATGTAGGCCCATTAGCGTGGATTTATATGGTCTGCCAGAGCTGTAGTTCTCCTTGTGGTAGACAGAAAGCATGACAATTTAATGAAATAAAATGCTTCTCTTAATGATAGAGCATAGAACATGACAGTCCACAGATTTGCTTGTTTTAAAAATAAGATGACCATAAATCCATTCATATCATCAGGTGAAAACACACTGTAAATACTCACCCAGGGAGTAGTCTTTGCTGTGGTTGTGGGCAGGGGAGAGCTGGACAGGAGATAAATACTCTGTCTCTCTGCCTCTGCTTAGCTCATCCTTGGGTTCTTTCTTTTTACTCAGTTTTCCTGGCAGAGTTTGGTACTTGCTCGGCTCCATTTGTGGACTCTGCAGAGAAGAAAAGCATACAATTTAACATTTTTAAGCCCTGGTTTGCGATAATTTTGAATCATTCACCATTATCTAACAGCCGTATATTTATGTGTATATAATTTGTTGTGCCCATGATTCACAAAATGTGTGGCTTTTCTCCTTTTAAAATCAATCCCTATTAACACAATTGCTATTTCAAGTATCTCCAGCTCTGATATTCTCTTAAAAAGCATGGTTTATCCACTGAATTGTGTTTTGAGTCCATCTTTCTTAAGGTGAGATGACCTTCCACTCCATTGCATAACAACATGTCCTTTGGAGGTTGAATGTCTGACGATGCAAGAATTTGAGCAAGCATCAAAGTCAGTGGGGGGCTCTGAAGGAACAACTGGAGAAAGGCCAACAGACAGAAACAGCTCGAAGGCAGCGATGATGCCAAGCACTGCAGACAGCCTCTTCAGGTAGGTCTTGGCCCTTTTGTTTGTGTGTGTGCGTTTGTGAAAATGTTTTTCTCCTGGACGTCATGCATAGGAAGCATTTGCTTCTTTCATTGAAATAAAAAAATAAAATAAAACATCTGGTTGCAGTTCATTAGAGATCAAAAGGCCAAAGTGCAGCTGAAGTGTCGTGTCACAATGTTTTGGTGCAAGTTAAGTTGAGAAATGGGATCACACTTGGTGTATAGAGGTAATTTTTCTCTGCTACTATTAGTTGAAAATCAATTGTAGCCATATATTTATGTATAAATAAAAAGAACAGATTTTATTTCTAAAAGGTGACATCGCATTGAGCTTAGTTCGTACAATTATGTGCAACGGTTTTGTGGCATCCCTCATTTCTTTACATCCGATGAAAAAACAGCAAAAGCCAAAAGAAAACCTCTTTAAACTGCAGAGAATTATTTAGCTATTCACAAAGCGGCGATCTATGAAGCTTGTAGTGCGAGGAGACATGTCGGCATGCAGCGGATCAGTACCTCTGCCCCTACGCCTGATTCAGTTTCAGCTGGCTGGATCACGCCAGCCTGAAAGTAAAAGAAAGAGAGGAGGAACGAAAACATGCAAACACAGAATTAGCAGGTTAGCAATCCCAGGGATTAAAAGAGTGTGGATCAAGTTAGGACCTCTTTACAAAAGATTAAGACTTCACAGTAAAGAAGAAATATCAACAACAAGGATGTGGATGACCTTTATAGATACATAGATTGTCTTTCGAGGCTGCAATACTCAGTCAAACTATTTTGGGAAAGCACGAAACTCGACAGGGAGGTCCTGGTGGTCCCATATCGGGATGGCAGCACATTGGCGTTTTGTTGCAGCATGGTGGGTTTATAGTGGCAGCTTATGTAGGACATGTAACCTGTTCAAAACAGCATGCAATGTTCATCAAGAAATTTGAAGCAGGATTGGTCACACTGGGCATTACCTAAAACTTCATTATAGAAATGCTGCGATGGCAGTAGTCTAAGTAAGTTAAAATTCTCGCTACCATTGCTGCCAAATGCATTAAATCCAGCAGCCGTTGTTACTGTAGACAGAAGAAACTCAACAACAATCTACACTTTAAAATTTCTTGCACTTCATACATGCACTTCTTTCACAGACCAACGTGCTCAGAAAATGCTGCTTATATGCTGCTGATAAGCTGATGAAAATGCTGGTGGTCTTCCACTGAAGTTGAAAAAAAGGTTGGTGGTTTCTGCATTATTAGTTTCAACATTTCGGCAGAAGAACAAACTATCAGCTTCAGCCTTACTGTTTGTGTCTGTTGAAAAACTGATGGTGGAGGCACTGAAAGCTCCATGTATGCAGGTATATAGTAAGGAAACATCAGAGTGATATGAACAAGCATTGTGGTAGATTGAAAGCAGTTGGGAAATCGCATCCATCAGTTGCCAAGATAACTATAAAGGGGCATCATTTTTATATATATATATAAAAATGCAGAGAGGACATTTTCTAAAACTTTTACCATCCAGCTACATTTGGAGACCTTGGATACTGGTCTTAATCCAGTATAAAGGGGCCCTTAGAAAGAGCTGAAGTGTACTTCTAGGTGAGATATTGAAAAAGAATGATAGGAGCGGATATAGAGAGCTGCGTTTGGTTAATAGATTAGTTGCAGAGTTTTAAAAACTGATTAGTATCAGATAAGAGACCTTTTGAAAAGATCCACTTTGCAACTCTTCAAGACTGCTGGAGAGTAATCTGCGTCGATGCCTAGAAAATAAATCCGGATATGTTTTAGAAAGCCTTTAAACTGTTGCAAGTCGAAGTGACAAACTGCAGCAGAGCTTACAATGATCCATTTAAGAAACTTGCATCACCAGTTGTCAACAACGAAGTGTCAATGGAGTTCTGGAAACTGAAAGACATGGCAAATGGAGTTAGTTACAGTAATAAAAATCTAGTTGGAGTGTTTCCTCTCAACATATAAAGCATTTGAACCTTGAATCAAGTTCTCTCTGAAAGGGAGATGAATACAGCATGAGTGGAGAAGATCCTCTTGATGACATCTGTGCAAAAATAATAAAACATTCATGACTTTAGACATCAAACTTCAAACCCATGATGTAGACTTTCTTCATATTTTCCAGGTTATGAGCTTACCTCTGATCTGACAATATCAGAATGAGCTTTGTGTGTGATGGCTTTTAACTTCAAGCTGCCACTCAGCTCCTCTTCACTACTTCCTGTTGGTTAACATCAGGAGTTATTAATGTTACGTTGTGGGTTGTTTATAACCAAAACCCCTACACAAACATGGCTTACCATGTGTAAGTGACATAATTTCCCTCATTTTTCTATATTGACCAAGCAGGACAGTCAGCTCCTCTATGCGGCGATCCTGTTATCACCAAATTCAAATAACATGGAGTTTTTTGTTTTGAATCAAAAAAATCCAACCATGATAGTATAAACAGTATAAAAATTTCATTCACCTTTTCATCATTTGAGGCCAACAAAGACTCCATCCCCACCTTCAGCCTCTGGTATTCTTGGTCTAACAGAGTAAAAAGGAGACACTTTCAATGGGATCTTGGACAGCTCTCGTGTACGTTTGTTCACGCTGTGTGATGGGGGCCTGGAGCCGAGTTGGAGACAGATGTGACAGCCATGCTAACGCGAATAAACAAGCAAAGCAAACGCATGGTGACAGCACAAGTGGCCACACACCATCACCTGGAACAAACACTGCAGTTTGATGACAGAGTAAAGACGAATGAGGTCAACACAAAAACCAGCTTGTATTCACTGTCCATAAGCATCCTTTAAAATACTGACGCATATCTTAAAGAAAACTGAGAAGGTCAACTAAACAGTTTGGTTTGGATCTTTAACTACCACTAATTTAGAGCTTAGTTACACAAAATATCTGATAAATATCTATAGTTCCTCAACTGTGCCACACTGAAAGGGGTTTTAATTATTGGGGGTTTGTACCATTTTTGTTGGAACAACTGCTTCATTGCATTCCTGCTAATTTAAACTAAATCTGACATAAACAGATGCATCTTGAAATAAGCTGGTAACTGGAATGGGACACATTTCAGATTAAATAGCCTGGTTGAAATAAGAATATATACATTTTTATAGTCAATGATCCCACCACACCTCGGCACTAATAACTTTAAAAATAAATCAAAATGTTTTCTTACACATCCTTGCCATGTTTCGTGTAATGTACTCTTATTATTTTTAAACTTTCTCAAGCTGTCCCCTTGACAGCTTTCAGTAAATTCTTTGACAGAAGTAATAATTAAATGACCATATTGACTCTCTAGTTTTATGTCTGAGAAGAAGTGCTGTGGAATATAATATCTGATTTTAGACATTTTTTTTTATTAATAAGAAGAAGACCATAAGACAATGGCTTCCTCTTATTTAATTAGCTAGATATTAAACTTAAGGCAGTGCAAACAGTAGAAATTGTGCATTTCTGTTTTTTTGTTGTTGTTGTTTTTTTTACTAACTTCATAAATTAAATTAAACCATATATTTTCAACTAGCAGACATTACGTTTTACAGTGTGCTCATTTAAAAGGATGCAGGAAGTTTTTGTGCTTTTTAAATGTTTTGACACACAATTTTTTCTGGTCTGGTCTCAAATCAAACTCGATCTGATTTATCGATCTCTCCAGAGGCCAGATCGATAAATGACCAATTATTTCCATTTTCTTTTATATAATTTGCTGAAATGTAAATCTTAGTTGCAGAACATTTGGTTGGAAACCAGATCCACGAGAACATCAAGCTCACCATGCCTTACATTTGCTAATCAGCTGCTTGATATACACCTCCTCTACAGCAGAGGGCAGCAGAGAGTCAAGAACAGGTAAAGTACTTGTCAGAGGAGAAAGGGACACGTTGGTTATGTGTTAAGAGTAATCAGAATTGACAGTCTTGCATTTTGCTGGCTGCCTCTCACATCAGCGCTGACTGATGTGAACCTGTGAGAGTGAATCAGGTTGTCAGCCGTGCGTACCTCTCTCTGCGTTGTTGTTGGCGGTTCCGCCTCTGGCCAGCAGCTGGGTCTGTAAGCACTCGATCTCTGTGTCTTTAGAGAGCAAAAGCTGCTGCAGGTCTGAGATTTCTGCCTGTGAACAGAAGCAAAGTAGATAACTGTGAGCTGGCTTGCAGTTCTGGGTCACTAAATATCAAAATGGGTTTGATATTTAGTGCAGATACCCCAGTGAGCCAAGGAAGTCTCCTATAAACTTTACTAAAGCCATGTGAGGTATTTTAATGATCAGCTTCCTATCAATTTTATTTTCAAATAGAGTTTTTAAAAAATGTAAGAGTCCTTCTGTGGCATTGAAATTGGTAACGTTGCCATGTAACATTAATAACCATCATATCTCTAAGTCAGTAGTATGACCAAGGGGTACCGAGGGGTCCCTCCCTAAAAACTTGGGGGCCAGGAAGTCTGATTTTCATGATGATTTTAAATGGAGAGAATGTGTGAACAATGTATATCTTTCTAGGTCTAGCCACCGATTCGCAATTACATCAAGGTACAGTGACTCAGCCATTCAAATAAATTAATGTTTTTTCATCTAAACTGTTCAGTTCAAGCTCTTGCTTCACAATTCGGCTAAAAGGTGAACGTCCACCTAAATCGTAAATCTTTTGCACACAATTGGATTTTTTCTTTGGGGATTGACAGAAGTATTCTGTTTTTGTCTCATCTCATCAAACTTCAATTTTTCACCTATTTTTTTATTTTGTTTTCAACTTAACAATTATGTCATACTTGAGTTAGTCTGTCAAAGAAAATCCCAATAAAACATATTGAAGTTTGTTGTGGTAACATGACAAAATAAAATGTTTAACAAATATAAATATATGTTTGCATTGAATTGCATACGTGGTTCAATAAATCACAAAATTGTAACGTAGCAGCAGTAGAGCCCCAGCTGAAGGTTATCTGAGGGACCCATCTGGCTACTTCTTTGAAAACCTGCTGTACATGACCTGAAATCGTGTGGAAGTGGGACCAAAAGCAATGAATTTTATACTTCTTGCTTCCACTGGGAGATTACCAGAATGGTAAGTCTATCAGCTAAATAAATAATTTCACAACAAAATTAACAAATTCTTGCATCTTTGGCGCCAAACAAAATGAGAAGCTAGATGTTATTTACACAAAACAAGTGCATTCCTGAGCTAGTTAATCAGCGATGATAAATAGTTTAACAGGAAGGGCTCATTGTTGAGCTGCAAAAAAACAGGTTGATGCACAGACTTTTGTGGTTATTCTGGCGTGTTATGAATGTTAGCTAAATGCCTCTTAAAGCTGCTTTTCAAAAGAAGCATTGATGCTACAGTGGAAGTCTAGGATGAAGGAGGAAGCAGCTAAAACCACAGAATAATTCAAAGGATCAAGATTGATTTGGAATCAAGGTTGCTTCTTTTCTAGACGTAACAGAAGTAAAACCTCCAGGCAGACACAGCTGATGCATTCACAGTAGCATTATATGGACATAATCAATGCAAACTTGCAAATAAAAAAGTGAGGACAGGAAAATTTATCTTCGGGAGTCTGTTTCTGGACATAATAGCACATAGACATGCTAACCTAAACTTTAATAAAACTAAAAGTGAATACATAAGAGTATTGACAAACATTAAGTTACCACAAGGCAGGGGAACAACTGAGTTCATCAGTGAAAAGAAAGGCTGTAAACTCAAAATAGCACAATTAGGACGACACATGGCCGAGAGGAACCCTGAGAGCAACAAGGGACCGCATTGTTGGGGGCGACCTCAAAAAGAAGAGGCAGGCGGCGCATTGAGATAAAAAATAAACTCATAAAAGTGATGGAAGCGAAGAGCAGAAGGAAGAGGAGGCACCTGTGCGCTGCGCCAGCGCTCCTCCCAGTGCTGCTTCTCCAGCTGTGTGTGCTCCACAGTCAGCTTGAGGCTGGACAGCTGGGTCATGAGCGACTGGTAACACACATGGAGAGAGTAAGAGATGGAGAGCTGGAGAGGGGATGGCAGGAAGAGAGTAATCACGAGTGAGGGAGGGGAAAAAAAGTGAAGAGAGCAAGCCACAGAGAGGAGTTAATTGAGGAGGAGAAGAGAGGACAGAGAGAGTGAAAGAAGGGGAAGGAGAGGAGGAAAGGAGCACTGTGAGCACAGAAAAGCAACACCAGTTTGAGCTTTAGATTAATCAGTAAGAAGCAATGCGTTAGAGATTTTTGTTGTAGTTGTTAACTTTGCTGTTATATATAAATGTAAAAGCACAATCTACCACATATGCTTATACTCTAGTTTATAAGTGAAGACAAGAAACTTCTAGTCTCTGCTGTTTGTGTTTTTGGAAATGTCCCATCTCCTTCAACTCCTCCTGCAGTTTACTTCAACCTATGTTAGCCTCCTTTGTGATAAATGATAAAGATCTGATATAATGAAACAATATAAGCCCCACAGCTGATTTCCCTTCTGAATCATACTGGCACTAACACAAAGAGAACATCTGTTTCTTCTTCTGCACATGTCCGTGGTAAAAACACACCACATGTGACATGTGCATCCACGTGTGAGCAGAGCGAATCAACTCTGTGTACCTTGGTGGCCCTGAGTTTCCTCTCATACTGGCTCTTTTCTCCCTCCAGCTCCTGGACTTTGCTTGTCAGCTGCTTGACTTCTTGAAGCAAATCCTGCAGACAAACCAAACACATGACTATTTTTAGAAGGTTAAACGATAGATTTATCAACTTGTCCAAGTTTTATTCCCCCCCCCAAAAGGTTTCAGAATGGGCTGTATGCATGCCAACATATGAATGGGCCTGGAGTCATCAGGCTCATGTGCAGTTATAAAAAGGTTCCAGGGCTGTACAGTGCTCTGGTTAATATGGGGAAACATGATCCTCCTGAAACAGACACCACAACGTGCAGTTATCAGCAGCCAGGGAAACAATAAACCCAAAAAACACGACTGGAAGGCGTCCAGGTTGCACATCTGCCTGCTGACCATTATCACTGTATGAGGGAAACTTTGTAAAGCCATAATTATCATTACATGGCCCATCCACCTGGTCAGAGTAAGAGAAAGCGGACATCAACTTTGTTAGTAACCAGAGCAATAATTATCATGCAAACAAACAAACCACATCCGATCCAACGAAAACATAAAACTGACCCAAAAACACTGATTTGAAGAGATTTATGAAAGAAAACTCATTTTAGGTGAAAATGTCTTCCGAATGTTTCAATTATTTAAGGAGCAAAAGCAGAAGGAGATTGCTGAGGCTCTACCATCAGTCAGAGTTGCAGCAACCTTTATGCTTATTGGGAGTCATGGTCAAAATGTGTAAAATGGGATAAAAATGAATGTATCTAATTATAGAAAACATATTTTCTCATCAAATAATATGAACAGGCCCACTTTCAGTTTTCAGTCTGAATCCACCAGATTTTTATATATAATTTCTTGACAATTAGGGAAATAAATCAAGATGCCATCCTCTCTAACAATATCCCCAGGGCCTTCAGAAGAGAAGGCCCTGGGGGGGCTTCTCTTCTTTCATTTATTTCTTTTACACATCTTGAACAGTGCCACCCACTGCCATTTTTGAAGCACTTATTGGGCTACAGCTCCTCAAATGAATGGAAGCATTTGGAAAACTAATTGAAAGTTTTGATTTCTGCCAAAACCACAGCAGAGCGTCACCCCAACATCCTGAGGGCCACATACAGATGCTTCACTCCACACACACAACAAGAGAGGTTGTTAGTTTGATTCTGTGGAAATTTCCAAATACCAGCAGAGGTTTGTGGACTAGTTAAGAGGGGAGAGGAGAAGAGAAGGAAATATGGTGGAAGTATTGTAAGAGGAGTTCTTCCATCATCAGTTTCCATACATGCACAGTCTGTCTTTCTCCACTGTGTTTCAGGGAAGCAGAGCTCAGGTTTGACCCAGCATTAGGGTCGGCGCTCTGAACTGGGTTGCCACTTGGGTCCCCCTGCTGGGCTTCCTTCTCCTCAAGTGCCCGCTTCTCCTTGATGCGAGTGCTGATCTCCTCCTGAAACTTGCACATCTGCTCCTGGAGCTCACTGATGAGATTTACCACACACTGCCAGGGATGGAGGATAAATGAGAAGAGGCAGACGATGTCAAATGGAGAGTTGTAAGGAGAGGGAAAGAGAAATACACTGACGTTAGATGCAACAATAGGTAGAAAAAAGAGAGAAGATGATCATTGGACGACTTGTTTCTTAATTTAGTCTGCAGATGGAAATATGTCTTCTAATGTCTCGAACTCCCCTGGCTGTGGACTGAAATGCAATTTAAAGAACAGCAAGCATAATAAACAGAAAAAAGCCACACAAAACATCTATTTGACCGGGGGGGGAAAAAAAGTCCAAATTGTTGTTGTAACAATGAATAAGTCAGCCTTGGGTCAGACAGAGGCTAGGCATCTTTCTTCACCATCTCACATTGCTGAAATACTGTGACACATAGATACATGTTCAAATGTGTAAACTGAACACGCGCCAGGCTTTGTGCTCCACTTCCCCAGCGGTGCCATGTGACGACTGACAGGAAAGGAGGGGGATGAGCTTGCTGATAGATTTCTCTGGGGTCAGTGGTAGAAGCAGAGGGTTCAGGTAAGTTTGGAGAGTCGAGGAAAGAAACATCTCTGGGTTTAAATGGGAGATGTACACACTTGATAATTCACTGTTAAGTGGGCTGTACTGTGCTAATTCACAGTCCTACTGTGCAAAAGTTATGACCTTCTTAATTTATTTTCTCTAAAAGAAAGGAATAAGATCAGCACAATGCAAAAAAAAAAATCATTTCAGGGCGAAAACAATGTAGTGTGATTAATAAACAGCAAACAAACTAATCCATAAAAAGTCAGCAATGACCCGACTTAAAGATGCATTTTCCTTCTGCTGATCATCCACTGTATTCAAAGCTTTAAGCTATAAGGAGGGAATGACCTTTTGCATGTAAAAAATACAGATTTCTGTCTCAGTATATTTTGATATTTTTATTTTTTATTTAACAGATTCAATGTAATTGTAACATGCTGCTCGTAAAGTGCCAAAATACCAAAATGAAAATTGGTTATTGGTTTAGTTAGTTAGACACAAAACTAATTTATTTAAAAAAAAATTAAAATAAAAAATAGCTAAGTTGATAGTGTCTTTTTATTTTTAATGTAACTTGACAATAAGTAAATATAACTGGGTTTTTTAACCGTATGAGTGAAAAATCAATTTCCATGTTTTGATTTTTTTAACAGTCATTTAACCCAGAGGCAGAACTTTTCTTTGTGATTTGCCAAGTTGTTCTACATCACTTTTTGTAGGGAACATTAGAAATGAAAGTTTACCACAGTGCGTGCAGGTAGTGTAAACCCAGGGTACTTTTATCATATTAGAGTTAAGCTTGTAAGCCAGAAAGGCTCTAAAACCCATTAATCTTTTGACTTAAAGATATTTTTTCCAACTTAAAAGTCAAAGGTAAGGTTGCAAAATAAAAATATAAATATTTTTTTGAAAATTATCATTGAACTAAAAAAAAAAAAAAAAAAAAAAAAAAAAGCAGCCAAACACCAAAGAAAAATGTTGGAAAAACCTTTAGAAATCCTGTCTAACTATTACTGAAAACCACTTTAATATATTACAAGCAAGACTGGTTGTGTGGAAGCAAAATCTAAGTTATATTTTAATCAATTTCCAGCGATTTTTAGTCTTAGCAGAATGATAGTTATCTCCAGATGAGCCCTTTTTTTTGTCCTCATCTTCCAAAGTTTAGATCCACACAATGAGCAGGACTAGATGAGAAGATAGAAATAAAGAGCAATAAAAACAGAAGCAGTGAGGGAAACAAAAAACACACATATCCCTTGTTTTATACAAAATGACTTGATAAATGCTTGCCCAGAAAAACTGCCTCATCTCACGGTCATGTGAAATATTTTAGAAGCCTGTCGTATAACTTGAAAAATGCACCATCAAACTAAACGTGTCATTCCCAGGCGATCGTCGGTTGGCTGCAAGTTTTTTCTGTGTCGTGCTGGTGTAGTTTCCTGAGGTGAAAGTGTTTTACCCCCAGGAATGCTCAGAATGGATGCCTGTCATTCCTCCTGACAGCTCACTGGAGCCTTGCAGCTGTTACAAAGCGCACACAAACACACATTACGTTTACTATTCCAGCTCCCAACTCTCCAACAAAAGCTAAAGATCACAGCTTTGCAGAAGAACTGTTGGCTATGAGAGCCTTGGGACCTTTCTCCACACAGTTCAATAAACAAAATATTTAAAAGGATACATTCTTCAGAGTGGTGCTTTGTGAAGTTGATACCAGCTGTCAGTATCTTACGCCCTGCAGCAGTTAGTCTGCATTGTTGTCTTAACTGTGTTTGGACACATCAGAGTGTCCAAACCTGTTCTGTTTACAAGTGTTGCAAGTTTGTGAAAAAGCAACAAAACAACCACCCACAGATGAGGTCCCAGTAGCTAAGTTGCCTCTTTAGTAGGCCAGTTCCTTTATGTATTAACGGTGAGAATCAAAATGGATCAAATAAAATGTTTTTGTTTTACTTAGTGTGGGCGAGCTACTGACTGCTTGGAGCCTCTGCACAAAACCCTACTTCAATCAGTCAGAACCAACTAACAAGCAAAATAAACACATGAGAATTAGTAATTCCAACCATGTTCATTCTTAGTAGCTTACACAGGCAAAACAGAGGTGAAGGGGCAATGTGTGACTGAACAACAGTCTGGTTGGTAACCTCATTCAAACACTCATCAGCTCTGCACTTCTCTTTGACAAACTCAAAGGTTAATAGTTGACTAATAATTGCACTCAAATTCTTGTATATGACAAAATCTGTCTATTTTTTGTCAATCAGTAGATTATAGTCTGAGACTTAGCTGTATAGAGCTACCAGAATAGAACGATTGACTAGGAGATGTAACTAAAATATGACGTTTAGAAAGAAATTAAATATATATCAGCTCAGCTTTTCATCTTCTTTTCTGAGAGAAACTAACACTATAAATGTCTAGATTCTGGTCACACCATGGATCACTTACAAAATCAAACAGATGAGGGTTTTAGGCAACAGGATTTGTATTGCAAATATCTTTCCTGGTAACGATGCATGTCTTATAGGACAGGTTTGTTTTAACAGCACATCCTTTCCATTCAGATTTTTTTCTGTTTTCAATCATTATGTTACCTCCCACTTGCTGCTTCCTCTTCCCTGTCTGCTACCACTGATGCTTATCACTTTCCATCCACATATTACTGGCCTCTGCACATCTAGAATGCCGCATCACGTTTATTCAGTAGAAGCAAAGCCCTTCTTAATGCGCAAACGCCAAGCCACAAGAGCATTCTTAGGCTCTGCTGTGCCAGTGGGGAGCAGCTTAGTGTCAAAAGAAACAAATTGCACACAAAAAAAATAACTATCACAAAAAAAGACAGCTAAACAGATAAGGCTGGAACACATGCATTTGAGTGTTATTATTTGAGACCCATGAAGGTCTTAATGGGATTGTTTCTACCTTCAGTGGAGCAGAAACTTGCTGCTAAGCTGAATAGAAACTCTGATTCAGAGACACACTACACGCAACCTTTCACTTTCTATAAATTACATCACCTCAATAGGTTTTCACGCAACTGCCGTAGCTCTTGGAAGACGATGCAGTATTATTATAATTATCCGTATAATTTTCCTAACCTACCGTATTGAATCTTATGAAACCATAAATAGTGAAGGCATGTGGTGTCCTCGGTTATTTTTCAGTATATAACTGAGTGTTGTCCATTAGAAATAAATCAGATAACAGAGGGAATTAAACTCCTTTTGCAGGGAGCATTTTATAATCACATTGCAATCTTGTGATATTTTGAAGGCCTTAAGGTGAAGTATGCGTTCTTTCTTTAAAAGATTTTGTAATGAGACTATTTTTGAACGTTGAACTTAATGGCTGTTGTGGAAACCACCTGATGTGTTCTGGCCTGTTTGATAGTTTCAGTGTTTAAATGTGTCTCTCATCAAGGATTCCACTGTTAACTGTGCCAGTGACTTTTCGTGGTGTTGGAATGTTTTTGTTGCATTCATATTGCATAAGTAATAGTTCCAAAACAAAAGAGCAGGTCTTTCATCACCTGATTACGATCGCACTTTTGGCATAGACCTGTGGAAAAAAACTTTATGGATGTGTGCTTCGTTGACTAGTTTTCGAGGGAAATTCAAACCAATAAGACAACAGGCAAACTTTTGGGATCTACAGTATCGTCCAGATTTAATTAATGCTACTGGTGTATTGCACAAAGTGTAATGGTAAAATGATGACAGAGACCTACATTGAAAGTCTTTAATTTCACCTCAAATCAAGAGCTGGTTAAACAAGGTTGTGAGTTCCAACCAAACATACATCAAAAGGCTCTTGGGGTAGAGAACGAATGGCACTTGATGAAACCTCATCAATAATTTATGGACTACTTCAATAAACTGAGTCTGTGCCAAGAAATCCAACCAATTTAAATTAACTTGCAAATTTTTAACATAAAAGAGTGGTCAATTATCCATTTGGCTGAAAATGGAAATCATTCAAATGAAACTTGCTAAAAGAAAAACAAACAACCTTTTAACCAAATACTAAAGTTAATGTATATGTATATTTATGATGCTATGCTATAGTTTGACTACTCTGAGAGTGAGATTAAAAACAAACTAAAATTTGTCCACCCGATTCTATTTTATTTTTTTTTATTTTAGAAAACTACTGTTCAAAAATGACACTCTAGGAAATGAACAATTTAAATAAATAACCAAACGTTTTGCTTTTTAATATCTTATTTTGATTTTGTTAACATTAACACATGTTCCATAAGTCTCACTTCTCTTTCCTGAGACCATCTGCCACCAGCCAACAGGTGAGTCTCACAAAGAAGATATCAAGGCCACTGATTTCTCTGCATACATTACATACAGCTAATTAACAGTTGATCTAATAGTCAGCTTGAAGCTTAGTTTACTTTCAGCAGATGGACTCTTAGGAAGACACACAACAATCTAACTAATTCAGACTGTCAGCATCTTTCTTTTCTAAGTTATATTTTGTCCCAAAGACCTCAATGGGGAGCTCCTGTGCCAGACTAATCATTAATTTTGGACATGGTGCATACATTAGCTATTAGTGAAACGGTTAAAGAAAACTTTAGCAGGACTTCTGTGGAGACTCAGAAGTCAAATAAATAAGTGACACATAATATATGAAGCATGTCTGAAGGTGCCAAAAAGCAAAACTATACTACATGTATCTGTAATATTTGTAATAAAGTATGAATTTGAAGGTAGAAATAAACTAATATAGACAATACCTTAGAAAAAGTTTAGGAAAACTATAATTTATAGACCAAATGTAGCCCAACTTACTTAAGTTCTTTCAACCATAGAAACTTTATGTAAGAAACACCCAGATTATTTTTGATATTGATTATAAAACATGAAAAAAACCAACCCATTAAATCCCACAAAAATATCAAAGAATAAGCTGCAATACATGCTTAAATATTGTTGAAGGTTTGTCTGCTGATAAATAGGATTTGGACATGACTTACTGTGCAACACAAAGCACAACCCGTTTCTCATTCAAATCATAAAGGAAAGTTACATACACTGTGCTTAAAAATCCCATCTCTTTGCAGAAAGCATGTAAAAATTGTCATAAGTCAAGTTGTTCACAGAACAAAAATGGCATTTGTGCTATCTTTGAGTGAAGTTGGTTGACATTCCATACCTCAGCTTTGTTGTTCTTTGCATTTGCAGCATCCTGAGGGTGTGTGCTTGTTCGTGTTTCCTCCATGGTGACCAGCTTCAGCTTCAGGTAGGACACTTCATCCATTAGATCCAGCTTCTGAGTCTCCAGAGAAGTCCTGCTCCTCAGCTCCTGAAAAACAAACAAACAATGAATGTACTCTGTAGATCAGATTGCACACATGGAAGAAAAAAAACCACTTACATTGCTTTTGCAAAACCCAGTAGTAGAAAATGTTTTACATGTGTCGCTCATGCAAGGATTCCACTCAGCACAATCTTCTTCCCACACTATGAGAAGTCTAGCTGGGGGATAAAGACCCCACAAAGCTAAATATACATGCTCTCACGCACACACGGGCTTGCCACAAACTATTAATAACGCTGTCCTTCATTGGTAGAGAGGAAAAGAAAGCATGTCTGAAAAAGAGGCAGATAAGAGATGTAGTCTCCCATGAGCATGATAAAGTTTTAGTTTTTTTATGACTCGTATGTAAGCTTTCAATTCCTCATTCAAACTACTTCCAATTCCCCTTATGTGTCTACAAAAATCAAACTTTAGTTGTGAATGTCATCATCTTGATCAAAAGTTGCCATCTGAGGTATCATGTCGACTAAGTTGCTTGCATTTTAAAAACGTTCATTTATTTATCTCGCACACCATTGGTAACAATTTGTAGAATTTTCTATTCCATTTAACAAAGCGTTGAGAGCCATTTACAGAATGATCAGCACACAGGCGGAATGTAGGTTTAACTTCTTACCCAAAGACACTTTAACATGATGGAAATTGAACCTTTTTAACGACATAAACAATATAAACTTCTTATTCATGGTAAAACTAAGACATATAAATGGTCAATTGATTTTTGTCAGCAGAATTTCAGGTCAAACTAGAGTCTAATTCGAAGTGAGACATTTAACTAACCAAGAAAAGAGGCCGATTTTTCCCCTCTCATAACAACATTACAAATTCAACATTTAGATGGGCAACTAAGATTTACATTTTTCTTTGGAAAACAAAACACTAATGGGTATGTGTATCAAACTTCCTTTTATAGAAAGTAGCATTTTGTCCTGACAGAATGGAGCTCAGAGTAGGGGAACAAGGTGCACTCCTCCAAATCGTGCCTGAGTTTTGCTGTGCTGGTTGCTTGGAGACCAAAGGAAGTAACGAGGTTTTTAGGCGGGCATACACAAGCGTGGCATTACATTCCTCAGTGAGAAACAGGAAAGGCAAGAAAAGAAGTCACAGCTAGAAGAAGTAATGGAGTTTATGGTGATATTGTCAGCACTGGGAAACTTTAGCTCCTTTTAGCTGCTACACCAGAGTTTCTGTTAAGGTGTAAGAAGCTTTTAGGACCCATTCAACTGGATAAAAATGTCAGTGGCATTAAGAAAGCAAATGCTTTGTAATTGGAAATATAACTGAACAATTTCTCCATATAATCGTATGATATCATTTTAATCACTTATTTACCCTATTTCTCTCTATTTTTTTTTTCGTGCTTAATGTACAAAAGTCACATTAAAAAGCATAAAAGTCAACACTCTGACCACAAATGAATACAGTTCCACTCAAAGTGGACAGAGTAAACAAGTTTTGTCAACACCACAGCCACACAGTCAGACAGTTAAAAGCCCATAATCACTGCAGCTCAGAAAATCTGCTTAGTTATGGCAGCTGACTGTCAGTTTGCAATCTCACACCAGCGTCATATTACAGCAGGATAAGCTGCAATATTTAGAGGTAATTTATCAGACGTCTGTGGTGGTCTGCCACAGCTCAGCTGCTTGACATTTGCTTTTGCTAAATTGTAAGAAGCAATGCGTGCCAAATTATCCTGTCCTTAATATGCCTTGCTCCTATCCTAAAAAAGCTGATCATTTCCAAACTGGGGTAAAATAAATAACACACAGAACTGTCTAAATCTGGACTCCAAAGAGGTTATTTCTATAGGAATTCAGAGGAATTTAAAGTAGAGCCAACTTTAAAATTATTTAAAAAAAATATATACTGTAGATCTTTACAATAGCTTTGTTTAATTTTTAAACCTTAAAGTTTTACCAATTCATCTGAAGGTTTTACATACTCCAAAACAAAAACTGCTTTAAATTTAAAATGCATTAATTGATTAACATTCTCACTGTGGCAGCAAAAACTCATAAAAGAATGAAAATAAAGAAATAAAAAGACAAATAAAAATTTATTTCAAAGGTATATTTCAAATTAGGATTTATTGAATGGTTAAGGACAGTAAGAAGTAACTGATGAACTGTTAAAACTTTAATGATGACCATGTTTGGAGACATATTATTTATCTGATTCATCTGGGTGTGTGTAGGTCTTGCTTCCTGTTCACATCACTTCATTACAATACTGCTAAAGAATGTACAAAGGACTCAGAACGGCAGTTTCAATTGGGAAATATCATATGACAAAGTGTGAGAGGATGACATCCGGGAAAATAATGAGTAAATTTCACTGTGCTGACTGTAAGACCATTTCATGTTACTTTAGTTATTTTTATGTATACAAACCTGAAATAGCTAAAGGAAGGACTGGACATGGAGTCATATGGACTCTAAGTGTTTTTAATAACATCCTAAAACATATTATGATTGCATAGTTTAATATGTTGACACAAGCTAAACCTTCTGCTTTTAAGTACCTAAACATAGTCATTTGTTGGTTTGCAATTTAACATAAAAGCTGATGTCAACAGATTTAGGGCTCCAATATTGGGACATTTGCCAGTTTAACAACTAGTCACTATCTAAACTAGCTAATAAATAATATTTACACGTGTGAATACTGGAGCAATAAATCTTTACTGACACAAATGCACCTGATGAAAAGCTGCATAAATTTTTAGGTCAAATAAATTTAAAGAGTAAATAAAAATCAGAAACTTAGAAAAAACATTACATTTTTTAATATCATTCGTTATAGTACTATAAGAGATATCTTTTTGCAGATCAAAGCTTCACAAAAGTTCCTGTTTAGAAATCAGCTACAAAACTATGATTGGTGCATTTTTATGTAGAAAGCTGAGCTTCAAACTAGTGCATACAAATGCAAGCACAACTACAAGAGGAAACTGAGGTCTGAAGATAATACTGAATTAGTCAAAGTGCTTGGCAAAGGTAAAGGGAGCAGCACTCGATTCTCTGTTTTTCAGGAACTGTCTTTATGTATCAGATTTAAGAATCATATTTTGTTACCAACTACATTGCTGAACAAATTAAGGAAATATCTTCGAAGGATATAGGTCAAATTCAGTGTTTTAAAGTAGTGGCTTGTCTGTACAAGCAGTGTTTGCTTATCAGTGATGGAAATATTTGGATTTATCTGCAGTACATCACAGCCGAGCATAATCCTTGTTGCACTGAACTCTTATTTTAGCTTGCACACTGACAGAAGCAGTCCAGCAGAGCGAGCAGACATGTCATCACATTTTAAATCCTTCAAATCTGACTTCTACACATACACAAAGAGGATTTAAGAACCCAGAGAAGACGAAACAAAATACTACACGAGACGCAGACCACCGTTATCCGTCCACACACCTAAATCTCTCTTTACCAAACATCTCGTATCACTTTATGTGTTTGATCAGCGGTCAAAATAAGTACATCAGCTGCATGTCAGTGCTGCTAGAGCCTCAAATCATGACTGACTGCAGAAAAGATTTACTGCTGCAGCAATGTTAGTAATTGGCTGTCAATTTGAGATACTGTATTTTGCATTTCTACATAAATCTAGAAAATATTAATTAAAGCTAGCAGGACGATAGAAAGAAGCATAACACCCCTGATAAGGCTATTTATGTTGGAGCCAGAGCCTTTTCACACTCAATGTGGGCAACAAGGAGGACAAAGAGCCCATTGAGAAGTTTAAACAGAAGGCTGATTCTGTGGCAGTCAGGGTTGGGGTCCTTTTGTGTCCAGGCTGGCAGAACTCATGAGTTTGCTTCACTGCTGACGTCAAGAAAAACAACTGGAAAAAATCCTGGCTTGATCCATTGTCAAACTGGCTCAGAGGTGGTTTTAGTCACCTTGACCACAGAAAATGTAAAAAACACATGAGGGCAGACGATCCAATTGGTGCTGTGTTTAAATGAGGCGTCAGAAGACGCACGCGTTTCAAAAAGCCTGAAAATACTATGTACATCTTTATTTTCTAACATCTGGATGAAATGGTATTCAAAAAAGTCCAGACTGAAGCTAAAATTATTTTTGGTCCACTGGACTATAATTACTATCTGTTGAGCTAGCTGCCAACATCAGCATGTTCTCACAAATATGCAACACGCTGACAGAAGGAAAAATGTCTGTTGTTGAGCAATTTAGTTTGGCAATTCGCTGTTTAGCACAAAACCCAGAGGAAAACTTCAGAGATCACATCAACTTTCATTATTAATCCTCCAGTAACTTTAAATGTGTACAAAGTATTATAGCATTCACAATTATATATAGACTTTTAAGTGCAGATGGAAAAACCAATATAGTATTAAAATTATTGTTCAGTATTTGTAGGTTTAGGAGCAAATTAACTTACATGAGCCTCATTACAAATTAATTTGCTTCACTTGTTCAGTTATATAAATTTAACTAATTGGTTATACAGACTTACTTCACACAGAACAATACATTTCAAGCATTTATTTGAATTACTAGATAAAAGCTAGTGAAAGTGTAAAATGTTTTTTAATGTAGAAATTTAGAATGCTGGATGGAAGATAGGATATAAGGATGTAAGTATAATGTGCAGTATATACAGTTCATATTTTCCCTGAGCATGAAAACATGCAAATTATCATATTAGAAGCACTAATGGTCTACTTTAGGCTAAATATCTTATTTTGCATTCCAAACATCTACATTTAGGCATATTATATGTGTTACATTCAAGTTAATCTCAACTTAATTTAAATCTGTTTGACAGCAACAAAAAAAAAAAGAACTATATACAGCATAAACTGAGGTATTAATGGGTTAAGTGTATTGTATGTATAATTTTTGATTGACTGGCTGATTGATTAAAATACTAAACAATGCAATTTTAGTATTACCAACCATGCTAGCATTACAAGAAAGACAAGTTACCTTCATTTTAGTTTGCTTTAGGTCGGACAAATATCGTCTCATTCATTCCAGAAAATTGTTGAGCTTTGACTTGTTTAACCTACTTGGTTTAACCTGACTTACATCAGGTTGGAGGATAGAAGTCAAAGGAGGTCAAGACCAACTGGAATAAGCAATAAAACAAACTGCCACTCCTTTATTTATTAATTTCCTCTCTGAACTGAAACCATCAGCACCAATGTTTAGCCATTCAGTTTGACAGCTGCCATACTGGTTTTAATTAACACCAATATGACTGTTATGTTTGTAATCTAGCTTTAATTATTTTTATGGTAAAGTTTATCTATAAAAGCTTCATCCGGGATTTCTGCCAGTTTCTGTAACTTCAAATTAAAGACATTTTAAGATCTTTTAAAAATAAATAAGATTTATATGAGCTTAAAAAAATTATATCATACATATAACCATTTTAAAATCATTTACTAATGTATGAAGCACATTAACTAGTATAGGAAGTAATGCTAATTGCTGACGGTACATAATCTTATTGCTAAATATTGCAACAAGCATCAAATGTAAATTATCCGCCTCTTATCTTGTCCATCACACTTTTTGGGATGTTGGAAACGTGGAACAGTTGAGAACAGCTACTGCGATGATATTCTGAAAAACCACGAATACTCAATACAAAGTGTAAATTAATCAGATTTGTAACTTGTTGCATTCTGAAGATTTTTTTCAATATCAATATTGCACATATGGACATTGCCGCAACATATTTAGAAACTAAAAAGAAAGTCATAGACGTCAGCAGTAAGATTTGGTTAGCGGAGCTAAATCTAGATTATTAATGCTGGCATTCTGTTGATTACAACAGATCTGTACTTGCAGCTGTGGCATGTTTTAGATATCAGTACTGGAGGCGTGCATAGCTATAAACATAGGACATCTAAGAAGGTGCTAAAAGAAGGTACTTTAACCACAAACATTCCGGGTGTAGCTGCACAAGTTGGATGTGATTGTGATCTCCAGCTGGCTGGCAAGGTATGCAGGTAAACATAGTGCCGTTGAGTTGTGTGCCGCCCAAATACTGATACTATCAGTAGTTCTGTCCCATGGTTACCTTATTTTGACTTATAATTTCAAACAAACATAGTTTACTCTTTTTTGTTGGATTTAAAAATAATGAACATACCAGCAATCACAAAAAGTTAAACATAAGGCGACTGTCTAACATGACATTAAATAATAATCATATTTAATAGGATGCATTTTACGCATCAGTCATGTAACATGTGCAGCAATATTATAAGCATTGCTTTAATTTAAATTGAATATCAGATACCATCAGATGACAGAATGAGATTTTTCACAAATGTTAAGATTCACAGTAAATAGTATTATTATTTTTTTTTTTTACATGTTTTACCTGTTGCAGCATCTCCTCTGTGGAAGCCAATTTCTGTCGATGCTCTTCCAAAGAAGTTTCCAGGTCTCTGATTTTCTCTCCCTGAGCCTCAACTTGGTCCGTCAAAACGCTTACCTGTTGGAGAACAAAATCCTTTAAGATGGAGGCTTTCCATTTTTCTCCTTAAGAACCACAAAATAACAATGAAGTTCACTTTAAATCCCAACTGCGATTACTTGAAGCCTTCAAGCAGTACTCAACAGTTAGAGAGGATTGCTCAGCAATTGACTGGGATACTGTGATTTTCATCTTTAGCACTTTTCCAGATAATTTTACTAGTACAAGAATAAAAGCCAAAATAGTAACTAAAATAAAGTGTATGCCGCACAGGTGTGTCTGCAGCTTTGGATACTAATGAAAAACATAAACAACATGTTAACAGCATCATGTTGTGCATACAAACAAAATACAAACTGATATTTTTTGCAAGAAAGAGACGATTGTATATTTTTACCAAATAAAACAGTAGCATTAAAATTTGCATTGTTATAATCAAATGATTTATTATAAAAACATTTTCAATTCAACCTTCATTTTTTAAAATATATATATTTGTTTTTGAAACAAAGAAGATATATTTGTTTCTTTCATCAAAAACTTGTAACCAATAAGTTGATACTAAAAAAAAAAAAGGGTAAAAAGAGAATACTGACAGCCACAATAACCACAACAATGTTTAATTTCTAAGAATCAGAATAAGACCCCTTACTTTTGTATCCTACGTCCCACAGTGGGATGTCCACCCAACTGTAAGAGTTATTGCCATAGGGCTCAATTCACCTCTAACTAAACTTACAATTTCTTTTATTGTGGTCGCAGTCTGCACAAAACCCTACAAAGGCCACAAATGGACGCCCCACATTGGACACCAATTGTTAAGATCAAAGTACATTGTTGTGCTAGGATGACTGACCAGACTGAAAACAATTCAGGTTTGCTCACAGCAATTTTCTCCATCCACTCAAGGAAGTCGAGAAATTTTGCACAGAGGAATGTAAAATCTGTCAGTCTGGTAGAAATGTAACCCAAAAGACTTACAAACTACTGCAAAATAAAAAAGTTTCTGTGAAACATTGACTCAGGAGACCTGAAAAAACATGCATCATTTTCCTTTCACTTTGTGAGTTTATAGGTCTACCACATCAAACGTTAAGAAAGTACTTTGAAGTTTGTTGTTGCGATGTGACAAAGTGTGGAAAAGTTCAAATGGTAGGAGTTATTCTAAAAGGCACTATATGACGTTACAAACTTTTGTCCTCCAACACATTTTCATAAACAACACACATTTATACTGGCGTATCTCAACATTCAGCTCCACAGCAACATCCATTTACTTAGCAACTTGTCACTCAGGAATGTGTTTCACAGTTACTATAATCTCCCAGACAACACATTTACCTCCTGCCACACACACTTTAACCCTTCTTTTATTGCCGCAGTGTGCTAAATCCATCTGACAGCAGCTGATTCTCTGTCACTTCTCTGACTTTCAGCCCTGCAGTCATGTCTTGTCTCACAGCCAACTTTTTCACTCAACACGCGTTAAATGATCTAACTACCCCTCCTTTCCAACAATGCGCCAAATGCAAGAGAGCAAGAGCAATGAGCTGCTTTTAAAAAACTACTAGGCACACAATCATGTAAATCACAAGTACCCGATAATTAAATGAATGTATCTTATCACCAAAACAAGAACTACTTCTAGCAGGACTGCATGAAGTGTAAGAAGGAAGTTTAAAGTACAACGTCTTACCTCCGGTGAACACAAAGAAATAGTTCCTTATTACTACACGGACGTCATAAGCCAACCACAGAGTGTGTGTCCGCTAACGCAGAGAGAAATAAATGTTGAAGCAGAGCTACACCTCACATATGCAGTCCTGAGGCTGAAACAGGTAAGGAGAAAGTAAAGCGGAAACCCACAAAAAGGACAAACTGTCAACAGCCAATTAAATCCTCCGTCAAAGAAACAGAAGCCCCGGTCATCCCTGGTTATCAGCCAATCAGAGTTGATGTCAGATGAGGAATGTGTAACGAGTAGGTGTGCATGTGGGGGAGAGGTGGCGGCAAGGAATGAGATATAGACTTTATGATAGCTTTGTGAGCTGGGGTCGTTCAGTCAAGTGTGAGCGTTGCAGAAAAAAAGGTGCTTTTCAAAGAGCAAAACAAACACAGACAGGAAAAGGCAGCCTGAGGAGCAGCTTCATAACAGCTAATTAAATCTGAGGAATTAAAGACATACTCTGGAGATCACAGATGCCTGAACTAGCTATTAAACTGATCTGAGCGCATAGAGAACCTGTTGACATCACATAGTCCTGAGACCTGTAATCATCCTGTGCCTAAATTTTACAGTCTTGACATTTATAGTCGCTGTAGAAGTTGTCAGTTTTCGCATGTGGTTGTGAAAGTGTTGAGTTGTAATGAAGTAACACAAAATACCTGGAGTTCTTTGATTATAGACTATGACAGCTGGAATGATGGCAAAATCCTGCCAGAAGTTAATTTTATGGATTTAAATTACCTTTTGAAAACAAACAGGAGATTAAGCATTTTGCATATTGTTTCATTAACATTTAAAATTACTGAAAAGAATTTGCTCTGACCTGCAGCACCAGAGATTCCTTGTCTCCTTCTAGTCGAAGTAGTCGTTCCTGATAGGTTTCATTGTTGGTTGGAGTACAGAGGCTCACCTGGACACAACACACAAGAAAAAAAACACATCAAGATTAATCGTAAGCTTACGTATGAAGAATGAGTCGTCGCATACCGAGAGTATGCCAAAAATTTACATTGACTTTGAATTTTCTGATGAAGTCCTAAGATTTTCCACCCAACATACAAACACACCAGAAATTATAGTGGGGAAGTAGCTGCAATACATGCTGGAGGCTATTTCTTCAGAAAGTTGATTTAAAAAAGTTCTGGAAAATATGAGCCCATGAGTTGGTTTGTTAAGTTCTACATTATAAATTGTCTAAATTTGGACTTCCAATCATCTGTTGTGTAGAAATATTACTTACTATATAGGAGATTTCTGCAGCACACCCATGTCTTAAAATATGAAAAACAATCACATTCTGTGAGTGTTTTACACTCGCTTTTTAAGGTTACTGTTGGTCAGATTTACATAAAGAGTTCACAGAATGGCCCTTGTTTAAACTGGAGTCAGATGATGTTTCATTGCTATGAAACATCATCTGACTCATCTGAGTCTCATTTATCTCAAAATGGACCTGCACTGTCACTGAGGCTTGCGATAAACCTTTCATAAGACCTCTCTGATTCCACCACTGACCTTTGAGTGGAACAAAACATATCTTATATAAACTGTTATGGATATATTTCAAGCCCCTTGGCAAAACAGGAAAAGAGCAGGAAAAGAACCTGCATCAGGCTCTTATCTAGAAACAGAAAAGGCTTCTATAGCATCTACTCCAGTACAAAAGGAAGAGACACTCTGGGTCAGAATATCCCCCAGTTCTCACCAGAATTACATTTTTAACAACTCGGGAGTTGAAAATGAAACTCAAGCAAAGTAACTGCAGATGAAGACCTGGAGAAGTTTGTATTTCTTTGCAGATTATGCAGTCATTTTGGTCTAAAGCTGCTCCTTCCTCAACTGTCACTGTCAACAGGGATTTTCCAAACGAAACTGGAAATAAGACGCTTTTGGTTTCTATAGCTTTAAAGCTACAGAAAACATATAAGCTCACAATTTTAAATAAGAAATTTATTTGGCATTTCATATAAATAAAATTAATAATCAAAGTAAATTTTTTCATGTCCATAATGTTAGAAGTAGTCTTCATTTATAGCGTTATATGAAGCTAGACTTTGGAGAGGAGAAGCTCTTCTCTCATTTCGCAACCCTTCGCCCAATTTACAGGATGTCTTCCTCCAGTAATCAGTAAATCTGCTTGGCCAGTGACTAGTCTGGCTTCAGTTCAAAAGCAACATGCAAAATGTACATAAAGCAATCCAGACTTCTCCAAAAATGCTATGTCAATGCATTTAATAAAAAATATGTTTTCTCCATATTTGTTAAAGCTGTCACCATGTCAGATAATCTGTGAGAACAGTTTCCTCCACCTCCTCCCTGAACTACTATTACTGGCTAAAGTAATTCAATGTTCTGACCAAAACAGCCAATCAGAACCAACCTCATTCACTCACTGCTAAATGTGCTAATGGTGGAGAAACAACATATTACAGAAAAATGTTTATCTGCTGCCATTGGTAGCTATGCTAACTGGACTGAGCATTCACAACAGGCGATGTTAGCTGCAGCATAGCACAGAGAGAGGAGAAGGAACAATGAGCAGCACCACATGAGATTGTGATTGACAGCACTAAAACTTTCTTGTATCTGACTGGTTGTTTCTAGATAGTACTGGGAGAAGCCAGATGAAATAGATTTTTAACAGATTATCTCTCATACCATACTGTCACAACATAATGACAGTTTTAACAAATATGTAAAAAAAAAAAAAAAAAAAAGATATATTTTATTAAGTTACATACTGCAGCTTTAATTTCACTTAGGATAGGATGGTCAGGAGGGACGTTAGAGCTGCAGCTGATTGACTCATCTGTTAAGTGTGGTAAAAGGTACAAGGGACAGGTTAAATATATAAATATGTTGGTAATTTTTTCCTTTATTCATTAAATGCTAGAGAAAATGAGGCAAACAGTAGTCTGTAGCTAAGCTAACTACGCTAAATGGTAGATAATCTCAAAGTCTACCCACCTCTCTTGGAGAAAAACCGGGTTACAAATTGACACTCTTTCCTTTTTCTCTCTCTCCCTCTTTATTTTAAACCTGATTTTATCATTTTTCTTAGCAGCATAATAACCACCACAGTCGTTCTTGTTTTCTACTGTCTGCTCCTGAACATCATCACCATAAAGCGCCAAGCAGAAACCAACCATTTCGTGCAGATCCAGGGGGTTCAGGGCAAATATTGATGTGTGGTTTTTGGTCTGGGAAGGGGAACATTACATTTTTACTGCTAAAAACAATCTTCGAAAACATATGATTAATTTTGTAATTCACGGTGCCCCCCTTTTCTTATTTCTATTAACAAAAAATAAATAAATAAATTGTAGCGGACCCCCTATCAATTGTCATAATTTTTCCCCCCTATACGGGGCCCCTGAACTGAGCTGCCTTCATGACAAAGTTGGGCTCAAACTACAGATGGTGTGGAGTTCAAAAGCAAGTCAGCGGTTTTGGTTCAAGCATTCGATGAAAATTAAGGTTTTACCACCAAAATAGTTCCATTGCTTAACCAGGGCTGGCGCCAGAGCAAGTTTTAAACTTGTTCTAAATGGTTTGGTTTTCTATAACCCGAGAGCAAACTAGAAGCTACATTATTACACCACTACTCTCTTGTATAAAATGTTTGATCCTCCCACTGTCGTACAAAGTGTTTCTCTGAAGCACAAAAAGATGCATTAAGTTCACCAACATAATTTACTAATATGCTTTAAAAAAGGTTCTATTATCCCAATCAGCTGATCTCTGAATTGATCGGTACCAGCAACCATGCAGAAAGAGGACATCAATACATTGAAAGCAAGACACTCAACACTAACTGATGGTAAAATAACAACAAAAGCTGTCAGAACAGAGTTGAAGATGGCATTTATGGATGCAGTGGAAATATCTGCTGTATATGGTGATCTGCTGGACATTGACCTGTGTCACAGGTGACGTCACAATAAACAGCCTTAATTCCAAATTTTGAAATATCTATATAAACAAGGCACTAAGAATTGTGACTGTTTACTAGTCTCAAAAGGACCACCTAGAACTCCTGGTGAAATAAGAAATTTCCTCTCCGTTTCCAGGTCGGTGGAAACCAACCTGGAGAGACCAACCTATTTGGTGCCAAAACCAGAACTTGCAGCCGTGGAATCACAAAGAACTGGTGCAAAGCATGCAGTAGCATCACTTCAGCACTGGAAATTATGTTAAAACACCTGGTGACTCCTTGGTCCTTTTGATGAGATACAAGTAAAATTCAGCCAACACCCTTCATGTACCACAATATACATATACGTATAATACATTTTATAGCTTAAATACATTTTGAGGCTCCATCATAATCATTTGTGACAGTCCAGGACTTGATATGAAAGTCAGAGATCTAAAATGTGTGGCCAATTATGCAATTTTGAAAACATCTTTGTTTTCCACCGAAGCCAAACTGCTTTCTCGTTGATACAGAGCAACATCTGTCAAAAACGCTTGCTTGTCCTTGACAGACATATTAATTCTTGAACCTTTATTCCAAGTTGCATTGCCTGGCAAGAGAATGTGGATGTAAGCAATGTAGCTGCAAGAACAAATTACCTATGCAATGAATTACTGTGTTTAAGAAAAAACAAAGTACCTTAAAAACTGAATGTAATTTTTGATCTGCAGTTGAGGTCAGAGAGGTCTGGGGACTTTTATCAATTTAGCCTTTTGATGTGACTAAATTAACACACTGGCATAATTTCTTTCAGTAAGTCTTATGTTTCAACTTTAAATTTAGTTTTGCAGTAATGCTTCACTATAACTTCTGGTAAGTTGCTCAAGTGAAAGACCTCCTGTTATCTCTGACTTTCCAATCAGACTCCAGAGAGGCAGAACCATTTAAGGATAGTGACACAGTACTTGAAAGGGCTGATAACGGAAACCAGGCCAGCCTGTTTTTATCTCTCTGTCAACGCCTCATGTGAGAATGGAAGGAAAAGAAGTGGACACATCAAAACTTTTGAGTAAATGTGTGAAATCTTTCTCTTGTCAATGTTTGTAACACTGTTCAAATTCTATAAAGCTATTCGCAGAAAACTAGTTGGAATTTAGCTCTGTGTTATAAGGGTATTTTAAGCAAAATTCAACCAAGTTGTACCAGTTAGGGGATTTCCAAAATCGACTAACCACTATGACTCACTTTATGGACTCCCACAAAACACTAGAAACAACATTTCTAGTGTTGTTTAACAACAACACTAGAAATGGTTTTAGCTTTGGATGAATAAAAACTATAAAAGTAATATGAAGACTGTGACTCCAGATCTCCTGGAAATATATTTTTGGAATAAAATAAACTGTCATATCAGAAATAAATGAGAAAGCGCCTCTACTTTGACAGCAGACAGTTTTGTCATGATCATTCCGAATGTCAGGAGACAAAGTATAAATTGACAATATCTTTTTCCACGTTTTGGTTGGACCAATGGACATGGGAGTTGATTGTTTGAAGTCCATTTTTGACCTGCTTTATGATGACTAGTTTCCACTCAGGGTAAAGTATGTTCAAGTTCCACATATTCTCACTACATAGATATAAAATACTTCATAGGGAAAATATATGGGGACCCACCAGTTTCAACTGCTAAAGAGGGTGTAACTCAGTTTATGATCCCAGTGTCTAAGAATGCATGACAAAGTGAAGCACACACCTACTTTTAATGATTTCAGTGAAAAAATGTCACTGGTCTTTGGAAAGAAAACACAGGGACCTTTTAAATGCTTTAAATCCATTTCCGAAACCACCAAACCGAAAAAAGAAGCCACATCCAAAGGTAATTTTACCATTTTCTGTGGCTCTATAAACATTTGTTTTTATGTGTTTGATTCAGCACACCAGCAGTGTGTGGTTAACACATATGAAGATTGCATGATCTTACCATGAACATGTGGGTTCTCTTCGAGTAATCTGGCTTATTAGGTTTACTGTTCTCGCTAAACTTTTGGGTTTTAGTTTGCAGAGTTGTCGGTCCTGACTCTTGAGTGTCTGTTTTACCCTGATATCCTGGTGAGAATCCACCCTGCCTCTTGACCCACTTACTGTTAGAAATTCCCAATTGCAACCCACTCGTGATGGATAAAGCAGATATTGACAATGGCTGGAATCGTGGGATGTGACAATTATTAATCCGGGTGACGCGAGTGAGAAGTGAGATACGCATTTATGTGCATAGGCACTTGAACAATGGAGCAGGTAAAGCAGTTGTTCCAATTTTTGAAAGTCGGCATGCATACTAGAGTTTCTGCTCTCCTATGTTTTCACCCAAAGAAATCTGATCAGCCATTGATGTCAAATAAATTGAAGTCTCTGTTTAGCTTAATTGCAAAAAAATAAATAATGTAAATAATTATCCTCATCAATTGAAAGCCCAATTGAAATGTCTGGAGTCTAGATTAGCTGTGCACAATATGAGTTACTACTCTGCAGTGTGACCTTTGTACTTAAAACTGTATTGCAGCAGTTCTGGCCAGGTGTCACTCTAAAAAGCATATGCAATCTCAATGCGACAAACCTGCATAAATAAAATTAGATGAGTGGGTACAAAATGGAACATGACAGGACTGATAAACAACTAGAATAAAAAGGTAAAGAAAAAAATGTATGATAAAAAGATGTTAAAAACACCTCTTAAAAATTACAACACAATCTGTTTAATTTGAAGCAGGGAACATCAAAATTAGGGATAGCTAAAAACTATCACACCAAGTTAAGTCAAGGAAGTACTGATTATACAACATATCACATAAACTGTGGACAAACACTGTTGCTATCAGTTAAACATTCTATTACATTTCTTAACCACTGATAAAATCTCACATGGCACATTCCCTCTCTGATTAAATCCTGCAGAATCAGTCACAGCACCTTCAACAACAATCAGCTGACAGATAATGCTTCTAATCTGACACCAAAACCCATGTGAGTGACTTCATAAAGCCACTGCAACTAAGAGATGTAGCTCTACTTTTGGATTGTAAGGGAAATTACATCAGTCTGTTGCCAGGAAAGAACACAATACAATCAGGACAATGACATGCATTCAAAGTAAATCAACAACTCCCGAACTGTTGGAGAAGAGTTTCTACTTTCCCTTTCAACAGTACTTTTTCTGTTTGTTGCCTATAAGAAAGCTCCTTCCAGGCATGCACAGATTGCAAAATTAATTGTGTGGAATGTGCATGACAGACATGCAAAACACAAACATGAAAAGGACGCAGTCCTCACCTTTTTGAGCCAAGAGAAGTGTCTGTAGAAATCAATGGGAGTCTCCATGCTCCCAGCCCATCACTGGCCTGACTTTTTTCTTCTGTTTCTGCACGCGTTTTAAGTTTGTGTGTGCAATTCATCCAAGTAAAAAAAAAAAAAGTAAACGTGAAGTTACTAACCGCTGGACAGCATTCGAGTACTGTTGCGATGTTCACAGCTGTGGAGGAGGAGGGTTTTTAAGATCCCCTGAGAGGGACAACTCCCCTCAGTATCACCCCCTCCTCCTTATTCTGTCCTTCCTTTCTCTCGTCAATATTACTTTTTCTCTCTCTCTCTCCTTAGAAACTACTCTTCATTCCAAGTTTCTGAAAGAATAATCATTCTTTTCCTGTGGACAGACACTGCCTTCTCTGTCCCCCTTTCTTTCTTCATTTTAGAGTTGCTCACCCTATTTTTTCCTCTCTTTCTACCGAGGTCCGTCTGACAGCCAAATGGCCGAGTCCAGAGAGGAGGGGGTAAGTGGGAGGGTTTTTCCTCAGTCTCTCTGTCATCTGTTCTTGAGTTTGGATGCCAGAAAAGCGAACAAAGCAGCAACAGACTCAAGAGCACAAACAAACACAAAGTTTCTCTCCCCCTTTGAATCAAGTTGTAGTCATGGTGCTGGAAGACTTCAAAACAGAATCCTGTGCCGGCCCCCATCTGTGCGTCTCATCATTTTTTTTTTCTTTTTGTTTAAAACTACTAGCCTGCGGTCCCATTTCCTGTATATTTTGCAGACACATTCATCAAAACAATGTACGCCACTTGTCGTGACGACAAACCCCCCCCCAAAAAAACCTGTACAGATAATGAATGAATGCACCACGGGTAAAAAGCAGCAGATTACAAATGATTTATGCTCATCAAATAGAAAAACAAAGTAGAAAATTTATCTTTCGTAGCACACATTTTTGCTACGAAAGTAGCGAACTGTAATATATTTCACAAAAGAAAATTATTCAAGTAAATTTAAGTACATTTTTACTTAATTCTTCAGAATTAAGTAAAAATTGTTTAATAGTTTGACTGGTTAATACATTTGCTAAATTTATTTGTTGTTGGGACAACAAAGAAAACTTTTTATTTTGACAGACAGTAAAAAATACCTGTCACAATCTTTTTTTTACAAATTTTTTAAAATTAAGATAATAACGTTCAATTGAATTTCATTTTCATTTGGTTAAATTAATATTCAACATGCTAAAGAGAGAATCCACATTGTGCCATTACACATCAGATGGATATATACCATTTTTTTTCTCCCATAATAACAAAAACTATTCACTGTGTTTTCAGTAATTACATTTTAACATTGAAATTAAACAATTTCAGCTGCACTGGAGGCCAAAATTGATCTCAGAATTGATGCGCAATTCTTTAAAATTTAAAATGTAAAATTCATTACATTCATTATGCGTTACTCCTAATACTATTCTGAACGAGGGGACGTTTAGTCAGTTTAATGTGAAACATTGCATACAAGTCAACAAGAAATTACACTTTATTTGTGGTTACTAATCTCTGGGCAGGGAATCCGCTTTCCCAATATCTTGTATCTGAAGACAAACATTCGAGTCAGCTCAGTCACATGTCATCTGATAGTCCTTCCTGTGTATATGTTTGAGTTTCACTGTGAAATATCCCAGGAGAGTAGCCTCAGGGTTGAAGACTAATTATGAAGCTCCAACATCTTTGATCCTGCTCTTTTTAGGTCAGCGGGGAGGTGCAAGAGAAGAAGGAAAAGTTAGACAGGAAGAGTACAAAAAGGAGCAGCCAAGCTTCTGTTTTAGATGTCTTGATGATCTGCCAGGCGTTCATTCGTCCTTTTAAAAATTTGCACACGAGCAGCTTTTTGTTTCAGCAAAGATATGGGAATTTTCCAAGTTGCTTCTCAGTCCGTTTCAAGAAAAAATTGCTGTGATAATCAGGTAAAAAATTAACTGCCTACCAAATGGATTTCCAAACCATCACACACCATTGTTTCCCCTCAACTGTGCACAACATTCTCTTTGCACATGATTGACAATTAATGTCATGTAAAGTGCATTCATATTCACAAAAATAATGAACTTGTGCACTGAAAATAGGCAGCAAAAAGTAGCAGGAACAGGAAGCAGAAGACAAGAGGAAACTCAACAAAACAAAGAAGGAAAGAATAAGGGCGGAATGAGCAGAGGGTGAAAGCAGCATGGGAGACATCTGCTGCTGAGACAATGCACAAGCTGAAAATCTTCAGCTGCACCCATCTCCATTATTCTGCATACAATTTGACTTTTCTTTCTCCACAGAAAACAGCAACCTCTGCAGGACAAAGCTCAGCAACAGCAGCCAACTGCTTCTGACAGCACAACCAGCTCTATGCCAGTAATCTGATTACCAAGAGCATAAAAACTCTCAGTCAGGACCCTTAATTTTTTTTTACTAATACTTAAGTAAGTATTACTAAAAACACATCCAAAAACAAAACCGGCAACTATCTTTCAAACATCACAAGACAATTCTTTCAACTTTTTGGAGCAGTTTTACCTTACCTCAGAGTAACAGTCCAAAGAAATCAAGTCCTCCTGCCAGAGAGTTGGCTGCTTGAATAAAAAGCTACCTCATTTACATTTACAAAACAGGCCTGCATGAGAAAAGATGCCTAAACATGCATAGTCTCAGTGAGTGGGGAGACTCTGCACTACTATACAGAGAGAGTGAAGGGGAAAAAGAGGGAGAAGGAGAGGTAAAAGCTGACGTAAACAGAGAAGTTGTAATGACTGAGAGGCCACAAAGGGCCGACAGACGGTGTGAGGGAGGGAACGTAGTGCAGCCAGGAAGTCAATAATAGTTAAGTTGTAATGGTGTCTCCAAAGAACATTTACCAGAACATGTTCTAACTCTACTTGTTCTTTTTATAGTAAAACACTCACTCCAGTTCTCCAGGTGTTTTAGGGTGACAGAAACAATGAGGAGTGGCATGTCAGGGTAAACATTTACCTCACTTTTTAAATCTTTTCTTTCTACAAGCCCCTTGCACAACACAATTTTGTCAGGCAGACCATTTTCTGGGTGGTTTAAGCATCCGATTGGTAAAATAGAGATAATAAAATAATCCAGCAATATTATACATTTCTTTTATGAAATTGCTTTACAAAAGTTGAAGAAAATACAAGAAGAGTGTTTGTCATTTCAGATCCTGTACTTACACTTCCAGTCTGCAGCCAATCGATGAGAGCCTGTGCTGTTTCTGGAGGCAGCTGAGCTCTGAGGTTGTCTCTCTCCTCCTGATTGGGCTGGACCTCCAGAGCAAGTTTGAGCTCCTCGGCTAACTGGACGACCTGCAGTGGACCGGCGCTGACAGGAGAACCCAAATCGTACACGGTGCTGGAAAACTCCATCGCAGCTGCCCTTGAACCTGAGTGGTGAGACGGGATGATCACACACAATTTTACTAATTCAACTTATAAAATTGGAAAATGAATTGGAAAAGCAAATCTGTGCTAACATCTCTTTAATAAAAAATATATTCAACACACTGAAGCTAAAAGAACAGGAAGCATGACCGAATTAGATCTAGCCATCTTGACGGCAGATTCCGAAATGTTCATGTGTCACCTGGATTATTGCCCTGTAACTCATATTTCAACAGTGATGGCAACAATAGCACATCTGGATACAGTCAAGTAAATGTGGCTATATAAAACAGCCACGTTATGTGATGGCTCAGCACAATAAATGGTTTAAATCAAGCAAAAGATTGGCAATCCTGTCTTAGAGTGGTCTTTAACCCCTCTTGACCCACTCCTCTCATAAAAACAGACTCCTGACTGCAAAAGTAAAATATTAAAAAGAAAATTTCAACACAACAGTTGACTTAGGGTTGCAGAAGTACCAATCTGCAACTTGAGTTTGGTGTCTGCCCATTTCCACCTCCATCAAGGAACCTGCATTCTTCTTTTTGGTGGATGTTCTTTCTAAACATAATTTTCAGTCACAATATAATTTGCATAAAATAATCTGTGGGTATTATAATCCTCAAAAGAGAATCGGAGCTGGTAAAAATCACAATTCAGCAGGTCAGACCTGGTAGAAAAGTTAAGCTCAGCAGCAGTCAGTCAAAGCTTCTTCGCAGTTAATGCTGCCAAATACATCCTGCATGGGGTGCAGCAGACCCCTTTGACACCTGCTTCCCACAGTCACCTACATAGCTTCAACTACTTACAAAATTTAAAATTCTACCCATATTTTACAACAGATCACTGTAGTTTAATTTCTTCTTTTCAGTATGAACTTTATTTAGTTTCACATTTCTTAAATGTAGCCACCATTAAAGCAGGGAAAGCATGAGGAGCCTTGTTCAAGTTCCAACTACAGCACAAATCTAACTCTAACCCAACAAACAACAAGTGGAGCACATTCACATTATGTTCCCACCAGATCCAAAAACATTGTGGAATGTAATATGACCAACATATCTAAATTCTGTTGATAAGTGACTCTAATTTCCTTGTTAGTGATTGGCTGATGTTATCGCTAATGGGATTTTTAATGCGTTTCTATTTGCGGTCAGTGAGAGCTGGGATAGCGAGACTCAGAGCACTCAGTGAGCTCTACGGGTTTTGAAGCAGCTGTAGGAACTGTAAACAAAAGCAACATTTTAGTCTAAAATAAAGCTAAAAGATTTAAAAAAGACCTCCAGGTTTTTTTAAGAGCCTGGAGGTCCCAGGCTCTCGTTATTTATCGCATGGTGTGATGACAAATTATTTTTACCTAAATGCATAAATGTAGTGAGGAAGAAGAAATACTTGAGCAATACCAGTATTCGGGAAAAGTGCTCAATAATCACCTAAATTTATGGTAAAACCCTTTTTCTCTTTTCTTGAAAAATCTTGTACCATCTGCTAATTAGACAAAAACAGTCTGCACCTCATAACTAAAGTATGCTCAAAAATTATTGGTGCTGTACAGATGTGAGAATGTTTTCAAATTCTGTAAAAATACAAATTTGCATATCAATCAATACAAACTGACCCATTTTCATCTCCAAAGTTAGTATGGAGCTTTGCACTTCAGTGCTGCAAACATAAACTTAGCCTCTCTTCACCCTACACCAGCCCACTTGAGCTTTCACGGCTGGGAATGAAGAGTATGTTGCTGGTGGAAGCTTAAATCTTCACTAACATGTTAAGCACATCCAGCAAAAACCTTCTGTGATACTTGTTAGTCAAAAAGACAGAAGCAAAGGACAGAGGTATTTCTTGGAAAAGCCAAAAGATGTCAATAAGAAATGTTCAGCTGCAGAGAGGGGTCAAAAAAGCTGAGCATGAGCACAAAGCTGTAGAGGCATTTTAAAACTGATGGTCTTGAGATTTATTCAATATCGGTAAAGCTCTGATAGCTACACTGGTGCATTCCTAGAATTTATAGTTAGAGTAGCTAATATCAAAAACCCTTTAAATGTTAATAAAATGGTCAAAGATTGAAGCGGAAAATTAGAGTAGAAATGTGTCAAAATCTGTGGCAATTTACTCAGAAAATAAGGTGCGAATTCATCAGGAAGACAGAAAATGATAAAATGTGGCAGAATACATTAACATCAACAATATCTTTCCACGATTTATTTTTCACTTTCAGACCTTATAGACTTGGAAAATACTTTTCTTGATTCCACAAAAGCCCTGTGTTTATGCTGCATGTTTCTGATCTCTAAGATATCTAATCTGAAATGTATCCATCTGTCTCTTTCTCTCCCTCTGTGTTACTGGACAGATGCTCCCTGTTCTCCCACATCATGTTGATGGATAACATTAAAAATTTACCCTTCTGTTAGTCAAATCTGTACTAGTCAAGCCTCAGAGGGCTGCAGCAAACACCCCCCCTCTTTCTTTTTATTTTTTTTACACACATCTAAATGAGCCTCTTTGAATTTGTGCTGCTCACGCTTTTGCCACTAATTAACCTACTTATACAAGTTTACTTTCTAGCTGTGTTTTTCAATAAAGCAGTGAGACTGCTGCATTAACCGAGAAAATTCAGCAGCCAGATCAAATGAGCAAAAAGAGATGAAAAGGGAAGCTAAAGTTTATTGTCTAGACTCTCATGTCAAAAGAGTATCTTTCAATAAGTAGACTGTTAAATGTTGGCTGACTTTAGAAATTTAGTTATGTTGACAATTTCACCAAGTTTGGTTCAAAGTCAAAACTATTTAATGAAAAATGTTTTTCATTTGTGGTCTCTTTACAAACAGACAAGAAAGCGGCTTAATTGGCACAGAACAATACGCACAAAGAAGTCCTGACAAAATAGACATTAATATGAGTAAAAGGATTTCAAGTTTCGTGAAGAAAGACATCAAGTCTTGTTTTCAAACTGAAAATTTAATAACCATGATTAAATGTTTTGAGAACAAAAGACATGAAGTCCTGCTTTCAGACTTAAAATGTGTGCTCTGAAATTATGGCAGAAAAATTCCCAAATGTACCCAGTATAATACTTTCATTCTTATTGGCTGAGAGATTGCCAGGCAACGGTACTTTTTTGTTCCACGTGCGAGCAGAAAATGATTTGCAAGCAAGCACAGAGGTTTGCAAGTGGAGATTTGATCCAAGCAGAGACAAGTTTCGAGAACGAGAAGAAAGGTTTGAGAAAGCACAGTGAATATTTGAAAGCGAGCAGAAGCTTTGAGTAAAAGGATTTCCAAGTTTTGAGAAGAAAGACACAAAGTCCTTTCAAATTTAAAATTTAACTACAAGTATTAAAAGAACAAAAGACAAGAAATCCTGCTTTCGGACTGAAAATGTGCACTCTCAAATTGATAAAAAATTAAGCCTGCATTTTGGTCCACATCAAGCAACATCATGACATTAATGTGGGTGTGTAATCTGGAAAACTTAATGTAAATGTGAACATATTGAGACATTTATTTATTTATTTTTTAGCTTAAAAAAATGTTAATTTGTTGTGCATAAATGTTCAAAATGTAGTTCAAGATGTTTCAACTACAACAGCGGTCTCCATCACTACACCATTTTTTCAAAACACAAACTACATTTAGCCCTTTTAACATCCCTCATCACACAGACAACCCGTCCTGCCTCTGCCTCTTACCTGCAATGATGTCGTCCATCTGCTCCAATGCAGCCTCCAGCATGTGACTGGCCTCCGTTTCCATTGTGACGGCAGGAAGCATCAGACCTAAAATACTCTGGTGTAAATAGAGAACAAAGGAAAGGAACTTAACATCTGACTTTATATTTTATTGAAAAGTAGAGCATATTCAAATGAAAAAATAATTATATTAATAAATAATCTTCAGGATAAATGTAGCAAGATAAAAAGGCAGCACTGGAGATGTAAAAGTTTCATTAACCTATAAAGTAGTGCAATAAAGAATTTATTTAGCCCAATTTCGGTGAGTTTTGGCAATCTAATCTTTGAGAATAGAGTAAGTGCTACATTCTCCCTGCGGACACCTGAGTGTGCAAATAACTTGGATCCAAAATCTATTGGTTATAGATCAACTGATCAGGCTTTACTAGCTGGTATTGATTTCTGCTTTTCCTTGCCTGGCCTGTTGATTCAGATTTTTTAAATTATGGAACATAAAAGATTTGTGGAATCCTTATGTCCTTTCAGTAATTAAATATAATGGAAATGTATCACCAAGATAAAACTGTGCCACAAGTTGATGTGTTTGCAGACTAAAAAGAGTAGGAGTTTTCACTTTTACTGCATTCATTTATCAGTGACAAATTAGTAAAGAACCAATAATTGACCTGACGTTTACCTCTCTCAGCTGGTCCAGAGAAAATTTGTCAGTTTCAATCGCTACTTTGATTGTTGAATAACTTCAGTTGTAGAAGACACCTGTTAATAAACCATTAGATTAACATTGTCTATCTGACCCTCAACCTCAACACCCCCCCAAATGACCGGATAGTGTTTGTTCAAATCTAATTTTCATGATGGTGTAATTTTAATGACTTACCAACAGAGGTCAGTAGAGGTCATTCATTCTTGACAAATTTCCCTTATATTTGATTACCTCTAGTCTTAATTTATTGATTCTTTAGTTTAACACTGAATATTTAATTAAATACAAGTACTGCATGCAAACATATAAAGCACATAACACCTGCAGAAAAATCATCAGCATAATCTGTTATCCACAAATTTATTAACGTAGGAGATATTCTCCACCTGTTATCGCTGAATTTGGTTTCCCCTCTAACTTCTGCCGTGTTGTGTTTTTTTCTTGCTCTACATCCTTCCCATCCTCTTTTCTGCCATCCCCTCACTGCCTGCCACTCATGCCTTTTCAGTCATCACTCCTTCAAGGCGCTCATCTCTCTGTCATGCTGTCATGCCGACTTACTAACAAATAGGCAACTACGTGCAAATCGAGGGGAAGGGCGGTGATGTAATCTGTGGATGCCTTGAGAGAATAAACCCCCTACATAGCAGACTAATGTTCATCTGAATTAGCAGCAACTATCACTCCATTACGATGGCTGATGCTCCAAATAAAACACACTTTATAGAATTACAATATTGAGCTACAGTCAAGATTTGTCAGTCAAGCACACAAACATTAGCTGCACGGACAAACGCATGTGTTTAAGACAAGCCTTGTAATTCAATCATTTATTATAATAATATCCATAATATTAGGCCTGTTGAAACCGAGAATGACAGCATCATTCAGACGTTATGATAGAATCACTGTTTAACAGCTCTGTGAAAACAGTTGACCATCAACAACAATGTTGCCTTTGTTTCTGTAGCATGTGCCTGCATGTGAGGAAGTCAGGAAATTAGCTTTCTTGTGAGACTGCATAAACAGGAGGGTGCTGATGCAGGATTTACAGTCTTGTTCCAGCACAGAGCTGACAGGACAAACTGCAAAGAGCAACAAACCCAGCCAGTGTCTCAAAAACTGCACAGCATAAACCATGACTGTAGCATTGTGATAAGTCTGCAGGCATCTAGTGTTGTCTTGTGCTCTTAGATGCATTATTCAATGTTAGGATTGTATATATATATATATATTAAAAACTCTTCAAGCACCTCAAAATGCCTTCTACTTGGAATAAAAATAAATTATTGTTCACAGTAAAGACATTATCTCTTTTGGTGGGACATTTGTTTTTTGTTTTGTTTTTTAAGAATTTGAAAGAAAAAGAAATCAAGCAAAGAGAACTTCTAAGAAAATGACAATGACAATGTAACCTTTACCCATAAAGATTACCCTCCTGAAAAACTAATTTTCTTACATGACATCAACATCCCGTCACAGTGCTACATCTGAGACATGTTCTACAATTTACAGCAGCGCTACATACAGCTTCCAGTACTTCAGAAGTTGTTCCTGTTGCAGTAGATGCAAAAGGTTTCATTGTCATTTTGAAACCAACAGGATTTGCAACTCTTTCTATATGAACCACCCAAGAAAGCAAGTCAAACATGTTTCATACTGACAGTGCAGTTCATGACAACAATGCATGACAAAATAAGCAACTGTTCAGAAGTTTCCTCACACAAGCAAACACTCAGACACCCTGTACAAACACCTAACGCCCCTCTATGCTGCTTTAAGTTGGATAAGCTGCTAACTAACGAGCGTCTAATCCCTGAACCTGCAGGGCAAGCACATATGTTGTCAGAAATCAACACCAGTGCCATGCATGCCTAGAGCATGAATACAAGCATCTATTAGTTCAGGAGTCTAGTGCACATATAAGTACTCAACAAACAGCACAGCACATCTAATCGGTATTATTCATATTCATAAAGACGATATGTGATAACATCAAACATCTGCAAGGTGTCTGAATGCGGTCATATCAAGAGATCTGTTCCATTTTCTGCCTTCAATGAAAGAGCAGATAACAAAGAGGTAAATCCAGCGCTTCCTCTTTTCACCTCCGGGGCTCGTGATGGTCCAGCTGTACAGCATTGGTGGACATAAACTTAAACAAGATATGGAATCAAGTACTCTGCCACAACTAACCTTGAAAGAATATAAACTAAAATATGAACATGGTAAATTAAATCTCAGTGGATTTTTTTTTTTTTTACTCTACCTGGATGTGTTTTCTCTTTTAAAATATATTTACAGGTACAATAACCACAGTGACGTCTAATGTGAACCTTTTCAGTGCATAAAGATTGGGATCACTATTCATTAGTGACCCCAATCATTAATGTGACTATACTAAAATATAGTCACACATTTCTAGGCTGAAAACATTTTTTCATAACAAAAAAGAAAACACTACAATACCCAGTTTGATGTACTCAAGTGTGTTATGTTTGATTATGTTGTTCTACCTTAACAGGCCCAAAAATCCACTGTGCAATATGAAATTAACTTTAAAAGGAATGTGTTAAAAAAAAAATCTCCAAATTGGTAAATGGTGAAAAGACTGAATTTATAGAGTGCTTTTCTAGTCATACCGACCCGTAAAAGCCCTTTTCACGAAAGCCACATTCATCAAGTCGAATTTACAGACATTCACACACCGATGTACAGATTTGTAACTTGAGGGTAAGTGCTTTGCCCATGGGCATGAGACATGAAAAAACTGGAATAAGACTTACAATTTTACGCTTGCAAGATGTCTACTCTACACAAAACCACAGTTACCTTGCAAATTGAAAATCATAAAAAAAACAAGAGCCTAAAACACCCCCAACTCACTTCCCACTGGAGATTACTCTCCGAAAAGTTAAATAGCTACTGTATTTGACGTAATTAACAAAAAAGTAAGTAAATTAGTAACCAATTTGAAAAATATGTAAAATGTTTTGAGTTTTGCAAACTCCTAAACAACATGCTATTTCTCCTTCATACAACACATTTTCATACCAACATTACATAATGTTTGTTATTTTAAAAAACAGTAAGAAACAATTACCCATTAGTTCCTGTATTTCAATTAATTTGAAATTAATTGATTAATTAATATTACTCAATTAATTTGTAGTACTCAGCAGTACTACAAAACCAGTGTCAAATGCAGAAAAGCAGGAAAGAGGAGATATAAGAGGATAATTTCAGAGCTGAGTTTGTGAGCTTGCAAACTAGCTAGATTATCTTTCTGCGTACATCACAGTGGGTAGGCTGTGATATGTGAACCGTGACTGATGCACTGCTGTGGGGGGCAAGAATATAAGTTTAATGTGCCTCACAGCGCTGCAAAGCTGTCTGCTGAGCTACTGGCTCTCTTTTGTCCTTTTTAGTCTCGTTAAAGTGCATCTGACTTGCCTTCACTTTGCTTTTTCTCTGCTTAGCGCTCTCAGCGAAATGTGTTTCCTGTTCATATTATCCAATTCTTTCCTTTGTCAGTGTTCTGTTAAACTCCAGTCAGTCCACTTGACGTCTGCTATTAAAGCTGTAATCTATTTTGCCCTCAGAGCGAGGGTAATGAACCATCACGCAAAACAACCCATGACTTCCAGTCAGTGATCACCATGGGAGGAAGCAATGTAAACAGACTAACATTATTTTCAACTTTTAAAAAATGAAAAAGGTTCATTTGTTTATTTACTGACAAAAGTGGATTAAACTTAAATATTAAAATGTAAAGAATTCTCCAAAACGCTGGATAAATTGATGGCACATGCATTGTGGAGGTTCAATATCTGCATAGAAACTGCAACAAAATTAGACTATTGGATTAAGAAACACCTTTTTTTTGTTGTTCAATTATCAACTGCCTCCCAATTATGCTCCAATTTGGAGGCACATCATAAAATTAACATGTTTGCACTGCTTCATAAAACTAGAACAAAAAATACATTGTTCAGTTAGATTGAAGTAAATATAAACACAAAATAGGTTTATAAAATAAGTTTTATATGACTTAAGAACTGTATTAATGAAAATTGTTTTGGAGTGATTATTAAAGCAAATCAATCAACAATAATGCTACAGTGCATCTAGACTACCTAGAAATAGTGTAATAGTGTGGTTTGTATGGTCTGGAAAATGAAGGAGTTCTTGTACAAATCGTGGTTCACACAAACAATAGAAGCAAAATATTCTGAGCAGACAAAACAATAAACCCCCCCTCAACTGCCCTTGTTGTCATAAGAGTCTTCACAGCACTTGATATAAGCAGCTATTGTGTCTAAAAGCTTGTGAGGATCAGAGCAAACATCACAGGAACATCACTGTTCAGAACAGTCTCTGAGCTCTTCTGTCTTAATGTTGAACCACAAATGTCCTTTCAGAGTGGGTGTTTCATGTCTGAGCTACGGGTTATAATTTGAGGAGGAAATAGATAAGATTACAATTTCACTTTTCAAGGGGGACAGGCTCACTGGTTTGTCTGCATCAATCCTGCAGAATTGCTCCAGTACTGATGAAGGATGTGGCTGAACTGAATGTTTGGCTATGTACTACTAAAAGCAAAGTTATTAATGATGATTATATCTTAGCTGGTGAAAAACTCAGTTTCTCCGAAAATGTTAAAAGTACCGTATTTTCCGGACTATAAGTCGCAGTATTTTTCATAGTTTGGCCAGGGGTGCGACTTATACTCCGGAGCGACTTATGTGTGAAATTATTAAATTATATCATATCACATGTTATTTTCACACTAAACCACCAGAGGGCGCTCTAGGCCTGTGTTGATAATGTGTGTGGTAGAAGCTACCTCCGGAGTTAGCCGAGTTGTTTACAAGCGACACCGAAGATGAAGATTTAGTGATTTGGAGTGACACGGATGGTTTGGTAAACTTGTTAGCATGTTATTTATGCTATTGTTATCTGAATAACTCTTAATAAGTTATGTTAACATATCAGGCGCGTTCTCAGTTCGTCGTTTGTCATGAAACGTTAGCATACCGTAGAATTATTCAGCCTGTTGTTGCCTCTATTCTATTTTTATTGCCTTTCAAGATGACAAGTCTGTTCTTGGTGTTGGATTTATCAAATAAATTTCCCAAAAAAATGCGACTTATACTCCGATGCGACTTATATATGTCTTTTACTTCTTTATTATGCATTTTATGGCTGGTGCGACTTATACTCCGGAGCCATTTATAGTCCGGAAAATACGGTACATAAGACCAATAAAAGAAATGTTTTAATACATCAAAATTGGCCAAATGAAAACTAGGCACAGAACATACAACAAATTATTGCATCTATAGTGTGTAACATGGGGCCAATCATAGCTAGTTCTGGTGTGGATTTAATAATTGTCTTTAGCTTGCATCTTTTGGTGGTTATGGTGACTCTTTTCTTCTTCTTGACAATACTCAATAGGATCTCTACCTTTAAACTCTGGATACTTAGATTTTTAAATTAAATGCAACATTTAAGAAGACTTTGGACCATCTGAATCAGTCCAGTAAAAAGGAGAACAATACCCAATTATTTGACCGTTTTTACCCACAATTCCCACTCTCCATCAATCTGCAGAAGTTTAGGATAGCCAGCATGGAAACCTGGCACAAAGATATGCATGGGAGAAAAAAAATAGGAATCTGCAAATGTAAAAGGGTAATGGATTCGTATAGACCTTAACAGCTTCATGCTTCTTATAACCGGGCAAAATTTAATTTATGCCTTCAGAGGAAAACTACCCTCAACAATTTAAAACAATGCAAAACAGCAGTAAACGTCAGTGACCCAAAGGAGTCAGTAATATGGCATAAGGCAGCAACCTTGGGAATAATAAAAGTACAAATTCAACACATTTTCAGCTGCACACTGGTGTATTTGAAACACCATGTAAGACAGGAGAAATCTATGGAAGAAATTTAGTGCCATCAGAATCAGATTTATTTTCTATATTGAATTTATAAAAAACAGTTTTGTTTTTTTATCGTGTCCAATCAAGTTTTTCAGTTTAAATCTGCCAGTAAAAATGTGTTTCGGCAAAAATGTGCTGACACATGTGGTAGCCTTCTGGTGACTCAAGTCAAAGCAATCAGTACTAGATCAAGTCGAGCAACTCTTAGTCAATCAAATTACATGCATTTGATCACGTTACACCAATGCATAAAAAAGAAATAATATACATAGCTGAATGGGATAAAAATTCTATATTATAAATTGAATGTCTACAAAAAGTCTGATTCTAATGAGACAGTATTTCTTTACTAGACTTTCCCTAATTTTGTCCATGTGAGTTTCTGTTCTGAGAAAACTATGCATTCACAACTCTATTCAGTTCACATATTAATTAAAATGTAAATTTTTGCCTCTAGGAACCTGTAAAACTTATTAAATCGATAACTTTAGTCCAATCACGATTTTATACCCAATGTGTGAGACATATTAAACTAATTGAATTAGTAATAAATATTATGTATTAAAAAAATTAATTCACTGCTCATGTAACTGTAATATAAAGTGAAACTGCAGTGTATAGCTGGGATGCATTATGAGAAATAGGTTTTTTTCTACAGTTTGTACTCTAATTTGCCTAACAAGATTAGAAAGCTGGGGACATTATTCCAGAATGCACCGACTCAGGAGAAGACATTTGGTTATGCATGCACACCATATGCAAATCATATATTCATTTAAAGAGGGCTTACAGTTATATAAGAATATGAGGCTATAACCGAGAACCCAACAAATACTTGCCTTTTATACACAGAATGAAAGGTAAAGACTCAAACCTTTCACAACAACAAACACACAAGAGACTCAACAGGTTCAGTCTGCACTATGTGGAATCTCACTAAAGTCATTACAAGTTTTAAAACTTCAGGCTCCCCATCAGTAGTCTGATGTACTCGTCAGTGGGAACAGGAAACACCAAAATTAGTCTGACCCTGTACGTTTGACAGAGTTGGTTAAACGTTAACACAGGAACAGACAAAGGAGAACACTGCACGGAGTAACACACAGACAGACAGACGAGCGTTGTGTGTGTTAGTTTACTGTTCCTCCTCATTTGGCTTAGCCTGTTTGGATTAGTGTCACCAGCTAGAGGCCGGACCTAAGCCCCCGAGGCCCTGCTGTCACACAGAGTAAATACAACTGTGTGTGCACGCTGAGCCTCGCCAAGCCAACAAGAAACACCAGATTCTTTGGCAATTAGCATCAATGCGACAGGACTACTGACATTTAAGAGGAAGATGTTCCTTCTGCCTTTTAGTAAAGACTGAAAGTGTCCTTATTTAACAGCAACTGAGTCCAACTTTCACTTTTTTTCTAACGTTACATCTCTTTCACTACACATAAAGTTCACACTTCGATAAGTATTACAAACAGATACCATTCCAAACCATTCCAGTAAAGCAACATAAGGGGAAATCCTACTGGCTTTGCAAGTAGGGATGTTAAGATTAAACGATTCACACTGATTCGGCAATGTGAAGGTGGAAGACACAAGTTCACTTATTGAGCAGCTGTGAGAAGTTACAATTTTGTGTTTTAAATGTAAATGTATTGGTTTTCATGTCCTAGCATCAATAAAATGCTATCCATTTAGTGAGATATTTCACACTTCTATTTAAAAACATACTTCATTCAGTTATTAGAGAGGAGGAGAAGTTCCTCTTAATGTCTTTGCTAAAAATAAACGATGAGTGCCACTAAGGAAGATGAGCGAGTCAGAATGCTCAGCATTATTTCTACTTTTTTCAGACTCTCAAAATTATTTTCTACACTTGTCCAGACATACAAACTCTGTGAAAGGATTTACTCAAAACTGAAATTATGTTTGCTGCTCTTGACACTCCTCTGAACTAACATATATTTTTCAAACCTTTTGAATGCTAGCAAAACTGATTTGCAGCAGCAGTTTAAATAATAACAAAGCAAATGTTTTATCTTTTGAACTAAATCAAAAGCAGTCAAGATTTTTCAAGAAAAACTTTGAAAAATCTTTAGAAAGCCTGGAGATCTGTGAATTAATAAGACTCTGAAAGATTACAATAAAGTCTGGCTTGAAAACAAAGTTCAAAGTTCTGACATGATTTATGAATGTTCATGCATTATATAGGGACATGAAGTCTTGCAAAACAAATACTGAGCAGCTTCAACAGACTCAAATCATTTTTTGCAAGAGCCAAGTCATAAAGTAAAGCATTCCTAATGTCTGGAATTAATCTAAATGCAGTAAAAACAAACCATTCCAGTTCTACAAATAATAGAGAATGTTTGTTCAGCTCTAATCCAGAAACTGCTTCCAAAAAACACACTTTGAAGATCATGAGACACATGAAGCAGATGCACAAATCAAAATTTTTGACCTGAGAGAAGACAAAGACGCAACCACACAAGTCCTCATGTCTTGCATATAGCTTCAAAATACAAGGTTATACATGAAAATACAGAAAAAAACATTTTTGTAAAATAAGCTATTTTGAGGTATGATTTGTAAAGTATTGCCTGCATTATAAAGTGAAAAAAGTTTATGTATATCTTGTTTCTTTCTCTTTTTTTCACTGCTGAGCCACAAAAAAACATTTTAATTAGAAAATACCTTGAAGGACAGCTACCAAAAAATGGCTTTTCCAACATATAGTAAACCTATATTTATTCCTAGAGTGCTTTGAAGGACTGACGTGGCCTCAAGGGCAGAAACCAGCGCGATGCTCAAAGACTTCAAACACCAGTGTCAGCAAGCCAGCACTGTAAAAACAGCATGTCAACACCATTTAATACAAACACACTAAAGACGCACACAGCCCCATGTGACTGTGAGCAGCTGAAACGAACAAATCAGCAATTAGCTAACAATCGTAGAGGCCAAAAGCCAACAGAGTTTATGAAGAAGTGCACAGAGAGACCATGGACTGATTCTGTTGTGGGTGTTGCATCTTAGACATCAACAAAGATAATGGGACAAGCTGGGACACATGCCTTTTAAGGCAATCAAAATAAGCAAACAAAAGCATAAATGTTATCGGGACATTTAAGTAGTAAGGCATAAGAATGATGCTCTGCTTTAGCAGCACACAATTTTTCAGTGAAACCTGAGGTCATAACAATAACAACTGATTCATCAATGAACTGTGCTGCTTTTGCTCTTTGTTAAATAGAGCAAACCAGCAACTTCAGATCTGTACTATGGTTTTGTTCAGTTTTTACATTTAAATAAAGTTTTTGCACATTGCTCAGTGGAAAAACAGTTCCCTTTTAATTTGTGTGACTAAACATGGATTTCTAAAAGACCGGTGCTGTTTGTAACATGCCGCTACAGGTAGATACCCAGTGTCGGACAAGAAACGCACTCACACAAGTGTGTCACCAAGCATTGTTTGGTTTCAGAGTGATGATGTGGCACGTGTTTATAAAGTTAGGGTTTGGAAACCACAACAATTTTTCATTGCGTCTTTCCCACAGGTTAAAATTCACTTTAAAAGGATGCCACTGAAACATATTGATTAAGCAGAGTTTCCTTGAACTGTATGAGCAGAGACAGTCAGAACTCTCATTAATATTAAACTGGGTAGACCAGTTTAATATTTTGTACCCAGGGAGGATTTTTAAACCAAATAGATGTACGTCACTTCTTTCAAGTGAAAATTTACTTTCTATAGAGTTGAATTCTTCCAAAGACAAATTATGGATTTTGAGATGTTATAAAATATATTAGAAGATATATTATACATTGTGCTTACAGATTTCATCATTACAAGTAGAAATTACATTTTAAGTAATTTATTGTTGAAATCTGCAATTAAGATTTTTACTAGTAAAAGTATGATTTTGACTACAGATTTTCATTTTTGCTACCTGACAAATGATTTTGATATGAACGTGTTCTTTATCAATAAAGACAAACAGGGAAACTAACAAACTAATAATAAATACATTATTTATATAAACATCAAATATTAATGCTTATCATGCTCGCAGTGTAACACTATAGAGAGCAGAATGGTGATTATGGTAACTTTATTATATGTAACAAATAGGGGTGCACCAATTTATCGGTCAGCTGATTTATTGGGCAGCTGACTTAGCGGTGCAGATTTTCGGTGACCTGTATTTGTCTGTGTTTAATTTAATTCCAATAAAAACTTGTGTCTCCTGTCTGATATTGTTTTAGTCTTAGAAAAACCTCTGTATTTAAAATATTTTTTGGCAGGTAGGATATTCTAGTAAAAGGATTAGTGCATACATCTACATCCGTTCTTATTTTAAACATGTAGGATATTCAGATGAAGGAACTGATCTTCTTGTGGTTTTGTCATGTATATAAATGGTTCCAATACTTTGCTAAGCACAACTCCTAAGCTTCCACTTCAGTCCTGTCACTCAAATAATGTTATCCAATATATTTAACATTAATACAACCCACAATAGTTTTCTGTTTGTAAACATGACGGTAGCAGTTTTGGACGCACTGACAGATAGACTTAACCATCTATTTGTGCTATGGTAGGAAAATCTGACGAGGTAGTCAGGTAGTCAGAACACTGGCTACAAAGAAAGAATTTCCACTGAGTGAAACAACACAAGCAGCCAGCGAAGTGGCTCACTTCAGAGGCCAGTGTCCTGGCTACAGCAGACTAGAGTTACAGAAAGTCACAAGCTGCTAACAAACTGAACAAGAACAGCAACAGATTACATTACAAGGTTAAGTTACAGTCACAGAAAGCACAGGATGTGTGCGTTTGTCTTTTAAAGTGCTTCAGGTGAAGAAGCTAAATAGATAAACTTCAGCTTTTATAAGGTTGAACTCCAGTGGTGGTTTGGGACCAAATTGACCAGAAGGGATGAAGTGGTACCATTGTTTTTTCATAGAGGCACAGAAAAATAAGTAAACAAAAAAGGTTATTATTCCATAATTTAATATATTCAGTGAGCAGACCCAAAGAGCTAAAGGTGCAGCACCTTCATTTTTAATTCACTGTTGAAGTAAAACTATGGAGATAAAAAATAAAATTGGTATAATTAACTACAATTTCTGTGCCAGCACATATTATAACAATGAACTGATTTACTCCTATCTCTTCAGTACAAAGGCCAACATTAGCTCTACTGGGGAACTGGTCCCTTTTAAACCCTGTCTAGAACCATACTGAACTCCCATCTGTTTGGATACGATTATCAATTAAAATTTCCAATATGACTTTTAATTTTAGTTACATTTTAAAGTTACATGAATTATTATATTAGGTTTCTTTGAGTGATTATAGATGCTGGTTATACTTCAAGTTGAATTAGGACTATCTCCTCACATCACAATAGCAAAGATACAAACGTTTTTCATGAAAGGAAACTCAAAATAGTCAGTAGTCAAAAACCAGTGAAAGTTTGATTTTGATTAACCTATGAGATGTGAGCAGCTGTTAAGTCATTACCATCGCAATTTTCTAGCAAATTTTAAAACGCATTGCACAAGAGTAAGAGGTAGTCTCATTATAAATGCAGCATGAGAACAATTAACCTAATGAAACCATATAAAACTTGATTGCCTTCCCTTAGATCAGCGCCCCACTGGAGCTCTTGGTGTACTATGCTTTAACACAACAGTGGAAAACAAGTGAGGAAAGTGGGGGCTTTTCTATACCAACCAATTTCACTGGTAGTTGGAAATTGCAATTCTTCTTCTCTCTATATTGTCAAATCAGAGGTCAACTTCTGAAATGTTTAGCACCATTGCTGAAGCTAAACAAATTTCCAATACTGAGACCTTTTTTCTAGACCCTTCACTCCCACTGCATCTACATGACAAAAATGGAAAATTCAGACAGAATTATATGCAGAACATGGCCATGGTTAGGATTTAGTACTTTTGATGTTGCTCTAGACCTTCAGAGTTCATGCCAAGCTTTTATGATTGTTTGAATTTTCTCTGCTGTATATTTTAACCATCTCTGTTGATTTTAAAAGTAGAATATTTAAAAATATATATCATCATACACAATCATATGAAAAGGCAATTTCTCCCATCAAATCAAAATGCACCAAAGTACAGCCCTCTACCCCTATTTTATAAGGCTGAAAAAGTACTTACAAGTACATGTTGTTGGTTAACATGATATTAGATTAAAAATGGTGGATTTTTTAAAAAAATAATAATCAGATTCTTTAGATTTTGATCCAACAGCAGAGGAAAAATTGTCTGATTCTGATATCTGGCTGAATAATTGACACCCCTCCACCTTTCACCTTCATGTCTAAAAGAACTGTCGGTAATAATTTTAATAATTTAAAAAATAACTTCAGATGCACCAATTTCTTGCAATGCTTTAAATATTTTAGCAACATCTTTATGCATTAGAGTCAAGTAATTGAAGATTCTGCAATTCTTGATCATTTCCAAAAACCCAAACCTTTTTTTATGTTACCCAATATCATATATAACTGAACACCTCTTCTGACTTCATTCTGTCACTAATAATCCTGCGTTTATCTCTCCCCCTCATTTCCCGAATCATGCACCCGTGTTTTCCACTCTCCTGAGCTCTCCATGACACTCATTCGCTTTAATCGTTTTCATGCCTCTCCCCATCCTCACCTCCTTCCTCCTCCGCCTTTCAGCTGGTTGGTTTGAGATTGTTTCTGACAACTCCAACCGTGAGATTTGTCTACAGAGATGCTCACACACCCATTTTTAGGACATAAATTTGTGCATAATGGGTGTTCTAAAGCTTCTGAAATTTGCATGCACCCAAAGTAGATGAGAAAACTGCAACTTTTGGATGTGTCCTTTGTCCTTTACACTTGACATGGATGGCTAAACCTTCTCACGAGCATGCAGTCAAACTCTCCAGAGCTCTGCTAATGAGCTTATATTGGAGCCAGGTGTCCTGAAGCACAGAGGCATCTAAAATTCGCAGGATATCGACCCTTGAGAACCGGAGTTCAAGATCACTGCCGCAAAATGCTATTCTTTGGGCTGTGAGACTCCAACAATTCATAGTGACTGGCCATTATAAACAAATGAAGAAAACATGGAACAGTGGTGAGCATTCCCAAGAGTACTTAAATTACTTCAAAAGAGAGTCAAAGACTCATCCATGAGGTTATAAAAAAAACCAGAACAACCTCTGAAGCCTCGTCTTCAGTTAAGTACAGTCGCCTCTTTAACAAAACATTTCTATTATAAGCCAGCAAAAGGCAAGCTATCTTTGAGATTTCTCTGCCCGTTCATAAATCATGAGTGAAGAAGATATTATCCTGTATAGTTGTGAGTTTACAAAGAAAAAAGGCTGGCAGTGAGGAATGGCAACAGGTGTCCCGTGCCATACTAGTCTTTTTTTAAAACAATGGATAGAAACAGTTTTTAGACAATGGAATAGGAAATGGAGTTTAAAAATCCATTTTACCAGACTTTACCTGAGCTGAAAAAGATTATAATTTAATTTCCAGGCTTCTAGGAACCCTGCAGCATAGCACTGCTTCTCCCTGCCACTGTTTTCTAATTTCCTTTCTTTGCCTGACAGCAAAACCAAACAGACCCTCTACCAAACTAAACTTATTTCATTTTTTTATGTTCTCGTCTTTTCCTTTATGGGGTAAGAAAATAAATGATTGTTTTGTATTTTAAAACCTGGAATGGTTTTCCTGTCCCCTCCCTTTACTCCCGTTCCTCTCTCCTTGACTTAATCTCCCAAACATCTCTCCTCTTATCATCTCCCTCTCTTCTGCTTCATCCCTGCCATGGAGCAGCAGTGAATTATATCTACTGAAACCACAGTAGTGGTGGTGTGAGGAGCAACAGCAGCAGTTAAGACGACAAGAACCATTTGATTCTGTACGGCTGCAGAGGAAAACGAAAGCTCTTAGAATTACACAACCCGCTTTGATCACAGGGATGAGTGCCATCATCTGCTGGATCCATGCTCAGTGCATGCATTTGTATGGCACCGTCCTGAAACCTACTCCCACAGTACAGTTTGGTTAGTACTTCTGTCTGAGTAAACAGTTCAATGACTGTTGCAACAATACTTTTCTTTTATTGTTTTGGACCCCGTTGCCCCCATCAATTGCCTCTTCACCCAGGCTCCACCTTTTATTTCCTCTCATTTCTGAGTGCTAATGCCACCCAAGTGCCAACCAGAGCAGCCTTAATCAATTCACTGTCGTCAGCAGCAATGATGCCTTTCAACTCTCTTTTTAAATGAGATTTGCACCAGAAAGAGGCACCGGCCGGCTGTATTCACAGTCAGGAGGCTCCTTCAGTTCTCTCAAGTTGGCCCTCTTTGATGTATATGTGTTCATGTCTGCGTGAGTTTGCGTGTGTAAGTGTGTGTGTGTAAGTGTGTGTTTAGTATCTCCAGAGTTAGATGCAGCAGATGCTACAGCGGAGGGGAGCCACATATCAGCCTTGATTTTCTGTGATTAGCGTATCAGCAGCAACCTATTCCTCCCCCCTATTTCTTTCAACGCATGATGTCAGAAATTGATGATCTGCATTAACACAGCATGGCTAACAGCCCTAAGCTTACAGAACAAGACTGAGCTTGGTGTGGAAAAACAAAAACAACTGGGAGATTCTTAACAAAACACAACGTTATAGAGTCCTGGAGCATGTCTAGAAGTTAAATTTGCTGCCAAAACGAAATGAAAAGCGTCATGTGACTATAAAATGTTTCACAACAATTCCTGTTTGGAGAACATCCACAACAAGGCTGCTGCAAATGGTAATCTCTATTTTACAATTGTTGTGAAATATGGAGGCTCCACTGGGCGCCACAAACACACATAAGGTCCCACAACAAAGGCTGAAGTTGTTTTTATAAAAATGCAATAAAAGTAATTATTTGGGAACATAGCATCTCATTCCCAAAAGCAGAACAGTAAACTCTCCTCTGTCTGTTTTTACCATCTCCCAGCACCCCCCAAAAAGTCCAAAGTAAACAAAAAACCTCTGCCGTAATTACAGTACGTTCTTGGAGTCATATATAACTTACTATATCCGAGTCTGTGCGCTTCTGTCCTCCTTCAAATACGTTCGGTGGAGCCAGGCTCTAAAACAAGGCAAACTCCACTGCTCGGGCACGCATGGCCCTCTCACGCCCAGATGTCACAAGCTGGTCCGACCTGTATGAACAGTTGACGCTCGCTGCGCCGCTGCGCGAGCTTCCCTCAACTAATGACACCTGCCATGTGATACGCGCGACGCCTTCACTGACTCTTCGGAAATACTGAACTAAACTTGAAGGAAATGGGACATATATTGATAGACTATATAAAACAAAAACAAACCCACTACAACAGTTTCGACATATGTTTGCAATATTTAAACTCGTTTTTGCCTCTAACATCGTTAACTAGACACAATATTTAGATGTTGCGTACAGGAAGGAAAATTACTACTATTGTATTAAGATAGTAGACATTGCCATCTAGTGACACCATAAAAGAACTGAACCCACCTGTCCTATAAAAAACTGTGTTTACTGGCTTTTTATCACTTTAGTTTTTACTTTTTTTTTTACAACTTCCTGATGTTATTTGTTCAGAAATGTCAGTTGTGTTTTCACTGACAAGGCGGCTAAATATTGTAATATTTACCAATTTGTAGGATGTTTTTGTTCCCATTCCACGTAATTACATTTTAACGAATTATTATTGTTTTGTTTTATAATATGTTAGCTAGAATATATATCTTCAAAGTAATATAATATTGTGAAATCCTAATTGTTTTTGAAAGACTGTCTTTGAATAGCTCTTGGACATAAAAGTAATCCATAAGAATGTTTCCCACAATCAATGAAGTACACAGAGATTAGACCAAAGGTAAACCCTTAAACCTACATCCAAGTTTTATTTTAACTGAAATTTAAATTGTTGCTTAGGAAAAATGGAAAAACTATGTATCATTTTCCTACGCACACATTTGCACAGTGCCTTTTTCTTGGCACATCACATAAAATCTCATTGAATACATTGAAAGTTATGGTTCTGCCAAGAAAGGAAATGAACAAATCAGAGGGGTATAAATCCTATTGTAACTCCATGCATTTTGAAATCATAACATAAGATAAATTATTAATATGGGTACAAATAATAATAATAAAATTTAAAAAAAACATAAATACTTGCAAGCACTGTTGTAGTAGTACAGGATGTTCCAAAATGTGTTTTAACTTGCCAAAGCCTCTTAACCTCCCAGCACAGATCACATCTATCTGTGCACCGTTACAAAAGAGGATGTTTGACAGCAGTCACTGGATCATTCAGTGGATAGATTTAAGAAGCTCAGTGCAGATCTGAAAAGAGGATTGCGAAGAGCCACTTTAAAAAAAAAAAAACTGCAGATCATCTGTTCAGAAGACTGTGCAGAAGTTGGTGTCACCTCTTTACCAAGGTGTGAATTATGTGAAAGTATTTCTGCTAGAATTCGTAGCAACGGAGGGAGTTGTAATCTGCAAGCAGCAACCAAAAATGAAATCTGTTTTTCCAATTCACGTTTTTAAGTTGCATGAATCATTTGTGCTTTATCTGAATCCAGTTACTGAAATCATATCCATCAGATTATATATGAAATGTCTATTATAAATTTATAATTACATCAAACAAAAATGTCATGTATATTATGGAATATAGTAATGCATCAAATAGCGAAGTAGCATCATTAACAAATTCTATTAGTAAGTAAGAGGAAAATAAATTAAAATTGTGTGTATTCCTGATTGCATTAACTTTAAATAATGACAGGGTTAAACAGAAATGTGTGCGTTATGTTTTATGGGTGTGTCATTATTTAAATAAAACCCCAAAAATCATACCACATTAAAACAAATCATCTAGCAAGAGGAGGTCATAGCATGTATGAATATATACCCAGCAGGAGGCGTAATTGTGCAAGATGGATGAAAATTAATAAGCCTTTTTCCTTGAAGTCTTAGATGATGAGATATATAACAATACACTTTTTAAAAATAAAAAAAGCATTCAAACTTAACACTAAAATGATAAATAAAATTCTGAATCTAAAATGGATAAATAAAAATCTAAACTGAGAACAAAATGTAAAATAAAGAATAGTAAAAATGTTTAAATATATATATAATATATCATTTGATCCACACTAAATAGAAGTATACAAGAAGATTGCAAATAAATCTATTTAAAGACTGAAAGTAATCATAAGGGCTATCTGGCAGAGCGCCAGCTAAATGGCCTGTTGCATTGTGTTTTTTCCGTAACACGTTCACACACAAATTGGCCTCTGCATTCCGTCCAACTCTCACCCTCATTGGCTTGTGACCGCGTCCGTCACAATCCACCATCCTGAACTTGCATCTGATTGGCTTGAGAGACGCAGACGGCGGAATGGCGAACTCCATTGGCTGAAAAACTAGGTTAGTGGTCCGACAGGCATGACGGCGAAGAGAAACTGGGTCACCGATTGAAAATCGTTTATGTCACAGTTCTCCGTGTTGCTATCACATATTACGAGCGAGTTTCAATGGACGGACGGACTTTATCGCACATGTAAGTACAATATGCTGTCGATTTTGTGTTTTTTATTAATAACAAGCATCTGCGGCTTTACCGGGCGTTTAATCCGTGATGGATATCGTCGATGTTTTCCCAGCTCTGTGGTCATGTCAGTGCGGTTTTGTGGAGCAGAACGTTAGCTCACTGGCCAAGTCATGACAGTCTGCGTTCCGCTGCTAGCTATTACAAAATGCTAATATTAGCCGGTGAGACAATTTGTACATGTGAAGAAAAGATGAATACAACGCTATTGTTCCGGGAGGCGGCTTCAGCTGTTGCCAGAAAATTGTTGAGACTTTAATTATGTTCGGGCACAGGTATGTGCCGGTGGAAATGTTAGCCAGGCATGACCTCAGTTTTCAATGCTGCTAGCACGCTAGCAATGTAAACAGGCCTTGGTAGGTATCTAGTACACCGTGTCTTCGACAGCATCCATCCTGCTGCGATAACTTCTGAACTCCCTAACCAGTGAGGACACGCTACTCTGAAAGGGCAGATTCGTGTTTTTGGTTATAAAACGTCATGACACATCAGAGGTGTTGACTGTGGCTACATATATAGATATATATTTAATAATAAAAATGTGGCGACCACTCTTTCTCGATAACCTCGTGAGGGTGATAAATCAATGCAAATTCGCCAACTTTAAAATAAATCGTTGATCTTATGTTCAGCGTGTAATATTCTGGCCATGAGCTTGTTTTTGTTTTCTGTTTAGACCAGGACTTGACTCTGATTAATTCATTGCTGTGGATAAAAGATGCACTTATGTATTCTGAAGGAGAACAAAAAACATTTCAATGATAAAAAGATTATTTCTGTAGCTTAAACTCAAGCCTTGAAAAAGTTACGACCCAACATAATTAATGCAAAAATCCTTAGTGAAAGAAATTGTAGATAATGGTGCGACAACAAACTGCCTTGAATGAATGTTCTGCATTCAAGTAAGTCACCCAATTGATTTGCCATGGAAAAGATCACCTTCATAGCTTCACAATTTGATATTTTCATATTTAAAAGCAGCCCAAGATAATATTCTGCCTGCAAACAAACATTCACCTTGCATTTTAACCCTACAATTTGGATATTAATTGTTTCTTTTTTATGGAACTTGAAACTGGATCTTTTGTGGATTAATTAGGATAGTTTGATATATATATATATATATTTTTTGTTATTTTTTAAGGTGACTTAAGTGAGTAGTGTAATCATCAATAAAGAGGTCAGAGTACCATTGGTACCACTTGAGTTATCAACACCTAAAATGAGCGTTTCAAACACTATTTTCTTTTTTCTTTTAAAATAAATTTTATGGAAAAGTAAAAATATCTTGAGAACTCTGCACTACCTCCAGTGTGTGATGACCAGGAAAAGTGCTAGTGGCAACTTTTACTGTATATACGGGTAAAGTTTGAGCTTGACTCTGCTAATGACCTCAAAAGAAACTTAATGGTGTTCCAGTTAAGTGGAATTTGATAACCGACATGCTCGGTCTCTGAGCTAACACATAATAACAACACAAACTAGTAGCGAGTTTCCCTGGATTTTGAACTCGCAAACACTGCAGCAACATGTTTACTCAACTCTACTGTGTGAAGGCTTTTAATGAGAAACAAACGTGTTAAACAGCGTTCTGATGGTGCCTTTGGTTTTCTGTGGCGGGCGGCCATATTGGCATTTGAGATCAAGATTGGGAAGAAACATACGAACGTATGAATTTCCAGCTGGGAATTCTAGTTTCATTGGACCTTTTTACTCTGGTTTTCCAATTTGAAAGTAAAATTGATTTTGATTAAGTTGTCGTGGTTTTATTTCGACTGTGTGTGGCTAACACCAGCTGGATTGTAAAATCTACAGCTTTTGTTTTTTTTATATAGGCGTTCATTTTGTGGCTTTATTTTTATCGGCAGCTTATGTATTAACCTTTTCGTGACAGAAATGAGTTCTTTGGTGAACTTCAGACTTACCCGTGTTGTTCTTTTTGTTACTAAACAAGAAGCAATACACACAAGTGCTTATCTATGCTGGAATGTTGCCACGAAGGCATTGCGATAACATAATTTTGCTGTTATGATTTGCCAAAGCTGTTGACTATAAAGACTCGATTACAAAGACAATTAGTGATTTCTGTAAAAAAAAACAAAGTGATAGCCAAGGATAAAAGTAGGACAGTGGGTGGTGCGACAAACTGTTACAAAAATTGTGGTCAGGCTGGTAGCCCCACTGTGACTTATTGTGTATAATTATGTGATTTCTCTTTTTTTTTTTTCTCAGTATGGAAACTTGATGAGTCATACAGAAAGGCCAAATTTGTGGCTCGAGAGTTGGAAGGCGTTCTCTTGTAGGTTGTCTGAATGTGCCCTCAGATTATCACGTTTTGTCTGCATTTCTAACGTCAAGTCCACCAGTGATGCACGAAAGTTATCATGTCATTAAACTCTGTCACATTGACCTATTTATCTGTTTTTGTTTCATTTCTTTCTAAATGAAATTAAATGCTGAGTCACCACTTCTGTCTCCTTGTTGCTGCTCAAGACTGCCGTTTAACACTGAATGTAGCTAAATACTGTTCAGTTAACGTCACTCGTATGTCTTTTAGCAAAACAAAAAAGATGTATATATTTGCGATACTAGTGCTCAAAATCTTGATAATAGCAATTAACCAAAATTTTTCTTTACCAATGTACAATGTCCTCACCAAACTTTCAACTTTAGCATCTCAGGCTCCCAAAGATGTAAATCAGAGGATAGTATTAAGGGTAGTTTGTTCAACCAACTGGACAAACATATTACTAATGTGCCAAACTTCCACGTATTGCACTTCACATATTTCCTGCTGAAGAATGGATTTAAGCATTCCTTAAGACATGTTGTATTACACACAGATATTGTTCAGGTCTTGTGTTAACCATTGCAGGGAATGTTCATGGAGATCAAAACATGCTAATAAAATAACTAAAGCCAATAAAATTTTACAGTGAAGATTGCGGCTTTTTACACACCCACCAGCTTTTATGAACATTCTGCTTGTTTGGGTTCCCGCTTTTTCATAAAAAGTTGTAAACAAACAGATAAATTGTACAAAGGCTAATCTAGGCCTACTAAAGTCAATGTGCTTCTAAAGCAAAACATACTTGTAACACAAATAACTTGTTTTTAAAAAAAAGACCTGAATTGCCAACATTTTAAGTCACTCTTACTCTGCTGCTTCTTATTTCTAATGGTTTCATACCACAGACATGGTGGCAGGTTCCTGTTCAGTGTTTGACAGCAGATATGCTATAGAGCAGCTGATGTGCAACCAAAGACGGTCGGTTGATGATTGCGATGTGCAACTGATGCCGTGACCCGTTCTGATACCGATCTATCAAAAATATCTTGATCAGGAACATGTTCCAATACCAGAGATCAAATTGTTGATTAGGTGTTTGCAAATCAGCAACAAGGCTTCCCCTCCCACGCACCTGAAAGTGTTTATTAATTGCCACCAGTAAGCAATCACAACTAGAAAGCTTTGCCAAGTCAAACAATACATAATGTTATTCTGATATGTAGCGTCTGATAAGGTCTGCATAGAACCTTCCTTATTGACCATATGCTTTTTCTTCACATGTTAAAACATGGTTTGTCACCTTTTGTACACAAGAGTAGAATGACACATGCACATTTGATCGAGATGAACTCATTGACTTGTGGCGGATCTTTTAGAGATTATTTCACAGGCTTGTTTTATTGCCAGAGTTCAGATGTTAAACTAGCATCATATGTGGGTTTTAATTGTCTGGTGAAGTTGAATATTTCTTCTAAAAACCTTTGATCTATTCACTTTCAGTATTTCCCAATATTCTTCTAGCAAAAGAAACTCTGAAAACGAGGAGATTGCTGTTCTGAGATCTGTTTGTGGACTTCTGTTTTTAAAAGAAGCCTGTGTTTAGGACTGTGGTCTGGAGCCTTTACAATGCTAAGTGCCATTTTTGTCCTTTGTCCACATATGTAAAACAGTGCAAAACCATTGTAAAAAGACATATCATGTTTGACAAATGTCTAAAATAAGACATTTACAGTCCTTTTTAGATAACGTCACTTTTTGTTTTAAGATAAAGTAAAACAAACTTTTTCCAAAAAGATGCATGCATTTTTTCCCCCTATGGTTTGTTTATAAATATGGTATGTAGAAAAAAGACACGAATGACACCCTAAAGACATGAGAATGGATCTAAAAATATTATTAGTACTGTTCATGTCGCTTGGTTGTGGAAATTAAGTTCAAGTTAATTTAAAATGGTTCAAACCTTAATTTATTAGTTCTATTAAAACACAAAAATTACATGCAGTTTGTTCTTTTTGTAGCCCCTGATTTTTCAGGTTAGGTGGAAGATTCCTCCATCAATTTGGGTCCAAAGTCTGTTGATGAAGAAATAACATGATGCCTCTGTACTAGACTTTTGGACAACTCGGTCCTAAAACATGAGGAAATTGCTTGCGCTGTTTACCTTCGCTGTCAAAGCTTTCGAGATTTATTGAGAGTGAGTCCAGTTCATCATTAGAGACTCCATGTGGTTTAGAAAGTTCTAAAAATATTAAAACATTTTGTTTGTTTTTTTTCCTCACTCTGTTTGATTTTTATCTGATATATTAGATTTATTGTCCCTTTGTTGAACTGCAGTAAAACATTCAGTGAAATTGAAGTAAGAAGTGGATCAGTTAAAGTGATGGGGGGATTGATCATAAATATTGTGCAAGGGTATTAAAAAACATAGCCCTGCAAAGTGCTTGAAAGGATAACATTTGTTAGAGTAAGCAACATTTTACTGGACTAATATGATGAAAGCTATTTGCTTCACCTGTCAGTAGCTTTAATTTTATTTGGCTGATGTGGGTTAGTGCGGTGTTTGGTAATTTGGAGCTGAATTTATTTAATTAAAACGTATCTTTTTCTCATCTGCCACACTATGCATTTTTTGCTTTTGTGGCTGTAAACCATCTTCTTGTTGTTTTTAATTGATGTGTAGATGTTCTCATTCCCATGCTTACTAAACACTCATGTAATTTGACCCAGAAAAGCTTGGAAATTGTTTATTTCTAAGGAGATTAGGCCAACTTGTGTCCTCTGACAATTATAAAGGGAAAATTCCACACAGGTTCTATCTTTTTTTTTGTTTGTTTGTTTTTGCCAGAAATGTATAATGTTGTCAACAGAATTTCCCAACAATGCCCTTCTGAAAACATGTAACAGATATGTTTAATTGAAGTGGAAGCGTTGAGAAGCTCTAGCAGCCATCTTGCTCTGAGGATCCTTCCTCGTTTCACCAGCAGGTCTGCTGGCTGCTCGTGGATTTCTGAGTGGGTGTGGAGTGTGGAGCAGGGAGAAAAGAGCTGAATGTCTTGCTGACTCACTGATGAGGTAGAAGTAGGTGGTGGATGGAAATCGAGGCTGACTGGTTTGAGACCATAGAGACTGAGTGACCCAGTTTCCACTCCAGCACCAGTTCCTTTCAGTGCTCAATCATGACATGGTGGGTTTCCCCCCGCCCCCTTCTGGATCACTGCTTTGTGCCTCTGGTCATGCATTTACCTATTATTAACAGCCTGTGATTTTATTTATTTTTTTTTAAATGCTTTTTTGTGAACTTGTTTTTTTCTTCTCTGTGTCAAAACCCAAATCATACAATCCTAAATAGTATAAATATTGGTTAGTGGCACTTTTTTTCCCCCAATACATTTTTTTCAGTTTTTACATGCTAAGAGGTAGAGATATTTTGTAACATTTTAAAGTGGTTCTCAAAAATAGTTCTTCAGTCTCTTCGGAGGCCTTTTTCCCAACTTTAACTCTCTTTTTATCCACCATATTTAAATTAATATTTAAAACTTACCTCTGATCTACTTTAAAAACATATAATAAGCTCCAAAATACTGGGTGTTGGGTTGTACTGCATTTAATTTGTTCAAATAGTCTTAGAAGTAATTTTAGGGGTTGTTCCATTTCATTTATTTATTTTTTTACAACTTGGAAATCTAATCACGTATGCAACACTTTTGAGCAAAAATCTGGACCATTTGTAGCCTCCCATAAACATAGTTTCTTTTCATTTTTTTTTTTTTACTTCAACCCATGAAAACCCTTCTCTCCTCGGCATTTTTGCTGAATTGTCCAAACAGGCAGTTTATATCTTGAATATAAAAGACATGAAAATAATTTGTTCCAGCTCACCACCCACACCCCTGACAATACGTGCACAACACTTGGGTCAGTCATTTTTAGCATAAAATGGAGTAATTGATCCTGCATTATAATATTGCCCGCAGCATTGTATATGGCAAGATGATGAAACGATAAGAACAATAAAAAAAACTTTCTCTGTGAGCTCCATCTGCTTGACGTGATGGAGATGGTTCAGATTTTTTTTTAAAAATTATTATTAATGAAATATGTTTGTATATACTCATTTCATAAAGGGCAAATAATTATATGAATTAAGGAAGTAGGGAATGTTTTATATCTGCACACCCCTAAAATCTAACAAATTTTGCCCTCACTGGTATTCTGTATGTACCTGCCTAGAAACCAGTCGGCAGAAATGGCGCCGCTGTCTTGGACTTGAAATTAGAAAGCACAGGGATGCTTGCTTATGCTTTAAGATAAAAAAAAAAAAAATGTGCAGGCTTTATCAGATAGTCTTCTCCAAAACCCAAGGACTGCATGTGAATTACAAAAAAAAAAAAAAAAAAAGTCTTTTTAGCTCGAGCCACCTTTCTTTATGGAACGAGTGTTTACACCTTACAGACAAGTTTCCAAGAGCATCTGGTTTTATCGTCATGGAAGTTTTAGTAAGATTCTCAAATAATTGCGAAAAACCACTGTAACTGCACAGATTACGTATGTTTAATGTGTTTTTATTATGTATTTTTACAAGAGATTACTTTTTGACTCTCTTTTTTTCTCTCCTTCTTTTAAGAGGCAGACAGGCCAGACTAGCTGTATAAGGATCAGCTCATATTAAGGCAAACCACATCAAAGCGGATGAAACTAGGTCAGACTGAATCAAACTAGAATCGGAGCAGATCAGAACGAAGTGGACCAGACTGATCCAGACGACACCAGGCGCGTCCAGGAAGCCTGTTCAAGTTTCCTTTCCAGGTATCTGCAGCAGCTCTGTTTTCCACCTGACACAGGTTCCCTCCAAAAATATAACCAATGCGGACTAGGTGTTTTCTGAATGTAGAGGAAGGAAACATGGTGATTCTACCTGAAACGGTCCGACTCAGATGGATCACAAAACCCAAATCATACAGATCATTACATTATAGCATCATCTTGTAATGCTAATCGGTTCATACACAATCATGAACTGATTGTGTACAACTTTGAGCTTCTGTAAAATCTTCAAAACTTTGCATTACAAAGTTTTGAAGATTAGCAATAAAGTATTTTCAGTTCAAATATACATCTCTTTAGGTATGACCATTTGCCAGCATATTAATTCAGTGATGCAGAGGAATAAAAAAATATATATATTTTTTTGAAGAGTTGAGTCATTTCCCCCAACAATTTACTTGGAGTCTATTGTTATGGCTACCAATTTTCAAAGCTTCATATAAACAAAAGTCTCTTTATTATTATTTGGAACAGTGTTTTGTGTAAAAACCGGATCAAAACACAGACAATTGTTTATGTTACTAATCTGCAGGTTTAAAGAAAAATGAAAACAGCCAGTTGGCATAAAAGGTCTTCCTGACATTAAAGCATAGTGGTGGAATGGTAATGATCTGGGCTCATTTTGCAGTCAGACCACCTCAATTTTTAAAATCTGAGTGAGCAATTGATAATGAGCTAAATTGACAAATTACTTGCTTGTTTGGTTTGGTTGTATCTGACAGATTACCTCCTTTACTGATGACTATATTAGTAATTGAAGAACCCTGCTGCTTCTGGCTATTTTATGATTACTAGAACGTCTGACTTGCTAAACGGTAAAGTCTTTGTACTTTGACTGTAAAAGCTCCACATCTCTTGTCTGAAGGTGTTAAAACGGATCCTTTTGTGTGTCTACAGTTGAGGGCTCAAGAGTGGATGGAAGGAGATGATTTTAATACAGAGGCTGTGATGAACATCTGTGGTGAGTGTGACCTCTTTACACGCTGCAGCTTTTAGCAGTAAAACTCTTTAAGTTTTATTCAACTCTGGAAGATTTTGCCAATATTTCCAGAGTTGATGTTGACATCATTATTTTGAGAGTTCTGCAGTCAGAACAAACATGACCAGTCCTGCACATGCTGTGGTTTGTGAGTCAGCATCGTGCCTACAAATGTGAACGCTCACTTGTAACAATGATCACTCCTGTGAAACTTTTGCCGTTGGTCTGACTCACCTGTGCACGATTTACTTACTCCTTTCTGGAGTGCATGTGATGAGGACTAAGTCTTCAGAGCTTGATTCACTGAAACATCACAGGATGTTTGCACTCAGTAAATTGCAGCAATTTACAGATTGCACATTTGCCTAATTCAAATTTGCTCTGGCAATCAATTACCGTCTCTTTGCTCTTGCACACTGTGCTCACATATAACTGAGGTTTCATGTGCAGATGTAGACAAGAAACTGCTGGTATTTATGTAAATTACCGCCTTTCCAAAAAGTACCTAGACCTCAATTATCAGTGCTGTTTGTCAGAGGCTCTGAGCAAATCTGCAGAGTTTGAGTTCTGATAGTAAAGTACCCACATCTAGAAAGGCAGAACTTAATAAATTAGACCTATTTCTGTAATTAAAGTGAACAGTGACTATGATTTTTTTTTCTTCTGTGTAATTCCTTCATTTATGGTGTAAAAGTAATGAAAACCCAGAATTCAGTTCCTCAGAAAATTAAAAATAACTTCTCGGCCTGCTAAAAGCCACATACACATACTGTTTATGCACTCAATACTTTGCTGGCATTCTTTTTGCATAAATGTCGTCTATACGGAGGCAATCAGACTGTGGCATGCTGACGTGTTAATTGTGGCTTCAAAATCCTCTCAAAGCTCTCCATTCCTGATACATATGAACCTTCTTTCTACAAAATTGTATGTTTTCCTTTCATCAGACTTTAATATTTTTAAATACAGCACTAACCACCATCTTTCTGAGCATGGACCACTTATAGCTGAGCCTTGCTATGGATAGTGTTACTAACATTCAGTTCAACATCTTAAAGGCAGCGCTCAGGATTGCGTTGGCCATAAAATGGACAAAATATACTTTTTTGTCCTAAATCTATTTTTCTAATGCTGTAATATTTACAGTCAGTTTCTGATAAAAGGACTGATTTCCATCAACTTTCAGCCATTTTGGACCATATTAATAGAAATAAACACTTTAAACATCACTCTGTGTGTGACGAATCCACTTATTGTCCAAGTTCCACATTTAGAATTGGACTGGTGGAATTAATATTTTCTTAATCACATTCTAATTCGGGCTGCAGCAGTAATTCAACATTTGTTATCTGATTACATTGCTCCAGGTTGACTGTGCAAACCTCACAGCACGTTATGATTTCAGAACAGATGGTGATTTACATGCTAGGAAATCAGATGCTGAGCAAGAAGCCATCTATTATTCGGTTCTAAATGCAGCTATAGTTCTACCACAACATATTTTTTGAGCATTTTAAAGATTTTGGTAACTCTAACTCCTGCTGTTGAATAATTTCACATGCGTGCTCTAACTCTGTCAGTCTTTGCTACGCAGATGACCTGATGGCAGACCAGCGGATGGACATCTCGTCTACAATGACTGACTTCATGTCCCCCAGCTCCACTGATCTCATCTCCAGCTCCATCAGCACGCCTGGCATGGACTACAACCGCAAGAGGAAAGGCAGCAGCACGGACTACCAGTGAGGATACAAACACCACTGAGATTTCTCATTTGTTCATTTTCAAACAGCATCAAATAGTCAGACCGTAGCAATGAACTGAAACTTTTTCCATCTCATCTGTTTCTGTTAGAACTTGTTTAACACAGGAAACAAAACGCTTGCATCTTGTGTGTCTTTCTTGTGTGTCTTCACATCTTAGACATTGTAAACACGCTCATCATTTCAATTATATTAATAAGTGTTTGTTTACTTTTTTTTCAGAATTGATGGCTTCTCATTTGAGTAAGTTCAAACAATATTCTGTTAATTTATTTATAACAAATCTGAAAATATCAATAAACCAAACGTTATATTCCACGATGGTATTTAATTAGACTGAAATTGTGTTGCTGATTTAAAATTTTTCAGTGAAATATTTTTTTTCTCCCTCCATCTTAGTGACATGGATCCAGATAAGGATAAACTGGGGAGGTAAGACTCTAATTTTTTTTTTCCTTGTAAAGTTCTGGCTTTTTAATTATTCTCCATTGATATTTTAAATGGATAATCTTTTCTTGAATTAGTTTATTATGTTAGATCTTATTTTTTTTCATATATTAAGCCATTTACTTACCCATTTTTCTTTACATTATACACATCTAAACATTTTCAGAGGCCATACATCAAGGATTAAAGTTTGACCCCAGAGCACACAGAACTGTCCTTCAATGTTTTACAAGCTGCCATAGTATCCGAGTATTTGTGATACTCATATACGTTTATCTGAGTATCACAGGATACTCATAAATGTCTCAATAATTTTTTTTCTTCAACTATGAAGTCTGTAGTAAACAAAGCTTTTTTTGGATTTTATATTTTAAATTTTTTAGTGGTTGGAAAATACTGTATTGTGGGTATTACAATACAGTATTGTATTGACATACTGTATTGGTTTGACATTTGGTTTATTTTACAAATGACATTTGGTTTATTTTACTCCTTAAGTTGTCTTTAATAAGTGACAGTAATTGTCTTGTACTATTGGAAAATAACTTCCAGCCCTTTAGGATAGGATAAAAATTAAGACCTCTTTCTAAGCAGGAAGAATTGGGTGTAGTGGAAATTGTCCCCATTGTTGTGCCTTCTTTAAAGACAAAAAGTGAAGCCTGGCTCGACAAATTGTACAGTTGAATAAAATCTTCCATTGACCGTGTTGCGTAATCATAAAATGAGGTTACAGAACCTGTTAGGTTTCCTGAGGGCCAAATTGTCACCTTTTTGTCTGCTGCAGAAACCGTAACGTTTTTTTGCAGGATCACTTCTTTCCTTTTTAATGCTCCCTCTTGTCCTTGCAGTGACCACCAGGGCAGGATTAAGAATGCCAGGTACAAACGCTGCTCTTCTTTCCTCTCTCTTATTACCATCTAATCTCTCTTTCACTGACTCAGTGCCACTGGCCTGATTGAAAACAGAGCTTCGTAAGACATAGTTATTAAGAAGGAAAGCCCTGTGAGGGCACATCTAATGGTTAATTAGAATCTGAGACAGCATGCTGTTGATGTGAAAGCAAAACAGGCAAGTTGGTCAGTTTCCATGAACTTTAGTCTTTCTTACAATCAAGTATGAATTGTATAACTAAAGACTTTTATTTTATCTGCTTGCTAATTCACAATACAAGAAAGCAGCTCGGCTCTGTGGAAAATTAGTTCACTTCTTTGATATCAGTGATGGATTCTGGATTTAGTTGTTTTGACAAGAAGAGTAACTGTGTTTTCTGTGTTCCTCCCTCACAGAGAGGCTCACAGTCAGATTGAGAAACGTCGGAGAGACAAGATGAACAGTTTCATCGACGAGCTGGCTTCTCTTGTACCCACTTGTAACGCAATGTCCCGCAAACTGGATAAGCTGACGGTCCTGCGTATGGCGGTGCAGCACATGAAGACACTCAGAGGTCAGCATAAGTGGCAAGATGTGCTTTAGTGGTATATGAACATTCGCTGCGAGACTAAAGCCTCTATTATAAATGCAAAAGAAGTAAAAATCTAGAAATCTGGACGTGTACAGTTGATTTACAAAGGTGCATCTGGTTCAGTGCAAAGTAGCTGAGGGTCACTATTAACTGGGCTTCCTTTAAACCTGAGCTTGAAATTAATCAAACTATTTTGTGTGGAAATACATATGTTTTTTTTGTTGTTGTTTTTTTAAATAGCAGGATGTCATTATTTTCATTTCTATTACAACTATAAAATTACTTCTTTATAGTAGGTTAAAATGTTCGAATTTTTTTGAGACATTGGAATATGTCGAATCTGCTTATCTCTTTAATTGTTACTCAGAGTAAGAATTTTATACAATTTCACCCTTTATTTCTCAAGGTGGGGAAAAAATATTTTTAATCAATCGTTTCTTCCCAATCAGTTTCCGGAAACTTGGCAGGAATATCATTTTATAACATAGTTCCTGGGCGTTTGCTCTTATTGACAAGGACAGAACATTTGGTTGTTTGTAATCTCCCATTTCCAAAGAGCTGGAAAATCTAAAGATTGTCATAGTGTGTTCTTTCCAAAACTGATCAAGGGACGGAAAATTGGTTATGAAAGCCAGAAATTTCAGCAGCTGCGCAAACATTTAGTTCACTTTTGTTTGGGAGTTTTTATTAGACGTACTTCAAATATGGAACTGTATTGGTTGTAAAAAGGTAATTCAGTTGCTGCTAGCTGTAGTTGATTAAAAAGAAGTGGTTTTGACTTTTACATGGGAAGAAATTATTACATGCGCAGGTGCAGTTTGAATATCCGCTGATGCTCTGATTTCAGGTGCGGCTAACCCATACACAGAGGCAAACTACAAACCGTCCTTTCTGTCAGATGATGAACTGAAACATTTGATACTGAGGGTGAGTGAGTAATGCTCCTGCAGTAGTTTCACAGTTTGAGGTTAGTTGCCAGTGTTAGTCAAAGCATTACACAGCTGTCTCTATAACTGTGTCGTTTTGCGTTTATAACGCAGGCTGCTGATGGTTTCCTGTTTGTGGTCGGCTGCGATCGTGGCAAAATCCTTTTTGTTTCCGAATCTGTGTACAAGATTCTGAACTACAGCCAGGTATGCTGACATGTAAAATGGAGAGACATGATGATGAAATATATGCATGTATGATCAATTTTGAATTTTTAATACACTGTATGATGCAAAGTTTTGTTGATGCTGTTCATTTTCAGAAACCGTTTCATAAGAAGTCAAGCACAAGTAGCATCATAAACTAAATCACTATACAGTAAAACGGATCATTTAATGGAAATGTATGCTTTTAACAAGAGGAAAACATAATATTAATGTGGAGTTTGAGCTGTTTAACAAACAGGATATGGTTCTTAAGAGTAGGGAAAATGAATTACCTTTGGTATTTTCTAAGACTAAAATCAAGTATTGAAAAACATTTGTTTCCTCACCTTTCTACATATAACATTTTTAAAAACATTGGTTAAAAGCTCAGAAATATGCAGAACATTCCAAGTGATTATACACAGAGTTATAAAGCAAAAGTGGAAATAATATTGAAAATGTTAGAGACAAAACAACTTCCAAGATCTTAACCATGTTCATCGGAGATGATGAAGCTAATCACAACAAAACAAGCATAAATTCTTCAAATGAAGATAACTTTTAGCCTCCCTCAGGGGGTATTTATAACAATGGCCATAGAACATAGCCTGTACATTATCAATAAAAGCAATACTAGAAGTAGGTAAATTGTAAAATATATTTGATGTTCTCAAGAAAATATCTTCATTTTCTGCTTTAAATGTTGATACAGTAGCATAACTCACACTTTGCTTTCTAAAAGGAAGATACGATTTGGACAAGTCGCTGCATGTTGTCGTCACAGTAAAACAACTGAATTACACAGAGCTTACAAATCTATCAGCGTTGGTAATCTGTGCATATGTTCTTTCTTTTTGTTTTTATATGTCATCTGGTTCTGCTGTCGTCTCAAGAATGACCTGATAGGTCAGAGTCTGTTTGACTACCTTCACCCCAAGGACATCGCTAAAGTCAAAGAACAGCTGTCGTCCTCAGATACAGCGCCACGAGAGAGACTTATTGACGCTAAAAGTAAGCAAGGACAAGCTTGCTTACTCCAGAGGGAGGAGCTTGAGAGCCTCCCTCTGAATTTACGTCTTAATCTGCTTTGTGATCCCAAGAGGGGAACAAAAACCTGCCACAGTCAGCAGTATTCAGGCATAGGAAACAAACTGTTCAACTTCATTACTTTCCGGGGAAAAATAAGATCAGAAAGTTTACAAAGCCTTTTTGGATGAATAAGAAGTGACAGAAAATGGGCAACAGCTAAAATTATCAACTGAATTTTGTCTCAACAATACTAGAAGGATGATTGCTTTACAATTCATTCGTAGATCATTTTTTGAAAAGTAGAAAAAAAATAGCATTTTTCAAAGTTTTTGTCCTAACTTAAAATGTAATTTCAGCCGGTCTTCCTGTGAAGACGGATATCACTCCCGGTCCATCTCGACTCTGTTCTGGAGCCAGACGGTCGTTCTTCTGCAGGATGAAGTGCAACAGACCTTCTGTCAAAGTAGAAGATAAAGACTTCCCCTCCACTTGCTCCAAGAAGAAAGGTAGCAAGAAATGAAAGACATGCATCTACAACTGTCAACCAAAAATAAATTCACGTTTCTTACAGCAACACCTGCAGCCTTCATAACTCACTTTTTGGTTTATATCATTTTTTATGGCCAATAGTCCTCTCTTCACTTTACCTCACATTCATAAGATGTAGTTTTGTTACAGAACTAAAAGCTCCTATTTTTTGATATCTTTTAATTTTTAGTTGCCTCTTTAGCTAAAAATAGGAATCACTCTTTGGTTGACAAATCCGTTTTTCCATTAGAGAACAGGACATTTGCCTGCTTGAATTTGTTCATGTATGGTTTTATAGAAAGTTCACTTCCATCCAGCAGCACCAACTGCATTTGTTTCCTATGATACTCTGACACAAAATAACTCAGTGAAAGGGAATATTGCATGGTTTTCAGAGTTATATGTTTAAAATCTGAACAGTGCGGTGTGCATTTCTAGCCAGCTGCCCCTGACTCAAGTTTGTAAAACTACTTTTTGTTGTGATTGTAGCTGACACTTTCTTTGTGGTGCATGTACCGTTTGCCATAGAACCAAAGTGTAATTTTTTTTAGTTCGCCCCCACAGAGAGCACAGTTTTATTAACTTAACGTTTCACACTTAAGCTGTTTCGTTCAGTTGAAATTCCTCAAAAATGTGGGTTCAGCTCATGGATGCGTTCGTCTACAAAACCGATTAAACGTACATGTTTTCGGACTGTGGGACACCCAGAGAAAACCCTTGCATGTACACAGAGAACATAGAAGCTCCACATTGAAAGATTCTGTCCTGGAATTTAACTTATGACCTCTTTGCTGTGAGTCGTGTGAAGCTTGATATTTGACGGCAAAATCACTCTTGACGTGTTATTTTGCAGCACTCAGTGCATTGGAAGTCCTTCCACTAAAGCTGGATGAGGTGTTTTTATAGTCAATATGCTGCATTTTCACTGCTGACCAACCTGCAGGAATCTTGTCTCAGTAAATCCGCAATTGCTTAAATTCTCCACTTTCGAGTGTATTCTCCATTCACCATTATGTGTGTTTAATCTAGTCAGCATAAACTTATTATTTTTTTGCATTGTATTTTAATACAAAATCTTGTTTACATCATTGGAGGGTTTTCCTGGAACAAGGTCTGCGCAGGGCCAAGGACAAATGAGTCACACAGATGGTTGTGTGTGACCCAGCTTAGTCAGTGGTGGGATTTACTGAAGCATCATTGATTTCTGAAGACATTTGCAGAGTAAAGTCATGCAGCACAATGCATAAAGCCACTGTAAATTTACTTTATTTTTAACATTCCACTGAATAGTTTATTGTGATGCACTTTGCCGTCCTCCTGTTGTTCTGTGTTGGTACCAGAAAGCCTCTGTCATGCACTGACCTACCTATTTAAAAGAAATATGTTTCAGTGGTTGCTGCTTTGAATAGAGGTTGAGCGATCTAATGCAAATTTACAACTCAAATAAGCAAAGTAAGAAAATCCATTTCTTAGCGAGACTAAATAATCTGCACTGCTTCCTTAGTCAGTGATATATATATATATATATATATATATATATATATATATATATATATATATATATATATATATATATATATATATATATATATATTTGAGCTTAAAAGTAGAATTATTTTTTTTCCCAGCAAATTTTGTCATTGACCTCCCTACTTATTCTTATAAGACCACAACAATAACCTTCTTATTAAATTTTAACGTAAAAGCCAAATGTTTATAATGCTAACACAATTAATTAAAATAGTTTTGTTATAACGTTTCGTTATAGTTTCGTTCTCAAGACATGACAAGTAAGCAAATAATTGCTCTTCAAATATTTTATTTACATTAATGAGAACATACAAGCATATATCGTACATTCACATGAAATTCCTGAGAAATCACTAAAATCTTTCACACAATTTTTTTTTCTCTTGACTTTTGTATTTTAGATGTCTGACTTGATTTTAATAGGTTTTTGTGGCCTTTGAATAATAATATTTATAATATTCAACTTTGGATTTTACATCTCTTGATACATCTACACATATCTGAATTTATTATAATTCAAGTTTTGATTTCAACTTCATTGAATTGAATTGAAATATGTAATTTCAACCCCTAAGCAAAGGAATTATTATAATTTTTTTTTTTTTACCTTTATTTTGCTTTCTCTCTCTCTCTTTTACTCCTGTCTCATTTCAGCTGACCGGAAGAGTTTCTGCACCATCCACAGCACAGGGTACCTAAAGAGCTGGCCACCCACAAAGATGGGGCTGGACGAAGACAACGAGCCCGACAACGAGGGCTGCAACCTGAGCTGCCTGGTGGCCATCGGCCGCCTACACCCCCACATCGTCCCCCAGCCGAGCCCGGCCGACATCAGGGTGAAGCCCACAGAATACGTCTCCAGGCACGCCATCGATGGCAAGTTTGTCTTCGTCGACCAGAGGTGAGAATGGGGAGTCTTTTGAGGACAAAAAAATATATAGAAATTGGTTTTACTTTATAGTTGCGTTGCTTGGGTTTTGTGCAGAAATGTTTTACATGTATTTTGAAAAATGAAAGTCTTATTACAACATTTTCTCTTTTTTTTTTTTTTTTCTAATTTGAGATGACCAGGTTTTATAAGGACTATTACAGCATTACAGATATGGTGACGATGCAAGTTAATATGTAGCTATTAAGTAAAAAATCAGGACTAATGATCATCAGTTAAACAAAATCTGTGATTGTTGATGGATTTTGACAAGAGGAAATCATTAACTGTGGCTGCCTTAAAGGCTTGTTAACAATATTATTACTGACAATGAACATTGTTTCTAAGGGCAGAAAACCTTTCATAATAGCACTTTGTTGTGCCTCGAATTATAAATAAATCTCTATTGTGCTCAACCTTTATCAGATTTCTACTAAATCCAAAATCAAGTGCATCAAATCACACTTGATTTCTTTGATGCTCTTCATTTCTCTATGATGCGTTTAGAGAGAAAGTTGGTCATTTCCAGTAACTGACCTGCTATTCACCAGTCAGATCTGATCAGTGCAAAAATAATTCCCAATCGGTGGTTCACTGAAGGGGATTTTCAGCTAGAAATTACCGAACGAAAATCGAACCAGAGAAGAAACATTAATCATTAAAGCTTAAAGTCGCTCCACAACTCCTGAACAGTTCACAAACATTAACTTTTAACTTTGAAACAAACTGCTCTCTAAAGGAGATATTTTGGTTGGTGTATTTAGTTTAGTTGTTGACGGAAAGTTGCAGCTTATGCAAAATAAGTCATCCAATATTTTCTTGGGGCGGGTAAAAATATTCTACATTCTCTGTATTAAACTTGTCAAAAGTCAAACACCATCAACACAAAGTCAATGATTTCCGTGTCTCCAGAGCAACAGCTATCCTTGCCTACCTGCCCCAAGAGCTGCTCGGAACCTCCTTCTACGAATATTTTCACCAGGATGACATCAGCCACCTGGCCGAGTGCCACAGACAAGGTATTGTCTGAAAGTGAAGCGGAGTAATAACTCAGCAATCCCATCGGAGGACGGGGGGGAAGCATAAACTGTGGTTTCTGTGTCCTCAGTGCTGCAGATGAGAGAAAAGATCAACACCAACTGTTACAAATTCAAAATCAAAGACGGCTCCTTCATCACATTGAGGAGCAGATGGTTCAGCTTCATGAACCCCTGGACCAAGGAGGTGGAGTACATCGTCTCTACTAACACGGTCGTATCGTGAGTATCCGCACACCTGAAAGCTTCAGCTTCATCGCTACAGACCTCGCGCTGGAAGGCGGGATCATCTTTCCGTCTGTGCTTTTCCCCCTGCAGATGTCCGATAATGGAAGGATCAGATTACCCTCAGTCGGCTGCCTCGCCGCAGAGCATGGACAGCGTTCTAACCTCAGAGGGTAAAACAGCTGAAAAAAGAAACATGCTAGCATCGATGCATGCCCTGTGTTGTGAGCCTATATGTTGTTGCGCTGTATAAATCACATCTTTCCTGTTTTTCTGTGGATTTTTTTTTTTCCAGGTGGGGGGAGACGGGCTTTGCAGACCGTTCCCGGCATCCCAGGCGGCACGAGAGCAGGAGCCGGGAAGATCGGACGCATGATCGCGGAGGAAGTGATGGAGATTCAGAGGTGAGAGGGAGCAAATCGAGCCTGTGTCATTTTTCAAAACCGATCAAGCAGAAAAACACAGATATTCCTGTAAAGGAAAATCGAAGCGGACTGGTTCGTGAGGCAGATGGTTGCGTGAAGCCAAGGCATGATTTAACCGCTATTGACAGCCTTCTGTTCGAGCTGGCAGTACGGGAGCATCTGTGGGGAAATTGTGAACAGAATTTGACCTTTGGTATGTAATTTCACACAGTTTGTACTGAATCATTCTTCATCATATGAAAAATACCAACCATGAGGGAAATGGGGAGTCATCGCATGGTCAGTACAGAGAGAAACAGGACACCATGTTGCACTCATCTGGAGAGGCTATTTCAAGGACTTAAATCTCAAACAGTGGCATGTACAAATTTAGAGCCAAGTGGAGTCAAATCTCCTCTACTGACATATTTCAGAAGTTGGCTTTTTTAATTTATGGTGGTTAATTTTAACTTTAAAAAAATCTTTGGTCCTTCTCACAAGGATTGTTCAGAGTCTTGGAAGAGTCTGAGGTGAGTCAGAGAGTTTGTGTTCGTTGCAGTGGTGTGGAAACTATCATCTCACTGCAAATGGGAACAAATGTGAGGTGGTGGAGGAGCATAAACACCTCTGTGGTTGCCTAGACAACAGATTGGATAACACTCATGGTGTCCACAAAAAGGGGTAGAGTAGGGTGAGTGAAACTGCTTTAGGTCATTAGGTCAGGGGCGTTAAACTCCTGTCTTCAGTGGACGATGTCCCGCTACTGTTGTCTGCTTCAACACACCTGAAGACAATAATTCAGTCGTTAATAGGACTCTGTGGAACTTGGCTGCATCATAAGTTGACTATTCGTCCACTGTTAGGTGTTAAGTCCTTCTGTTTTTTGCTGTAAAATGTCGCAGATCAGCCATAACTAACTTTAACCGTCCTGTGCGGCAAATGACGGTCGGACAGCGGGAAAGTGTGGAGGGACGTTGTCCCGTCAGACTGTCAGTTCTTGAAACGACACAGAAATAAACCTGATAAATGAAATAAAACGCGAGGTCATCTCGATCCCTCCGGACCGCGCACAGAGTAAAAATATCTTCTCTTCAGAAGAAAGTTACTAGACATCTGATTTCCATCCATACATCCATTTTCTTCTGCTTTATCTGGGGTCTTGTCGTGGGGGTAGCAGGTTCAGAAGTGATTTCCATGTGTGGTTAATAACTGAATTGACGTTTTGAGTTATAATTAAAATATGTACTATGGAGACTGTTGATCTTCTCCATGAATATGATAGAGGAGACAGGGCGGCATTGTGAACTTAGCCAGCAAGTTTTTACAACGCGAGAAATGCGTCCTCGCCTCTCGTGTCTTTATAGGTCTTTCAGATGGGAAAGGTCTTTCTGTAATTAACCATTATTACAATCAGAGCCTAATGCCAACTGAATGACAGTTTAAAAACTTGGAAGAACTGTGGGGATATTTTTGTAAGGCAGATGTCTGCTTTAGTGTCTGACTTGTACTTAGCTGGAAAGTTTTCTACTAAAGTTTGCTGGCTGTGACTTCTGGGGGAAAACATCAGAATTTTTCTTTTGTATCCTGTAAGACTCAGTAACTATCTGAGCTGCATTTAGTTTTTTCCAACACGTCGCTAGCATGCTGAGTCAATTGGCAAAGTGCCGTTTTGGCAGGATATCTAAAACTAATCTTCCGTCCAGCCAGTCAGTCTGACTGGATCGCTTTCATTTGTGATGCAAATGAAAGCGATCAAAGCATCTGGACAGGTCAGTGATTGGACTTCCTCATACTGACCAGTCAGCGTGACCCTGACGAACGGTGTACGTCTTCCCTTCCTGCTGAATTATTAAAGAGAGCTGGCTTTTGCCACCAGATGCTAATTTCCCATTACATGAAAAATGTAATTGCATGCATTCTTACAAAAGTCTTTCTGGTTACATTCAGCTTTCAAAACTCAGCTTTGCAAGCCGTGCATACACAAATAAAATGTGATTTACTTTTTAAATTGGTTTTCCCTCTGCAATGTGCGTCTAATATAACGAGCAGCTGCTCGTGTGGCTGTCGATCTCAAGTCGTCTGCATCGTTGAATCTTCTTGTCCGTTTTCACAAAATTAAAATGAACAAAGCTGGGGTTTTTTTGTTTTGTTGTTCTTTTGAGGCCTGGGGGTGTGTTTTCTTTCAGGAGCACTGAAAGTGTCTGTTTCTCTCTCAGGATTCGAGGTTCATCTCCTTCCAGCTGTGGTTCCAGCCCTCTGAATATAACCAGCACCCCTCCGCCCGACACCTGCTCACCGGGGGGCAAGAAGGTAACAGAAAATGACACGCATTACGGCAGAGATTTAATTTAACCCCGCAAGAGCCGGACAATGAAAAACAGAAGAAAAAAAAAAAAAGAAGTTCAACCTTGTTGATGGTTTTATAGGATTACTTACTATAGGTATGTTTTCAGTTTATTTTTACTTTATTGCCAACAAAAAACAGGCAATTTATATACAAACATTTTAGTCCTGAGAGTTTGGTTTCACGTCATTATTCATACATAGAATCCCAATTTTTCTATATGTAATCACACAAGGTTTTTTAGCTTGTGAATGCTTGTGACCATGTGGGGGGAGTTTATGTGCACGTTTCAACAGGCCTAAATTTGAGTAAAAATTTTTTTAAAAGGGCAACTTTTTTTTTTTTGTTTTTTTCTTGTGATGTTGTCGTCCACTTATGAGTTTAGGAATCTTTCTGACTTTAAGGTTTAGTGTCTTACTTTCACATTAAACCTGAGAGTTTTGGTCTCTCTAGATTCAGAACGGTGGGACCCCTGAGCTGCCGAGCACAGGGATGATCCCTGGACCCGATTCTGTGGGCTACCCTTACTCCAACCAGTCCATCATGAGTGAGTCGCGGCACTACTACTTTACACTTTAGGCGGCTGCTGTGTTTCTGTGCCTGAACATAATTTTCTCACTGACCCGCTCGTCTGTTTAGGTGACAATTCCCACCTGAGCATAGATATTATGGACGAGCCCGGCTCCAGCAGCCCCAGCAACGACGAGGCGGCCATGGCGGTCATCATGTCCCTGCTGGAGGCGGACGCCGGCCTCGGCGGCCCCGTCGACTTCAGCGACCTGCCTTGGCCTTTGTGAGGAATCCGGAAGGGAAGATCTGGAGCCACTGATGGAGAGAGTTCGGTCATTCGGATTTTTTTTTTCTTTATTTTTGTCCCCGCGTCCTCTACTGGATCTCCAGTTTTCTGCCGTCTGTACACAACTACACCGAAAAGAAGAAGAAAAAAAAAAGAAGAGTGGCGTCTTAAAAATAGTATTTTAAGTCTGTAAATACTGAAGATTTTTATTCCCAGAAGAGATGTTGCCTCCAGTTCAGGCTGGACGGTTGTTTAGACTTTCACGCCTACTCTTTTGATTCATCATTCCTCATAGGTGGGCCTGACAAACCGTTGGGGGGGGGGTTTCAAAGCTCCCGCACCAAAACGACGCATCATTTTTCCGGTGTTGGTCGCCTGCAGATCGGGAGCCTCGTCAGGGCGGGCGCGGCGAGAGACGGAGTCGTCCAGATCATGGAAGCATACGTTACAGAACTGTGGTGCTAACATGTGGATGCTTCTTCTCCGACTGACCCCTGTCCAGCAGTGGCTCTGGTACCCTAACCCTACCAACAACAAACACAGGTCAACGACCAACCCTGCACCCCCTCCCAGAAAAATACCAGGACTCCTGACGCGTTCAAAGACTGCAGTTTGTTCTGGGATCAAGTGTGGTTCAGCGGGGAGCGCTTGATTTCAGCTCCACGCTGTGGTCGTTTATGTCCAGGTTTCCCTGCGACCTGTGCACAAATGAAGCGCCCATCCTCTAAAGACGGCTGTTCCGGCCAGCTGGAAGCAAACTTAAATCGGTTTTGAAAGTTTACTCTGAATAAGCAAGGTGCATTTTTAGTTCTGGGCATCATTTTTTTTCAAAAAGCCGCCCTGCTGACGTTTCCTGAACTAACATGTATGCGAAAAGGATTCCTTCCCAACTATTCTGCGTTCGATATGACAGAACATTTAACCCAACACAGCCTGCAGTGCTTCACGTGGAACGTAATGAAACGGTGATAACAAAACATAAATTGATATCCGAGAATCAGTAGATGTCGTAACAGAGCCAGTCCTCCGATGCTTTTTCAACGTTTAAAAAGCTAAAGTGACAAGGTTGTCATTTCCCCATCGTCGTCGTCCGCCAGCCTCAAAGATTTGGTTGTAGCTCAGCTGCAATAGTTTTATTCCTGGTGAAGCAGTTCTATGTTGATTTGGGCTCATTTGTCGGTGTGACGCAGAGGGATGACATCCTTCTTTATAAACCTGAAGGGGACTTGTGAAGACCCACTACGACTACTACTGTTTTAGCCATCAGAATGCCACAGCGCTGCTTTCCAAACTGCTGCAGCAAAGAAATGGACCTTAATCCAATAACAAGCTTTATAGAGTCAGGGTTTTTCTATATATATAAATACATATATATGTATATATATTTGTATTTCAACTCTTTTTAAGAGTAATAGACTATGGGTCACAGGGTTTGCACTCACACATCCTCCATCTGCTGTAAAGAAGCACTTCAGGCTGTATGTGAGGAAATTCTGTTCTGTTCGAAGGATTTTGGCTCAAGTTTCGTTCATAACCCTCCTGATGAAACAACTTTAGTTTGCGAGTGTCAAAGAAAAAGCAGTTCAGTGTCTTATATTCGATCAACTTGACTCCTAAAAGTGAGCAGATGTTGCTTTGGCTGCACTTTGCTGTCAATCAAACTGCCTGCTGAATGAGCCAATCACGGATCAATAACCACCATCGTTAGAGACGGCCGCCGAGAGCCTCTTAGTAAAGTTTAGTGTCTGTTCCTCTGCTTCAACATAACCTCATGGCCTCGCCAGATCACGCCCAGCCACCGAGACGGGTTTATTTTACTTAGAAGAGGTTTGAGCATCTTGACACCTGCCTGTGTGGGGAAAAAAAACCAAAAGTGGATTCTGCAGATAAATGTGGCTTAATTCTGAAAAGCATTGAATATAGAATATTAAAGGCTTATTTTATTTTTTTTTTTTTAATTTATGGGCTTTCTAATGGGATTATTTAAACTAAGAAATGCTAAATGTGGAAGCCTGCGTTTTAATTTAAAAGAGGACTTTCCAACATGCACAGCACTGAACACAGTAAATACTGTTCAGTTTTAAATAGTTTTTTATTTATTTTTTTTGCCTCATCGTTTGGCAATTTTGGTCCGTCTTTAGCTGGAAATTTAGGAGCAACGTGTTTTAGCTGTAGCTCAAAGTGAACTTTACACAGTTGCTTTGACTTCTGACAACTTTAAGTTATATATATATATATATATATATATATATATATATATATATATATATATATATATATATATGAAAGTTATACTCCGCTGTCAGAAAACTGGACTTCAGTCACATTTAGTCTGGTTCCAAATACTTTTTTTTTTTTTCAAATAAAATCCGATGAGGGGCAAATTAATCTCAGACGAATCAATACTTTTTTTTTTGTCCGCAGATTCTTAATGAAAAGGGTTGAGTTACAGCTCTGACTCCATGTTGGTGAATCTCTGCTCCATCATCAGTACTCCTAAAGGTTTCCCTTCAGTGTTTCGATATTAAACATTAAACTAGGTTTAATGTGACAAAATGTAAAAAGGGTATAAAATGATGGCTCCGATATCTCTCAGTGTAAAGACGCTTGGTTATCCTGCTTAGATCAGCAGGTTTTCAGAAGTGAAATAAACAGAACTGCGGTTTAGTAGAGCGTTTTTACAATATTTTACAATTATGAGCTTTTATTTTTGTTTTGCTCAGTTGCCTACATTGCTTATGAAAGCACTGTAAATAAAAATCAGCGGATACCAATGGTTTAACAACGCGGTTAAATAATAGAGATAACATATTGGAAAGGGGACAAATTTCCCCAGATCACTGAAATGTAATTGCAGGAAATTAAAACTACTGCTTTTTTTTTTTGGTTTTGTTTTCTTTTTTTCTAGGTGTTCATGTTACCCTGTAGCTTCAAAATATTTGTTTTACTATAAATGTATTGCTTCGTAATAAAAGCCGGGGAGGCGACCAAAACACAAACCTTTAACCAGAAGCAGGGAGCCATCCTCTGGAACGACTCTTGCAGTTTTTATGGTCAAATTAAGACATTCCTCTTTAAATGCTTTTACCTTTTAAAACCAGCAATAACCCTTTAAACGATTTAACTCGAGATTATCCAGACTTCATCTTCTGTCAACATTGTTTTACGATCAAAAGCAAATATGGCGTCCAGGCTTGTAAAATCTGACGCAGATTCGTCACAAGTGTTATTTTTCCATGCAGGCGGAACGTTTTGATGCCAAACTCTTAAACCTTTGCAGTTCTTTTTTTTTTTTTTTAAATACCCTTTTCTCCCTCCAAAGCTGGCGAGGTGCCCTCCGTTTCTGTCCCACTCGGTTTCTGATCCAGTGTTTGTACTCTACACACTACAAGAAAGTGTTTCCCTTTGTTTATATTACTCTCCCCCCACCTGACGATAATGTATCAAATCTTTAAATATTATCATGTTAAGAGTATACTTTATGCAAATATATATATGAGTACGATGAGTGTGTCGTATGTATCAGCAGTGAAATATTTTTAAAATAAAAATAAAAAAAAACTATTTGTTTCTGTCATAGCCGGACTCTCTTGAGCTCTCGTGTTCTTGCGTGGTTTCTGCCCGGGGCCTCGGTCAGCCAATCAGAGCGGCCCGGTTGTATTTTTAAATGATTGTTGCCATCCAGCAGCAGGAAGATCCGCGTCAGCGAGGCGCAGCAGAAGGAAACGACGAGCTCAGTGGAGGATGTTGAAAGGTAAAAACAAAGTAACGAAGCGTCCAACAGGCTTCTTCCGCCGTGCCTCGTTTTATGCCCCGGAAAGTTATTTAAAGCCTGAGTGAACACTTTGAACTCGCGCATCAAATGGTTAAGGTTTCAGTGGGAGCTGTTTATGCATACTTAATTGGCAGATTTACATTTCCTCAGCAGGTTGTTCCCCAGTTTTCTGCGTTCCTTTTATCTGCTGCCAAATCATACTCCCGACTTGAAATCGTTTCAGCATTGAATTCAACGGCAAGACGAGAATAAAGACCATCGGTTTTGAGTTTCAGGTCAGATCTTTGGGATGCTCGAACATCAGGATCAGCTGCTGTTTTAAAGAGGAGTCATGTTGGCTGCTTATCCTGACATCACGCTTTATTAACCCTCTGATGCTGCAGTGGGTCCATTTGGACCCGGTGACGTCATCTTTTTTCAAAGTTTTCATCACTTCAAAAAAGATTAATAGTCATGAAACAACACTGGGCTTTAAGTTGGATTCTAATTTGTGTTGTAAAAGGCAATTTTTTCCCCATATGTGGACTAACTTGGGCAACTTGTTTCACATCTTTTGGAGTTGTAAACAGTTTTAGAGAATGGCCTCAGGAAAAAAAGATTGGGAATTAATGTTCATCCTCTTTTTGCAGCTCTAAAAGAAACTGAATCAATTTCCAGACAGTGTAATGAAAATGTCTTGCTGATGAGCCAAACTACATGGTGACCTCTTTAAAGTTTATTTTAAAATTTATAATTGGTACTCATGTTCTGAAACCTACTCTTGGACTTTAATCTATAAACTTTCAGTTCTTATTGCTTTTAGTCCTTTAAAAAAAATTGTAGTTACATTCTAGAGTCTCCTGTTTGCACTCTGAGGTCAAAAACAATTTAAATAAACATTTCCAGAAGTTTGTGAATCCAGTTTATTTAGAAAATGTACAATATCTTTTCTGACATCTTGTGTGCCCAGAGCAGTGACAATAAATCTGTGCCGAGTTTAAAAATAACAAACCGTAAACAGGAGTGGAACCTTGTCGCCGTAAAACAGGTTTTTATAAAGGCCTTTAAATATATAGGGGAAAAGGAATCTTTACATCTAATATTAAATAAACTATGATGAGGCACTGAAAACAAATGAACCAATCAGGTGCAGTGACGACCACTCAGAGGTCCCGCGCAAACGCTCCAATAAAATGTAAAACCATCCTCGTCTCTTCGCGTTAACACGCCGCCACTCCTTCGGTCGGATAAACAGCAGAAACCGAGCGAGGGCGTCTGCTGATGTGCTCCAGAGTTCGGCTTGATTTGGGTGATGTGTCGCAGCAGAAGGCAAAGTGGTGGTTTGCCTCTCGGGAGAAAGAAGAGGAATGGGAGTCTGTGTTCACATTAAGAGGTGCTTTTATTTTTGAAAACTTGCACTGTGCGCCTGGCAGGCAGGACAACCCGGTTCCAGTCGAACCTTCAGCGCTGGCTGCAGCTGTGTGACGAAAGCACTTGTTGTGAATGTGGCTGTGTGGGAGCGGGCGGCGTCACGCTGAGGGGGACGGATTGTCGGGGTCCGGGTCATAGTGGTACGTCGGCTGACAGTGACCGCTGCTGCTGTGTGGCTGCTGGTTGGTGCGGGGCTGGCTCTGGTGTTCCTGCTGGTGCAGGCCCTCGTACAGCTGGGCTCCTGGGTGGTTCTCCGGCGCCTGTCCCATCGCCGGCTGGTGAGGATCGTTGGCCAGAGGGGGCAGAGTGTCCAGCTCGTCCACCTGCGGGCCGGGAGGCTGCATGACCACCAGCTGGTCCTGGGGGATGTCGGCCGCGGCGGCCGCCAGGTTGGTGGTGGACTTTGACTTGACGCACTGGAAATCCACGTGGCGACTCTTCCCTTCCTCTTTCTCCCAGGACATGCGGATGAAGGGACGCTGCACGTAGTTGTAGATGACCTCGGGGCGACCCCCGGGACGCCGCTTCACCTTCTCCTTATACGTTGGGTATCCTGGTGAGGAGCGAAGCAAAGTTAAATCAACCGCTGCAGCCGTTCAGCATGTTAGGAAAAATACACTCATGTTGAAAAATTCTGGACACAAGTTGAACTTCTTGGATTTTCCTCCACTTGATCTAGCGTTATTAAACTATACCAAAAATCTCCAGTAAAGAGTTCATTTCACACGAGAATGGTTTTGCTTGAATCTGCAGAGAAGAAGTTTGAAAAAGTTCCACTAATAAACGGTGATTTCAGAAAAAATGTTTTCCCATAAAAGTAAATTACCTTCGATTCCCAGGCGGATTTTTTTCAGTCCTCGGTCCTTCAGCACAGATTTGGCCACGTCTCTGTTCTCGATGTATTTGAAGAAACGATAGAGTTTGGTGCTGTAGATAACTGTAGAGAGAATGGAAGACATTATTAATTGAGCAGGATTTGACACTCATCACTTTAAAGTACACAGCTAAAACTTCAAATGTGTTACTTGAGTGCCCCAATGATCACAGGAGCTAAGCTGTCTGGGGCTTTATACCCCTGGTAGGGTCACCCAAGGCAGACAGGTCTTAGGTGAGGGACCAGATAAAACACAGCCCGAAGACCCCTTATGATGGACAAGGACTTTGGACTTGGTGTTCCCTCGCCTGGAGGAGGAGTTAGAGTATCTCGGGATCTTGTTCACAAATGAGGGAAGAAGGGAGCGGGAGATTGACAGGCAGATTGGCGCAGCGTCTGCCGTGAAGCAGGCGCTGTACCGGTCTGTCATGGTGAAGAGAGAGCTGAGCCAAAAAGCAAAGCACTCAATTTACCGGTTGATCTACGTTCCCACCCTCGTCTATGGTCATGAGCTTTGGGGTCATGACCGAAAGAACGAGATCTCGGATACAAGCGGCCGAAATGGGTTTCCTCTGTAGGGTGGCTGGGCTCTCTCCTAGAGATAAGGTGAGAAGCTCAGTCATCCGGGACTCAGAGTAGAGCTGCTGCTCCTTCACATTGAGAGGAGCCAGTTGAGGTGGCTCGGGCATCTGGTCAGGATGCCTCCTGGACGCCTCCCTGGTGAGGTGTTTCGGGCACGTCCCACCAGGAGGCGGCCCCGGGGAAGACCCAGGACACGCTAGAGGGACTATGTCTCTCGGCTGGCCTGGGAATGCCTTGGGATTCCCCCGGAAGAGCTGGAAAAAGTGGCTGAGCAGAGGGAAGTCTGGGCCTCCCTTCTGAAGCCGCTAACCCTGCGACCCGACCCCGGATAAAGCTGGAAGAAAATGAATGGAGCGATGGATTTTGTAATATCTTTACGTCTAGTATTAATGCATAACTGACAGCTTTTTGTTTTGACAGCAGAAAGTTCTCGTGTCACAGTAACCTGCTCAGACTGAGATTTTCTCCTCCTCATCATGTCTTCTGTAATTAGAGTGTGACCTCTAACAGACCCTTCTCACAGCCGGCAGTAACAATATGGAGGCCATGTCTTACTCTGAGAGTACTCCTCTCCCATCTGAGGTGGGTACTCCTCGTCCCAGTCCACCACGTCGTCGTCGGTCAGCACCACCACGTGGCACTCCCTCTCCCCGCTCTGGGCGCTGGCGACCATCAGCGGCAGCACCATCTCCTCCAGGTAACACTCGAACTGACGCCGCGCTCCGTCGTTGGACAGCTCGTGCATCAGGGCGCCTGAGCGGACCAATACCACGTTTATTAGATTATCCTTTAACGAGCAGCTAAAATACACTCACAGGATCACATTGTATCAAACTGTGTGATCGTAATGTGACTGCATCTTTTAGGGGGTTTTTTGTTAAATATATTTGTTCATATTTAGAAACATAGGATTTTTTTTTGTTTGTTTTATTTGCGTTTGTTTTGTGTGCATTCCTGTTTATTTAAAACAAAAACAGGACTTGTCTTCTGTAAAGACTTTAGCAGAAGCATTGATGGAAACTTAACACTTTGGACTTGGAAGCAAAAGTAACTGATGAAACTTTCAAGAAATAATAATTAAAAAAAAAACATTCAAAAATTCATTTGTTTTTTTAGTGCCATTCCAAATTATATCACCTCTTACACCTATCTGTGATAACCCTATGTTCCTACCAGGCACTATAGACTCTGGCTTTAAAATATGGTCAACAAAGGGAATACGTACACTTTCTGATTTGATGGAAAGGTGCCACGTTATTATCCTTCTCTCAATTAATGGATAGATATGACATTGGGAGGCAGGATTTCTTTCGCTATCTACAAATTAGAGATTTCATACAGAAAAAAGCCACACTTGATGTAAAAAAAAAAAAAAAAAATTCAGTGTGTGAAAAACAGCTATTTTCCCCTAGGGTAAAAATTCCAATTAAAACCTTTTATAACTTACTGAAAGAGTACCCCTTGTCAAATACAACACACTTAAAAGAAGTCTGGGAAAGGGAATTGCAGTGGGAAATAAATCCGGAGGGATGGGATGAGGCTTGGAAGAATGCAAAGTCTTTAAGTATTTGCAATCGGGTTAAGGCCATACAATTAAAAATTTTACACCGTGCGCACATTTCTCCTTCTCAACGAAGTAAGTTCAATGCTAGCCTCTCGCCACTGTGTCTAAAATGTAAAACAGATACTGGTTGTCTTACACACTGTTACTGGTCCTGTAGGAAAATTCAACATTTTTGGTGTATAATAAAATGTGAATTAGATAAGATTTTCTCTGTTTGCACACAATTCAATCCATTGTATTTTCTACTAGGTTTAACTGACACCGGTACTATTGGTAAATATCAACGCCAACTCTACAGAATACTTACTTTTTGTGCAAGAAAATGTGTGATACTGAATTGGATTTCTGACAAAGCACCAAGTAAATCACAATGGCTAAATACAGTACTGGACTATATATCTCTGGATTATTTAACGAGCAAACTGCACGATAAAGAAAATAACTTTCATAAAGTTTGGGAACCTTTTATGTCTTATGTAGGATTTGAAATTTTTGTTCTTCTTTGGAGAGGATTTGTAATTTGAGGAGGACCAAATTGAAACATTTGAAATGCTCTGGTGTAGACCATTTGTCTTCCATTATTATTATTTTTATTATTATTATTATTATTTGGTGTGTATATGTATGTATATATATGTGTATGCATATGCATATATGTATGTAACTATAGGAGCTGGATTGTTCTCTTGTTCTTGTATTGTATTTGTTTATTTGTCAAAATATTGAAAACCAATAAATATAATTATTTAAAAAAAAAACATAAGATGATGATCCGTAATAAGGATGAAAATTTGGTTACGTCATAATATTTTGATGATCAATATATAAACAGATTTACAGACAATCGCTTTCAGAAAAAAAGGGAACAGCAAGCCAATCAAATATTATTAATAATTGTGAACAGTTCCTGCACATCCTTATTTGAAACTATAAATTATCCATGTTCCAAAAAAAAAAAAGGTTTTATTGACAAGACAATTTACAGGTATATTTATGCAGTTGGAAAAACAAATATACCAAAAATAGTTTGACAAAAAAAATAACTTACTGACCATAAAACAGCAGTAATTTAAACAAACTACTGCTTTAAATTACTGTCTGTCATTAACTGTTAATGAACAGACAGGATATAACTAACCTAACTGTTTATAAAGCGCTTCCTAATGTTTCATTAGTTCAATTTAAACACCAGCTGTGATTTAAGGTTCACTGTAAAAAACAAAAAAAAAAAAAATCCACTGTTAGAAAATCTTCAGAGAGGTTCTGGTAACCACTGGAACCTTCTGGAAGGATTGCAGTTTTGACCCAAATAAAATCCACTTGAATGTGACTGTGTCCATTTTAACATGCACAACATCCTGTCTTTTTCCCTGTTTTTTTTTTTTTTTTTTGGACTTCTACATTTCCTTGTAAGCATCGAATATCTTTAAAAAACAGAAGCAGAGGTTTTCTGAGAACATCTCAGTGTGAATATTCAGATCAAAAACTGATGTAAATAACAAATAACACAAGAGTATGATCACACTGCACAACTAAAACTAATTTTAAAAATATTCTCTATTGGGGATGGATTGCTTTTTTTTTTTTTTTTTTCTTCTTCTTATTCTTTTTTGGCCCACATAAGCAGTAAATCTCACAGCTAATCATGGCCTACTTAGAGGCGCAAACAGCAGCAGAGCGCTGAAGCTGCTCCTCCCACGTACTTGCACACAAACAAGCGGCACTGACAAGCACGTTCTCAACCAAAATATCCCACTGACATCTCCATGTACATGTGGGATGTTGCAGCTGCAGAAAACGTGCATGCAAGCAGACAGCAATTAAGCAAAAACAGATTTGTTTTGACTTATTTCCTGTTCCGCACGTTCATCTTTGATACTCTAAGATCAGCTTCTTTTGCCCAAGTTTGTACACACAAGCAAGGCATTTCGCACGCTCACAACATCAGACATGAAATACAGATATAGAAATATAAATCTCAGTACATTCATGATTAACCTCATGATATCCGAGTCTGACACAGAAAATCAAACAAGTTCTATTTTTAACCCGAGGATACGACAACTACAAAAAGGATCAAGAGACTCACCGAAGTCTGCGCACGGACAAAAACAGAAACTACATTGCTCTGCAGCTTTACACGCACAACAAAATACCTGAGCAGGATGAGGAGTTGGTGTACTCACTGAGATCTCTGCACTTGATGGTGCTGTAGTTGAAGGAGATGCAGAGGTAGTCACATGCCTCTCTGAGCTCAGGAATGGAAACGCCGTCAGGGCAGCGGATTATCCCCGACTTGTAGTAATCCTGCCATTTTCACCAGCGCAGGCATGCGCACGGAGAAATAACACAAGAGTGAGGAGGACGGTCATGTGCGCACTCGAGCAGAGGAGGGAAAACAAGACGCCATTATTAATGCTGCCTCGCAGAGAGAGAAGAGGACGGAGGGAGAGATAAGAGGGGGGATGGAGAGCAAGTGATAAAAAAAAAAAAGCAACGTCACAGAGAGAGAGAGAGAGAAGAGGAGGGCTAAAGAGAGCAACAAAAAAAAAGGGGGGGGCGGGGGAATGATGAAAGCAAAAGCTGCTTATGTCACTATACCCTTCCTGCTCCCAGTGACGGTTTCCCAGGAGTTTCTACGGATGGAAACCAGAGGAGACGCTCCGGGCAAACAGGACACAAAGCTCTGGCACAACCCACTTCCTGCTCTGCCTCACTCTCTCGAATGTGCCTCATTATTTTCCTTAAAGTCTAAAGACTCACAGCTAAACCAGACACTAACATACGTCATACAAAAAACAAACCTTGCCCCTCACCATCTAATAAGAAATCAGGATTGCAGTTCAACTAGGATTACTGAATTTACTTCTGTTCACTAAATGCCAAAATTATTACAGCAGATAAATATTATTTCTCGTTTCTGCCTCTTAAGTCTTAAGTTTACATATGTGGAGATGATCAGCCTTTAAACAATTTCTGAAGTTGGGACATGGTCATGGCTCTGTAAGCTTCTGCTAGGTTCAGCACCTCAAACACGCTGCCTGTGTGTGACATCATGGGGGGAAAAAAGGGAAAGGAAATCAATGTCTCTGTTTCTCCATTCACCGAAGGACACAATCCATGCATATGTGTTTACCTTTACTAACAGCCCTGTCAGTATTCTGCATTTGTTGAAGGAGAACCTGTTTAGCAACATGAAGCAGGCTGTAGGGTTGTTGAAATAATGGATTTCAAGTCTGAAGTTGTCATATGCTGAAATGCTGACCAGCTTTTAAGCAATTTCTGAAGTTGGGACAAGGTCACTGCTTTGTAAGATATAGTCTATACCAAAAATGTAATTATTAAAAAATTCTCCGTCCCGTCAAAGTCGTCGTAAACTGACTCATTCTTATTTGCCCATGCTGGACAAAAACTGTATGATATTTTCAGCACTTGTCTGCGGCTCCATCTCAAACTGTACGACAGGGTCATACGGTTGCAAGGTTGAACGATTCAACTTCACCAGAATTTGAATTCTGGTAAAACACATGCTTTGTGTTTTATTGAGGTATGCCAATGTGGGAGAGATGAGTTAATCTTAAACCAAATGTGCAACCGGAAATTATTGAGGACAAACTTTTTTTTTTTTATGTGGCTTTATATTTTTTGCCTCTTTGTGATGCATTTTTTTGACAGATGTGTTTTATGTTCATTCATAATGATGGACATGTACTAATTAGCTTTCTTTGCTGCTGCAGCCGCAAGAAAAAGACGCAAAGAAGACAAGACAAAAATGGTATATTTGGGACAGAATGAAGAAACAATGCTAATCATTTGAAAATATTCAGTAAATTGGATGAGCGCCTTTGTGGAAGGCACGAATCTAATTACATCTGGACTAAAACTAACATACGGTCAGTCACAAATTCTGGTATTAGTGTTGAGACCTGGGGATGCTTTGTTGCTTCAGGAATGGATGACTTGCTTACTGATGAAACCATTACATCCATACAGGCTAGCTCTAATCCTAAAAAGCAGAATCCGTGGTTTCATCAGTTACAGCAAGTCATCCAGTCCTGAAGCTGCAAAGCAGGCCCAGGTCTGCACTTAAGCACTCTTCCACCAAGAGTGCTTAAGGTCACGAACTGATGGCTTTAACCCTGTGGTTATCCCTAATCCTAACTCCAACCCAAGTTTTAGTCCTAACATTAATGCTAGCAAGACAAGGTTCTAATGTCCTGCACACCAACACGTCTGGTCCACTTCTGATTGGTTGAAAGGGACAAAATTAAGGTCTTGGAGTTACTTAAAGTCTTAACTTACATTTAACTGTGATGCCTTGTCAAATGTGCTCAAAACCCCTCCAATATGGCTACATTAAAACAATACTACAAGCAAAAGAATAAATGTACATTTCTGGGCAGCAAAAGTAAAAGAGATATTGCCACCTATAATAAATATTTGATGGTTGTTGCCAAAGGTGGCATAATCCGTTATTAGGTTTACAGGACAATTCATTTTCAACATAGGACCAGACTGATATTGACTTTTGTTTCCTGAAAAAAAGGAAGGATATAATTTTTTTTTTTTAAACTCTCATTGAACTTGCACTGAATATATGCTCTGGGTATCTCTGTATGAATGTTAACATTTGTTTTCTGGAATTAGAAATGACAGTTTCACTTAATTCAGCTGATACTTTTTGGCAAAAGAAAAACACAAAAGTCTGACAAATCATGGTATTTCAAAAGAAGTGAACAGCTATCACAGACTGCATGTTTTCAGACATTATTTCTAAGAAAGGTACATTGTCTTGCAGCCAGTTCCCAATCAGATCTTCCTACAAGTCTAAAATTAGACATTTCTGTGAATAAACTATGAAAAATAAATAATCTGACCTAGCAATAGTTACATAAGTCCATCTCTAAGAGGCTTTTAACACAAAATATCTTTTTATACTGACCACTATAAGAGAGAGAAGTGATGCTGGATAGAAGGAGTGAACGAATGTACGTGAATAAAACATCACAGCATATCCCGCAGAATGAGCTGGAACTCATTTTGCCCCCCAGGGAGAACAAGAAAATAGAGAAAAGTTGGGATATCTTCAGGAGAACTGGAGCAAGAAAAGGGACAAAGACTGGTGAGGCAGCAAATAAAGACAACTGGACAGAGAGAGGAGACGAGTTAATGGGAAAGAAAAGATGATAGAAGATAGGAACACAGTAGAGGACAAGAAAGAAAGGAAAGTGAAGAAACAGGAGAAAAGTGGAAAACGGAAAGTAAGGCAGAAAAAGCAGAACATTCTCTATAAAATCTCACCAGGATGGCGCGGAACACAGTGGAGCTGATGCCATCGGCCACCTCGAACTCTCCTTTCTCATTGGGCCGAGTGAAATTGTTGTCCCGACAGGAACCAAACATCCTGAAAGCACAGAGCTGATTCAAATGGAGCACGAGTTTCGTACATAAAACACCAATATGAGGAGAAATAAAAAAATCAAAGTGAAATCTCTCTCATTCATATACTCAGAAAAAAAGACAACTAAATATTAAGATTTTTAAATATGATGTGCTCAAATTGACAATTACCAAATAAATGAAAAAAAAAAGTGTGCTTGTGTTACTTTTCTTAATTGAGCATCATCTATGTTTAGCAACCCTTTTCTGACTTTACTCATCACACAGATTATTGCACTCGTCTTGTGGTCATCACCTGCCCAACATGGTGTTGGGTTGAGCTATAAAGATAGCAGGATCCACCACAAATCTTGTATTGTCCACAATGAGCGTGACTCTCTCCCCTGGTCGCAGCCCACTTCGATGCTCTTTGCCACCAAGGTCATACACGATCATGTCGCAGGATCCTGGGCCTAAGATTTTGCCGTGGTGGTCTAACCCAGAGGGGCCTAGAGGCCGTGGTATGTGTGCCCCAATCAGAGCTCCTCCTATATGTGGATAAGAATGAGAAACTCTGGGAGGACGTGGGCTGGACGATCTGGAGGAGGAGCCTCCGTCGCCGCGTTCGCGATCTGTGGAAAGAAAACGGATCAATAACGATGGAAAAGCCACTTATTATTAAGCATTCTAGGGTATTTCAGTTTTTTTTGTTTCCTTTTTACCATATTGCCGTGTTGGAGAAGTAATATTCCTGATGCATGGCGTGAGCTGGCTCTCTCCTCTCTCGTGCGACGAGTCCCGTGAGCGATCGCTGGAGCGTCGTCGCTGTTCCCTATAATGTTCTGCTCCTCCCAATCCCCGTTCCCGGGATCCACCGGCAGCCCCGCTGATCCCCCCGCCGCTGGCGCTGGCACCGGCCCCGTACAGACTCATGGTCCTGACCTGATGGCACTGCAACCGGCGGCCGCAGTCCGACCCAGACAAACGCTGCTCACTTGTGGGGAGAAAGAGTACACAAACAGAAGATCCCTGTTAGAGACACTGGAAAAAAGAAAAAAAAAAATCTTGCAATATTAGTAAATGGTGCAATGAAACTGTCAGTTTAAAATTGTTTCTAGCTCTCAGACTTATCAACACCAGATTGTTTTTACGCTGATTGGTCACTATACGCACAGCTTCACGAATCACAAGTGGAGCTTGTTCGACGATGACTTGTGTCCAAATATTCTTTTATTCAAGGGGACTCACTGCACATGCAGTATCCTCTCTGTAGGAATTCTGAAATATTTTGTTGTGTAAAACCATCAGTCTAAAGACAAATCATTTAGAAAGAGAAACGAGCTAAAATGGACACAAAATCCTCACATAATGGAGGCTGAAAATGTCAATTTGCAAAATACCATCACCAAAAAATGTCAACATGACCGCAGTTACCAACTGATTTTCTGAGGACTCATTGAATGACTAAACAGTGCAGCTCCAATTTAACACAGCATGTCCAACAAATGCAGTTTGTATACAATTACCGTTTTACTAAAGTATTTGTAACGTTTACCAGATATTAGCTTGTAATCTGTCATCTCATAGTAAAACCAAACATGTTGGTATTAGACAGCAGCCTTTCAAGGAGGTGTACTCTGATGCAAAACATTTATATAATTATCTTGTTATAATAAACTACTTTCCTGTGTTTGTTAATTAGTGTATCCTGTCCAGCATCTGTGCAACAGTGTAGCTGACGATTTAATCAGCGGCACAGGGCTTTTACAGCAGAAACACATTCAGGTCTCAGTAATGAAGACAAGCAGGCTTTCATGGGAAGGGCTGAAATGAAATATGATGACCATCTACTGGAAAACCGGAGAGATGACAAATAGACACAGTGAGAGGTGTGGGGCATACAGAATCAGAACTCTCCTACTGTACTTGTGAATAGCTTTGTATTAAATAAACGCACCTTTGCAATTACCAAAATATCATGCATTATGCACAGAAAAGAAAAATAGAACTTCTCAACATGCAAGATGTTCAGTAGCTGCATAAGAAACAGACGTTTGCCTCAACTTTAGCCATTGTCAGGTGTTTTGCAACAAATGAGACTATTCTTTAAACATTTGTTTAGTAATTCACTTCCAAAAGTGAAACATAAAAATAAGCAAAGTGATATTTTTCAAGCACTTATGTTAAATTTGAACTTTATTAGCAATGAGCACTTTTTCATCAGCGCTTATAGCGAAGGAAAAGTTCAAATTTAGTTGAAAAACTTGACTATAACATGAAACAAAAACATGGTTTTTACAGTAATCCCAGAAATGTTAAGTCTGATGATCTCATCGATATTGAGATTGTAGGTTTAACAGTAGTCAAAAGACGTTAGCTGTTTATAGAGTGCTATATGCAAGCATATTCATAAAAAGTTTAGTGGAAGGAAGAAATTGTGGTAGGATAATCATCGTGTGGAGTGGTTAGGAACACACTGAAGGAAAATCTGAGAGAAAAAAAAAAAAAAAAGAAAGATCACTGAGTTCATATATTGTTGAGTACATGGATGCTGTAAATTTGGGGGTTTTATTTATTAACCACAATCACTAAAATTACCAGAAATAAATGCTTTAAGGATATCAGTAGGTTAAATGATTAGTTGTTTTTGTTGTTTGTTAATAATTCATTATGTAAAAGAAATGTTTTCATAGCACCTGAATGTTTCAACTGAGTGTGAAAGACTACGGTAGTTAAGAAACAAAAAATGCTTCCTGGATATTGTGGAATTTCTAATTGCACTGGATGGCTGGGATGCTGCTGCTGCCGAGAGGACCATCTGAGCGCTGGATACCAGATTGATCGAGAGGCTAATTGGTTAACTGTCTGGGTGAGCAGACGCAGACAACAGTAACAGGAAAAACTGTGATGAAGCAAGATCAGCAAGCTGATCACAAAATAAAAGCCCCACAATTCGGCGTAGAGACAAAGCACCGCTGCTATACAGTCCAAGACACAGAGTTTCATTCGTTTCACCACATTCCTTTTCAGTGCTTTAGACAAAATAAGCCACAAATATCACTGCTGGACTTTAAAAAAAAAATGTCCAATCCATGATGCCAAATTCTACTCACAATGGCAGCATTTAATCTTGGGCAAAAAAAAAACAACAAAAAAACAAGATAGTGCGTTCTTTTTTGGCTTGTCCTTGAAGACAAGGGTAAACATGAAAAAGAAAATGGAAAGATTTAGCACAAAAACATGTAGGTACCTCAGTGTGTGCTATAATCCATGCAGGTAAAGCCTCTTGAAGGAGACTAATGATGAAAAGTGCACCTTTTCTTGCATCATTTTCATCACTGACACAGAGAAGTGATAGAATGTGAAGATGCACATGATGACTTCTAAATTATAAATGCATTTTTATCCTAACTTGAGGCAAACCAAACATGAGGATCTTACAGACAGGACCAGCAGGACGGAGGAAACAAAGGAACCGAAGAGGCAGTTTTTCACAGAGGGCATGCAGATCTTCTCGTCTTTCACACGGCATTGTGTGTCTCCAGCAGCCAAGATTTCAAACCGCCCAAATGAAAAAGGCATATCTTATTTCTAATTTTCTACTGCTGGGTAAAAAAAAGATTTGACAGTTCTCTTAGTTTTCTTTTTTCAAAACGGCTAGGTCAGGTGCTTGAAACGGTCGAGGTAGAGCAAGTTCATACACTTATCTAAAGACAGAATATCTTAGACAAAGATGTAAAGCGCCCAGGCAGTCTATTAAAAGCATAAGGGTGAGAGTCATGAGGGTTGAGGGTCCAATCAATTATTTAGGGGCTGCTGACACTGACACAGCAATGGGCAAAGGCAAAGAGGTTGCTCTGTGGTACAATGGGGGTGAATTTACCAATTTCTCAACTGCAAATAACAACAAAAATCATGTATTTTCCACCAAGGAAACCAAAGCAAAAAATTTGCCACACTATGGAATGTTAATCCATCTTGCTGTACAACAGAGAAAGCCAGAGAGTCCCGTGGAGGATGGGACTCCGGTCGCTGGCTCTCCATCGGTCGCTCCTGTACTTACTCACAAACAAAGAGCCGTCCGCTAACAGCTGGCAACACATCCTGCAATGACAGAGCTAAATAATAATAAACGAAAAAGAAAAAAAAACTCTGTGCTTTGAAAAAAAAAAAAAATCGTGCACGTACCGGTCGTTTTCACCGGGCCACGAGAAGACAAAGCAGCAGGGAACAAGCTGCGGGATGACAGCGGCACAAAAGCCTTGCGCTCCTGCGAACAAAGCGGGCTTGCCAGCAGTTTCAGCATCCTCGCTCATTACTTTCCAACTTCATCCGCATCGTTTGGAGCAGACAGGTCGGACTTTGACTGGCTGGTAACAATACGCCGGGTTGGTCGGAGGAAAAGCTCGAAATAGGTCTGCGAGGCGAAGGAGACGCTCCGGCTGGTCAATCGGAGTCACCGGAGGGACCCGAAACTGTGAATGGCCGCGTGCTAGACTGAATCAGAACGGTGCTGCCTTCACGGACTCTTTGTAAAGTGCCGCTTCGGAGTCTTCTGTGTCTTGCCGGGACGCGTTATTGCGGCTGCGTGTAAATATTGATTAATCGAACGAGAGATATGTGGAAGGTAAGCATAAATTGAGAGCTGTGTTGTATGTGAAATTATTTAAATTACCGTAAAGAGGTAGTCGATAAATTCCTACATACAAAAGGACTAAAATGCTGCACAAATGTACAATAAAAAATAGCCACACATGGCACCATCTCATTGCATTGAGGATAATAGCAATACAGCTTTCATATTAAATAAAACTACACTTTGCTAGACTCAACTTTCCAGAGATTTCACACCTTTATGTTCATTAACATATACACAATAGAAAAGTTCACTCTGAGTTTATAAAAGATATTGAGAAAACATGCCATTTTTAAAGCAAACGAGGAAAGAAAAGATACGGAAAGAAGAAAGGATGAGAGAGGGCAAAAAATAAAATGACAAGGAAGCACACATTTGTCCTTATGCATGATTGTGTAAATATGTATCCATGTGCACATGCATAATTGCGCACACAAGGACAAAATTCCAGTAATTTGGTCACTTTGTAAAAGGTTTTATAATTGCAAGATTCCCCACAAAAAGAAAAGCAACACTACTGTTAAAGTTAAAACATTTAACAGGGTCACAGAAAGCTTAGCTATATCTGACAAATAAATTCACATGTATTATTATTAGTCCAGTACTTGTCTGTCAGAATTTTAAAATAATGTAGTATTATTTCTCCTCCTATCTAATATAGATATTAGATAGGAGATTAGATCCTATCTAATATAGATAGGAGGTTAGCACAAATCTCAGCATGCATCCTCTCAGTATAGAGATTGCATGCTCTCCAGATGCACTTGTGGATTCTCTCCCAATATTCCAACTTCCTCCCACAATCCAATAACATGGCTATTAGTTTAATCCAAGGATTCTCAAATCCAAGCCTCGATGATTTGGTGTCCTGCAACGTTTTGATGTGTCCCTGGTCCACCAAGCATGAATCAAATGGTTGAATTACCCCATTATTACCCAATTCTCCCAATGACCTCATTATTTGAAGGGAAATTGAAAGGGACTTCAAGCAAAGACACATCTAAAAGTTGGAGACCCGAGACATCTGGATTTGAAGAACCCTGGATTAATCCCAGCTGCCCTTAGGTATGAGTGAGTGTGTGTGAGTGTGCACGGCTGTTTGTTCTGTGGTCTCCATGTTGCTCTGTAATGGATTGGTGACCTGTCCAATGTCTATCCTTATGCAGTGATCGTGTCAAATGACTGCTGAAGATAGATTACATGGACAAGTGAATATGGGCAATGGATGGGTGGATTTCCTTAACCTTTAATATCTGCACAAACCAAATAGGTAAGCAATTCTAAAGTTAAACATTACTTAAGTAGCTGGTTGCTACAGCAGCCCATTACAAAAACAGAACTACCTACTCTACTTTCTCTTGGACAGATCGATAAAATGCTCACAGTAACACACTTTAATAGACACAAAATAGTTTGTTGTTTTAATTAAAAAACACGTGTTCTAAAATGTCTCAACAATTGATTCTGGTCTTACACAAACAACTGTTTTTGGCCCATATTAAGCAGTGTTTGTATAGATTGGCAGGTTTCAAACTTATGTTGTCCTCCACTTGCATATTTTTCTAACTTTTCCAAGTACACGAGGTAAAATATGCTATATATGATCAAGTGTACGGGCTAGAAACAGGAAAAGCTCAAAGACAACCTTTTAAAAGTCACATAGAATCATTTCTATGATTTTCGCAAAACATCAAGAAACGAAGAGTCTTACACAGTCTGAAAAAGCCAGAAATAGAGGCTTTTCATTAAAACGATCCAACTTTAAAAAAGACTGAATATTAACAACAAAAAAAAAACGACCTGACATGAAATCTGAATTTGCTTTTCTTTTTTTTGCCATCATCTATTTCCTTGCCAATAGGTGATACAATGTGTTTTCGAACTTGGTTGATCTAGAATATTTTTGTGTTATATATGTCCGTTAAAACTATGAGCTCTGACATTTTATCTGGGAAAGTAACTCGCTTTTACAGCTGCTTCCAAATATGAAGCAGCACATTGAGGAAAAAAATATTTATACATTTTGATCTGTCCTTTTTCACCTTTCCCTTTTTATCGTATACGCGCTTTAACGCTAACATGCCTGGATCTCTATTATGCGTAAAGTTGTCCAATAGAAAACAATGTAGGCGTTCTTTCGCTGAATGTAAATTTATCATGAGAGTAAAATAAAATAAAAAAGTACTTCGCCTCAAATTTTGCACAGGCTTTACAGCAGATAAGAGGATGTTTGGGTTATTTTGCTAGCTTAAAATAGCGCTAAGCTTCCATTCACAACCGTTAGGCTGCTAACGTTAGCTAGCTGCTACCATACGAAGAGTTCAAAACATCCTTTACTTACCTTCTGCAGTTACATTCCAGTTTGACGTATCTACTGGCTACTTAAACAGCTAAATAATCCATCAGTTCAAATGCGGAGAAGACGAAAATTCCAGGGTTTTCCTCTGAAAATCGTCGCCTACACCAACTACTATTTGCTAGTAGATTTGTTTTGGTGTGAAATTCACGTTTAAGATATCGCGAGAAATTTGTTTAGTCTCTGTAAGGCACTCCTTTTCAGTTGCTTGACACTTGCTTGTTCTTTTTTTGGCCTCTGATTCAACTGATAAATCAATAAAATAAAATTGACAAACAAAGCACTATTTTTAAAAAATTTATTTCACATCTCCCATATCACTATTGACTCATGTTTTAAACACAACATTGTGCTTTACAATGGCATTGTTATAGTATATAAAAATACAAAAATTGGCTATCTACTGAGGGCTAACTATGTTTTAGCCCAATCAGATGGCATATTAAACATTTAATGAGTAGGCAAAATGCACAAAAACAACAGACTACACATTTAACCTTGATAAACCCAACATTAGGGCTTTGTCTGTACAAAATATATGTAAAAAAAGGAAAGAAACATAATTGGTCCAGTTCAAACTAACTCCTTCATGTTTTTTTTTTTTTATAAAACAAGTCGTTCAATAAAAGTGCAGCTACAACGGAAGATCTGTCTAACAGAGGCACTGTCTCATAAATAAAAATGTCATAAATAAAGTTTAATAAATAAACAAAAAAATTAAAAAAAAACAGATAAAAAACTAATAAAATAAGAAATAAACTCAAAAGCAGAATAAAACAGTTTAAATCTAAGATGTTGGAAATGTTATGTGAATGCAAACTGTCAAATAAAAAAATAAAAAAATAAAAATAAAAAATCACTGCTTTGATTTGAGGAGGTTCTCCAGAAAGTCTAAAGCTTCCTTTATCTCCTCTGGTGTCAGCTCGGTCAACTCCTCAGGATGTAATCTTCTCTTCCAGCCCTCCATGTCTCCACTGCTGGCCCGGCCCGCAGCGTTGTGGATGGCCTGGATCCTGGTTTGCAGCCACTCGCGGCGCTCCTGCACCTGCTGGTGGTGTCTCAGGTTGTGCATGAGCTGCACTTCGCTCACTGTCCTTTTACTGCAGAATCATCAAAATGGCAGCATTAACATTTCAGTAATAGTCTGTCGTTGCACAAAAAAAGTTTTATGCTATTTTTAATCATGTGGGTCAAAATTGTAACCAACCGGCACAATTACCTGAGAGGACGCCCTTGGCAGTAAATGGAGAGGTGTACAACACAGAAGAAGATGACGAGAACTTTAAAGTCCATGTTTTGCATGTTGACCTTTACGACCTGTTGAAACAAATAGACGTTTTCAAAATCATGCTTTTCCCTAAGTTTTGCTTAGTTGAGAACACTTAAAGGCAAGCTCCCTCTTGAATGAGTGAGCAAATTAGAATTAGCTTCACATGTATATCATATACTGAAATACAAAGCATTATTGTTCTTAGATACAAAAGAGTAACCCTATTGGTTTTGAGGCATTTGGCCTCCACTTGATTTTGGAACTGACAGGTCGAAATGAACATACCTGTGGTGGAGTTGCCTCCTTCTCTTCGGTGTGATGAAAGATAAAATATGATGCTATAGACTCTTAAGCGAGCCAGTCTGGTTTGGTGGTTAGCTCGTATTAGTTATGATAAGCACTGGACTCCACGGGCTCCTTTTATAGCCCCGGTATCCAGTTGTTGATGAGCTGCTTTCATTATTGCTGTTGATGTCATACCTCCAGCTTTTGGAGGGGGCAGGACACAAACGACAACACCTCCTCTTCTCTGCTGTCATATGGCATCAAGTGAATGGCTTTGAACCCGAATGCTTTCAAACGCTGGTGACTGGGGAAAAAAGAAAAAAACATGTCCAAACAGAGAATCTGAGAATTTTACAGGAAGCTTTATGTTAAGCTACTATAAAGTTTCTTAAAAGCCCAGAAAACCACATTAAATGTTAATTACTCTAACAAAAGCAGCCATAGAATGATTGGAGGTTTCTTTTGTTTGAGTTTTGGATTAAACTTTTCCACCTATCCTAAACTATTTAGAACTTCTTCCCACATTTTTCCTTCCTCTGATTTTTTTTCCCTCCATCTCTGAGAACTCCCCATACCAATTGGTCCACATGTGATGTGACCTTTTTTGTCCCACTCCAAGCATGCCTAACAACAATAGAGGCAACATTTGGATGGATTTATGACTCTCATTGACTATTAGAGAGTCTCCCCGGTTACATAGACACTAAACTCAAGAATTAACATTGTCTTAATGAGTTTGCCTCTCAAAAAAAAGAGCTTTTATACTAACTTGACGTCAGAGGAAGCATCTTGAATCCAAGGTTAAGAGGGAATTTGGGAGATGTGTCGACGCTGCTGTTGCCACTGTCGTAGGCATGACTGGTGGGCTTGTGTACATGAGTGTCATTCAGGGCCGCTGAACATCAGGTATTCATAGGTTTAACATTGATTTATACATTTTATCTTATTGCAACAGTTGCTGAAAAGGTTAAAGGAATGTCTCAAATTCCAGTTGGGCTACGTTGCAGTGCAGATGAGATATATCCCAGTTCAAAGCTGCTGCAAGAAAGTGAGCTTAAGCATACTTACATACAGGGAGTCATAAATTCTATCTTTGGCGACCAAAAGTATCTGCAACAGATATGTTCCCTGAGAAACCTCAGTCTGAATATCAGTCAATCAGTCAGTCTGGGGTTACATGAAGAGGCAGAGAACTTCGAAAGCTCAGAGACACTGATGACCTTGAAGTTATTAAGAATGCTTGAACGAATATACCTTGAAAAACTGATTGATTGATTGTTGGCTTTCTTTCTTTATTTTTTTTAGCTTATGTGGATTAATCTCACAAAAATACATTATGTCTTTCAGATGTCCAGTGGATAAATTTACCTCACAATGTGCCTTTTCATCTTAAAACCATCAACACTCCTTCTTATAAAACTGGAATGATCATTAATCTAGCAAACATCGCCATTCCTCACTTTGTCTCTGTCATATGATCATCTGGGTTAAGCCCATGTGTACCTCTTCAGCTTTCAGGCAGGTTTCCCCTTCAAAGGTCACTGATCTGCAGCAGCAAATAGCTCACACTGAAAAGAAGCCCCAAGCTTCTTATTTTGGTCACATACATTACATATTGCATAACAGCGGTGGTTGGAGTTTTCTAAATATAGCAGGAGCAGGGTATGGCTCTGTTTATGTTCTGTAAGCTTTGAAATCTGAGGTGATTCCTAACCAAAAAAGGTGAAAAACGTCAATTAGACATTCCCGCTAGTGGTTCTAGAGCGTTTGATCTAATTATAGTGACTACTAGGGAAGTAAAAGTCTTGCTCTAAAATACCAAACCAGTTTTTTTTTTTTTCAGAAGCCTCAGAATGAGCTCTGCAAGCACTCTTGCATTTCTGCCATCCAAAAATATTGGCATTTATCATCCAGAAATCAAGCGTTCACATAATTGCCTTGACTGGACAACTGATAAAATAGTTTACATACCAGAGTGGCACAATTTGTGGTGATCGGCACAACCCCCAAAAGCCTCCTATGGCTTTTCTGTGATACTATTACTGACAACACGGGTCACAGCTTGTTGAGAGCTCATCTGCCAAAGACATTAACCTCCAACCTTTGCTTACGTCCTGCAGCTTGTCATTCTTATTACCTCATGCTCCCTCAATGTGCAGGGGGTTCACCTGCGGCAAGCAAAAGCAGCGAGATGGATGGGATGTCTCAAGAAGACAGTAATCCCATATTGAGATCCAAAGAAATCCCACCAGCCTCATCCTGCCTGGTGACAAGTGACAAGCATGAATTAACTAGGAGACATAATGTGAGATGACTGAAACTGTAGTGCAAAGTGGGGCTGTCAACATGGTGATTCCCTGCTAACATGCCGGGAAGCACCCGGACATCCCGGCATCCACAGCTGCTTCAGGTCAGGTACACCAGAAGGGAAAGCCTCTCAACAACACTCAAGAATAGTTGGTGGGCAGTAAAGAAGGAAAGTGCTATTTTCAGGTTACACGTTGACTTTTTGAAAATATTTGGCACCATGTTTGGGATGAGTAACTTCAGCAGTTCATCCCAAATCAGATGGAAGAAAGTCTGAGAACGAGAACCGCAACTGAGATTTGTCAAGTATATAATGTTGCTTTGCCTTAAACTTATAGTGTTAAACTAAGACCTTAACAAGTCTGCAAAGTCTCTTGCAAAAATATATATGCGTACTTTGTGTCATTTTTTACATTTTATCTCACTAACCAGTTATTTTTTCTGTATAGTGAAGGTCTATAAGAACCCTTTCTCATTTATCTATCAACAAAAAATTATTTTGCGGTATGTGTTGCCATCATTTAATTGCTCAGCTCTAATTACAACCAATAACTTCAAAAGTTTCTTTTGAGAATTTATGTGATAGATCAACAGAAGGTGTTTCATATATGTGATACATGGTTTCACTTTTTTTTTTAGATAATCAGAAATTTTACAAAGAAAAATCTGAAAACTTTTTTTGCAATACAGGAGTAAGTATTTTGTGTTGCATCTCCAGCAAGTGTTACAACAATGTCTTTACATAAAAATATATTTTTTATGCCTGGACAGAACACAATGCATGTTGCGTTTGATGTAAAAAGCACAATTTAATGGAAATCACCCCCGTGACCCACGCAGCTCTGTCAGACAAGCGACATCAGCAATTAGCAAACTTGGTGGAACTGGGAATCCACCGAACTCATTATATGAGCTACTTCTCAAGAAATGTCATGAAGGCAGAGTGACAGAAAGAGCAGGAGCTTCATAAAAAGATGGCGGTCCAATTTTAAGGTGTTAAATTGTCAAGTCGAATTTCTTTTAAGTTATGTTTTACATAGTGATTGCATAGAAAGTTATGGCTTTTACTTGTTACACCCTGCTGTTGTCAGTGTATTCAGTTGTTTTCGATATTTGTTTTGCTTTGAACATTGATATTAGCAGTTAACAGCTATCATAGTAAAGGCTCCTCCAACAATTTTGCAATGACAAATGATGGTTGTGTTCAGACATGATCAGAGCTGTTGAGAAGAAAATCTGCAGACATGTTCAAAGAAAACAGAAAATAATTGCTGCTGCCCAAAGTTCTGCACAGTCTCACCTAAAAACACATCTTTGATTATGTTCTTAATGCAGAGATGCCAGAGTCTAGCCCGAAAGAGCCACTATCCTGCAACTTTTATCCTGTTTTTATACATCTGAATGAAATTGCCAAGTCTCCTCATCAGTCATTCAGCTCTAGAGAAGTCCAACAAAGCCTTTCTTTGATTCAGGTATGTTGGAAAAGGAATGCATCTAAAAGTTGCAGGAAAGTAGGACTGAATGTGGGCACTTTAATGCAATCATATGTACTTACTAGCCTGAAAATTGTCTCAAAATGTTTCTATAATTTAAAGCTGATACTGAGAACCTTAAAATCTTTGAAAATGTACATAGAGAAATTTTTTTAACTGCAGAGCTTTTTTCTGATGTGCAAAAAAACGAAAAAAAAAAAAGGCGGTACAATATAAATTTACTGCCACCAGACACCACTATACCTGCACTGCTGCAGACATATTTCTTTTTTAAATAACGAAACTGGTGTAGCTATATGCAGTTTAAAATAAATAATTAGATAAAATTTGCAGAAAGATGAGAAAATTGCACTGGAAATTTGGGTGGGTAGGTGCATGAATGGATTGATAGATATATATCTGTCTGCCTGTCATGTCTATATCTGTCATATATAGATATCTGTATCTATCTATCTATCTATCTATCTATCTATCTATCTATCTATCTATCTATCTATCTATCTATCTATCTATCTATCTATCTATCTATCTATCTATCTATCTATCTATCTATCTATCTATCTATCTATCTATCTATCTATCTATCTATCTATCTATCTATCTATCTATCTATCTATCTATACATTTATTTAGATATACAATAGATATTTAGATATAGATATGTATAGGAAGGTAGATATCAAGTCAATACATTTTCTTATTTCTTGACTTCTTGTCAATAAAAGAAATATGACCTTTGAAATTGCTCTGATACTTCATTTGATACAGAAAATTCAACTTCAATTAAAAAAATAAAAAAGAAAAGTCCTTAGCTTTTATGTTAAAAATGCATTTTTTCATACAAATGAATAACTTCAATGATTTAAATACACTGTTCTTTACATTTTACAATAATGGATTACAGTGACACTTCTATAGCTGGTTGTTGACATTAATTATACTGTAAGCAGAGGAGTAACAGTGACTGATGTGATGACGTTCACATGCAGTTCATCAACCCGGACTGACCCTTCTTCCCGTAACTGCAGACTGCCCCCTGAGGCAATACAATATAATTTTACTGCCACCAGGAACCAGCACACCACACTGCTAGAGTCATATTTCTTTTTTTAAACAACACAATTGGTGCTACTGCAGACAGTATTTTTAAAAAGAAGGTTTGCAGATTTGAAAGAAAGTTTAACAGGAAACTAACTGGCTGTTAAACACACACATACTGTGCTGCATTCGGTTCTCTGTCTAAAACTGATAGCTCAAACCAATAAAAGCAAGAAAAATCCATAGTTTGGCATTTGACAAAATGTATTTGACAGTGTCAACTGCAGCCTACATAAAAAAATTCCTAGGAACAATTAATTCATGGGAAAATTATTTGTTCAAAATATGGCTCAACATATGTGAACCTCATCCTTATTTTTCAGCTTTCATTTGCAAAGAAAGAAGTGGATGTTTAAGCACAGTCAATCTGAGAGGATTATTTCCAGGTTTGTGCCATTGGCGTGGCAACAGAGACCTCCCCACAGGGAAAATTACAAGACCCCAAACATAAATGTGGGAGCATAATGAGCCCATTAAGCTGGAGGATTATAAGATTTTTTAAAATCATATTTCCAACAACAAAATTGCACTATGAGCTCCAAATGGGCTAATTTTAGATGATCAAGAACCTTTCTACTTTCAGGGCAAATCATTTTAGCAATGATTGTAATGCCTCTTTTTTTCTTTCATTCTATAATTAACTGACAGGGAGAGAAAGGGAAAGAAACTGAGTCATATATTAATCACACAGCAGCCAACTCAGAGTTATTATGGTCATTTGAAGCTGTACTACTATAACTTCAAATCAAAAATAGACTATATACTTTTCCCTGCAGTTTGGCTCGACATTATGAAAGTCCACAGATGATGAACAGTGATGTTGGTTCATACATCTTCAGTAAATTTAAGCATTCAGTCTCCTCTATGATGAATCTATCAGAAAAAAATTGATTGGTTTGGCAGTATTTACAGTCTGTACATTCTGTAAAGGCTCTCCAAGTATTTATGATTGTGAGGATATCTCATCCTGGGCTAAGAAACCAACAGAACTTTAGAGCATAATGTTGCTACCATCATGTTTCACTAAGAGTTTGACATTCTTTTGTTGGACTGATGTTTTACCGCAAGATCTTTTGGTGTTGTGACCCAAAAGTTTGAGTATAGTTTCATAAGACAATAAAACATTACCACAAGCTTATGGGAGATTTGACTTAAGCCAGGATGTTATTTATTTATTTATTGTTATTTTTTTGTATGAAAAGATTTCTCTCTTTCAACTACAAACAAATATAGGAGGAAGTGAAGAACAGAACCAATGAAATTCTTACATAAAAATTCTGCAACTTTCTTCATCAACATTGTAGAAATGTTCATGTAAAATCACCATCATCCCATGTTTTATTCTTTGACACTATTTTTGTATATTTTATTTTTCGTAGGAGGTAATGGTTTTCTTGTAACTTTTGCAACTACTTCACAAACTAAAGCTTTATCCAAAAGTAACAAATATGCCAATGCCAGACAAACCTTGCAAGAACTACTGGACATTATTTAAGGTTCTTCAGTTTCACATTAATTGATGGCAGGCATAATAAGAACAATACTTTAATTTATCCGTATTTTGGGACGAAGTTAGTAATGTTATTTAAATGATAGTTGAGATTGTTCAATAAAATTTGGTTGATTAAGCAAAAAATAATATGTTCATTTTTTTGTCATCCTAGGATTAAACTAAATAAAAAATGTACCTAAAGTGTTTCACGGAGAAATTATTGAACCTTTTCAGGTGAATTCACAGTCAAGGCAGGTAGGTCCGCAGAGTTGACCTTCCTGCATAAATGAAGAAGAAAAAGAAGAAAGGGGCTTGAGGATGGTACAAATCTGAGAGTCATAATGTGCAATTCAACCCCTCAGGCAAGAGACAAACGAGTTTATACACAAATTGACATCAATCTAATGCATCTATTCAGTCTCTCTTTGCACATCAGCAAGGCTGAATATGTCTGAGAGCTTGCAATGACCCAGACATTTAAATGTGTCCTATTTTCAGTTTTCGACAGACTCAACTAATGTGACATTTTCGCAAATTTATGGCTTTGCAGTTTCTACATCCTTTTATGCCTATTTATAAAAAAAAGTATTAGTGTCTTGGAGTTCAATAAAATGATATCACAATAAATTTAAAAAGTAAAGTAATTTGATTTCATCATGTTTTGAGAGTCTGCTTCTCTCTGTCTGAAGCCAACTGTTCTCAGCTGAGAAGGAGTTCAGGTGTCTTGTTCACAAATGATGGTAGAAAGGAGAGGAAGATGGATAGACAGATTGACGCCTAGTCTTGTGACTGCAATGCTCACTTTTCCAGATTGTTGTGGTGGAGAAAGAACAAAAAGCTGGCAGTTTCCTGCTTTGTCTGGGTTCTGACCATAAATTAGGGTCAGGTTCTTTTGGACATGACCGAAAGAATGAGGTAGTTTTCTCTCCTTGATCTATGTCCCTAGCAACCCAATCTCAGAAAGTCAGAAACTATTTGATGGATGAAAAACCAGGTCTTGTAGCATGCTGTTTTAAAATTGATTGCAAATGTTGGTTAGAAAATGCAGTGTTTACTGAGATGGTACTTGTTATAAAAGTTATAAAATAATTGGGTTAAATGATTGAAAAAAACATGTACCTGGGTGCATGTGCTACCACTAATGTCAAATCCCGGTCAAGGCTTGCATAGTTTGTATTTTGTCTCTGCATGCCTAGGTTCTCTCTGGGCACTCCAGTTTCCTCGCACAGTTCAAAACCATGCACGTAACACTGTAATTAATCACTCTAAATTGTTGTGCAGAGTGTGATCTTCAGAGTGTATGCATTCTTGTTTGTCTTTCGTGTCTTTGTGTTACAGTGTTTTGGACTCGTGACCTGTCCAGGGAGACTCCAGGCAGCTGGACATACTCCTCCACTGTAAATGTGCAATAGGTCCTTAATATTAAATGAAAAAATGTAACTTAGTAATTTAAAATAAAATTTCATTACTCACAATTATGGCCTTAGACAGAACAACAAAAATAAGTTTTTGAAAATGCGTTAGGTAAAGCTTTTGAACTGAAAAGCAAGTTTTCTAAGAAGTTAGACTTTTCGGATGAGATTAGCAGCCTATTGGTAGACAAACCAGTCAGTGGGCTTAAATAATAGCACTAAAAACAACCTGCTGTGTTGTCTAAAATACTTTTTAGCCCACTCGGGATCACCCCCAGGCGGTCTCTGTAAGAGAAAGTTTCAAGCTTTAACCCAGTTGCAGAGAAAGCCTGAGTCACAGCATAACAGTGAGGGTGATCATATAGAGTAGGAAGAGAGGAGGTGGATGATTTATTTGGATTATTTACGCAAATCAACAGAAATAATGTATGAATGCAAAAAGCTAATTACAAATTACAAATTCTTGTTTTTTATGCTAAGACTCTTTAGTTAGCAGATTGTTTAAGATTTCAGAATAAGCCAGAATATTATTGAAAAGTCAATTTATTTCAGGAACTACATGTCTATAGTTGTTGGCTATTTTTCAAAGTTTTTTGAAAAATAGCAAACAAAACAATGTTTCTCTTTATCATGATAATTTTATGTTTTTTCAATAACAAAAACATAACATAAAATTAGAATATTACATCAAACCTATATAAAAAAAACATTTTACAGTGCAAAAAAAATGGATTTAATGAAAGGATTATTTTAATAAGGCGCCTTCAATGTGAAAAGTGAGCCTCATCCGAAAGCATTTATTGAACGTGACTGTGTGTATTTAGATGCATCTGATTCCGTAGCCTGTTCTTGTAAACTGAAAATGCACATATTAAGCACCCATGGCGACATCTAGTGGTCCAAACTATTTTTACAACATAAATTGAAGCGATTGGCCTCCTTTAGGGAAAATTAAGCATTGATTAAAGCCTTGCACTCATGAGTAAAACTATTTTTAACAGAACTCAAATTTAATTTTCTTAAATGTCAGTTAAATAAAACCTATTGCTAAATTTAGATTTAAAAAGTGAAAATGCAAACAGTTTAGACGCCAGATTTACGTGGTGTATTTGAAAGCACCACGAGAAGAGGCGGCGGCCTCTTTGAAATAAAATCGCTCACTGCGCCACTGAAACTTCTTTTCGAAGATAATTATAATATCAAAAAGCGTTTTATGTCGTTTTTGCCTAAATTTCAACCCGCATGAAGCATAGAATTGGGACAAAGAAGCACTGAGTGGTAGACATAGTGTTGCGGTCCCAAAGACGCCAAGTTTTGTTGGCTCCAGCCGGTGAGTTTGCTAAATCCTTTTTATCTCACAGGTCCTGATACCAGCAGTTCTCTCGTAAATAACTTTATTTAGTATTAAGTATTAAGGAGACAGTTGAATTACCAGCTTGGAAAAACCTTAGGGTGCTAAAAGCATAATAAGAAACTAGATGGGTAAAAAAATATTCATTTTTACAATTTTGCTTGTGATTGGCAATTCTCTAGACCGCGGCAATTTGAAGTTGTTACTTTTTTACAGTTCGCAGTTAGCTTATTATAATCTTTCCGTCTTAGAAGTATTTTTTCATGTGGGGCATTTTTTGTTGCAATATTGAACGTTTCTCATTGAAGTGCTTATGTAGCACTCGCTGCTGTGTCAGGCTAGGCTAATATCCTGAATACAGGATATCCTAATCAACATAAAGTCTTCAATATTAATTTCCTGTGCAGTTATTACTGTTTAAGAAGCTGCAGGAATAAAGTGTCTGATTTTTAAAGATTAGGGTGGAACATTTCCCGGGTGTTCTGTTCACTCGGTTTCATCTCAGTATTTGTAACATGTTTCATCTTTGAGCATGCATGTGTCTTCAAATCTTTTCAATTATATATATATAATATTATATATATATATATATATATATATATATATATATATATAAAAAGATTATAAAAGATGTTACATATTTTTAATATATTATATAATAATATATAAAGGAATGTAACAAATCTTTTGAAAGCTTTCGAAACTACTGATTAAAACCACTCTGAAATGTTGGTAACATCTCTGGATAAAGTTCTACTTGCACTTATCTGGAATAATGTGTCTGTCTCTTTGTCTAAGAGTCATGAGTGACTTTGAGGATGCAGACTTCATCAGAGGACTTTTGCCTTCACTATTGAAAAGCAAACCAAAGAAAGACTACAAGAAGAACAAAAGAGCTGCAAAACATAAAAAGCGTAGCCCCACAAAGACAAAGGAGAGTGTCCAGAAGAAAAAGAAAAAATCCAAATTCAAAGAAGCCATAATGGCAGTAAAGGAAAAGAAAAAAGAAAAGAGGAAGGAAAAAGATAGGGCCAAGAAGAAAGGGAAGGACAAAAACAAATTAGCGCTGAATCGTGATGATGATGACCTCTTTGAGGGTGGTAAAAAGCTTGCCACTTGCCAAAACGAGATGCTAAACTATTTATCTGAAAAATCTGTGAGAGAAACTAAGAAAAAAAAGATGGTGGCGTTTGGTTCATTGCCCTCCTACATACGTGTGAAGCGTCCAGTCTTCACCTCTTCGTCACCAGAAGAAACGGAAGCCGTGAGAAAAGGCGAGAGCTGCTCCCAGGCGATGGGAAAAAGCCAGATCGACAATGACTTTCAGTACAACAGTGATGATATAAACAGCCAGGACCTGTTCATCACCCAGAAGACGTTCAGAGCAAGAAGCCCGGAAACGTCCGGCAGCGAATGCAGCGACGAAATTATTTCTGCATCCCCTCGTGTGTTCACGCAGCAAGACAAGAACTGGCGCGCTGCAGTGGGTGAGAGAAAAAAACAACGTAATGAAACATCAGATAAAGGACAACGCAGAGCTATACATCTGTGTGTGCGGGAAACAAAAACAGACCAGGAGGAAGAAATTGATCAGCTTCATAAACACTCGAGCCAAGCTAGAGAGAAAGCAGCGTCAGTACATGAGAAGCACAATCCTTTCTTGGATGATCCGATGATCATAAACCCAACCCCGGACGCTGTGTTGATCAAACAATGCGGCTCATACCATCCATACATTGGCGAGCCGCCCCCATGCCCTGCTTTAGCAAACACTTCAACTCAGACAGAAAACTTCTTCACTGCCGAGCTCTCCTCCTGTCTCAGCTTCTGGCAGAAAAACAGAGCCACTTTGGAATCTCAGAACATGAAACCTTTGGATCTTAGCTTGCCACAGAGAGTGAGGGCAGAGCAAGGGAAGACACTCAAGGTCTACAGAAAACACAAAGCAGAAAAAAGTCTTGAGCAGAATGCAGCAGTGGCTAAGAAGGAACCCTCATGCGAAGATACTCCAAGCCCTCAGTCAGAAGCTGAAACCAAGTCGGCCAACACCACTACCTCTAGTGAGGACGACCACCACTGCCACACTGGGAAGAAAGACTCGAGCCAGGTGACACCACTTAAACTCAGGCATTTGCAATAATTTCTCTGAAAATAAGCAAATCATTTAGATAATATAGAACATTGGATCTGGTCCTGTATTTTGTGCTGCAGTGAAAAAAAAAAAGAAAAATTCTGATTTGTGCAAACTAGTACTGTTACTGTTGGCTGTAAAAACAAAATTCTCTATACTTTAGGTGAAATTTTAGTTGATCTTATATGACACTACAAATGCGTGCAAAATAATTGATTTGTGTGCTACCTTCTAATGCTAATGCTACTGCTGTACAGTTTTGGTGAACAATTTAAACAGACTCATCTTAGGAGCCTTGAATCTAACTCGGGACTTCTCATAATTTATTTGAGCCATTTATTTTCCAGCACTGGGTAATTACCCAACTTTTACTTTAAAAACAAGCACAACGTTCATAAGCTTGAATTTATTTATTTTTTGAATCCAGATAGGGTCACATTTTACATACAGGGTCAAATATATCAAATTAACAACCTTTTGCTATAATTCTGGGCTCAGTATTTGATTGGTGGAGTCAATTGAAACCAGCTTTGATCTGAGTTTGGGATCATTGTACTCTTGGGACACCCATTCAAAGGGAAGTGGAAGAAACATCCAAGGAGCATCAGTGTTGTTTTCTGCACCAGTACCACTAACAGCATTATGTGTGAGAGATGAGGTTGAAAAGGTTCACATTGGCTGCTCCAAACAAACTTCTTGTCATAGTTTCAAGGTAGATGGTAGAAACCTTGACCCGATTGGATGCTTGATCACAAACACTCATCAAATTCAAATTGGATTTTGTAAGTTAACATTATTCTCCTGGAAATGTTTTTCAATGACATTCTAGTTCTGTTTCTGAGTTTTTATTTAGCAAAGGAGTTTTAATTGTTTTACTAGACTAGCAAAACATTCACAATCAAACTTGAGAGATATTTCAATAATTTTTTATTGACTGTAGATAAGTTTTCAAGGCACAATTTATAGAATTTGTCTTTCCCCTTTAAGGATGCAGGAAAAAAATCAGTCATTTCTGCCTCATCTAGACTTGGAAAATACTCTGAGCAGTTTCTACATTTTCCATACTGTTTTTCACGGTTAGATGTCCTACTATTATGTTTACACCAAACAAACAATGGTTGTGCCACTGCTGATTTTCTTTTTCTCAAACTTCAGGTCGGAGTGGTTCAGCTGAGACTCAACAAACCCTTCTTCTTCAAGACGAAGGGAGAGGGGCAGTCGCCTCGTCCATATTCGCCGCTGATGAAACTTGCTCAGGGAAGAGATGTTGAATCCAAGAAGTGCCGTTCAGGAAGAAAATGAATTAAGTTTGAGCTCCTCTAATTTTTGTAGCTAGAGTGCTTAGACCATCTGGATTTCCCTCAGCATGCTTGTGACATGGGTTTAAGAGCCACTGTTGTCAGTAATAACAGTTTAGCGGGTACCATTGTTTTAAATTACACTAAGCGGTTAAAAATCAGTTGCCTTTTGCAGTTCCAACCATAAACTTTGTATGAATTTCTAGTTCATTCTGTTATGTTACATTTTCTACAGTTATTTTGTTACAAGCTTTGAAGTTTGAAAAATTCTCACACCAATTTTTTACATTTGACAAAAATTACATCAAACTGTAGTTTGTGGATTTGTTATCTGATAAAATTGCCTTTTATCTATTAAAGTTAATTTATTGAAAAGACCGTACGGTTCACTTCCTTTCACTATAAAAACAGGCTACAAATTTCTGAAAAGGATTCAGCACTGAGATTTATTTGTTTAATCCCTATAGAAACAGAAGTTTTAGGTTTTATACATTTTGACATTTACACTGAGACTAGTGCAGAGATGCATATTTCTACCTGCAGTTAAAAAAATACAGCAGAATACCTCCATCGTGGCAGATTTCTAACAGCTCTGCATTGTTCGAAAAATATGTATCAAGCGTGAACTCAAGGAGCTGAAAAATCCCAAGTTACATCAAAAAATATTTACATTTTTTTCTGGATGAGAACATTTCAGGAGTCTAGTTGTGCCTGAAGAGCTTGATCCCCATCCAGCTCCAAAGGTGGAAGAAGACATAGACTGGGATGGTGACCGGCAGCAGCAGGCTGTAGAAACACAGACTGTTGCTGCTGGTGCAGCCCTGAGGGAAGTTCTCATCCACAGCGGCAGAGAAGAACAAACCACACAGAGACACAATGGGAACCAGTCCCACCATCATGGACAGGGAGAACATTCTGGCAGTTCAACAATAACCCACAGCTGGATTCAAATCACTAAGTCAGTCAGAGGAAAGATGTATGTTAGTTAGAGTTCGGTCCAACAAAGATATTCTACTCTGCAGGTGTGCTTGGAGTTTGAGTGTCTTTCTGTATCAGCCTGGCCTCCTGCGGGATCATGTTTGGAATGCCGTCGACGATGGGATAAGCAATGCCGAGCTCCTCGTTGATCAGCTCATTGGTGTTGGCGTCGTACCTGGAGATAGAGACAGAGAAGATGTGTTATTTTGCCATGACCACGTCCTAGTATATACCAGCGAGAAGCTTTTTATGAATGCATTCTAAAATAATCCTTTCATTTTATTTCTTTATCAATTTGCTTATTTCCTGTTGTAAAAAAATACCACAGAATGACTTTTAGAGAACAATATATAACTTGTCCGCTAGCAAACTAATGCAGTGAGACATGGGATCTAAATGTTTTAGGGGTGACTGGCTGTATGGCAGAGTAGTCGTCTTGCGATCGGAAGGTTGTAGGTTTGATTCCAGCTTCCTCCTGCCACATATTGATGTGCCTCTGGGCAAGGCACTTAACCCCAAATTGCCTACCGGCCTGCGTATCGGTGTATAAATGTGTGTGCGTTTGTGAGTGCGAATGAGTGAATGTGACTCTATTGTAAAGCGCTTTGAGTGGTCAAAATGACTGGAACTACACAAGTTCAGTCCATTTACCATTTTAGCGTTTTGGCATTTCATATTGTAGCAGTTTAGGTTCAGATTATAAAAAGGCAAATTCTAAAGTTTTTTTTGTTTTTATTATTGAAAGCTAATTGGTGAGAAGCCAGATGAGCTATAGCATCCTTGAATTTTCACAAACTAAATGCACAAGTCATTATTATTGCGTACTGGAAAATTAGCATATAACAAGTTGTTTTATTTTTCTATTCAGGATTGTGAAAAAAAACCCAAACAAAAACAAAACAGAAAACTTGGCTCTTTTGTCAGATGTAAATTTAGTGCTGGTTAATTAATTAAAAACCTGGATTATTAATAAGCTGTCCTTAGTGTAGAATAACATTTTCTCCGTGTCTAAGTAGCATTAGGAAGTAGCACACCTGTGCAGTTGGTGGCAGTTTACAGATTACCTCTGACTTTGGTAGTTTCAAGACAAAATGAATGATTAAAGTAGTTTTTTTTTAGTGTTCAAACATAAAATATAGTAACTAATACACTTCGTTTGTCTGTAGTCAAATTCAGGTTAACATTTCAGATTGGGGACTCGGATTATAGTTTGTGCAGGGTCGTTAAAAACAGCGGAATAGTCCTTTAATCAAGTCGGATAGTCTCACTGTTTCAATCTCAAATGCGCCCTTTCTGCCCCTGACGACCCTTCAAAGAGAAACCCAGTCACCTGTTTACCTCAGTGGCTTCTTGGACAGCGGACAGACCAACACTTCCAGCAGGGAGGAGTCGAAAGGGAGCTGCACCTCGTCCTTCACCTCGGAGAAGCTCCTCACCGACACACGGCAGGCTGTCAGCGTCTGTACGGACGAAGCGCGATTCACATGACGGTGAACACGACTCGTTTCTGTCACCAACCTGCTCAGAACATTCTTCAACATGACCAAAACACCACGCTGAGCAGGCTGCTCTACAGCTAGTAGCGTTGGTTTCAGCCTACCTGGAGTACAAGTCCGACTAGCAACATATAAACGGCTCTAAAAGGTTCCGCTGAAAGACTGTTCTAATTAAAACACAATAAATGTGACTAAATAACTACTGCTGTATAATTGTATGTGTGCAATTTAAATTACAATGTTACAAATGACTACACAATTAGTTATGTTAGTCTTTATTTTTAGAATTCGTCGTTTTTACATTTTACCACATGATGGCAGTGTTTCTCTTTCAGTTGACCCATTTGAACCCATTTTCTCTGTAAAACAATTATCTAGAGTTAGGCCATGATTGTTTTAAAAGCATTTGAATTACACAAATGTCATTTAATGTAATTTCTTATGAAATATCTGCAACTCACAACTCATAATTACTTTTTTTATTACATGGGTCACATCTGTTGTTTGGGAGAAACTATTGTAGAACAAAGTTTGTGGACTTTTACAACAGCTGACATTTGTATTCTGGTTTTATTGAAGCCCCAGAGAGCTTGTGAAATGATTTCCCAGCAGGTAAAATTTATACAGTATTAAATATTGTCAGTAACTCTGCTGTCAGAGCAGCACTAGCAGCAGCAGCAGCAGAATGTGTTTTCCAAGCCATACAACTGAAGATATTGCTCTGAGACTTTCCTGGAAAGGCTCCAACTTGTTTTAAAACTGCCTCCAGCTGTAATATATCCTGCCACTCTTTACATGACAGACCTGCTAATACACTCTCTTTTTTCTTTTTCCAGTCACCATGGGATGTCTTGAAAATGCTGTTGAAGAGTTGTACACTTTTACTCTGTTTTTTTTTGGGTGGGGACCTTTTAACTCATGAGATATCCTTCCTCTTTGACAGATTTGTGGAACACTGTGGTTCAGATAACACCAAATGCATTCAATATGATTCCTGGTAAAAATAAGCCAGAATTTCCCTTTTCAATAAACAAAACAGTAAAAAAGCAACAAAAAAAAAAAAACACTGTAAAAACATGTTTTTGCAGGTTTAAAAACCTGTAAATAAAATTCTGAAGGCAATGTTTCCTCTGTGTCCTCATGAGTCTGCTAAATAAATAGTCATATAATACTTCACTTTTTTATTTTAGCTTCTGAAGCTACATAAATCTTTAAAATTTCTATTATCCAACAAGGGATTTTAAAATTGGATGAAGAAGTTTAGTATAAAAACATAAACTTTTTTTTAAAACATTTATGAATTTGGTGAAGATTTCAGAAGTAACGACTGCTGTATAATTGGGTCATAAATTATGGGTGCGTCTCTACCAGTTTGGCACATCCAAAGACTCAAATCCTTGTCCATTGTTCTTTGCAAAATCACTAGAGCTCAGTCAGACTGAGTAGCATGATGCTATGACTATCACGTCTAAAAGTTTGGATGGTGTATTCAGTTTGTGTTAGTTTTATGTCACATAGCCTTTTGCATAGTGACCATACAAACGACCATTGCATAGTCATTGTTTGGCCTCTTGTTTGCAGGAGACATTTCCGTTTTGCTCTCATCTGACTAGAACAACATCCTCGATATGTTTGTCTTATCCTCTTGATGGCTTGAAGGATTGCTTATGGTTTTCCTTCAACAATGGCTTTGCTCTTGTTGCTCTTCCTTTAGGTCTGGATTTTGTGTAGAGGATGACCGGTTAGCCATAATGTGAATAGGTTTAAATGCATATTCACAGTCCAGGTGTAGCAGAACAATAGTTATTACCAAGTCATGTTCAAATAGTTGTCTATAATGAAAACAGAAAATGCAAGAAATATGATTCTGGATAAACATTTTGTTTAAACCTAACCACATCACTAAACAGTGATAACTGAAGTTTTAAACTTCAGTTTTTTTTTTGAGTTTTTATTTGAGCCGAAAGAAGGAAAAAATACATACACACATATGGATACATGTGTATACACATTCATTCCTGCTTGCACATATATATATGAACATACATACTCACATATACACACAATACCTCACACTTTATATATACACAATGCAATACTGAGAGGCATTGTGTAGAAAAGAAAAGTTCCAAAATTACAATCCAGTAGTTACAGCTACCCCACACCAAACACTCCAATAGTGAAAAGACAAAACAAACAAAACAAAAAAAAAAAAACACCCTCCCCCCCATCTCAGCTTGAAGTTAACCCGATAGAAGCTAATCTAGCTTCTATCAAAAATAACAAAACAAACAAAAATAAATAATTAAAGAAAACAAAAATAAATAATTAATCCGACATGACCACCCATATTTATCACCAAAGCAAAATTCAGCGACAGGCACATTCAGTTGGACAAAACCTTCAAGTTGGAAAAATAGGAGAGAAAACATTGCCATTTTTGATAGAACTTCTGTGTAGACCCTCAAAGGGTGTATTTGATTTTCTCAAGCTTAAAAAAAAAAAAAAAAACATAATGTCTTTAACCCAGAGGGATATTGAAGGACATTTTTCAGACTTCCAGTTTAGCAGTAAAGTACGTCTAGCCAATAATGAAGTGAAAGCAACAATTTCCATATGAGCAGAACTTAACACCGAAGTAGGGGTGAGGATACCGAATTTGGCGACCAAAGGACAAGGTTGCAAATTTACACTCAAGACAGAGGACATAACTGAGAAGTAATTGGACCAAAAACTATATAAGCTGGGACAAAGAAAGAACATGTGGCCGAGATTACATGGGGAGTCTTTGCATTTATCACATATATCCACCACATCAGGGTAAATCTGAGAAAGCCTAGATTTAGAGAAATGAATCTTGTGCACAACTTTAAACTGAATCAAACTAAGACGAGCACAAGAAGAGGAAGATCGGATTCTATCACTGGCGTCATCCCAACTATCTTGGGTCAGCTGGATTCCTAACTCTTTATCCCATGCATTTCTAATTTTGATGCTAGAATCCACCCTTAGCTTTAAAATAAAACTATAAATCTTAGAAATTGTACCTTTCTGAAGTGAGTTGTATGCAACAATCTCTTCCTAGAGCTGTTCAGGGGGTATGGAAGGAAAGTTAGGGAAACACTTAGAGGCAAAATTCAGAATTTGTAAGTATCGAAACAAATGTGTGCCAGGTAAGCTATATTTAGAAGATAAATCCGCAAAGCTATCAAATACTCCTGATGCAGGTTTCTAATTTTTTTTAAACCCTCATCATACCAAACTGAAAATGATGGGTCAAAAAAAGATGGAGGAAACAAATGGTTGTTAGTCAAGGGGCATAAAGATGAGGCAGCAACAAACTTAAAGCGCCTTCTAAATTGAAACCAGACTTTCAGTGTATTAAGTACAACTTGATTATTCGTGTATAGAGAAGGTTTTATAGGTAGTGAAGAGAAAATTAGACCAGACAGTGAAGACCCAGTACACGACGATAGCTCCAGTTTACACCAAGGAGAGGTGGACGATTTTAACCAATAATTAATTTTGTGTATGTGAGCAGCCCAATAATATGATTGAAAATCAGGCAATGCAAGTCCGCCACTGAGTTTACATCTTTGCAACAATGTTTTACGAACTCAAGGAGGTTTCCCTTTCCAAATAAAGCCATTGACCAACTTATCCAAGGAATCAAAAAAGATTTTTGGCATAAAAAGAGGAATAGACTGAAATAAAAATAAATAAATTTGGGTAAGACATTCATCTTGACAACATTAATCCTACCCAAAAGGGAGAGAGGAAGATTGCACCAACTCTGGAAATCCAATGCTGTTTTGGCAATGAGAGGCGAAAAGTTAGCAGAAGCAAGTCCAGATAAAGAACATTAATTAACCAAACCAACCTTTTTCTGCATTAATGTTCCAGCAACTATCACGTATCTACCATATTTATCAGCTACAACGTCCGTGGGCGAGAATTGTACTGTTTTACTAATCAAAATGGCTACTCCTCTTGATTTGGAATTAAAATCTGAATGAAAAACCTGATTCATCCAAGAACAACGTAACCTATTATAATCCCTGATGCGAAGACGAGTCTCTTGTAAAAACACTATTGAAGGTTTTATCCCCTTGAGGTGGGAAAAGACTTTTTATCTTTTAACAGGATGACCCATGCCCTTGATATTCCAGCTAATGAAACGAAGAGAAGTGCCTGGTCCTGCCATAACGGGGTCTACGGTGGTATTAACCATTTAACAAAATAAGAATGAAAACAACCATAGAAAGCTGAGTTGGTCTTCCCTGCAACCCATACCCAAAAGAAAACCCATAACAAAACGACACCCAAAGTCTCCATAAAAACAGAACAATGGAGACAGCAGTGCTAAACACGGGAGTTATTCACAATAAAATGTGAACACGGAGATAAAGCAGAGCGAAAAAGCCCGGAAGTGTATTTAACAAAAACCGGCTTATAGCCCCCTACCAACCTCCAAATTGGAACACCAGTATGTGCATTATTATACTACTTTAAGATTGTTTATTATATTACAACAAGGTTGGAAACCGCATAATCCCTATATAGTGGAGAAAAATGCTATCTAACAGTAAATATCTGTATAGATGATCACAAATATTATTAATTTCTAAACCGAACAGGATATAACCAAAACTTTAATTTCCCAGTGAAGTATCTGAGCCTCAGGTCTAAGTAACAGTTAACTATATATTCACCCAAACCCAGTCTATGACCAGGGCTCACTGACAGCGAGTTGAGCTCACTCGGAAATCAGAGTCTGAACATATTGCTTTGCGTCCTCGGATGCAGTAAACTCCTTTACAACTCCATTGTAAGTAATGCGTAGCTGCGCTGGGTAGAAAAGTCCGTACCTGATCCCTTCGATGCCACGAAGTAGCCGCTTTACCTAGTTGAAGGCTGCTCGAGCCCGGGCAACCTTAGCAGTGTAATCCGGAAAAATTTATATAGTCCCGGCTCCTACTTTAATCCGCTGGCACGACGTAAAATGTCCAGACAGTCACTGTAGTAATGAAGCCTGCACACAATTACTCGAGGTCTTTCGCCTGGTCTGGGTTTGTGTTGAGGAGAACGATGAGACCGGTCCACCAGCGGTTCCTTTTCCAACCCGAGCGCTTCCTTCAGCAGCGCAGCCACAGCGGTAGGAGAGCAGTAGCCAGCGCCCTCCTCCACGCCGATGATCCTGATATTGTTGCGGCGCGATCTTGACTCCAAGTCCTCACACTTGTCTTCCAACATGGTGACCTTAGCCGTAAGCCGCTCCAGTATAATTTTCATACCAGTAATGTCATCAGTGCAACCCGTGAGCGCCTCCTCCACATCCCCCACCGTAGCCGTTAGCTTAACCAGTTTAGCATAAGTAGCAGCATGGTCATTGCTAGCTGCGTTTTCACGGCCTGTACCTCAGCTTTGATGGATGACAAAGCATCACCAAGAACCTCTTGTAGTTCCTTTTTAATAATACCGGCGATATCTTCTTTCAAAGATGCCAGTAGTTCAAGCTTGATCACATGGGTCTGGCGGCGAAGGAGTCGAGGCCTGCGAGCATGACTTGAGCTGCGTCTGAATAGTTCGGGATTTTCCCCTTCTCGACATTGTCACTTGGTGCAAAAAAGATATATACGCGGAACCAAAATGCAAAACAATCGATATAGACTTGGTTTACAAAGAAGAGCACAGTTGAATAAGCATTTTAAACGAAATTGGCAGGAGCTACCATCGACCACGCCCTACTCCATAGATCGCTCCGCAGCGCCCCACTTCAGTTGTTTTTAAGGAGTGCTTAATCCCCAGTTGTTTACATGGAGAGAAAATATAACTGGATAAGATAAGATAAGATAAGAGTCTATGTGGAGCAAAAGTTTTGAAATCACTCCTCAGATCTTCATATTCTTCTTCCAAGGAGTAAGACTTTCTTCCAATCATTTAAAGTGATGTTGCTCAATATCATTGCAGTCTAGAACATCTCTATAGAGGATGAACAGTATCTGAAATTAGAGAGCAAAAAAAAAAATATCAGCACAAACCTGACACCAGAGATGCTCCTTATGTTTTCTGGTATTTATGTGAAACTGTGTTATGGTTGGGAATTTTCACAGTTAGCTAATAAAATGCAGACATGCATCTTTACAACAAGCAACTGGTATAAATATTCAATGTCAAGAAAGAAATATTTGCTTACCGATCTGGTTCATGTCGACGCTATGTTCATTTTTCCCTCGAGCCCAGGGGTGTTGTTTTATGCTGAAACGAGTAGTAGGTCCGATTTAAATTGCCGAAACAAAACATCTACCTATGAGAATGTTTGGAACTGGAAAGAAGTGAAAAAACAAAATCTCATAGACCAACATTGGTTCAAGAAGGTTTAATGTAGAAAAAGTATGAATAACACAAAGTGGGGACAGTTACAAACCTGAAAAAAGTATGGCTTAATTTACCAGGAGTACCAATGACCTTGAGCTGAACTATATGCTCTTTATAAGTAAATGTTTTGAGATTTTGTAAACAATAGTGATTGTTGTTGAGTTTCATTTTAAGCTGTTTCTATTTTGTTGTCCGTAAGATGTTTTTTTTATGTGTGCTAAAAAAAATTTTTTTTTCTGTCCGGTCATATTTTATAAAGTATATTTTGTTGTGCTGTGGACCTCAGGATCACATGCTGGAGTCAGCAACTCGCAGCAAAATCCAGTAAATTCACTGCACTGGTTGTCAAATTCTTCACAAAGTTATAAGCTTAAATGCAGTTTTAAAAAGTACAACTTTGGAATGCAACGAAGACTAAAAACACTGTCTTTATGCCTCTGGGGTGACAGAGCAGCCCCCTCAGCAAGAAGCAGTTTGGATCTGGCAGTGGAGAGTCTCTCCCACGCTCCTAAACACTAATAACTTAAGAGATTTCTAGCCCAGAGAAGAACTTCTCATAACTTCTCACTTGTCTGCACAAATAACTCCGCTTCACAAGAAGTGGTACTTTGCATGTCACCTTCAGGGCTATATGCTTGAGGCCCTGTGTTTTGATTCGGAAGAATATTTATTTGTTATATGCTTCTGACAGTCATTAGGTAACCAGACACAGTAACACAACGCTCGCTGTATTGTGGTTGTATGTCTGTGTGGGAGGCAGAGCGGTGTATGGAAGGAAGCGCGGCAGACAGAGCAGAGTGTCAGGCATCTTCCAACCTGCAGGGAGTCTTCTGACATCCTTCATCAAGCCCAGCGCTGCTGACCTTTTAGGGGCCTCGCACAGTTACATTGGAGCTGTCTGTGACAGCTTCTTTCTCAGGTGCTGTGTGCAGAAAAGTTCCTCAGAGTCAAGTGTGTCCTTGGCAGTGCTTTTTACAGTATGATGGGGTTTGTGAAAATCTTTTTGAAAGCTGTCACGGTAAACAGACAGAATCCTGCATGCTCCATGATGTCAGGTTGAATCTATTGAGGCTGCAAACCTGCGTGGGAGCTCCCTCTGCTTCCTGATAAGTTGCACTCATTAGTTTAATTAACCCTGACCTAAATACTATGTTTGATGGTGGTAAATTATGTCTCTCAAGACTTTCCATCATAATGAAATATATTTATTTTCAAATTCTGTTATCTCCGCTTGTTGTTTGCACAGGAGCCAATGTTTTGTCCTCGCAGCCATGAAAATTAACATTATCAAATGGTCCACAGGAGCCCATATTACTCTAAATTAGGTGTAATTTTTAATATACTACCTGGAATGTTTTTCTTTTTTTTATACTGACATGAAAACAGAGATGGCCTTTCAACAGCAGGCTTTTAAAAATTTTTAAAAAGCGCAATGAAGGTGAAGAAAATAAACCTCTCCTAAATCGGAAGCCAACGGTGATGTACATGGCTTAGATTGAGGTTTAAACTTTTCTGTCTGGTTTGTTAGAGTGCAAATTCACCTCACAAAATGAAAAAAAAGATGAATTCTGTACTCATAATCTTCAGTTGTTGCATAATTTTCCAGCACTTTGACACGGATGGTGCCTAGGAAGACTTGAGTGCTAAAAAATGAGATTTCTTACTTCTTCCCACTGGTGTAACCTAGAAATCAGACAATAGTTTTCTTGTTTCTTGTCAGTAAGATAATACCCACACAATTCTAGATGCTGCATGCCAGGGTATTGAGTGATTTTAGCAGTCACAGGATACAAGTAAAATTTTCTCTTCTTTCTTTTTTGAATTCAGAGATTACTTTCTCAACCCTGGTCCTCAGGGATCCCTGCCCTACATGTTTTAGGTGTGTCCCTTCTGCCAGATACCTGACTTTTTAAGTGGGTGATTAACAGGCATCTGCAGCACTTGATAGCATGCAGAGGAGATAATGCAATCATTTGAATCAGGAGCGCAGAGACATATCTAAACACTTAAGGCACTTTATTGAAAGCCTAATAAAGTCATAGCCTTACAAGTTTCTGCTCATGACAGCTGAGAAAATTGGAAGCACACCTGTGGATTTATATTAAGGCACTAGATCCAAATATCTTAACTTTTAAAGGCGCTTCCTATCATCTGATGAAGCTAAAATTGAAATGGTGGCGCACAGTGGGCATTATTGTTTTAAGAAGAAAAAGGGTGAAGCTTGTAAACCGAGGAATGCCATCCCAAATGTGAAGAACGCATCATGTTGTGTGGGTGTTTTGCTGCAGAAACAAGTGGTGCATTGTGAAAACATCTTACAATATCAGCCAACAGTTAAAGCTTGGATACATTTTGGTTTTCCAAATGGACAATGACTATCACCTCATTAATTATAAAAGAGAAGAAAGTTGAAGTTTAGAGTGGCCCTCACTCATTTTAGCAGTGACAGTTAACCGGACCAATACAAGTTAACCGGAGTTAACTTGTATTCTTTGAGTTTAAATCTAAACATGAATGAAGAAGAGAAATATATATTTTTTTTAAATCTCTGATGCGTTGGTTTGTTTGATCTCATCAGAGGCATGTATTTGTGGAAAGTTGTTGGGAGGAGTTTGTCTTGGTTATTAATAAAATAGGAAAGAAAACTCTGCCACTGCTTTGCAGAAGATAACATATTTCTAATGTAAGTTCTGTTGGCTTTGCAGAAAAAAACAGGCTTGCTGCTTTAAGTTGAACAGAGCCAAAGAATTTCTGTCACTCCTTTCAGCTTCTGATCTTTTCTCTGCTCAGCAAAGATTTTACCCAAAAAGAAGATTAGGTCTTTCATTTTTTCCCCCCCCTCCTGTTTAATAATTTTGCTGATGTGGCATTTGCGGTTTAATCTGATAATCAGTTCTCCGAGGACTTTCATACTCCCATGGACCCTCCTCTGCTCTCCTCTGCTGCTCCTGTGCTCCACATTTCTCTCTCTGCTCCTCCTTCCTCCCTCCCGTAGTCAGCACATTCCCCTGCCAGCGAAGACAAAGAGCCTGGCTCCTGCTAATGCACCTGATTGATGGAATGGCACAGATCCAATCGAGCGTTGGCCTTCAATTAAGCCCCTCTTGGTCACCTGGCAACGCCGTTAACGAAGTGTACCCTTCAATTAAGTCGCAGTGGTTACTCAGCAGAAGCCTGAGCCAATGAGGCGAGAACGAAGGCTGGCGCCACGTTGTTAACGCTTGCTTCAAGGCCTCAGATTCTCGCACCAGCTTTAATCACTCAGCTGGCCTTTAGTGCTACCAATCTGTGCGTGATGATCACTGTGCACACTCATGGCTCATTGAAAGTGCTGGGTTATACCGCCTTTGATGTTAGAAGGTCTCAGGCTTGTTTATGAGGTGTTCAGGGTAACTCCCTCAAACAACACAAGCACAGAGATTCTGATTTTATGACAAATTATCCAGGGGGATGCTTTGCTGTTTATGGAGAGGATGTTTTGATTGCTGAGCATTACTGTAGCTCTTTAAGAGGCCAGTGTGTGAAAGGATGGGTTTCTCCTTAGCAAAGATGCATATTCTCCATAATGGTATCTATTAAAAGAGAGGGGATGGCAGCAGGAGAAAAGGGGGAATTAAAGAGAGAAAGAGCAAGGAAGACTGAGAGGAGGAAGGAGGGAGAGAAAAAAAATAATGACAGAGTGAGAGACAGAGCGAGTCCAGCCAGCTTTTTAGCACCCTAAACAGAGAGTAGGATGCTGCACGAGGGTGATAATTAGAGTGTCCTCACAGGATACAAGACTGAAGAGGCCCACACTTCTTCTGCCCCTGGCACATCTGCACTTCAGAGGACAAACTGCCCTAAGGAAGTTTTATTTAGCCTGCTTTGATGTCAGAGTTTTAAACCCCAAGCTTTGACATCATCAGAAAAAGCAGACTGTCCACTAAAACTTTGCCTGCTGTCATCTTCAGGGTTAAAAAAAACAAAAACTAAAATGCAGTCCATAAAGAATTTACTGCAGATGCTGGTGGAGGTTGTCTGGTTTGATGGTGTTGAAAGCTGAGCTGAAGTTTCAGTGTACAAACCCTGGGTGGCCGAGGTGGTGTAGCCTGAAGTGTCGCCCCAAGGACGTTGTTGACTTTTTTGCCTGGTAAGAAAATTGCAGGAGGCCCAGCGTGGGATAAAGCAGGGGGTCTGTGATGTTCTTCAAATGCTTCAGCATTAGCAGCTCAAAAGACTTCATGACCACAGACGTCAGGATGTGAGAGGTCTGTCACATTTAGTCCTGTGATGGGGCGTTTCTTGGGAGTCAAGATGGTGGTAGGACACTTAAAGCAAAAGGAAACCTGATGTAGCTCCCCGTTTACACAACTGCAGGCAAATGTTTTGGCCTCTTCTAATTGTTTGGTATGGCAAAGCAAAATCTGCCCATTGTTGGACATTTATGCAGTCAGTGAAGATGCACCGATGGCATGCGCAAAATCATATTTGCACCTCTGAACTTGTGCTGTGTTGTCTTCTTCTTCTGTTTTTTTAAGCATGTTGTGATCATTTTGTGTGTATCATCAAAGTTTTATAATTTCCAGTGCTATTTGCATTTTCGAGACAATGAACGTATCTCTAAATGTATCTTTAAAAAGTTGTTGCATTGGGCGAGGTCATCACAGGATTGGCTGACGGGCTGACAGTCAATCACATCTGCTTCTGTTTTTTTGTACTTTCATTTTTAACAAATGCTGATTTGGGGATTTGATAACTGGAATAAGTAATTTCTTGAAAAAAATGCTAATATCCTGCAGCCTTACACAAGATGCAACAATAATATTATATGGAGTATTCTCATACTCCATATAGTTATAAAGATTCAGTCTTACCAGGTCTGTCTAATGAATCAACAACTTGAGGGAAAATATGTTTTTATGAGAGAAACTTCTGTTTTGGCTCTTAAAATGAGCAGGTACACTGCCTTGATATTCATATATTTAAAGAAATATATGGAACTATATGGAAATATATGAAAAAAATCAAACTGAACAAGTGTTGACATCATCCATTTTTATTATTGGTACTTATAAATATTCGGTTTAGATACACTAATAAAATAGCTTGGAGAATTTTCATGACTTGACATTGTAAAAGCTTCCCAAAAATTGAGATACTTCCAAAAATTCAGGATCTACAAACCTGAGTCACAAAACAAAAAAACAAAAGAAATTGAGGGTCAACAAAAGATTTGGTAAGAGATGCTACACAGTAGCCAACAGACACAGTCGAGGTCCAGTCTTCAACAAGGTGCAAAACCCTTTCCCTCACCATCTGACTAATGATTGACAATGAAAAGTTTTCAATACACAACTGGCTTAAATAATTAAAACTCACCCAGCTTTTAAGATGAATTATTCACATAGGTTGCTGAAGTCTGGGTTCTTAAATAATTGAGAGGTTGATTGCAGATCTTTTATGGCAGTGCCTAATTTCTGAGACCAGTGAAAAGAGAACAGATTTTATAAGCAGCAAATGCCCATTGAGCAAAAAAAGAAACAAACAAAAAAAAAAGAACATGCAAACAAAAAACAAAACAAAAGATGCCTTTACTTGTACAGAAAAACCAAGACATGATGGCAGAGTTGTTTTATGGACATAATTCATCCTCACTCTTGTACAGAAGAAAAATAAAGATTAACATGCTAATAAATTTGTCTTTACATATTCATTTATCTGTGTTTGTGTTTTGATTCTTCCAAAGAATTCTGCTTTTTAAAGCATTTTGACAAAGAAAACGATTGGATTAAAAATGTTCTTGTGTTATTATGCAGTAGGTCACCTAGATGAGGATATTGTTTGATAATTTCCATGACTATAAGTAACGGAAAAAATTTGTGAACTAAAATTCTGAGGTGCATTTTTTGGAATGAAGGATATAATTTTTGGGATAAGAGTAGTGACATTTAGGCTGAAATATGAAGTAATGGTCATAAGTAACGGTGATAAAAAAAACATGTTTTCAAGGTTCATTTTGCTAAGGGAGATTAAATCAAATATTAAAATATCAGTGTATGAAAGCTACAAAAGGGACCGATGCCTTTTCACAGCACTGTATTTGAGCATAAATATACAATGTTAACAATGTACAGGGAAGAAAGAACTGCACAAAAGTAGAATGTTTTTTTTTTTTTTTGCATGATAATTCCAAAATATATATAAAAAAGAGCAATTGAAATGCAAATTGAAATGCATCATTAAAAGACCCAAATGTGACATGAGTGCCTGTGAAATGTGTCTGAAAACTTCTGGCCTTAACTGCATTTGTCATAATATTATCAACTTATCTTTCTCTGCGGAATCGTTCGACACATTTCAGTAACGATGTCCTGCGCCCATAACACCTGAAAACGAGGAACAAAGAAGCTACTTTTGGTTCTATAACGAGTTTTCTGCTTAGTGTGTCTGACCTCTAGTTCTTTTCTGCAATATGTTGAAACGGAAATCTGAGAGGCACGCTGGTCTGAGCTGCTGCAGTCTCATTACTGGACAGAGGCAAGTAGTGAATGGATAATTCATCCACTAACAGATTGCAGATTTACACCTACACAGATTTACAAAAGTTAATTAGCAGCCAAACGCAGTCATTTATTATAGTGCCAAAGCTAAATGAATGAGAACATTTTTGATTTAGTGTTTGAGCAACAGTAAAAATGCTTACAACGATTACAAGCTACTTTTTTGACATTGAAATTAGATTTTATGGTGAACAAATTGATTGCAGACACATCTTTGTTTATTTCCTATTTATCTAGATTGTTTAACCTTCACCACAGCCACGAATATCAAATCTAATTGTCTTTCTTGCAAATGCAGATATGCTGCCACTTTAAAAAGAATAGTTAATCAAATATCGGCACAAAAAAAAGCCAACAAATCTTGACGGCACTAATATAAATGAAACACAATGGATCTTTCCACTGTTTTGTAAAGCAGATACATAATTTAAAATTGTAAACTAAAATGGATTTCCTGGCAAAGTGAGAACCTCTAGGGGGTTCAACAAAATCTGCACAACCATACATCGAGTGACAATGTGTTGCATGGAAACGCAGAAAGCAAGGGCTTATTGTGCCTGATTGTAGTCAAAGTCTTATCTTTGTGTCCAACTGGAGCAGTCACTTGGTATCTTTAATTGGAGGGGGTGCAATTAAAGATACCAAAAAAAGTCAAGCTTAAAACTAGGCCATACAAAAGTTAAGGCAAATAGTAACTGCCCAATTATTAACCTGTCCAGTTGAAATCACAGATATTGGCATTGAGATGGTCAAAAACAAAAACACAGCAGACTCCTACTTGAAGGCTGTGTCCCCCCTTGCAGCTGTAAATAACCGATTGTGATATCTAAAGGGACGAATGTCAGCAGGAAGCTGCATTCAGTGGTGCTGTTGTTTATCTAAAGTCAGCTTTAGACCGTGCCAGGCAAACAGCTGTGCTGCCAGGCCTTCGTCAGCAAGCAACACTCAGCTCTGTGCATCCTTACTCAATCAGCTATTTGCTTCCTATGCCATCCTATGTAACAGTAGCCTATCATTTTTCATGCTTTGTTTCCTGGAGCAAAAAAATGTCTGCAGTTTAGGAAACTAAAAATGATAAATACCAGTAGTTAATATTTGTACTTGATTTAATTCTTACCTTCCATAGCTATTGCCTTTTTTTTTTTGCTTTTAAAGGTCTTAAGAGGACAGTATTTGCAGATAGAAAGGGACTCGTACATTTATGATCTCTAATAAAAGCTACATTCTTAACCTTTCAAACAAGTCTGCAAAATCTGCCGCGAACTGTCGAGAGGGTGGGTGTAAAAGTTGTGATTTCACAGAGAGTTTTTAAACCAGCTGAGGGATAAGGCAACATGTTCTGTTCCAAATTCGTTTTATCTGTGAAGTCTGTTGATGTTGGACACTCGGCTGTAGAGCTGTAAGTGACTGAATTAGAGGATAATTAAAGAAAAGAAATGTACCAAAGATCAGCTCACATCTCTGCATCTTTCCAGTTTCTGAAGTCATTTTAATATAATGTGTGTTAATCACTAGCTTTGTTTAATTAAATCAGCAGGATACAGAGTTCTTCTTAACCGATGTCTGGCATCAATCGAACCAAAGTGCAGCCTAGAATATATCCAAATTTCTGCTGTAATTTTCAGGCAACACTTGAGCTTCAGAGGCTCAGAGCATTTTGACTATGATCAAAGAAACATGTCAGTGAGAACTGATGTCTGCAGGAGAGCCAAGTCGAGAATCCACTTCAAACTAGTCTGAAATCCTCATTTGGGTTCAGACTTTCCTGAAAAATAATTAACACTCCTGCACCTGAGGACCTTACAAAGTTTTTACATTAGTTTTTACATCTACAGGCAATAAAAACTTCCTCTACAGTTTTCTGTTGCGGATCTTTTAGTTGTTAATGGATGCAGACAGTTATCATACGGCCAAAGATGCTAAAAAAAAGCAGACAGCCTGGCATTAAATTTTTAGAAAATTATTTACTGTTATTTTGATGTTTTAAAATATTATGTTGCACAATTAATTGTGGTGGGTTTGACATAAAGCAAAAAACATAAAGAGCTGGAATGAAAATATGGAAAAGCAACTGTTCAGTGGCTGTTCATGGGTGGGCTCCATGAGGTGGGGAATACGTTTCTCTTCCAAAGAAATGTTGCCAAAGAAAAATCAGGAGGCCGATACCATGAATCTGAAAATGGGTTTTCATTTGGTCATTCAGCTGCATAATGTTCCGCAAGGAAGGAGAAACAAAGTTCACTCTGAAATTATATTAGAGATAAAAATGAGTTCCTCTGACATTTTACCCAGGGTGCCAATAAGTGATGAAAGTGCTGCAAAATAAAAAAGTTTAACTGTTTCATTTTTAAGTGTAACTTCTTTCTTGGCTATGGCCAGTTTTGAAAGAAAGTTGGGTCCTTTATAAAAAAAATTTTCTGAAATCCTTATGAATTCAGGTCTTTGCTGCCCAGTTTCCAATTTAGTTGGTCGTCATTATCACGACAGGGTTACGCAGATGTTTCATAAAGTTGCATCAAATCTTAAAGTCCTTGTCTCGGACCACATCCCTGCAGGTACCATGAACACCCAGGTGTTTTGAAACACACTACAGAACTTCTGAGGGGGCAGAGTTTCTATCATGCTGTGAGTTTAAATCACTCAGATGTTACTCAGTTTGTCTGGTTTTGTCTGGTTTGTCTGGTTTTTGTGATGCAGACAGACTTTAGAGCTTCTTTGATGTCTTCAATCAAACGTCAAACAGGACGATAACGACTAATGACTGCCTTCCGTGTTTGATTTGTGCAAAAACATCAGCTGCTTCGCATTCTAGCAGGTTTTCTGCGCAGGCCCCCAACTATCTATACGCTCAGACATTTTGGCGTTATGATCATATACCTTGTCTTGTTGATTCTGCAAAGAGACAGATGGGATTTCAGGCACCATCTCAAACTGACAGGGACCCAAAATAACAAAGCAAGCCCACTCCTGTAATAAACTGTCTGCTTCCATGGTTTCATGAGCCTTTCCCCTTGAAGAACAAACCATAATATATCTCATTTAAATGGCAGGCTTAATGGCTTTGTCAGCATCTGTGAGAGTCTCCTTGCTCATTTCATTGGTTGAAAAAGGTTGTGAAGTTACTGATGGTCCGGTCATGATTGAAGCATGTGTATTCTTGTCCAGTATCTGGGTAAAAACTCATCTAGAGTTAATTTTGTTTGTTTGTTTTTTGGAAAAGTCCCCCTCTGTTTGGGCTCTAATAGTTTCTTTATGTGTGTCATAACTCCATCCTGACAGAATTCACTGTGGTAGGACAGTCAAAATGTTTGTGATGGTCCATTTCTGACCAGTGCAGTCCTGAATGGTCAGCTGAAAGGTGAACGCTGACTGCTTGCTCTCCACCAGCTCCAGACAACGCTGAGACTCAATATTCTGGATGGCTCCCCCCTGCAGAAAAAGGGAAAAAAAAAAAAAAAAAAAGAAAAAACAAGATGAAGGAATGCAGACATTAGTTTGGCACCTAAATAAATAATCTACCACCGACTCACTTGTAATGAATGTTTTCAGCTTTCTCTAATACCCTTCTGTTCTCGGAAGCGAACATGTTTACCTCTGTAAAACATGAACAGCCCCATTTTTAACGTCGACTGGAGAACATTTTTCAGTTGCATTTATGTCCAGCCCATTTACATTTACATGGATGGATGTTATCAAATGTCCTCGGCATCCATGAGATACGTAAAAAGAAAGATCATGTTTCGTGTTTTACAGTTTTCATAACAGAACATAATGAGACATCGTCTGATTGTCAGAAGGGCTATAAAATAAACACTATGCAATATAGTTGTAATGTTTGCTTAGCACAAACTAATAAAAACTGCAAAAACTGCATATGGAAAAAAAAAACACTTACTAGTTCAATAGAAATGAGGAGGGCAAGTATGTTTTTACTAAAATGCATTGATTAAGTTAGAAACAGCAAATAGGAGTGCTGCTATAGAAACGCATGTTTTGCAAGCTTGAAGCTCTGAAGCACACAGGAGAGAGCAGTAACTTAACCAGGATCAGACTTGGAAAGTGTACTTTTTTTCCTAATAGGAAACTTAGGTCAAAACAAAAACCTTAAAGGCACAGCTGCTTAAAAGCCATTTTTACCAAATCCATGTCAAGCTTTAAGATTTCTGAATTACAACATAATAAAGTTGGATATTGTCTGGAGGGAGACATGAGACAGAATGTCAATGTCTAATGAAGACAACAGGAAGTGCTTTTGATAATCCGGGAGCAAGAGAACAGTGTTCAACTGGAAAAACACACGTGTGATCATTATTATGAAGCTAAAGCAGATTATGATGAAACATCATTAGCTCATTAATTGGGTGCAGGAAAATATGAGCATGCACAGCATCACCTGTCCTAGCTGCAGGCTTGCACATTGACTCACTTTCACTCCTGATTATAAGTGAAGAGATTGCTAATAAAACTTGAGACCAAGACCACAAATCAAGTCTCAAGTCTTTGTTTTTACAACAGAAGCGCAAATGGAGTCCAGATCAGGTCCAGATTATGTCTCCTCATACAGAGAAACCTTGCATAACCATTTCATTTAGCTGTCTCTTTTCAGAAACGAATGCTTGGTGCTACCTGTGGAGAAAAGCACTTTTACAGAATCAAGTAAGTGGCAAAACTGCTCTATGTGGAAGTGGTGAGATGCCTGCTTACCACACACGCCTGTTTGGATCAATCAACTCTAAATGTAACTCTTTAGGTTTTACACATGAACTAGGTACATTTTCGTGAGTGAAAAGTCTCTAGGTGTTTTATTTATTTATTTTTTTAGAAAAAAATGAAATGCAGTGTTTTTTGAATGCTAGGTGATGCATGCTAGGAACATGTCTTCAGAGGTCCGAAAACCAAAACTTGTCATTCTAGAACCACATCTGACTCTTTGACCCCTCCACCTTGGCTATTATAAACCCCCAAAATAAATGTTTATAATTATGAAGGCAATAAGAAAGGGTGGTTTTTCCTGTATAGTTTCATGCAATATCTGAATGGAATACCTACAACCACCAATGGTACAAGGCTTTTCAAAATAAGATTTTATGGCTTCAAACTTTGTGGTTTATACTCTTAAGGTTACCTAAGATGCTGGCAACCACTTTTACCATCCACCATTGGATTGTTTTGGTTGAGAGTAGTTCATTCTACTCTCACATAAAAAAATATAGAAACATACAAAACAATATTCTGTATCTGACTGCATGTGTGTCAGATGATGTACAAACAAATGATGTTTGTACAATAGCAGCTGGGTGCAAATATATGCACTATTAACCCTCCTTTATGGCTACATCAAAGTATGGCTGCAGCAATTTTTTAAAATTGTTTTTAAAAGTCCACAAATGTGACTGGTCTTGTACCGTGTTATCTTTAATAACCCTTAGATTTAAATCTTGGTAATGACATGTATTCAGATTTTACTGCTCGAGGTACATTGTAAATATTACGACACATTTCAAAATCAGCAAGGGTACACAAACACTTTAAACCATGGGGAGCCAAATAAGCTGAGCACAGTTAGAACTGTGCTCTAACACTGAAGTAAACACCTGCTTATATAATGTTAATTAATCTGATTAAGCAAACAACCACGTACCAATACGAAGCATCATGCATTACAAAATAAACCTTATAATTGGTAAATTGCTGTGAATCAATTTACATCAACGGATGATATTCATCCTACTATTAACCTTGTCATTAACCACACAATTAACACTTAACTTTTGGGCTCTTTTCCAACAGGCAGCACACCAGCTGCTAAATATGTGCTGTGAAAAATAGGTAGCTGTCAGCCATAGCCAACATTCATTTGACCTTGTGTTCGAAATTTCACAGCTTGTGATCACAAATTAATACCAGTTTACAACTGCAGAACAAGGAAGGACAGGAGGCCAAAGTGCCACCGGTCTTCTGGTCTAAGTTATGAGAGGCGTCTCACTCTTGAAGAACTTGAGCAAAATGCTGAGTAAAATATACATTTAAGATTTATATTCATATATAAATAATTATTTATACTCAATAATTATTATGCTAAATAAAGTTTTTGCATAATTAAAATAACCAAAATCTAAAAATGTAAGCTTGAGCTGCATGCGTTTTTTTGCAGATATCATTTTGCTATGAAGCCCCTTAACACTCCAATGCAACCAAACGCTTAATGAAATTAAGTTCACCTGTATGCAAATTGTCACATCACTCCCAAACTGGCAACTGTTTAAAATGCTTCCTGCTCATGAATACTCTCTCTCTCTGTAGGGTGATGAACTTCAACAAATTGTTTTGAAATGGTTATTGAAAACCTTCCTAGATTAATCAGAAAGAACAAGTTGTTCATCTTTCCACCTTAGCATTGTGTTAGCACTCATCTGTTGGATCATCATGAGTGTGACCACTTAAAGATAAATAAGGAGTTTTGGTGCTTTGCTGCTCTAGACCAGTTAATCAATGCACTCGATCAGCAGCTCAAAGCTGCTGTTTTCCACTTAAATCCTATGGAAGCACCAAGGAGGTACTTAAAACTTTTCGTTATTGGTTTTTCAATGACTGCATGCCACTCTAAGATTGAAATTTCATTTCTTTTGGTTGCCCATTCATTTTAAAGCAATTTTATCAACAACTCACTTATTTCAGCTTCACAGATTTTTAGTTTTGTCACAGTTGCAATGAGTTTAGATGTCCAATCTAGTGAAAACTAGAGGAGTTCAATGGGCTCCGGAAAATAAGTGGACTTTATTGATTATGCCTGTTAAATTTTGGCATACGAGTAAACACAAATAATTATTTGTGTTGAATCTCAAATTCTTAAAAACTGTTTGGTCCCATCAATTGTTATCTTTAGTGACATTATTACAAGCTTAATGTTTATATGTCACCATGCATTTGTTTGACTCATTGGTATTAAGATGTTTGACAGCAATTAAGGTGATGTAGTGTCAAAAAAGTTGACTAGTACACTAGATAACATTAGTACTTTAATGTTATCTAGTGTAATTGTAGTTATAGCTTAACACAATACGCCTTTGAATGAGGACTGTGCTTTCACTTAATATGAGCCCGTTTCTCTCCCCTGTGCGTATGCATATGTGTTACATTTTATTCTCTTCAACAACAGGCTGGAAACCAAAGTAGGTCCTTTGTTTTTTTTTTTTGGCACAAACAGTAATATGCTGTAATGAGCTTGGGCCCCGTGAGAAAGAAGACGAAACTCATTTGTGTCAAACTCGCTGTGCTGTTTACGAGAGATGCTTTCCATTAAAAGCAGTGTGCTTTAAAAATCTCACCCATGTCCAAGGGAACAAAAACAAAAACACACACACTCAATAGAATGACCATCAGTGTGAGCCCGGAGAATGAGCATAGAGCAGTCATGCTACTGTATGCTCATGCATGCCCCCTCCTCCACCCCCTAGAGTGTTCATGGGAACATCAAATTCTGGAATAAAACATGAAATTGTTTATGAGTGAAGTGTTCTTCTCTTGATGGGAATAGTTGTTTCTGCACAAACCATTTTACACACTGCAACTGCTGTGAATATGCTATGTCATAATCTGGTCCATTTAATTTAAATATTGGTATGCTTCAGATGGAATAGGGCTTCAGATGGAATAGGGCTCTCAGCTGGGGAGAAACACGCACACTTACTGCTTTGTTGATGCTTTTGCCTACAATTTAAAAGGAAAATGTACATGTCAGAGTTCCCTGGAATTGTGTTAAGGAATTAGAATAACAGGAGAATAGCAGTTGGCAACAGGATCGGCATAAAAATAACAAAAAAAACCCAGATTTGAAGTTGATTTGATAACCTTAGTAAATATTGCGGATAAAACATTTACCAGTTTTAATAGTTATGAGAAAATTTCCTATTTAGAATGTTTCTGCTTACTGCAGAACTTTAAATTAATATTTTTGTTTATCAGTGAAAGCCAATACCTCTGGCTTTCTTTTATATGGTAACTCTGCAGGGAAGAAGACTTTTTCTAAAATATTCAAAAGGAATAACTTATCCAAATCCATTGCTGCAGCTCACATAATTTCACATTACTGTGACTCGTACGAAGTAACTTTAAGCTTTAAACTTTTGTTTTTTAACCAATCCGCTCAGAGTGATCCATAAAACACAGATACTGGGATTCGTGTTCATGATTCTTTCTGATCAGATTATTACTTTTTTTGTGCAAAATGGCATGCCCAAGAGGAGCTGCAAAGTCCCTTCATCAGCACTTTCTTGAGCAGCTGATAAAATTATGAAAGTAGAACCTGCTGAGTCATTCTCTAGAGTAAAACTGAAATGGATGGTGAAAGCTCACAAATGTCCCTCGTTTACAAGGAAACTTCATTAACTGTGATATCTGTGCTCTCACAGGTGTTGGCATTATTTCAATGGTCGTGGAGACTCTAAAGACCGCATGGTGATCTTGCTCAACTTCTTTACTGTGAGATTATAAGGCTTCAGTTTATCGTCAGTAATATCTCATCGGTTATTGTACTAAAACTTCTGCGAACTTCGCTTAGGATTAGGCAAAGAACCAACTCAGGCTGAGGTCATTGTGGCTCCCTCATCAATCACTTATATGGGTGCCAGCAATGCGACACCTTTTATGATCAATTTATTAACAAGGTCAGAGGCTCAGAAAATCACAGTTATTAAATTTGCTGTTTGAAATGGCTTTCTTAATGAAACATGCTGTGTTGAATGGTGACTGATTGTTTTTAATTGAGGAAAGCTTTTTGTTATGTTGGTGCGTCCAATCAGGACAAGTGCCTTGCAAATGTTGAAATATGTACGAAAATACCGAAAATGCTCTCAATTAATTCTTTAATACAAGAGATCAAACAACAATATGCAAAGTAAAAGTGTGTACCCTGCACATTTACACTTAGATTTATGCTACTATAAGCAGAAGCGTAACCCTACTGCCTCTTAAAATGTACTAAGGTTAGTGTAAAAAAAAAAAAAAAAATTCTGCAGGACTTTTTGACACATATATATAAAAAAATAAAACATACAAAAGTAACAATGATTTCTAAAAAAAAAGAAAAAAAAAACTAAATTTATTTGTGAAAGCTCTCATCATATTATCTCATTTACCTAAATAATAAAAAAAAGATATTACATGAATCCTCTGCTGGTTCCAGAAACATTAAGAGCTTTAGAGCACTGTCTTTAGCAATCCATGCTAATCATAACTTGATGCTGTCAGTGCTAGAAGGAGATTATAGAAGTATAAGAGTCAATGATTTTGCTATTTCCTTCTTAGATTATAATAAAGGAGAAACAGACTTCAACTAATAATCACAAAAATCTTCCTTGTCTTTTTATCTCCAGAAAACTAGATTATTTCAAGTGTGTGAATTCCTGACAGACTTTCAACAAAAGGCACTAAAATCTGTGCTCTACCTGAGGTCTTTTCTATAAAGTCGGCTCATCACAATAAATACGCAGGCGAAGTTCAAGTCTGCACTGGAACACACATGCTACCAAAAAAAAAAAAAATAATAATAATAATCCCTGTTAGAAAGAAGACGATTTGGCATTTATCCACCACACTTTCCTCTGTCCTGTAGTCAACTGTCCTGTTATTCTGCAGAGTGCAGAGTTGGATTGCACTATTGATTCGTTGCTATTAAGGTAGGAGCGATTGTTAATCAGCCCCTCAGACAGCAAGTCAGCCAGGGAGCCATCAGATGGGCTGGCGATGGAGCCGGGCTGGCGAGTCAGGCAATCCGTCAACCGGACACTCAATCTTCAGGTCACTCAGCTTAAAGGATGTGCTGAACGAAAAGACCCGGCGAAGACAAAGAGTAGAAAATAGTGGAGCGGCGTGCATTAAGTGAATATTAAAAAGTAGTTAAAGTAAAATCAAAACTCGGTTCTGTTTTTTTTTTTTTTTTTTATGTTACAATAAGCTTATTACTATTGAGAGATAAACCTACCTACCTGCTAAATAGAACAAAAGAATAAAGAGCATGTCACTTAATATAATTTATTGTAATGCAAAATATTGTGGCTTCACTGCATTCCAACATTCTCAGTTTTAATTTTTGTAACTAAGTTTAAGTGAACCCTGATTTAAAGTGTTTGCAGCAACCATTTCAAAGCATAATTTGAGCCCTGATTTTGCACTTTAAGCCACAGTTAATAATAGATGTCAAATTTGCAGCAGAAAAATGCTAAATGATGCCTCATATTTATTTTCTTATTGCTGCGTCCCCTGTTAGTGTAGTAGAATAAAAAGGAAACTGCTGTTTCACTTGATGCCAACCTTTGACTTCATTTGAAAGCAGACAATTTTTGCAGATTAGGCTCTATGTTGGTCAGCCTGATGGTGCACTCTGACTCTGCCTCTTTACTCTCTTGTAAATCTAACAAACAGTGACAAACTCCTCAACTCTGTGAAATGAATCTTTTTACTGGCTGTCCAAAGAGTAGGATCTGGCCATTAACAACCTAATAAAAGCAGAACAACTAAGACGCAATGGACATCATATCAATGGTAAACTCTAGTAAGTGTAATTTAGAGGATTTACCCAACTGTCTGTAATGTTTCTTTGAATTTATTTTTTCTCAGCTCCTTCCCTTTTTCTGATATCCCCTTCTGATATCTGCTCTGTTAGAATTACATTGAATTTAATATTGAAAAAAAAATCAATTTATTAATAATTCAGACTGCATGCTTCAAATCAGATGCTGCCCATGGTCTGGCTTGCTTCATTTCTTTTTCATCACAGTCAAAAACCTTTTTTTTTTTTTTTTTTTTTTTTTATTGCCCACAGACTACAATTTTGTTTGTTTTTATCAAACATTTATCTCCATTTTTAGCTTTCCTCCTCCTCTTTCTGCAGAAATCCACCCAACCTCTATTTCTTTTAGCTATAGGCTTAATTCATTTTTAAGCAGAGCCGCTACGCATCAGCTGTAGAGCTCTGTAAAATAATGTTTTTATTATACAGAACTGTTTTATGAAACAGTTTTGAAAATCGGGTGAGGGTATGCAGAATGCTGGGATCAGCGGTTTGTACATATTAATCATTTTGAGAGAACCATTGCTCTATAGCAGCCTGCGTTTGGGCTGTCAAGCGTATCTGATGCATGCAACAAACCAAGTGTTTTTCTTGTGTTTTTCACCCTTGTCCCCTGAGGGCCTCCGTAAGGATAATCTAAAAGCTTCCAACACTGCACATGTGCCCTCAAGTGATCAAATAATTATCGACTAAATTAGTCATGGCATATGTCAACCTGTCAGTTTCACTTTCAAGAATTTGGGAAGTCAAGGGGATTGATTGATGTTATAATGCAGACAGCATAGTGCAGGAGTGACCAGCCTGGGCACTGAAATGTAATTAATCAATGCTACCATCACTTTAGTCATAATTGTTCTACTATCCATAACAATAAAGACATATGATGGATTCTTGATATAAATATACAATCTTTGTGCCTTTTGTTGCAGTGAATCTTCATATTCTATTGAAATGAAAAGCAACAGGGCTTTGTAAAATTAGGCATTACTGCCATTTTTACACACACACACACAGCTATGAGTGTGCTGATTTAGCTAAGAACCACAACCATCACCTTGAAAGATTTGTAAACCAAATTAAAAATGATTTGTTTAGCCATAGATTTTGTTTCACATTGACCTGATGAGGGCAATTCAGGACCAACCAACTCTAAATACACAAAATAAATTTGGCTTTGAAATGCTCTCATCTGGTTTGACCTTTTGTGATTGTTTTTCTTTCTTTCAATAAATTTGTTGGGACTGGTGGCCTTTATTTGACAGTAATCCGATAGGAAGGGGGCAGAGAGAAGGAACAAAGACATGCGGCAAAAGAACCGCATGTTTTTGCCGCCTCTACGTGGCGGTCAAGCTTGGGACCGCCAGGTCGAGGTCTGTAGCCTCTATATGCGGGACGCCTGTTCTGATTACTGCGCTGTGTGATGCCCCTGTGATTCATGTTCAAAGGAAATCTTGTCTTCCACAATGAAAGTATGGCAGGTAATCGCTGATTGTGTTGAGCATTGTGTTTGTGATTGACCATGGCTAAAATGTACTTGTGATTATAGAACTCCAGTTTAATAATTGATGATAAAAGAAAAAAAAATAAGGCAAAGACAAAGATGACCTGAAAAGGATCCTTGCAGATGCAGAGATATTGACAACTTTACATGTGGTCAACTAGAGATGACTAGGACACAACTTGGACAAACTTGAGGGCAGAAAGTAGAATTTATTTTCTGTTCTTTTATAATCTTTCATTTTGTTCTAAGCTAAAAAAAATAAGAGAAACTGAATTAAAGCTTAGTTTTCAATTTCAATAAAAAAAATGCAACTCATTTGATGACAAAACCTATTTCAATTTACAACTCTAAAAATATGTAAAATAACTTAGTAGTTATTTGTAAAATATAACATCTGGTAATGACAGAAGGAAAAAGAAAAACCCACAATATTTGGCGCAGCTCTTCCAATCAGATAAAAAAAAAAAAAAAGATGAAAAGAAAGTTTTCTTGTACTTACAAAGGTAAACACCTGGTAAAAGTGGCCAAACTTCACGTTATTCATTCACAGCACGCCTCCTATTCTTCGAAACTTTTTAGACAGCTAAACTTTCATCTGTTCTTTTAGAACTAATTCCGTCTCCGGGCATTATTTAACTTCTTCAAACTTTTCATGGAGAAAATGGAGTTTTCTTTTAAATAAAAAGACCTGTGGGGGTTTGCCTAATGGGTCTCTGTTCCTTGACTCCAAACGTGAAGAGAGAATCTTTCTGATTCAGGCTGATGCTAATTAGAGGCTGATTCCCCTGCCAGTCTGCCCAGAAAACACGGAACTGAAGGACCTAAAGCGCTGAAGAAAGGTGAGGTTGTATCTATCGTTCTCCAAGGATGCTGGATGTTCAGTGGGGGCAGAGATGAATTGTCGGTACGATTGTAAAGTAAGCCTATTTTCCAATCTGAACAACAGTGTGAGACGAAAAAAATAAGGCACAGATGTACAGAAAAATGTGTTCAAGTGCAAACAACCCGGAGAAGCCAGGAGCTTGAATGTTGCCATTTCTTCTTGTTACTAATTATCCAGCTCCCTCAACTAATATGTCACAATTTAAGTCAACACTAAAAGTGTGAAGATTATAAAATGAGAGGGTTGATATAAGCCAGGAACCGTGGACGTGTGGAAGCTCATTATCCAACGGAGGCAGATGTGCTTTTAAAACGCCTGTCACATAAAACGGCAGATGAATGATCTGTGCTCTGACAAACCCGGGGGGGGCGCCTCGAGTCGGAAACAAATTGGAGAGGAAGAGGCCAGAATCCAATTTAATTATTTAAAGCATTAACACTGCTCGGCAAAGCAGACAGAAAACAAAAAGTAGCAGCTTCTTGCAAAGTGCCAGTAAGCAATTCGATCAAATGAAGCCCAGTGGTCATTTTAAGTGAAGGAGCTGACATTTTTACACCATGTAGAAATCGGAGGGTTGGTGCCGAGACTCACCTGAGCAAAAGTCCAGGTGAGCCTCATGTGTTTGGTGGCGGCGTAGCTGCACTCCAGCAGCCTGGGCCTGCTGTTCACATCCACCAGACACTTGTTATCGTCGTCGTCGATGGTTGGACTGAGAACGCCGAGGTGAATCTGCTGGGAGCTGGTGAAGTACACATTCTGCTGGGAGACAGATACGACTGGGAGTCAGGAGGCAGGACTTTTTTCTGGACATATTCTTAATTATGGGATGTTGTTCTAAACCAGTGAAAAATAAAAATAACATGTATGTATTTTATTCATTACATAATACCATGCAAATGTTTTAGGTAAAATTGAAAAAAAAAAATGCAAACTTAAAATACTTTCACAAAGGAGGAGGTGAGCAAACAAAACAAAAACATAAACCAGATTAATACTTAATATTGCTACAGTTTCTCTTCACAGTGGATCTGTTTCTGGGTGTTGAAGAAATGACCTGAAATCATTTTTGCACGTAAAAAGCTGTGGCTAATTCTGAGCTATTATCACATAACTCATACATAATTTAATTTGACTAGATAACCACTGAAGAAAATGTCTGCTTTTAATTAATTTGTGTTGTACCATTACCTATTGCAAACAGATAAAAAAAAAAAAAAAAAAGACAGAAAAGAATATTTTTTGGGGAAATGTTGTCCTACACAGCAGTTGGCTATCAGTTCCGAAATTTGTCACACACTCTGCTCAAAATCTAAAACACAGCGATTAGGCCCACAAGCAAAGGCATTTATATCCATCTCCTTGGAGACGTAGCTGCACCACTTTCAGCCAATTCAGCTGTGTGAATTAACATTCACCGCACCAGTCAAAAAATATGTCATGAATTGGGAAAAAAAAAAAAAAGACTTATGTAAATCGCAGGACCAGCAAAACTAAGAAAAAAGTACAACACACTGGTTTTAATTTTGCAGTTTTGTAGAATTCAGTATTATTGCTTATCTAGAGCATCTGTTGTCTGTTTGTATTAATAATTCAGCTATAAAGTCACATTTTTCTGCTGAGCTTTGGTTTATTCTCCAGGGATGCAGCCTGAGTGCATTTTAACCGTCCCATTTCCTCCAACAGCACTGAGAGAAATACACAGACACTCATGGATTCACAGCTTTGCTAATCCAACGTGAAGGCAAAAACAACACAACATGGTCTTCAGGTACAATGGAACCCATATTGGCAGGTTAGTCAGACATCTATGGTGACACACAGGACAATAAACGCCGCTTGAGAGCTGGTTAAAAATTTAGCAAGTAATGTTCAGTTTAACTATGGATGGTAAATGCAATGAAGACGAGATGGCAGTCAGTTGAGGAAGTGAGCAAAGTCCGTACGGTTTTACACTAAAAGTGTATTTTATTCTACAGAGATAAATGTAAAAATGTTAACATGTTTGTGTTTTTAGTTACCTTCTACAAAATGGCTATTTACTGCAAAAATAACTGCAAAAATTACTGTATTAATAAAAACTGTGAAGGCATCTTTGAAAACAAGTGTAATCCTACAAGCTCCTCTATGACCTGCTTATTACTGCAACCAAGAACATCTGCTTGCCTGAACCTCAGACTGTTTTTAGATTTGAGACTTCATTTTCCTGGTTCAAATTTTACAAGCTTGATGATCTGACAGGTAGGAGAGAGCAAATCCATATAATGATGTCAAAACTGTTACATTTGGTATGTATTTCTACAATAAATAGAGAGGTAGCAAAAAAGCTGCAACAATTGGGTGTCTTTGCTCCTGTCAGAAGTTGAGCTGGAGACTTTTCAACACGTTGTAGACATGAATTCACAAGACGACTAACACCAAAACACAAACCGTCAAAGTTGTCAGATTGGGGTGACACTACTGAGGTGTGGCTACACAGCGTTTATCAGGCAGGAAGGCAATCGCGGCCAGGTTTGCACATGATATCAAAACATGCATTAACTGGGCTGTTCTATAGAGGAGTGCATTTCAACTCAGCGCAAATGCTCGCCAGAGGCCTTCAGGAAAAATATGTCTTGTTATTAATATTTAAGTAGTTTTGCAATGTGTGAGCAGGCTGTCAATCTTTTGTCACTATTCCAATAAATTTGACAAGATGGCAACACATTAAACAGACAAACAGGACCCTTCTGAACACCGATTATATTACAGGACACACTTGTTGAAGCTTAAAACTCTCCAAAAGATGTGGGTTTTTTTCTGGTTGTGCGATGTTGCAGGCAGAAAACATCAATGCCTCTGCTTGAAAAGACCTGTAAAATGTTAGGTGCACCAATAAAAATCATCTACAAATTATTCTGAGATCCTAATTTTAACAAAAAAAAAAAAGAAAAAAAGAAAAAGAAAGAAATGTATAATTATCATCCAATTCAGTATCAATTCCAGCTTGGCTCAAATCATTTCTCATTCAAAACAAAGGGATAATTTTGGTAGCTTTGCTTGTCAAGATGTACATTTTGTGAAATTATATTCACCAGATTAAACAAAGATCATCACTGGAAAAAAAAAAACAAAAACAATGTAACCTATGTTTTTAAAGAGGTTTAGGGTTCATCAATGTTAGCCACAGGAGGTTCTCTTAAAGTAGGCTAATTTTTGAATGCTAATTGTGTGTTTCTCTTTCCACCTGCAAAATTAACTAACATACTCCACATTATCTCCACTTTTCATGTTGTGAGAAATAAACAAAAATCCAGGAGCTGCACTAATTAGGATGAAGAACAAAAAGGAATGGAAAAAGAAGGAGTGGCAAAGGGTGGAGGAGTGAGCAGAGAAAAGTAGGTTCAGACTAAAAATTAGTTAGGGAAAATATTTAGATACCTGGAAAAAAAAAGAAACATAAGGAGACAGTATGCATGCAAGTATTGACCCACTTTTCAAGCCTGGAGAGGTAACTTGAAACCTTTTCATTAAAAAAAAAAAAAGTGAGATATGTGAAGCACCTAGCTGAGACTGCCATTAAAAAAAGATGAGTAACGAGAACAGAGAAGGATCAAGGACAACATAAAATCTGTTAAAGCAGAAAAAGTTTAAATCGGGGTGAAAAAGTGAGCAGAAAGGTGACGGAGAACAGAACAAACACAAACTCTGACTCAGTGTGTGTGAGGGCTCACAAGAGGTAATTGATGAGAATGATGACCGTCTTACGGGAACAAGACATTTCTAGATAGGAGCCATTATTGCACTGTGAAACAGCCACAGAACCTTTCAGCCTGCATTTAAGAACTCCTTGAGACAGACAATAGTTCACACCGATGAATCCGATAGCTTGAATGTGCATAGTTTGCTAAGAATATGTGAACGACTTTGAAGAAGGGTTTAATTCTGTGCTGTGTGTGCTGATGCAGGTGATTAAGCTTGCTTCTCTCTATAGATCCAACGGGAAGCTTACTTTCTTCTCCTCTCCTGTCACAGTGACTTACATCTGATAATAGACAGATTAGGACAGAGCTTTGTTTGACAGATAACAATCTCTCCTGACGGATGTAAATGTTGGCAAGTGTGGACAACACAGCAGCTGTCAGCTTTAGGTGGCTTTGTGGCCCTTAAGTCCAACGTGAGCAGATGACATTTCGATTAAAGGGAAATCTTCCTGCAGTTATAAAAGAATTACAGTTTGATGATCTAATCTGGCCCTTCTGGTTCATCTCGGGTGACTGACTATAATAAATTGGAAGTTACTGGACTGACCAGGTATTTATCGTTCGAGGGGTTTTTTATGGTGCTCTACTGTCAAAGTGCAAAAGATGTGAAGATGTTTTATCAACAAATATGGAGAAAATATATTTTTTATTAAAGTTATATACTGCAGCTTGAATAAAATGCAACTACATAGCTTTTTTTTTTTTTTTTAAGAAAGATTGCTTTATGTGTATTTTTGCATGTTGCTTTTGGTTATTGCTTGTGAGGAGAGATATTTCAGTAATCTAAAACTAATAGAAAAAATGTAAGTAACCTACTTGCATACTGTATGTGGACTGTTGGATGTTAAATTCATTAGCAGTAAATATTGTGCTAGTTGTCAGTATTGAACCAAAGAAAGCAAGGCAGATGACATTGCCTTGCTATCAAAATTGTGACACTTTTGATAGGTCAGCTCGACTAAGAAATTGTAACAGCAGCTGCGAAGCGGGGGCCCAATTAAATTCTTTGTCAGGGGGCCCAAGATTCCTGGCAGTGCCCCTGTTTGCGAGCATCAGGCTTACACTGTTCAACAGTACCTGCAGAGTCATGCACTGGTAATTCTTGTTGGTGTTTACTTGGGTGTAAAACAGATATGCTGAAGATATTTTCCAACAGTACAGGGTTGAGGTTTAAGCTGAAATATGGGAGGTGATGAACCAGCAGAATTTCTCATTCACCCATTGATTTTCAGGCCATTTCAAAGAAATGCATGCTAGGGTTTCAGACCAATGGGCTCCATCGGGGTCAAGGTGTCAGCATAATTTCTTTGAAATTGTCTAGAACATTAATGGTGAATGAAAGATGTTTTATAGAAGCTTTCCACTATACCTGAATTGTTCAAAATAAGGTAGGATTTGAGGATAGACAAGTTTTTACTAATCAATGTGAGGTAATCACACAGCCTGAATTATATTATTGATGTTGGCCCTTCATTATAGGAAATTTATTATAAATCCTAGGCCCTATTTCTGCATCTTTCCCCAACCTCATCAATAGAAAGGCTTTCCATTAACAAGTTAATTTTTACTGAAAACATTCTTTGGTCTCTCACCAATTGGCACAGTCGATCACGGGTACAATTTGGAGGTGTGTGTGCTACTCCAAAGGTGGGAGCATAATTCTATGAGGAAAGCAGTGCTACAGTTTAAGCCTGGAAGGGGTTTGGAGAAAATTTTTGATTGTTAAAACAGATAAACCCTGTGCAACTGGTTGAGCGTTCACCTTTCTCTTTAAAAATAGAAAATTATGCAACTGTGTGATGAAAACATGAACCCTTCTTGTTTGTACTCAGGCCTTGGTGTTGCGGGATCCCAACAACGCTTACACTGGCTTGGAATTAAAATTTTAGATGCAAGTACCCTGACCCTAAAATCGTAATAAAACATTAGTAATACTAACATAAACTCTACTCCTTCTTCTTATTACATTAATTTTCAGCTGTAACAGTAAAAGCTGCAGTTGTGAAAAAAGAACAGCATGGTTTCAGGCAAATGCAGTGTTGGCGTTTTTCATTATACTCAAGAAAGGGATTACAAAACACAGTTTATTCTTCCAGATGGCTCTACCGAGGTCGTGCTGGTTGGAGTCAGTTTGAAAACAAATTTTTCTCTGCCTCAGAACAGTAGACACAAAAACATCAAGAAAGATTTAAAAGCACCACATGGGAGGCTGCTTCAAAGCTATGCTGACTTATCTTTTAATAGCTTTTGTTTGCAATGACAGCCATCACTGGATTGCTTTGATACTGAAGAAAACTGTGATGATTCTGAGCCCGAACCCTCCAAAGGCATGTTCAGATTTGACAGCATCACAGCTCTGACAGAGCATTTAAGTTGTTGAACCAAGAAAAGTTCTTAAATTGGCCCCACAGGCTGTGCACCACAATGGCTTCTGCTATTGTTGACTGTGCTACTAACTCACAAAACATGGAAGTCAAACAATACCTGAATTTGCTTTTGGTTCTTTTTAAAGATCCTGTTTAAAAGCATTCAGTTCCACACGCTCATTGTGCTCCTCAATATAAAACATCTTCTGCTCACAAGGCCCGAAAAAAAAAAGAAAAAGCCATTTTTTATGTCATTCTAAAAGGGTTTTATATTGTCGGTGCGAAAGAGTTATTATAATCAGGTGAAATCAGTATTAGTAAGATGCAGTTTTATAAAAATCACAAAAAATTATTTAAATTCAGAGCAGTGCATCCATCTGTGCTAGGGGTCCTCAAATCCAGGTCTGTAGGTCTGATGTCCTGAGACTTTTAGATGGGCCTCTGGTCCAACACACCTGAACCAAATGGTTGAATTACCTCCTCAGTACGCAGCCAAGTTCTCCAGAATCTTGCTAATGATCTCATTATTTGTCTCAGGTGTGCTGAAGCAAAACCGTCTAAAAGTTGCGAGACATCGACCCCTGAGGACTGGATTGGAGTCGCCCTGCTCTGTGTCGTTTTATTTCCAAACAAATTCTCCATCTCTCTGTAGACTCGCTTCACTCTGCAGCCAGAGAATTTATGACAACTGCTGTAAAAACAGCAAAAGCCACACAAGCTACAATTGATTTCTGCCAATGATGGTAAATGTAAAGAGATTGAAAATCATAAAAAATAAAAAAGCTAAAAGCTTATATCTAGTGGAGGCATCTTTTGGACTTTTGAGGATTCCCAAATAGCAGATTGTAAGACTCTTAACCCAGTTCGTAAAAATAGGTAGCCTGGCCATTGCCTGCCTAAGCAATTCTGCTGGATTCTCCTCGCCCTTCGGTGCTTCGTCTGGGACAGAGACCACGCCTCCAGCAAGCAATCACTTCTCAATACCGAGGGTCCAGAACCTCTGAACAAAGCAAAGCAAGGGGCTGATTTTTACCAGACTGAAAACCAGGTAATCTACTTTTCATATTCTTGAAACCAAATGTTAACATGGATTGAATGGACACAAGACACATTTTTTGATTATCTAAAATAAAAGTCATTAAGACTAAAGTTGACTAAAATTTCAACGCCTTTAAACAATTTGGAAAAATCCAGGTACGACGTAGGAAATCTTTGATATGTTGACGAATTCATCCACTCATGAAGCGAATTCATCCACAACCCTGTGGTTGATTTTTAAGGCAACTTCAAACACACTGTTACCTTATGAGACCTGCTGAGCCAAAGCTGGTAAGAGACTATCAATGTCCATGGATGGACAGATACTCAAAGCAACATAAGCACTAAGATTAGTGTTTACAAATTCATGCATGGACTCAGACCTTAGTTTTTGGAGACTTGTACCGTGTCTGGTGTTTGACCGTAATAACTAGAGTTACATCTGGAGGAAAATGGTGGAAGCCAGAATGAAGCATGGAGGTGTTGGCATCATGTTGTGCTGATGGTTTGCTCCTGAACTTTCAAAGAGATATTTACACTTTGTAATTAAAGTACGTTATGTGGAAATGTTTAAGCAACATCTCAAGACATCTGCAGGTAAATTCAAGCTTAAGGTGTAAGCAGGTCTTCCATCCGAAGTAGATTTATAATTTGTTACAAAGTGGCATCAGTGGGCGTCTCAATCAATCACAATCAATCTAATAGAAAATTTGTAGAACTTCAGCTAAAACGATGAGTGAGTGAGGCCGCATACAAACCTGGCTCAGTGACACAAGTTCTTCTTTATATTCCAGCAAACGACTGTAACAAGCTAAAGGAACTATTTCCAAAATAGGTGTATGTGACCAAATACAAAACGGAAATAGTTCCTTTAAAAAAACTATTTAAAGGAACTATTTCATTGAAATACTTGTGACCAAATACAAAGAAGATGTATGTAAATGTGTCAATTTAAAGAAAGTACAAAAAAACAACAACACTAAGATTTGTCTGACATTCTGGCATTTACAAAATAAAAATACCCTATCTTTAATTTGATGTACTTGGCAGAACCAGAGGAACAATGTAATTGCTGACATGTTGCTCGCAAGTCTACAACAAAGTATATCTACAAAATAAAAGCATAATTTGCCATGCGAGGTCAAATCTCAGTCTTTCCTAAATTAAAATTACCCTAGAGGGAAACTTTTATGAGGGTATTTTTCCATTCTTATCTTTCTTGTTTGTCCTTATGTTTTTTTTTTTTTTTTTGCTTGATCTACTGTCAGGGTTTTAATTTTCATCTTTTGTTAAATGAAACAGAATTGTTAAAGGAAAAGAAGATGAAAATCACAATCACATTTTATTGCCTTTCTGCTCCCTTGCAGATAATGAGATAATTGAGCCTATGTGGCCAGACAGAGCAGCAGTGACTGCTGCTGCTGCTGCTTCTTGCTGTGAGAGTGACTTTTCTCCGTCCGAGGCTGCTGGTAAGCTTATTATTGCCAGCTGTAAACGTCAAGAGAGGGACAAAGCGCAGGTGTTTGCCTAAAGACCATCTGCTGTGATGGCAAGGAGACAACAGAAACATTATGGATGCAAGAACGTCCAAGAACATAATTAGAGCTCAATTTGAATAAAATTCAAATTTCAATTTCAGGAGAATTAGAGGGAGTAGAAGGGCTGGGGAGCGATAGATGTTAACGTGCATTTATAATGTCTAACAAAATTATTCACATCCCCTGAATGTTTAGTCAAGTTACAAGCACAAATTTCAATGAGTTTTAATGAGTTTTTACAAGATAGACAAAAATGTGTTCTACCATGCACCATTATGAAAATTAGGGTCAATATTGACATCTAATCTCACTGATCTGGATGATACTTACCAATAATTTTACTCATTATATAATACCATGCAAATGTTTCAGGTAAAATTGAAACAATTTTGCAAACTTAAAACTGAAGTGAACAATTGACTAACATCAGCCGACACAGATGTCAATATATCTGTGCAGAGACCAGGCATGTCCATATGTTGGAGTGGCCAAGTCAAAGTCCAGATCTAAATCAAATTGAGAATTTACCAAAACTTGAGACATTTTCTTCACTGATGCTCTCTGTCCAACCTGACATAGTTTGAGCAATGTCGCAAAGAAAAGTAGGCCAAATGTAAAGTTTCTATGTGTATAAATAAATAATCTGACAATCTTATGGATGTGCAACCCCAATACAAGCCACGGTTTTTAAGTGCAAAAACACCAAGCTAATAAAAACAAATACCATGTTTTTATGGTCTTTGTTTTGTGCAGTGCAGTACATTAGGCTGCACTGCTTAATGTGCAGCTATGTACTGCACAGTAAGCGGTGCATAGCACTTCTCAACTATGCACTGCTTAATGTTGGCGTTGCCAGCATGACTCCAAGTTGGCAACCATAGAGGACTCCGCACACCTTAGATTTTATTTGTCAATTAGTTTATCTAAAAAAAAAAATCTACGTATTGCAAGATGGGTGATGGTACAGATCAGTGGTGTAATACCATGTATTTATAATTGTAATGTAAAATCATCCAATGGTTTTACATTAAGGAATATGTGGCTATATATCCATGTTGATAAACATCACCAGAGATGTTTTTGTTGCATCTCCCACCAACATACCGGGCTTAATTTTAATTGCCTTGCAGAGGCTGTCAGGTTAGAAATTGATCCCTTCAGTCATAACTTCAGCACCTGAAATATTTCCATTTTCTAAAATGTACATTTTAAAGGGCTAAAATATTAACCAGCTGTGTTTTTGTATATTTTACTCCTTAAAAAAACGCCTTGGGCTGTTTTTTTAAAAAAAAAAGTCTCAGTAAGCCTGTACGAAAGTCTTTTGCGAAGGTTATTTGTTTTTAAAATCAGATTCTGTATGAATAAAAAAGTAGTTGGATGGCCAGCTGGCGGCTTTCATTGGGATTTCTTTTCTCAAATAATGAAAAGACAGAAACAAGTCAGTCTTGGTGAGCTGTACATGTTTTAGAAAGTCAAAAGGGTTTTTTTTTTCCCTCAAAGAAGAGGAAAAGTTTCTAGTTTGGAGACAAAACACTAAAATCAACTCCCCACTGGAATAACTCCATTAAAGCAGGATCTACCTGTCCGCATATATAATGATAAATCTAACTCTTTATAACAAGAAAAGGCTAACAGGGGAAACACCTCTCTCTATCCCAAGAAACACTGTTTTAAAGTGTAAAGCTACATTAAACCTGTTCAGCTGCTTGGTTTTTAGCCTCCTACAAAGCAAATGGAGCTACAAGATTCCTGGCGTCTTGTTCATTTGCACTGGAACCCACCAGTTCAATATCCTGGTAAATTACTGCTGCTAAGCCTGTCTGGCTCCAAGGCCGGGCTAATGCACTTCCTGACACAATTCAGTCTGCAGCTTTTATAGGAGATCAGCATCAGACACCTTACAACATAGTCATTTCCTTGAACAAGCACGTAAAGATGAAACAGTCCGTGGTCTTGTGAGTTTCTAACTGGTCTTAAGGAAAACAGAACTGTGAAATAAACCCATATAGGAACACGGAACAGTGTTTTCCTGACAAATAACTTTAAAGGTCTAATTTTCAGACTATATTGATTGAGCCGCCAACCAATTTTCTTAGAGCAGCTGCGACAATATTGAGGTACAGATAAAATTTCTATTACCTGACTGAGTTACAAAGCTATTCCATATTAGTTTGTCAGAAATATCACCATCCGTACCGCTGAAAGTGGCCTGAAATTTGCTTCTGGCTCATTGAATGCATTTTCTAAAATTCACAAGAAGTAAAGTGGAAATAGTTTGTTCCTGTTCATCAACCAGCAAGACTTCATCTCCAGAAAGGTGTCAAACAAACCCACAAAAGATTTTATGTTTTTTGGTATATAAACATGAGACATTTGCATCTTTTAAAACTTTTTTTCCCCCACTTACATGCTGGGAGAATCATTGCACATTTGATCGCAAAGGCAGATTGAATATTAGAGCTAAAAACAGGCAGTTAAAGGTAAACAACCACCTCCAATGCAGCAAAGGCACACTCCCACGCTTTGCTTCATTCTGAACTAGTTTTCTGATCAACAAATAATGAATTGATCAGTGCATTCAAAATGTGCGGCTTGTTCACGGCTTGCAAATAAAATCATAAACAAAATTAATCTGGTGCAGTTACATATTGATCTTCCATCTGTTTGCTTAGTGTATTGTTAATCTATGAATGGGACATTTTTCTAACTTTTTTTTTTTTTTAACAGTGGCTTTTTTTCCCCCTTCCTCTTTCCCATAAAGGCCTGATTTGTTGAGGGTACAACACTGACAGATTCTCCCATCTCAGATACAGATCTCTGCAGCTCCACAACCTCTTGGCAGCTTCTTTGATTAATGCTCATCACTCCCAGCCTGTCAGTTGAGGTGGACGGCCATCTTTTGGTAGGTTGCAGTTGTGCAGCACCCCTTTCATTGTCAGGTGATGGCTTGAGCGGTGGTCCATGAGATGTTTAAGTCTTAGCATCTTGTTTCATGTCATACTCTTGTTTTAAGTACTTCCACAGCATTCTACCTGCTCTGTCTGCAGTTTTTCCCTGTTCTTTAAAATGTTTGCTCTCTGATGTTTTATAGCAAAACTCTGATTAATTACCCAAATTAATTTTATTTACTTATTAAATGACTTCTAAATGAAATCTGCACTGGATTTTATTCATGGGTGTCGGTGTAAGCTGGGCAGAGCATTTTAGGTTTTTCTTCATCAGACTCGAATACCATGAAAACACGATCCTTTTCCTTGAACTTCCCAATAATAATCTCTCACGTAAAATATTATATTGTTTGTTGCTGTAATGTAACAATAGCAAAATCAAAATCGTGACCACCTAAGAGTTTTAGTGTGAGGGTCCACTTACTTCGTAACCATGAACACAAACATGCAAAACTTAATTTGTTTGTGGTTTGTCATTGTGGTTTTGCTCCTAATGAAGATCAATGCGGACTCTCACAAGTAATGGCTGTTTATAAATGTTAACATGATGAGTCAGAAAGATAAGAGACATTTTGAAAAATCTTTCTTATTAAGAACTAATATCAGTGAGTGATGATAATATCTGCTGGAGGCCCTCAAGAATCCAAGTGTGTTTACCTCTCATTAATCACAAAAGATTTCTAGTTAGGCTGATAAAAAAAAAAAAAAAAAAATAAAAATCTTTCATCTGGATTCAATCAACAGAAACCAAATATTAGAAATGCAAACTTCATTTTGGAAAGACAAAATTGAGGAAGAGTGGAGGTATGAGTCAGATTTTCTTCTGCAGCTTTCCACAAAGTTATCAGCTTGGAGAACAGATGTGAAAAACACACACACATGCAGGCACACACACACTTTAATGTGCGGCTTGCTGAATCTTTTTAGGTTTGAGTATGTCAGATTATTCCAGCCTGAAACTATGATTAACACGGTTCCCCCGGGCTTTTTCATTTGCAGAAAACTGATCTGACACCAACAGTGTGAGTGCGACAGCTTTAGTAGTTCTACAGCACATCTAAAGAAGGCTTTTCTAAATAGCGCCTCTATGAGACTCCCACTACGACGCGTCGTCTACTCCACTCTTTCTGCTTCATTTCAGTTTTTTGCCGTCATCTGATTTTTCTTTTAATCATCTCTCCTCTTATCGATGTGAAAGGGTGAGAAGGAAACCGAATAGCAATCAAGCATCACTGGGGATCAGGTGATCATCAAGTATTCAAGCCCACATCCACCCATCTGCTTGGACACAGCAGTTCAGTCATTCTGCTTAAGAAGAGACAACCGAGAGGTAATCATTAGATGGGAAAAACCGGAATACAAAAAAAAAAAAAAAAAAAGATCAGAATGGGGATTAGTACTGTTCAGAGTAAAACTGCAAAAAGGTATTCCTCATGAATAAAGAATGAATGTGTGAAGATGTGAAAGCACCAGAGGAGTTGTCAGGGAGTTTGACATCAGCTATGAAGCTGCACACTTTCAGCTTAAACCTCTGTGGTACAAACCCTGGTTTTAAAAGTTTTGTTTTGGATAAAGAATAAGGCTGCCAATTGTTTCACTGCCTGTCAGTCAAAGCAGAGATTGTCACTGGACCGGGAAATTTCATTAGGCTAATTTAAGGAGAGGCAGTCTGAAAGAGGAAAATGCAGAAAGGATGATGTATTTTACCTATTCTACTCCAACAGTTCTCTAAGCCGTCTCTTATTACAGCAGAAGGTACAGCTCAAGAAATTCTCCCTGCTTCATTCATGCTTAGGTTAATGCGTGCACCTCTGATTCAAATACTGTGACGAGCTGGAGTTTTTAAAGTGATTAGTTCCCCTCGGTGATTTCATAATATGCAATGGAAATTCTGCAGATATCTTGACTCCTTTCAAACACCCTAAAAATCCTTGTTATTTGAAAGCATGATGGAGTGCAGCGGCTGAATTGGGGCTCATTGCAAGTAATTCATTTGCATAAACTGAAATTCTTCCAAAGATATAAGCAAAAATAATCTTTTAATTTGCAGTAAATAAAATATTAGCTTCCAAACTGAAGAGGCAGAGCTCAGCTTGTGTCCAAACACTTATGAACTTGTGCAACACAGAGCTGCCTTGATGCGCATGGGAAAGATGTATAAAAAGCCTTGAAATAAATTATTTTCCTTCTTCTTCTATTTATTTATTTATTTATTGCAGTAGCATGGATCTATGACAAAACAAACCCAAAGAAATCTTTGAAATGCAATATATATAATTTCATATATTGTTCTGTAATCTAACATTGTCCTATAAAACTTCACAGATTGCACATTATTTTTAAAAGGAATATATTAATATATTCCCATATTTCTTCATATATTTTGGATTATCCTATTAAAACACTCAGAGAGGTCTCTTTAACAGTTTTCTGGAGGAAGCCACAATACTTGAATTTAAAAAGTTCAGTAATTTAGGATACCTTGAGCTCTAAGAAATCTCCCCAAGAGTAATATGTCCACAGCATCACAGATCATCCTCCATACCTAATAATGGATATGTGGTACTTTTCCACATGCTACTTTGGAGGGTATTCAAACCTAATGGTTGTTAAGGAGGCTTGGAAACCCCAAGATGGCCGTCTTTGCTCCAGTTCTCCAACAGTGAACTTTGTGAACTCAGCTGCATCAGTTTGTGACCTGAAGGTGTCCCAGCCTCCATAACTCTCTAACAAGGCTCAGATTCTCAAATATGGATCTCTTTTTGATTGATTTAGTTATTTATATTCTGAGTGTAAAGTTGAACCTTTGCACAAAGTGGTCAAGGGTGTAGATTGTAATCTGTCAAAATGACAGATGGCCTTCAGTTTTCCCCATTTTAAAAAAGCTTTCCAAAGGTTTTGGCTCCATTGATTTACCAACCAACCAAACAAACAAAAAAACAACAACAATTTGTTCCTCCATTCACTAAAAAGAAAATTCTAAAAATAAAAGGTTATAGTTCCCCAAACACTTCATAACGGACTTGTGCTACTGCAACAAATTAACTTATTTTAAGACTTTACACATTTTGCATGGCATATAATTATGCAAAATGTGCTATTTACATATTTTGCATAATTATATCTCAGACATGCACTGAATATTAAAAAATATCTGCAGTAAAGTGGGTTTAATTTTCTGTTTTCTATTTCTCTCGCTCTCTGATAAGAAATCGAATGTTTGGAACATTTTAAGTTTGTTGAGAAAAATGTAGAACAATTATGGTTTCAATTATAGTTTTATTGAAGCCCTGTAGGTGTTTTGGCAAAACAGCCACTCAAACTTTAACACATAATCCTCTCATAGGTCAGATGAAGATTTATGCATCATCTGGTCCCCCAGAGAACTGGAACAAAGATGGCCCATAGGTCTTAGTTAACTGGGAATGAAGACAGTCTGCTCTGCCAGAGGCTGAATACATTTACTGGATTTCTGTCTGTCCGGTTCATAATGAGCCTGAGCCAAATCCATGAGGTGGATATGAAAACATTTCAAGTATGAATCTACTGGGGTCAAACTAAGGAAAATCGTTCGAAAGAAGCTGTTCCTGGAAGGAAAAAAGGAGAAAGTGCAAGGAGCTTAAGAAACTGTGCTTCGTGCATTCATAGACGTAAGTAAACAGCAATGGCAGTGGGAGAAAAATTGACCAATACAAGTCAATTCCTTTATCAGTACCTGCTGATTATGCGGAGTTGAGTACATGTGAGAGGCAAAACGAAAGGAGAGGCACATTAATGCACAAACTGCTGTTTCAGATGTCAATGTGCCGGTCAAAGCTATTAACATTACTGACAAAGGAGACAAAGCTCTTCCAGATACCAGGCCTGCAACATATAGAAGTCTACATCTTAATTCGTAGCACTATTTATGCAACATGGACAGTTTTCTTTTCTTTATGCTGCAGACCATTTCAAAGTCGTGAAAACGTGGGTTGGTTTTTAAATTGTTTTTCCGAAGTCTCCATTAGGCAGGCCATAAGCACAGCTAGAGTCACACATTGGAACTAAGAGGTCTAAATCTGCAGTGAGCTGATAGAGCAGATGACTGGCCTCGCTGACTCCCTCATAACTTTTCTGCTACTTCAGCTATAAGAGCTAAAAGGCTGAACTGAAAAGGCCAAAACACATCATAATGATTCAATAATATGCTATGTTTGAATTAGATAAAAAAAAAAAAAAAAGTATTCCCATCGTGGCGAACTTTCACACAATGACGATGTGAGTTTTTCCACTCCAAATCATCTGTGACCAAATGTAAGATTAAATCACTTTACTTGAACTAGGAGGCCCATAAAACATAAATAAAATAAAGTTCAAATATGCACTTCCTTGAAACTCCACAAGCCTTTTAGTATTGTTTTGCCTTACTGGTCCTCAGGGCTGTTTTTGGCAGCAGGCAACAGACAAACTAATTTAGCAACCAGCTGTTAAGTGCAATCGACCATTTACCAGCTAAAGACCTGGAAAAGGCTTAGAGAACAATAATAAATCAATGTAATGCCTTTTTGTTCAGCTGTCCTCAAAGAAGAAGCCACTATTATTTATATAATAAAATACATTATTGAATGGATTTTACTCTGTATGGGAGCCTTTTCTTTATCTGACAAATTTGGTAATTTGGATGTTTATGATAAAAAAACATACAAATATACAAGTAAACATAAGGCAAATAAAAAAATAATTTAATTATTTCTGATAAGAGTAATAAACTTAATTTGTGATGTGATACAAATTAGGACACCTCAACATATATTCCTACTTTAATGGGTTCAATTTGCACTTGGTGCTCTATGATCACTACTTTACATGATTAGAACATTGTTACTCAACACTTTGAAGGAGGATTTACTTGTTTAAAACTCTGAAATTATTACTACTTAAAGTTTTACTTTTTATTGTGCTAGGAGGACTTCTTACACACATTGCCACAGGTTGCTGGAACAATGTTCTCTGGACAGATTTACTCAGAAATCACTTCTGAAATTCTGCAAAGGTTGCTCAATCTAACTCCCCTATTCAAAATATCACAGATAATGAAGTTCCTCCTGCTATCAGCTGCAGACCATGTCCCTTTGGATCGCTGTGTGATCGGCGCCTGCTGCTGCTTCAGGAGATCGAATTGACAGATGAGAATAGAAAGGCATGGGAATGAAAACTCACTCACCTGGGGTGTCATTCCATGACAAAGATACATGATGGGAATGTTATCGGAGTCTGGCCCCTGGTCCAAACATAGCTCTTCTCTCAGACTGTTCTTTAACTGGAAAAAGACAGAAAAGCAAAATAAAGCAAAAAGAAAAGGGGAATAAAATTACAATAATAATGTTTGAATATGTTAAAAAGGAGAATGTATTGTGGAGGACAAAATCTGCTAACAATTTGCTCAACACTTCAAATTTTAAATTTGTTAGAAATATTTAGGGAATAAAATGCAAATAACATTGCATCTTGTTTCACATGCTTCTTGTTCCTGATTAAAATTTTATGGCATGCAGTAACTTAAATTAGTGTATTTCATGGGAAAGTGGAAAATCCACTGTTGGTATTTAAATTTTGTCAAAAGAGTACATTTCAAAATTGTAAACCCCCCCCAACACCCCCCCAGGACAGTCCTGCTTTTGATTTGAATGGTAAAGAGTTTTATTTCTGTTTTTGTTTATGTTTAATGAATTATTTCTTGAGGCTAGAAACAATTTGTATGGCAAAGGGTTCCAGAAATACACACCCTGCACACTATTTGCAAAAACTAGGTGCAAGAATGTGAATTTATTGTGGCCTTTTCTTAGTTTACACTAAGTCAATAAAATACAAATAGGATCAAATAAATCCATTTTACGTCACTGTGGAAAACCAAAAAAGCTTGGAGATGCTCCCACCTCCAAGCTTGACTGAAATTCGTAGCTGCCCACATGTGCAAGCTAAATTCCTTACCGAGAAACATTTTGTGAAAAGATGGTACAAAGACTGAGCTACTTGGCCAAAGTGACAAAAAAATATGCATCATGGAGTCGATGTACGGCTTTTCGAGCCATAGAAAATGGCACATTGCTCCAGCTGCCTCAGCTTTGCCTCCTCCAGATGTTACATTTCAATATGATTTAGATCAGGGCTCTGATCTAACATTTTCTTTCTAATCTCCTGGAACAACTCCTTCCTTCCTTCCTTTCCTTCCTGTCGTCCATGTTTAGTGCGGTACACACCATGTCACCAAACAGAAAACTGACTCCTTGTCACCCTTTAAATTGACACACTGCCTGATTAAAAGCTTGAACACACCTGATATGCTAATAAGTAGACAGAATATCTTAACATTACCCTGCAGTCAAATTATTTTCAGTGTTTCATCAAGGTACCACAAGTTTTGCCAAGTTCTGTTTCATCAACTCTTTTTTTAAAATGATTTTGTTGAAACAGTTCAAAAGCAAGGTCTGATTTTCATTCAGCTATTCTATTGAAATAATTTTTTATTGCCCTTGTCAGTTTGAAGTTATTTCAGTGACTATTGTGGGGTTTTTGGTCTTTATCAGAGGGGTACAAACATTTTTGTCCACATGTGTAATGGAAAATTCTTTATTTGTCCTTCGGTAGAGAAATGTTTGTAAAAAATAAATAAATAAAAAAAAGAATCAAAGCATACCAGTGCACATACATTCTGGAAAAAGTGATGTTAAATTGCAATCCCAGTAAATACCGGATTGAGTAAAATATTAAAAACTTGAGTCGTTGTTTACTTAAAAGTTTTACCTTTAATAAATAACCTGCTGTTCGCTGCAGGAACATGATCTATGTGTTTATATCTAAAGAGAATGAGGTTGTGCGTACATCTATATACGAGTTGCCTCAGTGGGAACATTATTAATTTCTAAATGATGCCTGGCACAGAGAAACAATCAGTCATAATCTAATTTGCTATATAAAGCACAGCAACAGGAGAGCTTCCCACAGCACTAATACTTTATACATATTCACTGGTTACAGTTGCTCTATAAGATTGGGCTGCCTCAAGTTCTTTCAGCCAGAATTCCTAACTCCTAATTTTCAGTGGCTTCTTGACAATTTTCTTGGACAAGCAGATGGATACATGATCGACAAAAAGGGTTTATTAGGAAACCCCAACACCAGTCCTGGAGATCTATTGTCCTCCAAGTTTTAGATGCGACCCTTCGCTAACAAATGTAAATCATGTGATTGAATAACCTCTTTAGCGTGCCATCAAACTTCGCAAAGGCCTTCATTTGATTCAGGTGTGTTGTAGCAGGGATGCATCTAAAACCTGCGGGACAGTAGATGTTAAGGACCAGAGTTGGAGAGATGGATGAGTAAATATATAATAGGCAGCCTGACCGATCTCAGGCACGCCTGACAAACTCAAAGATAAGAGAAATCCTCTCAAACACTCAACATTTGGGTAAAAATGTTCCTTTAAGCTTTATACTTTAATTATTTTTTTTAATTACGCAAAATGCTGCCTCCTGTGGCATCTCTGTCCTTCTTTTGTTTTGTCCTTTGATGTTTTGACAAAAATAATTAATCCATTATGGCAGAACGGTGCACTACAAGGCTCCAAGTGGGTGGCTAAAATGGGAATAAATGGAATCGGTACAGGATAATTACTGCCTGTGAGCAGAAAGTCACACAGACACTTTCAACTAACCTTCACCTTTTTTTGGCAGCTCGACAGAGATTTTTCAGATAGAAAATCACCATTTGGACTTGCAGCCCTTTTCATTTAGCTTGGCTGAACTCCACAGAAAAGATAGCAAACTAATTGATCAAATTACATAAATTGTTGCTCAGAGCAAACCTTCAGGCATAATTTTCTTTTTTGTTTTTTTCCTTTTTCAGAAAAGAAAGAAGGACTTTGACTCTCCCTTATTTCAGAAATGGTGTCATGTTTACAGATGTATGCCACTGCCTTAAACAAGTGTACATATTATCTAAATGATAGAAGCAGTTTGCTAAAAAGCTGTGCAATTAAAGAAAAAGTGGGCAAAGAACTGAAGAGACTTTTGCATTTAGATCAATTATACATCTAGGGGGAAAAAAATACATATCAAAAGGAAGCAGGACGTGATTCTGCTGGTCTTTATATTCCCTGCCTTGTCGTTACTAGTACGTGTTTCTGCCAACAGCTTGTGTGAAACTCTGATGAGATAGTTGTCATGAGAGTGGATGGGGCTAGGAAAAGCCTGTGATGGAACAAAAAGATGGCCTGAAGTGCAGCATGAAAGGCAGATCTCTTTTATACTTTAAAAAAGAAGAAAACGTCTAAGCAATATCTTCCAGGCCCAACCTTGGCTATGATGAGAGCATTTGCTGAGGCACAGATACTGCTACGCATAATCTCAGACTGCCATTCTCATTCATGTATACCCACCACATAGATTCAGAAAGGCTTTGAAAACCTTTTTTCAGACGCTTTTGTCCACATCGACTTGATCAGTGATGTAAATCTTCTTTTCCACAACATCTCAAATGTGCTTTTCTACGGTGAAAAAGGGATGGATATGGTAGGATATATCACACAGGCAGGCTGTGACTTTTAAAAACGCCCCGTGTCCCCACTGAGTTGTTGGAGAAATGGTTGTAAGTTTGGTTTGGTTATAGGAGATGACTGGATCCAGTGAGCGGTGCCCTCTGGGTGTCCTCTACCAGCTGGTATTTTCACAGATCACTTCATTGACTCAAATTGAATTCAAATTCTCAGTCGCCGCTCTTTCTAAATGTTTCTTCCAAGTTTTGACCTTAGATAAATGACTTCTTTTTCTCTGTGTCTCAGCCAAATCCAGCTCACACAATCCAGCAAATTCCTTAGCCATACTTTCCTTCTTGAACTTCCCCTACAATGTCCAGCTGTGTTTCAGCCTGTTTTGAGCTTGCCATCTTTCCTTTTATATTTCTTAACACATTTTACAAAGTTATACACGCAGCCCCAAACAGAACTGACGAAAAGTTGTAAAAACGATGATTCCCTCCAAAGGATTCGCTGTGAATCTTTTATTTACACCCTGAGGATGGTAAACAGTCTGTTGGATCCGTCTTAACTCTGTCATACAAGTGACCTTTTAAAAGAGATGATTTGAATACAAATGCCTGTTTAATCCCTCACAATCTTTGGCGTGACCTTTCGTCTTCCTCATAAAGGACAGCATCATATGCACATTCAGATTCTGAGATGAATCAAATGTCTACTAAATCAAATCCCCTAAGTGCCAAATTCGGAGTTCTAGATGAGCAGGTAGCTCGAATGACATTTCTTCATTTACTGCAAATGTCTGTCCTCGATAGAGCTCTTTTTCTCCTTCTCTAGACAAGTTATCATTCCAGCTCCAAGATCATGAATTCATCTCTGCTTCAGATTTCTTACGGCATCCCACCGTCTCTCTGTGCTCCTCTGCAATCCTATCACATATGGTCCTGCAGGGGTTTCAGCGTAGTGCTTGAGCTTATGAGGGCTGATCTGAGCTTTCTATCTCATAATGTCTCATGTTGGTGTCACATATCAAAAAGCAATTCACAATAATCTGAAACGTTATTGATCCCCTGAGGGATTTCTGCTGCTGCTCCATTTCATGCACATGTCAGAGGTCAGGTCCACACATAAGTTGGCAAATCAACTTCTTGCTCAAAGGTACCAAGGCTAAGTGAGCCTCAAAGGAAACACTTATCTTAAAATTCACTTTCCAAAGTTCCAACCAAACACCGGCAGAACCTACAGACAATTTGCTTCTGGGTAGCCACATTATAAAGCTGAAAAAAAACAGACTAAACTTATTTGGAAAATTTCTGAAGGTTTTATGTGGTAACAAAATCTCCAAAATGTATCAAACCAATATTTTTCTTTTTCAAATATTAAGTCCACTTGCCAATGTTTTATTCGAATATGATGTTTTTTTCTTTGTGGAGGAGTGATTTGGTAATTTAAAGAGGGCTTAAGGTTATGACTCCCAGATGAGTAAACAAAATGGCAAACATTATTGTCTGAAAGCATGTTTGAACATGACTGATGCAAGGCCAGAAAAAAAAAATGCACATGGCAAGTTGTTCAGCCAATGTCTAAAGGAACCACAATTTCACTAAAATACAAATAAACATTTGTATTTAGGCAACTTTTCTATGACTCATTTCATCAGCAGCCCTAATATAAAGTCTGTCTCTGACAGCTGATATGCAACACCAAGATCAGGAAGAGACTTTAGAAAAGCTCAGCACACAATTTATATCAATTTATCATGGACACATATAAACAATAACTAAACTTTTTGTCTCCAATATCTGAAGTAAATCAGACTAAAACTTTCCTGCCTTATTATTATGACTAGTTATTTGTATTTCATTTATAACACATATTTCTGCTTGGGACAAAGCAGCTGCCTCTGAAGTAGCAAGTCTATGGTTATTTAAAAGTTTTCATTTAATGAGGTCTGATTGCACAAAGGCAGTTATTTTTTTGTTGTTGTTGCTAATCTCTAAACCCTACCAGTGTTTTTACCCTCCTACAATGTTTCTGCTCCACTATAGCCAGTAGGGATAACGTAGGCTAAATACGTAAAATTAAAATAAAAAGTTTATTCTTGTTTTTAGAACTGTTTTCATGTAGTAAGAGGATTATAGTTGTGAAGTTTACACAATTGAGATAAAACCAGGATTCTTGCACAGCAATAAAAATATCTTGTGAGCAGACAGGTTAGGAATTTTTTACTTCTTTGTCTGAGGATGAGCAGCCAGAGGGGTGGAAACACTGTCACTTCTCAGTGATGCAAACAAAAAATCACACAGACAACTGAAGAAATCAGCAGAGCAAAATCAATAGATGTAAAACCTATTGCTAAGCTTCTGAAACCACTCTCTGACAATCCAGGTTGGGGAGGACAGCATTGATTAAGTGCTATTTCAGGCATTCCACCTGTTGTGAATGTGAAGATTACAGTTTAATTACTGTTGCTTGAATAGCATCATCATTTATTTATAGGTCTATTTTCAGCCCCAGTTTCAGACTTGTCTAATCTGTTCCTGTGTAATTACAGGAGCAGGTACAGTATCAGGAACCAAACAGATGTAAACCAGTTGTTAATGCAAATACCTTTATTAACTTTTCATACAATATGTTGTGACTTATGGAGAACTGGTGTCCACAAGAAGCCGTCCTTTGCAGCAGGCTTCCTGCGGGTTTCTCTTTTACTATATTGCTCAGTGTGTGTCTGATTTAGTGGTCAGGGATAAGATAAATGGGCTGTTGTGTCACGCCTCGCGTTTATCTCATGAAGCAGAGCTCAGTCACTCATTCTAAAAAAAAAAAAAAAAGTTTCTAGAAACTCTTAATTTAAAAAGGTAAAGTTCAAATTAAAAATATACTTTATTTTAATTAATTTTTTTGGACGCAAACATTTGTGGTAGATCACTGTTAACACGTTAGTTACGCGTTACTGACGTCAGACCACATTTTTCAGTAACGAGTCATCTAACGCGTTGCTATTTCAAATCCAGTAGTCAGACTACAGTTACTTATCGAAATCACTTTGCGTTACCATTTTCTTTTGTAATTAAATTTACTGCCTCTACACGCCTTGGAGAGAGTCTATTCGACAGTATCATCAGCGACAGAAACATAAATAATGGAGGGAAGAGGGAGATGCATTTTGTTGCTGGAAAAACAGGAACTATTTTGAGTTTCGCTCGCCAAGTCCGATTATTATAAGCGGCTTTAGGGTTGTTTTTTTTTTTTTTTAAATGAGTTGCAGTTTTTGGACTTAATAAGCAGACATAAACCCCAGAATTTGTCTAACATTTTAGTTAGACTCTCCCTCTCCATCATTTCCCAGATGATCCGTCCCCCTGTGTCTTTGTTAATGTCAAGTTAATATATTACCTCTGAATGACGTCAAGCTTCGCATTGCGCTCCAGAAAACCATAAACAACGAAACTAATAGGAACAGCGCAATAACCGTGAAAACAACCACGAATGAACGTGTCCGTAAACAGTGATGGCATAGTTACTTTAGAAAAGTAACTTTAATCGGATTACTGATTACTCCTTTAAAAAGTAACTTAGTTAGATTACTGATTATTTGATTTGGAAAGTAACTAAGTTACATTAAAAGTAACTATTTTAGTTACTTTCAGCAGCTGCTAACAACAACGCTCTGCCACCTGTGAAAATCACATTGATCTTTGCCAATACTTAATTGCAAGTTATTTTATAATGATTACATCAACAATGTGTCTCCACTTATATGGTCGAACTGAAGTTGAGATTGTTTAATGCTTACAACAATACAAAAAAACTGTAGCAATTTTGCGCGTTTTTGTGTGTTTCTATTGTCTGTAAAACTATAAATGGGATTCCCCCCCCCCACTACCCCAGGCCCCTGCGTCCAGGTTCTGTGTTACGGCCCTGTGTTTGCTGTGCAGCGCACAGATTTCCCCCTTCCGCTCCACAACTCAGATGTCCTGCTGCACAGATTTTTGACACTTATCTTAATATTAATAATTATAATGGGGTTTAGTTACACAACTGACTGTCCGTAAATAGATAAGCTCAAGGTTTCAACTTTACACTGTCGAGTGCTATCACAATAAAAAAGTTTTTATTAACACTATGGGCATTACAAAAACTGATAAAAACACTGTAAGTGCTGAGTGGTGTGGAACATGGTCAAATACTCCAGAAATAAAACTTGAGAACCCTGCTGACTGCAGAGAGAATTATAGGCGACATCGGCAGTGTGCCAACCCATTTATAAAAGGATCGAACGTAACAGAGACTCATTAATTTGGACATGTTTAATTGTACGAGTCCAATAGATTTAATTAAACTGTTTAATTAAATGTCTTTAAATGAAAAAAAGGGGAAAATTACAGTCTCTGAAAAGACAAAATCTGATTTGAAAGTATTAGCGTCTAAATGTATAACAAGAATAAAAATGGCCACTTTTTCATTATAAATGAGAATAGCACCAAATACTTCATTTCCTGTTTGGAGGAGCTGAATATAAACCTCTGGGATTTGAGGCGGAGTGCAGTGCTGTGATTTTGTGCTGCCTTGATATTTAATCCAAAAGTCTATAAAACTGTTTTGTGGGGAGTCTTTGTAACCTCAAATGTTATTCACATACATACTATAATTCACTGTCAAAGGAAACTTACCACTCCATAAGCAACAGTGTCGCTGTACGAGCGCAGCTCTGGGTAGATGTTGGAGAGGAACCAGCTGAACGGTCGACATCTGAGTCGGGACCGCAGGGCCTTCCTCTCAGAAATGTCCCCGATGTCTATCCCTGAGTTCTAGGGGAAGGAGTAAACACAAGCACATTAGTTTTCCAGTTTTAGCTTTTCACTAATACTTCACAACCTCAAGCAATGCAATAAAATACAATGCGCTTCAACCCTCAGATTTAAAATGCTGCAGTAATCACGGAGCTGAATTCAGGGCCTCTGGCTCCTTCCAGCTCTGCAGCAGTTCTACGAGGCCGACTTGAAAGCCTTAAATAATAAAGGAGCCCAAAGAGGACAATAAATGTTTGGAGAGGAAAGTCCTGGTGGGGTAACATTCATTTAAGGGACCCATTTTTGTCAGACGAGAAGGAATGATGCCTGCAAGCTATTAAACAGCAGATGATTAAGAGGCCTTAACTAACAAAGTATCCTGATAACTTTCTGATTACATTGTTTAGAATGGATTTAAGTGGGAAAAACTGACAGCAAACAAGTTAATTAGAATTAGAAAACAATTTTGACAGAAAACGTTTTTTCATATTACTCTTGAATCAAACATTAAAGCTCTTTGAGCGGTGGCTGCTTATATAAATAATGAATCAGTCAGTCCCCACTTACTGCATTTATGCGTCCAGCCATGTTACAAATTTCTGAAGTTCAAAGCATCAGGATGCAGAAGGAGATTTACGTGACTGTGAATGTGGCATCGTTGTTGGACCGAATATTTCAGAAACTGTTGGTCTGCTGAGATTTGCCCACAAAACAATCTCAGATTTGCAGACAATTGTCCAAAACAGAGAAAATATCCAGTAAGCAGCAGCTGTTAGGACAGAAATGCCTTGTCATATGTCGGAACAGAAAAGGTGGGAGACTTGTTTTAGATGACATGAAGTTAATAGCAGCAGCTGGGGGGGATGGACATTTGCACCATTGACAGGCAGGTGACAATTATGCAGCAATTAGGAGAACTGCAACCTGTTTGGGGACCAAAATTTCAGTTCCAGACATCTTGTTAAGTCAGTTAGAATTAAGGCAGCTGTCATGTCAAATCCAGCTCATTGGCCTGAGGATGTAAATTTATAGTTAGAAGACTTAGAAAATAGATGTTTGATGTGATTTCATTGTGTTGTATAAAGTCTAGAGGTGGAAACTCTTAGCTGCTGCAAAATTTGTTTTAAAAAAAGTTCTGTGGTAAAGAAAAGATTGCAAATAAGCCTGAACTTGGTTTGGAAGATTTTATAATCTAATGGAATTGATGAAGTTTTGCAAACTGTTTCCCCAAATGTTTTGTCAATAAATCACACTTTTCAAAGTTTTATTCATCAAACAGGTATGAAAAAGCTACTTCACTCAGGAATAGGCCAGTGCTTGGCTCGTATATAAGAAAGCTAAGCAAAAAATAAATAAAAATATTTGGTTTAAGTGTGGTTGCGAGAAGATTCCTCGATGCACAAAATAAGCACATACACAATTACACCAACTTTCAGTCTTTCACCCACATATAACATGAGAATGATACTCCAAGCAGCTGCTCACCTGCAGTGGAACGTTCCAGGCCATGTAGACGTGACTCCTGTACTGGTCCATCCACACTTCAGCCACTCTCAGAGCGTTGCGGCGCACGTGGGCTGTCAGATTCTCTGTGTAGGGTTTGTGAGCACGCTCGATGTGGGCGATCCTGGAGCAGGGCAGGACCTCCACGCTGCCCCCACATTGCCACACCTGTTGGGATAATCAGTAGTTCAAAATGAAAAACAGCAGGTGCTTTCTGCACCTGGCGAGTCAGAGTGAGTTGAAAGAAGCAGATTAACTACTCGAATGCGTTGACTCAACGTGTTAACAGAAGCGCAACAGAACCGTAAGACCATGCTGAGAATGCTCATCTCGGTGCTTTGCTATTTTTACACCTTTCTACACCTTGTTGACAGTGGAAAGCTGTCAAATATGTCAGCAAAGCCAAGCTAACATGACGACAGCTTCATGCAGGATTCGTTAAAAATAAGAACAAATGTACAGTCTTGTGTTTTGCTGAAAAAAAAACAAGCAAAACCTTAAGCTTAAAGTCAGCTAAAATTAACTTATACTTAAGCTTGTGCTTAAGGCCAATACATAACCTACAGGAAAAGAGCAATTTCTACTTTTACTGATGCTGGAAAGAATAAGAACAAAGTTGTTTCTGGCCAGGATATCCTATACTTAATAGAAAGTGAAGTGCAAAACTCTGGGGAGTCCTCATGCGTTCCTCTGATTGCAGCATTGTTTACAATAGCTTTTGCAGCAGAAGGACAAGCTGTGAAAAGTCCCAAACCAGAACCACAGGAACAGAATGATGTCCTTTAGTTCTGGGAGAGAGAACGCATTTATCTGTTCTTGTACAGTGTGGACCGGCCTTTAGAAACGTTTTTAGTGCCACATCAGTAGATGTCTTCATTTACACATCTGCTTACGAGTGCGACAAAAAGAAACCAGTGTTGCATTTCAAAATCAAACTGAAGACAACGAAAGGACACACTAAAGGTCATATGTCAAACCAAAGGTGAATGCCTCTCTTTTACAAAAACATAAAAAGAACTAAATAAAAATAACTTCTCCCAAATAAATAAAATGTAAAAAAAAAAAAAAAAACATAACTAATTATATATAATATATATATATATATATATATATATATATATATATATATATATATATATATATATATATATATATATATATCATATATATATGTTATAAGTCTACAAATTGTGAGCCAAGTAAAGTTTAGTATATACTTCGATTGTAAAGCATATTAATATTTTCCTGTTAGACTAACATGTATCATCTGTGGTGTTTGGACAATTAGGATTTTATGACTGAAAGTAAACACAGGCACAAATTTAGTCCTAATGTGCTGCTTCTCTGGGGACACGCAGACCTATATTTTGACAATTTGCTATTTTAATTTTAATTATCTAATTGGGTAATAAATAGATGAGCATACAATGTAAATATGCCAAAAGGTGCTACTTTATGTCTTTAGCCTCCAGATACAAATACTAAATTAGGAAAGCAAAACAATGTCAAACACAGTACCACAGCCACAGCTTTAATTAATTTCAATACTTAGGTTTAGTTCTTCAAATGGCAGGTCAGTTTCTTGTGGATACCATCATCTCGTAGCCTGGCTGACCCTTCTCATCTAATGACATTCCAGCTGTTGTTTGAGTTTTGGAGGTTGACAGCAACTTGGCAACTTTTTCTTTTACTATTCACAAAGACAATAGATGATTTGTGATCCCTCCCTATAAAAAAAGACATAGCAGCCTCAACATAATGTTAGAGCACTTAATCATTTTGTCCAAACACTGAGAATGCTTATTGTCAGAAACGGTCTGAACCTTTCAGAAAAAGAGCTGGCGTCATCATCCTGTTTTCTTTTCAGGGAACTAATAAGGAGGGAAAGGTCACCCTGATTAACAAATAAAGAAAAAAGAACCGGCTTTGTTGCCGTCCTAAGTTTTACTCTAAATGTCTTTGTGCAAAGACTTATAAAAGTAGTAATAACATTTTTCACATTTTCTCAACTAAATGCCAGAAATGTCGATAGATTTTGTTCATTTGTTGTGCTAGACCAACAATATACAGCACAATTGTACAGTGAAAGGAAAATTATAAACTTTATAGCCAAAACTTCTCACAAATAAAAAAGTGTGGTGTGCACATCTATTCTGTCACCTGATGTAATAGTTTGTAGAAACAATTTTCACTGCAATTACAGAAGCAAGTCTCTTGCATATCAATAAGCACATACAGAAACTGACATTTTTAGCTATTCTTCCTGTTTGTAAATATTTTTCTAATATAATTTAAGCTCTGTTAGCTTAAATTTAATACATGGGTATGATTTTATCTAAAGCATCTCAATCTTGGTTCAACCCACTATTATGTCTTTTGCAGATTTTAACAAGTACAGTATTTAACTTGACCCATCTTCCTAAAACCTCTGACCAGCTTCTCAGTCGCTACAGAAAAATGTGTCCCCACAGCATGATGATCCCAGCACTATTTTCCACAGAATGGGTGGTGTACTCACTTTTCCTGCATACCAAGTGTTTGCATACCTAATGTAGACCAAACAGTGAATTTTTGTCTCATCTGACCCGAAAACCTTCTTTTACATGCACGTGTGGCTCAACATTGGTTGTGGGAAGCTGAAAAGACAATCTTGTCACTCTTTGATTAAGACGACATATAACTCATCATTGTCCCGTCAATGTATTCGGTCTCCTGTTGTTTGGATCTCTGCAGCTCCTCCAGAGTTACAATGGTTCTTTCAGCTGCTTTTCTAATTTATACTCTCTTTACTCAACCTGAAGGTATAGGTGGACCCCACTTTAGACATTTTCATAACTTTATCCCAAACCATCTGCAGCATTGTCCATTAAAGATCTCCAATGATCTTTAATGTACATACTGAGATTAAACTCCAACACACTGCTGAAATTTACTCGGTAATTTTTGATGACAGTGGGTTACACTTGATGTTATTTAGTGATATAAGAGTAAAAGGAGATGAATAAATATGCACAACAGATTTTGTCAAATTTTTTTTTTTTTTTTTTTTTAATCTACATATAATTTTTCTTCTACTTCACAAAAGCGCTCTACTTTGTGTTGATCTGTCACACAAAATCCCAGCAAGTCAAACAGAAGTTTGCACAGTTTTTGGGAGCTGTGTAGATGTATGGTAAAGAGATTACGGGGAAAAGATGACTGAAAGTACTACCATTTCAAAAACCAAGCTTAGAAAAGTTGTGAGTTAATATTGTCCAAAACCTGTCCCTTTTATAGCTGCTTTTACAGCATTATTTCGCAAAGATCCCTTTGTTACCCATACAAATTTAAGAGGTAAACCTATACGAATTCCTGTAAAGGTGTTTCTTGGTAGGTTCAGCATTTCCAGACTTTCATGGACGTTTTCTTTAATTTATATAGCAACCCTTGCCGTGTTTGTGTGTTAAATCTTTCCTTCAGGGCTGCCTCATTGCCTGCGTCCATTCAAAGCAAAGAGCTGCTGCAGAGCAATAACTAAACTGTTGTACTGGCTCAGAGCCCAGATAGGAGCATAAAACCAGAGCCAAATTCTGAGGTGGTGAATGCCACTTGCAGAAATACCTCGGCGCTCTCTCCATCCAGGATTTACAACACGGGGTTAGAGCATGAGGAGGTATTCTTCAAGTATAGCAAACAGTGTCTGAGAAAGTGGGTGTGCAGAGCGAGATAGAGACAAACGTTAAAAAAAGACGAGAAAAAAAAAAGGGGGGGGAAATTGTGTGAAACATTAAATAAAATGTGACAAAGGGAGATAAACTGGGAACTACAGAGAGGGGATAAAAATATGAATAGAAGGTGGTGGGCTTTGTTTCTTTCTCTTTCAAACTAAAAATCTGCTCCTCTGGGGAAAAACAGCCATGCAAAACATACACAATGCTTAACTGTTTTCTTAGTCTTCCGCTTCTTTTTTTTTTTTTTTTTTTGGGTTGATGTTCACCAAATTGTACTTATGGACTTTCAGAAGTTTTAATGAGAAGATAATAAAACCACAAGTGAAGTTGCGTGTTATAAATCATATCAAGCAAAGACTGCCTGTGGCGATAAAGAAAAGCCGTCTTGAGACAATGAAGATTAAATGCGCACCATAACGTGCAGAGGCACAGATAAAGCTTCATGAAAGCAGTTTTTAATCACAGAAGGACCAGAAATACTGAACGCTTTGGCGAAAAAAAAAAAAAAAAAAATTGATGTGATGGGGGGGAGAAAGAGAAAATGAATCTCAATGATAACAAAAGGCGCCGCTGGTTGGAGAGACGCAGATAGAAATAGAACAAACTAGCTGTTCTCTGCCTTAAACTTTGGGCTGAACTTCACGTGTGATGAATTATTTAGAATAAGAAAAAAGCCCTTGAGACACAAGGACAACTGATTCTGTCAAAACATCATCACTGATTTGCATAATCATTGATCTAAAACAGGAGCAATTTATAGTGTTATGGTGCTAAGTCAGCGAAGGAACGAAGACATTGATTCTTCCCATCATTCCTGATGTGTTTTGGTAAAATAGCCGCGATGAATAATATATTTCTGCGAAAACAGGCAAGTTAAAATTTCACTTGATCTCATGTTTTGTGGGACCATTTAGGTAGAAATTAGACACTAATACCAATGCTGCACCAACATTTCAATGGATTACAGCAACAGACACATAAAAAATAAAATAATATTAAGCTCTTTTGAAATCCACAACCATTTTTTTAATGGGAGTTTAGATTTTTGCCAATGGATTTCATTCTGTTAAAGAGCAAGGACTGGAGCATCTCAGCTTTAATAAGGTTGGAAAGGATCTACAGCTCCAATAAGAAGAATTGGTAAATCACAGAATTACCTTTTCCAAACAACCGAGAAGAGGACAAAGTGCAAACAGCTAATTTATTCACAATGAGATGTGCTCTGTCCTGTACAAACCAAATTAGTGTCTATATGCAGTCAGTGATGGGACCAGTCCTTCTGGTCTGTCCACAAAATGCTGGATCCTCTGTTGGTAATGTTTGACTGATAACATCCTTCAAATCTAGACGCTTTCAAGATTAATAAGAGCCTCAGCCTTTCATTTTCTTTCTTCAGAGGGTTGTGCGTGACTCTGAGCCCTGTTCTAGCGCACAGGCAGAAGCGGATTGTGCGCAGAGCAGCCAGCAGCTGGAGGGAACATCTGACTTGATTCATAACAGCACACACTGTCAGGGTCGTGACTGCAACACTGAGAGCTCTCCTGCAGGGAGGATGTCTGTCCATGGGCTGCATTTTACAGTGAGCAAATAATCCTTTATGCTAATGTCAGTGTTCAGATAATTAGTCTGTACAGTGGTGGTGTTGGAGGGGGGGGCTTATTTGGATCGATAGGATTCCAGGAATTTTACAATAAAATGTTAAATACATCTTCTCACTTCCACAGAGGCATTTAAGGATTTCTCAAAGCTGAATAACAAGTTGCATGTTCAAGGTGAGTCCACCATTGATGTAAACTAGAGGTGAGAATAGCTTTTTTTTTTTTTACTTATGAGCCTTTAAATAATTTATAAAGTAGCATCACGGTGCGGTCAAAATTATATAGAATATTTTATGTGTTTTTTTTTAGTTGTTTGTTTCAGAGAGCTGAAGCTCCTGCAGCCAAAATCAGTTTATGACATTTGATTAAGACATTTGAATTTTGAAGTTTTATCATATATTAGAGATCTGATCTATTATTTAGGTCAGATGTGGCATTTAAATGAAAATAAATTGGTACTGAGAAGTCCAATAAAAGACTTCTTTTATTGGAATAAGAAGTCCCTGCTTGATAGTAGATGAACTCAAGTTTGACCGAAATATGCAAGCCGCCACATGGGCAAGCAGAATTTCATGGTGAGTAAAGTTTATGATAAAAGAACATTAGGATTAAGCTGTTTGGCTACACTGACAAACATAATCTCTGAAGGAGTAAAGGTGAGCATTTCAAACCCCAAAACACTGAAACATCAAACATAGTTGTCATGGTGAAAGTGTATTTCACAGTCAGTGGTAGTGGTGAACTGAAAGATATAGTTGCATCATCAGACGACCTGCTTCAACGTCACGTGGAATTTATTTTAAGCTGTCTGGTTGTACCTTTGAACCGTGTAAAAATATTTGTATCTTTATGGGTCTAACATATAATTTGAGACAAAATAGCTGAGTTACAGGATCCATTAAAAAGTATACACAAGATATTTACGGTCTCAATCATATCTAAATAAATATTGTGTGTAGATATTGTAAATGCATAAATCTAAGTCCATATATTTGAATTTATTTAAAGTATAAAAGCAGATGTTATACTGAAAACAAGTACAGCACCTTCATGGCAATATAAAGTAAAATATACCAGTAATATTGTTTCATTTTATAGCCGTTTAATAATATCATTGTCCTTTTAACACTATGTTAAACTTTTGATGTTACATTTTTATCTTGCTGCAGTTAAATAATTAATAATCAGCTCGAAATGCTTGAGTCAGGCTAAATGAAAAACGTGGATGACAGATAAAGCTCCCATTATGTCAAAGGAAAGGTCATTTGTCTGCCTTTGCAGGAGGAACCAGGCTACAATTAAGATTATTTCAATTCAGACAGTGACAATGGCTGCAAGACACTTTTCCAGATGGCACCATGCAACAGATATTATGAACGTCCTCGGGTGCTGAAATTTGTCTCACTCTGATGCCGAGCTCCACATTTTCTCCACCATAAATTTCCATTCCTTCATCGAGCAGGCCGATCTCCTCAAAGTATTTCCTGTCGACCACAAAGCAGCCAATCAGGGCAGGACTCCTGAAATAGAAAGGAAACGGAGGAAAGAGAGGTGTCAGAAAAAAAAAAGGATTTAAATGCAAAGCAACAAGGGAGCTTAAATGCAAATATTCTCTGAAGCCCACATACAAAAAGCCTTAATGTAACCCACAATTAGCCCACACTGGAAATCGCACCCGGAGGAGCTGTGTTTTCATCCCAAGAACGTTACATGTTCGAAGCTCTAGAGAAATGTTTCAGCATGTCAAACTCAACCTATGTGGCATCATACAAACAAACGGCACAGTTGTCAAAAGGAGGGATCGACATCAAACTGAATCAACAGGAGTGGAAAAATAACTCCGATTAGTATTCATCCCGTCAGTCCCACACATCTCCGCATATCAATATGTAATACAACAGACTGACAACAACAACTTGTTGGGAGCAATTTTTCTTCCCTGAGGATAGACAGATTGGCAAACAGACAGCGCTCCCACAGCAGGGTTTCAACATCAAACATCGCATTGAGATCACGGCTCGTATATAAACTATGGTCGTTTTTATAGCACATTTATCTGTGAACAGAGGTGGAGAACTTTGCTTTTTCAAGATGATGCGTTCTGTTGGCATCTTCAGGTACCTGCAGCTGCCATCGGAGCAGTGTGCAGCCATGTGAAACGTCCATGATAAAAAGTCAGCTCCTCTAAGTCAGAGGGGTCATGGCTCCGAACCAGAAAGAAGAAATGAAGCAGTTCAGGTCAATATTTTATTTTTAAAGACCAACAATAGGATTGACTGCAGTAATGTGGGTGATGCTACAGCCAGTTATAATGAACATAGCTTAGCTAACAAGTGTAAAATGTGAATCTACTGATTTACTGGTCTTGTTGCCTTGCAGCAAGAAGGTCCTGGGTTCGATTCCCGGCCTGGCGTCTTTCTGCACAGAGTTTACATGTTCTCCCTGTGTATGCGTGGGTTCTCTCTGGGTTCTCCGGCTTCCTCCCACAGTCCAAAAACATGACTGTCAGGTTAATTGGTCTTTCCAAATTCTCCCTAGGTGTGTGTGCATGGTTGTTTGTCCTGTTTGTTTCTGTGTTGCCCTGCGACAGGCTGGCGACCTGTCCAGGGTGACCCCGCCTCTCGCCCAGAATGCAGCTGGAGATCGGCACCAGCCCTTCCCGACCCCATTAGGGACAAGGGTGAACAGAAAATGGATGGATGGACAATGTCATCAGATAAAAGTTACGACTGAAAGCACAAGTTGTGGATCCAAGCAGGTGATATTTGGATCACCACTGCTCAGATCCGCCCATTTCATCCTCCCATGCACCCTGGTATTTTGTTTTATGCTTCTTACTCTGCGTACTGCATGCCTTGATTCTGCATTTGGGTTCTCACCGCTCCATTAACAATGGAAGAATTTATAAATGTCTTTTTTGTTTCTACTCTGAAAATAAGCTAGTCAACTATTTCCTTGTAAGTAAGGTAAAGTTTCAGACAACACTTTGTCAAACAGCTGGAGGGTTCTTGCTCTCAGATATATGGCCATATAGACAAGTAAATAGTTGGGGCTATTCATCTTTCTTGGTCATAATATTGAAGACATGTCTTTTTGTCATAATCTATAAACATTGTGTTTGTTTGCTTGCAACTGCAGATGTTTTGCAGATATCGGCGAGTAAGTAACTTTGCTTTTATTGCTGGGTTTATTTCTAAAGTCAGTCCTGGCAACCCCATATTAATCATACAGGCCACAGGTATTGAATTTCTGGTAAAATGCCTGCATTGCCTTGTAAATTTGCTTGATTGTTCCATATTGCAATTTTGTTTCAGTGAGTTAGAGCTAATGCATGATAAATTTTGAACAAAGTGTTTTTGAATTAGAATTCAATCATCGTAACGTAAAATCGAGTTTAGTATGCGATCTCAAAGACACTTCAATATGCTTTAAGGGAAGTTATTACTACTTAACGCCAAGACTTTCCCCCCCCCACCAATATTGTTTTCTGCTTACCTGATGGGAGCTGTGTGGTTGCGTAGCATCCACCAGGACTTTGGTGGGTTGAGGTATCGACACCAAAGCTCCCAGTCAAAGCCCTGAGCAGACAGGGGGTACTCCTCAATCTCAAATGTGTCATACTTGATGTTGTCAAAGGAAGGCAAGACCACTCTGGTTCGGTCCTCCTTTATTCTCTGCAGGATCGGTTCTGCCCTGTGAGGTGACAGACAACCTTTAGCGTTTAAAGATTAATGTCAAAATGGATCTTTCTAGAACTTCAATGTATTTTTTGCGTGTCAAAAATATATTAGAAAAAAAAAAGCTGGTTGCTCGAAATGGATTATAATTATTTTAATAGGCACCGAATAGCTAAAGTGGAAGAACGGCTCCCCCTGTTTTCAAAGCAGCAGAGAAAACCTGTGTTTTTGGTCTTCCTTTTTAATTGACCCAAAACCAGCTAAAAATGCATCTTAATTCACATTTAATTTTTATAAACAAAATGGTAAACATCATAAATAATTGCTCTGTTTTATTTCCACTCTTCTTCAAATGAGATGTGTCCCACAGTCAGTCCCTGTATGAGAAAATGTTTAGGCACCACTAAATGGCTCTTAACATTTAAACAACTTATAAAGACAAATGCATTTTGTTTCATGTCATTTTAAAGTGATTTTTTAAAAAACAAATACCCACCAACTCTAAAGCTGCTTGAACCTATTGTCTCCATTATCTGTAACAGTTTTGATTAATGACATTTTAAAGGTCTGTTTTAGTCTCATAACATTAAGTTTTAAGAACAGCTGGGATTTATATAAAAAACTAAACTTGAACTTTATGAGCCTGAATCTGATAGGTGTGCTCTTAAATTGTGCAAGTGATTTATAATGTCTCTTCTAGGTGAACACTCATTAATTCACTTTTAGATCCACAATTGTGTGACTAACTCTGTTTTTGACAGCCATACTTTAACAATAGTAGGCAAAATAAGCCAACTATACTTGTCCTACATGAACTTTGTCTACAAGCAATATGAGATTGAAGCAAGTTTATCATAAATGTTTGATATTTTTGCCATTTATATATCAGTTTCATGTTTATTAGGATTTAAAAATAATTTTAAAAATGAGAACAACTCTTACCGTGATTGAATATCCATAAACAGATATGGTGTAATTATTGTGTGCAGTGAATCGATAGTGCAGAGTGAGTCTGGATTAGAAAGGTCAGATCCACCTTTAACATAACTGAATCCAAGCGGTGAGGTGTTGACTCCTTACAGATGGCAAGGTGCCATCAGAGAAAGAAATAAGTTAGGTGTCTAGAATATAAACTCCCAAGAAGATCGGTCTAAACCATGTTTAACCCTTTAATTTGAATCAAAGAGGGCGCAAGGGGAAAATCTGATGAGGTTGGGTGTCAGACAGGGATCTGGGGAAATCTGCAGACTTCAAAGAGCAGAGACGAGATTATGAATTCATACATCAGGTCACAATCAGATAATACGGGATTATGTGGATGCAAATGCAAATCTGCAGGAATAGTGAGATGATTTAGTATTCACTCGGGTCCAGTTAGTTTAACAGACAGATATCTCAAAAAAAAAAAAAAAAAAAAAAAAAATGGGGGAAAAGTTCAACATTTTTAGACAAGTAATCAAGGTTTCTGCATCAGGCTCAGCTGTCATATAGAGAAGCAAAATTCAACCTTGATTCAGTACTGAAGGCAAACGTGTAAATCACTTCTTGTCTTCTTTATACTAGATCGGCACTTTTTTTCCTAAAGGTTTTCACTAAAAAAAAAAAAAAAGATACGTTGGAAAATCAAAAGCCTCAGCTGAAAAGTCTTAAATAGCTTAAACCTTGAGAGATGACACAGTTCTCTCATAGATATAATGTCTATCAAATGTTCAACAGCAATGAAAAGAGACCTGAAATCGCTGCACAGTTATACTAAAAAGCTGGAATAAAGGCAATAAAATGGAAAAAAAAAAATCTAAATCTTTCGTCCTATGGGAGAGCTTGCTGATGAGGGCTGTCGTTTAAAAATGCAGAGTGCACCTAAATGTTTCCTGAGGGAACTAACTGTTTAAAGTGTAATTATTCTTGTTTATGCATTTAATGACAGAGCCAGGACAATGATAGTAACCCACTATAATTATTAGTATGCCACTAATAATTCCTATAAAATTTAATGCATAAAATAAAGGGGCTAATGCCTTGTGTGAAACAAGTCTCATGTTTTAGTCCCTCTCAGAAATGGGAAAGACCAGATAATATTGCACTATAGTAAGAATTAAGGTACAGGTTTATATGTGCTTCTATATTATCCTTTTTAGCAGGTTGTGTGTAAAGCATGTCTAGAAAAAAGTTACCTAAACAAATTAAGTAAATTTACAGGATAACAGAGGTTTAACTCAGAGATGTCAGTCATAAAACTAAAAGTGAATATGTGCAAATCATCTCATAGTCACTGAGGCAGAGCCATGTCAGAAAATATCAGGATATTTTAGATGGCCTTTTTTTGGGTCCTTATCCAAAATACGTATAAAATAAACACAGAAGGTGCTTTGCAGATATAGGATAAAACTTCTTCCACTGTCATTTTAGTCAGAGTTTTTTTTATTGCAATAAAAAAAACCGAGCTGAGCAGAAAAGAATCAGGACTCTTGACTATTTGGATAGAATAGAGTGGATCCTCCCTCTGATTGGTACTTCCTTGTGAAATCTTACATTACAGGACAAAATGTTGTCCTACCGGAAAACATGGGGATGCACAATTTTAGCATTATTATCATTGTGAGATGTTCACACTGCAACAACTAAAGACTTTTACACATATTTATTAAGAAATTAAGATATTGTAAAGGCTTAAGAAAAAAAAAGTTTTAGAAAAAAAAAAGACGGTTTCCTCACTACTGAATGCTAAAATTCTTTGGTGTTTGAATCTCTGGGAAACTCGTTTAAATGAAGCGTAGCCTCAGTAAATGCCAATTAATTATCAACCCATTTATTGCAAAGAAAATGGAATTATATTTATTACCCAAGAGCAGCAATGTCTTCAAGCAAGTTTGTGCAAAGATAAACTTTCAACTTTTTTTAGTCAAATTAATTGAAGTCTTGGAATTCATTTGCATCTGCTTGACATTTTTAGCTTAATCTTATTTTTAAGCTAAAGTTTGAGGTAAATGACATTCTATCTATGAACTCCAAGATTTTAACATGCACAGTTTTAATTTTTATACATACTTCTTTCTTGTTCCTTGCCTTTTTAGAAAATAATAACTCTAAAGGACTTAATTTTACATTATTGAGAATAAAAGTATTCCATTTTGAATATAAAGATAAATATTTTTTCACATTTTGATGAAAAACCACAGTGTGAAGAGGTGAAATGATCATTGTCCAATTATTTGCAAATGTAATATTTTCTAGTAAGTTAATGAAAAGGGAAAAAAAGGAATGAATAATTACCATCCACCCATCAGCAATCACCACAATAGTAAGACAGAAGGGCAGTTTAAATAGACAAAGTAACGTATTACATATTGCAGTAAACTTAAACCCACACACGCTGAGATTTTCAAAACCAATTTCATTCTTATTTGAAACATTTTATTCTCCCACTGCACACCCTGGATGAAGACTTTGCACTGTGAGCTACAGCTCAGATTGTCCCTGGATGACAGCTAATTTGAAAGTCAAAGATGACACTTTTCTTCCTCTACATGTCAGACAGGTTTTTATATCTTTCTTTGACAAGATGCCCTCGTCCACCATCCCACAACAACCCTCCCCTGTTATGTCACCTTATGTCTCTCTTGCAGAACGTCATTATGAGCTACACACTGCAATGATAATTTTATGGACTCTACAGCCATGAATGTTGTGCTGGAGCTAGCAAGGTATTTATCAGTGAATGGACAGGGCATCTTGGTTGTAGAAAGGTAGCAACAAGTGCAATGCAATAACTTACTGGTGGTACTGCCAGTATGGCGTGGGTGTGAAAGGATTTTATCACGGCCAGTATTGCTTTAAATTTTCAAAGACCAAGCCAAACTGGTGAATAAGAGCACCAGCACTGGCAGCACTTCCCTCCATGCTGGTCAGGACCACATCAATTCATCACCATAAAAAAAAAAAAGAAACTCACGACAGATAAACTCAAAACTCTCTGTAAACCTCTGATTATGCTCCAAATCAAGAAATTTGCATTTCACTTTCTGAAAAGAATGACAAAAAATGTTTAACTTTTTCAAGATGGCCTCTTATTTTTTTGGTGTATGTATTTACAATCACTTTTCAAACTAATATTATCTAATATTTTTAAATAGCAAGTGTCCAGTTATGATTATATTTAAAACTGATGTTTTGGTAACTACATCCAATTTATGCAGATTAATCAAAGTTACTTCTTTTCAATGATTTGCTTCCAACCCCACATATTCACCCACCTTATTGTATCTCATTGTGCAATCACCCTATTTTGCATGAGGAAAATTTGTTAAGATGACAGGAGATCACAGATAGAAGCATCGAAGATAAAGGAGGATTAGCGTGATAACAGCTAGACAATCACTCTGACACAAAACACCCAGTAATTACTTGTGTTTGACTCAGAATAGGCAACATTGCAGATAATTACAATGAGGGGGAAAAAAAGACAATTAGTAGATCCGACAATCAGTTCTTGGAGGCTAATTATACAGCAATTTCTCAATTTCCACAAAACGTGATAATTCTGAGTAAATACGAAATCTGCGAGGGAGTGGGCGTGCTTCAGAGCACGGAGGATGAAGGATTAAGAGGAAGTTGTTAGCGAAGGAAGAAAAATGAAAGTAAGAAGAACTCGAGGGGCAGGGCTCTCCATTTCTTCATTCCTCAGTGTGTATTTGTCTGACTGCTAATAAAGCTGGCACCAACGCAGCTCCAACTTATCCGCAGACAATCGGCACCAAACCAATAAATATTTCAGCACGATTTGTTTTTTTTTTTTTTTTAAAGAAATATTAAGTGTTATAATCAAGCTGTCCTCTTTTGCTTCTCTGCCAGGAAGGATTTCATTAGTCATAGACCAGTAACCCCACAGCAGCGCCATGTAGGAGGTTCGTGTGGGATCCGTGTGCATGAAGAGGTGCGTTTACACAGGGAGAGAGTAAGGGATAAAGGGCTTGTGTGGGTGTGAGAGTAGCTGGGTTAGGAACCTTGTAAGTGTCTCTTTTCTAATCTGGAACACAGCAGCCAACAAATGCTCTTTTGGATCGAACCCAGACACTATAATGCAGTGCGAGTGAGAACGCCTGCTCTGCTTACACAAGTGTGCTTGGGAGCAAACTGTGTGCATGCTTGTTACTCTGATTCGAGCATGAGAGTGTGATATTTTTTGGGCTGTCAGACTGATTAACAGGGACAAAGCCCTGTTGTTGTAGCAGAGTATTTTCAAGGGGGGGACCCCGAGGTGAAGATGGTGCCAGAATAAAAAGAAACTGACATGAAATCTGTGTGGAAAGAGAAAATGGCACTTAAAATGTTAGAGAGCCTGAGCAGCCTCATCACCGTGACAGATGAAACACAACAAGCCATGTTAATAGGGGCAGTAATTAACTACTGCTTTGTAATTCAGTCTTTATTGGATCCATTAGGAAATATTCCTGCTTTGTGTCATCATCCTTGTCTTGGTATGGTTGGCTGGTATTACTCTGCCATCTTCTCAGGAAGGGTTCAGAACAAGAAGAGTGTCCAGTGAACTTTATGCTGAGTAAGAATGCAAACTAATATAATTTAAATGTCCATCAGGCATGCAGAAACCACTTGTGACATTTATATGTTTGCGACACAAATTAGCTTCTATACAGCTTGAGATGACCTTCAGAAAGCCCTATTTGGTGGACAGACTTTTTTTCTTGTAAAACTCACTTTGTTGAAAATATGTACAGATGACCTCTCGGCAGTGTCAGGGTGGGCTGATGTATGCAAGTCACAATGTAGATTGTTTTTGTTTTTATTTAATAATAAATAAATACAATTCAGAAAAGTCTGCCATATATTCGCATCAACAAATATCAACTAAAAAGAGTTTTCTCCAACGATAGCTGTGTATTAATTTCTACCTGTTTTTTCAATCAATTCTGATGAGAACCACTTTGAAGAAAAGCAACATAATGCTGCCACTGCCATGAGGCACAAAGGGGAAGGTGAGTTTCAGATACATTTCTCTGCCACTGAGTGTTTCTATGTAGGCAAACTGAAAATGTAACTTTATATTGTGAGGACTGTCTACTGTCATGACAACCAATTTTACACAATCAGCTCTGTGACCTAAAATGCTAATAAATATCTAACAAATGGCCTCTGCGGCTGAGAGCTGCCTTGAGTGGCGAGTTAACAGAAATGGAGGTTCCACCTACACGGCTTTTGATAGTAGTCATGCAGCGAGAGAAACCCAGAAAGGTTTTTCATGAATGAGCTTGTCAACACATTGCTGCTTCTTTTCTTCACTGCAGCAGTCGCAGGCGAACCGAGTGAGAGAGACAATGCTGCTTTGATCAATCTGCAATCTTTCCAAAGGAACCGATTCCTTGTTTCCAGTTTTCCCACTGCCTCAGCACATATAATGGGTCTAAATCATTACAATCTTGCAGTATCACCGCACGTGAAATTATAAAGTTCTTCTCAAAGGAATTGATGGAGCTTGAAATATTCAATCTCCAAACTTCAATATTTTCACAGAATTTTATGTAATAGACCAACACCAAGTGCAGCATAATTTTGAAATGGAAGGAAAATGTCAAATGGTGTTTAAAATATATATTTTTTAAAAATCTGAAAAGTGTGGAATGTATTTGTTTCCAGTCCCCTTTAACTTCGTAGCCCTTAATAAAAGTGCAACTAGTTTTCTTTAGGAAAAAAAAAAAATAGTCCACCTGTGTGCATTTTAGTTTTTATGGTTCACAGGCAAAAACGCTGCAGCAGAAAATTTACTCTGCACTTCCTTCTGAACTCACCAAGCCCACAGTGACACATGGTGGTGGCACCATCATGTTGAGGGAATGCTTTTCTTCAGCAGAGATGTTAAAGAAGAGGAAGTTGAGGGGAAGATGGATGGAGCTAAAAACTAAGTTCTGGGAGAAAACCTGTTAGAGGCTAAAAAAAGAACTAGATTAGGGAGGTATGTCATGTCTTTATTGTGTGAAATGGGGGTGTGAATACTTTTGCAAGCGCACACTGTATGTGTCAAAAAAAACAACTCATTCATTGTTATAGCCGATCAAATAATACACTTCTTTTAACGTCTGGGGCTTTAATGTTTTTGGTGTTCATCTCCGTGGCCAAAGTGACGCGAGTTGCCTTCTTGAGAATTTTAGAGTTAGTTGAAACAATAAAAACCTTTAGAATAAGCATAGAGTTTAAGTTTAAGGTTTTTTTTTTTTAGTCTATCCCTGAACATAAAAACATAATTTGGAGATTGCATTGTGCATGCGTATATTTTGAGATTTAACTTAATAGCAGCTACGTAGTGTAAATTCAACTTATATTCACAATGGAAAGATTTGTGAATGTATTCATAAGAACATTACACGAGCCATGCATCATGTATTTGCTTTTTGTTTCCTGTATGATAAATTATCCCACTTCTATAAATCTCCCACTATTTCCTAGAAATATATGCTCCGTTTCTTCTCAGCTACATTTGGTTTCATCCATGATCTTTTTCTCTTGTGCGTTTGGTGCAGCCCTTTAAGCAGAACAGCCATAAATGTGAAAAAAAAATTAATTCATAGGACTGTCCTGATCCAGGTGGACAGTTACAAATAATAAACCCTAATAGATTCAATTTGTTCAAATAGATTGGCGAAGCCAAATAAAGGATGATTTATTTGTCTTTCCGTGAAATTCTCTACTCGCCATCCAGTGTTGAACTCCACATGTGCGTCGAATAGAGCCACCACAGGAGCAGTGGCCGCCCTCCATCCACTGACTCTGGACCGGATCAGTCCTTCCTGCTTGGCGTGGCGGACCACTTTGATGAACCCCGGTCCGTGCTGAGCGTTCGTCTCAACCACAAAACTCTGCAAGTGCTCCTTCAGCTCCACTAAAAAGAAAGAAATACAGAAACATACCTTGACGTTAGGCTGAAGTTATTGAACCTTGTTAAAACACAACATTTCAGGCCCCAATCTACAGAAATTAAAGAACAGACGACAAACAATGTCATCAACATCATTATTGGGGTCGGTTTTCATAGATGATTTCCTAATGCACAGTCACTGAAAAACACAGACACATACACACTGGCCACAGAATATTTTCATTTCCTTGTTATGATTCTTCAGTGTAATCGTGCCTACAGGCTGTGGTCGCTGTCATATTCTCTTTCTTCGTAAATGCCATCAGCCTGGAAGCTCGAAAATGCGCTTCCCTAAACGAGCAGCCGTGTGTTTCTGACCTGGAAGTAACAGGGATCCATTGCAAGAGATTAGAGTATCACAGGAATCACCTCATTGTGACCTCAATAATATATGTCGACGCTCTCCGACATATATTATTAAGATTAACTGTAAATGTAATGCACCCTATTTTTAAACTCCAAGTTGCCATTGCCAAAGAAAAACAAATGATCACTTACAATTTTGGATGGTAATAAAAATAAGATGTTATGTTTAGTTTTACTTGCCAGAGAGTGGGATGGCAGATTGTTCCAAGTTGGATGTTCAAAATCAGGTAGATTGGAGTGGAGTAATAAATAAAGATGACTGCATGTCAAAAAGCCAGAGCGTTCATGTTAAATATACATGTTAAAAAGTCTCTCATTCTCAAGACCAAGAATGAGAGACTATTTACAGGTTTGTAAAACCTTTGCAGTTGAGAGCCATTTAGTTGATTAATGATCGGTACTATGAATTTCCAATTATTTTTTTCACAATATTCTGATTTCTGAAACCGTTTTCTATAATCTGTGAACTGCAATCATCAAATACAAAAAAATAAATGCTTGAAATGTTTCACACTGCAAGATCAATACGCAATATATTGATTTCACTTTATGAATTAAGTGAAAAAACATTGAGCCAGTTAAAATGTTGACCACATTTTAACTGAGATGTACCAGTAGACATAAGTGGATAATTTTGCTATCAAGCCAAGATCAGGGCCTTTTCCTGACTAAATTTACTTTATCCAAAGACATTTGATTTGTCCAAATCAAAATGTTTTTTAGCATTTTGATTTGGAAAATGATAAAAAAAAAAAAAAAACATATCTAGCATTTAATTCTACATATTTTTGGTAAACTTAATTTAATTTTAGTGCTGCTAAGCCAGTAACAGCAACACCAGCATTTAAACCACTCATCTTAAGGTGAAGATGTATGAACTGGGATTGGCTATGCTCTGAACACTTGACTCCCCCATGACAATTAATCCCTTATTTTTCATAGACCCAGGAGTTTTGAGCACTGCTGGTAAAATACTGACAGCTCAAAGCTTCTTAACACCCCCCCCACACACACACGCACACACACAAAACGAAGAAAAAAAGCCATCTTTTTCAAACAGATTTGTGATTTCAAAAGTGTTTTAATGTCCTAGATAATTTACAACTTACTTGGCAGTGCACAGTAAGTGCTCTTGCATTTCAACCGGCCTTGGCTAATTTGTCTTAATTACACCATGTAGATCAATAAGCAGAATTTATTATTTATGCTCTTACTTTTCTTCACCTATCTTGATTGTTACTTACCACCATGCAATTGAAAGTGTCTGCAAAGCAAGAGGATTAAGTCACAGTTCTTAGAGAATTATAAATGCTTGTAATGAATAAGTAGAGAATAATTTGAGGAAATTGATGTATGTATTTATGCCAGTAGTTGCCACACTAATCAGCATTCAGCTATGTGCAGCTACCATAACTAAACCGTGATATATTGTATTAAAGAACAGAGGGGCAGTGGGAGACCCATAAAATCTGCAGGCGATGTAGCAGAGACAGATTTCTCATAATAATAATTATAGATTTGGCAGCTATGAAATACAATATGCTCCACAGAACGTGGAACAATTAATAACACTGGCCCAGAAACGGAACGTCACATCCAGGCCTTGACTGCAACTGTCTTAGCAAGTTTTTTTTTTTTTTTTAATGTTTTCGCACACTACTGGTGAAGCTAATGCCCACTCATGTCCTAATTTAGCACATGGCCTAAAGCAGAAAATACAATAATCACTAAATGAAATATAAAACTTTGTTGCAGTAGCTTACCTGAAGAACTTAATTGGACTCAGGGACTGGATCGTTGCCTTTTAATGTGACAATAAAGACTTTAATTTCTTTGGGGGGGGTTTAATCAGCTTCTGTTTGATTATGCATTGGCAGCAATGCCAAGTGGTACACTGCAAGTTCGTCTGTGGATTTCAAAGATTATTTTGTGGTATTAAAAAAAAGTTTTTTTGTTTTTTTTTTTCCTTTCAGCTATTCATCTTTTATTTTTGCCAATACCATTTTATTTTTAAGCTATCCAAAGGTGGACTTGCTTTAGATCACTGTTCTACTGTATAACCTAAGTGCCAAAGGGGGGTCCTAAGTGTGTCCCAAAGGCAATTTGTCGCCTTTGTACAGATTTTGTGCGGCTCTTGGCTGCAATTTGAAAATGACACTAATTTGCCACTCCAGCATTTAGAGGAAGAATTTTATTTTCAATTAGCTCAAACTTGTTGGAGATTTTCTAAAACTGTGGTAAAATGGGGAATTTTAGGAACAAAGTAGTCATCTTTTACCACAGCCTATTTAATTTCATAGTGAATAGGATCACGACTCGCCAATGACTTTTACTTAAGAACAGGCTTTGATGCACCCAAATCTGCTTTTAATTAACTTGTTAACCTTCGCCAAATACAAAAAGCATATTCAAAGAGTGACCCAAACTCTGTTTTTCCTACTCATAACAGATTTTTGTTTCTATTTTTTTTTTTAAATAAGGAAGGGATTAATTAACTTTCTAGTTAATATTACACATCACTTCAATGCATTGTAAAAATACGCAAACAATTTAAAAAAGGAGGTCATCAGTTGTCCCTCTTCTCCACAAAATTGAAATTGTTCTAAATGTCCAGGTATGGACTGGCTCAGACTATATTTGATTCCTCTGCATCATAAATCCAAGTCTGACAAACAAATTAGGGACTTAAGATGATTTTAGTTGTCTCCACGGAGATAAATGCTTTGAGAAAATCGGTTGGCCTGTACTTTTTGTGAGGCGATGAAGTGAACAAATTGCAGTATTGTAAAAGTTAGAATCCACTTTTATTCTTTTAGTATCTGTAAAAATGTTGCTACACAATACTTGTTTTTAATTGCAGAGTAGCTACTCTGCAATTTTCTTACCAAGGCACCCCTTCGACACAGATGACTGTGTTCAATGTGTGGGCAGTCAGGATAGTGGGCAACAAACCAAAACATGGTGAGGCATCCTGGCTATCCACATGTAGCTCCAATTATTTATGTGAATTCCAATTAGATTGGAATTACAGTGTAATGAGAAAATAATGATCAATTGAAGAAAGAAAATGAATCTTTTTCCAAGTCAAAGTCGTCCAAACTCATGTTTCTTTGCAAAATTTTCCACATTTTTATCCTTCCAACATCAGGATGAGGGAGACGGTCTGTGTCATTATTTGCTATTCCTGCCAGTTACTCCTGGGAAATCTGAGGCTACACAGTTATATTAGTACAGAGGGAAGAATAACCCATCCTCCACCATCCGCAACTACAAGAACATGGGCTGGGTATAAAGCAGTGCAATAAATCCATATGTCAGCAAAGAAATATTGGCAAAGCTGTAAACTGTTTTTTGCAAACTCAAAAATTGGTTTTCGGATAAAGAAAATCATTCCAAACAGAGTTATCCAAATACAAGACATCTTCTTATGTGAAGCATAATGGGCCTCCAGGCAGACTGGATATATAAATGAGTCGACATTCTGTCTTTAAACCAAAAAAAAAAAAACAATGTTATTGCTGAAATGGGGCATATCAAAAAGATCAAGAAAGAGGTTTAGGATTCTTACAGCTGTTGCTGTTGTCGTCCACGAGTATGATCTCTTTAAGGAGGTAGGATGGTGTCCTCTGGATGACCGTGTGAATGGAGCGCAATAAAACTGACAGCGCCTCGTTGACAAAGATGAAGATTACACTGAGCTGAGGAAGGTCTGACGAATAAGACATGTTTCTGCATCTGAAGACAAGGAAAACAGAGATTCAGATGCTTCTCTGTCTGCATTACGGCACAATTTAAGGTGGACTGACCCGTCCGGTCGTAAATCTGGAATGGGCCTGGTGAGGGAGATGCGGTCGCTCAGGTAGCCGTTGTATCCGAAGTAACGGAACTTCTTGAGCGCGACGCGTCGGCTCTCTGGGCCAAGGTCACGACCCCAGTGGTTGAACAGTGAGGAGGCGGGGTCTGCGGCAGAGTCTGAGGAAGACGCCGCTTCTTCCCCATCCTTCAGGGGGGTTTCTGTGGAAACACACAAGAAAACGTTTAACATTTTTTTAACAACATATTTGCCCATAAAAGTTGTTGCCCTTTTCAGAATTGCAAGACGGTGTGAAGAACTGACTGGAAAAATAAATGTCTTTCAGCTCTATTAGGGATGCCTCCATGGGAGAATAATATTCCGACTAAGTGTTAAGTATGCTCTGTGGTTTTTATGAAAACCTGCTTACTTAGAGCTTGAGGGATAATGTAAGCAACATGAGGGAAAAGGTTGAAACCCAAATGCAATTTGAGATGACAGGGAATTTCATTGTCATAACAAACAACGTTGGCAGGTCTATTTGTGCAGAGGTGTACACAAAAACTAACATGACCAGCGTAATACCTCTTTTTTCAATGAGCACTGCAAGCCTGATTTACATTGCTATGTGTGAAGCAGTAAGCCGTTTACTTTACATGATTAAGAACAATAAAAACACAAACGATGCTTAAATCCTCCATGAAAGCAGCTAATTTCAAATCACAGCAAAGCTTACTTGGTAGTTTCTAATATTATACATGCTTTGGTTAAAAATAACAGCATGAAAAGAGAACAGCAGCCTGGAGATATTCTAGCACATTACTTGGTAGCAAACATGGGGATTGGCAGAAAAAACAAAAAAAAAAAAACAAAAAAAAAAAAAACAGGCAAGTGTTAGAAGAATTTGAATGTTGTGGTTTGTTGTTTTTGGAAAAAGGTGATAATCTGAGAGTGAATATTCATGAACTAAGACATGGGGAAAACTCTTACACAAGAGCACTGATGCAGACACAGGAAATGTGTTGAAAAGCCGACTTTGAATAAAAACCGGAAAGCCATTTTATTTCAGTAGAAACGATGTTATCCCCTCTTAAAAATGTAAGGACACATCCATCCTTTAATTTTGCCACGTTAAAAGCATAGCTTAATTTTTTGTTTTGTTTTACAAAGTCACAAGATCGTTGCAACTTTTAATGGCACCCTTAAGAATTCACGCAATGTAAAATGAAACTGAAGGGATTTTCTCATTTACACCTCTTAAGTTCTTAATGATTTGTTCTTAGTTATCCAAAACTTTCTGCTTCCCCGGGTAACGGATATCTCTTAGTGCCTTTTCACTACAGCAAAGAAACAAGAACATGTCAGACAAGTGAAGCAGATGTGTGAGGATCTGTGAGGGAACAGCTGGACTTCTTGTCTTCCATAGGTCCTGAAAACCTAGTGAGAAAAATGGCATGGACTTCCTGGACCTTTAAAATTAAAAATCTGTTAGGTCTTTTCAGAAAACTGACAATGGGTTATCACATAGGAAAAAGATCAAATTTTATAAGGTCAAAAATCAATGCAGAAATTGTTCACTAGACACAAAATCAACGACCTCTCTCCCAGAACTACATCGCATTGAACACTTGTGGTTTGAGGAAAAATGAAGAGTCCAGGAGTTTCATCCTATTATTACCATTTTAATTAACCAACACTGACTCATAAGCAGTTTAGGATTATACTTATATGGATATTTGCATGGATCTGTTGAGTGTACAAACAGTAACAATGGGCAGCATGAAAACCTTACACACACACGCACATCTCATGAGTGATAAAATTGTTATTGGAAATCTGCTTCATTTTTCATATGCAATTACAGATATAATGATAATGTTCACGGCAGAATTAGCTTTCGATACATTTCTTCAGCACAACACATAATATTTTTCTGCTACTGCATCACAGAGGAATAAGATTCAACAAGATCCAGTGACCAGATGTCATTCATGTTAGCATGAATGCCACTTAGAAATAAAATTAAATGATGTACCTCTGTGTCGTTCGCAAGACCCCGGCAGTTTGGAGTGACAGCCGTGCTTGTTTTTTTTTTTCCGCATTTAATTAGCAAGAGTATAATTTTAAACTCATGCCAGCTTGAATCTTCTGTTGCATGCAACAGTGCACAACCAACACTGGAACCAAATTGATGCGCGTCTTTCTAATTCTACAACAAGACGCGTATACGTGCACATTACTCCCATTAGCGGGATTTGAAACCACGTTTGTATCTGTATGTACTCAGTTCAGTCTGATTTGTAAAATACGAGCAAAACAAATGCTTATCATTTAAAACGTCAGCAGCAATCAATCTCACAGGACGGTGATACGAGTTAAAATTATATTCAGCAATGTCAACGACTATGATTGAAAATTTGATCTCATGCTGTGCATTTGAACCTAAATTGAAACTAACCAGATTAACGAACAACACGCTGGCAAACCCTAATGCATAAAACAGCAACAACAACTGTTTAGGAAGATATGTTTAAGTAACTGTGAAGAATGAAATAAATAAAACCTAAAGTGTTTAAATTTAATTTGTGTGTGATATTAAGGTTCAGACTCAAATCAGACCTCATATCTTTTTTTTTTTTTTTTTTTTTTAAGTTTTTCTGCCCTCAGCACATGACTGCAAAATGCCTTTTCCCTTTCTAAGCTCAATGGTTTTTTTATTAGTTTGAAGAGAGGTACTTCTACCTCTGCCAATGAGGTGCTTAATGCTCTCCTGTGTGAAATGTTACCTCCCTCGTAGCCCCCTCGCAGTCTCATCATCAGAATCCTAAAAGCTCTGCAAATGGCTCGTCCACCATTTTTCTGAATAGTGAATCACTAAAGGTTTTAAGGACTTCTAAGCTGCTCCATTTTGTCCTGCATTTTCACTTAATATGAGCCATTTATATTTAATGAAGCTTTTAGTTGATGCATTGTGCTTTTGAGCAAAAAAAAAAAAAAAAGCACCTATGTGGCACTCTGCCCTCATATGTCCAACAAACTTCATTATTATTTTATGTGAACCAGGATTAAGTTCCTCACATTTCTGGAGGGCACATTGTAGAAGTCATGAGGAATCAATGGGAAGAGTGGTGAAGTCGTATGTGTGCAACATACAGCACGCATACAGAAATAGGTGTTCAGACATGAAAGTGAAAATCTCTACTCATCAAATGAGATTATATTTTGCAGTTACTAAATGTAAACATGTCTTTTGTTTGCCTTTTCTTTTTACAAACTCATTTCACATTGTAATGCTTTTGGTGTAAAGTGTGAAAACCAAAGACATCGCCAGTTTTGCTTCTCCAGTAAAATGCTTGTAAAGACTGAAGTTGTAATGTCTACATGCAAAACATTCAAACAGACAATGAGGTCAGTGACTGCCTAATTATTCACTGCAAAGTCAATTGGAGTTTATTAAAAGTGATATTGATATTTAGCTTTTTCTAGTCTGCTTCCATCACTTTCTAGTTCATCGGACACTTTGTCAACTACAGAAAATGTATAATTGAATTCAGTATGACTAATATGTAAAACGATAAATAAAACTCATGATAGAGAAGATTTGTTACAGTAGTGTAAAGATGTAGTGTTTTTTTTTTTTTTTTGCATTTTCCTAATAACTACTTTATATAGCTTTGTTGCAACAAATAAATGTTATGTTTAAATTTGCTTTGCACCCCAACCAATGTGGAGGTCTAGAAATGCATCGTGGGTAGCGGGTTATATCAGCGGAATTTGATCAATTTTGAAGAAAAAAACCCAAAAACTAATGTCAAAGAAGCAGAAGATTCTCTTATATCCATGTCTGATGTATAATTGATCTTAAACAGAACTAAAATGATCATTTTCATTTTATTTGTCTCTCAAGTTCACACCAAACAGCATTTCTTCCCACTGCAAATGTTCATCTTCTGCCAAAATACAGAGTAGATATAAATACGCACGTCCTAAGATGCACTTAAGCCACAAGAAACTCAAATAATCTCCCTGGAAAAAAACCCCCCAAAAAAACCAAAAAAAAAAAACAAAAAAACACAAACATTTCTCTTATTTTCTTGGTCTTCATCTCACTTTTGTATGATTCACCATTAAGAATCACAGATCAGTGAGCTCATGTGTTTGCATCAGCATTCATGAGGTGCTTTGCATTGTATAATAAATGTGGGTGTGAAGTGAAGAGTGTTAGATGAGGCTGATTCATGAGTGCACATTTCCAGTGGCACAGTGATTTACAAAAGAAACACTGCCTGCAGAAATGTTCATGCACAGTGTTATAAATCTGATTTCCCATCTAGTGTATGTTGCTTTGGGTTTTTGTGCCTGTGCACACTGATATTTTCCTGAGCTGTGCTTTATAAATAAGTAACCTCCTCTGGTTCCTTACAGTTGCCTTGATATTTTCTTTAAATAGAGAAAATAAAAAAGATGTAATGTACATTTTATAGATGGAAAAACACCTTACTCATGGTCGACTTTAACAGCGGTTTGGACTGCATTGTGGCAACAAACCGTGGATTGTTAGTCTTGGGTGGGAAATGCGCTCCACATCAATGTCTACTCAGCAGTGTTTACATCCAAACACACAAAGCACACACGGCACTCACAAATAAAAGACCGAGATGGAAAACTTGGAAATAAATCTTAATAATTTGACAAAGCCAGCTTTCCTCATTGGCAAAAGGACTGGAAAATGTAGCCGAACATAATAAATAAGACATCAATGCTATTTGAATAATTAAAAACAGGCGCAATAACAAACAAGTCAAATAAAACCAAAATGGTAATGACTGAATTAAAGGCGGAGGATCAAGGAGAGCAGCAAAACAAAAGTGCCGACAGGTTGCTGAGGGAGGTGCAAGGGAGTGACGAAGAGGAGGAGCGGCAGGCCGAGAGACGAAGAAAACAGGAGAATAAAGCGGTTGTGACAGAAGGTATTCATCTCGAGGCATCTGTAAACCAGGCAACTCTGAGCTCCGTCACATCAGCTTGGAGAGACACCCTCTTTTATAAGCTCAGGCACCAAGACAGCTCCCCGTCTACACGCATGCACACACACATCCCTCCTGTAGATCAAGTCCAGGCGACCCACAACGTAATGGATTCAAAACAGGCCGGGCGACAGAGTTTCACCTTGTCCTCAAGTCATTTTACGAAGAATTGACAAGCTACTGGCTCAGCAGGTTAGAGGCTGCACGCTGTGAAACAGCTTTCAACCCGGAGCCCAAACTGTGACGTGGTGGCAATCATGTCTGCTGCAGCTAGATCAAATTAATCATGACTAACGTAAAGAACTAGCACTGCAAAACGGGAGCTTTAGGTTGGGAAGTTCAGTGCCACAAAGCGACATTTAATCAGGAATGTCACGATGTCGTTGCATGTTGGACCAGAGTACATTCCAAGGTAATACAGCTGGCATGCAGAACAGTCAGGCATTAAGGAAAAAACACTGTTGGAAGAAATAAATATCTTAACAAAAGACACAAATTTTTTACACAGTCTGTGAAAGATGACAATGCTGAAAGAATGTGATATCTTCTACCTATTTTTTGCTTGTTTTCCTCTGCATGCCCCCCTAAACAAATCTGTCATGCTGTTTGAGTTTGAGGTTGGACCAAAATGAAGACTGGAGATGGGAGAAAGGATCATATGGAAAAATGAAAAAAGACAAACTTACAAAGAAAAAAATAATAAATAAATAAAAAAAAATCACAGGAATCCAACACAGAACAAAAAGAAGAAAAAAAACCCAGCAAAGTAACAGGATTAGATAGTAGGATCCAACAAGGAACTCGGAATGAGTTGTATAAACACTAAAGAGGTTGATTACTGAACAAGAAACAGATGGCTGATTAGAAACAGGTTGCAGGTGTGATGGGAGAGAGTGAGTGAGTGAGAGACACATGGAGCGAGGGAGAGTACGCAGGGAATTAGGAAATAAATTTAACACTAAATAACTAAGAAACATCATTAAACCAGGGTAACAAAGAATAACTAGACACAAAACACAACTAGAATAACTAAATAAGGACTGAGTTAAAGTAAAACAGAAACAATTCTGGTCTAATAAACAAGAAACCAAAGAATTCAGAATGATCAAACTAGAAGGAAATTATCAAAACAACCAAAACAACCCAAGATTGTAATAAAATCAACCAAACAACAAAAGAAATCTCCTCGTTACCAGGATCCCAGCAGCTCGGTTTGTTCAATCTGAAAGCTACTCTCAGACAGCATTTCTCCTCGAAAGGAAAGTTTTCCTACTCATTGGATAAACTCTGATAAATTTTTCCTTTATGAATTTAAACAGGAGCTGAAAACTTATCACTACTTTGTGATGTGCAGTGTGTGAGGCACTAAGGCGTCTCTTTGGCAACTTCCGCCTGGATTCTGCGTTCCTTTGTGCTCCCTTTGTTCTTTGATTACTTTTTTTCACACAACTTTGGACATGAATATGAATAACCATCAAGCTCCATACAAATAAAAATGAATAGCTGTGAAAACGATGAGACAAACTCTCGCTTAAATTTTATTGCCAAAGCTCATGTGGCAATAAATGCAACTTTGTTCTCCCTGCATCAGCTAAGCCTACAGGCCTACAATACCGTTCGGTTTAGGTTTACTTGTCAAGACTAAATGTGGTTTCTGCGTGATTTGATTTGACACCCCAGGCTCCCTGCTGGTCGTCAAGCGCTGACTGGGTAAAAGGTTGATCTGTGGGAGCTCTCCATCTGCACTGTCACTGGAGTTGTGATTGGCAGGTAGAGACAGAGATAAAGTGCTAGATGACAAGCAAGATGCAGATGGAGGCTGGATCCTTAAAATAAATGTAAAGCCTACACCGAACTGCGAAAAAAAATCCAAGTATCTCACAGTGTGAGTGCAGAATGTAGTTGTGAGCCACACATCCGTTTTGCTTCTCTTTTTTTTTTTTACTGTCAGTCAACCAACCAAACACTGACTCACAAACATTCACAGTAAAAAAAAAAAATTAATAAAATAAATTTAAAAAAATCACACTGTTTGAGAACAATTCAAAACAAAGCAATAGGAATATCTTCAGAGGAGAACGGGGCCTTTAAATGTCTGCGCTACAATAGGAGAAAGTCCCGGCATGTTGAGCTTCTCTTAGGAAGCCCTTTCCCTTCTCACAGGGATGCTGACCTGAGTGTGATGGAGAGAAAGTATAGATATATGGTATTCACAGAAGTAAACTTGCTTGCATTTCGTCTACACATAAAATCCGCATCCCGATAAGCATTCACGTATTGATTTGTGTGTGGGACAGATTCACATAAGCAGCTTTTAAGTGTTTAAGACATTAAACGGGACATGAGCCTGATTTGTTAAGCAGCAAAGCACAGATGTAAAACCGCTCAATTAGACCTCGGCACGTCCTCCGTACACTTTCAAGGCGCACATCAGATCGCACTGAAACAGTTGCTGCATGGCAGGAACCGATCCCAGCAGGCTTTGCACTTGTTACACAAACACACACCCACTCACACCCGAGGATTTGAAAGAATTTGTTTTCGCAAAGAGAATCTCATTTGCTCTGCAAGCCCTGTGACATTATCTTCCTCCGAAAGCTTTTTGTGTTTCAGTATTTAAAGAGGCATCAGGGAAAACATAAGCGATTCATTTGCCTTTTGTATCCACTCCGAGTCCCTTTTAAACCGCATCACAACAAGCAGTGAGTCACAAAAAGAGGCTCTTCAGTTGTTTTTTTTGCAGTTTTATGTCATATGAGCAACACGCTCACTCAGGAGTCATTTGTAAAGCGTTGTCATGCTCTCAAGTGGGCAAAAAACAAAAAACTCATGGGTTTTTTCTCTAGCGGGATTTCAGCAACTTTTGAGCTGCTTATTGAATAGGGACACAAACACACCATAAAGGGTTGATTTCCCAGACTTTAAATTGTTTTCATGTATCGCCCAAGATATGCTCAAAAACATACAGTCGAGTCGATGTGGTTTTATTCATAGATGTGTTGAAAATGACAAATCTAAACCTAAACAGAAGCATGTGCACAGCTTCTGTTCTCAGTCCCTTTACTGTCTTTACCAGGCTATTTTAAGCCTGCATAGGTCATGTCAGTCATCACATTGAAACGTAGCAAAGACAAAAAGAGAAAATAACAGATTGTAAATTAATTGTAATTTAAATGTAGATCACAGTAGAACGGATGCTGCAAAGAGACCGGCTAAAGCTAAACTGGGTTATCATTAAATAAACAGGCACTTATATTTTCATCAATGTTTGAAAGATTATCTGCGTAGGTCAGAATAGTTTTTATTCAGGCTACATGTGACCAGTTAAAGTGTCTTAGATCTTAGACAAAAGTTGAACAATTGTAATCCTGAATATCTAAAAACAAAATGTCCCTTTTCGTCAAATCAGATAGCAACGTCAGTGCTGTTGCATCCATTCAATGTTGCTTCTGACATTTCTTAGAAACCGTCATTCATTAAGTCTTGTTGAAACTTCCTCTAAACAAAAGCATTGCAGCCCTATTATTTATCAAAGAAAGAACGCCAAAATGGAACAAAGGAGTGCAGAGGAGTTCAGCTTTGTTGTTAACATGGGATTAAAGAGTTAGCGCTTACCAAATGCTTATAATTATCAGTGACTGTGAGCACCTTTATGACTTTAAAAGTCTCCGTTAGAATATTAGTGTTAATGTCAATGGCACGACAGTAAGAAAAAAAAACTCTAGAGGTAGATTTGGTTTGGAAACGTGAGCGCACCTCCACTCTCTAAAAACAACACGTCACCGTGACTTGACTGAAGCAGATATATTTAAACACAACACATCAGCATGTGTGCATAAAATCATGGTTTTCGCTTGTTTGGCAGAGGACACCTTAAAGTCACTGAAATAACATTGAACTGCATTGCTTACCACAGTAGAACCGAGAAGCTAACACAATCGCTGAAGGCAAATTTAGTTCATGAAAGTTGTAAAGAATTGAGTCCAATACATGTAAAATAAGTGTTTAATAATTTATCTTTTTTGCTTAAATATTTCTAATTGGGTAACTGACATAAAGTTGCAACACAGATATTTCCAACGACCCGAGTAATCAATGCATGCAAAGAAGTCACAGAAAGTTTGTCCAATAATGAAGGTAAAGGTAAACAATTCAAATGACACAGGAAGTCGGTTGGAAATTTGCAAAAAGTCAAATAAAGCCAAGAAGATATCTAAAATCTATTTGTTAATGAAAAGCTGCTCGTTTATTATGAAGTAATGATCCACAAAAAGGCGTCTCATTATCAAAGTATTGCACAGGTAATACAATTACTAGGAAAAGAGACTTTCAAGAAAAAGTCTTGCTGTTGCAAAACTCACTGCAATACACTCAATGGCATCTATGCACACTCACTGCACAAGACTCCTCTGCAAAAGAAAAAGAATGGTACACCCCGTTTGAAGTGTGCTGCAGAAAATGTAGGCAAACCAGTAACATGCTGGGAAAATGTGAGTCAGAACAAACCTGAACTCTTAACATAATTACACATCCCCATAAACATTATGCCAAAAGTGAAGTTTGTAAGTGGTAACATCATGGTGTGGGGTGTTTTACAGCAAATTGTACTAGCAGAGTTCATATAATTAAAGTAAGGGCGCTACATATGCCCTGTTATTTTCTGAACTTGAGTAGTTGGCAGCAGTTTTGTATAAATTTTATGTCAGTGGTCCAAAAGAAAATAATTATAATGAAGAAAAAAGATTCATTCAATAACTATTTTCACCACATCAAGTTATAGTTGAAGAATTTCAAATCCTTTAGTTTATTCATAGTGAAATGTCACGCCAGACAAAAATGCAAGACAGATTCATAATACATACAAGCCCATCTGATATGGGGCTGCATGATTGCAGGATATCTTGGGATGATAATGGTAAATATTTTGATATCAGTTTCTAAATTTCCACTGCAGTACCACTTATGGATTTTGTTCTGTTCTCTCTTTCTCATCTGTTTCCATTATTCTGTGACTTTTGGCTATTTAAACAGCTAAGTGAATATCTCTCTCCTAAAGATTATATTGCCACATAAATCGGAAGTTGAACTATAGTGATATATTGTTCAGTCCAAATGTTTTCCAGCTGTTTACTGTCCTGATCTTTTGTGTACACATGTAAATTCAGAAAGTAAGCCTTCTAAGGTCCCTTCCCTATAACATTTTAGAGAACTGAAGCTGCTTATCTACAGTCTTTAAGAACAGATTATGCATTTAGGAACCCTACAAAGATGAAAAACCGACAAAAAGAGGGGCGTATTCTTTCCTCTTAAAGGGATTTAAGGGAGAGAATTACCTGTTTGCTATATCCTCAAGCGAGGGGAGAGGATCAGAAATAACGTCATGTCCTGTGTAAAGCCAGAAGCAGAACAGATTCAGCCTGGCTGATCTTAATTACTGAACGCAGAAGAAATAAAGCTCACAAGGCTCTTAGTTCAAAGAACAACCAAAATAAATCTTCAGAAACTTGCTCAGTCTCCATGTACGTTAACAGATGAAACAGATTTGTCAAAATCCCTGATTCACTGACAGAGGATAAGTCTGAGGATGATAACATGGACTTTCATCTCTGGCGCTTGCCACAATTTATTAGAGTTCTCTGCTCCTCTGAGCCTGAAATGTAATCCAAGTAACGGCATCAATGACTTTTATAAACACATTTAAATCAGCCCGCTTTGAAATATTAAAAAATAATGGAAATAGATGTTTTTTTCTTTTCTTTCAGTGACTTAAATATAACAGTTAAACAGTTTATACAGTTAAATATAACAGTATGAAATAATTAACCATGTCCTCAAATAAACAACACAACCTTATTTAACAGCCTATAAAGGCTGAGAGTATTAACAAGCAGATTAATGGCAAATTTCTATGAAACCAGACAAGCCTGTTATTATCCTTATAAAGGAAAAGGTATTTTTATGTTTTAAAGCCTATGCTTTATATGGCAAAATGGTGTCAGAAAGCACATAAAAGCAGGCATGTGTGCATGTGTTTACCCTGAACTTTTACCCCGTGAAACTTAACTACCCTTAACCATTTCCTATGGGAGACTGATTATATTAACAATAAAGTTAACACACATAACTGTATTGTACTTTAACAATAATATTAATATTGCTGTATCCCCATTTGTCATTTCCAGGTTGCTTTGGGGAAAAAGAAAATCTGCCAAATGCATAAACATAAACAACTGAGTGAAAAAAAGCATCTCTCCTGATTTTACCGGTAAAAGTTAAAGCAATGATTCATCCTGCTTCTCTTTGTAACCGGGACCAGGTTCCCTAAAAGAGAAACTGGCATCCAGATTTAAACCACAATGAGTTTTTATCCAAATAGATTTATTTTCCCAGCTGCTGTACTGAGTTTATGGCTCGCCTCCCCCCTGTACTGACGTCTAATTTGTTATTATTTGACCGATTTATCAGGAAAAAAACAAAAATACAGAAATGTATATGCACATACACACACGTATTATATAAAAGAATGTCCTGCATTGTTTGCTGTCTTCCAGCTGTTGTTTGTGTGACTCAACTTATCTAAATTTGTACTCGCTTGCTTTGATAACTCAGACGTCGTGGCTCACTATGCTGAGCAGCACAGAGTGTTTCTTTTCTCTCCAACAGAAAGTCAGCCCGGCTGCAGATTAAGCATTAGAGCGGTAGATTCCATTAGCAAGCCATTTCCCCTTCTTAACAACCTTTTAAATTCATCAGCCATCATTTTCTCTTCATCTTGCTGTCTTCACAGCACGATGGTCTCAGAGATGAAAATCATTCTCAGTGTCTCTCTCTCTCTATGTGCCTGTGTGAGAGAGGACAGCAAATTGATTCCTTTCCTCTGCCGTCCCACAAACATAACGCATGGCAGCATTCAGGAAACGCATACAAAGATTTTTCAAAAACTTAGCAAAGAACTCAATGAAAGCAAAGCTTGCATTCTGAGGTGCACCAGCGCTAGTCAAGCGGTGCAAAGTGATCTTTATTGCAGCGCCTCTGCAGTTTGAATTCTCCAAACGTCTCCCTTTTAGAAATCAATATAGATTGAGTGAGTCCATATGGGTCTCTGCTGGAACAGACGGCTCCACTAATTACGTTACAGCTCAGCTGATAAGATTTCATTGTCTCATTCAAGCAAATGAGCAAGGAAACAATGTCTTTGCAGTACAAGACATTACTTAAAGAGAAAGGAGGAGACAGGTGAAAAACGACAACAACAATGGGAGGTTTACTATCAGAGATAATTGCGTCTCTTCAGTGGATCTCATTCTGCTCAATCGGAAAAAAACAACTCTGGTATGATGAGACTAAATAAAGTAGATTATGTCAGTTATACTGAGAGGATGACAAATAATCTCATGTAATGTCGCACGTCGTGAAGCTAAATCTGGTTTGTTGTTCCAAGTACCCAACTAACCGAAGGATCTCAAAACGGAGATAAAAGGTCAAAAAGACAGGTTTTTGAAACATATGGAAAAGAAAAGCACTCTAAATCATTTGTAATGCATTTTCACTTTTAATGTGATGCATATCCTGTGTAATAAAACTTAAAATATTTTGCAGAGGAACATGCCAACCTAATTTCTAGAGGGCCTTACAGGAGCAGTCGCTGCTTGCTCAGGACGGGGCAGCAGCCCTGCAGACCGTTGTCACCATAAAAATCTAAGCACATCGAGAAAAGTCGCTAGATTTATCGCTTGTGTTTTTTTTTTCTAATAAAAAGTTGATGGAGGTGGCTGGAAAGTTGCTAAATATAGCAAAGAAAAAGTGCTTTTTTATTTCTGACCACAGTTCTGCTCAGCCCTTCTGTTCATCCCCACACTATCGCCGTGGCTCTCACGGCCACTTTGCTCTCCCCAATTTACTGAAATCTTTCAAAATTAGTCAGAGGCAGGGCTATGACGACAGATGGTCACAGTTCAATACATCTACTAATGACCTTGTTATTTTTAAGCATTAGGATAGTTTCCTACATTTAGTTTAGCTTCTAACAAACACTAGAACAGTTTATGATGAGCTAGAATATGAAAAGTGTTGAGGACTTGTGGTTTTAGTGGGTTGAAGTTTTAGCGAAAGCTCTATAAGAGCAATACATCTGTCCTCTGAATGGAGGAAGATTTTAATTAAAATGTCTGCTGAGCAGAATCACATTGAAGCGCTGGGTGAAGTCTGGCTGTTGACAACCACTCAAAACATTTCTCAACGAGACGAGGACATGACGAAACAGAAACCTCACAAAACAAGGTAAATTTAATTAGAGCTTAAAGCTTATGAGCAAACCTGATGGCTAAAGTCCCAGAAATCCAAATATTCGCCAGTAAAAGCACTTCACATAGGGCTCTGGGTTGTTTAACTGAAATGGATTATTAATATTAATATAAACTAAACATACTCAAAGCTGTTTTTCCTTTAAAGAGGTAGTGATAAAATAAATTGTTTTTAAGTATTTTTGTGGATATTTAGTTGACTATTTACATGCAGAGGATTTCTATATCCTTCACTGAGGAAGTTCAGCATTGTCGCCATTCTCTCTATTGTTTTTCTTTTTTATCTTTCTTAGTTCCTCTGAAACATTTTCAAATATTAAAATTCTGCAAACGGCACGCGGCAAAAACTGCTCCAGGAAAAAGAAACATCAGCCACGGTCTGTTCTGTGACCTTTAACGAAACAAAAGTGCTTTCCTGGTAAACAAAAATAAGCAAGTCAGGGACAGAGAAATGTCATTTTTAGGCAGATGAATTACTTCCCTTAGAACAACTCTGTCCTTAAAATATACATCAGCAACTGCATGCCATGCTTTAAAATATTCAGCAAAACAGATTGGAGAGACATTTGCATTTGGTCTGTTTGCGCTAACAACTCAACGTGCTTTGCTTTTGGGGAGGTAATGATGGAAACATACGGACATGCATGTTCATCAAAGACAAAAACGACCCTGGTGATGACAAGGAGAAATAAAACTGCTAGTGTTTTGTAGAGTCAATTATAAGAAACACTAAGATCTAATATATTATAGCTAATATTATAAGAAACGATCCAATGGATTTCTTGTGAGAGGAGATTTACTCTCACAAAACTTATGGTAAATGGTAACAAAGAGGACTGGTGGTGTCAAGGCTACAGCTGATATCCGCTGAAACCAGATGCTCATGTGTGTCAAATAAAGCACCTTTTTTCTCTTGCTGACTAAAGGTAAATCTGAATATTCCCCTCATGTTTTAGGTCATTTAGATTTACCAACATTATTTTTATTTGCTAAACTAAAATGTCTGCCATGAGAATGACAGACAGGATATAACAGAAATTAAATTATGTATTAATTTCAGAGTCATAAGATGATGTTGTTATGTTACACTTAAGGGGATTACCTAACAAGGCGAGACCTTAAAAACAATCATAATTACGGAGAATAGCACCGAATATGGCGAAACATACAAAACAAAAACCCAACCACCCAGGGAACATGACAAAAAATTTAATAAATGAATCCTACATTGTAGCAAGTGGGTTTGAAAAAAAAAAAAAAGTTTGCGATTTGAACAGCCTCGACTTTATTTCTGAAAAAAAGAAAATGGAGATTTTTTGTTTGTTTGTTTGTTTCCCTCAAAATATTGATTTCCTCCTTCCTGTGAACCGCCATCATGCATCATCTTGTCTTTTGAGCTCTATGTATTGTTACACAGCTGGTTTTTAACAATGTGTTTCTCTCCCCTCTATATGTTCAAAACTTAAGAAGATTGTTAGTTTAATGACATAAAAACCATCAAAAGTAAAAATAAATAACTTCCTCTGTTTTCTCTGTATTGCTGACACAGTCAGTATTGAACTTGGGACTTCGGCCTTTCCTAGGTCTGACTTCCAGGAATATTTGATTTGTTTCTCCAACTTGAAACTCAAGAATTACAACTTTATGGTAAAACGAAACACGCAACAACAATAGAGGTGTAGTGCCTCCTGGAGATAGAAAATAGCATATTTTGTGCTGAATCTGGCATCAGGTCAATTTGCCGTTTGCGCACCCATCTTATCTCTATGCATTGACATTTCATCCCTTACAAGCATTGCTTACCTCCTGTAAACAAACAATTTATATTTGTATAAAAGAACAACTATAAAAACAGTTTACATTTCTTCAAAGATACACATTTTCTGAGCAACCTTCTGGAGGTTGATGTGATTTTTCTGCCATCGTAACAACAGACCACGAGGAGAATATAGAAAATTACTGTAAGCCATTTCTTGTAAAAAGGGCTGCTGACTTGTCTAAATAGCATAAATCATTTTACAAAGTAGCATCGTCAAAAAACTGAAATAATGGCGACTGCTTCCTAACAGAAAGTGCCTCATTTGTTTTGGATGGAATCAATGTTTTTACTTGTTTTCCATGGCTTTGCAATGGTGACTGATACATTTCCCAGTCTGTTTCAGAATGCCTCTGCAACATTGTTCGGAAAAGAGCCAAAGCGGCTTTTTGTACATTTTGCCAACTTACTCATTTGCAGTAAGACTTGCAGATCTGCTGACACAAATCTGCAAATCTTTTGTTGTTTTTTTTAAAAATTAGATAAAATGGCTCAGGCTCAGGAGCAGCCTTAGGTTCAGATCTCAATTTTCATAATTTACAAACCAAAACCATCTGTCTAAAGATCTTCTTTTTCATTTTCTAAATACTTATTTTAGCAGCTTGTCATCACATTAATTAAAATAAAATTAGATAATTTACATAAAAAAAACAAACATCCGGCATCATGATCCCAAAAGGAAAAACATGAACTTGTCTAAAAACAGAAACCATTCACTATTCATTTATCTTTGTTTATTTACTTCACAACCAGATCATAATATCAAATCAGATTTTCTGTTTGCTAGTTCGGCTTTGAGCTGAAGCAAACACAGCATCCATCGCAGCATCATCGTCATCACACTGATAAAATGTCAACATGAGCTACACCCACTGCCGCTGCAGCTGCCACATGAGCAGATAAATTTAAGGCAGCATATGGCATAATTCCTGGGGGCTATTAAAACGTTTGACAGAGGCCCTCAATTCCTGGTGCTATGAACCCATTTAAATCTCTAGAGGGTGATCAATATATGGAGAGTGTTATTTGTGACTTTGTGCTTGAATTTTATTGCAGAAAATCCTAAATGTCTAGATATTTACAAAGGCAAGTTACTCCAAAATAATAATAATGAAAAAAAATATTCCACAAAATGAAACCAAACCAAGCAGAGTAACTTTAACTTTAACTTTTACATGTTGTCTGTAAGCTATTGAAGTTGCGATTATTAAAAAATCATTTTTTCGTGGTAAAAGTGTTTTCAAACCTTCAATAACCCATTACTGAGGGTCTGAATAACGGGTTCTTTAAAATTGCTCTTTTCAGAACATTTTTTTTAAAACAATGAGAAATACAAATCAATCCTTTTTTTTAGACCTTGTATGAGAAGAATTACATATCAATTCTTTTCTGTGCATCTTGTTTTATTTATTGCTTGACAAAGAAATTCTGCACAAAACCTTTAACAGTTCTAGCTCAGTCCTTGTTAAGTACTGGCAGTGTTGAAGCTTTGGGCGGGGCATGTGTTTTTCTTTTTCTAACACCTGAGGTTGGATTTAAACTTGAGAACTGATAGTGTGTACTTTTTTCCAAACCATGGATGTACTTCCAATTAAAAAAATGCAATCAACAGAAGACATTCTTTAAAAATGTCTGATATTAGCCTTGAATGTCAAGATCACACCCTGCAGACGTATGAAGACTTGCTTGTTAACCCTATTGCCATGTTTTGATGTGTGAACGGCTCAAATGCAGCAAGAGGAGAAGGCAGTGGAGTGGAAATAGTCAGACAACCTCCTTGTATGATTAAGAACATAATCATAGAGGATGGGGAACATCAGGAGCAAAAACATTTAAATAAGAGCAAGAGGCAAGAAGCAAATATGACACTACAACGAGCAAGTTATCGCAAACCAGGATTATAAATAGAGGGAAGTTAATTACTGGCAAGGAAAGAGGCGAGAATGATTCCTGATTATGGAAAAGCTGGGAAGGAGAAGCCATAACGCAGGAAGCTGAGAAAAAAAGATCAGATAAACAACAACAGATTAAGAAATACACAGCAAATCCAGTAGGTCCAAATGAACTCCATCAGATTTGATTTCAACACGTTTAAAGCGCCTATATGGGTCCACAGCAGAAAGTGTTAATTTAACTCTTTTTGGAGAGATGATACCTTAACTCTAATTAAGTGTCAAATCTCAAATATGCTGGTTATTATTAATTATTATTAACACTAATTCAGTGTTAGATCTTAATACTAACTCTCACAGAGTATTTTTTTTAACTTCATATGAGTTATTTGTAATTAATATTAAATAGGTATTTTATTGTTTTGAACTTTTAAAGATTCTTTGGAAGATCAACATTTAAAAAAGAGGCAATGATTTTCGCAAATGCATTTATTTCAAAATGTGCACCATAACTACAAAACATATCACAATGTGGAATAAAATAATAGTTATAAACCATCTCAGAAAAAAATAATACTTACCAAGCACAGAGAGCAACTCAGACATGTGGAAAGTAAATTGTAAATTGTCCTGAAATGACTTCTCTTCAGTGGGAACCTGTGATTCTGGGACCGAGTCAGTGAATTAACTCCTTTAGTGTTAGAGCCACTGACTGATTTCTCTATGCAGACACAAGAACCTTGTGGCTCATGTTGTTCCACACTAGATACCTAAAAGTCTAGAAAAGCTACACACTAAGACCCTAGCTTAAATGCCATAAATAATATGCTAGAGAAAGTACAATGTGACCTTAGTTACAGATTTGTTTTGTTTACCTCCGGTGATACTGTGGAACTTTTTACTGAAGGTAAGTATTAAATGACAATCTTACGCCTTCCCATAGTTCTTTCTGAATTAATTTAGAAGCTTTTTAAAAACTCTAAATGGCTCATGTGGCCTTTGGCTGAACTTATTTATGTAAAATGCTGCATTGTGAATCAGAGTTTCACTAACAGCAACACAAAAACAGACTGAACTCATCGATTCCTATAAGGTGAATGCCTGGGGTCAAAGCAGCGTTGTGAAGGACATTCTGAGCTTGTTTTCTGTATCCCTAAGTGATGCAAGTAGCTGCTTAAAGGATATTAGGCAGCAACATAATGCACAATGACAAGGTGACTGTTACTGGCCCTCTGAAAATACCATCTCATGAATGCACTCAACTCAGTACTTGTGCAACTGGACTCCCCATTCTTCGTTTCGTATTCCTCTCTTCTTCCAGGGACTTTCTGCAGTTTTGTTGGTTTCCCTGTCATCTTCGCTGATCACCAGCTTGAGACGGCAGCACACTTGTATAATGCTGTTCATCACAGATTTCCTTCAGCGCCCGCAGACGTTTCTGTTCCAGCGACTCAGAAATAAGTCTTGTCGTCTCAAATCGTCTCCTCGCTCGTCTCCGTCTTTCCACATTCTTTCTCTCTGATTCATCAGCATGAGAGACACGGGCAATATCTGACAGCCACTGCGGGTCATTGGGCCGCTTCTCCACTGTTTGTGTGTGTGTTGTGTTTCTGAGTCCGAGACAGAGGGAGAGGAGGGAGCCTTTGGGCTAGCGAGGAGGAAAACGAAGTGGAAAATACTCGGGGCAGCATTGTGTCACTGGTGGAAACTACCAGAACCGAAAAGACTGAATGAGTCTAAAAGCTCCTTCAGAACTTATTCAGGTCACGCTTAGGGTATCAACAATGAAGTAATGGAGATGACCTTATCTGCATGTTTAGATGAGAAGGTTATCACTGTTTTTGTTACTTAAATCAGTTCCCTCGGGATGGCTGGAGCTTGCTTCTGTCCTAGTTTTAAATCTGACTGCTGTGCTCAGTCAGATTGTTTTCCTTTAGTTCTCAGCAGCTGTTCAAATGATTAATTTGAGCTGTGATTTATGTGATCCTCTCTAAATGTACACTAGTGGAATTTATGTAAACATCATCTGTGAGCAAAGAGAACGTGTCCTTCATTATTTACCATTTGTTTGCAGTCTCAACTATTTTTCACAAATATGATGAATAATGGACAAACTGTCTCTCCTCAAAGTAGGAACATTTGCGACTTTCTTCCTACTTCCTAGCTGCCTTTTCTCAGTAAATTACTAGAACAAAGTTGTGGGAAACCAGCTGAGATCGACAAGGGTCATGTCTGGAACCCTTCATTTCTCCTTTTCACATTCTTCCATTGGCTGGCATTATTCTGTCCTTTTTTAATATATCTTATCACATCTATGCAGAGGACATCTAGTTGCGTGTACCTTTTAAAGCGCATCCGCTAGATAACCTGCCGTTGTCCTTATGTTTATCTTGGCTCAGTGATCGGCTCTTCAGGTATTTTCTGATTTTAAGCTCAAACAAGATAAAGATTTTGATAATAGCTCCTGGTCACCTGCAGTCTAAACTCAATTAAGGCCCAGCGACTAAATCTAATGTTAAAATCTAGGAGCTACTTTGACTCCTCATTAGATCTTTACTTACACATCAAATGTTTCTCATTCACGTTTTTTAAAAATAATAATAATAAAAAAGAAATTGCATTTCAGAAAAATGTGACATGGTCTCTTCAACGTACAAAACTGAGGGCCTTTCAGTCTGTGGCTCCTAAACTGCCTCAGATGTTTGCTTTGTTGACTCTGGAGGTTTATTAAAAAAATAAAATAACAAGAAAAAACCCAGCTGAAAGCCTCTTTGTCCTCCAAAACTGTAATATTTGTGTAATATATGTAAGATTTCATTGTGCTTTTGTGTTGGTTTTAAGAATATGTAGATATCAACAGTAATTTATGTTGCTCAGCCTTATGTTGTATTGCATATATGAAAGGTGTTTCATACATTTAATTTAATTTTAGTGATCAATGCATTTAACTGACTATCTCACTTATTAATTAAAACAATACAATATATGCCTTTTTTATCAAATGTACTCAAAACTGAGTTGTATGAGCTTTGGAAACATTATGTCCTATCTTGCCATGTTTATTGATGATGTGCAGCATTATGTTTGGTTTGGCCATAGAAAACTATTTATTGATGCGTAAGCCATTTATCAAGAAAAGTAGTAGTTTAGATCAAAATTCCCAAGTTGGGGCACAATCTGATTAGCAGAAAAATAATAAGCAAATACTTTTCAGTCTCAGTGGAATATTAAAAAAATGTCTTGAGTCCATTGATGGTTCTGTCTCTGGTTACTATTTTATGTTTTATGTTTGTCTTTGTGATTTGCTAAAAAAAAAAAAAAAAAGCAACATGGATTGTTATAACCCATTTATGATAGTATCAGCAGCATCAATATGGACTTTATTGCTGTTAGCAAGGCCATGATTTAGCATTTGGGAGTTATTTACTAATTTTGAGGCTTGAAGTCGCAATTGCAAATTATGACTGGAGATAATCTTTTTGATCAAGGACTGTCCTGCACTTTTTGTTAAGTAAAGTAGATATTAGAAGTATAATTAAAGTACACATAAAAGCCTAAAACCTGGAAACCTCAGGCAATTAGCCCGAGTTTCAAACATTTACAGCACTTAGCAATTCCATTAATTTGTCAGTCTCACTTTAATGGAGTCTGAGTAATTGTAAAAAAGGATGCTAATACTGAAGCTAAAGAGTAAGGCAATCCTCTGGCTTTCAAGTAGTCTTGTAGTCAATAAATGTGTATATAATTATTTTCTGTATATATGCAGTCAGAAAGTATTTGATTGTAATTTTGAGATTTATCAAAATGACAAGGAAAGAAAACTGGATGGAAAACTCCACCCAACACATGTACCTGCCATCCTCTATTTTTTCCTTTCTCCAGCTATAGAAATTACTTGAAAAATATTTCAGATGTTTTTAGACTTTGTGTGAAATCCTGGATGGTGTCCACCATCTTGAGAACCCAGCAACAAAGAGGCTCTTCTCCTGGCTGCTGCTCTGTGAATTAAATCAATACAAAAAGGAATCTAATGAAAACAAAAGAGAGAAGAGAGAAGAGAAGATGCAAGTTGTTTGAGTCAACCTGACTGACATTTGCTGGACACAATCTGAGCAATAAATAAATAAATCTTTCCAAACGTTGTTTAAAAAGCTATTTCACACCTTGTTCTGTAGCTTGTTCTCTTACAAACCTGTGTATCTCGGTCGTGTGTGTGTGTTTATGATCACTGGTGGTAACTTTCCACCACAGAGAAAAAAAACACAATTAAGTATTCAGCACTCATTCTACAGAGCTTTGTTTCCACGCTGCACTGCACAATGACAGGAGCTGTTCGAGGCGGCTGCAGTGATATTAAATCATTTAGATAATGTGTTGACCTGGGGGGAGCTCAGACACAGATAACCTCGGCAGTTACAATAGCAGGAGGAGAGGATGTGACTGGACAGTCAATACACACTGCGCTCACAGACACAGAGCATCACTAAAGCTCCATAGGAATTCATATATTATTCATATTCGCTGCCGGATCACATTTAGCGCTCGTCTGTGAGGTGGAGAGGTCTCGGCTTGGACGGGTTAGCTTATTTAGGAGTGCCACAGGGCAGAGCCACCTTTTGCTATTTAGCTGATATTAAGAAGTTTTAAGAGATTTGAGGTGTTCATAAGCACTTAACTGAAAAGTATACCAAGTTCTTCTGTAAGCACCACTTAACACTGTGTGTGACAAGGTGCTTTGCTGCATAGGACAAAAAAAAAAAAAGACCCAAACTGAATGGACTTTCTTTTCTGAGAAAGTTTGTGAAAGAGTAGGAAAATGCTGAGGAGCACAACAACAAAGCTCCCCTGTTTAGCTGAGAAAATGAATACAAACTGATAGTAACGAAGCGACTTCTTGCATCTTGAGTCTTCCTGTTGCGAGCAGAGTGGCTCTGCCTCTCCACTATTTATCAGTCCTCCTACTCTCACTTATTTAACACTATCAAGATTTTTGTTTTTCTTCTACTGACAACATTTACTCTCATCAGAGAGATAGTAAAAGTTTTCAAAAATGGTCCCACCTCTCATATATATCTCTCCCTGTTAGTCCTGGCAGAGTTGCAAGTAAGTGAAATTCTGTCATCTCCTGAGGTGCTTGCTGATTTTCAATTGCACTAAAAAAAATATGTTGCTCAACGTATATTACAAATGTTTAAATTGCTGCATGTACTCACATCAAAGCTGCAGCTTCTTCTTGACAGCAGAGCCTGTCGTGAATGCTCAGTTTGGTTAGCATGGCCACCGACACTGTCAGATGAACTGAAAGTTTTCCCTGGAGCAGTGCGTAAATGAGCACGATTGAAAGGCTACGATTGATTGTTTTTGACAATAATAATGCATTTTGTCAGCTGGCATTAGTAGGTCAGGGAGGAGCTTGATCTTTTTACTCACCGTCACAACAGTGACAGTTTTAACAGATATGTAAAAAAGCACTTTTTTAAAAAAAAAATAAAAGTTACATTTTGCATCTTAAGCCCTCCCTTGCTGAAATTACAGATGTAAATATTTTGGTGTGTCCCTACCAGATTTGCACGTCTAGAAAATGTTTGGCTCCAGCTTAGCCAGACTGAATTAATAATATAATTCATCAGCAATTTTAAAGTGTTGCCCCAGATTTAGGCATTCATGCGAAAACTGGAACAAATCCTGAAGACTCTGAACTCTAGCGTCACTTTAAAGACCTTCCAGTAAATTATCTCATATCTCTGACTCATCATCTGCACTCTGAGCCTAGAGTCACCCCACTGGGTCAGTCCTACTGCTTCTGTTGTAATTATGCTTTGGCCTCAGCACTTTCTTTTCCATCCTTGACGTTATGAAATTCTTATGCTTAGATCTGCTAACTGCACTGCATGCTATGCTGGCCTGAAGCTCTCAAGAAGCTAAAAAGAGGAACATTTCTTCAGTAGAAAAGTTTATTCACATAGATCTACTTTCCCTGCAAATGAATAACAATATGGTTTGCAACTCACCAGCTAGCTATGCTTGACTCACAAACACTGACTGGGTTTAGCATTAAGAATTTTTTAATATTAAATAATTGCATTCAATCATGTTTGTCAAATGTAATGATGAGCTTGTGAAATCAACAGTAAATCAAACTCTTCTGACAGGAAGCCATTTTAGACTTCCTGTCTGCTTTGTGTTTTTGCAGACATGATAGATCATATAAATCCAAAGTCCTATCGGAATAAATTATTGTCATTGACTATAAGTGGTACAATAACTGCCAAACTATCATTTAAATCAAGGCAGGATGAAAGCAATTTATCTAACTGCAGGAGCCATTCACCTGCCTCTTACATAAGTGTTCACTTTCATTCACTGCAATGTCTGTGAGTGGAAGGATTTTTATTTTTCCATAGCATTAAAACTGGGGATGCACATTGGAGCAGGTTTATCCAAGCCAGGTTTATCTGCATGGGATGTGCTGCTTCTCTCAGACTGTCTCCTTCCACAGCCCAAAAATATGAATTTTACATTAATTGTCCTTAGGTATAAGCGTGTACGTGGATGATTTGTGGTTTTCCATTTAGTCTTTGATGCACTGGGGATCTGTGCAAGGGGTGCCCCACCTTTTGCCCAGTGGCCACTGGAGCCATCACCTCTGCAACCCTGGACTGATAAGTACATGTAGACAAGTGGGTGGATGGCTAATTGGCTGGATAGACCTATAAAAGTAACTTGGAGCAAGAAATTCCTCCTTAATATGCAGTGGTTTTGCACACCAATGAGGAACTTGAGTAAACATTCTTGTTTTTCTTCTACTACATTAAAACCACACTCGTTTTAATGAAGAAAGTTGTCTCTCCCCCAAATAAAACTGCAGCATGAAAACACACTGAGCTACTTTTTCTTTTGCTCCTCATCATCTGCCAGGTTTCAGACTCATGCAGCGTTATAGATTGGCTGACACTGACATCCTGCCACCCTCCTCCAGCTGACTTAATTAACAAGTATACCTCTGATACCAAATGAAGTTTAGTACAGTATGTGTGTGTGCGTGTGTGTGTGTTTGTGTGTGTGTGCTCACTCAGAGACGTGATGTTAGAAGCCCTGTGATGCAACACATCAAGGCAAATGATGCAGTAGGATGCTCAAGCCTTCCACTTGAGTAAACTCAAACCCTGTCTCTCAGTCCTAGCTGCCCTGACAGGCCTGGTGGTGTATTTATGATCCACACCTGGCAACATCAGCAGATCCTCAGCTGCTCCAGCCTAATGCTTTCTGTTATCAAGGTTGGATCAAAGAGAAAACTGCAATTGCCTTAACACTGCACAATTTTGTCCAAATAGTTTAACTACAGGAAATATTTTTGCTTGGGTTTTACAAATAGCGTAAAATGTTGAGTGCTGTGTATTGGACAGGACTGGTGATAATATTTTAAAATAAAAGGAAAGATCACAATCAGTTCTCAAAGTTTGACATTTTTAAGGGTTAAATGCTGTAAAGGACCTGAACTCTTCCCCTCCATCACAGAAGCAATTAGGACGGCGAAGCTCCTGATGTGAATGTTAAAAATGTAGGGTTAGGTTAAAGCCTCAAGGAAAACTGGGTGAAATGAGCTTAGGTCAAAACTATTTACTAACATTTGTCATTTCAGTCCAGTCATCAAATCTCTATTGAAGGGAGCAGGGACAATTTTCATTTCATTAACCTTTTTAACTGCTGACCTATAAACTAACCTTTTTAAGATTTCCTGAACTCAGTACTGCTAGTTAATCTCTACATGCCGACTCATGCTTTGTAGCAGCAGCAGTTCCCAAACATCATATTTATGACTGTGGTGCTAGCATTTACAATACTCTCTGTAAATTGCATGTATTATACAAACTTATAGATAAAGTGGATGCACTGCAGTTAGGTAGGTAAATAAAATGCAGTGCTATGTTTGTAAATAAAAAATAAAGTTTAGTATAAATCAAAGAGTTAGCATTGTATAAATTAGGCTACTTACAATATTTCACAATACTCAGCACATGCTAACCTTTTTATCAAAGTCCTTCCAAGAACATCAAACCTTTAATCCCATTGATTATGAAGTGCAAGAGATGCATAAAAAAGGTAAAAACTGTGAAACATGGGGTAATTTCTTATTTTTTAATGTACAGTTCTTTTGCAGAATTCCTCCCTCAGAAAGCTATGTGCAAATATTTGCTGCTGTTGTGCATGGGACAGACAGACTATGGTTTTGGGGGAAGTCGGGTTTTGAGCTGGGCTAGGGCTGGATTACGCCTGCCTGACTGGGCTGCTTTGTGCCTTCGGCAGAGAATGCAGCTGATGGGCAGGGGAATGGTGAGAGGAGATGGAGTTAAGAGCAGGGCCTCGTAGCTCTGTGTGAAAATCTGTAATTCAAAGCTGCTGCAATCTTAGCAAGATTTCAGCACTGGTGTTATTGCTGCTCTGCATGAAGAGTTAATGCAGAAATGTCAAAGTGAGTCCATTAATGAACGTAGTGTCAAAATCTTTTCATATTCCTTAACGTTTTCCACATTTTTCCACATAAAAACCACACATTTTGAACTACTTTATTGAGATCTTGGGTGAGAGCAGAAGAATTATGTTGGTAAAATTAAAATATGTCCCGGTTTTGAAAAATGTTTCTTAATTATAGTGACTTCTCTCCTCTGTACTGTTATCTGCTACTTTTAGCAGGCATTGAAGTTTGAGATTACATTGCGACAAAAAGTGTAAACGCTCAAGCTGCGTAAATACTTCTGCACTTCACCGAAACAAACACTGAGGCGAAGGCAGTGATGCCATAAATCATGAGGGTATTCTGTCAGGAAGAAACATTTCCAGGGATCCTAACAAGCATTTTATTGAAACAGATCGCATCAAAGGATGCATGTGAGTGTGGATGATTTTCATAATAACTCAGTAAAAAAGTGAAAGCAGGGATTCTATTGGATCTAAGACAGTTACACGACGAAGGCCTCGTCAGAGCAGAAGAGAAAATTCTTAAGGTGTTTTTGAGATTCTGTTTCCCCCTCAGAAGCCTGTCAAACTTTGTAAAACAACAACAAAAACAAGACTGTCTGAATGTACTTTACCTTCCCGGAATGTGTCAAGTGCCCTCTCGTCTGAAAATAGCATAAGAGAATCGAAAATGTCACAGCACTTCCAAAGCAAAGACGAGAAGGTTTTGCCCGGATGTAGACAGAGCTCTCTGTCAGCCGGCCCCACATAAATAAAGGGTAAAAATGAGCCTCAGCCTTGAGCCATGTAGTGTATGGGAGACGTCTTTTCTCATTCTGCCTGCCATCTTATAAGCCCCAGCCCTTGCAATCTTGCCATCTGTCAGCTGTGACCTACCGGTGGCATGAACGAGGCAGTGAGCCAAAGGCTGCAACTGGAAGGAGGCGAGCGAATGAAAGAAATGAGGTGAGCAGGAAATGGAGGAGGAAGAACAGAATAAGAGATGCAGGGATTAATGGACAATGAAGGCGAGTCAGGAGGAAGCATAAGGCAAGAGGAGGAGTGATCTGAGTACACACATAATCCCTTGACCAATAAAGTCTCTGCGCAACATCCCATCTGTTGACTGAAATGTTTTCATATTCATAAAAGTTTAACATGCTAATAGCTGCAGGGCCTTAAAAGATTACTCGGACATTGTAAAAGATGGCTAAAAACAACAGAAACAAATTCATAAACAACTGGAGCAGTATGACAGTTTGATCCTTATAGATACATTTGCAAAATACTGTTTGCTTAAAGAGGGAAACAGATCAGACTTCAACCTGAGTTGATGTTGTGATTCTGACTTTCATCAATTCTTTTTACATCTTTTAGGAGGAAAAAATGTGTGCAATTTTTTTTTTTTTTTTTGACAGAGAAAGTAGTCTTAAAACCAAAAAGAAAAATACTAATGATTATGCACCAAAGCATAATCTCTAAATCACAAATGACCTTTATTAAACTAAACAATAGCAATTCCTGTTGCTGCTGAATGCTACAGATTGAAAATACAATGAGTTCCTAGTTTTAATGCATTCAATAACGAGATATAAAGAAGTCACATTTATCCGTTTATTGGTGTTTTATCTATCTGTGATTGCAGTGGCCTACGTCTCTAACTGAATTACAGGAATGTGATCAGCAGGAATGGATCTAAACTCCAGCAAACTGTTTTGAGATGGACGAACAACCAAAATGCCTAAACAAGTCACAAGGTTTAAAAAGCAGCTTTACCACATATGAAGGAAAAGAACATAAATATCTTGTCTACTACTCTTGTATTTAGCTAACAGAAATAAATGTGATATTTCTGACATAAAACAAGTCTGCCATAGTGTGAAAAAACAAAGCAAAAGGAAAAACAATTGATGATTAGTGTGCGATGTACTGGTGCTTTCTTAGGATTTTTGCAGCACTGTGTTTGACAAAGCAATCTGGCTGCAGATCTTGCATAAAGTCCTGCTTACAATAATATGTTTTTTTATACTCTTCATGTTGTTTTATTTAGCCATCGTTGCTTTTTTTTGTCAGCATTCTAAAAATCACTAAATGTTTGATGTATTATTATAATTTTTCTAAAATTCTTGAGCTGTTGTGAGGTTATGTTTCTAGAAAGTACCTTGCTATGGCTGTTAGAGACACAACCCATGACTAACACACAAGTGATGAACTTGCTGTTTCAGTTGATGAGAAATGTAACAGACAGCTTGAGACACAGAGTCTCTCGCCTGAGATTCGGCTTAACCACATCATCATGTTTAAATAGATTTGCAATGATACTTAAAAATCCAGAATGAAAAGCAATTTGCATTGGTTTAACAGGGAAAACCTCTTTTAAGTTATTCAAACAAGATACCAACGTGTTTTAACCGTAAGTGCATTTGTTTTGTGTCTAAAAGTTTATGTGGGCCTGTACCTTTAAGAACTGTGATGCTCTTCACATAGCTATTAGTCAGGGCTCGCCCAGGCATATCACAATGCAGCATGGTTTAAATGCCAAGGAGTAAAAACCAAGTTGTAAAACATCTTTTAAAAGTGCAGAGAGTTGAAAAAAACTTAATATGAAATCGCCTGTGGTTTCAAAGTTTAGGTCACAGTAACATTTAAAGACAAATCTCCTCTATGCTCGAATGGCTGCCAAGGAGTGTGCACAGTCTGAGAGGTAAGCGGGGGACAATCCAAATAACGCTTTAAAGACAAGAATGTCTGAAAATAATTTCAAAACACACAAGTAATCAATGCAAAGAAGATAAAACACATGTGAGGTGTTTGTGTGTGTGTATCTCTCTGGAGCATTTTAGACTAGTGACAGATAGTCTACCAGCTAACTCTACAGCATAAAGTATTTCAGGAGTCTATTCCACATAAAATGAATACAGGAATCACTTTTCCATAGCTTGGAAATGGCGGAAATCCTTGAAAAAGGCCTTCAGCTGCAAACAACTGGTTGCAACTGTACTTTTTGTTGGTTAGATTAAAATATATCATCAAAAATGACGCAAGTGTTGTTTTTGGAAACACACAGACAGATGTTCCAAGTTTTTGCCCACTTATACCAATCAGAGTTTCACATTTAGCCAAATCACAAAGAATACAACGCGGTGACAACAGACTGTATGAACGTGACATTGTCAGATCAGGCCGATCTCAGATATGGTTTCCAGGCAACACCAGAGAAGCTTTTCTGCGCCTACATGCGAGGACGCTGACCTTACCAATCCTGAAAGGCTCTGCATAGTTATTGAAACAAGAGTGTTTTTCCCCAAACTTCCATCCACCAAGCAAGAGGAGCGTTTAATGAAGCCGACAGTGGGCTCCCGCTGTGTTGCTGTTTGCCTGCTGTGATTGCTGCTCTCGCAAGAAATAAACGCAGTCCTGGAACTCGCATTCAGAGCAGTTTATCTCATTTGTCTATAAAACTGTTTTATGATTCTGACATTATATTGGCTATCTACCTACTGCTGCTTCTCAGTTGTCACTTTTATACTGTCTGTTTTTTTACACTTAGCTGATTTCACATTAAAGGTACTCTAATACAACCAGTGTGTCATAGTCCCAGGGGTAGCATGTAGGGCGATATCACCGGCTACAACATGTCACGACTCTTTCGAGTCTAGGTAAATCCACTGTTATTCCTAAAAGGTCCTCTGGGTCTTAGTTATTCATGAGGCTTAGCAGTTAAATGTTCCCTTAGAAAATGTGACATCTTTTTATCACAGTTCTGTCATCAGTTGTGATAAAAAGCTGCGCAGCCACAAATAAATGGCGACATGTACACTTTATTTCCACAGTTAAAAACAATAAGCAGGCTGTTTAAATATATGTGTCTGTTCGTTTCAGGGGCTTGTGTGGCTTTATAGTGCTTCATATGCATCATCCAGACAAACTAAGGATTCATATTAGGGCTAAACGAATATTTTAGTAATGAGTAATCTATCGATTATTCTTACGAGTAATCAAGTAATCAGGTAAAATAAAAGATAAAATAAAATATTGGTAAATCTGGCATAACACCAGTTACTATCAGATATCAATATCAGTCTAATTTTTTATTTTTGAGCATCTCTAACAGTTACTTTTCTGTTATAAGGAAACCAATCTGTAACAATAATAGCTCATTTTCTGAGTTAACCTGAAGAAAAGTTATACAAAGATCTGAAATTATATACAATTTAATAATAAAGAGGCAGGCTCACAAATACGCTTATAAAAAATGTCTATGATCCAGCTTTTAGTTTATGTATTCCTCTTCAGTCAGTTTAATAGATTAACTCTCAACTTGCCCCAAGCTTTAGGTTTGAGAATATGGAAAATGTCACCTGGACTGGGGGGTTTGGGATGGTTGTAGTATGAATACTTCAGAAAAACTCTATAAAATTAGAAATCATCATGTAGCCAGAACTACACTGGCTTCCAATAAAATATTAGCAAAACAATGTTTCTTATGGCATAAAATTATCTATATAGCATGAGATTTAGGCCTGTCACAATAACAAATTTTGCCACATGATATATTGTCCCAAAACTTATTGCGATAAGCGATAATATTGTTGCTTTGAGACAATTTTAAAGTAATATAACAGTAATAATGGAAAAACAATGCAAAAACACATTCTCAAGGATCAATAAACCTTAAATTCTGATGAACATTTAAACATTGGAACTGGAAGACATTTTAAATATCCAAAAATAAATAAACAAAACAACAGAAACAACAAATAAAATTAATTATGAAGACTCTGTTGACAAAATTGTCTTTCGAAAAATGGGATAGATGATACCAAAGCAACAGTCTGAAGACCAGTTTTGATAGAAAGACAGAGAAAAAAGAAAAACGATTGATTTATTGTTTATCGCGACAGGCCTCGTGAGATTAAATTGAAAAAGTAAGATAGCAACAAAAATGTTGTTTGGTCAATTGTAAAACATGGGACTTTACTGCCCAGATACAAAAAATGAATAATGCTATTCTTCATAATAATTAAATAATTTAAAAAAATAATTAAAATCCAGATTCTTGCCTTTTAAAGCACAACAGAACCCCTAAGAGACATAATGTTCAGGATTAAAATCAACCATCAGGTTATTTACGCCCATCTTTGAAAGGTTAATCTGAGCTTACTTTATTTCTGTTCTAAGATATTAACACACAGACCTGAGATTGAAGGCAACATGAGAAAGTGTCGTCATAGGCATTACACTGGCAGCTGTTTGCACCTGTTAGCCAATTCCTTTCTCTTCAGTCTCCAGTCGACTGCCAGCTAAAGCCTGACTTCACCAGCAGCTTAGCTTTCATATGTTATTGCAAAGACTACAAAAAGAGCATACTTGAACTTGATATCCAGGTGGATTTGACTGTCCCCTGGAGAAAAGAGCTGTGTATGCAGAACTAATAGCAAGGAGAGGTTGAGCTTAGAAAGGCATGCAAAGTGTGGGCCTAACGGGGATGGCTGCACACTCTTCAGCGGCCAATCCCTCTGTCAAGCCTTCAAGCTCTTTGGCATCACAGGACCACACAGGGAAGAAAGCCATCAGAAACATCACAGGGAAAAAAATACCAGTACACAAACTGTAGCCTGATCAAACAGGGGCAGACCAAATGGGCAGCATTTACTTTGATGGTACACCGTCTGAAATGTGAAAAACGTAGTTCAGAGCAGAATAAAAGCCAAAACATTTCAAGAGTTGTGTGAATGGTATCAAAGAGAATGAGAAAATGCTGCTGAGGGGTGAAAGAAATACTATCTAGGAAATTCAATGTGAACCTCTCTAAACAGCCTCAACTCCTATTACCTTGCAGACTCCCAGACAAACAGAGTCTGGAAGATAAGTTCAGATGCATGTGTAGGCTTTCACAGGACAAGGATAAGCACACAGCAGCCTCCTGTGTTTGAGTAGCCCCCTCCGCATCCTCCCTCTCCAGCCTTTAGTTCCTCTTCAGTGGCATGACACCCTGACTTGGATTTCCAGACAAGCTCCAATTCTGTCAATCACCTTTAATGCCTTCAAGACAGCCCCTGTCTGCTGCATGTCTCATTGCAGTCACTCTTTACTCATTTACCTCAATAGATTCTTGATGTCACACTGCCGACATCAAAATCGCCTTCCGTCCTTTTTGATATGTATAAAGTGGACAGATTGTACTTCTCTCTCCTTCAGTCTGGTTTAATTGGAAAATTATTTCACATCCAGGTTTTCCTGTTTCATTGTACTTTCTTTTATTGGATAAAGTTTAGCAGAGTTAAATCAACACAACATCAACATGAAAAATTCAAACACTTCCATTCTCACATTAAATGGTCCAAAGGATTTTTTTTATTTCTAAAATTGCATTTGTGCAATCTCTCAACAGAATCACGCCTGGAAGTTCATCTCAACTGTGAAGAAGGTAGCTATTACGGCTCATTAACCTCTTCTGCCCCTTTCACATAGAGCGGGGCAATCCTGAAGTTACAGACGAGGAAGCCCAGTAGAGAGCAGCCTGGCCTGGGCAGATGGCAACCCACAACCCCCTGAGGTGAGAAGGAGAAATGGGAAGCACTTTCAAACTAACTGAAACTAGTGAGATGTGTCGGGCTGATGGCTTTAAAAAAAAAAAAAAAAGAAAAAGAAAAGAAAGTTATACGCTTCTCTTTTTCAATTTTCACAATTAAAACTTGCAGGAAAAGTTTTATTGGTAAGATTAAAAACAATACAGCCGTAATGTTTGGTTAGCGACATTCCACCCATAAATAGTATCAACGGTGGAGCAACCTTTCCATTTATAGGACTAACATTGTTACTAATCAGCCTTTTGCATTTTTTCAGTATTTAATTTGTGAGCTACATATGGCATTAAAGCTTCAGTGAGCATTTTCTTCTGAACATCCATCCATTTTCTTTCACCCTTGTCCCTATTGGGGTCGGGAGTTGCTGGTGCCGATCTCCAGCTACATTCCGGGCGAGAGGCGGGGTTCACCCTGGACAGATCGCGCAGGGCAACACAGAAACAAACAGGACAAACAACCATACACATACACCTAGGGAGAATTTGGAAAGACCAATTAATCTGACAGTCATGTTTTTGGACTGTGGGAGGAAGCCGGAGAACCCGGAGAGAAGAAACGCATGCACAGGGAGAACATACAAACTCCATGCAGAAAGACCCCGGGCCGGGAATCGAACCCATGACCTTCTTGCTGCAAGGCAACAGTGCTACCAACTGCGCAGCCCCTCTTCTGAACATATAATTCCTTAAAAGATGCATGTATGGATGGTCAGGCTGTTGAAGCAACATATTTGTAGGGGCCTGTTGTAGTATGTGAATATCTTATTGCTTTAATCTAAACTTACTAGAAAAGTCATGCAATAGCCATGAAAACTAACTATGCTGCGTTGTTTCTGCACCCTGCATGTTGTGTGTGCGTGTATATGTATGCGTGTGCATGTACGTGTGTGTGGTTAAACATTTGCTGCTAGCTGTTCAGGGTATGCCTAGTGTGTGCATCTTTTAATCAAACTCAGATACTCAGGTATTTTTCCCACATTTTTGGCCTAAATATGAACCATTGTAGAAAGCTTTTTCTTTTATCAGCCAGAGTGTGAACAATGAAAAGCTAAAATAATGTGTGGAAAATAAACACAGGACTTGGTGTACACATGTGTTGGGAAGTTTGGGCTATTATTTCCCAGGCACAAACCACATTAGGTTTGTCTGCAATCAGGTCCACCAAACCTGTGATGCATTTGCAGTTATATTAGTAAAGACAGGCAGTTTATGGATGATGCTCTTTTACGCAGTCTACATGTGTTTGAGATCCAGCAAGTAATTGGAGCATGTCTGTGTCTGTGTGTGGATGTGTGTGCACTCAAGACTTTATTTTTGTGTCGAGAAGCTTTTACAACAACAGTAAGCCAGTGTTGCTTAGGCAAAGGTGCAGTACAATAAATCACTTTTGCTGTCTTTGCTGCTTGACTTTATTTGCTGAAAGGACATCTCAGCTGCATCTTCTTTACTTCGGGTGAATGAAAATCAACATTTTCTGCTTCTGGCACAACATTATGGTTTGCCGAGCCACTTTTGACCATTTGTTTCACTGTGCTTGACAACCATCTCCTTCTAAGTTTGCATTTCAGCAGCCCCTCAAAGTCTTGAGGAAAAAAAGTAGGAAATTATTCTACGACACAGTAACGGTGTTATTCAAGCAGGGATGACCTTGGGAACCCAACGTGTTGGGAGAGAGGCTGCATGCATGAAAAACATTTCATTTCCAGACTCCCGTATCTCAGGAGCCTCGATGTTGAAAATCAAGATAGATGGGTCATCGGCACACAGTGTTTGCACAGAAGCCTAGATGTGTTTATCAGAAATCCGTCATGTCACAATGCATAAACAAAACTATTTGAAATGTGACAACAGGAATGACTTCTATGATGTGATGTAAAAGGCAGATGGTAGGTAATCTAGTAGTATTGTTTGGGTCTAATTTGCATTATTTCCATTTGCTTTCATGTTTCTGACTGCCAAATAACTCCACAGCAGTGTGTTGAAATAAAAACACTGCAGTAATGAGAACCGAGAAGCAGATACTGGGTCAGTATTTGCTTGCCTGCAGAGGGATTAAGATTACAAAAAAAATAATCTGGTTGGCACAGATGGGAAAGACCCAGCGCCCCCACACAAACACATATTCATGACTTGTCAGCATTCAACAAAGGACAGACAAAGTAAACTGTGACAATTCTTTATGTAAATTCCCTCCCATACAAGTCTACCGTCCTGGTGCTAATAGGAACATGCAGTTTAAAAACGTATGTACAAAACCACAGGTCACCACAGGTGATCATGGCAAGGGATCTAGCTTTGGTAAGGACAATTTATTGAAATTCAAACTGTTTTAGAACGGGGAAGGAAGAGAATATAAGGAGCTTTGAACATGGCATCGTTGTTGGTTACAGATGCGTTGGGCTTGGCCTTTATTCTCACACGTAATCATCTCTCAGGTTTACAGAGAATGGTCTGAAAAGAAAAAGGGCCGAGAGACGAATAAGCAGATTGAAAAGCAAAGGTAGCTCAAACAACACTTGTTACAAACAAGGTATGCTGGATAGCACCTCTAAATGCACAACACAAAACCTTGAAGCAGACGTGCTACAGCAGCAGCAGTCCACACAAAGAGCAGCTCTTTCAGCTAAGAAAAAGAAACAGACTGCTATTTATGCAGGCAAAAAAAAAAAAAAAAATCAGACAATTACAGATTGAGAAATAGTCTGGTTTGGTGACTCACAATTTCTGACCCTTTTTGGTGGTTTAATGTTGTTTGAACTCTGAGCATCATTCAAGTATAATCATCTATTTAAGGACCACCTTCATCCCTTTGAGCACATTGCACCCATTTTCTGACGGCTGCTTCCTGCATGACGTTGCAACCATGTCACAAAGCATGATAAACCCCCTCGTCAGCAGAGGGGTAAATAATTGGGAGTAAATAATTCTGTGTTTCCTCTTTTAGCTAGCTGCATGCTTGTAAACACAGTACATGTGCGTGAAGCTAAGGTTAAAGCAAATGAAATGCTAGGGAACGCCCTCTTAGTCGTAGCTTAGATTAACAAAACGAATGTACTTTATGATTCTTCCAATTTATCAGATTAAATATTCAAAATAAAGTTTCTCGAATCTGAGCCAAGGTTACCATCATAGTGTTCCTCAAAAGTGTATTGCATAGAAACTAACAAAACACCTCCATCTATTAAGGAAGTGCAGTTTTAAACTACATTTAGCAATCTGCAAGCAATACATCTGTAAAGCTACCAGAGCAGACAGGCTGGATTACTAAGTGACCAGTTAAAATTGGCTTAATTTGTTACTCTACAATGGACAGAATGGTAAAATTGTATAATATTCTGCATAATAATGTCTTGAAAATTAAGATTTTAGGTGTTATTTAGTTAGATTTGCTCTATATATCAACATAAAGACAGAAGAATGTCACAGATAAAATTATACCGTAGTAAATATCTAATTTTGCAGCAGTAGTAACGATTGATGCTTTGCTACTTTAAATAAAAAGATACTTCCCAATTTTTCCTTTCACATTTTTGTGTCATTTCTATAAAAATCTGCTCAGGTTATTGTACCATAAAAATCTCCTACCAACCAATAGAAATCAGTCAAATATACATTAAATAGCATTTTCTGATTTTAAACCGGTTTACAGTGGAACTCATGTTCCTTCGATCATGGTGTGTGTTTATTGAACAAAATAAAAAAAATAGTCTTAAAAAATATGACTATCAAAAATATTAATAATATCAGTAAATAATCTCAGTGGTGACACTGTTATGTTTTTTTCCTGTTCTGTAAACAAAAACAATTTGGTCATGTTGTAGGTTCCAATCAAGCTTATTGTTCAGTCATACCAGCCCATGCCAAATCCCTTCATACTGAAAATAATCTGTGAATAATCCTTTATATCTAATCTACTCACTTTCTGTCAGTTTGGTCGGGTGGGTAAATAGCTTATTCAACAATGTTCATCTGTGTAGAATACTGAACGTGAGGATCTTGTGAATCTTTGAGCACATTTCTTGTCCAAGAAATGCCTTCAAAATCCCTAAAATGTTTACATGAATAAACAGCATGTAATGCTACCAATATTTTTTTCTCTACTCTAAAATTCACTTGAATCTGGGACTGCCTGCACACAAGTCATGTTTTGTTCTGTATGTTTTTTTATAGCTCCAAACCATATTTTACTTTTCTTAGGGCTTCCATCGGGCTTCGACGCAGACAAAAGAACATCTGTCAAATGACAATAACAAATAAAATATGTATTATTATTTCTCCTCCTCTTGCAACCCAATGTAGATATTGATTGAAGAGTATCAAAGGGTATCCTCAGGAAAGATGAAACATAAAAGCACAGAAAGACATGAGAGAAAGTCTTTTTTCATTAGGGAGCTCAGTCTGTTTATTTTTTATTCATTGTCTTTCTGTTGTTGTGTTTCTCTCTTACATACATCTCAACTTTGCTCTTTGAAAGCCAAATATATGTATTACTATATATTATTATATAATAATTATATATTATTTTAGTTTCTTAAGGGAAAAAAACTACTATGAGAAAGATATTTGTCCCTCTTGTTAAATTATGTATTTTTTGAAAGCTAGTTTCAGGTCAGATTACGGCCTGAGCAAAAGAATCAAAGGAGATCCAGAACAGAACCTGACATGAGATTGTTACCATCCTGGAATGTTTGAGCTTTGGGTTTCATTAGTGTTTTTATCGCTTCCTTGTCAATGACGTTTGTGTTCCTCATTACTGCTAACAAGTCTTGCCATATTTAGTTTCGCTGGTTTGCATTTTGTTTTCCAGCGACGTATTCTAATATTTCTGCATTTATCTCTCTTAGATTTATTGCCAGGTTTTCCCCTTTGGTTCCAGATCATTTGAGTCCATATTCCCGTCTGTGTGACTCATTATTCATCTTTAGGACTACAGAAAAGTGGGAACCGTCATCCACAGATGGAGAAAACATGAAGAAGTGGTCGAACATCCCCAGAAGTAGCCGATCTACAAAAAAGACCCAAACATTCGATTGGCTGACCTGCTCAGAACCTCAGCTGCATTCCAATCACCTCTTCCACAGTATTATATTTTTTTTTTGCCCTGTTGAGTGACTAAATCTACAGTAATGTGGAGAAAAATAAATAAATTCATGATGCTGTGCAGAACAATAAAGCAAAAATAATTAACACAATTTACAACATGAGATAGACTTATTATTTTTGATGCATGCATTTCCAGTTTTAATAAAAAAGTGCACATTTTTAAATATGACTTAAAATGATTGAATTGTGGAACTCATGGCTTCCCACACATGCTTCAATACAAATTGTTTTTTATTTTTCTCTACCGTTTGTGTTGCATGTTTAGATTTTACCTCTAAATGCTATGAGCCAAGCCTTCTTTTTTTTTTTTTTTACATTAGAGGCTTTACAGCATTAACTTCATTTTGTTTACAGGCTCTCACCTCAAAGCCTAAAGTTTAGGCAGAATAAAATAATTGTGCACAAGGAGTGTGCCAAGATTCCTCCAGAGTGACGTAAAAAGACTCATTGCCAGGCATATTAAAAGGATGATAGCAACCGCTGTCGCCAGGCGGCACAACCAGTATTTAGGTTGGAACAATTATGTTTTTTCCACACTGGATTCAGCTTTTATTGCTTGCTTTCTTTTATAAATTAATCCAGCATCTAAAAACTGCTTCTTTTTTTTTTTTAACTCAAGTTGTCTTTGTCTGATCTTAACTATTGTTTGCAGATCTACAACGTACACAAGCGATGCAAAAACAGGGGGAAGCTGTAAGGGAGAGAGCACTTTTTCCCCTGCACTGCATGTCTGCAGTTATATTTCACTACTTCGTCTCACTTGTCACATCATCATCTCAAGCTCTATTAGATCTCTCCTCCTTGTCTCCAGTTTCCTCCACAGGATCTCCCCCTTTCCTCTCATGTTTTACACAAAAAGATCTTCCCAGTCCAATGAAAGTTCGTTGCCTCACTTTCCTGTCAGAGACCATCTCGTCAACAGATATTTGGAGGCTGAAATGCTGACAGCTGACATGCTGGATGTGATCGCAGAGACTCCTGTCGAGCCTATTCATGCCTCTGAGAATCCCAGCTTAGCACAAAAACCACACATACACACTCTTGTCATCAGCTGTGATCTTGCCTATGAATAGATCCATCTGTATATGGGTGGTGTATAGGAGATGATTCGCATCATGTTTCTAGATTTAGATGAAGTCAAATGTGTTCAAAAGCCAAATCATGTTTCGCAGTTCCTGGAAAAGCAGACTTTAACTTCCTAAATCATTGTACAAATGAACCTTAAAATGGAAAAGATTTGCACTTGATGTTCCAGTCAACACTTTATGTCACTAGAAAATGAGAAATGTTTGGAAACTGACACTAGGTATCCCACTGACTTCACCTTTTGGAAACATGTTGATAGCTCAGTTCATTAAAATTTCAAACTGAGTGCAAGGTTTCTTTTTTCTTTTTAATCAACTCAGAAAAGATAAAAAAAACACAACTTTGTCAAAAAAAAAAACAAAACTTCATAATTCCCTTATTTTAAATTAAAACCAAAGTAATGTAACTACAATGCAAACAAAGCACAACATTACAGTTTTCTTTATCTTAACGTTATTGAATGTGTTATTTAAACAGACACACAATTAGCAGTACAACACAGATGTTGCCAATAGTTGTTGAAAACTGAATGTCTACAGCAGCTGCTACCTGATGTGGTTGGATTCAATCATTCTCATCATTTCTCGTCTTTCTACCAGAAAAAAACCCCCTAAATAATATGATAAAATAGCTATGTAAAAAAACTTACATTTTCATGGGAATATTGATAAGTATAAATTAATTTAAAAAACAGCATTAGAAAAGACTTCTACAAAAATACTATTAGTTTACTCTTAATTCATTAAGTAATAGTTGCTGCACCAGATATTGTCAACTTGTTTTCTTGTGCTTTTCTTTCAATCTTGTGCTTTTCTTCCTGTGCATTCACATTCCTGTGCATATTGATGCCCACTCTCTTGTTTTAAGAGGGATTATTTATGTGTCAGAAACATTAACTTATTGAATTAACTTTGTGGACATGGTCATTCACAGGAGGATGGAGGAATGCATTTTGAGTTGTTTGTGTTTATACAACAAAAACTGACTGCATGGTGGATCAGTTGTTGGCTCTGTTATCTGCATGGAGTTTGCATGTTCTCTGACTTTTTTAGCACTCCGGTTTCCTAATGCAGTTCAGCTCTCCGGTCTATTGTGCCAAAGTACCTATTATTACTGAAGAAAATATTTGCATTTCTTTTGTTTGGTTCCGTTTTCTGAGACTTTACAGAAGTACAACTTCAGAATGACTATCAGAGGAAATAACTCAAAGATAATTTAAGTCCCAAGCTTGACTCGTGTCACTCAGATGAAATTTCACATGAAAGACCTGCCATTCTGTGCCTCCAGAGAATAAACATGACTAAGACCTACTGACCTGAAAGGATAATCGAAATGTACCCAATTGGAAGAAATCTCAGAAGATCTGTCTCTATTTTCCTCGAAGGCATTTTTGATTTCTTTATGTTTTGATTTTTCTTGCCACTGCAAGTTTGTTCATTGTTTTCCTCATATGGCGGCCGATGCAATGGCTCCAATTTGATTGCGTCGAATTAAGTAAATAGAGATGTGTGTAATGCACGTTTTCACATAAATAAAAAGGTTTGCGTTTCACTTGCAAACTTTGTCCTCCCAACTTGAGCAAAGCACAGCGAGCAAGTGGAAGTTTCAATCTCACTTGCCACATGTATTTCAAAGTCTATTCTTGCCAGAAATTTGTTCCACATGATAAGTAAAAAAGGTGTAAAAATTAATGTGAGGTGTAAAAACATCTCCATTCTGATATACTCGTTGAGTGAGTGGGCTGAAAGCAGACAGCAGTGCTGCAGAAAGCAACAGAGTGAGAGGAGTTGCAGAGGAGTTGTTTGATAAACTGAGTGAATCACGGAAGTGATGGGTGGAAAATGTTCCATTTCCCTGGAGGGATTAAACATTCTTACCAGCGTAGAGGGCATAGTCATATGCAGCCGGTGATTTATAAAATGTCAAGCGCTCTTTTTCCCCATACAGAAAGGTTTCTGAATTACTGCTATGTGGTGTGTGAAGTGGGGACAAAACAAACAAAACATCAAACAAGTGATCAGATGTAAAACTGTTTAGATATAAATTATTGTCCCAAAGAAAATGCTTAAAGCTCCCGAACATGCTGGTTTGATCAGACTTCAGACACAAACTGGTTTCACTAGATATTGCAGAACTGAAACATTCTCAACAGTGTCACTCCTGAAACAGTTGTGAAGAATGAATCTTTAATGAGAAAATATTTAGTTAATGGAGGCAACAAAATCTCACTTTGACAAATAGTTTTCTATAAAATCACTGATGCAAAGTTATTACCACTTCTGACTTCTGCTCAGCTCATGCATGTTATAGCACTTTTTGTCATAATCTTTTACAGTACATTATAATTGTAAAAATTGTTTTTATATATTTGACACTTTCTGATTTTGATGTTGCACCCAAATTTCCCCACTGTGGGTCGACAAAGGCTATTTATTCAGTTCTATCCTTCCATCCCATCACATATTTATGTTTTTCCGTATAAACAAGAGTTTCTTGGATCTAGGATTATTTTAATTTATTATAAAACATACAGCTCTGCTCAAGGTATCGATGGCTTTTAGAAAACGTCATGTTTATTTTTGTCAAAAACGTTTTGCCATTCACAGTCTTGAGGATCATCTTGATGAAAAGATTTGGGAAATGTGGGACTAGTTTTGATAGATACTCCTGAGTGCCATTGATTTTTTTTTAAATTCTCTTCCTTGCACTCTGTGAACCTGGATCTCAGCGCTCATGTGATTTGTTAGAAGAAGTTGGAACATAAGACTTAATCAGCTAAAAAGCAAATAAACAGCAGTTCAAAGTGATGTGTTGATAATTAATTCTGGCATGACTAACACTGCAAATTTATTTATTTTTTTACAAATGTCAAATTAATTTGTGGATGAAAGTGGAATCCATGAGTTTTACTAACCAAGGAAGGAGATTTTTCCATCACTTTGTGACAGTAATATTCGTAGAACCTTGTAGATCTGCCCTGAATTCACATTGCTTTTCCAATGTTAAAGAAAAAAAGCATCACTGAGCAGATGCTCCATGTTTACTTACACAAATATGTTTCAAAATCAGCACAGACCTGCACTGAATACCACAGAGGAAACAAGAAAAGTTCTGGATAGTCAAATAACAGCGTACTGATATAATTTATCAAGGCTGTACTCTGTACTCTTTATCGTGGTCTGCTGTTATTGGTGCTAAAAATGTGAGCTTTTTTAAAATACTTTTTGCAGACACTCTTTACCACTGTAAAAGCAGTAAAATTACCTCCACAAAATCAAATAATGAAAACTAAAACTTTCACTGATTGCCAGTTTTTATAAAAACAGACAAGAAAAGCTTTCATGGATTTTCTTTCTTCCAGTCAATGTAACATTTAATCTGAGAACATAATCTTTTTTAAGCCGTTTATATGTTTAGTTTTGACCTTCTTGCAGATAAATTGTGTGCGACCTTCAATAGTAAAAATGTACATACTCTTTGGAGTATTGTTGACTTGTCTAAAGCTGAGTTTTTGCATTAAAGCCTCCTGAATGAGACCCCCCAGTGTCTCTTTTACAGCGCAAACCTTTGGAGGTTTCCATCACACGTACAAAGAAGAATTTTCACTCTGCTCCCCTCTGTATTTCCATGCCAACTCTCAGAGAAGTAAAATATTGAAATTAAATTGGTAGCACCATGTAAATTTATGAATAAATGCTTTTCCTTTCAGTAGAATGTCAATTGATTTTTCCTTTTATTTCAAATATGTTTCTGATTCCAGATAGATTAAAATATGTCAACGAAAGCTTTGTAACTTTGCAAGGTACAAAGATCGTCTTAGATCCAGTGCCAATCTCCATTTTATATTTAATAAAGTACAAAAAGAGTTTTCTTTCGATAATGTCAAAGAGATGTCTGTATGTAGATGAAAACAGTTGAAGAGGACTGGTTTCTCTTCAAGCACAACAAGGGACCACTCTGTTGGACTGACTCTTTGGATTATGAAAATGTTAGACTCTAGGATTTAAGTACCAGAACCACATTAAGCTATGCAAAAAAGCCAGAAGGTTCGCTGGCTACACCCGGTGCCTCTGTTTTCTTTTACGACTTTTACATGTTTCTTGATTTTAGACATCGAAATGCAGAGAATTATTTTGAGCTACGACCCTCAATGCCACAGCGAACCTTCTAAAATGTTCCTGACATTTCTGGCTTTTAAGACTTCTGCCTCCAAATGATGCATGTTCAACCCGAAGAGCTTAGATTAATCTGCTGACTTTAAAGTTTCAAATATGTGTGAATGTGAAGGTGAATGGTTGCCATCTAGCATGTCAGCAAAGTGATTGACTCTCTGCTGTGTCAAATGATTGGCTCCAGTCCCTCTGGAGTCCCTCCAGGATCACCTGCTAATGGATGCTTGCGGAGATTTATGCAGGTGTTGAATTGAAAGTCACAGGATCACTATTGCGATTAAATTTCATCCGGAGAGGGCAAGCCCATCTGTGACGAATTTCAAGTGATCCATCCACTGCCAATCAAAACTGTCCACTGAAAATGTCACAGGAAATGTCAAAGGATCATCAAAGTCAGAAGCATAACTGCCATCCTTTGAAAATGTTTTTTTTTTTTCACAATGGTTTTAATGCACTGCATCATTTTTTTATTTTTTAATTGTGTCAAAAGTCAGTCCTTATGGATCAGTGTCATGAAGGACCGTTTTAGTTCTTTCCCTGGTTTAGAGCACCTCAAATAATGATTCTTTCTCAGGCTTCTGCAGAACTTTATGAATCAGTTTGAATCAGTTGTGTTGAATCACAGACATCTAAAACACCTTGAACACTGGAGCTGGACGTCAGGGTTTCCGAATCATTTCTCTAAAAATGTATCTTATTTACGTACCACGGAGAGAAACAGTTTTTGCTACATAGTACATTTGTATATTTCAAATATAATTTTGTACAAAACATGCTTTCATACAGCATAGAATAACATGTGGTCGGGTCTGAACGAAAGCTAGTTTTTAGAGACAGAATTTGACAACTAATATTACCGGATTTTAATCTCCAGTGTTAGAAAAATTATTTTCTAATTATTTTCTAATTTATTTTTCTGAGCAAAACAGTCATAAAAATGCCAAATCTTCAGTCGCTAACAGCAAGACTTTCACACAGAGAGAAAATGTTGCTCAAGAGCACTGAAGCAAACAATAAACTCAAGGAATGATTGTGTGTTTTAATAAGAGAACGAAGAAAAGCATTTGTCGTGAAAGAGCAAATCTCATTAATGCACAAAATCAAAAAGTCTGTTGCTGAATAAGCAACAGACTTTAAACAGCGTAGATATTAATTTGTATGGAAACTAGATACAGTGCTGTGACACACTTCAGCAGATCGAACCACATTAGCATGCACCAAGACGCGCATATCACAGTATTACTTTGCTGCCCCAACAGAGAGAAACCTATTTGAGAGACAAACCGGAACAACATGGAAATGAGTCGGAGCAGTGACCTAAAACAAAGCACTTCATATCCTCAGCATGGAGTTTGAACACCAAGAGTTTAATGGATGGCCAACCGGGAAGTAATTACAACTTGAGAGCCTATTCTTACTTTACATCGGTGCAAGCATGTAGAATACACAACAGTTGTGTTTTTTTCTGGTGTGTGTGAAAAGACAACACACATACATCTAATCTAAACGCTTCAAACATTTACTCTGCTTCTATCAAGGCACAGAACTCCTAAAAATAAATCTAAAATATTTTTTAAAAAAAAAATTTAAGGCGTTCACTCTCCAATCAGCGGGTTGCCAATTCAAGCCCCCATCCTCTACATTTCTACCACTGTGTCCTTCGGCAAGATACTTCACCAACCTTGTGGTGATCAGAGAGGACAATGTCGAGAAATAGAACCTGGTTTCTGTCAGGTCAGCTATAATCCAGTGGCTCGCCATCATCAGCAGGTGAGTGTGAACGGAAATGACTGCTGTCATTGCAAAGCATTTTTGAGTGCTGTGTAAGTCTGGTTTCATTACACAGCTCATATTTTAACATGTTAGGACAAAGCACACCTTAACATGTACTGCGCACAGAGGAAACCCTGCAACATAAAGAACTACTCTAAACTGATACTGATTCTCACTCAATTTAAACTAAATAATTCAGCACCTTCCAAGAGTATATGTTATACCTACGAATCTCAGAAGACGCTGTTTACTACATGCATCTTTTATCTCAGCCTTTGCTTGTGTTGTTGGTTAATTGCTGAGTCACCATCTTAATCATCTCCGCAGATGGCGCTTTCGTTTTTATCAAGAAGAAGTACTCATCTGTCAACAACAACAGATTATCGTGAGCAGACAATTCGTTCTCCATCCTTCCATTTCTGCACCTGCTGCTCTGGTCAAAGCTCCAGATGTGAATCAGTTTATTGCTCTTGTTTTCCTCTGTGTGACTAAACAGAAGTAGCTTTATTACGCTGCAGCATAATGCATTGAGGTTTATTACTATATGTTATGATGTTATTGTTTTTGTCTTATTCTTACACAAGTTTAAGCCATCGTTTTATTTTCCTTTTAAACATTTTTTGAACACCAATGTAACGCTACAATGGATCACCTGGGAGACAGAATGTGAAAAACTGAAGGAGCAGACATTTATGACAGTACCACAAAATAGATGTCTTAATCTTTGAAAAACTCTGCCTCTGCTCAGGCACATTCGTTTTGTTTAGTGTCTTCCTATGCTGCTGTTTGGTGAACTCTCAGGGCCGCCAAATCTTCTGGCAGCAGTAAGCACTTGAAAAATCACTTCATTTTTATTTATTTATTTATTTATTTTGCCTATCTGACACGGATAAAGACAAACTAACAGTCATGACTTCCTCTCCAGCTCTGCCAGAGCTGCATGATGGTGGTTACATCCTGATGGGAGAAAAACCAAGTGTGACAAGTATTTAAAACTTACTGTGAACTGAGGATCTATGATTTAATACAATTATGTCTTTAATTGCAAAGAAACACAAATTAAATATTAAATTTGGAAGTGAAAAATCAAACAATGCCTGGCCTTCTTCCAGTCCTTTTTGTCAGGTAAAAACGATGTTGAAAATGGAAAACATAGGCAGGAATGACGAATCAATACGGGAGATATAAAAAGAGCATTAAGAGGATTCTGATTTCCAAGGACCGATTCAACCAGGAGATCGAGTTTCTGTCATAAAAGGAAGAAAATGTGACTAAGGAGGATTTAGCTTCTCATTTTGTCTGGCTCCAGCCAGACAAGCCTGAGGATGTGACTAATGCGATCAGCATGCTGCTTCCTTGAATCGTAAGGAGAATTATTTAAAATTGATTGTCTTTTTTCCAACCTGACATTATTAAAGAATATCTAATTGTATTTCAAACAGGTTCTAAAAAAAATAAATAAATAAAATCAATTTGTCACCTGAGAAATGCAAGATAATTTTTTTTATTAAAAAAAAATTAACCATAGTAAACAGACACAGGCTGTTTACAAAGACAGCTTTTGTCAATAATTAGCTGCTTTCCTGCACTTTGCAATGATTCTGTAGGTGATGCAAATTTCCACAAAGTCGAAACCTTTATTGGAAATTACCCGGTTTAATGGCAGTTGACAGGAATTTATGGGAATATATGGAAATACACTGGTATTGCAAAAATATATTAGCCCGCAACAAGAATTTGAAATGTAGTTTGGGGAACAATATATTTTAGTTTATGCTTTACTAAGGCAGCCAGATTTCATGCAACTATCGTTCAGTGTGTCTATGATATCTGACCCACACAGTGCTTGTAACAGAGATGATCAGAAGAACCCTCCAGGCTGCACTTTTGAGCCCAGACCAGAGAACTATTATCAGCAAACATTTAAACCTGTGGACTATCATCCAGTTCTTTGGAGCACATCTGCTTTTTGGTATTTTATCACCACTTTATTTATTAAAGTATCGTCACAGAAGGGCTTGAGAAACAAAAGCAGCTGTAAACTTTATAATCAACATTGTGGGGAGACAATGTAAAACCAGAATCAACAATAACATCCCCTAAAGCTCCTGGGTGTTGTGTATGCTGCCGAATTATGCACCAGACTTATCCAGTTACTGACTAAACCACAAAGTTTTTATTGGTTAAATGCATTCAACAAAAGGATGAAGAAGGAAAAATGTATATTAATATGCAGTACTGCTTTGAGTTGACATCTCCTTTCTGCAGTAGTTTTTCCAAAACTACTGCAGAAAGTAGTTTTGAATTATTTTTGAAGTTTGCTCATTTTGGACTTACACCTAGTAAAAGCCATTTCTGGCACAGACTGGTTGTTTATCTACAACACATCTGACTCGAGTTTCTTCCTCTGGAACTTTATTAAAAGACCTGAATGACTTGAAATTCTCTTTTAAATCTCCCTCCCAGCAATAACAGGCCAATTTCATCCAAATAAACCAGTGCAGCCCCACACAGGCCCGCTCTGCTGTATGTCAGGTGGATGAAGTGGGTGCCATTGCAGATGTTGACATGAGTCGGCTAAACAGAACATCAGCAGCATGAAGAGATGGATCATCTTCTCAGGTTAATCTACGTTTTAAACTGATGAAATTTTCAGCAGCATTTGTGAGGATGACTGGTACAATGGTTCAGAGAAGAACTGGTCCTTCTTTAAGCCATCGTTGTTTTACTACCCTAAGCTCTTCATGTGGCAGTGCTGATTTAGAGTTCATTAAAAGTTATTAGGTTCTGAATCTCTAATGTGTAGGACAAGCGGTAGAAGTCAAATGACAGATTGTGTTAAATATTACACACATAGAGAAAATTAATTTGTAGAGGTTAAAAAAAAACCCATTTGTAATGTGTCTTACCAAAGAAGACACAAGAACGTCCATTTGAAGTAAGCTGGTGCTAATATCCAGCAGTAGTTGGACAAGAGGAGGGCACAACACAGACAAGTCATCAGTTAATTAAAAGACTAAGTAAGCTGTGTCCAGATTAAATTTATTGTGCATTTTACATGTTTTCTTCATTTTTTATTTTAAAAAAATAAAATAAATACTATGCTACTATAAGTACAGAGAAAGAGAAACATCCTTGTTTGTAAAAATGTGGTCTGGCTGATTCAAGCATGACATTTAAACACTTCTGCTTCAACACGGGCAAAAAAAAACTTCAATGTTTATTGGTTCTATTAAAGTGGTGAAAGAGAAGAAAGAGGCAAAGAAATGTTTCCTCAAGGCTCACAGGTGAACATTAAAGCAACACAAATTCATTAGAAAACCTGAGTATTTCTAACAAGGACCAAAAAAAAGAAAACCATAAAAACATTACAGTGTGACCAACAAATGAAATGGCCTCCAGGTGCATAAACTACTAACAGGTTATTGTGTTTTGATGTCCAAACACGAGTAATGCCATGGTGAAAATGGATCTTTTAAGCCGAGAAAGTGAGCCATGTTTGTGTGTGTTCTTCTTGGCTGATTGAGCAGGATATTTTTTTCAATCCCTTGTGACATAAAAACACATCTAACCGACTCCCTGGTTTTGCTGCTGCTGCTTCAGGCGAATACTCCAGCCTACCTAAATGTGTTGCAGGTGAATGTAATATAATAAGCTCTTTCATATTTTCCTTAAGGAATTTGAAACATGAATATGAACAAAGCAGCATCAGCATTGTTTACACCGATTTCAATGCGTTTGTGTGCGAAGGACAAAAAAAAGAAAAAGAGTGGATGCCTATTATTCTTGAATGTTCTGTCTACATCCTTAGGGAAACTGAACTGCAACACCTGATTATCTTTGAGCCCGAGCATCAAGCCGAAAGGTAATTCTCCAGAGATGGAGTCAAACTCCTTCACCCACTTCTTAAGTTTCCTTATTCTCATTTCATTTCCTTTTATCTCCTCTCTGAATCTTCTGGGTTCACTTCACTCCTCTCAATGCCTCCTTTCTAGCAGCATCTTGTTTCCTTCAATCTGCTCGTTCTTTCTTCCCCTTCTTCTATTACTCTTTTGTTATTTACTCTTCCTCTCCATCCATTGTTCCCTATGTTCCCTTTTTTCCAGTTCTCCATCTATTCTTTCACCAGTCTGACTACTGGTATGGAACAAAAATGCACCTGTAAACTCCTCGGTCGACTTCAATTGCTTTACCACTACATAATGTTGTGAAAATCCCTCTGAACAGCCTGCTTAATGATCTTTTGTGAAGTTTCCAATCATCTGTAGGTGACCGCAGCAGTTCTGTGTTATTCATTGTCAGGAGTGGAAAAATTTGATTTGCCTCACTCTGGAATAAAACTGCCTTTTATGAGACAGCTCAGGTTCTTTGAAAACTCCAGTCATGCCAAACCCATATGTTCAGAAAAGATTGCATTGTCGTTCTTCAGGAAAGCGACAGCTACTCAGGCTGAAACGAACGAAGCAGCATGCAGCCAGAATAGCTTTTGTCTAAATGCATCCTTGGTTCGTTCAGTTAGATTTCAATTCCAGTTTCTTGCCATCGTCAGCGAGTGAATGTGTGCGTGAATGGGTGAAAGACTGAGTGTGGTACGAAGCTTTGGGTTCCTTTCAATGTGATAAAGTGCACTTAAAGATGCAGCTTAGGTCATGTTGAGCTACCGCTATTACGCTGCTACAGGCCATTTAGCTAATCTGTGTTGGATGTAGGAGTCACTGGAGTCTAAATCGTCAACAGCACTCATAATGCAGCTGCAGAATCATATATGGTTTTACAGCATGTAGCGCTGTAAAACACAACGAGCTGGGTGATGTGATTTGCAATCAAGGACATGTAGGAAATTCTGTAAATAAAAAAAGAAAAATGTTGTCATCTATATCACTGATGGATATCTGCTTCATAGAACTGTTCATAAATATAATCTTATTCAAAACTTTGATTTACGGGATCCTACAGATTTGCCATATTTGTTCTAATATCGGTATTATCAGACCCAAAACTGATTCAAATCACAGCTGAGGCTCGAGATTCATAAGGGGAGGCTGAAAATTATTTCTTTTTGCTAAAGGTTGGATAAGACAGCTTGAGCTGCCATTATTATGTTGCTCCAAGCTGCAGCTTTACTGCTGGAGGATGAACTGATCACTTTTCTTCTGCTTCTGTCACTCTCTTGGACAAAGCCATTGATCAGGCCGTGTCCAAATGCCAGTCTGGAGTTGTTCTTATTGTTATTCAGCTGCTACACATTCATATCGTGAATATAACATTTATAAATGATATTCTACATGAAGAGATAGTTGGCCAAATTTAATTTTAGTTAAAAGTCTTTCTAAAATGTACTTCATGTACGACGATATGGATTGCAAACATATTGAATAGAAAGCTAAAAATTGTTTGGCTTTCAAATTGTGGGTGTAAATGAGCATAATGATGAAAAAAATGATCTGCAACCTTACATTCAGTGTATGATTATTCTCCCAGCCTTTTTCAGTCTGTTGGTCTGTTTTGTTAATTGCAAAACGCAGCTGAGGCTCGAGATTCTGTGACCAATTTAATGTTTACATCTCTGTTTTTACATTCTAAAATAAAACACTTTTGCCAAAAAAATTATTTAACTACATGTAATATAAATGTACCTTACTGTTTATGTTTTTATTTTAACATTTTATATGTTTTAGAATAGTTTCTTGGTGATATTCATTGCTAAATATCCAAAACAAATCTCGATGGGTGCTTTCTAAACTGTCACTAAAATCACAATGAGAGAGTAAATATGCCAAGCTAGGTTACTAAGGTCACTTACTTTGCTAATTACTGCAGTAATTACATGTTTGTATTTTTTTTTAATGGCAGCACATAACTCATCTGTCAGAGGAGGACCGTAACCTCATCCGCTCCGGTGTTGCTACCGTTTCATGGAACAAAATGTCTCCTCATTAAAACCTTGTCAACAACACAAGAAATTTTAATGTGTAAAAAACTAAAAATAATAGATACAGAGTTCAAACACCGACTCAGATGCAATTAAGATACGGAGCAGAAGATGCCCAGGGAAATGCCTTGTTTTAAAAATGACTGACTGGAGAAAACACCAGGGATAGAGGAAAAAAAAAACTGATTGGAGAGACATCCCAAGTCTCGCTGTCCCAGCAGTTTGCTGTTTGTCCAACCGAGAGGCAGCTGCTCTGCAGCAACAGGAGATCTCCATGGTGGAGCAGAGCAGCTGCAGGGCACACAGAATGTCGCCCGTCAAGGGACTCAACCACTGTGGGACAGCCAATAAACACAGACTACCTGAAATAACATACACCAATCTGATCTGACTTAAAGAAGAAAGAGAACTGTAAACAGCTGCATCCACCCATCCATCCATTTTCCACACCCGTTTATCCTTGCAGGGTCACAGAGGGGCTGGTGAAAACATCCAGCGGTCATTGGGTAAACTGGACAGGTCACCAGTTCATCGCAGCATATTAAGGCAATATTAATAATATTATCATGGCTATCACTTTAAAAATGATAAAGTTTAGATTCTGATGCACTGATCTATTCATGGAATGTGACAGAACATTATAATTACCCAATAATAACATGATATTAGTAATTTCAGTCACACTTGCATACATTTTGCAGCCGCGGGCTGCAGGAGTTTCATGTGGCACCTGAGTTATGACGCTCGTGCTTCAAAATTTGTCAACATGTCAAGAGAATCTGTGACAGCACGGCGTAGCTGGAAATCACATTACCATCTCCAGAGAAAGAGTTATGTAGAAAGGCTGCAGTGTGGTTTATTTAAAGTCATGCACCTTCATACACCACAGCAGTGCAAGGTGTGATGGAGGTTATATATAAAAAAGAAAGGTGTTGCTCTGCTCTGACAGCAAAGTTGTCAACAGACAACTGTTGACGACTTGATTATTTTTATGTTTTCACGATGTTGCCATGCTGCTGAAACGTGGTTTACAAATAAACGGGATTGATTGAATATTCCAACCTTTTAAATGAAAGGAAAGGTTTTGGAGAAATCCCCTCCATCAGTGTTCATTCCCAGCTGATTAACAGTAAGATGCAACTATAAAACATTACTGCAGTCTGCATCAATACAAATGGAAAAACACCACACTAACATTACTTTTTATGACATCACCGGAAAAAAGTTAAAGCACCCAAACGCTATGACGCAGAGACTGAGTTTAATGTTTTCTTGTTTTGTTTTTGGAAATGGGGTTCTTTAAAAACAGCTTTTGTCCCTTGAAACCGAAAACTGACTTTCAGGGCTGTGCAGGGTTTGGTTCCCACCTCCAGCGATCATTGGGTGAAAGGCGCTTCCACCCTGGACCAACCCAATACAGGGGAATATGGTGAAACATATAAGCATGATTTCACATTCATCTAAGGGAGATTTAGAGACCAACTAAACTAATAGTCATGTTTTTGAAGTGTGGGAGGAATTCAGAGTATCTGCAGAGAACCCATGCAAGCGTATTAGAGCTGCACAAGACGCTGTGAATACTGTTATTGCAAAGGACTTGGAGTGTACATTGTTGGCCAATGTATTTTACAAGTTCTGAAGTTGTTGTTTTTTATTGCTATTGCAATATTTAGTCAAAACAAAATCTCACAGTAGCTGAAGCTCACTACACACAAATGACATTGTCAAAAATGTTAAAAGGTCACAAAGAGTAGGAAGAAGGGAAAGAAAGAAACAGGCATATACCACACCTGAGAAAGTCATTTCAAGATTTTCTAATATGGTGCAGCTTGCTAACTTTAGCACATTAGAAAGGTCAATTCTGGGTAATTGAAAATGAACTGAAACTCATGTAGGAACTTGAAGCTGCTTTAAAAGAAAATGAAACCCTTCTCTCAACTTACGTAGTAGCTGAGCAATACATTTCTGCATATCAAATCTCACATTTTAAATGAAGATTCAGATCAGTATGGTTCCATCATACTGAGGTCTGACAGGACTCGCACTCAGGAAGAAGAAAACTTTCATCTAAGTTTGTAAGACACCCTGCTAAGAGACAAGAAAGCAAAGAAAGCCTTCAAACCTTCTTGGCAGAATGATCAGGCTCTTGGAGGTCAAATGCTTAAGCATAAAACTATTATGAGCAAAACTCTGCGTTTAAAACACACAATAAAAAAAAGATCAGTGTAGCACATAAAAATGGTTCAGGAGTACTTATAACAGGTTGATTTTATTTGATGTTAAAAAGGCAGTCAGAGCGGTCCCTTAGGGCCCATTGTGTTTTGACAAAAACAGAAAAAATTTATTTGAAAGTGTCATCCTGTCCTCCAGCCTGCAACCATCCAGTGGAATTGGATCTGACCCTCTATAGAGATGTAAGAGGTGCGGTGAAAGATGGCTATTTAGGATATCCTTCACGCCAAAGACATTCAATATTAAGCACTTCTTTGAAAGTTGATGGCGCACAGAGGCTGCTGCAGGCATCAAATGGTAGAGAATGGCAGTGGGTGGAAAACTCATTTTAGATAATCTTTTGGAAGCAAAAGGCAAGTGTCTCCTCTCAGGAACAACTCCTGCTGAGTTTGTGGCTTGTAGTGCAGAGCCCTGCATCTTACAGCTGTTTCGTTCTGGGAGATTATCCCACACAGAAAGCAGTGGTGAGCGGCAGTGGAACGGAGTAGGTTGAAGAGCTCAGGTGCTTCTTCAGATGACTCTCTGAATGCGAAGAAAATCCATGTCATTTAAATCTGGGTCAGGGCTAAGAGATTACTTTGTATGCTTACAATCATTCTAAGTGCTAAAGAGCTTTCTGCATCACCTCCATGTTTACCATCACCTCACAATTTATAGCACTTTAGACATTTCAGTCATGCTGACGTAATATGCTTTGACATTTCAGTCCAGTCTTATTCATCCTCTGATCCATTTTAAAATATTTAGGGGTCCATTTTATGGCCTTGGTAACTACCATGCTGTCATGTCAAACAGAAAAGGATCTTGTCCTTTATGAAGGGTCATGGCAAAGTGACAAAATACCAATTGTTTCTCATCAGCCAAAGACCCCAAGATACAGAAAAAATGCCAAAAATCCTTCAGGGATTTAAAAAAAGTTTTTAGTTTCATTCACTAAACTCTACAATTTTTTTTATTTTAATGCTTAATTTAACTTAGACCTTCTAACAATGTTCCATACCACTCTTAGGCTTGTATATATGTAAAACAGTCCAGTTATAAACACGTGATCTTTACGTGTTTATAAGTGAGACACAGATTTCATGAGGACGCCGGTGTCCTCGTGAAAGAGGATAAAACTAAAATTTGCACGTCTTATATCAGCTCTTCAATATTTTTGACAGCATTTCAATTCAACTTTCCTTCAGGGTCAATTGATCCTTTGGAATCAATACCATACCTCTACTTCTTTATTTATTCCAAACAAACTTGTTTTAATTAAACTTAGGTTAGAGTAGAGGTTCATTTTAAAATGAACAATTCCTATCTTACAGTGGCCCCCTCTGATAGTGAGAACTCTTTGTAATCCTGCAGTAACGTGCTGATTAAGAATAACATTAAGGCACATTGTGTTTATGCAACTTGTTAATGTGTTCATAACAGCTCACTTAGCACTAGCCATGTAAATGATTCAGGAGTTTCTCCCTTGACCTCGTTGGTAACCTTGTTCAGTCCTGCATGTCACTTGTCTGTATTTAGCTACAGGCTATGAGCTGTATAAAATCCCCTGCTGTCAGTAGGACTTTATGCAGAGAACGCCACGTTGCATAAAGCAAAGTTGATTGATTCGGAGGGACAAAACAGACACATGTGAAGCTGAAATATTTATTCGCTGATTCATATCAAAACTAGACCAGGTGCTAGAGGCTCATCAGGGGCTGTTTTGGGGAAAACAGGAAGCAGTGGACAGCAATGACTCAATAAATACTCCTTAGGAACAAAACAGAAGGACGAGTTGTGTCCAAACTCAATTTTCACTGAAGCAGATTGAAGAGTCGACACCACCGATGCTAGCTGACAGACTGAGCGACAGAAACAAATTATGTCCAGTGATGTCATTCAGTTCTCCACTGGCAACAATCAAGAGTGTAAAAAATCCCTTTATAATATGAACTGAAGTCCAGAATGTTTTCTCGAGCACAGACAAAATCTCTCAACCGTCTCTTGATCACCGATACTCCATGATTTTGCAGAGCATCCCAATCTGAGGGAGACTGAGTGATCTTGAGTTTCTTCCATTTTCCAATAATCACACCAGTGGTTGTTGCCTTCTTGCACAAGACATTAGCTAGTTGTCTAAGGTCCTGTGACCCATCTCAGCCTTCCACAGGTCTAAAATGCTGGCTCTCGCGTTCTTAAGCATCTCTTTGGTCTTGGCATTGGTGGAGAGGTTTAGAGTCTGATCGAATGTGTCTCTCATACAGGTAACACATTCGAACAGGTGCAATTAATGCAGGCAGTGAATGGAAGGTAAAAGGGATTCTTAAAGACAAACACATAGGTCTTTGACAACCAGTATTTGACAAGAATTTGAACCTGTATGTACAATTTTGACCCCCTGTCGCGCAAAGAAGAATCAGCTCATATAATTTTCTTACATCCAACATATTGCTCTAAAAATTCATTGACATTTGCCATTTCTTTCACTCTAAAAAAAGGAGTTGTTAAAATGAATCAAAGCCCTAAATTACCAATAAAGCAATGATAGTAGTACTACTACCATACACAACTACTTATGACGAGTTCTGTCTGTGGCACAGTCACCACTCCAAAAACAGGCCTAAAACTAATTGTCTGCAGCATTTCCAGCAGCTCCCAGAAGACAACTCTATGAAGGTGACTGTCTCAGACAGCCCTCCCAAAGCATTGCTGACAGAATTTAGCTGTGGGGCAGCATGGAGGAAAGCCTCTCCTCAGTGTTATATTGCAGCCTAAGGGCGATACACTGCAGAGTTTAGCTGCAGTGAGTGACAGTGGCAACCAAACAGTGTGTTGGTTTCCCTGTTGGACATACCGTGTGTGAAATCTGAAGAGGCGATCATGTAGCCTGCCGCTGCGAGAAAATCACTCTGGCAAATGAGGAAATCTGAAACAGCATAACTTGCGTGCTCAACATAGCGAAAAACATACACATCCAAGCATTTCTTTCTTATAGGATGAATCTAGTCCATGCATTAGTGGCTTTTGGAGCAGACTGCTATCATTGTATTTTACTTATACTTAAAAAGTGTCAAGTTTTGTGCGTTCTGTTTATAATCCAGTCTGCATGTTAATGTGAGACACACTCCACAAATGACTACTTGCACAGTCTCTGTGGTAAGGGTTCTTCAGTGTGCGGCTGTGTGTTTATGCACATGTGAGTTCACAGGGTGGATACCTACCACCATGAGCACAGCCCCTTCTTTAATGAAGCAGCGAGTTCGCCGCCCTTGGTCATCACAGAACTCAGAGGCAGGCTTTGCATTTCTAAACAGGTCACCTGCAGTATACTTAGCTAATACAGACTACTAAATTGGAAACCATTAAAATAAGTTGGACTGATTGGATGTGCTTTTTCTTCAAAGAAGTTCAACAAGCTAATATCGTGGCCAGACCTGCACACAATGTGTTTATCAAGTCAGCTCTTATTATGGAGGAAATGTCAATAATGGGAACAACACTTCAAAATGTAAGCATATGTAACTATTGGCTGCACATCCAATTAAAGCCAGGCAATTAGAAAGTACTGCAGTGATTGAGTTACTTTGATTTAGATTGGAAGTGACCTCTGTCGATGCCCACACCCAGTTTCAAGAAGCAATTTGTCTTTTTGAATGGACATAATCTGGAGATCCAATTAGATTTACGATCTCTGAAAACTATGGTAGGTTTAATAAAGATATTGCAGTCACACTTGTTTTCTCAAAGAATTCAAACTAACCAGCACTCAGCCTCCTTGTTTATTACAATTTTCTGTATTACAATTTTGTGGTAGAAGGACCCAAACACAACAGCACAGAAGGCAGCAAATTGTGAACTCAAAATAAAACTTTCATAACTAAACTTAGCCACAGAAAATCCAAAGCCCAAGGGCATCAGTGGAATATGACCACGAGGCGACAAAACCAAAAAACATAAGATTATGAACACCAGACTGATAGTTTGTTGGTCAATTGTTGCTATGCAGACCTTATTGGTGTTGGGTCCTGAAGCTGGGTTGCAATATCTGGCAGCAGAATTTAAAGCTGTCATTCATGTCCCGTTAGCTGCAAAGAGGAGCCTCAATGGATAAAAACATGTTTGTCCAACACATCTCAGAAATGGGATCTGGGAAATTTTGAGGAAAAAAAAAAAATCAGCACCACAAAGTCATTGTAGTAATCCTCAAATCTTCCTTTGACAGTTTCTGCTCTGTGACAGGATGAATTACGCTGCTGAATAAGGCCGGAGCCATCAGGGAATACCGTTTCCATGTTATATCATCTGTAACAATACTTCGTTGGACGGTATGTGTCACAGTGACATCCACATGGATAGCAGGATTTCTTCAAATTTCAAGGCTTTTGATATGTGAAGTGGGTGTAATGAAGCTAAAATTGGCTTTTAAAACACTCATTTCTTCGTAATTATTTGCCAATTACAGTTGTCAGTTTGACGTTGCAGCCTGAATCCAAGCCACATGGTGAGCACAAAGTTTCTGTTCCAACATACTGAGCAGGTGTGATCAACCAGGCGAGAAGGACAAATGTGGATTCTGACAGTTTGTGGCACAATATGGTGATGATTAACTTGTGGGAGTTAAATGAAGCCAGTAAGAGAAATTTACTTTTTCCAGTCACAAAAAATCTTCCCCAGAAAGCAACTCAGTAAAAGTGAAATTGACTGACAGTGAGCTAAAAGTGAGAAAATGAGAAATAATGGACTTATTTCATATCTTTAGGTTGCTGTTCACACATTATTATTAACATGTATTTTTGATAAAAATGATACTTTTGTGTCGGACATGTTACATTTGTTTCATGTAAACTTTTCTGGCTCACTTTTTAATAAACATTGCAAGGTTTATGGCTTTGTTAAAATATTTCCTCTTGATGTTGTGACTTCAATGATTTTAATGGCATTTGAGTGGAAAACTGAAGCTGTCAACTGGTTTTCAAAAAGCTCTTAACTCCCTGTTCTCTAGGGGCCTACAATTTGGTAACAGCCTCTTAGCACCGTTGTAAACAGATTTATTTATAAAGGAGAAATGAAAATAGGTGTAAAAGTCTATCCATAATTCTCCAGCTGACAAAATAAACAGGTGGCATGAAAAAACAAAGAAATACCATCAAACAAAGTTGTACAACTATGACACCAAAGTCAAAACAAAAATTATGTTTTTCTTTCTGAATCATACCTTTTTATACTTTGGATTTATTTTAGATGAAAGGCAAAATTATAAGAAACTGGAGTCATTTAAAGAAAACTTGCACAAGCCATGTAATGGTTCTCACTGTTTTGTAGTGTGACTGGTTTTAAATAAAAATTATAGCTCATATTGACAGTGTTTGAAAAACCGATTTGCACACAATCTGCTTTCTTGTTTTATTTTTTAGATTTAAGAGGGATTTCATATTTATGTTTATGGATTTATTGATCAAAGAAAGGCTGCATGTTCTGACTGATTTGGCTCAGAGATTAAACAAAATCTTTCATGTTGGGTTCCTGGAGTTTGATCTTTTTCATGTATTCTAGTTTGAGCTCTAATTTCCACTCTCATTCAGGATATTGTGCATCTCAGGGGAACTGTGGCTACAATTTGCAATTATAATATTCAGTCTGATGTCAACAATCCAATACTGCTGTCATCTAAAATGCATAGTTTGACTGTCAGCCCCGAAACATGTGGTTGGTCTGAAATTATTAGTCAACTGAAAACATTAAACCAATGATGGAGAAAGACAAGAATCATTGGCAGTTACTGCAGATTAGAAATATGTAAACATTGGGAAAACAATGTAAACAAAAATGTTGGTATAACTGTCGTAGAGAACATCAAAAATAAAAAAGTACAGCCGAAAGCAATTATCCACTTGATACATGATGAATGCAATATAGCAAGCTGCTGCAGGAAGTGAGAAAAGAAACAAGAGAAATTTTAATTGTTTCTTGCACACACAATTAAAAACAAAAGGGCTGCTACAAAAATATAACATCCAAAATCAAATATCACCTTTTTATTGTTTACCTGTACCTGTCACGAAAACAGGAAGTTCAAAATAGATCTGTAAAAAAGGTGGTACTTCACAAGAAGTAGACACAAACAATATTAGCAGTAATAGTTTTGATGTGAACCTACATGAAATAGGCCAACAGATGAAATGAAACATGCAGGGCTTTTTCCATTTATTTGTACAAGCTACAAATTGACCAAGACTTCTTCTACTGGAAGACATAAAAATAACTAATTTTAAACTATCCGTAGATATTATGTCACAAGTTAAATTATGATCTGCTGATTAACGTTTTGCTGTAGCCAATGGAAAGTATTTTAACATACATTTGTAAAGTTGAATATTGGTTTTGTACAGGATGTTGCTTTAACAAACAAACAAATAGAACATTTTTATGCACTCCCTGTGGCTAATAGTAAAACTTCAACCAATGTAAATGCTAACATTATAGATTTTTGTTACTGGTCCCTGATGGGACTTAAGGCCTCCTAATCTAAACATAGAGAATTAGTAGTGCTTCTTGGAAAATATAAAGTAATATGCAGCTGGCACACTTTACTTTATATCATTCTGTTAATGAATTACTCTGTAAAATGTTGACAAAGCAATATAAAGCAACTTTAAGTTGTTCCCTACATTCAAGCTGCAATTGCCAGAAAGCCTCTCCAACTAAATATATTAGCAGTAATTTTTCTCCTCAAGCTATTAAATTAGTTATTTTCTATAAAGCAGACATCACCATCTGCTACAATAATCCACTTTCTCTTTTCTGAGAAAGCTCAATAGTTTTGTGATACTTGAAAGCAAATCACAGAAAAGGAAGCGAGTGTAGCTAGATTTAGAAACACATGTAGTGTTTCTCTATGATTTTATTTTGGACCATCAGATGCCTGAGGTGTAACATCAGCCCATGTCATTTCATGCGTGATTGGCCTGTTTGCCGACACTGATTGCTCTGTGGAAAGTAGCTTGAATCTCATCAAAGAGAACCATCCTCCATCATCAATACTGATGCTTGTCGAAAAAGTCCAAAATCAGTGAAGAAGAGGTGCTAACAACTTAACACTCCCGTGATAAACTACAATTAATATGTTAGTTACATTTTTCCTAGTGAGATTAGCCTCCAAAGTTGTATGGGACAATGATTTCAGGATATCAGGTTTGCTCAGTTTTGCTTATTCAAAATGCAAAAAAAGTTATTTTATTTTACAACATGGGTAATTCAACCAAATTGTGAGTCAAAGTCAAAGAACTGGGACTGAATTGTGAGGTCCTTAAAGACTCATAAAGACATAGATCTGTCTGTGTATCTCCTCTGGCTTTTCCCAGTGCTCCCAGTACTAAATGCAGAATTACACTGCTCGGTCAGAAACCATCAGTCAGTCAGGAGGAGGGTCTTAGTGCTGTCAATCATTCATGTGTACACACTGCTCACACTTTCCTTTTTCCTCCTTGCCAGGCTACAATGTCTTTCCATCAGCAGAGTCATGAATGCAAAGTCTAGTTAGCATAGCCGCCGATTACGAAGAATAAATGGTTTTCCTGAAGGGGTAAGCTGTTTCTTCACCATTAGCACATTGAGCAGCACATACACAATTGGAGTGCCAAGAAGACCTTCCTCTTGGCTCTGATTGGCTGTTTTTCCCCAGCAACAGAGCATTTTTGTAGATCGCTGTAGCAGATCAAGGAGGAGGCTTGATTTTTCACAAATTGTCTCATACCGTACTGTCACAACATAGTGACAATTTAACAAATATGTTTTAAAAAACAGATTTTTTAAAATATAAGTTACATAGTATAGCTGTAACAACACCTAGCCCCACACAGGTGTGATCCCCATATGCTTTGTTTGATTTATAGATATATTACTACTATATCAAAATAAAATTCAGATGTTTTTTCACTCAAATTCATTTGTACATTTTTGAAAATTACCTCCATCTTAGAGATACAGTACATACTGTGCATTCAAATGTACTTCAAGTGAGCAGAGCTGCAACAAACTCTTCAAATTTGTATAAAACAAGTATTGGAAGAATTACAATTCAGTGCCCTTTAATTAAACTCTTCAAAAAGTCTTTAAAAAGAACAACAAAAGAAACGGTCAACATTTGACTGCAGACATCGATCCACAGTCTCCTGGGTGAGAGATCTGCCCTGAAGTTGTTCATACACAATGAACAATCCTTCTTTCGATTTAGCTGACTTCCTGAAACTTCCTGGCAGGCACAGTTGAAGGCAAACCTTTTCCACTGCAAAATAAATGAAACGTTCTGTACCCTCAATCGGCATTTCAATAGGAAGGTTGTGTTTCCTTTACATAAAGAAAAATGAAAGCACAGGAGGACACACCTAAATAAAATTAATCTGATCTGGTATTTAAAATTGCCATTTAGTACTTAAACTCTTATTTGGGAAATTAATAGGCAGATGGAGTCAAAGTATTTCACTTACACTGAGAACACTGTTTATTCTGTCACTAAACTCCTAGTCAAAGTAAACCCAGATTGCAGCAGAAATTTGTCAAATTTCTGTTTGGTCAAATTTGGTTAAATTTGTCATTTAACCAAAAACTAAAATTTGTCATTTAACCAAAAACTAAAAGTTTTTCATGTGTGTTTTTTCTAAACACACATGCAGTTTAGAAAAAGAGTTAGTTGTTTTTTTCTCAATGTCCAAGCTTGATGACAATCAGAATAAGGAGAAGTAGCAACCGTGTTAGAACAAAGGACAGCACAAATAAAACCCAAGAACCACTCAGTGCGTTAAGTAACCATTTAGCATTCACAGGCAAATTTATGAAGTCATTTGTGAGAAATACAGTTATGAGTTCTTCAGTGTTGTTTTATGTTGAGGGTCTGCTTTATTTTTAACTCATCTAGTCTGAGAAAATATCAATTGCCTAAACATGATACAGCATATACTGCTGCTGTAGTACTATAAAAGTGTTTCGCAATGTCCTTTATGTTATAGCTCCATGATCTTGACTAATTAATTTATGCTGAACACGTCCAGTAGTCCCTCTGCTGCAGCTGAATGTTTGCTTGAACTGCTCAGCAACAGGTAAAACTACTTTGCATCTGTCCTGGACAGGAGGACATTTTTGCCACATATGTCCATCCATTCATGATTGCTGTGCAAGCAAAATAGATAAATCTTTTTTCTTTTTTTTTAATTATACCTGCATATAGATAGGAAATATTAGGAGTTATAACTTCTAAAGGGATCCAGATTTTATTTTTAATAAGAAAGGGGGATGGTTGTGGTGGGGAGAATGTTGGGGCGCAGCTGAAACCATAATCTGGCCTAAGGCGATAAAAAGGTTAAAGCCGGCTAGCTCTGGTTGCACATGCAAAACAGCAGCAAACGCAAGACAAAATTTAACTGCCTGTTGAATTCCCCCTTGGTGCTTTAAATGTACTGCACTTTAGACAAAAATGCATAAGCGTATGTTAATTTTGTCACCTGCCAACACCTGTAAGCGCTGCTGAAGCATGAATTAAACTCCGTACGCTGCCATCTGAGACCAACAGAGATGCAAGTGTGTGGAGAAGGTGCAACAAAGTCGTCTGGCTTCAATCTGCAAAATGTGACACATTCAGAATTGTGAGTGTCTCACCTCCCTGCATTTGACAGATCACAGACAGATGTAAAGGTGGATTCATGGCAAATTTATGACAACTTTCTTGCCACTCTGCTTTGAAAGTTGGTGATGTGAGCGTGGATGGAGGGGTGGTGGGGAGAGGTTTGAAATCTTCAATGGGACTCAGGCTACTTTTAATGTAATATTCAACAAACCAGCAGCTTCTGGCTATCCGTGTGGATCGGTGTTTCATTGTTCCCTCTGGTGTACCCCTAAACTGTATTATATCAGAATATCCTTGGGCATCCGTAGTACAGCTGGGAGAGAGAAAAAAAAAAAACAAAAGAAGAAAAAGATGTTTGGTTTTTCTCCTCCCAAAGTATCTCTGTGTTACATGGTCAAGGCAGCCTAAAATGACTAATGTCAGGATGTTAACAGAAACTGAATTGCTCATGCAACAATACAGAGATTCCATAAAGACAACAACAGCAGCTCTCACACCGCTGGCATGAATCTTTGATGGCATGGGAGACACATAACTTACACCGATGCTCACACACGGAGCCTCAGACGCCGACCACGCACACTCCTCTTCCTCATAAGACTGTCATCACAGATCAACCAGCATTGACTCATAGAAAGACTTCTAAAAATAAAATGTGTGGTTGGCAGGATGGAAAGGAGCTGAAAACTGATCCAACAAGTCATATAACACTGGGAAAATAATTGTGACCAGAAATTAATAATTTTGAATTAATTATCTTGATCATGGACATCGCACATGTCCAGAAGTGATGAAACAAACACCTGTGGATGTGCGAACGTATGCACAGTACTGGGGCTAAAATGTTCTCTGAAGCAACGAGGGGAAGGTGTCGCCTGTCCAAGACAACAGATCCAGTGAAGGAGAGCCATGGGATCAGGTTTCTGATTAAACTGACTTTCTTTTCAACATCCATCGACTCGTCCTTCTACAACAACATAATCCCCTGGTTCCTGTTGGTCCTTGAAATATTTAATATCTGAAGAGTAACACACAAAACCTCATAAATGACTTGTAAAAATAATAACCTTCAGTGAGTTATGTTTAAACTAAAAGGACAAATATTTTTAAAAATATGCTTTAAAAACAATCCACCGGCGAGAAAAATTATTTTGCCAATTATTTGTCACTGAAAAGAACAACGTGATTCAAGAACGAGGAGGGTTTTTTTTACCCACCTACTAGATCAGAAACTAAATTTCTACATAAAAAAAAGAAATCTTTTGACATTTTATTGCCAGACCGATAAGATGATTAATGAAGAAATATAGTCTGTAAACCTGGCACACTTATATGGTTTACACTACAAACCATTTATACTATATGGGCAGTCAATGCTGCTTTCTGCTACAAGTATTTAAAATATGAACATAATATATTAAAGGAGAGCATAATTAGAACCACATTGTCACTGCTGTACAATTACAAACACAGATACCCGTATTTTCCGGACTATAGAGCGCACCTCACTCACTATAAGCCAAACTCACAAAGCTTTTTTTTAAAAACTGGAAACGTACATATATAAGCCGCTGGTATCTCCGCCGCTCTCGGTAAATCTGTTACTAAGGACACAGCCCTGCGTCTCCAACGCCAAACCATGGATTTGTTCACACCGAGCTTACGTAGAGCGGCCTCCATTTCCTTCCTGTACTGCCAGATCAATAGCCTTCAACTTAAAAGCTGCATCATATGAACTTCTTTGCGTTGTTTCCGTGATGAGGGGGTTTGAGTTTGAGTACCTTTTCTCCGTCGTGCCTGCTGCTAGCATGTGCTTGTTCTAAATGAAAATCAGCACTTTCTTCTTTGATTTCCAATTCTGACTTCCAATGATTCGCGTCCTGCTTAAGAGCTCTTTGTTATATCAGCAACAGAGCATAAACACATCAGCTGCTGTCTGCTCATGTAATCTGGCACCGGCTCCAATGGCCAAGTGAAGAGCAGGAGAAGAGTGAGGCAAGCACTCACGAAGCTAAATTTACTCCAACGCTTTAACCCCAACATCCATACAAATTCTGTTAGACCTTCTGAACTCGGTGAGCCATCAGCCTGCAATTAACTATGCAAAGATCAGTGAGTTTTTATCATAGCAAGATCTCTGAGGAGCGATGCAAAAGAAGAAAAAAACCAAGGTAGAGAACTGGTTAGGCTAATGCATATTTACATTAAAGATACATGAGAAATTTTAGGGTTTTTTTTATTTTTTATATCCGAACATCTTTGCATCTCATTTCACTTAGGAAAGTGTTTCTGACTTTATGGAAATAAACTGTCCAAAATGCTGGAATAATGTAAAGTTCTAAGAACCTGCATAATAATAATAATAAAATTGAAGTTTGTTAAAATATTTCCAAAACGCAAATTATATATCATGCTTATTTTTTGAACCCATGTCAAAGAGAATTAGACAGATCCAAAAGAAAAATCACAGCACAACCCAGTACTTGAAGGGTGTACCTAATAAAGTGGTCGGTGAGTGTTTCATAGTCAATTGTCTCAGTGCACACGTTTCAGCCTTGAAACATTTGGCTTAGAGAACGCTTCATAGTTAAACAATTGTTTCTGTACAAAAATATATAAATAAAATAAATAGTAAAAAAAAAAACAACAAAAATATAATTTAGCATATCTGTTTCTTTTCACTGTTGTACTGCGTTCAAACTGAACAATTAGATCTCTATCAATATTTAATTTAGATACACCTCTTAGAAGTGTCTGTTCGATCAATGTCCATTAATAGATATCTTGTCTGTGAAATTGCTGCTCAAAGAATCACCTGTTAATTTCTTTGCAGCACTGTTAAAAGGGATTCTTCTATGTGAAGTTCCAGCATTTAAAATTGTCACATTTCCAACTCGTTAAGTGATGAAAGAATAATACTGACAAAAATGGGCAAAAAGAAGATCTCGAGCATTGTTATACCAAAAACACATAATTTTTCTGCTCAAATGAACCAAGTCACTGAAGTGTAGCAATCTCTATTCTTGTAAGATGGCCTCTGCATTGGAAAGGATGTTTCCCTCCTAAGAGCATTAATTGAGTCTTGACACCGTTTTACTTCTGATTGAGAATCAGTTCCCAGCAAGCTAATCTGAAACAAATAATAATAATAATCCTGGATAAACAAAGTTTCTCTGCTTCTTATCTTTCCCATGAATGACTTTATGATGACTGGAGTAGTAGAGAAGAAACCTCGCCCCAGAGAACGTGAGCTTTCATCCTCTTGCCGTTGCCACAGCAGGCATCTCTTCACTGAAATCTACGTTCGGTTAGAGTATTGTGTCCTATTTAGTGGTCCATACAAGAAGAGTCTGTCCCACTTCCTATTTTGTGTTGACTCGTTGCTGTGCTGATCTGAGAAGGGGAGTAATTAAACATGAAGGACCCAGGAGGAAGCACTATGCCTGCCTATGTATAACTGAAACAATTTAGCAGTGTGCAACATCACTTTCTGACAACAGTAAACAAACCAGTTTGATCTCTTGTTTGGGTCCCAGAAAGCTATTCTGCTTGACAGCTGAACTGACCTAGTCTGATTTCTGAATTTAGATAAGGAATTGGTCAGAGACTGCTGCAAATGGGCCAGGGACGCAATCACAAATAGTCCTTTAAAGTAGGACACTAACCAATGGGTTTGATTCTTCAGGCAGTTTTGATCCTCTAAAGGTCAAAGTGCAGCAGAATTAACACAGCAACAGGTCGCTGTAAATGCAATGTCAAACAGGACGCAGCCAAAATTTAGTTCTGAATTCAAAGTGTGTTTTCCTAATAAACAGCTACAAAAAGTGTTTTTGTGGTGGGAGATAAGATGTAGTTTTGCATGCATCTCAATGATCTCAAGTCAATTTACCCAGGTTGATTTTCTAATCTCAGTGAAGCCAGAGCTCAGGATTGTCCAAGAGGAGAAACTGAACTGTTTATGGTGAACAGCACATACAGTATCAGTGTCACTGGGAGATGGAAGAGCAAGAAACGCAGCCAACACCCTTTGTGCTAAAGAGAAAACGACTTTGACAAGAGCTACACAGGCAAATACAAAATGCAAGTTGTCAAAAAAAAAAAAGACAATTTTTTAAAGAAAAAATAAACATGAAAAGTTGTATAACTAAGGCTGCAAAATTTTAAGAAAATATTTAATTGTGAACCTGCTGCTAAAAATTCCCACACAAATGTTCCTAACACTTTATCATTACACAATGTTCCACCACTTTCTGTGAGCTACAGCATCTCAGCTGCTAAAAAACCAGAGCAACAGGAGACAGTCCAACTGGCAAAATATAATATTAAAATGCACCGTGTGATTGCCTGATTGTCTGTTACTACAAAGTGTAGCATCCTACCAAATTTTGAATCCAACTCATCCTTTGCTGTATTTCACATAGTGATGACAACTCAACTTCAATATTTTGTGCAATTCTACATATTACGTTTTCACCCTGAGTCAGAAGAAAAAAACAGCTGGTGATGATCATCAACCTTTCCAGGATCGATTCGCTTTAACAAGAAATTTTTCTCCTTATAGTTATAATCTACGGGCAAAGAAAATGTGAGTGAGTCTCCAATAAATAATAAATACCAGACTGTATTTGCTTTGAGTTAGTTTGGCGTGTCTGGGAGTAACATGTCATGTTTAATAACACCTTTAAGTGAGCTTTTGCCCAAATGCAACATAAGCAGAAAAAAGTATGAAATTCAACATTTTCAGAAGACAATATGCAATTTAAATAAGTTATAGGTAAGATTTGGTACTGAAAATATTGAAGTTCATAGGTTCAGGTAGATTTGAATACAGGATGGATAGTCCCTCAGGGATCTGCAGCAGCCATTATTTCAGTGGTTGTAATGACTAGTGACTAGTGACTAATGACTCCTGACTAGTATGGTTTCCCAGCTGGTAAAATTTTTCCCTATCATTCCACAGATCATGCAAGACCACCTTATACTTTCCTGCCTTCAGATGGAAATGCAAAACTGAGTTAATTCATCAAGCTGATTTCCACTTCAGTCAGCAGAGGGGCAAAGTTTCTCCAAGCAGGTAACATTTTAATTTAAAGCATCATTTTTGGACAAGTTGGACTTTTTTCAGATTCAGTTCTTTATATCACCATTGGCTGGATTTTTCAGACAGGAGGGGAAAGGGTAATTGGATGCATTTAAAAATGTCCGCGGGGGATCATTAACTCACATTAATATGAAACACTTTTAGGGATATCTGGGCTCTTTTGGGACAGTTCTGCTGCAGCCTCTTAAAAACCCCACTTCACACAGTCTTCATAAATTAAGTTATGTGAGGGTGTTCATATGGTGCGACCTACAACAGATACCAGAGTGACTGTTGACATTTAACGGGCTTCATATTATAAGTGGAAAAATTAACATTAAGCAGCTTTATAGTAGAAGCTGAAGAGAGAAAAAAAAAACAGCAAAGTTTCCCTTAATAAGCGACAACAGACCAAAGTTTCATGTCGATGAAACTGCTGGCCTCTTTGAAACACCTCCATCTGTACCAGAGCTGCTCCTGACCCGCTGAGACCCTCAGCGGAACATCACCGACCTTTGATGTGCTCGTTCACGACGCTCTCCAGACGCTCCAAGCGCTCCATAATCCTCAGCGTTTCTCCTTTGCCGTCCTCCTCCAACTTTCTGTCCGTCTCCCCGCCGACCTCCGCAACTTTGGCCCCGGTGTTGGCCACGTAGTTGGTGATCCAGCCGACGTACAGCAGGCACACGATGTTGGTCATGCCGCTCAGGATCACGCACGTCGACACCAAAGTTTTAGTTCTCCTTGTGCACAACATCGCGACATCCCTCCACGGGCTCCCTGCGCGCCGGCAGGTGGATTGAGCGGACGATGCGCTCGGGATAAATGTGTCCAAACGCGCAGCTCAGCTCGTCTCCGCGCTCTCCGCTCTCTGCTGCATGGACAGAATGCTCCAAATGCGTTCGGCGGCCGCAATGAAAGTCATCCGACTATATGATTCAGAGAGAGCCCACGCTGTGCAGCCGGAGAGCCACGCTGCGCTCAGCCGCTGCAAAGATGTGAAACACAAGCCAGCAAATCCCCCCTGTTGCCTCCCGTCGGGCCAATCGCAGCAGAGGAGGCGGGATCTGCCGGCCTCTGCCGCCCCCCCTCACAGCTGGAGCGCACAGATGAAGGCGCAGGGGTGGGAGGGTAATGTATGGATGCAGAAAGGCAATCGACCCGGGCAGATACGGAACTCCTGGATGCAGTTCAGACAGAGTGCGGTGAGTGGGTTTAAAGGAAACAGGTGGCTTGCGGAAAGCGCAAAAGTACAGGAGCATCTCATCACATGAAAATATTGTAGAAAAGTTCCCTCTTTTACATATTCACCACTGTTGGTCTGAATAATGTATGTTACAGTCGACTGGAAGCAAAAAACTACCATAATCAGTTAAACAGAAATGTGAAGGTAATGTGCTCTCTGTGTTAAAGCCAACACAATCACAGGGACTGTTAAAGTCATCATGCAGAAATACACCCTGCATAAGGAGAGTAAACAACAAAATATCATTGCTAAAGAAGCTGGCCAGTCGTAGGGCATGGTAATGGAAAGTTGAGTGGAAGTAAAAATGTGGTAATAAAAAAAGAGGAGTGCATGCAACAAAGAGAATAACAGCCTTGAGAAGATTGTGTGACAAAGTTTTTTCAAGAGTTTGGGAAAATTCACTTGTTGCACACTGCAGCAGGAGCGCTTCAAGACCCAACGAACACAAGTATTGAAGTATTTTTCACCAGACATTGTTATTTGGGAAGACTAGAACAAGTTAAATATTTTTTGAATGATGAATCTACACAATTTACTTACTTTTTGTACCTTTTTCAGGCTGATTCTCCACCAACAGCTACAAAGTTTGAAATCGACCTTTATAAGTCACTCAGCGCTCCACTTAAAATTCTAGATCTCTACGTACTTAATGGCTTACAGTAAAAGCCTTCTGCACATTTTCTCCCAGTTTTTATTTAATAGTAGAACCTTCTAATATGAAATCCATTTATACATTTTGAAATACAAAATACAATGCAGGATATTCGAATAAAAACTGAAAAAAAATATTCAGACTTAGACATATAGTCTTGATTTACTTGGGAGAGACTGATGAAGTTTTTTTTTGTTTTTTTTATCTGCCAAACACCCAAACAGACAAGACAAGATGTTCTTTTTTTATGTAAACCAATTCTCATTCTGTCCTGTCAAACAAAAGTTGTGCCTTCCTGGCTTCATTGGACAAGTTTTGCCTTCTCATTTGCATCCACACCCCTCCTTCCAGAGACTTTTCCCGAGCACACACACACACGCCTACTGTATATTTGTGATCTGGCCACCTAAGGAGATTACCTGAGAGCAAGAGCAACTTCAGAGCTTTACACCACTAGCAGATGGATCTTGCAGTTAGGCCCTCCAGGCTGCTGCTTTCATCTTTGTCTTTCATCCGTTGCTCTGACGATCAGACAGAAAATCCTCGCAGATTCTCACACGTGGCACAGAATCGAGAAACTCGCCATTCACCCAAGAGCGCCCTTGCATATTCCGCCACTTCGAAAAGGGTGTAAATAATGCATTAGGTGTGAAATATTAAGGCTCTCTGCGCTTTGCTTTTTTTTTTTTTTCAAAATCTCATCTGACCAGATAACTGTCAGTTTGTCTACTCCTTTTCTGTTTTGCTGCATTTTCATTTTGGCCAGATATGTCAGGCAAAAAAGATTACAAATCTTTTTGTGCTTGAAGTAAAAGAAGAAAAAAAAACAACTAACATAATCTTGTAAATATGCACACTTTAATAAGCAGCAATCAGAGTGGAAAAATGATTACCAGGGTCTTCATCAAGCTAAAAGTGAATCTTGTGCAGAAAATTTCCCTTGCGAGTTTTTCACAGGTTTTTATTTGATGAAATAAAAAGTTTCCTTCAAGAAAAAAAAAGCACATTGTAAAAATGCTCTGCATAATGTCAACTAGTAACTTATAGATAAACTAGTACATATGGATAAAAGTATTAAATGGAAAAAAATTTAAGCAGCTGAATCTGATGGAGGTGAATCTGATCTGAATAATTTTTTATTGACCACAATTTGTTTTTTTGTTTTTTTTTCATGTGCAGAGAAATAATTTAATTTGTATTCCCAGGACTCTTTCTCCAGTCTTTGATTTTGCCTGGATTATTGGATCATTTGAACACTTAATGAAAAGAGAGAGAATGAACAAGAATATCTCAAACTGGTAGAGCTTTGATCAAACAACTCACAGCCGTCTAGAGTGAAGCCAAGACCGCATAATCTGTTTTGAAGAAAAGTCAGAAAGCTGGACTTTAAAAATCAGACTACGTTAATGGGAGGGAAGACTGAACAGAAGGACATCTGGGAATTTAAAAATGGGTTTGGGCTGAATAAGACCAACTCTGACTCATTTCAGAGAGGCAAAGTCCGTACTTTTAGTCCAAAATTTGCACAAAATCTGAACTGACTGGTTAAACGTTACACAAGCAATAATGCAAAACCTTCAACTTAAAAGTAAGGTGGGAGTAAATCTGTCGAGTAAATGTGGTACAACAGAAAGTGCAATGTTTTCTCTGGGAATGTAACAGAGCAGAAGCACACAGAAAAGAAACATCACACTAAACTACGTTTCTTGATTAAATGAGCTGTTACTTTGCAACACTGCATGTCTTGACACGAATCACTTAAATAATGACTGAATCCTTTTTTTTGTGTGTGTAATTCTATAAAGTTTCTATTGCTTTAGGATCTTGAGGATCTGTAAAATAAGAAGCATCTGTTTCCTAAAAGCTTATGCAGGGAGTAGCCATCACCTCCAAATCTAAAATCATAAGAGCAAAATTGATTTGGATTTCAACACAATGACAAACTCATCCATTATCTTACACTCTTATCCCTAACGTGGTTGTGAAGGGTGCTGGTGCCCATGTCCAGCGACCAGCAGGCGATGGTCTGGTCACCCTGGGCAGGTCACCAGTCCATCGCAGACATGCTCATATATGATAGAATTATTATCTCCGTTTATGAAGAAGCAATGCATTTCCAACTTCAGCTCAGGTATTTTTTATTTTGATGATAATGGCTTGCAGTGAATGGAAATCCTAAATTCAGTTGCTAAAACACACTGAACCATCACCAGAAGACAAAGATAACAAAACACAATAAATCCTCGTAGGAAGGATGTATATTTTAAGACCGACACAATATTTAAAAGGTTACTTTAACATTTCGCTTTAGCTTGTCTTAATATTTATCTATCGTAGATGTGCAAAAACTCATACTAGAAGTGCTTTTTTTTTTTTTTCTATTCACCATCCACATTTTTCAAGTACTTTTCCACATGCACTTTGAGAAACATATTTAGGACATTTTGCAATTATTTACTGATACAGATGAAATTATAAAATCCATAAAGGGTTTGGGTCCCACAGGTTGGTCCCTATATCACAGAACTGCACACAGCTGCCTGATTTTACCTGATTCTTGAGTTCCACTGTGCAATGTGAGCTTCAGTCACGTGATTTTGTTGTTAAGTTTGCTGAAAAGCAGTAGTTTTTGCTGCAGCACAGATCTGGATCTCTGGTGAAATGAAAGATAATTGCGGAGGAGGAACTGTCAAAATTTCCTTTCCATTTTGGCATGACATCTCAGTTTCATAGCAGCAGATGCCATTTCTCTGAATGGCTCTGACAATATAGAGCTGATTATGTGGGGCCATGCCCGAGTGCAACAAGGGCTTAATTAAATCAGTTTGTGAGTGGATCAATTGAAAAGCCCTCTGTGGTGAAAAGCGTTTGCTCTGACAGAAAGGATGAGAGCTGCAGCCCCCTGTGCAGCAAGCTAATAACCTTATAAGCTCAGATGAATGACAAAGAAGAACTGAAGCATGAAGGTTGGACGATGAAATATCAAACTTTTTCTTTACTTTAGGAAGTTGGCTTTTCTTTCATTAGCATCTGGGATTGACCATGAGAACATGGCAAAAAGTTTCATTTTATTGGAGCTGTAAATGTGTAGTTTTGTGTTTAAACATGTTATTACCGAATCTGCTGGAGAGAAAAAGGCAGCATCTCTGCAAAATCACATCTCTTCTTCATAACTTGCTGCACTTTACATCAAATGTATTTGCTTCAACTGGAGGTTTGCTAAGGATTTAATGGTCCTTTTGGGCTTTTAGGTTATTCACAGAGTAATACTACTAATAATAATAAATAACAATTATCTTTTGCTTCATTACCAAAACACCATGCATGCACAGATGTGCAACTGCACATGTGAATTATTTTGACTACACCATAAAACAATCTTACTTATGAATGAAGCAGCATCAAAATATGTGATATTAGACTTACTTTAGAAAGATATTTAGCTCTCAAGCATGGCTGATAGTAAGTTTTGTATAAGAAATGAGATTTTTTTAAGTACTTTCACCATATCTTGATTGGCCATGTTTGTTCTTGTCTCAATATGTCAAACTTTTCTTTGACCCATTTCTCTCTTGGGTCTTAAAATAATTTTCCACAACATTTTCTCATTATCTCTTCCCTGAGTTATACAACATATTTTTCAGTTATTCAAATGTGTAATGTGATGATTCCCTTAAAATTAAACCTAAATTATTAAAAAGAAAATTTTTGTTTTAATTCTTGTTTTTAAAGTTGTTGGCATCGGTCCTTTAAATACATAGTGCCCTTGAGGCAGAGTGTTTTCACACTTTTAATTAACTTCAAACACATTTAACACATTAAATCAATACATCCAAAATCAACAACCAGACCCATCTGTTGATCACAGTCAGAGCAAATTATCATTACCAGCTCTTTTCTAAATCAGGCAAGTTACAGTCCAGGAATGTCTTACTTTAAATTTCAATCTGAACTAAGGATCTGTTTCTGTGTTCACCCAGTTTGGCAGCTGTAATCTGTGGTTTAACAACTAATACTTTAGATTTAATACTTGAGATGGTGACCAACTTACCAGAAGACATCTGACATTGGTATTCCAAAGTAGATGAACATTATTTTAGTAACCTTTTGGTGCCTGATGCCAGCACTGGATGTGTACCATCTTTGCAAATAATTAAAAGACAATTGACAGGAAATATTGAGAAATGACAGTGGTGGGGTTTAATGAAATGGTTTAAGGAACTTGTAAAACTCAGACCAGATAGTTCCTGTAACTAATCAAGGGGTAGTTGGGACAACAGAGACTCCACAGAACACAGAAATCTAAATTGTTGTGAATCTGGAGGTGCGCTTTCAGTTTCTCCTCCAGGGGGCGTCGTGACACTGTGGAGGGCGTGACTGGTGGGTCCTCCTGCACACCTGTGGCCATTTACTTCATCGAGAGGAGTACTTCTGGAGGATCACGCTGACTCTCCAGTGCCAGAGTGCTGCTTGCATATGGTAGAACCTGTGCTAAGCTAAACTCAGACCTACCAGATCCGTTTCCTAACGTTTTCCTGTCATCCGCCTTCAGGTCCTGTCTCCGCGTTCTCCTGGGGGTCTGTTCCACCTGGATTCATTGTTGGCCCGGAGATTCATCGAGGTCGTGAGCTCTGATCCTCCGTGTGGCTCCTGGAACCGCCTCACCTGTCCACCCTCCTGCGATGCCGCCGCCTGTTCCTCTCCCGACAGTCTCCACTCCACAACCTACCGGTTCCCTTTGTCACTCCACTCTTTGCACCAGCAAGTAGGTTACGACCACAGCGAGTTTCCCCGCACCTCATCTTGTACTCACCTTGTTATCCCTCCTCAGGAGAACCTCCCCTTGGTCCAGTTCCCGTTTTCCCCCCTGAGTGCTCATGTTGGAATCCCTGCTGCTGCTTTTTCACTGTCACATTTTGTTGTTGCAATAAATCTCACTGCACTTGCATCTCTCTCCTGAGTGTGGTCTGTGCATGTGGGTTTCCTGAACTAAACAAAACATAACATAAATAAACACACAGAAACAACCAAATCATTACAGTTCTCCTTAAACCACAATCAGACAACCCAAAGCTGAATGGCTTAAGTTGGACAGATTGACAGAGTATCCGCTGACAGAAATGCTTCCTATTTGAAACCCAACTTTGTGGCTCCAGAAGAGATTAATCTCCTTGATGAATGCTTGCTTCTACTGAATGACCCAATGTTTGATTGCACACAAGATAGTCAAAAGTAGAAAAAAAAAAATATTTAAAGATGTCTCTGTTGACTTGAAGTTGGCAAATTATTCTAAAAATAACACAAAAACAGTTTGATCCATAGGAACTAAAAAGATGTGTAAGCCTAAATTGTTTATTTTCCATATGCTTGATATTTTGCCATTGACATTCTTTTTAAATAGTTCAACATGCTGCTGAATAAGGTAAAATCCCTTGCTGTAGCTTTTAAAATGTAAGATACCGTCAAGGTAAGCATTCAATCTTCATTGAAGGCCAAGCTAATGGAAAGAATAGGCAGTCACCATGGTTACATGCACAAAGACAGTGTAAAATCTAAAAAATATGTACAACTATAGGCTTGACAAGCAGGAACTAAAAGATACTCAGTCAAAGAGACAACAAAAAGCCCAAGAAAAACAGAAATCTTTATCCTTTACTTCATCCCTCCTTGAATCTCATGTCGGTGACCTAATAACCTCAACTCAACCTCAGCATGTATGTCATTAAGTTTAAACGTCTTTGTTTATGCCACAGGCAACTGTAATGATTTGTCTAAATTAGAATTGGGAGTGCAAATCTGAATTTGTGAAGTTTCAAAACGATATGCACAGGTTCACATGTATACATGCTTCATAATATTTGCTCAATTTGCAAACTGCAAAGAGACTTCAAACCTTTTGTGGCCTTCCTATCGTGTTTCCTGATGATTTCCTGACCCACAGCCAGAATCATTAGAGGGACACAGAATAACAAAGTTAAAGCTATTAATACAATGTTGTGCAAAACTGACTGACTTCCAAGTCAGTGGTTCAACATCATGTGGAAGGGAAGAGGAGTTAGTGAAGGACAAATACTGAGATAAACAAAGTCTTCAACCTGGAAGGCATGTTTGGTTGAGTTAAAAATGTAAGTAAACCAACTTAACTGCTTTCCTCTGAGGATAAAAGAGATATTTAAAGGAAAGGAACACAATGGGTCTGGCTCTACCAGAAAGGCTGACCATCAGGTGAAGACGATCACCTGATCATCTTCATCAGGCTGTCCAAAAGCTCTCTTTGTCTCCAAAGTGAGGTAGCTGCAGACAGAGACAGCAGGCCAACCACTCCTTCAATAGAAATCCTCTGGGAAGAAACACAAACTCACACCCAGACACCAGAATCTTCTGACATAAATCTGTGTGGACTACTCCACTCTTTGAAATGTCAAAGTAATTTTAAATTGATTGATCTTTCTGACACACACCAGATTTTCAGGCATAGTAGACAATTTTTTTACAGGGTTAGGTTTTAGGAAAGTCATTATTATGAGCCTGCTGTGCTCATTCCAAAACCAGTTTTGATGTTCGAATCATTCTGCTGTTGTCTTGGCTGAATTGGTGCAAATATATTTTGAGTCACAGTAATATTATGACAATGCTTGATCAGCCATTTCTGTGTCTAATACGCACAGATGGTCCACAAACTGAAGAACCCCGCGAGATTTTAAGGAAGACAAAACAAGACGAATAACTAGTCAGTTTGCCACAAAAAAAACCAAAAAAAATCAGGGAATTTTTTTTTTTTTTTTAATTTCATTGAAAGAATGTAAAGCTGTTCGCTGAAGCAGTGAACTATTTTAACTAACTCCATCTAATTTTTTTTGTTTTGACGAAGGTGAATTGGTAAAGCATCACATAAATCATTATAAAATGTAGTGCAGAGGCTGCCAACCAACATATGGCTGATTAGTGGGGTGAAATACAGAAAGATGTGATAAACAATGCTGTCTGTCACCTAATCTAGTTCAGTGTCTGTCTTGCCGTTCAAACAACGGTGTCAACAAAAAACACTTTGTTTGTCCTTCGTAATCAGACTCCATCCACAAACTGATGTTAATTTTCTAAGAGCTTTTTAACTCTTTGTGATCTTTGTCCACAAGAAAACAATATTTTAAAGCTCCCAAGAATCAATTTTTTAAAAAACGGATTCCAGAGTGAAAATGTCACTCTGGAATCCTTAAGCATTAGCCCAACCTCTAACTTGACCTGTAACTCCATACAAGTCAAACAAAACCACCACAATAGTATAACGGTATCATACGTGTTTGTGGTATGATACCACATGCGTGGCTCTACAAAAGACGTCACGCATGTTTTGTTTGCTTGCCATGTTTAGCGCCACTTACTGGTCTGGGAGAGTTCTCTGTTTTTCTGTGTGGATGAAAGCATTACTGAAAATGGTCTCATATGGACACAAACGTTTTTGAAAATAACCTGTTTCAGAAAAAAAAAAGCAACACTGTGTGGACAGGGCTTCAGAAACGGGGAGAAATGAATTCAATGCTAATAGAAGGCGGTCATGCAGTGTATAGCTGAAGGAAAATGCCTTCATGTTCCTTCAGCTTCTTATCTTTTGTTAAAACTAAGGAGGACTAATTTAAGCTTTTAACCCTCATTAACTCTTGTTGACATGTTGACATGGCCTAATAACATTCGTTCAACACCAGCGCACGAGTTCAAGGAATGCATGAGTAAGATGACTTAAATTAATTACTGAATAATCAGTCTATTCATCTCACTTATCTTTATCTCATGACTCTGAAAAATGTAGTCTGGTTTCCTATTAGTCTCCCAAATGATTAGCTCTGAAGTGAATATGCACGCACCATTTGCATTCATTCAAACTTTCTTTATTTGATATTTATATACGAAGGGGAACCAAGAAGTTTGGCACCAGTGCTTTAAAAGATGCTTTTATTTCAAGGCTTTAAAAAAAAAAAAAAACATCTTGTAGAATGTGCTGTATATCTGAACATAACAAGTGGCAGCATTCCTACTATTGGAAGTAACATACAACAATGAAGTGGCAGTTTTACTCTAGATAGAACAAATCTCATTAACTATTGATAGAAATACATTCTATCCTCTGTTTTGTGTCTTCCTTTCTTTCTTTTATCTTTAGCCATTTTTTGTTGCCACTGCTGTGCATTTGCTCAGAAAGTATTAGATACAGATATGCTCGGCTTGTGGCTGTATTACCATGAATCTATGTGACTATGTTTATCTGTGCTGTGCTGCTGTACGAATTTGTGTTGTTATGCATGTCACCCCTCACTCTCCTCCTCATCCTAGCTGCAGAGTGGTTACCTGCACAAACCTTCCTCCCATTCATCCTTATTTCTGAATCTGTCTTGTTGCACTGGGTTCTGTGGATATAATCTGACTTGCGGGAAGAAGTAGACGGCTTTAGCTTTTACCTTAAAAGAATCAGTCTCGCTGTCGTAGCGACTTTTTCCTCATAAATGTCACAGACAGACTTCCAAACAAGCCTTGTGGTGTTCAGTTAAACGGTCTCCAAATCATCTCTGCACCCTATGACAACAGAAAGCAAAGATGGATTTTCTGAAATAAAAATGCTTGGGGGAAGAGCACCCAGAGATCTGACCTTTATAGCCTCAATTCCCACAGCGTTTATAAGCACTATACTTAACTGGAGCTCAGATCTTAAAAATATATTTTCTAACAATACAAGTTAGCAATAAAATCCATCAGCAAATGCTTTAGATATTTCTGAATGCATACTTCAGTTTAAATGTGTTATGGATTATGCTGTTAGTTCCCCTCATACCTTTGCATTTCAATTTACAGTTTCTTTTTTTTTTTTAGTGCCACAGCCCTGCCCATGCGTTAAATTACTTCTAGCAGTAGCACTCTCTTGGGCACTAAGTATGTTCTTCCAGCTGTAACAGAATATTCTTCGCTCAAACCTAAATATGCTTTAAACCACAGATTTAAGAGTTCATATCTAAAATGGATCCAATTTTTACTCCTTACAATTAATATACAGAGAGCTTCAAAGATAATTTACCACTGAGTAAAAATGGACCTCTGGGGTTGCCACTCCTACACTTGAATATAAAGTCATTGTCGGTGCTTGTCAACAGAATCATAATTTCCACTCGAGTTACATAAAAATGAACAAAGAAAATGAAAAGAATTATATGTAAAATCTTTAGAAAGCATAGGTTTAGTGTATTTATGTGTATTTCAGAAGTGGCATTTTAGTAAAGCAATAGTTTAACCTTGCTATTTCTGGTGTCTGTAATTGTTTGCAGAGTCATCTTGGCAGTTTCTAAGTTGTCTTGTGACCTGCGGTTATGTATTTTTTGTTATTTTGGTAAGTTTATTGTTGTTGGTTGTTAAGTCTTCCCAAAGTCTTGCCCATTTCTAGTCTTGTAATCATCTTCCTGTTTTTCTTAGCACTCTTTTTTTCCTAAGTCTTTATCAAACTCTTCTGTTTGTGACCAGTCTCATCCATGCTCCTCGTTGCCTCCAGTGGGACTTTGCATATTCTCGTTACTATTGTTCCTGCAAGTTTTGGACTGACTCCTTTCTGTCTTCTCTCAAGTCAGCAAACACTTGTAGTGAGACACCTTCAGTAAAGCCTCCAAAAGAGCTGAATCACATCTCTCGACTGCAGAATCTCCAGAGAATGCTGCAGCGAACCCCAGACAACCCGTAACTCATTTGCACGACGGCACTGGGCTTAATCCCTTATGGAATTTCATTCAGAATGTGTCACAGCTGGCTGAGCCCACAGTTGACCCCTGCAGATTTTTCTTTCTGTTCCTCACACTTTCTCTGCATAAAAACTGTCTAACTCATCTAAACTCATACGTCTTTTTTGGAAATGCTGAACATGTGATTTCTTTTTCTTTCTCTTTGTCACACCATCCTCATCAGACATATAAATGAATACGTCGCCCCTATTCTCTTTATTTTCAGTCGGAAACGTCCCTTGTTCAGCTCCCCAGGCTCTGACAATGACAGCCGCTGTGTGTCAGAAGAGATGCACTTTAGAGCCTTGGAGAAAGACTGACTCAGTTCACCATAAAGCGCTCTCTCACTCGCCATCTGTTTTTAAAACTCTTCCTACTTTCCTTTGTGTTCTCCATTCAGCATAACAGGACTTCCAGATAAAGAGAGGCACTCCCAGGGATGGAGCTCATTAACGACATGTATTGATGTTTCTAGTCTCAGAAGACAGCAAATCAAAAATCCATTAATGATGTGAAGATCAAGCTGATCATTTCAAAGATTCTGTCTTAGTGAGTTATTTGTTTCCAAAGCTCGATTATCTCATTAGGATTTAACTGTTTTTTGTTTTATTTAAAACCATAAATAAAGACATTCTCTTGAGTATGCCAAATAAATCAGATGAACAATGTCTAAATACAGCACCTACTTTGAAATTTTTCTCTTTTCAAAAGTTTCCCATTACCTTGAACCCCTGATTGGAACAAAAGGAGCCGCGCATAACGGACTTAGTCATCTCGCAGTTCGACACATCCTCAAGCACTTTACTGCAAGACAAGAGACATTATTGCTGAAGTGTGTCCCAGGCCTGTGCCAAGATCTTTTTTATGTTGCAAAGTCCCTAGAAAGAATCCCGGAGGCATGCTTGACAGATGCTTCAACCGCAATAGTTGTTTCTTTTGATGTGGAAGGGAACCAGTTTTATACGGAGGATCACTTCTCTCCTTATCTGCCTGACTGACATTTTTATCTTTCCTAAGATGTGGTGTAACACCACCCAAAGTTTAAAACTGGGAGTTTAATATGGAGTCTGATGCTTTGTATTTTAAAAGGGAAAATGTGTGTCTTTTTCAGGTCAGGGATTTCTTTGGAGTGTGCAGAAAGTTCAAGAACACAAAGGAATCGATTTATGATATTCTTCCTCCTTCGTATCCAATTAAGGTCAGAGATGCATTTTCTTTTCAACAACTTCACAAATAAAATTAAAATGTGGATGTTTAAACACCTAGCTATGGTATCTCCACATATTGACTGTCCTAATGAAAAAATATTACGCCAGATCTATAAAACTAACTATTTTAATAAATGTAGGCTTAATGAAAAGTATGTTTAATACATGCTCAAAAGTTATTCTCAAGAGGCACTTTTAATCTCATAAACGAGTCACAGTGGGAAACTTTTTAAAGCATCATTCTAATTGAATATGACTACTCACAAGACAAATTATGTTAATGGAATGGTTTTTTTTTTTTTGTTTTGTTTTGGGGTTTTTTTTTACCAAAAACAGGCAATTCTTAATTAGTGCTAAAAAATAACATACTTGTTAAAGTTAATTATCTCAGATTGAATCTATAGTTGTATTTCTGTGAATACTTGGAGGATAATGATGTTTTGCATGGTATGAAATTCTGAGTTTTAAGCCAAGAGTCCATTGGAACAACTTCTGCAGACGTCTGATTTGCTAAATCAGTGGTTTCCCATCAACTTTGACTGTGAACAGTAAAGGTTGCTGCATTAGCAATCAGTTTGTAGCATACATTTAAATACATAGCACTGTACATATTCTATCTGTGAAGTTGTTGCCTCAGTACTTTATTGTACAAAATACCAAGAAATGCATTTATTCCTAATTGTTATAAGCCTTGTGATAAGGCTTAAATAAATCAGTAGTTTTTTATGGTTGGACTATTTCCAGATCTGACTTCCAGAGAAAATGGATGCATGGACATTATTAAGTAAGACACTCAAAAGGCAACATCGTCTTTGTAGGGAACAGGATTTAACATCTGACTAGTTAATGACTGAAATTATTTGCAGTATCTTTGAAGCACGCACTCTTGTGAACATTTCTAAATATAATCCACTGGGACACTCACTCAAGCATTTAATTTACTTGACAACCCGAAAATGTTAGCTTTCCTCTCCCGCTAAAGCTGACTTTAACAGATAAAACCGAGGTTTGAGATTTGATTCCAAGACCTTCAGTGGCCTGTGAGGAGCCAATATCCCCACAATGCTCTGCTAATGTCATCACTCTGACCCACCGAGCCTTTGCTATGGAGGTCAGCAACAGCGAGGTACAAAAGGAATTGCTGTTTATTACTACAGCCAGCCAGTCGGCAACGGAGCAAAAAATATAGGCACTATATACTTTGGGCTCAGTGCAAATGCCTGCCCAGGTTCATGTTGGGTTATTAGAAGTTGTAAACAGGACTTTAAAAAGAGGCTGTCTAAGGAATGTCAGGAAGGGTATAGCTGGTATACAAAACAAGTTTACTGTAATTTGTGACTGAAAGTCTGCTGGTAGAACAATATTAATATAATGCTTGTCATAGCTCACAAAATAAAAGAAAGTCAGGCTTGTTGGACTTGTTTTGTTTGTATTTATGGGACAATATCCCCACAAATATCAATATGTAATTGATATTTGGTAGATTGATATTACTTTTCTGCTTGTCATGTTTCTGGTGAAGAAGCTCTCTCCTGCCCCCTCTAGGCCAATTTATGTATGGCACATTGTGTGCTTATTGAATCACAAGGAAAATGTTAAAATAATGTTTCTTGGTGATGATTACCAACTACTTTAACCATCCCACGTGTTAAATTTTAGTTTAACTGATGTAAGTAGTTTTGAATAGCATGAATAACATTGTCTTCTTTTTTCTGTTTTAGAAATGGTGTTTGAACAGAGTACTTATGATGTATCTTATCTGCATTAGATAGAAGGATCAAGGTATGAAGAATATACAGAACATGATAATTATGTTCCACAAACCTGATATGTATGTTGTATAAATATTGTATGAATGTGATTATTAAATTATATAAATGTGATAATTTTTGGTTGTCTTCAAAAACTATATTTCTTTGTGACAGCAATACATTTCCGAGGAGGAGAATAAAGGAGAAAAATTCTCTTTTTTTTTTCTAGCTGAAGCCAGATTCAAGTAAAGAGTAAATTCTGGAAATAAAACTTTCAAAAACTTTAAAAAAATGTTTCAACCTTTGGCAGATTGAGGATGCAATTTCATACTTCCTGAATTAGACCCAGTGACAGTGTATGTCAGTAGTCTTCAAGTATAAGGGACATGGGTAGACGTGTCCTTAAGAATAGTCTCACCAGTATGACACTGATGATGGGGTTGTCTCCAAACATCAACGTACCGGACTCGTCATGCCTTGGCACACGCTCACTGTGATTGCTACTTTAACTTTAACATCTAACATGAAACCATTAATCACACTATAGCCAAGAACACATTTCCTTTGGACATTTCAAATTAATGTGATTAACTTTTTTCAGCAATACATGACTGTGACTTCAACACTTATCTCCATTTAAGCTGCCATACAGCGCTAAAGATTTCTCATCAGTCTTCAAAACCACAGCTCTCAAGACCAGTGACGTGTGGTGAGGTACAAAGCTGGTGAGGCACTGACTTAATCATAGTCAGATTTACAAATATAGACTCCATGCATGTTATTGTTTACATAAGGAAATTCTGCGCATGCGGACAACGCTGGATGCCAAAAAGACTATAGATAGATAGATAGATAGATAGATATTGATGGCATAGTTACTCTGAAAAAGTAACTTTAATTAGATTACTGATTACTCCTTGAAAAAATAACTTAGTTAGATTACTGATTACTTGATTTGGAAAGTAACTAAGTTACATTAAAAGTAGCTATTTTAGTTACTTTCAGCAGCTGTTAACAACAACGCTCTGCCACCTGTGAAAATCATATTGATCTTTGCCAATACTTAATTGCAAGTTATTTTATAATGATTACATCAACAATGTGTCTTCACTTATATGGTTGAACTGAAGGGGAGATCGTTTAATGCTTACAACAGTACAAAAAAACTTTAACAATTTGTGTGTGTTTTGTGTGTTTTGATTTTTTTATTTCACACCAGTAACCAAGCTGTAAGAGATCAAATAAGCTTTTCTTTTTTCTTTTTTCTCTTTTTTTACATATAAACCACTATATCGGGTATGCATTTTCATTTGGTGGTTCAATCATCCAGTTTCAAAGTAGCAGTTCAGTGAATTCAGACATCTTGAGTAAGCAACATCTTTTTGATGTCAGAGGTCAAAGGAGAAATTCCTCACTGGTTCAGGTTTGAAAGGCAACAGTTGCTCAGTCAACCACTGGGTACAACTACAGTATGCAGCTCTCTGAAAGCACAACATGCCAAACTTTAAAACAGATGGGCTACAGCAGCAGTAAATTTGACCTGACTTCAGTCAAAGGGAAGAGGGGTCGAACCCAGAACTTGCAAGGCCTCAAGTTATTCCTAATAATGTAGGCGGTAAGTACACTTCCACGCTAAAAGAAAAAGAGAAATTCCATAAGACGAACAAAGCTCTCATTACATGAACTATGCAGGATGCATATTGAATCTACTTCTACCTCTCAGCCAATCAGTCTGAAATCAGAGCTGTAGATGCGTTCAGCAATCACTTAAAGAATTTCCACAGAAATTATCGTTAATGGGCCATGAGATTCTAGTAGGGACATTTTTGTCATTATCTTAGAGCTCTGCCTATTTCTCTGTCTATTGTAAAATAAATTGCAATGCAAGTTGATCAGGAGACATTTCTATCAAGGGAATGTCTGCGAACAGACCGAATTCAATCATTTCCTCCTGCTCCCCATTGGCCAATAAAGTCACTCACCACAAGCAAGAACAGATGGGAATGCTTTCACTTCAACCTGTCTGAGAGCAGGGGTAGACGAAGACCTGCTAATGTTAAAAATAAAAAATTAGAGGGATAGAAGATGCTGCAATAATGACATAACAATTAAAGAATATGAAGGAATGAGTGGAGGGGCAACACAACATACAAAAAAAAAAAGCAAAGTGTGGCTAATTTTTGGGTATAAATATGAATAAAATTCATATTTACACAGATGTGACATGTTCGGCTCTGGTGTTAGGTTGAACATATGTACTTTTTTTATAGAGCCATAAACACCTATTTGCCACATTAAATTAAAAAATCTGTCACTCAAATTTTTAATTCTTCCAAATATAAAACTATATTTGTGCCTTTTATACACAAGTATAAAACTATATACACAAATTTAAAAGGCATGTCATCCTTATGTAATAATTTCAACTGTTGGGAGTATTTCTATTTTTAGAGAACATGATGTATAACTATACTTACTGAGAATTTTCAAAAATAAAAGAAAAACATTCACAATGGATGTTAATGGCCCCGTTTCTAATGCTGCCCATATCAGGCCTGGGTATCATTCATAAGAACCACCGCTCTATGAACGATAGAAGTAGATTTTTGGGTTTTAACAGTACTAGCTTCACAAATCACAATTAACCCATGTATGGAAGAAAATTCTTTTTGAGTCACTTTTAAGTCTCAAAACTTCAAAGCAAATTTGAATTAGATAAATACAGAGCAATGCCATGAAACCATAAGTATTTTTGTTTTGCACATATTTGAATTAAACATTAGAAAAGACAGGTGGGAACAAGAACATTGTTGTTTACACATTCCTGGTGTAAAAAAAAAAAAAAAAAAGATGTGTGATTAAATTCAACAAAAAAAAGAAATACATGTGTAATTTGTCATCTGCCATCTGATAATAAAACAGCAAAGTTTATGAATCTTGGACTGTAAGGTTAAGTTAGATACAGACAAGTACTTCATTTTCTGAGAGGGAACATTTTTATTATTCCAGTCTGGCATTCACTCATGAAATCCCTCTCTCTCACACACACACACACACACACAAAGGAGTACACACAAAATAAAATGTGAAGGTCACTGATTTGATCAACTCAGCCTTTCAGACGTGTACGCTGTAATTTGGTGGTAAATCTAGACATTGAGTTTGAGTAGGTGACCATGTCTGTTGGCCAGGCATTCATGCAGAAGAGCATAAACAACAAACACAACATAAATTAATTCTGATGCAAGATAGCTGGAAGTAACAAATAAGTCACTACATTTACTTTTTGACATGCAAGCGTAACTTGTTTTTAAATAACACAGCATTCAACCATTTTAGACAGTGTGTTATTCACAGTATATTCTTAAGTCATACTTTGTAAGAAATTTGAAAAGAAAAATATAAATAAAAAATACTGTATTTAGTGTTTAATCAATCTAATTGAAAAGCTGGTGCACTTTTAATTATATTTTTAAAAACATATATATTTATTGGATTATTTTAAGTTTCAATTTGCAGTTTTTTATTGTTCTGTTTAACAATGTTTGGCCACAAACCTATCGTTCAAATAAATCTTCAAAATTCTTTAAGAAAAACAAAACAGCTTTTCTCTTTGTATTAAGGTGACGTGAGGTAATAAAAAATATACTTACAAAGAAGGACGAAAATGAGAAAACATTCCCTGCTGAGTTGTTATGAATGCAGCTCACACACAAAACTAAATGCTGCCAACAGCACAACACCAGATCTGGTTGTGCCGAACATAATTGGATCAACTTTGGCACTGCAGATAACTGCTGAAGAGTGCCATGAGATATATCTGTTTTCTCAAAACAACAAAAGAAAAAAACAAACTTAGACAGACTTGTCTAGTCCAGAAACAGACCTGAACTGAACTAAGCAGAACAGAGAATCTGGCAAAGAACAAGGGAAAGCCAGGAACCTAAAAAGGTGGTGAAGCAGGTAAGTGACATAACTGTGACATAAGATGGGAAAACGCATGTGAGTTCAATGGGCTCGATGGCTGGGATAATCATAGCTGAACAGAGGAACTGGAACCAAAAGGAGCAACACAAGAAACAGGTTAAGTCCCTGTTTAAGTCAGAGACTCAAACTGAAATTAACTAAACACAACATGAACTATCTAGGAAGGTAACTTATGAAAACAAACCTACCAAAAAAAACACTAGTAATGCAAAAAGTATGAACCGTAAATAACCCATGACAAAACTACAAATTGATACACCCAAAACCCATGATAAGTGATCAGAGTGCTCATGATTTTAAAGAAAGTAAAAAGAAAATCTCCACATGTAGCTTTTCTCTATAGCTAGTGGAAATAATATTGGTTTTAGTTTTAATAGAATAATTTCCCTATTCGGAAATGTTTATTCTCATTTTTATTGATGCTTTCCTTGGCTATAATATTATTCATGGTAATTTTATATATGGTCTGATAAACATAAAGATTAATAAATGTTTGTGTGTCTATGTGAAGATGTTTGATACTGCCTGTTCAAAAGACAGGGACTGCAAAATCAAATGAAAGGAAGGGAGAGTTATTTATTAAATGTTTTCCATCATAATTCCCTGATTGTTCTGTTTTGTGTTTTCTCCACAGTAAATGCAGACAGGCAGTGGGAACCAACTCAGCATGTTTTAATGAGTAGTTCTCACTCGCACTTTCAACACCAGATGTTCCTGATGTTCTGACAGCTCCAGAGGCCTGTACAGGTGGCAGTCATTTCTGGAAATTATCAAATCAAAACCACTGTAGAAGTTGGGGTTGTAGAAAATACAGATGGATACTTTGATCAGTTAAAAAAACACCAAAGGGTTACAGCTCAAAGAACAAAGTCTAGCCAGTTGAATAAAAATAATATTCAGGGAGTCCTGTGCCGTGTTGTCAGAGAAATGAGATGGTTGAATTCATACCTTTATTTTAAGAATACAAATTCCTCCGGTCATTGTAATTATCAGAGGGGGATATCAGCCATTCTTTTTTGTTGTTTGTTTTGTCTGGCAGTGCAGCACTAAGAGCTGTTGTCCGAGTCCCAAGGAGAAGAGCTACAGATTTATTTTCACAAGTGGAGAGTTTCAGCTTTTCATGTATTTCAAGTCTGCTTCTACACCTACAGCTTGAACAAACTGAACGCCGAAAGAGAGGGGAAAAAAAGAAAACCGAGGCACCAAAATGCGTACATACTGTGTCTAACAGTATGTACGCTGAAAATGACACAGTGACAATTAAAACCACAGCCAAAGAGAAAGTGTTTAAAGTAAAAAAAGTAATCTTTAATTCCCAAACTTTCTTGTGAGGGAATGGAGGTACTGAAAAGCCAGACAGATACTCCCCACAAGTATAACAGGAAAGCAAGAATCATCAATCAGATCCTGTTCCAACAGTTAAAGGATGAAACTTGACCAAAGGAGACTGATGAAATGTACAGAAATACGCCTTGCAGAGATTCTGAAAGCAAAAAATAAAAAATAAAAAAATACAGAACTTGAACAAACTGTGTAAAATTCCTCTGCAAAATGAGAAATATGCTCAGTAAACTTGATGTGAAATATTTGTGTTCCTAACACGGAGACATCGATTTCAGATATCACAGCAGCTTTCTGCTTTTGCTCTGTCAATAATGTGACCTTTGAGCTTCCCCTCGCTGGAAGAGTCACACAGCATCACACGAGCAGCCCGATGTCTCCGAATGCCAAACATGGCACATTCGGCATGTTAATGAGGCAATTAATGAAACTCATTATTGTCCTCATTAAAAAGTATTTCAGCGTCAGTTGAGTCTCTGCATATATTATAAAACACATGAAATAAGAGCGGTAATGTGCTCTGCATGGATGTTTGTCTTCTTTTATGGACCGAACGTGTGAGTGCAGCGAGACGGAGAAATTCAGACTATAAACACAAACTGAAAAAACTTTTCAGTTTTAGCATTTGTTGGAATTGTCTGCAGGGTCTTAACATGAAGCTACTATTACACTGGACATAAACTAAAAAGATGTCGATGAAAAGTGTGTGACTTTCTTTATTCTGCAAAATTACATAGTCTTTAACATTTTTAGAACATGTTTTTAAGAGTTGAAAATTATATTAACATCAAATTTAGCCAGTTGTGATGCACACCTACTCTGTGGAGAACCAAGACTGCCTCAGCTCTCAACTCAATGTAAGAGCAGAAAACATCTCATCACATCTCATGAGCATTACATGGTTTACATTAGTACTGTATCTATCTAAGACTGTTCCCATTCATCTGTGACTTTCTGGATGTTGCAGCCTTTTGTATTTATTGTACTTAGCCGTTGCAGTTTATCCCAACTAGAGTTTCTTCTGTAATGTGCTTCTCTAAAGCCAGGTTGACTTGTTTAAGTATGCTAATGTGATGCGCTGACAGTGCATCACTTGCGACAAGCAGAGTATTTGTAACAATGTACCTGACTCAACACTATCAGCAACAGTCATCAATAAGCTGCGTCTGTTTACAAACTTCTCAAGCGAATCCATTTGCCAAACGAATATGCTAGCAGTCTTTTAGCGTGAATGATCATTTAAGGTTGAAACATTTCAATTTGATTGCAGTTGTTTGTTGACAGACAAACTTGCAGGCAATCTGTTCAGAGCATCTTAGAATCCAGGATTCTTATGGACCGGTGTTAAGGGTGACCAGTGTGAGATCGTTTGGAACAATCTGCTGATTTTATTCCATTGTATTTTATCAAATCCAAACAACACCTCACACATCTTATGCTGATTTTACTTTGGTATCTATAACTTGTTTTCTTAAGCCAGTTATATGAGTTTGAAAGAAACTGCTGAAAATGATATGCAATGATATTTTAAGTTGTTGGGATCCTCCTATTATTTACTGGGGTTTGCATAGGATTGTACTTTGCAGGACTAAGAGGAATTTGGGATCTGTTGCCTCACAATGCTGTAGCTCACAGTGGACCGTTGTTTAATAATTTGTATTTTTTTTTAAGTGACAGCTAAGGAGCCATCTCTTGAAGTCTCTCAACATCTAAATGCTGTGTCTCTTTTGTCGTCTAACTTTAAAGCCTTCTTAACACAACACAAAGGCTCAAGCTCTGCAAGGACAATGATGACAGAAAGTCAACAGAACAAAACGCCATAAACCTTTGTGAACGATTTCCAACCATTCGCTGACACTGAGCAGACCGTTTATTACATTTTTAAGACAACCTCTTCATCTTCTCAAGCTGTTTTTGAGTGTTTATTATGAAGCACTGCTTCAACATACAGACCCACAGGTCCTTTAGCGTGTCAGCAAACATTCCCAGTTATAATTTTAATTAGTTGCTGTCCTTGACTTGTGCAGAGACGTACAGTCAGGATGTGACCGTAGGCTGAATCTGTTTTGTGAAGATGGAGAAAAAGGAAAAGAGAATGTAATATAGAGAGACATAGAGTGAGAGCACCTTCTTGACTCCATTCAAATCTGGAGACTTTTAAAAAGTCACAAATAATTATGATTAAAGAAAAACAAGACAAGCTGACAGGGAATGAAAGGAGGAGGATTTCTCTGCCTTGAATGCTCTGGAGCTGTTCAGGAATTCACAATAAGTTAAACATCAAAGTCAAGCAATATTTACTTCATCTTGTTTGCTCTTTAGCTTTGCTTTATTTTTTTAATTGATACTTTTTTTAGGATTAGCTATTTTTTTCAAAATGCGCTGATGTAGCCTAGATATTTCACAAACATTTCTGAGTAGACAAAGACATTTCTTGAAATACTATCACACCGTTTGTGTTTCCATTGTGAACTGTGTCTACTGCACATTTCTCCTCGTCTCGTACTGATTCTGCCAGGAATCTAGAGTCACCAGGATTTTCTATCTGAACCTCTGACACAAATGTTCATCACCAATAAGACGCCATGTTTTTTTCCCTTATACGTATAAAAAATATGATACAGAATTGTTCACATCTACAAGCTGGAAAAGTGACTTAATTGTTAGATAACCACTTAAATTTGTACTTATATTATCAAAACTGTAAATTGTATTAGTTGTCAATTGAATATATATTTGAGCAAATTACAATAAGTAAGTCTTGGATCTTCCACATCTCAAGTAGCTAAAAATAATAAGTCAGGTTTTGTAAAACATTACAAATTTCCATAGTTTTTCTATCCAGAACAAACAAGTGCTAATGGACTGGTTGGTTCGTAAATTAGGTCTAGACATCATTCTTGTTTTGATTCATGGTGTCAGTGAAATATTAATGCCTTATCTTGTTTTTTAACTAAAGATAACAGACATTATTACTTTCTTTATAAATGTAACAATAAACCTACACCTTTAGTCTAACACCTTTAGTTTCCTGCACTTGTACAGGCGTCTCTTTCCTACCCAACTGTTTGTTATGGTAAAGGTAATTTTACTTATGAGATTTGTAAATACAGGTCGACAAAGATTAGGGGAGAAAAAAAAATTAAAACCAGGGAAATGTGTTTTCTCATAAATATGACAAAAAATAAATAATAAACTTTGTAAGTACCTAAATATAGCTGTGTGCCTTTGCCTCAGGCGTAATGTTACCAAAAGCTCTGCTCCGTTTATGTGTCCTATTTAGCAAAGACTGTTGACAGCTACTTTTTGACGGCCCTCTTTTGCTTTATTATTTTAACCTGTGTTGTCCCAACAGTGACAAGTATACATGTTTTCTACATAAAACGCTAAAAGTAGATTTAACAACAATACTGCAGCAGAGAAGTCTCATCATCTCCCTAAACTCACCAAGACCAAGAAGTTGCAATATCTTACTCAAAGGCAAAAAGTGGCATCCTTACTGCTTGGATATTATGTGGGATTTCTGAGGAATCACAGGTTTATGTGGTAGGAAACAAAGAGCTCTTTGCAAAATGACTTTATCAAAATAAATGAGATGCAGTACAATTTGCAGTGTAGGCATATATATATATATATATATATAGAGAGAGAGAGAGGCGCCCTCAGAAAATGAACAACACAAAACTGAGCAAACATTTTAGGTCCAAATGTGGCTTCTCAAACTCAAAGGCAACAAATGAAAGGTCAGGATTTTATTGGAGGATTTTTTTTTTTTTTCTCAGGCACTTAAAGTTTTGTAGTTAAAGAATGAAAGCCATTTTCAAAAAAGCATCACTACTCCAAGGGTACGATGCGCTTTTGTCGGGTTGGTAACTAATAGAGTAGATGTCAGAGAGGCTAATTTGCTGTCGTCAGTCTTGGGATTGGTAAAGTTTTTTTGTTCCACACTATTTGAAATTAAAAATGACCCCCAAGTCACATTGTGGTGTGCTGGTACGGGATATCTTTCAGTAGTCTGTCTGAAAGACAGATGCTGCAAATGCTTAACCAGGACAGGGAATCAATGGGACTGAGGTGACAGGGATGAAAGGTGGCTTTCTCTTTTTCAATTTGAGACCGGAAAAAGTGTTCCATTTTAAGATCTTTAAAATGTTTTCTTCCCTAGTGTCACTCTTCAGCAGCTACTGACTCACACAAGTTGTCAGGAGGGGTAAAAGTTGTTGTTTTTTTTTTAATTGAAAGACAGTTCAACAGGGTCTAGTTGTCTTCTCCAGCCAGGTGGAAAACATCTCCGGGATTAGTTTGCCTCCAGAACTGAAGAGGTTTGTCTGGATTTGATCTTTTCATCGCTTTCTTTTCCCGCCCCTCTCAGGGCCTCTAACACCTCAAACTCTTTCTAAATGCACCAGATGATTGGGGGGATTTTTAGGTGACGCTTGAAAGCAGGGAACAGATCATCCCATGTTGGTATTTCCACCCTGAAGTGCTGTAGGGTTGAGCTGAAAAAATGTTTTGATCATTTTCAAAAAATGTCCTGCTTCTGGCTTCACTGCCACTGAAAGTCTTTAAAATGTGTCGTGTACAACCTGCAGTCCAGTCTATTGGAAGGACTGCATTTTTATTTCTTTGCTAAAACCTGGCTTTAACAAAACTATTTAAAAATTAAACTGAAGTTAACTCATAGCTCATGCATGCTGTGCACAATGATAAGACGATGGGAATAAATTGACAATACATTGTGCTGCAGGAAACAAGAAACTGAGTCTTTAATCATGCTTTTCGTAAAAGCTGTGAGGTCTTCCACAATATTGAACTATTAATACACATAAATACTGTGTAAATTTAAAAGTCCTTTTTGTTCAAATAAAGGGAGCAAAGCTCTCACAGATTATTATGCAGTTTTTATGCAGTTACTCCAATATAACTATGAAGTGCGTCTTCATATTTATGTACATTTATTTAGAGTGGGGAATAGTAATTGAAAAGTTTGAATCGGTGAGTAAGAGCTCGTCTATATGTTTTTCTTTTTAACAGGGACATTTTGTGTTATTTCCGCCCACATTGCTTTGTTACTGCACAGATTAAATGTCCGGTTGAGCAAAGACTGGACTTAAGCACATCAGGCTTTTTGCTAACATGAGATGAAATATGAAACCCATCCATCCATTATCTGTTCACCCTTCTCCCTAATGGGGTCGGGAGTTGCTGGTGCCAATCTCCAGCTGCGTTCCGGGCGAGAGGCGGGGTTCACCCTGGACAGGTCGCCAGTCTGTCGCAGGAAATATGAAATAAGAAGTGAAATCTATTTTCACTTGCCAATTTCATTTTAAACAGCTTCACATTTCAACATCAGGCTCTGGTGAAGATTTCTCTGAATTGATCAAGAACAACCTAGAATACCTGCAAAGAGAAAACATTTCAAGTTGTTTTTAACACGGTATGGGTAGTTTAATATTATACAATATACATAGATAAAATGTATCTACCACATGTTTCTATACCCTCCTGAGGAATTTATATCTGACAAACTCATTTAAAAAGCTCTTTCCCCAGTCAGTCAACCACACAAAACATAGAAATGATGTTTGAAATGATCTGGTTTCTACATTTATATAAAACAAGAGAAAAACCGACACTACCAACTCTTATAATACTTTTAGAAATATTCCATCTTGGTGAAATATTTAACTTTTATTTTGGTTACATTATTGGAAACAACATTCTGATTCTTTGCGAATATAAGTAAGAAATGCAAAGCAAAGTAATGTATGGATAATTTTTCTGCTACACACTTTTAACAAAGACATTCAGTATTCTTTAGGGGGCTAATTGTTTTTGTTTTAAATGTGATACTATTAACACAATGAATGAATATATCTATAAACTCAGTGATATTAGTAAGTTAATTCACTTCATATGTGAAGTGAATGAGCCTCTGTGGACTCACATAAATGTTTTTGTTTTTTCCCCCCACAAGTCTCTGCTTAATTATGAGGGAAATATTTCTGTTTCGGAAATTATAGTGAACCAGCAGACTGAGGGTGCAGCTCTCAAGCATGCATGGCTAAAAATGTTTCCTCCTCATACTGTATTATGCCTTAAACACTCTGATTCATGCACAAGCCACCTATAGGTGGATGTAATGGCTTTGGAGTGCAGTGCTCTTTCTGCAATAGCATCCAAACTGATTGCTTTTCAGAGTCTCTTGGCACTAACCTCAGCTTGTCAGAGGAAATATTCCCGAGCAAGTTCAGCCCTCGTTTTCCTCGACTGTTACTCTGAACACTCTCTGTTGGGAGCAGGAATGAGCAGCACTGAGATTTAAACATGGAGGATGTGATAAAATTATGGGGATTTATCTTCCCTATGACGATGAAGGAAAACCTTAAATACATGTAGTCATTTGGCAGCAGACTAACAGAAATGGTTCCAGGATTTGTTCCTTATTGCTTCCATTTCCTGATGGAGAATTTAATTGAACAGCAAGAAGTGTTCGGTTCCTTCAGGACCGGACTGATGACTTTCAATAATGTTTTCTCAGATTTCTTTGGAGTGTCGTATTGTCTTCACGCTTCCTGCAATTGTCTAGACCTCTGTTAAATGGGGTTAGTCACCTTAAAGGGAGAGAATATTTATGCAACCCCTTATTATGCAGAATATTTTTACTTAATTGTCATTTTGTAGACATCTGTTTTCTCTTTAACATTAAGGGGTGTGTTATATTTTGTAAAAAAAAAAATATATATATATATATATAGTCTTTATTATGATTGATTCATTAAAGCAATAAGCATGTTGAAAGATTCAAGGGAGTGCATTCTTTCTATGAGTACTGTACATTAATATACATGTTTCACACTTGAGCGTTAACAACTTTTGATGCCAAGCACAAATGCACTTGGGTTCAAAGCGGCCAGTGAATGCAAAGAAAAATGTGAGCCTCACTGTCCTTGGAAATTGAAAGGGGTTGCAGCCCTTTTTAAAATTCTTCAAAGACATCTGTTTCAGCTAAAATCAATGCATCTTATACAACCAGGTATTAATAAATGTTTCAAGCAGTGATCAGTAACTTTCCATTTGGCTTGCAGTGATGTTGTTCTTATTTTCCGTGCTCCCTTAGCACAGGTGCAGGATCCCAGGAGCATGATTATGTGTTATTGGTTGCCTAATCAAGGGGCTGAACTGTGCTTGAGGGACTTTCTAAAAGTAGCTCTTAGTTTATGGGTTGCCTTTGCTGTCACATGTGAGCTGATTGTGTTCAGCTGCTTTCTCGGTCTCAAGGACTCGGCACTGAGCGTTCGGCATTCACCCACTGAGTCTGTGGGCGTTCTCGCTCTCTTTGTCCAGCATTCCTCTCTGTTTTCGCCGTCTTCACATTGACTTTGACAGTCCAATTCGCCTGAAAGGAGGGAATTCATTACAAGAAAAGCAAGGCTGCCGATGGTTGCGGGTTTAATTATTGCTTCTAAGAGTGAAGTAGTGTTACACTGTTTCCTTAGAAACAATATAACAAGCTACATTGTGGTGTTAAAACTTTGATATAGCATAGCTGTTTGAGAATATGTAAGGTGGGCCGTGGTAATCACATGACTTAATGTAACTGTGTTTGTGTGCAAAGTATGTTGTTATTGTGCCACGTCGACGCTTTTGAACAAGATGAGAAGAGTATCAGGAGAACTGATTAACCAGTAAACAGACTTACCAGAAACAGGTATATTTAAAATATAGTCAACATTACATGTGAGACGACTGGTTGGACTTCTGTTGAATTAGGTCACAAACTTAACAGAATGAGAATATGCAAACACTTATTTAATGTTAAATATTTTTAAATGAATTATCATTATTTTGATTTGTAAATACACTAGAAAGGGGAAAACATCTAAGCGTGTGCATAAACACCAAAGAAACAAAAGGTAATGGATTATTAATTACAAATTTATGGGACAATTTGATCAAAGGAATGTACAACAATTTTTCTGTATATTTATATTTGCCAATAAGTGGAACTACGAGGACTTCATTAACAATTACTGTTTTGTATCAACACCATGAACTATGTGACTTTGATTTCAGTGCCATTATGGATTTATATTGTATCTTAGTAGATTTCTTGTTGTTTACTCACGCTGTTTCGTGGTTATTGTATCATCCACTTGTTTTCCAGTTTCAGTTCATCTTGACATGTTCAGTTATTTCCCTTGTGTTCCTCTTGTTGTGTTTGCTTTGTTTCTATGCAAAGTCCCCAGCCATTCTCCTTTAGTGCCTCTGTTCAGACGCTCTCACAGCTCTTCCATGTTAACTTAATCAGACTCTCCTGGTTATTCTTCTTTTTTACACTTAGTCACTATTTATTTATTTATTTACTGACAAAGAGTTTTACCTTTTTTGAGGTTTTAATAAGTTACTGGGTCAGAGAAAGAAGAAAGCGGCTTTGTCCTCAGTTCCTTGTGTCCATAAACATCTCCTTCAATCATGCTGCTGTATGCTGTTCCACTATCAATCAGGTGCTTGGCTTGGAAGCTAGCTGAAATACTGCATCTACATCAAAGAGGAAAGCACAGAGAAACACGTTTAAAAGTCCACACCTCAACTTTTCACTCCAGGTGGAAGCCGCAAACTGCTTTTATACTTATCAACTACTGAATGTCTTTTCTGCAACTTTTTGTTGAGTCTCAATCATTTCAAATTTCTCAGATTCACAAAAGTTTGTATGACTTGATATTTTTGCAAGGTTACATTCTCTGCAGTCATTCAGCTCTTTTCATCATTGCCGCATCTTGATCAGATGTGGCAATGATTTGGTTCAAGTGAAGGTAGTCTTGTCTGTTTCACCCGGTTTTAAGTCTTTAAAATATAATTTTGCATGATTATGCAATTTATTTGTTATGTGTGTAAATTCACACATAAATTACATTTAACACCAAGCAAGCCATTCACTTTTAGGTACGCTTTAGTCATGCATTAAATTGTAAATGCAGATTCTGAGCAATCTATTGTTTTACTTTGCAGTCATTATGTTGTTGCAGTCTGTGGTGTGTCTGTGAAGTCAGAACAATTCATCTAAACAGACAGGTTTTCTTCCTTCCAGATCTCTTTTGTTTTAACTTTTTATTTTTATATCAAACAAGATAATCAGAGCCAATACAAAATGCAGTTTTTGTATTAGAATTTGATTTAAGGGCAAAACCTAAATCAATCTTGCTAAGTGTTAGAAGTAATTGCCACGTAAAGCAAAATCCTCCATTTCTATTTCTTGGTTCTTTTCTATTGAAATGCCTTCCTGATCTCCTCATTTATTTGTTATTTAGGGGAAACCCTGCTTAACCGCTTCAGACGTTGCTTTGTGGGATAGAGCAGCTGTCTCTATCCTTTAACGAGACTAAAATATGCCCATCCTCATGGACAGAGGGGTAGCCGCGGCAGTGATTAGTCAAACACGTCTTCTTAAAATCAACAGAAGACAATTAGATTCAGGGCTTCTGATTCTTCCCTTTTATTTCCAAATGAACTATTTAAATTCAGTCTAAGATGCAAGACTAAAATCAAAGGTTTTTTTTTTTTCCCCCGACCTGAGCCTGAAATAAATCTGGTTCCTTTTTTCATCTTTGCTTTTGTGTATAAAGATTTCCTGCTCACGTTCTTTTCCCCACAGATTGTTCACAAGGTGCACATTCTGTGAACAGAGCTATTCAAAGCTTCACATATTTATGATCTCTGATAAGTGGGGTGTTTTTTATGTCTGTGCGAGTCTCTGTGTTTGTTTCTGGTTCTGGGGATGCAGAGCAAAACCAGAACCAGAAGACCTGAGTTCTGGTCAGAACTCTTCTGAGTTCTGGTCTCTTCTGAACTAACAATAAATCTCTGTTAGTTCAGAGATTTATGCACTTAACAACAGCATTTTAAAGTCTATTCTGTGAGCTACATTGTGAGGACTTAAGAACTGGAGTGATCTGCTCCATCTTCCCTGTTTTAGTGAGAATGCGAGCTGAAGCAATCTGGATCAGCTGCAGCTGTCTGGTTGATTTTTTAATAAGTTGTATCAGTAGTAGTACAACTGTTGGAGGCTACAGATGATAATCTTCTTTGGGTGCCAAAAGAGCTGACTGTATGAAGCCGGCAATCCATCACTGTTAACAACATGAACTTGACCGCATTGTTTAATAATTAGGATCAATTGGAATGGACGTATGATTGGATTAAACTGACTTTTCTTGTTTGCCTGCTACATGCCTGAGGTGGCATGTGTTGTGAATTGACAATAAAAAGTGAATTACAATTAAAATCCCAGCAGCATTTTGGCACTTAAAAGTGTGGATAAGTGTGTCTCTGTGTCACGACATGTTTACAACCCAGGAAAAAAGAAAGATTATTTATCCAGAGTCTTCTGAGACGGAGAGTTTCAATTACCAAAATTGCTTATTTATTTTATAAGAATTACCGGAGAAGGTCAGTGAGTTTGGCACAATCAACTTTTATTTATTTATTTTTTTTAAGTGTTGATTATTTTAATCTTCTTAAAAATGCACTTAAATTTAAGTCCAGATGTGTGTAATTTATTCTGTGTTAAATTATTACATTTGCAATAAAAGTTAACTTTTTATTGCCGAAGGTGTAACGGCAATGCCAACCTTAAACCATCTACGATTATTGTAGTATTTATGTGGTCTGCAGCAGATCGGAGTACAGGAGCTCCATGTGCTCATAGAATAGTAAAGAGTCTGTTTGTCATTCAGCTGCTGGGCTCCACAATGACACCAAGAGCAGACGCTGATAACGCTCCGCACTCTGCATGACACGCTCCTACATTTAATAGGGGGGAACCGGCAGAAAGCTGCAGAGAATGAGCGCCGCGAATAAGGGACTGGAAAGTAATGGCGGGCCTGAAAGGGAAGCAGGAACGAATAAACAGATCAGAAAAGAGACGGAAATGGTTACTCAGCTCCAAGATGTCACTTCAAAAGAAAGAGCTGTCAGTTGAGGTGAAGCTCTGGAGCACAGCGGGAAGAAGGGATGGGAAGAAAAAATGTTTCTTTGAGACTATACTTTAAACTTTTCACAGTCGAGTTTTTATTTTTCCTTGATGTTGCTTGAGACAAGGATTCGGTTTCAGAGTTTTACCTCAATTGTGTTTTTCATCTCTCTAACCCTGTGTGACTCTTAGGGTTCACCTCACACTTTTTCATCTCACTTCATCCTCTGAAGATTTTAAGCCTCTTAAACCTTTTTTTTGTTTTTTTCAGAAAAGCCAAATTTCTGATTGAATAAAGCCGTTGTGGCTTCAGGCCTGACGGAGTCGTGTTTCAGAGCGGTGACATTTTGGTCGAGTGTGACTATCAGTGGGTAGCAGGAATCTTTTGTTTTAGCTCTTTCAGTCAGATCTAGAGTGTGTGAAATGCAAGCTCATCTACATAACTCATGGTCCACAAAAAACTGTTTGAAATGCCGGGTTATGTGAAGTGAAAAAAACCAAAAACCTTAATAACAAATTTCACCATCAATGTAACACACTTTCTCTACAATCCAACTTTAAATCAACTAAATCTGTTAGAAGATAATAAAAAAAACTGAAAATAAATATATACATATATTATTCTGATTGCATAAGTGATCCTTGAAATAACCTTGAAATGGTACCTCAGTGAAGCACTTTTTAGTTAATTGAAATTATTCAGTATTTTCAGAATCATTAATCGTTTTGACTTTGGAAAAGCTAAACTCGTGTTCAGCTCTCCTAATACCCAAATTTCTGCTTAGGTTTCAAAGACTCCAATGTCCTAAAATGTCAATTTCCATGTAAGTCTCAAGTAAAATAATTTTAAAAAATAAAAGTCTGACTCCCACTCTACTCTGTTTAGTTTGCAAAAGGTGGGGGCTTGCAAACTCTTGAAATCCACAAGATCTTGAGTTTTTTGTTTGTTTTCTTTTTGCCTGAAAAAGCTAATTCATTGAGTGAAATCACATGAGCCGAAAAGTCAAATGGAGCAACGCTGCTAGCTTTATTCAGCAACAGACTCTCAAAAAAGAGGCCAGTTGTGGCAGAGAATGCCTTTTGTCAAACATAAAACCTCCTCACAAAATTCACCCAGTAATTGCTTCAGCTTCCCACAAGTAATAATTATGGCGCTACTAGATAATTATCCACTTCACTAACTGAACATTTGGCCCGAGCACAAAGGCTTGACTGACAATATGGCATATTATAATACTATTACCAAACATGGAAACGCCCCTACATGCACAAAAAACACATTAATCATTACATGTTAAAGCAATAAAGAACCGACATGTAGTGTCAAAGCTTACAGTGCACATCTTTCTCTGGAGACATGGAGAATCTGCAGAACAAGCAAAATATTACGGTGCTGGCAGAGAGTGCTTCCAACTACTAATACTTGGTGCTCATCATCAAAGATAAAAAGTGAAAATACCAGCAGAAACAAGCAAAAAGCCAGCAATTATAAAAATACTAATAAAGATTTTTCTATTGTTGTTTGAAAAGGGCGTTACTGTTTTTCCCCATTTTTTCCTCCCTTGTATTTTTCCCTCACTCTTATTTTGTTACATGTGTTATTTTATATACACTTTTTTCATTATCACCTTGAACACAAGAAATCTAGAAAAATGATCCTATTCAGTTACCTGTTTCTTTGAACCTGAGCATGCTATTTTAATAACTACAATATTTTTTTACTTATGACTTATGTTCTAGACCTGTCCTGACTGTACAGTCTCCATTTCTTATTTTTGTTACTATATTTTACCTGTGTGAATCACACAGCTTCCTACACTGTTGCATATGACTTTGCAGCTGGCTAGATTTGAATTTCCACACTGATGAACAGTAAAGGATATTAGTTTTGTTTTATTTTTATATATACATATAAAAATCTTAGCTTTATGTTATAAAACTAAAAAAGAAAAAAAAAAAAAAAAAACTGGCATCTCTTGCTTGATAGGCAGATGCATACACCAAACCTGTCTCAAAGTTTTTTTCAACAGCAACAATCTCTCATTAGCCTGAGGGTTCCTTCCACCTCCAGGTTATTGAGGAGAATTCAGGAGCTGCGATCTCTGATAGTGACAGTGAAGAGAGCGTTCTCCTCCACAGAGCCACCTGAGAGAACCCTGACATGTTTATAGGCCATGCTAAATGTGTCTCTTTGTGTGGGCCTAGTTATTTTTTTTCTGATTGTTAAAACTCTGCGCGAGAAAGTTTTGACATGTTGAGTCCCAAGCAAACAGCACTTCTGTCCTCTGCATGTCTTGTGGTCAAGAAATCTAAAGTGATCGCAAAACAAAATGTGACAAAACGGTCGTCACATTTGTGATCTGTGTCTGACAGCACTTTCTTTCCCAGGATGATGGACTGTCAGCTCCCCAGGCTGCCAGCAGGGCTTCCACTCAGTGTGGCTTTATTGGGTTCAGTTTGATGTTAGCTCTCTGCTTGTGCCTCAGACAGAATCCTTATGACACCTGTTTTACTTGTTCTGTGCAGTTTCAGCAAAAAAATATTTTGGTCTCCTGTGTTGGTGGTAAATTTTACATAGTAGGCAATTCATTATAAGTGAGTGCATTGATAAAACATGACTTCTTCTCTGAATTAAACTGAGTTTGAATTACTTAAATTTAATTTACTTCATAAGACTGTTCACACAGTATACATATCTGAGTTTACATATGTCTGTGCATACTTGAACTCTATGTGATTTTTTTGTATCTTTCAAGTTTTCATTTGTTCTCATTTCAACCTGAATGACCTCCGCTTAGATAAACAGATTTGTTTGCTAATTGTTGAGACAGAAATTGATTAAGTTGGCTCATGTCATAAAATAAAGGCTGCACAAGTCGGTGGATATTGATGTTGTTTTTATTATTATTATTACTATGACCAACGTTGCAGATATACACACACAACACTCATACAACGTTGCACTTCTGTATAATTTAATGATGTTGAACGTCAAGTGTCCTTTTGCTCACCTTGTCAAGAGTGGGTGAGCAGCGTGAAACCTCTTGGCCAAATGTGGAGAGAATATCTGTGGAATGTCGTGTAAACTAACTTTATAGATATATCTTATGTACTGAACATTTACACACAGACAAGTAACTCGTCTACGGTCAGGGCAGGATCTCAACGGCAGAAGCAGAGTGGCGCAGCGGAAGCGTGCTGGGCCCATAACCCAGAGGTCGATGGATCGAAACCATCCTCTGCTAGTTTTTTTTTCTTTTATTATTATTTTGAAATTTTACATATCTGCTTTCCTCTAAAAGAAAGCAAATAACCCGTGACAGCATATATAGGTTGCCTTTTTAACTATACAACCAGCTGATACAGATCGATAAATTGCCACCAACTAAAATACCCTCCTATAGAGCCTGGAAATTAATCATCGTTTAAATGTATTGTATGTTTTATTACTACATTGCTGCTTGAAAAAAAATCAGTCACAAAAGAAGAAGTGAAATAACGTTCCGAAGGAAGAGTTATCTGGATAATGTTACAAAGACAGAAAGAGAAACGGGAGTATGGCTCCCTCTGCTGGCCAACCTAGTCATGCTGACTTTACAAGGGACGGGGATACTTTAACTTATTGAAAAGCCTTAATGAAGGCCCTTTACATAAGGGCCTTTACATAAGGGCCTTCATTTCCTTAAAAAAAAAAAAAAAAACTTTAAAGGCCCATATTTTGCTTTATAAACAGCAATCTTCTCTTTGACAAAGAAACAGTGTTGTGCAGTAACAAGTTCTGAAGCAAATATAGCTAACCTGAACATTTAAACAAGTTTATACTCACTCTCCTTGTGTCAATTCGTAACACAATCACATGTTTTACTTCTTCCTCTTAATTCCAGTTGACTCCCCAGTAAGCCAGCAGCCGGTGAGGCTTGAAACCCATGTTTAAAGGAATGGCATTCTTTTAGCCTAGACAAGAAAATTGTTCGTTTGTAAATGCATCCTAATGTCAAATGAGACCAAATGCAAATAGCTGGATTTCTGATATAGGAATAATCAGGCTTACGAATAACAAAAACATCAGATGTTTCCATGGGTTGCTAATTGTTTGAGTCTTTTCATCATTTTTGATCCATTTGAATTGTAGTTTTCAGTTTCTATTTCTATATTAAACCATTAGAGATCATTTAAGCTGAGCAGCCTATACTTCCCACGTCTTAGATGAACTTTTTGATCAAAATGTATTAAACAATCCATTTTAATCCAGATATTTAAAGAGGAACAACCTTTAACCAGCTGGTACATTTGTTTATTTGTTTATTTGTACAGCACATTTCGACAAGAAGGCAGTTCAAAGTGCTTTGCACCATAAAAACAAAACGTTACATTTTATCAAATGCCATAATCAGAATCATGACTACACAGCAAATATGTTGGTTAATGTTCCAGTTAATATGAATTAAAGGCAACATGGGGGTTTTTAGTTCTAATGTCAAGAAACTCAGTGTTTCAGCATCTTTGCAGTTTTCTGGTAGTTTGTTCCAGATTTGCGGTGTGTAGAAGCTGAATGCTGCTTCTCCATGTTTTGTTGGTTATCTATACTCGATTATGTTTCTCTACCAAAAACAGTGAACAATCTGGTTAGTAATGCTGGACGTCAGTGGAGTTGAATTTTACTAATATAACGCGTGACGTTTACCTTGTTGTTATTTGTTATCTGGAAATTCTTTATCTTGTTTTTAGGAAATATTAGCCTGTGACCTTTGGTTTAGCCATCAATTTTAATGACTTATTTCAGTTCTCTCTTTTTTTATTTTTCTGGCAAACATTTTTACCTTATAGAAAAAAAATGCGCAAGCATAGCACATCTGCAAACTTTATATGACCTGTTAGGAAAGTTTCATGACTCTTTCCTTTAGCTAGACTGTTTTAGAAAAAGGACTGTCTGCATTCAGATCAGAGCAGTGTGAATATCGTTCACATTATGAAGAAAGAGGCGCTGAAATCAATTAACTGAGAGGGCGATTTTGAAACAAACATGTTGACTCTATAAGATGACCCTTGGCTAGATTTTTGACAGCTACAAAATCAAGATTTTGACCTCTGCCCCCACATGTAAACTCACTGTCACACCAGTAATAATTTGGGGAACATGGCTATCTGGTTGCCATGTTTTCCTTTTTTAAAGCTATTTTCGGCTTCATCTTCTGGCTTACGAACAATTTTTTTTTTTCTTACACCACCCCGTTCCTACACAGAGCAGCTCGGAAAAAAGACCTTCAAGAAAACTGAAATTAGGGACCATCTAATGGAGGACTGTGCGCTGGTCTCGTATAAAGTTCTGTCCTCTTTCGTCTTTCTGTCTCTATTTCAGTCTCCTTTTGGCCCGGCCACATAATGACAGACCTGCTGTGTATTAAAGGACCCTGCCCATGCGTCTTCTCTCAGCCGCCTCCCTTTTCTTGGGCCCTTAAAAGCCTCCCAGACCGGGTGGTGGTGGGGGGGACCACTTCCAAACAGAGAGAGAGAGACTCGCCATCCACTAAGTCAACCGTTCGGTCGCAACCAGAGGTCTTCAACATGGATAATCATTCCTACAACTTTCCATCCGACTGCACCCCACTCACAAACTGCAAGTCGGCCCGCAAGCCGGCTGGTTCCACCGTGGTGAACATGGGCAACGCGGGGAAGAACCCTCCCCGGGACTACCTGCTCTGGTCGCTCTGCAACACCTTTTATGTCAACTTCTGCTGCTTGGGCTTCATGGCACTCATCTACTCCATCAAGGTGAGCTCAGGTCCTTTTTTCTTGAATTCACTTGAAGTTTTAACCGTTTTAAGGAGGCGTTCAAATGAGACGACGCTTAAAATGGCACCCAGAGTAAAAAAAAAACAAAAACAAGCAATTCAACACCCAGAACAGTTTGATGTAATGAATTTAGGTTTAGCTTTACAAACTTGCACTAAGTGGCCCCTTCCTTTGACTTTTGATCTAAATTACCTTTAACTAATGAAAAAAAACCCTGAAATTTATCAAGAGTTGGAGATGAGAGTGAAAGCAAAATCGAGAAGATAAGTTCTTGGAAGAAGACAGTTTGGTAATCGGTCACATTTGATGAGAACAATTCAACATTCCTTGTCCAATTTCTTGAAGTTGGCCATATTAGATAGACAGTCGGATAGGTTAGTAGGTGTTATATTCCAAATGCCAAGCTGGGAAATAGAACCGGATAAAAATAATCCAGGCCAGCAGACCAGGATATGGCCGTCCTCAGTTAGCCAACCTCAAGAACCATTTTGTTTGTGCAAATGTCGACTTGAGAGCAATAAGCATTTAAAAGGTCTATAAATATATTTAGATTCCCAGAGTTGTTGTAGTTTGTACTCTTTTGAATCACACCCGATGCAAAAAAAAACACATTTAGCCGCAAAGCATCCAGAATGTCCTTGTCCAGAAACCTGGAATGCCTTAAACCACAGGAATGGAGTAAGGCAGATGTTTTACCAACAAAAAACTTGTACTGCACCTGGATTTATATTTTTTTTAAAGTTTCTGCTAAGCTTACCACAGAAGGGTGTGTAAACCACATGTCACTTCACTTCCTCCCCTCTGTCTGCATAGTTTTGAACCCAAGACTTGTGACTGGCTCAGCACGGGAATTAAAGACAGTATCTCACAAAGTGGGGAGTTAAAAATGGCATAATTGGCATCTTCTTAATGGGCAAGTACTGTCTAGAAATTAGAGAGTGCTGGTGGAGAGGTTCAGTAACACTGCGCTCTGATGAGTCCTCGAGGAGACAAAGGTCACATGACCCTTTACTTATCCCACCCCCCCCTCCATTTTGTCCAATTATAACTACATACCATATAATCAAGCAACTCAAAGTAGTGCATAATTGTCAACTGGAAGGAAAATGTCTAATTCAAATACTTTTCTTTACAAATAAAAATCCTGAAAATTCATTTTGGATGTTCATCTTCAGCTTTACTCTCAATAACATCTGCTCTGGGAAGGGATCAGAGTTTGTTAGAGAACGTTAGTGACACGCAAGACTGATCAGGCACAGAGTTGTGAAGATGTTTTAAACAGATATAAGTTGTAAAATAGTGTCCCGACCTCTGAGGAGCTGCAGAGATCCACAGCTCAGGTGGAAGAATTTAAAGACAAGACAGTTATTTTTTTGGAGCATCCATAAATCCAGCTATTATGGAGGAAAACGACAGTAGAAGGAAAAATACAATGAACAACTGGAAAATTACCAAAACATGGCTGTTCGCTTAATCTGGTAGGACTTACTCAGAGAAGCAGCCTTGCTTTGTTCTCTTTAGTTGAATTCTAGTTTGTTAACCAGAAGGTCCGGTTCGTTTGGGGAGGCGTGAACGCACAATCGAACCAAAACACGCTAACTCTGGTCCACCTACAGACCTAGGTCCGGGTTCGGCTGAAGTGCACTTCAAATGCATATGTGAACGCCAAGCGGACCGGACACCGCTCCAAAAGCAGGAAACAAGGGCATTCTGGGTAAAAACAACAGAAACAAATGCTTCGGTCTAGCGCTAGCAGGATAAATGGATCACGGTCTTTTGCCAAAGACAAAAAAGAAATCCTACAATCTCTAAAATCCAATGCTACCCTATTTTTGTTTACAATTTGTGAAGAAGGAAGTTGCGTTCAGTGTCTTCTTCTGAGGTTTTTGTGTCGTTTCTTTCAGTAGTTCTTGGTGCAGCGCCACCACAGGCAGGAAGGTGAACAGGTTTTTCAAGTTTTTGGGGTTTTTTTTTCTCTTTTTACACATTGCAATGTGAAAGTGAATCGCTCCGGCTGAAAGTGTAACAAATGTTGCATTTTTGGTCCCCAATTGCACTGAGTCACACTATCAGGTGTGAAACACCCATAAGGTCCATGGTGGCTCTTGAGGAGGTGCAGAGATCCAATGGTCAGGTGGCAGAAAGATTCTCAAGTCAGTTGGACTCTAGATTAAACCTGTTGAGGCAAAAAGTGAACATAGCACAAGACCCTGAATGCATCGTCTTCACCTTGAGACATGGTGGTGGACGCAGCTTGCCGTGGGGATACTTTTTCTTCAGCACAGACTGAGAAGGTGGGGAGATGGGTGAAGATAAACACATGACAATCCTGAAAGAAAACATGTAAGAGGCTACAAAAGAGTGGAGACCGGGGCAGAGGTTCACCTTCCCGCAGGAGAGCCACATAAACAAACAGAAAGGGCTGTAATGGAATAGTTTAGATCAGAGTAAATTCAGCCCAAAGTCCACGCTGGACTATTATCCAAGCCAAAGACTGTCTACAAGGTCTTAGTCCACGGAGGCTGTACATCACCGTTTTCAGATTTTTAGCTGTAAAATAAATTCTGTTCCACTTCACAGTAATGCATAACTTTGTGTTGGTCTGTCATATAAAACCTCAACACATCCCAAAGATGTTTGTGGTTGTGTTGTGGCAAAGTGTGAATAAAAAAATATATTTTAAGGAGTATTTGCAAGGCACTAAGTCTGATACGTTTGTGTTTGTTCAGGCCAGAGACCAGAAGACTCTCGGGAACCTGCAGCTGGCTCAGGAGTGCTCAGACAAGGCCAAATGGTACAACATCCTGGCCGCCGGCTGGAACCTGCTGATCCCTCTGCTGGCCATCGTCCTGATCGTCCTCCTGCTCGTCCATCTCGGCTCCTCTCAGGGTTCCTTTGATTTCCTGGGAGAGGACGGTTTCCAAAACTTCCTCAAGCTGTTCAGCTGGTAGATGGAGGGGGGGAAAAAAATCTCTGATTGGATTCAGAAGACGATGACAGACGTTAGAATTAGTCAGCGTCTAAATGTTTGTTTTCGACTTGTCCTATGCAGATGTGTTAAAACTTCTGCTTACAATCTGAATTAACTGTAACACTGATAACTTATTCTAGCAGTATTAGCGTCTCTCTGCCAAAAATTAGATGAATTCAAAAACGTCAAGGCGGATTTAAGCAGTATTTTTGAAACAGTGCCATGAATGTGGCTTACATCTGAGCTGTTGGTAGTACGAAAAGGAAAAAAAACGGCAAAAAACTTTAGAGCACGCTGTTTTATGTGTGAGCCAAAGGCTGAAATGGCCTGAAAGACAAAATGAAGGAATGAAAGAAAAACATTACAGGGACAGTTTGCATTTTTTGAAGTAAAGTCATTTAAAATTATTATAAGTACGTGTAGTAAAAGATGTGATATCACAACGAGTTTGGTGAAGCTAGCTGTTAGCAGTGGTATGCTAAAAGCTAGTCACAAAACAGCATTTTAGCTAGTTCCAGCAGGTTAACAACCCGTCCACACGGAACAGTTTTTTGCTAAAAGAGAAACGTTTTTAACAATTTTTGCTCTATGTCTACACGGAGATGGCATCTGGGCATCCTAAACGTTTTGTTTTGTTTGGGGTTTTTTTACATTTTCCAAAGTAAAAAATTCACTCTTGTGTATTTGGACAACAAAAACACATTTTTTTGGTGAAATCTCCGACATGCTAGCCTACAATCTAGCCTAACCTATAACCTCAAACATATCAAATGCAACAATGGAAGATTAAATATTCCACAAAAGACGTCACTTGCATTTGTTTTGTTGCGCCAGCTTTACGCACATGTCCCACAGTGGATGTTTAGAGCCACCTACAAGAGTCAAAAATGAGGCTATTCTCTCTCTCGGTTCCCTTTCGGAAGGAAACATTTCTGAAAACAGACCCGTGTGAACCCAAGTGTTTTCGATCACTCGTTTTAGGAGAAAAATTGTTCCTGTGTGGTCGAGATCTAAAACAACTCTAACTGAAAATGTGCATGGCTGTGGTACATAGAGCTATGTCAGAAGATATTGTCTACATTTCATAAGTTTGTCAGTGTCTTCTCAGCTAGACAATGTCCATGTAACTACGTTAAAACTGCCTCAGTGGATACCATTGCACAAAACCTAAAGAAATCCTAAGGTTTTTTTAAAGGCTAAGTCATGGCCAGTCACAAAATCCAGCTTCTCTGCTTTATTTTTGGTATTTATTGTATTTATGTGAAGTACAATTTGATTAGTGGTTGGAACTGTCTTTGGTCAGGATAGATTGAGAACTGAAATAACAAACAAACATGGAGCCAAAGTTTACAACGGACAATGAATTCATTTTCATCTTCTAGCATTTCTCACATTACTTTACACATCTCTTTTCATCATTTTATGTTTTTTTTTTTTTTGTTTGATGCTTTGAAGGTTTTTCTGTTGTATTGCCTTATTATGTTCACTCTATTAAATAAATAAATCAGACTGTATGTTAGCACAGTACAGAGAGACCAAAAAGTGATTTATTTATGTTTTCATGTTCATGTTGTTGAGATCTCCGTGCAGCCGAGTCGTTTTCTGTCACCGCCCAGCCAACGGGAACAGGTGCCGAGAGGTGTTCCTTCGGCTGGCTCCTGCGGTTCCTGCCGCTGCACCCACACCCAGCTTTAAAGCAATCATTTTGGGTTTCCGTGGCCCGTCTCTGGGGTGGGTCTTGCTCCCAGCTGAATGTTTGGCCCACTAGCATTTTTACACGTACACACAAAACATCCAGTTCTGGGAACCGTGTCGAACGTGCCCTTCGGATGAGAGGTGGAGCCGCCCAGGATGACCACTACAGAGGGCCGAATGCGGAGGCCCGCAGTGGAACGGGACGCGGTCCAAGTCTGCTGGTTCTGTACTGAGTTTAACAAACGACCACTCCGACCGAACACGAGACATTTCAGAAAAGACGGTCTTGGCTCTAGTTGTTGCTTCATGACTGGTTAGAGTCGCTGGACTTGCTTAAGTTAAAGTTTCAGTCCCACAGTTTACTGTTACATCCATAAGACAAAGAAAAACAAATAAAGTCCAAAACTGCATGTTTCAAATTCAAAGACGAACGTTTACAGTTTTGAGGTCAAAATATCATAGAAATCCAAAAATTCCACTTTATCTAATAATGTGTATTTGCTCATTTGTCTCTTTAATCCTGCTTATGTGATGCAACACATATATATGCTCACATGTAACATCCATTTCTTCCTGAAACACACCCACTCAGCTGATCTGACGTCCAGTCGCCACCCCACGCTAAATCTCCAAGATTCCCCCAGGTTTTCCTTGTGCCACTCATGTGATTCCAGCGTTGCGCTCCTTCTGACGCCCTTCACATTAGTAGCTTCTCTTTTATTTATATCCGCCCAAATCACAGCCCAGGGCTTCTAGCTTTCTATTTTCCTTCTGTGGTCTGAGGCAAATGCTTACAGATGTCTGAGGGCAAATTACAGGACAGAATTGGGCCCTACAGTAGGAGGAGAAGGAGGAGCGTACTTCCTCCTGCTCTTTTCAAGAGCTTTTTTGGTTTTTTTCCCCCTACAGCAATGGCGCAATGTGGAAGCAACAGAAAGCCTCGCACCGGGGCCCAAAGCACTGGTGTCAAACCAGATCGCTTACAAAAAGATGTCTCCGAAACAATCAAGACAGTTTTGGTATTTGTTGTCGATCAAAATCAAATGGTCAAGACAATGAAATATATTACATGTGATCTATGAGACACTGAGAGTCTCTCCCATGTTTAACAGTGGATCGCGAAAAGTTGTAAAAAGAGAGAGAGAAAGAAACCATCGAACTACGTCATGACGGCGCCCACTGAGACAAAGTGACTGACTGATCGACGTGCTAACAGCGGGCGTTCTCATCTACAGCACCTCGGATGATTTTTTAAATCAGCCAATCAGAGACTCAAGCAGCGCCACGGGTAACAAAGCATCGGACTTCAAAGTTTTCGTAGTTGCATGAAAAACTTTTCTGGTTATTAATGAATCAGTAGAGTTTTTTGGGTTTTTTTCCCTTTTTACCCTTGAAACCTTTTCTGCAGTCGGGTTGCAGAAAACGTAATCGTATGTCTGCTTTGCATCATTGGGAATTGCACCTGGCGGCGTTTTCACGACAGTAACGCTAAAAATTATGCGAACCTGAACGTTTCATCAATCATGCAGATGAGAGTGGGAGGGGCCCCTTTCCTTGGCATGGTCTGTAAAAACAACATCCCTCCACAGAGCCCACTAGTAGTGCTGGGTTGGACTTGCAGATTGAGCAGAATCAGGCTTACTTCATTCGGCCCGAGTCAAGAGGAGAGCAGAGAGAGAGACAGGGGGAAAGGCAGAGGATTGAAATACAATGAAAGTCAGCAGATTGGTGGTGGGGCCAATAATCAGGAGTTTTTGGAGAAAAGCAAAAGCTACTGCAGCTGGTCTGTTTAGGCACAAAAAGCTCTTACTGTGTGTCTTTACAGTAACTTCTCCTGTTTCAGTTTAGTTTTTTTGCAGATTGTAAACACAATTCAAACAGAGACATCGGGAGAATCGGGTAACGCTTTCCACCCCGCCCCCCCATAAATTTGACTGTTGACAGGAACAGAAATCGACTGGCAAACCAAAATCAATAATTAGTTCCTATTTTCGGTTTTCCATGAACCATGCAGAGCAAACATGTGGAAGAAGCTGCTCTGCTCATGAGACCAGAACCGAACGCAACCCTGAACAAACCATCCCGATGACGAAACACGGTGGAGGGAGTATCATGCTGGGGTCTACATACAAGACAAGCCATGAATGAAGCCTGGTGGAGGTTTAAAACCCTCTCCGGGCAGATGTTGCAGAAAATATCATATTTTTCCTGCAACTGCAACTTAATTTGAGCCTGAGAGGGTTAAACATTTGTGTGATTATAGCAGAGGCGGGTCCTTCCACCAGGACAATGGCGCCAAACATACGACCATAGCTTCAATATTGAGCCAAAGTGTCCTACTCAAAGTCCAGATTTAAACCAAATGGAAATCTATGGCTACGGATTCTTTATCCATTCTGACTTATATTGAGTTGTTTTGCAAAGAATGTGTAAAAAAACACACAAAAAAAACATCTATTTCTAAAGCAAAGTTAGTAAAAAAAAAAATGCCTCAAAAGATGTGCAGATGTAACTGTAACAATGCAAAAGCACTCCACACTTTGAGTTTAACTTGTAACTCAGGTTAAAAAGAAAGCATCCATCATTTTGTTCGCAGTTCAGAATTGTTCTCTCCTCTGTAATTACTCGTCACATGAAATTCATTGAAGCTGAAAGTAAAGTAGAGCCACAGTTCTACCACAGTTCACAGTTGCACCCAAACAAGCGTAAAGACAGACAACATGTCTTGATCTGTATTAGAAACGCGCGGTGCGGTGCGGTGCATCAACATTAATTTTACTTTAGTTTTTCTCCGATTCCCCAATTCATTAAACAGTAAATTATCATTCAATAAATATAAATTGTTATTTTAGACAGAACATACATCAAATATACATTTTAGTATCATGCAAATTAGAAACAGACGCAGGTGGGCATAATGTGTGTAGATTATTTTCTGGATGTTTCTATTGCTGAAATTGGACTCTGAAACTGAATTACATGACATGCACATGAACAACCATTGCAATTTTATCATTACAGTATTTACAATCAAATCTAATATTATAATATCACAAACTGAACAAAATCACCATCGGGCGTAGTTCACACTCTGACCTCCAGATGGCAGAAAAGTCCTTCCAATGTGACTCTTGATACTTGCTCCATAGCTGTATTAAGACCACAAAGTGTTTGAGGCAGATTCAAATGAACAATAAAACAATATTAGGTCACGAAGCACTTTAACCTAGAACAGAAGCAGAAGGTTCTAGGTATTCCAGACATTGTTTTTCTATGCTCCCATTTACAAGGTTCAGCTTTGTTTCCCTGCCTTTCCTTTAGGTTCTTAAACCGTTACTGGTTTAATAATTTACACTATAAAATTTTATATGATTATAGCTTTGAATTTTGCAACTGCACACATTTCAACATATATTTAGCATATACTTATGTTTCTCATAAGTCTTACAAATGTGTATCTTGGCATAAATTCTCCATTAAATATATATTTTTTCTTCAATAAATATCTTTACTTTTAGAAATTATCATCAAACTGTAATTCTGATGTAAAAAATGACTATATTGTACATACCTTGTCTATTGTAACTTATGAGTAGTTTATTTCTCCGTTTTGTTCAAAAAGCTTAACGATAAAGAATCAGCTCTCCAAATCTTAGTCCCAGCTTTCGTTTACCTTTTACTTTACGAATCCATGAAATTGATCCTAAAAGGGAATGAGCCCGTTAGAGAGTTATATTTCTCGTGGCTCATTTGTTGACTGCAGGTGGCTACAAAGGTTATGGCCTTGGGTCTTCTGTGGGATCCTGGCTGGAGCCCAGTACGGCAAATGCATCCGCAAGTGGAAAGTCACCAACCGCGCCGCCAACCTGGTACGTCTCGCTCTTTTTATCCGTTTTCACTTTTGACTTAGAAATATAGAAACATACAAGTCATTTACATTCCTTCATTTGTTGATAACTGAGGTACCAACTAGTTTTCTTCAGTGTCGTTTATAAAATCCTCTTTAGACTGAGTGCTGCCGAGGTCAGAGTGCTGAAGGCCACTTTTAGCAAAAACAGAAGTACAATGAAAGTAGTCAAATACAGTAAAACACACGGAGAAGCTCTTATAACAGGGACGACGTTGTATCATTCGGTAGTTATAAATTGATTGTGGGATTCCTCTAGGATTCGTTCTGAGCCCACTTAAATTTAACATGATTGATTTCTCCCTTTAAATTATTAAAAACCACGTCTGCTTCCATATTTATACTGAAATCGCAGCTTTTTATTTGCGTCATCACCTGACATTAGTCCACTGGGATTAGTGAGTCAGTTTCTCCGTAACGCCAGTGAGTGGATGAGTCAGAATTTCCTCCAATTTATTGCAAATAGGCCAGAAGTCATCGTGTTTGGTCTGAGGAATGCAAGGACAGAAAGAAGCACGCTGTTTTAAACTTTACCAACCACCAACTATCATCTTAAGACACTAACATAAAAATGAGTTTCCTGTTGAAATGGGACGCTGAAAACCTGTAAAGCTGTCTTTAGTGGTCTGTTCAAGAAAAATTAAAAAAAACAAATGAGGAAGCTCCTCTGTGATGCTGCTGTCAGAGTCCTGTTATACACTGCTCAAAAAAATAAAGGGAACACTCAAATAACACATCCTGGACAGTTTGATTTCACAGAAGTTTGATTTACTTGGAGTTATATTGTGTTGTTTAAATGTTCCCTTTATTTTTTTGAGCAGTATATTTTCAAAATGGTGGCGTTAGGCCAAAGTTAATTACTAATTTGATTTGGCTACTTATTCGGTGTTTCCAGGACCAGAACAGCATTTAGTTTCTGTGCCTTTTGCTCTGAACTGATAGCACTTTTTTTATGATCAAACAATCTGACTAATGAACTGTTTGTCTATTTGAGGAATGAAATAAAAAAAAAAAAAAAAAAAAAATTGGATTTAAATGAAAATTAAACTACAATTTCATTTTGAATTTAAATTTTTAAAGTTGTCTTTCAGTAATTATTACAAGAATATTAATCATGTACAGACACAATGTGCTGGAGTTTACAAGACTGTCAGATTATTAGTCTTAGTATCTAAAGCATAACATGCTTTAGATACTAAGATACTAATGTATTTTAAACACTTTGTTCATTTCTGTTTGTCTATCCAAGAAATATCCAAATGTCTTGGACATGTATGGTGCTTTTTTTAAATTAACATGTTTCCTGGCCTTGCAATATTGTTAGTAGCTGATTAAAAACTAAGTCTAATTTAAACTCTACCAAAAGATCACTCAAGAAACTCAAGCAGTAATTCCATTAGAAGCCATTTTTTTCTCTAAGAGAAAAAAATTTATCTAAGAGAAATGTTATAAAGTTCAGAGACAAATGGTTTTAAAACAACAAGAAAAAACATCAGTGAAAAAACAAAATGTATTATTTCTTGCTTCAGTGAAAAGGGGAGTCTGTGCTACCATTTTGTCCTTAATAATTTGTCGCGTTTTGGATTTCAGGGCCAGTGTTTTTTAGCAATCAACCCAGAGAACATTTCTCCCAGATTCAACGAGAGAATGTCAGATCTGCTCTCCATCCCCGTGAGTACACAACACTTTGAAAGAAAATAACAGTAGCACTTTAGTTATCTTAGCTTATGTCTTTTAATTTTTAATAACCCAGGAAACAGACGTCTGCCTCTTAAGAATTTGTAAAATGTGGGCTTAGGCAGCAGCATATGTAAATGTATTTTTTTGTGTGTGTCTGGATTGAATAGGAGAAGAGATTTCCTTTTTTTCTCCCCAATTTTTATTTGTTGTTACTTTTGTTTTTGCTGCAGGCTGATCCGGGCTCACCTGTTTTGGCTCCTGGAGATCTGGAGAGGTTGAACATGAAGAAGTGTGAGGAGATAGGGGGGAATACCCTAAAACATCAACGTTGTCAAGTACATAGAAAAGACTGAAAAATGTCCAATATTAAGCATGTCTTTCTTTTCCGTATTTCTTTCTTATAAATGCAGGATCATGTAAGTAAACATTATGTTCCACGCCGGCAGTTAATAATCTCTGCTAACCGACTGCGATCCTTTAAGAGGATAAGTTTTGATTCCTAGAGCAAGCTGCTGACTTTACCTTTGCATTTGTCTCTGCAGAATCATTATGTGAAGAAAATCGGCGTCAGCCAGCTGCTGCCATGTGACAAGGTTGTCTCTATTTGGTGAATGTGAGTTAAGCTTACTCATGTATTATTAACTGAGCCGGTCATTTCCTGTTACGGAAACATTTTAGTCTTACTGAAAATATACAGGAACTACTCTAGTAGGTTGCATAAAATTATATGGCACAGATAAATGTGTTAATTTAATGGCAGGGTGTTCTGCTTTTTAAATTTTATTTCACTTAAAGGCTGTAAACATCTTATGCAAATTTTTAAATAAAAACATATTTGGGTTTTCATTGATCATTCCCCAAAATTTCCCCCCTTTTCTTCAAATTTCTTGTGACTAAGAAACATTACCATTAATGAAACTACAAAAGTTGAGATGTTTAATCTAATATTTATTCATTTTAATGTAGCTGCATGTAAAACATAATGTCTGGCATGTCAAACTTTTCCACAAAATGTGGAAAAGTTCAAGAACTAACTTCAATGTTTCTCATTGCCATTTCACATTAAACATAAACCCATGCATAACTTACGTAAAAGAAAATTTATCATGGTTTTCAAGATTTAACATTCAAAAGTGAAACATATATTTGGTTTGTTTATGAAAAAATGCATATTGAGGAATAAAAGGGTGAAGACAGCTGAATAGAAAGCACTCGAAACCAGATTTTTATATCTACAAATGTTTTGAAAGCAGTGTATTATTTTTATTTCACATAATAATCGGACATTATTTTTCATTTTTCAGTCACATATAGTTACAATAAAGAAAAAAAAAGACTTGTACCACTTTTCATTAATAAAATTATTCAAATATAAGATCTCACAAAACAATTTTTCAAATGTTAATTTCACTTTTAAAAAACATTCCTAACTTTCTTTTTGACCTTCTTTAAGTTTACTTAAATAGTCATAATTTTGGATCCTAACAACAACTTTATTTTAAAAATAACGTATAGGTGAGAAATATTTGGACAATGTGTGTATGCTGAAAACAAAAAGTTTCATAATTTCATCTGAATTTATATGGTAGGTGGAGTCTCTCTTGGGATTAAATCATCCTTTCAAGTTCAAATTCAAATGTTTTTATTTATCTTTACTCCTGTCTATCATAATCATAAATTGCTTGCAACATTGAATTTCCGTTTTGTTTTTTGTCCAGCATAGATCCTTGTCAATTTACAGATAAAAAGCTAGTTGATACCTTCACAAACTGGCCTCCAGAACCATGAAGGAGAGGGCGGACTTCACCTTCACAGATGTCTAGATTAGGATTTTAATCTGCCATGCCAAAAGTTCTGGCACTGTATTCTGGACCCTGGATGTTCAGTTCGCACTCCAGTGGTTGCAAACAAAAGAGGAGAAATCAACAAATCAATGGGCTTTAAATCCCACCAGGGGAGGGAAAGAAGGTGGGGACGGAGTGCTGTGGGAGTGGAACTAGTGAGTTTTGGGATAGTGAGTGGGGTGGGGGGTGGATGAGCAAATTAAGAAGCCAGTTCAAACAGTTGTTGTATGAGGCAGACTTAAGAGGTGTGTATGTGTGTGTCTGTGTGTAGAGGGGTGGATGTTTGGATGGATGCTGGGGGTTTAATCTGCCCTGGCCTTGGCCTGGTGCCCTTGTGCGGATTAAACCGGGCCCCTAAGAGCCCAGGGAGCACCGCCGCTGGCTGGGATTAAGCAGATTCTAACAGGTGTTTTCTTTTGTGACACTAAGGGGGGACCAGTCCATCACTCGCTCAAAAGAGCAAATCATGAAGTCGTGGTGTGCCGATGCCGACAAGGCAGACATGTTTGTGTATGAATTGGATCATTTTTAGTTTGTGCTTTATTAGCCTTATAAGACCTAAGTTTCAAATGCCTGCCTGGATATTTTTTGGTTATTTTAATTGTACGCAGTTCTTTAAATGTCTTGTGAGTTAATATATCTGCCCATTTACACATAACAACTGGAACTTTCGATATTTAGCCAGTTATTTTCGCAATTTACCTTCTATTACAACAGTGTTTCAATTTCACTCCCTGCTACGGTGGGGGTGACATTACTGTAATAACCCGATATTGGCTGAAAAGCGCAAAGTCTCCCCTTTGGAAACTGTTTGAATTTGTAAGATTGCACAAAGTGTGGCGGTATTACTGTATTGAACATTTAGCTGGATCGCCGCCGATCCGTTCATTCTGGAAGGGTTAAAAGAACTGGTGAATACCCCGAGAAACAGGAAATCAGAAGTTAATGAAATGTAGGCAAGTAAGAAAAGCTTATTATGTAAAACATCAACAACAAATGCTTTGCATCCTTTAATCTTAAGTGATGTGTAGAGTATTTTAGGAGAAAGTTTTAATTTCTAGAGCACTTTTCAAAATATAGCATGTTTTTTTCATCCAATACAAAGACAACACTTAGATTTTTACAGTGTTGTACATCAATGTCTTGCATAACATTACTCAGAATGATTTTGTTTAGAACGTGTCTGTTTGTGATTTGATAATTGAAAAATAAGAGCCAGGGAGTCACAGATTTCTGCTCAACATTGGTGGAAAGTGGTGAGCTTTGTAAGATCACCGGACTTCGGGAACGTGTAGATCTTCATATCATCGGCATCGCATTGATGAGACGCTTACATATTTTGCAAGAGGTGATCCAAGGGATTTATACAGAAAAAGAAGAGAAAAGGTCCAAGCACTGGACCTTGCATCACACCTTCCAGCTGTGCCAGGAGAAGTCGTTTGAACCAGTTCAAAAGAAGAAGAATCACTGGAAATTTTTCTAATGGTTCAAGCATTAAAGTTTCACCACAATCTAAATGCTGTTGCTAAATTGAGGAAAGTTTGTTTTTCGTATAGCTTTGATGAGAAGCTGAGGGCAATACCTGCCAAAATGGTGAATTTCTGTGTGCAAAGTTGAGGAAAGCAAAGACGTCGTTGCAGAAGAGTAGCACTTCTCCATTATATCTGACATACGTGGATCAGAAATCCTCATTTTAGGTCCTGAGAAGTAGAAATTTAGTTTTAAAGCACAGAATCCTTCTACCTGTGAAGCAGCACCTCAGAGAGATGTGAAAACGCTCCTCGTAATCTCCTTTGGGGAGTGGACATGCGTTCATATGCCTGAAACGACAGACAGGAGGGAGGAGCGGCGATTGGGAGAGTGGGGAGAGCTCCAAACGCCTCTGCTGCTCTCATGCTGAGCCTTTAATGAAGTGAAACGGCTGCCCGTCAGTTCCTCCCAGCTGTTGTCCCCACAAAGCTAAGACATTTGCCCCTGGCTCTTTGTCCCCGCTCGGGCTGCCGTACCTCCAAATGACCCGCAGGAACACGGCGAAATAAAAGCAACGCATCTGCTGCGCTGTTGACTCCAACTGCTCAGGAATGCAACCATGTCTCCATCTGTTGACCGCCGGATCAGGACCGAAGCCGGTACCTGTAGGTGTCGACAGTGGTAGAAAAATCAAGGACTGGCTGCTGTTTAAAGCCAAAAACGAGAATACGCTACAAGAAATTGATAACAGTCGAAAAGCATCATGTTCCAAGGTAATAATCCAACTTTTATCCATCTTGAATTTATTTGAACACTAAGTTTCCTCCTCGCAGAAAAGAGAATGAAGATGTTATAAAACGGCTATCTTAGATATTCTTATGGTATATTCCATCCATTGATACCAGGTTTTGGGAATGTGCTGCCTACCTCCAGCAATCACTGGGTTGCCAGTCCATCACAGGGTAACACAAACAAACATAGCACCACTGCCATCCAAGATAAAAGTAATGACTGCAAAATGTTCAGCTCAAATTATAATTTTTTTTCTTTTTCAGATGAAGTTCAAGATTTGTCAATTTGTCCCATTAGGAGGAAAGATTCAGATGAAATATTGTTTAAGAGTAGTAGCAAACTGGCATCCTATCAAGTAATTTAAAAGTGCTATGTCACAAGACAGACCACCCTGAAGATTGTCTTAGTGACAAATGACAAACATTGTCATTGAAAAAGCTCAAATTCTGTCAGCTTTTAGGCAAACACTGCAATATCTGCTCTGGCTCTGATTAGTGTCGTTATTCAGATTTACATGGATAAGTACCAGGATTCCAATTTCTCCTAACACTTGCTTACCCACAATAATCTAAACTAGAGAGCTGCACAGTGACTGTGTAAAGCATAGTGGCTGTGAATGGAATCAGCTGAAAGTCTCACCTTTTTACACATAAGTAGTGTGGATTTTTCTTGTGACTTTATCTGCTCTAAAATGTAATTTGAAGGACAATAGTTGGATGGAACAACTTAATCTTTACAAGTCAATCTATAGATCCTGTGACCTCTACCAGAGAGGTCACGAGATCCAAACTGTATCAAATGGCTGTACATAAAAAACAACAGTGTAAAATTATATCAGAAAAATATTGGAAATGGAAAACATGTTTAAATTCACAGAAACTTTTGCACACAGTCAAACAAAATGTTAATGTTTTTACAGCAACAATATATTTGTATACACCAAATTTATTTGTTAAAACTACAAATGGTGGGAAAAACAGAAAAATACTGAAATAGAACAAAACAATCCTGCCAATATGACATTCTAATATTGGAAAAATTAACTTTTTCAGTTGTTTTTGTAAAGTATAAGTCACTTTATGGCCTTGTGCTGCACTTTCTACATGATTGGGTTTGGTTAGTTTTGGTTCGTTTTAATTTTGTTGTGCAATTTTTTTGCAGACTTAACAGATTGTTAATGTAATCCAGCTGTGATTTCAATCACCGTAAAATAATTTACATATTTACAGTAGCCAGAGTTTTCCTGTGAAAACGTTTTGCGCTGCATAGACGAGGCACTCTCAAACCAAACTTCAACATATTCTGAAATCACAGAAACTTAGTTTGTGCCTTTCTGAAGTAATAGTTAGATATCTTGAGCATCGTCTTACAACGTATGTTTGACGGTAAGTATCTGTCTGAAGCTTCCCTCATGCAGTCAATGACAACCAAATGAAATTCAGTCAACACAAAACACCTCTTCCTTCTTTGGGTCACCTGGAGTGACAGATTTGATTTCTCCTGTGTGGTCTGCACACGCCCTGAAACAGCGGAGGAGCGCCTCAGCCTACCACCTACACCCACTTGTCAACAAAGCTGAGCTGCTGGCCTCTGTCTCTGTGTGAGGTCTTAACGACACTTTAAAAGTTGTCCTGTGTTTCTGCCCTGGAAGGATTTACTGTCTGTTTGAACGCTGAATTTCCATTAAATGAGCTGTTTTCACTATTATGTATTTCTGAGTGGAATACAGTGGAGTTGATGAAGATGGATTAAGATGTCTTGCAGGAATATTTACTCAACTCAAAATGCTACAGCGCTTCTACTGATGACTTTTTGAGTTTTGAACATTTTGCGAATTAAAAATTTAACATGTTTACATGTATAAACAGGTTTTTTGCGCCCTTCAAATGATAATCATCTGCAGTTTCTGTATTTGCATTCACATTGCCTGAACAACTATACAACATAAAAAAAATTGCAGTGGTAAAGGTTTTAAGTTTACAACAATACAAATCAATAACCAAAGATTATATTGTAGATATTTCAAAGGAGGGGGGGAAATATGAGTCAAACTAAAAAACATAAAAAATAGGCACACAGTATTGAATCTGTTGTGAAGATAAGATGCATCTCCACCAAAATGTCTAATAAATTCATATACTTTAATTAATGTAACATGCCAGTGGAAGATGACTTGTAACAGTTTAGAGTATGCTGAAATAATAAAATATATATATTTGTTTTTATAATAAATTAATAATATGTCAGTGATTTATTATACATAAAATAAATGTTGAAGTCATTACTTAATAATATCACAGATGTTGTAAAACCTTTTAAAATTACACAAAATTATTTCAGCATTTAAAAAAAAAAATTTAATATTTTCTGAACAAATATACGATGAACTATGGTTCATCGTCCCATAATGACGCATGTCCTTTTAAAATTATTTCTAAAGCACTTGCAAACTTTAATAACTAGTAAATGTCTGTTTCATACATGTATATAGCATATTTTTATCTATATTTAAATTATTGCGTCACTTTGCAGTCACAATGAACGCTTCTGGACATTCATAATTTTATAGGCATCTGATCATAACGTGACGTTGTTCGCCTACCTGTCTTAACTCCAGTACCTCCCTGCCTCCTGCTGACGGGGTTAAATGGTTCCTCTGGTGCTTCCTGGGAATACTCACCCATGGTGGAGATTTCCTCACGTTCCTGGCCACTCAGGAAGTGGAGTCTGAAGGGTCACAGAGCAGCACAGCACCGGGACCCTCCAGCCACACACTGGGATCTGTGTGTGGGGTCAACAGGATCCCGCTGTGTGGCGTAATGCTGGGGTCCACAACTGTCAAGTTAAAAATAAACGTTGGACACAAACATTTATCTCTTTTGCTATGAAAAATGCAAAAACAGTTCAGAATGCAATACTTAACACTTAATGACACCAACTGACCTGATTTCTACCCAGAAAAATATCTGCAAATTGTATATAATGAATGTTCTTCCATGAACTTTGCTGGTGTTAGCCAGGTGTCGTGGATTGGTGTGCCCAAGTCGCTAGACGATTTTATGAGATAAAAATGAAAGCAAAAAAAGATCTTTGTGTTGGATTTAACATTTTCAGTAGGAAGATATAAACTTGCCATGATAAAAATAATTACAAAAAGTGCCATTTGTCTGTGCCACAAATGGCCCCCAAGCCGCACTTTGGATCAAATTAAAATGAAAACAAAATGTGTCTAATAAACAATTAGTGGTTTATGTTATTGTTTTAGTTTTCTATTTTGAGACCATTTTAATTAATCTGCATTTTTTTTTTTTCTTGATCTGTTTCAAGCTAATAACAGTCTGGTAAAAAATAAATGAGTAATTCTTTAACGGTGGACAAAGGCCCCATTTTAAGAGCCACAAATGGCCCCAAGGATGGTTTCTTGGACACCAAAAGCATCATTAAAATAATTATGGGAGACTTTGACTTCTTCCATTGCTCTGCAGGTTTTTCCACCATCATCGATGAGCTCCTGATTGGTGGACGGAGAGCCGTCCTCCTTTTGTTAACCAGCTGGTGATCAGTTCCTCTTCCTCTGAGCTCCGAATTGACTCATTTACGTCAGTACCTTCTTGACTTGAAAAATCAAAGATAATCTCGTCTAATCTCTACACTTTAAACGGAGAAGAGTGGAGGATTAAAGAGGATTATACTTAACAAAAATAAGACTTTTCTCTACTGAGAGGGTCACACTTTAACCAGCACAGCTGCGTGTAAAACCGAAAAGTTTTAAGAGGGTGTAGAACAGACTCTTTTAGCTCTATCTCTCGCTCTCTCTGAGGTATTTTTGACTCTTCGGGACTCAAATTTGAAAGCAAAAAAATCCCCCTTTGTTTCTGCGTAGAGGTTGTATTCTTGACTGAAAACAAAGCAGAAGCAACAAAAGTGGCTGACAGGTGTAACACCATTGTGAATCAACAGGATCAATTCAGAGCAATAAAGCTTTTGATCATCAGAGCAAGAGATTCTTCCTCCAACTTAATCCTGTTTTCCTTTGTGCTTTGATGTCTGCAAGGTTCGTTTCCTTTAAATACAGGTGGGTTTTTTGTTATGTTTCAATGCGACTTCCTTTATTTCTTCACTCACTACAAAAGGCGTCTTCAGGAAAACGCCAACGCACGGAAACAGAAGCTCCTTCTGACACACAGTGGACGCCGCTCCTCAGCTGCCGCCCTGCTGTTCTGTTCGCAGGCATCAGTGACCTGCTGAGGTGTGACTGCAGAGGCAGGTGACCGCAGCTCGTATTCCTCCACCGTCCATCACAAAAAAAAAATACTTTCTATCAACATGTGATATCAATAAATTGTAGGGCTGATCAGCTGATTTTTTTTTCAGTTAACTGATTAATAATTGGATTGCAAAAAGGTGCTTATTAAGACACGTGGTTCACAAAATTTGAACCAAGTGAAGCTAATATGAGTTTTGGGTAGAACATATTTACAGAGTTTTTCCATCAAATGCTAAATTTATATTTTTGGACAGTTTTGGATTATTTACTGCCCTGATTGTGTTCTTTCAAAATTCAGTGTTATAGCAAATGTTATAGTTGCTTTCATCTTCCAGGTTGAAGTGGATTTGCATTAATAGTTGGAGGAACCATCAAATATATTAAATTGAAAAATGTAAATTAAACCGTATTACTTAATCTCTAAGGCCATTTCACAATATGTATAACTCCTGATTTATTCTATAACTGAATAACCAAATATATTAACATATAGTTTAAGAGATGTCTGGGTAAATAATATCTATTAGAGAGCAAGACTTTGAACAGAAAACAGGAAGGCTGAACATTCAACAGTAAAGTTTGCTCTCTGATTTGAAAATGTTTGAAGTCGTGTGGATATCTTTGAATTAAAGATTTGCATTTTCCAGAACCTTTAACTAATAAATAATTACCAGACTTTTTAAAAATGTTGACGCTCTAGCTTTAAAAATAAGGGTTAATGTTTTACAGTGACATCTTTTTCTTACAGAGGGTGTGATGTCACCTCTGCTCCTTATATGAATAATTAATGAAGGCATTAATTAGGAAAGCATGACAAAAAAGTTTGAAAGCTGTTCTTAAATTTTTAATGTTCCACTTTTTCAGGAGAAACCCGAACCAAATTAAAGTTTTATAAGAACGGAGAATAGTAATTAGCCATAAAGTATAAAGTTCTGATCTGTGCAAATATTTATGTGGTAGATATTTGCCCCAAATGCTGTTAGAAAATAAAAATTAAAAAAATATATAACAGACTTTAATTGTTCCTTTTAAAAAAAAAAATGTCAAACTTCATCTGCCCTAATACATTTTTAGCAACTTTGACTCTGGATTTACTTTTGATTTCTGGCCACTTGGAGGCATTGAACTGAAAAGCAAATACAGATCGCTTTAGAGTTCAAATTAAATTAGTGTTGTTTTATGTGCAATTTCATTTTGTGCAATTGCTGTGTAATTTAATTTAGCGTCAGCTGGTCTGACCCTCGGTGGCATGTTGATGTGTTTCTGCCTGAGCTCAGCTCATAAAAAAAGAAACAACTCTTCCCATCCATCAACCATCTGGGGGCTTCACCTCCCTCCAGCATTCACACACACGCACGCACTCACACACAGATATCTTTACCCCATACGAAGGAGCCGAAACCCAATCCTGCCATTTTAATTTCTAAAATTTGCAACTGCTTACGTAGCAATCCTACATGACACTGGTCAAAGAGTCACCAGGCTGAAAATTTGGTATTTTATATCAAATCTACCAACTTGTTCAAATACAGCATTTCTGGATAACGAGACATTAAACTAAGCTATATGATAAATTTAGCAGATGTGTGTGGGAGTATATAACTGTGTTATGAATGTCGAAAGAAAGAAAAATCATAAATTTAAGCAAACATGTCTCAGCTGCGTAAGAGCTGAATAAATCTGACTGGGTGTCAGGCATCCTGTCTCTGCACACTGATCTTTTGGCCTTAGTGCTGCTCTGTTTATCCAGCTGTGCTAATGGACCCATTTAGAAGGTCAGAAGATGGTGGTACCGTTCCGGAGGTCAGACTGAAGAACCCTTGGATTCATTTACAAGCAAAGCTCTGCTTTCCTCGTCTTGTGTTCAGCTGATCTCGAAATGTTGAAAGTGTAATTACAAATATAGGATGAGCTCTTAAGAATGCATGATAAATTATTTATCGATGGTGAAAGTGGACCTCGACTCAATATGGATGCATTTTACAACAGCATCTAATTTCCTAACACAGGAATGTATTTTAAATTGAACCAGTTGATTGTAGCTCTGATTGTATGATTCATTGTTGTGGGGGTTAGGGTTAGGGAAGAGGTGGTGTTTTGGGGAGTATATTGCTATTTTTCCTCTATTGTACAATGACAATCAAAGAGTAAAACTTGTTGTCATCAGGCCTATGTTTTCTCTGCATACAGTAGCCAGCAAGAATGGTATGCAGCAAACTTCAAATGAGCCTCGATAAGCTTTTTCTTCAGCAGTGGAGTCCTATGTAGCAAGTGGTGCCGACTGGTAGATTCAGAAGTGTAGTTGTATGACGTCAACAAAATATTTTGTAGCAGGGAGGTTGTGAGAATCTTGAAAATGTTCTTTAAGCCGTCATGACATGAAATGCTTCCTGTGTGATGCCTTGAGAAACCTTTTCGTAGATCACCAAATAGGGTCATCTTACTTAGCACCAATTTATTTGTCTGTATCAATTGAATGCCTCGACATGCCAGTGTTCAGACATCAACAGACTGGGACATTTCCACACATGTTGTGTCTGGGGTAGTTTTGGAGTGGTGGCAGTGGAGGGCAGTGGGGTTATTCCCATAGTGTCAGCTGTTCCATACAGTGCACCACCTGAACGCTGTCCTCAGCCAGCCGCTACGGCGAAGGAAGTCCCCGGTTCGTTTGGTGCCATGGTCGGGACAGCTGGTGCCTGAGCAGCTGCGCGGCCGCGGGTGGCTGAGAAAAAATCCCATCCCCTGCTAACCTGGGAGGGGCTACTTCATCTGCTCAGCTGTTATCCACCCAGCCCCCACCCATCTTCACTCGTACCCTTCCTATTCCCCGATGCTCCGTCAGCTGAAAGCTGAAGGAGAGACAGCTGGCCTGTGCTGCTCGGGAGAGGGGGGTGAGGCTGTTTATACTCGTTTGACTAAAGACAAAGCACATGTGATGTCATTGCCGAAATGATATTTTTAAATCTAGATACATTTATTACATCTATAGTGATCAGAATCCTCGCTTTGGAAAGTTATTAAAACTTGAACCAGATAAATAGACTTCACTGCCTCGAAGAGTCAACAATAATTAGCTGAAACAACTGGGGAAAACAAAGAGAAATCTTTTCAAATCTGTTATTTTATTATTATTCAGCCTACACATTTTGTTACAATCTAGCTTCACTAGATGTTTTTATGTGGAAATCTTCTCAAGAGCTTTAAATCATAAACCATATTGCTGAGTTTACTCATATGGTTGGTATAAATGAATCCGCTCTAAGCTACTCCAACAGTATTATAGAAATTAGGTCATTAATTAGGGCATTTTAGGCCAAGTCACAAAAGTCTTCACCCATGTTGTTCATTGACTAAATAAATTTCATTATATCTATATTTAATTAAAAATTTATTTTTCTTGTGTGTGTTTTCATGTTGATGTGCATTAATCTCCTGGATTAATGCACATCAGAATTTAATTAAAAATTTCTTTTTCTTGTGTGTGTTTTCATGTTGATGTGCATTAATCTCCTGGAGGATGTTACTAGTCCTACACCAACAACGTCAGAAAGACAGAAGTCTGGCTCAGCTGCTGAGAGTCGGTGGGGGAGAAAGAGGCTCCCATTATGAAAATAGAAACTTGAGATTTTCAGCAAGCAATAAAATGTTAACTAATGGTTCTGTCACGGTGATTACCCTATATAGCTCATCTACAGTGACGTCCAACTCTAAATAATGATATAACTTTAACAAACTTTGCAAGAACCTCCTAGAATTACAACCAGGTGATCTGCAGTCATTGTTTCACAAAGGTTTGATTCTGTTTGATTTCAAAAATAATGAATTTGTATGTCCCCAATATCCCACTTTATGTAGTATTCCGATTGGTTTCTTTTGTATTGCGTATAGCTGCGTAAGCTCTGTACGTATTGACCCAAAATGCCACACAATAACTCAAAAATGGTACATTGAAAGTATTAGATAAAACAAACAATAAAAAGGTAAAGTAATAAGGATCCTAAGAGGTTAGATGGAAAAGCTTCCTCTGTTCTGAGTTTAACGATCCAAACGACTCGAAGGATGGGAGGTGGGTCAAAGACTCATGCGACCTCAATGACCCTATTAGTGTAACCTAAACCCTGCTTTAGTCTTCTTCACAGCTTCATCCCTGACCTGTTGGCTGTGCTCCTCCATAATGCTGCTCTTTCACCAGTGTTCTCAACACTTCAGTGACTCCTGCACCTGCTTCGCTTATCAAGTCGTAGAATTTCTCATTAAAAAAGAAGAAAAGTCTGGTCTGGTTCTGACGCCACTGTCAACATGGTGACTCAGGATGTGGCATCTTCCCACTTCCACTTTTCAGCCATAAATATTCAACACCCTAAAAAAGAGTTGACAGGAAACTGAAAAGTGTGAAACAATTCAGGCGTGAAGTTTGGTTCAATCGCTTTACCCATAGTGCAGCGTATTACTTTAAAAATATAAATATGTCTGATATTTATATTTTTAAAGTAATACGCTGCACTATGGGTAAAGCGATTGAACCAAACTGAACCAAATTGAACCATTATGTCTGGATATAAAGTATTTATATCCAGACATAATGGATATATGCATGCTCACCCCTCACATCCTGTGTTTCTAATTAGCCACTCAAATTTACGGGTAACAGTAATTTTTCAAAATGGCTGCCATTTACGAGCCGTTTAAACCAATTATTACAATAAAATGGTATTAATTTTTATGATGAATGAACTTTGTGTCACATCATATGTTTTCAACTTTGGTCAACCTATTTAAACAACTTTAAAGGAATAACGTGGCAAAATTAGAAACTGTCGGTCTATGCTCCTGGTGACCTTCAAGTTAACAATTTCAGCCAGAGGTAGATAAAATATCGGTTTAGTACCATGGTTTTGAAGCGAGAAAAATATAAAATGACATTGGTGTGATTGTTCCAGCTTTCCAAAGTTGCTTACTTATGAGTATTGGTGCATTTATGATTGCGACTGGATGAGCCTGTAGTTTTACTGCAATTGGTGACAGTGTACACAAAAGAAATGGTGTTTTCTGATCACTTTAAAACTGCAGTCTGTCACTTATATAAATAAAAAGTATTTTTATTTATACAAACACACAAAAGAAATGGCGATTTCTTTTGTGTACATATACAAACAGGGATTTGTATATGTTTAAAATCAGCTGATTCTGCAGCAGCAAACTGGCTGCTTGCTCGGTGGAGGTCGGGTTGTTCTGTTTGGCTGGGGGATGGGAGAGTCTGGGGACTTTAAACGAACAGAAGTCAGATGAGTCGGGGAGGCAGAGGAGGGAGGATGAGGGATAATGAGGTAGATGGGTGTGCTAGAAAGCAGAGCTTCTTTTGTCTTCCAGTGTGATTATATCAGCACAAGGGGGGCCAAAATTTAACACAATGACATGTTGACATTATGTAATACGTATCTCCCTGTAGGATGAAAAACAAAGAGAAAAACAAATTCTCATTTGGAAAAAAGGGAATTTTGACTGAATGTCACATTTTCTATTGGAAAAGATTGAAATAGAAACCTAAGATTTGATCATTTTTAAAGGAATTGTCATCAAGTGATCAAGAAATGTCCCTCTTAGAAAGCAGTATAAAAAATAAATAAATAACTTGTGAAAAAGATTTAAAGACAGCTCATACATGTGCTCTGGTCAATTTGTAAAAATAAATAAATGTATTAAAAAATGGTTTGGCAAATGGAAAATATATGTATATATATATATGCAAGATTTCTTTCTATTTGTCAAACCAATAAGTGTTCTCAATTGTTTATTTTTTAAACATACATTTTAAAAATATATGTTTTTACTTAAATCAGCACTCGTGATGTTAAAATATTTGTGATTTAAAAGAGGCAAATTTCCTTTTTTGGCTCAGAGGATTAACTTTACTGTACCACAGGATTAAGCAACAACAAAATAAAGAAACTTCTGCTGTATGTTGAGGGGGGAGGAGCGGAGAGGCTGAGGGACTGTACATATCCATCTGTTTGAGAAATAAAGCATGATCACGTCATCTTCACTGTCATCCAGTTATGGTTTCATCCGAGGGGGGCCGCAGCCCATCTGCTCACAGAACATGAAAGCTCGCTGGCGGCCATTGATCATGCATTGTATCCGTGCATTGTTTAATGATCACCAAGGTCAATTAATTAACCATTTGCAAGGTGCTTTAATAGCACTGGGCTAATTTGAGCCTTGTGATTAACTCAGAGTCCCCAGTGGTGGAAATGACCCTTATTGTCAATGGTGGGATTAGGAGCACAACAATGGCTGACAGATGACTGACAGAGCACAGAGTGGCTTTGGAAAGCTGTTTTCATGTTTGCGTTGCATATTTTAATGAGCACTTTGTACTCAGGGACTCGCAGGATGCAACGGCCATATTGTCCCTGAAGGTCCGACTGCACCAAGAGCATGTTGGAGAGAAGCTCTGGTGCTTTTTGTCAGGTCAAAAATATGACTTGACAATTGGCACCAACAAAAGGCTGCAGATGGGATACTAAATATTTTTATTCATGCAAGGACAGTAAAGGGTTAAGAAAAAAAATCAGGATTTATCCAATGAAGTTAATTTGAAGTTGTTCTGTTAGTCAGTTGTTTGCATAAAATGATGTGTTGTTATTGTCAGATAAAGTAAAATTGGAGAGTAGTAGGAAAATGTAACAAAAAGGAGAGGAAAAGCAGCAGAATAACTACAGAGATAACCTGAACCAAATTATTATGCAAATTATTATTTTCTCAGATTTTCTTAAATGGTCAATGCAAATGATGGTCAGCTTCAAATAACTGTTTGCTGCTTTGTAAGGGCATTTTAACAGCTGCTCTCTTAATCCGATGAATTTGTCTGACAGAAACCTTCCTCATTATGCCTTTATCTGTACAAACCATCTTTGTTCTGAATCAGCCACAAATCTCTTCATGGTACGATGATAACGCTTCAGTTTTTGTTAAATATCTAATGTTCTCACACCTTGTCATACAGCACTACATTATCTGATGATTTTTGTCAGCAGAGAGATCCTTTCTTTTTCCCATATTGCTTGAAACCTGTGGCCCGTTTAATAATGTGGAACATCCTTCTTAAGTAGATTTCCTTTGCGCTCACCAGACAAACTAATCAACCAGCTCTCTGAAATTAATTATAGTGATTCAAAGAACCCTGACACACAATACCATCTATAAATTTAATAGCACAAAAAATATTTTTGTCTTTATGACACTTAAATCCAATTTGCATAATAATTTGGAACGAGGTGTATATGCTTTATCAAAAAGGGAAGTTTTAAGCTTCGTCTTAAAAGTATACCATATTTAAAAGATTGGGTTGCTAACTTGTGGAAATTGAAATAAGAAACTTTAACTTTGATTTATGGTCAAGGATTTGTGGTCCATAACTCACAAATCCAAACTTTCACATGCTTATTTTTTCCCCTAATGTTTACTCCAATTGCGCTCATAAAACTGCGGACACTTTTTAAATTTCTGAATTTGATAGTTGGTCTTCTTTTGTCGTCTCACCCAAAGGCCTAACATCCACTAGTGCACAGAAAAAACTATATTTAGAGTGTTGTAGAAGTAGTCCCCCCTCTCATTGAGCAATTTAGAGCTTACTTACGTTTTTAAGTACTTCATAAGAGAATAGCAAACTTAACTTCTGTGTTATTTTTTTCAGTATGTGTTTAGCAATCTCTGAGGGAAAATTTGTTCAAAATAAATTAATAAAAGCTTGTTACTTTGACTTATTAGCTGTCACCTTAACCAAACGATGAGCGATTACTTTATCAGGACGTTTCCATTAGTCTGAGTTTACTTTGGAAGACGATAGCTCCGAAGTTTCTTAGTGTTGTCTCTTTCCAAATTAATCATTCTTCCACATGTCAGAAGTCGGTTGCCTCCTCCAGACCTTCTGGTTGTGCTAAGATATTATCTAGGAGCTGTGAGTAAAGAACTTAATGTCCTTCTATTTTGAGGCAGAGCTTATCAGGTTTCCTGGCTTTGATTAAAAACAGAATCTAACAGAGCTGCTTTAGGCCTCGCTATCAGGCTGTTTTCCCAAAAATCCTCTCATGACTTATTGCGAATACAATAAGTCATGAGAGGATACATTTTGAAAAGAGAGCAACAAAAAATGAGGGACAAAACTCTAGAAAAATTGTGTATCTTATGATGTTTAAATAACGAGTTATTTCTTCTGTATTTTTGTATGATTCTTTAAAGTAGCTAAATAAAAATCAATTCAATGTTTCTGAGAACAGAGACGACTAAAAGCTCACTGATCATGGATTGTTCTACTTACTTGTAACTTTTTTTTATGAAGGTCTTGTCTCATCTTTATCGCATGGTAATGGTTAATGAGTTTTGTTTCGCCTGGATGTTTGCAAACCCCCCAAAATGTTCGCCCCAAAATTATAGAACAGCTCAGTATAGCATTCATCAGACCATAGATTCATTTAAACGTTTGTTTTAAGCTAATTTATTTTCTTTGGTTTTTGAGTTGATTATAATTTGACATCCTTAATAGTTTATATCACTGTTATTTTTTTATGAGGGAATTCTGCTGCTGTTATTGATTTATGCTTACGTATTAATCAGTGTCACCAGTAGGAGGCAGCGTTAGTCTGACGGCTCAACTCCTGCTGTATAACTTCCACCAGCCTGGCATGAATGTACGGTTCATCACCGGTTTTCAACTTTATTTAGTCCTCATTTCAGCAGCAAAGTCAGAATTAGTGACTGGGATATTTAAGGACGCTTGGTATTAGTCTGTAAGAATTAGTCAGAATAAGAAAACAGCTTTTTACAGAATGCATGCAATTTTCCCGCTGAGCTTTCACATAATTTCCATGGTCATCATCTAACCCGCTTTATTTTGAGGTCATTTTTATCTGAACTTTTTATCCTAAATAGTTATTCAAAGCAGAAGTTGAATATTTTCACATTCAGATCTTCTGCACTTTGCTTCACGTCCTGCGCAGGAAACACTGGCCAAATGTTACGTTTCTTCTTCTATTTTGAGAACAGTTTTTGTGTCGTAAATATTACATTTTCCACTTGTGATGCTGAACTCTGTCTTGCCACCGAATGATTCACATCAGCTGTTCCCTAAAATCTCACATGAAGCTTACCGAATTAGTCCCATCTGCTGCAATGGAAGTCAGTGGTCTTAATTGAGGAACTTCTCACACTTTGGAAAAGCATGAATTAAATTAAAATAAAAGACAATAAACACAAGTCAGATTAGAGTGTTGGAGTAAAGCACAATGTTAGCTGCCTACATGGGCATGTCTGTATGTGAGAGAGAGAGAGAGAGAGAGAGAGAGCTTTCATTGATTGCATGTAGTTAGCATGGCTGAAGGGTGGCTCTGTTTAAAGTGTGGTTTTTGTAATGAGTTTCATATTATATGTGCAGGTAATGGAGGGTTACTTCCTGTGTTTGCATGACTGCTGCATACATCCATTAGATTCAGACTTGTGTGTTCATAGCGTGCTTGTGAAGAGTCCTGGTGATAGAAAGCACTTCAAGGTTTCTTGGGTTTACCCAGGATTTCACAACACAAGCTTTTTCATTTTGGATTTATCTTTGTTAAACAAACACGATTACGTGTTAAAATCTGTAGAGGGGATGGGGGAGGTTGTAGAGGACACAACTTAAATCATTTTTAGAAGCTTATAAAAATGTGAAATTTTCACCCCAATCCATGTTGGCTAAAGCTTCTGTTTAGCTATTTATTGATTCTATTGGTTTGGTAGTGAATCTCAGCTAAAAAATGTGGGTAAGATAGACTAATGTACGATTTAACAAGAGTGGCAATTACTTTTTACATAACATAAATTATGAAATATAGTTTTTACATGTTTCTTTTTCCAATTTATACTGCTGCCTTTCATTTAATACTCTCTTTACAGCTCTGAAGGTACAGTCACATTGTTAATATATCAATTAATAGCAAAACTGTGTGGAGGCAACTACTTAAAGCCTCTATAATTATAATTTGGAAATACTAATTATCACACATATTGTGAGAGGTGCTGCAAATCTTTATTCCACAAGACAAGTCAGTTTTTAAATAACTGAATCTGAATCATAAAATAAAACCAATCCACTAAATATGTATTTCACTCATTTTTTTTTTTTCGAACTTGTATAAAAGGTTGTAACTAAACCCAGTAGTGATCGTGTCAGAACATGTTTGAGGGGAAAGAATTTTAAAAAATCAAATAACACCACTGTTTTCTGCTTTGGCCTTCCAGCAGGAGGCAGTATGGATCTACCTTCTCTCCTTTCGCTCCCGCTGGAAGTGTAAATAAATCTGTGCCTCTCTGTCTCACTCACTCAATCACACACGCGCACACACAAAGAATTGCATTTTATGCAAAGCTTCTTGCCTCTTGTGTAATGTGTTAAAGGGCGAAATCCACCTTTATACACAGAATATAACAAAACAGCAGTTTTCAAACGATTTTGTTTAAGGAGAAAAAAAAACTTTAAATGTAAAATCATAACGTTTTACTGCCCAAACACACCTGGAGTGCTGCCTTGATTCTTTTATGCATGTTTGAGAAATCATTTAATCTCCATGGCAACCATTCAGCTGTGCAAAATGCCTGGGTGGACCTAGCTCCACCTTTGAGGCGCTGCTCCTGCTCAGAAATGTAGGTTCTAAGCTTATGCTTCATAGAGCAGCCCTCCCCTGTAACTCCCTCATTCAGCTCCTTTAGACTAGCCAGAAGAAATTAGCAAACACCTGGTGGATCTGTGCATCTGCTGAGCTCATTGTAGGACGTTATTAAAGGGTTAACAGGGGAGCCATGTTGTGATGACTTCCTGAAGATGAAGTTTCAGAGAGAACAGGAGTTTTTAAAGACACAGAGCCCCAATTTCAAGGTGTTTTCTGCCAGAAGAATACACAATACTGCCTCTTTAAATCATTGCCAATTACTTTTATGTTACTGTAGAGAAATTTTGGTCCACTTTTCTAAGCAGAGCTGTTTTAATTAAGCAACAACGAAAGGTTTTGTTGTTTAATTAAAAATCATTCAATCTCAAAAAAACCTTGAGCTTTGAGTTAATTTTGTTTTTGTTTTGTTGTTGTTTTCAGAGGTGTACTTCCCGATGTGCTTTGGATCCTCACGCTGCTGCATAAGCCAAGTTTGCTAAGGCTAAAGGTCGTGAAGTAAAGACATTTTCCTTCAGCATTTCCAGGTAAAGAGAAGAATTCCTGGTTCTGTCAATTTCCTTCAATCCCAGAGATAAGGCAAATAGCAAAGTACAGGTCACGTGACATGTACTGGGATACAGAAGAATACCAGTGACACACATCTTCTGCAAAATGCAAAACAAAAAAAAAATTCCCTTTTCAGAAAATGCTTTTTCAAAGGTATCAAGGATTATGAAAATGTTTTCTTGGAGAATTAGGTACAGGTTTTTTAGCAGATTGTATGGTCAGCAGTAGTTTTGACCATAGAATGGCGGCCATTTTATGTACCCTAACTCCTGCTTTTAGGTGAATCATGGACATTGACAGTAACTTAGTCAAGTGACGCTTTCAGGCTTTTGGACATTATTCTGGCTTCTTCTGTCCATCCTGCATGCATTGGTTAATGCTTTTTTGGAGAAACTTTGATCGGTGTCAGGGAGACCTAAGCACTCCCTGACACTTACAATAAAGTTGTTAAAATCAGTGGCGGAGCCAGAGGGATGGCAGGGGTGGCATTTGCCACCCCCAACAGAGCCCTTGCCACCCCACTGGAAATGGTCATTTTAAAATATAATACTTATGAGATCGGCAAAGATTTGCCAGGAAAACTGTAATTTCCGACTGTTCCAGAGAGAGATGAGGGTGATATAGATTCAGAGTCAGACTCTGGGGAGGAAGACAGTGAAGCAGAAGGAAATGGCACTGAACTCCCCCCACCCAGCACAATCTATTGCACACCAAAAGGACCAGTTGGTAGGCACACACTACCAATGTTATGCTACAGAAACTTAACTAATTACAACTTAACTTATTGAGATGTCTGCCCAAAAATACTCTTAAAATACTTATTATAATTACCTAATATTTATTCCAGACATCTCAAGAACTAAAGCGGAAGGTCCAGCTTTCGTTCATCATTTGTATATGGACCCCTCTGATAAAGCCTTGCTCACCCTTTGGCCACCCCTTGAAAAAAAGTCTAGCTCCGCCACTGGTTAAAATAAACAACTTAAAATTAAATACCTAAAAATAAATACATTTTACAAATAATTTATAAATGTATCCCATTTTGTTAAATTTTCAACGAACCTGGTGTCAACCCCTGGGTCTTTCCGAAGGGCTAACTTCTGGCAGCCCCATGTCTGTCCCAGCTCAGAATGATTGACAGGCGTCTAGCCACGCCCCTCGGTTGCGGCTCGCCCTCATCCAATCAGGATGGAGTTCCCTCAAGCTCGAGTGTGTGTGGGCGTGGTTTTGCGTAGACTGAGAAGGAGCGATGGCGAACAATATTAGCATTAACGAGGTGGATTATTTAGCTTTTTTGCCCCAGAAAAGTCGTTGGAGTGAATTTCTCTTTAAATAAGGTAGGTCTAATTTAAAAACATATTGTATCTTGTTTCATTTTATCAGTGTGATTGTGTCCAATGTTGGAAAATTAATGCAGGGGAATTAATTATGCAATTGGTCTTTGGTATGTTTTCATGGTTGTTTTTTATGGTTGTCTATAGCAGGTTTTCTCCTTATTTTTCAAATTGGATGGGTCTCTCATTGGAATTAAAAAAAAGAAAAGAAAAAAAGAATATAAAAGCATATATATGTATTAGCCCACCCTTCAAATATCACCACCACCTGCCATTGAACATTAAACCACTGGCATGCTGTAGAGTCCAGTTAAGTCAATAATAGTTAACAATGATTCCAATAGTCGATTAATCACAATCAATCCGATTGTTTCAGTATATGTGTGCTAAAAAGAGAATTTTGTACAGCCATTTGCCGCCTATAATAGCTTAGCTTTTCTTTTATTTATTTTTTTAACCAAGACTGTCCTGTATTTAGACACATCCACATTGTGTATGACAGAAATCACATCCCTCCTCTTTTATCGTGCGCTTTGGGAGTGTAGCACGGTGTCGCTCCAACCTCAGAGGTCACAGTTGCCAGGTTAGGCCGGGACGCAGCTGCCCTCGGCTCCCCAACGGTCACTCATTCCACCACTCTTCCACCTATTGTTCCCACCTGAAGTAAAACCAACAAACAAATATTTCCGAAATGAACAATGTACCCCCCCCCCCCCCCTCCAGTCGCCAACACGTGGATCGTTGCCATGGACACATCCCCAGACCGGTGACAGATTTAACGCCTGCATGTGTGTGCATAAAGTGTCCGCGCTGCTTCGGGTGAACGTATTCGTCAGACACAGATTTCTGAAGGGGCTCCTGATTCACTGGTCTGTGCACTTTCCTCTCGACAAGCTAAAGGTCAAATGCCTCCTCTTATTGTGTTGCAGCTGCGCTCACACACAAACCAGCGCTGAAACATGGATGTGTGTGTGTGTGTGTGTGTGGGTGTGTGTGTGAAACAGGCAAGATTGAGTGAGTTTTGGTCTTCAAGGTGAAACAAGGCAAAGACAAACAATGTGGAATAGTTTAGCGTCCAGATCTATCAAACCTACAGTGAACGACAATGGACACTTCTTTAATAGACAAGACTATAGAAATCAAAACTTTACCATATTTTAGTCTAAAAAGTGTGAAGTTGTTCTTAAATAAACCCAAAATTAACAACACCTTCCCTAATCCTTAAACCCAAATTCACGTGTTATTATTATTTTCTGGCCTTGACTCACACCTGGCAGTAAAGCCATGTGACTGTTAAAGATTTCAACACTTCTTGTTTTAACCAGATTGGCGTGAAGTTGAAAATATTAGTTGGGGAGAAAAAGATGAAATAACATCTGCAACAAAAACATTGCATATTTATTTCCCTTTGGTCAATGGTCTGAGACAGAATTTCCTGAACTGTTTTATTTTAGAGGCATTTTTTCTTTTTTGTCCCTGCCACTGCCCGCTACGTTTGCTTCCTCTGGACGGTGTGTCACTTCCTCCTCAGTGTTTTCAATATACTTCTGGGACAGTTTCTGTAAAAGTTATGCATTAAAAATGGGGAAAGTAAGTGACAGCAGGAAAGCACTGTGATTTCATGGGGAAGTGTATTTTCCCATATTGTCACCTTCCTAAAATAATGGTCCAAGTCATTTTTTGCCAAATGGTGCTATATTTGACCAAAATATCACCCTTTTTATATTGCCAAAATATTATTTAGAAACATTACTTTTGGCAAAAAATGACATTAGGAAGGTGATAATATGCTCATTAAAGACGGCAATAGAAATTCAGTTTACTTCAAAAATACTCTAATTATCCGCAAAAGGAAATGTTTTTGATGAGGTCTGTTTGTCAGATTAAAAGTACTTTTTAATAATAATACAAAATGTTTTTCATTTTCATGTTAATGTAAATTTAGTGTTTTTGTCGTCTTTAAATGAAAAATCATAATAATTAACAGAAATAAATGTTGGAAAACACCAGCATGTGTGAAATGATTTGATATAATGTGTCTCACTTAGTGAACTGAGTTACTAGATGAATAAATTTTCCAAAATATTCTTATACACTGAGATGCACCTGATATATAAACCCAATTATGGATATGAAATCCTCAATTTGATGAATTAACAAAACAAACCCTGGAATCCGTACACATAAATCCCAAATGTCCTCATGAGAAGAGCTCATGTTAAGTAGATGGCACATTAAATGTGGCATGGCTACAAGACTTTGTGGTGACTCTCAGGCTGTGCAAAAACAAACCAGCACTTTGCTTTTTTGGGGGGGGGTTGTTGTTGTGGAGAACTGTTGCTATGGCCACAGCCCTTCACAGAGCGCTGGATTGGCTTCAGCGGAAAAAAAATCCTCAAACGTGTGATGGAGAAAAACAATGACATATGGATTCCATTTTCTGTCAGTAGTGGCAAGGTACAAAGTAAAATGAAAGAATGCAGCCTGTAACAAATTCTGCGGACCGGGTTTACGAACTGCTTCGGTCTTCGGTAATCCTCCAACCGTTCTGTGAAAGAAAAGAATCGACAATGGCAGCGGAAAGGTCCAGGAAGGAGTCGGGATGGACGTGAGCTTCTTATGTCGTCGTCATTTTAGTTTTTTGACGTTGAGTGGAAAGAATACAATTTCTTAAGATCGGGGTCTCTTTTATTTTTTTTATTGCAATTTAACAATGAGAAGGTCACAGAACACAACACTCTACTTTAAATATCAGGTAGATGAGGTAGAGATAAGAAGTTCTTGCTTTTTTAAATGAGTAATTAATACAATGACCTGGTTACAGTGTTCATTCATTTTGAGAACATAAGGCAAATTAGCACAAATGGAAACAACAAAGTCAAAGTAGTAACCACAAACTTTAAAAATAGCGGTCTTTTTATGCTGTCAACAATAATAAATGCTCATTAGGTGGTTTTGAACTTACATCTGTGCCAGTCAGATGTTATAATATTAATATTAATTAATTTCATTTAATTAATATTAAAAATATATACATTTTGCATTTAAGATAAAAAAAATTAAATATGCATCGTTAACTTTATCAGGTTCAAGTTCTGTAAAATGAAACAGAGAGCGACAACGAAGGTCATTAGTCAATTAATCTACAATCAATACAATGTTATGGCTTTTATGTAATAAAATGTTCATTTTCTCATTTTTAAAAAAATGATTGATTTACTTACATGGATCTTTTAATGCCTTTTTAATATTGTAAAAAATATAAAAGGCTTAAATGGTTAAATGAAAAATCTCCACAATGTGCCAATAATTTAATAATTTTTAAAGCCTGATTAATCGTCAGAATAATCAGTGTAATACTAAATTCCTAAAATAATAGTTAGCTGCACGTAAGCTCACGAAAACACATGTTAGAAAAACATATTTTTTCACACCCCTGCACCACAATTCTTGAACCAGTGGGAAATACATAACACCATAACACTCGTGGCTCCAACGCGGTGCGTTTGGGTGCTGAGAGCGTCCGTCCTCAGAGCACCTGCGCTTGCACCAGAGACCAGGCGGCCGATCCGCTGCCTGCTGACGTCACACCCCTCCCGCCACATCCGCGCGGGCCTGGTGCCACCGTCCGCTTTTAACCCCTTCTCTTCCACAACGGCCCGCTCTGTGAGGCCTTTCATGTCTACTGGTCCATGTCATGGGTTTAGCTATTAGCTCATTTCCCCAGACCGGAGTCCAGGGGATGTTTAATTTGGCCCAAGGTTCCAATTATTGGACTTGAGAGGAGGTGATGTTTAATGTGTTTATGTGCTGCTCATTTAGAGGGACTCTGCCGGTCCTGGATATCCACGTGTCGGCCCAAGTAGCGCGTGAGCGAAAGAGGAGGGCTGCACACCTCAAATACCTGCTGAGAGGAAAGTTCCTCGACACCGTCACTGACGGATGGAGCAAAGCAAGCTCTTCTTAGTCACTTCTCAACAGTTTATATAATCCCAAACATCTGTACATAAACTTGTAAATGGCAAGCAAAAAATCTGACATTCTACATCCACCGACACACTTGTGTTTTCATTGAAGGGCAGAATATGAACTATGAAAACTTATTTACCACTTTTTGTCAACCCATTACCACAGCCTAAGCGCAAATTAAATATTTTTTAAATAATTAAAAATTGCTTTTAATGTGGAAGTAAAGCATTTATTTTTTTAGGTAAGGAGAACTAATAAGGTTTTATCGTCTCCATAAAAAAAGTCTCCCATTGCATGTTATTAGACCATTTGAGTTTCCTGAAAACTTGCTAAATATTGCCCAAAAGTTACTAAGTTTGCAGCAGTCTGTCCCTGACAGGAAAAGGGAGGTCAGGAGGAACTCCCAACGTTGAGTAAGATAAGTGTGATCATCACTATTGTGTCATCTAACTTCACTTGACTAATGTGTATAAATATGTGTCAGGAGCGAAAGGTCTGATCGGGGACATTTCGGCGTGTAACTTGTAGTCTTCTAGAATCAAACCCCACTTTAAAATCTTGACCTCTCCCCTTTTAAACACACGTGAACAAACACACACTAAAAGAAACTTTCCTTCCCCTCAATCGCCGTCTCTCGCCAGAAAGGGATTAGTCATTGATAAGTGACATCAGCCTGAAAACGTGGACCTTGACCTTATGACTCAACTTCACGCACAAACAGAAGCGCACATCCAAACACACGCTGTTGACTCACTGCTGTGCAGCAAGTTGTTTGTGTATTTCATCAGCGTTGCGGCGCGTTCTTCCGACACGGATCTTTTTATCTGTTGGCTTCCCTCTTCGGGAAATATCCTTTTGAGATGGACGAGATTAGAAATCGCATACTTCCTGGTGCGTGTGTGTACCTGTTAGCGATTATTATTAATACTTCTGTTTCACAGTTTCATCCGATTTTAAGTCACACAAAAACAGAAAATCCAACTAGTTTAGATTGATCTGATCATTCATGCATTTATCACTTAAAAAGAAACAAAAGAACAAACAGGTTGATGGAAAAACTCCATCAGTCAAAGAGATGACATTATCCCCTCGAAAAGACTGTTTGCAGTGGAGCATGGAGGGCAGGGTTGCAAGGAGATGTGGGGGTGGATCAACAGCAAGAGGAGGTGGAATTCATGTCCAGTGTGTAGGCAGCAAGGTGTGTGTATGGAGGAGGACTTAAGTGTTTGACATCGCGGGTCGGTGTTTGTGTGTGTGTGGGTCCGCGCACATACCTTCACATCTCGGCTGTGTGTGAGCGTGCGAGAGTGACTCAATGCCCCACTCGCTGGAGAGGCAGAAGCAGACTCTGACTCACCGTCTTCTCAGCAGGAGGTGACTTTCCTGGCCCGACTCCATTTTCCCGCCAAAAACGACCCTCATTGTTTATTTTTTGGTTTTTTTCACCTCACTTCCCCTCCCCCTTCCCCTTGCCCCTAAGTGGTGTAAGCGCTTGTCCTCCTTAACTATGCTGACATCCCTCCTTTTTCTTGTCTTTGCCAGCATTCTATCGCTTCTGACCTTTGACCCCCCCCTTGTCCTGTTGACCTTAGAGGCCAGAAGAAGCGTCAGAGCGTTCTTAGTTCCTCTGAATGAGAGCGCGGTTGAAGCGGAAGGGAAATATGCAGGGAAATTAGTGAAAACTGTAGTAGTTTATCTTTGATATGACTTTGCCATCAAAGAAAATATGTGGAACCAGATGCCGTTTGAAAAAGTCAAAAACACAGTTTCACATGCAGAGGGGGAGAGGTTGTGACAAGAAGGAATGGAGAACAAAATGAAATGTTTTTTTTTTCTTTTTTTTTTTTGTCATGCAACTATCCTTTCTGGAAAACCCCAAACTTTTCCTGCTCATATTGTTTTTCTCTTCATGTCAACGTTGCAGCCTTTTAAGTTCCAAAACCAAAAATTTCCAATGAAGGCCACAGGTGGTTTGAAAAAAAAAAATACATTCTTCATTTCTTGCAAAAATGTGGACAAAAACAACTACTAAAAATCTTTTACAACTTACTTTAAAATGAAAGTCAACTTAATCTGTTGTTTCAAGTTGAAAAAGTGGTAAAAAAAAAAAAAAAAAAAATCTCATCACACCAGACATTTGCCAAACAAAAGCTCCCGCCCCCAAGCACTCGGTGAGCTCTTACTCACTTAAATTAATGGGAATGTTAAGAGTAAAATTAATTACAGATAAGTATGTTAAAACTGTACAAAGAAGAACAACATTTATAGAAATTACAGTTTATAACTATTAACATGTTACCTTAAAGTGAGTGGAGGGAAATTTCCCATTATGCTACATGGGACGCTGTACAGTTGGTTTTATAAGTACAATAATAGTCTTATGACTATACAATTTGTTAAAAACCAAATAGACAAAAAATAAAGGGGTTAGTATTTCCGACTGGGAACTCAGAAAACGTTTCATTATATCTCAGTATTTCCTCACTGCTGTACATTTAAGAAATGAGCTTTACACTTTGGTTTACAGAACAGAACAACTGACACTGTAAATTATTATTATCCCTTATGTTTTACACTGTGACTGGACTAAATGCTGGCTTTGATGAGAATCTGAAATTTACCATTTACCATCGCTTGTGTTATGTAAATAACCTGGAAAGATGATGTCTTTGCCTCTGACAAGAAGAAAAGAGTTACTGTATACACATGGATAAAAGACTTGTCTGCCCGTAAATCCACAGAAACACACACGCTGAAAGACCCGAAGACGGATTCACATACTTCAAAAGACATTTCGTATTCTCACCAGCATAAAAAAAAAAAAAAAGAAGCTTGTAATGCCGAGCGACACACTGAGCAGAGCTTCTCAGAGCAGTCACATAATTGTCAGGCCCCCCTCGCTCTTTGACACTCACTCTTTACTCGTTTGAAAGTCCACTGAATAATCTTGACCTCCGAAATTCGCGAAAGACGCACGAGTGGCTGTTATATGATGTCATCGGGGTCAAAGGGCGGGATTGTGATGCCTAGTCATGCAGACTGGCTGTGGCCTTCAAACAAGCCCTCCGTTCAGTCGTCGTGACCTGCTTCAGAGCTGTGAGGTTGTAGACATACAAAGAATTGAAAGTGGGGAACACAGAATAAATAATTTTTTCCCTCATCTGTCAAACAAGTTTCTGTTTTCCACAGGGGAAAAAAATAAAAATGCACCAAAGCAAAAACAGTTGGAAGGTTTACAAGACAAACATGAACACAAACCACGTACAAATGCCATCGAGATCTGAAAATGCAGCATTTTGTAGTTAGCTGGATATTCTAATCCAGGGAATCATGCTTAACTTGGTCAGTAAAAAAATCCACATTGAATTTTGTATTTTTAAAGGGGCAGCATACTGTGTTTTCCAGCACACTCAAGCAACTACGCTGCCTTCAGTTGTTATAAAAATGCTAAATATATCAAATGACCTAAAAGAAATCTGACTTTGTAATTTAACACCTTGAAATTGGGCTACTGTCTCTTTAAGAAACTCCTGCTCTTTCTGAAACTCCGCATTCAGGACGTCATCACAACATGGCACCTCTATTAATGCTTTAACAACGTTTTTACCAGCTTTTCACTACGAAGTGGCTCCTATAGTGAGCTCAGCAAATACACAGCTCCACCTGGTGCTAATTGCTGCTGGCTAGTCTGAAGGAGCTGTGTGTGCGAGTCACGGGGGGAGGACGGCCCTGCAATGAGGGAGCTCTGAACCTGCAGAGTTTAGCTGTCGAAGGCAGCGCCAGGTCCCTCCAGGAATGGTTGCCATGGGAGCTCAAAGGATTTCTTAAACATGCACGAAAGAATCAAAGCAACACTCCAAGCATTTTTTTTGATGAAGGAATAACATTATAACATGATGTAAAGCTAATAAAAAAACAGTTCATTTTACTTAGCACTGCCCCTTTAGCAAAATTATGCCAAATAAGTTAATTCAAGCTTATCTGAAGCAACATTTCGACATCTTTATTAAGTGTAAATCCTGGTTCGTGTTTTCAGTGGATGTGTGCAAATAACACATCTTGGACTTTCATATGGTTCTAAGTAAGTTTTTCTGCCCAAACAAATTGTAAGGCATATTACACAAACAAACAAAATTTAAATGCTAATATCGATTAACATTCCTGGTAGAAAACTGGTTTTCTACCAGGAAAACTTTAGTTTGAAACTAAATACTGGTTTCAGTTCTTGGGAAATGACAACTGTATGAGGTAACAGTTGCTAGTAATCGTTACTTACTACTCCTAACATTTCAGCAAAACTTCATTTTAAAATGAGTCAAGTATCCTCTTAATTGTGCAAACATTTACAGCAGTAAAGTACCCAAAATTGAGATTTCTTGGCTCAAAAGCCAACTTTTGGTCAAACTGGAGGAACTGATTGTCTCATTAGCAGCTGAATTTATGAGTTAGCTTACTGTCAGTAATCGAAGTGGCCCGAGTGTTTACACAAGAATCCTGCTGCACCGCATTTTCAGAAAGGACAAGTGGAAAATCCTAAGTAACACATGTCTTTTTGACAAGCGCACATTTAGTTTAGTCTCTGCTTTGCAATCCTCCCCTGCCAGCCGCCCTCCGCCAAAAGAAAGAAAAAAAAAAATCACAGTAAAGAAAACTTTTTAAAACAAATAAAACCAACCCAACCCTGGAAAAAAAAAAAAAACACCGGCGAATGAGAGCTGTGGAGAAATGTGGCAGCGAGATAGATAAGGGTTTGAGATATGGGAGGAGCAGGGTGTGTCTCGGCTCTCCCCTTTGTACAAAGCATCATTGTCCTCCCAGCTCTCCACATGTCAACAATGGCTTTGAGTGACAGACGGCTCCCAAAAAACCTGAGGCTCGGCAATAGTGTCTTTGTTTCCTCTGCTCACATTGTGGTGGACAAAGAGTGCTCTGCAACGGGCCGAGTGTGGGGGCGGTGGGCTGGTAGTGGGGGGTGGGGGGTGGGGGGGTAAGTGGCTACTATGGCAGTGTAGTTTTACAAGCAGCCACTGCACACTGGAGGGAATTAGTCAACAGAGGGAGGGAAATAAAAGACGCTACAATTGACGCTCACAATAAAAAAACTTGAGAGTTTTGGGATAAACATCAAATTAATTCGACTTTTTTCTGTATTGTGAAAATTTCTCATGAATTATCTTTTTTTGTTATTGTTTTAGAGTAATACACATATTGTGTACACATCTATCTTTCAAATTTCAGGCTGATTAAATCTGAATGGGTGCTATTGACCTGGTCCGTCACGGTAACAAATTTCACTGGCCGATAAATTGTCCCAGAAGTTATCGCGATAAAAGATAATATTGTCGTTTTGAGACCATTTCCAAGCATTATTATTATTTTTGGATGGCATAAAAAGGCAGTAACACATTCTCATAAAGCAAATTTAACACTGCGAACTGGAAAACAGTTTAAATATCTAAAATTAACAAAAAAAAAAACAAATAAAATTAATTATAGAACAATTTTGTTATCTGTAAACAAAATTGTCCCTGAAAAGAGTGACTAATTGAGAACAAAGCACCAGATTTAAGACTTTTGTCATCCAGTTTTTGGTAGAAAGAAAAAAAACGACAAATCATACAAATGGAAATTATTGAGTTTGTTTTAATTCATCACGTGATCAATTGATTTATTGCTCATTGGGATGGGCCTACTGACTCTACTTTATGGGTGTTGACTGACTGTGTAGCAAACTACAGATGGGAAAAAATAAGCAATAGTCAGATTCTCCAAAATATCCAGTACATGCATTTGAAAAAGTCAGTAAGAAGATAATATAAAAAAGATTTTGACAAAAAAAAAAAAAAAAGAAAGAACAATATTAAATCTTCTAAAGCTGTTGTGGTCGGCATTCTGTCCCTGACGTGTTAGGTGACAAACAAGCTGCCTGTTTAAACAAAGAAGCTGCCAAACCCGTCCAGCTTTACCGAGTTAAGCTGTAAGCGGTCATGCAGAAATTACATTAAGCAATGACACATTTGCAGATTTCTGCAGTGGTGATTGTTGTAGGCGATAACACGCCTGCAAAGCTCTTTGATCAGATGTTTGATCAGATCACCTTTAGCCAAAAGTTTACATAGACTACATAGACGTACTATCTACGGCCTTTTTCACTGACTGAAGTTAAATCAGACCAAACTTATCTTGATGATTTTAAATCAATATTAAATCTATCTGCAAAATGTTCCAATTGTGAGAGAAAAATATGTCAGATATTTTTGTTCATAAGGGAAACAAAAGCTAATTTATCTAAGCTAACGGGTTGGGCAAAAAAAAGCCCAAAAAAGCTTTGAAACAGCCATGAGACACCTCTGTTGTGTTGTGGTTTTGGTTTTTCATGCTAGCCATTGTAATGCAAAAGTCAACTTTTGGACGAAATGCTCATTTTGTGTGGCTATAAACTGAAACGCTGTGTATCACCCTCAATAACCTCAACAACGTCATGTAAAATGTTATGCTCTGAGTTACGAGAATCTACCGCCGCCGTGTCTAAACAAAGACAAAATGAAAACTGAATAGACGGAAGTGACATACTCCGAGCAAATATCTGCGATTCCACCTAAGATTTAAAAAAAAATCCAGCTGAGCCGTGTAAAGACATTCTTTGCACGCAGGATGTTTCCTCCAGCCATGTAGTGACGGAGCTAAGTGGAACAATGTTTAACAATTGCTTATGCTCTGCAATTGACAAACTATTGATATTAAACAATCATTCAGAGGATTTGGATTTTCTGTTGTGGATTGTGGATATACAGATTTGGTTTGATCTAAGCTTGCTGACATTTGTAGATGCTTGTATGAAATGCTCAAAGAGGTGATGTCTCTGCTTGGTTTCTGTTCCGTTTCACTGTTGCTAAGCCATGAGATTCTGATATTTACATGCAAACTATGATGTGATGTCGCTGCAACAACAGTCTACTTGTTCAAGTCCATGGTTGGAAGATTTAACCTACTGCAGGTTTGAAATTATGCAATGAGTTCGAATTGGGCCAAAAAAAATCCAGAACTGAATTCAAACTAGTGGAAGTTTTGTCCAAGTCCGACTTGACCGAGCCTGTGGTAAATGTGACATTTTATTAGGATTTTTCTGCTTTTGTTTGTATACCATAATTTGAGTTTTTAGCTTTTGTTAAACATCTACCAGCTCCATTTTTCAACTTGTGACGATGTGTGACTGATAGCAGCGGAGCATTTATTTCGCAGTGCGCTGCGCCTTAAGAGTCTAATGAGGTTCTGCACCTTACTTTCTTTCTATCCTCAACAGAGTAAGCTATATCTACGCCTCAAGAGTGCAATAAGTAGATTAACGCAACTTTAGATTGTGTGTTCTCTTTGTTTTTCTCTGTATTGCATGTATTGCAGGCTTAGTAAGTGTTTTGGCTTGAGCCATAAATCTAAACTCTACCACTGCATTTCACCAGTGTATTTGTAACTCTCACCTTAACCTAAGCCTGAGTTTAACTCACCTAGGGGTGCCCAAAGTCGGTCCTGCAGGTCCAGCGTCCTGCATGTTTTATTCTCTCCCTGGTGGAAGTAACAATCTTTTCAGGATGTCAATGTTCTTCTTAGACCTTCTAATGAGCCATCATTTGATCCAGGTGAGTTGAACCAGGAAGAGAACTAAAACATGCAGGATAAAAAAGGATACCGGCCCTCGAGGACTGACTTTGGGTACCACTGGTGTCCCACTTCTAGAGACGGGTGTCTGTCGCAATTGGCATAAGTCGCATTGGTCTTCAGCGGTAAGTGGGTTAGAAAAGGTGATGAATAAGCAAGTGTAGAGTCACACAGACCCCCTCATACACAGAAGGCCAGTGCCGCTATGTGCATGAGTGAAAACATCTAAAGGCGCATCTGTTTGTGTGCTGGGACAACTTGAGCATGCCTTTTGATCCCAGTCACTAAACCATGACACAGCTGGCCTGTGAAGCCCTCCGCTCCGTTCTCTAAAGCCCTGTCTCACTCAACTTGCTGATCCTGCATGGTCTGCTCGGGCAACACCCTCCTTACCCCAAACCCCCTCCAACCCTCGCCTGGCCCTCATCAGATGTGACCCAGCCGAGTGCGGTGGAGCTTGCCTGGTTTAACGCAGCGGGCACCAGCGGACACTATTGTGCATAATCTTGCAGCACAGCAGGCAGCCGGCAGACGCCGCATGTCGGGAGCCTTTGAAGAGAAGTCTACAGAGGCCAAGTTTGTGGGGATAGCTGGAGTTTACACAGAAAAGGGGGCAGGCAGAGAGGGGAGCGAGGAGGGATGGGCGTAAGCGGCAGTTTAATAAAGATATTTAATACCTCAGCGAGGTCCCACTTTGAGTCCTTGGAGGCAACAAGGAGATGAAAAAGAAGACCCCACAAATATGATTGTGTGGGATTTTACGCCCTGAGCAAAGTGGAAAGGGGGGGAGGAACACAGGCACTTGTGAGAGAAGTAAAAGCGGATCTAGAAAACTTTGCATGGGTTAAAAAGAGTAGTTAAGGCTTTTTGTTGACCATAGAAATGTTAAAATTCCTTCATATTCTTTACTGGAAACACTTGATCTACCACCGAAAATAAAAGTGACATTTGTTTTGTTTGGAAAATGTTTCATAAACTAATCCGTGTTGACACATTCTCTTAAAAGGTCAATCTTTTTCCTTAGGGTAGGACGTGGACCTGGAGCTTGAGTTAAAAGATTCTTACTGCTGGTCATGTAGAGATTTTGAAGTTTGGCCTTCAGAGAACTTCTTACATATATGTCTATAGAAGAAACTCTGGGAAACTGCTTTTTTACCCCCTACCAGGTCAGGTCATATCTTTATGTTGGTGCATTTGGAACTCTATTCATAACAATTATCATTATCCTGTACATCCCCTTGACCAAACTATTTACTGCTGCACCCAGGAGATAGGAAGTGTAGACATAAAACAAAGAAAGAATCCATTTACAAAACCAACATGTAAAATCGAAACATATCCAAAGAGGATGGGACAGAAGGTTAGTTTGCGATTGGAGACTACACTTATACTTCCCAGTTTGGACGATGATCTCTGACTTGCAAGCTTTCCCCGTTTTTTATCCAAACTCAACGATGGCTATTACTACTACACGCCTCAGATATTTCCTTAAACCACAAGGCATGTTTCCAAAAATCTGGGTGTTTGTCCCTTAGTCTGTTTGCTATAGAGAATGTTTTAAGCGATTTGTGGAGTACTGGCTTATTCCTAGCTGAGAGGCCTTTCGGTTCATACTGGCACGGGTCTTGTTTCACTGTGGTTAACGCGTCTCTCTTACCAGCCTCAGCCAACATCTTTACAAGGTCTTTAACATTTCTTCTGGGGTTGATACACACATTTAGAGAAAAATCAAATCAAGTCTGTTTGTATAGCACATTTCATCAACAAGGCAGCTCATAGTATTTAACATGGAGCATCAAGTGTAGGTGCATATGAAACCACACAAAGACTTTGATTTGATGTTGACTGGATCTACAGCAACATCTCTGAGTCCCAGTGGAAATACTTGCAGTGCTGACACACAACATCCTCTATGCAGACAACGAAGCAGTGAATCTTCTGAGGAACATTCATCCAGATGTTAAAAACTGATCTAAACAGTCAAGTCATGGGGCCTGAACGGGCAGATGTCTCTGAACAAGAGGGGTCAAACCGGTTTCTTAGGCTGGTCGCCCTGCATCAAGTGGCACAGGTGCTTCTCACTTACCAAGTAATATTGGACTTCCTGCTTCTGAAATTAGAATCTGCTAAACTAATACCGCCCAATTTAGCATCTTTGTATATTTCCTAGAGATATGTTGCAACAATGAAGTACTTTCTTTTGCTGCCTTTAACATTGTGGTTGCAGTCTGCAGCTCTCACACGTGGCTGCAATTATTTCATCAACTCCCTTGTGGATGCCAGAAGCCTCTGGACGACCACTCTTCGCATGATGATTAACCTGTGAAGTACTGTATTGCTCGAGTTGCTTATGATTTATTCAATTTCTCTGCAATGTCTGTTACTCACCCTCCTCACTCTCTATGTCTCTCTCATTGGAAATCTTTGGGTTCCAAACCAGCCCCGATCCGATCGAGTCACCTCTGTTACGGAAACACCTCACCCCAGAAGCCCTTACCAATTCCACGGTCATCCTCTGCAGCTCCGCTCACAACAATCCACACTTGCCTGAACCGCTCTCCAACGCTGTCCTCTGCTTGACCTTGAGAAACACCATCCGCTCTTCATTGCATCACCGCCGCCTCGCACTGAAACCGGCATTGTGGAAACAGAGACAGCAGCAAACGCTTAGTTAAAGTTTCACACGTACTCACATTTGACTACCTCAGACTCAGCAATAGATCAGCTTAACCCCTCCAGGCCATAATTGAAAGTGTTGTCTGAAAAGGTTTTCTGAAGATACCCTAACAGAAAACCTTCAGGCGCTCTCCAATCATTTAACAGCATTTAAATATTATACCTTCTTTCTTGTGTCATTGCTAACAATAAGAAACTTTGCACAGTAACTGAAAATTGTTGCGCTTGTAATTCACCCCTCATGTCGAAATCCCAAATTTGTCAATGAAAACAAGAAGCCGAGCTAATTCCTCAAGTCTGATTCTGACTTTTGAGTTACACTCACTCTCTACATTCTCTCGAGTGACATACTCACAGAATTTACAAATTTCTGTCAGGGTCCGAGCGGCCCCCCCCCCCCAGAGCTCAAAGAGCCTCGTTGTCTCGTGTCGCAGCCGTGGGGAGAATTTTCAATGTGCAGTGTGGGACAGGAGCAGGGCATTGTCCCCTACGGTGCCAACCCTCCTCCATATTCATAGAAGCAGGGCGGAATCTAATAAACGTGGGCTCGGGTGAAATCGGTTGTCTCACACGGGAAAGGCAGTTAATTGTCCGGCGTCGCTGGCAAACAATGCCTCGGCTATGGCGGTGTGGAAATGCACCACCGTGACTCTCAGCTGCGACGAACGCGAGGAACGCGGACGAGGGTGGCTATAGCGTGTGAACGTTCCTGAGGATATACATTGCAACATTGTCTTGCTTTAACATTTCCACTTGGCTGTAGTTTTCATTGTGGCAGCGCTCTTACCCAGTAGCTTTGGTCCAAAGTACAAGCATCATTTTGTCAAGATGCGATGTAAATTTTCAGAGTAAAAGCAGATGAAATCAAATCAAAACGTCTACTCATGTGGAGGAAGCCAATTTCAGTCCACTAATGTACGGTATTTTCATAAACGTATCACTTTTTAGTTTTATTTGTAAAGTTAAAAGTCTGAGGCTTTCATTTTGACACAACGTTTAGGTTACTTTATGTATATATATATATATATATATATATATATATATATATATATATATGAATCTACAAAAATACACAACAACCTTTGTTCCTCTTTTTTTTTTATTATAGCTTTCAGTCGAACCTCTACACAAAACCAAAATTCTTGGTTTTAATTGCTAGCAGGAGTTTTTGTTTAAGGATCTGTTTAGAGGAATATAGTGGCACGTAGAGACGTGTGGGTGTTTGTTCACTGGTCTTTTTATCCACATTTGATTCACCAAAGTTCTAACTTATGTTTAATATATGGCCATAGACTTTAGTTAAAGACCAAACGTATTTAGACCTCTGAAAAATTAGGATTTTAGGTAATCTTTTTAGCATTTTAGCAGCATGTTTCTTTAGACATGTTAGTAACATCTGAACCGCAGTCCTAACGTGAAAATAAGAGAATCTATGGATGATTTGACTTTTCATTCATCCTAGGAAACAAATTTCAAAATATCAACTACTTAGTTTAAACAACAAGTGGTGCTTGTGAGCTCCTCACTATCCCAATCAGCTGATGTTTGACAAGTTCTTACAGTATTTACAAGTCTGCACAGTCTTTTGGGAAGGCATTTTCAGTTCCTGCTTCTGGGTAAATTGTTACATAAAATGTAACGATTTAAAAAAAAAAAAAAGGAGGAACAAACAGTGTGCTTGAAATGTGCTGCTAAAAAACAAAATCTTACCAAGTATTTATCGTATAGTTTCTAGTGCAAACATCTTGGTACGCTTTTACTTTTAGCAATAAATTGTCCTCCCTGTGAAATCAAGCGAATTAAGATATTTGTACTAGAAACTAGACAAAGCATTCTTGCTAAGATTTTAGTGTTTTTGCAGTTTGGTTTATTTAGTCTTTTCAATGGGAGACTAATTCAATCCCTTTGTTTTGTTGCCCACCTCTACAGTAAGTAAACTACTTTACATTTCCTCCCTCTAGCTAGCCAGTGTTACCAGCTTCCCAGCTCATCATGCAAGTTTATCACTGGACAGCTCCCAGTTGTGTTTTCATTTAAAATACTGAAAATTAAAACAAAACCTCTTTCCACCATCGAAAAAGCTCGAAAGGACAGCAAACATTTAATTTTGTAGAAGGGGGAAAAGATAGTCTCTTATGTCACTGCAGACATCTAATCCACATAACCTGCAGCAGTACACATAATACAAACCAAGACAAAGGCGTGATGTGCAATGACTTCAAAAATGTACAGCTTGGGAGTTCTGCTGCGAGTTTCAGCCCACTAGCTATCGCAGGCAGAACTTATTTATCACCTTGAGCATCTAAATGGCCCAGTTAACCAGGGATCCCATTACTGGAGCCACTGAAACTCTCACTCTCTGCTCCTGTCGAGCTTTGACTTGTTACCCACTAATCCGTCTCCCCGAGGCGGTCGTTGCCCGCCGCCCCCGTATCACATCTCCTGTGTACCCATGACGATATGTGTTGGCAAGTTTCACTGCTTACAAAGCCAGAAAAAAAGCAGAACGCGCACGCACACACAAGATTCAAGAAGTATGAGCTATTGCAACGTTTTCTTGAAGACATCAGGACTTCCAGCTTTGTAGCGTTTGAAAAGGTCAAGGTTAGTCAAAACATTGTGGAGAAGCTCAGTGCCGGTTGCTTGTATCATATTGTTCCCAGAGGTTCGAATGTTCTTCACATTTCTGGGTACGCAGTCCAAGGACATGACTGCTAGCACGATTTATGCTAAATTGCACCTAGCGGTTTATAAGAAGCGGATGGATGGATTGATAGATGGATTTATTAAGCAATGGTCAGCGATCCAGCGTATGCTAAATGGTGCATATCAAAGTCGGTCATGTTTTAAATATATTCTAAAATCCAAAAAACTCGGATGGGTTATCAAGAAAGGTTATGTGAACATATTTGATCTGAAATGTACCAAGATAGGTGTTCTGTTATGGTAAGGTATATTACCTGAAAGAATATTTTAAAGTTTTCATTTCCATATTAAATTTAAGCAGTTAGAAGATAAACGTTTTGTTTCAGATTTTACTAAATTATCTGAAATTTAGGTAAATCAGCATAGCATTATGCTGATATACTGATCATTAGCGTACTGGGAAAATCTAGCTCTGTTCCAGGCCTAATGGCAGCAGAAGCGTTACAGAAATCCCACCTGTTTAGATTTCTCTCGAAATCTACAAAAATGCTTTCTAAACTTGCTGGTAACTTTCACCTATTTTTAAACTTGAAAGCCACAGGTGTTTAGATTCAGGTGTTTAGCAGGTACTCTGTCAGTTGGACTGTGGTTTCCATTAAATATATCTTGTATTACCTTGTACTTTTCTGTGATGTTATTATTATTACTACTATTTAAGCATATCGTGGTTTTTCGGTTCAGTTTTTTCTCTTTCTGCAGATTTAGAGGCAGACTTTAAGAGTCTCTGTGCTTCTTTTTCTCCTCTACTCCTGCCTCCTTCATCCCTTTCTTCCAGGTCTCTGTGTGCATTACATTTGAAATAAAGCAAAAGCAGTTTATTATGAAGTTCATATGTATTTAAGCGGAGCGTCAGTAAGAAATCCATATTTCTCATGGAAGTAAATCTGTTGACACTCAGACAACAATTCTTGGTGCCATACCAGACATGGACATGGACATGTTAAATAAAAAAAAATAAAAAAATCTATTGTTTTTTAGATACCTTTTGGAAATAGTAAGACGCATTAGTTTCTGCAATGATCCCAGAAATGGTATGAAACCCGATTCCTAACCACAGAACCTTCAGTGCCATAGTTTCAATTACCTTTAATCCAACACGCAAATCAGACTGCCGACTCTACATTTACAAAGTATGCATGTTCAGCTAACACACACACAACGACCAGGTGAAACAGCTCGCCTGGACATCACCCAAGCGTCTCTTGAGAAATTTTGAAGCCCCCTAAGAGGCTGGACGACCCTGCGTCCATTGTGATTTTTGTCTTTCCTCTGCTGAATTCTCTCTTTGTGGGACTAATGGAGGAAGAGATAAGATTTTTTTAGTGTGGTTTCACACCGCAGTCCCCTCGGCTCCTGCACTTGCGGCTAGCCAATGGGCTGTCTAGTCTGAGGCAGGGAGGTGCAGGGTTACTAGGCGAGGGAGAACAATGGGCCGAGCGCCTGAGTCAGCACTATCACTCTGCCTTGCTCTCCCCGCTACGCACCAATTTTTCTTTTTTTTTTTTTTTCTTTTTTTCCCTCCAACTTATTTGGTCGACCAATGGCAGCACTGCTGGGAAGGGAGAATACACACACACTTTATGAAGACACGCAGACATGCACACACACAGACGCACACACTGAGAAAGAATAAAGTCAGTGGGGGTTGGGTGCTTTTTTGTTTTTGTTCCCCCCCCCCGAGACAGGAGAAACGCAGCGCTGCCTGTCCAGATGTGAGGGAGGACAAACACGATCCTCGACTCGAACAGTTATATGTATGACATATATATATATATATATATACATATATATATAAATATGTCATATATATATATCAAATTATTATTTTATCTTTTTCAACTGTTTTGCATTGCATTGATTTAAAACTGGGTATTTTGTTTACATTAAAAGGTTTTGCACCTTTCACCATTTGATACTTTTGCATCTTTGCTCATTTTGTTTTCAACTTGCGCTATGAACTTGTGGTACCGCAGGGTCTTTCATAACTACCATAAACATGAATCTTTACCGCAGCGCAGTTTCATACTCCCTTTTGACTAAAACTAACTTTCTGCATTTCACTAATACAGATACGTTAATGGTAGTAAATTGAATTCATTTAGGGCTGCATGAGTCATATTGCTTTATCCTAGAGCCACATCCACACATTCACACACACCAATACACGCATCAGCAGGCAACCTGGGGTTAAGTTAACCTTGCACTGGGACAGAAATCTTTCAAGGGGGTGTATAAACTACTGATTTCAAAGTTGTTAAAAAAAATAGAAATACAATGCCTTCTGAGAATAAAGCCAATCATTTCTAAACAGGCCAGTAGTGATTTTCAAGGTTCCACAGATTTTTTGAAACCATATATCCATGCATCTGTGTGTGTTTTCCCTGTATTGGCTTACATGTTTAAAGGCATCTTCCCAAAAAGTCTTCGCATACCATCTGCTGCTCAATGCCAGCCAAACTTTGGGACATATCCAGTGTCTTTTGGAGGTAACAACAAGTCAACAAAACCTGAACTTGAAACTTATGTACGCAAGTAACGCGATGCAGTTTCACTTAGAAAGGTTGCTTATCTCACTATGAGTAAGTCTTTTTGTAACTGATATGTAGAATCTCAACCCAAAATGTTCGCATCAGTAAGGAAATCCAAATGTTTGCTCGATTCTTGGTGGAACCAGATTGGAGAGTTGAACTTCACATAATTCTGAAAAATTAATAAAAATCAATATTAAATAAATGCTGAAGCCAAATAATTTCCTCAGAATGGGTTAAAAGCAACAGACCCATTTGAAAATAAACACTTCTTTGAAGACAGTAACCAACCAGTTTTACCGCAGTTCAAGGTGTTTTCACACCTGATAGTCCGGCAGATTCGGTTCGATTGCGGAGCAAAATTGCAACATTTGCTAAATTTTCACACTGCACTAGGTCAAAACAATCCAAACCCTTAAAAAAAATGTGTTCACCTCCTTGCCTGTGGTGGGCTGGAGCAACAAGCTCTCAAGGAAACGACACAACTTCCCCTGAAGAAACATGCAAACTAAAACGGAGTGGCACCAGATTTTAGTGTTTGTAGGATTTCTTTTTTGTCATTGGTAAAAAATAAAGAGCCATTTCTCCCGCTAGTGCTAGACTCTCGCATTTGTCTTGGTTGTATTTACCCAGAATGCCCTGCGCTGTAGTCTGCTTCCTGCTTTCTGAGAAGTCACCAATCTGCTTGGCATTCACATGTCCATTCAAACTGCGCCAGAGTTCGCTTCAACCGAACCAAGATCTCGTTGTATCTCATTGAATCTGATTTTTCATTCTGCGTTAAACTTCGATTGCACGTTCACAAACAAATCGGACTTCCAAATAAATTAATCTTTGTCAGTATAGACGTGTGTTTTGAAAATATATTTATTCATCTACTGTAATATTCTAATCTTAAATATTGTGTTTTTATTAACTGTAAAAAAAAAAAAAAAACCCACCATAGTTAACAGAAACATTGGCTTGAAAACATCAGTTTGTTTGTAACTAATCTATATAATAACAAACACATTGAATTCAGTTACTTAAATAAATCAACTTCTCAACAATAATCTAAGTTATTATAGGGGCCTTTAAATCTTAATTGTGTGTGTAACTCAGGCTAAAGAAAAAAAGGGTTTCTCTAATGTCACATGTCCAAAGTCATTGAGGAAACCTCCTTTTGTTAAGAGTCTGTCTTTCATCCACACAAACGTTGCATCAGCAAATCCTCTAATTACGGCACAGAGCCTGCATTGGGACATTGTCACTGTTAAAAACTCTTGAGCGGTGCCCTCATGACGTCCCTCTTCCTGTTCTTGTACTCTGGTTTCCTCTGCTCAGTGGATGTCCTCCACTGAGTTGAGTCACCGGTTTAAAACTCTGCCTTCCTGTTCCTTTGGTTTTTGAACACCTCAGAGTGATTACACGCCTTCTCAACACAGAGAAGAGAGTCATCCGCAAATTTCAACTTATTGCACAAACACGTGTTCAGATTAATTACTGTCTGCACTGATGCGTCAGCCTCACTGGTTTTATCAGTTGTTGATGGTTAGCTGACTGTGGCACCACTTAGGCTCCGCCCACTGAGCCTAAATCAACTCACAAACGCACTTTCGTAGCTTTAAGTCCGTCACCTCATGTGAACCCCATAAAACAGAGGGAGTTTGGCTCCAGAGCCTCCCTCCCGCCTGACCCCCAGGGGCCAGTGTTACCTCTTGGTACAGATTGTACAATCCCCCTGACAAGGAATGCCAAACTGCGGCCGTTTATTGCAGGTGATAGCAGGGGGAGAGGTCAAGGGTCAGGTCAGACAGAGCGACTGTCTTGGTCAGTAGGAAGTAAAGGGTGAGTGGGTTAGTAAATATTGTGGGATGGATGTAGGGGGTTGTCTGGGCAGAAGTTGACTTTTTTTTTTTGGCAATCGAGATGTAAAAGCCAAGATTTTGTTTTTTAAGTGTAATATTACAACTGTTGTCGATTGGTTAAAAATTTAATCAAATTAATCACAATACCACTGTGATTAATCATGATTAATCACTGTGACTAACTTTGTAAAGCTTGAAATATGAGTATACGCTCAGTTGTGGATCTTGCCTCATGCCAACCAATGAAAATTCAATTTATTTATTTTTTGTAGCAGGTAATGTTGTCAACAGTAACTAAAAAAAACTTACTCCACTCCACATGTATACAAGTAGCAGCAAACTTGGGACAAGTGACAGATGAGATATTTTATTTTATTGTCTACTTGCTGGGTCTCATGCCGCCCTGGGCACCCACCCAAAAAGCCCCTGTCAAAAAGCGCCGCTGTACGCACGTTTTCAAAAAATGTGTCATAAAATGTTTTATTGTCTCAAACCAAACATATCTAAAGATTCACAGCTCCCCAGGTTTTCATATTAATTTTGTTTTAAATGTTACAGTAGAAATGTCAATCTCCATTCACTTCCTGCAGAGCGTGTGCGATGAGTCGCTGGTGCTACTCCAGCCGAACAGCCGCCGTAATTTGTGCATATTAAATTTTGAGCTGTTTTAAGCAAATCTGGAGACGCAACACAAGAAAGCTGAAAAATATTCAGCTTCCGTTGCCGTTTTCTGCTGTTGCGAAAAACCTTCGCCTTTGTCGCGCTGCTGCTGCGATCGAGGTAACCTCAATCACTGCGAGATGGAGTGTCAAAGCAGGCAGTTTGATTAATATGCACGACAAGAAATCTCCAAACATTCAATCCGCCCAGTGTAATTTGTATGTTTGTTTGAAAACAGGTTAATCTCCACACTTTGTGGTGGGTGGTAATTAAAACCTTGTGAAGCGCACAGAGCAGAGTATAACAAGGCGTGTGTACAGAGTAAAGTCGGTCCTTGTTATGCTCTATTTGCTGAAGTAAAATGAAAAAAAAACGGCACAAGATTCTGTGCAAAGCCTAAAATGACTGTGGAAGAAATAAGTATTTGATCCCCAGTTGACTCATTTACTGCTCATGTGCAGAGAAACCATCTCGCCCTGATTTCAACGGTATTTTCATTTATTTATAGAACAGAATATCAATTAGGACAAACCTTTGTTGGTAAGCTCAGCAATAAAATGTTCCACATCGTTGGTCAACGGCTGTGTTTGTATAAGCATTTTTGATTCACTCTACAGGAGATTTTTTTTGGGGGGGATAAATGTACTCCTTTTTTATCTTATTTTTTCTATCTACAATTTCCCAAATACACCGTTGTATTTTTCTGGCTGTTCATTGATGAGTTTAATTTAATTTCCCTGGAGAATCAATGAAGTATTTCTGAATTTGAATGTTCTTTTCTCTCATATTAGTCTAAATGTACTGCTACAAGTTAAGAAGCTATAAATTACTTTATTTAATGTATTTGCAGCGTCCTGACGGAGTGGAAATTGAGCTAAAAGTTTTAAAGTGTGTTTTCTTTACAACTAAATGTACTACATATATATTTTTTTTTGGCTTTTTTGTGCTAAACATGTTACAAAACAACAAAGTTTATTAACACTTGCCTTGCTTTGTACTCTAAAGTCCTTCTCATCATTATTTTGTGTCAGTTAAAGCTAATCGAAGCATTTCTAACCAAACAACTACCTAAAACACACAAAAACAGACGATTCAGTGCAATCAAATTTCTTACTCACGTTTAGCTTCATAAGCCTCTGGGGAGTTTAGAGGCAACACTTAAACAATGCAGCAAAAATTGTCTTGTGATTCATTAAATGTCTTTGTCCTGATCTGAAACTGGACTGGAGGTTGGTTGTGAAGTGAGACCGGGGCTCACGTTAAGCATACCGCGTCATTCTTAATGTATTTGCTTTGAGGTGTGTAAACGAAAGTGTTTGAGTCTCTGTTTGGTGAGGATCATCCAGGTTTTTCCTTCTCTTCCCAGGTGTGTGAATATTACACAATACTTAACGTGATATTTTTTTTTTTTGCCAGCAGGCTTAGTTTCATTCCCTCTGCTGCCAAGAGGTTGAACGCATGACCTTTTTCATCCTTTTTTATTTATTTTATGTTTAATCTACTGTACATTGTCTTTCTGTAAGATTTATCAATTGATCTGACTGGAGGATACATGTGAAAAGTAAATGTAAAGACTAGAAAGCGTATTATATTTAAACACCGTTAAATCTCCTCCAATGGAGGAATTTTTTTGCCATAATCCAAGAGCACACATTTTCATTCTGAAAGCAGGATTTCATGTCTTTTATACTAAAACCTTTTAATACTTTTGCTTGCTTTTGCTTACATGTTCATTTTGAAAGCAGAACTTCACGTTTTTCTTCTCAAAACTTTTAAAGCTTAACCCATAACTTCTCCTCGCGCTCACATTTAGTCTCTACTCGGACTCTTTGCTCGCTTACGAAACATGGAACTGCCTTTTGGCACAGTCGCCTGGTAACCTCTCAGCCAATAGAATGAAAGTGTTGTACTGGGTGTGTTTGTTTCCTTGTAGCCGGTGTGGCTACTTTACATCTGCTAGCAGTGCCAGACGTTTTGAGAACAAAAGACATGCTTGCAGACTGAAAACGTGATCTTTTGGATTATGGCAGAAAAATCCCTCCATACTCCTCCCACTTCACAATTACCCACCACTCTTTGTTTCGGATCAATACAAACTATTCCTGCGACAAAAAAGGATAAAAGTTTTGACTTATAATGTGACAAAACATGTAAAACTTCAAGAGGTGTGAAGACTTTTGCCAGGCCTTCTTTTCATAAGGTCAAACAATAGGAGTCTGTTCATTAAACAAGTTCAGCTCAACCATCTTCTTTGCAACACAAGCAAAAGAAAAACATTTTCTTCTTCCTTTTCCTCATCTTCACCTTGTTTTTGGGCGTCGTCACCGCCCTCGTAACTTCCTACTAGAAACAACGAGCCTCCTCACAGGACATGTTTGGAACAGAGAGGAGGGCATACCAAAATATGACGTCCTTTCAGGTGAAAAACTTTGATTTGGCTGGTTGCATGCCTTACACACCTGTGCAAAGCCTCCATTCACACTCCCTGTGTTTCCTGCACAGAGTCCGGTCTGTCCTCTGGGGCGTTAGCTGCTTGGAATGCGGGCAGTGTGTATCCAGGCGTAACTCCTCAGCGCTTTCGGACTGGCACACTGACAACACACACACACGCGTTTACGTTCTTCCACACTTTGCGTAGAATCAGGAAACGTTTTGTGGAGGGACGTCAGCGAATTGACCTTTACGCTGAGTTATGTTTATGTGCTGTTTATATGAAGTCCTAAAATTTGCAGAGTGGAGCCTATTTGAGTAAGAAAATAAAGTTGCTTGAGGCAATGGGAAGCAATGTAGAAGAAATATTAAAAGATAAATATTTTTTTAATACGTAAAAAATATTACAGTACAGGAATGAGGAAATGTTTCCTCATTTCTATAAACCCAAGACAATTTAATTCAAAATACATATTAAAACTAAAAGTAGAGTCTTCAAAAAAATTACTTCAGGTAATAAAACGAATAAAACGGTGACATTTCACATTTTGATTAAACATCACATCTCCATCAGAAGTACTAGACCCAATGAGGAACAGTCATATGGCATTTTTTCTTTATGGGGTGTTTCTTAATGTGGTTTAGGGGATGCTGGTCAGAATCATACTTACTGCATTTTTTTTTCCAGTTTCCTCCAACAGGGAAAAAAAGTTGGGTAAAATAAACCAGAATCAGCTTTAAAGGGGCAGCATTATGTATTTTCTAGACACATAGTGCCATTTTATAGCACAATCGAGTAACTATGTTGGCTTCAGTGGTAATAAAAAAAAAACATTGATAAATTCGAGATTATCCACCAGGAAGTTGTTTATCAAACACAGCGTTTTGAAGCCAAAAGTACCTCAGAAATATACAGAGCCAACCATGAGAATCAGCTCACTTAAAATAAAAACTCAGTTTCACACAAACACAAAGACCCGAGCATAAATATTTGGCTGTTGAACTGGACAGTTCCAGGTCGCTATCAAGCTCCAGCTTTACAAATCTTTTACATTACATTACCAAGGCTCATTAAAACAAACCTTTATCTTGGCTTTTTTCTATTCTTCCTCTTTCTTTTCTCCCTCCCTGCAGGATAAGTCCTTTTTTGAGACGTTGTTTTGCTTCTTTAACTTCTGACCGGAGCTTTGGACGTTTGGATGCTCTGCTCACAACAGCTCATGGTACCGCGAAGCGTGCAGTACCTACTGCGGCCACCAGGGGACCCCAAGAACATTTTTTTTTTTTTTTTATCAATAAAATAATTATTTCTACATGCATTATCAAATATATAATTGTAAAAACAAATTACTTCATAGTGAAATTGTCTGTTTTTGATATTATAATGACATAGAAATTATTACTGGAGAAAAAAAAAAATTTGCTCCACTGAGGGGGACCCATAGTGACCTTGGGGCCCTAAGCGGCTGCTTAATTTGCTTATGCGTTGGGCCGGCCTGTTGACAACCAATTCCTCCGTATAAAATCATAATCATTCCAGTCTGTAAAAAGGACGCCTTACGATTTATCGGCAAAGATCGTCAGGATTAACGTGGCATTCACGCTCATGATTGCCGCTTTTGAACCTTGGGGCCACAACTGTACATCAAATGCCGCTAATTACACAAACATTTGTTACGGCAGAGGAATCAAACCCTTTGTGAGCCCACGTCGTTCCTGCTTTCTTAGCTTTCTTCAGTCAATAACCTAAGCAGGGATAATCTCCTGCTAAGAGCGTAGAAGATCTGTGGTCAGCTGCAAGATCCCATGACGAGTCGGTTACCATGTATAGGCGGTCACACCGGGGTTAGATGAAGACAACGGTACGGGCAGGGCCATTTGTCAATGGAAATACAAAACAGAACATTTTTAAAACTTAAAAAGATTTAAGTTTTTAGCTTTGAAAGAAATCTGACATTTTAAAGAGATTGCAGCTGTTAGTTCTTACAGGGTGGATTTATAGATATGTTAGTTTCAGATGGGCATTGAATGGAGTTATTGTGTCAGCAAACCTATTTTTGTATATTTAATATATTGTGTGATAATAAAAAGTATAGTAAGTGCATGGGCCAAAAAAAGCAATCATGAAAAATAGGAGTCACAGGTTGCAGACCACTGATCAAGATAGACATTTTTTAAAAATATTTTAATTTTGCAATTTTGAATTGAGACATCCTTAAAATGGAAAATACCCAACACAAAATATGTTTTAATTAACCATGATTTTTACTTACATCTTAAATTTATATTAAACATAAGCACAATTCAATGACTTTTACTTTAGTGAGAAACTTTGCTTCACCTGGTCATTACACTTGGTACAATATATCAGCAATAATGATAAGAATGGCTAATCTCGTTGCTGAGAACAGACAAAAAGAATATAGACTAATAAAATGAAACAAAGCAGTCGACAGAGAAACCTTCTTTTAATGTGGCAAAAGTGCAAAAACAAATCTATGTAACAGATGTAAAACTTTGACTAGTTTGCTCATTTTATTAAAATATTTCATTTTTATTTTAGTAAAAAAAAAAACTAATAATAATAATAATTGTCACACCAAGCAATATTGCATTGTTGATTGGGTGGTTTTAGCTCACATAGTAAAATGTTACATCGCCACCTATTGTTTCAGTTTTTCCCTTTTTTTGCGATAAAGTCACCATTTTCTGCTAATTGTGGCGACTCCATTTGAACCTACAGTGTTTCTAAAGACAACGACTCTTTATTGAGGCCCTGTGGCGAATAACACGGCCCACTGGCCGAACAGATGGCACAGATGATCCATTTTGAACGCACCTCTTCTGACCTGCCAGCAGGTCGTTAGGGCAAGAGGGAAACTATGGGTGTCACATTGGGCTGTAAAAGTGCCATCGATGGGTCAAACAGAAAGAGCATCACAACTACTACTTTTCAAATTTCCATATCCTAACGGAGATCTGGAATAATCTCATTTGAATCCGGATTAAATTAATTTTGTCATTCTGAGTTAGACGTCTGTCTTCCTCTCTAGACGCTGATTGTTGTGTTTGTCGCACAAATGGACAGACTGGAGTGGCTAGACAACACAACGGCAGTTTGTAGACCACACACAAAACACACACACCAGTTCATTGCCACACATAGACACACACAAACACACAGTCAAATATCTGGGTGGTCTCTCAAGAGCTACAAGGGTTAATGACAGTCCTGTTAGGAAGGATTGACTCCTAAGCCACAAATACACACATCCATGCATTCACACTCACGCACTATACACGCATCTCGTGACTAGCAACAACTGCGTCATGGTGGCAGAGGTGACAAGGTTGTGTTTTGTTTGGTGTTAAGTGCTTTCAGGACGTGTCTGAGCAGCTTGCAATGATGATTCTACAACAGTTTAATGAAATTGTGAAATTAAATCGTTAATTTATTAAAAAGACGGACTAGGAAACAAGCGTGACAACAACAACAGGATCTGACTGAACCGAGAAGTACATATAGTGGGAACTTGAACATGAAACAGAAATAAGCAAACTAACCCAAAAGATTGTAACACCCGTGCCTTTACAGCAAACTCAAAATGAGAGTGGATATTTTCTACATTACATTAGGTGGTGAACGTCGAGAGAGAGAGACACACATCAAAGCATTCAATAAAACATTAGCAATAAAACTATTTTTCTTATTTGTTTTTAGAAATAAAAATGAGGGAAAAAAAGTGTTTTTGTCACATATGTAATCAGTTTAGACTATTTCAGTCCAAGTTTGTCTTAATGGCAAGAGAAGCACAGAGAGATTGGAATCGGATGTTAGCGTTAGCGCTGTTAGCAGGCTAACAGTCAGCTTCTTCGACAGCCTAGTGTTGCCGGTGAATATGCTTAATTAATTAACAGCTCAAGAACTACTTCCTTTCCTACTTGACAATAAAAGATGAAGCTGTCAAATTTGCACACACTTTTATTTTTGGGATTCCTATTAGTACCGAGAATAAAACTTAGATCAACACATGCTAACAGGGTGCTATCAGATAGACTTGAGTTTGTCAATAAATATATACCAACATTATTGTGATCTGTTGGATTGAAGAAATCTCCCCATCATTTAATGACATAATAAAAACAAAACTTCACATGGCAGTGCTGAGAGAAAAAAAATCCTTCTGTTCATCTGAAAGTAGCCAAAAACAAGAAGGGGTTTCTAAAATGAGCCGAGATGAATGGTTTTGTGTGCGAGCCTGTAAATAACAGGTGCGGCTTTTTTATTTTTGGGGAGGTGGGGGATTGTTTTGTTTAGGGAACCAGCATCATTCCCAAACACACAAGCACACGCACATGCACGTACTCCTGTGCTAACACCCCATCTCAGCCAAGCGAGCGAGAAAAAAGGAGGAAAAGCTCTCTTGCCGCCGCACACCTTCCCCACCCACATCTTCGACAAACAAGAGGCGATCTCTTCGGGTTTGCTTTCACACCCAAACACACCAAATACTTGCGGCCCCCCTCTCGTCTCACCACCCCAAACACTGAGGCATGTTTTAATGCTGACAAATGCACACTCGAGCATCACCCCCGTGCGCCGCACCCCGTCAGCGGAAAGCCCACTAATAAACACCCACTGTTGCTCTTCCATTCACCCACTCATAGCACTTTAGCTCTTAATTTGCAAACACACCCGATTCAATTGCGTTTTATGGCTCCAGCAAACCATATTTATTTATTTTTTTTCTTTTGCTACTAATGCATCGTTGTTGCTCTTTCCAGAACATTTCACGTCGGCCCTTTCACTTTATTGGGCAATGTTACAATTATATTATGCATGCAACGAGTGCTTGTGTGCCGGTGCCAAAGGCCGGACCGACACTCTGTGCCAAAGTGGATAAAGAGCAGATGGCAGCCGCTGACGGGGTGGAAAACCTACAATTCCCACATTTGCTAAATCCATTCAGCTACCACTCCCGTGCTTCCAATTGCAAGAATAGCATGTGTGTGTGACAGAGACAACTAAGAGCTGGAGTTCAATGCATGCAAGTGAAAAAAAAAAAAGGAAAAATAGCATCTGTTCGGCGGTGCAGACACTGTCTGTGAATGGGGTTTATAAATGATGACAACTAAACCCCTGTGCCAGGTCAGTGACTGAAATAAGTTGGTATATGTTGGGCTTTGCGTGTGTGGAAGTTAAAGATACATTAGCACTGTGGAGGTTCGGAAAAAATCAAACATCTGGAAACCAAACAGTTAATTTCTTCAAGGGAATTATATTATACCCTTGACTACTTTGTTTAATTAAACTACTCAATGATTACTTTATTTTCTAAATAAGTACAGGACATTTTATTTGGCCCTTCAGTCCTTTTGACTTTATGATTTTGGCCCTTGTGACAAAACGTTTGGACACCCCTGTTTCTGATGAATGAGACCAATTGACCTTTCGTTACGTAATAATATCTCAGGAACCTTGACTTCTAACGTTCTGCCTTTTTTTTTTTTTAACTTTACTTTTTTGTCTGTTTTTCCACTAAATTGGTTCCATAGGTTAAACCTTGAATTCAATATATTTCGGTATACCAGGTGTTCAGCCTCAGATGTATTTGTACCTGCTTCACTTTGGCTTTTTTTTTTTTTTTTTTTTACCTTTTCCTCCTGTATTTTCAGGAAAAATAAAGGGTGGTGCTAGAGGTGTGGGAAGACAACATAAAAGAGAGCAAGAACGATATCTGGACGCAAAGGGCAAGGAGCAATGTTTGTTTATACTCCTTCCCACTCCATGGACTTTATCTGCGCCGTCTGCCTACGTCTGATTGCGAGTGAGGGCGGCGGTTTAGCCGTAATGTACACACAACCGTACAGCAGATAAGCGAAGGGGTTAACCCGCTGCACGCGCCTCGAAAATGTGAAGCGGAACAACGTAAAGTTGAAAAGGCAGACGACGCTGGGAGCGTTTGAAGTGGTGGATGTGAAAGTCCTCGGTAGCTTTCACTCACTGTCTGAAAGTGCTCTGAACGTGCAAATGCCGGCGCTGCGCGACACAGCTGTTGCCAGTTTTCTGTAAGGTTACGACCACAGGTTGCGTCTCAGAGGAATACATTTTATGTTTCTCTGAAAAAAATAAAACAAAATTTCGAGTACTAGAGAGCGTGTCAGTATGATAAGCCTGCAAGGAGGTTTTCACAGATTGTCTCACGTTAGACTGTCAGGATATGCTAACGGTTTTAGCAAACATGTAAAAAGCATATTTTTGTAAATATGCAGCTTTAAACTGCATATTTGATTCTATGTGCATAATACTGCCCCTTTAAATCTGCTTCAGTCAGTACAAGTGAACCAGCAGCTGTATACTGGGACCTCAACAAGAAAAAATATATACATATTGTTCATGTAATCCACTACTTCTACACTGGCCTGCCTGCTGTGTTCCCTGGACTTTATTATGCTTTCACTTGCTAAATGTTCGCTGACACACCTTTACTCTACTCTGGGTTTTCTTCAGCAGTACGGCAACTAGATACTAAAAAATGCCACATTTTCAGATTTTAATTTGTAAAAACATTCACCAAAAGTCTTCAGTTGGAGGCTTCTTTAGACTTGCTGTAATACAGACTGCTACAGGAGATTCTTATTCCCTACAGCCATCAGCATCTACACCAAATGTTTGAAGCATTTCTTTTAGTCAAATTTAAATCTTAATTTGAGTTTGAACAGAAAACCAATCATTACTTTACAATTTGTCACAATCCCAATAAAATCTTTTCAAGCTTGTTGTAACCTTTATTTGTTTGTTTTATTTTTTGTGGTTGTAACTTGACAAAATGTGCAAAGGTTCAAGGGGCATGAATACTTTCTGCACCACTCTGTAAGTGCTTTGGCAGTAAAGGATCTCCTTAATGATGTGGTCTTCACTTTGTAAACCCTCCCGTCTGGTCGCCAGGAGCGACAGGTGGTATTGTTCCCACAGAGACAGTTGCTGTGATGTTGCACGCTCCTGAGGGTGTAACCTGTGCATACAGACGCGTATACACCAGCCTCTTTGCTAAGCTGCTTCCTGTGTGCGTGTGTGTGTGTGTGTGTGTTGCTGCCAGACAGGCGGTGTCGCATCAGGAAGCGCTCCGTCTCTCTTCAGGTCACGTCGCTGCAGGTCTTCAGGCAGCCAGGTGTTGAACTCTTGAAGTTTCTCACGTGAAGCAGACGCTTGCTGCTGCTACCGTCTAGTCTGAAGAGAACCGCCCAAAAGTGTTTTTACTGTGATTTTCGGGGGATAAGGATTCAGAGGCGCTAGCAGAGCAGACAGGATCTTTCCTGAACTTCAAATCCACTCACTTTGGAAGCCATTCAAATATTTCAATAGCTGAGGTTTGAAAACTCGTCATTTCTTTTCAGCCTCTCTGCTGTAAGTTGCTGCTTCATGTGTAGCAGAGGGAGGTAAATCATATTGTGTGACAATGTTAGAAAATAAAGCTCAAAAATATAATTTATTTCCAAAGTGTTCAATTTGTGCACTTCTAGAGGTGGATTTCCACTATTTCCTCCTCTAGTTACATTCTTAAAGGGGCGGTATCGTGTAAAATCGACTTTTGTAAGCGTTGCATTATGTTATAATGTTATTCAATTGTCTTAACATCTGTAGTGTTGCTTTGATTCTTTCATGCATGTTTGAGAAATCCTTTAATCTCCATGGAAAGGTGGAAATGCACAACTTCTGAGCTCATTATTTGCTACTTCTCAATGAAATGCTCTTAAGAACGCAGTAAAAGGCTCAATGGAGTAACAGCGTTGTGATGACTTCCTGCAGGCGTAGTGTTGGAGAGAGCAGGAGCTTCTTAAAGAGACAGAGGCCAAATTTTAAGGCGTTACATTCCAAAGTAAAATTTCTTTTGAGTCATATTTGATATTATATGCCATGTAGGACATATTTTTATAACAACTGAAGGTAACATAGTTTCTTAGTTGTGCTACAAAATGATTCTATGTACATAATACTGCTTCTTTAAATCTGCTTCAGTCGGTACAAGTGAACCAGCAGCTGTTCATTTGTTCACTCAACATGAAAAAAATCTTTACATATTGTTCATGTAATTGGCTGTGTTTCCATATAAAGAAGCTGAAGATGAGACATTTTAATGATGGGGTTAAATTTGTGCTTCATTTATCAAGTTTGGTTTAGATATTAAATATCCCTCTGGTGAGAGTCTCACCAGAGGAAGACATCATCAGCTCTGCTTTCATATTTTCACACATCGAATATATCCAAAAACAAATGAGATGAATCCAACATAGATTTCTTTTAATTTATTCACATTGTACTCTGTCTTTCAAGCATTGATCAGAGTCGCTCTGGAGGAGCCTCACAGATCCACGGCTAACGCTGAAAAATCTGTCTACCGGTTTTCACTCCACAAATCTGGAACTTCATAGAGAAAAAAGTTGGAAAAAAGCCCCGCTTGCAATATTTAAACAACCGATACGTACAAAGTGAAAGCCATGTTACTTTTTCTTGCACTTCTCAATGGTGCTCACGTGTTGATCTGTTATACATCATTGCAGTAAAATAGGTTAAAGTTTGTTGTTTCAATGTGATAAAATATAAAAAAAATAAATAAATAAAAAAAACAAAGTTTAAGTTTTCCACATGTCAGAGAGCTAACACTGATTTCAGCTCCTAAAATAAAAAGTCACGCCTCTTTGTCTTGTCTTTCCGTCATTAAAAACGGGCGCGGTGTGTCATGTAGCAACCTTTATGTTTTCATTAATCTGGTCCGTGTTGAAAATCTAGTGACTTTCCTCTGATCTTTGACCTACTGCCACCAGCTTTGTTGACGTTGTGAAATGATATCCAGTAAAAAAAAAAAAAAAAAAAGTGTTTGTTTTGAAGATCTCCAGGACTCCATCTGTGTGCTTCCTGTGTATGACTTCCTACCTGGTTAATCTGCTCTCTGCAGGCAAAGAAAACAAAGGTGCATATTTTTAGGGGAGATTTTTTCGGGAAGAAACAATGTCATGAAAAATAAAACATGTCTGTCAGATGGCTGCACCCTAAAGGACGTACTGTAACTTCATAATCTTCCAAGTCATCTGATTTATGCTGTTTATAAACAGCATAAATATTGTTGGATGTTTATACTGATAAACATCCAACAATATGAAACCGTCTCACCTGATATGGATTTGTGAGTTTTTATGAGTTTGCTAGCAAAATATGCATTCATAAAAATAAAAAATATATATAGAAATGAATCTTTGCTGCCCCCAGGAACTTGGTGCCCTGGGCTTGTGCCTTATTTAAAGTCTGATCCTGCGAAATGAGCATGGCAGCCTTCATGCCTCCAGTTTGAAAAGCGAATCATGTTAATTATTAAACTTTTGAAATAGCATTTAAATGTTTCCTTCTGTTTAGGCTCGCATTGCTGTTTTAAAACAAAGTTTCCCCTTCCTATAGACTGTAAACATAAAGTGATTTCTACTTGCTTTATTAAGTCTACATTGGTCTACTTTTATACTCTTTAAAAAAAAAAAACAACACCACAGTGTTAACAACAGACAGAACCGTTTATCTTTATTTGGAAAAATGGGTCCCGTAATTCCCAAAACAGCTGTTAACAGTGTTTTGTATTTGCTGGGGACATTGTCTGGTGATCTGTTGTGTATTTATACGAAAAAAGAAAAAAAAAAAAAAAAAAGCCCAGGTATCCGGGATGTGAGTGGTTATGTGTGTTGTAGCCAAAGTGAGTTTGGCTGTCAGTGCTCATTATGATAATGACTGTGGGATCTGGCAGGTGCCCAAACGCTGGAGGACAGAGGGAGGCGGAGGGACGGGCAGAGTTGGTGCGTGTGAGCAAGAAAATTATAATGGCTCAGAAGAAGGAGGGGAAGGGTGACTGCGTGATGGGGATCACATTACAGCTCACCCGTCCACTCCAGACAAACACAAACACAGGCTAACACACATCGCCATTGCACAGAAAAGAAAATATGCGCCAACATGCAGAGATCATAAACAAACACGATTAATCTACAAGCACATTTCATGTTTAAAGCAGTGTGAGGGAGGTCACCATTACCGATCCTAAAGTCAAAGGTTTATTTTTCTGTCACACTTTGACCTGAATGTCCCAGTTTTCCAAGGCGAGATGTGTCACATTCACTGGTATGGTGAAAATCAGAGACTCCAGTTTCAGATGCGCACTCGAGTCGCATCTGATGGATTTTGTAGTTCTGGGGACACAGATGGAAGGAGGTTGATTTTGTGTCTGGTGACGACTTTCTGTGTTGCGTTGGCCATATGTTTTGAATAATTACGCTTCTGAAAGACCATAACGAATAAAAAGCACCGATATGAACATCGGATATCAGCTGATAACGATATCCAATACTCGTATTACCGTTATGGCCGATAACCGTTTTTTACCAATGTTATATGTATTTCACTACACTTTCAACACCTTACACAAAAAAAGCCCACAACACTGACTTCACTACCGCTTCTTTGCTTTAGTGAAACTCCCCACAATGCATCACTATCAGTAGCTGCGTTTCCGCTGCAAATGTGTGCAAAACATTGTCGGTATTCTGCTAACGTTGAAAAAAACTGAATTTTGCAATTGCCGTCTTCCTATTAAGCAAGTTTATTTTTGTAATTCCAATTTCCACAATTATATGGTGAATGAAAACACAGCTACTGTCACATGACCTACCGCCTCTCCTTCCTCTCCAGAACCAAATGCAGCAGGGTGGAAGTATGTATCGGTTGTTAATATCTGCCCAGTTTTGTTTATCGGAGCCAATACCGACATGTTAAAAAAATCACTCATATCAGCCGATACCAATGTTAGTGCCGCTGTATCGTTCATCCCTCTGTATGTTTTACCCTTTGACTGCTTTCACAGATCAATCATGATCAATGTAATTTGGCTTTTTTTGACAAAAATAATAAAAACTGATTTAAAAAAATAGTGACAGTTAAATAGAAATATGTAACATAATGTAACTGACTGCGTAAGTATTCATCCCTTCATGTCAGTATTTAGTAGAGTCACCGTTAGCTCCCATCACAGCATGCAGTCCGGTGGGTCGATCTCAATCAGACCTGCATATCTGGATGCTGCAGTTTTCTTCCATTCTTTCTCACAAAACTTTTCCAGAGGTCTGGCCTTTGACTGGGCCACTACAGAACATTCACCTTGTTGTCTTAAAACCGTTTCTGGGTAACTCCAGCTCTATATGTGAGCTTATATCACTAGGGGTTTAAAGAAAAAGAGGACACACAGTAAAAATGCCAGTGTTAAAATCTCAGGTGTAGTGTTAAATAAAGAGTGTGAGTGTTGTTCTAACACCACACAGCTTTAAAATAACACTGCCGGTGTAAAGTCCGTAATATTTGCGTTGTTAAATTCCAGTGTTAATTGGTTGGTGTTGCTTAAGCCCCGCCTTCACGTAACGGCTGCAGATTACGTTCTACTTTCTGTTATCACGCCACCAGTCAGTCGGTCGGTACGGCTTCATTTCGCACAAGAAAGCCATAATTCTTTCCTAAAGGTGAGTTAAATATTCATACATGACCATTGTTTCGTTGGAAATGTGTTTTTTAGTTTGAGACTTCAAAGAGTGCACAATATTGAACCCATTTTGCATGAAAAATCCACCAAATTCAAGGTCCCGCCGTTTTGCCAATTTGAATTCTGTTATATTTGGTAAGTTCTGGTTGTAATTTTAAACTATGGATAATACTTGTATATCTGTATTATTTGAAATCTTGGCGATGTGTGTATCTAAAAAGCTAACTTTGCAAACGCCGTAGACAATACCAATGCCACGTTACGGCTAACCGACATGGTAGCAGATTCTGACTAGCTAGCTCAACACTGTAGCTTGGTTGAAGTTTATATAGATGACTTCATTCAGCTGACGTATTCAAAGTGATAGTGGAAGTGATAAAGGGTTGGTTTAAAATATCTGCAAGGTGGCAAAGCTTGGACCGTGTCCCTTTTTTGTTATGCAGAAATGCTGGTTCAAGTGGAGTATCAGACCGTCCAGAAATGGGTTCGGGTTCCAGTGACGGATGACTGCTATGATTACTTGAAATTCATGCTCGAGGGTAAGTTGAGTACTAAGTATGTTGTGGCAGCTGCCATTAAATTAAGTGAGCTTAAGGTAGTTTATCTTAAATTATGCCCCCGGGTTATTAATCAACCCCTTAAGTAATAAGTATTCTTGTTCAAGTAATAATTATGTCATTTTTTAAAATAAAAACGGTTATGTCAAAAACAATATGGGGAACATTAAAGATAAAATGTACTATTTCAACCACCAGTTCAATGTCTGAAAATGTCATTCTAAATATTTTGAAATTATGAATGTAATTGACTCTTACCAGTTCTAAATGACCATGTTAAGATGAGTATATTTGTTTCCTTCCAGTTCATGCTAAATTCAATTTGGCAAGTGAAATTTGTGTAGACCTGAAGGACTCTTCTGGAGTTGATGTAGATGCTGATATTTTTGATGAACTGCTGAGGTCTGCTACAGTATCTTTCAAAGTAGTCACTAAGCACTTTGGTAAGATTTAAAACAAGTGTTCCTTCTAATGCATTTTAAAAATATATAAATCAGAAGTTAATTTTAAGTTGTTTCCCAATAAGTCTTCTAAACTTTATACAGTGGGCGTCGTTGATGAGAGTGAGGTAACAGACGATTCCTTCAGTTCTGAAGATGGGTCAGCCTCGTCAGTTCAATCTACAAGCTCAGCGAGCTCATCTTCTACAGTGATCACAGAGAACACCAAAGCACAGAGACGACAACTGGCTGAAGGACCACCTGACAGCAAGATGGCAAAAGATGTGAGTTGTCAAGGTGGGACATAGAAGGATGATCCATTTTAAAATTCATACCAGGATGACATGTGAAATCTGTTGCAGATCGTCTATGTGGCTCTACACCAAAGGGGGGGGTAAAGATGTATTAAAAGAATACAACAAGACCAAAAGTCTCTCTGATCCAACAAGAAGGAAACTTGTCAATATTTTAGTGGCAGATATGATCGAAAGTCATGGGTATGTATCAATAAACCTCAACCTGCTGATTGGGGGCCAGAATTTAACCTTGATATTTTTGACTGGTAGTACTTTTAAAAGTTAAACATGTGTATGAAATCGAACAGAATTATCTGGAAAAAAAAATCTTGGAATTATCTGAAAAAACATAATTATTAACATAATGATTATTCAAATAATTTGTAATTGCGGAGAATGGGTTTTCTATTCATAACCTTTGTTTAATTGGTGTGAATTTGTTTAACCCCTATGTGAAACAGGAATATTCTTATTGAATTGTTTTTTTAGGAGAGTCCCTCCTGTCAATGTACGCATCACCTATGCCCTGGGAATTGTCACCCTCTTTCCCAGTTTGAAAGATAATTGCTCACAAACTGGCTATGTGAGTACCTGAAGATTCTCTTCTTGGGTCATAATTTGGTTGGATTTCTTTCTTTTATACAATGTGGATTAACCATGTAACTGTCCTTTTGAATACAATGTAATTGACATTTTGTGGTTTCTGTTCTGGGATAGGAGCATTTCTACGATCCTCAAAGTGGACAGGGCTACCTGGCCTATCGATTGAAAACCGTTCAGCGTAACACTACAAGTGACTTTAAGAGGAGCTCCCTGTCTGCTCATCAAGGCGGCCCGAGAACTCAGAGGGAGACCTCAACATCTGAACAGCTGTTTGGTGATGGATGCAGAGAAGCAATTTTCATAATGAAGCATGCATCAGACCAGGACGTTGTTAAGGGGAAAATGAAGGCAACATTTAAGCATAGACAGAATATGCTACATGATCTGGACCAGTCATCACTCATCTTGGATCACTTCCCAAGATTCTTGGATACACCAGGCTTGGTGAGAAACTCTCAGATTTGATTAACTGAACTTTTGAATTGGGTTTTCTGAAGGTATTTTTTCTTCTGTTAGATTGAGCAGGACTTCATCATGCTCTTTGGAGAAGACACCTCGGGGAAGTTCATTGCAAGATGGCCAACGTTCTACAAACCGAAGGTCATCACTGTCAGCAAAAGCCTTCGACAGAGCGTTCACCTGGGTGACCTTCTGTCTGCTCAGGAGGAATCAAGTGATTATGGTATGGATTGATAGATAAATATGTTCCACAGTCTTTTCAATGTACTCATTCTAAACATGGCTTGTTATGTTTAGCGACGTGGCAGCCATTCTCCTGCTGGTTCATCTCTTGCCTCCAACCGCCAAAGGGAAGAAACATGTAAAAATTAGTGCAACTGAGGCAGCTGATCGTGTTGTGAAGTTCATGAAGGTATGTTTTTGACATGAATTATTGTGCTTCACTTACTGTAAATTGATCTAATTTTTACAAGACTAAAATGTAAAGTCATTATTTGGCGTTATTTGTATTATAAATTTATAGTTATTCTTGGAGAGGATGGGAGAGATCAGGGTTAATTTCATAACAAAATGGAACAAAAAAATGTTTATGGGAAAATAATGGCACAAAGAATTGTATGAGCCCATTAGAACTGATCTTTTCACTTAAGCTCACAGGAGTTTCCTTGCAAGTCACATCTCCTTTTGTGGCATGTTCACAGCTAAAGGAAGGTGGAAAATGTTCTTAATTTGTTGCTAGTGAGGGACTAAGATTATTATTTCTAATGTGCTGTCTTTTAATCTTAGGTGGGGACAAGCATGGCAACATTCCTTGGCAAAGTTGGATCTGCACAGCCCTTCCTCCTCTGCGTTGGAGAGAAGAAGAGCAGTATTCAGAAGTTCTACATCATCCTGGACCAGAAGCCCATTCCCTGTGTGGCACAGACTGCAGTGGCTGCCTTTGATGAACTTTTTAAGGCGCACTTTGTGTTTGCTGTGTCCTACGATGCAACCCTCCTCACATTCATCCAAACAACAGTTTCTGGGATTGATGCGGCAACAACAAAGGACAGCCCCAGAGTCAAGGAAATCAGAGTGAGAATTAACAACACTTAAATATGCCAACATGTTACATTTGTAAGGTTCAGCACAGAAATTCTTCAACTCAGCATTTGAAATTTAGTCATGCTTTGTATCCAGGGCACAAATTGCGTTTGAAATGTGGGGAACATAGCTGTTCATCTGTTTTTTTACACGTATTCTGGGTTCAAAAAGCACATGGAGACACTATTGCCATAGATTCTGTTTACGTGGACAATGTTGGAATAGATAGTGTTGAGACCGATGATGTTTGTGCTGATGACACATTGAGTAGTGCTTCTGTTAGTCAACAACTGAAAGGAAGACTTTTTAGGAAAGTCTTCCTGAAAGGGGCAGTTAATGGACATGTGTCGCTCTGTTATTGCCCAAGTTCAAGCAGCTAGAGTTTCTGAACTGTTGAACTGCCTGTCATGACCCTTATTACAGGCAGTTTTCAGCTGCTGATGATGAAAGAACATATATTGTGCCCCGCTACTGTTTTGTATGAGCTGTGCAATTTTTTGGACAAGGGTTGTATGAGTTGTGCATTGAAGGTCTGTAATACTGATAATAAAAGTTGAACTTTCCATTTCTGTGTATTGTTTTGAATATTTTTTTACCACTGGATTTGGTTGATATTGACACCTTGAGGTGTCAATTATTTACCTTTTTAAACACATTATGTTTTGTTATTAACACTACACTGGTGTTACTCTTAACATTATATTTTAACACTAACACCGTTGTAATGTTAATGTGACACTCGGTATTGTTGAATATTAACAATATCTGGTGTTTAACAAAAAATGGGTGTCAATCTTTTAACACTTTGAAAAGTGTTACTTTAACACCAGCTGACTTGGACACATATAGACACTTTGTGGGTGTTAAAATTAACACTGGATGTTAATTCAGCACTGGCATTTTTACTGTGCAGAAACCAATGATCTTCTTGAATTAAAGGTGACATTTCTTATAATGATGTGTTGGTTTTGGGTTTTTTTTTTTCATGAGTTTTTAATTGTTTCCTTTTGTCACACGTCTTTACGTTGAGCTCCTGGTTATGTTTTCATAAATTACAGACAAACATCTATAGAGATAATAAAACTTCATGTAGCTGGTATGATGTAAACATTTTGGGCGGTGTAGTCTCACCACAGAGCGATAATATCAGCAAGGCTTCGTCTGGCTGTTATAAACAGAGGAAACGTGGCTGTTAGGTGGAAACAAAAATGAAAGAAGAGAAAAAACCAGTCAATATTTTTTATGAGTAAAAAGAAACTTATTGTTGCTGGTTTGATGGCAAAGGTCCCAGAAAAAAATGAATAAAAACTCATTTTTGGCTTGTTAGTTTCTCATTCCGCATTAATAATTTCTGTATTCTGGAAACAGAATCTGCTTATTGGCCATAAAGACAGGAGAAAATATTTCCTCACACTCATAAAAAGATGAAAACAAATGCCAGCATTCATTTCATCAAGTTCAAATCATTGAAACAAACGGGATGAAGAGATTGTTGGACTTAAATTAAAATATTCTGACCTTGAATCTCACATTTTACAGCGTTACTTCTGTCAATACTAAACTTCCTGGTATTTCTGTTTCCGTGGCAATAGCTCAGGCTTGACGAGTGAGGCAAAAACTCAGACAGTCAGTTCTGGGCAGGTACATGTAACGGCCTAAGGGATCAAGACCAGGTAAAACAGATGAAGGAGAGGTTCTGGCCGTCTTATTCACAGTCTGAGGCGTCGGTGTGAGGCAGCGTGTTTGCAACAAAAGCCTTTAACCAGGCAGAAAAAGTACAAAAACATTGACGAGTGATTTTTTTTTTTTTTTTTTGCTGTTTCTTTGCTATATCCTGCTTACTTTTCAGATCAAATTATTTGCAAAGCCACCGTCTATGGACTTTCTTCATTAAAGACTTTTCTACAGGCTGATAAGTGTGGGAATTTCTCCACACACTGCAAAACAGAAAATACTTCAGCATTAACCTGAAACTCAAAGTACAAAACGGCTGTGCTTTAGATGTGCAGCCATAAACAACCCACCAGATATTTACATCCACTGTATAAAAACAGACATAACCATTCCCCCACATTGTCCGACGTGAAGTCAGACTAAACCTTTATTGTTTAAAATGTGTCGTCTGGCTGTACGGAGCAGCTTAACAAATGCTTTCTGATTCATAGCTCTGTGTTTTGGGGTCAGCTGTGCTGCAGCATCAACCGCAGGGGTCTGTTGAGATTCACAACACAGACCATGTTGACGAAATGGAGTCATAAACCAGGCCTTGCCTGCAGATCATCTGCTGTACATATTTTTTTAGTTGTTTTTAATTTTGTTATTGTCATGCAGTAATTTGACTACATTTAAGTAGTGAAAAAGAATCGCATGTGAATGAAAATATTAATTTTTCACAAATGACATAATACTTTCTAATACTTTCCAGTGCTGCTAACACTGATACACTTGATACAAAATACTTTTTGCCCGTTTGGTACCACGTAGCCTCTGCTTAAGGCGTTCCCAAGGTTTTGACGTACAAACCGAGGGAACTTTAAACATTCCTCTTTGAACATCTCTGTAGATCATCCAGAGAAAGAAAGAAAGTTGATTTCGTCTCTGTTTAACCATTTCTGTCTAGTATGACCATATGTTTTCAATCATCAGTCTGTTACAAAAACCCAGTGAAGAGTAGCTCGGCCATTGCCTTTTCTAATCTAAAATTTAATAATAATTTAATAGTAAATAAAATCTTCTTTACTGTGCTGCTTACTTTACTCTCTCAGTGGCTAACAGGAATTTGTCTCTGAGTCATGTTATATTAATAGTACAAGCTGCATGAAGTCATGAATAACTAATAAGAGTTCCTAGAGTATTCGACAAAGGAAAATATAAATTAGAAAAACATCTAAGTTACAGTAACCTAAAAGGAACTGTTAGAAGTATCAGTACCTGAAGCACAAGTGATTTCATAAAGTTCAAATATTCCTTAAACACATGATTTTTTCCCCCCCATTGAAGAAATTAACTCACATTTCAAGTTTTATTTCTCTAAATGTTTTATTAGGAGACTATGTTCCTGCAATTGAAGATAAATTTAACTTCTAACGTTGGAAACTTTTGAATGAGATTTCAATAATTGTGACCATTTTGTTCTTTCGTTAAATCTATTTGTATTAAAATGTTGGCATCTTGAGCTTCCATACATAGCAGAATCCTAAGTCAATGTATTAAAGAAACAAAAAAAAAAGTTTGGATAATAAAACGCTTCAAAATATATCTCAAAGAAAAGAAAAAAAGTACAAATCATATTAGCTCCGAGCCCAAATATTACAATAAAATCCAAAATAGATGCACCTCGCTTGTGATCAGACCTGACACCGGAACCGCTGTACGTGTCGCCGTACAGTAGCCGACATGAAAGCCTTTGTGATGGCGGCCGGTATGGAGGCCTGACATGTGAAACCACGCAAACCACAGCTGCTGCTCCGGGGCGAAACCTCGAGCCTATACACACCGATGTATATGAAACAGTGTTAACCCGCTCTTTGACATCGTGACGGGGGCGTGAGGCAACGCAGCTCGCCTGCTGTTGTCTGGTCCGTAGGAAATTGATCTGCACCACCAAACAAAAGGGAGAAAACAGAGGGGGGTCCGACCATTGCAAGGTTAATGCCTTGTGTGTGAGAGAGTGTGTGTGTGTGTGTGTTTGAGAGAGAGGCAGAGCGAGGAAGAGATAGCCCATTTCGTCATATCGATCTCCATTTAGGTGGTTATGGATGGGAGTTTTCCCTCTTTAGCTACAGGTAAAAATGATAATAAATAAAAAGCTTTCCTTACACACTTTCCACCAAGATAACAGTGGAAAAGCTTCCCAGGAGAACTGACCTCTCTCTCTGCTGCTGGGAACTTATTTGTCTCCTTTGCTTCGTTTCCCTCCTGCCCTTTTAGAGCAAGAACACGTTAACCTGAGCTAAGCTAACGAGGGACCATCTTGGGTTTCGGCTTTTCTTTATTTTTCCCCAGGAGTCCCGAGAGAATCTTGCTGTTTTTGTGCGCCAAGAAAAACATGACAACCTTTTTCTTACGTGAAAGAAGCCAGAAGAAGCAGCTTCGACCTGCATCTGGAAGTAACCAGCCTGTGGGAATATTCAATGCTAAATGCTAAACATTTTTCATCAAAAACATTTTTACTCCACCAGAAAAACCCCAAAATCTGATTCTTCAATGTTAAGTAATTACTGACGGATATTTTCTTTACTGTAGCACAGTGGTGAGGAAGGAACTATTATGTCTAAATAAATATGTACAAGACAATACAGGCGCATCTCAAAAAATTACACTCTTATTAAAAACTTCATTTAAGTAACTAAATTCAGTAAGTGAAACGTTGCATAGAATAATTACACACAGACTGATGTTTTTGAGCCTTTCTTTCTGTTATGGTTGTCTAACGAAAACACATTTAAGATTACGATTAGAATATTGCATCTGACCAATGAAATAATAATCATACCTAATACAGAAAATTGGTGAAAAGAGTTTAATACATTTTGAACGGTGGTTATTTTCAAAAGGTGCCACTGTGGAATTAAAATGGCAAAACTTGACATAAAATTAAAAACAAACATAAAAAATTACATTGACTGCAAAACAAAAAAACTTAAATATGCACAATTCAAATAAAATAAGATTTTGCATAGTAATAAATTTACTTCATGATGCCTGCCCATACAGGAGGCAAAACTAAAGCTCTATTTGTATTTTTGTTTGGAGACATATTGAAACATTTGCTGCAAATTAGCTAATAAAACTGAAACAAAATGCCTTAAAGCTCCTGAAATGATTGTTGTGTTTTTTTTTCCCTCACGCAAGCATCGTTTCTGACGCTCACCTGCAGGCGTTCCTGGTCCAGAGAAAGAAGACGGGCAAGCCAGAAGGAAAGGAGGGGAAAGCAAAAAAAAAAAAGCAGAGGACAATAGTGATTCTGTCCCCAGAGAGGACCTCCAGCCATACTTCTGCCACAGACAGGAAGTCCAGCATAATGTTTGCCAAACCGGAGGCTACCAGGGGTTCCCTAAAGGAAACCTGAGACAGCGGGACACCGGATCACAGAAGGGACCCGGGCCCCCCTTTCTGCATGTGCAGGTACAATAGAACCTGCTGCTCCAAGGACCATTCATCACCGGCGAGGGACACGGACCCACTGCGTGTACAGTGAGTAAAAATACGACACCTCTGCTGCCCCAGATTTAAGAGCAGATTTTGTAATGGTGCAACTGTGTCACTTCTGCCTTCAGGTGACATCACTGAACAGTAAAATATGTCCTATAATACACTTTCCTGAAGACATAGGAAAAGTAGAGGTCAGATCTTCTTCCATCGTTAAGCACGATGAGCCACAGGATGGAACATGAGACCGCCTTAGAAAAAGGTTTAAATTCAGAAGTTGCTTTGACTTATATAAAAAAAAAAAAAAAAAAACACCAACAACTTTGGAGGATTTGATGTTTCAATGTAAATTAAGCTTTGAAAAAATTAGTGATTTTTTTAAGAAAGAGTTTCAGGGAAATGCTAAGAAAATGAAAATAAGAAAATTATCATACTGTCCTAACTTTACAAGAATAAAGTTGAAATAATATGAGAATAAAGTCATAATAATACGATTTTAATATGGTAGCACTATGAATTTAGTCTCATATTGTTTCAACTTTATTCTCATATGACTTAATTCTGTCAATATTATGACTTTGTGTTATTACGATTTTACTCCCGTCATATTATGACTCTATTCTTGTAATTTTCTGACTTTTTTCCTGTATTTTTTTCTTCATATGACCCTAGTGCTCCGTCATCATTTTTAGCATGTGGCCAGATTCCTGTTATTAACTTCAAGAATGTGTGTTTTCAGAAGGTATATTTGAAAAACATTCAAATATCCAAAGAACGTATCAGAAGAAGCTCTTATGAGAAAGGTTTACCTCGCCCTGCAACAGAAATTATGTAACGGCAGCCTTGTACTCTGGAAACACTGAACAGGTTTTCCAGCCCAGGAGGAATATATTCCAGAAACATTTCACTTTAGAAACAGCATGTCTGATTTTTAGGGACGAACACAAATGTTGAAGCTCAAAGGTTCATGAATCCAAGGCGTAAAATTTCAAATGTTCTGATTTGTTGGAGTAACAAGAACCCTCTAGTTCAACCTGATCTGCTGAATCTTAAACAAACGGTTTCCCATAGTGTATTATAAGCCTGGCAGGCTACCAGGCTTTACTTCTGCCCCCACCAGGCTTAGCTTTGTTTATTTATTTTAGTTTTTTTTTAATGATGTTATAGTTGGTGTTTAGGTGTTAATCTTCCAATAACGCATAACTATCAGCTGATATTTTCAAATGGTGGGTGAAACCCTGAGATGTTTGGTTAGTTTTCCTTTGGGTTGTCAGAGTATGCATGCTGACCTGGAGTCAGTTTGGGTTTCTCACTCTGGCACAAGAAATGACTCAGCAGAAAACACGGCTGAAGACGTCTAACCAGTTCATATAAAATTGCCACTTGATTCCTGGTTTCTGTTTTGATAAAGCTAATAAAGCATGTGAGTTTTTTTTTTTCTTTCTTTCTTTTTTTCCCCCCCGGTGTGACATGGCTTGGATTGTTGTTTTATTACTCACTGTTTGTTTTTCGCAAGCTCACGCCGTCTCGCAGTTATGTCTTTTAATTCGTGAAAGGCTTCCTCAACCGTCGGGCGATGACACAGACGGAGGACATGCTGACCATCCCTCCTGACTAATTGTAGTCACGGCAACCGGCAAGGACGACTGAAACTCGTCGAGACGGCGGTTGGTTTCGTGGTCACTGAGGTTGTGAGACTCGCCTGGGTTTATGTCTGAAGAGCTTCCTACACTTTGAGGGTGAATCGGTTTAGAAGTTGCTGCAGCAAGTGTAATGGAATAAATAAGAACCAAAAAAACGAGAGAATATTGTCAAATATCAGTGATATTTATAATTGCCACAACTAAAAGGAGAAAGTCAGCCCTGCCAGAAACATGCAGATGGATAATTTTTACATTTTCTGTGATTCAGCCTTTATAGGTAGTATTGGTTATCAAAAGTCTATATTGGTAAGTCTTTTCACTTACTGAATAGCTTAATTATGAATTTATGAAGTTATTAAATAGTTTCTATATCTTTTGTCACCAAATAATATTTGTACTTTTAGGCCTTTTCAAATCAGTTTTTGTAGCTGGATTTTGTTATTTTAAAGCAGTTTCTAGTTGTTAGTTTAACTATGCAGTCCATCAAAAAGAAAAGTTTTAGGAATAGTCTTAAGAGTAAAAGTAAATTAGACCCAATTTACTTTTCCAAACCTTTTCGAGAGGGTTGTGCTCTGATAGGAACATTTTGAACAATCAGATGTACGATGGAGCTTTATTGTTCAGAAAGCACATTAATTTTAAAAAAAGTAAAACAAATGCGGTTAGAGACGCCATTCTGCTGCTGATTATTGTTAATCTGGGGTCTCAAAAGGTTTCTGACACAAATGGGGATTTTTACTAAAAGAAACAAACGGGAAGAAAAAAACAAAAGCACCCAACCCAAGCATGCTACATTACGTTTATGATCTTACAAAATATTGGTTTCTGTATTTTAACCACTACTTCCCGCCTTGCCACAAGGAAGCCTTAATGTAAATTTGAACGTGTGCACAGCACTTTAACAAAAACACTTTCCCTGACTTTTTCTTGTCAAGCGTTTCAGATCACCTGTCCTAGTAAAAGGAAACAAGAGTATACAAATAAAACAAGTTTTTACCAATAGGTTTATCTACTAAGGGAAAAAGTTATTTAAACCACACTGAATTTGCTTATTAAATCCTGAAAAAAGTGTGATCAACCCAAAGAAAATTTAATTAAGTTTTACCTGCAAAGCCCTGATTTATGCCGAGTCTGTCAACACTTTCATAGATTTCCGTGACTCAGTGGGAAGAGTAGTTATATTGCAATTGGGAAATTGTGGGCTTATTTTTAGCGCCCTACCTTTATCAGATCAATATGGCCTTGGGCAAGATACTTATCCCAGATCAGCCTTTAAAGTGCCTTTGAAGCACTTTGAGAGTTTGGTACGACTGGAGAAGCAGTGTGGAAGTTCAGCTCATGTTATCTAACCTGCCTGACAACACAAAGTATGCTCAAAGATCTCAAATAGAAAACATGAAATGGTTTGTAAAACTTCCCAGGAGTGACCACAATTAGTCCAACAAATTCCTGAGTCTAGGAACTTTGTTTTATGGAACGAAACATTCAAGTGTGTCAACAAAATAAAATACAATAACACAAGAAATCTATAAAGGGATATACACTTTTACACAGCCTGTATGGAGATCATTTTTATTGTAAAGATCAACTAAATAAAATTCTGGAAATCTTCATTTCATCAAACTTCAATGTAACAATGGGTCTACATTGAATTCATTAATTTAAATGCTATATGTAAATTGTATTTTTGCAGTATGTACTCTGACTAATGTTTTCATACACATAAATCTTAATCTGTTTTTCTTCTCTTTTTTCTCACTTCTAATCTGGGATTGCTTAGGGCTCTCTCTCTCCGTTCTTTTTTTTTTTTTTTTTCTTTGCACCTTGGATCACATTCAACACCCTACAGTCAACTTTAGACCAGGGCCTTGTTTGTTCTTGTAGAGCCTCAGGTCATACAGGTGTCCTCGATATCAAGTGAGCGCCTGTTTTTAACCGTTTGATGAATCAGATCAAAAATGGCTACAACTATCAGCAGATCTTAAAAATGCAGCTCCACAAACCTGTGAAAATGTGCCGTATTTCAAAAGGTGAAACTAACAGAGTGAGATACTCGCTGCTTTTATCTCATGTTGTTTTGATGATTATGTTTTAGAGATGATGAGAATCCAAGTTATGCCTCAGAATCACAGCATTACAAAACAACTGGGTGTGACAAAATGGGTGAACCAGAGATGAGTCTTCTCATTTTCAGTTTTGATTTCTTGATTTAGCTCATGCTTATTACTTTATCTGCAAACATTACTTTTCCTTGGTTATGTTTTGCATTTTCTTACTTTTTATTTTATTTTTTATTTTAATAAAACAACTTATTTTAGACCAACTCTGGCTTTTTAATTGACATTTTATGTATTGCTAAGGACAGTTCATTTGTACATTTCACTTTATGAACTTACCTTACCTTTGCTCCAGTAACAAAAAGGAGGAAATGCTGCCTCACTTCCTGTAATTATTATTTACTGCCTGTATGTTACTGAGGAACGGACCGGGGGAAGACAGGGAGAAGAAAAAGTGTTGCAATTTCACAAAAGTCAAAATTCAGATTGTTTACTTGCCTTAGCTTTGGATGCGTTGCTGTCAAATGTAATGAAATCTAAGTTTGTTTTGTTCTTTCCTTGCAGAAAGTAGCATCAATAAGTTGATACTTGTAATGTGTAGTCTTGCCTGTTATATGGAGTATCTATTTGGAGATCATTTTGTTGGAACAAATGGTAAGTGGTCCCTACTTGTATGGTGCTTTATCAAGTTCACACTACATTCAATTGTTCATCCTTTTACGCTCACATTCACATGCTATCTGAAAAAACAGTTTTCATGCAGATCAGCTTGTTAAAATGCTAGGCTAATGCTAGCATCACTGCGCTGTTTTGCTATGGCTCACAAAAAACGAATCTGTTAATTAATTGTGCATATACAAACATTACACAAACCACTGTACCTTGCTTCAAATACACTACAATGTATGCATGCCTGAATCTTTAGGCATATCTGGTGTCAAAATGTCTAGAGGCTAACATATTGTCAAGGAAGTTTTTCCTCACTGAACATAAAACCGGTTCATGTTCTTGTTTACTTTTGTTGGAACTGTTTCTAACCGGGTTTTTTTGCGTCTTTTCGTACTCCTGTGTGTCCTACCAGTGACCTTGTAAGAATCAAAGTCAAATTATGAAAGAAATGTATGAAATGTTTCTTTACTCTCTGTTCCTGCCCACCTGCTGTGTCTGACTCACAAGATAAAACATTGCCTTGATCAAAACATGAAATGAAGTGTGCGTCTGATGAAATGCTGTGGTTTGACCCTGTAGGGAGACACTTTTGGTGAACGCAAAGTAAGCTGTGACAAGCAGTGCAAGTTTGTAAGAGAAACATCGCATGCAACATGTCGCCATGTCGCGTGTGATGCTCACATTTTATGAGAATAAATTATGAAAACTCTTGAGAGCAGCCAAAAGGGTTTGGAGCGGTTTTTTCATTAGTTACTTTTTAATCTTAATTCTAGATTGAATCAAGGATCAATTTAGATGCACAGACTGATAAGTGATTTATTTATTAATTAGATTTAAAATCATTAGATTATTAATTAGATTTAAAAAATCTTTTTGCAAGTCAGAAACAACTGCAGGTTGTTTGCAGGTGAAAAGGTTCAATCAAGTTGGCGCGTGATGAGTTGGATTTCTCACAAGGTTAGTCAAGTTTACTGTCTTCACTGAAGTGCATAGGTAATTTTTTTTTTTTTTTTTATCTTAATTTTTCTTCATTAAACCTTATAAAATCTTGGCAAACACTTCACAAGTCTTCCATGCTGGGTACAGATTTACACAGACAACTGGAAAATCCCCCGTGCAACCACCATCTCTACTCATAACTCTAATTGAAACCTTATGCCAGGAACTGCTGCATTTGCTTTTACGGGCCAAATTTAGCAAATGATTTTAATGAGAAGGAGGGCAGAGGCTCTTAGCTTTTTTAAGAATAAAACTTTAGTGTGCCCTCCATTGAAAACAAGTGCTTTGACTCAGCAGGTTCTGCAGCTTCTGCAGTTAGAGACTCATTATTCTTAACTAGGGCTGAAGCGATTCCTCGAGTGATTCGAGTACCTCGATTATTAAAATTCCTCGAGGAAAATTTATCTTTAAGTTATACTTTGTTATTTAATGCACCGTGTTCCGGTGTTTTAAGCGCACTCACCCGAGTTGTTGACGAAAGCTAAGTGTTAGCAGCATAACGTCCAGTTTTCAAGTTCGGCTTGGGAAGATTTTATTGATTCATGATAATGTCCGGGTTTTGATTGTCGGGGGACCAATAAGCATCTTTAAAATGATCGGCGCGATGCCTGGAGTTCTCTTCCCAGAGCTGCTATCTGGGCACTGCAGGCGTATTTATACAGGTGAGCAGATAGACTGAACACTGTGAGCGGCTGCGCATTAGATAATTAGCGTGTAGCTTTATGGACGAACTGAAACCATCCCAGTCGCCACTAATGGGTGGCGATCGTGGCGGCCCATAGCTGGTAGTTGTGTTTCTGTGATGAATCCAGGTGTCAAATTACCCTAACCCTAAACCCTACCCTGTTTACAACAGCCCTACTCTTAACGTTTTTCATTCATATAACTTGTTTTAAATGACAACTCACAATACAAATTCTGAGTCTTTTTTATTATTTTTTTTATTGTGACATGGAGCAGTTTGAGATATTTCTACTCTTCATGTGAGCCAAAAAGATTAATAATAATAATAAAAAGCAACTCTAGACACGCTTTGATTTTTTTTTTTTTTGGGGGGGGGGTCTTTTAAGTGTATCTGTCAAAGCAGCCTTGAACAAAATTGCTGTTTTGGGGTAACTGGTGCAACATGAAACACATTTGCCCCCAGGGCAGCTCTGTTTAGGGAGGGCTCCGCCGTGGCTCCAGTGGTCTGCAGTTTGCTGGGGAGTCTTTAGAGTCATGTCATCAGTGTCACTTTAATTTTAAGTCGTCATGTGGTTGCAGACTCGGCTGACGGGTGCCAGTCTGGCAGTAGGAAACCCAGACAGAGGTGTTCTGCTTGACTACCGTTCCGCTCCCTGTCTTTTTCTGTCACAGATAATCCAGCATTTGACTAAACATGCAATCACAGTTGGTCAGCCTTTCAGTTTTTTTCCCCCTGCTTGATGTTATATGAAAGAAAAAGATGCTTAAGACCAAATTCATCCCACAACCTAGAGAAGCAATGCTAGTCTATAAGAAAAGCATTATGAATTTGAAGTTGCCTTTTAACTAAGGATGCAAGAAATTAATTCACTTGTATTTATAATAAATTGTCAATGAACTGTTAATTAGATTAAATGTTAAATTGATTAAATATGAAGTCCATTCGACCTTCCTCCAGTGCTGTAGTTTGGCCGCCATCCAGCAGAGGGCCCCGCTGGTCATCCTTAAGCAAAGCAGAAACAAAGATGGCGGTGATATCCCGGAAAAACAGTTCAAAGTCACAAATTGAAAAGAAAAACCAATAATTTGGAGTTGATTTTGAAATTGTTTTTGGCTACGTTTATTAACGATTGTCATTATAAACATCTGCATCTGTTTCTCTGTTTAGAGAAGAAAGGAGAATTTATGTTAGCAATAAAGATTTCCAGATCCAGCAGGTGCCAGAGATTGCATGTCCAAAAGATATAAACGGCACAAGTTTGTTGTCAAATTTCCAGTCTTCATTCTATGTGCTGAAATTGACCCTATTTCAATTTTCTCTTTTGACTAGTTGACAGAAGGTGAGTAAGAATTGACGGCATTTGGATCCTTTTCGGAAATTGCCACATTCCGGACATCTATTCTTTAAATTAATCCCCACGTGCTGAAAGCATGTTCCTTGCAAATGTGAGAAAATTCAAACTGAAGCAGTACATTAAATGTTTTCCCAAATGGCTGCCCCCTCAGAGCTAAAAAGAACACCCCTGTTTCGTATAAAGCTTATAGCTTCAACGTGGCAATAAAGCATTTAAAGGCATCGTTTTCAGTAGACACCCAAGGGAAAATTATAGACTTATAAAGGAGCACAATACAGGCTCTTTAAATTTGTGCCCGCACCACCCACACAACCCTCTCCCTCAGCACCCGTCTGCAGGTTGGAGAGGGTGCGCTGGAAAACAAAGAGCGAGGAGCCCTTGACCTGGAGCCGTGTTGCTTATATAATGACAAGGCCCTAGACATTGAGTGGGAGGGCATAAGTTGACCATGAAGCGGTATACTGTCAAGGTCCATCTATAATTAGCAGCTTTTGGCAGGTCAAAGTGGGGGGGGGGGGGGCGGACGTCCGGCTGCTGTCTAATCAGCTTTACATCAGAAGGAGGGAGGAGGAGGGAGGCGTTCTGAGTGTACGGAGTCAATTGTATGTTGCGTTTACACTGAACTACGCACACAGAGGTGTGGTTCCAGGCCTTCAAGGAACACTATTAACCCACATTCATTTATTGGGACTCAACATGACAAGTTTGCCTCTTGAGCAATTGCGTAGTCTGTTTGATCTTACCATTGTCATCCTTTCAAGTTCTAACCCCCAGGGTACCAATCTTTCTTTAAATGTTTTCCAAATTTCACACCTGAAATGGTAAACTAATCCACTTCAAACCTGTTGTTTCTTGTACAGCCTTAGCTGTGGTGAAAAAATTTAGACAGTTTCATCCATTGTCCTCATTTTCTGTTTTTTTTTTTGATGACAAATTAATATTGCATCCTTACACAAGTCAGGTTTCACTACAAAACCATCTTAGACCCTGTGAGAAATGGACTCCGGTAGACACCTGAAGGTGTGCTTTGCTATCTGACACCAGCTCTCATGGTCCTGAATGTTCAGAACATCCCATAGATGATTGATTGGATTGAGATCTGAGGAATTTGGTTGCCGAATCAACACCTCAGACCCATTGTGCTCCTCAAATCATTCCTGAAGCAAGTTAGCTTTGTGGTAGATCATGGTTTCCTGCTTATAGAAACCAGGTCCAAATGGGAACAAATGACTGGACTAGAAATGTTTGCTGTTGGACAAATGTGTTTCCATCGCCTCTTTAGCGTATTTACTCTTTTTCGGAGAAGTCAGAAACCACCTCAGGCGGGGGTTTTTGTGCAAAATCGGGAATTTATTTCAAAATTTGCAGCTTCCATCAACCTTTTTTTATGCGACAATTCAAAATGCACATAAAAAATAATGTTGATGTTCTAACACAGCTACAGATTCCATATTGCGCCAGCTTTTAATCACTTCCAAACAACATTCATTGTTAGAAAGAATGAATTATACCAGGCCACCTCACCATAATGTCGGACCGAAGCGCTTGCAAAATAAAAATAATTATTTACACAACACTGTGCTTATTCTTTAAGTATATTGTGGATGCAAGACATGAGGCTGTGGACATTCCCAAGGCCAGCTCACCACTGATTCGTCTGAACGTTTGCATTGATAACTTTTTTCCTATAGTTATTGCACATCAAACCTCAAGTGCTCAGCATGATTCACATATTGTTTTGTTACCAGCATTAGACTCAGCCACATACTGGCTTCGCCAAATTTGAACTGGTTTCCAATGATTTGTTGCAAAGGATCAGAACCCCCCCCAACAAGCCGAGTCTACGCCACGTCTTTTTGCGTTTTACAGTCTGCACACATTTCATCACCTTCGAGCAGCGTTTTCTCTCCAAGGCCGTTACTCATGATCTCACAAAGTGTATCTTTTCTCGATGCGTTTCTTTTTCGCTTTCTCTATTACACCTAATCCTCTTACGGTGTTTCTGTCTCCACCCCCACATCTGAAATGACAGGGAAACATAGATGTTGGCTTGTCTTGTTGCAACAGAAGTGGCGCAGAAGTCGGCCCAGACAGATTGTTGGCCCGGTGCCCGAGCATAAAAAGTGATTACAAAACCCCAGCTGTGTGTCTAGAAAAGGTGCTTGTGTTTGGAGTGTGGGTTTTATGGCGGTCTACGCAGAGGTTGAAGTGGGACTTTGTTTTTTTCTTCTTCTTCTTTTAGGGGTACATTGAAGTCTGTGATTTAGGAGGTGTTTGAGCTTTGTGCATAGATTACAAAATGTTTCTGGCTTTATCTGACAAACACACCAAGGTTTCAAGGTTTTTGATTTCACGTTATGCGTGCAAAGGTGATGGCAACAAAATCTTCTCGTGATAAAACTTTTCTGTTTCTTGACCATCGATAACAATTGGTTTTGAACTTTTAAAACATTGACAAGGCCAGTAAACAACATGGATTTCTAACTGTTCAGCTGTTACTGAATTGGAGAAATGATTTTTCTCAGTTCAGTTTTTTTTTTATTTGATGCCAACGAATCTTTAAAGAAAAAAGTCCCCAACAAATTTGTTCCCCAAAAATAAAATTTTAAAAATCAGCTCGTTCATATTCAGTCTCTCCACACAGATCAAATAATATTGTTCAACCTAATTCAGTTTATTTAATCTGTTTATTTCCAGTTAGTAAAAAATATATACAAGTAATCCTGCTGTGGATTATTAGATTTGGCGCAGTCTGTCATCCTGTCCAAGGACGTGGTGACAGTGGGAAAGAATGATTCTCTTTTATCGGTAGCATCATCAAGCAGAACCGGGGTCAGTGTGAGAGACTATGTTCTAACAATGTCCAAATGGACATTATTAGAGCTCCATAAGTGTCTCCACTGTGGAAAGCAAAGAGTGACACATTTAAAAACACACACACACACCCAAAGATAATGACAGATCTGCACATGTCCGGACTTTAAAATGTTTGAAGCAAAAACATTAAATGTTTCTCCATTTTAAATTTTATTATTTTTATCAATAATGAACCTTAATCATCACACTTAAGCTGTTTCCAAATGGTCTGAACTCTGTTTCCAGACTTGTAGATGACATCCATTGTTTCCACGTACTTGATGATGTTTCCTCTTCTTAACATTGTAATAATTCCTGCATAGGAAACCACGGCTGCTGCGCTTTGTCCTGCTGCATGTTCAACTTCTGCATGTTGGTTTAGGTTTTGTTAAGTAAATCAGAGTTCTTTGACACTTTGGTTTGAAAAGAAAAAAGAAGTCATCTTTGAGTCTTTGTATTTCCCATTGGCAGTTCTCACAGAGAAAACTGAGGTGACTCCACAACACATCGGTGTGCGCTTACACACAGCCACACTGCTTAGTTAAATCAACTGAGTGACAAAAACATTGTTGGTTCAAGTGGTGAGCAGACCCGGACGCCTCAAACTTTGCACGTACAGGAGAGGCTGTTGGGTTTTCTTTCACTGTTGTCCGTAAAATTCCAGTTAAATGACACCCAAATATTGTAATACAAGTATTTTGTGAAAGTTTACTAAGAGTTCCGTGAAATGCAAAATGCACTCTTAAAATTTAAAAAGCATTTGCTTTCTAAACATAATAACTGCCTGTGAAGTTGGTTTGGAAATTTTTTTTTTTCCTTCAAATTTTGAAAGGATAATTTGAAGACTGATTTTTTTTTTTTTTTTTTTGTATTTTCTTATGTTCTTTGTATCTGATATAAATATCTACTTTATGGTCTGAAACATTTAAGCCTCACAAATTCCAAAAAACAGAAGAAATGTTTAACCTTTTAGTGACACAGTACACTGTTTAAGAAGATTAAATAACCAATGTGTATCTTACTTCTCCACAGACTATAATTTGAATAATTGTGTGTAATATATCTAAAAGTAAAGCATATCTACAATTACACAACATGTAATAGCGGAGAAGAGGAAAAACCGAGTCAAAGACGCCATCTGCCACAGTTTCTACTCCAGCCTCTGACTGGTTGCCAGCCGATAATCCTCCCGTACACCTGCAGACCAGCTCCCATGTACACTCATCTTCTGCTCCAGCCCTTCCTCAGGAGGCTGACCTTTAACCTGGGTCTGGGCTCGGTCCAGGCAGCACAAAGGAGACTGGATCAGGTCGGAAACCCCCCACACCTTTCCGCACGTCGGGTAGGGCAGGGGGCGTCCCGTGTCGACCATTTGCCTCGAGGCCATGTGCAGACCAACAGAGGCATGTCTAGACGTCTGGATGCTGCGTGATTCACTCCCAAAGCTCCAGCAGAGGAAAACACTGAGGGGGATTGTCCTCTGACTTCACTCAGAAGTTTACTTTAGGGGCTTTGTTCTGAGTCAGATATGTTGTACAGCTGCGAAGGAAACAGATGGAAGAATTGTGCTCTACCAAAGTTCTGAAACATTTCTGATTGCTCGATCTATTCCCATCTGGAGTTGGGATAACAGGTTTAGACCGAGTCTCACTTCTACTCGATGTATCCTGCAGTTTTCTGCTTTGTACCTTGTAGTGTACTGGTAAGAAAATATGCTTACGTGAATATGTACGAGTTAAGGGTCACTTACAATTATTTCGGTTTGAGACAAGAAGTGGAGAAAAAAAAAGATAAAGTGGAAGCTAATGCTGTTTAGAACCGCCTTGTTGGATCTGTACCATCGTTCTCTGCTGCTCAGGCATGAAGTACTGGTGGCTCAGATCCCGTAACCAGTCAACTACAAACACCCTTGCACATCTGCAAGGAGTGTGTGTGTTGTTCAAAAAGCTGCATTCACTCACCTTGGCTTCAGTGTAACATGTCCTAACAAGCTGCAGTCACACAGAGCTCACACTTTGCTGGAAGGATTCCTCAAATGTTGACTCCAAAAAAAAAAACCCAGCAGTTTCTTGAATTGCAATTTGTAGAAAGAATGGACCTCCCTGAAACTGTATTTGTGTTCCTTATTAGGTTATGATGTGCCGCTGATCAGCCAAGGATGCACCATAGCTACAAACAAGCTTGGCAAGTCTGAACCTGCTTTGTGTTTTATTGCTTGGCTCTGTGTTTCTCAAACTTTTGATGACATGTACTACCTCGGTTAATACTTCATTTATCACTTATGCCAGCTTAAAGACCTTTTACGACAGCAGTTTTCAGTTTTTAGGGGGTTAGATAGAAGAAAAACATTTTGACAAAGAGAAAGATGGAAAATGTCTTGGTTGGTCCAGGGTTGGGAGTGCGAGTTTAATGTTTGCTCCAAAATGTATTTGTTTCTAATTTAAAGTGGAAAATGAACAGGAAGGCACCTTAGAGTGGGTTCTCAAAATCAAATATGGCTGCCGTCCATGAAGCTGAAAAAAAAACCTATTTATTTGCAGTCTTGTCTCATTAAATCAGTCTCATACATTACTACAACTTGTAATGTGTTGCTTCATAGTTTGAATGCATAACATAGAGAAAATCACTGTTGTTAGCAATTTTGTGGCTAATATAAGTTAGCCTAGTCACTGAACATATCAATTAGCAAATCACACTGGATTTTTTTTTAATATAAGCCTGGCTTAAGAGGGAGTTTAGATTTGTTGAGGTTTTGTGAGGCTATAATTGGTAATAGTTCATTTACCTGCAGCAGAAAAACGTCAAAGTCCTTCATCATGAGGTTGTTGGAAATCAATCCTCTTCATTAGGGATTATTTCCAAACTCCTGGTGCACAAACAGATTTATACAGAAGGTACACTCAAAAAATGTTTACTTTACATAGAAACGTGGACAGTGTTCAGCTGAACAAAACATCAAATTTATCATCAGGCCTATATATTCCTAAAGCTAGCGAAACAGGCTGTGTGTGTCTGATCTTCCAAAATCCAGAAGGTTCATATACATTTTCAACAAACTCACCGTGGTACGAAATATTCACAAGCTGCAGGGAACGTACTAACTCCACATAGATGGACTTAAAGAAAAAAAACACAATTAACCCTTAAAGGAAGTAGCTTTGCTTGCTCGACTGCTACATTAAATCAACAGCATTATTAGAGAAGAGTTATTTATATATATATAGGTGGGGGGTATTAAACAGCAGGAAGCAGTGGTTTGGTAAACTACACCACCGATTCAACAGTAGCCAGTGGTTTATAGATCGTTACTCATTAACCTGAACCTAATTATTCGGCTGGTTTGGCTGTCGGTTGTGGAGCCGGGCTGCACATACACGTATATGTGAATGAATCCAGCCATAGAACAGCGGCGGCCCCGTGGGTACGTCCACCTACCCGTGGTTGTCTAGAAGCTGCTATTTACTACTTCCTCCACCACTTGAGGTGATTACTGTGGAAGGAGGCCGAGCCGGAGCTGCTGGTCCATCGGCACATAATCAAGCTCCTTGTTGAGGTGGCCACATTTCACAAAGCAGGTCTCAGACCCTGACTGCTTTTTTTTTTTTATCTGGCTGAAAAAGTGGGGAGGCGACTGTGATTGTAATTATTTGATAGCCCAGTCATTTAGCCAACTTAGAGCCCTCTGTGGAGCTAAGGGTTAGACCTGAGGTCCACAGCTGGTCCACTCCACAGTCAGTCATTTGTTTTCAACAGCGTCTGGGGGTCCCGACATTATTTATGATGCTTGCTGGTATTTAAGTGACATGTGCTTTATTGTGGATTTATAACGTAGGGAAGAAAAGGCTCCTCTGTGTTTTGAGCTGTGTTAATAAAGAAATTCAACAGCATAAGTGGGGGGTAATTTCTGAAAAAACAATAAAAAAACGAAGAATTCACTGCAAAAACACAAACTATTACCAAGTAATTTTGGTCTAGTTTCTAGTGCAAATATCTTAGTTTACTTGAAATAAGATAAACTTTCAACTAACTTATTTAGCAAGACACACAGGCTTGTTTTAAGTAAACATTTCCTCAGTATTGGTGAAAAAATACTAGATCCATTAACTTACAACATGGGATATAAGTGAAGTAATCTGCCAATGTAACGAGTACTTTTTCATTCATATTAAGGCATTATTTACTTAAAACAAGCCTGTGTATCTTGCTAAAAAGTTACTTGCAAGTTAGTTTTGTGTTATTTCAAGTGTACTATGAGGTTTGCACTAGAAAATAGACCAGATATGGAAGATCTCGTGTTTTTGCAGTGTTGGCCTAATTATCTTTATGTGGCGTACATATTAATTATCTGTAAAGCTTAGTTAAAATTCTAGAAACTCTAATAAACTACATTGTAGTCCTTGACATTTCTAGTTAAATGTTTTGAAGCAGATTCCAATGTGAGCAGAATATGTAATAATTAATCTGTCAGTGTAACATGGGCTCTGGGAGCAGATTTCTACTATAAACACAAATTGTGTGCCTGTAAATTTTCAGATTTCTTAAGGTGTAATGGCTAAAAACCTACTATTGATTGATTCATATTACAATTTAATAAGCAGTGCGACTGCTCTTTGGCATAATCAGGATTTTATAAAAGTTCTTTATTACACCCAGACAATGAAAGAGAAGAGAAGTATATGCTTAATTTTGAAAAAAGTCATCTTTTCATCTTTGTATGTTTTTTGTTTTTTTTTAAGATTCTGCTGTTGTCCTCCTTTTAGCTAAATATTATTATGGAAATAAGTTGTAATTTAAAGGTTAACCTTTATAAGCTGTTGTGGCAAAAATGACATTTGTTGCTGATTGCAATGAGAAGATTGGCAGCGTTTTAGATTCTCCTGCTCTATTTGTCGGCCCCATTGGTGGCTCTTTTGCTCACGCCAGGTTCCTCAGCCTATCACAATAAAGTACAGTAAGCTAGTGTCACCTCCCACAGTGTCCTGTGACCACTGCTTGGATATTCTAACGCCCTAAAAGCACCTTTGAGCTTAGATTTCTTTTTTAAAAGGGGGGCTGTTGAGATGGTTATTTTCAGCCACCAGGTGTTTATCGAGTGTAAATATAGGTTGTGTGAGCCGTGTGATTCCGTATTTACCTCACGTCCACATTTGGGTTTGTGTATTTAAATTGTGCGTGTTAGATGCAATACTTTGACTCTGTGCATTCAACTTGTTCTGTGGTCACCTCGGGCGCAGATTTTACTGCCGTTCTCAAAATAGCCACGGCTCCAGTGTGATTGCGTGTTTACGTGTGACGAACACTTCTAGCAGAAGGGGTCTAGCCTGGCAGCACCAGTTGTCCCGGAGCCAAACCCCCTTATGCCCATGTGTGGTTAGCTTGCTGCGCTGCCACACTCAAGGTAACACGCTCTGTGAGCAGTTGTGTGTGTGAGTCCGTAACAGACAAGGAGATGCCTGTGTCCGACCCAACCAATTAACTCTCTTGGGGCTGGAGGGGGGCCGTGGCTAACGGTTGATGCTAACCACAGCTAAATTGAGCTGTGTGTAAAGCCAGGCCTAGGCGGGATGTGCATGTGAAGCAGTCTGCTTTGTTGCATCAGGTTTTGATGTTATTCAATATGGGTGTGGGCCCGGTGTGTGTGTGTGTGTGCGTGTGTTTGTGTTACGCTTGTTGTGGGACACAAATCTGTTGACTAAATCACTTTGAAATGGCTATGTGATTCTTCCATGGGAAAAAAAATCATGTCATGAGAAGAAACCTTGAAATCTGAAGGATAAAAAGTTAATAAAGATTTTTTCTTTAGTGTAAGGGTTGATCAAGTACTACTACTACTACTGCTACTATAGAAGGCTTTAAATTGATATATGGTGCAATAATAGGACAGTTACTAATAATCTGGAAACCTTAATGGATGTTAATTTGCTTATAGTGTTGGAATATTAAAAATAATAGCAATATCAAAAAGGATATTGTATATTTCAAGGCATACAGTTACACAGCACAGGAAGTAGGGGGCAGTAGAGGCCACTCCCAGCTTTATGACGACAGATTTAGTGACTTAATCTAACGGAATCTTGACACTTTAAAAAATTAACACAATGCCGAAAAAGTTTTCTTTTTAAATAAAAGACGCTATCAAAAAAATTTAATAAATAAATAATAATGCAAAGACACATTTGACATTGGAACCATCCCTCCACAGACCCCTGAGGAGACGCAGCGTCGCAGGCTGCTGCAGAATTTTTATTATTTCCAAGGCGGCTGCCGCCTCTTGGGTGGTCCTCACCATGTGTCGGCCCACGCTATAAGTAAATATGTGCGTGTTTGAGGGTACATACTAACGTTTGTGTCCTGTTGCTCGCACATTTTCTGAATAAAATTTTGTCTCTGTGGTTCTGCAAGTAGGTGTTACTTTTTTTTCTTTTTTCTTTTTTTTTTTTGTCCAAAAAACTGTACAAGTCTCAGATTCCTTTCACCTCCACAATTAGCCATTTCTGTCTTTTATGAGGGTGATCATGTAAACTGTTACACAGTAAGGAAACAACTAAGTAAGGCTGCTGACCACAGCGTAGGAGGAATTGTTATTGGTGGTGGTTATTTTTTAACGACACCTCTAAAACCGAATAATTAAGGTTTGAATTTTTGATTCAGTTTAAATTGACTCTTCCTTTTAAGGTTGGTCATATCTCATCAACGACTCAAATGTTCGAGTTCTACATTAAAAAAAAAAAAAACAATTTGGTATTGCATGCCCATGCCATTCTTTAAAAAGAAATTACTACTCTGGCTAACAAGGATGCACAGATAATTTTATAATTATAATTTAACATTTTTTTAACCTGACAATATTTTTTTGTTTGCTTTAGGACCAAGTCTGTTCCACTTTTTAAATCTGGCAGTACTTTTGGGTATGCAGTAGGGAAATTAAACATTTTCATTAACACAACAAGAAAATCCAGTCGACAAAAATATGGACATTATTTTGTCCACATGTAAGCCATAAGTGACTTTTTCATGGCAGTCTAAATGGACCAGTTTTTTTTTTTTTTTTGTTCCCCCTTCAAAAAATCAGATTTGTGCCATTTCTACTTGTGTCTCTAAATTGGATTTGTATTTGAATGATTTCAAAGTGTCTGAACAGTCATGTCGCCTCTTATCTGGCCTTTATGTCTTTTACATGAGTCACAATTCTGCACCAGAAGAAGCCAAACGTGGTAAATCTGGACACAAACAAGGGCTGAAAATTGTAATTATAACATTTTTAAAGAATCTGTGTCAGAGAAGCGCATCACAGTCCCACCACTCCTGGTCCGACGTCGCATCCAAACAAATTTCTCTACTGGCGTTTCAGTCAATGCTCCGCTAGAGGTTGTTGCTTTTAGTTTTGTTTCTTTTTCTTAGTCTCCTTCATCTTGTTATGATCTGTCATCTCCCGTTGTTCAGCAACATTAAAATCAATTAATAAACGCATCCATTGTTCAACTGTGTGACGTCTGTTCTTCTGCACATGCAGGTAGCTTTGGGGTTGTAAGTTGTTTACACAAAAGTCTAATAGAGGTTGCATTATTTAGTAGCGGGGCTGCACAGTGGCGCAGTTGGTAGCACTGTTGCCTTGCAGCAAGAAGGTCCTGGGTTTGATTCCCAGCCCGGGGCCTCCCTGCACAGTGCCTGCATGTTCTCCCTGTGCATGCGTGGGTTCTCTCCAGGTTCTCCAGCTTCCTCCCACAGTCCAAAAACATGACTGTCAGGTTAATTGGTCTTTCCAAATTTTCCCTAGGTGTGAGTGTGTGGATGGTTGTTTGTCCTGTTTGTTTCTGTGTTGCCCTGCGACAGACTGGCGACCTGTCCAGGGTGAACCCCACCTCTTGCCCAGAACATAGCTGGAGATCGACACCAGCAACTCCCGACCCCATTAGGGACAAGGGTGAAAGAAAATGGATGGATGGATAATTTAGTAGCACAGAAAAAAAAAAATTATATTTAAGCAAAAAATCTGAATTGAGTACCAAGACGTGCTCTGTGTGAATGTGGCCTTAGTGACAGACGTCATACAAATGATTTGAGACTCTTTGGGAATGGCATAGCAAGCTAAACCATTAGCTGCCAACAACGCTAAAGTTAGCCTCAGCCGTACAGCTTTTGCCTCAAAACTAAAGTACTCATGTAAAGTTTTCTTATTATTATTGTACCCATTTGTGCACATTTTGGCCAAAATCAAAAGTTTTGAGTGAGAGTAAACCAGCAAAGAACAGAAATTATTTTAAACTTAGTTTACAAATTGAAACGCGTATTCAATTTGTTAAAGCCTTACGACACCTTAGGATTAAACAAACAAAAACACATCACATTTTCCACTCAAATGAAGACTAAAACATTCAGATTACAGTTCCTTTAAAACACAAGCTCTCTGTGAAACTTCTATTTAAGAAAACGTTTCGTTTTGTGAACTCAGCAACATTTAGTCATCCCACCCTTAGTCAGAACTATGACAGGTCACAGAGATATGACAGCATGAAAGTAAGAAAGACTCTCAATAAATAAATGACTAAACATTGACAAGGAGCCTAGCCCACTCATCAACAATGAAGATAGAGTCCAGTAAGAGGACAACAGAGACACACCAGAGACGGCCAAAGATTAAGGGCAAATTGAACCCAGCAAGTGAAACCTGAAGGGAAACCAGACGACTTATAGGAAACACATGCATACTCTGAGAGAAGCAGGCCAACTCTGCACTGAAAAGTCCCAGGTGAGATCTGAACCAGCGAATCTCCAAACTGGAAGGCAACAGACCTATTACAGTACAGCCTAGAAATCTTATATTGATGACGTGAATAAATGGAAACCAGAAAAGTCATCTCTTACATTAGCTTACACAGTGCACCTTAAACTAACAAATCTGTCAGCCTGCGACTCCAAGGCAGCACAAGAAATGGACTGTCTTTTGGAAACTGATGCTGAGGCAGGCTGATGAATGACTGTGGACAAGCAGGTGGTGTGTCCACATATATTGTATTTCCAAACAACACAAAATGGAACGATTTTAAAAAGCTGGTTCTGCAGCAGACCATGAGCTCCTAGGGCCGCTTGAGATGCCCCTGAACTCGACAAAGGAGGTGAAAGTCGAACAGTAACAGAGTCGTAGTCTTGTCCTTCAGTGATTTGCGGTTCAGCTGTTTCAAGTTAGTACCAATTTATATAAAAGCTTTTTGACTTAGTCATATGTGGCCCACAGCCAAAGTAGTGTAGTATAACATGGTAAAGAAATGGGGATTAAAACAGGAACGTCACTGATATCTTGACAAGGTCGTGTGAGGAGACCTTCACACCACTGCTGTTTAGTCCGCTTTAATCAAACTCTTGTTCATTTCCCTAGAAAGTCCGGTTCATTTGGGAAGGTGTGTGAACACACGATTGAACGCTGATGTGGAACAAAAAAGCAACGTTTTTTAAATCGCCAGGTCTCGGTTCGGTTGAAGCGGACTCTGGCACGATCCGAATGCCCATGTGAATGCCAAGCAGATCAGAGAGTGCTCCAAAAGCAGGAAATGCACAAATACAGCCAGCAGGAGAAATGGCTCATTGTCTTTTCCCAAAGACAAAAGAGAAATCCTACAAGCGCTAAAATCTGACGCTGCTTCGCTTTGGTTTACGAAACCACTTTTGGTTTTGTGAAGAAGGAAGTTGTGCTCCTGTCTTCTTCTTTTGCAGTGTTTTGCGCAGTGGTTCTTGGTGCAGAGCCACCACAGATAAAGAGGTGAACAGGTTTTTCAATTAGCTTGCCTCATTTGACACAGTGCAGTGTGAAAGCGAACCGTACCAGTTGAAAATGTAACAAATGTTGCAATTTTGCTTCCAAGCGCAAACACCTTGAGTAAAGATTCTGATTTGACGCAATTAGTAACTGTTCTTGGAAATGTTTTTTTTTTTTTTTTCTGCTTCTAGTAATAAAATGTGTTTTTCCAAGTATTTGTGTTGCGGTGGGATTTTGCCCCTGTGTGTGTGAACATGCCTTTGCCTCTTCCCCGCTGTCAGGAACAATAGCATGCGGTGAAGTCCTAAGCAGCAGCCAAAGTCAGGAAGAACGCCATCCAGAGTCTCAGCAGGAGCTCGCTGCCTCATCATAGCCACAGCGGAAAGCAGGTGAGATATCTGGAATGCCAGAGGCTGATTTTAAAAGGAAAGCATGCGAAAGAAAGAGAGAAAGAAAGTCAAGGATTACATGCATTGTCCTGAAAACAGGAATTTGAGGCTGCGACAGAAAGAGGCGGCTTTGAGGGGGGCTCGTGGAAAAGCCACTGGCATTCGGTGATCACAAAATGTGGCTTTGTTGTTTTTGTTGTCTAAGATGTACTTAAAAGTGCCTTTTACTGTGTCAGACAAAATAGTCTAAGTGGACTTCAAGTCACAAGCTTATTAAATTTTTTACAGATGTGTTCTCTGGCAGAATAAGTCTGGTCTTCTTTAATGTTTATGTCTTTATGTAAAAAGGTCTAGAAACTATCATTAGCAATTTGCTGGAAAAAGTCTTATGACATTTTTGCGACGTTGCCTCTGTACCACTGTTAGCTTAATTGTTCATTAGAATCAATAAACATTATCTTCCCATTTTTAGTTGATCTGATCTGCTATGACAATTCTTAAGGAGAAATAAGTAAAAATGAACATTCAGAACTGGGAGTTTTGAAAGATTTCCATTGGATTTAGTTCAGAATCAACTTCACAATATCGATTTTAGCCGAAAAAATTTCTTTTCTAGCCTTTCTGCCATGAGTGGTCATTAATTATGTGAATTAGAAAATCATTGACATCGTAGAGGCGTCACTGCTAAACAGAGTTTTGCTAATTTAACTCAAAGAAAGACGATAGAAAAAAAAAAAAGATTGCTGTAAGCATTTAATGTTAGCAATTAGCATTGGTTAACAACTGTCAAAAACTGTTAAATACCTGCATGCCTACATGTGCTCAGCCTGTGAGACCTGGAATTACTCAGCTCTACATGAAGAGAGTCTGAATTTCCAGCAAATCTTCTCAATCTACTTCTTAAGGAAAAATATCAACAGGTCCACATAAGTGGTCCTGCTGGTTAGGTAGCATATAAAAATAAACCTGAGCACAAGTCTGGGCAAAAAGAAACAAAACAACAACAAGTCAAACAGCCAAAAAATACATAAATACTACAGCAGCATAAAGGCAAGAAGATCCAATAATTACAGATGCTGACAACTCTACTGTTGTCTCTGGATAAGTAGTTAAAGGTTATTTGTCTTTGAAAACACATTACATACAAATCATTACACGCATTTTGAAACAAAATCAAAATGCAGTGATTTAGATATAGTTCAAATTTCACTGAAAAAATGGGGACTTTCATTTCTGAACTCATCCTCCCAAATAAAGTTCCAGTTCTTCTCCAGGGATTCAGACATATATTGTTGCAGCTTTTATCTGAAATGTTTCTGATAAACCATCAGAGAGTTGCACGTAATTATAAAGTGAAATAAAAATTATTAATAATAATTTGTATTCAGTAAATTGCTACTTTTGGCTAACTTCCTCCCCAGGGTTAGGCTACAAAACGACATACCAAAATTTGAACATCTCACAGAGTTTAATCCAAATTGCCACACCAAGCGGCTACAGCTCAGGTTGGACAATCTGTTGGCTGTGCAACTGTTTGTTGTGAGTCCCAGAAATCCAGACTTTATCAATCAGTCAATCAAATTTTATTTGTATAGCACATTTCAGCATCAAGGGATTTCAAAATGCTTCACATAATAAACACAAAAACACAAAGTGATGCAATATAGAATCAACAATCAAAAACTACATTAAGTCAAGTGCCATAAATAAAACAATTTTAATATTTAACTGACAAAACTCAGTTAAATGTGATATTTTATCTACAAAACTCAGTTAAATAGATACAGTTTAAAAGAAACCGTATCCAGTCTTGCTTAATGTTTAGCACAATCGCGGTGCTAATTCTATACATAAAAATTCTTGTAATCAAACAAAATGTAAAAAATAAAATAAATAAAAAAGCTAAGGGAGTGTGAATGCTTCAACCTTTTTACCACATCTTATCTCACTCCTCATTTTGAAGTCACGCTCCCTTCACTGTTCACTCTTTGCAGCGTTGAGTCTCACTGACACTGACAAACTGCCATATGTTGTTAATATGCACGTGCACGCGAACCCGCAGCGTGCCGACTACGCAGGCCCAGCCCACGACTCCCAAGTTTGCTGATTTGACACAAACAGGTCAGAGAGACTGCATGCAACAAGCCAGGGCATATCACCCAGCTCATTTTCCCTTCCAGGCTAGCGTTCGCAGCCCAGATCTTCCAGTCACTCGCGCCGAGGGAGGAAGGACATGGATGAACTGATGAACAGATCTCGTAAAGCCGGGCTGCAGTCAGCTGTAAAGTCTCCGCGTGAAAGCAAATGCACTTTGGAAAGTAGAGTTTTCCATTTCTTTTGTTTTGTTTTTTGTTTCTTCTGCTAAGCTCCACTTCTCTCTATCGCCCTCCAAGCATATCCCTGAAGTGCATCTTTTATTAAAACCACATGCGGGATAGTGGGGGGGTGGGTGGGGGAGATTGGCCATTTATATCCTCTCTAATTCAAAGTCCCTGCAGCGAACACCTGGAAGAGTTTTATGATAGATGGATCAGGGTTTTACAGCCAACTTGAGCGTGGCTGGAGTTGTGGGGGGTGGAGGGGCATGTGATTCGTGGCATAGTTTTTGGCACATTTTAAATAAAGGATTTAAATGTGTGTCTCTGCTGAAACACAAACTGGGCAGAAACACCAAAAGCTTATCCAAGATAAAATACGTTCCGGTCACAAACATTGGTTGAGTCATATGGCCCAATATCTTGCACCGCATCACTTGACCTGGACTGAAGTAAAAAAAAAAAAAAAAAAACATGATTGATTTTTAAAATCGTTTGAGAGAGTCGAGGCCTCATCTGTGCCATTGGTCACCGAAGCAGTCGATCAGCGTTCAGATGATGACACTGCAAAAAAAAAAAATCAATATCTTACCAAGTATTTTTGGTCAAATTTCTTAGTACATTTGAAATAAGACAAAACTAATTTACAAGTAACTTTTCTTTAAGAAATACGAGCTTTCTTTAATTAAATAATTCACTATAGTTGATTTTTTTTTTTTTTTTAATTACCAGCTTCATTGGCAGATTATTTCACTTATAACAGGATATCTTTCCATGTTATAAGTGAAATAATCTGCCAATGGAACTAGTACATTTTCATCAATATTAAGGAATTACTGACTTAAGCAATTTCCTGTACCTTACTCAAAGTTTTTTTTAAAGTTGTCAAAAAATAAGACAAGCTTTCTCAGCAAAAATATTGAATCTTAATAAATCCTCGTAGTTCAAGAGTGCATCAATGGAAATGTTTGAATTTCAGGTGTCAGAAGTGGGAATAAGTCACCCACAATTAAACGCACATCGACAGGTTTCACAGAGTTTACATTTTTTGGAGCAGAGCTGGATTTGCATTTCAAACAGCATACACCTCATCTGTCAAATTAAGCCTATGCATTCATTTGCACAGCAGAACAGGGCGGCTTGAATCCAATCTGATTTATTGATTAATCAGCATCTCATTTCCACATCAGAGCTCGGCAGAAGAGCCGTGTCAGCACACCGGCTGTGGTTCAGCGTTTCTGGCCCTGCGTCTCCTTTCCGCTGTGGGGAATCTCATTTGCTGTCTGTAATTGATTGTTCATGATCGCCGCCATTGGCCTCATCTCATTTGCTGACCACATATCCAGGACTAATGATATGCCATCTGTTCACTTATGAGTGTGGCAAGTAGTCCCAGCTGGAATACCGCTGGTCATCCAGAACAGAAATCCCCATTCTCCTCAGGCCATTCATGTGTTCACTGCACAAAGCTTGAGAGTTGATGAGAAGAAGTCAAAGGCAGGTGGTTCACACAGATTTGATCGTCTTTGGACACGGGAGGAAGTATTCCTTTCGTAATATACAGGATTTTTATGGGTTTTTTTTTTTGTGATTTATAAGCTTCTAAAACGCGGGCAGAACTATGCAGAGAGCCGTGGTGCAGACATGATAATGGCTGCGCTGTGCTGCACCCGACAGCCTGCAGTTTTACAGCTAGACGAGAAGCCCTTTTACTGTGTGGTAGCTCAGCACCGACAGATGTGTTTACACAGCCTTTATTACCTGTCATTAACGAGCTGTCAGCATGTGCGTGTGGAAACAATTGAAGGTTTACCTCAGAGACGTGTGGGCCAAGGGATGCAGCTTTTAAAAGGTCTGGATGTGCAGATAAGATCTGAACAAAAGGCGAATCGCTGAACTGTGCCTTTAAGGGTAGAATGTCACACAGGCTCCAAATTCAGCCTCTTTTTCTTTGGCTATCCATAAAAAGTGACTGGGAAGTTCTGAAATGTTGACAAGCATATTCATGCACATTGGATAATGTTTTTTTGTGGGGGTTTTCAACCTATACAGATGATTGGGCCGACACCAATTCAGACCTAGAAAGACCTCCAGCAGTTGCTCTCACAAGATATTTTTATTCATCAAAACGTTTTAAGCGTTTTGTGGTTTCTGAATCCATCTTTATATGTGTAGGACAAATATGACTTCTGTAGTAAGAAAGGAGCAGAGAAACTGATATGAGTGAACACGATAGGATGTTGTGGTGTAAAGGAGACGGTGATAAAAATAGACACCCTTAGAGTGAAGCTTTGTTGAAGCATGTTTTGATTGAATTACATCTTTCTGTCTGTTTCACGCTGTCAGTAATTACGATGAATCCAATTGATCTGAAATAAAGTTCTAAGGTCAGGAGAAAGGTAAACTTTTCTTCAGAAATGATGAAAAAACAAAGTGGAAAATAGTGATGGAAGCTAACAAAGTGCTAGCAGAGACACTAAATAGGATTTTTCTTTTAAAATAGCATTAAATAATAAATACAGAGTTGCATGAGTTCAGCATTGTGGCTTTTCAATCTGGTCAGAACTGGAAGGACTCACCTTTGTCATGGGACCAACGTGGACCAAGCAGGGATGTGGCAGCGCCCAGATCAAGATGTGCAACAATCAGTTTGCCAGCCAGTCACAGAGCACCCTTTCCCTGCTCAGCTCCTCCAGACTAGCGGCAGCAGTAATTCGCAAACACGTAGTGGAACTGCGAGAAGGCGTTCCAAAGAGCTCATCCTACGAATTACTTTTCAATCCAACGCTCCTAATAACAATTGTAGCGGAGAAGAATCGATATCACGAAACACCGAAAGAGTAGGAGCTTCTTAAAGAGACAGTTCAAAGTCAAACTTCTTTTACTATATTTAGCATTTTTATAAAAACTGAAGGTGACGTAGCTAATTGATTGTGTTATATAATGGCTCTAAAAAATGTATTTTGCTGCCTCTTTAAGGAAATAGAGTGACAAGACATCTGCTTGTTTGCCGTTGAGAATAATAAATGTTTCAGGGACAACAAGAAACCCAAAAACCACATTCTAATATATTTAATAATTCCAGTGATGTTGGTTTTAAGCAAAAGCAACGCTGCACATCATCAACAATCCCACCATGCCCACAGTGAAACATGGTGATGGCAACATCATGCTTTTCTGTAGACATAACTACCGATTTATAAAGACAAAATATGACCTTGATTCTGTCGCGGTGTCTAAAAAAAAAGAAGAGAAATCTGGTGCAGTAAATACGTTTTCTAACTCCTTTTCCCTTAGTTTGGGGGCTAGGGGGCTTAAAATAAGAAAAAAATGATTGTAGAGGGCATGCAAAGGACTAAAAGTGTCGGTTTATTTCCTGCCTGTCCAGAGTTTGTTGCTGTTTCTGCTTGGCTGCAGTCTAAAAGCTTTGGAGAGGTCCACAGCTGCAGGCTGTAGTGTACCGTACAGACCACTGCAATTATAGCCCAGCATGTTGGCCAAGCCAACAACTACACTGGACACTTGCAGTGACTGTGTGTGTGTAGGGGGGTTAGCATAGGGGAGTGTGCGTGTGTGAGTGTGTGTGTGCATGTCTGTACTGTAACACTATGTTTAGTTATGGACAGCTGCCAGGGGAAGGAGAGAGCAGTAAGGAAGGGGGCCTGTTTGCTCTGGCCCTGCACCAAAAGGCTCCTCTGTTTTCCTCAGCTGGTGATAATAGATGGAGGGGACAGACGCACAGAAAGACAGGAAAGAAGAAAAAAAAAACAGTGAGGCTTGCAAAAGGTAATTAGAGGAAAGAAATATTTAGCGTTGAAATAAAAAGAAGGAATCAATCGTCATAAATGAAGAAGGGGACAATTCAGCAGTGGAACGAAGTCGGAGGTACAGTGGAGAGAAATATGGTCTGATCTGGGCATGACTGGCAGCTTTTAATCTAGAGTATCTTGCAAAAGTATTCACACCTGTTAAACTTTCTCACATTTTGACGTGTCACCACAAACTTATGCAGGGAAGAATCTTGTGACTTGGTGTCAACGCTAGCTTTCCTCCTGCCACTCTTCCTTAAAAGCTGCATTCATTAAGTGCAAAACTCACCATCGTCCTGTGGTCATGTTGTCTTTGCCCATTGCACAAGATCCCAATAAAAGTCACTGACGTTTATGTTTGTAACAGGACAATGTTGGAAAATGTTGTAGGGGCATGAATACCTTCACAAGCCCCTATTCTTTCAATAAGATGAGTCAGTTATAGTTTTCAAAAGTCACAATTCTTAAGCAGAGCACTGTATATATAATTTTAAAAGCTCAATGTCTTTGCAACAGGCAATGGTACAAAAGTAAAATGAAATACAGCTCAAATATATGAGGACCATCAACTTTGAGAGCCTTAAATGTAAAATCCAGCATGGCTGCCTCTTTCTTTGAAGGTGTTCGCTATGGTAATAAAGAACTTATAATTGACTCGGGTCCTCTTACTAAGCCGCCCGCACGCAAAGCACGAAAACATGTTGCTGCTTGAATCCATAAAACGCAAAGAAATAATTGACAGCCGTCCAACGTGTTTTTACCTAAGGAGATTTTAATGAGACGTGGAAAAGTATAGAATTTGTCGTTTCCAGGACTGGAAAAGTTTGGAAAACGATGTGTTTGTAATTTCTAGACTTTCTTCTCTATCCCATTGTCTAATAGCATCTTGTCCATCCATTGATCATTCATACATCAATTCGTCCATCTAAAACCTAACATACATGTGTTTGCTAACTGTACAGTACAATGTACCTAAATGTAATCAGTAATGATGCCTTTCCCTGCTGACTCTGATCTAATGTGCACAAGCCAATGATTGTAGCTACAACAGCAGCCATCTGCTCTTAGTGGGTAACAAACTGAGGTTAGCAGTTTCAATGGATTATTGCTTTGCACAAATTTCAATGAATAAACAAAAGGGTTTAGGTAATAGGCTGTAAATGACCTCAGTAAATTGTTTTCTTCCTGGTCCATTTACAGACTCTGTTGATTTCTATCAGTGTAATCGTTCCACACTCCATCTCATCTGACCTCTTTCTTCTTTTTGGCGTTTTAGATGCATTAAGTGCTATTATTAGCTGGGGCTCTTTGAAGTAGGCAAGCAACCACAACACACTGAGACAGAAATCCTGCCAAATAGCCTTTAGGAAGCCTAATTGCTGAATATTGCAGACACGCGACACATAAGTATACAGCCTTGCATTTCTGTAACAGAAGCTGAGCTGCCTGAGTTTAACATTTGTTTATCCCCCTGAGAGAGTTTGTCTTATCCTGCTGGAATATGTTCGCTATTATTCATTAACTTTTGGAAACTGATGCGTTTGTTTGATCATTTGAGAGACTTCCGTTCTTTTTCACGCAGTTTTACCTTACTGGCTCCAGACTTCTTTTTCCTTCATTTAAACTCATTAGTCCTCTTTCAAAAAGCGCCTTCAAGCAAGGCCTGAGAGGCAATCTTTCTGCATCAGTGTTACGTCTGAAACGAACAAACAGAGTGTGAAGTCGATCCGACACCAGCTGCGTTTCTGTTTAAACCTAGAATTTAGCAATTTGACATTTTGAAAATAAATTTGGTTCATGGAAAGGAGCCAATTTTGAATAAACTGGGTTTTTTTAAGAGGAAGTTTCTGTCGCAAGGATGAGGTGATTATTTTTTTGGTTGTATTAAAATTTGTTTGCTTTACAAAACTGGGAATACTTTTTCACATCATACGAATCGACAGCCAGATGTTGCCGCTGGAAACTTTGAAGAAGACGACTGGAAGTAGCTGGAGGATTATGGCATGGCATAATTTTTCATGACTTATTGCACAAACAAATTCATTCATGCGCGATTTTAATTACGTTTCTTATTTAATGGAAACACTGGGAATAGCGAAATTGTGTTTTTCGACAGCTGAATATTGACGTTTTTCACACATTTGTAACATTGTTTGCATATAGAAAGTGTTAGTAAGTGTTGCTGAAAAGAAGGACACACCTCCAAATTGCACCAAGTTTTTGAGAACAATGGAAGTCAATTGTATGTTATAGGTGAAATGTGGATTGGCTACTCTGACTCATTCCATCCAACAGTGCTGACAAAAACAACAATCGAAGGTCAACAAACTACTTCATTTGTTAACTTTGAGTTGGTCAAATTATAAACTTGTCGCGTTCAGATCAAATCCCAACCAGAAATGTATTTCGGCCACAAATCCAGCTGGTTCTGCTGATGGTGTGTAGTCTGTCTGACTTTATGTAGAAAGAGACGGGCATTCCACTGAGGGAACTCCACGAAGCTCACCCGACCGCAGTCAGACTTGTTTTGACTCTGCAAAGCGTCTACACAGGAGCCTGCTGACCTTTTCATCTGTATGAAACAGAAACAGGAGGCAGTGAAGCAGCCACCTTAGCTAATTGGGTCCCACATCTAACACAGGCTTCTTCAGTGATGTATACACCAGCAGTGTCCAACACTGTGGGCAGATCAAAGAGCCTAATTGATGGGATCCCTCTCTTGCTCTCTCTCCCCTCCACCACCAAGTATTGATTGCGAGGCGCATTACTCCGCTGGGGTAAGAGATAAAAGGGCCACGGCAGAATTTTAAGCATAATGGTTTGATAAAGCCGGTCTTTCAGTGTCTGAAACCGAATCACAGCTTCAACGTCAAGAGCGGATGGGAGTGAGGGCAGATTAAAGGGGCCGGTTCCTGGGGCTCAGTGTTTGTTGTTGTTCAGCTCAAAGTTTTCTGTTGACGATAAGAGCCGCCTCTGATCATCAGACCTTCTTTGAGAACTATTCACAGACCAGCTCATTATGCCCATCTGATAAAAAAAAATGTGGGAAAAAAAAGGCTGATTTGTGTTTTTATAACAAAGGATAAATACACTATCTGAATCCCAGTGGGTTTGTTTGCTTAGTTCGCTTGTCTACTTCTACTGGCTGAGCCACAAGTGTCTCTTAAGGCTGATAGAGTTTCTTGGGAGGCTTTAAAATCCCAACACTCTCGGCCTTTTGTTGGAGGATCCTGAAGAAAGGACAGCAAATCCTCTTGGATGGAGCAACGGCAAAGACGGGAACTGTTGTTGAGACTTAGGAGGCTGTCAGCTAATCATGAAAGAAACCTTCTGATTCACTGAGAAAGGGTGTTAGTCTTTCTGCTCCCCCGCTAATTCAGGGTGAGGCCTTCAAGGCCTAAAGAGAAGAGCAGCTAATGTAGAGCTGCTGCACCTTCCATCTTTGTTCCATAAGGATGTTTCAGTTGGTTTTAGTCGTTATTATCCATTTATTATCTATACCCACTTAAACTTGCAGGCTCATAGGGAAGCTGGGGCCTATTTTCAGCAGTCATCTGGCAGAAACACCTTTGACAAATCTCCAGTTCATCTCTAATGATTAAAGATAGTCTTTATTTCTCATTTCCTGTCTTCATTTCCAACACCTTGTTGCTCTTCCTAAATGGGCAGTGTTGTTTAAAATGGACCTTTTTGAGCTTTACATCATGTTCTAATGTTATTGCATCATCAAAAACGTACTTGAGGTCGTACTGAGGTCATTATCCGAGCAAGTTCTCAGTGAAACCCCGGTAAACATTTTGTTAAAGGGTAATTAGAGGAGCCATGTTGTGATGACTTCCTGAAGACGGTGTTTCAGAAAGAGCAGGAGCTTCTTAAAGAGACAGCAGCTCAATTTCAAGGTGTTAAATTACCAAGTCAAATTTCTTTTAAGTCATATCTGATACAAGTTACATTTTAATAACAACTGAAAGTAACAGCTACTTTACTGTGCTATAGAACAAAAAAAATGTGCTTGGAAAATATATAATACTGCCCCTTTTGTATAAAAATATATATATATGTCTCCAGTATATGGGATAATCAACACAAGCATGGAAAGCTTTCCATTCACTTTTTTTATTCAAATACAAAAGATATTTAAATATTATCACTTTCCACTTTACTTGCGCGTGGTCAGCTTGCACTTTATTTGAACGTTTTCACATTTTTCCAGCTTAAACCACAAACATTTAACCAACTCTGTTGGAATTCGAAGGTGTAGCAGACCAACACAAAGTCTAAAATGTCAGTGAACATTAACTGTCTGGCCTTTGACTGGACCATTCGAACACGTGGCTATAGCATTCCTGTTTATAGGATCAATGTTCTCCAAGAGGGTGCTCCGTCTCAAAGCTGGAGCAGATTGTCTTTTAAGGTCTCCATGTGTTCAGATCTGTTGATCTTTGTCCTGAGTGTAGAAGAGTCCACACAGCATGATGCAGTCAACACTATGTTTCACAGTTGGGATGGCTTTTGCGTGGTGATTTGCTGAGTCACAACCTAACATTGTCGATTTGTTTGTAGTGAGAATACAGAGGCTGTGAGTTGAAGCGAGAAATAACTTATTAGTTATTTTAATTTCTTTATTGGTTTGCCACATTTTTATGGGATTGTCCCCCTGCTTCTAACACTGCATCTCACCTGAGTTCAGTGTAGTGGGAAAAGTGGGAAGGGCGTATTATCAAAGCGGTTCTATGATCTGGCTTAATCTGGCTTTCATTACTTTGTTTGGTGCCAGAACCGTGTCCACTCCAGACTAATTACATACTTTAAAAGAGCTTTAATTCGGTGATCCGGTGTTGTGGAGGAGCCCGGTGAACGCTCTTTGGTTTGGGTGATGGTTCAAGCTGTGTGTGAAAGCAGTCGCTTTCTTTCTCTGTGTGGTCATGAGCCACACAAGTTGTGATCACTGTGTGCGTGTGTGTGGGTGGCTTTTCATTTGTGTCTGCTTGTTGTTTGTTCCCTTCTTGGTAATGGGGCTTTGTAACCATTTGTAATTTGATGACAGTCAGTTGTTGTGGTTTGCTAACTTTGAGTTGGTCAAATTATAAACTTGTCGCGTTCAGATCAAATCCCAACCAGAAATGTAATTCGTACTAATGATGGGAGAATGTTAAAGTACATTAAACATTAGAAGATTCATATTAACTTTTACTAGATTGTATTTTTATACATTAGACTTAAACAAGAGGTCATTTTCTGTAAGGCTGATGTCCTAATGGCAAGGCTGATGTTTACTCACCTGGAAAAAAAGTTTTGACCATATATTTGATCATCTAGTAAAAGTACTTTAGCTCTGATAATTCTCTAAAACATTTTTGTGGGGCTTCAAAAGGTCCGTTTTGGCCTATTTAAACTAAACCTGCTTTTTGTACATAAAGTTCCGCAAAGTGATACTTTTCTGTGATTTGTGGCTAAATGAACAATGTAAACCACATAATTAAATTAACTAAAGAATCATTTTTATTCCACCTCAGTATTCATATTTCTTTTTTGTTTGTTTGTTTGTTTTATTACAATATTAACATATTTCATTGGTATATTATTTTCAAAATGTAACACACTGTCGTAATTTTGAAGTTGGCAGAAAAAGTGGCATACATTGGTTCAGTTTTTTAAGGCATTTGGATCTGATATCCATAAATAAAATCAAGACAAAATACTTTAAACATACAGCAGAAGGTAGAGTGAAATAGTTCTCATCAAAGTATGTGTAAGGGAAGGCCTAGTCAAAGTTAAGAGGCCAAAATCCTATAGAGAATCAATTGTAAAATTTGGAAGAAAAAAAATGTTAAAATTTCCATCCAACCTGACTGAGCTTGAGCTATCTTTCAAAGAACAGATGAAAAATTGGTCTCCGTATGTGAAAAGCAGACTAAGACACAACCTGTCAGACATGACTGTAACTGCAGTGAAATGTGGCGCTACAAAACAGACTTTTCAGATCTTAATAGGTAAGAAAATTCAAACTATTTGAATATTTTTCTTCCCTTTCACAATTAAACACCGCTTTGTGATAGTAACGTTGAATACTTTTGCTGGCAACTTTAAGTACAAATTCAAATAGTAAAGCGTACATATCCTCTAGTGACGTGCGGTGAGGTTCATTGCTGGTGAGGCATTGACTTAATCATAATCAGATTTACAAATATAGACCCCTTGCGCGTTATTGTTTACTTAAGGAAATTCCGCGCATGCGTACAACGCTGGAGGCCAAAAGACTAGAATAATTCCGTTACCTCAATCAAACTTGGACATGTAAATGTTATTAATTTCGTGCTGTGCTCCACAGTAAAGGGAAAAACCGTTAAAGTACAACTCAAAACCACTTCTTTCTCGCTCTCTGTATCAGCGCAGCTATGAGCCGGCTCGTTACCATAGCAACTGACAACAACGAAACAAACAACCAAAAAAAAAACCACACTCAAATATTTGCCACACAAAGAGCAGAACTTTCAGTCTGTTGCAGTAGTTTGGTTTTAGGCTTAATGTTTATATTGTGATAATTAATAAGTGATTGCTGTGGTAAAAGGAGAAAACTATAAATATATCGCTACACTTCATGGCTATCTCCATGTCTAGCTCGCTGCTACTGTCTCTTTCTCTGCAGTTGTGGAGTCACAATGTCTGGAATCATGAGCGCCCCCTGCCATGAGGCAGGAGAACTGCCTGCCTCACCTCGAATCTGTTCTCTGCCGTTTCTGATCCCTCCTCAGCACACGAAACACGTTACACACACAGTTGGTGACAAAAAACACTGTACATTATATAAATAAGCTAAATTATTTAAATCAGTTCATATATTAAATGTTTTTAACCATTTTATTGGCGACGTACAGACAGGAGGAACATGCTCCCATATAATGGCAGCCAGTGCAGTTAGAGAGGTTGATGCTCAGCTCAGCTCGCTGCTGCCTCACCAGCTTTGCTTCTGAGCATTTGAATGGGAAAATGAGAAAATTCTGTGATTTTGAAGAAAAAATAATCAGAATTGGTTATGCTAAATGAAAAATAGGTACTTTATAGTAGAAACCACAGGGTGAAAATAGCTATATCAATTATTTTATCATTATGTATTATTTTTCCATGATAATATATAATGACCGCACATCACTGATATCCTCTAAGTGTAACAAAAGTTTAGTTTCAGGGCAATCTAACATTTGTTAAAATCTACAAAATGCACTTTAATGATGTGCAGCTTGCTACAGTAATCACAGCTGTGGAACCCAAAAACTGCCAAATGTTTCTGGGCTCCATAGCTGGCGAGGCACTGACTTAATCATACGATTTTCATTTTCTGTGAAGCTCAAGCTGAAATGTTCTTATATTTTGTTGTTTATGTGGCCCCGTCTTAAAAACAGTGGATGTTGAAAGTTTAAGTAAAAGTGAAACTCAGCAGGTACTTTTCAGCAGGTGGGGAAAGACCCTCATGATCATATTTAACACATTTCTGCTTGCAGCAGAAGTAAAAATAAAAGAAATGCCAAAGAATCGAATTTTGCAATTGTACGTATCATAACAGAGGCAACAATTTACTTCAGTAAAGTCTAGTGAGATCAGCACAGTGATGGCAAGAACATCTATATTAGATGCATTTTTTCCTCATGAGCCCAACTTTTATTTCTCGCATCCATCACATGGGGGCATACTTTGACCGACTGACGCTTCCTTTTCACCCGCTGCGGCGCACACAGACACACACTTCGCCACTCACACCAGACTTTCATGCAAGGGCGACACCCCCTCTCTTTTAAATGTACACAATCGTCATTCACTAGGCAAAAAACCCACGCACTCTGCATCCCCGTATGGATGGGAGCGCTTTATCAATACACACGCTTCCAACACACGCATGCACTCTTTCGCCTGCACACAAACAAGCACTTGAGCGAGGTTCCCCCCCACCCCCTCTGTTGACTCTCCGTTTTGCTGGTGCCACTTTGTGCAAAGGTTTTGTTGCTGGCTTCATAGGGAGCTGCCGGGGCCTGGATGCATTATGTGAGGGCCACAGGATGGAGGCCCGAGTAGAGTCCCGACATCAAAGGCATTAAAGAGTTTTATCTGGAACAGGTACACAAAATTTACAAAAATTATATTCTAATTTAGGGCATTTGAAGGGGTCTTTTTTCAGACTGGGATCAAAAAACTTGGACAACTTTTAAAAACTGAACACAGAGTCAAAGATGGAGTCAAAAGTGGTCAGGATTAAATACAGGTAAACACTTCCACTGCTATTAATAGTCAAATCCAATAAAGTAGAATATGACTAAAAAGTTTATGTATTTCAGTTACTCAGCTCACAAGAAAAACACATTACAATTATTGTATATATAATTCTCCAGAGAGAACTCTTTTATATATGCTAACATAGATTTAAAACAGCTATAGAGCAAGAAATGCTGTAGCTTGTAGCTTAAACATTAGCCTTCAGTATTTCTTATTGTAAGTCAGAAGAAATGCTGTAAGCTAATGTCAACCAGTACCTCGACACTTACAAAATACAAAATACGGTGTCAATTTAAAGGTCTAGATTTGTGCTGGTTTGTGAAGCATTTGTACCGCTATCATTCTAAAGATTTAAAAAAATAAAGTTTAAAAAAGGTCATCAAAGGTCAACCTGACCCCCAACATTAATGAAATCAAACACAATTTGTATTTTTTCTTCCATGTTTGTTCTAGTCTGTGCAGCTGAAATGTTTGCTGTACAGTTGATTGACTCAAAATTTGTTTGATTTTTAGTAAACATAGGAGGAAGGCTGGTTGACCTTCACTGACATCTGGAAACATTTATTAATATATTTCAAATGACAGTGGCACAAAGGAAAATTTTTGCCGCACAAACCAGCAAAAACGTTTAGTCTGTTTATACTATGGTGCTTGCTCAGGTTGAAAATTGTGGTGGAATGCCATCATTTTGGATTTCTCTTTATAAGTTTGGGAATGCACAGAGCGACACATGCTTGAAGTAAATTATACTTCTCATCGATTTGTGTCTCCAAATATCATTAGCCACGTTGCATACCTGCAATCAGCGGTGCTGTAATTGACCTGGGATGACACTTCAAGCGTAACCTTTCTGGGATGAGAGCAGGAATCATAGATCTCTCTGAGGTCGGAAGGTGGGTGGGGTGAGGGGGCGTTTGTTTTGGGGAGGGTTTTTCTTGGGTGACGGGGACGGACAGGAATGGGAGGCGTCCGTGGTATCTAGGAGCAGATGGCCTTCCTCTCCCTGCGTCTCCTTTTCGGTGACGTCCGCTGGGAATTGGAGAGGCCTTTAAGCATTCCTTTAGAGGCCAAAGACAGATAAGTGAGTTACGCATTTCGCCGCCATCTGGACTCAGACAGCGCCTGGCCTGCAGCTGACAAGTGCGTGCATGCACGGGCGTAGCTTGGTAGTAAAAAGGGAGGGGTCGGAGACGTTCCTGGAGAGAGAGCTCTCTCCTCCTCCTGAGTCGGTATTGTTAACCAGGGATGCTAACTTTTGGGAATGCCATTTTTGTTCCTCGTCATTGTGGACACGTTTCAGCCCATCCTCGTGCAGCTGACGGCGCCTTCATGGGACACAGCATCTGTTGTTGTTAAGCACGAAGGAAGGAGCCGGAGAAGATGGCAGGTCACCTCGTTAGGTCTGCCAGTTTCTCCCGTTCCCATCGTTCAGGCCTTTGTGCGCATTGTTGCCCGCAGTGTCGCTCTGCCAGGTCTGCTCTGTGCTTGACCTACAGCGTGTCTGTGTGTGGTGGTCTGACTCTTGATTCTTCACTTAAGCACAAAAACAACATTGTTCGAATGCAATTGTGTGTGCAGATGGAAGATTCATTAACTGTGTTAATGGATTTTTTTTATTGGTATTATTATTGTTGTTATTGTTAGTCCAACAGCTACATTTGATTGCACTTCTGGCAAGTTGTGTCACGTTTAGCCCAGCCAATAATAAAATAATCTTGTGAATGTTTTTGTGTTCACAGTTAAAGCTGCAGTATGTAACTTTTACAGAAATGTGTTTTCTTATATATTTATTAAATCTGTCACCATGTCATTACAGTATGAGACTGATAATCTCTGAAAAATTGAGCTCCTCCATCTCCTCCTGACCTTCTACTGTCTGCAGAAATGCAGCTGGTCAAAAACAACCAATCAGAGCCAGGAGGAGGGTCCTAGCACTGTCAATCATTCATGGTTTATGCGATGCTAAATGTGCTAATGGAAAACAAACAACTTACCGATCCAAGAAAACGGTTTATCCGTCGCCATTGATGTCTATGCTAACTAGCCTGAGCATTCATGACAGCCTCTGCTGAGGGGGAGAAGCTGTAGTTTAGCAGAAAGCAAAGGGACAAGAGTGTTTGACAGCGTTAAGACCCTCCTCGTTGCTCTGATTGGTTGTTCCTGACAGAGCGCCATATTTAAGAAGTCATGAGGTCTGTAGGGAGAAGGCAGACTAACTCGATTTTTCTCCACAGATTATCTTTCTCATACCATACTGTCACAACATAAAGATAGTTTTACCAAATATTTAAAAAAAAAAACATTTTCTTTTAAAAGTCAGACACTGCTACTTTAATGTCTTTTAGTTTTGTCAGAAGAGTTAGACTTCCAGCAAAGCACCGCTAGAGGGATGTGGAGGGAGATCCGAAAGAGTTGGTCCAATTCATTCAATTTATGCAACTAAACTCAAAGGATAAACTTCTGAATGTGAGGAAAACAATTACAGTAAAATAAAGAGAGAAGAATCTCTCTCTTATTGTTTTGCTACTTCGCTAATAGAAATAATAATGTAGTTAACGAAAAACAGAAAAAATGTAGTTTCTAGTAGATTGTTTTCTGGAGTGTATTTTAACATCTAGATTCAATTCATGTTTTCACTTTAAGTTTATAAAAACAAACTTAATTCTCTTTTCACAAAAGTGACTTTTTTCTATTTTGCTTGGCAAAATAACATTTCCCAACTGAACTTAAATAAGAATGAATAATGAATAATTATGTAACTTTTCATCCCAAAGAATCAAAGTTTCTGTGTCTCTTCAAAAGTCCCTTTTTATATAATCACAGCTGCATGCTAGCAGTCGTGAAACGAACCCTCTGACTCGTATTTGAGTCATATCCGACCTGCAGTTGTAATGTCTCTATTTCTTCACCGTTCTCATCCAACTATTCCTCTACTCCGATATCCTTACATAAACTTTTACAAGCGAGTTTGAGTGTGCACGCACACGTGCGAATGCTTCTGCAGGAATTAGCGCTGGTACGTGCCTGAGCGGGCTTTTCCCTGCTGTGTAATTGCCCCCGGTGAATCGGCCCACTGGCACTGCCCCGCGTGAAAAAAAATAAAAGATGTTGCTAATCCGCCGGGTCAAGCAGCCAACAGTGAGCGAATTTAACCCCCCGGACCGCAGCCACAAATTAGGAAGAGCAGACGAGACCCTGAGGCATTCTGGGAATTGTTGTTGACTGCCAACAGGTTTTCAAAAGAGAAGCCACAGAAAGGTGAAGATTAATAGCTGCCTGATGACCTTGGAGTATAGTTATAAATCTATGTTGCCATCACGTCCTGTCATGAAAGATCTGATGTTGTTTAGTCCAGGACACTATCACTGTCCGCACAACTTTCTGGAAGACATTCCAGTTGAAGGACCTCTGTGCTTCCGATTGCAAGTGGGATGACTCCAAAATCTGCCTCTCCTGGCTGCGGTCTGATGAATGATGCCCCTTTGTGGAGGCTGCCGTGGCCGGCCCTTTTCATCCCGACCAGGAGAGCAAGTGCGAGGCATGAATAGCATTAGTCCGAGTCAATGCACACATAGCGGTGTAGCCAGCCCTGAAAGCTCGGCCTGCTGGCCCTCCTCCCTCAAGTTTTATGAGCCAAGACGATTGAGGGAGAAGAAAAACTCTCCTGCCAATGGAGGAGAGCAGCGGGGACGGAGAGGCGTCACCGAGACGGATGGATGGACGGATAAAGCGGAGATAGCAGCCGCTCACCAGAAGACTCTCGTCCCGCAGAAGAATTGACGCGAAGGGGAACAGGTTTGCGGCGGAGGAGCTGAAAAGGATCCGAACAAAAGGAGGGAGGGTGGAAGAATGGTGGCGGAGGACTCGGGCTGTCAGGACTGGCGCTGGGACGGAGTTAGATCTCATTTCTCAACATGTCATCACGCTATCTGCATCTCCTCCGCTTTTCTCTACGAACAATTGCACGGCCACAATGGGACAGACCTCTTCCTGGGGAGCTGCATATGTTCCTCCGGCTGTAAAGCCGCAGCGCTCGCTGCAGTTCTTGATAGCTACAGTATGCGTGAAACCGCTGTAGGTGTTTCTCATTGTGCTGGTCTGAACCTGGAACCTCGTTGACCGTAGACCATAGTCAATTCTAAGTCATCTTCTGTCAGCCTCTGCAACGCCTTCAGTAACCACTCAATGTGCATTCTGTCAACCACAAGATATTTGGGGGATTGTATGTAGCGCATAACTATGAATTCAAAGGCAACCTATACATTGTTTCAAATGGTCAATATTTGGTAGAACCTACTGATGCAATTACAGCTGTACGTCCTTTTGGAAATGTTTCTACTCCTTTTACACATCTAGAAACTGATGTTTTTCTCAGATACTTCCTTGCAGAGTAGCCCACGGTTAGACAGACTGAGCAGAGAGCATCTATGAACAGCAATTTCTCAGTGTTGCCACAGATTCTCAAATAGATTCAGGTATGTACTTTGACTTACATGAATTCTCATCATCTTAAAACACTCAATCTACTCCCTGCTTGTATCATCGGGATTGACGTCTTAATCAGCAGTGAACTAGACTTTAAATTTATGACCAAACCCAACCATCAAGCAAATAATCTTGCGATTTCTGATCTGATTCTGATCTGATCTGGTTTGGGTTGAGCTCAGGGTTCTTTTTGTGAAACCTACAATGCAAACGCCACATAAATTGGCACAACATGATGTTGAGTTCATCTAAGTAGGGGAGTTGGCATCTTACCCTGTTGAGGAAAGAAAAAGAGAGAGAAGTTCATAAGACTATAAAAAGTGCAGCATGATAGACACAGCGCACCCACCCTGCTCCGCTCCGATCAATCACACATCCCCAGATGATTAGCCCTTGACTCACCCCCAAGTCCACTGTTGACTCAACAGTGGAACTTGACAGGTTCCACTGTTTACTCAAATTGTGGTCTAAAAACAAAAGTAGTAGAATTGTATTTAAAATCACATGTCGGGTTTCCTTTGGGCTCGAGATTATTAATAAAGTTAAATAGTCGTGTCACAACGTCTCTGGGCTCAGCTGGGTCAGGTTGGATTTTTTTAGGTCCAATCTAAAATGTAAAAAAATGTGATGCTCACGTGGCTGTGAGCTCAGAAATCCGCAAAGTTTACCAATTCAATGTGACTTTTTCAAATCATGTGTGCCAAATTTAAAACATCCCGTTATGCAAACTTTTTTTTTTTCTGTTTTGTTATATAAACAGTTTGCCAGGTGTGGATGGACAATTAGACTTCCTGTCACATCCTGTGTATAAAGCCCAGCATTATGCTAATATGACAAAGACGTAGCTAATATCATTAACAGTGTGTCTGGCAGGAGAGCCGGTGCTGCATTGTGCCAGCTGAATCTCTGTCATGGCTTACAGCGAGACTCTACAGGGGAAATGAATGAGCCATTGGTAATGTTATTAGTTACACCTGCTTTCCCCTCCACAACAACAACAAAAAAAAAATTACGTTTTTTTCAGCTCGGCGGAACAAAGAGGCCCGAATCTGTCGGGGAGCCCCATTACAAAAAGCAACTTCTACGAAGTCACATGAACAGAACCGCTATGAATATCTAGCGTCGCTTCTGGATATTTCGGGGGCTTGCCCCGAGGAATGGAGATAATGGAGGTCTTCTCTTTTTTTGGCGCCAGGCGGTGTTGACCTTGTCACCTTTTTGGGAGGGGGTAAAAATAAGAGCGGCTCCAAGAGAATGGAAATCTCTTGACTGGCAGTCCTTAAAAATGTTTCACTTTAAGTCAAATGTTATTTTGGCTTAATAATAAGGGAAGTGAAAGTGTTTTTATTGTAGTCCGTGTTATTATGATGTATATGGGGAAAAAGTTGAAAGAAGAGAAAAATGCCAAAGGGAATTTCTTTTTTGGAAAAAAAATGCTGATGTTGAACTGAGACACTTAAATCAGTTAAAACCTGATTTAATATTAAACCCTTCTTTTGAATTGCACAAGCATGGATGACGATATTTTTATGAAACAATTTCAGAAGCGTAATGAAATCTCCAAAGTCATTTTAAATGACTTTACGCTGTAAACCTGTGTCTGCTGTATTTCGCAGTGTTTCCATAGTTTCAGAAAAACTGAAAACATCCACAATGATATCTCTGTTTGTTGGGCTTCATAAAAGTGGGGAAAAGAAGTAGCAAAAACTGAAAAAGGTTTTATTACTAAATCATAAAGAGAAACCAACATATTTCTTTAAATGCTAAGTTATCATTAAGATCATTTTGTTTGATCTGGTTTGTCCGTTGGGTAAAATAATAATAATCACAAAACAAAAGAGAAATTTTGCATATGACCTGACTGTTTCAATTAAAAGGGGAAACATTTGCATACCAACTTAGGAGAAGACTTAAAACGTTTGTATCGAGCTTTTAGCCATTCAGCAACAATGCTAATGATTTCTAGCCAGCTTGATGCGCTAGTCGTTCTTCTCAACCCTGAGTGAGACATTCCTAAAGAACGGGTAGTGATGAAAAATGTTCAAAGAAAGGTTTACATGCCATGTTCTTACAGCAAATTTAAAAGTTTCAGATAATTACAATTCAAAAACTCTTGAACAGTTTAAGTCAAAAGGTTTATTACTGTTTCAAGATATTTATATGCTTCAGCTGCAGTTTTTGTTTATTTTTAATTTGGGGCAGGGAAAATGGATGACAGAAACAGTCAAGGTACTTGTTTGATATGATTCTACTGGTTTGTAAAACAGGGTAAAACTGCATCCTTATTAATTTGGTGGTTTTGTTATTGAGTAATCTGAGCGTGTAGGTTTTGAATGTGTATTAAGGAAGATAATACTGCAGCTTTGAACATTTAAATACGCTGCTGTTTATGAAATAGTTTGATTCATAAAATCTTAACAGAAAAACAAAGTGTAGGTATCATCAGCCAGACTAATCAATTCTCAAACCAAATGAAGTCAGTGCTTTTATAAAGGGATTGGGAACGCAAATCATTTCTGCTAGTATATATTTAATAAAACTGATCCAAAATAAATAGGTTTCAAATTCTTGCACCAATTTCACTAGTAAAAGTTTTAATGTTATTGAAGTAGGCCTGTCTCTAAACCCCACAGAGTTGCCATTCGCTTCATCACCTCGACCAAACTTTGTAAAACATCTCTAAACGATCTCAGTTTTTTTGTTTTATTTAATTATTATTTTTTTCTTTCTCCCCGTGCAACATTAAGTCTGATCCCCTTGATGCGTGGGGAGCGCAAAGCGAATTAGAGATCGGAGCGGCGGCTTGATTCACCCCCCGCCCCTCCTTCCTTTCTTTACCTCCTTCCTACTCCAACCGAGACCAAAGTCGAGATGCGGGCTGCGGGAGGGGGCCGAAACAGGGAGGGGTCGGAGATGCAGAAAGAAGATATTTGAAAAGCTGCCACGAGTTCCCTGTCACACCGCCTCCTGCGTGGATTGAGCCGTGCTCTTTGTTATCCACAGGCATGAATACTGAGTGGATGTAAAGAGAGGAAAAAAAGCCAAAGAGAGAGAGAGAGGAAAGAAAAGAGAAAGCGCTGGCCTCGCGTCTGCATCTGGTGGCCCAACTAGAAGTAACTTGACCTGCAGATTCTCTGCAGTAATTTCCCTCATTGTGGGAAAACGCTAAACTTTGCACACGCGGTTGATTGCTCTGTTTGGACTAATTTGCGTTAACCGTTACCAGACACCATGGTAACGGTGTAGGAGATAATTTTCCTCTGAGATGAATTAAAAATACTCCAGGATTTTGATCTAAGCGTCGCTGGTGGATGTTAACGACTGCTTTTCTTTGTTCGTTTAGTGAACTGTCTAATGGCTGCTGTTTTTGTGCACAAAACCTACTATTCTAATCAAAGGTTTTTAAAAGACGTAAACCTTTTACAAGCATTCCTTACATAATTCCTCAGCTTCATGATTTGTTTGCGTCATTATTTTTGATGAGCATGCAAATATATCATCTCTCACTTCTTTGCAAACTCTATTCATTCACATTCACAAGGAGACAGGTGTCCAACAAGCTGACGAGCCCCCACCACCACCAAAACACACACACACACACACACACACACACACACACACACGTATAATGCTCACACACACTCACATAGGAGTATGTAAACTTCCAGCAGGATTAAATAAGGATTATTTTAGGATTATTTTGGAATGTCATCCACATGTCTGAATTAATTGAACTGTTTAGTCCTTACTTTGTAGTTTTAATAAATAAGTATCTGCTTGAATAAGCATAAAAAAGGCCTTGCAGATGTTAAGCAGACTTTTTTTTTTCATGTTGCCCTGCAGCGTGAAAAACAACAAATCCTTGGTTTGCTCCATAGAAAGTCATTTAACCCGACTAATTTCTGATTTTTCCTGGGGTTTTTTTTTACAGCTGCACACCTGTTTAATATTTAAACTCGGTTCTAAGTCTAAACGTTAAAGCATAACCTGCAGCACGTCGTTTGAGCTTTACTGGTCCCTCTTCTTACACCTATGTTGACCTGGAGCCCAAAAGCACAGCCAGGCGTACATTATTCAGGTTCCCGTGCGCCACTGAAATACTCAAAATTAAATGTGGATTTTTATTTTTTGGTTATTTTTTTAAGAGCTGGAAAGGGTAAAGAGGGGGGTCAGGGAGCTTTAACTCGGTGACAAAGCCTCATTTGCAGGTCAATGCGATGGCACACTCGCCTCTCCTCTCCATCCAGCTCTCCTTTGTTCCCAGTCGCCTGTGCCGATGCCAGATGGTCATGGAAAATGCTAATTCTCCCACACACACCCCAGGCCCTTACCCCTCCTCTGGCCAATTTTCCTCCTCTCTATATTTAATTGCAGTCTTCTGCAGACCGTCCCGGTAATTACGTGCTTCGAGTGGAAAACACGTCCCTGAAATCGTTTTTTAAATTATTATTATTATTGTTATTATTGTTATTATTTTTAGTTACTACATTTGCACAAAACCCGAACGCTCAAACGTCCAGTGTGGCGTGGCTTTTAATATTTGAATGTATTTTTAGCTCCACTTGATTTTGTGTGTAAGGTCAGGACTTTCACCTGTGTTCAAATGAAATGCATTTCAGCACGGTTATGTCAGCTTTTCTTTTTTATTTATATGTTGAAAACAATGCATTGACCTGAAGGGAAGTTTGACTTTTTTTTTTTTTTTTTTACAAATATGTCAAAATAATTTTTGATTACAAAATTTTAAAACTAAAGCTAAAAACTCTAGTTCGTCTTGCTCGATTTTCATAGCATCAGATTTATTCCAAGCTCAAATAATCAAAACGTAACCCTTGCTGTGTCTGATTGTGCAAATTTAAATGCCTAATTAAGGTGTTACTCAGCTGTTCCTGCTCTTCTGAAAAACCTTTTCCACTTACTGTATATTCTTACAGGAGAGAAGGAGAAACCGTTTAAATAAGAACGTAAAAAGATTATAATTTTGCCGATGACGCTGTGATGTAAGCCAAAGGTCATACAGGGGGCCCTGTGGGGCCCATGAGACTGATTCTCCCCGTCAGCAGCTGCTTGTACAATGATGACCCATTGTCGAAGACATGTTTAATGAGCTCTGCATGTTCGCTGTCATCTCTTTCCTTTATGTCCATCATACTCTTATCATGCGCTCACTGAATGAAGTTATAATGGTCCGACGGGCCTTTGTGGAGCTAATTTAGAACCACACGGCTCCGTGCGTGTGAAGCGGTCCAAAAACAAACGACGGTCTCGACCGGTTGTCTGAAAGACAGCCCGGGCCCTACAAATTTATTTCTGTTCGGCTTAAGGAAGAGCTTAGCGAGTTGTTTTTCAGGCCTTAACCTGTGAACCTTCCCAGAATGGCTCAAACTCGAACCCTTCTCAGCAAACGAGAGTGCCTTAAAGGTCCTATTTACTGGGACAAATTTTATATAGTTACACAGCTGCAGGGACAAATAGGGGAAGATGACCTGTTTAGCACCATGGAGGGGCATGAAGGGAGGAGTCGGGTGGGGCTGTGCGGGGAACTGAATCCGCCTGAATGTGTCCAGTCTCCGACACAGCGGAGACTTCATTAAAGTAACACATAAACAGCTGTTGTCTTTAACATGTAAACTATTGGGGATCTAAAACTGAGCTGAATGCGCCCTCGGCTCCCCCACAGGCATATGGGCGTTAATTAGCTGGATATAGCCATAGATTAATTATAATATTTTTTCTTTGCCCATTGGTATCAATGGAGGAGCCAGACAAAGTGTCCTTTGTTCTCTGACGCAGGACATTCTGTGGCTGGACTGAATGGGTCTTGGCTATGTCTACATGGATTTGCCATATGGCAACAAAAAGGAAAGAATGGAGCCAGAGAGCGCTTTGTGTTGGAAATCAGAACAAGCTCCCCGTCACAGCCTACGGCTGACAAAGTCACCATCAAAAAGTCTCCGTTTCCATCCAAACATTCGTGTCATACAGTCATGGGAGGGCCATGGGGGGGTCTGGAGAAAAATTATGAAATATAGCCCCATATTCGCTTTGTGTGTATTGACGGGCAGCCATGCATGGATACAGCCATGGATGCATGCATGCAAGGGCCCCACGTTTGGCTTCTTTCAATTAAGGGTAAACTTGCAAGTATGACCTGTTGAATGGTCTGTTTCAATGGACGAGCACCATTACAAAGACTAGTAGTTTTCTTTTTGCACTTTCTGGCAGGTGGCCTCCACGCCCGGTGTATCCACAGCGGGGTAAACAGAGTGCGTGTGTGTGAGTGGGTCCTTTGGAGGGCCTTGTCGAGTGCGGGCTGGATGTGTGTGTGAGTGTGTGTTTGGGGATGGGGGCAGTGGGTGGGTCTTTGCGGCGGACAAAGCGGGGATCCAAAGGCAGCTGCTGCTTCTTTACAAGGGGCGAAAGGGCCTTTAAATCTGAGCCTATATCCCGCAGCTGCCATTAGGGGTTGCTGCGTCTGAATGCGGGTTTCCCCCCGCAAAGGGTCTTTGGGTTCGTGTGAAGCGGATCCACGCAGACAGAAAGTGGCTGCATCACTATGGGGGCACTTGATATCTATATCTGTGATGGTGACGGAGAGCCAAAGGATGCGATAAAACACTTTACACACACGTTTCAGGTGGAGATGCTGGTCGTTTCACTCCTTCACAAATTGCCTGGCAGTTTGGATCGTGTAGACTTTCTCCAAACACAAATAGCGTGGTCAATTTGTACCTGCAGGGGTTTGTTCTGTTCTGGTTTTGGCAACCAAAGATTTGAAGCCACTGATGAAATGTGGTTTTATTAATTAAATATCAAATGTATGAGAAGAAGATCTAGAGTTATTTTAGAGTGACCAGGTTTCAGAGCTGCTGTTTTATTAGTTTTCTGGCTATAAATGTAAGTAGGGTTGATATGTATATAAAGTCCTCAGAAAGTAGCTGCTAATTAACTATTAGTAGTTAATTACTACCCAAGAATGTAGAAAAATTATTAAAGTAATTTTTTTAAGTGGATAAGCAGTAAATGGTGACACTCATGTAGAGACTTTAAAAAAATAAAAATTAGCACTTACCTTCATAATTTATTCAAAAATTTGTACTAATGCATTATTAGTACTATATTTTTGAACAGGCATTCAGAAATTGTAGTTACATTAGGAAGTTTTTCAAGGCTTATTATCTCAAATCATTAAAGTGCATCATGACAAAGACAATACATTACTATGCACTGGTTTAGATTGGTATAAAATGTTCAGAAAATACATTATTAATTTATAGGATTTACTCATTTTAATTAAGACTGTAGCATTCATACTGAAACACTAAGCAGAACATAAAGCATTTTTCAAAACAAACTACCAAATGCTTTGTCTACAGGGAAGCCTGAATTGATCCAGAACCAACCAGGCACAAAACACAAACGCTCTTAAAGGTTTAATTTGAAGATGTTTTATTTCCCTTTTTTTTTTTTCTTTTCTTTTTCAAAAAATTTACTTAGGGCACTTGTATGAAAAAAATAAAATAAAACACACCATATAACGGCTCAGACACAAAGAAATGTAGGTTTTTTTTTTAAAGGCTTAACAACTATTGGGAAGCTACGAGATTGCAAAACACCACAATATCTTTAAAAAAATACAGCAAATAAAATAAAATTGAAAATTGGCAACAGACTAAAATCAGCAAGGCATTTGACAAATAAAGAGAAACATAAATAACTTATAAGTTAGAATAAACTTAACAAATATACATTTACAGGGAAAAAAAATAAACAAAAACACAAGGACTAGAAATAAACAAACGCTACTGTCTCTATAAAGCTGTACACTTTTGGCCAGTGTAGAAGATTTTCTTTTTCTCTAGGATTGCACAGATGTTAAAACATTTAACACTGTCGAGTGGCTGTATGCAAAAGCAACAATGAATGCTACATTTGTACTGGATAGAAGTAATCCAAGCGAAACGTTGCTCCCTTTTATTTTCCTCTTTCTTTCTTCTCGTTTTAGTTTTTTTTTTTTTCCTTCTTCCACCCACCCGCCCCTTTGAGTCCCCAAACCGTTCAGTCCTGAGAGGTGCTGCGGGCGGCGTCCAGGCTCCGCTCCGCCGGGGCTCACCGAGGCCTGAGCCGGCGGTAGTAGCGGGGCTCCCCCTTCTCTGTCCCCGCTTCTATTCTTCGCCTCCTCGGGCGGCTTGAAAAGCGGCTCCCGGTGCGAAGGAGTTCTCAAAAACGCGTAGGGAAGTAGTGCAACAAAAAAAAAAAAAGTGTAAAAGAAGAAGAAGAAAACGCCACCTAAGGAGGAAATAAAATAAAAAAACAGATATAAGATTCAGTTTTTCGACGAAATAAAGAGCATTTCGTTTCACAAGAAAAGCGGCGAGTCAGCTTTCCACGGAAAGAAGAAGAGTGACGACAGCGAGGCGTCACCCCTTCTTAGCGCAGCGTTTTCCCGCCACATTGTGACGCACACATCCCCCCTCCCAGCCCGCTGGTGTTACTACGGCTACTACTATCACTGGAGTTGCTCCTGTGATTTCACCACCAGCTCTCTCCCTCCCCCATCCCCCACGTCCACTCAGCCAGCCGAGATAACGCTGCTGTCTGGCTCAATCACTCGCGGCCACATTATTACAGAATATATCACAAATGACCGGCTATGTGCTACACTGTTGCAATTTGAAGAACTGGAATTAGCGGAAGAAGAAAAGAAGCGTGATTGCTGTTAATAATGTGGGAGGTTAAATGAACGTTCTTACGTTCAACGGATCCTCTTTCGCGGAGTTTGTTCCAACGAGATGGGAGACTTGGAGAGTCTGTCGGCAGCCTTCTTTCGTTTCACGAAGAAGTCTGAAAGAGATTATAATATACATAAGTCACAGTAAATAATGAAATTAAAATGGCTTCTCTGGGGTTTTTTCTTTCCCCTAGTAGGTTAAGAAGCCCCTGTAACTACCTGTGATGTGCGTGTTGCTGTCATCAGCAGCAGCAGCCGACCTCTTGCGCCGAACACAGGCAACCTGTCTGCGAGTCCCTGAGATCCCTGTGACCGGCCGGTTCTCCTGATTCACCTCCGCCGGGGTCTTGGAGCTGCTTTCCCCGTCGACGCCGTGGTCGCTTTCCGGTACCGCTAGGCGCTCCATTACATCCCCGTCGGAGCTCTCCGACATAACGGATTCCGAGGAGGGCGTCTGCTTTACGGGCGTCGCCGGGACGCGCGTCCTGCCGCTCTGCACCGATTCCCGATAAAACGCTGCCGTCCTCTCCGCGGGCATCTCTTCCCACTCGTAGTCCCCTTCCAGCGGGGTGTTGTCCTCAAAATTAAAGTTCCACCTCTGCCGGTCCCGCTCGGAAATCTCCCGCAGCTTGGCTTTCACATCCCAACTCAGCTCGTCGTGATCCACCGGCCCGAAAAGGCTGCGGCACACGCCGGTGCGCTTTTGGAGAGGGAAGGTCCTGCGGGCCACCAGCCTCTCCAGCGCGCTGCTCGATAACTGGACGTGGGACATCTCCGAAAAGAAGCTCCAGGTGTTGGTTTGGTTGTTGTTGTTGTGTCGTTGCGCTGCAAGTGCGTGTCTGCTTGCCCCCCTCGTTGCTCAGTTTAAATGTACCTCGGTGCCGTACGCCTCCCCATTTATAACCTCCCAACGTGTCGCGTAGATCCAGAACTTCCTTCATTGGCTGACTGAAACGCCAACCCTCCCCGAATACGCACACAGCCCTCACCACGATGTCCCCCCGCCGACTCTCCCGTTCTTAAATCTCCATTTCTTTTCACGCATCAGTGACTCGGTGTGTCCGAATTTTTGACATTTCAAGAGTTTAAAAAAATGGCCAATACAATTCCTGTCCAATAATTTAATCCCAAATCGACCTGAAGATCTTAGATGCAACCATAGTTACAACTATCTTATGAATCGTTTGCTTCTGGACAGTCTGAAACACACCTGCAGGTTATGTCCCATGTCAGTGTCCGACACACAAGGGCCCCTTATCTTTCAGTCCTCCAGCAAACAATGAGCGCTTTGGATCTGCAGAGATGTTGCATACAGATGCAACCTTTGCCGCAGCTCCCATACACCAGGTCAGACAGCGCAATATCAGGGGAAGATTCTAATCATATAAATAAAAAGTTGAAGTCTAAAATCTCTACTGCTGCTGTTTTACGCATATGTGAAAGTACTGTATTATTATTATTTATTTTATTTTTATTTATTTATTTATTTTTGCCTTATTTTAACAAAAAACAAAACAAACAAACAGCTTACGTTAACTCTGTCTGCACATAGCAGAGTCTCTCAGGTCCCAGCAGAGAAAACTGACAACGCCTTTGCAAGCAAGGACGGATGCACAGCGACCCTTAGTGGTAAGAAAATGGTACTGCAGATTGAGCAAATAAAGCAACTTTGAATAATAATTTGTGGACACATTTTCTTGTGCATATTTCTTCCTTCTTTTTGGTTACACCTGTTTGTTCCACAACATCATACCTTTTCAAAAGCAATATGAGATTTAACACTTTTGTGAACAGTGATTTAATTTATCAGCTGAAACAAGTTACCAATATGACATGATTTGCAAAAAGTATCATGATTATTACTTAATTATGATTAAACACATTTTTTGAGGAGCTGAGTTCTATATCACTAGACACACCGAAGCCTGATTATTGCCATTCTCACAAAACCTAGAAATAACTTGCATAGAGCTTGTCCGGTACCATAGAGACACCCCCCTGATCTAAAAACATCTCTAGAACAGGTAAGTAAGTCACTGACATCTATCAGCCTGAGATGGATTACAAAGTCATTTTGGGGGGTTTTGGCAATCAAGTCCACCACATTGTAAAGAGTCATCCAAATATGGAGAGAGAGTTGCCATCTTACCAAAATAAAGTGTGCGTCCCAAAGGTCACAAAAGAACCAAAGCAAACAGCTAAAGAACCACAGACCTCACTTGCCTTCAGTTTTATAATGCAATACTAAGAAAGAGAGAATGTGAAAGAATGGGACCCAGGAGAGAGTTTTGTGGCAAAAGCCAATATAGAGTTAAAGGAACACAAAAACAAGTCTTACATTACAACAAAATAACATCATACCAACAGTCTAACATCATGTGATGATTAAGGCTGCTTTAGGATCTGAAACAGTCCAGAATTATCCTGGAGGAAAAATATGTGCTATAGCTCAGGACAATGATCGTACATTTAATGAACTGAACTTTCCTAGAAGTCTGCCTCAAAATAACTAAAAGCCTTGAGTAAAAGTTTTGGAGGGGCCTTTTCCGGAAACTAGTTAGTACGTTCAAACCTAAATCCCAATGAGATGTGGTATGACCGTAAACACAGAGACAGAACTTAATTTCTTACAGAAATTAGATTAACCAGATTCTAAACCTGAGCTAGGACTTTTATGGCAGCAGGTAGAGTGTAAAGATAAAAGGCCAGAGACGGGTTTTTTTTTGCTGTTTTGTTGAAACACACGGCGGTGGGAGATGTCACTCACATCACACGGTGACGTCATATGACAAGACTTCCAGCTTGTCAGTGAGCGTTATGGCTTCCATGTGAGTGTCATCAGAGTCACATGCGTGGAGACAAGCACCGTAGAGAGGAATCTCCTTGTGAGGAGACTTATCAGCGCTCACTGCTCAACAACAGCTCAGCTGAGTTGTCATCATGTGACGGTATATGACTGTGGGCAGGTGATGCAGTTTGAGACATTTTCTTAATGCCAAATAGTACAGCTCTCCAATTGTCGTGGTTAAGAGAACTAATAAGTTCCTGTAAATTATTTATCGTAAAGCCTTACAAAAATCTTAATACCGCTTAATGTTTTTGGACGTTGCCACCATAAATCTCAATGTGTTTTCTTCTAATTTTACTTGACAGATGAGTATAAAGTAGTATATAATTGTCAAGTAGAATGAACATTATGCACGTATTTAGCTTTTTTGTTGTTGTTTTGTTTTGGGTTTTTTTACAAATATAATACTTAGAAGGTGAATGTGCATTTGTGTGTATCCCCACCAAAAAACATCTCACAGAGCTCTGCGAGTGAGGAAGTTTCACCATTTAATTCAAGTGTGTAGGACAAGGGACATTTGTCAAAGTTGCAGGACTCTGGCCCTTGAGAATACTGTTTCCTCAACAAATGCTGGTGCTTACAAAAGTGTGGCAAGAATACATCCATTGTTGAAAAAAACAACAACAACTGTGTGATCTAGGATACACACCAAACAAGTGTTGTCATCTTCTGGTCAGAAGATAACAATATTGCTTTGGTCAGTTTTGCTGGTTTAAAAGTACTTATAAATAATTTGCTTGGTTTGGCAATATTAAACTTTTTGGTTTGCATGCAAGTTGTTGTGTTTGATGGAAACCAAAGGCAACGCACTGAAAGCACCCACACAGTCAAACATGATAGTGGCTGCATCATGCTGCAAGGATGCTTTTCTTTCAAGCAAATCAAATGTTAGAATTGAAAGGCCAAATCAAACATCTAAACGTAAATCCAAACATTCTGGAACGTCACATTGTGGCTCAAGTGCTCCCCCTAATGGCTATTAGGTCAAACAACAACCGCTTAATCTTTGCCTACTGAGAACAGTGTATCATCCATCCGACGTGGTAACTTCACCTTGTTAGTATAATAGGTTTTTATCAATAAAGTAGTATCTTAGTAAGGAGATCATAAATAACTCAAGCTGATCTTTGTTTCTCACAGCTTCTTTAGTTTTAAGTTGGTTACTGGTTGGCTTAATGAGGTGGGAGGATAACACCTTGGTTCCCCAGGCAAGGCTGTCTAAAAGAGATACTATCAGCCGTAAAAATGCAAGGAGAAAGTCTGCACTCATTATGTTTCAAAGGGGGTGAAGGGAAGGGAGTGATTTTGGTGTTTTCAACAAAGCAGCAGGTGCGGTCGGTCTGGAGTTCTGCTGTGATCATTGACTTCTTTAAGCCGGGTGTGATTCTTTCATCTTGAAAGCACACACATGCTTAAACTTAAAATTGCTTAACTGGCTCTTTGAAATGCATGGAAACAACCAGAAGTCTGGGTTCTGGCCGAAAACTCCCTCTGGCAGAGGGAGTTTCAGGCAGAATGCTGATGGATGAGTTGGGCAGTGACCAGCAACAGGTTGGTTGTGTTCATTTGAACCGAGTGTGCCTGTTGAATGTCCGATGAATTAATGTGAGGCCTAAAACCAGTGTTTTAGATTTGTTGAAGGAAAACAAAAGAAAATGTGCACACAATTTGGAGGGTAGAGTTAGTAGGAGTGGTGCTTATGACAAAACATTTCCAATTTTAGTTTAATCAGAACACACGACATGTCTTCAGAAATGAAGGCCTTTGTCCCTGAGTGCATCTTGCAAGGCTTTTTGTGTTACTTTTGAAGTCATGGCTTCTTCCTCTCTGAGTGATACTTGCATGTAATGTTTGAACAGATGAGTGATGTGGCACCTTCATACACCTGTGAACTCTTCCCAAAGATGAACCAGACTTGTGCCAGTCCATGTTTCTTGTCTTTGTTTTCAGACATTTACAATGCCATGGCAACATCAGCTTGGTTTTTCCAATTGTTTAAAGGTATTGCAATCTTGGTGTAAAGCTCTGTACTTTTTTTTTTTTTTTTTTTTACCCCATATTCTGGGAATTAGTGAATGAATTAGTGTGACCTAATGAGAAAGAATAAAAAAAATGACTGGGTGACATTTTATGAAGTCTACACCTTTAAATCAGGTTATTGTTTATTTTGGGATTTGTGGTTTTCTTTGCGTTTCACGTGAGCTTTCCTCTTTCGTAACAGGTAATTTCTTGGGTGATGTTTGTCATCTCCACCCCAGACATGGACCATTCACCTGAACAAACCGAGCCCTTTAATGTTTCAGACATTATGCAGGCAGGACTGCTGAGCGCTGCAGGAGGTAAATAAATGGAAAATTGCTCACAAAAAGCCTACAGCCTATTGTGAAACCTAAAAAAAAAACATGCACTTTCTGCATGCTGCTTGTAGGTTTAAAGCAGAGATGTGACGTACTCAGATAAACCAGTTGTCAAATTACTACACTCCTCCAAATCATGGAAACAATCATTCATTAGGCATTCTGAGCATTATTAATTTCAATCGGCTGCATAAAACTCTGTTGTTTTTGAAGGCAAACTATGAGAAAATCCTCAAACTCTTTAGTCAGTCATTTACCTTTAAAAACTGAGGTTTTGTGAATAAAAATGTTTAATCTACAGTGGTTTACAAGATAATGTCTACCCAGTGTTCCTCTTTGCCTGAAAAGAGTTTTGGCAACCACATAAATGCTTTTCATTTTAATCTTTAACTTTTGTTCTCTTAAACTCATGCACCTATCAAAGCAGGGAAGAAGTAAAAACATCACATAAAAAAGGAAAGAAAGTCACCAAATTTAAAGTACCTTTTAAAAACGAATCATTCCCCTTGACAGAATACATTTTTGTCAGATTACTACCACAATCGCCAATGTATTTTAGTGATATTTTAGTTGCGCTTTAATTTTACAAAGAAAAAAAATCTGAAAGCTAAATGCAGATATATTTTCGTTATAATATATGTATTCGGTGTTTGTTTTAAAAACAACTCAAGTAAGTAAGTACATTTATTTTATTTTATTTTGCGTGTTTATTTCTAAAGGAGGCGGATATGACGCTATGCAAATTATCCAATTACAGCCATGCTAACAACTTGTAGCAAAACGCCGGCTTAAAGCGCCTCTTTTCAAACTGCAGCTCAGACTCAGCGCAGTCCTGCTCAGCTCTTTGTTACTGAATGTTAGCCACTCACAGACTGATAATACTGAAAAGTTAATGTTCCTCGGTAAAGCGAGGCTATACTGCACAGGCAAGTCGGCGAAGCTGGACTTCCGAGTCGAATGTCTTTATTTTCATAATAAAACCATTTCAGTTCGTAATCAGACGCACAGAAAGGGCAGACGAGCTTCCGAATGCCTGTCAAATCGCGGCCATTTTGTGAGTGGCATTTTTCATGAGACGCTTTAAAACAGTTGTGAAAGACCGTAGCTTTTATTGTTTACGCTGTATGAAAAGGCATCTTTGTGTTTGACAATAGAAAAGAGTAAATGTTTCTTGTTGTCAGTTAGGATTATCAGAAGTTTATACTTTCTAAATGCAGAGGGGTTTCCTTTTTTTTAAGCTTATACACACTACATTTACCACACCACTGAATAACTTGGGACAGCCCAGATGATGATATCATGGCAAGCTTCTGGAAGGCTAATTTACAACATTTAAGTTGTAAATTAGTGGATGCATCTTGTGAGGAGCTTATAAAAGAGCGTTGTTATTCACAGAGAAACTAGTTCTGACACTAGCTGAAAGATCACTCAGAAAGGAAGAAGCCACTACTCCAAATACAACATGAATAACTAGATTATAGTTTGCAAATCCACTTATGAAGACATGGATTTTTGAAGACACGTTGTGTTGTCTGACGAAACTGAAATAGAACTGTATGATCAGAGTAACAATTGTAGGAGAAAAGGAATTGTATACTTCAAGTGTTTCTTTCTCTTTATTTTAATGATCATGTTTTACTCCCAAAATTCTGTTTCTCTAAATCCAACAATGGAAGTGAGCTAAAGGGCTGTAACAATTTGAGTAATTTTCAAAAGACAGGTACTTCTAAGTGTAATATTACTGCACCATACTTTTTACTTCTACTTGGTTATTATTAATGTTATTTTATTGTTATAATATCATAGTACAATTTCTGGCTAGGCTACCCCCTCTAACTGCTTCCCTGTGTGAATAAGAAGGGTATTGTAACCAAACACATGTTTCTTCCTGAATTTGTTGTGTAATGACCTTATTCATTGTTGTTCTTTTATATTCAAAATATCAGAATTTGCACTTCACTTTATTCAAACTACATCAGATCACAGCATATTGGAATAACAGTACTCTTACCGTGGGAAACCACCTCTCACAACATGGCGCCCGCCCCGACGTGTCACTTATAAAACCGGAGACCGAGGGTCTTTTACTCTGAAGAGCAATTACCGGAAACGCCTTTGTGTTTCAGAGCATGTGATTGTGTGCGGCGCATGCAGTTGATTGTCAATGCTTGAGCGACTCATCAGTGGTTCTGCCTGTTCGTGCGGGTACAGCCGGGCTTTAAACAACTTTTTTCATTAGTAGCAAAGCTGTTTTCGACATTTGCTATAATGTATCGAGTGCTAGCAGTTTCTGAGCTCACCCGTAAAACAGCCCGTAACCACACAAATTAACCCAGCTGGTGAGTAATCGCAGCTACATTTCAAACGCTCACGAGCGGCTAGCTAATAAATGTTCCGACTCCTTTAAAAAAAGACACATAAATTGTGAAACGCTGTCTTAAAGAAGTGTGTTTATACCGGCTGGTTAATTAATAACAGACCTTTTAGTTGGCTAAGCCTCCTAGACAAGGTCAGACATTTAAAAATAGCCACCAATAGCTAACCAATCTGTGTGACATTAAAGCAGAGCTTTGATTTGTTTATTAGCTTCTGTCCTTCAGTTTAAAATCCTCCCAGCGTGTTTTGGAGGAAGTCGTCACTGCCGACTGTCTCGGAACAGATGACATTTAAATAGTTTGATGAAAGTAAGCGGTCTGCCTGTCTGACAGGTTCACAACCGAACGGGACGTGATTTTCAGGTTGTTTTTTTGTTTTCCTTCCTGTTCAAGTTACGTGGATTTTTCTCCGGCCACCTCAGGATGCTGGCAGCCACCTGGGTGGGGCTGACGCGGATCACAGAGACCAGGAGCAGATCTCAGGGATAAGCCGAACCGAGCCGGATCACTGCTCCTCTACTTCGTCTTCTTCTTCTTCCTTTTCTCCCACCCACCCTTTCTGTTCTTTGAAAGCAAAGTGGGCGGCTTTCGAAAGGGTGAAAGCCGTCACCCGACCAGCCATGACCAAGTCCGAGACGAAGAGAGGCGGCGTGTCCGCCGGCAAGTGCGCCGGCGCCGCATCCGCCGCCGAGCAGGTCAACAACGGCTCGTTTGACGTGGGCTTCCCGGAGCCGAGCCCCGCAGCCAGAGCCAAGGTGCTGAAGCAGACGTCCAAGGAGAGCCTCCACCGGAGGAACGCGGAGTGCGAGGTGTACGACGACGGGACCAACACCTTTTTCTGGTGAGTGGGGGACCTGAGGGTGTCACGACCACCTACCCACAGGAGGGAGGAAGGAAGGAGGGGGTTTTGAAGCGAGTTTTGTTTTCTAATGCATCAAGGTTGTCTGAAAGTCAGCCCCAAGTGACCTTCGTTTATTCCAGCACAGCTAGAGCTGAATTAGTGGGTTTCCTCACACAGACTCACATTTTCCATCCAAGCTTACCTACTAGTGTCCCACCCTGCTTACCCAACACAAGATGAAGATGGCAGACTTCATACAGACAAATAAACCTTAGGTCCTGTACTGCAGGTGGTGGTCTGTGTAGGCTGGCAGCGGGTCTGGGAATGTGTCATTCCCTCCCTGCAGCAGTTTTCTAGGAAATCTTCAGTGTGTCGGTTTAGTGTCTTTGGTGGCGGAGGTAAGTCACATTTCCATGTCACAGCATTGTGACCTCTTACATCAGCAAGAATATTTAGTGTTTGACTCGACTTGGGCTGAAACAAGTGATCAGATTTATTGTGATTAATCGGTTATTGCAAATTATTGCAATAATTCTCTGCTAATTTAGTAACAGATTAATTAAGTGGCGAATACACAAAACAGGCCGTTTGGTGAAAAGCAACACCGTCAGAGGTGGACTAAGTCAAACCTGAATAAAAATGTAAATGTTTATTTTGCATTAAAGAAAATAGCCTTCTTTATCTGTAAATATGTTCCACTCAAATTCAGATTCTGTGAAAAAAAAAATCACCTTTTATTAATTTAAAAACCCCACCAGATTAGCCCTACACTGTACTGATTATAAGTCAAGCAAAAAAAGCTGAGCTTTTCACACGTTAATGTTAAAAGTATTTTTTTTTCAGCTGCAGCTGCATATACTTTAAACAAATTCTGTTTTTGTATTTTAGCCAATAAAATGTCTGTTTACTTATCAAAAAAAAAGGAACTCAATTATGTTTATTTACTTTTTACTTTATTTGTCTAATATTGTACAAAATAAACTTTGGGCAAGCTTAAAAAGTTGTGACTTGGTGGTTGCTAACTTGCTGCTAATATACCCTTCCTAAGCTAGCTTTTTTTTTTTTTTTGAAGGAAAATGCATCACTAGTTGGCTGGCCGATTGTTTTTGGGTCTTATGTTTTGTCCTAGCCAACATTAAAAAAGGTCTTTAAAAGTCTTAAATTTGACTGGCTACAATCTGCAGATACCCTGTTTAAGTATATATATGAAAAATCTTCAGAATGTGCCATATTTTTAAAAGATTCAGATTAATCGTCAGAATAATCGATTACAAAAATGATTAACTGCAACCCTATTTTGTATAAAGGCAGCCTCTTCCCTTATGAAAACAAGTGTCTTCCAGTCTGAAATATTTATCGAGCATCTAGAGTTTAGTCAACTAACTAGTAAAAATGCCTAAATGTAAAAACTAATGCAGTTAAACTACAACATGTCTCATTATTGTGTTTATTTTTATGGCGACGTTTTGTTTCTTCTCAATCTTTTTGATCTCTGTTCCAGACTTTTCGCCACATTTTATCAAGCTGCAACTACAAATTTCAGAAAAGTTAAAAATGAAAATCTTAAAACCGTGCTTTGCATTAGTATTCAACTCCCACGTACTCAGATGCCCCTAAATGAAATAAATGGTTCAGCATCTGTTGATTTGACGAAAGATGGATGAGGGTGAACTTTGAAAAGCAAGTGTCGTTTAATTTTCGCTTCCCTTTACAGTAAGACGGCCTTTTATTCATTCTGTCACGTAAAACAGAATAGGTTTGACGAGCCACGTTTAGTCAAAATAAAACGGTAAAATCTTTCCCACATGACGTGCAGCGAGTTGTTCATTGATCCGATGCGTCTTTGGAAACAACGCTGCTGGTAATCTCCACCTCAGACATGTGTGGAAAATTGCTGACAGCTGGCCAGTGATAAGAGTGAAGGATTTAGTGATTATCCGGATCACAGGTCAGCCTGGAAATGCAGAAAGCGGTTAAAAGAGCAGCTGCTTCTTATTTGTTTATTTTTACAAACAAGCAGATCTGACTTTAAGTTTAGTCTACCAAGGGTTGTGGAGAAATGTCCCAAAACAGTTTGAGGATGAGGAAACCTGCCTCGAGTTGGTGAGGAGATGGAAAGTAGAGGCGGTCTGCCTCGTAGGGGCAGACTGGAAAGTGTTTTTTTTATTTGAAGAAGTGGGGGGGGGAATAAGAGGATTAGAATGGACGGCACTCTGATTTGCAGTAAATGTTTCTATTACTGTAACTTTTCTACCCATTTAAAACTGCTGGTTGTATCTCCGCTTTACCAACGGGCTCCGTTCTAATCTCAGATTCTCTCTGAGTTACACAGAACTGGTATTTTTTTCTCCTCTGTTGCTGCTGTGTGGTTGTCAGCCTGGAGGCAAGCAAGGGCCCTCCCCTCATCCTCCTGCCGAACAGGTTGGATAAGGAGGTGGAACCGGGAGAAAACGCCACCATGACTCACGTTGAGGACCTGGAGAGCGGCTCTTGTTCTTCAGGTTGACTGATGGAAGCTGTGATTGCAGCATGAAATGTAGCCGTTAAAATTCACCTTGCAGAAAGTAAAACCTGATCCAATAACAATATGAACGCAGGTGCTGGTTCTGTTAGAGGAGCTTTGTTTGGGTTTATCTGTATGTATTTATTTCTTCATTCACTTCTTGTTCAGCTCAGATTATTGAAATAGACCAGGGATGCGCAGATTTGAAAATTTGTACCAATATCCGATACAGATATTGTTGCTATGGCCGACAATCAATACTCACAGGTAATATTTTTCATATATATTTCACTACCCTTTTCACACTTTGGAGAAAAAAATGACCAGTCTGCTGTCCTCCCCTCAGCTTTGGTTAGACTTCCCACAATCCTGTGCTGTACAAGTATCAATGTCACATGACCAACTGTCTCCACTCCCCTCCAGAAAACATGTCAACAAAAACGAAATAAATATCAATTTTAGATATCGGTCCCGTTTTATTTGTCACACTGATATTTTAGTATCGCCGATACCGATGTCAGTGCCGATGTATCGCACTTCGTTCAATTAAACTTTTAATTTTTGTCATTAGCTGGCTGTTATTGGGATGTTTCTCTGTTAATATTGAGTTCACTAGCTAAGAGCACATACAGCTTTCATTTTTTGTCTTGTAAATTAGATTTTTGTTTTGACAGTAATAGAATTCTGTTTTTTTTTTCTTAGCTCTAAAAATCACCATAAAATCTCCAGTATTACAATTCATGCATCTCCAGGTCAAAATATTAAATTGAACATTTTTTTTCTAATTTGATTTCTGCTTTGTTAAATTAAATTTTTAAAAGTGTCAAAAAATTTTAATCAGTTTCACATTACCCCTTGCTTCTATGCCTTAAAAGAAGAAAAACATATTCTTTATGCAACATATGTTTGAAGTTTTTAGTTACATATATTAAAGAAAAAAAAAAAAAGCAGAAAGTGAAGCTGAAAAGTTTAATTTAAAGCCCAAACTGGCAGCGACTCTCTCTGCACCCAACATTCAGCTCATCACTCCAGTTGGAACGTTACTTCATTTCTTATGCTAGAGGTAATCAACCCTGGTATTGTCAAGAAGTGGTCAAATAAAACTTTGCCCTCACAGCAAATCTATCTATAGATAGTAATGAACAGGATATCAGAGTGACACCACTATGGCATGATAAAGGCCAAAGTTTGGTCATTGGTTGTAGGTTCACGAGGAAAGTCGATGATCTACATCATAGAAACAATGTTTGTGCAACAACCTAGATAGGGAGTTTAACCATCTGTAGTTTATTTGTAGCTAAACTTAATTCATTAGCTTCCAGACAGAAATCTTTTCCCTAAAACATGAACATTTTTTTGTTAGTGCAACACAAAGCAGCTTGTAACTGTAAAATTTAAGTTAAAATATTTGGTGTGTATATTGTAGTCAACAGTTTGTTGAACCACCGTTTGCTACAATTACCTCTGAACTTCTTCTGGGGTTTGTCTATTCTCTCTTCATACATGCAGGCAACAATTTCTTTGCCTGTTCTGCCTTTCAAAGTTAGTCTTGAAGTATTAAGTCCTGCCACAGATTGTCTGCAGGTTTAGGTCTCGACTTTGTGTGCATTTCCACGAGCCCTGTTTGGTCCTCTTTGGCAAACTCTAGTCTATCAAGCCTGGTTTGTTTGGGGAGGTGTGAATGTGCAATCGAACTCTGGTCTGCCTAGAAATTGAGGTCTCAGTTTGGTTGAAGTGAACTCTGTTGCTTTTCCAATGAAAACATGAACACCAAGCGGACCGAAGACTGCTCCAACAGCAGGAAGTGGACTGTAGCGCAGGGCATTTTGGGTAAATACAACCAAAACTAACGTGTTGGTCTTGTGCTAGCTGGAGAAATTAAAATCCTACAACCACTAAAACTTGACGCCATTCCAATTTTGTTTACATTTCATCAGGTAGGAAGTCGCACTCATGTCTTCATCAGAGTTTTTTTTGTTTTCTTCAGTGGTTCTTGGTGCAACGCCCCTACAGGTGAGAGGGGATAAACAGGTTTTTTTTAAAGGTTTTGGTTCTTTTGACACAATGCAGTGTGAAAAAAAATCACACCAGCTGAAAATCTAACAAATAGTCCAACTTTGGTCCCCAATCAAACCGAGTGTACAACACTATCAGGTGAGAAAACACCTGTAGACTGAGTTCTTTAACTCGTAAATGTTCTTCAGTCGAAACATAAATAGTTTTGAATTTAGGCATAAAAGTTTAAACTCTCTCCTTCTGAGATGCATTTGCTGTGCAGCTTGTGGCAAAGAGGTTAACCAGTGGATCTCCTCTGGAGTTACCATGGATCTCTGGTCTGATTATTGCTGAACACAAAGATGGAATCTGTTTAGTGAGGTATCTGTCACCTTTACACTTTTGCATCAAGCTACTGTTGGTCTGTCATAAAATGACATGAATCTGGCTGTTGGAATATGATCAAAAAAGGCCTGAATGTTCTCGCAAAACACTCCAGAGAAATGAAGTTCTGCAGCTTTTGCTCCGGACTTTTCTCCGAATCGTTCCCCTCGGCCGACTTTTAAAAGATCTCAGCTGGCAGCATCTTGTGTAAACATGGCCGCCGTCCCTCCAGGATTTCAGCATCAAAACGGGTTTTCGTCTATAAATGGCACTAATCTTATTTTTGCCATCTCTCTCTCTCTGCCCCTGCAGGCGAGCCCACACCCTGACGGTGCTGTTCATTCTGACCTGCGCCCTGGTCTACGTCACACTGCTGGAAGAGACGCCTCAGGACACGGCCTACAACACTAAAAGGTCAGCGTCACTTCCTCCCCCTCTTCGCCTGACCCCCGAGAGATGGGCAGGACATTTTCCACTAAATGGCTGGAGCTGCTTGATTGCATAATGTTTCCTGCCATGTGGCTGGAAGCACTTCATCGGAGGAGGAAAACTATTAACTGACTCAATTCGTTTCCATCCAGTTTGTCTTTGAGTAATTTTCTGCGAGTGTGTTTTTAATTAGTCAGGCTTGATGTAAATTTAAAGATGCCTCGGAGATGCAGCTTTGAAAATGGCAAAGTGAAAACCACAAAGAGGAAAAGTGTTGTAACTGGTTATGGCAGGCTATTTTAACATAAAATCACCTTTGTCTGACTATCTGTAGATATTTAAAAATTTGTTTTGTCTAGAGACAACTACATTCTGAGGATCCCTAATGGTAATTTACGACACCTGCATTCACATTCTGACCAGTCAGAATAATAACTCAAGATCTTAATTTCACGAGTCAAAATTCCTTCCCAGATATCACACCTGATGTCACCGGATTGTTCATTTGAAGCATCACAAATCCTTAATTACAAGACATCACAACCGTAATTATGAATAGTTAAGATTACGTTTGAGCTTAAGCCCCACTTTTTTCTGGCACTTAGGTGTCCTAACAGCTGCCTGCAGAATTTTGAGTGTCACACAAAACTGTCAGAAAATGCTGCAATATGGAAAGATCTCAGCAATAGCGAATGCAGAACAATGCAGTTAAAAACAGCTTTGAAAAGTGAGGCAATCATGTTCCCATTCTTTTTCTTTGTTAAAGTTTTCATTGTTTTATTGAAATTCAGAATCTCTACTTTATTTGGAGATGTCTTTAAAGAACTTTTGACTGGTCAAATCTAATTCAGAGAAATGTGGAACTTTAATTTTGCCTCGTCATTATTTGCTTTCAAGAAATCTGTGATTTAGTTAGTCAAATCTATGCATCTCCTATTAAAAATACATTTTACATGTTTCAGGTAGCCAGGAATTCACTGCGGATATTGTCAATTACAACAAATTAATAGTAAATTATATATTCTTTGTACTAGTCACAACGTAACTAGAGGTATCTTATGTAATTTTATGCTAAATACGCTTGTTGCAGGTGACTAACTCATTACGTTGTGAACTTATCCCTCAAATGTAACTCAACACGAGCATCTGTGGATTTTATAGAACTGTGAAACCTCAGAAACTGGGAGGAATACCAAGCGGCTGCCATGTGATTCGCTTTTGTCCGTTTGTGCCAGAACCACTAAAATATAGTGATATTTGTCTTGGAATACCGGTGGCAAAAAAATAAATAAATAACAGCCTGCAGCTCCTCAGATTTGGACGGCAGCAGCATTTATAGTCCCTCTTCTGTTCGTGGGTCTGTTTGTTGCCTGTTAAATTGCATTAGGCCTTCCTCTGACAGCATTACCAGGTGGATAAGAGGCTGAATGTTTAAGCTGTCTGAAACCTTTTCTAACGGTTCAGACCCAAAAGGCAGACTGCATCACATCTAGTTCTGCTCTCTGTTTGTTTTAGATGTCAGAGGGGGCCGTAGCTTCTTGTATGTTTTTTTTATCATTATTTTTAGCTTTGTTTACTTCTGTAAGAGGATGCTTGTGTGTTTTATGAGTCTGATAGAAAGATTCCCAGGAAGCTGTAGCCTGTGATGCATTTTGTTTGTTGATGCGCCTATGAGAGATTGCAAGAAGGCTCTTAACGGGATTTGCTGCCATCAGCAGAGTCCGGCTCGTCGGGATAAAGATCCACTCTCATATGTACACACAACTCACTCACTCTATAGGACATTGCTTTTTCTGCCTCTAACTAGTTTGCACCCACCTTTAACGTTTACATGCAGCACTCCTCTCCTCAAACTCACACACTTAATTCTCCTCCCACACACACTTGCACAATCAGTCACACTCTCATGTGACTAGACTCGCTGGCAAAGCAGCACTGGCTTTAATTTTAGCCGACATCTGGCTACTTATCCCTACCTACGCTGTAAGTTCAGACTGGTACCATCACCTAACATAACGTGGCTCTGACTCAGGGTGTCTGTGCATCCTTAAAAAAATCTTCATTAATCTAAAGCTAAGGCCTTAAAATGTCTTAAATTTGTTAAAGAATATGTAATTTGGCCTTAAATATTGTCACCTTCTGAAAATAACAGCTTGTCATTTTTTGCCTAAAGTGATTTTTGCAACAAAAAAGAAAAAAGTCACTTTTGACAAAAAGTGACTCGGGCCATTGTTTTAGGAAAATGACAAAATGTTAATCACAAGTTTTAAATTTTGTCAGCGAAGCACAATTAATCTCGTACTTGGCAGATTTTTTTCTTGCACGACATTTTTATCAGGCAAAAGTTTGAGTTGTGCACAGACATCTTCACTCACTGCGTTCTTGAGGGTACATGCAACTAGCTGCTAATACTAGCTAGCTGGTACTGGCTAATACTACTAGTAGTACCTCATACTACTAGTACGAGCTAATAACTGCTTCATACTGTTAGAATGAGCTAATAATAGTAGTACTACAAATACTATCGTTAGATAATACTAGCCAGCTGGTGTGTTTGCTTACTTGCTAGCTAGCAAGCAAATGAACAAGACAGCTAGCATATTGCTCTCTAGCTAGGTTCCTTGTCAGCTAGAGAGTAAAATGAGAAGCATGAAGCTTCAAAGCCTCAGAAATTCTCCAGAAATATCCGTTTTGATCCCCTTTGTTTCTTTTCTACAGTTCTGCCTTTTTTATCTTCAGCAGGTCTTAAATTTGAGTTGGTGAAACCTGCATAAACCCAATAATTAGTCTTCGCGCCGGGTTCCTGGTCGACTCCAATCATAAGATCTGTTCAAATGAGAGAGAAAAAGAATTGGAACCCCTTTAACTTTTTTTCCCCATTATGTATGAATTAAAATAAACCTGAAAGGAACCCTGTCCATCTCTTTGATCGTTGCAGAGGCATTGTGGCCAGCATCCTGGTGTTCCTCTGTTTTGGGGTAACGCAGGCCAAAGATGGACCCTTCACCCGACCCCATCCAGGTAGGACGAACGATTTGATCAGATCTGTTCTGTTCTGTTCTGTTTGGTCAAAAAAAAGAAACAATGAACATTTTTTGTTTTTAAAGATTACATTTTCTTGGAAACGCATCTTTTTTTTTTGTTTGTTCGTTTTTCACCAATGCACTCTTTCAGTTACTGTAGTTCAGGTTGATGTCAGCATGGACACAGCCCACCATTTACTTCTTCTTTTTATTTGGATATTAGATTCAGGTCATCTATATGACATAATATCAGGGCCTGGCTATTAATATTTTTTTAAATTAAGATACTAAAGTAATAATACAAGAATACAGTCTTGGTATTAGGACAATAAAGTATCACTTTTCTAAGATGTCAACACAAAAAATACTAAAATACAAAGAGGAATGTTGAGCATCTTGTGAAGTTATATTTTGGTACAAGTCTTGCTAATACTTAATGGAAATACACTGCTCAAAAAAATAAAGGGAACACTCAAATAACACATCCTAGATGGACAGTTTGATTTCACAGAAGTTTGATTTACTTGGAGTTATATTGTGTTGTTTAAGTGTTCCCTTTATTTTTTTGAGCAGTATATTTTATCTATTATCAAAATATTGTCAGTAACAGATCTTTCAAATTGTGCAAACTGACCTGCTCACACCACATCCTTTTATCCAAGCTTTTATTTCTCATTAAAACAAATTCATTCTTGTAATGTTTAGTTTATTTTCTGATAAAAGTTTTTTTTATTTTGTAATTAAGGGAAGACTGAAATACTAACCTCCTTTTGAAAATACTTTATCATTTGTAATTTCTTTTTTTTTTAAAGAGGAAAGCAAGAAAAAAATCACTTAAAATCAGATCCGGTAGGAAAAACTCAGATTTTATATTTAGGCAAAGTTATCTAGCCCAACATGAAGATATTTATTTTTACATTGATGACTTTGAAATAAAATCTTTCTTTACATTAAGACACTAACAATAAACTAGTCCAAACACACAACCATATGTATCAGATAACTATAAAAACTACTATTAAAATGTCTCTGACTATTATTCTACAGTAGTTCTTCAGACTCTTGTGGTGTTAAAGTGTCCAAAGCTTTTCTGTTGACACAGACATCATGTCATGAAGTAACAGTTACTCTGACCTTCACTGTGCTGTGAAAGGTCAAGGCCAGCTGCCCTCACCAGACAGCCTGCTGTGCTCTGATTGGTCAGAGGAATTGGCCTGATAAATAGGCCTGTCCCTTCAAAATAAAAACTTTTAGTGGCTGCAAATAAAATTAGCTGGCAGCTCTTTATAACTTTGATGTTTAACTGCAAATGTATGTACTTGGAAAGGCAGAATATTCATTAGAAATGGATAAAATATCTTTTTATATGTTACATTGTTATCAAATGTTTGTGATGTAAAGAAATGATTAATTTCTTTACAGAAATGAATCATTTCTGTAATGTAATTCTGTAGTTATTTGCCTCAATAACTGTAAAAATGATAAAAATAAAGAGTAAAAAAAAACTAAGAAATGATTCATTTCTGTAAAGAAATGATTCATTTCTGTAAAAAACTAAGAAATGAATCATTTCTTAGTTTTTTTTTACTCTTTATTTTTTATCATTTTTACAGTTATTGAGGCAAACAGAAAACAGTCCTTCTGGTTTCTGGACCATTTTGCCAAATCCGTATGAACATCCACGTCGTTCTATGAATGAGCTCAGCTCCTCCCAGGAAAAATAACATCTTTATTTTTTTTCTTTACCCGTTGTCCTTCACAGCTTCTATAGCAGGTGTCTTATGGTGTTTTCATAACTGAGGCCTGGCGTATATGCAAAGCATTCATAGTGCAGATGGAAACTGAATATTATTAGAAATCCAGAAAGACTAATCTGGTTCACTACTCAGAGCTCAACATCTGAGATGCTCTCTGATTAGAAAAGCCCCAAGAAATCAGACGGAAATGTTTGGCTTGGAGAACAAAAAAAATATTCAGACTTGTAATCTTTTTTTTTCTGAATGGTAAACGCACCACACTCTGTTACTGTTGCAACACCACTCTTCAATTTGGATGTCGTTACTGGCTGAAGTTGGTAACACTATTTGATGGGGTGTGCATAAGACTGACATAACACCCGTCATAAATGTGAAGGAGTCTATGAATCTTTACAACTGTATACATCTTCAATAAATGACACTTAATGCAAAGTTTGCACTAAAACTTGTATTAAAAGTCCATTAAAATGGTCAACTTTGCATTCTAAGTGTCATTATTTACTGAAAGACACCACATGACAACAGTCATAAACATCCCTAAAGACTTCTTCATGTTCATAACAGGTGTTATGTCATGTTTGACTGTGTCATGTCAGTCTTATGCACACGCCGTCAATTAAAGTGTTACCCTGAAGCCTAAATACAAGCTATTTTCAGTGACACTGAAGTCTAAAAATTAAAAAATCAAGGAATAATTATTTTCTTTAAAACATAATGACATGTTTCCAAATCATTCAAGTTGCTTTCTTTTATCTTTTTGAGTTTTCATCCTGAATTTGAAAATGTTTCAGATCTTGGGAGTCAGACTGAGCTCTACAGAAAACACAGAGAGTCTATCAGAGCTAATCTGTCATAATATGCCAAACACTTTTGTTTATAATAGTAGAACTTGTTTTCCAGCAGCTGTGACATCACCTCTGTTTTCCTCGAAGTTAGAGATCATCTCACTGCAAGAAAGATAATTATTCTTTAGTTTTTCATTCTAGATCTTGCAGCGCATTTGGAATCAGCTAAAACACTTTTGTGAAAATGGATCAAAATCTGATATTTGATATTCAGTGTTTCCTTATTTTTTCTGTCGTCATTCAAAATTGAAATGGTAGAATATACCTCATTAAAAACACATGATTAGGATTTTTTTTCCCAGAACATCCAGACATCTCTTGTCGCGCATTCTGTCAGACGCATAACACAAAAAGCAAATCCGTTAAGAAATACCACAGAAAATCAAATTTCAGTGAAAGATTTCTTTGCATTTGTTCAGCTGCTGCCGTTACTGAGGGGCTCAGTCATTGTGCCGCTCCCTGAGACCGTGCTCTATTAGGAGCTTCAGGTTGTAAATCTGAAAATCCTTCAATGTTTTTTTTTTTCCTTGAAATCATACAGAGTAACAATAGAAATGCAGCATTAGGATTAACAGCAGAAATGACTGGACTCGCTCAACAGGTTGGGGAGTGTGCTTAACATGGCGTGACCTCGTACGCACCTGAATACCAGCGTAGCACAAAGAAGTCGCACAACAACCGTAACCTAACAACACGCCTGGCAACAACTGACAGCAGCTACATCGGTCCTATGAAGCCTGTTTTCTTCCTATACCTTCCTGCCTGCACGTCCCTCTGGAGTCAGTTGTTGTGTGAGATGAGGTGTGACTTCTGCATGAAGGATCTGCCAGGGAGGCGACTTTAGGTGCTGCTTTAATGGAAAAAAGAAAAAGGTTTTCTTTTTTCTTTTTTTTAAGACTGTACAGTTTAAAAAAATGAGTCTACTCAAATATAATAGCGCCAGAAAACAGGAGCATATAAGAAACCCAACACCTGACCTGGCAATCTCATTGTGTCCAGAAGACGCAGATATGGGAAACCGCTTCAAACACTTTGACAAAAACAAAACAAAGTAACCTCAGCAACAACCCACTGAGAGCTGTATCTCCCCGTTTATTTGCATGTGCAACACGTAGCAGACATGCCACCACACAGGAAGCAGGTTTAGCCACCAGAGGAGCCAATAAGAAAGCTGCTGGGCCGATTCTGGAATCTGGGTTTAACCTGGAGTCTTCGGGGAAACTCAGAGAAGAAACCTTTGAGCAGAATCACCCATCGAGTCATTGACTCCATCATCAGCAGCTCTAGAAACTCGTTCAGCCGCACACAGGTTGATGCTCAAGAGAACCAACAGATAGAAATATTTCTTTGTCCCCGTGGAACTAAGGTTTCAGCAACAGCTGGTCCTGCTTAGTGATGCCTAGATTTGTCTGAACAGCTCCATAAAAGAAGCAGAAGTGCATATAAATATCTATATATTGCAACATTTGTTACATTTTCACACTGCACTGTGTGAACGATCCAGACTAATTGAAAAACCTCTGAAGAAGACATGAGTTCAGCTTCCTTCTTCAAGAAAATGTAAACGAAAATGGAGTGGCATCAGATTTTAGCGGTTGTAGGATTTCTCCTTTGTCTTTCACGAGCCATTTCACCATCTAGCACTTGACTCATGTTTATTTTGGTTGCATTTTTCCACAATGCCCTTTCCGGTCCGCTTGGTGTTCACACATGCATCGAAGCTGCTTCAGAGTTCACATTAATCAAACTGATGGGTAACTCTTTAGGTGGACCAGAGTTTGCTTTTTTTGATCTGCATCAGAGTTCGATTGCGTGTCCACACCTCACCAAACGAACTGGACTTTCCAGACTTTTTGGAGTTCGATCAAAGCGGCCCAAACAGGGCCGGTGTGAATGCACCACTGATAACTTTAATGAGCTGAATCTACAAACACGGTACTGAACATTTTTAAATGACTCATGTTTGTTCTCTTTCTTCAGCTTACTGGCGGTTCTGGCTCTGCGTTAGTGTCGTCTATGAACTCTTCCTCATCTTCATCCTCTTTCAGGTGTGTGTCCAGTCATGTAAAGTGTTTCACAAATGGCTCTTCTTTGTTGGTCGTTTCTGACCGTGAAGCACTGAATCACTTGATTTCATTCCTTTTAAATCTGAGCTGGGACTGCTCACAGATGTACTGGATGGAAGCCGTTAAGACATCCTAAAGACCGGCCAAAATGTCAGATTTGGGTGTTTTTTTTTTACTGATTTTTTGCTTCAGTTCATGGTGTTTCTATGTGGTTGTCACTGGAAGCCTCTTTTCTCTCTCCCAGTTTAATTAAAATGTCAAAAAGCCAACCCTGATCTGTAGTTGAGAGAGGTCAGCCAGCTGGCCAACAGCTCCAGTCAAGCTAAAACTTGATGAAAGTTTTATGTATGTTTGATGCCCTAATAAGATTACCATGTTCTGTATGGAAGACTGATCCTGCCAAAATTTTTAATACATATATAATAAAATAAAAGTAATGTGCCAAACATCCAAAAAGAATAGCTTCTACAGATTACTGCATTATGCAGTGTGTTAAATAGTAGCATTCCTAATGCTACTATTTAATTTTCCATTTTATTTCCAATAATTTTTTTTGTTTTTCATATTCTGCATTCAAGATGTTTTTAAATCTACTGCCACTTTTTCATCCTATGTTGATATAGTTTTGCTAATATAAATGTAGCGAAACTTGACTTCTAGATTCACTTCTCTAGAAGTGAATCTAAATTCACTTCTCTAGATTCACTTCTAGAGAAGTGAATCTCAAAGTGACAGTCATTTTTAAAAATAGTTAAGTAAATAAAAAATCTGAAAGGTAAAAGATAATTAAAAAATAAAATGTTAAATAATTTACAATATTTAACACAATAATTACTTTCCCAAGCCATTAATTTTTTTTTTTGGCAGGATAAGTCCTCCATATATCTGCCAAAAAAGCTTCTTTTCAAGTAACGTTGGTGTTTTTCTTCATTACAATGTTATGGCACAGACGGTGCACGATGGACGACAGTTCATGAAGTACATCGACCCTAAACTAGGGGTCGCTCTGCCTGAGCGCGACTATGGAGGAAACTGCCTCATCTACGACCCGGGCAACGCCACGGATCCTTTTCACAACCTCTGGGTGAGAGTCTGATGTGTTTCAGTGAATTTCACGTTTGAATACCTTAAAAAGAAAAAAAAAATGTGGATGCTTTCGTCATGTTTCTAATCTTAATCTTTGATGTGATTTTCAAATCTAAACACAAAATCTCAACTGAATTTAGAGCTGTACTTTGACTGGGCCTTTCTAAGATCTGAGAGATCGCAATCTGAAGTATGTTGCTGCTTCTGGAGTAAGGGTCTGAAGCTTTTACAACCAAAGGAGATTTTAACTTGTCTTTTGATGACTTATAATTTTAGACAAAATATCTACTGAATGAAGTTTGTTATAATTACAGAACCACTATTTTATTTTTAGGATTGACAATAAAGCTAAACATAAAATTTAGAAAAAAGAAGATGGATCTCTTTTCTTCCTGTTGGATGGCAAATTATGCAAGAAAATTAAATCAAATACTATTAATAATAAAGCACTTAAATTCCAGCAGATCTAAAAGCGTACAATGCTTTCTGTTAGTCTTTTTTTGTGGAAATTAAATACAATTTTGCAAGAATAAACAACTTGAGTTTGTTGTTTAGAACCATCCTGAAAGGTCTAAAGAGCCACTTGCAGCATGACTAATATTTATCCTCCACATGCGGCTCACAGACGGCGCCTCCAACTGCATTCATGTGACCGACTCTAAAAGCCTGAGCTTTTTCCGGACCTCCAGAAGAACCGGGACTGTTTTTCCTTTGGGATTGCTACCAGCATCTGTTGCAGTGACCCAGAACCCTCTCTATTTATTGCAGCCTCCGAGTGGGTCAGTCCACCACTTCCAACATGTTGAATTGGGAGCAGATGTTTAAGAGAAGCGTCGTATATAATTTCTGCCTGCTTGAATCGGGCAGAAAAATCTAACAACTGCTAGTTAAGACAAAATGGAAGAACAGAAAGTAGCTCTGAGCATTCATGATCCATTTAGCCGCTGCATTTTCTCCTGTTTTTATAAATAGGCTAGCTTTGGCAGCCTCAAGGTTGATAAGAGGTTGATTTTTCTTAAAGATAAACCCGGTGCACAACGTCGCTGTTCAGCGGTGTGACACACATCGGATCAAAGATTGTTCATCAGTAGTTTCTGCTCCAGATCCTCCAGAGAGATGATGACCGAGAGGAGAAGCCGAAGAAAACACCGTTTCACAGACGGATATCGACTGACTCGTCTGTCAGCTCCGCTCTGTGTCTCTTTTGCTTTTCATGACGTTATCAATAAATGCAGAGATTGTATTTGTTACCAAAGCAGCTGTAGATCCACAGACTTCTAATCCTGGTTGTGCACAATATGGAAATCAGCTTGTTTGTTTCTGCAGGATAAGATGGATGGCTTCGTTCCAGCTCACTTCCTGGGATGGTACATAAAGGTAAACACCACAATTTATCTAACAATCAACGTAAGGAACTTCAATTCGCACTGCAAAAACACATCGTTCAAGTATTTTTAATCTAGTTTCTAGTACAAATATCTTGGCACACTTGAAATAAGACAGAACTGACTTACAAGTAACTTTTCTTGTTATAAGACAATAATTTCTTTAAAAAATGTAATTGCTTGCTCCTTTGTCAGATTATTTCACATTATACATTTTTCTTTTGCCATAAGTAAAATAATCTACCAGTGGAACTAATAAATAAATAAATAAGGAATTATTGCAGAAAAGTTAATTGTAACTTAGTTTTATTTTATTTCAAGTAAGATACTTGCCCTCGAACATGTGTCAAACTCGTGGGCCAAATCCGGCCCACCATAGATTTTTATGTGGCCCTCTAGATTCTTGACTAAACATTAAATATTATGTTGTCATTCAAATCAGTGCAGTTTTTATCCGTTTATTGCCAAAATATATAAGTCAGTCCCTCCAGTTTTTTGTAGGATTTCATGGAAATTCACAAAAAAGTAACAAATCCCTCCAATAATTTGGAGTTTATTGCAGATTTTTCTCAAATTGTCAAAAACACTTTCTTGTACTAAACAGCTGCCTCAGCCTTAAAGGATGTCCGATTATAGTCCATGATCTGTACCGTAATAAAAAGTAATAAAAAGTTGCATTTACCGTCATAAATATGCGCAAATCTTGTAAATTTTTCCAAATTAGTACCACAAACACTTTAATTTTTATTGCCAAAAAATAATAAAAACAATCACAAAATCCTGTAGGGACTGAAAAGATGTTCAATAATGTTTAATTTTAAGAATATTTTAATAGTTTGTGAATAGGTTTTATCAATACGTTCTGGCACAACCGGCCCTTTAAGAGCATTCATGATCTGGATTAGGCCCAAAACAAAAATTTGTTTAACCTAGTTTCTGGAGCGTTAAATTAGTTAAACGCCCCAGAAACTAGACCAAAAATACTTTGTGATAGTTTGTTTTTTGTTTCCTCCTTTATAAAATCACCTTAGTTTATGACATCAGAATCTTAAATATGTCATTTTAATGGAAGAACCTCTTTGCAGTTACTTACTGTGAAGATCCACTCTGACATTTTGAAGATGAAGACGCCCTGTCGCTCTGATCAGCCTCACCTTTAACAGGTTTTTCGTCTTATGTTTCCTGTCAGACGCTGATGATTCGGGATTGGTGGATGTGTATGATCATCAGTGTGATGTTCGAGTTCCTGGAATACAGCCTGGAGCACCAGCTACCAAACTTCTCAGAGTGCTGGTGGGATCATGTGCGTACAGTGACTGCTTGCTTCTTTATCCCAACACACTTGAGATAAAATGCTTGGAGCTATAATTAAGACAACATGTCAGTAAAATCACAATCGGTAATTGTGCGAAAGGTTCTTTAATGTGTCTGTGTCTTGATGCCCACTTTGTCCTGATAAAAGTTGTAAGCCAACAACTTGTGAGTGGATTACGGCTTGACCTCACTGACCTTTTTAACAAAACCTATTCTCTCCCCACCCCCAGTGGATCATGGATGTGTTGGTGTGCAATGGTTTGGGGATCTACTGCGGCATGAAGACGCTGGCCTGGCTGTCCATGAAGCCGTACCAGTGGCAGGGCCTCTGGAACATTCCTACGTACAAGTAAGGCTTCAGAATAAGAGATTCAGTTCAGTCTGCCAGAGTTTTACACAAGTCCAGTGTAACCTGGAAGTAGTTTTTTCTTTTAGTATGAATTCTTTTTTTTTTTTAAAGCAGCTGAAATGACAAAAGAAAAAGTCAGATGTGTGTAAAACTGTAAAAAAGGCAGGATTGGATCAATTACTTACTTTTAGCTGTTATATTTTTGTATTTATTCACATTTCTAACCACCTACTAATCACGTTACCTCCTAGGGGGAAGATAAAGCGCATAGCATTCCAGTTCACACCGTACAGCTGGGCCAAGTTCGAGTGGAGGCCGGCTTCGGACCTTCGGCGCTGGCTCGCTGTGTTGGGGATTATCTTCATGGTAACGAGATCTCACTACCGATTGGAAAGGACTTTGGGTCATTTTGGGCAGTCGCCACATTGCGAAACGATTCCAAAGCTCCAACAAGAATGCTTGTGTAGAGTGTTTTACAGAACTATTCACATCATTTAGGTCTTTTTTTAAATGTTGTCAAACCAAAGTTCATATCCTTAAAGTGTTTTTTTTTTTTCTTTCTTTTTGAGGCTCTTAAGGAGCAGCTGTGTTTATGCTGAGATTAGATTACACACATTTGGAGTCGCGTGATTGGTTAAAAAGCACTGAAGCTTTTGATTGTAGTGTGATGAAATGTGAAAAGCTTAACTGTGCAAAGTAGCTGAGCCTTTAGAAAAGGTGCTGTGTAACTCTGGAGCTGCCTACAATAGCTGTGTTTCCATCAAAACTTTAATATTTCACTAATGTAAAAAAATAAAATAAAATGTGCAATTGCAGTGTTTCCATTAAATAAGAAACACAATTAAAATCGCACGTGAATAAGTTTGTTCACTCTAAGTCATTCATAACATGTCACATCTTCATCCTCCTGCCACTTCCTGTCGTCGTCTTTGTCATTTCTGCCAGTAGCAACATCCGGTTGCTGATCACATGACTTGTGTGATGCCAAAAAATTGTTTCAATTTCAGTTTAACGAAATAAACAAATTTCAATACAGCTGAAAAACCCCCTCATCCTAGAGCAGAAACTTTTTAGCAAAAAAAGATCACATCATTAAGTTTTATATCTGCCTGAAAATGTGTCATTAGCTGGAAACTGGATGCTTTAATTTTAGACCATTTTCTACAAATGTCAACATGCTGTAGAAGACAAACACCTCTTGTGTTGATTTTCTTTTCAAATGTAACAACAAATAGAAATAACATGTCAACTCTTGAAAAATGACTTGTTTCATCCATCAAAAATAAGATGTTGTTTTTTGTTTTGTTTTTTTTCATTTTTAGAAGCACTAAGAATAAAACAAATTCTCTTCGGACTATAAAAGTTACACACCCTGTGCTTTAGAAGACATTTAAATCAATTTTCTGCAAATTTTTCCTCTGTTTTTAAGTTTTCTCTCACTTGTTTGCTCCTGGATTCAATTATGTTTTTGTTTCTTCAACCTCCTCTCCTCATAGTTCCTGCTGGCGGAGCTGAACACCTTCTACCTGAAGTTCGTCCTGTGGATGCCTCCCGAACACTACCTGGTGCTGCTGCGCCTCGTCTTCTTCGTCAACGTGGGCGGCGTGGCCATGAGGGAGATCTACGACTTCATGGACGACCCGTCAGTACCGGAGTTATCGCTCCAGACGTCCGTCCGAGTCGGATCGGTTTGCCATAATCGCGCGTCGTGTGACTTCTCTCAACAGGAAGTTCCACAAAAAGCTGGGCCAGCAGGCGTGGCTGGTGTCGGCCATAACGGTGACGGAGTTCCTCATCGTGGTCAAGTACGACCCCCACACCCTCATGCTGCCCATCCCCTTCTCCGTCATGCAGTGCTGGTTCTTGGGCATCTTCCTCATCCTCATCTGGACCCTGTGGAGGTTCTTCATCCGGTAAGAAGAGAGTCAAGTTTGTTCTCGTCCCACAGTACTTTGAAAAATATACGTTTTGACATTTTTGGCTTTCCGGGAGTGCTTTGAGCGTCCTTACATGTATTTTTGGATAAAGCGGCTAAAAGAGGAATAATAAAACTGCGTCAGTATAAAACGACGTATCTGATTAAGTTTATTTTCTAGATAAAAATTACACAAATAGTTTTTGACTTTTTGTTGAGAATATTCTAGACCTCTTCTTTTGAAGTGGGAATCAATTATTTAGTTGAAAGTTTTATTTTAAAAGGTCCTAGAGTGTCTTGGAAAAGTGAGAAACTTGATTTAAATATTTTTAAAGTCTGAACAGAAAAACATTTGTTCTCCAGACTTTACGTCTTTTCCCGCCATCCTTCTGTCCTCAGTAAAAGAAACACTATAATAATAGTGAACTATTATTATTTTAACATTTTTACAGAACTAAGAATTCTGTAGAAATGTGGAAATTTGATATGAAAAATGTTGAGGCTAAACCTAAAATGTTCAGTGTCATTTTGTTGTAGAGATCTAACCTAGTTACTCCATAAAAGCTGTAAACATTTGGCATCTTTTTTCCTTATATGTGTATTTAAATTGTCAAAATTGGTTCTTTATCATTTTTAGCCACTTATTGGAGCTGTTATCGTATATCCAGACATTGCCGATTCAAGTCTGTTTTCTTTTTTTTTTTTATGAAAATAAAATGGATAAACTTTGACTTGCAGCCAAATGGATTCCCACAGATTGGATTGTTTTAACCTGCCTGCAGCAAAGCATCTTAAATCCAACATGGCAAAAACTGTTTCACCTATTTACACCGTCTGCTTTCACCTTCCTACTTTAAAACACAAGCTGGCCGCCCCAACAGCTTCTAAAATAACTACCCTACATTTGCTGTTATTAATGACAGTCAGAATCTATTTCTGCTTTTCCTTCACATAAATAAGAAACACAATACATTTCATACTGGCTGCAAGTCAAACTGAACATATTCAGAGCCTCACAAACACACGAAGCTCTCAAATTACGACTTTAGTCAATTCATCACTGCAGTGGTTACACTAAGTTGCTGCTTGGCAGAGGACAATAAGGACAGAATTGATCATATTTAGATTAATTTAGGAGTCTATGGCCTTTTACGATTACGAGAGCTAGATATAAGCATGCCATTTACTTTTCAGGAATGCATCAAATTTAGGGTTTTTGGTCCCATTTTTTTGCTTCAAATTGTTTTTGTTTTTCCCCAGACTTTTACGTTTTCTCCACCACATTGTTTCTTCTTGTCAAGGAAGTTCATTCCTAAGACAATCAGGCCTAACTCCTCATTTCCTGTCCTTCCCAACTTCACAGTGACATCACGCTCCGTTACAAAGAGACACGCCGACGCAAACAGGAAACGCCCGTGGACTGGGACCGCCAGCTGGGGAACGGCAGCCCAGGGGCGGCCGGGGCGGCGTCGGGCCGCAGCAAACTGAACGGCAGCTCCGACACGCTACGACAGAGGAAGTCCTGAGAGGAAACGGAGGGGGAAGTTTGTGCAAAGACACATGGAGAGGCAACCAGGTGGACTTACTCTTGTGCCTACAGCAGCAACAACTCAAAGGGGGAAGGGGCGCCATGGAAACGGATGGTTTAGTTGCTGAAAGGTGTAGTTAGTCACACTACAAGAAGTTACCTCATTCTGCTTCTTTTTTTCTTTTCCACACAGTCACAGAGCTACTCTCTAGAAAAGCTTTTGTACCCGTCTTGAATGTTTCAGGGCTGACGGGACGACTCTTTGAATCTGATCAGTTTCCATTTGTACCGCGAACGAAACGCTGTGAACGTCGGCAACATTCCCCCGTCTGTAAATATTCCCATTTTCCGTTGCGAAGGTGAGAAACGTTGCCAACTTCCTGTTGGCCACTGCTATGCAATCGGAGAGTCTGGGATTTATTTATCCAATTAACAATCACAAAATGAAATTTGTTGTGCAAGTCCGAGTCATTTTTGATGGTTTAAGCTGGTCCCAAGTACACAAGATGATGTATATATGCTGTTTAGGTAGGGGTTTTATTATTATTATAGTTAAGATTTTAGGTTGGTTTCCAGGATGTATGAGACTTTCAAATGGTTTTACAAAGTAAGAACCTCCTGAAAATGTTCACTTTGAGTTGAAGGAAAATCTTCATGTTGTATTCTGATTATTTACCTGGTGATGTAATTGTTTGGGGAGGAGGGATGTACGGTTGGGTGGTTGATTTTTAAGCTCTGGTTTGTGCTGGAGTTTCATTACGATTGTTGAAAATCAGGTTGTCAGTGCGGCAGGAAAAAATGGGAAAAAAAATCAGGTTTTCGAAAATACCGTCTTTTTGTTACAAGATGAACTAAATCTTTGAAATTTCACATACGAAACCTGATATGAGCTTATTTTTCTCTGCCTAAATATGGTTTCTTTGCCTCCTCGTCGTCCAGTAAGAGAACGCCAATCGTTTGGAGTCAATCGAAAATATTTCAGGATTAGAACCGAAAACCAAAGCTAGGAATCTAGAGCTGGGATTATTTAAGATGTTTATGTTCCAAACCTGTAAAACATTCTAAATGAAATGTTTTTAATTTAGAAAACATTTTTGTTTTTAAACTGCTTTACATCATTCGTGATCGCTCTGAAAAAATCTAAAATGAAAGAAACTGTTACCAAAACTTAGTGTTTTTTTTTGTTTGTTTGTTTTTTTTTTTTTGTTTATGTGCTCCTTTGTGACAAAGATGCAGACAAAAGTAGACGGCGTCCGTGAATCACGGCTTCTGTCCTTCCTGCTGTGGGATCCAGCATGTCGAGACACTTGTGTACGAAATCGATTCAAGGCAGCAGAACTTTAAAAACTGACTTCATTTTTGCCAAACACCAGACCGAAACATGCCATTTCTTATCTTTAACGAATACACTGAATTCTGTGCACAGTTAAATTATTTCTTAACATGCATTCTATTTATCTGATGAGTTACACTTCATTTTTTTCATCCCATCCTTGGAAGGTTTTAAGGTTTCTCAGTTTTCCCCCCCTTAGTTTGTTTTTGTCATTTAATTGATTTAAATATTTTTACCATGTTAAATAAAAGTCTCCAAATTACACTTGAAAAATGAAAATAAGAAAAAATCACAAGAGGAAATTGAATAACCATTGCCTAGATCAGATTGTTTTCCATGTGGGTATTTGCGGGTCGTTAGCATCTCTTTCTGCCACACGGGGGCGCTAGATATCGTCGTTTGAGCTCCGTGCAGCCATGTTTCAATGTACTTTTGAGTAAATGTGAACATGTTAGGGATTATTAACAGAATTATGCTGCTGCTCAATATAATTTTATAAAGTTTTTTTAAATAAAATCAATAAAAACTGAACTGTAATGTGTCTGGTTAATATTCTAAATAATTAAAGTTGTTTTGTTTTTTTTCTTTTTTTTGCAAAAAGAGAAAATAAGTTTTCCAACTTTTTAAAATCAGAAGTACGTCTTGTGTCATTTGGTTACCAAGGCGACAAGCCGGTTGCATTCATGCTGCATGTGTTGGTCAATGCATGGTTTCATCATTATGATGAGGCTAACTGGATGGATGACATTATTGTTGTTGGCCATCATGAAGGTTTGCCAACAACAGATAATAGCAAACACTAAAGTTTGGAGAAGAATGAATCGTTTTAAGATCGTTTCATCATACTTTTATGAACTACAATGAAACGCTTCGCTTGTAGCTACAGCTCCCAGCAGGACGTGAAATAATGACGATGTGGTTGAGGGTTTTATTTTAACTGATCTCTTTACTAGATAAGCAGCCTGTTGAGCCTCTGTTTTGTTCCAGGAAATAAAGCGAGTCGTCACACGTGCTAAATACTACTCTTCCACATTTTGTCATGTTAAAACCAAAACTGTAATGGACTTCAGGGGGCTTCTTTTTTTTTTTTTTTTTAATAACACAAGGTAATGTGTAATTGAAAAATTAAAGGTCAAAAATGTTTTAAATTTTTGCATCGATCTGAAAAGTGTGGAATGCACATGTCCCACAGCACCAGGTTTTATCTTGGAACTCAAGGCAATGAGCGACATTGCATTGTTTAGAACACACTTGCAGCCACAAGTGTGCGACGTCTATCAGTTACTTATGGAGTACCACAAGGTTTAGTGCTTGGCCCAATTCATTTTTACTATATTTATACATCTACTTTAGTTTTTAATATGCACTGTATAATAAACTGATTAGGATTAACAGCTTTCCACAACTTTAACATTTAACACTTCTTTTAGCATTTTAACAGCTGATGTTCCATTAAATAAAATCCATTGAAGTTTACAATTGAGACGTGATTAAAATCTGAAAAACTTTAAACGGTGTGAATTCTTTTGCAAGAAAAAAATCATTTTAAAGCAGTTAAATTCCACTTAATTTATTGCATAGTGTAATCAATCTTTCACCTGTTTCTCACCATTAATCACTTTCAAATGTTTAACTGATTCTAAATTAAAAAAACTTGCATAGCCTAATAAACTAATATCCAAAAAGAATATTACATCTTCCTTTGGTTTATTAAAAGTACTGCATCTCTCCTTATAGTGCTACCTGAAGAAGCTGGAGTGGGTTTAGGAAATTCCTCTTAAAAATAGTAGAAAACATTCTTAGGGACAGAAAGCAGCAACCTGAGCATTTCAGAAGCTATAGGTATTGGAAAAAAAAAAAACACAAAAAAGAATAATTTCTTTGAGCGTAGCATTTGGTTAAAAACACGTATATCTGAGTCACTTTGGTTCAAGATTAAAAAAATATCTGACCAGGTCTTACATTGTTTTGGGTAAAAGGCAACATGTGAAGCAAAACAATCCAAGGCGGAGTCTGATTTAACAGGAGAAAATGTGCAAAACATTGAGCTCAGTCTCATCTGGGAGCAACGAGTTCAATCTCACTGACCTTTTGTTCCAAAAACATTTATATATATAAAAATCTGACATTTAAAAGAATTAAAAAAAAAAAAATGGCTGGCATTCATTTTTCAGTAACTAACAGGGTGCTGGTTTGGTGACGAGTAGCTGCCACATTAATGAGATAAATAACCGCTTCTGATTGGTCCCTATGATGTGACCAGTTTGAAGCCCTGCTGGGTGTCCAGTACAGCTGGTGGGAACCAGTTCAGCTTGATTCTCCTCAGGTACCGCAGGCAGAAGCTGCAGACCCCCAGCAGGTTGAGGCCGCCGCACCACACCGCCAGCTGCACCACCGGGTAGGTCACCCGGGGGAAGTACATGCTCCAGTGGTTGGTGACGTCGCTTCCTGTTGGCAGGTGCAGAGTGTAGTCGCTCCAGTGCCTGGAGACGCCGTAGGCGGCCGAGACGGCCCGGCCCCTCTCGGACCAGCGGACGCTGCTGTTGGGGTTGCAGTTGTAGTCCACCCACTGAGCGGTGAAGTCCCCGAGCTGCAGGGTCTCCCGCCGCTCCGCGTCGCCGGCCCGTTCGAGCGACGCGCCCTGCACGGCCACGTGCAACCCCTCCACCCGCCGGACTTCTTTCACCCAGGGCAGCGAATGGTCGCAGTCCAGCACGACGATGAGGCGGGAGCAGAACCCTCCGTTCTTCTCCCTCCACCACTCCAAGAGCTGATCCAGGCGGAGGACGTCTCCACCTGAGCAAAGGCACAAAACCAGATTAGAAATCCATCGGAGTTCTCGAGGCATCTGGAGGTTTCAGAAAGGCAAACCTAAGAATTTTTAATAACGCCGCCTTGAATGCAATTTAAGACCAAAAACCAATAGGTTGGGCGATCCTGCTGTATCAAATTTTCTGCAGGTTTCACCAACTCAAGGCCCCTAAAATCTTAACACTATTTTGAATGAAATTTAAGACCTGTATTATGACAAACTATAAAAGCACAGTAGTGTCAAGCTTTTTTGCCCAGGATCCACGAGCGTTGTACATTTTGGAAACAGAAATGAGCCAGTGGTGAACACAAATAAATTACACTGAAATAATGGATGCAAAAAAAGCTACCTAGTTATCTTGCAAGTGTATATTAGCTAGCCACTGAGGCTAGTTAGCGATAGCCTCAACTGCCTTGAGTCACAGTACGCAGTGAAGATGTCTGAATTTAACATATTTTAAGGCCTTAATTTTAGATGAATGAGTGCATCATCTTGTAAGGATATGCAGAGACACCCTGAATCTTTCATAAAGCAGATCAAGACCGTTCAGTTTGACGGACGTCCCACCTGCCAGGGCCCACTCTCCGCTGCGGTGTGTGTGGCCGCTGTAGAAGATCACGTATGTGTCGTGGCGAGGCCCGTCTGTTGTGCGGAGCTCCAAGAAAGACTTGATCTTCGCCTGCAGGGTCTCGAGGGTGATGCCGCTCGTGGAGTAGTCGCAACCGTAATTCTCGATCAGGTGGCAGGCAAAGAAACGCTGCACGCTGCTCAGCATGCCGGTGGAGCGCTTGTTCAGCTCCTGCACCTGGTCTGGCGGCAGCAGCAGGGGCTGGCCGTCAGGACTGACGGACCCAAACGGACACGGATTATACATTTAGAGGGTCTTGCTGTTAAAACTAAGTGATTTGGTTTTTTGCAGCCCCACCTACCTGCAGAAGTTGGTGGGGATGACCACCGCATAGCCCACGCAGGTCCCACCCAGACTGTTCCCGAGCTCGTAGAAGAGTCCGTGAAGAAGACACTCCAGGGGCAGGATGAGCAGAAACGTACTCATGAAGATACCGCTGGACTCCTGCAGACGGGTCACACAAAGCAAACGTGAACACTCAGCTCTGCCTTGTAGGATGTAAAGGTGGAGGTGTGTGATACAGCATATTTTGGAATCAATCTGATGCCAAGTAAAGAACCTATATCAGAGATAGATACTTTTTTTTTTTTTAATTAAAGTTTGATGTGTTATCAAACTTCAAAACTTTTGTTGTTTTTGTGAGTCATACTTTGAATTATTTCGGTTAAACCGAGGACAGAATTTGGACACAGAAGAAGGTATTTAAAAAATACCATAACAAGCTTAACGAGGGGTGGGTATTTATCATAAGAATTTTGATTAAGCATTCTCCTGACAAATTCCAATTAATTTTTATTTTAAGAAAACAAAACTATAATGCCACTGGAATGTTTTTACTATTGTCCCCAATGTTTGTTCAATGTTCAATAAATAATTAAATTTGAAAATATGATGAAATACAGTTATTGTGGGCAGTTTAGTGATACAAGTCACACTGATGGTGACAGACAGCCTAAAGGAGTGTATTAGAAATGGGAATGTTTTTCAAAAGCAGTATTTGTTTGTGGTCCTATGACTGTGTCATGTGTCAGTTACCTTAAAAAGAAGCAATAAATATTGCCACTTTTTGTTATAATAGCATCACAAAATATCATAATAAAACTTGAATCCCTAATAATGCGATTTTTTTCTAAATAAAAGTACAATTTATCATTATTGAGCAGATTTTTAAAAACTTTTTTTTTAATAAAAAAAACAAACAATACAAAACAATTAATTTCAAGATGGATTCCGAAACTAAAGTATCGATGTTAGCATCGACAAGACAGTATGGATCGATACTGATACCGACTTGGTACGATATTAATATTTTTGGATCGCTCCGCCAGTCTCTAGTTAATTATTGTTCCTACCTGCCAGCTAAAAACAGCCACTGCAACAGTGGACACCAGAGCGAAGAACACCAGGTCTGCGGAAATGAGGCAGAAGTGCCTCATGCCCTTCGAGGCCATGATCTTCTCCAGGCTGGAGTCCTCTGGGCCCTGCGTCCAACACAGTCTCTGGCAGTCACTGAGCTTGTTGTGAAAGCCCCACACACTGATTACCAACACCATGTGGCAGATGGCCCAGAAGAACACGCACACCACAAAGCCCGGGATCACCAGGTACCACTGGTCCGAGTCCCGGGACTTCTGAGCCGCTACGGCGACAAAGGCCACCTCGATCGCCAGCAGAGGCAGGAGGGTCAGGCGGCGCTTCAGACCGCTGGACGCCAGAATGGGCCGCCAGCGCTCGATGACAGAAAGCCCGCTGAAGTAGCAGTCCAGCAGAGGGTCGCAGATGAGCAGGCTGAAGAAGCAGGCGAGAGCGAACGGGTTGGCGTCGATGCTCAGGCACTTCAAGAAGAAACTCCCGGTGATGCATGTGAAGCAGGCGAAGTTGGGCAAGGCCAGGAGCGCCTTGGTCCGCAGGGTGACCATGACCGCACCGAGAGCCACGACCAGCACCGTGACGCTCAGGGACTCCTGGATGAGGAGCGCCGTGCTGGCTGCCGTGAAGCCGGCCAGCTCCAGGCGCTCCGCGGAGGTGATGAAGGCGGGTCGGTACCGGGTGCAGCCCAGCAGCCGCTCCAGCAGCGACCACAGCGTCCTCAGGGCCACGCTGGACAGCAGCAGGTAGTTGGCCGCGCGCTCTTTGACGTCGGCCTCCAGGCCGGGCGGGTTGAGGAAGCTCAGGAGTCCCAACAGGAAGCCGAACCACAGGTGGAGGAGACTCAGGCTGAGCCGCTCCAGGTCGAAGAAGTAGTACAACACGCAGGCTGCGACGAGGACCAGCAGGGCCAGGATAAGTACCACAAGAACGATGACCTCCGCCGTTCCGACCCAGCGCGTGTAGAGACCCAAACTCAGGCCCAGGAGCAGGTTCAGACCGGACAGGTACCCGAGCCACCGGACCGACGACCACATGCTCACCTCCCCGTTGACCTCCTCCAACCGGGTCATGGCTGCTTGGAGGCAGTGGCTTAAACAGTACCGAAGAAAGCGAAGCATTTTGATATATTCCCCTCGGTTTTTAACGTAAAAAACCCCAGTAAATTTTACGATTTAAACTTTGTTAAAGTCCCGCGAGAGCGCAGACTCCGGGTTAGCTGGAGGACTTGTTGAGCGGCTAACGCAAAGCCGTCACGCTCACGAGTTTGCATTTCTAACTTAATGTTTCATTTCATCTGACATCCAGTGAGGTCAGAAGAGCTAGCGGATACAACTCCGAGAAATAAGCTAAGAGAAGTGCGAGAAGCATAGCATTTGAAAAAGTTTGTCCGATCTAAACTTCAGTCAGATGACAACCGCCATGATTGTTTGGTCAGTACGGCAAGCGCTGAGGGTAAAAAAGTAAAAAAGAAAGGCGCATACGCCAACAGTTCAATTAAAAAGTGATATTCAAGTGTTAAAATTCTTAGCTAACATTATTTTCCATAATTTGACGACGGTAAATATCGATTAAAACATTTAAAATCTAATTGGGTTGAATAACTGGACTGCTTTACAATTGTTTGGACTTAGTTTCACATTCGATTCAGTTTCCTGCAAATACATGTAGTTTTTAACACTTTTGCCACGTAACAAAAACAAACCTATGTCAACCATGCACAAAGAGAATGAGTTCGTAGTGCAAGCAAAATGATGCATGATTTTTAAAATGTGTTCAAAGATTAAATGCGTGATGGCGTTGCACTGCAAATATAAGTGTTTTACCCATCATTCTGTTTCAGCACAGCTCAAACTCAGTCAGACTGGATGACAGTAATAATGTTATTATTTTTACCACTAATTCTCAGTGACTTGATGGCAGGTCTTTGGCTCCAGACTGGGCCATTCGAATATTTTTATGAGCTTTGCCATCTTTTTAAATGTTTACCTTATCCATTAACCTGTCTGATGTGTACCTCCGTCTTCCTGATGCTTATTTGTTCACTAAATGTTCTTTAACATACCTCCGAGGCATACGTTGTGCAAAAAGTTTTGGATATTTCCAAGTAAACACACTTACACTTAATTGTTTTTCAGTCATTTATAAAACAGTAATACAACCATCCTCTAAGCAAACATTGTTCTGTATCATTGAAGGTGTTAATGACAATGGACCATGCAAATAGGCCAAAAGAAAACACTGGAAGACACTTCACAAACACACTTCAAAGTACTCTGAATATCTGCAGTCAATATGGTTTTTTCCATTCAGAAGAATCTTGGAAAATAAAAATAAAAATAAAATACAGCAATGAGAACATTGGACTGCACCAAAAACCTTTTTTTCTAGTCTCTTAAAATTATTAAAAATAACAGAGAACTAAATTGTTTTGTGTGTAGTTTGGCCAAAGAATCGTCACAATCGGCCCAAGGCACCTTAAGATTAATGGTTGTGTTGTCTGGACTGTTGTTCCTTAGGAAACAGCACCTTTTGGGATGAATCCTAAAAGTGCCACTCACAACATCCTCATTCACACTCGTGAACCGAACATACTCTCAGATTGGACCCGTCCAGGGGCCAGAGGGAGCACATGCTAGCATTTCATCTGGTAGTGTCTTTAGCTAAAACCCCCCTGTGTGCAAACAAGTTTATTGGCACCGCAGTAAAGACGACTTTTCCATCACTGGCATAATGTCAGACTGAAAACCGAAAGAATCCAACCTTTACTTTGAGTAAACCTCAACAAAAACATCAATGCCACCGTTTGAGAACGCCAACAAATACAGGCACTTTTTTTGGCCTAGCATGAAGAACGTCTACACGCAGCGTTTGCTAAAGTCTTCTGGTACTTTAGTTGGAAGAGTGAGCGACAACACTCCAAAGGGATCGATGTAAACAAAGGATGCTCAATGTATGGTACAATGAAGGATTTGTGATGTTGCAAACCTGGTAACCTTGTTAAAAGTGTATGGTGTCATGGGTTTATTGAAAATACCAAGAGATTTGAAAAACAATTCCAGAAAACTGAAAATGGGGCATCATTGGATCTTTAAGAAGGATAATGAGCCAAATTAACCTTCTGCTATGGTGAGTTAAGACCCCAGGCTGAAATTGTATGGAGTGCAGAACTTTTACTTCTTTTTCTTAATGTTGAATTTTCTTTACCACTAAACAGATATACACAAATTAAAGGTTGGTTTTCAGTGCGAGATTATGCCGTTTTTAGGGTGTTTTTTCCAAATCTTAGTAAGGGTACCAACGATTTTGTTCCCATATGTGCAAACCTCTTGACTCAAAGAAATGTCAGAAAACAAGGCGCTCAGGTTTGGATAATTTAGGAAACCCTTTTCACATTGATCTTCCAGATAAGTCCGATTAAAATCACAGATGTGCGATGCTGGAATATCTTTTTTTCCCAGCAAATTAAAGGAAAGGAACGGTGACATAACCCAGAGTTAACATTCCGACATGAAGATAAGAGGAGGCGACGAATGCAATACCTAGAAGTCGTACCTTGTTTGACAATAGTCACATATTCACCCAAGGAAAGTAACACTAAAAGTGTCTGAAATGCTACAATTAGAAGAGTACTGTAAAAGACAGAAATAATTTAGAAGATCTTGGATTAAAAATAGTGTCACCACACTTTACACTGGACAACACGGATGTTTAGTCAAGATCTGGGTTTTTTTTTTTTCTTCTTCTTTCTTTTAGGCTGGGAAAACTAACATTTTAGCTGCATGACTGTGACAGAAGCAAGCGTTCCTTCCCGGTCTCTTCAGTGCAAAAATCAAGCTTCTGTCAGACTACTGGAGTTGCTGGGTATTTTTTGGCCTTAATACAAACAGCCTGCAACACTAGCTTATTGAAATAGAGACCAAGTGCAGAATGTAAACGGGCTGAATTGTAATTGCCGAGAGCTGATTGGTAGAGATGGGTGTTAAAAACAAGGGGTAAGGAGTTGGGCTATCCTCAGGGCATTCAAACTCTTATAAAAACTTTTGTATTTTTTTTTTTTAAATCAAAATATATCCATCTTAATGTCTGTGTGTGTGTGTGTGTCTGTCTGTGGATATGTGAAAATAATCTGTAAACTCTCTTTCCCACTGTGCAAACTGCATTATGTTTCAGTAGAAGGGTTGGGGAAATGGGAGGAGAATGCAGCAGGTTTAGATCTGGCAGCGCCATAGCCGAAGGGAAGAAGACAGGCAGAGAAAGGCCAGTGGGGGAGTCGGGAGGTCAGCGGTGGGGCAGGGGAGGGAAGTGCTAGTTCTGCCTAACTCTGAAGTAAGATGGGATCCTCGAACTCGTGAAATCCCGGAACCGAGCTGCTCTGGCTCTCGCCGGAGTCGGAGTCGTAAGGCGCGTCCGGCAGCTCAGCGAAGCCCCAAGCCAGCTGGTCATCCTCGAAGTCAGAGCGCAGCGGCAACGCGGCGCCGCACTCCTCCTCCTCGTTGGAGTTGAAGTCCTGCGGGATGTAGAGCATCTCTGGGTAGTTGCGGGACACCAGGTCGCTGGTGGTGGCCAGGGACGCCTTCCGGAAGGCGATGAGGTGCATGTGGGAGTACTTGACGTACTTGTAGCGCTTGAAGCCCAGCGACTCCACCGCCACCCGCCAGCTGCGCATCATGAGGGCGTGGCGGTTCTGGTGGGACGAGTCGGGCGTGATGATGAGCAGCAGGCCGTGCAGCTCCAGCAGTTCGTGGGCCTTCTTGCAGCAGATCCAGCGCTGGTACGGCGAGGGGAAGTAGGAGAGAAGCAGAGAGAAGACGACCACGTGGAACAGCTGCGCTGGCAGCGCGTCGATGGGGCTGCGGAGGTGGCGCAGGAAGGCGTCGACGGCGTCGCCCGCCAGCTGGAGGGGCTGCTGGAGCTGCAGGTTGAGGAAGTCACATTTGTAGACACTCTGAAAACGAGACGTAAATCAGAGAAAGTTGTTGTTGTGATGAAACAGACAGTTGCTTAATCATACTGGAAGCTGCAGGTGCAGAATGGGAAGTCTTTGATGCTTCACTTTCTGGTGAATCAGAACCTTAAAACCAGTCAACCACAGGCATGGTAACTCCTATACATGAATCACTTCTGTTGTTTCTGCTTCATCATGGGAGCGGAAAAACTTCATGCAGAGATGTAAACTCATCCATATACTTTTAGTAATTAGAAAAAAAAAAAAAAAAAAAAGAATACCTCAACTGCTGGCACTATGTCGATACCAACGGTCAGAAAGTCATCGAACTTCAGGAAAGGATTGAAGCAGCTTCCGACGTCCAGAAGACGAATCTTTCCCAGCTGAGATATTGAACTATGGAAGAAAAAAACAAAGATGAAGAAGCAAGGAAATGATTAATTAAGCCTGAGAAATCAATGGCTTAAAATATCCAACCTTTGGTTTGAGTCCAAAGTGGAAGCGGACATGAAGGGTGCATTCGCACCAGTCTTGTTCAGTCTGCTTTAAATAAACTCTGTGAGAAAGTCTGGTCCGTTTGCAGAGGGGTGAATGTGCAATTGAATTTTGACGCGGACCAAAAAGCAAACTCTGGTCCATCTAAAAACTTAAGTTTTGATTTCATTGAATCATGGCCTATGTCAATGGCAAGCGGACTGGAGAAACCCTCCAAAAGCAGGAAGTGGACGATGGCACATGGCATTCTGGGTAAATACGACAAACGTGAGAATCTCCTACAGGTGGCAGAAAAGGCTCCGTGTTTTACCAAAGACAAAAGAGAAATCCTCCAACCGGTAAAATCTGACATCGCTCCATTTTTAACATTTTGTTTAGAAGGAATTTGCCCTCAGTGTCTTCAAGTTTCCATCTTGTTTCCTTCAGTAGTTCTTGCTGCAGCGCTACCACAGGTTAGGTGATTACTAGCTGCTCAGTTAAACAAACTTATTTTTTGCAATTACTAATAATTTCTTTTTTCCTTGAACCCACCTGGGGATGGCACTGTGCGCTTGGCCACTCAGACCCGAGGCATGTGCAGCACTCTTTTCATCCTTTTCTAACATCCGCTTCATTCCACCGTCCAAGAAATATTCTTGACAGACGCTGAGGAAGTGAAATCAAAACCAGCAAATCAGAACCTTATAGATGTGTGTGTGTGTCAAACATGCAGTTTGTGGTTTTAGCTAGTTTCAAACTAAAACCCACGCTGAGTCGCACCTGCGACACCACTCGATTCGGCCCTCTCCTTCGCACTTTTTGGTCCAGTGGTTGTCGGCGAGATTCTTCATGGCGACGGCGTACTCGCTAAGCGTCTGCTCGTCCTCGCAGTGCTCGCGCCAGATCTTGTTGAAGTCGCCCACTGGAAGGAGGGAAAAGATCAACTCAGACTTTCAAGAGGAGCCGAAGTCACCAAACAAACAAAAAAAAAAAAAAAAAAAAAAAAAAAAAAAAAAAAACAGGGCTTCAGCAGGTTTCACCGACTTAAGATTTAAGAGCATTCTGAATTAAATTTAAGATTGGCGTCGTGGCAGAAATGTACAAAACAAGATTGCATACTTCTGAGATTATGGTAACTAAAACTCCTATGACATTATTAATTTAAGTTGAAGACATTGGTTAATCTTTTTCTTCTTATTTGTCTTCATAGCAGCATCTGTGGTTCTCCAGCCTCTACTCCTTTTTTCTGTTCTCATTTTCAGCTGTAAAAGAACAGCTGAAACAGCTTATGACAACTTTGTTGCGATAAAATTCTTCAACAGGTCAAACTGGTGCTTCACAATTGTGTTTAAAATCCAAAAACCCTCCAACTTCAGAGTTTGTGTCGCACCACATGCTGGGGAGCAAAACTGTAAAATTTCCGGGGTCAGTTTGTGGCTCTTGGCAGCAGCTTTGTGCTTCTCATACTTGCATATGGATTTCTACAGCCTTAATCCCCATAGCGACAAGATTTGTTTCTCTCTTTTTTTGCACAGAATGGATTAAAACATTGTATGGGTTGCCAACAAAAGTGAGCCAGTGAGGAAGACGAACTTCGTCCAGTCAACAGGTGATAAATTTGGACCACGATGGAGGCAAAAAAGCTAGTTACCTAGACAGCAAGCAAGGTTATACAGCAGCTAGCGAGCTGGAGTCTGGACAAAATGCAATTTCTGAAACTTTTGCCTGACAGAAAAGTTTTACTAGAAAAAACCCCCAACATAGAATATACAAGATTTGGTAGTCCTGCCATGACAAAATTTGAGACATGTTATTAATGCATTAAATGCCATTTGACATTTTTAAAATGAATTTAAAACATTTTAAGGATGCGCTAACACCCTAACAGAGGGCAATCATTCACAGCTTACTACTCGTTGCTTTGCTCATCCACTTGCAGAACTTGATTACTTCTTCAAAAATCAATTTTTAGGTGATTAAGCCACAGAAGTTGTTTCGCCAAGATTAAAATAAAAACAAAAAACAGGTCAGCAGAACTTCCCATCAGGAGACCTCAACAGACGCCAGGAGCTCGTGGCATCCAAGCCGACAAGGGGAGAAATCCCATGACCGGGGTGCAGGAGGGATATATCTGATTTGGGGGAGAGTGGCGGGGAGGGAGGGGAGCAGGACAACAAGACGAGTGGTTGTAAACAGCAGCGCTCTGAAAGCATGACTGCTGCGAGTTGATGCCAAGCCTTCTGGATCATGCTTTACTTATTAACCAATCATGAGATCTGTTAGCGGGGTGATTTTTTTTAACTATTCAAGTCTCCAAAACAAGACATGAACCCAAACTAAAATCCTCAGGAAACCTTCGAGGATTATGTATTTATATATACATACACACACACACATATATATATATATATATATATATATATATATATATATATTGTCCTAGCTCTAAACTCTTTGCATTGTTTACCAGATGGCTGGTGCAGACAGATTTCTGCTCCAAGTTTGCTAACTAATTTCCCGAACACATTGTTTTCTTTCTGCTTTGAGATTTGGGAGCAGTGAGAGGAGGACGCACATGTTTTCAATTTAAACACAGTCAAATATAAAAAAAAACAAAACAAAAAAAAAACAACCAGTGTAACTGGAGATCATCTAATTTGTTATGTTTGCTGCTCTTTAAAACAGGAAAATGACAGTAAATCCTGGATGTTCTTGCAAGCCGCTGCTGTTTGTCTACAGTTGCGAGATGACTACGAGTCTTTTTTCATCTTTGCGAGGTAAAGATTTTCCATCTGCCATTTTGATTTCTTTTCTGCTTCTCGCCCACACAACGTGTTCCTGGAAGGACAACGCATTCCCCCGGAGAGATAAAGCGAGAGCTGCCGAAGCAGCCGCAGCGCCGAGTGCGATGTAGGTGGCTTAAAGAGAAAGTTTGAAAACGGGAGGACTTAAAAACTGAAATTATTCGAGAAGATGTTGTTGAGCTGTCAGGCAGGCATTAGTCAATGGTGATGAGTTGGAAGAGGGTTTTTCCAAACTTCCCGTTTTTTTTTTTTTTTGCAACGGAGGGTTTTGCTAAAAAGGCAGGCAGCTGCTGATAAAAAAAAAAAAAAAAAAAAAAAAAAAAGCAAACCTGTTTTTGGGGGGGGTTTTGCACTTTCTGTAGAATACGGCAAAATTTAAGCAAATCCGATATACAGTGATGTAACTCCAGGTCACATTTAAACCAGTACAAAATATCAAATAGGTGTGAAATTACTCAAATGTCTTAATTGAATTGTTTTTTACATTTTCTCACATGAATATTAATGTGAGAAATTTACACAGCAAGCCGACAGGAAGTGGCAATTAACAGCGAGCTGAAAGAAAACGATTGGTTTTCAAAAATTTCTTACGAAGAAAAATCTGAAAAGTGTGGCGTGCATTTGTTGTTAGCCCCTTTTCACTCTGATCCCTCAAAACATCTAGACAAGCGAATGCTTGCAGAATAATAACTATACCTCAGGAGAAATTCAGCCTGCACAATATCAGAATGAAACGATTGTACTGCTGAATATCGCCATGACGATACAGACTGCAATAAGCTCCACGTTTTTCTGACTCTCCTGTCTCTTTACCATGACAAAATGTTGCTACCAAGCTAGTAAAAATACACATCAGGTGTGTTCGAAAGGCATCAAATATAGTACTGACATGCAGAATGTTAATGTATAAGACTTGAAATAAAGCTTGCGACTAATTGTTGCCTTCAGGCAGTCATGACGCTGCATGTCCTGCATTGATTGGTTGCCAGCTCTGATTGATTATAATTTGTTTACTAGCCAAGGTAGCTGGCAAACAAATCCCCCCCCCATCAAAAGAGATGGGGACTTGGGCATTACTAAACACAGGTTCAGACTGGGGGTTTAAACATAACGCCAGAGGTACAACTCAAGAGTTTACATCGCGTTGTAGAATGGCTCAGTCAAAGTAAAGACCTGAATCCAATTTATTATCAAAGAATACAAAAGCATGCCACACCTTGCTGAATTTTATTAATAAAAAAATACATTAAAACCGTAATTTTTCTTCCACTTGTTAGTCTGTCACAAGGTATAGTTTAACCTCTAGAAATTGTAGCAAGTAGGAAAACAATTTATTTTGTTTATTTGTTTTAAATTAAATGAGATTAGGTGAAAGTTTTATTAGCCTACAACTGCTATTGTGACTGACGAGGCAAATCAGGGGTGATTTGCAGGACCTTTGCGTGCTGACTAATTTACCTTCGGTTGTCGAATTTCACTGAAGCAGGAATCGCATATTTGCCTGCAATAATAATAATGTTTGCATAAGCCACAACAACTTCTTGGCAAACCTTCTGCTTCAAATGAAATGGCAAGATTTAAGACTCTTGGAAACAATGCGCGTCTAAATAGGTTCACGCACAATCCGGTAATCTGGCTTCCCGTGCATCTCTTGATCTGTGGTGGAGACTTGATGAGACAACTGTGGCAATCAGCTGGGAATCGTCAGAAACAAATAAAAGTGCGCTGTAATAATTACACAATCTACACGGTTATCTTTTATTGGCGCTAGCAGCCATTCATCTCGGCCCCTTTAATGATTTTCATGAGTAATCCATTAAGTTTTATATGGACTGGGTTTGCACCGGTGAATGACGTCCTTGCACTGAGACAGATAGTGACGAAAACAACAATAACATGTTTTTCTAATCAACATGTAAGATTTAAAACGGCCTGGCTCGTGTAGAGCAACCCGCTGGTTGTGTGTCGGCTGCAGTTTAACCCCCAGCCAGCGAGCAATTTCAACAGCAGCATTAAAACACGTTTACGCGCTCAAATGTGAGATAATTTAGGATTTTATATTAACTTAATAGCTCCCTTTCTGTGTTAGCGGCTACAGGCAGAGCCTCTTACCCTCTCTGTATTTTCTGCGCAGTTTCCTGTGGACGTTTTTAACCACCCCGGACAGCTTCTCCTGCACCTGCTTGCAAGGCGCTTCTCTGGGAATGGGCACACAGAGCCTCCCCTGGAGGTTCTCCGTCTCGACATTGTCCCCAGGGTTCATAGCTCGGCTCCTCCGACGCTGCCTCAGAAAGACGCTTTTCCCCCTAGCAAGACTTGCAACCTGAACCCGGCGAAGCAGCCAAGCAACCAACAACGCGAGAGCGGATTGGTTGGCTTTTATTGACGCAGCTCAGAAATGACAGCTCGTTGTCCAATCACAGAGCTCGAGATTCGTACTGCGGACTGACGGAATGTCGTGAGGCATTTAAGTGCGGCAGTAAATTTTATTGTTTCCACTCAGAAAGGCATAGGCCATCAAAACAACGTACAATATTTATGGAATAGCACATTTTAATTCCTATTTTTACAAACGTTTCTAGTTTATAGGGATTTAAATGTGAATAAAAAAAAATTCTACCACAAATTAAAAGTAATTTTTTATTTTTTTTGTAAAACCTGTGTTTTACTTAATTCACTTAGGTAAGTCAATGAATCACAGGGTAATAAACCTACTTGGAAAAATGCTTCAAAACAAGTCCAGACAAGTGCTCAACACAGTCCAGTTAGTGACCAACTGGACTTAATGGACTTAACGTTTTCACAGGGATACAGTTTCTTTCATGATAGTGCAACCACAAACTTTAAAGTATTTTATTGGGGGGGTTTTGTGATTTAGCAACACAAACTAGCATATAAATATGGTTGCAGATTATTTAATACAGGGTTTTCATATTCCAAGACAAATCAGTAAAACCCTTGAGTTACCTCACTATAAATCCATCTGAAGTGCGATGTTTGATGTTTGTTAGAGAATATTAGAAAACAAAAAGACCAAGAAATACAGCAAAGAGAGTTGTGGAGAAGCTTAAAGCAAGGTTAGATTAACAAAAAGCTTGTTAGAGATGGCAAATGATTTGGGTGGATGTCCCCTTTAGCAGGACAACAACCATAAAGATGCAGCCAGGGTTACGATAGAATATTTATGTACCAGAATGACTGAGTCGAAGTCTGGACCTATTTGAAACTGAAAATCTGTAGCAACATTTTAAATTTTATTTTCACAGATGTTCTCCATCCAGTCTGACTGAGCTTAAGATATTTTACAGATGAATCTGCAAATGTGCAAAGCAGGCACTGCAGCAACTACTGCTGCTAGAGCAGCTGGAGTGAAAAATGGTCTGATCCAACTTCTAGCTTTCCAGATTTTAATTTGTGAAAAAATATTTAAAATCATGTATAATCTTTTCTATCACTCCACAGTTATGCATTTGTGTTGGTCTGTCACATAAAATCCCCCCCAAAAAGCAAAACATTGAGGTTTTTGGTTTTATAAGTGTTAAAAAGTTCTGGTTGGAATGAAAACGTTTCTAGGGCTCTGTAAATGACAATAAGAGCCAGAAAATGAGTTAGAAAAACAACAGGAAGTTACTTTTACTTCAATGTATCATTGTAAAAAAAATCACACCCAGAACTCATACCAAACCTCAGAAAATGTTAAACAAGTTTAATTAATAAATCAGTGATTCTTGAGAAGGGGGACAAAACAGGTCTGGATAAAGCACAAAATTTGAATAAAATATACACAAAATATCTTTTTCTTTTCTTTCAAATATCTGACTAAACTAAACTGGGCCATGTGAGTACAACAATGTATGTTTTCCTGGTTTTTGCTGAATATTTTTTATTTTAAACTTTGTAGTAGTTGGATGGTGTCTTTCAAATGTGCAGTTAATTCATTTTGATGTATTTTACATAAATGACATTACTTCACATATATCAAGTATTTCTTTTTACTCGCTAGTTTGTCACCACCTTCAGTTCTGTGTCCATCTGGTGGACTTTATGTTGTTTTTTATTTTAAATAATATTTCTTTAGTTTCTTAAGAATTTGTCTGTAAAACTTAGTAAAATATCACTAATAGCCATTAAAAATTATTTTAGATTTATTTTTTATCAGATGGGGATGACAAAGATCTGGGTCAGGTCCATTAAAAATGTAATTGAAAAAAATATGTTGCAACTGTGAGCCTGCACGTTGGCATCTTTACATTTCCAAAACATTATTTGTCATATTTGTATACATCAATTTGAGGAATAATTTTAAAGCATTTTGGGAAAATTTAAACCCATTTTGTCCCACTTCTCAAGAATCACTGAAATGTTAGAACGTGTAAGATTGGTAGCTTCTTCAAACAACTTTAAATGGGAAGGTGAGTGACTGGGAGAACAAACAGGAAGTAAAATGGAAACAGGAAGTGATGTATTATTCCAGCAGAAGTGGTTTCCAAAGAGATCCTCTTTGGAGACTCAGACCTTGATGAAGTTGAATCCTTGAAGATGTAACAGTGTAACAAACCGGGGATTGTTTCACCCACAGGACTGCAGAGAGAGTGTCACTTTATATGGAAAAAAACATGAATTTAAAAGTTCAAAATTTGTACAATAGTCTTCATGAGACAAAAACGTTTTAACTTGTCAAGAACATTGCATTATGAACTAATTTTCATTACCATTTCTGAAAATGGCCATAAACAATGAGAACAAAATTGGATTTAAAATATTTTTTTTTCTGGAACAGAATACACCGCTTTTCCACTTTCTTCCACATTTAAATGTGATTTTGTGCAAAGAAAGGCCGACTCTAGCTGTGTTACAAAATGTCAACAGTCATAAATTCTTTTAAAATCCCCCTGACAGTTTGAAACTATTCCCCACCCTCAAAATAACTCTCAGCGCATGATGGCCGCAAAGCTGTTTATTTAGCTGCGCATATGAACTCTGAATTCAAATGGACTCCCTGGAACAAAACTGTTGAGATCCCCGACTGCAGCTCTGACTGTGTATGTTGAGTAAAAATGACCCATTGGTTTTTATGTTATTTTATTGGTTGGCATCATTAATTGAGAACATTTTCATTGCTTTGACTGAAACTTGGGTTAAAATATTGCATGCAATCAAGTATGTATGTATTTTTAATTTTGGGGGGTGTGGGGTGTGGGGGGGTGAAACGCCCCTTCTTGTCAAATAGCAAAATGTAACCCTAACCCTAACCCTGACTATATGTACTGCTAACAAAATTCCCCATCTTTTTTTATCTGAGGACTAAGTCAAACTGCTAAACAAGGTTTTTAAGAGGTACTAAGAAGTCTAAACTCATCGGCCATGCTTAGCAGGTGATATGAGATGTTTGTGCTGATATGCTCTTTGCATTCTACAACTGTGCATTATGACTGAATAGCTCATCTTTGGGATCATCTGTCTAAAGAACGTTGCCACAAATGTCTCATTCAGTTTTACATTTTCAGTCAAATGCAATATTGCAAACCGAACTTATGGTGACCACAGAGTCTCAAAAATTACCCATGGGTCTTTTTTTTTGTATTTTCTCCAAGTGTTGCAGTGTCTGATCTTGGGAAGTATTTGCGAGAAACATCCAGTACTGTAAAGACTAGTGGATTGTTTTCTGCTTGTGAATGATTTTCCTGAAGGTGAACTGTCTTGTGGAAGCACTCTGCATTGTTTGGACCTGGCCTTTAATCTTGATGGGCAGCATCACTTGTTTCTCTAAGATCACTGATGATGTTTTTCCTTCTTGAGATAGTGTCAACACACATCAGTATAGACCATCAAGTCCAACACTACTGTTCACAGTGATGAATATTTAACCAAGTTCAGTGTCTGGTTGCCACTTTCCCTGTTAAACACCAAGGATGCAGGTTTCCCGTGACGGGCTCAACAGCCATCGGAAGCTTAATTTATTTTTTTCTTGACAGCATAACTGTACAGTTTTGTTTTTCCACCTCCCATAACATTTAGGCCAGAAACATTTGGTCTTATCTAATTGGGGAATCTGCTTCCACAAGTCTGCTGTGCTTCTCAAACTGGTTGTAGTTAACTGTAAGTGAGATGAGATTGCCTCTTTAACCCTTTACAATACGCATTTACTGAAAATGCTCCCTCGTTATCCAATGGATCCATGTGGACACCAATATCCTCACGGCAGTTAAAGGGTTAAAAATGTCAACACAAATAGGTAGCATTTATGTAATTTATTACCCTCTTATCATAGTTTTTATTCCACAGCAAACATGTAACTTTTATTTACACCCCAACATGCCGTTCAGAACCAATAATACATCATAATTTTTTTGTTTGGGTTACAGAAAATTTTTGATCAGAGGAAAAACAGCTAATTGTTTTTACTCTTGACAACAGAGACTACACATCCTCCCATAGGGAAAACTCAGGAATTATTCTCATATCTAAGGTTTAATGCCCACGAGACTCCTTGAAACACACTCAAAAATGCTTTTTTGTTTGTTTTTTTTACAGTGTAATTAATTTCTTTACTTGTTTTTAATGGATTCTCTCTGTTTTTGACAGCACAGCCAAATGACTGATATCAAGTAAAGCAAGAAACAGGCAAGGAAATCATAATGATACGCCACAACTGTAAACACAACCACCAAGGAGGCATACAGCAATGTCTTGGAGACCTTGTCGCAAGAAAATAAGTCTTTCCATCTCCACTCAGTTTGGAGTATACTCCCCTGTGTATTGGCTCTTGCCTCAGCAGCTGTTTTTATGTCCTCGTAAGTCTCTAGAGGGCTGCTGTGCTGCTGTTCTTCGTCCAGAGCTTCACTGATGGACGGCATGGATGTTGACGGCACTTTGCCTCGGCTTATAGAGGGCCTCTTGCGTGCTGTGAACCCCGCCTCTCTGATCCTGTCTGTGTGGACCTGCGGTGCCCTCAGGCAGTGCACGTACAACCGCAGCTCTTCGTCTGAGTCCGACTCTGCTGAAGCGCTGTCAGGTTCCTCCACTGAATCGCACATACTGCCTTTGGAAGTAAGGTGCTTGGTGTCCTTGTTTGATTGGTCATCCTTCTTGCTGTGAACCTCCTCCTCCTCATCATCGGACTGTAGGGCATCCCTCTGGATGGATGCATATTGCCTCTCATTTGGACAATCCTTCGCTGCTTTACTGACTAGAGTAATTAGATCATCTTCAACCTTGTTTTGTGTCAAGTCTGACCCGACTTTAAATGACCCTGGTTCATCCTCATTGTTTTGCTTTGTCATGTCTGAGTCTGCATCTGTAACTACAAGTTCTTCTGCTTCTATAACTGTGATTATTATATCCTGCCTCATATCTGTTTCCATCTTTTCCTCTTCCTCTCTGAGCCTTGCTTTTTCCATACTCATCCATTGCCTCCCCGTCTCATTCTGTTGCTCTGCTACTTCTTGTCCTTCCATTTTGTCTACTTCAGTACTTTCTGTTCCATCTGTCTTTCTGGCCTTATCCTGCTTGAATTCCTTTCCTAGCCAGGCCTGACTCTCTAACTCCACAGCAATGTGTACCTTGACCTCTGTCGTCTCCTCTACTTTCTCCTCAGTTTCATTTGTCTCTGTTGTTAAATGTAGCAGCTCCCTTTCTTCTTCATTTGATAAAACACAGTTTTCCTCCTCTTCAACCATCTTTTCCCAGTTTTTCTCCTCTCTTAAAAGTAAATCTTCATCTTGTTTTAAGAAAGAGGAGTCCATTTCACATTGCCCTGTCTCTTCCACAACATTTTGATGATTATGTCTTCCAGCCATATCGGCATTGTTACTTCTAACGTCATTTATGATGGATTGAGTGAATTCATACGCTTCCTTGATCTCACCAGTATTACTTTCATTACCTTCAGCTTTTGATTCTTTTGCATCTTCATGAGTTTCCGAAGATGCAGCTAGTGATGTAAGATTCGTTCTCTCTGGTTCACAAAGATAGACAAGACTATTCAGACAAACTTTGCTGTCAGTCAGGTTGGTATTCAATTCGTCGAATATCTGTAGAAGTTTATCTTTCACCAAAGCAGTTTTTCTACTTTCATTTTCCTCGCTGATTTCTGCGCTCTCACAAATCTTCTCTTGAACACCACTGACCAGCAGGTCGACCCCTTCGTCTATGTGCTCGTGCATAATCCAAAAATCTTTGAAATCCTCTTTACTTTCATCCTTTGGGAGTGTTTCCTCTACCTTTTCTGAACTAGGGGAAACATTTTGCTCTGTTGACTGACACTGTGGCGCTCCATAGGCCGAAATTTCCTCTTGTGCTTCTGTCTGGGAGTTCACACTCTCTAACGTCTCATTGTCTTCCACAGGATATTGTTGACCCAAAGATTGGTTCAATTTCTTTTCCATCTCAGTTGGATTCTCCACAATGTCCAAATGCTTTGGGATCTTATTCAAGGTCTTTTTTTCTTCAGAGTTTGGACTGACCAGTTTGACAGACAAGCTTTCATCACTTGATCCCTGAGTGCTGGTCAGATCTTTGCCCATGTTACTTCTAGTGCGAACTGGAACAATGCCACAGGTCTGTGTGGGTTCAGAGGGAAAGCTGAAGTCTCCAGTATTTACAGGGTTTTCGGCTGACACCTTCTGAAATGTCTGGCAGTACAGTGGAGCAACCACTGTGCCAAATGTGAAACTGTCGCTCTGACTAATGAGTGTTTCGCTCCTCGCTGTTGCTGAGTTGCTGGTGCACGGTGAACTCATGTCTCCATCCTGATTTGTGGTGACAAACTTGCTGATATTTGGCTGTTCTTCTGGGGCAGGCTCACCGTCTGAATCCAGGGGGTTGTTTGAGACATCTGGAGCGCTCTCGCCCCGCGCTAATACAGCCAGGTCAGATTTCACTTGCTTGGTGGATGTCTGGTCATGTGCTTCTTCAAGGGCCTCAAAAACAAACTGAGGACATTCTGACTTAACTTGTCCCTCATTAAAAGGCTGCAAACCGACAACATTGTCTCCTGGGGTCTCCTCGTGAGTTACTTGCTTTGTTTCTGGAGGGGTTTCATCTTTGCCAGGGTCATTCGCTCCTCCATCTCTCTGGGTGTAGTAGTCCCTCAGTCTGGCCATCCGTGCTGCTTGTCTTTGCCTTCTTCTGCTGCTGTTCTGATTGTTCTCCATCTGTCCGTCAACAGGGATAGATTCGTTTTAGCGCCAGCTTACACATACTTAGAGTAACTTGCACATCTGCAGTGAACATTTCTACATTTGTCACATTGCAATCACAAATTTCAATATATTTCATATGGAATTTATTATGTATTACAAAGAAATGCATAAACGTGAAGTTGAAAGAAGGTTTTGCAGATACAATCTAAAAAGTGTATTTTGCTTTCCTAGTTAACCTGCTGTATTCATTTCCCTTTAAATAACATCCATTGTAACCAAATTTCTTTAAAATATTGTTAAATTAGTGAACGTTACAAGACCTAAGTTTCAACTCTCCGCCTAGATATTTTTGCTTATTTTAATTGTATGCAGTTCTTTAAAGGTCCTGTGAGTGTATGTAAATTTGCCCATCTATCCATAACAACTGGAACTTTCAATATCTAGTTATTTTTGCAATTTACCGTATATTAAAATAATGCCCATCAGATTAAATTCATTCCCTGCAAGGACGGGGGTGAAATTACAGAAATAACTCGATATTGGCTGGAAAGCGCAACGTCTCCCCTTTTAGAAACCGTTGGAATTTTTCAGACACCGCAAAGCGTGGCGATATTACGGTACTGCAAATTTATCTGGATCGTCACCGATCCCTTCGTTCTAGAATAGAGACTGCCTATGTGTAATTTGATCTCAGTATAGATGCAACTGTTCTCTGAAGGCCTCTGAAGTTTGTTTGAGAACATGTGAATAAACGCAATCATGAAGAACAAAGAACAGAGGTCAGACAGAAGGAAGTGGATGGGTTATAACACAACATCATGGAAAGAGTATGTTGAAACTTTCAGGAAATGGAAGGAAACTTAACCTGACAGGATGAGCAAGGCTTGTATCTACAATTAGTCGTGCGGCAAGAAGAAACCCACTATTACCTGAGAATATCTGTTGGCAGGTCGATACAAGCATGTAGGCGACATGCGAAAGAGAAGGTGCTCTGGTCAGATGAGACAAAAACATAACATTTTGTCCTCCAACCATGTGTGGCAAAAAATCATCTCTTTAACACACATTCCCACAGAAGATCATGATGTTGGCAGCATCACATTGCGGTGACGCTTTTATTCTGTCAGAACAGGAAGGACAACTCGGCGTGGTGTTATCACATAAATTCAAGTTTTAATTTTAACATGCAAAAGGTTGGCTTTGTTTCTGAGCAGCCACTTTACAGTAAAAATAAATAAAGATGAGTTGGCATTTATTGCTACATGTTGTAGTGAAATGCTCGAGCTAAGTGACGAGTTATCAGCCGTGAGAAAATGAGAAACGGACAAAGTGCAAACAGCAGGTACAAAGTGTCCCGATGTGCCTTATGTTACGCCGGTGGCACTCAAGATGGTGTCACGGGACATTCCCACAGAAAGAGCAATCGGGATCAGGTTAAGTCAGGTTAAGTTCTCTGTTCCTCATGTACTCCCTTTCCTTCCTAAAAATACCTCAGAGGTTTAAATATGTATTTGCTTTTAGACGGTGCAAAATTCCAAATATATATATAAAGAAAATATGTCACTGACCAGTAGTTTCTGACCCTCTCGGGTCGAAGTTGTTGATTGTCCTTCATTGGTTTTCTTGGTTTTCAAAGTTCCCATCTCCGGTCCCCAGACAGACTCATCTGGAGAACAGAGACATTTTATTCAAGCATTTGGTTCCACACTGAGGACTTTGTTCTTATTTCACTCCCAGCAAAGTAAAATAATAATAAAAAAATTACCTGTTGACATATTTTCCTGAGATGAAGCTGGCTTTGATGAAATGTTTTCCACAGTGGAGAAACTCTGACTGCGAATCAATCAAATTTGAACCAGGTCACACTCAGTTTGGGTCTTTCCTTCTGCTTCATGTTTTTTTTGCATTGAAAATATCACCAATCAACACAATGGGAGAACGAGAGGAGACTTTATGTAATGATATCATCGTCTATTCATTTTATGGGGAGGGTATTTTTATTATTTGTGTCAAACCTGGGGAAATATTGAGCCGAAACCATTCCTAACCAAGGAGCTCTACATTGTGGAGATTGATGACTCTTTTTCAAGCCAATCACACACTAACACACTGTCACACTAAAAATACTCACTAAAACAACACCAGTTTGGATTAAAATGGCTTGGTTACTCATCCTCAACTTCTAAAAGTGAGAAAAAAAATGACCAAGAGTGTGCAGTTAGAGTGATTAAATAAGATTAATTACATTCAAAGTTGAACTTGTGCTGCTCTTAGTGCAAACCTAACCAACGAACCCAGCAGACCCCTTACCTGGCGGTCTTCAGGCAGCTTTTCTTGTTTGTATTTTCCCTCTGTGGTTTCTCTGTCCCCCCTTTCATGCCGCGCTGGCAGGAGAGCACGTAGTTTCTGCTGTTATTGTTAGCCCAGAATGTCCCCACGGGAGTTTCGTACCGCAGACAAAAGTCGACCCTGACTCCCTGATCCCCGAAAGGTGGCCCCAAGGTAAGCTTAAACGAGAAGCTGTCCATCACTCCATCGCTGGAGCCCGGGACATACTCTGCCAGAAGGTCAAAGTGGGTGGCCCACCTGTCCAAAGAGGTTCTTATGTAGACAGACTTGTTGTAGGAGATGTTGAGAACGCGGACCACTCCTTTAAGGATCGTGGTCCCTGGAAGCAACCCAATTGTTTCCAGTTCTACTTTCTGACTCAGTACTTTGGCAAGCACCTCTTCGGAAGGCAGTGGAAGGGAGAAAGTTAAAGGCGAGAGGCGGTATTCCACTGAATCTTTGCCCTCGACAGCTATGGAGTCGCTTCCTGGCAGTTTGGGTACATCCCACGTGGCAAACTCCTTCACTTGCACCAGACTGAGGCCTTTGGCATCGGCAAACGACACCCTCCGGGAGCTGCAGTAAGGAGGCTCGGGATCCGAGTCCTCGTCCGAGAACGAGCTCCTTCTGGACGGTATGGGAGAGGATTTAGGTCTGAAACCGACAACTAAATCGTCCTCATCTTCGTCTGGGTCCAAGCCGGAGAGGCCTGGGACTGCGAGGTAGTTACAGGCCACGGAAGGTCTTGGCCGCCCGGCAAACTCCATGAAGCTCCACAGTGAGTGTCAGCTGGAAACTGCAATGTTGCTCCTTCTGCCAGCTGACATTCGACATGCTCTGACTTAACAGACAGAGTCCAGTTACAGATGACATTGTTGCTAAGGCCAACACTATTAATAGGCCAGAAGGGACATAAAATATGTACAGTAGTCCAAAGCTCAAAAGCTGGATCTGATGTCCGCTTCTTTCTTTCATCCGAAGGGAACTAACAAATATAAACTACTTTTAGTCATGTTTTTTGTATAAACATCACCAGTAACTAAAGTTTGAGGGTTTTTTTTTTCTTATGTAACCACTGTAATTGTTCCCAGTGGAGTTAAACTGTAGTGCTGGAATTACCCCATCAGCTATTCGGGTGTTGTTGTTGCTCCAGTGTGTCACAAGAATTTTAGAGCTATGGAAACAATAATTTCAGATGGTTTTCTCCTTAAAAAAGTAAGTTATTTTCCTCCAATATAACTCACCAATATAAATTCAGTCATTATTACTCTTAGCCTCTCCACTTTCACACAGAGGACAGAGTTTCTGATATCCATGTCAGCAGCTTGAAGGTGAAACTCTGACATGCAGAGGCAGAGATTCTCACAGTTTAATATCGCGGTCATGTAAATAAAACGCCCTGGTAGTTACGGTAACAATGTATTTCCCTCTGAGCATGTGCATGTCATTAAATCAGTCACACACACATCCCCAGTCATTAAACAAGATACTGCTGTCTGCTTTCAAAAAATGCAATTACATCATGTGCAAGGTGCAGTGTAGTTTTAAAGGGGGATTGTATTTACTTTATTATCCATAAATTTTCACTGCTCCCATGTGAAAAATTATTCGCTCCCTAAACCTAATAAGTGGTTGTGCCACTCTTGTTTGCAGAAGTGTATTCATTCAGCCCAAGCATCAACAACCTGTTTCTGGTCACGTAATGCCATTTCAGTTTGGATTTAAGTCCAAACTTTCTCTACGTCAGGAAGACCCAGTGGCAAGTTCAGAATCATTGTCCAGCTTAAATGATCCAAGTGTGCAAGAGCTGAAGGTCACACATATTTGGGTGTGTGCATTCATTTTGATAATAGTCATGTAGCATAAATTATTGTGAAGTAATGGAAACATAACATAAAGTAACATGAAGTAATAATGTGAAGTAATATGAAGTAACGTAAAGTATTGCAGCATAACAACATGTAAAGTAAGGTAACGTAAAGTAACATTACGTAATGTAAAGTAAGGTAACTTGAAGTAATAATGTATCGTAAAGTAATGTAACATAACGTAACGTAAAGAAATGTAGCATAACGTAATGTAATATAACGTAATGTAATTTAGAATAACGTAATGTAACGTAGCATAACGTAACGTAAAGAAATGTAGCATAACGTAATGTAATATAACGTAATGTAATTTAGAATAACGTAATGTAACGTAGCATAACGTAATGTAAAGCAAGGTAATGTGAAGTAATGTAGCATAACATAACGAGAAGTAATAACGTGAAGTAAAGTAATGTAGCGTAACGTAATGTAGAATAACATAACATAATGTAATGTAGCATAACGCAATGTAAAGTAAGGTAATGTGAAGTAATGTAGCGTAACGTAACGAAAAGTAATAACGTGAAGTAAAGTAATGTAGCATAATGTAATGTAGAATAATGTAATATAACGTAACGTGTAATAATAACGTGAAGTAATGTAGCGTAACGTAATGTAGAATAACATAACATAATGTAATGTAGCATAACGCAATGTAAAGTAAGGTAATGTGAAGTAATGTAGCGTAACGTAACGAGAAGTAATAACGTGAAGTAAAGTAATGTAGCATAATGTAATGTAGAATAATGTAATATAACGTAACGTGTAATAATAACGTGAAGTAATGTAGCGTAACGTAATGTAGAATAACATAACATAATGTAATGTAGCATAACGCAATGTAAAGTAAGGTAATGTGAAGTAATGTAGCGTAACGTAACGAGAAGTAATAACGTGAAGTAAAGTAATGTAGCATAATGTAATGTAGAATAATGTAATATAACGTAACGTGTAATAATAACGTGAAGTAATGTAGCGTAACGTAATGTAGAATAACGTAATGTAAAGTAATGTAGCGTAACGTAATGTAACATAAAGTGACGTGAAGTAATAACGTAACTTAAAGTAATGTAACATAATGTAATGTAATATAACGTAATGTAATGTAGAATACCGTAATGTAACGTAATGTAAAGTAATAACATGAAGTAAAGTAATGTAGCATAACGTAATGTGAACCATAGAGTAAAGTAACTTAATGTAAAATAATGTGAAGTAATACAGTGTAATATAATGTGTATAGTAAAGTAACTTAAAATAACATAGTGCAAAGTAAAGCATTGTAAAATAACATTAAGTAGTGTAAGGTTAAGTAAAGTAGTGTAAAGTATTCAATAAAAGGTAAAGTGAAATATAATAAAGTAGAGATAACTTTCCTGAGGTTCTTTGTTTTTGTTCACTCAAATTTAAAGGGACGCTAAAACCAAAAGTTATTTAAAAGTTGAGTTCTGTGAAGGACAAAAAAGACATAAAATGAATAATTAAATCCCTCTGTTTATATTTGCTGGTGCCACTGCAGACAGACCCCAAGTTATTAACGTTATAAAGATATACCATCTTCCATTTATCCACAATCAAAAAATAAAACTACGGAGGTATGTTTCGTGCAAAACTATTTGTGCCTTGTAAATGTGAACCTGATCCCTTATTTAGTCTTCATAGATGTACCTAATGTGCAGTTTCAAACGAGAGCAGTCACCGATATAAACAGGCCTTTGATAACACTTTGACAGCTGTGTTTTTATGGAGCTCTTGTTTTGTTTTCTTGCATAGTTTCCAGAAAATGCAGCTGAACAAAGTTACAAACAGCCCTGCTATTCTGCACTAAAAGGCTGATCATTCCCAGAAAAATCGGGGGGGAAACGTTATTACTTGCAAACAAGTTTTATTAGTGCAGATCAAGCAGCTGCAATGAGTAAAAATCACAACACGTAAACAGGTTGTTTCAGATCAATTCCCTCTCTGTTTGGATTGGCCTGGATCGAATGCCGGGTGATGGTGAGCCAAGGAGCCAGAATTGAGAGAACTGAAACGTTTTCCTCATCTGGTTCTTCGTCTCCTATCCTTGCTGCTGTGGTGTTCAGTGATGCTGTGACTCCTCCCCACCTCAGGTAGACTCCCAACTCCAGCTGATGTCTCCTTCCCTCAGTCCAAACCTGCCTCACTTGGAGTCACCATCTCTGTCTGGCTCCCACAGTAACGGTACGTAGCTTTTGTTTAATATTTAATGCTTAACAAAAAGTTAAAAGTTTTGTTCAGTGTTTAGTTTAACGGTGGAATTTAAATGAGTAATTTGTTACTGGAAATGGCAAGCGATTCGCCTCAGCTCTTATGCATGAGGACGAAAGAGAGACAGAAACATCTGTATGAGTTTATCACCGTCATATCTGAAAGACGTGAATGGATTCCTTACACTGTGTAGAATTATTGGTAAAAGTATCAGATTTTTACCATTCATTAAATCCCATATAAATGCTTATTTGGGTCAAATATGTTTCCAAATCTAGAAAGTATATATATATATATATATATATATATATATATATATATATATATATATATTATATGTATATGTATATATATATATTAAATATGTATATTTAACTTGTATCATAGCATGAGTTTCATGAATTTAACTATTACCTATATATATATATATATATATATATATATATATATATATATATATATATATATATATATATATATATATATATATATATATATAGGTAATAGTGTGAACATTCATGAAACTCATGGCTAGATACAAGTTAAAATCCAAACCAACACAGAAAACATGATAAATCCAGCTTTTCTTTTCCAGTCTTTCTGCGTAAATATACGGAGTGACAATAGATAAGATATATATATATTTTTTTTTTATATATGTATATATAAAATATATATATTTATATATATATATATATTATATATATATATATAAAAATATATATATATATATATATATATATATATAAAATATATATATATATATATATATATATATATATATATATATATATATATATATATATTTTTTTTTTTTTTTTTTTTTTTTTTTTGCTAATCCACTCTTTCTTTTAGGGCTATAAATTGTGCTTTAAGCTTTAAATAAAGTCTGAGGCTTAAAGAGCCAGAGGCGATTTCTTCAACACCTTCTTGAAAAGTGACACTGCAGGTTCCTAAAATAAACATCTCGTCTTGTTCTCGGAACAAAGAAGAAGTGATTCCACCGGGACTCTGAATCTTACAGCTTATTATTTACTGTTTATGCTTTGATATTTTTTTCTTTTTTCTTTTTTTTTTTTTTTTAAGGACTTGTGCTGAGATGCCCGAGTCTCCTCTGAGTCCCTCGGCAGCCCGTCAAACTCCAGCCAGCAGCCTGCTCAGCCACACGGACGCCGGAGCGGGGGAGAAAGCGTCTAATGGGGACTCCTGCAGCGGAGTGAGGGTGCAAAGCTGCCAGAGCCTCCTCCACAAACAGGTATCCTCACAGAGTCTGTTTCCAGTCAAATCCTCCTCTTGATAAGTCGGAAACGGCAATGTGAAGAGATGTGATGCAGTCTGGAGTTCTGCTGATCAGAAATAGAACTAGATCAACTTTGCAGAATGATCCGAAATACCGATAACATCGATACCAAGTGTAAATATCAGCATTCAGTCGATGCTCGCGTGGTAAGATGAGTACCTTTGCCTCAGATTCCCTCTTGAGATATATTATTGTTGTAGAGTAGCTTCTCAACTTTGCTTTAGTTTTTTTTATTTTTTTTTTATTTGCTCTCAAATTAGATTTTTTTTTTGCACATTGTTAAATTAGGAAAAATGCACAAAAATTTTAGTTTTTCTATTGTTTCCGTTTTTTGTACAAATTTTGTAAAAAAAAACAAACAAACCCCAAAACAACTCAAATCAAAAACCATGAAAACACCTAAGGGTCAGACGTTTGGTAATGTATTCAAAACATAAATAATAAAAAAGTATCGGTATCGGTATCGGCAATATTTGGTATCAAATATTTGGTATCGATACCAAAATTTGAAATATTCCACATCTCTAGTATAAAAGCCCAAAAATCAAACTGATGTGAGTTAAATGCAAGTAAGAAAGTGGCAAAACAATTTTACAGTTCTCTGTCATATTTTTGTTCCTGTAGACAAACAGCCTGATCCACTGCCTTCATCATTTATGCATATATTTTTTAAAATCACTTTTTTTTTTAAAACTGTACTTTTCAAAACATTTACTGTATGAGAAGAGTTAGCTACTGTATCAGCACTTTTCCCCTTTGGTGGTCCGCCTGAGGACTAGAAAATAACTGCATTACGTTACAATATACTCAGCTGAGCTTCACCTGCTTACCAGAAATACATTTTAGTCCTCACAAATAAATAAATAAATATCATAATGACAACATAGAAACCAAAAACAAAAGAAAAACACACAGAAGAAACCCAAAAATTAAGAAAATTATAGTACAAATGAAGTGAAAAGAAACACTGAGAAGAAAAATAAAAAGGACATTTGATTTTATAAATGAAAGCAAAATGCATATAAAGTTAAAAAAGTGTTTGGAACTGACACCAAATGTAACCGTAGTCACGTTTACAGTGTCACTTTCAGAAAGAGGAAAAAACAGATTTACAGGATGCGAGTAAAAAACAAATCTGCTTTTACAATCTTGCCTTCGTCTTTTTTACTTTCTTCTGATGAAGCACCAAGTAGATCCACAGAGTTCGATCTACTTGTGTAAATGTAGTCGGCTTTGGTTTATCGTGTCATTTTGTTTCCTGTTGCAAAAGTGAAATAACTGAGATGACATTAAGGAGGATGAGAATAAATGTAGCTTCTTTAAACTGCATCTTTGTTTTTGAACAATTGAGAGCAAACTGACGTTTTCAACTCTTGATGAGACCAAATCGCACAATCCGACACTCGATTGTCTTAATCTATTTAAACATCTTACCTGAAAAGCTGAACTGTATGCCGAGTGGCCCATTTTGCTGAAATTGTCCAGAACGTTATGTTGCTTTTGTTTCTGGTTTCAGCCACATGGGAGGTGATCAGTCAGTCATTTGTCACTCAATCACCAAGTTTACAGGTCAGTTATTATTCCGGAGGTGTTTGCGTTTATTAATAGCCATACACTCCTATTAGGAGCCACAACCAGCATGAAATTATGGCGCTAATTAGGTCGGCCCGTCTCCCGTCTCATTCGGGGTCAGCGGCATGATGATGTTTCACAAAGCCGTTCGCAATCCTGATGTGTAATTGGAAAGATTCCCGCTTGATTACGTCCATTATTGAAACTCCTGACTTCTCTCTGCAGATCGTGTGTGTGTGGGCGTGTGTGTGTTTTTAAATGCTGTCTTTCTTCATCTTCGAGGTGTTCCTGGCCATGATGGCTCCTCAGCAGCTGCTGCTGCCGCCTGGCCAGCTGCAGCAGCTGCAGGCTCTGATCCGCCACAAGCAGCAAGCCCTCCTGCTCCAGCAGGTACGTCGGCGCGTGGCTTCATCACGCCGCTTCCAAACCGAGCGTAGAGGTTGCAAGTGAGCGTTCGTTTTGTGGCAACGTTTGCAGTTCGGATTGCCGGGAAATAGATTGCAAATATTGCAGCAGAGCTAGTTGGTGTCATTCCATGGAGACATTTTTAAAAGTGAAACTTTTCCATGCAGATGGAATGAATTATGCACGTTAAGATGAATGCTAATTAAATATTATTCAGCAAGAATGTTGATATATTATGACAAAACTAACTGATATGATTATTGTGGGGTTTTTTAAAGTATCTTTCTGATATATCCAGATAAGTATGTCAGATAGTACTACATACAAGAACATTTTGTGTTGGCAACGCAAATTAGTTGATAATTGGCCTAAACATGCTGATAAATGGTAAGATATAAAATAAATAGGCAAACTAAATAAGTTAAGAAACAGATTTTTTTTCAAACAGAAAAACATTAGTAAACAAATGGTTTTGTTCTTGGTTATGTCTGCATATGTTCTCTGACAAAAATCTTCTTTTCTAATGCTTATTGAGATACAACCAACGTGATTTCCTTTAGTTTGTCAGAAAACGATACATATATGAAAAACATCCCATCCAGAAGCCTGATTTTTATAAATACTGGAACAAAATTACACACCAGCTTTGTCGATGCAGAAAGCATGTTGTAGATTGAAGCTGAAGTAAAGAAGCAAAAACCGAAGCGGAGACGTCGCTGTCAAGAGAAATCGATTTTAGGCTCTTAACCTCGTTGAGCTTGTAAAGGTGGTGGGTTTCTACATCGGAATAGTAGAAGTAATAAATAGTTTGTTCCTGTTTTAGCAACACCTGAAGGAATTTTACCAGCAGCAGCTTCAACAGCAGACCAGCAAGAAAGTCAAAGAGGTAAAAGCTGCTTAATCATAAAAATATTACACATATCAGCACCTACATGACTCACTGGACTGAACCCATTGAACACCTCGTGGTTATTCCACCTTATATTGATTTCTGAACTCTTCCTGAGTTAAAACAGCAGTATTGCTGTGTCTAAATGAAGATGAACTTGTTTTCTTTGCATTATTTGCATCTTCTTCCTTATTTTGACCATTTCACAGTTTCTGCAAATCAATACAAAATGTTTGCTTGGAATTTCAGAAACATGTTATCAGTAGTTCGTAAAATAAAAGGAAAATGTTTGTTTTACTCTAACATTTACCTATAAAAAGTAAAATCAGAGAAACTGATCTCTTCATATATATATATATATATATATATATATATATATATATATATTTTATTATTAGATGCTGTTATATACTGTAATAGTATATAGCTATACTGAGAAATATATTATATATATGAATAACTATTATATATATATATATATATATTTGAGTATTGCTATAGATAGCCTGATTATAATATAGTATATAGATTTTTAGAGCTGTTTACTGGTAAGTAAGCCTTCGAATCTTCTATTTTGACAAACTTGTTAATATTAATGTTTCTGAGTGGCAGAGAAGCCGTAGAGAGAGCTAAAGATTAGGGTGATGGACAGGAGGCGTTCCGACCTCAAAGACGTGGAGCTCAGCTCCAAAGATAAACTGTCAGTGATTAAGGTTTTATCATTTTTCGAAAATAAAATAGAAATGAAAAGAGATCAGTTCAAGTTTTTTTGTTTTTTTCCCCCATTGATTTGTTTGTTTTCACATTTTTATATCCTTCACATTGTTCAAGAGATGCTTTTCTTTTCCTATCATGAGCTAAATGTCAATCTGAATCAGCCAGTTGTATGAATAATGACAGTAGAAAAAAAGAGTGAGATTAAACAAAGTTATGATTTCTACACTTTAAACATGTTTTTAAACATTTTATTTATATGGCTCATTTCAGCAGCGAGGCTTCTCAAAGTGCTTTACGTCATAAAAATACAAAGTCAATATTATTACTACTAATTTATGTAATAAATTTGCTAAACTGTGTTTTTATTTTGTCTGTTATTTTAATAAAGTATTTTCATAATTATAATTATTGGGTTATTTGGGATTGTTTTTTGACAAATCTATACACAGACATTAAATATTAAAGTAATAAGTCTTTTTATTATTACTCAAATATGTAGTATAATTTACAATAAGTGCAGAAATTATGTATTATGACTTTAATGCATCATGTTAGAAGCATTTATATTGATTTCAACACTCATTTATTTTGTAATTAAACAGCTGAAGACGATGTGATTGGTTAGCAGTTCGACCAATCAGAAGCCAGCCTCTGTTTCCTGCTGGTTTTAATGTTTTCATGATGAATTTACATTTGAATGATTAAGTTGCAGATGTAATTATCATTTAGCTGTGTAGCTAATATATTAAGTTACTGAAATCATCATATATATTTATTGATTTAATTTAATTCAGCAATCACATGTTTATTTTATGATATTATTTATATATTTATTGATTTGTGGCACTTTTTGTTCATTTTTTTCTTTGTAACTAAACATCCAGCAGTCCTGAATGCTCTGATCTCTCGCTCTGAAGCGTTTAAGCAAACTTTCCCCCGTGATGTGAAATATTCTTGCTCAGCAGCTGTTGTTCCAGCAGAAACCAGGCGCCTCTCCTCCTGGCCTCTCCTCAGGTTCAGGTCAGGAACACGCACGTTTTCTTTCGCTTTCTCCTCCCTTTCGCTGATCAGGACGAAACCCATTTGTGCCAACTTAACAGGCTGTTTCGTACACGTGGAGATGCAGAAGTTGTGGAAGGAGCTCAGATCGGCCTTTTCGGACGACAGGACGGCGATGAGCGGGAACTGGAAAACATCCGCTCGAGTCGGGCCGAACGGGGCTCGGCGCTCTGAGTCTCCCCCCGGAGCGGATCGGTGAGGCCCTTCATTCTGGTTCGGCCTTTTTGTCAAACGTCTAAAGATGCGTCGTCTGCAGACGTCCTCTCTGTCTGAGGGCGACGTTTGCTTTTGAGGATTCGATTCCCAGTGGGCTGCTTTGTTTTGCTGCTGTTTTGTCTTGCTTTTTGTTCCTCCACCCTGAGGTGGTGCAGCAAAGAAAATGGAAAAAAAGAAAAAGAAAGTCGACATGACTGGAGAACACGTCCCTGAATCAAAAGTGAAATAGCTTTTCGTTTATTTGTCGGTTTTACCCGCCACCTCATCCTGTCACTTCATGTCACCCCCCCAAAAAAAGAAAACTAAAGTCAGGAGTTTCTGCTTAGATTTAAAAAAAATTTCTTTTAAGTGATGTGTCAGTTTTTCTTCTTTCTCTCGCTCATCCAGCAGCGGTGCAGACGGAGACCAGGCTTTGGCGCGCACCCTCTTCGGTCCCGGAGTGTGTAACTGGCCTGGCTGTGAGTCCGTCTGCGAAAACATCGCCCAGTTTGTCCAGTGAGTTTTTCTTTCCCTGTAGCTTTAAACATCTGAGATCTTCACCTTTGGTTGCAAACCAAAGGTGAAGATCCATAACTTTCATCCATTTCATAACTTATGTTATGGATGAAACGCACAATCATTAATCACAATCATCATTTTTAATTAAGAGCACAATATGTAATCCTTTAGTTAAACTTTCAACAGATGTCGGTTCAATTGCCTGGTGAATTTATTCCATCAGTTGAGTTATGGCTGCTTTTTTTGGCATAACACCACATTGTCATCTGCAAAGAAGAGTGTTGGATACCTGTTTCTCAAAAAAGTTATTGAATGTTTCTTTTTTGTTGCTGTTGTTTTTCAGACACATGAGCAGCGAACACACTCTGGACGACAGGAGCACGGCTCAGTGTCGAGTCCAGATGCAGGTGGTCCAGCAGCTGGAGCTGCAGGTGAGGCAGAGTCACGTTAGATTTGACACGAGTGAATCCTATGAAAAAGACAAATATTTACTCTTCAGCTTAAGCCAGATCTAGACTCATTGTAAAAAAATAAAGAAAGGAAACTGTTCAGTGCTTAAAAGTAGCCATGATGACCTTGTTTTTGTTTCTTTACGTCCAAAACTTTGCCTCATTTCGGTCTGTTTTGTTTTTCCATAACAAACAACTTTAAGTATCATATGCGCGCAAGAATTTAACTGTTCCGGTAAGAAACGCACAAAAACAACCGTAATCTGATTCATTGTCTTGTTGTTTTTCTTAGCTTTGGATCTGCATCGGTCAGCCAACGCCGACTTTCAGCAGATGTTGAGACGCAGCAGGAAATTGTTTTGTTTTGGAAAATGTGTTTCGGATAAAAGGCTTCCATTCTAATTAGCCGGATTCAGTGTTTGTTGGTTTTGTTTTCTGTTTTTTTAACGCCATGGAACAGCTCTGCAAAGAACAGGAGCGTCTGCATGTGATGATGGCTCACCTGCGCCTGCCCTTCCCGCGCGCTCAGTCCGACGCAGCCGATGACCACTGCGGCCCCCAGGTACGCCGCAAAACACGTGAGCCGCAATTACGGCTCACGTGTTGTCTTCAAATGAAATATAGCGAGTTTTAGCTTTTTAACCTAAATGTGTGAGTTTGTGAAAGATAAACTGAACCTTTTATTTAGTTTTGACAAAACTCTTTGGGTCTTTTCTTCTTTCAGTTTAGGGAACTGAAAGAAGGAAAAGACATGAGTGGGAGATATTTCCCAGAATGCTTAGCGGCATGTTTTTGTATCCTGAGATGGAAATGACTTGCGTTGATCTGACTCTTGTGATTTATTAAGGCAAATGTTTGTTTTAATGCCCTGTTCACACGAAATGTTTTTGAGCAGAATTCAATGAACTCATGAAAGTGTTAATAAGATTCGTTGTCAGATCAGAAACTTTTAGAATTTCATTTATTCTAAAATAAAATAAGTAGTTATTTTGATATTGTGAGTAAAAATAATAGAGAAATGTGGCTCTTTGACTAGAGAAAGGCAGTGTTTTTTTTTTTTCGCATATTGTGAAATAATTATTTGGTTTAAATTCCAGCATCAAGTTAAAACTCACAATTCAAGATTAATCAACTTAAAAAAAAAAAACAACAAAAAAACAAAGTTTACACAACTTGTCTCTTGTTGTCAAGTCAACCTTTAATTTCTGACTTAAAGCCAAAATGATTCATTTTGTTGATTTTAATTGCATTGTCAAGGCAGCAGGCAGGCCTTCACATTCAGATGTTTTACAGTGTGGATCTGCAAAGGTTAAAGCGGCAGAAACATTTTAGGAAAACCATGGACGCGTTGTGGATTTACTGCATGGGGAGATAAAACGTCATATTCTCCTGCAGATGTGGAGAGTGTCAGGCTGTAATTGAGGCACATTGGTGTTTTCACAAAAAAAACAAACAAAAAGTTACGATACGTCTCCCCTTATTGATAGTTTATAGATAGTTATAAACACTTTATAAATCATTAATAACTGTTTATTATCCATTAAGTAAGCGTGAGAAGAAAACTATATGCTAAAAAAAAATTGACGTTTACAAATGTTTATTGTGCTTACAAGATTGTCTGAAATGTTTACTATAACAAGTCGGTTTAAAATATATACAGGAACAGATTTGGCTCATTATTTGGCAAGAAACCGGTAGATCTTGTCTCCTTCTCACCCTTACTTAAAGCATAATAAACAGTTATTAATGATCTATAAAGTGTTTAGAGATTAATTAATAACATATGTTGTCTGTAAGTGGAGCGTTAGTGTAAAGTGATACTTAGATGAGACAAAGCTGGAAATCCTAATGCATTTAGTCTTGTGTGCATTCTTCCTGTTTTTCTCTCCTCTCTCTCTTTTGTAGTTTTGTCTCCCAGCTGTCGGCTCCAGACAGGCCGACAGTCTGCTTCCAGACGGCGGACATGCTCCGATAACGCGGAAACTAATCATTTGTTAATCTCGCAAACACTGAACCCTAATCACAACAATTTCACCCTGTAATTAACAATGATTGGCTTCATTCTCATCGCGGCATGAGCCGAAGCGGGTCGGAGGAGCCGAGTCCAATCGCTCCGTCACGCTCGCTTAGGAAATGTCTCACTTTTTTCTTTTTTTTTTTTGGTTTTGTTTTTCCTGTCCGTCTTTTTCTTTTCAGCTCCGTCCACCGTTGGTGGCCAGCAAAGCGTCTCTCTCTCTCAGACACCAGAGGCCTCTGAGTGCCGCCGGCTCCCCGCCGCAGGGCCGCGAGGAAGACGAGGAGCTCCCGCTCAGACGCTCCGTGGCGGCCGCGGGACACCAACATCACCCTCTGGTGTTCTCTCTGTCTACAGGTAAACGGTGGATGCGGTTTTCACCCGACGCGTCAGGAAAGTAGTTGATTTCAAATCTTCCGTTTGCTTTTCTTATTCATCCCCCCCACACACACACACACACACATACACACACTGTGTTTTGTTCTTCTGCAGAGAATGAATATGAACTTTACCAGAAGGCTGACATCAGACCACCATTTACCTACGCGGCCCTGATCCGACAGGTATGAGCAGAGAGATTATTATTTGACTTTTCACATCTATATCATTTTAAGTCTAGTTTATTTGAACAGCTTCAGAAACAAGGCAGGCCAAAGTGCTTTACACCACAAAAACATCATATGCTGTCAAGCAATAAACATTACATTTTGTCTAAGGCCATCATCAAACACATCAAATATATTGATCATTTACTGTTAATCAAAGGCAGGTCCAAACTGGTGGGTTTGTAGCCTTGGTTTATAGGAACTCATCGTTTCAACTGTTTTGCAGTTTTCTAGAAGTTTGTTCCAGATTTGTGGTGCGTAGAAGCTGAATGCTGCTTCTCCATGTTTGGTTCTGGTTCTGGGGATGCAGAGGAGAATTAGAACCAGTGTAGGGACTTTAGAACTGGGTGATGTGCTCTGTCTTCCTGGTTTTAGTCAGATCACGAGCAGCGTTCTGGATCAGCTGCAGCTGAAGTATTGATTTTTAAAATTTTTTATTTTTAGCAGACCTGTGAGGAAACTGCTGCAGTAATCGATAAGATAAACTCATGAATGAGTTTCTCTAGATCTTAATCGGAAGTTAGTCTTTTAATCCTAGGACTCCTCCCCAGGTCACAGAAGGCCGACTATGGAACTGACTTTATGTGACACTGAATGTTCAGGCCTGATTTAGAGCCTGATCGTTAGTTTCCAGCTGTAATAGGGGACGAAGCATCGAGCCAAGTACTAATATGAGACTCAAACCAAACTTTTTCTGACGTGTTCTACCACAATGCGTGGCAAACAAATCTAGCCTGACCGTTGCCTTCTTACGCATTTCTGCTCTACTCTCATCTCCTTTCAGGGATTTCTCCCATTGCCTTGGATTGTCTCCAATAGAATTTCAACCAGGTCAATAAGGAAACAGGAGAAGTTGTGAACAATGATGTTGATTTACTGCGTTGTTTTAGTATCGAGCCAGCCTTTAGATTTATCAAGCACAGGAAGTGAACGAAGCCGTTCAGTCTGCGTTAGCCACGCTTCCAACACGCTTCAACTCTTTTCTCTTTGCAATGGAGAATGGTTGTTTACAGCAGCAGACAATTTCCGGTAAGCTTCATATCGTCAAACCGGCGCATTACATGCGTTACAGCTGAACGTTAGCGACTGGGTAAAATTTAGAACAACAGAGTCCACGACCCCAGGAAGCAATTGTTTCTCATCAGCTGAGGGCCTACGCTATCTATACAAAGCGAAACCAGACTAGCAGGAAACTGAGCTCCTGAAAACGCACACGTGGTGCTGAAAAGTGAGAAAAGCTGTCAGTGATTGCAAAATTCAGGAAACTGGAGCAGAACTTCCCCTTGGAACAGGATAAGAACCGAAAACAATCAACCAGAACTGCAATTGAATGGTTTCGATCAACATTTTCCATCTGTTAAAAATGTCCTTGTCAAAGTATGACTCAGCTCGAGACATTTTGAAGTGTCCAACTGCTTTTGTCAAAACAGAAGGAGACATAATCCAAAACATACGTGACTCTAATCGAAGCAAGCGGCGGTTCTCCCACGTCGTAACTCAGGAGGCCTGAATACAGACAGACACGGAGCTTTTCAGACGTATATTTGTGCAAAAATGTGAAACCAGACATCATTATTCTTCCACTTTACAGTTACGCACCGCTTTGTTTTGATCTACTACTTACAGAAAATGCATTTAAAGTGGTGTGAAGCCATTTGCAGGACAGCATCGTGCTGATTCGCTAAAATATGTGTGAAAACAAATGTTGAGTGGAAAACAAAAAAGGTATCACGAGATTTCATGACGCCCTTCATTTTATTTTCACTTTATGACACACTAAACGCTTGTTTCTGCTCTCTGCTCCCATCTGCAGGCCATCACAGAAGCCTCCGACATGCAGCTAACACTCAACGAGATCTACAACTGGTTCACCAGGACGTTCGCGTATTTCAGGCGGAACGCCGCCACCTGGAAGGTGAGCAGAATAATTGACCGGGCGGTTTGCGGCGTGTGCGTCTCGGCTGACCCGCTTCAGCACAACCGTCTCCGTCACTCTGAACCAGAACGCGGTCCGCCACAACCTGAGCCTGCACAAGTGCTTCGTGCGCGTGGAGAACGTGAAAGGTGCCGTGTGGACGGTGGATGAGGAGGAATACCAGAGGAGGAGGTCCCAGAAGATCGCAGGGTACAGTAACTCCCAAGTACCGATCACATGGACCTGAGTATGAGGTCCAATAAGATGATGTTTGATTATCACTGTTCTTTCATAGCATACAGTAATTCTGTCCTGAATTACAGTAATTATGAAAGAACAGCAATTGTATTCTTTCATAACAGCCAAATTACTTTCACTAAAATAATTCTATAGCAAAAGTGATATGCAGTGAAATATTGCTTACATTAAATATCGCTTAGTGAAAGCGATTTTTAGTGAAATATCACTTTTCCATTTAGCGATATTTGCTAAATATCACTTTATTGGTTGAATATTTTCTAAATATTGCTCAGTGAAAGCAAAATTGAGTCAAATATCAGCAAAGCGATATATAGTGAAATACCGCCTTTCACCAAATATCGATACTGAAAGCGATACTGAAATATCGCTTAGTGAGTGACATTTAACTAGTACATACATGGTTAGTATTATATTTAGCAATATAAGGAGTGCTAAATCTGCACCATTGAGTCTTACTTTGATTGTTCTGATAGAAAACAAAACAATGTCGGCTTAAAATGGACAAGTACATCAAATACATACAGAGAATAAATTCAGAATTGATGCACTGCCATCTAGTGGTCATAGCTATGTCTCAGTTGGGCATAAGAAGCAGAAGTCAATCAATACATTTGAATGTGCTTTTTGTACTATGCTTAAAGTAAAAATCTCAACTTGAATTAGAATCTCTTCAAAGACGAAAACAATTTTAACTGATTAATTTTGTAGTTGTGAAAAAGTTGAAGTTGGTGCTGCAGCCATTATCAACTCTCTCCATCAGCAGTAAATAAGAACGAACAACAGTTATTACAAATTTAAAATGCTTTCCAGGGTCCAGAAACTAACCACTTTAATAAAAATATTATTTTATTTTATTTTTCACATGTGCGCATTAATTACCTTACAATAAATAACATCCAGCTCCCTCCTGTTGTTCTCTGTTAGGAGTCCATCACTGATGAAAAATGTCTGCTCCAGTCTGTCTCTGGGCACCGCTCTGCACTCCAGCTTCCAGGTGAGACGTCGACGTGTCTGGGAACCTTTTTTAAATTAGCAGCTCTCTGAAGACGGGGGGAGCTTGAACTTCTCAGTTTGGATTTTCAAATATTTTCTAGGCTGCGCTGGCAGAGGCCTCGCTGCCGGGCCTCAAGAGGGAGCGTTCGAGCCGAACCCTCCGAGGAGTCGACAGAGCGGCCGACGGCAGCAGCCGGAAACGAAGCCTCTCTCCGCCAGTCCAGCAGTGAGTAATAAGAAGCTTAATGTAAAACCAAAAACAACCACTAACCAAAATAACTGACACGGTTTTGCTTCTCTGTTTCTTTCATGTTTCACTCAGGCAACTTTACTTCGAGAAAGGGAACGGTGACGATGAGAGTCAGCTGCCGACGCTCAATCCAGTCAGCCTGCAGCCTCTGATCCACGGAAACGGAAACGAAGCTTTTGTTTGACCTTGAGTGACCTTCCACTTTTACGATTCAGTACCGCCAGTTCAAGCTCTCATTTAGCATCCTGAGATGTCGGAGATGGTACTGCTGCAACTTTATTGAGGCGTTTGATTTGAAGAGGATTTGAAATGAAATGCAGACACTTTGCTAAAGTGTCCATGACCTTTGATCTTCCCTACTGTTTGCAGCCAGCCACAATGGGATTTCTTGCAAAATACAAGATTACAAGCAATTAATCTAATTTAATCGTGATTAAACTGGTATATATATATATATATATATATATATATATATATATATATATATATATATATATATATATATATAAGAGAGAGAGAGAGAGAGAGAGAGAGAGCGATAGATACAAATTTTGTTTTTAAGATGGAGAGAAAAAAAAGTTTTTGTCCTCAGGTTACAGTTTTAGCTTCACCTACTTCTAATTCTGTAAAAAAAAAAAAAATCATTTAATTATGTATTATTTGAGTTTTGTAATGTATCTCCAATATTGGATTTTAAAAAAGGCTTGCGTGGTTTAGGAAAAACCTGCTGAATATGACGATGTATTTCAACCGATTCATCGATAAATCGTCAGAATAATTGATAGAAAAATTGATTACTAAAATAATCGCTAGTTCCCTTAAGTCCAGCCGCTTTCCTCTCAACTCTGATCAGCCTCCATGGTCTCCTGCTGATGAAAAGCAACCCCCCCACAGCATGATGCCGATGCCACTGTGCTTCACAATGGATGGGGAGGATTCCTTCAGGTGTGAAAGTCTTTAGAGTCTCCTGCTGTGTCAACTTTAAGACAAAACCTTCTTTCACCAGTCAGATTCTCCCACAGAAAATCCCAACGAAACATCAGACTTTGTGTTTGTATCTTGATAAAATATGACGTTCAGAGGTCGTAGATACTTTAGTAAGGCTGTGTAACGGTACTGGATCAAAGAAATGTACTCTTTTGGAAGCTGTTTTATATGTAATTGTATGGATAATGCAATAATTTAATCTTTGTGTGTCAAAACCTGCATTCCTCACCCAGTTCCAGATGTGGAAAACAGCAAACCTGTGAAGCTCCTGAGATAAATCACAATCAAAACAAAAATGCGACAATTGTACGTTTAATGACTGAAAACTGATGTTGAATTTTAAATTAAATTAGGCGTTTTTTGTCACTGTGGGTTTTAAAGTAACTTTGTCAGACTTTTTATATGTAACTTTTTATTTTCAGGTCAAGTGATTTTTTTCCCTCTTTGTAAAAGCTTTCTGGGACAGATGCATCGACAAAGCACATGTCTGAAAAGAAAAACAAAACATCTGTGTCAAAATGGCGTCAGTGAATACTCTCGTAAGCACAGACAAGTAAAACTCTCACCTGTGTGTTAAGAAGTCGCGAGTTAAAGTTGGATTTATTGGATTGTTTGTCGTCCGTGTTCGTGTGTAGTTAAAAAGTGAGCGAGACGGTAACGTGTAACAGCTGGAAACAAACTCAGGAGTTTCCCCCGAGTCTTTCTCCAGACAACAAAAACGTGACCTTTGTGCACCGAGGTCATGTTCCCTGTGGTGGGTTCTGTCGGACTGGATTTGTAAATAGAGACGTCGTCTTGTTTGATTATTTATTTTCGGCAGGTTTATTTTCACCACGGCAACTTAACTTGTCCACTGTATAAAGATAAGGTCAACTCTGAGCACGTTGTAGTGGAAGTTTCTGTCCACAGGTGTGAGTCAGATGTGTGTCACTGAATAAAATGTGTCAGCTTATTGTACATTTTAATACGCTGCACAGTGTTTTCTTATTATTATTATTATTGCTTTTAGCGAACTCCTGGTGTCCCACAAAAGTATTCACACCCCCTAAATATTTGCCCCAATATAAAAATTTGGTTCAAATTGTTTCCCCTCGTGTCCCATTCTTGTCCTGTTTCTTTTGGTGTTCCACAGAGCTCTGCTTTGGGGACCATTGTTGTTTCTGCTCTACTTCCTCTGATTCGTCTTTTTAAGGACTTCTCAATCATGTTTTCAGTGATGACATTCTGTTGTTTATTTCTTATCTTCCAAATGAAGTTTTGAAACTCTGCATTTTACTGAAATGTCTGAATTCAACCTGAAGTTGGATCACTGAAGGTTTTCTTCAGCTGAATGAAGAAAAAAAAAAACAAAGTATCGTTTCACTAGAAAAAAAAAAAACTGCAAAGATAAAGCAGACCCTTGGGTGTCTTGGTTATTTGGCAAAATTTTTGTTTAGGCACCTGAGGATAACCTTCGACTCGGGATTTATTCTGGAAAATCCAGTCAAATTTTTGGTTCCTTCCTGTTGTCTGAATGTCTCGCATTCAGAATTAAAATGATTTTTCTTAAGTCACCAAACTAGAGTCCATCTACGTGTAGCTGGATCTCCCAATAAGTCCAAATATAACAATAGTGAACAACTGAACACAGCAGATACGTAGTTATAAATATCCAGTAAATATTGATGGTAAAAAAAAAAAATTCTTGGCAACTCCTGAACATTCTGGAGTTATAACTCATATAGTTTTCTTTCATAAGTTGCTTCATAACCTCACCAAACAAATGTCCTGACCTTTTGTGTTTTGCGTTTGTAATAAATCGCTTCAGAAAACCTTTTAAAATCTGATCCTACATGAAAAAAAAATTGCTGTTTCATAAACAACAGCTTCGAGTAAATTTAACCAATAAGCAGATTTTCTCAGATCACTCTGTTTGTCTCTCAAGATGCTTCAATTAGCTCCGATTTGGGCTGACGCCTCTGCAAAGCAAATAAATAAAAAGTAAAAATGATGAACAGACAGTCCAAAGTGCGTCACACTGTCTCACTGAGACGGGGTGAAGCAGCATCTGTTCGCCGTGGAACAAAAGACTTCCTGTCTCGACTGATGTCAGTAATTGTCTTTGCCGATAACATGTTTGCGTTTGGTTCGCTGTTTGCCTCTCAGGGCTGCCTTTGATTCGCCTCACCGCCTGACATCCTCCGCTGACTGAGAGTTAGCATTGTGCTCGACAACTTCAGCAGCTTCATTCGTGTGCTGCTTTGATGTGCTAAGCAACCAACACGTTGTCAAGCGCAGCACTTTTGACAGCGTGTTTTTTTTTTCTCCCCCCAATCCAAAAAGGCCGGTCGGTTGTTCATTCTCTCATCGACATATGGAACAATAACAGTGCCGTCCTTCACGGGACCAGTCGGCTCAACGAGGACTCATAAAACGGTGGACTGCGGGCCCATAATGGTTTAGTAATTTGGGGAAGAAGTGGACCGTGCTGAACACTCTGTCTCCACTGTGGAAATTGGTGGGTGACTCATCCCTCTGGATGAGGAACAGGGGAGCAGGTCAGGAGTGGAAGAAAGTCCCGGAAGAAAACCTGTTAGAGGCGGTTGAGTGAAACGTCCTTTCTCTTTACGGAGCTGCGCTACTTTTTGTTGGCTCACCTTCTTCAAATCAGACAAAACTGGTGTCAAACGTTTGTGCTGGTTTGTGCAGCAAAATGTTTTGTTTGTGCTGGTTTGAATTTGAAGATATTAATGAAAGGTTAAAGGTCAATCAGCCCCCCCCCCCCACCTTCTTCAAATCAGACAAATGGGTGTCAGTTAAACTCAACTACGTTTGTGCTGGTTTGTTTTAGTAAGGACTCTAGCAGCAGCATTCTGGAGAAGCTGGAGCTGTCTTATTGCTTTTTTTAATCCAGTAAAAATGGCATTGCGGTAATCGAGTCTACTAAAAACAAAGGCATGAACTAATTTTTCAGAATCTAGTGGGGACATGAGTCGTCTGATTTTAGCAATATTTTGGTAGTGTGAGGTTTTATGATAGATTTGATGTGGTTATTAAAGTTCAGGTCAGGATCCATGATCACTCCCAAATTATTGGTTTTGTCAGAGCATTTTAATCCAACAGACTGAAGGTGGGAGATTATTTTTAATCTATGTTCTAATATTTCAGTTTTGTTTTTATTTAGTTGGAGAAAATTTTGGCCCATCCAGACATTAATCAATACATTTAGTGAGTATTTGAACCTGACCGTAATCTCCTGGTGAAAGACTAACGTACAGCTGTGCGTCATCGGCATAGTTGTGCTATTCTATCTTATTATTTCATATAATTTGCATTAATGGAAGCATATAGATATTGAAAAGAAGTGGACCCAGGATGGATCCTTGGGGAACTCCATAGGTAATTTTGTTCAGTTTGGATTTAAAGCTGCCTATGGACACACGAAAGGTTCTGTCGGACAGGTAAGATTTAAGCCAGCTGAGTACTATACAGGAAGTGCCAACCCAATTTTCCAATCGGGATAATATAATATCATGATCGACTGTATTGAATGCAGCACTCGAGTCAAGTAAAACTAATACTGACATTTTATTACGGTCAGTGTTTAGACGGAGGTCATGAGTACTTTAACGTTGTGCATACACACATTATTGTATGAGCTATAGTTAGCTAACATGCTAAGGTTGCAGGTTAGTAGTTTAGACTTTCACATAATTATAGGTCATTCACCCATTTCCCGAAACGAAGAAAATCTGGGCCAATTTATGTTGGCTATTTAAGATATTTTTCTTCCTCTCTTTTATAACATTTGTGCTATTACTGCATCTTCAGTTGCTATTAGCGTTTGTTGTTAATTACCACACTTGTGCGGCATGTGCCTCCGCCGTGTTAGCTGACTGAGAGTAGAAACGAGGTGACGACCTCTCCGATGACCCCGGCTAACAAGCGTCCGCTCACACGGGGTCTCCTGGGAAGGGGAGTGTTGTTAAGGCGCCGAACAATAACAAAACAAACCGACACAGAGCAGCTCACACAGGCGGTGACTCATGTCAGCATGCTGGGTGTTGCTGTGGGGGCTTCCTGACCCTTTCCAGACAAAAGGCCAGAGACGGTCCTGCGACAGCGGGGCAAGAAACATGCGAACCCGACATGCCGCCGGGAGAAAATGCGTCCGTGGAAACGAGGCCGACTGAAGGCAAGTGCTGGTGGTCTAAGCTGACACGAGTGAGAACGGGCCGTGTGATCTGTTTTGGTTCTGATGGAAAACCTCCTTCAGAAGTGGCAGACTTGTTTGCTTGTTTTGTTTTAATCTGAATTCACTGAACAGTTTGTGGTTTAACGTGCATCATGTTAGGCAGGCCGTTAAAACAAAACTCTACTTTTGTTTTTCAGAATAAAAGTTTCAGGCTGAATCTGAATCAGGTTATGTTTAATAGATTTTGTGCCAGCTGTGATTTTATCATTTTTGGGGATGTTGATTTAGTAAAAATGTTCCTTTTATCATCTAATTTTAGGCTGTTATAATGGAGACCTCTCACTGTAGTTTTGATCTCTCAGTTTATTTGGTTGATAGGATTCTAACATTTTTATATATATATACAAATAGATATTTAACTTGTGTTTTGATTTATAAAATTTACCCTCGTCTCATCTTATATATTGGGCCTTTTAAAACCTAATTTATGACAGTAACGTATAAACTCCACCATCTATATTGTAAAACTAAAAATAGTCCATTTTTTTATTATATCAAAGGGTCCAGTTCAGAAATGCTTGCAGCAAATTGCTGTCCGTCTCTTTCAAAAAATATTAAATATAGCCTGAAATTGTCTTTTAAATGAGTCATCAAAGTTATTAGAATTGTTCCTCTTTAGGGTTTATCTGGTTTCTGTTGCATTTCTCTCACTTTTACTTACTTATCATGTAACTTTCTTATTATTTTTATGTATTTACTAGTTCTTCCTTTTGTTTGTTATAGTTTTTTTCATCACGGTTCATTTTGTTTGAGTTCATCCTTTTGTAATTGTAAATTAGTTACGGTGGGATTTATGACATAATTTGTACCTGCAACCAATCACTTATGATAATATAATAATTTACCATAATAAGAGGATATGTAGCCTGTTAAAAACCTTTTAAAGTTGTTCTGAAGAATCCAGCTGTTCCCTGCATGTCACGTTTTCTCATTAACGACAAACATTTTCTTTTCTTTTTTTTTAAATAAACATTTAACGTTCCTCAGATACAAAACTAGATACGTTTTATCTCCAGTCACAGACGGTTGTAAAAAATAATAATAAAATTTTTCTTATTAAATAGCTTTATGCTTGTCTGAGTTTTCTGCGACTTCATTTTTAAACAACTCACTGATCCGGTATGGAGGGTAAAGAGTGCCAAATGTAAAAAAAAATGTATAAAAATAACTCATGAAGTCAATTAGAAATAAAAAATGGTTACATTCTGTGTGAATCGGTTAAATCTGTCATTATTTTATCAAACACATTAGATCTAAAAGACTCGTGTTAAACTAGATTTTTATACAGCAAATATCAAGTGCAAAGCAATACAATGTTCTTTCATTATTGATTGATTGAAAGCTTTGGAGAAACATTATTCATTTTAGAAAACAAAGTTGGAAATTCCCCCTGTTCCCCCCACCCCACCCAAAATAAATAAATCTATTATCTTATTTCTGTGGAAATCGATAAAATACAAACATAAAATTTATCCCAGCTTTTCATAAATCTCTTCAGTGAAGGAGAGCAGAGACATTTTCAAAAGGAAGGAGGACGACGTTTTGAGATTTCTGTGGTAAACATGCTCCAAGCTTCATCCCCAACATGAGTGCAGAAACGATCCGACCTCTCAGCTGACTGAGCCTTCAGCCGAGGATTTCCTCTGAGCGAGCGACCCCCATTAGCGGAGGAAATACCTCAAGCGCTGAGCTCATGGGCAGCGGCGCAGTGGGAACAGTTCACACCGCCACGCTGCGCTTGCTGGTTTGTTAAAGTTGGACATCTGCTGACGAGAAAACGTAAGGTGTTAAGTTTTGTTGTTGTTTCTCTTTTGGACAACAAATTAAAAAGCAGACATGGTTTTAGATGAAAAGGCTGCATTTGCGTTTGGACAGATTACGCTGATTATCCTCACAGACGCCACGGCCCGGCTGAACATTTACCCACTTTGAGTTGTTGTTAGGAAACACCAGATTACAAATTGACTTTCAGGTAAGACAAGGTTGCCAAAAAAGTGTTCACAACCCTTGATCTTCTTCTTGTTTTGTGTTCTTGTGACTGCAGACACAAACACTTTCACTTTCGCAAAGTGTGTCTAGTATCACAGAAGGAGACGTTTGGTCTTCTTCAAGACAAACTAATAAAAGAAGAACATCTCAATCTCCTCTTGTTGCTACATGTCCCGTGTCTGTCTGTCTGTGTGTGTGTGTGCCTCAGCCCAGCCTCTGCCGGCTCCTGCCCGCCTGATGGAGGCCTCAGGGGACCGCGGCGTGTTGGAGACGCCTCGCCGTGACCTTCAGAGGCCGACATGTCTCCGATGCGGCCTCCCCGTCCCGCAGAGCAGACCCGAACCTGCCTCGCGGCCCCAGAGCCGGCCACAGGGATCAGTGGCGTCGGTCCGCAGCGACAGGAGCCGGAGCAAGAGAAGTGGGCCCGGACCCGACCGACCCGCTCCTGGATCTGCAGGCAAACCGCATGTCCTGTTTATACAGATCTACATTAAAAATAAAAAAAGTTACATTCTCAATAGGAATTTAGGAGTTGAGTGAAATTGGAGAAGATGTGGACAGACTCATCTATACTCGTCTAATTGAATGGCCTAGTCAAAGTAATCCATCCGAGTTTAACAAAGGGGTCTGGTAATGGATGCGTGACACACACCTCTCAGCTTGTTCCCTGACCTGAGGGAAGTTGCCGCCCCGCCCAAACACACCTTCTTCAAATCAGATAGAATTGGTGTCAAGTGTTTGAGCAGCAAATATTTTTTTTGTGCTGCTTTGGCTTTGAAGATATTAATGAAGGTTTAACGATCAAAAGGTTGGGTGTGGCGCAGGGGTTAAGCACAACCCACATATGGAGCCCTCAATCCTCAACGTGGCTGTCACAGGTTCGATTCCCAGTCTGGCAACCTTTGCCGCACATCTTCCCTCTCTCTTGTTACCCACATTCCTGTCAAATAAAGGTCAACCTGTCCCCTCCACACATTTTTACTAAAGCAAAATTACATTTAAACTTTGATTAATATCTTCAAAGCCAAAGCAGCACAAACAAATCGTTTTGCTGCACAAACATAGTTGAATTGATTGACACCAACTATGTGAAGACAATAGTGGGGCTGGTTGACCTTTTGTGACCTCTGGAAGCATTTATTAATATCATGACATCGGCACAAACAAACGTTTGACACCAATTCTGTCTGATCTGAAGAAGGTGTGTTTGGGGAGGGGAGGTCAGCTTCCCTCAGGTCAAACTTTGAGACCGCGCACAGCATAAACACGTCCCACTGTCCTACTTCCTGTTGGCCTTGTCACGTAAAACTCCCGGTGAAAACACCAAACATTCCCAGCTGCCAAAAATGTAAAACAAAATAACAGATTGATTCTTTGAACCCTGCGGTAAAATCTTCAAAGTAGGCCCCGTCTCGTTCGTTCATTGGCATTTCAACCAAACGCGAAACTTTCCGGACAGAAAGTTTCCCGGTACACGGAGTCCGTTTGCTTCCCTTCTGCCTCCTGCTTGTCTGCCGGTGGGCTCACGCTGTCATCTCTGTGAAGCTCCGCATCAAATCAATTCTGGAGCGACACACAGCGCCTCCCTTTCATCTACACACGTCCATTAGCATGAGTTATATGCGGGGTGTGTATAAATCAGTGGGATAAGCAGGGAAATGTTGAGCCCGACTCCGCAGGGAATTCTGACACCTCTCTTTCTTTTCCTTCGGCTTCCTTTCAGTAAACAGGATAAAACATCTGGATTTGCAGCAACCCGCTCTCATTTGTCCTCGCACAGATGAAAACAAACAAATAAATAAATAAATAAATGAATACAGGAAGAACCCAAAACACACAGACGAGGTCAACGTATGCAATTTGGTCTGCGCCTAATTTGGGCAGCAGAGCAATTATCATGTGACAGCTTCCTCCTGATTGTTTTTTTGTTGTTGTTGTTTTGTGTTTTTTTTTTTTTTTAGCCCTGAAAGTCTCTGTGGGTTTTTCTGTCTTCATTTTCCCTGGAGGACTGAACAAAGCTGTGATTAAGTAAACACAAGATTTTCCTCTTTGAAGTTTTACCTGACACCGCAAACAAACAAATGCGGGAGATTAATTTGGGTTAATAGAGTCGCTAATCCCCTGTTTTTGAGAACACACACACACACACACACACATTAAAAAAAAGCCTTTTATGGAACATCAGACTCAAGTCGTCTTCATCCTCGTGTCGTGTCGCCCGCAGACTCGTGCTTGGGGCTGCTGCTGGCCTGCCTGTGGTGCCAGTTCTCGGTGGTGCTGCTGGGCCTGCTGGAGGCCTGCTCCTCCTGCTCCTCCTGCTGCCTCTGCGCCTCCTGCGCCCGCTGCTGCGCTGCCGCCCGCGACGCGCCCGGCGAGGAGCTGGGATGCCCCGCCCACTGCCACTCGGTGCTGTTCGAGTCCTGCTGTGAGCCCGTCGAGGTGCTGGAGTTCTGCCTGGACTGCTGCGAGATCTGCCACCGCAGCTGAGCCCGGGGGGAGACGGCAGACAACTGACCCGCCGACGAGTGGAAAGTCTTTTTGTCTGATCCAGAACTGAAAATGGTGAGAATTACTGGAGCTGAGGCGATTAATCGTGATTAATCGTGATTCAGTCGTTTGCTGAAATAATCATGAGTTAATTTAACTATTGATCAATTGCTAATTCGACTAATCAAACTATAAAAAAAATGGTCATTTGCAACAAAAAAAAAAAAACATATTTGAGAGCAACTGAGTAAAACTGTGTAAATGTAAACAAAAAACAGCTTCCATTCTACTCAGAATTACTTAAGTGGCAACATTTAGTGTCACTCGGATCAAATTCTCTAAAGCACAGAAAAATATCTCCTATTAAGCACTTTTAGCTTTTCAATTATTGACCCATTAATCCAAAAACTAGCCGATAAATGAGTTCTGCGCTGCATAGATGTTAAGCAGAAAGGGCTGAGCTTTTAACGTCATTAGCAGTTTTGTTTCTTGGCTGCTTTCAATGCCACATTGTTGCATTTTAAGCAGTAAAAAGTTTTTAAAAAGCAATCACATTATTTTTATTTGCTCTATCTTTTAGTGTATTTCAAATGTTGTATAAATAAAAAGGCTCAAGTGGTTAAGAGCGCGTCTGCTGTTATTCGATTAATCGATTGAGCGTCCAAAAACAGTCAACAGAGTACTCTATTATCAATAGAACGGTTTGTTGCCGCCCTAACGACAACACAAGTTATGTCTACAGTGGTCCCGCGTGTCTGCCGCATCTGTTGCAGAACCGTGCAGCGGCTGCGGGTCAGAACAAATCCAGGCTGACAAGTGGAACAAACCTGAGCGCTTCTTTCACGCCGCCGCGCTCTAAATTAGATACCCGTTGCCCCCGATGCATTGTGGGCCACGGAGACGCCTAAATCTGATTCACTTGCTCTGACGTGATTTAAACGGGCCTCTTTGCTCCACCGCGCAGGCTTTGACAGCGTCGTCTTCATCGGCACTTTAGGGGTTTATTTTTGGCTGTTTGCGGCGCGTCTTTGCTGTCACAAGTTTTCTGATGAAGCTCGCTCAGATCCTCCAGAGATCTGGAGACAATAAGCGTCTTCTTTATGTTTAAAAGCTCCTTATTTGACACGCCTGAAGAGGGATCAAAGCGAGAGATGACAAGTTTTGTGTTTGTCCTGTTCTTTAGCTGTAATAAATAAATAAATAAATAAAAAGGAAAGAGTCAAACATGTAATCTTCCAACTCTGGAAGTGTAATGACTTTGATTTAAAGTGACAGACCTTCTGCTTGAGGTCAGTGAAGGAAACTTTACGCACATCTGAACCATCTGTGTTCAGGTCAATATATGAAAACACCAAAGTTCAGACCAGTGGTGCAAAAAATGGAAACGGACTGAATGTGACGCACATGGGCGCCAAAACAAGGGTAGAATAATTTTATTACTTTTTAAAGCAAGATTTAAAAAAAAACGATGGATGTAATCTAACAATAAATGATCCTGCTGTAATGACAATCTCATTACATTACTGAGGTTCCAAACGGACATCTTGTTGGACAGGAAGCCTGAGACGACCTGATGAAGAGCAGATTGCTTTCAACCCGAGCTATCTTTTAAAAAAAAAAAAAAAAAAAAAAAAAACATAAAACAAGCTCCTCTTTATTCAGCTTCTGCCTGTTTGTATTCCTGCCTGCCTCCAAAGCTGCGTGACAGCGGCAGTAACCTCTTCAATCAAAACAGGGTTTATATGCGCGGTACGAAGTGGCGTCTGCATACAAAAAAAATAATAAAATAAATAATAATAATAATGGGTGAAGAGGGGGGGGGGATTAAAACTCCTGATAGTCAGTCTGTCAGATGTGCCCATCTGCTACAAAGGAAACAAAAATAAACGTAACGAGATTTGAATATCAAAGCCCGGAGAGACGCGCCAACCAGAGGGGGGCGAATCATAAACACGGCGTCTCGTCTTAATGGGAGAGGAAAATTGTTTCCAAAGCGGCGCGTGTATCATCAGAAAGAGGAGATGAGAGGAGAGGGGCTGGGGGGGTTTAAAGAACATCAAAACACAGCTAATGAGAGTTGGGGTTGAAGATGGTGGCGCGTCAAGGCTTGATGGAGAGCGAACGACACCAACCCCGGACTTTTCACACACAGCCGCTGGAGGATCCGCGCGAATCCTCAGGAATTAAGAAAACCAATTAAAAAGTGGGAATTTTGTTCCTGCTTGTTGATTATTTGAACTTGTATTTTCACTACGTATCTACGGTGATGTTAGTACAGAATTACATGTGCGTTATGCATTAAAAAAAAAAAAAAATCAATCAAATATCGCGATGCCCTGTGTGTTTTTACGTTGTCTGAAATGTCTGGATTCATTTAAACAGACAATTTTATGCTTTCCCCAAAGATCTTTCTTTTTAAGTCACCTTTCGCATTTGCTTTTTAAAAAAAACATTTTTATGAATTTTTTAAATAGGCTATATGTGATGTTTGTGTTGAACTATCGGGTTTTTACCTGTGAACGGTGCTATTTCATGCAATGTGGAAAAAGCCCATGTCAAAGCTCACATTAAATAAAAAGCTAAAGCTAGCTAAAACACTAACGCTAGCAGCCGCTAGTAGCCTAGAAGCTACTAACGGCAGCTTCTAGGCTTAGTCCATGCTGAGTCAAAAAGTACAAGTAAAAGCTAAAACTAACAGTAAAACCCAAATAACAGTTGATATTGTCATTCTCAAGTCTGCCACAGGAGGGAGCTGGTCCTGTTTTTCCATTCATTTCTATGGGGATGAAAAACTAATAAAAAGCTGAATATTGTAAAAGGTATGGAGGTTATGAATACCGAAAGATTTAGCTGGCATTAGCAGAGCAAGCTGAATGGTATAAAAGTTGAATGGTGAAAATAGCACAAAGTATGGGCCGAAAAGTGTACGGAAGCAACCAGAATAATAACAAGTGTGAATGCAGCATTCACACTATTAAAACTACACACAGGGAAAAAAGGGTAGCTAGCAACGGTATATGAGCAGCTAGTTACCGAGGAACGTAATGAAAAAAAGTCCCACCAGAATAAGAAACTAAATTTTAGACATATTTAAGGCCAACATACAAATTCAGTGAATTTAAGACATTTTAAGGCCTTGGTTTTAGAACAACAAATTTAAGACGTTTTAAGGATGCACAGACACTCTGTGTCACAGTTTGGGAATGCTTTGCTCTAAGATCTGAGCAGCTCGGATCATTTTTCAGATGGATTTGCTGTCCATCATTCTACATCTTCTCCTTCACTGTAAACATGAGTCAAGTGAAACCCATATTGGAATAGATTACATTAAAACAATTACTGTATTTAGGTAGAAAATGTTGACAACAAATCCTTCATGGATGCTCCCGATAGCTTTTCATTTATTCAATTTTACATACTAATATATTCAGAGTACAAACTTTTGATTCCACTGTTGCAGTGAATGAAACGTTACTTTGAAAACCTTTCTGTATATTTATATATATGTATTTTTTTTACAGTATTTTAAGATAATATAAAACAACAAAAAAAAATAACAGAACAAAATATAAACTGGCTGTCCCTTTCATCAAACCAACAAGCTGAAATGTAAAACCGTGGTCACCCTGTTTTCATAGCCGGAGAGCGTTCCAGCTCGTCATGTTCAAGTATATACTGTTTGTTACATAAAAGAACAAACAGTTCTTTTATAAACCGAGATCAACACAACTATTATATTAGTACTAACACAGATATTGCACCATTGGATGGCATGTACCAAATGTCATAAATTGGCAAAAATTATGTTAAATACAAATACTTAAAAGCGGTAAATCCAAAACAACCAAAATTCACAAATTAAAACTAGACTTTCAGCTGGCAAAACAAATACTTCTGAGGTCGTCTTTAGTTCAGAGTCTCGTCTGTCCCTCACTCCACGAGGGGTCAGGGGAGGTAAGTGCAACGTGCAGTCAAGTTTCATGACAACAGGACTTAAAAAAACAGAGCGTTAGTTTCTTGGTCTTGGCTTTAGAGTTTTCCGGTGGCGAGCGGAAACGTGCGGTCAGATCCTACGGTTCTTCTTCAGCACCTCCAAATACTGCTGCGTGGCCCAACTGAGGGGGTCCAGCTCCACTCTGGAGGCGGAGCCCACGGGGGACAGGCGGGCCGAGGCGACGTCCAGCTCCGCTGTGGCAGAGAGAGGGCCCACGGTTAACACCTGCTGAGGCTCCTTCCCGCACGCTTAAAGATGGAGAAGGAGGAGGAGGAGCTGCGCTTACCGTGTCTCAGTTCTTTCGATATGTTTTTGTCCAGCTCTCTCTGCATCTGGGGAAAACACAGCAGCGTCTCAGGTGAACAAAAACAAAACGCGGATGTGAAATTTGGGTGAAGAGAAGAGACACTGAAGAGACGTTTACCGGCAGAAACACCACTGTAGAAAACACACCAGAGGGGGAAAAAGCTGGAGAAAATCTGTGTCTTTTGACGTGAAACACAGAAGGTCATGCAAAATTTTCAAGCTCCTCACAGATCTGGAAGCTGTGGTATACGAAGAGCTCCTCGATGGTTGAAAAACAAATTTGTTGAAATAATTTTTAGGGAAAATCTGAATAAATTAACCTCCCTTCCTCAGATGGCGACCAGTACAAACTAATACGCCTTGTTCTGTGTGGGGATAGGAGTGGAGTGCATAAATTCAATTTCCAGCTTGTCCAGTTTGATATGTTTATATTATAAAAATTATCTAGATAAAGATTTAAATTACATAAGTCCCACTTTACGACTGCTTTATTCAAACTTATAAAATAGGGCTTTCATGTTTGGGCCTTTTATGTTTGCTAAGCTAACACTAAAATCAAAACGCAGATTTTTTTTCAGTGTTTCAGTTCAAAAAGTGAAACTCGATACATATTAGTAGATTTATTGAACTGACTGATAAAATTCAATCATTTATTTCTATTTATTTTTATGGCTTGCAGCTAACCAAAACTCAAAAATCCTTCCTTCCAGATACTAGAACTCTACATAACAATTTAAAATGCATGTACAGTTTTAATGCTGTATTGTTAGGCTGTGTCCACTAAACGGCTGCTGACGGTATGATTCTCCAGCAAAACAATCAGTCTATAAAAATGTTACTCTAAAAGGAGCGAATTGTACAAGCAGCTGCACGGAAATGTACGCAAAACTTTGTAAATATTCTGAAAAACACAATTACGGAAATTGCGGCGTTTCCGTTAAATAAGAAACGCAATTAAAATCACACGTAAATAAGTTTGCTCGCGCGGTGAGTCGTTAAAAACACGCAGCGCCACAATCTTCCAACTACTTGCTGTTGTCTTCTTCTTCGCGGTTTGCGCCAACGGAGACGTCCCGTTGTTGATTATGTGACTCAGGTCAAAGTGTTTTCACTGCAGTTTTGCCGAATACATTAATTTCGATATGGCCAAACAGAAAAAAAGCCGACCTCATCATAGCACCGAAACTGTTTATCAACCAATGACAGTCCCCGTTTTATTATGCTAATTTATTTCCGAAATGTCAAATTGCGCAAATATAAGCTCACGAGTCAGTCCTATTCATTACATGAGCCACAAGTTCCTGCCGTTATTCAACTGTGAGTTTCTGTTGTTATGCAGCTGTAGGACCAATGACAACTTTAGAAGCGTCTTACCTGAACTAAGGAGAAAAAGACCTGGACTGCTGCTTGGTCAAATGGTAGCAACAAACAAGCTTCAGAATGCTGTCAGTGGAAGACTGTAGACCTACACTGCTACCGAACCACAAACCAACAACATGGAGAATGGACGAACACCGCATTTAGATCCACTTCCTTTTTTACGGTGCAGTCTCATAGCTAATCCCTCTGGGGGAATGTTTTGTCTGCACACACCTGCTGTCAGGATGGAAAATGTCAGAGGTGAGTATTTACAAACCCCCCACCCTAATGAACCTGTCATGTTTTAGTTCCTTCAAGCTGTGTATTAATGCAGTTCAAACTGCCATCCATTGAAAGAGATTATTATTATGTATTTACCTTTTCGCAGCAGGAATACCAAGATGAATGAAGACACACCTAAACACATACACACTCGAAATAACCAAAATAAAGCAACTGGAAACCCAGTTGCCGTATTGCTGTGTAACTGTATGCGCTTTCATTAAAATAAAAAAATATAAATGTCACAGTGACAATGTAACAGTAAAAATGTTACGTATCGCTGTTGTATCCCTATTAAATTAATTAATAGTTTTATTCTATAGTCATTAAAATTAATACACACAAACACAGATTGTGGTTAATATATGACACCACAATCTACTTAGTAAATTGCTGCCTCTTTATAGTTTTGACAGAGTTTATGTTTTAAATAAACTTACTTCTATTTTTAGCTGCTGGAAGAATTTGCTATTGAGAGGAAATTATCAAAATAATTGTTTAGGAGGATCTACCATCAAGGCTCAGATTAATCTTTCTTTGAATTTCCTTGATGTTTATAATGTGATAATATGAACATTATCACCACCTACTGGCTGGACATGAATATACAAGCATTTTGTGTTTGGTAAATGTATGAATTTTTTTTTTTTTGGCACGGATGTAGCTTAATCCAGGCCTAATTTGTTTTCCTATAACAACATTTGTGTGTTTAGGATTATTCTGAGTACTTTTTATACTTTTTTTGCATTTAGTTGCTTAATAACAAATTCTCTCTTGAAGATACACTGACACTTGAAAAAAAAAAAAGTGTTAGTTTACAGAGGTTCCAGCAAACCTTTGAAAGCAAATCAGAACCATGTTTCCATGTAAAAAAGCTTGAAGATAAAAACTGTCCTGTGCCTGATTATGTGACCAATGACTGCACCAGTTATGATCTCAATATTCAAGGCGAATTCATCTTGAAAGCTGGAGAGCTTTTCTCTAAATGCTACTTTGGAAGGCTCAGAATAACTTTACACTGAATGACAAACTGTTTAGGCCTGAGACAGAACTAAAGTAAACCGATTCTTGAGTGAAAACATTGAAGCGCTAAAGTTGCTGATAAAAAGGGGCAGAAAGTAAAAGAAGAGAAAAAAACAGAAGCAGTGGCTTCCAGCTGCCTTTCAAAGCCAACAAAGGAGCGCCACCTGGTGTTGTTTAAGCTGTACAGGCAGAACAGAGGTGCCTTTACCCAATTAAGCCTAAAATATTTACAAGACTTTTAACTTTTAACTCAAAAGATTAATTTGTGATGTAGTTATGTAAAACATTTTTTGTTTGTTTAAACCTTAGTATGGTTTTTCATGTTTGAACGACTGCAACGAGAAGATTAACTCCCATAAAGACCAGTGAAACTGTCGATAGCCACTGACACTGAACACCTGAGCTTCTATTGTGGATAAAAAAGAGAAATATATTGGCAACATGCTCTCTTTAGGATGCTCTCCTAAAGATGGGGCAAACAAATTGTAAATAACTCCCAGTACTTGTCAACCACTGGGGGTTTTTCTGCAAGCCTCCTGGGTGATAAAAGCTACAGGTTGAGCAGCTTTCCTAAAAGTTACTGTTGCTTCCTCTGTTGTACAGGTAAACCTCAGTTAATTAAGGCACAGCGCTCTGCAAATGTTTTCTCTGCTGCTGAAGTTTTGTACATTTTGCCGTGTCACAACCACAAACTGCAAAGTATTAAACTGAGATTCTACGTGACAAAGTTCATAAACCAAATAATTCAGTTTCGTGTCGCCTAACTAGATCCTAATCTGTTTTTCTTAAGGATAGCTTTGTGGAGCTGTGGATCTCTCCAGCTCCTCCAGAGTTACTATGGGCCTCTCGGCTGCTTCTCTGATTTTTGTTTGGGGTCTACAACCTGAGCCTACCGAGGAGAGAGTGGATATTTTTACCTTCCGTAACGTGGATTATTAACTTTGCCTAAAGACATTTGCTGAAAGTATTATTCAGAGGCATAAAATACAGCCCTTAAAAAGTGATTTAAAAATATCTACTGATAGATTTCTTCTTAGAATTTGAACCAAGTGAGGCTAAAACTCTAAAACCTTGACACTTGAGGAGTTCTGTGTAAAACATATTTACAGACAAAGTAAAAAAAATTTTTATCCTTAATGGAAAATGTAGATATTGTTGGACAGCTTTGGCTTAATTATTTCCCTGAATATGTTGGGGGTTTTTTTTAGTGACCAATTTAACAGTTAATCAGTTACTAAATTAGTTGACAATATTTCCAATAATCAATCATCACAATTAATCGTTCAGCTCTAATTTTAAAAACCTTGCTTATTTTCCTCTCCGCTTCACTATAATATGCGACTTTGTCTATAAAATAAACTGTAATCACAAAAAACCCCACTGACGTTTGAGGCTGTAACATTGCAAAATGCATAAATTTGCAACCGATTGTACTATATTTCAAAAAGAAGTGCAAAATATGTAAATGTTTTGTTGCTTTGTCTGGCAGCTCTTTCTCCACTGAAGCCACGAGCAACGCAAAGAAACAGCAACCAGTCAGACACTCAGCTGAAAACAGCAACACACCTGGTTATGAATCTGGCTGAAGAGAGGAGAAGTGAGAAAAAGACTTTTGAGCTAGAAGCTAAAAGAGTGAGAAACACAAGACAAGTTAGAGGTAATAGTGAAAAGACAGAAATAATAAACAGGAGGAAGAAACAAACAAACAAAAAAAAAAGTCTACAAAGCCTAAAGTGTTGTTGGGTGAGCTGATGTAACTCGTTGAACACACGTCTCTGACTATGAGGTGAAACTACAGAGATGTCACTATTTATAACTAACATCTCTGCAGTTACATAAACTTGTTCTTAAGAAATGAAATCAGGAATATACAAGAACACAGATTTCCTCTTTAATCTCTATAAGTGAGTGAGAGATGAAGGACTGGGCAGACCTTAGCCAGGTAGTCCTCCACCCTTTGGTTCTGTCCGTCTGACTCAGTACTGGGCAGGGAATATCCCACGCTCGTGCTCCTATTGAGGGCCCCCATTGAGGTCCCGGGGGTCGCTGGCGTAGCCAAGGCACTCATGTCCAGAGAAGGCCCCATCAGGCTCCCGCTTGTAATGTTTCCCATCATAAGACTCCTGCTGCGCTCACTCAGCAACTTGGAGTTGGCTTCGGAGAGGCGGCTGTTGGCCCTGTTCATGGGAAACAAGAAAAAGCTAATCACCGCCATCTTTTTAGCAGCTAGAGATTTGTTAACAAGCGTTTACCAGTTTACCAAACCTATTATGTTTTTGAAAATTATTTTTACAAAGCGAAACAGACTTCTTTAATAAGCATTTTAACCTCTCCAGTTTGGCAGCTAAGGACATCCGCAGGCGCATCTCTTCGTTGTAGAGGTGTCGGTAGCGCTCCAGCTCGGAGCGCGTGGTCTCTTTTTGGCTGATTGTCTCCTGATGGATGGTGCGGGTTCGAATCAGCTCCCCTTCCAGCTCCCGGATCTTCTGTTCCAGCTGGGAGCGCAGGTTGGCCTCGTTAGCGGCTTTGATCTCATCTAGCGCTTCCTGAGACGCCGCCTGGGACTGAGAGACACACAAATCGTTATTAATCCCACTGGCGGGGCGATATCAAAGTGCGACATCAGCCTTCCGCTGTTGTGAATTGATTGCCTCTCTGTTGGGGTTTTTCTCAGCTCTTTACCTGTAGGAAGAGGTTGACCTGCTCTAGTTTCTGCTGCACCTCCTGGTGGGCTTTTTCCTCCGCTTCACGTCGGTACTGATCCAGCACGCTCTGGTCGGGCTGGGCGTTCTCCAATTGGCGTCTCAGCTGCAGCACCTCGTTCTCCAGGTGCCTTTTGGTTCTCTCCAGCTCGCCGTGGGTTCTGCCCACGCCTTTCTGGGAGGCCAACTGGTCCTGAAGCTCCTCGTTGTGCTGCTCTAGCTGGTAGCGACGAGATGTTTCTTTCTCCAGCTCTGCCTGCAGGTCCTCCACCTGAAGACGGAGGGGATGTTTGAAGGCCAAGAAGTAAGGGGAGATTGTAGGCGAGGCACTGCACGGGTGTTCATTTAAAATTCAGTACAAACAATTTGCCTTTAGGGAAGCACATTGCTGTAAAAATCTTTCGACTGTGGCTCCAAACATAAAAATTTGCTCACCCAGTCCTCATGTCATATGTTTGACCTATGTCCTATTAGCCACTTCAGGATGACGGCTGTTTTTGTGCCTTTCAAGCCAATTATTGCCATAAATGTTACACATCGTATATTTTTGACTTTGGTCATCCTGTTCACGCGACTTTAAAGTAATGGTATGTCGTAAAATAAGAAACAGAGGATTTGACTGTTTGCGAGTCTCGTGGAAAATAGCTTCCATTATTTTTTTTGTGCTCATTAGTTAGCTTCTTCTATTTTTTGTGGTTAGCAGTTACCGTTAGCTTCCACTAATTCTTTATGTTTAGCGGTTTAGCGAAATCAGAGCTAATATTTTTGTGTTAAGCAGCTTAACATTAGCTTCTGCTAATTTGCTAAATACCTTAGAACCCAGGTCTAGAACCCTGATGTAAACTGAGCCAAAAAACAAACTGTGAAATCCAGTTTTGAATCCAAAAACCAAAATGTAATATATAAGCAGCTCATTAGGTTGAAGCCAGCATCAGACCCACAAACCTTGTCCTTCATCCACCCGTCAGCCTGACTCGGTCGGCGGTAAGGGCTCTTCATAGAGGAATAAGACTCTTGACCCTGCAGCTTCTTCTTTGCACTTTTCAACAAAGTTCGTTGCCTTAAACATAAACGCACAGAGTGAATATCTAACGTATTAAGTAAAATATCCTAAGCTTGCAAAGACTACGCTGATTGAATGTACAAAATAATTGAATGGAGACTTAGAAAGGATACAGACACTGGTGGACCACAAAGCCAAGAAGTTGGTTCTAGTGGATCCTAGCTGGCACGAAACAGCAGGATCGCCCACCGCCCAATGAGAGTCCAAAGAGTCCAAAAGTCACCTGTGCATTTCCTTTTGAAGATCCATGTTTCTCTTCATCTCTTGATCGAGGCGACTGTCAACCGCTTTCTTTTGCTCTGCGATTTTCTTGGCTTTCTTCTTTTCCATCTCCATCTAGACCAGAATGAACAACTCAGTGACTCTTCGCACCTCAACTGAATGACACTTAACCATCATATCATGCACAGATTATCGTCACAGTGTGAAAACCTGGTTTGTGAGCTCTGCTTTTTCTCTTTCAAGTTCTGTCATGCGCAGTCCTAACTTTGAGCGGTTCTTTGTCTCTTCCTCCCACAGGACCTGAGAGTCTTGCATGGTGTTAGACAGCATGCTCTGTTTGTGCAACTGTAGAAAAAAACACACAAGCCCAAAGTACGGTTCTGCTCAGACTTGTAGGCATGGATGTCGCTCATTTTAAATCATTTTGAAAATAAACCTTAAACCTTTAAACCTCATGCACGTGCTTGCTCACGCCCCCAATTGCTCCCTGAGCACGCTAGAGCAAGTTCCCTACACCGGAGTCTGCCATGAATGCTAAAGCTACTTAACATGGCCACATTAAATTGTATGTGCACGGGCGTGATTGACAGCGCTAAGAAACTCCTTTTGGCTCTGATTGGTTGTATCTGACTGGGAGCGGCGCATTTCTGCAGATGGAGAAGGCAAAGGAGCTCAATTTTTTCATACGATATCTGTCTCATACTTTCAGGATGTGGTGACAGTTTTAACAATTATGCAAAAAAACGAACAAACAAAAAAAAACTATATACTGCCGCTTTAAGGTTTTGGAATGGCACTGACCCCAATCCTATTAAACCTTTGAGAAAATCCAGCACAAACTCAAATGTGAACACTCAGTTCTTGTTAATAAAATCAATTAAAGGTTATTGCTTGATAGTAGGTTGATCAAGAAATCCAATAAAAGTAAAAAAAAAATAATAATGTCAGTCTCTACCATTGAGTGTATGTAAACATATGACATCAACTAAAGAATTAGGATGAGAATTTGTTTTTAGTCATTTTATTGGTCCTAAACTTTCTTTTTCATTTTCATCATTTATAAAAACAAATAAATTGAAACTTATGAAGAACTAACAGCACAATCCACCAACCTCTTTAGTCAGCTGCTCTTCCAAAGAAATCTTGGTGCCTTGGAGGTTCGATACCAGCTCCTCCAAATGTGCACGGACCTAAAGAAAAAACATGATTTAAAAACAAAACAAAACAAAAAATTAAATTGTCTTTGTGTTTCTGCTACTGCTGCAAAAAAAATCAAATTAGGATTTTAGAAAGTTGAAAGCAAACTAAAGGAAGTGACATGCATTTATCAGGAATACATTCACAACTGAAAGAAAGACACCACAGACAAAAGATTAAAAGAAAAAAGAAAAAAAGAAAAACAGAAAAACGGGAGACGAAAGACATTTCTCCATCACCAGGATATTTATTCCCACATATGCTTGGAGTTCTGACACTAAAAACGTGTTATATTTCACTTCATTAAGAGGATTATTTGATCTCTAGTTCAAAATAAAAAACAATTAAATGAATCAGTGTACAAAGAGGAAGAACCCCACACAAAGCAACTATGCCTACAGTCACAATACTGACCCCGCCTCCAGGTGAGCAGTCAGTTAGCTGAAAAAAAATTGTATGCCCTTTAAGTTTAAAACTGACTTAAATGCATAAACTCAGACAGTTGATTAACAGAATTGCATGACACCTTTTAGCTCCAAAGAGACGTGGAGCATTGAGACCATGTGTGAGCAAGTGAACAAGTTACTCACCACGGCGGCTTCCTGAGCACTTTTCTCAAGAGCCTCAATTTTATCAGCCTGTTGCTTCTTAGAAATTTCCAGTTTGGTGTTCTCGATCTCCAGCCTGGGCGACATTAACATTCTCTATTAATCAGGCCCAGATACTGGCCTCAAACATGTGACTGCATGGGCTATATACATATATATGTAATGAAATAATCATCAACTAATTTAGCAATTGATTAATCGCTGCCTCAAAAAAAACAGCCGTTTGGCTAAAAACCAACATATTCAGCAGTAATAAAGCCAAAACTACAAAAAATATATGCAGTTTGCATTTCAGATTAAAAAAAAAAAAAAAAAAACATTTTTTTTAAATTTAAGTTTAGCAGAAACTCTTAAAGTGTTTTAGTTTTAGCTTCAACGGGTTCAGATTTACTGCAGGAATGCTATGTTACTACATTTTAGGTAATTTATTTTGTTATTTGAAAAAGAAAATGAATTATTTTAATATATTTCTAATGCATAAAAAAGCCTTAAGTGGTTAAATGAAAAACCACTTAAGGCTTTTTGTTTAAAAACATCAATATGTTTTTAAACAAAACATATTAATCGATTAATCATGAGAATAATCGTTAGTTGCAGCCCTAACATTATAGAAGAAAATCTGCACATAGTATCTAATTGCGTGGTTTGTAGACTGTATGTCAAAACTGCAAATACGCAGTTCTAAGAATAAATACCAAGGAGCGCTATGAATCAGCGCTTGTGCTGAAGCCGTGTATTTGCACTTACCCTTGCATCGCTTCCTCCAACTGTTTGGTGGTGATTTCAGAGGCCACGATGGAAGCCACTGCCTCTTGGAGTTTATGAACGGTAGTGCTAAGTTCCTTTTCCATGTCTTCCATTCTGATTTTCATACTGCTGATGTGTCGCTCTGCCTGGAGGTGCTTCTCTTCGATTTCCTCAAGCTAAGTAATACAGACAAAACAAAACACTCAAGAGCTAAGTTAAAAAGTGTACTTCATGGTTTATGTGAATATATACATATATATATATATATATATATTGCACATACACATGTGTACACATATATATATACATATATATATATATATATATATATATATATATATATATATATATATATAAGCAGCTATTAATCTTCTGATCAACTCAATATGTCACAAACAGAGTCGTGAAAATCTTCTTGAAGTTCTTGTCACATCTTACTGTAAAACTATGATTGTTGTTGTGACAACTTACCAAATGGAAGTAATTAATTCTTCAGTAGAAAAAAAAAAAATCGGACTTGGTTTCCAAGATCTTTTACAAATGTGTTGGGTGGGAGGAAATAAAGACCAAAGTTGAAATGTGCTTTCAAAAACCCAAAACGACCCCATGAAATACACTACTCCAATGGTGAAACATGGTGACGGTGGTATCATGCTGAGGGAAATCTTGTCTAAAGCTAAATACAGGACAAAACTGAAAAAAAAACACCACCAGCTGGAGGCTAAGAAAGTCCTAAAACTAGTTTGGGGGTTCACTTCACAACTGGTAGCAGGACAGGCCAGAAACTGACTATAATTTCAATGTTACTGTAATTGACAATTTCAGTAAAATGTTTTTCTCTGAACTCTTGACTCAGGTGAGTTCAGACATGTTCAGTTCAACATCTATGTTGCACTTAGATGTTGTGTGCATGTGAGTTTTTTAAAACAAAATTTAAAAAACATGTTTTGCCTCTATTACTAAAAACGTTGTAATGGCACTGCCATAAGATGTAAAAAAAAGATTCAACCAGCTTTAACATTTGCCAGACCCTGATCACATAATAAACTTTAATTTAGTGATTACAATTTATCATATTCCAGCAGAAGATTTATTAACCGATTGTCTCGTAATAAATCACGTTTCAGAGAAGAGAGCTGCGTCCTGCAGTCACCTTTTCTCTGAGTCTCTCGATGTCTTTGAGAAGCCGAGCTTTCTCTTCCTCCAGGTCGTTGCGATAGCGTGTGAGGACCTCCAGGGAAGCTTCACACATCGATAACTTCTTGAGAGAATCGGCCAGCTCCTGCTGCAGCTGCCTCACAGTGTTCTGTGCAGAAAGAAACAAGATCAGGTATAAAGAAGCATCTTAGCAGTCCAACAGGGGGGAATATAAGATGTTCTGAAGAACTTTTAGTCAGGCTACACAGCCTCAGTCTCACTTCTCGTTGAGTCTTCTCTTCCTCTAACTTGAGGTTCAGATCACGAAGTTCAGCAGCCTTGCTGGCGAGCTCCTTATTTCTCTCCTCGACCAGGTGAACTCTTTGTTCACAGTCGGTGCGCAGCTTGGACAGCATGTCGCTGAAGCGCTCCTGGGCTTCGGTCATGGCGCGCTCCTTCGCGGTGACTAGGTTCTGGGCTTCTTCCAGGTGCTGCCGAAGCAACACGGTCTCGCTTTGGGCATGGGCGAGGCGTTCTTCCGCTGCTACTTGGCGTGCTAAGTTGCGATTGGACAGCTCCTTCTCTGTTTGCATAGCACTTTCAAGCTCCTTGGCACGCGCCATGCCGTAGTCCTTCTCTTTCAGCAGGGCGTCCAGCAGCAGATTCTTCTCCGTCAGGTGGGCAGAGACCCGCTGCATCTCGTTCTCCATGCTGTTTGTGTTAGCGTCGGCCTTGGCCAGCTTCTGTTTCAGGTTACTGACTGCCTCGCGCTGAATGGTGATTTCCTCTAAAAAAAATAGATAAAAATAGATAAATGCTTATCTATTTACCATCTTCTCACAGAGAAGAGATGTGGATTGCATTAGGAGGAGAAACAGGCTAAAGAATAATTGGTAAATGCACACTGCAGGCAAGTAAATAAAAAGCAAGAGTAGAAATTGTGGGGCTGAAACCATCAATTGTGATTAATTGATTAATCGAAAGAAATCTTAGTTTAGGAGTCAATTAGTCGATTAATAATAATTGATCAACTAATTTAGCAATTGAATAATCATTATTAATCAATTAAGTAAAAATGTGTTAATTAATTTTTCCTCCTGGAAAAAAAAGTCTCTGGTGTTCCAGTTAATGATTAATCGTTAAGTGGAGAATACAGACTCAAAAAGGTTATTTGCTGAAAGAACAACATATTCACAGCAGTAATTAAGCCAAAACTGTACAAAAAAGAGATACAATTTTCATTTAAGATATAAAAAAGTCCTTCTTTGTCTGTAAATATGTTGTTACCAGAAAGTGCCAATTTCTTTTTGTCCTATTAATCAACAGAATAATTGATGACAAAAGTAACTGTTAGCTGCAGCTCTGCAAAGTTGTATGTGCAGACCGGAGGACTTCTCCACTCACGTGCTAGTCGGTCTTTCTGTCTCATGTTTTCTTCCTTCTCTCTGAGCAGAGCTTTCTCTGTCTCTGCGTGAGACGCCAGGCGAAGTTCGACCTCCTTCACGGCTGCGGCTAAGCGAGACCGAGTCGACTCGGCCTCGGCTTCCAGCGTCTCGCGAGCCTGTCGTTCGTGTTCCAGCTGGCTCGTCGTTTTCACCAACTCAGTCTTCAGGGCCGACAGCTGGTTGTTGCAAGCGAACACGGTCTGGGTCACGGTTTCGTTGCTGTGATGGAGGTCTTGACGAAGGTCCTCGAGCTGTTCCTTGAGGGCCTCCTTCTCCTCCTCGAGGGTGGTCTCTTTGAGACTGCTGTCTGCCTGGGAATGTTCGAAGTCTGCCTTTATCGTGGCCAGCTGCTCCTGCAGCGAACTCATCTCACGAAGCAGCTCTCTTTCCCTGTCGCCGGCCTCAGTGAGCTGAGACAAAGCCTAACACGCATCACAACAAAAACATCGCCATAAGTCTGTCTGGATTTTGTGTATAAAAAAGCGCAACAAATAACGGTATTGGAGGGGAAAAAAAAAAAAACAATCCCGAGAACATTGGATTGAAAGTTAGAGAATCACCTCATTGCTTCTGGTGATGCTTTTCCTGTTCTCTGCCTCTATCTCCTTCTGCTTTTTGAGGTGATTGTTGAGCAGATTTTCCTGAAGGGCCCGAGAGGTGCGTTCCTGAGCCAGCAACTTCTGAGTCTCATGTTGCTCTTCTTCAAGCTGAGCGTTAAACATATCACACACAGGCGTAAGAATCACATACACATGCAAGCAAAGAGCAGGTCAAGTCAATAGCAAGTCAACACAAATACCGACATAATGTACCTAATGAGGGACGCAAATAGGGATGCAGCTAGCGATTATTTTAGTGATCGAATACGGTGATGATTAATCAATTAATCGAATAAAAACCCTGGCAATTTCCGCAGATTTTTCAGTCAGTATTTAACACTACTGACACAAAAGTTATAAAAATATAAAGATGTATTTTTTTATATGCAGCATAAACAATATAGATGGTCATTCCTTTTGATACAAGAAAAGAGATGAGTCTCATGTTGCTCTATGCTTACCAATGAAGCACTTTATGCTTCATTGGTAAGCATAGACTGCTTACCAATTAATCGATAGTCGATCGATACAATCAATCAACTTTAGATTAACTTATTAATTGATAACACACGTCTCCATTCCTAGCAGAAAAAAAACTTAATAAACAGTCGCCGTGTTGGGCAGATAAAAACAAAGTGCCTGTTTCATGTTGCTGGCGAACGTTCTCATCTCCAGCTCCATGTTCCTCAGTGACAGTTCAACCTTCTGCTTGTCCTCAACCTCAAACAGATGCTGCTGCTCCACCCGCTTCAGCTTGTCTTTGGTGGTGTCGTACATCATGGAGGCATTCTGGCGATTCTCCTGCTCTTGTTTCAGTTGAAATCTTCACACCAAGTGCAACACAAAGAGATCAAGTAAATAAATTTGTAAAAAAAAAAAAAAAAATGTTCAGAGGAAACAATTTCAAAGTTAGCCCAAAAATCAACAACAACAACAACAAAAAAACTCTCACTTGATGTTTGTGAGTTCAGTCTGTATTTCCAGCTGGTTGCGCTCCAGAAGGGACTTGGCGTCTCTGACTTCCTCCAGTAAGCCCTTCAGCGACATTCTTTCCGCTTCCAGCTGGTTCACCTTCTCTGACATATACCCATGGCGACTTCGCATTTTTTCAATGGAGCGCTCGTACTCGTTGAAGATGTTCTGTATCTTTGTCATAGTCGTGGCATCTGGGGGATGAAATACAGTGAGATGGTCATGGAAGACGGTCAACCCAGTGTCTGGTGAATCCTTTGTTCATTGATTTGGCCGTATGTTTTGGACCAAGAGATGAACCATTTCCATTTTTCGTTTACAGGCCACCGAACTGATCCAAATGATCCAGTTTAGTCACCACCACCTACAGTGAACGGCTAAAAGAGTTAATTTTCAAAAGCTCAAATATAATTAAAAAGGCTTCAGATACGTCCATTAAAATGACTGTCAGAATTTGTGCCACATGTGAATTGGTGTTCGAATTTAATATCTATATTTTTCAGTTCAATTCTGCTCTGATAAAAGAACACACTTATTTTTAGGCACAGCTTCATCATGGATGCCAACCAGTCCATCTGTCTGTGTCTGTCTACAAAATTAGATTATCTATTTTTATTTTGCAACAAAAAGTAAGGACAGTAAATAACTCCTCACGCATTGCGCAAGCTTATTACCCAAAGAGAATGACTCCAGCTTCTGCATGAAGGAGGCTACATTACGGTAGCTTGAAGTTTGTGAGTCGATGTCGTCTGTGTCGGATGACTGGGTGAGTTCTTCTAGATCGTCAGGCATGCTCATGTCTTCAAGACTTTGGACCTGGAAAGAAAAAAATTATGATAAAATTATTCCTGTATCTGTTTTAAATCCAACACTCAGTTATGTAGTCGATCTGGTTGTTTGTACCTTGCTTTTATGTTGATCTGTTGTTGTAGACCTGAGCCACACAAACACAAAAACAAGGAGAAAATAAAAGTAATTCTAAAGATTTGCACAAACATAGTGAAAATACCGAAAGTGTAATGGTATAATGCAGTATATAGTTGAGAAAGCAATTGCAAGCTTTTCCTGTAATGCAAGGCATTTCTGACTTGGTTAATAAAAGCAAACTTGACATTTTAATGATTTATAAAAGTAATAAAAAACAGAGAATGAGATATGTTTTGGAAGTGTTGGACGTAATTTGTTGTACATTGTGAATATTTGTCTATTTTCTGCAGTGTAATTAAAGAGGTGCAATGTTAGAAGAAGTCCCCTGTATGGTTTTCTTTATCACAACTTCAAGAAAGACAACCTGAGTAAATGCAAAATGCAGTTTTCTAATCATCACTTTAATCATTAAGGGGAAAAGGCTATCATTGCAAGCTACTGAACCTTTTTCAAGGCAGTTGTTGCTGCCTGGAGTGGGCTCAATTGCTTATTCAGTTTAGGGATCAATTGTTCATATCGAACCTGATTAACTAAATGAAAAGAGAACTTTGTATTAACTCAGGTTATCTTTGAGCTGAAAACAAACAAACAACCAAAGCAAAAACAGAAGAAAAGTTTAAGGCAGCAAATACATTTACCGCATGCTATGCTAACAGTAGGGCTGAAACGATTAATCGACTCGTGATGAATCGACTACTGAAATAATCAGCAACTAATTTAGTAATCAAATAATTGTTAAGTTGAATAAAGAAAAAGCAAATACTCTGTTTATAGAATACAAAATTGCAGGGCAGGAAGAACCATGTAATCTGAATTAATCAATTAATTGAAATAACTGTCAACTGATTTAGTAATTGATTCATCGTAAACTGGAGTACACAAACTCAAAAAGGGGGAATAGCTGGAAAAAAAACCCCAACATATTCATGGGAGTAACAAAAAATTAATACACTTTGCATTTAAGATAAAAACAAATACCTTTGTCTGTAAATGTGTTCTACCCAGAATTCCTCAAGTGGCATATTTTTAGAATCACCCAATTGAAATTCAATTACTAAAATAATTGTCTGTTGCAGCCCTAGTTAACAGTTTTATGCAGTTTGTTCACCTATCAACCACAAGTTTTGGAGAGGGAGATTTGTCTCCAGAAACTAGCGCACAGGTTAATAACACCAAATAGATTAGTGGCGCAGACAGATGTAGGAAAGTGGCGTCCTGCATATATACCTGTCTCCTTCATCGTCCGATATGTCAGTTATAGGGCTTTCCTCAACCTCATGTGCGGTTTGTCGATCAACTTGTATGCTGGCCTGAGGGCCTCCACTTTGCCGGGCCCAATGGACCATCAGCTCAAGCTGTATTTTCCCTTCTCCACCTTGCTTTATGCCACTGCAGCTCTGCACGATTGGAGCTCTGTTGGTGTTATGGAGAGCAATAAACCTGATACTCATTGAACTATGACTGACTGAGGCCTTTGGTTGAAATGAAAAAGAAAGAACACACTGAAACCAACACACCAAAACAAAACAAAAACCCTTAAAGGGCCAGACAGAATTATTTGCACTCTTGGCAAATCTTGAGTAGAAAGTCTGAAAATACAGAAAAAAAATGAAGCGTCATCCTATCATCTAACCAATAGATTGCTTAATTGAACATGTTTATTTTTGTGATAGTAGGACAAAAAATAATTCTTTCCTAACTTTATCGTGACTCAATGGTTGTCATGGAAACTGGGTGAACCCAAGATGCACTTAGTGTTGGGAGTCAAATGACAAATTCATTTTTAGGCTTTTTTTCTTACTCATCTTTACCACAGGTGCAAAAAAATGTGGCAGCTACTGCCACATTTCACTGAAAAACAGTCTAAAAACTAATGTTAAGTCATACAGAATAATAAAAAAAAAGAAATCAACCACACAGATTGTACATCAAGTCTCAATATAAGACCAATTCCCAATGGCTACTTCCAATTAGTATTTTCGCTGGGAAGCAAATACCTTTGGCTGGCATCAAGCTGATGTTCCTGATTAGATCTTCCAGCTTGAACCAAACTTAAACATACGCTGGTCCCAGGCTTCTCCGAACCACCTGCTTCACTGCCATCACGGTAAAAAAACGACTTTCGATGCTTTGCCACAGCAACTGTTGTTTTGCCAGCCACCTGAAAAACAAAACAAACAAAAAAAAAAAAACATGCAAGATTTATGAACTTGGCAGAAGAGAACAGTCCAGCTGAGAAAGGCCGACGCTTGCACTTTAACATGCAATTTGGATCTGTGTTCGTGCTCCTTATCATACATAATTCAGCATCGCCCCACCCACTGGAGACCTAATACCTTAAAGCTGTTTCTATTAGAGAGTCTATTGGAACTGCATTACCTAGGCAAAGTAATTAAACCCCTTTAAGCATTTTCACATCACAACTAGAAACTTTGATGCATTTTAATGTGATTTTAAGCGATAGACCAAAGTAAACCAGTGAATATAGAAGTGGAAAGAAAAAATAATTTACACAATGATTTTTTAAGGAGCTCACAAGTGAAGAATGGTGCAAATTTGAGGCAGTTGATGCAGATGAAAACTTTTTCATTCATTTTAAGACCCAAATATTCACTGATGCAAGTTTTTGGTTTTTCATTTTAAGGATTATTTTTCAGTTATTGCCCCACATTTTATCCGTCATATAAAATACACTGAAGTTTGTGATTGGTTTATTACAAAATGCAAAAAAGCTTAAGGGATGTGAAGAAGTCCTTACTACTTAAGAATATATAACTAACCCAAGAAGTTTGAATATTCTTGAATAATTAAAATTAAGAATTTGATCTACAACATCCACTCTGCTATTGCTCAAAGTTAACCCAAATTTCTAATAATTTACTGAAGCCAACACACATTTAAGTGTTACTGCGGGTTGTCATTTTCTTTAAAAACAATAAAATGACAATACAAATAGTAGATTATTGTCTGTCCTTTTCTTATTCTGTCCTTTAAGAAATCGATACACCAAAAAAACTTGGATAATAAAAACTCTTCATAAGATTAAGGGTAAAAACTAACACGCAGCATGCATAATAAGGAAAATCAAAACTGAAAATAAAACTCATTCCATGCATTAAAGAAAACTATTGTTCATGCAATCTTCACACATATTTGACACAGACATTTTCAGTGTAAACCATACATGCAAAGCACATGTATGACACAAGACTATAAAGAAAAAGCACACAAATGTGGACCACTGGTAGTTTTAGAGTAGCTGGCCAGTCACTAGCATATTTTGTCTGGAAATCTGTACCAGATGCAGTATTTTACTGTACATTATACGTACGTAACTGATTTTGCATTTTGAAAAAGCTGTGATTAGCTTAATTAAGGCCAACTTAACTTTTTTTAAATAATTGATGACATTTTCAGGCCTTAATTTTAGACAAATGAATTTAGACTCACAAATTTAAGATTTTTTTTAGGATGTGTGGTCACCCTGTATAAATCTAATCATAAGAATTGCAGTTTTTGACTTTTACAAATAACTTTGTCTACACACAGCTGTTCAGAAAACACTCGAGGGTCCACAGCTGATTGGTTAGAATGGCAAGGAGTTAAGGTGGGTATAAGTGAACCAAGCAGATCTACATGAAATGAGACATGTGACAAGAAATAAGCATGTAACTGCAGCAATAGGGTCATAATGCTATGAGCCTCAACTGAAAGAAGAAAGAGAAACATATTCAGGCTTTGAATAAACTGAGGAAGTGAGAGAAGTCCAGAAGCAACTGCGTCAGAAGCAGCAATCCTACATCGCTTTCTTGGGCTGGACCTTTGCTTTGAATACAACTCCCAGCATTCCTACCTCAGGGTCAAACCTCATCATGTCCTCTTCTTCAGGCCCTTCTCCATTAGAGACATCTGGACGTCTGTGTTGCAAGGCCGGCTCAGACGTCAGACTCTCTTCTGAGCCTGCGTTGGACCAGCCAGCTTCATGTAGACAGCCAGAAGAGTCAGTAGCAAGCAGAGAAACGCCGTTATCCTTTGAAGCAGGTTTGCTGTATCGATCGGTATCGTCTTCGCTTTCTTCCTGTGCGGCGGTGAGCTGCGATGAAGCATTGGCCTCGACATCAGCTGTGAGTAGAGCTGACTTGTGATGGATAAAGCTATCGTTAACATCTTGATCACAGTCCGGTAGTGTTTCCTCATACAAGGAGCTGCCATGTGACTCTGCCATAGACTCCTCCTGTCCTGACTCTCTCTGCTCAGGGATGGTGAGAAGAACAGTACTTCTTGCTCTAGCTGTGGGGCGAACGATGTCCTCTTCTTCCTCGTCACTTGAATCTTCACCAGCAGAGCTGGACGCAGGAGAAGCGTCTTCCGTGGGGTTTTTCGCAGGATCCCTTGATTTAAAAAGTTCACCAAACCTCTCCTTTAATTCCCCAGTGACGCTCTTAAAGGTGGATTTTACCTCCCTTTTCTCCACCTCTACCCAGAGTTTCTCGTAACGCTTCTCCCACGGAGTATCTCCACCTACCTTTTCTTCCGTGTCAGAGCCTGCATGGCCTAAGTTGTTCAAACTGAACTCACATCCATCTACTGCATCATCTTTCTCCTTTGATGATGTGATTTGACAAGGAAGAACAAACAAACAAACAAACAACAAAAAAAGACAGAAATGCAAAAAAAAAACAAAACAGGGTTTTGATATAATATCCAGAACACAAGGTAGACATAGAATCCACTTGAGATGTTCAAACTAGGGGTGAATCGATTGCGGTTTTTTGGCCAATCACCAATCTTTAAAAAGTTTGACCTGACGATTCCAATTTTGGCCGATACCGTTGTTTTTAGTCTGAAAGGCCTCTAAATATAACAGTGATTATATTTTCCGCCCATGTGTAGATGTGAAAAGGTTTCTTAGTATTGACCAATCACCCAAAATTAAGAAAACTATTTATCAGTGCACCCCTAGTTCAAACTGTCTATTTTGAAACGAGAACTGGGTAAAACTTTCCATCTCTAAAACTGGTAGAGACATAACTCAAAAGCCTGCAATCATTTTTCGTACAACAAATAATTTAGGCAATACACTCTCTTGGTCTATCACATCACAAGTTTTTGACAGAGTGGGAAAGTTCAAAATACTTTTACAAATATATTTTAACACTTTAGTACGGTTAGGTAGCGAGATATACCTTGTAAACAAGATATTCTGCTTTTGCTAAAAATGTTCCAGATTAATTAGAAGTCATCAATGTCTTGCATCCAAAGAATGTGATAACATTTCACGCTAATATGACTTGCTCATGCATTTTCAGAAAGAGACAGACGCTTAAACTGGAGAACATGTTGCTAAAAAGAAGAACTGAATTTAGGAGGCAGAGACAACTCTGTATCATTTCTCACCTTCTCCTCGTGCTCTTCATAATCTGAACTTTCTTGAGTTTCTGTCATCTGTAACTCAGTCAGCAGTACCTGGACAGAAGATGGAGTCAGTACCTAGAACACTGGGCATGTGCAGGCATAAAGGTAATTTTAAAAAGGACTGCTAAATTGTACCAGGTTCATGCGCTGACCGTCGCCGATTGCCAGTTGGAGAATTTTCTCGAGAGCCTCTAGTCTTTTCTATCTCACTATCTGAATCTGGTTGCGGGTCAAAGAAACAGTTGAAAACTCTTGCATGTTGCATATGCATACTTGGGATACACATGGCAGAAAAAAAGTCACCAACTTACCTTCTTCGTCGTCTGGCGTCTGAAGATTTATCTTTGTTGTACGAGGTTGGGGTAGCAGAGCAGAGATGGAGGACGTGCTGGGTAGACTCTTCCCAAAGCTGCTGCTCCTCTTAGGTGTTGAGGTTCTGGGAAGACCACGATCTTCTTTCTGTCCACCACCGCCTTTCTGAAACTCTTCGAGGCCAGAGGAGGGAATCTTCAACCCAGGCGGGGTTCTTTTACTGATAGTGCTGGCAGAATCCCAGTCTGATCCATCTGCACCACGAACATAAGATACTTTAAGTCAAGGGGAAAAAAAAGAAATTAGTTTGCGGAGCCATTGAGAGTACATTTTATGTCAAGTTAAACATTACATCCCCCTTCTCTTCTACTCTCAAGCTACAGTCTAAAGCAAAATACGCAAATACAGTTTTTAGTGAATACATCTGAACTCATTCAAACTCCTTTACTATTACTGACCTGCGTCTTTTGCTTCAAAACGGGTAAGGACAGAAACAAAAATCAATGCAAAAGTCAGTGTCGCATCTAAAGAACACAGGCTTTTTAATCAGTTCACACACGTTTGCTCATATGCAGTTGTTTTCTTTTAAGTTAAAACTTTCATTGAAGTCAACAATAATTTACACTAAAGCAAAAAGAACTTCAACAATGACGTTTTCTCAGATGAATGCTATAGATTCATGGTAAGGAGAACAAAAAAATAGTCAAAAAATAGACTAAAAGTCTTTCATTGGACAACAAACTCCCCCATCCCCTTACCTTCAAGATCATCTACATCGCTGACACCAAGCTCGTCCATTATGTTGACATTTCGTTTGTGGCTGATCAAAACACTGAGCGCTTTAGAACTTTCCTTCTATTTAAAATAAAAGACACAGCTCTGTAATTGTAGCATATATCAGTTAGGTTCTGTGTCTCAATCTGTTAAATGTACCTTTTTGTGTATAGGATTGTCTTCCTTTGGAAGCTCCCTTTGATTGTCCTTACTGTCACTTCCAGCTGAAAAAGACAGGATGTGATTTTAATTGACTACTAAGGAGTTCTCCAGGAAACATCCAGAAAATCCAGATGATGCAGGCAGTTAGGATACTGTTAGAAGCATTCCCATGCAAATGAGCTGGAGGTTAGCATGTTTCTCCATCGCCATGCAAACTGATGTATTTGAATGCAACACAACTTCAGCGATGGTCGAGATTAGTCGAGTTTGAATCACAACATTCTTTTAAAACAAGCCACAAACAACTATCTTCAGTTACCTCATATTACTTTTTTTTTTTTGTTTTTTTTTTTTTACCTCAATAGCCACAAACGTCCGTGTATTTTATTGGGAATTCTGTAGCTGCTTAAGTAGAGGCAGTCGGACGTCTTCTAATTTTTCAGAACATTTTTTTATTTCTCATCCAGCCAGCTTCTTCAGTTCTAAACATGGCTTGAAAGTATGAGGCTAGTAAGTTTGAGCACGAACAATCAGATTAGTAGAGGTCACTAATGGGGCCGTCAAGGCAAACAAGTGGTTGAAGACAACAATGAAAGTTACTACCTCTGTCTGGCTTAAATAAAACAACATTAAACAGAGGAGGTGAGAACGGGTTTCATCTTTCACCTAAAGTGGCATGCGTTCATCTCTCTAGGTTATTTTGGCATCATTTGGCGTCATTCACACTTGGAAACGTGTGGCCACGTCACCCAACTATTCCAATATGGTTAGGTGACGTGTTTGGATTAAAACAAATTGAGTGTAGTGTCAGCGACTGCCGGGGCCCCAGTAGTGACCTTAACATCTTTATTAGTGTGATCATTTTATTATCCCTGATACTTCCAACCTATGTTTAGCCACTTTCAATTACAGTTGCAAGTCTTTTAGGGTGTGTCTCTGCTTTATCTTAAGATTGTAATTTTTACCCTTAATCCTTTGCAAAATATCTCACTCAGTCATAGTGGCTTACAGTGTCTCTGAATATCCATTTTCCAAGTTCTGGATCAGATTCTCAGTTGGTTTTAGGTCCAGATTTTGTCCAGGCCTTTGTAACACATGAACATGCTTTGAAATAAACCCTTCTACTGTAACTCTGGCTTGATGCTCTGCTGGAAAACGACCCTCCACCCCAGACTCAATCTCTGTGTTTGTAGGTTTAAAATTGTGCTGTAAAAAAATGAAAAATAATACATTTTGTGCTGTTCTGCCATATAAAATCCCAATAAAATCCAACGAAGGTTGTTCTTATAATGCAACAAAAGGCAAAAAAGTTCAAAACTTCCCCAAGTTCTGAACTTTTGTACTTTGCTTTTCTTCTGCGAGGCACTAAGCTCTGAAAATACTTAAGAGTGCCTTGCACTTCATAGCCAGTTGACAGGATCAAGCAGGTGCAGTGAATGCTGCATGCATCCCCTTATGTGACAGTGACATGATGGTGAGTTTTCTGATTAGCAGGGAGTGAAGATAGGCGTACCCTCTCCCTGGCTGCCTTGTGGGATGCCTACATTCTTGCGAGGCTCTATATCTGCCATCCTACTCCCTCCTTCCCCTCTTAAAAAAGAAGGAATGTAAAACACGTCTACAAAAAGAAAAGTAACAAACTGTTGGGACGGTTTTGTTCAAAGGGACACACTTTACATTCTGCATTTATAACTTTTAAAGATTCGGACACTAGACAAACAGAAGGATAAATGCTGTTAATTAAAGTGCATGTTTCTATGACAATAAATAGGTAAAGTCACACAATTTCTGCTGCATGGAATGTTGCCTGGAATGACTTGGTTGCATCTAGAAGCAAAAAAAACAAAACAAAACACTGAAACCATCAATAAAGTGAAAAATAATAAAAGTATACATTTACTTTCTTTGAGTGAATCTTCCACAGGATTTGCTCCCTCTTTATTTGGGCTGTGCAGATTTGGGTCTTCCTTATGTGGTACATTGGAACGTTCAGAGTTTGACTGAAATTTACAAATAAATTTGAATACTTAAGACTGACAAAAACAAGAACAGTCATCTGATCAGGAGCAGTTCAGCAACATATTTGTTTATACCTCGGAGTCCCATGAACTCTCGTCTCCTTCCCCTTTCTTCAGACCCAGTTCTAACCGGAAGTCTACATAGAAATTTTAATTAATTAGTATAGGGCTTTTTTTAAAATAAATACATCAAGAACTGTGATTTTAACAGCCGCAAAGTACACAATTTCAGCATCCAGGCAATTTTAATTACTTTTCAGATATAATATGAACTAATGTTCCCATGGATTGACTAGAACGTTTGCAAAACATGATCACTGAGAATCTATGATATAAAAAGAAGTCATGACTCTTCTTAAGCAAAAAGAAATATATTCATGATAAGCAGTTCTGCTTCAGCAAACATTTAGCAAACTTAGCTTCCTCTAAATTAATTTTTCCAGATAAATTCTAAAGAACTAATTCACTTGGACTTGAAAGTCAATCAAGTTTGACATCTGAGTTGAACATTTTGGTTACATCGACTGTTAAAAATTCTCCAAGTAGTTCCATGTTAGTATTCATACCTCTTTTTTTATCTTTACCAACTTCTACTTTGGGAACAGTCGGAACTCCATCACGGATGTCCCCACTGTCTTGAGATTTATTATCAGCATTTGATGAGTCTTTTTCACCTTTTCCTTTTCTGTCATTGTCTTTTTCATCTTCAGTAACATTTTGTTTCTAAGGAAAAAAAGATAATGTTTTTAAAACCCCATTTCATTGACATTTGAGTTCACAACTATTAAACAAATAGATACAAACCAAGAATTAAGCTTTGCAAACGTAGTCAACTATTGAAGGTCTTGGCAGAAGTAATGTGACTACAAACCATCCTATTTGACACCCAATAACCAAACATCCCTGTTTTACCTGAATACCAGGCTCGTCAGTGCTTTTTAGCTCATGCCATCTCAGGCTCGTGTTCTCAGATCGATCAGGTGAGCTTAGGTCCACATCATCAATGTCAGTCTGGGGTAACGCTTCACCAGAGACCTCTGAAAGTTGGTGTTGTCCACTGGTATCATCATCCTTGATGGGTGAATTGGAAAAGACCACTTCCCCTCTCTGATCTTCGTCATAAGACTCTCTTGTTCTGGCAACACCTGCAGTTTCAGTTTCAAGCGGAGCATACGATGTAAGTCTAGCTTCATCTTCATCAACTGACTTTTCACATAAGCCAGCAGAATCATCTCCAACATCAAGCAGTTTGACTGTAGCACTGGCAAAGTCATACTGGAGTTTTTGATGCCTGCTATCTGAATCCTCACTTGACTCAACATCTTTACTCTGATTTTCATCAACGACCAGCGTTTCTCCCTGAGCTTTGGCTTCATCTTCAGCGTCATCATTTCCGTCGATGTAGGAATATGGAATCTCTTTGGTGTCGCCTTCAGTTTGAATGTTGTCTGTTTTTGCTTTTTCTGCTTCTTCCTTGTCTGACTCATCACTTTCCTCTTCATAATCATCATCCCAACTGCTACTGTTCCTTCTTCATTTTCGGAATCTGACTTTTCTTCCTTTAGTAAAGGAGATCCTGTTGGCTGGCCATCATCACAAAGTATTGGGCCTTTTGCGTCTTCACACTCAAGTGCTACCGACACCACAGGGGAGGGGTCATTGGATTCTTTCTCAATACTGTCTTTTTCTTCTTCTTGCAAGGAGCGTTTGTGCGTTTCTTTCGTCTCATTGTCTGCTTCGTTTAAATATATTGATGCAACTTCAGATTGAGCACCAGTGTCATTTTGGTTTTCGACTTCAGAGGAATCCCAATCTGATTCAACAGCAGTTGTTACGATTGGTTTGTTTTCGGCCTGAGGAGAACTTGGTAAACCCAGATCATCAATAACTTGCTCTGGTAAAACACATTGTGTTGAAGAATCCCAAGAAGTATCAGGTTGCTCCTCCTTCTCTTCCAGCTGCATATCTGGAGGTTGGACATCATTTTCTTGTTGAAGAACCTCAGTGTTTGCCTCGCTCTCTTTGGGTATGTCGACATCACTTCCTTCTCTTGAGGAGCCCCATGAGGACTTACGTCTACCTTCCTCAACAGGTTCCCTGCTTGACAAAGCATCATCTTCCACGTCAGAATTGACATTCTTTCCGACGTCGGCTAACAGCTTCCTCGGACAAGTGATCAAAGTGCTTCCACCAATTCCCTCTGCTTCATTTTCTTCCTCATCGTCACTGTCATTCCAAACTTTGTCGACACTATTTGTCTCGTCGCTCAAGGAATCCTTATCATCATTTTCCATCTCTTTGTCTGACTCCACTTTAACTTTAGCGGGTGACTGAGCTACTTCAGGTGGGATTGGGACTTTTGTTGATATTTGATTTGAATTAAATGTTTGGTCTGATGACCTCATACATTCCCTAGCAACGCTCTCTTCTTCATCGGACAGCTTCGATTCCACCCTAATGGCAGACACAATGCAATCACCTGCTATGTCTAATGTTGCTGGCATTGCAGAGGTTTTTGCACCATCAAGTCTGTTGATGTCTGCACTTTCCGTCTCTGCTTTGCTGATCTCATGTTTGACTGTAGCAGGAATCCCAGCATTCAGGGAGGATTTACTGTGGGTATCAGCTCTGACATCAGTTGCAGAGCAGTTCTGATTGTGATTTTCCTCCTCCTCCGATCCATCTTCTTCTTCATCGCTTTGTTCACTATCATCCTCTTCACTTTCCTCCTCATCCTCCTCATCATCTTCATCTTCTTCCTCCTCCTCTTTCTCTTCCTCCTCCTCATCTTCTTCCTCTACTTCTTCTCCAGAGTCCTCTCCATCAGAACCTTCCTCCTGAGAATTATTACCACTTAAATTATGCTCTGAGTCTTTTCCTTCCCCTGTTTCAGCTGAATTGTCTCCTTGTTTTTTGGCATTTGGGGAAAAAAAACAACAAAAGAATAGAAACCTGTTACAAAAAAGCACACAGTACAGCTTTACTACAGTTTTACCTTTCTGGAGATATGAAGAGGGGATTTGGAAAGGATGGGAACTGAAGAGGAATCTACTGGGACACTAGTTTTACGTAGTGGCTCTGATTCTGCGTCACTCAGGGAAGTGTCGGGTAGAACAGGAGCTACGGGGCAAGTGGGGATAACAGATTACAGTCACAAACTACTATAATTAGTAACAAATGACTAAAAGATTCTTGGTACCTTCTCCTTTTTTAGATGCCAAAATTCGGCTTAGGTTCACTTTAAGTGGTTTCTAAATTTCAAAAACATTACATGGAAGTTAGATTTACAAAAATAAATAACGCTGCTGTGCGTCAAATATAAGCCTCGCCAACCTTTCCTGCAGAGGAGTCATCATCATCTTCTGTTGAGGGCCATTCATCATTAGCACTTTTAGAAGCTCTAAGGAAGGAAAAGCGACTGCAATCAGGAAAATCAAGTCGCAAAATGGAATTGTTGAATGCAACAAGAAAACTCTGCTTACCGACTGACTGACTCTGACAATGAATTGTCTTCTAAATCTGCAACAAGGGAGAATGAAGTTTTTATTAACGTATTATCTAAAAAAAACTTTACCTAGACATTCCTCTGACACATGGAAGAGATTCAAAGCATTTAAGGCGCCCTATAGAAGTTCGTATACCTTGAAAGGTTTTCACATTTTGTCAACTTTAACTGTAATTTTAAAGTTAAAATAATACACAGGCCAGCACTCTGAACTACATAATAAAAGTAGCGAAATAAAAGGAATTCTCTAGATTCTATTTTTCCCAAATACAGTCAGCCTCCTTGACACATTACTTATTGACTCACATCTAGCGGCTGAACGCGGCTTGCGTTCAGCCGCTAGAAGCCTGATCTTAATCGTAACTAAAATTTGGTCGTTACAATGGAAAGCAAACTAATTTAGATCTTAATTAAGTTCATCTAAGTATAGTACCTCCCCCTTCTTCATTTGTCCCAAGCTCTAGATCCAGTCAAGCGTGAGGAATAAATAAAATGATCAGTCAGTCATACAGAGAGTCTGTCAAACTTACTTATTCACTATCTAACTAAAGTAAATGTGTATCACCTTTATCAGTGGCTGGTCCTCCCAAAGAAAAGCCTGGTTCAGGATCATGGAAGGGAATGCTTGGTGGTTTTTTCTTCTTGTATGGACCTGGACGTGATACTGAGGCCCTGTGTGTCCTCTTGGTAACATACTCTGTGATTAGGAGGCTACAACTGAAAAGAAGGGGAGGGGGGGAAAAAGAAACTCAAAATGCCACGGTGCTCATACCAAGCATGAAAAAATAGATTACTGTTAGTTTTGGTGTTGCTCAAAGAGACTATAAAACCACACTCAGTGGTACTATGTGTGAAGGAGCCCGATCTTAAAGTGGTGAAAGTGTATCTGTATCCACAGGTTTCTCCTGCTTTTACTTTTTTTTTTTTTTTTTGCACTTGGGATAATAACTAGTATTATCCCAAGTCCATTTTACAATGTAATTTTTTTATGAAGGGAAAAGAAAATGGAAAAGTAGCTGCACACTAAACCTAAAAACAGCTTGTACCACTCTTGGCATAAAAATTGTATTTGTAGTAAGACTTTGACATTGTTGTGGACATTTGGCCCAAAGTCACTTAGTAAAAGTTCCCAGTGTGTTCCTTGCTGACTGACTTTTTGTCTTTATGCGTTTTTTATGATTCAGTTCAATGTAAAAAAAAAAAAAAAAAACTTCAATTCATCCCTTTTTATATTTCATATTATCCAGTTTTCTTTACAGAGTTGTAGATGCTGATGGATATGGGCAAAAAGGATGCAATCTGTATTACAGCAGTTTTACAGGATCCTCTGGCTAAAGATTGATTTTTATTTTTTGTGCAATCATCTCCAGATTTTCCATATCAGTTCCCAAAACAGAACCAGTCTTCTTTAGAAGATGGCTAGTCTTTTAAGTCTTTGGCTCAAATGCCGCAATCGCATCAGATGCTGCTTGAGGTGTTTGCTTGTTTAGCTCTTTTAGCTTATTTCATGTTGTCAGAAAGGTCAGTGCTCAGGCCTGAGTGTGGCCTGTGAAACTGAGTCAGTGAATTTTGTTAATCAAAGTTTATTTGAAAAGGTTGCTTTTGTTTCATGATGTTAATAAATGTGACAAAAATCCACTTTTAATAGTTTTTTAATTAAATACCATAGGACCAAAGCAGTTAATCGGATTAATTGTGATGAATCAATTCCTGAATCGTCAACTAATTTATTAATCAATTAATCGTTAAGTGGAGTACACAGACTCAAAGTAAAAGCCATTTGATGAAAAAAAAACCCAAATATATTTAAAGTAGCAATAAAGCGAATACTCTACTAATTTTATTCAAACGTATTCATTTTGCATTTAAGATAAAGACAACTTTGCCTGTAAATACATTTAACCCAAAACTCCTCCCAGTTTTAGTTTTAGTTTCATTAAGTTCAAATTCACTAGAGTAATGCTTTGTTATTGCGTATTAGACAATAAATTTTTATTTTATTTTATGACAGAAAAGGAATTGAATATTTGTTGCTTTTCCTCCTTTGATGTATTTCCTATACTGTACATTGTAAAGGATTCAGTGATTAAATGACAAATCTGTACAAAAGTGCTAATTTTTTCATCCCATTAACCAATTAATCATCAGAATAATCAACAGATTGGCAGATTATTAAAAATAATTTATTGTTGCTACCCTAAATTACAGAAACAGCATTTTCTTGCTGCCATGAATGTGTATTCATTTTTGAGTTGACCTTACCTATGATGGCTATTTTTTTGTGCATGGTCATCAGCTGTCCACCCCTTTTTGTCCTGAAGGGTGATGTCTGGATCGAACTGCAAGAGAAGCTTAACCATACTGTGTTGACCGCTGGTGGCAGCTAGCATTAAAGGGGACCTGAAAGTGAAATCAGCGTCATCAGAAGAGCTTTCAACAGTTCGACACGTACTACGCCATGACTGGCGAATGGTTTCTCATTCAGTACTGGCCTTTGTTCGTGGTCAAGACAATTCACATCAGCTGTCTCTTTCAGGAGAAACTCTGCCATTTCAATACGGTCCTCACGGATCGCAACGGTCAATGGGGCGAACCCCTCCTGGAACACAGATCAAACGACATTGATGAAATGGAAGTAACATTTTACCGTGCATGTGAACAAAATCTCAAGAGACTGTGACTAAAACACACTTTTCTAAAAAAAAAATTCTTGTTTTGACAGAAACCATAAACTCATATGGCAATCACCTTGTTTTGCACGTTAATTTCCGCCCCATGCTGCAACAGACGTGTCGCTGTGGGAATGGAGGGGATGTTTGCTGCTAGATGGAGGGCCGTATTGCCGTTGACGTCTGCAAGATTTGGATCGGCGTGATTTTCCAGCAATATGGCCACACAGCGATCATGCTGGCCCTCTACTGCCTGTTAACCAGGCAAAAAAAAAAAAAGAACATACTTTAAGAATTGAGGACTGAAGCAATAGCTAGTAATGACACAGGAGGTGAAAAAATGTCATAATGCTCCAACTGACAAGGTATAAAAAGCCTTAATAATAAAATGATCCTGTAGTGCAGTAGCGTAATCTCGTACTGAGAAACCCAACCTTTAATTTGAGTGCATGTTACTGCAGTTAAAGGACCAGAGACACAAAAACTGCTCTAATAACGAAAAAAGAGTGCTAGATTATGCAAAAGATCATTTTACTTTAAGGCTTTTTACGCATTCAGCAGAGGGTGCAATAAATAAATCCAATTATTCAACACCAAAAAAAGGATTCACAGTCTCTCGGAGTGTCATCATGCAGGATTACCTTCATTAGGGCGGATCTGTTTTGATTGTCACGCAGGTTAAGTTTGGCTTTGCTATCAACGAGGAACTGAACGACTTCATCATGACCAGTGGCACACGCAATATGAAGTGGAGTTCTGTTAAAGGGAAGAAGAGTTCAGATTCATGCAAATATCAAACATCAAACAGTTGTACAAACCCTTTTTAGAATCTTTAGAAAGTCATAAATAGAGACAAATGAATTAATCAACTAGGGATCTGAATCAGATGATTGTATTCCCTTATTCATCAGAACTTTAAAAAAAACTAAAACTGCTCCTTTTAGTTCAATTAAAACTGTGCATTGCCACATAAATGAAGATAATATTATAATTTTTTAAATTTTCTGCTGCTCATATAGATTAGAAATTAAATGGGAAGTGGGAATTAAGTAGAGGTCAGGGAACCTTTGTACCCTTTTCAAATGTTCTTTTTAAGATCTAAATCAAAAAATGATCTCATTTGCTCTGTATTACATTAACAGGTCATGCTAACAGTTGTTTTCCATATAAAAATCTTTGGGTACATGTATATTTTACCTAGTGTTGCAAGCTTTATATAATAAGCACACTGGCCAGGTTGGATGAGGACAGTACAGACTGCCAAAAGGCACAAAGAATTTAGCTTTACTTTAATCTACCAGACAGCTCATGCACGGTTATACTTTACAGGATACTTGTGAGGATTACCTGTTCTCCTTGTCAAGTTGATTGATATCACTCTTCTTAGCCAGCGGCTTCAGCTTGGCCAAATCACCCTGGAAGACAGCCTTGTGGATCTTCCCCAGATCCTTGTCTTTCAAGTCGTAGCCATCAGAAAGTGCACTGACATTGTCTGAGGTGCCACAGTTCTTCTTCTTCTTAGTAAAGCTCAGTAACTTCTTCATTGCATACGGCAGTTCAACCTCGCTCCTTAACCGTCACTACCGTCCTCTCGTTAGCTGCTGAGGGGTCACCACAGGCGTCTTTCCCATCCCTAAAAATAAGACGCAGAAAAGCCGATTAGAGGTGCCGCGAGACGTTTTTTTTTTTTTTTTCCTATGGTTTGCCTTGATGATAGAGCTAATGCTGGTCCCCACGCACGAATTTAAGGCGAAGTAGCTTCTGTGCCTTTACAGCCTGGTAATCGACTCCACTAGCGGCCACGATGCCCGTTAGGTGTAGTGTTTCATTACTGGAACACGGTGTTGGGTGACAGAAAAAAAACAACAACATACCAGCCATGCTAACGACAGGTTTCAGAGGTGCTAACTGCAGTTCATCTCCCGACACGGTGTCCTCTAACAGTCCGTAACGACAACAAATGAGTTTAGTAGAATAAAAAAAAAGAAAAAAGAAAAAGCAAACGTTAATATGCCGTTAGTGTTTGTATTCCGAAGCGTTTAAAATGAAAACAGCCGGTTATCGCGTTAGCTAATGTCAGCACTGACCGCAGTTGTCGTTATGGCTTCGTGGTTGTTACCATGGCAACATACTGTATAAAAATATTGGTATGAGGCGCTTGTAGCGAACTAGCTCGAGCGAACACATAAAATATTCGAATTCTCATCTAATGTCAGCTTAAAAATAAACATTATTCATCATTGTTGTTTATGAAGTCGTGCTTAACATCATATTGAGGATTAATGTTGCGCCTCCCACGTCGTCACTAAACTAATGATGAAAACCGCCACATTTAAAACGAGTTTGCGGTGAGCCGCAGAACAGCAGAGATTTGACTATGACGAGGGAACTGCAGCACTAGGGAACGGCGTCTTTTCGTTCATTCGGTAGAAAAGTATTCTAAAGAGAATATAAGAAGTGCAAAAAGCGAAACATTGCTAACTAAATGCTAACTAGAAGTCGCTAAAACCGTTTACAATATTATACATTAATACGTATATACGCCTTAAATGCAAAAATTTCCAATAGTTTACGAAGTGTTAATTGTAATAACAACCTTAGACCAAAGTTACTAACCTGTTGATTGTCGAATTTCAGTTACTATCATGGAGCTAACGAAAATACGCTCACATAAACGTGCTTCCACTGTTAGTTTCAAGGAACCAATCAGAGATAAGTAGGGGGCGTTACAACTCTGATTAACCAATAAGAAACCTCAATTTAATTTAGTAAGATTGGTTTACAACACATTGAAGACTTTGTTGTGTAATAGCAGACGTTTACCACAAGGTGGTGCCATTCTTTAAAAGATTGACTACTTTTGGCATATCAACAAATCACGGTGTTAAGCTCTGTAAATGTATTAACAGCTGAAAAAAATAATATTGCTATGTCTTTTATTCTTGCATGAGAAAATATTTAATTGAATTCCATTTGGGAAGATTATTAAAGTCTTAAAGTCTTTTAACAGACCTGCCCTGTTTTTTCTTTTTAGAACAGTCCCTTGTCTAGAATGGCTTAAACTATTAGAGACTAAAAACAAAACAAAACAAAAAAAGAGTCACATAGTGCAAGAGTGCACTGATTACATCAATGTGATGTCGTGGCATTAGACATAAAACTGAGTGGTAAAAACCCATTCTCAGCCTTAAAGCCCTGAAGAAGTAGGCTACAGACTTTGTTATCACTGTAAGTTATACAAAACTATGCAACACACAAAGAAACACTGAAATCTTTGAGATTCTTTCCAGTAATACTATTCAGATCACATGCCAAAAACAAGCTACCTTTGATGTCACAGAGAGAAGATGAACGCAACAGTAAATTCCCCTGAAATCCATCCTTAAATCATGTTGCATTGCTCTGAGGTCAGCATTAAATATTTATTCACCTTGAAAGAAAAATCAAAGACCCCGCTCTAAAAATGTGATTCTCATAAAATTGAACAATGCTGAAGATACCTGCTGGGTAACCCAAAAACCTGATCTGCGTCGCTGGAGGCGAGAAGTTTTGTCCCGGTTTGATCTCTTTTTGTCTCTGAAAATTCCCTTTGAAAGTTAAGTGAAAAGAAAAAGAGATAAACAGGTTAAGAAGCTGAAGATAAGTCATTGTGCGAACAAGACATTTGGGTTCCGCTTGTCTCTTTGTCTGCTGGAACCAATTATCTTTCTCGCAGCTCTGCAGGTGCAAAAGAAATACAGGAGAGCCATACTGCTGACTTCTGCTGTTTTTTTGCACAAGTTTTTATTATTCTTGACATATCTCTGCCTTACTTACACCTCTCTTTTCCTATCACCTTTCACCTGAGGTGCACATTAATCCACATCAACAACAAATCTTTCCACACTGTCCAACATTCTTTGTTCTCACCATTTGATGCAGCTGACGCTTTCAGGTTTGTTTGCTGGAAAACCAAAGTCAAGTAGTTCCTTGTTAATGAACGCACTTGTATAATAGAGCTGATCCTCTTGGTTGTTTTTGTTCAGGTCTACGCAAGAACAGTTCACGCTGAACTTTGTTATTGTGTCAGGAATCAGCATAAAAGTAGAAAATCTTATTTGCTAGCAAAGTGTCATCCACAAACATTCAGTCTTCAAGCAAATTTTAAGCAAATTGCTTTGCATTTTTATCACAAAATAATATTTGTAGTCTAAAAATATTTTTTGAGCTACCAAAACAAAGCGATCTATTTATGTTAGCCAGGTCAGGCGTCTGAACTGCCATAACTTTCTTAAAAACATGGGGAAATTGATTTGTGATGAAGACGATTTATGAAATCTAAGTGGAATTCTGGCTCATTTAATTTATTTGAAAATCATTCCTATCTAACACAGAAAGATCCATAATTATCCCTGTCAAAAAGGAGAAATATAATAATATATCATCATATATCATCAAGCATCTGACTCCCTGATAACATTTAAAATCCCACACAAAACAACCCTTTTCTAATACCTCCATGGATTTTTTAAAGTTTCTAATTGGTTGCGCTTGAGCTCATTGTGGAGTATCAAAGCAAAGAGGGTTGAATACAAATGAACAGCAAACTGGCAAACTGTTTTCTAAAAAAAAACAACAAAAAAAAAACATTTCCTTCCACAATACTTTATATTGATCTCTCACAAAAAATTTCAACAAAAGCTTCAAACTGTGAGAAAATTCAAGATGTTGGAGAAATTTTCCTTTTCTGTCAAACGAAACATAGTTAAGCTTAGACTGAACAGTCTTTGGAGAGTTTGGAGGAGTTTTGGCTTCCAGCTCAGCATCCCTAACGCTCATTCTGGTAGCAGTTGCCTCCCAAATCTGAAACATGGAGTGAGGCATGATAAATGGGGTGAGCACACCTCTAAGAGTGGGGGTGGGGGGATAAGTAAGTGCTCTCAGATGTACTATAACTATTAAAAAATGAGGTTGCAACCTTGAGAAGAGATCCGGTGTCAGTATCAGCAGAGCCCTCCATGTCAAACTCCCACAGTAGATCAGAGAGTAAAATAAGGTTTATCTTTGGTTTGGTTTTAAAGTTTAATGAGTCTTTTCGTGTCTCAGTAAGTGACAGTAAGTGAGTTTGTCATCAACCGTCACCTCAGAGGTGAACTGCTGTTTCTGCTGGAGCCTCAGAAGTTCAGGTATCAGTGGAATATGAGCAACAAACAGAAACCATGTGTTTGTGCTTTCATAAAACAAAGACTGGAAGACATTACCTGTTGTTTTGGTTTTAGTTTGAACCATTGTCAAATGCCATTGTCAAAAACATGGAGCAAATACACATCCAATATATTGATCGATATTCCATGTATTCTGACTGGAAGTTAATTTTTAGCCCTGATGTATAGGAGCTCAGTGTTTCAGCTGCTTTGCATTTTCCTGGAAGTTGGTTCCAGATTTGTGCTGCATAAAAACTGATGACTGGTTCCCAATGTTTGGTTCTGGTTCTGAGGATACAACAACAACAACAACAACAAGTTTTTACATATTTTGCTGCTGAGTCAGTCAGTGATTTATATACTAACAGAAGTATTTTAAAGTCTATACTCTGAGCTTCATGGAGCCAGTGTAGAGACTTTATAAGTGGGGTGATGTGCTTTCTCTTCTTGGTTTTAGTGAGAACGCAAGCAGCAGCGTTCTGGACATCAGTCCTTTAATCCTGAAAATGTTCTTCAGGTGATAGAAGGCCGACTTTGTAATTGCCTTTATGTGTCTCTGAAGGTTTAAGTCTGAGTCCATCGCTTCATCCAAATCTCTGGCCTGATTACTGGTTTCTACCTGTAATAGCTAATAAACACAGAGCAATACAGGACAAATTAAAACTGCAGTAGAAAGAAATCATAACTTTGATGGGAAACACATTGTTGGAATGGTAGAAAGCTATGAAGCTAAGCGGTGATACACAGTATCAATCTACCCCCATCAGGTGATCCTTTCCTTTTGAAGTCTTTTAAAGTTTTGTGTTTAACACATCTTCTTTACTGACTGGAATCGAAGGGTGACCAAATTTAGCCGTGCATTTATGTGAAGGAAGCCTAAAAATCGGTTGTCCAAGCATGGGGAGGTTATCTGCACACTTTTGAATGTAAGTCTTGCAGTGTTCTAATTGCCAGAGTGTAAAAATATTTAATTCCAACCAAATAATTGTCTTAACTAACACATCCCTGACACATTTTTGAGGGAGCAAGACTCACAAATTGTTCATGAAGAGGCGCTTTCTGCTGTTGTTTTTTCACATGAGGACATGGTTAAGCACCTCATCAGATCGACTGACATTTTGAAAATGCTACCACTGCAGTGGCTGCAAAAAGTGATAGTGATAATGAGGTTGGGGTCCTGGGCTTGGGTATGGGTTATGGCCGTGGTTTCATAAACAGTAACCTTTCTAGTAATTTGTTGAGAGGTTTTGTGCACTCTGAGGCGGCACAAGAAATGTGAAACCTGCCAGGTGTTTGTAACATATTAAAAAGTAAACTTTTTTTTGCTTATCTTGTGTAGCTGTTTATGCAAATATTTTCAATATTTTTATTTTGACGTATTCTTAAAGAGCAGTTTCAATCTAATGGTACTCACATTCTAACAGAGGAATGTTTCACAGATTAATAATGTTGTGTATGTCAAACCTACTTTCGCAGGAGCTTTATGGTAATCAGTTAAAAGTTGTTTGATGGTCATACAAAGGATAATTCTTCATGGCCTCGTTGTCAGTTTAGTAATGAACTCTGCAGCTGATTGAATATTTTGCATTTGCATTTTAATGCTGTTGCTCTGAAACGTAACAGCTGTGAAATGATTCCTCCTGGCTTAAAGAGCTCAGAGTGTAAAATGGAAGCTCTAATATCAGAGAGACTATAGGAACACTGAAAATACATAGGAAACTAAAAACACTGCATTTAGGACATGCATAACTCCCTTACTATAGCTCTGTGAACCAAATAAACACTTCTACACTTAAACACATGCTTCAGCTCCATTTTATAGGTGGATGTCTGGAGATTATAGCTAGGAAAAAACAATCTGTGAAATTTAGTTTACTTCATTTTTGAGGAAACTAATACAGAAATGCTCTCTTCCAGATATGGTCTTCGAGGCATACGTGTCCTTTTAAATGGTGTGTGATGAATTTATCCTTCTGCATGATCACACAGGGTGCGATGATAATTAAAGAATGGCAAAAAGAGAGAGTGAAAAGGGAACGTCTATACAGTTACAAGAACACGATGACAGGATGAATTCACTTTAGATGTCAAATTGTCTGAGCATATAAAATTTTCCAAAAAAATTTAAAAAATACATTTAACTCATGTTCATGTTTGTCAGGAGAAACTGGTTTAGTTGCAAATGTAGTTCAAGGGTATAGTCCCGTTTGGTCCCAGTTGGGGTCCATATTCTGGTCCCTAGACAGTCTCAAGAATCCCTCAGGACCAAACGGTCCTTTTACCGTAACATTTAGTCTCACAATTGACAATTGTGAGACTAAATGCAAAAGACTAAAAAACCTTCCCATCAGCCAAAAATAGCATCATTCAATGGCCACCAACAAGGACAGAGTAAGAAACCTCATATCTTGTGTCCGTTTTTACTTTTTTCTTACGATTGCTTGACTTTGAGTAACCTCGAGCTGTCAGATAATCATCAACCCAACTAAATACAAGACAGGTCTAACTGTCCTAATGTGGGAGCTACTTAAGCCTTCAACATGCCAAGGTTAGTGAACCTTCATTAGTGCAGACAGAGCATCTGCATAGCACACTATGAGGAGAAAATAAGAAATATTGGCTAATTGGTGAACAATTTTTGTTGTAGTTGTACTTTTTTTTAGCATTAGTCTATATGTAGGGGATACATGATATCTCTAAGTTGTAGAAGTCATGTTAAAGGCTGTGCTAACCTGGCTGAGCTGCAGAGGCGCACTTACAGGGGTTGGACAATGAAACTGAAACACCTCTCATTTTAGTGTGGGAGGTTTCATGGCTAAATTGGACCAGCCTGGTGGCCAATCTTCATTAATTGCACATTGCACCAGTAAGAGCAGAGAGTGAAGGTCCAATTAGCAGGGTAAGAGCACAATTTTGCTCAAAAATATTGCAATGCACACAACTTTATGGGTGACATACCAGAGTTTAAAAGAGGACAAATTGTTGGTGCACGTCTTGCTGGCGCATCTGTGACCAAGACAGCAAGTCTTTGTGATGTATCAAGAGCCACGGTATCCAGGGTAATGTCAGCATACCACCAAGAAGGACGAACCACATCCAATAGGATTAACTGTGGACGCAAGAGGAAGCTGTCTGAAAGGGATGTTCGGGTGCTTACCCAGATTGTATCCAAAAAACATAAAACCACGGCTGCCCAAATCACGGCAGAATTAAATGTGCACCTCAACTCTCCTGTTTCCACCAAAACTGTCTGCCGGGAGCTCCACAGGGTCAATATACACGGCCGGGCTGCTATAGCCAAACCTTTGGTCACTTGTGCCAATGCCAAACGTCAGTTTCAATGGTGCAAGGAGCGCAAATCTTTGGGGTGTTTTGGAGGAGCGAGTCAGGAAACATTTTCCTCCACCAGCATCACGTCATGACCTGGCCACTACCCTGCAGGAAGAATGGCTTAAAATCCCTCTGACCACTGTGCAGGACTTGTATATGTCATTCCCAAGACGAATTGACGCCGTATTGGCCGCAAAAGGAGGCCCTACACCATACTAATAAGTTATTGTGGTCTAAAACCAGGTGTTTCAGTTTCATTGTCCAACCCCTGTATATGCCATTAAAACATAAGGTAAAGACGCAATATTGATGCAGGTTTATTGCATAAATAGGTGGACTTACACCCCACCTACTTCTGTGGGGTTTAAGTACAAAATTTGGTTGATGTGTCTGTGAGACAGATGGCTAATAGCTTAAAAACCAGATCTGTGGTCATTAATAAGTTGAGAAGCAAACATTGGTTTATTCAAATCAAAGCTAAGAAGGTTAATGTTTTTGTCGTTTTATCTTTTTGGCACATTACCAGCAGCACTAAAACAGGCTTTCTCTTTTTTCAGGAGTAGGAACGCTGGCACTGGAAACACACGTTTGAGCTTTTGTCACTGCCTGACCTGCTGGGGAATATAGTTCCAGACACAACAGCTGCTGCAGATATTTTAGTCACGACTTGACCTTTTTGTTTTCTTCCCCATGTCAGGCTTAAGTTTGGCTTTTGCTGATAGAATCGATTTGTTTTACAAAGGAAAGACTGAAAGAAGACACAGACTGTCAAACAATCATATACTCTCTGTTGACCTCGTTTCTAATTGGGGAGCTTTTGCAAATGACGAGATGCATTTTAATTCATTTCCTTTGAAATAAACAAGAAATTTACAAAAGGTTTCTTCTATGCTCTGTTGAACTCAAGCTTCCCTAGTCTGGTACGCATTCAGGATATATCAGGTGTGAAGGTGTGCGGGATTTTTAAATGAGCAGATTTCAAATCAAACGTGTCCCAGGAAATAATACCGATACTGTGCCTCAGTGATAAGTCCTATTAAGTGCTGGAAAACTCATCACTGCAAAACAAACTGAGGAGTTTTCTTTTTTTCCCAATCAAACAAAGACAGATTGGAAATGGAGTTTGAGGAAAGGGAAATGGCTGAATTTACAGCAAGGAACAAGTGTGAAATAGTTCAAAAAACCTCAACAGGATTTCATCATATCTGAGGTTACACCAAAGGAGAATGAACATTTAAGTTGCTTTTTTTTTTTTTGAATAACATAACTTTCTGTGGCAACCTGAAATCTGAACTTCCTTTGAAGTTGGATTATCATGTTTGGAAAACTCACTTTTCTTTTCATTTTCATTAATTATGAACAAAGCAGTTGTGAAATAGAGAATCTTAATGTGTAAGTATTTCTTCTCTTTGTTAATAATGTGCTTTAAAGCACATGGACAGTTGTGGGGAAAATCTTCACCCTCGATCATTAAGTGATTTAATGTCCAATTTAAGTGATTGACATTTATAGATGTAGATGTGAGTATATCATGTGGCATATGCAATTAAGCTCAGAATTAATGATACCACTTGAACATTTTCATTTAATTTCATTTTAATTAAATTAGAACATCTGTTTCTGACAAAATGATAAAGGCTAATAATAATAATACATTTTATTTATAGTACATTTTATGAATGTCAAACAGTCGTTAAAATAATCAAATAAGAATTAAATCTCTTGTGAGACAAAAAAAAGTTTTAAGTTGGTCTGAGGCATCCTTTGAGAGTGAAGATTGACTGTAATCTTTCAAAAGAAATGTTAAGGAATATATTTATTTAAATTACAGGAATCAAACTTTTCACTTAGTTGCCAATCAGCTTTTTCCTGCTATTTTGGTCATCCTTATTGATGAGATCAGTGGCAAGCTTTTTCTTTTTAAAACGCCAACAATCTGCAAAAGCTGACTAATCCTCCTGGACACCTGCCGTCCCAGTTTTCAGGGTAGGAGAAACCGCGTGGCAAAGAGACACAAATAAACGCAACAAAATTATCTTCGCAGATGTCTCCAGACTTTTGACAGTGAAACTGGAAATCATGAGACACTCCGGGTCTGAGAGTTCAGTCTGCAGCCTCTGCAGCAATGGTGCTGAAAGGCTGAGGTTGAAATAAAGGACGTGCTGAGCTCAGTTGTTGTCATGCGGTGATGAACGATGTCTACGGGACGTGTTGCTAAGATATCTCTCGGCGAGCTTCAGACGGTTGTGTAGAGATGATGGGAACTAGTAGCAGCCGCACGGTATGAAGCATTACTTGTAAGAAAGAAGATCACGCGTTCATCTATACTACGGACACTAGGTGGTGCTGGAGCAGCTGCTCTTTTTTCTCTGGATGAAAGAAAACGTGCCCTTTTGAAATTGTGCTATTTGGTTTTTTTTTTTTTTTGGTTTTTTTTACAATGTGTTGCGTGTGGTCCATGGCAGCATTTCTAGGCTTATATTACCAGTGCTCCACATTCTTTTTGTAACAGTTTTACCTTCTCATCAATCCATAATAATTTAGTCATTTTATTAATTCTAAAAATTATGTAAAAAAAACTTAAAAAATGTTTCCAGGCGGTCGTGTCACTGCACCCTAAAGGATTGGTTGCTTTGTAGTTGTGTTCACTAATACGTGTAGATTCAGATTAATTTTATTGAGGTAAATTTACAAAATCACAAAGTAATAATAATATTGGGATAACAATCGATAAAATACAACATTATTTTTTTACAATACAAAAATTTACCAAAAAAGAAATAGGCTGAAGCCAAGACCTATACTTTGCCTACCCTGAGCACGTAAGCAAATACAGGTATAAAAAGGTTTTTTGTTTCAAATTCATCAAATTGTTCTCATTGTTTTCTTTGGACAATGTGTTTCATTTTTTTTTAAAATTGCAGATAACTTTAAAGTTATAAATACTTTAAAAGTATTTATTTTCTTGTGAGTGTGTGGAAATTAAAAATCCGCTGGCAACTCCACGTGTCGTTCAAAGTGCCCATTTTAATTTTTTTTTAACTTGATCCCCTGCCCCTCAAAATGTCTGTGCACGGCCCTGACCTACACCTTTGATTGTTTACCTGAATAATGTGAATCATGTGCGGAGCAGAGCTCACGGAAAACCTTCTGTGTGCCGGTGGACTTGTGTTTATTTTTCAAACAATTTAATTTGCCACAAAACTGGAGTTTATTCTCAAATCAAACACGTAAGAATAAACATGCTAAATTCAATTCACCTCACAGGCTGCTGAGATTTTGATGCCACTGCGTCATTTGTATCCACAGTTACCCCAAACAACTTGATTTGAAGTTTCTCTTTCCAAATAAACAGCCACATAATTGAATTACGCCCCCCAAGTTACACAGCTCTGTACAAGTCATCCCTCATTAGCATACAAATTGAATCACAGCTACCGGCTTGTTTATGGGAGCTGTGAGGGATGTTTTTAAAGAGACAGCGCCCACAGCAGCAGACCTGTGTTGCTTGGCTCCCGTTCAGATTCGTTTCAGCTACCAGATCTTAAATTTGACGGTCAGATCAGAGCCGAAACAGTGATGCAGCAGAGTTCTTGTAATGCGCTTTACAGGGGGGGGGGGGTAAAAATCTGTCTTTTTGTGCAAAATAAGTGACAACAGTCAGCATGGTAATATGACCTTTTACCGTGTGTTATATAACTCTGAATGAATTGTGATTTTATAAAGGGGGCAGCGTATGGATGGAGGAACGGTTATAAGACGGGACAGAATTAATTGATTTTAAACCCAGGGGGTGGTGAGTTTCCAAAATGTTTTTCACTGATGCGTCTTGAGGATTGTTTGACTTTGTGGGTGTTTATGTGACTTTTAAAAAAAACTTACGTGCAGATGCAGAATTGCATATGTATACAGGAATGATTCCTGAATGTTTTTTGTTTGTTTTTTTATTACTCTATTGAAGCACTTTAAAAAAATAAAAAATAAATAAAAATAATGATTTTTTTGTGCGATGTTGTGTCGATGTTTTGGCGTATTGTTTTATATAACTGACTTATTTTTCTGTACAGGACCTTGGTTCTTGTTGGTAGAATTTGGGTGTAAATAAAGCTGGACTGAACCGTACTGTCAACCGTATTAAAATCTTAGATTCAACTTTTTATGTTAACTTGTTGAGCTATTCGTGACATAAACCGACTTGGTTTCCTCACTTAGATGCAGAACGCTTCGGAATAAACGAAACCTTCTCTTCAACCCATCACATTTGTTCGATTAATCGATGTTTATAACAGACTCAGTGTTTTTGTTGTTTTTTTTAAGCCGCATCTTTGCGTTGCTCCAATGTATCCAATGGACTTTGGTCTTGCGTTTTAATAAGACTTGATTTTGGAGACGTTATATGTGTTTTCAAAAGAATTAAGAATTTCTTTTTTTTTTCTAGTTGAACACACTTAGCTATTAAGTATCTTCCTGAAATGAATGCCTCATAAAACTAAGCCTTGTAGAGATGTAGCCATTTTCATACTGCACAAAATGAACCTACTCAGATATCAACTTCTGTTGCAAAAAGAAAAAGTCTTTTCTTGTCACCCCTCCTCCTCCCATTAACAAATCATCTTTATACTAAGTAGTTCAGAAATCTTATAACCGTTCTAAATGGGTTAAAACAGTATTTCGGATCCATATCGTCCTTGGCGCCGTGACGCTGCTAAGCTGCCAAACGTCTGCTGTTGTGGCTGGTCCAACTAGTTCACAATCTAAGCCCGTCGATGAGCAACACCTGCTGCTCTGGCGATCTGATGGGAGACAAGAGGAGGAAATCATCAGACACAGACAAGACAGACACGGCGACTCTGGAGGAGTCGCCAAGATCCACAGCTCAGGTGTGAAAAATCTGTTGACAAATGACTCAAATTAAGCCTGCAGGGAAAGACGTCAGACACAAGGAAGAAGGTTCTTTGGGCAAATGAGACCAAAATGATACTTTTTACCCAAATCGAGCATCTGCAGCAAAAACTTGGAAGTGGAGGTTTGCCCTCTGTCTAAACTGACTGAGCACCAGCTTCATTTTTTTTTGTATCCTGCATACATCTGGTATGTATTAGTACTTAAAAATGATTCATATGTGCAACAGGTTGTAAAATATGAGCAGATGAACAGTAGGAGTCACATCAGTTCCTCCATGTGGCATTATGTGAAACAAAACAGTCAGAATAACAGATGAATTCTCTCTAATTTACAGTTGTGGTGTCGATGCAAGAGGGAACTGGTGGCTCGTGGCGGGAAGAAGTCTTCATGCACGAAAAAAGTGTGTGACCCTTGTACACAAAAGTCATATTTACTTACAGCTGCCGGTATTTTACCATAAATTATGCACTTTTATTTTACAGCGTACAAAATTAAAGTTTTATTTTGAATCGCACCATTGGGATTAAGACTCTGATTTCAAATCAACACAAGCTAGAAATCGAACAGCCTGTTGTTTTTTTAAATACTAAACATGTGAATAACCTCACACACCGTGACAACCTGGCTGCCATGGGGCCTGTTTTCACCAAAAGTAGGGAACACCAGGGAACAGTCGCGTTGCTTAAGTAGGAGAGGAAATCACCATTTTCTTTCATTTTTCTTTCCTTTTCTCGCTTTATGACTCCTCAGTCGATAAGTGAGGGGCTATTGGCTGGAACATCTGGAAAGGATTTGCCTGTTTCTCATCATTTACACGGCTGGGAAGCTTGGCTTGCAGTCAGGAAAGCGCAGCAAACAGCCCAAGTCGCATCAGCGGAGAATCAAAGAGGTGGGAGGGAGAAGCAGAAGGGCACGCAATTACTCAACGGAACCATTAATGCCTAATGAGTCAACATGAGAAAACAAATTACAGACAAACAGGACAGAGGTTTCCCACTTGTTTTTGGGGATCTTTTTTTTTTTGAGTAGCACTAAGAAGGCAGAAGGAAAGAAGCTTCCAATGTTTGGCTGCTGTACCTGCAGAGTTCCAGGATATTTCTTGGCACAAAATATGCTAGTAATGAAGTGGTGAAAGAGAAAAAGTACAGCAAAATATATGTCAGGTTCTTCAGCTAATGTTATCTTTAAAATTATAAACAAGAGTGAGAAACAGAAGAACTGGCACAAAGACAGAGAGAGAAGCACATACTTGAGAGTTCAAAAGTGTGCATTTTCAAAACATTACTTTAACGCGACTTACTGACAGATTTCAAGGAACAAGCATGAACACATCTAATGTCCTCATAGCACAGACGTCTGACCACATCCAACTGTTTCCACCTGTTGCATGGGGCGTCGGGGACCAGTTCGGAGGAGGAATCTCAGCAAAGACTGCTCTATGTCACTTTTTTTTCCTTTTATTTGGAGGCCACTTGGACCTCTTGCGTGTCTTCTGGCTAAACCAGGGTTTATGGGAAAAGGAGAAAAACAAATTAATAATAAATTAACATGTGGGAATTAAAGAAAATCTCATGGAGATTTTATGATGAAAATACCCAGTTGCCCGAGTTAAAACAGCATGTCTGTTAATGAAGCAGATAAATGTATTTGGTTTCCGCTTTCTTCAGTGTTGGTATCAAATATTTAAATATTTGCATGTTATGAGATAATCTGTGAAAAGATCAGCCTCTTACACTTTCTCCCCAAAACCAACCAATCAGAGCCAGGATGGCGGCCTTAGAGCCGTCAATCATGCTTGTGAACATGCTGCTAAATATGGTAATAGGGGAGAAATAACTTACTAATTTTTGGAAAACTGTTTATACGCCATCACCATTGGCCATGCTAACTAGCCTTAGCATTCATGGCAGGCTCCACCATAGCAGAATGTCACGGAGAGAAACGCATGGGGGATTGACAGCACTAAGACCCTCCCCTGGCTCTGATTGGTTGTTTCTGACGGAGTTGCGTATTTGTGCAGGTGCCAGCAGGAACATAGGACAAAAGCAGAGAAACTCAAATGATCAATCTCACATTACACTGCCACAACAAGGCGACAGTTTTCACAGATATATATATATAAAAAAACTAAACATATTTTAAAATTAAAATTACAACTTGACCGGACACAAACAGTTTGATTCTTCGGGAACATCATGTTCTGCCCCCGCTGACGGGGGGAATGTTTTCTTGCTGGGCAGTTTGCTGAGGTTCTTCTAATCTGGGTAGGTCTCGCTGTTATTTATTATGTAATTATTTATGACTCAATAATTTCCTTGCGAGTGCATGAATACATTTAGATAAAAACATTCATGTCTGAAGCCCACTCAGGGATTTTGAATAGAAAATCTTCACGTTTCACATGATGAACTCGAAGGGAGCGCGCCGTGTCTTTCCACAGGAAAATTTGGAGTATTTAGCGCAGGAAAAGAGGTTTTAGCAACATTTTCCCTCGAGGTGAGCACCGAGTGAGCGTTATGTGTCAGAAGCGACAAATGTCAGCAGTCACAGTTTTTGGCCATCATTGTGACGGCTTGATATGTCTCTTTGTCGCTCTGTACGTTCACGGCAGTGCAAAACACTCACCCTCGACTCGTTGTCTAACACTACGGGTGGAAAAACAGATAAAAAAAACATAAATGAACAATAAGGATTACGAGTTTAATCAGGAAATCAATCATTGACTAATTAAAAACATCCACAGCTAATTAATTGATTGCAAACGTGTTCTGTTTGTCTCAATTACAGTTTGCCCAGCTCTGTGTTAGTCCCACTTTTTTTTCCTTCTCTGCAGTGGAACAAAAATATTTCCAGGTAACATAAATTGACACGTCAGACGTATTTATATCTCGATGATTCGAGAATGCTCACAGAAACAAAACACACTTTGATTTACAAACGATGCCGTCACCGGAGACTTTAAGCTGCAATGTTCTTGTGCGGTCCGTAAGAGCAAAACAATAAGTTAAGGTGGCGTTTCCAAGTCTGGAACAATCTCTGAGAGACGGTGTGAGTCATGAAATAAAATGGGTTTTGTTATTATTATATTATTATCTTCTGTAAGCATTTATCAAGTCAAAGTAAGCAAATTCAAAGTATTTACCCCACACCAGATGTCTTTGGATTTACTTTTATACATGTCGCAGATAAATTTAAAAATCTAATGATCCAAAACAGTTGATTTATTTATTTTACTGTTTCTCAGGTAGTTTTAAAAACCTCTTGAGCTGGAACAAATAGATACATAAATAACCTGGTCCTCCCAAGTCTCTTTTGCTGCCATTTTGTTGGTAAGTTGAGAAATCTGAGAGCTACCGGGTCATTAAACATCTTCAGAAAGGATTTGTGATTTCACTTTCTAGAAGTCTGGGTTGCTTAAAACAAATCCTGACCAAAAACACTGAGCGAAAAGTCATTTTTTGTTTCTTTCTTTCCTTGTGTGCACTTTTTACAGATTAAAGATTTTTCTTTTCCCCGATAAAGTGACCCCGTGCAACATTCTCATAACGTTGGTTGAACCCGTACCTTTCTCCGCGCGCTCAGCAACGTCTGTTCCCCCCTTTCCTTTATGTGGAAGCCACACAGAAGGTGTCTCCTTCTGAAAAACAAGGCGCTTCGGATCGTCAGACTGCTGAGAGTCAACTCGTTAGAGTTGTTACGTCATCGAAGAGCCGCACAAAGAGAGCTCGAGTGCAGCCAACGCAAAAGATGCTAACGGAAGTGCGCGATTCGACAGAGTTTGAGCTCAACGGGCTGCCGTCAACGAAGCGTGTTAATATTTGATTTCATAAAAAATGTACAAAAGAAGGAAAGAAAGAAAAACGTCCAGAGTTCGTGACAAACTGCATTCCCATCAGATATTGCCTCTCACGCGTTTCGCTGGTGGTCTGGCTCCACGAAGGTCTCACGGATCATTTATTTTTTTTAAAAATTTTTCTCCTTCCCTTCGTCCCTCCGCGCATTAGGTTACACGTCGGTTTCGTGACTTCAATGTAATCATCTTTTGGAGCAGCGGTCTAATCTCTAGGAGGTTCAGTTGAAGCCTGCAGAAAAGCAAACAGCTCAGGATTATTCCTCACAGATGAGGCCACTGTTCTGGAAAAACAGTGAAGGGTGAAGATACGAAGTGGCAGGGCAGAAGAAGACGTTTATCTCAGCTATTTGACTTCTCCTTCAGACTGTCATAAGGTTCATTTTGTAATAGGATAAAAATAAGATCTCCTCTGTTGTTTAAGGTTGTTTTTTTTTTTTTGGGTGGCTTAAGAGTTTCTTTTAATGACTTTACCAAATTAAACCGCTGCAGCGTCCACATGCTTTTTCCTCCTTAGCAGCAGAGCTAGTTTGGCAGCCGGCCCTGGAACAGCTTTCTCAGACTCACCGGGGTAATGGTGTGTTTGACTTGGAGGCCGTTCCTGGCTTAATTGTACAACTCTTTCATTTCACTCAAGAAGAAGTATGGATTATAAAGATGGGCAGCCTGCCTTTCTCTGATTTTCTTTTAGTTCAGCTCATTCCCTTCGTCTCTACCTTCCTTGGACTTGACTGAAAAAAAAGCTTGTTTCTGGGAAGATGTTCCCAAAAGAAATGTTAGAGGGTACACTCAGTCTTTATCCAATGCCACTTTTACCGCTAATAATGATCGCAGCTCGGTAAAAAAATTAGACCAAAATCATAGAGGGGCAGAGTGAAAAGAACATTACTTTGTTGCTGAGGACATGGAATAATATCTATGTAATTTTTTAGCACAAACGATCGCTCACCACAAACCCTCGTCTTTAGTCCAAGTATTAAAGACATTACCCTGCAGCAGCTTAATTACTCCAGAGAAAACGTTTAGCGTAAATAGTAGACAATCCAAATCATCGATAATATCCATCCCAAGTCGTTATCAATGTCAGATCGACACTTCAGTTTCAGATTCCCTCTTGAAACTGTATTGTAGTTTCTCAATCCTACTGTAAAAATAAAACGGTGTGTTGATTTGCTCTTTGGCCTGTCACAATAATAAATTTTACTGGCCAATAAATTGTCCCAGTAAATACTGCGATAAACGATAATATTGTCTTTGCGAGACAATTTTCAAGGAATATATTGATAATAGCATCATAATTCGAGTTCGCCCTCTCAAAGACCGGTAAACTTTTAATTTTGTAAAGAACATTTAACACTGGAACTGGAAGATGTATTAAATATCCAAAATAATATCCATAACCAAAAATAAAATGGATTATGAAGTGTCCTTATGGAAAATCATCTTACAGAAAAAGAAAATCAGAATGAAAATTTTAGAATGACTTTTACACGGTGATTGCTTGTTGCGACAGGGTAATTTGCTCTCAAATAATAAGTATTTGCATTTTATTTAGAAAATAATGCACACAAATGTGTTTAATTTTCCTATTGTTTCTGTATGTCATATAAATATGTTATTAAAGTATTTTGCAGACATTATAAACTTTAGCTAAATAATTCTGTCCAAGATTTTAACAAAATAATTCAAAGGAAAAATCACAAAAATGCCCTCAGGTCAGAAGTTTAACGATATATCAAACTTAAATAATAAGTTTTGGTATCGGTAATATTGGCTCTCTATCTACATGGTATTCAAACAATACCAAACTAAATATCACACACCTCTACTAGACAACAGTAATATTGAAATTGATTGGAAATAATACATTATTGACAACATTTTATTAACTTCTATCACATGTACAATGAGATTTAATTTTATTCTCAACAATAAATTCAATTCAAAATACTGAAAATTACAAGCTATTTCAATTACTTCTTTTTAATTTCATTCATGTTTTTAATCGGTTCTTCTTGGATCAAGTTAAGACCGTTGAACTTGTCCTTCTTAGATGTTGTAAATGTTGCCTTCCTCATAATTTTGTTTTTGTTTAATCCTCAAGTTAAATTTCCAACCCGCAGATGTCCCGTGTCAGATAGTCAAGTGTTCCCTGTCATGATTGCAGCTTGGATCCTACAACGTTACACTTGTCGTCTCCGTTTGAGCCGATGATGACTTCTCACTGAAAAGAAAGCTTTCCTCCTGTGCACAATACGTCAAGAGACCTCACAGTAACATCTCGTTTCCATCGTAGTTCAAGCTCATAGGTATTGAGCAATAGAGGGTCCATTACTGCAATGTGAAAGTATACAAATCTGTGAAAAAGTGGGTGAGTTATGGCAGTTTAAGGATCCATAATCACTGCTCCAAATGCAGAGTACCATATGGTGGCTAAACACTGACAAAAGAAATTTCTACAAGCACATCCATATGGAATGCAAGATCTGAGGTTCCCAGCAGAGAAGTGCTGCAGTCGGGCTAAAACCTGCATCAGTTTTTGTTTGGAAAAGTAAAAAAAAAAATTTAAAAAGTGTTGGCACATTTGTTCAGCTGGAAGGAGTACAATAAACGTTTTATTGGAACAAAATGTGTAATCATCGTTTTGGCAGAGAGTCATTACTACTTACCTATAAAGGAAATGTTTATTAGAGCAATTTCATGTGGCGATTACCAATTTATAAGAGCAGGCAAACAAAAGGTCAACAGCAGAATACATTTCTGAAGTGAGGCAGCTGGTGGTGAAGGTGAGAGTTTTAGTGACTGTGCAACACTTCTCGAATCCTCTCTGCGGTCGATCGTCTCTTCTCCTCCACGCAATCCAAAAGCCACAGGATGTCAGCAAATCCCATTGGCTGAGAGAGTTTCAGGAAGCAAGAGGCATTTAAGTGCGGTGCATTTTTCTTCCACATTCTTCTGCCTCAGCCCCCCGTCAGCTGCTCCTCCAGCTGGTGAAATGTAAATGCCTCACATATTGATTTAATCCGTTAACAGAATTACCATTTACAGAAAAAGATGGAGGTTACACCAGGGGAATGAGGTTAACGGCAGAATCGGTATGCTAACCCTTCGAAGGTTTATGATAAATATATACTTTTAATACCAATTAAAAAACAATTAGGTTTTGCACAAAATAAATGAGCTCGGTGTTTCTGATTAGGTTAAGAGAAACCAGAGCAATCTATTGAGCTGATAGTTAGAAATGAAGAATTTTATAGGGCACCTGAATCACCTTTATTGCTATTTATTAATATTGCTATATCAGTATTATTAGGCAAGACTTCAATTTCAAGACGTGCCGAAGCCACTGCCATGTTTCAACCCAAGGACAATTCTTGGGTTGCAAGTCGCTTACTTCCTTCTCCAGATATAAGCAGAGTCTCAACTGGCATTTGACTAATCAATATGGTTCTGGTTTGAGTGATCATTTCCCAGTGTGTCGGTAGCACACTTCAGTCTGGCTTCAAGGTGTCTCTTCTACAGAAGCTGAATTTTTCTCTTTTGTCTGTAACCTTTCAGTCCATCCCTGCGTAAAGCTCCAGTGATCTGTGGAGACACCCCTCGGTAGTTTTCGTTCCGTGGTATTTTGCTCGCACTTTTTGCCAGGGTTATTCACGTGTGCATGTGTGTATGTCATCTTACAGATGGCATATACATGTATACAGATGGCATATATATATATATACATGTATACATATATGTATACATATGTATATATATAGATATATATCTCTATATATAGAGATATATATCTATATATAGATATCTCTCTCTCTCTCTATATATATATATATATATATTATATATTATATATATATATATATATATATAGATATATAGATATATCTATATATATATATATATATATATATATATATATATATATATATATATATATATATATATATAAAACGGAGCCCCCTAGGGGACATGGGAAACCTTTGCGTTCCCTCGCAACACTGTACTGATCAGTTATGCGGCATAATTGAACACTGTAAGCCTTTAGCTGTGGCTGCCACAGTTTCTGCTTTAATATAAGGTTATGTGAAGTTTTTCCATGAATGTTAATATCTCTTTGTGAAATATCTGATGTTTTATATCTTTTCCTTTAGGATAGAAAGGCACCAAAAACCCATGATATCAACAGAAATGTTCGTAAGTAGGAAATAAATAAAAATACATCCTAATTTGGACTATTTCTGAATTAGTATCGTGGGGCAATAAGTCTGAATACCCCTGAATAAGGTGAAATGGCACTGAAAGCACCACTTTAAACTATTCAGATTATGAACACAACAGAGACAACCAAAATTGTTAGATGACTGATTGCCAGGCTGGCGGACAGCGGAGAGGACGAGGCTCGCACAGCAGGGGATGGACGATGCCTCCAGAGAAACCCTGTCCTGAGCAAGACACCTCGTGGTGACGCTCAGGTTCAGGATGCTCTGGAGTGCAGGGTTCACCCAGCTGTTGTGGAGCTCGCTGGAGAACTTAAAATATTTCTCCTCCGCTTGTCCATGTCCTGCAGCTGCTGTCCTCCATACAGCTGGGAGATTCAAGCCAATTCTATCCTCTGAATTATCCAGGGACCGATGTGTTTGTACCGACGTCTCTGGACAAACCTCCCCAGCCAGGTTGGTTTGTCCAGAGACAGTACCGTTGTCCTGTGGACATATAATCTTACTTGGCTCAGAGTCCGACGTCCCACTCACATCCATCGCCTTTTTAGAACAAACCGGGTCGGTTTGTTCTTTTGATTTGGATTGAAGAGCCATCCAAAACAAATCGTCGTCCTTATCTTGCCGGTAACCTTTGCCAGAATCCTTCCCTGGAAAGAAATGATCGCAGACTTTCTTTAATCCAGTTGTCACGGCATATCCTAGGCCCCAACCAAGTGGGATGAAAAACGAAACAAGCGCTTTGATAAACTAAACATCATGGCTATCCACAAATCTGAATCACCAAGAACCGTCTGGATCTGACTGAACTAGGAACAGTCTGTGGCTTATTAAATTTATTTTTTTTTTTAAATTTTCACAGACAATTTAATGCTGTAACTATTTTACGTTATTTAACATAACATTTTGTTTCTTATTTAATATAAGAAACAAAAGCAGAAGCGCGATCTAGGCATGAATTTATACATCCTTTAATTGAGGTCCAGAACTTAAAAGTTCTTGGCTTGTGTCATTCAGGAGCGTTGGGGATAAAATGCTTCATGATTGAATTTTCAGAGGCAGATTTCAAGAATAACTCGGGCAAGAGTTTGGGTCAGGTGCTAGTCCGGGATGTAAACATGTGTAGGAATTGCTGTGATGTCAGTAAAACAGAGTAGCATGCCGGGGTGTGTGTGTGTCTGTGTGCAAGGTTAAACAAGGTCAAGTCAGTGTCTTGTCTTTGTTTCTTGAATATGTTAGTTTTAGATATTAGAAAATTATGGAAAAGGATTTGGACCACTGGGGAAAAAAGAACTGACATTAATCTCATAATTCAGATTTTTTTTCTTGGAATTCAGACTTTAAATTCATAATTCTGATTTTAATCTCAAAATTCTGACTTTATTCTCAGAATTCTGACCTGAGGCAACAGTGTGTGTGTGTGTGTGTGTGTGTGTGTGTGGTCTACTTTGAATTTCTTGACGTTTCCTCTCGCACCAGTTCTTGACACTTGGCAAGCTTTGTTTATCCTCCTCCTGTTTTCATTAGTATCAACTATTTCAGCCAGTCCAAACTGATCTCTGTTGTTTTTGGCACAATGCTTTCTCGGGTGACAGAAAACCAACCCTTCAAAACCCCTTAGTTTTATGCACAAGCTTTCAGCATTAGAAAGTTAAAGAATCAAAAGGTCAGTTCTATAAGCTGAGGCAATAATTTTGACCCGTATAATAATAATAATTTCACATGGCAAAGTAAGACAACGAAAGCCTCTGAAACAATACGAATATTTTCAAATCCATAAAAATGTCTTGCTAACTTTATTCTCAATGATTTACATTCAAAAAATTAAGACTGGGATTGCCTTTTGTACACGAAGCCCTAAAATAGAAAAAGGCAGATGTGATTCCAGTACCTTCCCAGATCATGACCAGTTTGATAAACAGATTAAAACTTGGCCAGCAGGCAAAAATAACGAGCCTTCCTAAACACCGTAGGGCAGGCACACATAATATATGGTCATTTGTTGCCTAATACTGTAGATTGGAGGATGATACCAGAAACTTGGCAACATAGTTGTTTTCTATTGCAGCTATGAATGAGAAAGACTCCCCTTTTCCTGGTATCAATTTTCTTCCAGTTGGAAAGAAAGAAGAAAGAAATGGGAACATCTGCAAAGAAATATGATTTGGACGGTTGTAAGCATGATGCACATTCTTTCCTCTTCATGACCCTCCTCGGATTGAGCAAAGGCAGATCTTCGCAAACTGTTTCAGAAGGCAGGTCAGGTAATTTGCTCCGTGTCGTCGCCTCCTGCTGGACCATTTCTCCATCAGCTCTACACCCCCTTGTGACCTCTCTGTGGCCTTTCCGTCTTATTGTGTGTTATACGTCTAAAATGAGTCCAGCATCTGTCATCAAAGCTAACAATGCCATAAATTAGCTCTATCTGTGGGCTCAGGCGTTCAGCACTGGTGAGAAAAAAGAAAAAAAAAAGCCCCCGAAGTCCCAGTCTCACCTCATTGAGTTATCCTGTTTTTCTGGAGTGCGTTTGGCACAATCATTGTTCAATTATCGCGCAAACGGAGACAAGTGGTCACTGCAACAGAGGCGAGGGGAAGGAGGCATGAAAGACCCTTAAACTGCACCCTGTCTCACCGGAGATAAGCTGCAGACTCTTCCAGACAGCTCATCTGGAACGATGCTCGACGCCAGGAGGCTGGGATTATAGGTGACAAGGATGACATGCCAGACCGATATCCACTTCATCGTCTGAGGCATGTTTCCAGTTAAACTCTTCTTTTATCAGACAGAGAAGGAGAGAGAGAAGGGTTTATTTTAATTACAGTATTTTGTGACTGTCGTAATTTTATAGATTTTTTTGTTTTGTTTTTTGTCTTAGCGTGGCCCTTGTACTCCGTCATAGGGAGGCAACAGAATATTCAACAGAGAAAAAAAAACACCGCACAAGGTGAGTATTCCAGCTGTTAGATCATAGGGTGTACTTAGTTTTTCTGTTTACCTTTTTTAGGTGGGTCCAAGACTTACATAAGGGGTGGGAGGGTGAAGGCCTAATCCTGAGAGCTGGCCATAAAACTTGGGGGAATCAAATCAGGATTTATGTGTTTTTGCAACAGGAACAGATAAAACAAGGATAAGATAAATTGGGAAATCAAAGTGGACCTTAACCCTGGAAGTGCCCGACATAGAAAATCCTACTTTGTAAATTGTTTTGCAGGAGCACTTTGTTTTCAATTTATATTACGAGATTTCATAAAAGTTTAGAATATTAAATATAATGTAAAACATCTTGTGCAAGTGTTGCACGAGAATCACATGTCCTACAAAACTGCAATGACCAACTTTCCTATCCAATAGTATTCCAAGACTGAAAAATAGGGTTCAATCTATAAGTTTGGGTAAAAAAAAAAAAAAAATTAAGAGAAGAAAAGTAATTTGTACTTTTTTTTTGTTTGCAATAGATACAGTAAATTACAACATTGGGACAAGGTGAAACAGTTTGCTACTTCATATTTGTAATGTTTTCTGTTTTGCTTCCTCTGAGTTCTCGGTGAATGTATGTCTGATAATGTTTCACAATGTCTGTGTGGTCCATGATGAAGTTCTTGATCTGAGGAGGAAACACACACACGCCCGTCAGTTCTTTCTTTTCTTACTCCGGCTGTCTAACGCTGTTTCCCTCAGGGTGCCTACCGCATCCAGTTGTTTCTCTGTTTCGTGGATGTTCAGACCGCCTACTCCAATCACCCCGCCGGCCATTTCGAAGAGGTTAAGGGTCGCGTACGTAATCTGGCCCAGCTCCAGCGTTTTCTTTGCAGCCGTTTCCTGAATTTGGTTCCACTGCCTTTCCTGTAGAAACACACGCGACACCTGAGCTTCTCTCGGAACGTCTTTTGCTTCTTGGCTACGATGAGGCTACGATTAGGCGCTCTCATACCCATATCAGAGCTTTAGAGCGGGCCTTTTCCAGGTTCGTCTGGAGCTGCGACAGGCGGTTGTTCTTTTGCAGCCACAGCAGGTTGTGCTGGTCCTTCAGGATCTGGAAGGATTTCTTCTGCTGCTCCATGTGTTCCTGCACCTGAGTCTCCCTCTGGTACAGCTGGTCCCTGATGTAGAGGAGGTTCTCGAAGTAACCTGCGAGTGCGTCCACGTTGGTGAACTGCAAGACACAGAGTTGGAGTCACCTGATGACAAAACAGGAGCAAAAGTAAAGTTCAAAATAAACTTAAGGGGGCGTTCACACCAGCTCTGTTTAGTCAGCTCTATAGTTGAAATCCAGTTCGTTTGCTCAGAAAGTCCAATTTGTTTCGGAAGATTAGCGCATGCAATCGATCCAAAAAGCAAACTTTCTGCCCACCTACAAACCTTGGTCTCAGGTAAGTTGAAGTGAACTCTGGCGCGGTTTGAATGCATGTCTGCGCGTCCAGCGGACCAGAGACCACTCCAAAAGCAGGAAGTGGGCTATAGCGGAGGGCGTTATGTATGTAGGAAAAGGACAGATGGAATAGATCCCCTATTTTTTTTTTCTCAGATGTCCAAAGGCAAAATAAAAATAAAGTAAAAACGAGTCCTGGTTTTAGATTTTTCAAATTTCCACAGTTCAAGTTTTAATCAGAGTTGGGCAGAGTACCCAGAGGTTTTACCCAAGTAAAAGTAAACAGGTATTGGAAATAAAAGCTACATCAAGTACTACATAACTCAACCTAAAATTAGGTTTGATATTTAAAAATGATAGGATAAGACAGACAAAAATAAATTTATGTACACACTGTGACATTTCAAAGACTAACATTAAAAGATGCAAATCCTTACAGCGGACTCCCTGCACTTGCTACCTGCGGATGCACCTATTCATGCATCTCTCTGTTGAACGTTACTCTAAATTATTTGCAAAACATCCCCCCCCTCACTTTTTTACAGATTTTTGTGTACATTTTAAAATGTGAAAGTGCTGCTTGACACGCCATTAGCTGGTATTTGCAAAGCAGCCAATCCAAGAGTGCCATTCATATTACTTGCTGTTGATTGAAGACTATAGATATCAGCTCCTGCAGTAATGCCAGGATAGTTTCCACCAAACGTATTAATCAAAAATAAGAAATGCAGGCAAAGAAAATACTTTTTCAACAATTTTCTTTTCTAAGATACAGCTTATTAATCCAATCCTTACACTGCGTATTGTACAGAGGATGGTAAAGATGACATGTAGTGTTAACTGAACCATCACATCATCACCACCAACAGCATCAGAACCGCAAAAACATGACGTCTGACATCAGTATAAACTACTTGCGTGTGTTTCTGTCTTCTGCATTCTTGGTTAAAATGTGCGTGCTATCTTTTCTGATCAGTCCTAGCTTTTAGGGATAACATGTTTAAAATACGGACGATGTACTCACTGGCTGAATATGTGGAGGATTCAACAGAGTAACCATCATCTGCCATAGATGCTGTGATGTCTTTCTGGATTTATGTCAGGTGTCTTGTTTTTTTTTATTTATTTAATCTTGACTGTTTCAACTGAACTTGTGTCCCAATGTGTCCTTTTTTTTCTCGTCATTTCTACAAATAAATTAAAAGAAAACTGCGCCACACGTCAGGGCGCTTCCGTACTTTTGTTAGTTGGAGCACGCGCTCCAAGAACTCCCTGTAGTGTGTGTACTTGAGGGTCTGAAGCTGCATCTCCCGCTTCCTGTTCTTCAGCTCGACGCACTCCTCCTTCAGCCTTTGTATTTCCGCCTCCTTCTCCATCGCCTCCTTCATCTCCTTCTCAGCCATCAACCTGTCGGATTCCGTTTCTTCGTCCTGGAGCAGAATGACGGATTTACTCAGTGCCATAGACAGCCGCGTGAACAATTTGTGTGTTTTTGGACATTTAGGAGGCATAACATCCTAAATGTAAGTAGAAATGTAAGTAATGTAATCCAAAACCTAAAGCCGAAGGTGTGGTGACTAACTATCCTCAAACAAATCTCATCCAGGTGGATGGCAATAGGAAGTATCTCACAGAAATGACTCTTGTTAAAAAGGAAAATGACTAGTTTTTCAAGGTGGAGCATGTCCTGTTTTTATCCCCCAGCTGGTAAACAGACGTTTGTTGAGATATTTCTTTTCAGAGAAAAACATCTATATGTGAGCACACTTTCAAATAAAAATTCATATTTAGCAGTGTTAAATAATGACTTACAGAATGTCAAACTTGATAAACATGTTTTGTGTGTGTGTGCGCGCATGTGTGTGTGATTTTTGGAAGTACCCGAAAAAACATTTCCAGCTTGAAGCGTTGCTCACGTGCTTCCTTTGCGGTTTGCTGCAGCTCCTCATTACGCCGATGTAAATAAATCAAATACTGCCACAAAAAAAAAAAAAAAAAAAACAAACATCAAAAAACAGATATTCAGTTATAGTCATATGAGTCCCACGATATGAGTTTTGACATGGCATACAATGAAAACATGATTCTGGATCTAAAGAAGTAAACAAACAGTGCTGGATGTTTAAAAATGTAGGATTACATAAATGGCGAATGTTACATCATAAAATAAAACCTTGGTGGCTAAGATATCTAAGTCGAAGACTAAGTTTAAGCCAAATGTTTTGTCTGGCCTGAGACAGCATTAAAATCCATCCTACTGGAACGTTTCAGAAAGCACCAACTACGTTTTGCATTATCTCTGGTACTCAAATTCTAGGTACAATTCTGCCCAGATTTGAGCTTCTTGTTGTTTTTTTTTAACATAAGCCTTTTAACATAAACCTCTCCTTGCAATCTATTTCAGCAATCAGTTGAGCTGTGTAGGTGTTTTAAACTGAACCAACAATAAAGGCACTATAAGAGAGGGAGAAAAATGCTTTTATTTATTTATAAACAACTGGTCAAAGGTTTGAACAAATCAGTCTGATCTTTCTCTGCTGCTTCAGGGTCGTGTTGAGGATGTGATCGAGGTCAGCGACCTGCAACCTGCAGCTCCAAAGTCACATGTGGGTCGCAGTAACTCAAAAATAATTACAAACACTCGCTGTGTTTTGGGAAGCCCTCTGCATCACATTCACTTTTTATTAGGTCACAAGCTGGCTTTCAAATATAGGATTAAAGGAAACGCATTGTATAAAACTTTTTATCTTATGTTAAAGTACTGTAAAATCTAAAAGCAGCAGTGATTCAAGTAACACAACAAAGGGCTGTGAGCAAATTTCGTTTGGTAAGACACAGAAACGGGTTTTTGGATGATAAAGGCTTTTGGCCCCTGGTCTAGTTGCCAAATCTGAAACCACACTAAGACAACAAGTGTGGTTACAACAAAAAGGCTAAATTATAAAAATTAGAAAATTTGACTTGACGTGGGGTAAAAATAATCAATTCAATAATTCTGTCTGAACAGGCAAACAAACACAAAAACAATACAATTACCTTTCACCATATTGAACAATACGGGGTTTTCATGGAATCTGTAATCATTTTAGAACTAATCCGGTTTTAGTTTTGACCATTCCACGTGTTGCACATTTCCGTGAATGTTAGTTAAATGCAGCAGAATCAAAAACCAGCGTCTCCTTCAGCTGGATCGGAACCGCTGGACAGACCGTCCCGAACCTGTTTCTGCTCGTGGGCCTTCTGCCGGAGCAGCTCCAACTCGCCCTCCTTGTTTCTCAACTCCAGCTGCGCTTCTATAAAGTCCCGTCCTGTCATCGCGTCTTGGACAGTCGGCTTCCTGTTCCTGCAAACACAAACGGAACAGACGTGTTGGACCGGACCAGGTTCGGCTGAACTTCGCGTGGGGTTCAGGGGACTTACGGACAAACCGGCCGGTCGCTGGTCATCCTGGAAAACATGATTGCTCTGTCTCCCCGTCCGGCCTCCAGATGTTTTTATCTTTCCTCACGGTAATTCACTTCTACTGCAAACCCTCGAGAGCCCTTTTTCGTCGTTTCTATGGTAACGGGTCGCTTTCTTTTATAGGTGCAAACTGACGTTTGTTTTGAAGCGAAACAGTGTTATGTATGGAAGCCCGAGCGTGCCAATTGTAGGCGTTTCAGCTTTCGGGATTAAATGTAATGTGGCAAAGAATTAGGGCTATTGGAGAGTGAAAGAAAATAAAAAATGTGGCCACGTTAAAGTATTATCCTAAATCTCTGGATTAATTTTGCATAATTGCTAAAAAAAAAAAAAAAAAAAGAAAAAAAAAGGATATTCTCTCATGTGGAAAAGTTGTATTTTTTGATTAAAGATATATATTTATAATATTAGATCTGCAACATTCTCTAACATTATAAAGCCAGCATGACAGATAGTCAGTTTACTAAGATTATAAAGTCAGACATTTGGTACAAAACATACCATAGATCTTTTAACATTTAAGTGGTAAATTTTTAGACATGCATATTTTCCCAGAGACGCTGTTCTGATACAGAAGAGAACTCACATATACCCTCTTACATTTCGGAAAACATCCAGACATAAAATCACCTCCAAACCTTAGAAGACTTATGGTATTTTTGTTGCAAAAATACCCTTATATGTATGGTAAAAGAATATCCCAGTTTTAATACAATGAATTTATTTGTTTAAAGGTGCACAATTATCATTTTTTTCTTGCAAATTTATGACTTTCTGACATCAGTGACTATCCAATTTTTTTTATTGAATAGGTTTTTGAAAGTCCTCTGCCACATTACATGCCATTGCTAATACTCATTGATTAAAAGAAAATGGACGTTTTATCTCAAGATGTGCAAAGCTACAAAAATTTGTTTCTGTAAATTGAGTGGAAAATGGTTCAAACATTAAGTTATTTGTTTTTATGTGACAAAACATGAAAACATTTAGCAAGTGTGAACTCGCTTGCGAGGTATGCCGACTTAGAGATTGTGCATAGTTCACAGCATTGCTAAAACCTCTAACCGTGTCACATTTTGTTCCTTTCTTTAGATTGGAAATAAACAACAGTCTCATTCTGGAGGACATAAGAAACGATGTCATTGTAGTCTCCAGCTGAAAATAAAACACTGTCCCTTTGTCCTAAATAATTACCTTTATTGTATTCTGGAAGGTTTGCCAACGACAGAACAGACAGAAAAACCCGATTCACATAACTTGCCTGCTTTCCAGTGCTTTTCTTGAGAATTTCTAGAGCGGGGGCAAAGATCAGAAAACCCTGAAATTTTGTGCATGTAAGAAAATCTGTTTTTGATGCAGCCTGCTGTCAGTCGGCCGTCAGGCAGCAGCAGACACTCTGAAGCTTTCTCTCCTCCCACGAAAGAAAGATAAACCTGTCAAACACGACCTCGGCTATTCTACTTTACGAAGCTCTGCAAATCCAGCCTGGGTCATTTCCAGTTCGGTTACATAAAGATCGGAAAGCTACCTCTCTAAGACATATGCATGCATATGGGATGAAAGGTGAAAATCACAGAATAAGGAGTGTTAAAGGGATCCGCATAGCAAACAGGCACAGAATTATCTTCACCACTTCATATGAATTTCAAAGACGAAAACGTTGGATTTCAAAGGGCTTTGAAAAATGTGCGGATGTCTTGTGATGTGTGCTCGTCTGTTCTGAGGCCCGTTCATCAAAACAAGACTTCACTATTCAAATGGAAACTGATTTGGTCAAAGACCTTTTGATTTTCATTGTACTGTGAACTGAATTTATATGTTATTGATGAAATCCCATGTGTAAAACTCAAATAAGGCAGTGTATAAAAGCATAACTTTTATTGCTGTTACTTAACAATGTAAAAGTGTGATTTATTTACCGGGCTTGTTACAGAATGCCGTGGCGGCGCTCTCTTTCAGGCTGCACAGGTTCTCCAGCTTGGAAACTTCAAGTTTACTTTATTGTCTAAAGTTGCAAATGAATTAATCTTTCGATCTTTCATGTTGTCCAGGTTAACCTGCCTTTTGTCCCATTTACTGCTGGAGACGACTCGTTCCACGAAGACCCCGCAAACACTGAGCGTGCCCTGGAAACGGCTGGACACACAGAGTTCATACACAAACAGGAAGACAATACAAAAAAGCAAAAAAAAATTAAAAAGAAGGTCTAAATCAGTCAGTTGCTGATAGAAAAGTGATTGGTTAAAAGTATTCATATAAATTTAACATATCTAAGCCCTTCAGTTGTCGAATTATAGAGAAATCAACAAAGAATCTTTCAATTAAATACGCCTCATAACCTTGGAATAAAGCTCTTGCACATTTTGGCTTTTTTTTTTTTTTTTTTTTAACAAAATCACATCTTATAAATAGCAGGAGGTCAAACTGCTTGTGGGAAGAGTAAAACGAGCATCTCACGTATGTAAGAGCCTCGCTGCATTTCATGCTAAAACGGTCGCTGAGGGGAGCCAACATGGCCGCGCTGCGCCCACGAACATCACGCACTAGACGTGCCTGTGGGGAGAGAGGACATGCACGAATCGGGCTCGTGAAAAATCATCAGAATTTGAACCATTTTTGTAGTAACATGTCAAGAATAAAAATATACAAAGCATTTTGAAAGATTTAGTACAAAAAGTTGAATTTTTGGTTGAGTTAAAGGACGAGGACTCTTGTCTCTCTGCTCGCAGTGCAGGAGGGACGTTTTATTACGCTTAGAAATGTAACAACACAGGAACCTATTAGGTTGCCAAATAGAAAAAAAATAAAAGGAAAGTAATAAAAACACCTGAACATTGAGACGCTCATACAGAGCTAAAGTATTGTCTTAGAGGAGGACTGCAGACTTTACTCGCCACTTCGTGTCAAAGTCGTGAACTGAAACTGAAAATACGGTTATCAGATGTTAAGTATCTGGTTGTAAAAACAGCCGGGGGGATAAACCAAATCTACTCTTCTGCCAAGCAGAGTGAGCCGATCCAAAGGGGAAATTGGGAGCTGAAGAACCTTCCACATAGTCATTATGTGACTTGGCTTCACACACGTATAAATTAAAGTCACAGCCCTATTGTCTTTTCAAAAAAGATTTCTTACACCCTAAAACGTTTCAATATTATTTGGTCAATATCCTTATTTTATTGTGATTACCCTGATCTAATTGTAACATTTCATTTTTTGTGTTGGAGATCAAACAGTGTATTTACTATTGGTGCAGCAGAGAAAATAGTGGTGCCATCTATTGGCTGACACGTGCAATTACTTTGCACCACATTCTTAATAAACTAGCTTAACAGAGCTTCAAGCTAGAGAGAAAAATATCAGAAATATTCCACCAATCCAGTCTCCTCTACAGATGTGATTTTCAGTTTGTGTTGAGTCTGAAATTTTACCATCCATGTTTCATATTACCAAGGAAAATTGGTTCCACGCACACCATATGGCCACATAATCTGCTCTGGCTAGCATTCCTAAAATATGATGACTGTGACTTTATGAATAAAAACAACTGTTCAGCAGTGAACAGCAGCTAAGAAACGCCTCTCGGTTGCTTTTTTGTTGTTGTTGTTGGAAACGGTAATAAAAATGGACATGATCAGTTACAGCGCTGAGTCTGAGGCGCCGGTCAAGTCTCGTCTCTTCTTCCTCGGTTGTTGTTCGGTGCTTTCATCAGGACGAGACGTCATTAATAATATGCAGAATGAATGCATGCTCTGCTTTGAGGACAAATGAGATCCTGTCCAAGACCTGACTGCTTGTGTAACCCCTGTCATTAGTGAACAAATGCGCCTGGAAACAAAGACAGATGAAAATTAAGAAGGCTTCATAAATAAATGAGTTACATCAAAGGTACTGGATTTTGAGTGAAGGTTGACTAACCTCGTGAGGCTTCAGCTCATCTCAGCAGGTGTTGTTCTGTTTTGATGGCTGCCTCTCTCTGGACATGAGGAAAATGCTATTTAACAAAAACACTAGTCTGAAAAGGTTGCATTTATTTATTAGTTACTTATTTTTATTTTATTTGCAGTATATTTAGAAGTAGCCGTCTCAGAAACTCAACTGTACGGAGCCCACTTGATGACATGGGGGAGTTGTTTTTGTTGTTGTTTTGCATTCCCATGAAATAATTTCCTGTTCCCTCGCAATAATGTATTTAGCAGTCATACATCATCTTGATTACTGAAAGACTTTCTGCTACAATGTCATGTTTTTGAAAGATTTTTTTTTTTCAAACACAATGTCCCATCCCCACTCGGAAACCTAAACATGACAGAATTGTTTTGCAAGAAAGAAAGAAAGAAAGAAAAACGATCCAAATTATTGACTTTTTTGAGCTATACTCACAGGGTAATATCGACCTTCTGACAGTTTTGTTGTGTCTGTTAGTCTGAGCAGTTAATAAAGGCCAATCCCATCTCCACTGAAACACATCACACAAACACGAAGAAGCAGCTAATAGATGGATTTTTAATAAGTGTTAGGAATGTACAAACACGGGAATCTTTAAATTTGTACTTCACAAACTTTTCTCTTAAGGTACGTCCTGTTAGAACCAGGACTTTGTTGTGTTTTTCTTGTGTTTGTCATTTAGTATTACAGTGTTAAAGTAGTAATATCAACTGGGCACACACGTCTTTCAACCAGACATAAACCTGTACACATATTTTGGTTTCAAACTCCACTGTCGTTTATTTCACACTTCAGATTGTAACAAAACACACTGCAAACCATCTTTCTTTTTTCATTCATCCATAGTACTTCCCCTGCAATGGCACGGCGCCCCTCCTAGGGGTCGCGCCCCACACTTTGGGAACCACTGATGTAAGAAATGGTGGGGTCAGAACCTAAAGATATCCACATACGTGCTACTTATCTGTTGTACGTCTTCCTGGACAACCTGGACACTAATATATCTTTGGCTCCTATAGAAACTGTAATGTTCACAAAAAAAAAATGTGCACAGTGTTTACGTGAATAAGATTTGGAGGTTAAGTTGTGCAATATGTAACACTTTTCAGTACGTTTCCATGGACACTTACCATACATTTCTTGTTTGTGAAAAACTCAAAGCCTGATAAATGAAAGCATTTCTTTTATTAACCCCCAGATATTCCTTAAATCCACTTTTAATAGTCTAGAGATCTGCTTAGTGTCCGGATTTATTGCGTTTACATTCCCCCGCCAGAGTACCATTCCACTCAACTACATACCTGAGAAGCAGAAACAACCAACAAGCTCCAACATTAAGTTTACCCTTCATGAGCTTACATAGCACACACTTTCATGTTTGAAAGTGTGGCTTCATAATAAAGTTACTTCCGGATCTCACCCACAGGTGGCAGTACTTAAAATAATCTGATGTATAATAACTTTCTTTAACTTCTGTCCCAGACTAATATTATGCTGTCCAAAAGAAGCCTTGCGTCAGTAGCCGTATTCCCACTAATGTTTGTTTAAATTAAGCACCGCAAAGAGAAGGTTGATAGAAATGACAAAATTCTAAATAATTTTCTCAGTTTCTAAGTCCAAACCTCTGGTCCAGAGCAGAGGCCTGTCTGCCCGGTGGGACTCCAGGCTGGGATGGGAGCAGTGGATGGCGGCGTGGGTTCAAATCCCACTTCTGACACATTTGCTTTAATTTAAGTAAGTGTATCAAGGCATCATGCCAGTGACTGAACAAGTCTCAGTTTGTGTCATTCGAGGCAGAGCAAGAGAGTTTCTAGTCAGGTCTGCCAACAACAACTGTGGCAGACGTTCAGTCACTCAACACACATTATGACTGTGTAGAATAACACATATTCGCCTCAAAGGCATGTGTGTGATGCTAAGCAAAACTGCATATAATTTAACCGCGTAATAAAAGTGGAGGAACTGAATATTAAATGTTTTGAATATATTCTGTGACATGTCAGATAGTTGGATCTCTGTTTATGTGCCGGGCTGCTTTACGATTGGCAAATCTGTCATCAAATGTTGCAACAAAACCAATAAAATCAGTTCGTCTTCGCCATCTCCACTTGCCTGAACTGAGGTTTTAAATGTCGGCCTCGGAGGGTCACACACTGTGGGCCAGTCTTATTGTAGCACAGTCTGTGCTGTTTCAGAAAAACACACACACACATACATACACACACATACACAGACAAAAACTACGGTCAATCCACTGGTGGTCAGTTGCGGACATAATGGTGTTTACTTCTACTTGACATATATATATATATATATATATATAATATATGGTCCATATATATATATATATATAATATATGGTCCATTGTTATCAGAACCAATAACTGGAAAACATTTCTGTGCTGAAAAACAATCCCCATATTAAACGACCACATGCGAACACGAGAGCACATGCCAGCGCTAAATGTTCTCTTCTTTGAACCGTCATGCTTTGTATATCATAAAAGATGCCATTTTACTTTTACAGCAAGCGGATGCTGCATTTGGAGAGCCTTTATGAGACGGCGCGCCGTTGGACGTGTTTGTAAAACCTGCAGCTGACCTGTCGTATAAATCCCTCCAAACAACGCTCTCCTCTCTCACGCTGTCAACTCTAATCACTGAAACGTATGAGCGGACATTAAAAGTCAATGAGCAGAGTGGGAGAACAAACACCGAGCAGATTTAGTCAGACTTTCAAAATGGCTAAGAATATTACATCGTCACATTATTCATTTGGTTCTTGTTTTAACAAGATGTGTGGGATGTTGAACTGCGTGTTTTCTTAATTTATGGTATTTACATTCATGTAGGTTCATGTTTTCGATACGTATGCTCACTATTATTGTAAACTTAGTGTTTTATTCAGATTTATGTGAAAGACCTATATAATGTAGCGCGCAACTGTGACATGGAAGAAAAAAATATATACATATTTTTTACACCTTTGTTTTTTCAAAAATGCAATTGTTGTCCTGCCAATTGATTGTCAATTGGACCTCAAGTAGGTCTGGACTTAATATTAAAAAGGGTAACATTAAGTATTTTCCAGACACATATTGCCATCTCAAAGCAAATTAACAGGGAATAACAATGTAATATAATATAAAGTTATAATTTTACATAATACTGCCCCTTTAATAAGATCCATCCGTCTTTCGGTTGGCTCTCAGCAGTCCCCCTTTCCTCCTAATGTAAAACACAGCATTTTGTGGTATAAATGGCTCCACAAACATTTATAAAAAATTAGACAATTTTAATGTAACTCCAAACAAATTCAAAACTACTGGATGTTGGCCGCATTTTTAGATGGCCGTTTGTGGAAGTTTTTGAAAAATGTATCTTTTTAAAACCCAGCAGCCTGTGTGTGAGATGAGCTCTCTCTGGGAACTCTGGCTACCTCCAGTACCTGCAGAAATGAAGCATGTGTGATATGAATGACTTTGTGTTGGTCTGTTCAAATAAATTTCTAATAAAACACACCAAAGTAAGTGTTACATGAGTCTGATCCGAGCAGTGGCGCCCCCAAGAGGGGATCCTGAGAAATGCAGCCTTTTTACCCCAGAGAATCATGTTGATGTCATAGAAAGGCATAAATGTTATCGTCTCTGATGGCAACATAAATAATTAAGATTTGAAAAATTTTTATTTTTAGCTGTGCCATCTTAAAACTTTTTGAAGATTTTCTGGAAGCGCTACTAGACCAACGCTTAGATTTGAGTTCAGCGCTAACAAAACAAAATATCTACTTTTATCTACAGCTAAATGTTGCTTCTATAGGTTTTAGATTCACACAACGAGCCAGCATGAAAGCGCTGACAGCCTACCGGGGAGGAAGGCCAGCTGTTTGCTGGGATGACCCAGTTCAGGTGCTGGGAGACAGAGGTATGCTAGCTACTCTGCTAGCCCGTCTGGCTGATGAGTCTCAACCCATGAATGAGTCGGGCCCACTGAACTCGCAATGTGAAGAGTTACTGCTGCTCTATTGCACTTTATGGATAGTGCTGCTTAATTTGTGATAGTATTTTGTTACCACTGTATGGTCACCATGAACTATTTTAGCAGACATGCAGCCTTCTGCCGGGTTACGTACGAGAATATGTGTTTAGTTTGTCATTCATTAGTTTCACTTGTGTCCAGTTACTGTTTTGTGCTGCTGATTGCCATCAAAGTGATGGTCAACAAAAACATGTATGATAGGAAATAGTTTTATTCATACGGAACAAAATGCTAATTTTAAGTGTTTTGTTTCAGACTTGCTTTTACCTTGATGCTGATTGTTTTGTTACAATAGTTTGAGGCGTCACCTGTGTAGCTGGCGCTCTCTGATGCTATTCCAGATGAGACACTTATTACTTATTTACAAAACTTATCTAGAGTTATGTCAAAGAAGTCCACCCTCAACCTATACTTTTATATTTAAATCACATCATTAAATGTGGCAACATGTCAAACCCATGATAGCCTTTTTTAATAAGTTCATTTATTTTTACCGTTTGGTGGATTCAAATGATGGCAGTCTTTTACATCACATAATAACAATTCATCATCTTTACAAAATCTTAATTTTGTAATTTAGTTTATTTCCGAAATGAAACATAAGCATCATTTCACAATACAATTTTGTAAACTCTACAATGTCTCAATTTATTATATTCTTGTACGTTTTTGTCACTTTGTTCATTTACAAACAAAAACTTGAATGACAGTTTCAAGTTTTTGTTTGAAAAAGCTTGAAACTGTTCGCCCCCAAATTTTTGCGGGCAAAGGTAATGCATATTGCATATTTTTCATCTCCGACCTCAGCGTTCACGTGTCTTCTTCTGTCTTTTTCTTCAATTCTCCGAAGCCTGAGTGGAAATTTCAGCGTAACTAAACTGAGTGACAGATACGGCTTTGCACAGAGACCCAGACATGCAGGGGGAGATAAATATCCAGTTGGCTAAAGTCTTTCCTCTCTCATTCAAGCCATGTCATTGTGTCTTCAGGAGATCCAACTCTTTTCTTTTTTTTTTCTTCCCTTTGCGATAAGTTTATTTCCACTCAAATTATTTAAAAGTAGGTTCTTTATCAAGCTGAGCTTATTTAACTCATCTCATTATTTATCAAATCATCCACTGACTTTGTGGAGTTGCTTAATTAAGCAACTAGGCTTTTACCTCGGTAAAAACTTAGGTAAAAGGTAAAAGCTTCGAGGCTTTTACCTCGAAGCTGATTGGGGCAGATCCAGGCACCTAATCGCATCCAACAAAAACGATTGAGCAAGGTCAACTTAAAATTCACAGTAACACTGTAATTAAAGAGGAGTGCATAAGACTGACATGAGACTGTCATAAATATGACGTAGCGACAGGCGTGAACATGAAGGAGTCTTTATGAATGTTTACAACTGTTGTCACAAAGTGTCATTCAGTCAATGATGACTCTTTTAATGCAAAGTTCTATTAAAAGTTAATTAGAAGTGTCAAATTAAAAGTAATCTGAAAGTGCACCACCAATAGGTGAATCTGTGACGGCTGGAAAGCAAATAGTACGTGGTCGACTGTAGCCACCCCCGAAAAATGGTTTGGTCAGTGCAGTATCAATATCAAATCAATATATGTGTAAATACGCATGAAAGCGATGTCTCACAAAATGTGTTTGTGAGACATCTGAAACCGCTGCAGCTGGTAAGAATTGTGATGAGATCCTAAAACGCCACAACGGTTCGGTTTCACAAAGAGCTGTCGTTGTTTTTAGCATGTAGCCTGTGCTGATAGTTCTCATCCTTTACATGCCGAGTTCCAGTTTCTGCCTTCTGGCATCAGGCTCAGAGTTTTTAGTATAAAAAGTAACAGGTACAAGCACTCTTGTTCCTACAGCAGTATCTCTTTTTAATGCAGGATAAAGTAGGGGGTCTTGCACCTGATTTTAGTGGTTGTAGCAACTGTCGGCCAATAATGAAATACACTACTGTACTCTTCCCATTATGTATTGATTTGTATTTCATGTCCTTTTGGTATGTTTTGTTGCTTTTTATTTTTTAATCTTTCATATTTGTCTTTTAGTTTTTATACTTGCTGTAGCATCAATTGCCCAATTTGGAATATGCCATTTAATATTGCCATATTAAATGGCATTATTTGAAGGCTCTTATTTAAAATAAATAAATAAATTAGATCTTCAGGTGTCCTGTTGCTATCAACAGTGAACATCTGTTTGTCAGTCCGTCCATTTGTCAGTTCGTACCCGCATGTCGTCATCTTGTTCCTCAGTCCGACCTTTTGGGTTGGATTTATGAAATGTCTGACTATATAAATAACTGCGTTTTGTTTTGTCAAGTAAACGAACAGATTTCCCTGTTTTTGCAGAGTAACAAATTTTAGAGCAAAATCTAAAATCCTCAAGACTAGCAATGAAACAATGAGCCAGCATTGAACCACTGCATGAGTTGCTTCAAATAGGTTAAACCATTTAAAATTTGCTTCAGTGACATCTAGTGGCAAACAGCAAAAGCATTTATTTGCTTTTTTTTGTTGAAGTTAGACTTATTGCTCCTGTAAACTCTTAGTGCCTCACCATCACCATCCGCAATCTCTTTTTGAAAAATACTTGGATGGCATGAGGTGCATCAACGTTTCATTTTCCTTTGGGATAAAGTTGTTTGAAATTTGAACTTAATTGAATTGAGGCTTTTATTCCTGTTTTTGACATTTCTCTGTTGATGCTGTGTGCTTGCTAATACCATGCACGTGGGACAGAAATTGGAACCATTTAACTGAGGACATTTTTATAATTTTTTTCCCATTGTTTGGACTCAGTAAGGTTTAAAAAATGGCAGCGATAATAACAGCAGCTTTGTACGCACCTACTACTTAATTATTACTTTCCCACATCAAGACATCGGCTAAAACACAAGAATCAGCATTTCCAGTTTAAAAGTGTTTAGCAGTTTGAAGAGGTAATGACCAATAACACGCTTCACTCAGAGGACTGATGGTCACAAAAAAATGTAAGTTTTGTAGTAGCAGCAGCTAAAGGAAAATGCAGCTCAGAGGTTAAAGTTCATATCGGACCATCATTGTTATAAACACAGTTAAAGGTTTAATGGAGCCTTCCTGCTAGGAGGTGTGAAAAAAATGAGAATTGAATTCCTTCTCTGAGATTTAAGTCAGTACAAAATTTGAGTAGCATAAAAGCTCACCAGATTTAATTTGTGATAAAAATGTATACTTTCCCCCCTATTTGGTAAACGTTGCTGAAATCTTGTCTTGGTTTGAATTAAATTATTGCTAATGGTCTAATTTCCTGAAATTGACATCTTGTTAGAAACTAAAGCTTTTAAAAATGTTTTTCCCTTTTATAGAAGGAAAATAGTAATGATTTTCCTTCCCCTTTAAAAATACAACTCATTTCAAACTCTGCCCTTAAAATGTAATCGATGCCAATCCCTCATCCAATAAAAATAAGCATAAGCTATAGATTTTTCTCATTTTCTACTACAAGTACAGCATCTGTCATTAAGTAGATATGCATTTTGGCAGAATAGGTCACCACTATGCAATGCAAAGGCTCCAGAAGCTTTGTTGTTTTATAATGAAAAAAAGAAAAAGAAAACTGAAAGGAGACGATTATAACCGCCAAGGCTTCAAATTTATGACTCAAAGGTGGATGTGGTGATGAAACGAGAAAAGGCAAACCGCATTCATCACCCGGCCGTCACAGATACTGTAATAAGTAATCTTTGAGACGAACTTGGAGATGCGGATACAAACACAAGTCAGGCACGGATACGTAATGTTCCACTGCCTCCTCCATCCTCTTATTGTCCATCCAGCTGTCCTCAAACTGCCACGGCCAATAAATTGTTTTAATATCTTTTTAGCAGCCAGTAATGACTTCTGCTGTGCAATCTCAATTTTATATGCTCGTGCAAATGGAAAGTATTTTATAAGTGTTGTCTGTGGCGCGCTGGAAACCAGCGGGGTTGTAACTTCCTTTAGCACAAACAGGACAGCGAGACGGCCAGGGAGCCTTCGTTTTAGTATCGGTGTCGTTTAAGAGGAAAGCAAATTCAATTTGTTGTTTCACGATGGTGTTTTTGATTAAAATGTCTCTTGCCATTTGTAAAAGAGAACACTGTTTGGCTGTTGATGTTGGAGGAAAGGCTTCGTTATTATGAGTATAGAACTTTACTTTGAAGCAGATATGATCATAAAACAAATAAACTTCATAGACGGATCCAGAGGTATGAGATATTTTTGACGAGCCCAGAATCCATGAATATAGAAAACAGATTTTGGTTGCAGGTCCAGAGATGTGAAAACCTACCAGTGCACATCAGACAGATCCAACAATCTTCCCAAAACGCTCCGCTTTTCTCTGGCTTTTGACACCTTGAGATGGAAACTTTTACTCTGTTTTGTTTTTGTGTTTTTATAATATGATTGACGCTCTGATGATGCTGTGCGTAGGTACCCAATTGTACTGAAACGTCTTGCCACAGTTGCTCTTGGCGGGTTGCCCCATCCAGCTGTCTTCTGCCACAATTGATTGACCGTGGAATCAATGATTGGCAGTGCGCTAACTACTTTGCGGATTTAAAATGGCGGCTAAGGTGTTGCTCAAGGAGTTTGCAAGTGCTGCCTTCCAACTACGGGCCAATCAACGAATGCCATCTGGGGCTAGTGAAATAATTTCCACGTAAAACCCGGATGGAGATCAGCTTCATGTGGAGTTCACGGTGGATAGATTGAGCTTTGTGACATGGTGCCATCAGTAGGTGGAAGTAAGGAGCTCAAAGTGTGCTACCTACATTTGGATCCTCTACACCAGTGGAGCCCAAAGTCGGTCCTGGAGGGACTTAAGATCATTTAAAATAAAGAGGAACTTTGAACAACAGAGAAAGGCTTTAGCTAGACTCGCTCTGTGGTGAATAAATTCTGTCTCTCTGCCTCTGAGACACAGAGAGTTTTGTAACGTTTTGACATTCTTGTCCAGTTAAGTGGAGGATGTGAAAGCATCGAGGGTCGTGTCCGTTCTCTGCTCTTTCGGGCCGGGGTTCAAAAACAGACAATTAGACGCTGGTCAAGATTGCGGCCACGTTACATTGTTAGAGCTCTTGACCCGAGGCACTGGTTCAGTTATATCACCGAAAGATTACAAGTCCTCCCCATGTTTCTATCAGATTGCTTTAGCTGGACAATAGAGGAGGGAGAGGGGACAAATATGGTTTCCGTCCCTCAGGACAAGAACATTCACATTCTCCGTTTTGGTGCTGCTTCCATGATTTAAGAAATTTAATTTTTGAGGGAAAACTTATAGAAATAAGCTTATTGCCTGATCTTTTTTTTTTTTTGTCTCTCCTAAAATTGTTTTCGATGTCAACTCTGATCAAGAGGTTGCTCTTGATGAATGAAATTCTCCTTTGTTTTTTAATATCTCCGATATTAAATGGCCCTCGGGTCACTGACACACACAGCTGCTGTTTACTGATGGTTATTGGGTCACTTTTCTTCAGCGTGGAGGACCTCTAACTCACTATTTTGACAGGAGAGCGTTGATTCATTGATTTTCGTTTTATACGAGAAGTGCCGGGACTTTTCCCCACACATCCTCCGACAGATTTTTCAGCTCAGTTTGCAAGCGTGACATCAAGGCACAAAGGCAACGACAAGCCAAAGGAAGAACCAATTATCGCTCTGATTTTAGCCTCACAATCAGTATACACCCAGTGAATCGTTTGATGTTTAATTCCTGCTTGCGATGTGTTTTTTTTTTTTTTTACATTTTTTTTTACTTTGCTCTATTTATTTGTCCACTTTATTAAAAGAGATGCCCATGCTCCGGTACAGCTTTCTAACGTCGGAGTCCAATAACTTGTCCCGTCTCGACGTATTTCTCAGTGATGCAAGAAGCAATTGACACGCGTTAATTGATGAAACGTATCACTGCGTTCCCGCTGCGGTTTCCCCTCTAAGCTCCCGTCACGCTGCTTTTGTATATCTTGATAGGTGAGTGTCTAAAAACTCATTTTATCCAGGGGCACGAAGGGCTTTTCATGAAACATCAAGAGAAGTCTGACCTCTTTTCACGATGAGCTCCAGTCTCATATACCATGTGAAATGAAGGATGTAAACTTTGTGCGTGTGAAACTGCGCTGAAGGCAGAGCGTCGTGGTCTCAACCTGCACACGTTTCCTTTCTCTCTTTCCACACTTCATGTTCTCATAACCATCTACGATAGAAATGCCAAAGTACATAATAACCTGGGCACACATTTGGTTAATTTTACTGCAGTGTTTTCTAGCCAATCCAAAATGTCAACAAACCGAAGATCTGAATATTTCACAAAGGGATTGTCACGGGGTAATCAAGATGTCACACTAGAGCAGAGTTGATATGGAGACGTTGATTGAAAAATGTCCCACAATGCCCAGCAGAGAGGTGTTTGTGTTTGTTACATTAATTTTAGGAAGTTAAAAAAAAAAAAAGTAGGTGTTTGCAACAAGATCGTTTCATTATCTCATGTTTTTATTTTCAATATATTTGGGTATTGGTAAATATTATATATAATTTGGATCATTTGAAATTTGCCACTGTGAATAAAAACAAATTTATGATGGTCTCATCTGTAGGAGGAGGGTCCTGTGTAAAGACAGGAGGATGAAGTGCAGTTTGTGTCTTGGCAGGAACAGAACCATGATGCTGGTTTCTATGTTTTCTAACAAATTTAGTTTTATGGCTTTGTAGGCACTGGGAGCTTGTTTTTTGTTCATTTTCCTTTGATTATGGTTTTGTTAGTTGCTGTAATTTTTATTCCCCTTCTACAATCTTTTACTTCTCTTTGCCGGGAAGAGAAATAAAATAAAAATCGCACCACAAGCTGAAACCTCAAGTCCTGAGTCTCTTTTGGACATTTGGCCAAGCATTACAATTTCTAAATTTCTTCTTGATGGTGAGGATGATATTCACATTTTCTATTAGTTTTATAACATTTGTCAAATGATGGACCTTTTGGATTACATTTCAGATAAATTTTAGAGGAAAAGAGAGGAGAATCGCTCTCTAAAACCCCCACAGGCAGCTGCAGCTCAGACAAGCACAATGTTCTCTGAGCAAAAAGTATTTTTTGACCTGAGCAGAAATGATCTGCTCTGGGCAAAGTGTGGGAGAGCATTTGGTCCGGACCCGTAAACGGACATGGATCCGATGTGCTTCTTTTTTTTTTCACCCCAACGCCATTAGAAAGAAAACATCGTCACAGTTCCATAAATGGTGACAAATACAGAAATCTCATTTCATTTTTAGGCAGAATTGGTTCAGATCTGGACCGGATCAGAGTCAAAGCCCTTTTTTCAGATGTCAGTCAGACCGGTTCATGATCCTGACCCGACCCGAAGCTGCCGCATGTGGTGATTGTTATGATCTGGAGCCTTAGATTTGGTCCAGATCTCAGTGCTGGAGGTTTTATCTGTACCTCTGTCTGCATACAAACAGAGAGAGCTCAGTCACGGATCGTCAGATTTGTATGCAGTCTGTGTAAATGTCTGGCGGGACCAGCGAATGGGCAGGTCTGTAAAGTGGAGGAGGAAAACACCCCCCTGGATCCCCCTTTTCCGGCGCCTATAATGGAAACAAAAAGTGTACTAACCCGTGCTTCTTAAATTGCTTTGTAGAGTTGTTGTTTTTTTTTTCCTTTCTTTAACAGGTGACTGCAGAGGGCATCGTTCCAAAAGCATTTCATCCAGACATGCTGCCACTGGAGACACTTTCCTCTCCCCCAGGGACCATTAGGGACAGCTGGGCACAGCAGGGAGTCTCTGGCAGGCATGATTTTACACGAAAGAAGAATCAGAAATCGAGATACAACCAATAGTCAAACAATCTTGCTTGTAATTTCTGTCTATAATATTGCCATAAAAGGTTAGAGAATGTTTTTCTTTCAGAAAACGATCAACCTCATTGCAGACTATATCAGGATCATTTTGCTGCAGACAAATAATCACTTAAGTTGAATTATCTTTTAGTCTGAGGGGGTAAAAAAGAAAGAAAGGTAGCAAGCTGTTACCATGAGATACTGCAAGAGGATTCAGAGTAATTAACGGTCAAAAAAGCAATGTGCACCTTTTTTTTTTTTTTCAGCAGCAGTTAAAGTGATTCATGTCTTACGAAAAGCTGGTAGCCGTTGGAAACATGCGTGATTTTTGCATTCTGCTCAGATTTTTACTCTGCTTTGTTGATCTGACAGCATCGGGTGATAAACGCGATGCGATGTGGACAGATACTGAACGACCGGCGCAGAGTCTGGGTGCGGGTACAAGCTCTGTAATGTATTGCAAAGATGGAAAAAGGATGATAAAAAAATGGCAAAATACAAACTAAATTGTTGAAAAAACATGTGGAAGAGTTAAAAATTTAACAGATTTTAAAATCAACCCGTAACAGGCATCATTAGTGATTTATTTTGACTCCATCCTCATTTTCAAATGCTTTATTTCCGTCTCAAGTCAGAATCGACACGATGTGTCACTCTTCCTCGCCTGAACGTAAGCGGCAGATCAGTCCTGGATTTATTTAATGTCTACAGAAATCTGGACAAAGATACAATCTGTTACTCTGTCTGGACACATCCTGACCGTCGTCCCATTGGACTTCTCAGTAACTCGGCCTGATGTTTATTTGGTGGCACTCATTGTTCGTTTATTATTGTTTGTCTGATTATGTGGTTGCTGCTGCTGCCTGTGCAGCAATTTGGCCACTGGGAAGCAATAAAGATCTCCGTGATCCTTGAATCCGGACGTATATTAGAGTGCAATGAAAAGAGCTGGGGCTTTGTTTATGAGTCATAAACTCTACAGCCAGATGCTGTTCAATCGATCACTCGGGGTTGAAAAAATAAAATAAAATAAACCAGGAGCAGCTGTGTTGTGCTTTGGATTTGGTTCGACTCAATAAAACGGGGTTACGATTAAAATAGTGGCTTTCAAATGTTTCTTTTTCTTTCTTCTATATATATGCAGAATTTGCTTAAAACAACAAAGTTGAGTTTATTAACACCCATCAGAACAATCTTTCACACTAAATTGCTCTTTATTCTGCCTTGCATTATGAGCCTCAGTTGTTTTAGTAGGCTATGTCAAATGTTATTTATTGCGAACAATATAAGAAAGGTGCGCGATTTGTTCAGACATAAAACACAAGTTGAAACCTACGCTAAAGCTGGAGGGTTACCGACTCGTTACTCTCCGGGATTATTATCAAAATTTCCTTTAATCTGCTCGTAAACGAACCAATTAACAAGGATTTGCTCACCAAAGACTGTCAAAGACCTTTGAGATTATCTAGAAATCGGGTTTGGAGCTTTGAACATGGAAGTTTGTAAAATCCCTACAATAAGCTTTCAGGGTAATTATTAAGTTGATATTTTCATAGACGTAAAGAAATGTTTCTAACCGGTGCGGTTTGGGGATTATAACCATCTGAGATGAAAAAACAAAACAGTTTCTCATTCCTCATTAGGAGGTGCGTGCCGCCACGATTTGCGCAGGACGATCAATATTTGCCGTACTTTATAGGACTCCTGTAACGGGATTCAGGATATGAGACGAGACACTGTTGCCCAGAGAGGGCTGCGTTGTTACAAACCCTGACAAACAAGCAGAGAGATTGCCTTTCGGCGACTGTCGACGCCCGGGTCACAGAGTACACATTAAATTGTCCCTGATGAGAGGTGAAAATGTGCTTACAGCAGCAGCGCCATCGGACCTTGTTAAGGATGGATCGTGCACACATGTAACAGGTACAAAAAAAAAAAAAAAAAAAAAAAGAGTATAATGCAGAAAAATATTTCCTGATCATTTTATGACAACTGTAGATTTAGTTCAGTTAACTCTGCTGCATCTCACATTTATTTAAATGGCAAGTGTTAAACACAGTTGGGAAAAAGTCAGCTCAAATACATCTGTTTCACCTTCAAAAGTATCTTTCCCACTTTGAGTAAAATGTCATCAAATTATGCTTTATATATATATATATATATATATATATATATATATATATATATATATATAGCTTTTTTCCTTTCTTTCTTTTTACCCACCAAATTACACCCGTTGTGGTTTGAAATTGGCTGCTCTGAACTGCCACCTTTCCGTTTTCCCCAGAGAACAGGAAGGCCGTGCTCAGCTGGAAGTCAATTGATCCACTTTACAGATAGAGTCACCGTTGCGCCCTTTCAGGGAGGCTCTTAAATCCATTTCCTGCAGCCCTGCGCTGGTCTGCTGTAGAGGAGCGCGGTTGTCACAGTTACGCACCGATACAGGAGGGGAAAAATAGGTCTGGGGACGGAGCATCGTCTCACACAAGTGTCTGTTTTTTTGAAAATTAATCTGTTTTCCGCCATGAGTCCTTAAAAGAAACGGAAAAAAGCTGGGCTCTATTCGCTGTAACTCTGAGCTGAAGCCGGATTGAAAAACCTGTGACATAGTAGAGCAACAGATAACGGCTGTGTCATGTTTATCATAACATGAAATTATCAGCCAGACGACATGTTCACTGAACTCTGAGGGAACATGAGTTTTACTTGGATTTCGCCCAACCCACACAGTCGCTGACACATTTCATATTTGAAACCATCTTGTGCTGGAATGAAAATTGGCCGTTTCTCATTAAAGCTCATAAAAAATGGATGGCTTTTCTGAGAACAAAATAAAAGCTGGAGATATGAAAGAAGCCGAGCAGCTAAAGAGACTGATCTTTAATCAAGCGTCTGTCTTGATTGATAAAGTGGATCTGTTTTTATAAAGGCTGCCATAAATCACTAATGGGAAAATAGTTTTGTGATATGACAGAGCTCGGAGTTTTCTTTGGCACAGAAAACCGAAACACGTTTGATTAGTGTAGCTGCCATCCCCCCAGTCTGCCCACTGGCGTAGCAGCAGCGCTAAGTTTGCGATACATGGGGGTTCCTTGTTCTGGCTGGACTTATGTATGTGTGGAAGTCAATCCCAGGGTGTTTTGTAGCGAGATGCCACGACTCTTGCTCAGCGTGGTCCGGGTTGCCTCCTTTTGTTTTCTCACTCACCCATTTTCCATCCCCGCTTGGTCCCTTCCTGCTCGCTGTGAGGGGCTGGGACCTCTACCAGCAGCCAAAACCTGCAGGTACAGGCTCCTAGTTCATTAGCGTTTCAGAAACAAGTTCAGGACCAGTGGGTTAAACTTCTGGCTTAAGAAAATGGGTCAATCAATTAGGTAAACAGGTCGCCTGGTCACTGCCTTCCAACCTAATTCAGCTTGATTCTCATCTCCTTTCACTTCTCCATGTGGGCTTTCTCTCATCAACTTGGATTTCCTCTGGTATAAGTGGTAAACAATGACGTTGATTTCTGTGCAGTCTGCCTGAAGGTTTAGCCATGAAGGAAGTTAAAGTCTGTGTTGGTCACGCTTCCAAATATTGAATTAGCATTACTGTTCGGCTCGGCATGTCTCTCTTCACAGTGGAGGACGGTTGTTTACAGCGCAGGCAGTTTCTGGTAAGCTTTATAACGTCAAACTAGCGTGTTACATACGTCACAGGCAAATGTTAACGATTGAGTAAAATTTTAAACTTGCAGTCCATGCCTGTAGCACGCAATCTTTTCCAGACCATGTATGAAACGATCTGTCTTCGTTTAGAGATTAAACTAGATTTTATGCCCTTGTCTTTACAGAGCACTCATACCTCCAGTGGTCAAGAGACACATCCTGGACAGATCCTATCCATCTCATGATGATCCTAAGTACTTAACCAGAAGGCAGGAGGACTTGTTTCTGTCAGATGGATTGTATGATCTTCAGTTTTGATCATACAATCATAGGTTAGGAGTTCCAGTCTTTAAGAAGTTTCCAGAAAGAGAGTGTAACCCCTGACTCACATTGAGAGCAGAACAAGTCAAACAGTAAATGGCTTGTACATTCATAAACCACTGATCAATATTAAATATTTCTGATTCACTAAATGTTTACCTGATGGAAGAACATTCCCCTCAAGCACCACGTTCACATCAGCCCTGAAGACAAGCCTACAGTTAACCCAGTCCACCTGATGAACTATGTTTACTCTTACAGACACTTTCTGAATTTTAATCTTGTGCTTCATGAATTACTGGACTCCTCTGCTCCTGTTGAAAACCTGGAAAGTCTAAAGAAGAACTCTATGTCCCGGCTAAATGAGTAACTCATGAATCTGAGGAGAGATTGTAGAGCATCTCCACTCCACTGGCAATGTTCTTGACTAGAAGTATTTCCGCAGGCATGGAAAGACACTTTGTCCTCTTTTTAACTACCGATGTACACAGCAAGAGCAGCTTATTCCTCAAATCTCATCGTAAGTCATCAGCATAATTCAAAATTTGTATTTGTTACGTGAACACAACTCTCAGAGTTAATCCAATTTGTGCTGTTAAAGTTTGAGCAGCTCATGACCTTTTCATGTTTGTTAGAGAGAGGAAATGTTTGGGCAGTTTGACAGACCTCAAGACTATTTCCCTTTCTGGATGAGCTCAGGTTATTAACTCGGCTCAATGTACAACCTGTGCTGTGGACCCTCAGCCAGCCTGGGCTATAGAGGAGCTATGGTCAGTATTTGGACTTATGTGACTACCGGAGTTTTCCCTGCCTGTTTTCACACCTGTTAGTCCGCTGGACTCGGTTCGACTGCGGGCCGAAAAACCAACACTTGTTACATTTTCAGCTCTATCTCAAATGAGCCAAACTTTTTCTTCTCCTCTCCTGTAGTGATCCTGCACCAAGAAACACAAAACAAGACAAAAAGAAGAAGACGCCGAGCGTAAACAAAAATGGAGTGGTGTCAGATTTTAGCGGTTGTAGGATGTTAACTATTTTAAGTTAAAACTTAAAAATACTTAGCATGTTGTTTAGGTATGCTTATCTAAACATGGTTGTTTTGCACTCAATACAAAGGTTTTGTCCTGCTTGATGTAAAATAAAAGTGAAATAAGTCAAGAACAATTAACGTGTGTTAGTGAAATAAATTGGCAATAACTGAGGGCTTCAGAGCTTTGGGAACTTTTGGTTGTTTAAATGACTTTTGATTCTTCCGATTAACGTTCCACTTGATTACTATTATTACTGTTACACTTGATTACTGAAAATATATAATTTTGCAAAACCCAGTCAAACTGTAGAAAAAAACTTGCAGTGTATTAATGGCACGGGGCCCAAAATAAATCTGAACTTAAATGAGGTTGTAACCTGCAGACCCAGAGCAGTGACCTACTTGATTAGCATCCAACTTCACATCCTGTCTCTTTGCTTGCTCTTTGACAAGGCCTGACAGCCAAGTGGCGTAGATGAAGCAACATGTAGGAGCACACTTTGCATTTTCCTGTAGCACTAATAACGGAGGAGAAACAGCTTCTTGTATTATGTCAAACGATCAAAGACCGGGATAGATCAGAGCATTGTGATCCAACATCAAAATAGAAGAATAAAAAATTATTAAAATCGGGGAAAAAAATGAAGCATATCATGTTTACCTCACACTTTCATAAACACTATGAGCCTGAAAGTAAAGGAAGTGAAATTACAGCGAAAGTGATTGGAGGCACTTTGTCGTTTCTGGTGGGTTAAAGACAAAGAGCACAATGGCAGCTGATCAGCAGGTTAATGGAGTCTGGAGATACAGTAACGTAACTTTGTTATCTGCGAGGTTATGACGCAATACAGCGATACACCCGAATCCTCCTGATGAAAGCAAATTAGAATTTAAAATGACCATGTTACCATTTGGAACCTGAATGTCTGGATTGACTAATAATGGCTCGAAAGTTAAAAGACTTAAAATAGGGGGAAAAAAAGACAAAAAAACAATTCCCTTAGGACATGCACACTTAAAAATACAGATGCAGTCCCACACATTGCATGCTCTGCTTCCCCTTTTTACATTGTTTGAGGCTGGAATATCAGGACAAACACGATAAAGCCCCCCTAAGGAAATAGGGGCCATGATCTTAGACAAAAATAGGAACCTTTCCAATCTAACATTGTTGTGTTGAGTTGACGGTGTTGACATGGCGACCAGAGAGGGAGATTAGCATCAGACTTATCTTTTTCAAATGACACGACGTTTGGCAAGCTGACTCTCAAACCCTAGACTGTAATTATGATAATTCTTTTTTTGGTGAGTCTTGCGCGCCGTATCCCCAAGCTGATGAGAAATAGGCTATGGTAGGTAGTAAATTAGCCGGGTACACGCAGCGTCTAGGCTTTTGTTTTCATTTATCCCTACTGTGCCTATCAGGGTGACATAACTCTTACGTGACGCACTATGCACAACGAGGCACTTGAGTCCACAAAGTGAGGTAAAGACATCACCATACATCAACCCTTTGGTTTGTCCAGTACAGGTCTGACCACATACTGCCTTCCTGGGTAAACACAGCCGCTTTAAAGCACAAACAGCTCATCAGCAGGCAACCCTGCTGGGACAGGAAAAAAAAAAAAAAGAAGAAAAACTAAGGCCATTTTAATCAAGATTCCACTTCAGGCCCTTTGGTCAACATTGCAGAGCTGGTCCGGGCACTGATGAATGTATACCGCAATGGCGGCGCGTTGCAGTCCCGCGCGCATTTCCTCAGAACTTTCTAGCTTCGTTTTGAAAGACGCCATGCAGAACGCACCCGACGCTGCAATGTAGAAAATCTTCAAAAATGGTGGGATGCGCAGCACTACTTTGATGATAAGTGGGGCACAACCCTGTTAAGGCAACATGTTTTGGAGCAGTCGAGACAAGCGTCTTGATTTTGGACTGATTGAGAATCTGTGGGTGAAGACAAGGAGACTTTCTCTCATCAAAGGTTAAAAGCTAAAGCCAAAGGTAAATATTCACAATATCTGTGGGAGCATAAAAAAATATGGTCAGCAATTATAGGAAGTGTTGTTCAACTATGCACAAAGGCTCTAGTCCTCAATGCGGTTGTCCTTGACTGTTTGCTGCACATTTTTCCCACAACTTTCTGTCCTTTTACTATTGAGTATTTGCCATTAGAGCTGAGAAAAATCCTCTTGTGATCTTCATCAGGAGGGCCGCTTCCGTCAGACCGTCAGCTTCCGTAACCGTGCAAAAGCAAAAAAAAAAACATAAAACCCAGGATCAGTGCAACCTCGCCGCACCATGTAACCAAGTAAGGAACTTGCTTCCTTTCACTTCACAGTTGTTGCCACAACCCACAAAAAAAAAGGTCAATGGACGTCGCTGGACAAAAGTTTTTAAAGGACAAAAAAAAGAACAGCACATGATAATTACATGTTTCTCCGTGGAATTAAAGTGAATCATCTTCGTCTGATTTGACATTAATCAACATAAAAATGTATCCATAACAACCACATGCAACCCTTTACCTTTATATGATTCTAATGCTGATTATACAATGTTGCCTCGTTTCATGTCGTTACCCAATGAAAACCTAAAAGAGGGGGGAAATATGCACTGCGTACCTTTTTGCGGGTTTATTCCACCTACTAACAAAACTCAATGGAAGCCCTCAAGTGTCTCGGGTTTCATGTAAAAGTTGTTTTTCGGTGATTATGGTGCCTGTTGAAAGAGCTATTTAAGAAAGGCTAACTCGCAGACGTGGCACTTTCCTGGCAAACAGAAAGAAAAGCCGCATGGGGAGATAAGGCCCTCTGGTAATTGCGTATGATTTTGAAAATATTTACACAGTAATCAAAATTTCATTACAGAATGTTTTCCCACCCGTATCTTTTTGCCCTCGCTTCCGACATGTCTGCGTAAGGTCACGCTAAACAGAGGTGGCATAAACATGGGGCTCTTTGACTTTTTTTATTAGGAGACCCGGTCTCCATGACAGCTCACAGACTTCACTTTGAGTCTGACTTTAAACAAAGGTGAAAAGTCTCACAGGCAAAAAAAATAAAAGCCGAGCAGCGCGAGACGAGCTGCAGCCATCGACATGACGGCTGCAACAGAAGAAGAAAATCAGCAATTCCTCGTGAAACAGCGAAGCGACATGGAGGAATTACAGTAAAGCAGCTGACAAAATGATCTAAATCATCTCAAGACCTTCCAGAGGTTAACGGGAATAGAAACAGGTTTTTTCCTTGACTCAGAGAGATGAAGTCTGTTTTGTTTCCTCTGTTTGCTCACACACTGTTAATAACTCAAATTATGTCATCGCACGTGTGACATGACACCCTACTTTTCCGCTGACTCTCGGCGGCTTTGTACCTGGAGGAAATTAAAAACTCAAAACTAATAGTTACCGCTTCTCTTCCATAAGCCAGCTTCATTCAAATGTAAACATTTAGATGATTTTGATGTAGTCATGTTTGGTGATTCATATTCAATTTCGTCTGACTGATGTTGGACAGCCTTTCTCACGTTCTGCAGAATAAATCAACGCTTGCCCTGACAATTCAGACGGCGCATTTGGGTTGCCAAACCTCAAGCTGCATTCTACATTTTATGCACTTTGGTTCTCTTCACTCCCATCATCCTCTTCTCAAGTCCTTGACATGTTGAGGGAAGTATTAAAGTCAGTCGGTCTTTGATAAGATGAGACCAACAGGGAGTTTTTCTAGTTTTGTTACTAGAGGTGCAGGGGAGAAAAATGGGCTCTCCAGAGAATCGCAATTCAAAGTTCTGGGAATTCGATTCAAAATGTTCCAAAATCGATTTAAAAATCAAGTTGTATGTCTTTGTATGCTACACTGTCGCATTACGTGTCCATTCGGTCGCCGTAGAAAGCCGTGCCGACCACCATACGTGTTTTTGAATAATTCTTAGATTCTTTTATTTCTTTCATTAGCTAACCTAATACTGATCTTTCAAGTCACAGAATTTTTTGCACAAACCTGTTTTAATTTTTTTATTTTACTTTTGATAAGTGAAAATAAAAAGTTCACAAACAAAGCAGGAGACTTTTCTGGGTTTTTTTCTATGGACGGAGTCTTTTTTACATGGATTCGACATGTTCTCTCCGGGCAATGGATGGATGGATGGATAACAATACATCGTCTTTGCAGCAAAATGTAAGGCAATTGGTAAAACAGAACCTACAGATTAACGAGCATGATTTGACGAGGACAAACAAACGCCTAGGAACCAGACGTCATGGCTGCCAGGGCTGAACACATGGAGGGATGCACAGTGCGGGTTGAAAGAAGGGAAATGAAGAGCAGGCAGAGATCTGAAGTTTAACTGTCGCCTCCTGGATTTGTCTTAAGAGAATAAAAATGCTCTCAGAATCAGAATCAGCTGGAATGACTGCCTGGAATAACACATCTAAAGGAAAGAGCGTTGGATGAAAAATGTATAATAAATCAAAAGAATAAAAGATCAAAGGGAGGATCCAACTCCTCTTCGTCAATAAGTCCACGTCCAACATGGCCGTTGCCCAATATTAAAGTTTTTTTTTTTTAATTTTAGAGAGGCAAAAACAATGGAGTACACACACATAAATTTTTGCAATTACCTGATGGCCAAGAGATTTTCAATCCCAGTTTTTGAACCATTTGAACATCTTTCAGTGCACACAACCAAGAGAGGGAGGTAACTTGACCTGACTGAGGCCCTGTTTACCTGTTCACCATTTCTGGTGAAAATGGAAGAGTTCTGTTGTGTTTGTAGGGGACATTTACATGAAACCACCAAATGTTTTCTCTGCACAGATTGAAAACGGATTCCAGAGTGCAACGGTTCTGAAACGTACCGGTGTCTGTTGTCTTGTAAACAGAACAAATGAATCTTTTCTGTCAGAGAATCCCTAGCTCATGCATAGTATGACGCAAAACATAGCTGCTTCCTACAATCCACAGAAGAAGAAGAAACTACTGACGATGCTGCTGTTACTACAATTCGTGTTTCTCCATCAGATACGGTTCCCTCAGCGTCTCTTCACCGCTCTGCATCGCCCAGGTGGCAAAACACACATCTGCTTGTTAAGCGCTCTTATCTAGAGAACTACGGACACCATGAAAGCTCAATGTGTTTCTGCAAAGTTATCCCACTTTTTTCCAACTGGGCCCTAATCAGACGCACATAGTGCGTGTTTTTTAGTAGGGTATAGAGGTTGGAGGCAGTGCGCAACCAAAAAGGTTCCTGAATGAAATGTCTACTAGGAACTAATAATATAAAGTGTTTTAAGTCGGAATAATTATGTATAAAGCAGAAATGTTATACTATACTAGTTTAAGTGAATATTGTGTTTTTTTATATTTTTACATTGCCTTGCTTTTATTTTTTAGTGACCAAAATGGCTTTAAATGTTCTGTTCTCACTGCATGTTTCATGTAGGAAGGTCATTGGCGATGCACTGCGTCCAGCGCTGACGTCAGTGTAAATATCTACCGAATGTCAACAGCCTAAAGGTGTCATAAGATGTTAGCCTATATTAAAAAAGGTTCATTTAAATAACAGTTTTCCAGAATAACAATACAGTTTTCATGAAACAATATCACATTTTTGAGATTGGCTTGTCGACTGCAATTAGATATTTCCTGCTTTTAACTTTTACAAAGAATGTCACATTCAATCAAATTTAACAGACTGCATACTGATTTTATATAAGTAATTTCTACTGGTTAGGCTTAGCAACACAGTCCTTTTTAAGAAACGAAAAACATACAAATGTATTTGAAATATTCATTTTCATCCCTCCTCCTCTTTACTTTTTTTAGCCCTATATATGGTTGTTTTTACAAACGTTCCTAACCAAATACACATGAATTAATCAAAGCCAACTTTACCAAATTGTTGACTGCTTACTTTACAAACTTTGAATTGTAGCTTTCACTAGAATCAGCGTGTGCCGTCTTTCTGGCAGATCTTCTGAAGGAGCAGATGAAACTCCTTCGTGTGTGTTGCGAAGCAGCGTTCCTCTGTGAGCTGGACCGTGGGCTCGTCGTTGATGGAAGTCAGATCACCAGGGAATGTTAACTTTGACCAATCAGAGACTTTGCTGTGAACATAGTTTCCCACAGATCCTAACCCATTTAGCTGGAAAGTGTGCAGATTATGAGAAAAATGAAGAGCCAGTGGAGGCATCCTTAAAAACTCTTAAATATAAATTGCTTTAACGGTGGATCTCAGTGATTTATATATATATATATATATATATATATATATATATATATATATATATATATATATATATATATATGACCCCTACATGGGATGTACCACCGGCAAATAACTGAAGTGGCTGATATCAGAAAGTCCTACCAATGGCTGGAAAAAGCTGGACTCAAGGACAGCACAGAGGCCCTCATCCTGGCCGCCCAGGAACAGGCCATAAACACCAGAGCAATAGAGGCCCAGATCTACCACACCTGACAAGACCCAAGGTGTAGGTTGTGCAAGGAGGCCCCTGAGACAGTCCAGCACATAACAACAGGGTGCAAGATACTGGCAGGGAAAGAGTACATGGAACGACATAACCAAGTGGCAGGCATAGTGTACAGAAACATCTGTGCAGAATATGGACTGGAAGCCCCGAGATCAAAGTGGGAAACACCCCCAAAGGTGGTGGAGAATGGCCGAGCTAAGATCCTGTGGGACTTCCAGATCCAGACAGACAAAATGGTAAGGTCGAACCAACCGGACACTGTCGTAGTGGATAAACAACAGAGGAAAGCCGTTGTGGTGGATGTAGCAATACCGAGTGACTGCAACATCAGGAAAAAGGAGCACGAGAAACTGGAGAAATACCAGGGCCTCAGGGAGGAACTGGAGAGGGCCTGGAAGGTGAAGACCACAGTGGTGCCTGTGGTCATCGGGGCCCTCGGGGCAGTCACCCCCAAACTGGAGCAGTGGCTACAACAGATCCCAGGAACAACATCAGACATCTCAGTCCAGAAATGTGCAGTTCTAGGCACAGCAAAGATACTGCGCAGAACCCTCAAGCTCCCAGGCCTCTGGTAGAGGACCCGAGCTCAGAGGATAAGAACCACCCGCGGTGGGTGAGAAGGGAATTTAAAAAAAACAAAAAAACAAAGTCAGCGTACAGTTACTGGATGTACCTCCCTCTTACACTTCATATGCTCAGCAGATGTGTAAAAGTTAGAGCATGGCCAACGTGCCAGGTCAATGTCACTCGTTGGATTTCCTTTCCTTTTTCTCCTTGCATAAAATAAAAAAGTAAGACGCAACATTTTTGATCTGGAAAATCCAAATTCTGTCATTACCTCTCAGCAGTAAAAGTCACAGACAAAAAGACAAGTGCAAAAAAACAAAGAGGAAACATCAATACAGATCCATAGTAAAGCGTATTCCTCCTTCTTTTACACATTATGTAAAGTCACAACCACAATCTTCAATGTAATTTTTTATGAGCTACAGCAACACAAAGTTGCACACAACTGTGAAGTGGATGAATAAAATAAAAAGGATTAAACTGAACACAAAATGTTCTCACTGCAACAGACAAAAATGCACAGAGAAGAAAAAACAAAAGAAAGTACAAAGAAACGTACTAATGTGGAAAGACGTCGGTGACAATGGTAGGATAACAATAACAGTGCAAAATCAAAACCATAAGCTCGTACGGATCATGATGAAGCGTACCACATCTCTACTACCATCAGCAAGATTTCTAGTTTTACATCAAAATGTTTGTGCACAGCTCCACAATCAGGACTGGACCCAGTGAACAGAGCAGCCGTCATGCAGCCAGAGGGACTTTAGCTCCTGATGCTTTCGCAGCAGGAGACCGGAGTCCCGACACGCCTCGGAGCAATGTTTACATTTTTATTAACTTTAAATAACATTTCTCCCTTAATCCCAATCATTCTACTGCAGACATGCAAATAGTATGAAAGGGATTTAGGAACACATGCAATGTTGAAGATGTAGTTTTTTTTTGTGTGTTTGTGTATTCTGGCAGTCCTGCACGTAGAAAGTTACACCAGCTGCGATCCATTTTTAAAGGTTCGTTCATTCATCTGTAATTCAATGCTATAAAAAAATAAATAAACTGCTTTGCCCCTAAACAGATTTAATCTGTTTTTCCTTTTTTGGTCATACTTAACTCCTGATGAGCTTTTCATTCTGTGCGCAGCCCATCGGGGTCGTACTGACCTCGTATGCGCTTTTATGAGGTTTTTTTGTGTGGTTTTGGGAACTGACGGTCTGATGGGACAGTGGCTTCTCCACTGTCCAACCAGGACATCTGCCACTGCGTTAAAACTACAGGCGGGTCAAATCCTCTATATCTCCATGCTAATTTTAATATTAGATAAAGATAACTTGAGTAAATACAAAAAGCAGTCTACAAATGGCCAAGAAATGTTTTATTTCAGCCACATTTGGGGGGCTTTTGAGTACGTTTGAAGTCATACTAAAGTATGACTTAAGTCCGGAATTTGAAACACTCTTTCCAAAACATTTTGTTCAGTCAGTCTATGAAATATTTTCCCAAAAGTCATGTGGATCATCAAAATGTTTCTTGGTAAATCTGAGACGGGCAATATGTTCTTTTTGGTCAGTAGTGGTTTTGGCTTTGGAACTCTCATGGAGGCTATTTTTGCCCAGTCTCTCTTTTTTATCGTCGAATCATGAACACTGAGGCAAATGAGGCCTGCGAGGTCTTAAATGTTGCTCTGCATTGTTTGGAGCAACCTGTGTGGCAGAAGACCTGATCATAGAAATGGACAGCACTTCATCATTCCACAAATGGCTGACAGCAGTCTCGATTTGTCTGGTTTTGGAAAGGCAGCCAAGAAGAAGCTCCAGTCGTTAAGTAACCATCATTTTGGTTATAAAATCTGAAGACAGGTTTTATGGTCCTCCAAGTTTTATGGTTTTCTGGTGTCCAAAAGTCTTAGAAATGGCTTTGGATCCATTTCCAAGCTGATATATGTCAACAACTTTTATTTATTTGTTTTGTTTTTTTAGATAACATGTTTCTGTTCAGTTATCAAATATTTGGTTCAGTTTTAATAGACTTTCCCTTTTATAAATTAAATAATTTCCAAACAACTTTTTTTTTATTTGTCTGACATGAATCTGGTTGATGACTTGAAACATAGAACGTGGCAAACAAGCAAAAATATCAGATTTTTTTTTTTTTTTAAACCACTACACTAGATTATGTTCTTTTACTGGAGCAATTGTGTAGTTTTAATAATTTTTCTAATTCAGCAAATTGTTCTCCATGGAATTAGTCATTTATCTGAACAGAAGAAGTGGAAGATGGGAGGATTTCAGAGGAGACTAACATACAAAATTCACATTTTTGCATATTTTGTACTTACATTTGAGTCTTAACTGCATCTAAAAACAGCACAAACACTTAAAAAAAAAAAAAAATAGAATGTAACGTCACAAATCAGCAGGCGCTAGCAACCCGAGCGAAGCCCGGCCTGTCACCTAACAACCCAATCGGAGCTCCGGCATGTTTAGTCAGCAGGTTTTCCCGTTACATGCGATGTACAATGGCTGCCGGAAAAGGCAAGTGTTTTGCTGTCTACCTGCCATCCAGAAACACACTTGCTATGTTCTGGTTGGCTGTACAAGAGGCTCCACTTCTGCTTTTCAAAGATGCAACTGAATAATTGCGCCTCTGTTTGCAGCCGTTTGCACGTGCGAGTGTGGCCACCAGCAACTTATTTTGGATTTAAAGAGAGGCCCTAAAGAACATCACAGCCAGGACAGCATACAATGTTCAGATTTAACGCACAGTTAGGTTGTCTTGGAACAATCTTTTCTGTTTCCGGTAACAGCGTTGATGTAACATGCAACCAGTGCCACACACTAGATGCATATATGTGCGTATAAATGGACCATAATCCCTAATTTCCGTAAGATCGCGTAAGAAGCACATCCCCACTTCCTCAGGTGGTAGCAGTCTAATCATGACTATGTGGCACACTTTGTCCCGTACATCATTTTGGATCGGTGATTCAGAAAATGGTGACGTGTTGTTACCAATGCAGAGTGGTGCAGAGTGGCACCATTGATGGAGCTTTTTGAGAGCTGCATTAATGGTGTGCATTAGAGCGTTCCGTCTGCGCCATGAACAGTCACTCTTAATGAAAAAAATAAAATAAAACAGCAAAAAAAACCTCGGATGCTTAGTAATCCGGTCCTAACTTTTCTCTCTCTGTTGATTTTAAGCAAAATGTAACCACGTAATTGCTCCTGTTGCTTTTTGCTGCCTCCGTGTGCGAGGTAATTTCCGAGCATTTCATGCATGTGAGTAACAGTAAAAGGTTTTCTGTGTGTAAGGGGGCAGGGTGAACCTTCTACACCGGCCTTTTTACTGTGCAGGGCAAACAGCCATGCCCGAAATTTAGAGTGGCCAATTTATCTAACGTGAATATTTTTAAACTGCAGTATAAATTTGGAGTGCCCAAGAAGGTCCTGGGTTCGATTCCCGGCCCGGGGTCTTTCTGCACGGAGTTCGCATGTTCTCCCTGTGCATGGTGGGTCTCTCCGGCTTCCTCCCACAGTCCAAAAATATGACTGTCAAGTTAATTGGTCTCTCTAAATTCTCCCTAAGTGTGAGTGTGTGATGTTTGTCTGTCTCTGTGATGCCCTGCGACAGACTGGCGACCTGTCCAGGGTGACCCCGGCCTCTCACCCAGAACGTTAGCTGGAGATGGGCACCAGCAACTCCTGATCCCACCAGGGACAAGGGTGTTAGAAAATGGATGGATGGAAGTGAAGAGAACCAAAGGGAGAACATTGCAAAACTCCAGGCAAACAGGCCTTGCTGCTTCATCAAGACCACAGTGGTGCAGCCAGAAGAGCAAAAATAATCTAAAAAAGTTAGAAAATTGACTCATGGAATAAAAATCATCCCATAAGGGTAAAGTTGGAAGTACTTAAAATGTTCTTTCCCACAAACACGGGAGGAAAATGTCCAGGACAAACACAATGATCCAAACAGGAAAACAAGATAGCTGCATTGCTTCCAGGGAAGAAGCAGAAAGAGCAAATTACACACAGAAACCGAAGAGGAACAGGTGGCAACGATTTGAGCGTCCAGGAAGAGGGGAGGAGGAACTGTAAGGGAACAGAACAAACAGCACAGAAAAAAAAAAAACATAGTTCTGAAATAAAATATTAACTCCATGTGAAATATTGTGTGGCTGCCTGGCTCTGATGTTAGCTCGTTAGCAGAGCGCTGTGGAGCTAGGCTGCATGCTAGTGAGGCAGCGTCACCATTTCATTCAAGTGTGTAGGATAAGAGACACATCGAAAAGCTGGTGGACACTTTTATATGCTGCATGGAGTCAGAAGTCTGTGATGTACATCATTTTTAACAAGGTTTTGTTGCACCTTTTTGAATTGATCATTGTTTTTCTCCGATATTTGACACACGTTTGTGCAGCCATCATTAAGCTTTGACGTCATTCTGATGAGCGATGAATGTTAGCTTCCATTAAATCTGGTTGGTTTTGTAGCAAGCGAGCCGGTTTTAATCATTTCTGATACTAAACAGAGTTAGTAACAAAACCACTGCAGAAAATAAATGCTGCCCTGCTTTAATCACTCTAGAAACCAGCTCTGAAACATATTTGGGAACACTTGTCTTGTTATAACATCCAGCCGGGTCCGAGATTCTGACCTAAAGTTGCCCTGATTTGTAGAAAGGAAATTATTTGGGACGCTACAGAACAACCCCTGAACTTTCATGGCTGAGCCTGTCATGAACTGGAAGATTATTAAGCTTTTCAGTCGCCATGGACAAGCAAAACACCTTCTGCAGAAACATGTTAAGGCTTGACGAAGAAATGTTAAGTGAGCCTTAACAAAATTACAATGCCCGCTGGCGGTGGGTTTGATTAACTGCCAGGACTTTACACAAGTGAAGAGTAAACATTACAAATGAAGGCTCATTAGATTAGTCGTCATATATCCATGCATGTAATTTTTGATGGCATTAAAAAGGATGTAATCCTGATATTTGACCAGGAAAAGGAAATGCTGCAGGTCAATGACTCCCTCTTTAGATAGAAACTAATCCTGTTGGACAATAAATTGAGCATGCTGTACAGTTTGATAACTAGGATAAATTAGAATGCATGTATGATTGAATTGAAATTTTTAATTTTTATTTTTGTAAAGTGCCTCAAAGCAACCTTTTATTGTGAATTGGCTCTACATAAATAAACAAAATTGAACTGAATTGAGCCTTTATTATTATTTCTTGCCAGATTTGGTCAGTCTCCCAATGTGTAGACTCTGCGGGGTTTTTCTTCAGGAACACACACACACACACAAACGCTGCCGCTGGGTTCCTGTGTGTACCGTGATCGCGTGGGGATGCATGGACTCATCATCTGCGTCCTGGAGATTAGCGAATGTGAGAATGTAAACCATGCTTAAAAAGGACATGATGTATAAGATGTCGCTTACTTGAGCGCCAACCCTTAACTCCTTCGTTGCAAGATTTAAAAAAAAAAAAACACAAAAAAAACGCTGGCATAGCCAGAGAAACTTAGAAAAGAAAAATAAATAGTAGAGAGGAGTGGGAGAGAGAGGAATCTTTAAATAGTTTTAATCAAACAAAGAGGTTTTTTTTTTAAAATAACTTCTTGCATCCGTGCCAATTGAAGCAGGAGCGAGGCCTGGTCTCCCCCCCAGAGGGTTGTTGTTATTGGGTCATAGAGTATGGATTCAAAGGAATAGTGGTGAGAACATTGCTGTCTACTCTCCTGATAGATGATGAGCTGCGCCAATGCCTCCCAGTTTCCCATAAGCTCTAAGTACAGGATGCTTAGCCGAGCAGGAACAAGCCAGATGCACGCATGTCACACGCTCACCCAAAAAAAAACAAAAAAAAACAATACTCACACGGACGCCCGTCCACCCGGCTTGTCCGCCTTCACATAAATATCTCGGCGAGATGTTTACGCTGAAAGTTACTTTCTCAGCCGTCGTGAAGGCATTCGCAGATGACTACTCAAGGACGAGTTTTCAATCAGCTTAAAACAACAATGGCTGGAAAACTGAAATAGTCCAATTAAAATAAATAAAGCGTCAAATCAGCAATGAGGGACCGGGCGTTTGCAGAACCGTTTTAGTCTCAGTGGTCTGGGTTTGGGAGTTTTCTTCACTCCACAAATAGCTGGACGGGTTCCAGCAGCCTCGTCTCTCGAAAAACATCTCTTGAAAAAGACAAGCAAACAATGCGATCAGACAGAAAATATGTTTGCAAGGCGGGGGAGGAAGTGTGCTAATAACCGTGACTGTCGGCGGTGGCTCGAGGGTCAAGTGAGATTCATCAGACGGTCGATTTAAAAAGCACAATTTAGATTATTGATTTGTCTTTTTCATAACTGAATTAGTTTAAGTGCTTAATAGATTCCCCATGTGGGTGGTATCCTTCTGAACTCTGTTTGACACAAGATGTACCTGGCGATGGGGAAAACGCTTCCATCTTATCAGCTCCCTCTTGTCATACTCCTCCCAATATCCAAGCAAAACAAAAACTTCCAAACGCTGAATTGAATTTAGTGTTTTGAAAAGATACCCCCCGACTCAGATTAGTATTTTGTTTAGTGGTCTTAAAGGAAGACATCTGTTCAGAGTTAACGGCCTCCTTATCGTCACACGGTGTTTTTTTGAGGTGAGCCCAAAGGGGCGTGAGGCAGGCACCGCCGATAACCAACAAAAACAAGTAGCGAGGTTAGAGGGCAACAGCTGGATCTGTCAATGGCTGAACGCAAGCCAACTGTGCAAATACAGAGGATGGTGGGCAAAAAAAAAAAAAAGTAACTGAGTTTAGTTTTACAGCTGAGAAGAAGGTGCGAGAGGTAATAAATACTGCACCCTCATGCATTAGCAAGCAGGATGCAATACACTTTCTTGTGAGAGAACAGAGTGCACAAACGTGCAGCGAAATGTGAACGTCTAAAAATGTGACTCTACCGGCCAAGGGGTGTTACATAAGAGGCTCAGACTCCCATGTTCGTGCGAGAGCAGAACCTCAGGTCAGTACGCAGGACGAGCAAATGTCTGCGTTGGCCAGGGGAAATAGTCTCCTGCATCTCGATGACTAATTGAGAATCCAGAGACCGTGATGTACGTTCTGTTTGCCTTTGCACAAGTAACCTGCGGCGCAAGTCGAGTGTATTAAGAGGAAGAGGAGGAGGAGAAGAAGAAGTGCCCGCCTTTGGACTTATACTCTGGGTGAAGGGCTGGTTTCATATCAAAGGAACAACATTGCTCTTCATAATAACGTGATAAGAACGGATGAAATGTTCCCATTGCTAAGTCATAATTTCTCTCTTGTTGTTGGTTTTTGACAACCAAGGTTGATGTCCAGGGCACTGGACATTTTTTTTTTCCAACCAAAAGTAGAAACATCTTTTTTAAAAAAACTTTTTTTTTCTTTTTTACTCCACACTGTCCTGATAAGACACACACAAAATAAATTGTGCTGCATTCCAGTTTGAGAGAATTTGAGAGAGAACTCTGAATTGGGTTTGTCGTCAGCGTTCTCGTCGAGAAGTCGGAATTCCAACATGGCGACGCCCATGAACGCTGTTTACATTCTGACGAACATCGATTTAACCTTTGCTTTTCATAAGCAAATCCCATTTTTAATTAGTTCGGCCTGGAGCTGGTTACTCCTACTTTGTGTGTCTTGTAAAATAAACATGTTTCCATACTACCTACCTTTGGGTTTCAGTTGATAAAAATGCATATCACGTGGTGTTTGTGTCGTTTTTACAAATATGCACATCACATAAAAACGCTACGTTGAGCGTCTTTAAAACATATGGACCACTTGAAGGCACGAATGGACTCAACAAAAATCACCTTACTGAGATTCTCTTTTACGTTGAAGTCCTCAAATGTTCTGTGCTGCATCAGATCATAAATATGAGATCTATTGTGGTCTTCCTCACTCTAGTTCTACTTTTTAAGGCTTTTGAGTCTGTGGTTTCAGAGGAAGGGTGTCACAACATGCTTTAACAATGATCGACAGAACCAGACGTTTGCCACAAGTTGACGTAACACATTGCTCCAACGATTGATTCAACTGATCGAATCAGTTGAATCATTTCTTTATTGAATACGTGTATGATCGGATTGCTTCACTCTTTCTCACATATCCACAGAGGAAGAGCGCACATTTTCACGTTGCATAACTGCCTTTCCACAGGCCAGACTTTCACGATCACAGACCTGTTAACCGAAGCTGTGATTTAGCTGCCGGTGAACGTGTTAGCAAAGATGCATGTGCAGTTGAACTTGCCTCTCAAACGGCCTCTCATCGCCGTCGTGTTTAAATGTTTTGTTTGACGCAACGTCTTCGGTTGCAGGACAGAGAAAATGATTTTTACAGAACTGTGTAAATCAGAAGTGTACACTGCTGACCTTTAAAGTGTCCATTTTTGTCCCTTTTTTTCTTCTTCCCTTTCTCTGCACCTGCGTCAGAGTCGGGGTGTAAATCCAGAAAGTTCAGTCACACCTGATGGCGTTCTGTAATCCGCTGAAGACATTAGCCAGGCAGCGCAGAAGGCTGACCCTGTCGAGAGCGGAGATTGTTCAGATGAATTAAAGTTTGTTAGATAAATATGACAGAGTGTACAGTAAGTGTAAGTGTACTACACAGTGACCATTCTGGCTTTCTGTTTAGTCGCGGACAGAAACACAGACGTGTTTGTTGGTGCCCTCAACGCCTCGTTTCTACTGCAACGTGACTCATTTCAGGGCAATTTGCTAATGATTTAGTTTGTGATAAAGTGAAACACATGAAGTTGCAAAAACAAGTCACTTGTGGTTTGTTTTTAGATATGCTAATCTAGTATGGAAAGAGTTATTAGTAGATCTAAAAAGAAGAAAATATGTTTGACCTTAATTAGTACCAGTGTGTCACGGCAAACCGGGGCTCAAACCAACGGTTTGCCGGGGTTTGAATGTCGGGCGCGCGCACTTATTTAATTGATATGATGGCACCGGTCAATCAACTCAGTGGGTTTGGTGCAACTTTTCCGAAGTAAACAGTAACCATCCCTTACCTGGAGGACAATGTTTTTGGGTCTACTATGTGCGGCGGTCTTAGAGATTTGGTGTAAAATAATCAGAAAAAAATGTTAAAAGTTGTGAATAGGGAACATGCAGAAGGCAGCTTTACACAGAGCATTTAGATGGCAAAATGGACTTTAAAAGGTGGATAAATGACCTAAGAACAGATTTTTGTTCCAACTTCTCTCGGAACAAAGGACGATATTTAGCGATTGTGCTAACTCCTGCGTATTTACACTGCCATGAATTGAGGTAAATTTTATTAGCGTGTGCACTGTCCTAATCAAATAAATTAAATTCCATTAAAAGACCCACAAGAGCTTTAATTACACCCTTTTAGCAGGTGTAACACTGGACCTTTCTGTAACTGTGGAGACCGTTGCTGTAAAATTGACTCAAGAAACCTCCAGTTTGTGGATATTTGAACTTCATGCTGCTGGAGGTTGCCATGGGAACGTGGGTACACTGTGGTTACCGCAGGACGGACCTGGCAGGGCGGTCTGTGGAGTTTAAATGATGCTCGGCTGGAAACGTGCCAAGGAAATATTCATGTTACACCAGCAGAGCCTGATCTGTTGATACAAGTCAAGGCAGCAAACAGCTCAGAGTTTACAGAAGGAATTGCTGGGCACGACGAAGCTCAAAGATAAAAACATGTTGTTCAGTGTTAGAGAGGTCAGGGGTTGTCCGACGGGATAAAGACAGCTCGGGTAGTTTGTTGAGGAAGAATGAGCCGAATCTTTCTGCGATTGCTGCAAACACTATTGCTGCAAACTATTGAGCGGAAAAGGCGACATCTGTCTTCCAGTCATTTAAATTGTAGGAAATATTCACCTGAATCAATAATTAAAATCAATGTAACTCTGGGTGCTATTTTACAGTTTCAAATCTGATAAATGCTGTCTTGTAAATCCAGCAACTTTTTCTTCCTCTAGATTGATATAAGAATGTGAGAGTCGCTGTAAATAAACCACATTCTTTGGCTAAAATCTCCCCGAAAGAGAACGATCAGAACCACAGTCAACTTTCCTCCAGTTTTCCAAGAGATAAGGGATCCAGACTCTACTGGAAATGCTCAACATAGGTTTCACTTTCTATTTTTTGTTTTGTTTTGTTTTAAACAATTTCAGTACCGACTGCCAGCATCGTTTCAAATATCAAAATCAAGAGGCTGATCGTAGGTGGAACAGAGGGAGACGGCAGACATAATGTCTTTATTTTAACTAATTATTCTGTCATTCTTGATTCAACTCAATGCATCAGAGCCGCTCGTATCCTGTGGTGAGGATTATGATGATTGTTTGTGGTTTCTGAAATGTTTCCATTGGTAAAAATCTGAAAAGTGTGGGGTGCATTTTCATTCCTGGCTGACACATCAGTGACGCCCCGTGTTTTGCTACGTCCATATCTTCCTGTCAGGGCTGACAAGCCTCTCACTTCCTGCTATAGAAGAACGTCCCCACTGCATGATGCAGCCACCACCATGTTTCACCATGGAGGTGACGCACAACTGGAACAGAATTAAGAGCGCACGTAAAATGATCAGTTTCTCTGAGTTATTCTTCATAGGTATATGTTTGAGTAAAATGAATGTTGTTCTTTTGTTCGACGAACAACGTGTCTTTGAAATTCCAAGCAAACATTTTGTGTTTATTAGCAGAAAGTGAGAAATAGTCTAAATAACAAAAAAGGATCCAAGTAATGCAAGGAAAACAAGTTAATCTTCCTTTAGAAGCAACAATACTGATGTTTTAACTCAGGAAGAGTTCGGAAATAATCGATGGAAAACCAGGAGGTTTTCAATGAGGTTCAGTAAGTGCCATCTGTCTTCTAAAACCCAAATAAAATACATTCAAGTTTGTGAAAAGGCTTTAGTAAAACCAAAACTGTACATATTTATTATATAGTCATTTTCTAGTAATTTGCATATTTTTAAGAATTAACTCTTAAAAATTATGGATTTTCCATTACGACTTATACTTACAAACCTTTTTTTTCCCCCCAGCAGAATAACTTCCTTTAAACAATCTGTGACTGGGTCTAACAGCCCTAAACGAGAGAGTGAAAGGTGAGATAGATGCTGATGCAGTATAAATTCCTGTGATTCCGGATCTTCCGGATCCTCCGGATCCCGGCTCACAGCGGAGGATGGAGAGCAAGGTGCTCTTGTTCTGCAGTGGTTGAAATAAATTAATAAAGCCCCGAGCTGCAATAATAGCTCAGAGCCTCTCCAGTGGACATGTTGTAAAAACAGGAGATGAGGGTTAAAAGCGGCTCCGTCCAGCGTGACGGAAGACATCTGCTGCGGTGTCCTAGAACCCCCCGGGATAAACCATGAGCTCCCACAGCAGCTCTCCAGCTGAGGGGGTCTGAGGGAGCATTTCAGAAAAGACTCACTAGAAAACCGATTTAACCGATAAGCTAAATCGGTTAAATTGGGCTCTGTGAGAGCCAATCGGAAATGAAAGAGAGCAGATCCGTCCGCGCTATCAGTCGGAAGCCGCAACCGGGTGGCAGTGGTTTGCTTTAGGGATGGAAACTGTGACATCCAGTTTATGTGAGGCGTCACTGGGAAGCGGAGGCTGCGCCGGTAAACACGCTGGGAAGTTTTTCGTACAGTAACAGAACCGTGGACAAGAAAAGTGCAGGCAGCGCGGCAGTTTTTAATTGGTCTCTTGAGCTTGTTTGGGTTCTTCACTGAGGAATTCATAAAGTAATGCGTTCTCGCTTAACTTTCCCAAACAGTTTCTGCTCTTATCTCTCCACCAGATGCATTACTGGCAATGTGGACTGTTGATATAGCAATTTTTTCTGATAAGAGTGATTTTCACCATTCTAAGTGTACAACATAAGCATTGTTGGCTACTTTGCAGACTTCCAGAAACAGTTTTTACTTATTTATTTAATGGTATAAGCCTGACGTTGATTCCTCCTTTGACATCTGCTGATCTGCTAAATGTGACTCCAAACCAGGGTTATAATAGTTTTTGGTTGTGACTATAGTCTACTTTTCTTTTGTTATGACTTTTTATGGTCTAATTCAGTTCATTTTAATTAATTTTGCTAATTTTTATTAGTTAAATATTGTTTAGTTTTAGTTTAGCTTTCACTAGTTTTAGTTTTTTCATACTTTGGCGAATTTTTAGGTCAATGTATTGTATTGTGACAAGGCCGGCCCAAGGCATAAGCAAACTGAGCAGCCGTTTAGGGCCCCAAGGCCACTAAGGGACCCCCCCCCCCCAGTGGAGCTGCTATTTATTTATTATTTTTTTGTAATAATTTCTATGTCGTTATAACACAAAAAACACACAATTTCACCATGAAGTAATTTGTTTTTACAATAACATATATTTGTTAATGTATGTAGAAATTATTATTTTATTGATAAAAAAGACATTTCGCTTAGGGCCCCGTGGAGGCTTGGGCCGGCCCTGTATTGTGATTATGTATCCATCGATTGGGTAACCAATACTCAACAGAATATACTATTTTCCAATAAAATCTGGTTATTGTTGAACAACCAGCCGACTCTGATGTTTTCTCCCAACTGTTGCCGACTGACGAAAGCGCCGCCGTGATTGTGACAGTCGACGTAAACTGCTTGTGTGTTGGTGGGAGAAAAGTCCAGTTCTAAAGGCTATTAAATAGATTCATAAAACATAAAAACAAAAGCTATAGTATCTACAATTTCAGTATGTTTCTGTTTCATAAACAACACACTACGTAGTTCCAGTTAGTTGAATTGCCATTTTTATTTATTGCCGTGAAGGAAAATGTTTTCTCCATTTCAGTTTTTTGTTAGCTTTACTTGTTACAGACTGCTTAAGGTGGGAAGCACAATTGAACTAAAATAAAGCTGATGCTGTCAACTTACTGTACAACCTGGTAATGCCTGCAAGAAGATGGGGAGCTTATGAGACCCACCAAAAAAAAAAAAAAAAAATCTCAATAAAATAAGACTTATTTTTGTACATAAAAAAGAAGAAAAAAAAGTCAAAAACATGGAATTTCGATTTATTGTCCTGTAACTCCTTGGGAGGAATTTAGTTACGGATAAAAATACGAATGCAATGCCAGACTCAGGTACAGCTTTTGTCCAACATCCATCACTGGACCGAATAAAGAACTGGAAAACCTTTACTTTTCTAATTCTTACTTTTGCAAAACGTAATAAGTTTCTACTGGCATTTCTAAACTTCCAAATGTCCCATTGAGCACACGGGGCCTCACAATCCTCCCAAAAACAAAGGCACATTTTTTGTTTTGTTTTTTACATGGAGCTGAATGCGTAGCTGAATGTCTCGCTGAGGTTTCCTGCGCGCTGCAGGTCACCTCAAACAAACCTCAGGAGGCTTCAGAGGGACTAATTAAACTAACAGTCACATTTTTGTACTGTAAGAGGAGGCAGGAGTACCCAGAGAGTTCATGCGCACGTCGCAGGGAGAGCATGCAAACGTCGCACAGAAAGACTCCAGAATGGGATTCAAAGCGCAGCCCTTGAAGAAAAATTTATTGTATGAGTAGAATAATAAACAGTTAACGTTACGGGGGATAACGGGGTTTGTTTCGCCTAATTTCCATGAGAAATGATGAAATTATACAAGGCAATAGAAGAATTCAGTGGAAAATGGCTGGAGACATGGGAGCAAACTGGCAGGTTGAGGGAAGGAGGTTAAGAAACATGAAGGAAGATGGAGACGTTTACAACAACTAAAGGAAAAAAGGATTAACACTAATAAACTGAAACAAATGCACAAAGAATGAAAAGTTTAGAAAGAAACTAAACACAAAACTCAAACACACCAGCATCATAAATCAAAGTCCTTTACTTTCAGTGCGTAACAACATCAGTGTCACAATTCAATTGACTGATGTGACAAAGAATCTGATTTTAAAGCAGTTCTGCTATGAGGTCTGTGTTTCATCAGCAGAAAAAGGGAATTTAAGCGGATGTCAGGAACGCCATAAACCAAATTCTGCTCATCTCCTCCTTCGTGGGTCAAACAAGACGATGGCGCAGGCATGAACGGAAATTCGGTTTCATTGCTTTTGACGAGGACAATAAACAGGAACATTTCTCCGGGAGTAAAGCGGGATTTAGGCGTCGCTTCGAATGAATTCTCATCGTTTTTGGACGGTTCTCTGTCCGCCGTCACTTCAAGTCACCGTGTTTTGTTTTTGTTTTTTTCCAGTAAAGTCTGTCTTAGATTTTATAGGAGACAATCTCCTATAAAATCTCCCTCTTAGCCTAAGCTACGTTTTATGTGTGGATTTTTGATAATGGCAGACATCATAAAACACTGCTGTTACAACATTATTCCTCTCTAAAGAAGTCTGTCGAATAGTAAAAACCTTGAAAACTGAATTTATCGTGCCGTCGAGACAATTTTGGATTTAAAGAGATATTTCAATAGAATATAATTCATCACTATATTAATTGACATAATTAATATAGTTATGAATATAGTAATATAATAATATAGTAATTGATTTTGCTGTTCAAAAATCCAATTGTCAGTAAAAGACACTTCAGACAGCGTGAGTTTATCTTTAATTTGTAATCTGCTCACATCATGTTGCTATTTCTTTAAAAATGTTCAATTTGTCCTGCGTTGAGTATTGTGGGTGGGAGGGGGTAACTTTACTAAAAAAAAAACTAAAAAAACATAAAACAAATTATTATTGTACCAAATTAAATGTAAGAAACTATTACTAAAAGAAATTAATTTTTATAGTGTTGTGCAGCTGACAACTTAGAATATCATTGAATGTTTTATTAAACACTTCGGTCATATTCTGCACATCAATTGTGATACATTAAGCATTCTGGTATATGTTTTGGACTAGTCCATTTGTTGTTTTTAGTGGATTTCTAAAAAAGTCTAAAGAATTTTTTTTAGGCTTGGATATGAAGGGAATTATTTTAGTTAAGATTTGGCCTTTATATATCTTGTAAACAGAACTGATCTAAAAAGAGAAATCAATTTTAACTAAAATATTAGGATGTTTTTTCTTCCCCCACGTTAATCCAGGTTATGGATTATTTTTTTCAATTTCTTTTTGGTCACTTCTATGTCAGACAAAAGTCACTATAACCCAGTTTTCTGGCTGAAAGCCGAAGTGAGAAAGCTGAGCCGAAACAACAACCCAACTCTGTCGTGTCCAGTGATGGCAAAACTACTTTGAAAAAGTAACTTTAATCGGATTACTGATTACTCAGAAAGTAACTTAGTTAGATTACTGATACTGATAAAGTAACTAAATTACATTAAAAGTAACTATTTTAGTTACTTTCAGCAGCTGCTAACAACAACGCTCTGCCACCTGTGAAAATCACATTGATCTTTGCCAATACTTAATTGCAAACTATTTTAAAATGATTACATCAACAGTGTGTCTCCACTTATATGGTTGAACTGAAGGGGAGATTGTTTCTATTGCCTGGAAAACTCTAAGGGTGATTTTAAAGCCCCCATCCTGCCCCCAGCCTCCAAGTTGTGCGTTACGGCCCTGTGTTTGGTGTCAGAGCGCAACGCACAGATCTCCTCCTCCAAACATCAAAACAAAACCAAACCAGTTAAGCGTGTTATCAAAAAAATGTACTTCATTAACTTATGAAATTATAGACATCAGGTGGCTATTTCCTTTCTTCTCCTGGATTGCATGTAACATCTGTCACATTTTCAACTACAAACAAAACCGGTGGCTGACAACTCGAATTCAAAGCTGAGCCTAGGGGGGAACTAAATGTGCTGCAGCGTTGCACAGATTGAAAAACAAAGAAACAATTCAGCTCATTTGAACATCGTTAAAACTAACTGCTTGCAGACTGAGGACTGTGTTCCGCTTTATGTTTCAGATACAAGTGCTGTTTCTGCTCACTCGGGGTAAACAGTCTTAGGTTTGCACCGAGCCTTGTTTGAAACTATGCTAAATCAAACTTTGGAAGCTTATGACAAAAGGAAAGAAACCTGCTTTGATACCTCTTAACTTTACATTTGAGGAGCCTGAACTGCTTTGGTGCAAAGGATGAGACGCGTCTCTTAATACAGGTGTGGATGAGTTCTGCTCATGTAAAATACCAGCAACGATAAGAGAAGATCAATTTGTCCACTAGTCCATGTGGGACATGTTTTTTATTTTCTAATTCTTGGGCACCCCAAGCCTTTTCCGATGCCACCCTGGGCAAGTGCCCAACTCAAAAACCGCCTCTCCAGTAGGTCTGATGTATCTCATGAATGTGCATTGCGTATTTAGTGAAAATGCAAAAGGGTGAGGCACAAACTTCCATGCATTGGGTGAAATGCGGAAAAAAAAAAAATTGTGGCAGAATAATAGTAGAGCATGTCAACTCAATGAAGCACAGAGGAGGCAGCATCATGCTGCGGTGCCCTTTACAGCGTGAACGTCACTGTCGTTTTACTTCCTGGTTACGTCTTGGCCTGGCACACACAAGGAGAAATAAATCAATAAAACACAGAGTTGTAACATGAGAAAATGTGGAAAAAGTTCAAGAGTCAAAAACCTTCAGTTAGTGAATCCTGGGGAACAAGTTATTTATTTACAGAATTTACATAATGTGCTTTCGTGTGTGGTTCAAGCTTTTAAAATAATACTGATATTTGACTGAAATCAATCATTTCACAGCAGATCTCCAGACGCCTGGTGGTGAATGGAATTAGCTGCTGCTGCGCAAATTGCGTAAAACCAGCTGGTAGATCCAAGTGAAGCCATTCCAAATTCATCTGTTTTAATCGTTAATGATGAATCTCACTTCAGTCCAAATTATTGTAGTTTATGTAATCACCAGTTTAAGGAGGGCTGACTTCTCCCTCCTTAGAGAGGATGTGTGTTTTGTTGTTTGTTTAAGCGCATGCGTTTTTTTTTTTTTGTTTTTTTTTCCTCCTGTAATTTTTTACGCACTGAAATCTGACTCGACTTTAAAAAGCCACTGCGGCGGCCAGCAGCCACACAGCGTTCCGCCCCCTTCACCCCCGTGCGAGCAACAGGTAGCTCCATATACGGACTAGAGAGGCGCCGCGCGGCCCCTTTGGCGACGGATCTGCAGAGGGCGCACGGAGGGGCAGTGCCACCATGCGCACTCCATCCGACGCGCCTCTCCTGAGCGGAGGCAACCAGTCCCTGCCGGCTTCCAGCCTCGCCGGAGACCCGACGATGGGAACCTCTTCGAACGGCACCCCCCACGCGAACGGATCCGACCCGTTCGCGCGCAACGAGGACGTGGCCCAGATCGAGATCATGGTCCTGAGCATCACCTTCGTCGTCGCCGTGGTCGGGAACGTCAGCGTGCTGCTGGCTATGTACAACACCAAGAAGAAGACGTCCCGCATGCATCTGTTCATCAAGCACCTGAGCCTGGCCGACCTGATGGTCGCCTTCTTCCAGGTGCTGCCGCAGCTCTGCTGGGAGATCACTTTCCGCTTCTACGGCTCGGACTTCCTCTGCCGTTTGGTGAAGCACCTCCAGGTGATGGGCATGTTCGCCTCCACCTACATGATGGTGATGATGACCCTGGACCGCTACATCGCCATCTGCCACCCGCTGAAGACCCTCCAGCAGCCCACCAAGCGTTCCTACGTGATGATCGTCTCCACGTGGATGTGCAGCCTGGTGCTGAGCGTCCCGCAGTACTTCATCTTCTCCCTGAGCGAGATCAAGAACGGCTCCGAGGTGTACGACTGCTGGGCGCACTTCGTGGAGCCGTGGGGCTCCAAGGCTTACGTCACCTGGATGACCGTGGGCATCTTCCTGGTGCCCGTGCTCATCCTCATCCTGTGCTACGGCTTCATCTGCCGCACCATCTGGAGGAACATCAAGTACAAGAAGAAGAAGACGGTGGCCGGGGCGGCGGGCAAGAGCGGCCTGATCGGGAAGTCGTCGGTCAGCAGCATCATGGTGATCTCCAGGGCGAAGCTCAGGACGGTCAAGATGACGTTTGTGATCGTCGTGGCGTACATCGTCTGCTGGGCGCCGTTTTTCACGGTGCAGATGTGGTCGGTGTGGGACCGAAACTTCCAGTGGGACGGTGAGTCGAAAACTCGGAATTTCTCAACGGTGAATCTGTTCCGAGCTGCGCTTGGAAAAGTCCGTTTGCGCGCAGCTTTTTACTAATGGAATTAGGAAAACGGCGCAAAAAAAAAAAAAAAAAAAAAAAGGTGAGACAAAACGAATGCGCTTGCATTATTAAAGATGCAACACTCGATGATTTGTCTGAGTGTGATAAATCTTTCAATAGTACCATTCAGGCCCACAACTTTGTGAAATAAGTGTATTTTTTAATAATAATTTAATAATTATAATTAATAGATTTTCATATAACCAGTTAGTTCAATCGTAAAGTTATTTAATGATGAAATGTGAAGATAATTAATTAAAATCAGTATCTCAAAGGCATAGTTTATTCAAGCAATGTAATTTTTTTTTAAATTAATAATTTCATGATAAATTAGCTGCAGCGTGTCATGATTTTGCCAATCAAATCAAAATGAGTGGGCGGGGTCAAGCTGGTCGGTCTGGACTGAAGCTGCTGCGCAAATTAACTATTTAAGTCACAGTGTTGATTCTTTTTATTTCATATTTATGAGCATGGGGAATAGGAAATAGTTGGATAAAAAAACGAATCGCAATTATATCACTATAAAACATGATCAAATCCAAATTTGAACAATTATTTTATGTTTCAGTTATTTGTTTATTTATTGATTGTACTGAAATGATCAAATGAGTTTAACACATAATAATGATAGTCATCATTATTATTTCACATATAAATGTTAGATCCAAGTCATTGTTTTTAAAATACATTGTTGTTAAGTTTTAAATTCATGGGATTAGGTGTACAGGGCCGGATCTGAGACGTAGTAGGGCTCTGGGCTGAAGTCAGTTTGGTGCCCAACCAGCATGAGTGAATTTTATGCATCGAATTCAAAAGATTTTCGTCACTGTCCACGTAAAAGTTGAGGAACTTGCCTTTGCTTTTATGTTTTGAAGAAATCCCTTGTGAACTGGTTACTTTCCCCAAAACCCAATAAACACCTCAGAGCCACTTGGGCTCATAAGTCTGCCTCAGAAACTATTTAAAATGCAGCGCTTGAAAACATCCATTTATTGTTTGGAAGCCACTGCCAAGGAAAGGAATTGTGAAATCACAGCCCCAAATGAGGGCTTTTGTCTGAGAGGCCAGATGGGGGCGAGGTAATGATCATCTAGGTCTGAAAAAAAAAAAACAGAACAAAATTTAAGTAGTTTTATTAAGGTAAGTTCTTGTGATGTAACTTCAAATTAGGGCCTGATAAAAAATAAAAATAAAAAAAATTACATTAGAAGGTATAACCTGATAGTCTGAGTTAATGAATTTCAACTACATTTACACCAAAAATCAGCTTATATATATATATATGTATATATATACATATACATATCCGTATATATACATATACATGTACATATATATACATGTATATATACATATATATACATGTATATATATATATATGTATATATATATATGTATATATATATATGTATATATATATGTATATATATATATATATATATATATATATATATATATATATATATATATATATATATATATATATATATATATATATATATATATTTGAAAGCCTTTAATTCTAAAAAAATAAATAAAATACTATAATTTTAACTGTATCATTACCCTTAGGTTAGTGTTAAGAGCCTTTCTATATATAGTGAAAAAGAAAATGTAATGTATAACAATGCATGATGCAGCTTATTAAAACCTGTTGTTTTTACGACACCCCCCGCCATGTGGCACCAGATGAACTTCACTTACAGGGAGACTTCTGTATATCCCAGATGTTTCGTGGATTAATCACTCCTTCCCTCCTCCCCCTCGCTGTCTGTCCTGCAGATTCTGAGAACACAGCGGTGACTCTGTCCGCGCTCCTCGCAAGTCTCAACAGCTGCTGCAACCCGTGGATCTACATGATCTTCAGCGGCCACCTCCTGCAGGATTTCTTGCACTGCTTCTCCTGCTGCTGCAAGCTGAGCGGCGACTACAAAGAGGACTCGGACAGCAGCGTCCGCAGGACGACGCTGTTGACCAGGATCACCAACCGGAGCCCGACGGGCAGCACCGGCAACTGGAGGGAGCTGGACAACTCCCCGAAAACGTCAGCTCAGACAGAGTGAAACAGCCGGCGGCACCAAGAAACTCATGCAGAGTGAGCTCATCTGTGGGCATGCGTGATCAGGACAAAAAGTCCCACAGACTTAGAAATCCTAAGGGACAAGAAAGTATTCTGTATGGTGAAAAAGGAGCTAAACAATGTTAATAAGAATATATATATATATATATATATATATATATATATATATATATATATATATATATATATATATATATATATATATATATATATATATATATATATATATATAATATATATATATATGAGCTTTCTGCTCAGTCCCATGTGCACACTAAATCTGGTTTATAAACATTCTAATATGTATACATCATAAATACATTGTGAAAGGAGGGGATGTAGTTTTTGCATCACCACTTCAACCCGCCTGTAAACATTGTGGTGCAGCAGATAATTGAATATTTCAGCTAAATCTTTCACATGCTGACGCAAAAACCTAGCTGGACATGGATATTCCCGAGGGAGCTTGATACATTGAAAAAAGAGAAAATGTTAGCCACTGAAAAATTCAGGATGGTCGACATGGTGCTTAAAGAAAATTTCTTTTTGCACTAAAACTACCAAGATTTATCACAGTTGAATACCCCGCTACAGCGCTACAAATTTGCCGCATATCGTCACTTTAAGTCCAAAACAAATTGAAGTCATGAAAATGGGTAACATTTTATGGCAATCGTTGATTTAAAAGGCTCAGATGGCAGCCATCTTGTAAAATTACATCCTGACATTCAAGTGGCCAATTGGAAATATTAAAAACATACAACCTAAGGGCTGACCATACAGTTTTTTTTATGCTTGTTTTCAGACGTAGATAATTTTTACAGTAATATGCTGCCCTATTCTTAGTCTCCCCTCCTGCAAAATCATTCAGCTATCTTGATGCTGTCACTGGTGTCTGGGTCTCCCAGCCGAGCTGCCCGACTCTCTTCCCTTTCTGAGTGTTGATAGAGATTAAAAGTCACTGCAGCCTGAAGGTGTTCATGGGTAAAAACAGCCTCCTGGTCTCTAAGTAACCGAGGCAGCCACAGCATCTTTTGTGTTTGAATTTCCATTTTCTTTTTGCTTTTTCTCTCTCTCTTTTCTTACAACCGCATTTCAGCGGTTTATGTAAAAATGTGAATAAAGCCAACCCTTTGACCGAACACAAAAGCATTAACAGGAAAAAAAAGAAAAAAGATTTGAACATTATACTCTCCTCTCTCAAATAATGGCTCTCAGTTCATGATGCAGAAACACACGGAGCCGGCCAGGACACGGACTGCAGGTGATCCTGACCGCTCTCGGATGGCGACCCACCCTTTGCGCACCGTTCCCATGACTTTCGCTGAATGTCAAGCAGAAGCTCACGCATTCCTCACAAAACACGTCAGCTCACTTCCCGAGGTTTTTTTTTTCTGACATCCTGCGTTGTTGGGGGCTCTGTGTCTTTGGCTTTGTTTGCACACAAGACAAAAAGAATTTCCTGCACTTTAATATGATTTACGGCATTTTAACGGCCGTCAGACCACAACCACGGAGTCCAACGAATGTGTAATTAATCAAAGTTGTATATACATTACTGTGGGTGTGTTCGTATGTGTTCTGTAAGTGTAGCCTAATGTATTTTTGTAAATAAAAGGCACTTGAATATCTGTAAATAGAAGTAATATATGTAAAATTGTCTGTAATGGCTTTGTGCTCACATCTTAAAAGAAGAGATTTATGCTGAAATACACATCAATGTAATGAACACTAATGACTTTGTTGCCTGTTTTCATAGTCATAACACTGGAGGTTTCACTGTTTGTTTTATGCAGTTGCTGCACAGCCACAGAAATCTGTCTGTTGTTTGTGTTGGAATAACACAATTTCAAGCCAGTCTGATCGCTTGCATTGTGCCAGTATTTGGTGTTACGCAACCTTTCCATTGAAAATAGTGTGAATAGGAAGTCCAGAAAAAACCAACCTCTTTTCGGAAAATGGTGACAACAAAACCCTCCAAATACTCAATGAGGATAGGTTTTGAGCAGGCATGAACGCCTCAATAACAGTAATAGCGTTTTGTGTGTAAAAAAGCAAGCTGTCGCCTTAGCACATTAAAAGTCCAGATTTTTGGCTGCTAACATTAAAAACATTCTCGCTTCCGGACACATTTGTTTGATTTGACTTACCGAAGCCCCATGTATCAGTGAAAGATTATATGACCAATAAATAAATGATTAAGTAAGTATAAAGCGATGGACCTTTTAATACTCCCTCGCAAATATTCATCTTTTCCTTGTAAAACTAAACAGTTCACACCACAAGTTGTAGTTTCTCACGGTTCTCGCAGGCTAACACGCTAGCATCAAGCCATGTCTTTTCCTGCCTCTGAAGTTGATCAAATGAAGAGATGCTAGTCAACTTTCGTCAAGAAATTAGCCTAATCAAAGCCCGGGACGAAAGATAACAGGGTTTTACTTCCTAGATTTTATATCACTGTAGTTTGAAAAGACAAAAATTCCCAAAATAGCAACTAAACTAAAACACATACTGGGTTACGGTAAAATAAACCTTCTTGTTAATTTTTAAATCTCAAAAGATTATCTCTCCAACACAGTTTTCTTCCTCTTAGTTTTTCTTAGGATTTCTCTACATATGTTGTTTTCTCTACATATGTTGTTTTAATGCCGTGCCATCCTTAAGTTTTTCCACTCCTACTGAAAGTTTCAGGGAGGAGTCTCTGTTATTTTGCACCACAAATCACCAGCTGAGATGCCTTTCTGAAGGCTAATAGTGCTTGTTTTTTTTAACTGGATTGATTTCAACATCTAAAATCCTCTCAAAGAAATATTGACCAAAGCATGTCATCATAAATATGCAAAGAACTTCATACCTGGTGATCTCCAATACTTTAATTTATTGACTTGATCCGTAATAAAGTTAAAAAAAATAAAATAAAAATCTTGGCTTGCTTTCAGTGTCTTGATAAATTTCTACGAACTCCGTCACTGAGGACTTTAGAAGACAACGGTGAAGTGAATTTCATTATTTCTAATCCAAATTGGACGCTTCGTGAAATTGTTATCCAGTCAAATATTCCTGTTGGTCAAATTCCTGCTTGTGAAAATGTCCTCCACCTCTCTAAAATGGGATATTTTTAATTAAGCAGAAATATGACTTAATCCAGATAATTGCATTAGATTCATAGCATCCTTATCTGATTCGAAAAGCATTTTTCAGACTGTGAGGGAAACAAATGCTTCACCACCCACATATTACGCTGACACTCGGTTTCAAAACAATTTGTTCACGTTGACTCTCCTCCCAGCTTTCCTCAGAATACCTCAAGACCTCGTTTCACACATTAGACTTCGTGGTTCTCACCTTGTGACTTTTTTTCCATACGAGAAAATCCGCAAGTCCCTCAAATCGAGTACGTTAAGCGAAAACCTTCCATGTACAATGATTGACTGCAATAAAACGGAGAACAAGACAAACCAAAGCATGTCATCATATGAGGTCAAACAGTGACCTGCTCCATTCACAGCAGCGCAGAAACAGAGAATTGCTGTAAAGTATGATGGACGTCGCTCAAATATCCAACCCAAAGCATCGCCTAGAAGAAGAGTTTGACGTCACGTCTGGGTGATCCGGGCAAGTATTTGAGCGGCTGCAAGGTGGAAAATATATGTACCTTATCTTAAAACTCATAAAACCAGTAAAGTTTCTTTTTTTAATCCACACAACCGTTTTTTCCATTCACAATGCCAACACTTTAGTTTTGCTTTCTGTGAGATATCAATAATAAAATAAAACTACTAGTTTATTTCAGGCAAACAGTAATCCTACTGTTGCATCACTTTTCCATTTCAACTTGGCTATCTTTTGTATAAAGGATAAGAAAATCACTTTCACCCAAAAGTCTTCTGATCCTTCTGTACTCTCGTGAATCAAGAGAGTACAGAAGACGGATCGGATCCTACAAACAAAGGGCCTCGATCCGCATCGGCACCTCAGGCAGAAACGGGCGTCAGCAGCCGGGTTCTGGTTGAATCAGAAAGTCAAGCGATCTGAACGGCACTGTGGTGACGATTGTTTGACAAACCAAACATCCAATAACAGTTCCATCAAGCCACTATAAGGCACTGGGGTCAAGATCCTTTACACAGGGAAAAGAAGGTTCAATGTCCAAACTTGTTGATTGTTCTGGTTGATTTATTTTCCTTTTCAGCAAGCAATTACAATGTTCAAACTTTCCTTTGTTCTCCTGTCTACCTTTCTTGCTCTGCTAAAAGCCATAGGCCCCTAACCCAAATGCCTGCTGGTCCTTTACCAGGCCCCTACACTTATAGAAAGTGGACTGACCCACATTACGTCCTGTCTTGCTTAGAAAGAAAACAAAAAATAAATAAGAAAAATAATAAAACAAAAAATAAATGAAATCAACAATTTTTTCTTTTTATCCGATTAATCGTAAGAATAATCAATAGATTACTCGATTACTAAAATATTGGTTTACAAAAGCCCCACTTTCCAGTGTCTTCTTGGGCTCAGGGCTCCATTATGTTTTGCGTCATTTAAGACAGGCGCTACGAAGATCCACACTTCCTTTCTTTAATGAGTAAACAAGCTTCCACTGAGTTTTTCTCACAGGAAACAAATCTGCTTTTTCGGTTTCCGTCCAAACAATCAGCTGGCTTTCCGTCCACCTGACACGTTTCATTATGGAACTGAAACCGAAGCAAAGCAGGCGAGGAACCAAAGGTAAGCATTTTAAAAGTTGGTTAAAAACTCCTCGTCTTTTTTCACGGCGGTCTCAGCGTCTTCACTACATCCAGCTTCCGTCTTCCTGCTCCGTTGTTCTCCGTCTGTTGCCTTTGAAAACAACACATACCTCAGTTTGCTATTGTGATGGCTAATCGGCCCCGCGGGGTCGCTCAGCCAATGTGAACAAGCCAATCTAAAAATACTATCATGCAAAATCCGGAAGAAGATAAAACACTGTTTTGATTCTTCACACATTACATAAAAGCAGCCGGTCAGAAGGACTATTGAATAACAGCATTAATAAATAAGTTCTTTGTTTGTTTGGGTTTTTTTTAGATGGTTTGTAGATGAAAACCGACCGTCAGAAGCTGCTGATGCAATTTTTAGCAAGACCGACCTCCCATAAAACATTAGATTTAGCTTTTCTTTAAAGTTCAGGATCCTCATGGTAATTTCTTTCTAGTTTCCTTCAAAGACTCTTTTGCTCTCAGCGATATTTTGTAACCCAAGTTACTCTTTGCATGTTGAACAAATTTTTCTAAACACTTCCAGTGGATTATGTCTTAAATGAAACCAGTTAATACTAACCCTGGGATCAGTTTGGCATTAAAGGGGCTTAATTCAGACTATGAACCTGTTTTACATTAAAGTATAAACAGCTCAACTCAATTCAGTGTTATGTACTAAGTCAACATTGCAAATGTTGAATATGTGCTAATGTTATTTCTAAATGTTGGATATCTTTAGGAATATATTTGTGTGTCTATAAGACTATCACTGGTAATTGTTATTTATTATTGTATGTTAATTATAATTTATTTATTTACTTATTCTTTTTATTTTTTGTTGTGTGCTACAAAAATACAAAAAGTTTTTTTACAGTTGTACTGTAAAAAAAAAAAAAAAAAAACTCCATAAATTTACAGTAAAAAATGGTAAAATACCAACAGTTTTAGCAAATACGATAAAATACTGGCAGTTTTGGTTGCCAGAATCTTATTGTATAAAGACTGTAAAGTTCTGGCAACCAAAACTGCCAGTATTTTACCGTAAACTACAGAGATTTTATTTTTACAGTGTGGGACAAGCTGACCCCTTCCCCCTTATCTTATATTACAGCTACTTAGCTTGCTCATGTTTCGTCTCACCTCAGTTTTACAGAACACATTGCCACAAAACAAGAACAAGACAAAAAAAAGAAAAACTCCCACAAAAACAGCAGTCAATCTCCAAAGATGAAGCCACATTTCAAAAATATCAAACTTCTTGGAGGCAAAGTGTAAGCACGTGTTAAGTAGCTTAAAACTTCTGCACTGAAGCATATTTTATGACAAAACTGATTTGCATCCTGGAAACTGTGTGTGTTATTGTCCGGTGTCGGCCTCGGCTGTCGCCGTGTTTCCTCTGTCAGCTCGGGGTCTGTAAGTTATTGTTTCCTCGCAGCAGGGGGTCTCATCATGGAGTTTGTTGCTGAGATCATCAAAGGACGGAGCGGTGGATTTTTAAAACCTCTAATCTGGTTCATGACCCTCGCCAGGAACTGTAGCGAACCTGTGCTTTACTGCTTCCCTTTGCTAACAGAAAGGACGGAAAAAGGGATGAAATAAAACACGAGGCCGTCTTTTGATGTGAGAATCAAACGTGGTCTGTGTAGCCGGAAGAGCTTGAAGTGAATAGTAATGTCTCAAGACCTCTTATAATAAATTACAAAAATTAGAAACAGTAAATTATATTCAGCTGCCTTAATATCCCTCAATAATCTTTTGCCACAAACAATTGTATAATCTGATTTTAGTATATATATATAAAAAAAAAACTGCTCAGTGAAAACCTCAGAAGTTTGTCATTAAAACAAACCTGTTTATAAAATTAGGATTAAATAAAGTAGAGGACACAACAAACATGACGACACCTGTCAGGTGTGCTATGCTGCATATTTTTATATTGATACGATTCCAAGTAACTTCAAGGGTGGTATCGCCAATGCCAATACTGACACTGATACTTTTTATTTTAGTTTGACATATTATCAAATGTTTGACCTTTCAGGTGTTTTTGTTTGTTTGTTTTTCCTGTGAATTATTTTGTTCAAACTTAGGACATAATTTAGGTTTATAGGTGCCCACAAAATACTGCAATAAGATACAGACATGATAAACAGAAAAAAATAGAAAGACGAAACAATGCCAAAAATTGTAATGTGAGAGCGAAGCGAAAGAAAAAAAATCTATTTTAGGTAGAATTGAGAAACAACAATGCAAAACTAAAATACAATTTCAAGAGGGAATGTGAAACTAAAGTATCGATTTCACCACCTTATTGATACTGATACAGACTTGGTATTGACATTATCGATATTTGGATCATCTCTACCTGTCAGAAGCTTAAAGTGAACACTGCACATGAATTACCAAAGTAATAACATCACTGTGTTTGCACTGTGTTTTGGCTATTTTTCTACCTGGGACAGAAAAACCGGTCAGAGGGAGTGAACAGAGCTAAATACTGGGTAATGTTGGGAGAAAACACTTTAGAGGTGGCAAAAAGTTTGAGACAGAGGTTTGAACTCTGGTAAAAATAAAAATAAAACAATTACTTCCTGGTCGTCCTTCCAGTCACTCATCATCCCGTCTCTTTCGGCGAGTCAGACCTGAAAAGCGCCGTCAAGAATCATCTCTGCTCCTGCTTGCACATTTGTGCATTCATCATAAGCAAAAGCTATTTTAGCTGGACTGTTTTTCACTCAGTCTGACTGAACTTGAGACAAACAGGTTCAGATTTCATGCTGTCTGTCACATAGAGGTGGGAATGGCAAACAGCGAACCACCCGGTCAGAAGGTTCTGCGCTCGACAGAAAGCTCAAATCTTATCAGGAAGTGGTGAAGAGAAACGGATGCTTGTTGGTTTTAAGGATAAAAAGAAAACACTTCAGGAATGTGCATCATTTGGTCAAATCTGTCTTTATTTGGAAAACATGTCTACAGATGAGTTTGGGCAGGATTGTGGTTAAATATGTTCCCCTGCAAATTCTTCTACTCCTAATAATCAGAAGTAGGAAGGCAAAGAAATAATATAGTCTGTATAAATGTTGCTTTTTTACCCTGCAAAAACACAAAATCTTACCAAGAATTTTCCTCTGGTTTCTGTACAAAATATCTTAACTCACTTCAAATACAACAAAATCAACTTTTCAGCAAAACGTAGGAGCCTGTTTTAAGTCAACAATTCTGTAAAATTGATGAAAAAGTGCTAAATCTACCGGCAGATATTTTTCACCTTTAACAAGACATTATTCCCATGTTAGAAGTGAAATAATGTCATAGTATCATCAATATTAAGGAATTATGAGCTCCAATATACTGCTGAAAAGAAAAGTTACTTGTGAGTCAGTTTTGTCTTGTTTCAAGTGCACTAAGATATCGTTTCTTGAAACTAGACAAAAACACTTGCAGTGTAGTTATTTAAATTCCTTTAACTTCATCTCTTCATTAAAAAAAAAAAAAAAAACACTGAGTGAGTTTTTATTGCACGCAAATGGAAGAAGAGGCGAGGTCGCACGCTGGTGCCGAATTGATCAAACGTGTGCTTTGATCCGCTGCCGGCTCGCAGCATGACATCACCTGAAGTCAGCATACAGATGAGAGCTTGCCATGCACAGACCCGTTTTCAATCAGAGGCAGGGAGGCGGGCTGAGAGGCCGCCAGACACACTGACCTTTTCCTCTGGTCGTCATTGTATAGGTGGGTGATTACCGGGAACACAGGTGTTCCTGTGAAACATGTCAGTTGTGTATGTGATTCCAGACGTCTTTGTCCATCACCTTATTTGCCTCTTATGGAGGTTTATTCTCTGTTGGGCTCACTGTGTATTGCTTACTGTGTAAATTATGTAATCTGAACTTTTTCAGATTACGTGTCGGCCATGTTTTTGGGGGCCTGTCTGAGTCATTGGGCTCCGTGATTGAAAGGATTTCGAAAGAAAATTCAGTCAAAACATTTCGCCGAGTTGTTGACGTGAAAACGGGCTGAAAACAGGAGGAGCGCAGAGCAGTGTGTTGATGGCACGAGTTGTTGCCTAGCTGCCAGAGCCGAGTTAGATTGTGTCTGTGATTAATGAAACGTCAGAGCTGAACTTTTTGCTGCTCTCAAACAAACAGGTACAAGTAGCCGGCTCTGTAAACAGCTTTACAAGACAGGAATGTTTAAGCAGAGCAGCTTATTGGAGGTTTTGTAATTTTTTTAATTTTTTTGTTCAGTTTTTTGAAGACAAGAAAGAGTTTTCCTTCTGAGAAGCACAAACATGTTTACATTTTCTGCTGATAGATGAGGTCGTGAGCAGCATCCTCGCGCAAAAGCTAAATAATTCCTTCTTGCTTCAAAGGATTTGCAAAACCTTTTCCGTTATTAATCTTCTTACTTGTTATTGGGACATCTTACTCTTGTATCATGTCAGTAAAACGATTTTTTTTTTTAGAAAACATCGACGTGAGAGAAATTGTGTGGCTGCCATGAGGTGCAAAAATATTCACACCCCTCGCATCAAAACCAAAATCATTTGGGTTTTATTGGCGGGGAAGTGCAAAGTAGCCCACAATTGTGAGGTGGAAATAAAATGATCTATGGCCTGCACCACCTGATTCAGTATTGTGAAGCCCTCCCCCCTACTCTTACAGTGTGTCTCTATCTGTTGTCTATCTGTAGATGCTTTACTCATCAACAGAGTAAAATGTTTGCAAAGTCCAAGTTTGCCACCTATTCTAAGTTGGGTCCAGGTCTATGTCATGATCTAAAGCATCTGCAGTTGGCAACAAGTGGCACTGAGAAAAACATTTTTGTAAGATTTTTAAATGAATACCAGCACATCGGTAATTATTGTTTAGATCTTTGAGTTATTCACGTACTTTATCAGTAAATTCTCATAATAAAAGTGTGGCGGAAAGAACTGTAGTTCCACCAGCCGTGTGGATGTAGTCGACACTGAACCAGTCATGGAAAACTGTTAGCCGTCTCACTGCAGCCATGTTGGATTTTGAGGTCACCTTCTGACTTTTCCTTTTTGAATCCCAACTTCATTGAAGCTTTTTGTATTGTGTTTATTTATTTTTATTATTATTATTATTTTCAAATTAAAAGCTGGGAGCTGGGGTCTTCTGACTCAAGAAGTCATTAGTTCAAAAATAAAACAAACATAAAGCACTTTTTTATTGTTTTTTTTGTCTGTTTGTTTGAATTTCATCCTTTAACTTCAATTAGCCTGATTACAGCTTTAAGTTAACATTTAGTATTTTGGTCTAGAAAGATTTGTGAGTCCAAATGTTGTTTTTTGCCTTCCATCCATAAAGTCCTGATAAAATACGTCAAAGCTTCCTGCTGTAATATAATAAATTGTGGAAAGTTCCGAGTATATGAATAAAGGCACTTCCTTTTTTGACATGCTTTTTTTTTTTTTTTTTTTGCAGGAAAGTGAAGCATTCAATCATATAATGTGTGTTTGGTCTGCATATGTTGTGTTGTGCAAACTGAGACCAAAGTCCCCCCAGATTAAATTGTATTTTTAAAAAATTCAATTTGGAAAATTTAATTACATCTTCTTAGACAAAAAGAAAAAGACAAGTCAAAACAAAATAAAACAAAGATCTTTGGCGTGTCACAAAACGTCCAAAAGGGAATTGTGCTTTGATCGCAGAGCATCCTCCTGCGCTCTGCAAAAACATGTTTACAACTTGATCATTTCCCCCCCTTGTGCTTTCATGCTTCTCTCCTGCCAGCAGACTGACCACAGTTCAACAAAGGAAAAGCTGTTTACCACAAAGTGAGGAAAGAAGCAACAGAGACAAACGACCAGGGCAGAGGCTCCCTGTGGAGCGTCTGACCACCATCTTAACCCTCAGATGGGGGAGTAACGTCGCCAGGCGCCTCATATGCAAACCAGTTTGTTGCAGCAGCGGCATGTTTGCTGGCTCTTTGGAAGGAAATTCATTCTGATTGATGATTTCCTTCTCCCTCATTCTTTCATTTCAGGAAATCTGGGCAACATTGTCATTCATAGCAAAATGCAAAAACCAAGAACTCAAGCAAGGTTTCACAGATTCAGCCTGAATTGTCCTCCAGGAGATTTTCAGATGGACAATGCCATCTGCTGGTCAAAGAGCCAAACTACAAGGTTGGATTTAAAATGTCCACGGCTCCTGTTCCAATCAGTTGAAGCCCCAATTTGATCAATTATAGATCAAAAGTTTTTGTACATTGTCTGTGTTTTCATTGATTGACTTTCTATTCCCAGTTTGGTGCAGCTGATGGTCATGAACTGTGAACTTACGATCCCTGATCAGACTTCAAAGCTTTGTTAGGGCTCAAAAGGCATTCTGTGAAAAGATTAAAAACCGTAAAAGTAACAGTACAGAGATGTATCAACATCCCAAATGGTGGAAACTAAGTACTTTTGTATACTTTAATCTTTTTAATGCCACGAAGTGTTTTAGAAAATCTCACTCCTCCTCTGACGTTCCAGCTGAAGACCCAGTAGAGTTTGTGACCACTTGGTTTTGACCACTTGATTGGCCAACATATGCAGGTTTCACAAAAACTATTATTGTCTTGCATGGGAGGAGAGAGCTTGATTTTCTCACAAGTTATTTGTATCATGGTAAATATTGTCATTATAGTGACAGTACTCACAAATATATGTAGAAAGAAATTAATAATAGTTACCCTACTGCAGCTTTAATAACTTGAAATATGTCTCCATTTATAAAGCGTAACCACATAAAGTAGAAGTTTAACTTTTTTAAACCGAGTTTCCGGGACGAATCAACATTTTGATGACATTTTAGTATCTGTGTCGTATGTTAACAAAAGATAATTAAAATAATTTGGATTAGAAACGTTGGAGTGAGGGACCATGAAGCCTCCTTTTTAATTTCAATAGGATCTGGAATTTTATTAAATTTTTTTCTTTTTATCTTTTGAGATGCAATGCAGCTGCTCCCAGTTGTAAAAGCAATACCTTGTTGCCACGACTTCACATCATAACAACTGTCCGAAAGCAAGAAAAAAAAGGGGAAAAAAATCCTTACAGCTGCACAGCATCCAAAACGAGAGGAAATAATTGTCCAAACAAGCAACCCAGAAAAAAAAAAAAGTCTACAGAAAAGGAAACAAATCAACAAAGATGTGAAAAAAAAAAAAAAAGCTACACCGACATGCTGCCAAAGTGAAATGTGATTCTAGCAGAAGTGATCCCAATGAGGCGAAAGATTTCTCTCTGCAGCAGTTTGTCTGTGTGGCACCAACGTGTGAAAACATGGACCGCAGCTCCTCTGGTGGCAACAGATGGTATTAGATTTCACTCCTGATGACACCCTGAAAAGAAACACTGCAGTGAGAGTCCTTATCATAATCTCCATCATAAACACACACAAAACTGGCATAATCCACGCTGACATTAAGTCTAATAAATCACCTCACTGTCTGTCTCACACATTTGTTGTCGGACAGACGCAAACCTCCACAAACACACACGCCGCTCCGCCACCTCCAGGTTGTCTATCCTCCCCCGTGAGTGTGTGTGGGAGCCATCTGTGTATCTGTGTGAGTGAGTCAGCCATCGGTCAGACAGGCCCTGCTTATTAAACCCACACACAGGCATTCATCCAAAAAAAACCCCCAAAAAACCCCAGAATTTTTCATTTATTTTTTAAGCCAGCTTGACCCCTGTCATCAATGTCGTGATCATGTAAAGAAGAAGAAGCAAAGGTGAAGGGAGGCGATGTGCATGAAGTGAACCAAAAATAGAAAATGATTGAATCCAGCGGAGTTAAATTAGATCTAGTCATCGCTGACTAACACTGCAACATTATGCAATGCGGCAGAGGCACAGAACAACCCGCTGAATGTGATTTATGGTTTAACTTGTTATTTTTGCCTGCTTCATTTTGAGTAACAAAGACTTCAAATTTTACTTTTATTTTATTTTATTTTTTACCACAAGTAAAGTCTCTAAAACATCAGATGAAGCTTTTGAAGCTGCAAAATACCACAGGGCTGCTGAAAGTGGAAACTTTGGTTTTCTTCTTTAAGATAAATTCAATTAGTTTTGCACTTGGTGTCCTGCAAAGAATCTCAAAGTTCACTGGAGTTTTTGCTTTTATTTAGTTATTTTTCAGAAAAGTGTTCTGTGCATTTATGTTCTTTAAGTCTAAAACACCAAAATGAAATCCAGTTGCCTTTGGAGGTCACACAAAGGCAACAGGATTTTCGTCAGGATGCGTAACCATGGCAACAAGGTGGTTTACAGCCGGGAGCAACTAATAAACGCTGCAAAAGCTCAAATAGAACTTAACTGCACCAACAAATCCTAGACGAGTTGAAATATAGCAAGAAATCCATAAGAAGAATCTGGTCAAACTTTCTAGAAAATATGAAAGTTATGCAAATTATGCAAATTTCACATATTGCACATTTTTATACTTCCATGTGGGTCTGAACTGCTTCTAAGAAACAGCCCAAGCATTTAATTAAAAAAAAAAAACAACAAAAAAACCCAACCTTTTTTGGCAATAAGTTCATATTTTTTGGGTGTCTGGAAAATATGTTTCAAAATCTTCCTGATTGTTAAGTCATATTCAACGGGCACTGCGCCATTACCTAGCAACCCCAGCCTGTCACCTCGAGGAGCCCCGGCATGTTTGGTCAACTAGTTTTACTGCTGCACAATGGCTGCTGAAAGAGACAAGTGTTTTGTTGTTTTTTAGAAACCGCTTGCTGCTTTCTTGTGTGCTGTGCAGGAGGCTCCACTTATGCTTTTCAAAGATGTTCGGTTGTATAATTGAGCATTTGTTTGCAGCCATTTTCACATGTGAGTGTAAATGTCGAGTTGGGGAGGAGTGGCCAGCAGAAGCTTATTTGGACTTAAAGCAAAAAGAGGCATTAAAGTCTCTTTGTAAAGGAAAAACAACTGAACCACTGATATTTTGACAAGTTTTCTTCCTTCTTGTCCCGCTTTGTGTGATAAAAATGTTCCCAGATTCCCCTGTTCTCAACAGACCACCATGTCTCTTTAGAGACCAAGTACATTGGTTTCCAACAAGTCAATATTTTTTCACAACAAAAAGTTTCACTTTGCAAGGACACCAAGCTCTGCTAACCTCTCAGGTCTCAGGAGTTTGAACTTTTGGAAGTATGAACGTCATCGCCGAAGTCGCATCAAACCTTACACCGATTCCGTCCGCCCCGGAAAGCTCAGAGTTACCACGCGACTCTTTGTGGGGTCAGTAATAATGATGCCCCTGCTTCTGAGCTGATCATGGAGCATGAAGTGAAATCAGGCCGAGCAGACCGGACAGCGCAGGTCAGACACTGAAACTCCATCAAACAGAATTAGTCTGGATGTTGTTGACGACCAAACTGAGCGAAGCAGGGTCTAATTTTGCTGAGAACTCTGCGTTACAGACGCTCTGGAAGCTGAAAAGCAACCACCAATCTGTCTCAGTTTCGATATGACACAGGTTCATTTGTTACGGAGCAGCGCTTAGAGTCCTGCTACATATTCATCAACCTCGCCTCTGTGCGCCGTGTCAGCTTGTGGGCGTAATCGGGTCAGTGGAACTCTGTGCAGACAAACTTTAAATTATTGATCAGCTGCAGTCTGCCAGCAGTCCATCATCAGACCACTCACTGTCACTGGAAAGCCTCGGTTTAATGAGCGTGCTCTCAGATTTAATGATCGTGCTGCCTTTTATAGAGCGAAGATGATCATTGTTATTGAACACAAACAAGAAGCTCGTCCAATGATCATTAGGAAGATCGTTAGACAATGATCATCATCCGCTCTGGTGGCTTCAGAGCAGAGGTCGACTGAGTAGAGCAACCAAAAGATTTGACTCAAGTGAGAGCAGCACTACTTCAACATATTTTCACTCAGGTAAAATTAAAAAGTAGCCATCCACTACTTTTTACTTTTAAAAAGTAAAAATATGTTTGTGTAAAAAGGCTACTCTATCACACAAACAATCATTTAATATTTAAAAATTAAATTTTTATGGGGCTATGTGGATTTTTTTTTTTTTGTTGTTGTATTTCAAGGACCAAAATGAAAAATAAAAATTCATTTTGTAACATGATTACAAAATAACAAAATCAGGCAAAAGAAAAAAAAAATAATCCAGATCAGTGTTTTTCAATATAAAATTTATGAAAACTGAAAACGAGTTTGTTCTTCATTCCGTAAAGTTGCTTGCAGTGGCTATAGTATTCAGACATTTTACTCAAGTAAGAGTAGCGCTACTTCATAATAAAAATTATCAAGTAAAAGTGAAAGTACCGCTTAGTAAAAATTCTCCTAAAAGTACTTAAGTTCATAAAAAGTAGATGTAGCTGGTTACTATGCAAACTTGGAAAATCCGCCTCATTCTCCACCCAACAAACCTGGCCTTGACACAAGAGTGGCAGGAAAATTTTTTGTTGAAAGGAAAACTATCAGTCACATTTTTGTTGCGGCCAAGCAGAAACACTGTGTCCATTTTTATCAAATCATATTTCCTTGTGAAAATCAACTGTATTGATCACCCTCCACATCTGTCTGCAGTTGAAAAGTATCAAAAGCAGCATATGATTTTAATCAAACAGTATAAATTACCTTTCATTTTCACTTTCTAAAATGTGAAAAGGTTTTTGTGTCTCCAAATGTTTGAATGGTTCAGTCAAAGTCCAAGAGCTCAGCCAGCGACTGTGAAGTCAGAGCTGTCTCTCATCCCCTGGTCACAGCTACACTTTTGCAGTTTGTGTCACATTTACAAAGTCCCAGTTATATTCAGGTCAAATCAAATCACTCTGTGACATCACTGGATTGTTGATGCTGACATCGACTAATGTCAGCATCAAAGTGCTGTGAGTTACAGCCACGCAGGCTAATCTGATCAGAATAGAAACCAGAGTTTCACTGAATATTTTCCAGCAGCAACACTTTGAGTTGGATTTGAATCATCGTGTTTTCAGGCCTGCAGGGGAACGGGGTTTTTTTGTTGTTGTTGTTTTTAATGATAACAACAAAATAATGTTTTTTTTTTCAAATCTGAAAGAGTGTCTTGCACTTCTGCTCTCTGCACCACTCCAGAAATAGAAAGAAGCCTCCAGGACTCTATGCGGTTCAGCTCGTCTGCTGACTGTGCATTGTACAAAAAATCGAGGCACACTTTTTCAAAGTCCAGTTTGAACTGGAAAAGTGTGGCACCGATAAGCAACAAATGGCATACCAACGATTTGACTGAAGTGTGCCAGTAAAGTGACAGTTTTACTGTCCGACAGTTTTACTCCGAGACCAATGAACGTTGCCACACTGGATCCTCAGAGGTTGGATTTGTCAGCTTGCTTCGAGGAAGACGTTACGAGCGCAGCACGCTCAGAAACCACGCGGAGAGAAACTTTGAGTTTTGGTTCTGTTTTTGTTGCGTCTTTTTCTCTTTCTGACAGAGGATTCGTGCTTTTATCAGTTATTGCTTCCAAATGTCTTGTGTCTCCTTCAGGAATACCACTGTAGCGCAAATAAACACGCAATATCGGTTTAAGGATAATATGCCAATGTGTTCTCAAAAGTGTGTTCGTTTCTATACACTCAACAGCTGAGTTTTCATTCAGTCTTTCATTTAACTGCCAATGAAATCTCAAAAATAAATTCACTCAGTGGAAGCGCGTCAATTTGGAGACGGTTAGGTTGATAGTTTACTTTCAGTAAACTTTCAGTTATCACAACTTTCTTATTTTCTGAGACACAGAACTTTGGGCTTTCATTGTCTGTAAGCCATAATCATCAAAACGACAAAAAAATAAATAAATAAAGGCTTGGAATATTTCACTCTGTGTGTAATGACACAATATTATATATGAGATTCACTTTCTGTAATGAGTGAAAAGAAATATGGAACTATAAAAGAAGAGGAGGCAAAGGGCAACACAATCATCGCTGTGGGACTTTGCCGCTCGAAGAAGTGATTTCAGAGTGATTTTTTTAAATACAAGCTGATAAAAATCTAATGTGTTCTGGACAGAGATGTTCATCCAATTTGGACCACAAGCAACATGTTGAAGAAGGCGCTCTGGTTAGATGAGGGTGAAGTTAAAAGACTTGACCTGAATTTCAAACAGCAAGTGTAGAAGAAAAATTGAAGGCGCCATCCCAGCCTTGAAACATGGCGGAGGCAGCGGAGGCGTCATGATGTGGGGGAACCATTTTTGCTAGTAGGGACGAGGAAACTGGTCCGAATTATTGTAACTGATGAAGCCAAATATGGCTTGATGCAGGAGGTTTAAGGGGGACAGGAAGTTGACTTTCCAGCAGGACGGTGAACTGAACACGCAACCAGAGCTAAGGGTGGAAAGGTTTATCAGTGGCTCATTAGAAGGTCTGAGAAGAACATTGACAAGCTGGAAATGTTGTTACTTCCACCAGGGAGAGAATAAAACATGCAGGATGCCGGACCTTGAGGACCGGGGGTGACTTTAGGTTTAGATCCTTAAAAAGCTCAATAGTTGATGCTGACATGTTAAATTAGTAGAAACATAACCAAAGCACTGACTCATGCGAGATGAAATCTCTGAATATCATATTAAAAATATGTGGATATTATTGCATGACAATGCATGTCCTCAATAAACTCTAAAGATCATTCGCGGTTGCGAAAAATAACCCTCAAAGGAAGTCATAAAATAGGTCCCTGTGCAGTGCAGAACTTTAAAATAGAGAACTGTGACCTCCTGCTGTGCTCAGTAAAGTCAGACTGGGAAAAAGCCTGCAGTATTTACCAGATTCCTGCACAACTTACACAGCCTCCAGGTGATCGTCCCTGCCAGATTAAGCACCTTTGACCTCCAGCAGTAAGCGGCTGACCGAGGCGTGTGCGCGCGCGCGCACACAAGCAGCGACCGGTTTGTCACATGACCACCAGCGTGAAGCCCAGTCTGCCTGTTCGTGTTTGGCTCCTATTTCCGCGTTCACCCACAGCGACTGAATGAGTCTCTACCACCAACACAGCAGCAGCAGCAGCAGCAGCTCCTCTCTATCTGCTACCTGACGCAGAGAAACCGCGTCCCCGTGCGGGCATCGTCGCCCACCCGCATCGCTCCGCCGCCCGCAGCAGCAGCAGCAGCAGCAGCAGCAGCAGCAGCCATGCTCACGCGGGTGAAGACGGCCGTGGCCAGCCTGATGGGAGGCGTGATGGCCGGAGGATCTAACGGAGACCACCCCGGCGGCCCGGAGCTGCCGCTCAAGTTTCCGTACAGCAGACCGGAGTTCCTGGGACTGTCCGCCGACGAGGTGGAGTGCTCGGCGGATCACATCGCGAGGCCGATCCTGATCCTGAAGGAGACCCGGCGGCTGCCGTGGGCCACCGGCTACGCGGAGTGAGTAACCTGCGCGTCCATCTTTCCTTGCATCCTTTGAAAAGTGAGATCAGTCGGGCGGGTGTAAACACAACCAGCACGCTTTTACCGTCGGCCTGCTGTATGTATGTAGGGTGTGTGTGTGTGGGGGGGGTGTGTGTGTGTGTGTGTGTGGGTGTGTGCGCGCACTTTGATGTGCAGATAAAGAGCGGCGGCTCTTTCATAATGCATCGATTTAACATTAGAAATGATTGTGTTGAATGTAAAGTCAAGGACATTGCAACGAAATATGCAGGCTTATCATGTTTTTCCTCCATGCTTCAGTTTAAAAAGAACAATCATTTTATGTTCATCAGCACGTGACCTAATAACCTACTTATTTCACACCATCCGCTTGGTTCTTTAAACAAACAAACAACAAAAAATGAATCCAGACTTCATCTGTTTCTGTTACTGATATTCGCTATATTCCATCTTCGTGCCTGCAGGGCAATAATGTCTGATGTGTTTACTTTGCCTGTAGGAAGCACAGAATGAAGCAGAAATGTCCAATGAGTTTCACTTTGGCTGTTTTTCATCAGCTGGCAGAGTTTTTTTTGTTTGTTTGTTTGCTTTTTTAGTTAATGTAAATGTAAATCAGTTCAGGGTTTGATTATCAGAGGTGCGATTACAACTTTAGTGGCTGATGAAAACAAGTGATCGTCCATTCGGAGCATTTCACCGGCACCTTTCTCTCTCCATATTTATTGCGATTGGTCTGAGCTCCTACCTTGTGACAGAGAGATACCAGCTCAGTATGACATTTGACCCTTTACTTTCCCACGCTGACATTTTCTTCAAAGGCCGCTATGATTGCAACGAGTGCGTTTCCTTCTCTCTCTTTGTTTCGTAGTTGTTTATTTTTGGTAAAAGCATCGTCTGCAGAAATCCCTGAGTCTTTCTCGAGTTGAGCCATCCAGGTGCGAGGCCTGTTGAGATGCATGTCATCAGAAAGACAGCAAAATGCTGCTTTTTGAGAGGATGTCAACAACAAAAAAAAGAAGTACTAAATAGCCTGAAGGCTCCAACTTGACATCTTCAGTGAATCTTCTGCATACTTCCCTGTTGAAGCGTTGAGCATCGGCCATGGAAACCAAAGTCACAGGGTTGCATGTTAAAGCTTGTTCTTCTCCAAACTAAGATTTTCTAAATTCAGACTTTTGCACCAGAGGTAATTTGATATTCTTACTTGCACAGCTTTAAAAGAAGGGTTTAATAACGTCTACTGGGATAAAAGTGACAAATTAACATGTAAAAGTAGACGTATGAACACACGACCGACGTGGTCCTCATCAAATCTTTGGAAGACTGAAAAAACACATTTTAATCAGGAAACAACATCCTGCTGTAAAATAAGCTAAATTATCAATTAGGAACGTACAAAAAAATAGAAAGTCAGCAATTACTCAAAATGGCAAATTTTGTTATTTTCAACAAACCCCTCGACTCTTGTTTCCTAAAAATGAAGTCTAGTCACAAGCTAACAGTAACCAGCCTTGGTGCTGCTAAATGCCGTCGGCTGTTTGTGACAACGGGAAGCCAGAGTCCAACTCTTCTCTACAGAATTGTTTCAATTCAGCCACGTTGAGCTTGTTAAACGAGCTACTTCTCAGTGCAACCCTGGGGAAAACGTCGCTAAACAGCAACATCAAATAATTCATGATGTTGTCATGGCTTCCTGAAGGCGAGTTTCAGAAAAAGCAGGAGTTTTTAAAGAGACAGACCAAATTTCAGGATGTAAAACTTCTTTTAAGTCATATTTGATATATATATACATTTTTGTAACAACTGAAGGTGCCATGGTTACTTGATTGTGCTATAAATTGGTGACTGGAAAACACATAATGCTGCCACTTTTAGGTTTTGCCGCAGAAACTCAGTCGGGTTTAAATCCAGATTTTGACTAAGTGTAGCGTCAACGTTTGATGGCGTCACTCATTGCGTTGCTTGATTGATTCGCTCCACACCAACAGCTGGAATCACAACTCTGGATACACTATTTTAAGTAAAGTACCCATTGGAAAGCTGCTTTTGTTTTTAGTCACTGGTTATCTTTTTATTATAACATCTTTGATGACCTGTATCTGAAAACGTATGTAATTTTTCATGTTTTTTCGCATTTAAGTCTGTATTTACAAGTACAAATGTTTTGCAACTTTCGTTCTGACATAAGATATTTAGATCGAATCAGTCTTTTTCTGCGAGAATTAAAATCAGAGTTGGCTTTTCTTCTTCATGAGTGAAGCCAGACTGTGAGGTCATTCCTGCCTCAGTCCCTGGAGACGCAGGAAGAGCAGCTCTGCTGTTATGAGGATGATTCTGATGCCTGTTAGAGGATCTGAACCAGTGAGCAGGTTCATTCAGATGGATCAGTGGTTATTGCTCACTCTTGTCTCAAGTGTGCACACAAGCCCCACTCCCAACTTTTGCAGAGCGTTTGATTCTTCTGCAGTTGTTTTTCCACTGAAAAAAAATCGACCTTTACTCTTCTTTTTTTTTTTTTTCTTGTTTGCAGAGCGGAGCGGGGTGTTGGGTTTATGCAAACAGAACAAGGCAACACACCTGAAACATCAGCTCAGTTCAACAGCAGGAGGTTCTGGTTCTGGTTACACAAGTGGCCGCGAAAGCAGATGTATAAAAAACAATCCGTCTCGGTTTTAGAACACTTTATTTGACGGGTTGTGAATAAGACTGTCATGACACCGTCATAAACATAACACCTGTCATGAACATGAGTAAGTCTTCATGAATATTTATGAAGTCATAAAGTGTCATTCGGTAAACATCGACACTTTTAATACAAAGTTGACATTATTCAAAATGTCTTTGTTATGACAACTTGACTTTAACCATGAAATCATGATCTGACCTAAATTTGTTATGAAAGTGTTACTGATTAAGCTTTAAAAATTATGTAGCTTTATGTTATTAAAGCTGAAGTTTATCCGGTAATACTTTTATAACCAACAGACCAAAGCTCTTCCCGTCTTTACCTCTTCTCTTCCTGTCATGTCGATGGAGCAAAGATCGGTTGTCACAAAGCTTTTTTCTCCTGCTGCTCCGATATTTGTTTTATTTTCTTACCTACCGATCCACAACGGTTAATGCACAACCTCAGCAGCTGTATGATCAATAACCAATCAAGAGGTTTCTCTGCAATATAAACACGAGGGCCAGGTTTCCACCTTCTCGTTTGGTTGCAGCAGCGTTTCCATCTCACCGCAGTGAGTTTATCCTTCAGCTCTGTCTGCAGTTTCTATCCGTCTTGGCTCTTTGCCTTCTGTTTTTATGAGTTTTTTTTTTTTTTTTTCACTTGTACATTTTTTGCATTCCCATCAAAAGAAGCAACAAAGTAGAAGGGGAGCGAGAGGAAGCTCACGAACAGCATCAGTCACAAGACTCGGCACATGCTCACCGCCTGCATCGGCACGGGAAGGAGGAAGGAGCGATTGGCCGATTTCATTTCAACCTGGAACCTAAAACTTAAACACATACATTTTAGGTTTATGTTTTCAGCAGAGCTAAATTAAAGATTACATGACTGTTGAAAATCTATTATAAGCAATTAGGCAACAACAACTTTTTTTTTTTCATAACTAACCCCAAAAGCTTATAATTATCAGCACTCATAGCCTCCAGGCTGTTCACCCCAGCTTATGTTTGTGCAGCAAGTAGAAAAAAAGTGATCCTGTAATTCATAACATCCGCCGCCAACTGATCCGCCTGCCATGTTTTTGAAGTTTGCAGTCTGCATTATGTCAAACAAAGCTCCCACGTAGTTCCTAGGGGCTTGACGCTTTCCGGAGCAGCAGTGGAAAATTTCAAGGAAAATCAACCTGTGTGGATGAAGGCAGAATGAGCAGCAAGTCCGCACACGGATGAAGCGCGGCTTTTAATATTTGACAAACAGCATTAAATAAGTCGCTGCATGTCAAAGTATTTATCCCACGTTCAGTTGCTCAATTCGTTTCTTGTTGTATTCTTGGCAGTATTTGCACCCCTTCTACGTTTTGCTACTTTGTCAGGTTACAACCAAAGATGTGAGTGTTTTTTTTGTTTTTTGTTTTGTTTTACTGGGATTTTATGTGATTCGGCAGCAAAAAGAAGTGCAAAAGCTGTTAAGCTGATGAATGATTTTTGATGCATTAGCAAATTAAAATCTTAAAAGTGTGGCAAACAACAGGTTTTCCTCCAAGTTTGCCTTGTATTTAATTTCTTCCATCAACTCTGACCAACTTCCCAGGTCCTGCTAAAGAAAAACAATAACAAATAAACCTCTTCTCTTCAGCTTGTGTAATATTTAGGAACGCATCGACATGAACATTTGGACCAATATCAGTATCCGATATTAGTATTGCTATTATAACCAATAACCAATATGTGTTGATATTCTGTACTATATGTATATATAGATTTCGCTACGTTTTGACACTTTAAAACAAAACACACTCCTGACTTCACCATTGCTTCTCTGCTTCAGGTAAACTCCCCACAATCCTTTGCTTCATCAAATGACCAACATCCTTCCCTGCCTCTCCACAAACGAATGGCAGCAAGATGAAAATTAATATTAGTTGCTAATATTGTCCCAGTGTTTTATTGGGCCGATACTGATTTAAAAAAAAAAAAAAAAAGTCAAATATCATCTGACATCGTTTTTATAGTTTATAGCTCACTCGATCTAAAACACACGCCTAATAATAATAGTTGTTGGTCAATAAATTTTTTTAATCAAAAAAATTCAAAACAGAATAAAAAATAATTCATAAGTGTCGTAGAAATTGAAAAGGTGAAGGTTTTCAGCTTCTACCTGCCTGCCCTTACGCGTTCACAGCAAATAAACCGTTTCCACTCGTAGTAGGTTAGCATAACAATTTTTAACTTAAAACACAGAAAGAGCAATTAAACCCAGACAAGAAAAAAAAAAAAAATAGGAAAACGCCATCAAGACTTCAATCAGATTTCAAATGTTCAAGTCCTTTTAAGGCTTTCAATAATTATACGTTTTAATTCCCTTTTTTAACTGTATTAAGATCTTCTGGCTAATTATTCTACAGCTTAACCATGGCAACAGAGATGCACATACTCTTCAAGTATACTTAAAAAGTACTTAAACATCAACAAGACACCAGCTTGTTTTAAGTAAAATTTCCATCTCAGCTCGTATCCCCCGCCTCTTTTCTTAGCGCCAATATATCGTGCATTCCTAGTAATATTTGAATGTTGATTTTACAAAATGTGAAAAAGTTTCAAATCTATCGATGCTGGTGTCTTGTTGATGTTTGCACTTGGTATAAATTGATTGGAGGAAGAAAAAAAAAAAAAAAAAAAACAGATCTGGAGGACAAAAACTTCCTCTGCAGCATCAAATGCATGCGAGTGTTGAGGATCGGACTGTTGAGGATGTAATCGGGGTCGAGCTGAGGAAGCGGGGTAACCCAGTACGACCGGCTTGTCCTCTCATGGCGGAGATGAAAGGCCGGTGGTGATCTCGTGACCTCGCGGGGTCAGCTGAGCGTCGCTCCCTGCGGAGGTTCGCTCTTACGCAACCTGCAAAACATGGCGCAGAGCCACGGGGTTCTTCCGGTTTTATTGGCTACGACACAGCTTTGTGTTTTCTATTGTTTTATAACTGCATGCTGTCAAACCTCTTAAAAGAATTGTTCTGAATTTGTAATATGTTGTAAAAGGCTGTAAAGAGTTCATCCTGCTCTTCAATCTGCACTTTTGGGACTGAGGGGAAAAGCAGAGATTATCTTAAAGAAACTTTGGTTTACTATTAAAGAAAAACACAATGTGCATCATAAGTTGTGTTTTCAGGCGTTATGTAAACTGTTTTAGTTGTTACAACAGAGGGAAATGAAGCATTTCTAAGTTGCCGTGACTCGTGACACCAATTAAAATCAGTCTTACTGACGGGAAGAGCAGCGCAGCAATTTTTCCGTCAGGTTGATGACCCGGAGTGTTTTCTCTGCTGCAGAGGGAGAACGTCCACTCAAAGAATCTTATCCTTACAGCCGCTAGTGATTGCTTAAATTAGATTTGTACAAACCATGCTTAACATTTCTGTTGCCACGACAACATTTGACTTTTTCTTCTTTAATCACATATCCATACACTGCAAAAAAAAAAAAAGAAAATCTTACAAAATCTTTGGTTTAATTTTTAGCACAAATATGTTATTACATTTGAAATACGAGAAAACTAGCTTGCAAATAACTTTTCAAAAATATATAATAGTTTCTTTTAAGCTTATAATTATGTTAAATGGATTAAAAAAATACAAGTTCCTCAGGCAGATTATTTCACTTGTAACATCGGAAAAATGTCTTATTATAAGTGAGATAATCTGCCGATGGAAATGGTACTTTTTAGTCAATATTAATGCCCCATACATTCCTGAAAAGTTACTTGCAAGTTAGTTTTGTCTCAGTCCAAGTGCACTAAGGTATTTGCATCAGAAACTAGACCGAAAATACTTGGTAAGCGTTTGTGTTTTTGCAGTGCATGGTTGCTGTTTTCTATCACAATATTTTAATATAGTCCTAAAGATAAAGACAGATTATCTGGAGTTGAGCTAAATTTAAGAAAATGGAAGCAGATACTGATCCATAAAGTTCTGTTCTTTCAGCAACTGGTGGTCCAGTTTGAAAAGCCACTACAGCATATTTACAGATCCAGTAGGAATGCAGAGCTACTGTGACCCAGTGCTTTTCCATTGCTGTAGCAGATCCCAGCTGTAGTCAGCTGCAGCATCTGCCAGCTGTTCACAGGCTGCAGTGTTTGAGTTTTCTGTTCCCTTTGCCCTGCATGAGTGGGAATGTTTTGTGAGTGAAATTTGTCTTCTTTTTCTAGGATTGTTTCGTTTCTTGTGTGCGAAGAGCAATAATAAAGGCTCAAATTATGTGTGAGTGAGTTTTGTGGGTTGCAGGACATGACGAGGGGCCTCTTTAGACAGAAAATAGCATTTCTATGTAAAAAAAAAAAAGAAAATGAAAATAAGGAAATCATAATTGAAGCCATATTTGGTCATTAAAAGTTAGCATAACTCTTTTTCTGTCAGTGTTGATCTTGGGGAAAAAGCACAATTGTGTGAATTGTTAGATTGGTACAATGGAACGATTTCCTGGTGTGTAATAATACTTTGCTACCTGCAGATATTGCTGTTGGGTATCATGGAAAGCAAACAGATATTAGTCTGACTATATGTTATCCAAATGTATCATACAAAATATTTATAATTACATTTTATGAATGTATTTATTGATTGTTCTGGCTCGGTGAGTTTTTATTGTTCATGTGTGTTTGACCGTCATTGTGTGACACTGGTGTCCTAAAGCACTGTCTTCTCTTCCTTCTTCTGTCTCCATCTAGGGTGATCAATGCTGGGAAGAGCACCTTAAATGAGGACCAGGCCTGCTGCGAGGTGCTCATGCTCAAAAGGAGGCCTCTGGAGAGCTCAGCGCCAAACCGAAACCCCGCTGCCCGCCGGAGGTCTTCCCTGCCCAACGGAGAGGGCCTGGGCCTCCGGGACAGCAGCGTAAGTGAGACGGACAGAGATCTCTAATATGTCACACAATGTCTTTTTTTTTTTTTTTTTGCTTTTACTTTCGTGAAACTTATTTTGTACGTAAGTATAGCGTTGTTCCTGTTCTACGTGTGGTATGACATTGTGTCAAAGAGTGGTGCAAAATGTGCGGTCTGTCAGAGTTAGCAATCTGGACAGGGTGAATCTCTGGCGATAGCATCTCGTTTTCTTTTACATGACTGACTCAAGACTAAAGTTCAGAGTTCTGTAGGCCTCAAGTGGTCAAACATTTTGGGGTTCAGTTAATGTCTGAATAAATTTGGACCCAATGCCTCGTCAGCTATAGTCTTTTGCTACAGACAAAACAGGTAAAATCTGATGCTGCTCCATCTCTGTTCACATTTTTCAAGCAAGGAAATTGTGCTCATGTCTTCTGAGATTTTAATGCCATTTCCTTCAGTGGTTCTCGGTGCAGCTGCAGGTGAGGGAGGCGGGAAAGCCGAGGCCAAGTTGATTCTGGCTATTGCAATGTGAGTGTGAGAGGCTCGAAAACTACAGGAAGTACAGTGAGAGTGAAACCGGTCTGCAGGCCCCGCTGTCCCCTCAATCCGTCCAACAAGCAGTTCATTGGAGCATAGACTGACGCGTCCTTTCCACATCCCATCTGCGGTCAGCAGCTCTTGCATGCGAATCGGCCCTCAAGTCTGATCTTTTTTCGGTCAGAGATGCATTGTGGTCCAAAAAGATGTTTATCACTCTGGACTAGTCAACCCCCACTGTTTGTTTTTGCGGAGCAGCTTTGACAGATCTTCAACAATGACTTGAGTTGACGCCGTCTCTGCTCTTTGGTTTGTCTGGTTTTGTGGCAACAGAAAAGTAGGCCTGCATTACATTTTCTCTCAGTCTGTCCTTACTTCACACGACATCGCCAAAAGCCAACAGCAAATACATGCAAGAGCCTCTCATGACTCACTCCTGCAGTGCCTGCGGACCGATATGAGAACTGTGGAGCCTCTCTTTGCCTCCTGGAATCATGCTGTAGAATCTGCCTGTGCTATATTTAGAAAACCCTGCTTTTTGCTCCGTGGATAAACACGAGCATAAAACTCCAACTACGGCTAGAGCACTCTGCAGTGCAGTTCTGCTGTCTTTGAAAGTCGTTTAGGGCCAGGCGACTTCATTTCAGTCTGTACCAGAACTGAGGCAGAAACAGAAGAGTTTGTGTCAGAAGAGCGAAGGATCTTAGATTTACTGTGTTCTGTGAAGACGGCCGACTCAAAGGGTAACGCGAGTGAGCTGCATCGCACAGGAGACTCTGTTCAAACCTCATGTGGGAGGCAGAGTCTTTGAAAATCAACAAAGAGGACAGGATGTGTTATATTGTGCTGGACTTGTTAAATCCTGCAAAATGCAAGAGAGGAACCAAAGCAAAGGGGTAGAATAGACCGAGCACACAAGGTTCTCACAGTGATGCACAGACTGTATGCATAGACACTGACTGATAGTCATTTATGTCCACAAACAAAATATAAAGATCTTGCACATTTCTTTCTGCTTTCTCTATATTTTCTTGTCGTCTGTATTGTATTTTTCTTTAATTTACATTAATGCGGCATAGAATTATAACCCTGAGTGCTTTGTACTTTATACCTTTGATTACACAAAACCAGTTTAGATGCCGTTTCACCAGTTCTGACACCTTTTTGCCAGAATTGGCTTTTAATGTCTTCAGCTTTCTGTGTATTAAGGATTCTCTTGACTCGATTGTCTATTCTTCACAGTTTGTACCAAGCTTTCACAAATTTATCTACTTGCCCAGTTCTCAGTGTTCTTTCAGAAAACTTCTCTGTAGGGTTAATAACCTAGGTCAATAGTCAATAACCAATACTTACCTATCTTATTTGTAGCAATTACATTTCCAACTCTGTGAAGAAATGCCACTGACATTGTTTCCCACGTCAGTTTTTAATATCAGCACAGTTTTCTTACCGATAGTTTAAAAACTGACCAGCCGATTCAGGACCATTTCTGAAGGTCTTTCAATTTAATTTTTTTTTTCTTTGTACTTTTTCTTTCACAAGTCTGGAGTTCTGAAAATTTGGCCAATTTCTTTTCGAATTTGAAGAGAAAAAGAAACAAATTGTATTAGGTGAGCTAACTGCTTCGATTAGAAGAACTTTTCCTTGTTGGGAATTTGACGTAAAATCGGTAAAGTTCTGCGTCCTCTGATGAGGTTGATTGAACTTGACAGCAGCTGATGTGTGTGACACAAAATATCTTAAAGAAACAGAAACAAGTTATTTAAAGAGAGCTAACAGCTGCACCTTACCAAGCAAGTTATTTTAAAAAATCTGCCAAACTCCTGCCCAAAGCTTCCAAATCTCCAGTAGATCTATGGAATGAAAGCTTGATGATTATAAGATTTAAATGCAAAATTAACACTGTTGTGACGATCATTGTTCTTCTTTGCATCCAGGATGGCTCAGAGGATCTTACCTTCCATTACTGGGCGTTGTTCGATGGCCACGCTGGTTCTGGAGCTGCCGTCATGGCGTCTCGTCTTCTCCATCACCACATTGCGCTGCACCTTCAAGAGGTGATGGAGATTCTGTGTGCACCTGACCTGCTGCCGCCCACTTGCCTGGACGAGGAGCCCGTCAATCACCTCCAGTCCGCAACGTCCACCCGCGCCCTGTCTAGGGCCGCGTCGCTACGAGGAGCCGCGGGCGCCCCGGGTTCGCCCAGCGCCCCGCCAGCGCGCTTTTTCACCGAGAAGAAAGTTTCGCAAGAAAGCCTGGTTATCGGGGCCATAGAGAACGCCTTCAAAGACATGGTGAGTTCACAGGTTGATGATAAATACATGTTGCGATACTGCCGGTGGAGGTTTCCTCGTTTTGAGTAGGAAATCAGGTATTTAATTTACTGGTTACTGTAAAGGGATGAGTGATGTCCCAATCAATATGATTACAAGTTAGTTTGAGCCACTCTAGCTGATGATCTGCAGGTCAGATCTTGAAAAAGCAGAATTACCATATGGTGATCCAAAAGGTGAGTCTGGGTTTTATTGCCTGTATCAAGGAAACTGCAGTGTGTTTTGTACTGAACTGATGAATCAGAGCACAGTCTACAGTGATGAGTTTCGGGTTTTCAGGCAATAAAAGCCCGAGTGTGCATTTCCACTCACTGTTTTCTGATTAGTTTCTGGGGGTTTGAAAGTACTGCGACTGAAGATACAATAATGTTTTAGTAGAGAAATAATAACGCGTGAATTCCCCCAGGAACATAAAATATTTACAGCAGAGTGGCTTATTTTCATTGCAGAGAAATTCTGCCTGTGAAAAATACCCTGTCAATATTTTTTGCCGGCTAATTTCACAAAACCGTTACAGAACCACTAAAACAACATGTAGGAAGTTTAGCTGTTTGTCTGGCTTTATGTGCTTAAGTAATTGCATATTTTTAGTGTTGCACATTGAAGTCCAACGCCTGGCTTTCGGATGGATTTCCGATACGGTGCAACTTTCAGGTGATATTTTGTTGCCTATGGATTTAAAAGTATCAATAAATATGTTTTTAGATGCGCCAACCCAAACGGCAAATACTAAATTTCAATATTCCAGCTGAATCTTTTAACTGCAGTCGTAGATCAAGTTCTACTGGCCTCCAGGAGCAGAAATATGTGCTTCTTTGTTTTGGCCACTAGGTGGTAGTGCACAGTAATGTTTTACAGAACCGGTAGGTCAGAACAAGATTGATGGAGATGAAGAATTAAGTCTTTGTGTTTGTTGAAAATGAGAGCGAAAAAACTGGGTTGATGATTTTGATTTAATTGGCTCAAAATATATTAATCTGTCGTTGCTTCCTGTGTTCTCTGTGCCAGGAGCGTTAGCCTAATTCTGCCCTCGCTGTTATTAGGTTTTACATTTTAGCTTCAGAATTTAGGCAGTTTCAGGCTAAATTGCCCTCATTTTGGCTGGAAACGAAGCATTTTCATCTCAGTATTTAACATATTTTAAAGAGGGAATAAGTGCAAGGGAATGTATCGGCACAGGTTGGGGTTTTCTCCACAGCTCTCAAGTTTCTGTGCAAGATTCACCCCAAACTCATGATTAAATCTTTGTAATTTGATTTGAGAAGCTCTGAGAAAAGTAAACCTACAAGGCAGAATGAAGATGAGTTCTCACCTTTCACCAATCTGTGTTTTATTTGGAGTTTATGTGACAGACCGAAAAACAATATTTCATAACTGCAAAGTGAAGGGAGAATGATAAAGAGCCTTCAATTGTCCCCCCCCCCCACAAATAAAACCACTGAAAAATTGGGTAAAGTTAGAAAGCTGACCGAAAAAGCAAACGTGTTAATTCAGCGGTGTGGCTACATTCGGACCCTCAGGTCAGATCTGATGTCGGTGTTATTTTAGCAGCTTTTAATAATCTGGCGTTTTCCACCAGACTTTCCTCGGGGCCGTCTGTGTTGCCAGTGTTATGTCTCAGCTTTGACTAATTAGTGAAAAAATGATTAATTCAGTTAATTACCTGCCACTCTGTCCTGGGTTTTCCATCATTTACTGACGGCCATTACTCGCTGCTCCGTGAATTATTTCTTTCCATTTCCTGCTTTTGAGGTCGTAGCTTTTGGGTTTCTTTCAAGGCTACAGATAGAAAGAAAGTGGTTTAAACGTTGCTTTAAGGGCACAAAATCCCATCTTAATGTGGAATCAACAAACTATGAAATATAAGATCAACTCATGATTGAATTACTATGAAAATGTTCCATTTAACATAGAAATGCACCAATCAAGGTTTTGCCTCCGGATACCGATTTGGATTTCTTGTTGCATTTAATGAGCAGGAGAAAAAGAATCAAAATGTTCAGTGTGTAAGTTACGAGAGCAAATAAATAGAGAAAATCTGACAACATCAGTCACTGGCTAACTAATTGGTGGAAATCATTAATTCAGTTATAATCCCAAATGCTTGTGCACAGCTTTTTGTGTGTTCCTCAAGCTCAGGGTCTTTTTTTCTCTCTGAGAGCTGAGATGTTCTTCTTGTTGATGTTTCAAAATCACAGTTCTTCTCAGCATTAATAAACCATGAGGCAGGCAGGTCATGAGCCGGTAGATGGATAAAAGTGGAGTTTTCTGGGAGTACTTTCGGATCCCGAGTGCCTCTGTTGGCAAGTTGCAAGCGCAGTGAGCTTCTTTGGCCACTAGGGGGACTCTCACATCACAGCTTCGTTCCCCCACATGGACACAGTTGTTTACAGTGCCACAGGGAGCCAGAAGAAAAAGCATCTCCACAGTATGATGTTGCCACCACCGTGTTTAGCAGTGGGGATGCCGTGTTCAGAGTGATGCGCCTCTGTTGCATGTTTGCCACATGACTTGTGATCTGTGATATTACTATTGCAGTTTGCAGACTATTTTTGTATAGTGCGATTGGGAACAGCAGAATAAATGCAGATAATAAATCTTATTTTGCCCGATTTGTTTTTCACAGGAACAACTTGACACTTGAGGCAGGTTGAATATTTGTAAAGCCTGACTTTGTTACCATCAGACGATTAATCGGTTAATCGATCAGTTTTTAAAATTTGCCACATTCTGCAGATTTTTCATTCAACCACTTAAGCTTTTTCTTATTAGAAAAACATTAAAACAAGTAAATAAATACTTTTGATTCTTTTCTTTTTTTACATAAGAAAATAAACAAACATGCAACAACGTGATTTTTTTTTTAGTGAACACTTGATCATTTTTAACAAAGGATGCTAAAAAAATACTTCTACCATCAACATGTTAAAAGCTGCTCAGCTAAACATCAATACATTGCAGTGATTATCTGTCATTTACTTTTTGCATTAACTTATTAAAGATTGGACAGCAAAAGGTGCTTGAAAAGAGATTTGTTTTACAGAATCAGAACCGGGTAAAGCTAAAATCTGCCACTTGAGGAGTTATTGGTATGACAAATTTACAGACAGAGATGTTTTTTCCATATTAAATGCAAAATTTCTATATTGTTTGTGCAGTTTTGACTTATTTGCTGCTCTAGAGGTGTTATTCTTTCAGTACATTACTGTTTTTAGGGCCTCTGTGCACCTGTTATAGATTAATTGATTGCTAAATTAGTTGAGGATTTTTTTTTCAATAAATTCATTGTGATTAATTCAATTAGTTGCTTCAATCCTACTGAGCCAATGTCACATTTTCTTTGTTCAAAGATTCTGTTTTCTTGGATTCTTGTTTTGTTCTCAGTAATTTGCAGAGTAATTTGCAAAGTGAATTCTTTGTGGAGGTTTTGTCATTTTTGTCTTTAGACGTAATAAATACATCTACAACAGCGGGCTTGCACCAGGGTGTGTGCGTGTGTGAGGGCTGTCCCTCTGGTTATTTGTCTCCGTTGTCAGATTGTTCTTGGGTGAACTTATGAGGAGAAAGGTGTAGATGTTTGTGCAGCTGTTTCCAGTATGAAAGCCTCGCCTGCAGCAAGAGGCGCTGGGATACAGCGAAGATAAATGTGTATGGCTCACTGTGGATCCATAATTCACCCGGGCTGGACGACACACTTGTTCACCAGCCCACCACCACCTCCTGCCGACCTCGACCAGTTTTTGTCAGGAGTATGGTGGAACCAAAACACACAGACGGCCTCCGTATCTGGGGGAACGTTCATGTACCGTGATGAACTGGTCGTCTACCGGAGGTTCAGAGGGCGGTACGCTCCAACTGTCTCGTGGGAGAAACACGGCACTGCCGTCACATGCGCTGCGGAGCGTTTTCAGTCCCTTTCGATCTGCCGATCGTGACAGCAACGTCCCGGGGGTCCAATTATATTCCTGGGACGTCTCCCTGTTCCTGTTTGGGAAAGATTAAGGCGTCAGAGAGAGCTGACAAGGTAGCTGTGGCTCAGATATGTGCCTGTGCTTTGATTAGACCCATGGCAGGGCAATTATTCATCTAATTAATGGACTGATCGTATGTGTTTTTATAAATTATTTTGGGATTAATTAGCATCATATTGATAGACTAATTAACTGCTAGAATAATCAGCACTCTATGCAAACCTTCAGTCTCTGGATTCCCTTTATTTAGTTGCTGCTTGACTGATGAATGAATGAATGAATTAATTAATTAATTACATGATAAACACATAGAGGTAGTTTTAATATTAGTACAGCTGGGTTCTTACACAGTCAAGGAAAGGTTGGATTTCATCCATCCACATTTCATCCATCCATATTTCGTCCGTTCGTCCATTCATCATGGAGTTTTGGCAGAACCTGGAGACATGCTGACACACAGAATGTTTATTGATTGTTCAGCTTTAATTCTTAACTCTCTTTGTCTAAAAAATTAATGTTTAGCATAAAACAGGGAAACTTGTCCAAGTGACATGCTCACATCCTGTGTGTGTGATGGTGTGTCAGGATGTGCAGATCGAGAAGGAGAAGGCGTCCTTCAACATCTCAGGAGGCTGCACCGCTCTAATGGTCGCCTATCTGCAGGGGAAGCTGTACGTCGGCAACGCAGGAGACAGCAGGTGCGACTCGCACCCTCCAACCAACCATGACGAGTTCTAAAGCGCGCCGCGAGCGCTCATGTTTGCTTGCACTTCGCCCAGCCGTGCCTCCGTCCATCCGACTGAACAGAACTTTGTCTGCCTCTCTCCCTCAGAGCGATCGTTGTGCGAGCCGGGGAAGTCGTTCCCATGTCATCGGAGTTCACGCCGGAGTCGGAGAGGCAGCGGCTGCAGTTTCTGGTAAGAAGGAATCAACCCAGGGTACTTTATAGCAAGTACAGAACAAGTTCTCTATCTAAGAAAACCCACCAGAGTCACCGACATACAGCTTTCGCTCCTCCTGGACGAGCATGTAGCGTCAAGAGAGAATAATTTGCATTGTGCTGTGGCCGTCTGTTACAACCAACTGGGAATTTGAGCGAACACACACACACAAAAACACACACTAATCCAAAAGTCAGCTACATTAGCTGAGCAACACAGCTAACTCTGCTGCTTTTCAGACCGAGCTGGTTTGAAAAGCAGCAGAATGAGAGAGTTTATATAGTTAGTCACAGTGAAGGCTTGTCCAATAGTTTTGCCAAGGAGAGTGGGTTAAACACTGAAAGAGTGTGTGTCTCACCAGCGCTAGGCTCTCACGATTGTTTTGGTTGTATTTACCCAGAATGCCATGAGCTATCATCCGCTTCCTGCTTTTTTGATCCGCATCCTGAAATAAGAGCAAAAAAAAAAAAAAAAAAATTAGACTGCAGTAGGAGAATATAGAAGGGTCAGGAAAAGAAAATGGACCGAGCTCTGAACCCTGTGGAACTCCACAAGTAACGCGGAAATCCAAACATTTATCATTTACGTGACCGAAGTGGAATCTGTTGGACAAATAAGATTTGTAGATAACACAGGAAGATCGTAATGTATTGACATATCGATTGTGAGAAAGTTTTTCAGGTAAATGTTTCAATTAGAGTATCTGTTCATCTATTAGTATCTGTTTAGATAAATCATATCTAAAATCTGAGATCTAATCAAACGGATCGATCGGGTACAGCATGAAGGTTCAGATAAAGCTACCGCCTCTGAAAGCTCAACTGAATCAAAACAGTTCAAACAAATCAGATTTTACAGTCACCTCTGATGCGTCCTCACTCACTGAATCATCTTCAATTAGAATCTTTAAAAGTTTTTCCTGTCCCTGGTGCGTGTCTTCCGCTCCCTAAAGCTTTTCTCTCCTCTCGTTTCGAAGGCGTACATGCAGCCACACTTGCTGGGGAACGAGTTCACACACCTGGAGTTCCCACGGCGCGTGCAGAGGAAGGAGGTGGGGAAGAGGATGCTGTACCGGGACTTCACCATGTCGGGATGGTGGGTTTGCTTAAAGACTCGTCGATTTAATGCTTGTTCCTCAGAAGAGCATCCGCCACAACTGGCTTACACTTCGATGAGGACGTGCAGAATTTGAGTACATTTGTTCAAATGTGAGATAAATTCAAATTAGTTTAAACTTATGCTTTTATTTTTCTCAAGTCGGTTCATTTTGTGATCCGTTACTTCATATATAAAATTAGAAGTGGGCAAAGTTTTCTAAGCTGCCCTTCAGAATAAGAAAGACAAGAAAACATCACTTCAAATAATGATCATTTTCTGACCAAAACGCACACGTTTAACCAGCCTGAAGGAGACGGAGCGCGGCGCGGACACTGGTTCATCTGGCCTCCGTCCAGTCAGGAGGACGGGTGGGGGGAAGGTGAAGGCACCCTGGGGTTTCCATAATAGATATTAGATGCTATTTTTGTGCTGTGCCATCTGTGTTTTTTTGGGGGGAGGAAAAAGCCACAGAGATGGACGTAAGGAGCCTAATCTCTGCTTAACGCAGGCAGGAAAAACCTAGAATTAGAATTATTTCCAAGATCTGGTTAAGTTGGAAATGTTTTTATTTCTAGATTGTCTTCCTTCTTTTCTACAGTTCTTCCTTCCATCTTTCCCTTCCTTTCTGCCAGGTCTTACCTTTTTTCTTTCATTTCCTTTTTTGTCATTCCTTCAGTGATTCTTTTTCTTCATTCCTTTTTTCTCTTTTGCTCCTTTTATCCTTCGTTTTCTCCTTCTGTCCTTCCTTCCCCACTTTTTCTTTAGTTTCTTTTTCAGTTACTTTCTTCCTTCTCTTCCCTCCTGTTCTTCTTTTTTTTCATTCCTTCCTTCTTTCCATCTTTTACTTTCCGTCCACATTGCTTTTCTTTATTCCTGTTTTTCTTCTTTAGTCGTTTCTTTTTGCCCGTCCAGTTTTCTCTTCCATCTTGACCTGGGCAGAAATATCTGCAGCGAACTCTCTGTGAACTTTGATACTTTGAGAAACTGAACCGAGTCATTCAGTTTCTGGAAAGAATGAGTAAGAGCTGTTAGTAGGTCGATTGCAAAACATGTTTTGTGAGATGAAGCTGAGATTAAACTTTTTGGATATTGTGCAAAGCAAAAGATGAATATGTAGCTATAAACTTTGTCCACCCTGTTGGGTATAGCGGAGGACTTGTGATGCTGTGGGCCGGCTTCTTTTCCACTTGTGATTCATCCTTACAAGGCCTCTTTTCTGCAATAGAATTGTGTAGTTAGACGCAGTAAAAATGCTTTTACAGTATTTTCAAGGTGAGGAGAGCAGGAAGACAAAACTTCCTTCACCTTCGGGTGCTTTTTTGGAGGAGCGATTTAAAAAAAAAAAAAGAAAAGAAAAAACATCCATAAAAAGTGAGACACAGATGCGAAAATGCAGAGAAACAAAGGATGCGGTGTGTGTTCCCCCTGCAGGAACACACACCGCGGTGGCGGCAGAACGGAGGAGACGACGGGAGCGAGCGGGATTATTTCCGCCGCCTCCTCATCGTCGCTCCCGTTCGGTGGCTCGGCTTCGCCTCGGCGCATGTAGGTCAGCGTTGCCAGGCCCAGAGGTCTCAGCCTGCTTGCCGTCTCCACAGCGCAGACGCTTTGTGATGTATTTTTAATCAGGCTCTTCCCACAACCCAGTTCTTCTGCGGCTTCGCTGCTCAAAATGCAAAATGTCGTGACCAAACAAATTCAGGAACTGATGAGAACCAACATCGCTGACATTAATCAGTCTGGAGAGGTCGACAAAAAGTCATGTTTAGAGCAATTTGGACTCAAAAATTTCGATACATTCATGGGGCGTCAAAATTGAACATATAAACGTCTCATCTGTGAGGTCATAGTGAAACTCTGAGTGCTCACAAGTGGATCCCTAAATATTTACGGGAAATACGGGAGGATACAGGAGCTTAACGTTCGCAGCCAAAACGGGAGACTTGACAGGTATGCGGTATGACGCAGGTGTTGCATGTTGGAGAACATTAGAGAACAAACGGCATCATGGAGACCAAAACAACACAGTAAACGGGAGATGGGGAAAGTTGAGAAGAGGAGATTAAATCAGGCTAAAAAACAATTTATTGGACCGGTTTTGAACACCTCATGAAATGTTGTCCGGTACTCGTTCCTGAGAGTACTGAACAACTCCTGACTGCAAACAGATTTGAAAATTGCTCAGCATCTGAGGGAGAAGAGCTTGAACCATTTTGCAGCGGAGGCAGAAAGTTTCTATCTCTCGGAACGAATAAATCGTATTAATCACGTTGAGTCGATTATTGAAATAATCATCAACTAATTTAGTAACTGATTAATTCGTTAACGCAAAAAAAAAAAAAAAAAAAAAAAATTTGCTCAAAGAAAAACATTACTAGTAGTAATTAAATAGTAGAAGGTGGATTATTATGGATTAATATTCTAATCTATAAATTAACCAGATCAGTTCGGGACGGTATTGATATCAAGTCGAGCAGGAAAAGCTGATTTATTTATTTTTTTTATACGTTGATGTTGGAACGTTAAATCCTTTACACTTGATACAAATGATCAAGTGTAAAGGATTTTAGGCAACATGTTTCTTTCGCATAAAAACAAGTAATTGAATTATTTCATTATTTGCAGTTTTTAGCTTATTTCTAATATTGTATAAAAAGGTTTAGATGAAAAATCCTATCCAGTGTTTAAAAATCCAATTAATCACCAGAACACCGATGGATTAATCAGTCAATAGCTGAACTGATCTAATCTCTCAATGTCCAAAGTCTGGTGTCTTTGAACGCTTCGTGTCATCGACACGTTGTGCGTCGAGTTTGTGCTTCTGAAGTAAACAAGGCACTGTAAGATGGTGCAGTAATCACAATGGAGCACAAGCAGATTTTAACGAGACGTAATCACCGTTCCTCTCTCCCTCCGGCCTGAAGTCGCCCACTGAAGAGACGGTCAGTCCTCCTCCCCACTCAGCCCACCTCCTGGTTAGTCACGCGCTGCTGTGGCTCGGGCTGCCAAACAGCCGTCGAGTGTGAAAACGCTCGGTGTTGTGCTCGGACTCCCCAGCTGTTCGGCAACTTGTGTTGCTGGTTTTGCGCTCGGTGAAGGGATTATCAGGGTTCGTCTCGTAGGACGCGGGTCTCAAATGGGACGCCATCCTCAAAAGCTCTCCAGGGAAGAGCCTGTATGAAACTGGCACGTTTAGGTGGAAACATTTGGTGCTTTTAAAGTAGATACTGTCAGTCTTACGTAACATGTTCTTTTTTTGCTCGGAGCAGACTCATTCTGTTGTGCTCGCCTTGATGGCCTTCGCCGCTCCAAGAACTGCTGAGTGCAGCGTTTTTAGCGCTCGCCTGAGTTGGAAACATATGGCCTCTCTGAGTGAAACCAGCAGTGATGTGAAAACCATCCTGCTCTTGTGTTTCAGAGCAGCTGAAATGCATTCGGTATGGGTTAGGGGGGGATGAGGCTCCGGCATGGTATAGTTTATTTATAACAGCGAGGCCCAAACTTTCCAGCTTCTTTTGACCCAAAAAGTAGGAAAAACCCAGACTCCTGCTCAAACTCCGAGCCAGATAAAAACCAGTACGATGACAACTCGATTATCATCGACATGTTGCTTTTATTATGTGAATGCTGTGAGGCATCTGATTTTTCTGGTGCCTAATTTTTGGACTTTTAGCGTTTTTGTGCTATTTACATTTCTAAAACGTTCTGCTCGTTCAGAACATTCTGGCTCTGACTTTCGGTATTGATATCTGCTACACTCTATGAAACATTAAGCTTTCTGTGATCATTTTTGGCCACCTGGAAATAAATGGAACATCTCATAAATTCTGCCAGAGCTTTAGCTCTTTTACAGCTAAGCTGCTTCCACATACTTTACACCGTGTTCCAAATTGTTATGCAAATTGGATTTAAGTGTCATAAAGATTACATTTTTTTTGTGCTATTAAATTTATAGATGGTATTGTGTGTCAGGGCTCTTTGAATCACTATAATTCATTTCAGAGAGCTGGTTGATTAGTTTGTCTGGTGAGCGCAAAGGAAATCTACTGAAGAAGGATGTTCCACATTATTAAACAGGCCACAGGTTTCAAGCAATATGGGAAAGAGAAAATCATTAGATAATGTAGTGCCGTATGACAAGATGTGAAAACATTAGATATTTAATGAAAACTGAAGCGTTATCATCGTACTGTGAAGAGATTTGTGGCTGATTCAGAACAAAGATGGTTTATACAGCTAAAGGCATAATAAGGAAGGTTTCTGTTAGACAAATTCATCAGATTAAGAGAGCAGCTGTTAAAATGCCCTTACAAAGCAGCAAACAGTTATTTGAAGCTGCTGGCGCCTCCGGTACCTCAAGGTGGAGGATCCTCCAGAGGCTTGTGTTGCATGAACCTATTAACCAGAGCTCACAAGCAGAAACCGTCACAGTGGGTCCAGCCGTACATGAAGATTAATTTTCAAACAGACTTGTTCACTGATGACTGCTGTGCAACCCTGGATGGTCCAGATGGACGCAGTAGTGGCTTGGTGGTGGACGGCCAACCTATTGAGGACTTTTGGAGTTTCCTCAAGCAGAAGATCTGAGGGTGGGATGCAGTTCATATCAAAACAGCAGCTCTGGGAAGGTTTTCTGACATCCTGCAAAGAAATTCCAGCAGAAACTTTCCACAAACTCACAAGTTCAATGGATGCAGGAATTGTGCAGGTGATAGCAAAAAAGGGGTCCTATGTTAACATGTAACTCGGTCTGTTAAGATGTTTTTGATTGAAATGGCTTTTGATTTTAGTACATGTGACCACTTAATGCTGTACATTCAAAGACGTTTGCAGTTCTTTATAATCTATAAAATGTTTAGAAAGTATGCTGTGCATAATAATTTGGAACAGTGCATTTTGAGTTTTTTATTTTTGGTGAGCTTTGTTCAGTAAAATTTGGTTTATACTGTAATAGTTCATGACTTGAAAATTATACTGACCATCATTTGCATTGACCATTTAAGAAAATCTGAGAAAATATCACTTGCAATAATAATATGGAACGCGGTATAAATTAGAAACGGCATTCAAAGTTTCTAATGTAGTTGTGCCCTTTAGCTACTACTGCATGATTCGGATTTTTCATATCTTTTACAGTTTTCTCAACATCCCTCTTCAAGTTTTTGGTCACATTATGTTCATTTTTCAGGAAAAAAAGAAATCGTGGGTTGCTTTGGTTGCTAAGCAATTGAGCCACAGCGATCCCCTCTAGCTTTTTGAGAATCCACAGGGTTCCCAAACAAATGATTCTTACTCACATTTCAGCATGTTCCCTTTGTATTTAATATGTGAAATGGAAAGAATACGTTTTTACCGGCTGATTATCTTTATGTTGTATGAATTTAGCAGATTCTTTTATCTAACGTGACTTAGAAATGGGGTTAACAATACATTGAGCTTAATATCAAAGCTAACATAAAGCTACTTCAAAGACCAGTCAGGTTCTCTCAGGTGACAGGCCCTAGCTTAAGCAGCTTAGCTTAAGCAGTTAGCCGACGTGCTAATGTTATTATTTTAGCTAATATTAACATTTTAGCTAATGTTGGTATTGTTGTACATTTTAACATGCTACGTTTTAGCCAGTTGTTAGTATAAGAAGATGAAGTAATTTTCTTGTGTTACCTAGCAATCCGCCGTTGACGTGTTAGCTAGCATTTAAATTTATTGTAAAGAAGAAAAGGTGGTTATGCTAGTTTCTTATCCACCTTGCCAAAGTGGTGATGCTAGAACTGGAATCAACGCATCCTCAGGCTATAAGCACGCCGCCTGCCGTAAATGATAAGAAATCCATTAACGTGTCGTCTTTCTCTTGCTCAGGGCCTATAAAACCATAGAGGACGATGACCTGAAGTTCCCTCTGATCTACGGCGAGGGGAAGAAGGTAAGCGTTGCTGGGCAGCCACAGTTACTGACAGTTACTTCCACTGCCGTGAAAGCCTCATCTGTAATGAAACCTCTCGGTCTGCCACCGTACGGGGCAGCAGGACTCATTTGTGGGCTTATTTTTCCAACATCAGTTGCCGCCTGACAGGACAGTGTTTATTTACTTGGGAATAATGTAGCTGGAAGAGAGCCAGAGTTGAATGAAAGGACTTTCATGTGTGCTGTCTGCTGCAGAGAAAAACCAATGAAAGTTGAGAAATGTGACTTATGTTTCAGCTGCGTGGCTCTTTGCATGCCTCTTGATCCCTTTGAACTTTTCTGTCAAATCATAGCCAAAAACTTTAATCAATTCTTTTTCGGATTTTATGCCTTAATTCGGAAGTTAAAGGAAAAGAATACATTTTTTTTTCTACAAATCAAAATCTCAAATCTTGCATTCAGTCCTGCTGTGTCAGTGATTTGCAGAACCACCACTTTGTTCCGAAACACCTAAATAAACTCCAACTACTTTATTTTTTTTAATAGACTTATTTAGTAAATGTTGTCAGCCTGCATTTAATTTAATATTACTATAAAAAGTTTTTCTTAGGAAATCTTGGTCAACAGAATGACCCAGGGAATTTAGGTTTATTGGAATATAGCAGTGGTGCTCCCAAGAGGTGGGTAAAAGGGGGCCATAGCCCCAAGGGGAAAAAAGCTTGGCCATGTTAAGTTCATGCAAAGGCATAGAGAGTCATGTTGATCAATCAAGACATAAATATAAAACCCAATATATCTAACAAAATATACATAAATAATTTTTTAAATAATCCTTAGTATTGATGGAAAAGTACTATTTCTGCCGGCAGGTTATTTCACTGTCAATAAGACTTTTCTTGGTTTATTATTATTTTTTTATAATTTGTATAAGCCTAAGATTTTTACTGTTCACCCCTAAGAAGATTTTTGTTGCGGTGCTACTAGAATGCAAACCTTAAATAACGAAAGTATGGAGAAATTTCATTGGTACTTTGGCTCAGAGATTAAAAACGTAGTCATGTGATCAGCGCATTGTTCATTCCCCGTTGGTTCTCCCTTCAGGCTGTGAAGCGAGAACCACAGCCAGTGCAGCATACTTGAGATGTATTGAAAAGGTCAAAGCCAGACGAGACAGATGTGAATTTATTCCTTTAGCCGCTGCTTTGAAGGGCCGTAAAAAATAACCATATGGTATATATTTATATTTGTATTCTCAAAGATGTTGTTTAAAATTTCATACTCCTAAATAATGAACAACCACTGGTGACTTAGTTCCTAACTGTGGGGTCTGTTCTTTGCTTGTCAGATGTGAATAATTTATCCTGACCTTCAAAAACCAGATCCAAAGCTCTGATAATCAGAGCCGAGTTCACCAGTAAAAAGTTTCCTGGAAGGCTGAGCCTTTCTCTGACAGTACAGATGGCTCTGAGGTGTTTTAAGCTGTACATTTTTTTTTCCTCAGAGTGCGGCCGTGAAACGAGGAGATTAAAGAAACGGATCGTGGCCGAGTAACGCATGTCTCTGATCTTTTTGCAGGCGAGAGTGTTGGCGACCATCGGGGTCACAAGAGGCTTCGGGGACCACAACCTGAGAGTTCACGACTCCAACATTTACATCAAGCCCTTTCTGTCCTGCTGCCCAGAGGTATGCCGATTATTTCCACGTCTCTTATCATTTGGAGCGCATTAGCAACCTGCACAGTCAGGTCGATGAATCGCCTCATGGGCTTGTAGCTCCTGCCTCTGACTGTGTAATATAGATGGAATCAACTCACTGGAGGAACATGTTGGATTTAATTAAAATCAAAATGTTCTTTTTTTTTGTAGCCCCAATCCTTTAAATCCTTTAAAAATGAAACTTGTGTCAAGGTAAAATTGTAACCAACAAGTGTCATAATTAAAAGTTTTTTTTATTATGATAATATAATAAATAATAATATTAATACTGTTTATCATGAATTCTTGTTGCTTCATGTATTGGTGCTTTGGCTGTTCTGAGTGTTTGTAAAATTCAACCCTTTTCGCAGGTTTTTGTGCACAATTGATTTTTTTTTTCTTTGTCTAACTTGGATTTACAAGAGAAACAAAACTTTAAGCTTTACGCAGTCTGTTTTACAGTACTGAACTGTACTGAAAAAACAGCGCAGGACTGACAGGATCTGCTTGCATTTGATGAAACAAAGATGCCCAAGGTTACTACGGAGCTAGAGATCAAAAAATGTGTTTATGAAAAAAATAAAAAAACAAAACTTGAATCTGAAAAGTATTTTTGGAACTTTTGTTTGTTAAAAATATTTTTCAATTGCAAACCTTTTTCACTCTGAATTAAAAAAAAAAAAAATTTTAATAAAATCTCTGGCCCCAATTTAGCTCCATAGATACCAATTAAAAAGGCCCCTTTGTATTGAAGAGTGCGCTCTGGTTGACGCTCTCTAACCCTCCCCACAATCCTTTCCCCTCGAAGCAACGGCTGCACATGATTGCATTAGTCACCAAAGTCGTGAACTCTCCCCATCCTCGCTCCGCTGCTGCCGAGTTCAGGCGCAGGTCAAACCTCGTTCATCTGAGACGAGTTGAAACGCTTCAGTGAGAGACATCGTTCTGAGGAATCAGAATAATGTTTTAATTGGCGCTGAAAAACAGTCAGCATAAAGTGCTCAGGTTGACCTTAAATTACTTTTTTAAAATTTGAGCATAAAATTCAATCTGAACCCTGAAGGGAGCATTTTGCTGCCGTATTGAGAAATCCAGGAATTATTGCGTCATCTGTGTTTTGTTCTGGGAAGCCTGACTGAAGTCATGAGGTTTGCTGCGTAACCCAGACAGAGGGCCGTCAGATTTCTTTAATTATCTTCACAGTGGCTGTATGCTGAGCTCTTTTCCCAGCAGCCTCGGCTGCGAGGTCGTCTGTCTGCTGTGACCCTCCCTCTGTGTCAGAGGGATAAAGGTTGTGTGGGCAGAAAGTTTACAGAATTAAAATTCTTATTTTTTTATAAGGCTCCCATTAGTTCCCATAGAGGAATTCATAAACTGAATTGAAAAGTGTTGAGAAGCTGTGCAGCATGCAAAATATGATATTTTCATGCAGTAGGAACCCCCAAAGGTCTTTTAGTTTTTATCATTTAAAAATTGAAAAACACTGAAATTTTAAACCTTTTCCAAAGTGTGGCTCGTGGGCCTTTTTGCAGACCATGAAATTACTTTGTGCAGCCTTCTACAATTTAGAAATTATTTCACTTTTTTTTTTCTTTTGTGGAGGGATTGGAAATGTTCACTCACAAATTAAAATCTTAAAATTGAAAACACAAAAATATTTTTCACTTAACGTGTTAGTAGACTGGAGCACAAACGTCCAGTGATTTTCTTTTTTTTCTTTTTCAAAAGCAACTTTTGTTCATCTTGGCTAAACACAGCAACTGTTTCTGAGGACAAATTGACCTATAAATAATTTTTCATGACTTAAATATGCATTAGTGGACTTTAGAAGCTTTCATTGTTGTTTGCTGGATTGAGCCAAATTCAAGACAATATTTCTATTGGATATAATGTGGGAAGTAAATCCACTCAGATTATGTTACTTCTACGAGAAATAATCCTGAGGGTGTTTACTGTACTTCTATTGAGTTTTATTCTAAAACTGCTCAATCTCCACTCCTGCCTTTCCCCCCTCGTCCGCCTCCAGGTCAGAGTTTACCCCTTATCGCAGTTCGAGCACGGACCAGATGACGTTCTGATTCTGGGAACCGACGGCCTGTGGGACGTCCTCTCTAACCAGGAAGTGGCCGAAGCGGTCACCGGTTTCCTGGCGAACTGCGACCCAGACGACCAGCACAGGCACGTTCTTCCACCCCGACCCGACTCCCTCCCCCGTCCCGCCCCATCCTGTCGTGTCCCGGTGCGAGTGCAGCTGCAGCCAGTCAGGCCTGAACTTCTGCTCACCCCCGTCTCTCCTGACAGAGTTTATCAGATTATGCAAAATTTTTAAAACATTTAGATTCACCATTGGGGGAAAAAAAAAGTGTTTATCTGACGTCTTTTTTGACCATTCCTCTAACCATAGCTTCACCCTTTTAACTTATTTTTTTTAGTTTTCAATGTGATTTTTTTATTCATTTGTTTTGTAAAACAATTGTATTTATCAGGATATCATCTTAGGTGTCAAACTCATTTTCATTTTTGGCCACATCAAGACCATGAATGTCCTTGAAGGGCTGTTTTTCTGGAGAATATTGATTATAAACTAATTAACAAACTGTTAATATTAAATAGACATGTCTGCATGTAGTTACATGAGATTTTGCAATTGTTTTTCGTGATATTTTCTACAATCAGTCATTAATTTTGTGGTGATAATTGCGCTATGGTGGTAGACGGGACTTTTTGTTTCTTGCCGTATCGATCGGATAAGGCTGAGACAGCAGACTAGTAGAAGAAAGAAATACTGCCACCTGCAGGTGGGAGTATGCAGAGTTGGGCATTAACTCAGTTACATTTACTCCAGTAACTTTTTGTCAAATTTGCTCTTCGAGGAGTAGTTTAAGAGTGATTTTTGTTTTTACTTGAGTAATTTAATTACAAGATAGCACTACTCTTCAAGCTTGTTTTAACTAAAACTTCATCAGACACTGTTAAAGTTTCATAAATTTCATATTAATTCTGCAAAAATATTTCTTTTCCTGACTGTTACTATGTTATTTACATGAGCCAATTTAATTTTGGGCTTTAAAATATCAAAAATGTCCACATAACTTTATACTTTGATCCATCCGTTGACATCATTTTTGAATATTAAATGATTGCTGTTTTGATGAGCTACTCAGTACCTGAGTCGCCTTTTAACCAAATACTCTTTTTACCCTTAGCCAAGTAAAAATATGTTGAAGTAGTGCTTCTCCTCTGGGAGTAAGCAGTCAATTAAACTCAATGTTTTTTTACCTTTTTTGTTTAAAATCTGCGATAAACTTGCAATCGTTCATTGGCGCGAAAATGGATTTCTACTGTCACGGGATTGTAAAAAACCGAGACAGATAGATGAAATCTGGAAGTAAACAGATAAAAACCACATTGACGTAATCATATTTAAGCTCACACGTTACCTGGAAGATTCCATCTACGCGTCCTGGAGGGCCGCGTCAGACGCTACGGCGGGCCGGTTCTTGGCCCTCGGGCCTCGAGTTTGACACACGGCGTAACTACGCAGCGCTCCATTAATCACATCTGCTTTGACAGGTACACAATGGCCGCTCAGGACCTGGTCATGAGGGCGCGTGGGGAGCTGAAGGATCGCGGCTGGAGGATATCCAATTACAGATTGGGCTCCGGAGACGACATCTCCGTCTACATCATCCCCCTCATGTACGGGAACAAGCAGAACTAGCAGAGGAACAAGAGACAACCAAAAAGTTTTCCTCTTTTTCGTTTGTTTGTTGTTGTAAAGTCCCGGAAGGATCTGAGCCGTTTCTTCTTCTCTGAACTTGGATTTCTCTTCGTTGTAAAGAAGAAAACGAGAAACCAGACAATGAAAGAAACGGCTGATGACTTGAATCTTTTGGGGTTTTTTTTCTTTCTTAAGTCTCGAGGAAGCCATCTTTAACTCGGACCCTCTGGCGGACGGCGCAGTGACGCGTCTCAGGACCACCGTTACTTCACAGTGCACAATATTTATAAATGTGATGCGTGTAAATACCAGCACAGCGTTTGACAAAACTGGGATTTGTGGAATATTTGTATGATGTACGAGGAGGGAAAAAAAAAAAGGTCTTGGCACTGAAATGGAGAAAAATAAAATGTCAAATCACACAGACTCTGTCAGCCAGGCCTCGGTTAGCGTTCTGGTGAACTAGACTTAGCAGAACTACAATTCCCAGCCCAGGTTCGACTCTAATCAAAAAGGAGCAAAAGGCCTCTTTCTGTTGCACTTTGAGAACTTTCTGTCTTCCTCTTCCTCATTCCTTTGACTAACGGGTGCCTCCGACACGAATCGATTAATGTTTTTGGTTTTTTTTCATAAAGTTCTTCTAAATGACGCTGACAGCTGAGTGGACAATCACCTTCCATGTTGACCATCACTATGTTGTTGTCGGGTCCGGTGGTTCTTCTGCGTTTTTGTTCAGGTTGAGTCTTGTGTGTGCAAGAGGAACTTCAACTAAAGTGCCTTGCAAAAGTATTCACACCCCTTGAACCTTCATGTGTTTTGAAATGTGCAGTCACACAAACTTCAGTGTTTAATGGTGATTTTTTTTTTTGTATGTGTGTCCTAAATCCTCACATATTGGAGTATATGTGAACATACATTTTCACCTCTTGCTACGTATTCCCAATAATACTTAGGTCTGGACTTTGACTAGGCCATGCTAGCTCCAGTCTTAAGTTTTACCTCTGCGTGTTCGTTTTGCCATTGTTGAGCATGATAAATATTTTTTATTTATTTACAGCAAATTGCTGCTGAAGCTAGTCGGTGGCTGCGTAAGGTTTATTTTGCCGAATAGGGAGTAAAACATGTCGGAAAAACACGTTTGATATATTAAGTTTGTGTTTGAAATGTCACCGAAAGTTAAAAAAAAAAAAAAATGTTCAAAGAGTGTGAATAGTACTGTATAGCACCAGTGGCTTTTTTTCCCCCCTCCATATTTTCATTGTATTGTTTATGTGGATCTCGTCTTGGTGTTTAGCCTCTGTGTACGTTGGTGTAAAACGCGGGAACAGTCGATTCATTCAGATGTAAATAAAATCTCCAGCGGACGCTCTTCTGTTGAGGAACCAAAACATGAAGTTTGCCAGATTTTTTAAATCAGTTTTAAAGTTTAAGAAAAAAAAAAAAAAAGGTTCAATGAAGTAAAAAAAAAAAAAGAAAGAAATCTCAATAAAATAAAATAAAATAGTTCTGATTCTTTTCTGTTTTCATAGTAAAATGATACATTGCATCTACATTTGTTTCCCTTCACATATCCATTGCCCAGTATTTAGTTTAATCTTTTTGTTTTCTTGCAGTCTCAACCATAGATAAGAAAGAATGCCATTCTTAAGATCATTTAAATGGTTTCCTTGTGTTTTAGGGCTAACTAATTGCTGTCTCTTTAAATGGACCACACATTGAGTTGGGGGGGATTAAACTGCATCTTTGGTGTGATTTAAGCAGCTCTGGTTACAGAAAATATTAAAAATAAAATATTAAGTGCCCTCCTTCGCTGCAGCAAGAAAGCGTAAGAAAGGCAATAAAAGAGGCTGCAGTCGCTCTGATAGGCTGGTTCGGAGTGTGAATGAAAGTGGATCAGGATAAACGAGGCCTTGAAAGGACGGTTAAAGGTTTCACACCGTCAGCCATAGAAAAACACAAATATGATATTCCAGGAAGAACAGAATGAGACGCTATTTTTGTGGAAGAGCAAAAATATATTAGAAACCGCCGGGTTTTTTTTTAAGTTTTCCCCCCACATTTTGTAATTTTAGAACCACAGACGTCTTGTCACGTTTCATATGGATTTGAACAAATAAAGTGGCTCATAATCAAATGACGGCGGTGCAGAAAAATAAAATAGCGAAAGGAAATGTGGCGAGTCACCAAACGGAGCGAGAACTCACCTGTAACAAAACCAGATGAGTTGATGTTGGACAGGAACCTGTTTGGGTCTGTTGTCATTTGGGTTCGTGTTCGCCCCCCCCTCACTGAACTCTCACACGTTCCCAGCTTCTCTGCAGGAGCGCCGAGGACCATCTGGTCCCGTCAGAACCAGCGCCACATCCGCCCGCAGTCAGACCAGCACTGATCTGGCACTCCACTCCTACTCTCTACGTGTGTGTGTGTGTGGTCCAGATTGGATGACGGCAGCGATGACACAGTCATTGCTGTGGGTGGCTTGTTTTTTTCCAAGGTCACAGCACTCCCACCCCACCCATCTGAAGTGAGATGGAGAGTGGAGGAGCGGTGGAGGGCCCCCGCAGTGAGACGCTGATCAATTTTAGGTGGAGAAGAGAAGCAATACCTCTTTGCGTCTTTTTTTTTTATCTCGTTTTTCACCCCAGGATTACGTTTTTATTTTTTTTTTTTTACCCCTGACTAAAGTAAGGGAATCTGCAGCCGCCTGTGTGTGAGCGAACCTGGTGATAGAGAGGGCATGGTAGTAACCCAGGGTGCCAAGGTTTTTGGGGCGTCAGTTTTTTTAACCAGTAAATAGTTTGCAAGCAAACTGTTATCAACTTAGGTGTTTTGAAATTGTTGGATTTTATTAATATAATATTAAATCAATGGAATTGGAAGATTATAAATTCCTAGTCCATCATATACCATAACGCATTGATTCGTACCCACCAACGTGTTGATTGACTTTTCTGTGATTTGTATGTGTAAAATATGTTTTTGGCTCCAGCCCCAGGGCCCACATCCTTCTACATCCGGCCCTGGACATGATGGGCGTGGGCTGGCGGTGGTCCGCCTCCGTCAACAGGCACAATTTCCAATTTGCAAGTTCCTTGCAAAAGTATTCACATCCCTCCGACTTCGACCCACAAACTCCAGTGTATTTTATTTATTTTAAGTGACGGTGTAGAACAGATAAACGCAGAATCGTTGAAGTGGAAGGAAACTGAGGTGTCACTTTCAAAACTGTTTCACAATCAGGAACGTGTAGCTCTCATCCGAGAATCGGTGAACATCCTAATTTATTCACATTTACCAAGGCTATTCCTGAAAGATTTGCTTCTTTGTAGGAAACTACACTAAGCAATCTAAATTAAAAATGTGACTGAAAAGCCAATTTTATAAATTTATCACAAACTGAAACATTATGCAGACTAATTACACAATAATTATTTTTGTATTTGTGTTAAGGTGATTTTTTCACTTATATCTAATGAAAACATGACATTTAAAAATACATCGGACCAGCAAAAAAAAAAAAAATTCAAAAACATAAATTTGAACTTATTGAAGTGTTTATCTGCTAAAGGGTTCCTTTCAATCTGAGCCTCATCAGTGTGCATATATTCTACTTTCATGAATATGAATGCGTTTTATTTAGTCATGATAAAGGAGGCCTCATATAAAAACACACCCTTTATTTTTTGAGTTAGTTGCTGAAAAACATTCCCCCTGTGTTAATCTAAGTAAAACACACGATGTCTCTTATTGCCACACACAGATATGTGTGATTTATGTGCAGCACGGTTTAGGTGCAGCTCGTTGATCCGTTGGCTGCATCTCTCTGCAGCTGGACTATGACACCCACACCCACAGCGCCTGCATTACTCACATGACAGGAACCTGTTGGAGCTTTACGCAACATCACTAACATCATCCAGTCTGGTCCTTATACCGGGGAGCTGCAATCATGAACAAGAAAAGCAGAAAACGTGGCTCCAGCTTGCAGCAGGCATGAGATCCTTACAGTAGGATTTATTTGCAGTTTCAGCACAGAGAGGCTGGTGGGCCCAGAGAGGAGAGCGGAGCCCCTCCTGGGATGAACACAGCCATCATATCAAGTGTGAACTCATAAATATTTCACAGTTGCTCCTCTCAGAAGGTCAAAGCAGGAGTCATTCTTCCTCTGCCAGGGTCCTTTTACTCAAGAAAGCAGGGCCCCCCCTTTCCAGGAATCATCGACCCAGGCTTCCAGCCAATCAAAGCTCCTCACACGTCCCGCTCCCCACCCCCGTCCGCGGACCAATGAGCGGCTGGATGCTGCTGGGCAGCGCAGGGAGGGTCCCAGAGGTTAACAGCGGAGCCGCTTCCTGCTCCACTGAGGGGGGATAGGTGGGGTCAGGTCACTTCACTGGAGCTGTTTGGGGGGGGGGGTTTGGGTGGAGGGGATTCAGGGAGATCCACCGAGGCAAGACGGGCTCAGAGCTGAGTGGATTTAGTGGCTGATGCCCTCACGGTGACGGCATGCAGCAGCGCTGACAACAAAGGACACCCGGGGAGAGCAGATGTATTGTGGGACACCTCAGTGGTAAGCGCGAGCCACGTCACTGCTCTCCACATAGCAACAGCGCTGCTGACCTACATGCCTCGTTCCCACACCGTGCAGCCGCCGCGCGTGGGGCTGGAAACCAAACACTCCCACCATCATATCACATTTAATACAGTTAGAGAAAACACTTCAGTTTACACAAGAAATATGAAAAACTACATAAGAGGGATTTTTTTTCGTACTTTTTTTTTTAATTATTAAACACGTGACAGCGAGAAACGCGACACAGTTATGAGATTAAGAAAAACACAAACAGTTAAATTCCTTATTTTCACACACATTAAACCCCCAGTGAGTTTCAGCGGGGCGTGTTACCTGGGAGACCCGCAGACCGCGCGGCACGACGCGGGGACTTTCTGTCCGAGGTTCGGCCGAAGCGCAGGCGCCAGCACTGGCAAGGCAGTAGCTTGCGCAGTCATCTCCATAGCGGGCAGTGTCTCAACCCAACCAACAGCACAAACTACTACCTCAGCCAGTAACGAGGCCTGAAGGCGGTCAAAAACCAGGACGCCGTAAAAACGTTGAGAAATAATAATAATAATAATAAAAAAAGTCGAGGAGTGTCGAAAATGCCTTGCAGTCGAAGATATCCGTGCAGTCCTGCTTCTGTCCTCTGCTGAGCCGCTCACTTGAACTGGGAGGGAAACCCCGCCCAGTCAGACCTGCCCTCATCCTCCTCCTCGGCTCACTTCCCCTCATGTGACCTGTCGATGGGAGACAGAGCCTCGGCTCCCGGAGGTCAGAGGAGGCCATAAAGCTGCAGAGCTCTTCAAAATGCATGTTAATGCCCCACACTTGTGTGGAGAAAAGGGGATCACCACGCCAACTGTACTGCACTGTACTGTTAGATGTTCAGTGCATTGGTTTAAATTAAACACCTAAAAAGATTAATGCAGTCTATCTTGTCATAGGAGCTACCCGAACCCTAAATGACAAACCAATAGTTGTCAATTGACGTTTCTCATCTGTTCTTGCACATCTTTAGATCAGCGCGTTTGGTTTTAAAATCTTTTCGTGTCTGACAAGTTTGTATTCAAGTGGTTCCTTGATTTTGCAACTCCTTCTCACAAAAAATGTGGTTACACCAAAGCTACTTCGCAATCTAATTGGATAATGTTGTTTTCACATAGTACCATGTTGGTTTGGATGCCTTAATTTAAATCACCATAAAAATAAAAAAAATAAAAAAACCTTCATACCCACATGCCCCCGATGACATCACCCGATTAAGGTCCTCCGATATTGTAATCGTACGGTTTCTTCTTCTTTTTATTATGTTTCCGCTTTCTGGAGGCTTTATCATATTCAAAAACTCTCCAAAGTTGGCGGATGTGTCAAGTCTCCGTGAAAATTTTAAGGTCGTTGCAAAAATTGCAACAGAAACAGCTCAACAGCGCCACCTGGCAACTTTCAAAATAACATCCGCATTGACCTTACATTATCGTAGACATTAAATTTGGTACACTTGTAGACACAGAAAATTCAATTGACGTCATAGTGCAGGTCAAACAGGAAGTTGGCCATTTTGGATTGAAAGATCACATATATATATACACATACATACATATATATATATATATATACATATATATATACATATATACATATATATAACATTAGTATTTATTTATATATAGAAGAAGTTTCCCTGAGCATGCCTTGTAATGAAGCAGACAGCTGATTGGAGAAATGTCCTGTTTATTTTACAGTCATGTACATCTCTTTTCAGATGGCTGGCTGAAGGTGACATGGAATGTTAAAAGATTTGGGGAAGTTTTTTTTTTTTTTCTTTTTATTTGCATAAAATTTTGAAAGAACTTCATTGCTGCAAATGGTGAAAAAAAAAGATTAAATCTGGGTTTTTCATTTGTACAATCAGTTCCTGACTTTCTTTTCCTTAAGAACATAATCGCTGTACATCAATGCGGCGTCTTCGGAAGAATGAAACAAACCAAACCCAAGAGCAACACTGCAACGTTCTCTTTTTATTTCTGTAGTCGATAGGCAACGGCCTTCAGCCTGAAGGTGAATGGAGGCGGAGGGGTTTAAGTGTCATTAGCTCGTATGAAAAGCACACAATGATGCATATTAAGTCTGGAGTCGTCCGGCCTTCTCTGTGGGGGGGCTGCTTCGCGTCGTCGTAAATGGAGTTCATGTCCAAGCACTTGTGAAGCACCCCGGGATAAGAATCCAGATTCAAGATTTCTTCATTATTATAAAAACACGGAGTGTAAGAGCAAGTCCGGTCAGGACTCTCCGTTCTGGACTTTGGAGACGGGAGGCTGCATAAAGTCTTTAAAGGGCCCCAGGGCCTCCTTCAGGGCTGCGCTCACCTCTGACGAAGAGCAGGTAATGCACTCTACTAGCGTGGGATACAGAGCGATCACCTGAGCCCACGTGTTGCCATCCACTGCATGAAGGGAAAAAGAAGAAAAAAGATTAATAAGCAGAAAGTGGAGGGATTTCTTCAGGCACGGTGAGGAACATACCGTTTTCTGGCTGAGTCTTTTTAAGCGAGTCCATCAAAGTGCTTATTGCTTTCAAAACGAAGATAATCTCCGTCACTTGCTGCCTGAAAATCATCAGAAAGAGGGAAAAGAAAATCACAACCCAGAGTTTGTGATTGGTTGCATTTCCACCACAAATGTTGCAAAACTTTGTCGACATTCCAACAATTTCGTAATTGCAGTGTGTCTATTAAATGAAAAACATCATTTTTACCAATTTTCGAAACGGTAAGTCAATAAAAACATGCTGCACTCTCATCCTTCTACCACTTCCTGGCATCTTCTTTGTCTTTTTCACAAGTTGTAATTGCAGATTTGCCAAATTTAAACATCCAAAAAAAACCATCTCGTTCTAGCGGAAAAAACGTTTTAGCAAAAAACATTTTCTTTAAAATAGGCGCATCTCCATTAAGCAAATTTATTTTTGTACTTCTGATTTGCGCAATTTTATGGTCGATGGAAACGTGGCGGCTGTGACAAAGCGTACGGATATACCTCGGTAACGGACAGCGTCCGCTCAATCGCTCGTCCTCCACGTAGCGCCGGAGGACGTCCTGGGCCCTCTTGAGGAGCACGGAGAGCGCCATTCGAGAGATGTAGCCCTCCTGAGGGGTGGACACCTTGTTGCTGAAGGAAAACTGGAGCAGCGTCTCGAAGCACACCTTCGAAAACTCTTCCCGCATCCGCACATCTATCTCAGCCTCTGTGGAAAGAAGAAACACATTAGTATCTATAAAGTTAAACCGACCGCTAACCTTCTGCGACAGCGGTCGCTGCTTCCACAAAGAACTCTAGTTCGTTTGTCTAGAAAGTCTGGTTTGTTTGGGGAGGTGTGAACGCACGACTGAACTCTGACGCAGGCTAAAAAAGCAAACGCTAGTCCACATTAAAAGCGAGGTCTTGGTTTGATTCAAGTGAACTCTAGTGTGGTTCGAATGCATATCTGAACACCTAGCAGACCGGAGACCACTCCAAAAGTAGGAAGTGCAGGGCATTCTGGGTAAATACAACCAATCCAATACGCAAGTTTAGCGCTAGCGGGAGAAATGCCCTGTGGTCTTTTACCAAAGACAAAAGAGAAATGCTACACCAGCTAAACTCCGACACCTGTCCATTGTTGTTTACATAATTTAGGTTTTTGTGTCGTTTCCTTCAGCACCTCTTGATGCCTCCGGTTTTTGAAAGTGCTTGGTTCATTTTACACAGTGCAGCGTGAAACCGAATCTCACCAGCTGAAAATGTAATAAATGTTGCAATTTTGGTCCCCAAACAAACAGAGTCCACAGGAACTACCAGGTGTGAAAACAGCCTTAATGTTACCTGTGAACGAGGGAGCTTGGGAGTGAATGGACCCCTTATTGAGCATCGTCATGATCTGACCAACGAAGTCTTTGGGGATGAAATTGGCAAATGGTAAAATCTCTGTGCTGATCAACTGGACCACCTGAAAGGAAGGAGACCATCACGACATAAGAGGATGGGGGCAAAAAAAAAGAAGCAAAACCGTTTCTGATATACGTCTCTGAACGCTCGAACGGACAAAATACCTCAACATCGATCGATTCGTTCTGCTGAAACTCCTGAATGGACAGATTGTCAGGGGGGGAGCTGAAGAAAAAAAAAAAAGTTAGCACCCCACGAGAGCATTCTGCAACCGGCCGCACGCGTCAACGAGGTTTGTGGGGAAAACGTACCTTTTGGTGAAAAGAAAGTCTTCAAAGGCGTTGGCCAACTCCGGCCACATGGTGTCGAACTTCCCAGACGAGGCATGTTGGCGCGCAACAGGCAACCCGATGGACAGCACCTTGAGCAGAGACGACACGGCGAGCTTCCAGGTGCTCTCCGACGGACATGCGTACTTCAAACCCAGCGGCATTCTTAAAGTCTTGAAAAGGAGAAAACAAAAAGTGCACTTTTAATCTTATGAACATTATTTGAAGAGCGATTATAAGGAAATGTTTAAAACGTCCTTATCCGTTGCTCTGCTGCGTTTGTTCTGACGTTTGTCTTTTTTTTTTGTTTTTGGTTGGTTGGTTTCTGGATGCTGTGCAACTGGCAGGATTTTTGCTCTTACGTTTCAACTTGCAGATAGTTGACTATGATGCGTAACCATGGGAACAAGGTATTTTTATTTATTTGCAACTGGGAGCAGCAGCTGATTAGCATCTCAAAAGCATGTAGGATGTGAAAACAAGGACCGTTTAATTATTTACTCATCCATGTTTAGTTTTGCATGAAACAAAATCAACAAAGAGGACAAGAAAAAAAAACAGACTTAGTGACTTCATTAAATCACCAAACTTCAAGAAAATGACAGACAAAATGGCAATGAATGAAAACTGCCTGTGAAAAACAATTTTATGCACAAATGACTTGTAGAGTCATTTGTGCAAATATTCAACATAATAATCATAAAAGAAAGGTGTACTATAAAGCTAAATGGCAAAGGCAAACATGATGAAAACATTCAAGTCAGAGCTTGTAAAACTCTCTATGGATTTTATGAATAAATTTCTTTGACTATATGCTTAACATTCACATTTTGGCTCAGATTTATTTAGCATAAATACCTTGATGATATTCTGCAGAACCTTCTCGTTGATGACAGCTTTGTGGCACGCTGTTTTATGGTAAAGGTCCACCACCACCTCCAAGGAGCGCTCAGCAAAGGGCACGTAGTTTAAGGCAACCCACTCTGCCTGTGGAGGCAAAAAAAACAACCATTTTACATTAACCTGAAAATCTAAAATCAGAAAGAAAACATTCCCTCTTCAAAATCTGGCAACACTGAAAGCGTGATTTAAAGGCACACTTTAAGCAGGAAGGAGGAAACTTTACTGCTGCTATTAGATAGATCGCTATTAGTTTTGCCCCATGATGTTAGAGTCAAATCATCAAAGTGTGCCTTTAAGAAACAAAAAAAATTAAAAATAAATAAATAAATAAAAAAATCACCAAAAATCACAAAGTCAACTGAAAAATGAACTCCATACGAACGGTGCACACAGAGGCGCAACCACCAGTTAGTGGCAGGCAGAGAGGGGTGGAGAAGGTGGAGGAGGGGCAGCATGGAGTGAGTGTGAGACGCAGATGAGGCACGAGAGAAAACACAGTGCGGGCAGATTCCTGGTCTGCCGCAGAGGGGAGCTCATCACCGATCAGCTTAGTGCCACTATAGATGAGGGAGGGGCGGGGTGAAGGAGGGTGGGGGGCTTGAGGCAGATAAAGAAACTCACCGGTGCAAACAGCTGGATCTAAAATTGGTTATCCGCGGTGAGCGGGTCCGAGAAACAGAATGAGAAAAAGACTGAAATTAACCAGCTGCTTTGAAGCAGAGGAGCTGACTTTGAAGAAAATAATGATTTTTGTTTTTTTTTTTCCAGTGGGGGCAGAATAAGTCATGAATATTGGAGCCAATCAGACAAAATAACGTCCAATGTCTTTTCAAAACTTTGCTGCTTTACAACTAAAACCGTCAAAAGTTATGTAGTTCGAATTTTATGTGAGAGCAAAATATTTCAGTCTAGACTTTGTGTATTTTTGTTTGAAACCCTTAATTTATTTCTGAGGGTCAAAATAAATAACATTAGGCATCAGGCATCACACAACCCTGCAAGAATAAGCTGGTATGGACCATAGACATGAATACGTAGACGCCTCATTGAGCGCCGAGTCCTGCGTTATGTCACCGCCATCTTGTATGTGGCAAATCGGAGCTCCCCAAGTCATGTACTGTGTGGACTTGTTTCAACAGTTTTACAATACAAACTGGATTAATTGGCATTACCTTTCACAGGTGAGGATGGAAGGGCAGAATTACTTGACTTTGACTAGCTTCTAAACAACCCAGAAATATTTCCTATGTAGCTAAATTGGCCCGAAGTAACCACTGATTGTTAGCATAGCTAACGTTTTTATACTGTTTTAATGAGAGAGAGCTGATGAGAAACCGCTGTTAGAGGGGAAGTGCATGAAGAAGGTCAATGGGGATCAGACCTGGAGCTGCTGCTCTTCTGTTTCACAGCTCAGCTTCACAATACCGGTATTTAGCTATGCTATAAAGATGCTACGAGTCGGAGCCCCAACATGCTAAAACTGTCTTTTTTCTGAATGTGAAGGAAAAACATTTTCTATTACACTTTTGGATAATTTCTCTTTTATCCTGGGCTTTAGCCTGTGTACCAGGATGTCTCAGAAGTCATTGGAGTTCTTCCCAGTGTTCCCAGTATTATAAATAAATGTGTTTTATTCTTTCACTTTTTGTGTATTTTTAAATGTCAATCTGAGATATTAGTGTGTTAATATAGCTTAAGTAATGAAATAAAAATAATTTACTCTGTTAGAATTATTTTCACTCTTTGCTGTCAATAGCGGAGTTGACATCATACTGTAATAAATATATTTTTTCTGGAAAAAAGTAAGAAAAATATGCAGTTTAATGTTTGACAATGACTGATTTATCAAAGTATTGTCAAGTGACAATGACTTTGATAAATCAGTCATTTATAAATAAGATTTTATTTTTTATTGTCTTGAAATGTTAAATGTACATTAAATTATGGAATCATGTAAATATGTTCTTTAATAAAACACTGTAAAAGTGTGTCTGTTCATCAATGTCAATATAAAAACTGTCAGAATCATTTCTATCAAATAAAAACATTGTGATCTTTATTCAGAAATCCCCCAAAAACAATTAAATAATCACATCAAAAGTTAGAAACTGTGTCTTTAATCATTTATTTGATTAAAGATAAATGACAATATATTAGTGTGTGTGAGGAAAATGTGTCAGTGACAGCTTAAAATACATTAACTTAAAATACTTAGTAGAACTTTCTGAAGTTCGGTCCATTTACTTGTATAAGCTTACTGGCAGATAGGCCACCTTCAATATGGCGGACGCTGTGACGAATCGCAGCAACGGGCCGACCCGCTCTATGAGGCGTCTACGTAGTCATGTCTATGAGTATGGACGATCTCACTGTACATAAGTTTACCCTTCTGTTCACATATAACCATAACTGTCAAAAGTGTAAACATAAAAATAAAAAGTCCTTCAGTTTGTTTACACATCACTGCTGGAGCAAACAAAGTCTGATACTTTACACACAAATGGAATCAAAAGTCAAATCTGTGGCACCAGCAGAGCATTCTGGGATTTGTAGTATTAGCAGCGCGTCTGCCATCTGCTGGCTGGCTGGTAGAATATATTTAAATAACAGGTCAAATCTGGCCTCAGTTTGACAACTATAATCTAAACCATTCAGTGCAGCTCTGCCTGCTTGCTTGTTTATTTGCTCTTTGTGTGTGTGTGTGTGTGTGTGCGTGTGTTTGAGTGTGTAAAAATGCGAAAACCACATTATGCACTGCTTTGTGTTACTTAATCACACAGAATCCATGAAGGATTTGATCTTAGTAGGACAAAATGTCAAAAAGATAATGGTGATGTAAATACTTTTGCAGAACATAAGGTTGGCTGTAGAGTTAGACATCTGAACATCTTTTATCAACATCCAAATTAAATCCAATCTGGATTAGAATTCAGAAACTGGCAGTAGAGCAAAGCCCCAAGTTTTGGGGCAGCCCACACAAAAAAAGAAGCTTTTTTTATGGTATTGTGCATGTAATTAAACTCTCTGGCTCCTCTCAGATGTGGTGCTTTTTGAGTACTGTTGGATTTAAAAAACGTTAACACTCACATATATGAAAAATGATGACATCATAGCATATCTTTCTGGGGCCAACGTGAAGCCATCTGCCAAATGTTTCAAATCAGCCATCCATCAATTAAACATCCTAAGGTGTAGATGTAGCTTTCAAACATCTCTTAATTGCATGAGTAAAAGATTTTATTTATTTTTGGGGAGGATTGGTCACCTGAATTGGCTCCAAACCGGAGCCTTTATTCTTTTCAACCCGGTCGTGAATCCGGTGGATAACACACAGCACATTATCTTCTGCAAGCATTTTTCTCGACATATTGTTTGGGTTTTAAATCACATCATTCTGTGCAGATAATGCGCAGCGTCCCTCAGGTCTGAGAACTTGTTGACTGAAGGAATTGTTGTTTCCCAGCGTGCAAACAAAGATGATGTAATTAGATGTTTTGTAACTACTGCAATCTCTCTCACAACGATTCAAAGACTAAAGAAAAGTGGTAACACATACTAAACTATGTGCATGATGGGACCCAAATCTATGCAGCAGGGAGGAATTTTCAGAAAGAAATAGCTTACAGCTTCTGAAAAATACTCCATAAGCATGCGAGAAATAGTTTGATTGGATAGGAGGTTGGATTATATTCAGCCTCCTTTGATGTAACAAAAACAAAAAACCTAGAACAACTGCATGGTGAGTCGGAGGTCGTACCTGGTTGTATTTAGCGTTGGCCACGTGTTTGGTTTCCACCCGGCCGTACTGAGGAGGCTTGCAGGAAAACTCCACGAAAAGTAGCAGCTGCTCAAAGATGGCCGGGTACATGACCTGCAGGTTCTCAGGGCCCACACAGATGGCCTGCAGCAGGGAGGGGAGAGAGGAACAAACACCGCTGACATTCACCGCAGGACTGCATATTAGATGATGCAAACAAACAATCTGAAAACCTGTCCTGCTGAAACCGTTTCTAGCATTACTTTTTTGACTCAGAGAGCTTTTAACTGTTTTTTTTCTTTTAATCCTTGATTGTGAGGCAAAAAGAAATCATATAATAATTAGGGTTGCACAATTTACAATACTGCAGTAACAATGGCCTGCTTGGATTCAATTAGCAATGCACTGATGGGAACATTTTCAGCCAATATCACTATCCAATTACTGTTATAGTTGATAACTGATATTTGCTGATATGATCAATAATTGTATAGCCAATTTGAAACACCCCCCCCCATAGAAAAACACAACTACACAGCTTCTATTGCCCCTCTAATTCAGTTAAACACCCACAAAATCATTGAATCGTTGATTGGATGTCCAAACAAAAACAACATGGTCGACTCCAGTGGCGACCACAATTGGGGGCATAGGGGGGGCCATGGCTCCCTCATAAAAAAATAGTGGCCATATTGAGTTATCTTTTTCCATGTGGACATAAATGTACAACAAAATAAATAAGCAAAATTATACATTTTATTCACAAATTCTGCATTTTTCTGAGTATTTTTAGTGTTTCTGAGTATTTTTAGTGTTTTTGATACACATTGAATTCCCTACATGTCCAAACCAGATGTACATGTTTAGTATGGGGTGGGTATTTATCATTTATTGTGAAAAATTTCTTATAAGAATTATTTTTGATTTATCATAAATTTCAGTTCTTGATGGTAGATTAAAAAAAAAAAAGTAAAAATTGACAGTAAAATCAGAAATGTTATTTTTACTATTTTCTGCACTGTTTGTTCCACAAAAGCATCAATATTATGATTTAATGCACTTACTGTGTGCAGTATTTATAAATCAGACTTTTTTAAGTAAGTGCCTCTGTAAATCGGAATAATTGTCAAGAATTATACTTGTGTTTGTCGCACTATGAATGCTGTGCCTGCAGTCACAACCGGTTACCTGCAAAATATGTAATAAGTAGGGGTTTTTTAAAAATCACAATCTCTAGTGTTTTCACAATAGCACCACAAAATGTCGCGATAAAGTTAGAAATCCATATTCCCCACCACTGAGGTTTAGCAGCAGCAATGCAAAGTGTCACGGTGACCTTTTCATGAAAGAACAGAAAGATTCAAGAAAATTTCGCCGCGTCCCGGCCGCGTGCCGCCCTACCTTCTGCAACACATCCAGAGCGGTAAGCACGGCTTCCTGCAGGCTAGTGAGCGTGGCCTCTGTGTAGGAAGGCAGGATGAAAGGCGAGGCGTCGCTGCTAATAGGCACAGACACGGCGCCGTGGAGGATCACCCCCAGCTTCTTCAGGTCGTCCATGCTGAAGTTAGCTTTGATGTGCTGGTAGAGCGCCGGGAAAATCTGGATCAGTGCCGTGAGGAAGGGCTGGCTCGGGATGAAGGCCAGCTTCTCGGCCGGGCCGCTGGGGGGCCTCGTACTCTCTGTTCCCGCTCGGTACCATGTGTTCCACGCGGACCACCACAGCGTCGAGTCCTCCAGCGCGGACTCCTCCCCCGGCGGCGGCGCCTGCAGCTCAGCGCCGTTGTACCTCGTCAGCCTCTCGACCAGTGAGTCTGAGCGCACAAGGGGTCTGCCAGGGCCGGAGGCGGAGAGCGGGTCGATCAGGACCGGGGGCACGCCCATGGCGGCGAGCGCGTCCCCTGCTTTGTCCGAGTCTTTGACCGGCGTGACAATCTGCAGGATTTCTTGGAAGCTCTTGAGAGCGGCTAGCGAGACCTCGTTGTTTTTACTGAGGGCTGCCGATTGGATGTGGTTCAACAAAACCTCCCAGGCCTCGAAGAAATCCCCTACAGAAGCACGGAGAGACGGTCAGAACCAACAGGAAGTGGCTGTAATTAGCAGGGTTTAACGATCCGATATCAGCCATAGAAAAGTGTATCGGACAATATCGGCCTGCATCTGAAATCTCTGATAGAAGCACTCCGCTCCAGCATTTCTATCCAGCACACAGACCCAGTGGTTAACAATAAATAGGTCACTTATTCTAAAACTATTGTTCTCTGTTAAAGTAACATCACTAGATTTCTAATGTTTCACTCTACAAAATAAGTAATACAAAATGTCTGATCTGTGTTGATATCGTATCGAGTCAATATTGACATCAGTCGATATCGGTATCATATCAGAAGTGAAAAAGTTATATCAAGACACCTCTGAAGATTACCGATGCTTCCATATGAGGATTTTGCGAAACGCATTGCATCTGTTTCAGGCTAACCTAGTTGCTGGAGGAGATACCGCCTTGTGTTGAAAATGCGAGCCACCCCGGCTAGCGTCAGCACCCACGTCTCTGCCCACTGCTTTTCGGCAGTGTCACGAGAGTGGTGGATGAGGATGTTCCCGCCCCCAGACTCAATCTTCTCCTTGTCCGCGGTGGTGGATGACGTCCTCACACAGTCCAGTAGCTGGAACAAAACCTAAAATACCAAAGAAAGATGTTAAGAGGAGGCAATCAAAGGAAATAAAAAAAACAAAAACACACACCGCTTAGCCTGGCGGGGACACATAAAGCCTGGTGGCCCGCCAGGCTTATAATACAATGGCGGAAACCCTGCTGCATGTTACCTTCCAGACCACGATGTGCCACGTCGGCTGCTGCAGCAGCGTCCCGTGGGCGGCGATGGTGGAGAACAACGTCTGGCCTGCACTTTTGCGTACGGCGGGCCGCGGGTCGACGCACAGCTCGCCCAGCTTGGCATACAAACACAACCACAGGCAGTCGAAGGGAGGGGCAGGGTGGAACGGCCTGTTCAGCGTCTCGCCCTTCTCCAGCGCCTGCTTCTGCAGCGCCTCCTCCTCTCTCTCCAGCTCCTGGGTGATGGCCTCCCCTCTTTGGAAGAAATAGTCAGAAATGTTCCACTGTGGATGAAAATGGAACGGAGGACAAAAACAGGGATTTATCTCCTCATCATGACGCGAGCAAGTGCATCGTTCACTGAACGTGGCTGTGGGAAATGACGAGTGAAAGTTCACCAGCAGGCCGATGGAAGTAAGGCTGATGTTCAGCTCCTGGTTCTGAAGGCCGAAGCTGCCAGCCACATCCACCACAATCTGGAGGCACGTGCAAGGCATCGTGGGGAGGAAGTCAGTCACCACCAACTGCAGGCACTGGAAGGCTGTTCGGATCAACGATTCACTGAGAAAAGAACAGGAATCAAAGGTGAGTCTCAGTAAAACGCCAGCAGCCAACCGCCACCGCCGCGTCTGCTGCTCTTACCCTTGATCGTTGCGGATAGCTCCGATGACGCCCAACACAAGGGGCCAGCCGGGGCCGAGGCTGTCGCCCTGACTCTGCAAGATCTGAAGGACGCACTCCAGCTGTTTCTGCCGAATGTCGGCGTGTAACACGTTGGACAGCTCCTTCAGGGGGTTCAGCAGCAGCAGCTGCAGCCGCTTTGGGAAGAGGAAGAACATGACTAAGGATGAAACGATTAACCGGATTAATCACCATTAATTCATTATTCAAATAATCATGTACAAAACCCCCACAAATTATGAAAAATCCACAAAAATGGGCAGAAACGTCTTACAGAATCAGCCTAAAATATAACTACACTATATAGCTATGACGCTGAAATGCACCCATACACATCGACTACTATTATTAATATGTTTCTCTCTGAGTTTTACAGCTCTATTCCTTTGCACAGTTGTTCTGTCCTGCCTTGATGGTATTGCCTGTATCTGCTTCAGCGAGGTAAAGGTCACCAAGTCTCATAGCACAAGATGAGGGTGGCATTTCTTATCTCGCGTCCTTGCAATTGGCAGACGCGTGTTCGTCATGGTTACTATGTGACAGCGGAGACTTTCTAAATGTCAGCATCACAAACAGCCAATTTGAAGGACAAAAGCAGAAAACATTGCATTCGTACAGTCTAGGAAAATTTTTGTTTTTTTGTTTCTCCACAAAGTCTTACATTATTTAGTATAAAAACTTAAAAAGAAGAAGAAAAAGAGCGTTTTTTTTTGTTTTTTTTTGAGTGTGTGATCAAGCCTACCTGATTTTGGGCGAGCGGAGGGTCGTGTTTATAGGAGAGCCCGGCTTTGATTAGCGCCGTCAGGGCCTCAGCCCCCCACTCTCTCATTCTGGAGTTTGGGTGCTGGCAGACCTACAAGAGACACGAACACACCAGACGCATAAAAGATCAACCTGCGGCTGCAGATTAGGTCGTTATATACGAGGCAACTTTGGGAGTGTGGATACACATGGAGAGGCCTGGATGAATAGCAGAACAAATACACTGTTGGATCTACCTTTGTAATTGTAAACAGGTAGACATTTTTGTTTTATAAATGAAATGACAAATTCAGAATCCAGATGATCCATGTGTATCATTTTGTGTCCACGTAAAGCTCAACATTTTAATCACATTCTGCATTTGGAAAATTAAAAAAAAAAAAAAAAAACATGGTAAAAGTATGAATCTTAGCTTAGTTTCTTCAAACTATGAAGGAATTTGAATAAGCGCACAGGGAAAGATTTAAGGGAGGCAGACTTTGAAGGTGCAGATTTAGATTCTTGCTGTGTGATGAATCAGATCAGAACTGCCAACAAACTGCGGACACATTCTGACATTCAACACCGTCTTGTTTGTGTCGGACAGCGAGAGAGAGAGAGAGAGAGAGAGAGACAGAAACATGAGGGGTAAAAAATTAACGAGAAAAAGAAGCGTTTCAAAAAAATCTGAGCTTACCTTCTGCAAAACAAACGTGTGCAAAAGAGAGGGGGAGATAAGGAAGATGTAAAGAAACCTTTCAAAACTCTGAGACAGATGTCCAAATATTACTCAGCACTTCTGAGCTATTGCATATTTTGTCACGGTACAACTATAAACTTTAATGTAGTTTATTGGAACTTGATATGTTTATTTAATAACTGTGTTTTCTCCACAAAATTTGCAAAAAGGTTGCTTCAAAATAAAAACAAAAAACTATTTTAAAACCACATTATCATCTTTGTTCCACTTCACAGGAACATTCTACTTTGTGCTGGTTTTTTACATAAAATCTCAACTGAGGTCACTAAAGATCATGGTTTTACTGTGACATAGTGTGGAAAAATTCAATGAGTATGAAAACTTTTTCCCTTTTTATTGACACTTCCTGCATTGCTTCACAGAGCAAAACATAAACGGTACTCTGGGTTTACATTTGGTTTGAAAATATTTGACAAAATGTACGATTTATTGATATACAAGTGGGTATCAGACAATTTGGCCCAATACTGATATCCGATATTAATGTAGCGGTTATGACCGATATGCAATATTTCATGCATCATGTATGTTTAAATTACATTTCTATAAATAAAAAAGAAAAAGAAGAAAAAAAACCCCCACCATACTGCCGATGTTGCTAAAAAGTTAACAATTCTGCACAAAAACAACCTTTAAATTACCTCAAACACGTACACTGACATCAAAAAGAAGGCACAAACATTGGTTAGAAATATCTGCCCAGGTACAAAAAAATGACTAAAATTGACCGATAACCATGTTGGTGCTGATATATTTCACAAACTCCTGCATGCAAGTTCTAGCAGTCTTCCAGTTTGTCAATGTAAACAGAGCTTTCTGCTTCTGTTGTTGGAGAATCACTTTTTGTGAAAACATACCATAAGATAATTTTGTTTCAGCTGGCATATTTGTAGGGTGAAATACATTCCTGCTGTACTACATCTATTGCACAGGTTTATAATGAAATGTTCCCAACAACTGTCTCCCACTAAGCGCCTCGACCTATTTTTAACCGTCATTAGCGAGCGGGTTTAACGCGGGTAAAGGTTACCTCTAACAGGTGTCCTGTCAGGGGTCTCCACAGGATCTCGATGCGGTCCATGTTGACGAGGCCGGTCTCCAGCAGCTTAGCGACGGCGAACAGAGACGGCTCCTGAACAACGGCCGGAAAACAAGACGTATGAAAATATCAGACGTGAGGCAATGCAGACGTGCGTTTGTATTTTAACCAGTGTAAACTCAAAAAGAGAAAATATTGGTTAGTTAGAAAACTTTTCTTACCTTATTATTTCCATAAGCCATTTCCATGGCCTCCAGAGAGAGGGAACAGAGTGCGTTGATTAAGTGATGCAAAGACACGTCATCAAGGTACCTAATAAAAAAAAAATAATTATTTTTAATTGTTTTACTTTAATAGTAAAAGGTAAACTGTAACCATAAATGTGAGTAGGGGTGGGCATTTATCGTATCATTCATCATAATAAATGAATTTGTTGTCACAATAAATTCCAATTAATTGTTTAAAATCCCCCAAAACTGTCTGAATTGTTCATTTTACTATTTTTTTCCACACTGTTTGTTCAATAAATGCCAATAAATTTTAAAATTTGACTAACAGCGGTTACGATATTCATCTAGTTGATATAAATCACATTTCTTTGTGTTACTGGTATCCTAAAGAAGAAAATGGGAATGTTTTTCAAGAGCACTATTTGTGTTTGTGGGGCAAGAATTGCTGTGATACGCAGTCACAGAATTTAGGCAACTATTTATTTTTATTTATTTTATTTTTTATTTTCATTTTATTTATCGTCACTTTCATTGCTATCACAATAGAACCACTAAATATTGTGCTAGAACTTTACGTCCATATCGCACACCTCTAAATGTGATGCTGATTAGCTGAAAAACATATTAAAATTATACTAAGATCAATTCTATTGTTGATTAAGACAGCTTTGAAGATTGAAAAATTCTTACTGTGAGCTTTCAAATAGTCGGGACAGGATGTTGGAGATGACGGGCAGATCTGTCATGACTGCTGTGGTCAGCACCTGTTTAGATTCACAGTCAGTTAGTTCACCATAAAAGGTCGAAGTAAAGATTACGACACCTGCAAACAAAACCTCCGGGGCCAGAACTTTATCCAGGAGCAAGAATAGTTTTCTGGGATCAACAGAGATGCATTTTGACTATGAATTCCTTCACGATTTATTGGAAGATATGAATTTCCCCAGGATCTTTTTATCTTCTAGGCTGCATTTCCAATTTTTCGGTCATTTATGTTGACTGCTCCTGATGTTAGCATTTACGCCACACACAGCTGTCGCCCCAGATAAAGTAGTAGAAGCGGAGAAAATTATTTCCCTATGTGAAAAAGAAACAAACAAAACTCACCGTACTCGGTCCCTCCACGGCTCGGCCCGGTTTCAGGGCTCCACCCACCGCTGGTTTTAGCCCCAGGATCCAAACTAGATGCTGGGAGAGAAAGAAGAAAAAACTGTCAAAGTTGATCCGACACCATCCACCACAAAACGGATTCATAAAATAAAACAATGAAGATGTATCTCTCCATTGTTTTGTTTGTACAAACATGAGGTATGTAAAGCGCTCAACTCCCGAATCAAACTGCACAAGTCTGAGTGGCGAGGCGTGTGTCGTACCTGGAGGGTGGCCAGCACCAGCTGCCACGATGTCCCCAGCACGGCACCGTGGCAGTGGGCCAGGTTCAGCAGCGTCCTCATGCACTGGATGTTCTTGGCAGTCAGCTGAAATAAAAGCCAGATATTTACATGATTATTTAAGATTATTTACGTCGTGACAGGTTTAGCAGACACCTAAAACTAGCTAGAAATAATCTGAACGAATGACATGGAAAGACGGCACATGCTCCGTTTTCACTGCTATAGTTAGATTTGATAAAACATTTTGCAAATTAATTTAAGTTGCAAAGAACCGGACTTGACCAGTTTTGCTCATTAGTTTTGGAGAGAAATGCTCCATTCTTAACAGCAACAGGTAAACTTTTGTGAAGTTTTTCTTAGAGCCCAGGAGGCAAAATTTGCTTTGATTCAAAATAATAATAATAAAAAACCTTCTGCATAGATTTAAAATATCAAACGTGTAAATGCGTCCTCACCACCACGGTGCCTTGCGGCTGAGCGGTGAGCGGCTGCCCGACGGCCACCACCTGCTGATGAGACTCACTGGAGGGGCTGATGATTTGCACGCTTTGGCCCTGGATGGAGTAAGCTGTGGAGAACACAAGCACACAAACAGCAGCTAAGACTTCAAGCGATGCTGTGCAAAACGCACAAACAGGCTTTGTAAAAAGCAAATAAAGAAAAACTTTCCAAAACAAGACTCCAATGTTTACTTGGAAACCTTGGATTCACTGAAAATCCTAACTTAATTCAGTGGATTTGTTGTAAGCAATTGTAGTCAGCTTGAGATCGTCTTTTTATGTGCGTGAAAAAGGTTTGCGGGAACCTTTGCTGGAGAAGTTGGAGGTGTTGCTACTCAGGACGGTGAGAGCGTAGTGGGGCGGCAGAGAAGCCTTGCAGATGGCTGTGATGAAGGCATCGCGAGGCGTCACCAGGCCCAGGCGACCGCACAGCGACGCCATGGTCATCTCCGCCTTCAGGATGTTCTCCGTCGCCGCCTCGTCGGTGCTGGAAATGTCCCACGGGGAAAACAAGAGGGAAGCGTAAACATTTACTGCACTTGATGTACGTTGTAAAAACGTACATCAAGTGAAGAAAAAGATATGTATAAGTCCCTCTGGACTACCAAACTATGAAAAGAAAACCCAAACAAACTTGACTTGTAGTCCAGAAAATACGGTAATTCTAAACTTATGCTAACTTTTCCACATTTTGTGTCACAATCACTAACTTGAGGTCATTTTATTAAATTTTTTGGTGAAGGTTTGACATAATTATTTGATTTAACAGTGGGTCAGACAGGAAAGTGGGTAATCGATCATTGGGCCGGGCCTTGAACCTGTGTCAAAGACTAATGCCTCTGCATGAGTCACACGCTTTACCACTGTGCCACTCAAACTATGGCATAATTATTAAAAGCAAAGTACATATGAATTTCCACATTTTCTACAAATAAAAATATGTGTAGTGTGTAATTATATCAACCCCTACTGAGTGAAATCTTTGTATCTTTTGATGTAATTAAACCTTCAGAGAAAGGCTTTTACATTTCTCTATAAAATGACGCACTATGCTGTGTTGATCTAGCAGATAAAATCCTTTGATGCGACACTTTTGAATGTCAGGAAGCGTTCTGCATCTTATTTATTATCAAGCTATACACGTACAGGATGATTTTCTGTTTGAATAACTACTTATATTTTTTTCTTACCTTGCATCTAGCAGCAGAGACAGGGCAGCCAGGAGACCACACCAGCTGGCGTTGACCATCTCCTCCCAAACTAAGTGGGCCCCTGAAAAGAAAAACGAGATGCTAAATGGACTTTCAATTGCTTTGGGAAATTAAAAAATGTCTGTATTTCTATTTCATATGTCACTCAAAGTCATACAAGCATTTTACTGACAATCTAAGGTTACAGAACTTTTTGTTGAAACCTTTTAGCCAAAACTTTAACTCTCACCCTGTCTCCCCCTGCATGGAGACAGGCAACACGTGTTTTTGGCCACTTTGAACAACAACAATCAATGAGCAATGCACATGCTCTGCGTGCCCTTTCGTTCTTATGTTTTATTTATTTGTTAATTAACTCAATATCAATGTATATAAATAAATAAAATAATGATAGCTACTGCAGTGTACGCAGAGCATTACAAGAACGGCTCTCAGTGAGGCTCCAGTCCTTTAGTCTTAGTAAAGAGAAGCTCAGAAGACTCGTGAATGTCACATCACTATATTGCAGACTTTTGGACACAGTGTTGTCCCATACATGCGACACGTTAGTCAACACCTCTGCACAATAATTCAATGCAGTGAATGACTTTTTTTTTTCACCGTCACAGATGCTTACGTCTCTATACAGCCAGCTTTGCTAACATCACGTCAACGGAGTTTACCTTTCTTTGAGCTTCTTTTCTACGTGACGAAAAAAGTTAGACGTTGTCCAAATTGTCTGTGAAAGCAAAGCGCTGCTGAATTAGCTGTAACCATCAGATTTCTTATGATTTATGCAGCGTAATTCTATTACTGACGATTAGACAAACATCTTCTGCTGCTCAAAGAAACCCACTGCGCATGTCTGTCTCAGAGCGACGCGTGCAAGTGAAAGGTGTGGGGGGTGGGGGTGTAACAGAAACATGTAATTGGTAAGTCACGTTATTGCTTGGATTTAAATCGGTGCGTTTTGCATCCAGTGAAAACAAACATGTTAATAAATAAATAGTATGCTGTAAGTTTAGTAATATTTCCACAGTTGCGGTCTTGACTGGTCTTGAAATAAATTCTCGAGTCCGAGACCAAATGCGTTCGAATCCGAGACGAGACTGAGACCACCAAAAAATGGTCTCAAGACCATTCTTGAGTACTACAACACTGCTGTCCACATTTAATCGTCACATTTAACACAAATTTCAGAGGAAGCTTAATTTTCCTTCTTTTCCAGTGACTCTTCCTACCTGGCTCTGGTTTCCATTCCTGCTCAGGGTGAGTCTCCCTGAACTCTGCAGCTGCCTCCTCCTCCGCGGTCAGCTCTCTTTCGATCATAGAGGTGATGCCCCTCACCAGGTCCAGCAAGGCGCTGAAGGCCACCGACATGGCGTAGCCCTCTGGGATGGACGGAGGCTCCACCTTGTCCAACATCTCCAAGCTGGGTGGGGGAGAACGTCAAGACCGAATCAGATGTGAAAACTCTAAACATCTGACTTCACTCCAACATAAAACAGATTCGGGTTTGATTTGATTATGGCAAATCTGTTCATCTGTTGTGGTTAATTAGTAATTATAACAATGTAGTGCAGACTAATACTGTAAAAATTAAAAAAAATTAAGTCTCGATACCAGCATAAAAATCTGTATAGTCGCCGCTCAGGTCAGATGTTTTTAATATTTAACATTAGCTACTTAAATTGTAAGATGATGGCATTTTTTCAAGATGGCTGCCATTTACAAACCATTCATTGCCATAAAATGTTACCCATTTTCATGACTTCAATGAATTTTATGCCACATCACATGTTTTTCATATTGGTTATCCTGCTCATACAACTTTAAAGTAACAATATGTAGCAAAATCAGAAACTGAGAACTTTGCTGTTTGCGATTCTAAAAACAGTTGTCAACTGGAAGATGATGAAGATGTGTGACACAGACTGAGACGATCGTCATTAAAGTCAGCATTAGCTTCTGCAAATTGTTTTTATGTATGAGTGATATAGTGTTAGCTTCTGTTGATTTTCTAAATGCGTTTAGCGGTTTAGCGTAAATGGAGCTCAGATTCTTGTTAGCGAATTCGTGGCTAGTGGAACTGTTTGGTTAGCTGTGACCACAACTGCTGCTGATTTTAGTGCAAACGTATGTTCTCCAGTACCACCATTTTGAAAAATGTCCACAAGAAAAAGTGAAAAAAGGAAACCAAGGAAAAATATATTACTTATATGGTTCAAAATGCAAACAGTAATTTTAGAGCAAAAAATTATTTTTCATGACATCCATGGTAACTATTATGAAAAATAAAAAAGTATCTATAAATATAAATAATATAATAATATAAATGATGTATGTATGATTATGTATGATTTGACACAAAAAGTCTTCAATTGTGATAAATATTGCCAGTTTTAGTGCAACAATAAATTTTTCTTGATGACCATGGCAGCCATTTTGAATTTTTCGGTGATTAACATTAGTTTGCTTTTCAAACAAGCAAACTACTGGGAACATCTGTTGCTAGTGAGGTTCTTGTATCCGCATGTGAAAGATTCTGCTGAAATATTCAATTATCTGCTACTCTACTAGTGGAGTTTCACTATAACCATAAACAATATCTGTACAGAACATATGCTGTCAGTTTCAAAAGTATAATGAACATTTGAGTGAACATGAAAGGAAACCCTTACTAGGTGGCCTTGGCGCTGCCCTGGACACTAACAGTCATGAGGGGGATCCAGGTGCCGCGGTATTCAAACGCAGCCTGCGTAGTCAAGGTGCTGCTGCCCCCTCCTGTGCCCGGAACACCCTGAGCCGTGCCCTGGGTCCCTGAACCTGACCCACCTAGAGAGGAAGAGTGAAGAAAATAGAAAGCATTTTTAAAAAACCATGCACTTCCTACAAAAGCAGTTTTATTAAAGCATTTCACTGTTTCAAAAAGACTATTTCTAACAGATTTTACATTTAAAATGCACCTACATTTATTTTATACGATCTAATTTCAAAGGCCTTTTAACACATGTTTTTTTTTTTTTCTTTAATATTCAGCACCAACTCAACCATGAGGGTAACTAACCAGCAGGTGCACTGACAGCAGCAGCGTTGCCAGCGTTTGGGACAATAAAAAGGGACTGAATGAAGGATCCCAGAGCGTTAACGATATCTCTGAACACCTTGGTGGAGTGCTGCTTCATGTCGTAAGACTGACAGAAAGAACTGGAGAGGGGGAAAAGAAACAAAACGCTTTGTTAAAAACACACACAAAACAAGGGCATTTGAGCAAAATGTGAATTCTTGAGGAAATGAAAACGATAAGAAGAAAAAAAAATAATAATACAAATGTCTCTGTGGCGCCCCCAGCGAATTTCAATAAGGGTGGCGAGACCAGTCCAGTAAAAATAATTATATATATATATATATATATGTATATCAATACATTTTTAAAGTTATTTTTAAATTACCATATTTTCCGGACTATATAGCGCACCTCACTATAAGTTGCACTTACAAATTCTTTTTGAAAAAAATAAAATAAAAATGGAAACATACATATGTAAGTCGCACCGGGCTATAAGCTGCTGGTATCTCCGCCACTCTTGGTTTTCCACAAGGACGCAGTAGAGGGCTGCGTCTTTAATCAGCTATTAAGGATGCAGCCCTACGTTTCCAACGCTGAACCATGAATTTGTTCACGTTGAGCTTATGTGCAGCGGCTCCATTTCCCTCCTGTATAGTAGATCAATAAAAGCGACATCTATTTCTTTGTGTTGTTTCCATGATGAAGGGGTTTGAGTTTGAAGAAATTTCTCCATCCTGATAGCATGTGCTTGTTCTAAATGAAAATCAGCACTTTCTTCTTTGATTTCCAATTTTGACTTCCAACAATTCACTTCCTGCTAAAGAGCCCCCTGGTGGTTGAAGGAAAACCCACAGAAAAGCCGAACCAGGCTGCAAGCCGCATGCTTCAAAGCTTGGGACAAAAGTAGCGGCTTATAGTCGGAAAAATATGGTAATACATTTATTTATTCATTTAGTGGGTTTATATTAATGTTTCGATTGAAGAAAATGACTCTGTGTGCCTTTCTATGATCTGGACATTTTTTTCCAGACCCTTTGGACTCCCCACTGATCGCCACGGATCGTCAGGAACAGGATGAATTTAAATGAAATAAGGGAACGTGTATAGATACACCCGTGTTTACCATAGTAAATGTGGCTGCACACACAGCCTGTGGACTGATTCTACAGCAACGGCTCGGAGCCACTGAGGCTTTTCCCCATCAAGAAACTTCACCAGCAGAGACAGGAAGATTTCACATTCAGTCACCTGTGAAACAGACACAAACAAACAGGAACATTTCACACATAATCACTGGTTTTAGAGGAATTAAAACACATCAATTCATCTAAGATCACCAATATTTACTTTGCACAACCATTCATTCATCCTCCATTGCTGTATTCATTTTGGGCTTCTAATGCAGAACTGTTCCTTATCAAGGTGGACAGATGTATTACACAGGAACTGAAGGAGCAAACAATGCTGACCACATTCAGAACTTTTAAATTAACAGGTCCAAATTCTAGCTTTTTTGAAAGAGCTAATGTTGTGTTTTGTATCAAAAATCAAAGACATGCGTGAATAAGGATCATGATATGCACATAAATAATCCATCTGAGATCAGGCTTGGTAAACCCTTACCAGTAAGCTGTAGAAGTGTTTAATGAGGACTGAAACCACTCGCAGCAGCCTCATGCAAATGGGAAAATAGGGTTTCTCCACGGGTGCCGGTGGAGCGGCGGCGCCGGCGCCCTGCCGGAACTTTATGTTGGGCGAGAAGAGCTTGATGACAAGAGGGCACACCCTCTCTTTCAGCAGGAAGCTGAACTCCTGGTGCTTTGGGAGACATTGAACAAAATCAATATAGAAACACAGAAATAACATCTTTATTTACCACAATAAGAGAGAGTGCGTACCTGTAAGAAAACACCGGGGAAATCGTTCAGAACCGACTCCAGCAGCTCCAGGCCAAACGTTCGGGTCATTTCTGTCATTCCCACCAGCCAGTAGGGGGCGTCGGCGTTCACCAACTGGCACAGATCCTGCGGGCAGAAGCATCCAGTACAATAGAGAGTTGTATCCAACTTGCAGAAACAGTGCACTGACTTAGCTCTGGTGGGAGAATAAAGATCCTCACACACAGAGAGGCATTGTGGGTAAGCAACAACAGGCAGAGCGTAAGAAAACAAGGAGCCATTGAGGAAATTCTGACAAGACGAAGAGCTTTAAGATCCACATAATTATGATGGTAAAATTAGACATTTTGACTTCTTTCTTTAGATTACAGATAATCTCACACACTCCTGATAAGAGAGGTGGGTGGAGGTCTGCTGCCTTCTGGTGGACTAACCTGAAACAGCATGTAAGCGTCCTTGGCGCTGGGTCTCAGGGTACTGACAGAGCGTCGGTTGGTGTTTCCCTGGACGGGAGGAGGCTGCTCTGCGATGCCTTTAGTCCAGATACAAAACATGTTTACAACATTTAAGCCACAATCACTTTTAGATCCAAGCAGGAAAAACAAAATGTTAAAATTCAGAGCTATGTCTCTTTAAAGCAACAACAATAGCAAATCTGAAACTCAATTTCATATCATGCAGACCTTTGAATCTCTCGTCTTCGGCGACCATCCTCTCAAAGACAACGGTGACGACTTGTCTGACTGTGGCGGCCGCCGTGTTGTTGGTGATGTTGTCCTTGGTGAAGTGGAGACGGAAGCACAACACGATGGCCTGAAAACGATGCGGGAGACTCTTCAGAGGCGTGAAATATGTACATCAATGCACACACTTGATCAGAGCTACACCACTTTAGCACTTCCAGGAAAAGTCCAAGCAGCATTTGTGGCACCGTGCATCAAACTGAGAAACGTTTGATTTTCCTGGGTTCACGCCAAACAGCTGGTTGACATATCTAAAGGTTGTTCAACACTTGATAACTCAAACATGCTGCTTCTCTTTGCTGTTTTATTGACTGTTGTTTTGCCTATTCTTAATGGTGAGAAAGAAAAATAATCTCACATATGTGTGTGTGTGTCAGGGTTTAAATTCAGGAGGAGAAGATAATGTTTCAATAGAAATTCCTAGAAATTTTGATCAACTTAAAAAGTAAAATAGATAAAACTGCTTCAGTAACTGAAAGAAGATCAGAAAGCAGGTTAAAAGAAAGAAAAGATGGATGAACAGATGAACAGATCAATGGATGGACAGAATACAGAAAAGTTGGATGAAGTGACAGATGGATGAAAGAAAACATGAGTGGATAGATGGACAAAAGACAAAACAAATGGAACGATGGACGATAAAAAAGATGGACGAAATAAAGACGGATGAATGGATAAAAGAAAAGATGGACAATGAATGGATGGATATCTTTAGCATGGTAGGTAATACTTGTAGCTAGCTCTGTGAATTTAAACTTCATGCTTAGATTAGATATAGAACCTAAATGAGGTCGAGTACTTAAAGGGGCAAACTCAAAAAGCTAAATTTATTCAATTATCAAAATAGTTTCGGCAATTGATGACTAAGTTGAGAATGAAAGTGAAAATTATTCACATCAGAAATAATTCAAGATAAGGTATGCCACCTTCACATCAGGGAAGAATAAAAGAAAGACGCTTATGTCATGATTGTAGTGACCTTTTACCTTTGAGAGAACTTCATCATGAACAACCGTGTTGGTGGTCAGCAGGACCAGGACCGTCTGTAAGAGCTTCAGCTCCTCCAAACCGTTCTCCATCAGCTGCCACAACATGTTGATGATGTTCCCTGCAGCCGCCTGGCGCATGCACAAGAACAACCAGAGCAAACGTTACACTTTGGTGCAAACACATCGGCGCATGAACTGCACGCTTTATGCAGAACCCGCCATGTTCAGCACAGACAACAGTGAGAGCAGCTGCTTCCTGACACCAGCAACAAAACATCAGACACCAGATTTAGCCGTCTGTAAAGGCTGATGCTGACACCAAGTGACACTGCATGTCCTTTTATTTGACACACAATTTTTATTAAAAGTCTATATATATTGTGAGATCCAATTAAAAGATCAACCTCAAAGCCCAAATGAGAAACAAAGAAAAAACTGATTTTTTTTCCTTTTGAAGCATTTTCTGTAAAAGCTATCCTCAAGCTTAATCTATTTATTTAGTTCAATAACCATCAGATCAAGATTTTTGTTTTGTTTGTCCTGAGAGGAATGAAAACTTGAACCTGAAGCATCTCTACTATGAAAACATCAGCTTCCAGATAATTTGGCAGATTTTTAATCACTCCAGATATCGAGGAGATATGATCAGGAGTCGATGCAATGTGCCCAATCGATGACGGCAGATCTATTGTGTCTAATTCTTTGATTTTATGTCATGCTTAATTATTAATTTTACATTATATTTAGCATTCCTAAATGCACTTTATGAACCATTTGAAAGAAGGTTTGGTGGTTATTTTTAAACGTTTGACCAAGGTAGTCAACCTTTTGTTTCTGTTTCCTTAATATTTATTTTACATTAGTTGTGGCACTGACTGAACAAATTAAAGTTGTGTTTTTACATGTTTGACCAAGCTTGTGGTGCAGAGTTGTTTGTCTCTCTATATATAAAAAAAGATTTAAAACAACTAAATTTTGTTTCTCTCAATTGGATTGATATCGGCCGATACTAAAATTCAGGTATCGATATCGGAAGTGAAATAGGTGGATCGGTGCATCCTATTTACAATAGCTGTGTGTTTGTTTTCAGTGGTAAACTTCCCGTTTTTACATTTTGCAACTCGCCTGACCTTTTTTTCCCCCCTCACCCTCCTCAGGGGTTGGTCATTCAAACTGTGATAGCCTGCTTTTCTGATACACATTTCTCTCCAGATGAGACAAGTTTGCTGCAGGAGGCGGATGTCTCAATGCGACGACGATGACGGTGCTGCTTCAGTCTTGTACCAACCAGACGCCTCATTAGGTGTTGATATTAAGAGCTCTTTCAGACCATCTGCTGCCCAATTACAGGGTATTTTTGTTAAGAAATTTCACCCGACTCCAATTCGTCCCTTAAGACTGCTGCCACATTGTCTCTAAATGTCAAAAGTAAGACCAAAACTTCTTGATTGGCACCTTGAGATGTGGCTCGGCTTTGTCCCATGAGGCCCTGAACACGGAAACTTATTAAGTGGAGAAACAGAACAAAATGTCTGTTTGGTATAAGGGGGTTTTAGTTTACTCACTGTTATTATTTCTATAAAGACAGAATCTTCAAAATAAGTCTAGTATTTAGTAGTTGGAGAGTCAAAGTAGGCAAAACATTTGTAAGAAAAATGTGAAGAGGAAAAACTACGACTTCACAAGGGACATTGGTAGATGTTTTGAATGAGATGAACAGATCAATGTTAAATAAAAAACACGTCAATTCACTGAATAAAAATTAAAACGGCAGATTCAAAGGCTTTGCTTTTACTATTTTGTATTACTCTAAAGTCTGAACTTTAAAAAAATAATAATGTAATATAAAATCACGCTAACACATATTGTAGTGTGTAAAACACAAAACAAAAAATAAAAAATAAAAAAAAAATAGAACGAGACCTGAATACTTTTGGAAGGCCCTGCATATCAAACTACTTGATTATAAATAAATAAACAATGAAACTACTGTCTGTTTTCTTGGTCAAAAAGCTTCAGGAACTGTTTCAGACTAATGAAATCATGGCCTCATGTCAGAATGTAGACCTCAGGAAGCTTTTAATAGCAGCTTTGTATGGTGAATTAACAAGCCAGATGTGAAGCTTCGGGGCACCAGCATACCGGCAGCTCAGCTATTTAAAGATTCAGACCATCTTCACCCATCTGATAAGCCTATGCTGAACTTCAAATTAATTTAAGAACTTATTAAAGTCATCCCCATCCCCCTCACATCTTACTCCACATGCTTTCCTCTGGTTTTTTGTAACTGTGCCTGCACTCCCGCGGTTTCCTCGGCTACAGAGGAAGGAAAAAAAGAAAGTCATTGGGAAATTAAGAAATGGCGAGCTGCTTCGTGATACGAAACATGTCGCTATTGATAAGCTGCTTTGATTTTAGAAGTTATTAATAATTCAGCTATATTCAAGTGTTACAGGTGTTGTATTTTTGTCTCTGCAATAAATTTGCACTTACCAATGATAGACATGAAAAAGCTAGCTGGTTGTCATACATTTACAAAATAAAAAAAAATAAAAAAGTTAACTCATGCACTTATAATATTTACAATACCAATAAATCAAAGTTAACTGAACTGAACAGTACAGATAACAGTGTTATAAAATAATTAATGTTGATAGAAATATTTTAGATCCATAGGGTTCATTTACAAGCCAACCAACCATAAGTGAATCCTAAAATCAAACTTTGGCATATTCCTAAAATAGCAACCGAAAGGAAAATCTTGATTGAGTTGGGTTGGTTTACTTAAATACTAAAACATAATGAGATGCTCATGAATCAGTACAAAACCTAACGAGAAGCAACAACAGGTTTTTCTTATAAAATTCGACTTTTTTTCTTTTCTTTTCTTAATGTATTTGTTTATGCACATGCACATTTGGTTGTTGACGTCAGGCACTTGAGTCCCTGTGTTTGCTCTCTGTCCTTACCTCAGACACTACCTCATGAGACATGAGTCTCTGAATGGCAGCCAGACACAGCTGGGTGATCTTTGGCTCTTTGGTGCCACAGCCCATCAGAAAAGGTTGCACCACCTCTGAGCTGTTCTCCTTCAGTGCTGCAGCAAAACACCAGACACAGAAATCAGCAATGCCAGGTTATAGCAGAAGGGTACTGCCATGGGATTTACTCTAGTAAAAAGCATCAAAATGTAAATATTAAAATACAAACAAAACTTCCTTTTATAAAGTTATGTTCGAAAGAACAAAAACTTTCGAAGCATCTATTTCGAAAGAGGAAACACTCGTGGAAATCGGACGGTAACGTGAATTGGGAAAACATTTTTTAGTTTCATCTGTAGTTTAGCTGTTCAGAAACTCAGAAATCCTCTCTTATTTCAGATCACAACTACAGCAACGCTCTTCTATGAGGAAGCGATTACTGAGTGAAGACTCCAAGTTATTCAATTTCAGATTTGGTTGAGGAAAGAAGCTATTTAAGCATTACATCATCTAAAGAGAAATAGAAAATGGAGCAAATTTACATCAAGCAGGTGAAAGGCTGATGATAGAAAATTGGCTTCAAAATTCTGATCAGTGGGATTAGTCTTTCAAATCGGATCATTTACAGAATTAAATTAACTCGTGTCATATTTTTGTTTTCTAACAGCCATCTGTTGAGTTTTAACTCTGGGATAAGAGACAACTGTCTCTAAACACCTATTTACTGGTGTAAATATGAAAATATAAAATATAAAAATATGAAGAAGTTTTTTTTTTAAACAGATTTTACAGTAATTCAGCTTTAAGTGCTTCATTCACAGGATGAATATTTAGCACAGGATATAAAAACGTTTCATTCATGACCAAAGTGTATAAAAGGCTGTAACTGAATCATAACTTAACTGTTCTGTTAAGTTAACAGAACAGTAACTGTGTTTCAAATCCAAAAACACACGCAGACTCTGTAACAACCAGCTTGTCATAGTTGCACAGTTGTACAGTTACAGAGGGGCTGCTCTGTTCACTCAGAAATGTCAGCTATGCTTCGCTACTGGAAATCATAAAAAGCAGGATTTGTTGAGGAATGTACCAAAACAATTTTCCATTCATGAGGAGGGTGAGCGTGGATCAGTGAGGGAGAGGAGCTGTCTCACAATTAGGTGACACCGTGACCCCACACCCTCTGGTTTGCAGAAATAATGTGTGGATATTACTTCAGCACACTTTGAGGGGTTTGTACATGTAGAAATGCACAATGCAGTTCATTTACCGGACATGAAAATCGAGGAGTTTGGCAGCTAAGAAGACTTGAACGAAGGCCGCAAAAGATCAGCGCTAGAGCAGGGTTTCTGCAGGTTACGTCAACTCAAACTTAAGACTTTTTAAGATTAAGATGAATGGGATTCAAGTCTTCTTTGTACAGAAATGTACAAACTTTGTCCAGTCAACTGACGATAAATTTGCACTTACCTATGATAGATGCAAAAAAAAGCTAGCTGGCTAGCAAAGGTATGTGAGCAGCGAGTTACAGGTAGCCTCGAGTCACAGAACCTAATGGCTAGTCAGCTAGTCAGGGTATGCTAGTAGCCAGTTAGCGGTAGCCTGAACTGTCTCATGTCCCAAAATACAATGACGTCAAAGTGCAACTCAAAGTTTTGACTGAACAAAAAGTCCCGCAAGAATAAACAATATTTCTTAATATAAGAGCAAACAGCCCTGTCAAGACAAAACCTAACATAATATATGCCAACTTCTTTATAAAATTAATTTAAGAGATTTTAAGAGATTTTAAGGATTTAAGCATTTGTGATTTTTAAGGATGTAGACTATGATCACCAAAATGAAGGGCATTATTTTAAATACCAACTCCCTACAGCAAGCAGTCACTCAGTGTCTGCATGTTTCCCTGAGGCGGCTATCACGCTAAAAAACAAAAAAAGGATTACGAATCTTTAACAAAGCCTCTTTGCTTGTATTCTATGAGTTACTGAGGAAGACAGTTATCTCTTCTCAGTATCAGAGATGCTAAAGAAATGAACTTACTCTAGAAAGTAAGCAGTTAATTTTCTTTTTTCAATGTTGGCACGTTGGCGGTTCATTCAGGTTGCTACTGTCAAACCGGCACTGAGACGTCAGCAGGTGAAAGAAAACTGACACTACCACAGCTGTGACAATCATATTTAATCCTTATGAAGGTTTCACTTCTGTCTGTCAGGAAAACATGCAAGATTCAAAATTGAGGTAAGGGTCTATTACAGGCAATGTAATAGTTCCAGTTTAATTAGTCTGATTGCTAATTAAGCTAAAACACTAAAAAAAAGGTTTCATATGTCAACTGCAATGATTTTGCCTTCATCTGACAACAAGTGAGTTTCTGTTCAAGTGCAATCTAACAATTTCCGTATGTTTTTTTTTCTCCTGGATATTTAATTTAACACAGCTGGAATTTCTGTTGAAATGCCACATAAAGAGTAAATATCTTCTTGTAGGATGGTGCACATTACCCTGATGTGTACCAAGAAAATCTGTTTTGTAAAAGAGAAAGGAATTCGATACGCTGTCATTATTCTTAGTTGGGTTTTAGATGCATCATTGCAACAGACAGTACTGCACTCAACCTCAGTCTAAGAGGGCCATAAATCTGGACTACAAGAACATGACCTTTTAACTTTTAGTCTGGTGACAACTACTAATTGCAAATTGAACCTCTCTTAAATGTATCTCCTAAGTGGTGTTTTTCAGGCTTTTGTCGAGCTTTAATTCCTTTTGCAATCAAGTTTTTGCCTCAGTAACATCTATTTTGTAAATAAAGTAAGCTACTGTTAATACATTGAATAATTCTTAGCCCCAATCGTCAATAAAAATTATTTTTGACATTAGGAAACACAACGTGTCCCCATCACATTCCATGTAACACAGCTTACCTGCCAGTATGTCTGTTTTCCTGGCTGCGATGGTTTTAATCTTCACAATGCCAGACTCTGCAGCCTAGAGGAAAACAGAAAGTGAGACATCAGAAAGTGTTGGTAAATACGCCCAGATGAGACCGTGGCCTCAGTGAGATGTGCTACTGGGAACTGATTTCCCCTGTGGGATGTCTGTCAGCTACGAACACAAAACAAGGGGATGTCGAGAAAGAGGACGGACACAAGGAGACGGGAAAAATGAGAGTGCTGACAGCTTTCAAATAAGGATCTCCTTATCTTTATGCAACAGCCAAAATGCGAAGTTACCGACCGGAGTTTGTTTTCGTCCAACCTGCGTATCTTCTTTAGGTAGCAGCTTCAGTATTACTACTTCCTCTCATCATTTTTAAGGTGTTCATCTTCCACTGTTACACGGTTAAAGTGTTCCAGGGTTTCACCAACTCAAATTTAAGAGCTTTTTAAGATCATTATGAATACAATTTAAGATCTATGTCATGACAGAAAGGTAGAAAAGACAATGGCCCATTTTATGCAGCTGTGTCAAGCATTTTTGGGTTGGCAACAGAGGTGAGGCAGTGGCAAAGTTGAAAATTGTCCAACCAACTGGCGATAATTTACACTTACCCATTATAGATGCAAAAAAGCTAGCTAGCAGGAGCTTATTAGCAGCTTGTTAGCTGTAGCGTGAAACGAATTAAGTCACAGAACACAATAAAAATCTCTGCGTGTGTTACTCACCTGTTATTAACGCATTTAAGGCCAACAAATTCAAGACATTTTAAGGTTTTAATTTTAGAGATGTGAATTTAAGACATTTTAAGAATGCCCAGGCACCCTGGTGTTCACATTTTGTCAGTTTACAACCAGAAACAATGCATTTTATTAGGAGGTTATGCAACAGTCCAAATGACACACTGCTATACTCCTTTTACTATTGAGGTGACTTTAAATGCAGTCGGTTAGACTGGATTTTATTTGGCGACATCAGAGTAAGGGGGGCATGCAACGAGGCTGCTGGACATATGGAGAAAGATAGCGAGTGGTTTAGAGTTACGCTACGCTTTGACTCAGAGGTGACAACATGGCTGCTGTATCCCACCAACAACTTTCCACTTAAACAACCGCAAGATCAAGTTAATGTGGAGAGCAGCTACTCATAATCTGCCAACCTGTGTTTGTCAGCAAGCAAAGCCTGATCAGCAGGTTGGGCTTTTAACCCAAACCGAGGCCAGGCCTGCTGAAAGTTAATCTCTGGAGAAATCCTGAACTCCTTCCTCACCAGAAGGCAAGTGCCTGAAGAGAAGAGAGGCAGAGTGCAGTCCAAGTAACAGCAGGTGGCCACACAAAATTATTCCGAGGGCTATAAAAATAGTGTTTATGAGTTTCCTTAGGTAAATTAACTTTTAAATTAATCTTTTTTTTTTTTTTTTTGAGACGTTCCTGTACCAAAAAGCTTTGGTAAACCTTCTTTAAACATCTGAGTGCAATTTAGCAGCGGTGCTGCTTCCGCAAAAAAGAAATAAATCTAACATCCTAACTGGAACCTCATGTTGCCAGCATATTCAAAATATTTTCTTTGTCAATTATCGGTGCTCGTTCACATTTTCACAAAAACGGCAGTAAGTTCCTGAAACGTAAACACGGACAGACGATGCAGCGCAGCGAGGAAAACAAATCAGGAAGCATCAATGCTTTCAGTTCTCCTAAGGAGCCTTTTCAGAATGGAGACCCTTAAAGGGGAACTGACCCACATCTGCAGACCAGATGCATCACAAAAAGCGGCGGTGTCACTCGCCGGGGCCGTCCTCTGCAGCAGTGCGTCCGCGCCGTCTGCACAGGTCAGCGCTTTTCACAAGCTGACTTAGCAGGCTGTGAGAAATGTCAGACCTTCAGTGTCGTACCATCAAATCCCAAAAGTTGCTTGAAATGCATTGATGGACTCTTCAAGTGCTTGCAACGCATTTAGCTCAGTTATTTTATAAGTTCTTTAATTCTAAGGCAAAGGTTGTTTCACTTTCTGGTCCTGGACTTAATGCTAGAAAAAAAAAAAGAAAAAAGAAATCTGTTCTTTTAGGAAACTCCTGCACTGTGGTGCAACATGACAGTGGTTGACAGATTGAGAAATCTACTGATGACTAGACGAAGGAAAAAAAATCTCAGCCTCACACACAAAATCTGCTCTAGAAAAACATCTAAAATAGGCTTTTTTTTTAGGACTCCAGTCACATAAGGAAGTGTGACTTGTATCACTAAGCTGCACGTGGTAACTTCATTTGATCATGTTTTCTAATTTATTTGTACTGAACACTGCAGCAAATAGGAAAAATAATAATTCTGACAACACAGATAGTCCTCAGGGTTTTTAAACGTCATTAATTGGAATTTAACGTCACGATAAATGAAAGTTTATTGTGATTAGTTAGTGGTGTTTAGAACCGATGACTATGATGGGTTTTTTTTATGTTTGCACGATGATTGAAAAACCCATATTATATTATATTATATTAAGAAATAAACTTCTTTATGCTTTTTAACACGTAATCTGTCAGGAGAGTATTTTTATATCTCGCTAAAACAAGAAAATCTCGCTGTGCATGTCGTTAGAACGAGAAAGTTTTCTAATTTTACTGAGAAGATTTCTCGTGAGAAAGTGATAAAACTCGTACTACTATAATTACAAAATTTCTTGTTTTAACAATTTTTGCACTTCGTTAGAACGAGACACTGTTACTGAATTTATTTCTAAGCTGTGGCAGCTAATCACTTCCGTACCAAAGTCACATCCAAACAGCTTCAAAACAAATACATGTTATAGAATGGCCCAGTCAAAGACCACATATAAATCTGACGGAATCTGTGGCAGAGTTTATAGATATTTTTTCCCTCCTACTTCACAATTACAATGCTTTTGGTGTAATATAAGCTTTAAATCTGTTGATAATTGGAAATTTAGTACTTTAAGGACATGAAGAATGAAGTAAAGTTAATTAATACTTACAGCTCTAAATGGCACAGACAAACGATGCGGTACCATTTTTGGAAAATTGTAATTTATTTGATAAATATCCACCACAACCATGTGGTGCTGAAAGAGCTTCTCTGCTTGTTGCGCAACACGTCAATTATTTTAAATGAATAATATATGTGAAGACAGGTTTAAGAGACAACCAAAGACGATCTCCGGATAGCTGGCTTTTACACATGGGGAAAGGAAGCTTGTAAGGACCAGAAAACGCTAAAGATTATAAACAAATCAATATCTGAGGCAGTGGCTTGATAATGACCTAAGGCAAGGCCAACAGGAGATGTAAAATCAGCCGCTTGTTTGTGGTCCAGTTTGACCGCAGGAGCAATCCCTATTAACATATCAATCTCTAATGTTCAGGCGCTGAACACGCAGCCGGAGAAATGTCTTTCCTATCTCTTTTTTCTCATTTCAATGCTATCTTTCTCCAAGGTTAAGCGACCGGAGAAAAGGACAAACAGACAAACTGAGCTGATAGACAAACATTTTCCTGACTGCCCTTCGCGGAACAACCTGTCTGATCACTGTCACGCAATTAATTGCACGCAGTTAAACTAAAATAACAGAAAAGTCAACGTCATTTGAATTGGATCAGTTCAACAAGTGACTGATTGTACTCCAGAGGCCAGAGGGAAATATTCCAATCCAAGCTAAAAATGGATGAAGGGCGCTTCCTTTCCTAATACTTTGCACACCAACAGAACATGTTTTGTGTATTATTGAACATTTATTTGTTGCGGAGAAGCAAATAAAAGCCAACAGTAGGGTTGACTCTGAAGGCAGAAGTTTTTAATGATGCGTTCATGCAAGCCCGGTTTAGTCCGCTTTAATCAAACTCTAGTTTGTTTGTCTAGAAAGTCCGGTTTGTTTGTGAACGTGTGAATCGAACTCTTATGTGGACCAAAAAAAGCAAACTCTAAAAAACCTAGGTATTGGTTCGTTTGAACTCGGTTCGAAAGCATATGTGGATGCAAGCGGGCCTGAGATTGCTCCAAATATAGGAAGCAGACTATAGCGCAGAGTATTCTGGGTAAATTCAACCTAAGCAAACATGAAAGGCTAACGCTAGATGGAAAAATGTGGTCTTTCACCAAGGACAAGAAAAAAAAAAAGAAGCAACTGCTGAAATCTGTCGCAAACTCATTGTTGTTCACATTTAGTGAAAAAGGAAGCGTTTCCTTCAGTGGTTCTTGGTGTAGTGCCACCACAGGTGAGGAGGGAGAACATGCAGCTCAAAGCATTTGGTTTGTAACACGCTTCAGTGTGAAACAAATCCCATCTTCTGAAAATGAAACAAGGTTTCAGTTTTGGTCCCCAATCTAACCGAGCCTACCGGACTGAAAGCAACCCTGGTGCTCTTGGTTCTTTATAGAGAAACATTTTGAGTTTGTTTGAGATGCCTAACAAGTTGGGTTATCTGCAAGTGTAGCTCTGCAGATAACAAGATAAGAAAAGGTTCTTCTGCTTATGGGGAAAAAAAAGAGTTTATGATCCAGTAAGTTTGTAGAAAAGTGGATAAATTTGGTCCACTTCTACACTGCTGTATTAGTGGATAATAATAAACGCCTCCACATTCAGGAGAGACCGTTAAATTTGACAGAATGGTGCAGCTGACAGCTTCAGGCAACATCATTTTGTATAGCAACATGGAGATGGTTTGACTGAAAGAACAGCAGCTAAATTAACACCCATCTGGTGAAAGTGGAGGTGATTGTGATTTTTAATACTTTTTTTTTTTTTTTACTAGTTTTACCTAGTAAAAAAGGTAAAACTAGTAAACATATTACAGAGCTCAGTAGTGTACATAGGACTGAATCACCTGAAGTCATGGATCTGAAACCGTGGTACAAATACCAGTGATGTTATCTGGGTTCACAGTTATTATGGCCACAACTCTAAGAAAACACAAAGCAACTGAACTCTTTCAAGATTGACTTCAATTCAGCTAAAGAGATAAATTATTCAAGCAAACTGATCTTCACTTTAACCAAAAGGAAAAGTTAAGAACCACAGTAACTGTTGAAATGTTAACATGCTGGATTTTAAAGTGCAATAAATTAAATTGAGCTCAATTATATTTTCCATTTTGACGATTAATACTTTTTAATGGCAATTTTATTTACGAAGACTTCATAACCTATTTTCTTTATGGTTTCTGTTGTGTTTTTTTTTTTTTTTTTCGTTCTATTTATTGTTTTTGGTTGTTGTGTTTTATTTTGGACATTTCAAATATCTTCCAGTTCCAGTGTGATGCGTTCACAAAATGTAAGTTTATCAGTCTTTGACAGAGTGAACTTACATTTTTTTACCTTTATCAACATGCTACTTGAAATGCTCTCAAAACAGCAATATTATTGTTCATCGCAATAATTACAGGGACAATCTATTGTCCATAAAAATGTATTATGACAGAGTCAGTCTGGAACAGTGTTAAGTCACCAACATCGCCATTCCAAAGAGGTTTATGGCCTTTTTTTTTTACTTTTTGGTGGAACACAATTAAACTGCATTCCCTTTTTCCAATAACAAAAAACAATCTGAAAAACTAAGTCCTGTTGTAAAGCTGTGTCAAAAAGGGTTGTCAATTCAGGGACTCTGGAAAACTTAGTGTTTATCAAGGTTTACCCATGATCTGGGTATTTATTCTAATAGCTGCTGCTGCATGATTATTATTGGCATTTTTTGTTAATCAATGTATTGTTTTCTCTCACTTGTGGTTATTACTCCACTCATCCGTACCACAGTTATGGGCTGTTCCCGTCAGGGATCGCCACAGCGTAGGGCGAATCAGAGCATGTTGACAGAAACGTTGCATTTCATCTATATACCTAGTCTCTCCTGCTCAAGACTCATTTCCTTCTCCTGCTCGTTTTACTCAGAACATGTAAGAAAAAGCACAAAATATATAATTATCTTTGTTATTTCTTCGTGAAAACACAGTTTTCCTTTTTTCCCCCTACTTCAGCTCCTTTCTGCTCCATCCCAATGGACATCTCAGACTTTCCTTGGATGAGGTCAGATCCATGTGTGAATCATGACTCCTCTGATGTTTGTCCACAAAAATGCCACATCTACTCCAAAACGGCGAGGAAAACATTTTGAAAGCACCTAATCAGGCGACCCAACTCTAAGCTATTTGTCTGTGAATTAGCTGGCTTTTTCTACAGCTACTGTTGATATTTTAAATGTTAATGATGGATAAAAACGTTCTACAATAAGAACAGAGTTTTAATCTTCAAAAAACTGTTTTTGCCGTGTCTCGCTATCTAAACTGGGCGCTGTTTCAAGGCGTTTTCCTTTTTAAAAAATCTTTAACTTGTTGCTGAAAAATAAGCTTTTCGACACTGGATCCAGACTTTTGGGAAAAAATTTGGGGACTTGCAAAAATCTAAATAAATAAATAAATAAAAATAAAAGTGGAACGTTTTCTGCTACATCTAATCTAATACAAAGACTAAATATTTCAGAAAAAGAAAATCAAAAGGTCAGTCAGAAACGGTGGTCTCATTCCCTGCACCGCATGCAGTGAATGACTGAGTCACAAATTTTGCTCTTGACCTGAAAATCCTGATGGAGAAAATCCGTCCGTTGGCTTGTGACCTTGAGCTTCAGCATGCTTGAGTTGAGCAGCAGAATGAGGCAACAAATTCAGGTTTTGACTTAGTCAAACTCTAGATTTGAATTCAACTTTAGTGTCATGGCATGAGCTAAAACAGACGATTCAAAATGTGTCTAAATGAAGTCAGTGTGTCAGAAAAGGTGACGACGGAAAGCCCTGGAGGACAAAATGCCAGTTTCCATCCAAATAAATAGAGTAAAAAGAAGCGGTGACCTGATCGTCGTGGGTGAATGATTTAAGAAAAACACAGTTACATTTTCAAATCATAGCTGAAGTTTTTACAATTTAGGGATCTTGATAATTCAATTCAACTTTATTTATTCCAAAGGGAAATTAAAAGCTGCTGAAACTCATATCTGAAAGAGTGATTGTGAATGGTGATGCTGTGGGCATCAAGACACTCCAGTAGAAGTCAGTCATGCAGCAAATCTGAAGACTGTTGCAGAATGGCAGCATCACAACAACTCAATTCCCAGGCAGCGATGACAATGTCCCACATTAACATGTCCTGGACGACTGCTGATCCACCTCGTTTGCTTTTGCCGTGTCCTGTTTAAATGTGTGACGTTGGGAATATGATCTCTGCCTGTTTTGATTCGGAGAAGACATGGTCTGAATTTGCTGCTACAAAGTTGCAAAAACAATACCTTGTTGCCCATTACTGTCCAAAAATAAGAGCATCAAAAACAAGGAGGCGGTTAACTGTGCAAACATGCCTCACCTCGACCAATAAAATATAAACCAAAGGCTACAAAGAGACCAAAACCAAACCTAACAGAGCCACTTCGACATATTGCCATCAAAAACAATTAGGTTAAAGTTAAGGATAAATTGTTAAAATTTATACTCAATTTAATTAAATCCTTTTACATTTAAGCTTTGTTTTCATTGAACTCTTGAAATATTTTTTCCACAGTCTTAATGAATATTTTCATCCCAAATATAGACATAAATGAGGAAGAAATACTAAAAGAACCAAAGTGCTTGTGTGTCAGAGGGAGGAACTAGTAAACACATTAGTGAGTTTTTCATAGGAACAACTTTTACTGCACTGAAGCGTGAGAGCAGCTGTCAGTGGCCACAGCAGACACAACAAGGCCGGATGGTTGGTGCGGAGACAACCGACAAAACAACATCCAGGAAAAAAACCAAAAGCCACAATATTCGCATACGAGAATATGCGTTCACATACGCGCTAAAAGTTCACAACATTTAGCGCGGTGTGGCTGTCGGCTACGAACCCAAACTAACCTCTTTGACGGGGGGGAATTTCTTCTTGCACTCCATGGAGAGAGACCGCAGATCCGTCTGCATGTTCTCCAGCAATTTCTTCACCGCTTCGGGGCTGCTGGTCGACATCTTTGACGGCGTCTTCGACACAAATCCTCACAGGAACGGTTGACGTTTACGAGCGGCGTCGGAGCGCGGTCGCCCCCCACCCATTCACCGCAGGGATATAATCCGTAGCTGCTTTAGTCGCCTCCCTTGTTGTAGAAACTAAAAACGCCGCGGTCCATTGACACAGGATCCCACTCCTCCGCTTCGAGCGCCCCGTGCGCAGGACAGCAGCGATGACGCCCGCATACGCTCCCCCTCTGCGGAGCACGCGGGCATTAGCTACGGGAAGAAGTCGTCCTCGCGACGACTCTTCCTCCGACGCACAGGCAAGCCGATATATATTCACTAAATGTATCTGTCTGCCATCAACGGCCGTGCCAGCTCTGCTTTCCTTCCCACAATGCTTTGGTGGACAGTGACACGTCACTGGGACTTCCGTAAACAGTAATGAGCAAGGAAACATTACTGCAGCGACCCCTGCCGGACAAGTCCAAGGGGAAACATCTTCTCGGTTTGAGGTTTGAAAAACCAAAATGTAAAATAAATAGGGAAATAATAATAAAATATACCAATAAAGAAATGGCTCCACCAAGACGCAGTTAAAATGCAAACAAACAAACAAAATGACTTTAGAGTTGCTAACATTCTGTCAAAGTCAGTGGGCGGGTCAAACAAGGTGATTGGTCTGCGGCTGAGTTGCTGTGCAGGTCAACCAATCATATTTTACCATCTGTTTCACGAACTATCGTCAGTATTTGGCCAACGAAAAGTTAAATAAATACAGGCTGATATAAATAAAATATTTTAAACAAACTATATATAAACTTTCATTTTATTTTAATGTATATTAAATGAACAATGTGTTAATTTACTTTTTTTTTTTACCGTAAAAATGTAAGACAAATATGATAGGATATACTATACAGCTACATATATAAATATGTAGTTAAAATGATTTATGGGGTTGCGCCATTTTGGTTCTACACTAGCAAGCAAGCAACCATATTTCGGATTTACTGTATTAGAAATTATATAATGTTGAATTTTAAGGAGGAAATTCTCGGTGTATTGATTGTCAGACAGAACATGGGAGCACCTACATCTTACCCAGAAAAACTTATCAAATTTGTTGATGATTAATCAACAGTAATCTAAACTATGGAACAAGAATAGACAAAAACTTAACCTTGTTTATACCAGTAAATCTTGCCAGACTCCTTCAAATATGTACACAGAGTGATATCTTTTCCGCTTACTTTCCATGCAGGTATTTTTACACAGCCTGTGATTTGGCAATAACTCCCAGATGTTTTCACAAGGTATTTACCCCCTCAAAAGGTGTTTTTTCGTAAAGCAGGTCTTTAAGTGACACATTTAAAATGGGACAGTTAAAATGCAAAGTGACACATGTTATAACATGCAGACATAAAGTTATGCTTCTAACAAGAAAATTCCAACTACAACAACAGATTATTTTATTATTTTTATATACCAAGACAGTTATATGAAATCAGGTAAGATAAAATTAATAACATCCCACAAATGGAAGCACTGTTTTAAAATTAAGTTGATATTAATCAGTCATAAAAACATATTTCACAACAGAAAAGTTGTATAAATTGTTCTGTATAGTAATCGGTTATTGTACAGTCATTCCCATGTGACGAACCAAGTCTGAGGTTTCTCATGTGCACCAGAAAGAGTAGTCAAATAAGGCTTTTTTTCAAGAAACATATCAACCTGCTTTCCCAGATCAACATCGTGTTTAAGAACCTTTGCATTTTAATGGCATAAAAAACTCTGTATATTAGATACAAGTCAACCCCAGCTAAGTTAAAACTGTATCAATATCAAAAGTAAAAGGAAATGATAAAAAAAAAGACAAACAAAATAACCATGCAACTCTGCAAAGTTCAGTAAAGCAGCTGAAAATTTAAATCGTATTCCCAAAGTATTACAACAGGATACAAAAACAAAACAGCTTATCTGATTGGTCCTCCGAGCTACATTCCTCACCTCAAGTTCCTCAAGCAGCACTTATTAGTATACTTCGGTAAAAAAAAGTGAAAGAAAAGGAAAAAAAAAAGTGTGGCAGTAAGGGTGTGGAAGTAAAAGGTTCCTACACAGGTTTCCATTTTGTAGGCTCAAATGTTTACTTGTAGAACATTTTGGACATTGGAGTGCAATACAATCATTTCAAAAACACCTGTAGAGACCAGGTGTTTTTTTTTCCACAAAGCATTAGAAAACTACAACACTGATGTTGGCTCCTAATTTTTTGTTTTGACATTTCAAAGCGCTGGTCCATTGCTGCTTTTTTTTTTTTTTTTACAACTACTGGTCTTAGATCGGTTTTACTTCGAACTCAACACCTATTTGTGAATCAGGATCTATTCCACGCCGATTCTTTAATGTTTGACAACAAATTCGATGTCAAACAGAAGAACTCGCCTGCAAAGATGAGCGGACAGAGACATGGCTATTCATGTCATTATTTAAATAAAATTGTAAAACTAGAATTTATAAGACAACATGGATCTTGTCATTTATAATTTTTTCATATTTTCTTTCATCATATTTGAAATTCCTAATCAATAACCAGCGAATGCATTTGTTCGCTGATTATTGATTGATCAGGTTGACAGATAAAACTAGTTTAATACTATTGAATAAGGAAAGAAATTAAATACTTCAGCACATGCACTTTTGAAATCTAGAAAATACATGCTTTAAGCATTTTCAAATGCAGCTGTCTATTCCTGTAATCTAGAAACATTTAATTATTGCTTAAATGTATTTATTTATTTTGTATTGTCCTATATTGTTATTTATTTAAATGGTCGCATCCATAAATATTTGCTTAAGACTTACTGTGGCATTTTATGTGACACTTTTGGCCTTCAGTGAAGAAGCAGTAAAGTGTCTGTTTTTTTTCCTTAGCTTGTCGGTCATGGGGAACATCTTGAATTTAAAATCCAATGTGGAAAATCACAGATAAAACATAACATGTATTATGAAAATATAAAACAATGTAAAAATCATGTTGCTTACAGAAATGTCCATTTGTTTAATAGAAAAGCGTACGATAAGAAATAAAGTATGGAAACGTAAACCATATTTTCAGACGAAGAATTGTCTTTTTCCCCATAATTCCAGGTTTCCAGACTTTTAAAACTTTTTCACGATAATGTCTGAACCCGCAGAGATGACAAAAGTCATCCCTGCTGAACTGTATCCAAAACGTACATATATGTTGCATTAATAATAATAATAATTAAAAAATGCAATGAAAAAGTCTACAATATTATTCAAGTTAGCTTTTCATGAACGTTGCAGTCAGTGTTGGGACACTTCTTGTGCTCCGTCTGCTGCAGGCCAGACCGTTAAAAATTAACGAAAGTTACCGAAACGTCGCGTCAAACTAACTGAACATTACAGATGTCCATAACAGGTGAAAATGCTTCCTTAGAAAGCAAATTTCTTTGCCACTGAGAACCTATAGTGGTCACATTTTCAAATGTACACATTACTCTGCCATGGGCAAATGAGATGTTGACACGCTCTCCACAAGAGGATGGAGAATGTTTTGTTCAAGGCACCGGGAGGAAGATCCAGTAGCAAGAGGTGCAGTAACAGGTGTGGTGGCTCTGAAAGTCTTCTCCTGAGGTAAGGGAGAGCGACAGAGAAAGGAAAAAAGAAAGAAAGAGAGAGAGAGCGAGTTCGACTCTCAAATCTCTAGCAGCGAGACTCTTTTTCATCTACAGAGAAGTAGCCGTCTCTGGTGGGAGAAGCTTTCTGCTGAGGCTTGTCGCCGTCTCCAGGTTGGACGCCCATCAGCCTCCTTTGTTGCTGCTTCGTCTTTGGTAAGTCAGGGGAAGGAGTGGTGAGAAGAATGAGGCGCTGGAAAGGGTGTAGCACAAATCCAATCAAAACACAATAAAAAAAAATTGAGATTGTTTTATTAAAGGTGTGATATTATGCTTTCTAGACACATAGTCCTGTTTTATGACATAATCCAGTAACTATGTTACCTCGGCTGTTGTAAAAAATGCTGTGACTCAAAAGAATTTTTTATTTTCATATCTCACACCTTGAAATTGAGCCTCTGTCTTTTTACCAGCGTTTCACTGAGAAGTAGCTCGCACAGTGAGCTGAGCACATGCACAGTTTCACCAGATGTTTGCTAATTACTGCTGGCTAGTCTGGAGGAACTGAGTGGAGGAGCGGAGCAGGGAGAGGGGTGCCTTGCGAGACAGACAATCAGTAGCTTGGAAAATGCAGCTGTGAGGAGTAGCTGTGCCTTGAATGTGGAGCTAGGTTCATCCAGGCGTTTTGCACAGCAGAATGGTTGCCATGGGAGATTGAAGAATTTCTTAAACATGCAAAGAAAAATAAAGGCAACACTCCAGGTGTGTTTTTGAGGTGGGAATAACATTATGACATCACATAGAGCTCAAAAGAGTCAATTTTACATGATTCTTCCCCTTTAATAAGCCCATATTTAACTTGATCATATTTAATCTCTATTTATCTGGAGTCAATATATTACTCTTAAAAGTATGAAAATAGATAAATTACTACCAGCCTTTCCATTGCTACTTAAAGCATGCCAATACTCTTAAAACATGATTTTTTGAAACAAAAAGAGCCTTTTGAAGTCCAAGTCACCTCCATACTTGTATGGAAGATAACAGCACCATCTTGAATATGATAGATTTTATGCTTGATTTAAAAGAAAATGCTATTTTGGCAGGAATAGGCACTTTGGTCACCAATATTTTGATGTGTCAATTATTATATGAATGCAAGACAAACTACACCCTGAGCAGATCCCAAATCCATCACATGATAGCGCAGAGAGAAAACCAACTGGGGAACAATCAGAACCGAAGTTAGGATTGGAACCCAGGACTTTCTTAAGGAAAGGAAAACAAACACTCAAAACATGGACATGCAAGCTGCACAGCAAATCCTCTTAGTTTTTTCATTTGTTTTTTTGCAGACTGACATCTAGAGATACGTTATCCAGTGCGCCACTTGTGCTTTTCCAATTTTCTTACATAAAGCAAAGAAAAAAATAACAGAAAACGGATAAAACTTTCCCTCCTGCACTCAACTCGGTACAGAGAGGAAACTTACTTCTTTAAGCGTTCCTGGAGTGTAGTAGAGCTTCCCTGCCGCCCACAGAGGGATGCAGAGCATGGAGGACAGAGCCAGAACCCAGCCAATCCCGTCCCCCCATACTGGGTACACGTATTCATTGTTGTACTTCAGAGGTGAGTACTTGATCAAGGCAAAGGCAAAGGTAGCCTGTGAAGTGAAAACAAAAAGTCATGTTGGTTATTCTACTTGCAAGACTTTAATATGTGTATTGCTTTCATGCAATAACTAATATTTGTATTTCAGATGAAGAAAGCTTTGAGAGTTAGTGAACTGCAATTTTAATGTTGTCCTGAAGAGGTCGCTGTAGTTTCAGCAAAATGCTGTAAAAGACCACTGAAAATACACATGTAACCTACAAAGCATGTTGCTGGGGTAAAGAAGAGCCAGCAGAATTTGATGAGAGGGCCTGGACGGTACCCGATCATATCCTCTATGTTGTCATAGTAACGATCAGCACCTGAGGGAAGACACAGTTTCACTTCCGTCAACGCTTTGAAGTGACTTATTTATGAAAAGAAAGACACGCCAAAGCTAAATACATTGACTCACCATAAACCCAGGCAATGCAAACAGTCTCAAAAATAGCCACGAAAAGGAGGCACATCCCGCTGGCTGCGTAGTAGTCAAACAGCTGGAAGACGTACATGCCTCCCTGCAGGCACAAACAGGCAAGAGTTCAACTAAATACCATCAGATATCTACATTTGCCTTGCATGGCTTAGTTATTAGCTAGAATGAATTTCAGCTTGACTTTTTTATAATTTTCTCTGACATTTTATTCGCTTTTCCAGAATTTTCTTAAAGCTGGAGTGTGTAACTTAAAAAAAAAATCTATATATTTTTACATATGCGTTACAAACTAACGCGTTACTGACATCACTGGTCATGACAGTATAATATAAGACAGATAATCTGTGAAAAAAATAGAAGGCATAGTTCTATGCCTTCTGCAGAAACACACTGCTTGGTCAGAAACAACCAATAAAAGCCAGGGGAAGGGTCTTAGTGCTGTCAATCACCCTAATGTATGCTCGATCTTTTCACAGATTATCCATCATATATTACACTGTCACAACAGATAGTTTTAATAATTGAGGAAAAACATATTTTTGTAGAAATTACATACTTCAGCTTTAAGCAGGGATTCCCCCAGTGTATTACAAGCCTGGTGGGCCACCAGGCTTTACTTGTGCCCCCGCCAGGCTAAGTGTTGCTTTTTTTTAAAAAGTCTTTTTAAAATGTTTGCATTTTTTTAAGACTTGATAGTTGATGTTCAGGTATTAATCCTCCAATCTTTCAATAACACATAATTATCAAGTGATATGTCAAATTTCCTGTCAACTTTAAACATTTTTTAACTCAAAAACATGACGGATGAATGACTGCCATCGCGCTCAACCACCAGGCTTAGCAAGTTTTCTGGGGGAAACCTTGTTTAAGGTTACACCAGAATGTGCTCACTAACATTTATGTACGCTCTGACAGTGTGTTTGTACCTCTGTCAGCATGATGAGTCCCAAAAGGAAGGACACCACAGCTACTGCCAGGATGAAGAGCTCCCTGCGGTTTTTGCGGCGGAAGACAGAGGGATACATGTCCACCATGGCTGTCACCAAGCTCTCCACGCACACGAACTAACACGGTGAGGAAGTAGAAATCAGAACATGACTCAGCTTGAATCGAACAGCTTTCGAGTTGTCGATTGTACCTGACTGTCCAGTCCCAGGAACACAATCATTACGAAGAAACAGCAGGCCCAGAGAGGGGAAACAGGCATCATGGTGACAGCGCGAGGATATGCTATGAAGGCCAAACCGGGACCTGGATACGCATAAAAAAACAACAACAAAAAAAAGACCTCAAAACTTTTAGTTCTCTTTGTTGGATGTTGAAAGCAAATAAATAAATGTCTTTAAGCTTTCGGCGACTCTGTTGGAATAAACACACACCAGATTCGGCCACTTCTGAGATCGGCACGTTTTGCTCAAAGGACATGAAACCCAAAATGGAGAAGATGGCAAACCCGGCGAGAAAACTTGTGCCACTGTTCAGGAAACAGAGACACACGCAGTCCCTAGAAACGACAGAAACCAGGCATGATGTTTAAAGTACGACACCGATCCAGAACACAGATTTTGTAATAACAAAATGGCAACCGCTATAACGAAGTAATGACGCAAAACAAGTGATATTAAAGATAATGTAGATAGAAAAACAGACTTTTTTTTTTAGCCTTACCTGTAGCAGTTGTTGTTGTATTTGTTGTAGCTTCCCAAGGCTGTAAGGCAGCCCAGGCAGATGGCATAAGAGAAAAAGATTTGCGTTCCAGCATCCATCCAGACCTTGGCACAAAGAAATCATGTAGATTTTAAAGTCCAGAGTGACTAATATACATTCATACATTTGCATGGCTAATATATGCTTTAAGGCTGTACAGTCATCGAGCCAGAATTTCAAAACGTGACTGACAGCCCTTTAAAAGCCTTTAAGTGGATGATCTGTGGAGACATGTTCGAGACCCTGCTCATCATTCAGAGAACAAAGCAGTTTCTCAGTCGCCAGTTGAAACTTGCTCCTCTCCTTTAGGTGAGAAAAGACGAAACATTTTGTTCCTATCACGATTTGAGCTACGCGGCCAAGCTCCCACGCCCGATGACCAAAGGGGCCACAAGTGTAAATTTTGTCATAACTGAGCGCTGAATTACAAGTGCTAAAAACGGCGAGCCACTCCTTTTGAGTCAAAAAGACCAAAATACTTTGAGCACTCACATTCTGAAATGAAAACGTAGCGTACACAAACACATATTTGAACTCCAGATCTGCTTTCCCCTAAAGTCCCTTCATAATAACCACACCGACTCGTTGGTCTAGTCATTACAACCGCATTAGGCAACCCATAATTACAGAGGACCAAAACTAACATAATAAGAAATAAAAGCATAAATATATATTTAGTTTTTCCTTGGCCTTACACATGAGTTTCTGTCAAGAAATGTATATTTTTTCTGTTTCCTTTCCCCTTAACATGCACTTTTTTCAAGAAAAGTAGATATTTTGTTTTGTCTTTTCTTTATACAAGCCCTTTTGCCTTTTGCTGTTTGTCCTTTTTCTGCTGTATAGACTGTAGAAATATTTCACGCAGATTTTGACTCAATAGGTCACATGACCTAGAAGCTATTGAAGAGAAATTCTAAATTTAAACTAAAAAAATAGGTAACAAAAATAAAAAATGAGTTAAAATGGAATAAACATGAATGTGCCTCATATATACAGTTTAGTACAACAATTACACACTGATTTCTAGTCAATGTGGCACACAATATGGAAGCTATTGAGGAAAACATTATATAATTTAATACTAAAATTATTTAAAATATTGAATATGACTTCACATTCACAGGGACACAAGGCAAGGCATTGATCAACATTTGTTTGACAGGAGTGTTTGGTTTGGAAATTTGTTGACAGATCCTAAGTGAACCTCCGGGCACTGGAGAAGGGAGCTTGAGAACGGAGAGCCGAAATTAGCGTTTATAAATCGTATCAACCTTGAGCTAAACGTCGCTTGCTCGGCGGATATTGGGATATCCAATATCCAACGCAAAACTAACTTCACTGCGGTCGGTAACACAATAAAAACACCGGGTTAAAGCTTGTTTTGGTCTGTGGCTTGTAAAGATGGCGCAGAGAAACTGCGCGAGACGTAAACGCCCCACAACGTGTGACACAGTAACGTTGGTTCCAAAGCTCTATTGGCCAATAGTAGGAGCTGGACACAGAAGGCAGCTCTCCTCATTAACATAAAGACGCACACAGAGAAGCAGAAAAAGGACAAACAGAAAAAAGAGAGGAGGCAATGACAAAAGAAGGAGAGTTTGTATAAGAAAAAGACAAAACAAAATGTCTACTTTACTTGACAAAAATGCATATTTAGGGGAAATGAAAAAGAAAATATATACATTTGTTGACCGAAACTCGTGTAGTCATGTCAGTTTTGGTCCTCCGTACATAATCATCAAAATATGTAAAGCTCAAAAAGGATTTTCCTGCACAAAAGCCAGGACACATAAAAGACATTTTAAAATCTTTAAATAATTAGGTACTAGACCTGCTTTTGAATTTAGGGTGGCACAGTTTCAGGAAAATATTGAATTAACGCCTTCATTTATACTTTTGTAGCTTTGCTCTTTAGATTTGCTTGCTTGTGTGTTAGCCTACTTAAATCCTTAGCAGTTAGGTCTTAGTTGAATTATCTATTATAAATATTGATTATATTACTGATTATTTTAATCACCATTTGCTGGTGAACTTTCCCCTGAATTTTAGCTGAATTGTTACTGTACTCGATTCATCAACGAATTTTAATTTCAAGAAACTTACAAAAAAACTAGCAATGTTTATTCAAATCTGCAATAGAGATTGCTCCCCATAAAGAAACTAATTCATCTTTTAAACTGATTTAGCTGGAACGTGACACTAAATGGTTTGTATGGTTTTGTGTTATTTAATAATTTGGTTTTGCCTTTCTTCCCGTTGCATACAAGACAGAAAATCTGGCTGACTGGAGTTCCAGCCAAGAGCACAAATACTGGAAATCACATTTAACAAAGACAGATACTTCCAAGATAGCGGCTCCACCAGCCTGGCTTGACTTGGCTACCACTCTCAGGACTCCTATTCATTCCCTGAGACATGAGAGGAAAAGAAAAGGAGGGAGGGCTGTTTCTTGGATTGTCATGCTGGACCGGTCGGTCTTTAGACTGTATCTCTAAGAGAGACTGTAGAAGCGAACAAAACAATCAATCTGCACATTAGAAATCCTCCAGGACAAAAAAACTGATTTACATGGCTCAATTACGATTTGGTCAATGAAATTTCATCTAATTTTAATTTCCCTGCTGTTGAGAGTGTCTTAAGTCACAAGAGGTCTGTTTTTTATAGTTACAGGGTGAGATGATTTACATGGCAGTCATTGTGAAGGCAATTTACACCAATTGTTCATTTGTAGGAGGAATCAAAAGCTACCAACATAAATTCATAACTTATCTTAAAGCTAAAGACTTAATCTGTCTATTCTAACATACAATCGAAACCAGAAACTATATAAAAGAAAACATGTTTATTTCAAACTGTCTGATGTGAAATCAGAATAAACTTTTCCCATCAATTTTTTTTCTATTTGCTAAATAATGAGAGAGAGAATTTTTTTTAAGACAGTTGTTATGACTTTCTTCAGTCAAAAGTTCAAATATGCAAAGATTACAGTGCCTTTAAACAATTTGGGACATTCGATGCCATGTCTTTGGTAGCTTCTGACAGGTTTATTGACAATACCTAAGTTAATCTGATACGCACCCGAAACTCACTTCTTACCTCGTGTAACATCATGGGAAAGTCGAAAGAAACCAGCCACTGTATCAGGAAGAGAACTGTGGACTTGCACAAGTCCACAATCCTTGATCAAAAGCCTCTGTCATACCATCAGTGTCATATTTTGGAAAAATATAACATGCTTAATTTTGAAAACTTTATTAATTTTAAAAACAGTTGCCTTATTTACAAAGTTCTTCATGGACTTGCTCCACCTCCACTTGCTATATACTTTAAACAAAGAGCTGAGCGAGGTCTTGGCACTAGGGGGTCTTCCAGAGGGGACCTGGAGATCCCTTACAGAAAAAACAACATTTGGGCAAACGGTTCTGTCAATCAGAGGGAATCACTTCTGGAACAGTGTGCCGGCTGGGATTAGAGAGTGTTCCACCTATAGCGCTTTTAAAGAACACTTGAAATTGTTTATTAAAACTTCTCACACATGTTCTCATTTTAACTAACTTTTATTGTATCTTTTGTGAATGTTTGTCAATGTGATTTCTTGATTGTATGTTTATAATGTCTCTTTGTTGCTTGGGTCTTCCTGTCTTGGGACTACAGATGGAAATGAGCAATTATGCTATAATCTGCAGACTGTAAATGAGCCAGTTAATGAACAATCAATACAGAAGTATTGATTGTTCATTGAACAATCAATGTAATGAACAATCAATACAGAAGTATTGATTGTTCATTAATGTGCACTGTCCCTAATAAATTTAAATAAATAAATAAGTCTTAAACCTACCTGTGGGTCAGACAGTCGTCCCAAATCAGGGTAAAGGTAGAAGTGGATTCCCCTCAAGGCTCCAGGCAAAGTAACTCCTCTGATCAGTAGGACCAACAGCATGATGTACGGGAAAGTGGCCGTGAAGTAAACCACCTGCAAGGAAACGCAGCAACTCTGTCAAACTATCAGTTCGCTTTGCATTATTTTCGCTCATATTCCTCAACCTGTAGAGGCGATTTCACCTTCCCAGTTGATTTGACGCCCTTCCAGATGCAGAAGTAGCAGATGACCCACGCCACGGCCAAGCAGGCGACCAGATCCCAGTTCAACGCGCCAATGTGGTCGATGCCAGATGAAATTCTCAGGACTCTACGCCTGCGGGGCACAAGCAATCCCAGGATCACTCCAACGTCCTTTGACAAACGAGCAACACAATCTGAAGTGATTGCGATTCTAAAAGAGGCTCGAATCACTTGTCGAGTGACGGATATCTGGTGAACTACCTTGAGGATCCGGCGAAACAAAGGGACGAGAAAAACAGAACTTACTCCCAAAACTCAATGACGGGAGAGGTGGCGTTCTCATGGTGATTGACGGAGCCGTTTCCCCTCTGAAATGCCATACAGGAATCTTGAATGAAGAACAGACAAAAAGGACATTCATTCCCGCGAAGAAATCCAAGCTTTCTCAGAGGTTTCCAAGTTACACTCGGTCGAGAGAAGCAATGCTGAGGGGGAACAGTGAAGTGGAGCGGGAACACTCAGTCCCGCAACTTAAAACAAGTAGCTATATGAATGACTGAAATGATGAGAGAAACCACTGAAAAACATAAAAGTTGTGACATTCAATTATGGTTCCTCAAAAAAAGAGAGAAATGCTTCAATTTGGAGGCTGTGGGTACATGCTGGCGAGCTATTAGCGACAAAGCTAACATGCTGCTAGACAACAACTGGAAGTTTTGCTGATAATCGTAATTACAAACATGCTTCTGCATTTAAATGTTAAACATAAGCAGCAGCCAGATAGATATTGAGGTAGTTTGAAGTTTCCGAGTTGAGATTTAAAAAAAAAAGTAATTCAGACTTTTTATTTTGTTTACAAATAAGTCTTTAAAGGTGGAAGCCCAGCTAGCTGCTCAATCATGTTTCTATCTATCTTATCTTTGTTCACTATAACCCAGTTATCAGTCAACAAATGTCTTTCTTTCATTGTTACAGGAAAATAATAGCACAAAGAACCAGGATGTAGCTGTAATCTCAAAACCACTACAGTCTAAAAGGCTTCAGGGCATGAAAATGGCTTTTTACTGTTCTGATTGTGCCTCAAAACGTGAAAGTCAAATCTTACAATTATGTCACACATACAGTATGTTGAGCCCATTCTAGTTACAAGGCGACTAAAAGTAGGCTAATCCTACAGTGGTCATGATGCGTTTGAAATTGTATTTAAAGTAGGATTTATTTTAGGAATCTCACATCTGAGGCAAATTGTAAACCGCCGTTACTAATTGTTGTGGCACGGCTGGTGCACTCAGATAAATCGCAGCCAAGTTAATGCGTCTGAGTCGGAATTGGAAAATAGGTACTGCAAACAACTATCATCTATGCAAGACAAAGACAATGTATTTATCTTGTCTTTATTTATCTTCTCTGAAAAAAATAAGATTTTGTACCGTCTTGTGTTTTGCCTGTGGTTTAAGAAAATTCAAGCTTTCAGAAATGTAATAAATACTTCAAACCTCTAACTTTCTTTGTGTTTTACTCATGCAGCTCCGGCATCCATGATGGATACTAAACTAATGGCTTTCCATTTCAGATTTGTGACTTCGTTGCATTTCCACCTGGGAATTTGAACAATCCAATGTTCAAGTTGTAATAGAAGCTGATGACAAGGTAAATTTTCTTTCTCATTATATTTTAACATTTAAGTAGAGGTCGTCCATTAGTACAGTCAGAATTTTAGCTTATCCCTCTAACTTTCACTGGGTTTTATACACTGCCAGCATTTATGTTAAACTTCAGCGGATGTTGTTGTTGCATTTCCAACTGGGAACTTCTCCACCTCAACTTCTGAGCATGCATAAAATGCAGCATGAATCCATGGGAAAACTGTCCAAATTGAGAAACAACTGACCCTGCCTGCGGGAATGAAAAATAGTCTTATTGTCCCGTCGATCGCCTCACCTGTGTTCCATGTGTTGTTGCAAGACGCCCAGGGAAGATCCCAGGTGAAGGAGTTGAAGAGAAAGAAAAGGCCCCAGGCCAGCACAACAATGTAGTAGATGTTCAGGAGAGCGACAATCACCTGGGTGGCATAACCCACTCCTGACATGTAAAAAAAGAGAAGGGAGTCATTTAAAAAAAACTAATTAAGTGAGAGCAGTTTGTTGAGTATTCTTCCACTCAATCTAAGCTGAAGCTTTAGATTCACATGGAAGTAATTTTTGCACATTTATAATGACTCCCAGGCATCCGAGTTCTGGATTAAACCTTTGCTACTGCACGTGTATGTGCTTCTTTCCCAGATGTCATGCCTCAAGTTTCCCTATTAGACACTCCCATTTAAAAAAAAACAGCTTAATTTACAGCCTCCAATTGTTTCCACATATATTTAACAGACTTCAGTGTGCCATGTGTACTGATTCAAATAATTCACAACCACAAAACCTTTTGCACTGACATGTCTGGAATTCCTCTGTCAAGCCGCAGCGTTGCACAGACATGTGTGCTTGTTTTTTTCCACGGTGACGCCCTGAGTTTCTTATGGATCTTATGTGATCCATAAGAATGAAGCTTACTGTGTATTTCTGCTGCACTGACCTACCAATCGATGTTTAGCTTCAACATATGTAGACATGTTGCAGGGTGACGCCAGCTCCCGGCTGTGGGCCGAAAAACTGCTCACCAACAACGACCAGTGGTTTTAGCTCTGAATGCGCTACGTCTTAAATGTATGCGCGGTATATAAAAGAGAAAGGGATGCATTGCTTTGCAACTGATTGTCAACACTACAAAAACTAGATTACAGAAAAATGTTTAAATTTAATAAAAATAGCGAGGGAGAGGGAAGTAGGTTACTTAAGCTAGCTTGACTTTGACGATCTTAACATGTACATGTGCTGTGGAATTCGGTGTTTCGGTCATTAAAAAAAAAAAAAGGCGACCCACACACCAACTTTCTCACCAATCATCAGCAGAGCAGGTGTTTAGTTATTAATACTAATAACTATCACAAAATACACCAAGCATGGAAACACAATGCTTTAACAGACTGAATGTTCTGTTTTTTGTGTGGGAAATGTTTGCTTGTCTTTTGGTGTTCAGTCCTGACACATTAGTGACATTGTCAGTCAGTTGTTATGGCAACAGGTCTTTACGTAGCTTAGCCGACACGGACAGTGGCAGAAAAAGAAGGTGGTCTTGACTTATTCTTCAAAGTTTTTTCTGTGTTATTTTTTGTTTTGTTGTGGTACAAAACACTAAATTAAGAATAGCAACATCTCCATTTTGTTACCAGAATTGTTCTACAGCTGCGGCGTGGCTATAGAAGGCTATTGACTTTTTGCCCTCCATTGTTGTGCACATGCTCAAAAGTTCTGGACATAAACAATAACATGACAACGTGCGTACAGAACGCAGAATAATAATTACAAAAAAAGCACACATTACCTTCAAACAATGGGCAAATTTTCCGCCAGCAAGTGATGCCGCCCTCACTAGTGTACTGTCCCAAAGACGTCTCCAGGAGGAACACAGGGATGCCACAAGCAAACAGGAAGATGAGGTATGGAATAAAAAAAGCCCCTGTATACATTTAAACACGTTAAGACTGTGAAATACTTACAGCTGGGTGATGCAAAAACACAGCATCTTGTATAAATATCTATGCTCTCTGAGCCATTCCACGTTTTATTGGGAGCACAAACTTCAAATGACTTTTAATTTTGCAGTACCGCAAGCCTTTTGGGCAACGTCTCCACCAGATTTCAACATCGACACACTGTTCCCATTCCTCTCCGCACAACGGCAAAAGCTTGGTCAGACCGACTGGTTAACTTTTGTAAACAGCAGTTTTTAAATGACACTCTTATTGTTTAGGTGATTTCTGAAGGCTGCAGTGGACTTTATGTGATGGTACCAGAGAAAAAGGGGCTCAGTGGTATGTTTGAAAACTGGGGATCATTTCCCTTCCATCTCAGATTATGCACTAATTTGCTTTGGTTTACCACATACAATCATAATAAAATTTATGAAAGTTCATGATTGTAACATGTCAGATTTTGTAAAAGCTCTCATTTGAGAAGGATAATACTATCTAAACACATTTTCTACGTAGAGCGTGGCATCACAACATTAGTTTCTTTTATTTATTTTCACAAATGACATCCACCTATCTTTGTATCCAAAATGTCTGTTTGCCTGAGGTCTAAAATCCTCAGATGTGAACTTGCAAACGCTATCGATTATTCCTACCACTAACTCAATGTGGCTTCTGCTCCATGTTAAATATGTGCAAATAACTGAGCACAGCAGATGAACAGCTTTAGCGCCACAATTGTGAGGCGTGACAATGCAAATTAAATAGAAAGTCCACCTGGTTCAGCTGGACTACAAATCAAAAATGTTTTCTCGAGGTACCGGTTTCTTTTCATATTCCAGGTACCGCACCCTCGTTCCGTTTTAACTTAGTGTTAAAACAACGGTTCCTAGTGTTTCCAGGAACCGTGAAGACGATTCTTAGACCTCACCTCCTCCGTTCTTGTAGCAAAGGTAGGGGAAACGCCAGACGTTGCCCAGGCCGATAATTTCCCCGGCGACAGATAGGACAAACTCGATCTTGTTGCCCCACTGACCCCTGTCCATCATCTTCTCCTCTGTGCTGGGGACGATGTCCAGCGACCTGCCATGACCGTTGGACGGCTCCGCCTTGGACGTGTTTTCTGCATCTCGTTTTTCACCTGCATCAAACGGAGCACAGGGACTGACGTGAAAGGATGAATCAGACAAAAGTTTTCCCTGATTTTATGGAAAGATGCTCACATTTTGAAGTATTTCCACAAATTGTTAATTTGAACACAAATGTATGCCACGTGCTTTATATTTGTGACTGTAGGAACTTTTAAATGTGTTGTTTTTTTCCCCCCTTCATTTAAGAAGCATGCATTAATTTGAGTTGATCCATCTAGTAAAACTACAATAAAATGCATTCAGGTTCATGATTGTGTTGAGACTGAATGGCGAAAGGTTCATCGGGTTCACAAACTTTTGCAAAGCCCTGGAGATACAGTCTTTAGTTTATACCAAAAGCCAGAACGCCTAATAATTACTCTCAGGTATTTAGCAACTTATAATAACCCTCGAAATTTGCCCTTAGGAACTCTGATGACTTGCAGTCGCCATTTTGATATGGGTTGTGCATATCAAAATGACAACGGTATTTTCTCATGCCGTTGTGCAGGGCGGCATGAGAAAATGTGGTTGCTCATAGAAAATTCTGAGTCTTGATGCTCAATTCAGATTTTTTTTTTTGCTGAAATCCAATTAATTTTTTGCACAATTGTTCATTCTACCAATTAAATGCGACTACAATCACACTCCTGTGTGAACGGTTTCCTAAAGAGACCAGCAGAGGCAGAAGAAGAACACCGACGATCATTTCTTTACCCGTCATTTACGGATATTACAGCGGACGTCGGGGTCTATGGCTGAATTTTAAAAATTATTGCGCAATGGGAGTCAGCAGTATTGTCACAAAATGATAACATAAAGGAAGGTAATAGAAAGAAAACACGTCAACGTCGTAAAAGCAGACATAGGGAAGAATCGCAAATAGGATCTTTTGTATGAAAAGACCAAAATTGGGCTGTTGAGATTGGGGTAAAGAAGTTGGATATGAATCACGCTTTCACATGTTTTGTTTTTTTATTTATGTAAAGTGAAGAAAAAAAAAAAGGATGAAACTATATTGTTTCCCCATATTTAAAAATGAGTAGTCTGCAATTAATAACTAGTAGTACGTGCAAAGTTTGAGGAGTTAATACCCTCTGCTTGCTCCCATTAATTTTAAGACTTTTTAACCGACATTGTAATGGATTGCTGTTCCTTTTATTGTGACCTTTGATTTTTCTGGATACTGATTGGTTGACGAGAGGCCAATTAAGAAAACATAAGAGAAAAATCAAAATCCCCAAAGCAGGAAACATATTTTCAGTACCATGGCTAGTTCTTAAGAGTTATAATGACGGGATGCAAACGGCTCCAAACGTGTTTGTTGGCATCCGAATGGGCCCTTTCTTTTGGATGAGGTCACCGCTGACTTCAGGTTATGAGTTCGGAGCCGTCGATCCCTGAGCCGGACCCAGTTCTGGGGCCAGTGCTGCTGAAATAAAAGTCCCACAGAGGAGGAAACAGGCGGCCCACTGACTGTGCTCGCTCCTGTCAGGTTGCATTAACAGACTCCTCACCAAACTCAAACAAGCTGCTAATCAGGCTACAGGAAACACGCTCACTCTAACTCAGTTATGAGAATTCATCAAACGCATCTAACCTCCATTTTCACCCTTGCACGCCAGTAGACACAAATTATGCCATGTGTGGCCAATCGAGCTGCAGCTTTTCTTTTCTTTTTTATAAAAAAGCAACACATGGGATGGGAATTCCATGTATTCGTCTGTTTTGTGCGAAGCTACCTTTAGGAATGTGCTCCTGCTGTCAGAGCGCAGAGGTCGAGCACAAGCGTGACTCTGTGCGGGGTGTGTGCACGGGGGTTTGGAAATGGGAGCCGCTATGAGAGCCAAGGTCTGCGGAGACAGGAGCCAAATTGTGACCGGGGTAAAAATAGAGTTCCTTGTATTCGGAGGGCACTTTGCGAGAATGGAGGCTTAGCGTAACAAAAGCGGAGTATCCCTCCTTTTATTGCGCTGGCAAATGGCAGACCTCGCTGGCCTCACAGCCAGGTCCCTCCTTCCCTTCACCCTACTTCCCATTTCTCCCAAATCTAAAGATATGTTTGTGATTTTTAAGGAGGATGACACTTTAAAGATCCTCAACGGCATTTTAGGCACACTGTATGCAAATATCACTAGAGAAGAACCGCCTACAGTGAAACTTCATCCCACCAAAGGGTGACAACAGATCCATTCGAAACAACATCAAGTGACTGAGCAATTAAGGGAGAGAGAGTGACAGAGTGAACTACTGAAATTATGGGGCAACACTTTTCCATTGCGGGACAGTTTGAGGTGGTGATAATACAAAACGAAACATTCAAAGCAAAAAAACAAAACTTGAAGCTTTTTTTGGTAGATGTGAAGATAGACGACCAGCCAAGTTCTGCTAAAAGAAAATCCCATTAGCTCAGCCTCATCAAGTTTCTGTACCTGTTAAATGTAGTAAAGTAACCTTGAAGTATTTGTCTGTAGTCAATTTAGCAAAAGATATGTTTATAATTTAGTCTTGCACATTTGTGGATGCCCAAATTTATTCCACCTCCCGCAAGGTGGGTACCTGCAAGAAAACCTGTAAAGCAGAGATTAAAACAGTAAAAGAGAAGAAATTTAACACATCGTGTGAGCTTTACTAATTGTAAAATTCGTTTTGTTATGTAGTTCCTCTGCGGTTAACAGTGAATTTCAACTCTTTTAATTCGGCTTAGGTCTGAACTTTAACTGGGCCATTCCAACGCATGAATATGCTTTGACCTAGTCTCCTCTATTGTAGCTATCACTGTATGTTTAGTTAAATTTTTTTTTTAGACCCCGTTTTCCTCCGAGGTTGTCCTGTATTTAGCTCTTCTTCTGACCCAGATACTAAATCTGATTTCTGAAGGCAGTTTACGTTGCAAACGTAACGAAACATTTTTAAATTCCATTTCACAAAGCACAATGCAACTTTGTTGGAAGGCGCGATATACCGGCACTAGCATCGGTATCGGCCGATATTAGTCATTTTCCAGCATTTCGGTATCGGTACGATAAATAAAGTTGCTCATTGTTTCCAGTACAAATGTCAAAGTACACCTGAAATAAAACAAAACTAACTTACAAGTAACTTTTCAGCGAGATAAAGCAGCTTGTTATAATTCCTTAATATTGATGAAAAAGTCCTGGCTCGACTAGCAGATTATTTCATTTGTAAGTTGCACTTTTTTTTTTTATCAATATCAAGAAATGATTAGCCTAAAAAAGCCTAAAACAAGCTCCTATATCTTGCTGAAAAGACACTTATATGTAATTTTTTTTTTTTTTTTATGTCAAGTGTACCAAGATATTTCCACTAGAAACTAGACCAAGTTCGTTTGCAGTGCGGTTGTTTTCTCAAGCCTGGTTGTTCAGTTTCCTGCTAACAACTTAAAATCTCACAACAAAAATTTCCTCCAAACTACAGTTTCAAGACCCTCGCCTTCAGACCGAACTTAAATGAGTGTCTGTGCTCACACTCTGCAGCCCGTCCGCTCCAGGGCAGGCGGGTCACTCTGCATGCAGCGGCATGCCGACTGAACGGAGGGTGGGAACCCACAGAGCAACTTCTCGCTTGAAGGTGATTAACGGATTAAGAAAACAATCTGCAAAGCTCAGAGCTAAGGCTGAACTGAAGGAAATCTTAATCTTTGTTAGTTTTGTGTTCGGGTTTAAATGTGATCAATGTCTAATATCTAAAGGAAAGCGATAAAGAGCGACCCGATAACGGTTCACAGTTTGACAGGAGAAAGAATAAAACTGAGTGGTCAGAGACTATAAGGCTGCTCAGTTCTATGTAAGAACAGAAAGCATGTCGGTTTAAAGTGACTTGTGACATTTTTTTGCATAAAGGCAATTATTGAGTTTCCTCTTATTCATGCCAGAAGCTTGACACATCCATGATTGCCTACAGCTCTTATGGATGAGTGATAAGACACATCAATGTGCAATTATGTTATGAAACGTAACTGCTTTAGTTACTCAACAGAGTCACAAACAGGAGAGTAACATGATCTGAACTTCATCAATCACAAGCTAATAGTTTTTTATGACAAACAGCAGAAGAAATTAACTGCCACGTCCTCAGTGCTCAGCTTTCATGCTGATATTTTATTTACAATGTTACCAATGGGGATTTTGGAAATCAATCACAGATTCAATCTGCAGATTCGTTACATGCAGATCGGGGATGTATATTTACTCTAAACACAGATGGGGATAATAACAGTTAGCATCAAACCGTGCATTGCAGCGCAAGACGAAAGGTGGGTAAATAAATGAGCAAGCACCTGCTTTCTTTCACTTTCACTCATCTCTCATTTCTTTTCTTTTCTCTTTTTGTTGGTTGCCTGACTTCTCAAATCTCAGAGGATATCCATCAATTATTAATGTAAGATTTACTCCTTCAGCTGCTTATTTTAGACATTATTTATATAGGGATTTTTAAGCATGTAGCCCAAGCTCCCTTTTCATTACAGACATTAATGCAAAACAGACTACGTCAGATTTTTTCAGTTTTTAGTTGTTTTTTTTTTTTGGAAAAGTAGCACAAAAGTCATCCACAGTCAATATATCCGTTTCATCTCAACTCAGATCCCCATAATCTTTTTGTAAGTAATCTTATTTTATGCTTTATCATTCCCATTTTGACTATTTTAGTTTGTTTTGTCACAAAGAAAAAAGATCTCAACATTCTTATTGTTCATTTACAACTTGCCAACATTTTGAGCCACTGGTCTAATCAGCTGATTTTTGTTAAAAGAAATTGACAAGCGGGACCTAAATGTCAAAGTCCAACTTGTGACATGTCTAGATGAAACTTGCTATTTGTGGTGTTATTAGCAGCCTCCACCTGGCTGCCTTTTGTTGAGTTTCCCAGCGGTGTCCCTGATAAAGACTAATATTTTACAAACATCCATATGAAACACACTCAGAAGCATGTAACAACTCATTATTAACCAGGTCAACACGAAAAATAAAAAAACTAGCAGGATAACAACTGGTTAACAGGTTGATCCCAAGCTTTCGCTGACAGTTCTTCAGCTTTTGGATGAATGTTAGGCAAACACTTTTTTTCGTACGGAGCTCTGCTGCTTGGAAACCAACACAAAAAAGTTTGCAGTTTACATATACATATATGTACATGCATAGTTATCTGCCACATAATTATCAGTAAATAATTATGTGGCACTCACCTTTCATAATGTTGACAGCCGGCAGCCTTCAAGGAGAGAGTGGGGCTGTCTTATGCGGGCCAGCCACCGTTTCAGGTTTCACTATATAACATGCATTGAGGGGCGGAGATAGAGGAAACTGAAAACTCTGGCGCAGCTTACATTGAGATTTACCCTCTGCTTTGCCTCTCGCTGAAGAAACGCCCCCTTTATTCATTCACACACACACACACACACACTCATCCTCTACAGCACACTGGAGGTCTGTGCTGCCTCAGTGTGGTGGGCTGATTGCGTAACCTTTTGACAGGCTCGTTCTCCCAGGGGTTCTGCATAAACTGCAAGGAATAAGAAAGAAGAAAAAAAAAGTCACGCTGGATAAGAAGAGTTGTCTGATTGTGTCATATGTATGCAAATATGTTTCGCTAATGTCTGTCAGCTGAAGCACGCTAGCCAACAATTTTTTGTTGTTGTTGTTTGTTTGTTTTAATATACAAAAAGGCAGAGTAATTTTGACAAAGCGTTATGCTGATATTTCAGACGTCTGTGTCCTGCGGATGGTAATTAAAATGTCGCTCCATCTTCCTGAAGCTGCTGCTTCCAAACACATCCTTAATTCGGCCCCCGGAAAGCCGTCTTTATTCTCCGCAGCTAGATTTGCTCCTCACAGGCCCAGCTGCCCATTCAGAACATTTTCCCACCACAGGAGTCCAGAGAGTGGACTGGTCTGAAGCGCTTGTTTTAAGGTCACAATCCAGAGGGTTTTTATTTATTCATTTATTGGAGATTGTGAAGCAGAGCAGGGAAGGAGATGCGCTCCTGCTTTTCATTTCTAAAAACGCTTTGGGGTGAGCTGAAAACCAAGTTTGGCATGGTTTTCAACATTTATTTTAGGAATAAAACACTGAAAAGTGTGGTGTGCATTTAAATTTGACCCAATTTTCTTTGACACCCCTAAAAAATCACCAGGACAACCAGTTGCTTTCTGCAGCAACCTAATGGGCCTGCTTGTAATTTGCTCTCAGTGACAGAACAGGGAGAAAGTTTTGAAGAAATTTCAAACAGATTAGAGCATTATTTAACTTTCCCCCCACCCCAACTGTTTTTCTCCAACACACTTGAAAGTAAGTGGAGCCTCACATTTCAGCAAGACTGCCCTAAACATGCTACATTTGAATGGTTCACATCAAAGCACATCTGTTAGGATGTCCTAGTCAAAGTTCAGAGATAAATCCAGTTGCTGAAGAAATGGTCAAGGTTGCCTCGCAGAAGCTGGTAGGCATGCAGCAAAAGGAGAACTAACCAAAAAAGTAATAAGGGGGAGTGAAAATAGACGCATGCCACATTTTTCAGATTTTTATCTGCTAAAAAGAAACAAAGTTGAAACTCATGCAACTGAATGACAATTATCCACTATAAAAGTTTGTGGGAGTAATACAAACAGATTCAACATTTCAGAAGGTGAATAAATTCTTTCCTCGTGGATTGTAACGTTTAGATTTGTTGTTTCTGTTGTTTCGTCTCATCCTGCTTTCTTTGATGCTGCAGTTAAATGGATAAAGGGCTAAATGTTAATGTTAAAAAATAATAATTAAGTATTTGATGAACTGGTGCTGTGTGGGAGTTTAACCACAATATCCCTGAGGGTAAATCCCAAAGGGATGAATAAAGTATCTATCTATCTATCTATCTATCTATCTATCTATCTATCTATCTATCTATCTATCTATCTATCTATCTATCTATCTATCTATCTATCTATCTATCTATCTATCTATCTATCTATCTATCTATCTATCTATCTATCTATCTATCTATCTATCTATTCGTCATGTTTTTTTCCTTCTCTCTCCTCCCCTTCACAATGTTCTAATTTTCAAACCATCCCGCCTGCATCGGGTTGTTTTCCTCCACCTCAGTATGACACATCGTTTCAGATTTTTCATTTTCCTTATTATTTGTTTTCGCTTTATCCACTCGGCCTGCGTCCGAAATTGTAACTGTCACCAAACTATAAAATCTTTCTCAGCAGGTTTCAGCACGAAGCGCAGTCGACCTGCATGGCTGACGCGCAATTCACAGACATGCCAAGAGAGATTTTCCAAGAACCCACTGAGCTGATCTGTGTTTTTATAAAACATGGCTCTGCTTTGGCACGGCCTCTTCGTTTTGTTATGAGGGCATGATTAATCCGTATTGAGCAACAACCGGCCCAACATGAAGCGATCGAGGCTGTAGGAAATTTCCAGCGATAGAAAGCGGGGCAAACGGATGTAGCGTGGAAACACGGTGAAAATAGAAAATGCAAATAATGATCACGCTTGGAACACAGAACAGGTAAAACCAGTTCACAAAGGTGTCATCTTTAAAAAAAAAAAAGCTTGACTGGTGTGAATTCTCTTGGCAGACAAACATGATTTTTGATACTGTAAAGGACAGAAGAAAGAGGACAGCCACTGTATAAACTGCATCTCCTATTTCCTCTTGCGTCTTTCCACCGATCCCCAACTGTTCTGCCACAGGCCACTGCTCCGACTCTATTGTCCTTCCGACTGTACACGAGTGCAAAGTTTCTTTCTAGGTCAGATTTAGCTCAAACTTCAAGTTTTATGAGTTGGTTAGTTACCAATGTTAAGTAAAATCAGCTAAAGTAAAAGGAAAATGTAACAAGATTGCAAACATTGAGAATTGCACCTTTAATTTAGAAGCGTCTGCAAGTGTGCACTTGACTTTTGGCCGGAGTCGTGCACCTATCCAGTATTTTTCCATAGTCGACAAGTTTCAGCAAAGCGTGAATCAGTTACTCTCAAATATACAATTATTCTTTTAACTCTGAGATTAAGATGTAAAACAACAGTTCTTTGAGACCGATGACTGCTATTTCCCCTTCCTTTGTCTCTTGTGGGGATTTATTTTTCTTTGATCGTCTCACAGAAGAATGAAGGTCTAACCAGGTGGTTGTAATGTTTACACTCACCATGGGTGTTAAAGCTGCACTATGTGACTTTTATCAGTGCAGCTTTAATACTCTATGATGCATCAGTTTGTTTTTGTCCTGTATTTTGTCTGTCATCACTAGCATCTCATGTTGCAAGCAGTAATGAACCCTAAAAATTTCAGGTTGCCTTTGTATGTCAGCATATGTGACTTTTATACTCAAATAAAAGTCACATAGTGCAGCTTTTATTAAGTGTATATATATATATAAAATCTGATAATCTTTAAAAAAAAATGGAGTTCCTCTGCCTTTTCCCATTGCTAACTAGAAACAACCAATCAGAGCCAGGAGGTGGGTCTTAGCGCTGTCAATCATCATGTCCTGTGGCAGCGTTCATCCTCCCTCCCCTATCCTCTTCTTGCTCGGTGCTACGCTGCAGCTAGCATAGCCTGTTGGATGGATTTAAGAAATGTAGGGCCTGCTTTCCCCACTACAAAACCATTTCTGATCTTATGATTTTTTTGTCCTGTCGGCAGTTTCGACCGTCTGGCCAAAACTTTTACAAACAAATAAAAGAAAATAGTTTTCTGTATCTCCAAACAACCCAGGCTTGACGCTCCTGTGATCTTAATAGATGTTTTTTTTATTCTGTGCGCGGTCCGGTGGAGTCACAACGACCCAGTTCTTTTTCTGTGTGTAGTTTCAGGAACTGACGGTATGATGGGACAACCCCACCATTTCCTTGTTGTCAGACTGTCATTTGTTGCAAGCCTCTGGAGTGTTGCATGACACTAAGACCGCAGGAGGGTTAGATTAATCCACGATAAAGCAAGTTTTACTTCACTGGCTAAAATGTACAAAGCATAGACAAGGCAAAGGTCTAGAAGTTTTTTTCCTCAGAAGAGACATAGACTGAGATATAATGTGGTTTGTTCAACCTGCCAGGGCCAGAAATTAAAAACAAGCATGACTTTACAATCATGTTCAACAAGAAAGGTAGGAAGGTGAGCTTTATCATTTAAATGTGAAACATTTGCTTGGCCAACGTGTTACACTGAGCTTGTATGACCAATACTTACGACGGAAAATTTATGATTGGAGTTGATGCTTCAGTCGTCCTGCACTGTTTACTCAAGGACGTCCCACTCACAGTAGTCTGGCATACCGCCAGCTTGTGATTCATAAACGGCCAGCGGCAGATCAGAGGTGATCGGTCTTTACAGGCTCTTCGAAGAATTGTTTTGAGAAAGAAGCTGATAAAGACTGTACCATCCTAAGGATCTGTTTCACTGTTTCACTGGAGTCTTTCCACAACGGGACTGGAATAATAAAAAAACTTCAAAATCTTTCAGCTTCACCCATAAAAAAACTGTTTAACATTTAATTTCTGGAATAATTATGTGACAATTACAATCAAAAGCCACATGTGTTCCAGGAAACCACACAAACATCTTATGCTGGATTTATGTCACAAGTTTGTTAAAAGCTGAAGAATGGACTGCGTGGTTTCCCTGCAAATTGATTAAGTAAATTTGAAAAAGCATGGGGCAGACACGTGTTTATTTCGATTGTATGTGGATAACAGAGATATTTCACTATGAACCCTATTTTATTCACCTAATTTAAAACTTCACGTTATCCGTGGAACAATTGTTTAGTATTTTATTGCTTCAGTTCACTTTTAAGTTTTGCTGTTTTAGGTATTCTTGCGTCTCTTACGTTCTCGTTTCTGGAGCATTTTGGCAGTAAACAACATTTTTTGTCTCTGCCAAATTACTGCCTAGATAATATTTCATTTGACGTTTTTCCACACCTTTAGAGCATGTGGCAACACCTTTTGAGTCTATGTAGCAATAAAATCCTCCTAATAACTACCATTTACCTGGGAACAAGAGAGAGCAGCAGCAAAACAGCAACAGTCAACCGTTTTCTGTGGAAAATATTAGTAACTTTCTTGAATAAAATGCAATCCTCATCACTCAGATGCAGTAACAGTACACCACATCTTGAACAAAAGACAGATTTCTAATGCCAAATAGGAGCAGGATCTCAAAACTGCAACCCCACCCCCCAAAAAACAATTAAGACACAAATATACTCACAAACAAAACCAGTATCGCCACCTTCTGGTAACAATGACATTCTCCCCCATTTTAAACCAGTTTACTAAAATATCACAAGCATTAGGCTGACAGTATTTTTCCTCCATAGTCTGACTGAACACACAACCTACAGGAAGAGTTGCATTTGTCTCTGTGTTAACAAGAGCCTGAAAAAACTCACTGATGGTGTAATTTCTTAATTTTTTTTTTTTTTTTTACAAATAGCAACCAGTTCTCCACAAACTAAGCGCATTACTTTAACTTCAGCAAAGCAGACAAAAAAAGTTAGCTGAACTATTATGGTGAAATCTCTACGTTGTGTCTTACTGTTTCTAGGGTGCGCTGACGTCTCTCTGGATAAAGAGCAGAAACTCTTTATCAGCACTGAGCAGGCTTGAACTGCGCGCCCATAGAGATAGCGCGAGCTAACAGAATAAAAGTGGCTCCTTTAAAAAAAAAAGCTGTTTTTAAAAGTCTCAATCCATCATGATAAACAATTCTATGGATAATAACAGTGTACATATAACTAAGGTATAAAACTAGTATCACTATAAACCAGCATGTTAGCTGTTCTGCTGAGCGCCTTTAACATGGTGTGAAGCTTATTTTTTAATCTTGAGATTATATGAGAGAAGAGTGTATTGATTTTAGAAAAAGGCCCCTCCACCCCAGTAGTGAGATCGAACAGTCGAGTTGGTGCTACAATGTAAATGTCTGGTGGTAGTTATTGTTAAATTGAGCTTTAGCCCCCATGTAGTGTCACTGGTAAAAACAAATTAAAATCCACATTCAAGCATATTGTCACTTTCCTCAAATTATGGTTCAAGTTATTTTTTGCCAAAAGTGATTTTTTTATTTTCTTTTGTTTAACTCATCTTTTGGGGGCGGGGGAAGAAAAAGAAACAATACAAAAAATGACGTGGGCCATTATGTTTTATGTTAGGAAGGCGACAGTCATTTTTTTATCGGAAACTTCACTCTATTAATGTTAGTCCCTTTTTATGAAAGTGTTGTTTTGAGTCCATTCTGACCTTTTATCTGTCATCACTGCTGTTAGAGCAATAAATTCCAGCATGCGAGGACTTCTTTGACCCATTAATCTGAGCATAAAGATTGTCATTTATGATGTATTATTTTCTTTCTCCTTTTCTTAATGTGTGTAGCTGCTGACTGTGCAAAAAAATGCCCTCAACTGAATTGAGGTCATGCATTCCTGATACAATCTGACAACAACAACAACAAAACAACACATAACCTAGCATTGTATGATGATGCCTTTGCTGTTGTACCTACAGATCATGCCAACTAAAGCTGCAGGTGCCAAACCTTTCTGCCAATCAATCGAGCAAAAAGTGCTTTACATCATAAAAACAGAAAGTCATTAAAAAAAAAAAACTACATAAAGTCAACAACTGAGAAACCAGTGACAAGCATTGCATTTTGACACAATCAAAATCCTCAATATACCCTTTGTTCTCCTTGCAACAGCTCCTTATCAGCACTGAGTGCAGTTGGACTGTGCACCCATGAACGTGGAGTCACCAATCTCTATGGCTTAACTTCAATAAGCTTGAAAATAACAACCTTGTTTTTTACAAGGTTTTAAGAATTACTGACAAGAAGAGCAAAAGACATCAGTCACTGTTATCCACTGAGAGACAGTGCCCTCTAGTGGTCAGGATTAAAATGCAACAGAACGTTCTGGTGAATTCAAAATAATAACAATAATAATTGGATAGAATCAAGAGTCACGGTGTTTCTCTCTACTTAGTATTTTATTGGTAAGCATTAGCAATTTGACAAAAATACACAGCAAAGAAAGACTGAAGAAGCTCAGTATTCTTCATGGAAGGGATACTCTGGATGATCGCTCCACCTGGAGAAGGATTAAGGGAAAGTTATGGTTTTATAAACAATAACAATGATAACTGTTTTCTTTAACAAAGCATACATACATCAGCAGCTCAACGAAGCGGATGTTTTTGTTCAATGCTTCAATGGCCTTCATCTCTTCCTCCGTGAGGGAAAAATCAAATATCTGTAAATAGTAATAATAATAACAGATTAAATATATCAAATATGCCTAAGAACTTTCAAGAACTAATCGACTTGAATTTGAGTTGCACATTAATCTTACATAACACTTCAGACTTGACTTAGACTCTTGATCTAAAAACTCGGGGATTGTCTTGGACTCGAGTTTTGAGACTCTAGTTTCAGGAAGAGTTATGTCGCGTTATCAGGGCTAAAAGTGAGTAAATAAGGGTAGAGTCCTTTACTTGTAACTGAGTAAAGGACTCATTTACAAGTCTGTTGATTGCTATGATAACCAAAAATGTCTTGTCTTTAATATTTCTTAGTAAAAACAGTCAACATTAACAACACGGCAAAGCATAAACCACGGACCGGAGTCCCAATGGAGATTCTCTTCTTAAAGAGAATGATTTATCAACGCAGGACACCCTTAAACCATGGCTATTAATTTGTGTTAACTAGAGCTTTTCTAATTTTGCATCTCTCTTTATCTTGTACTCTATTGCTAACCTTTCTTGCAAATGAATCTTGAGGATAATAATTTGATTTTCCTTAATAATGCAGCGTCTTGGGCAGCTTAAAGGCCATGTATCCAACAGCGGCATAAAAATTTTACTGTTGGACCAGAAAAATATTACATGTGAACATTTCCACTATGACACACTCTTTATAATTCAGAGGCAAATATTTCTTCTTCACCTGAAAGTTATGCTTGATACGCTCATGATTGAAGCTCTTTGGAATCACCACCACTCCTCTCTGAACGTTGAAGCGCAGCGCCACCTGAGCACTGCTCTTGTTGTGCTTTTTCCCAATAGACACCAGCAGCTTGTCCTCCAGCAGAGGAGGACACGTCAGATTTACCCTTCATGAGACACGGCAACAAAGAAAGCCAGTGGCTCAATTGTTTTTGTCAAAATAAGTTACAGATTTAAGCTTTAAAATGTGCACACAACGTAACGCACCAAGAAGCATCTCTGGAGGAGCCAAGAGGACAGTAGCCAACAACAACAATGTCATTTTGACGGCAGTACTCCAGAAGCTTCGGTTGGGTGAAATATGGATGGCATTCAATCTAAGAGGTAAGAGAAAAGAAACACATCTGAATCCAAACCAAGCAAATTAGCTCTTTTTTTTTTTTTTTTTTTCCAAACTCTCAGTTTTTACAGCTGGGTAACTATTTCTAGCTAATCTATTTTTATTCCACAAGCTTTAATATTTGTGCAGTTTTATCACTTTTTTCTGGAAAATGTGTTAACGGGTTGGTGGAGGTTACTAAACATGGCCTCTAAACCGTGTGACGTCAGTGTGGAGGAGACTCACTGACCTGGTTGGAGACAGGTTTGTGTTTGAGGCCAGGTTTTTTCAGCAGCAGCTCCAGCTGTCTGCGGTTGAAGTTGGAAACTCCCAGAGACTTCACCAGCCCGGCGTCTTTGCAAGCCTCCAAAGCCTGGCGAGAAAATCAAACTCTGAATTTTCCACACACTAGTACCAATCACAGTCAAAGGCTTACTTGATCTCCCAAAACCTGGGAGTTACTCACTGCACATGAGCCAGGTAAACCTTTTAAGGTCTTATTTTTAAAATCCTTCAGCTGTGGAGAAAAGTGCAGTGCACGCCGTCTATCAGCCGGCTAAAAAAAAAGGCTCTTCAATAACAAGAAGTGACTAAAGGAAAGCTGCGACAGACTGGCGACTTGTCCAGGGTGAACCCCACCTCTCGCCCGAAACGTTCGCTGGAGATAGTCACCAGCATCCCATCTGACCCCGCTAGGGACAAAGGTGTACAGAAAATGGATGGATGGACTAAAGGAATGCCACTTATGATCTATTGAAGGTAATTTAACAGAAAGAAACCCTAATTGTTAAGCTAAATGCACCACGTCTACATGACAAAATAGCCTGACTAATTAACAAGCTAAAGTCTATTTGTGAGGGGTATTATACTCATACAATGAGTTGAAACTTTTACTTGTAATCGACTTTCCAAGTTAGATAACTCACCTCCCATGTTGCGCAGAGATCAGTGTGGTGATAGATATGTTTCCCATTCTCGTCTTGAGGATAAAATTCCTTGCCGGGCTGAAATGCAAAGCACGGTTTATGATTTTTTTGCATAAATAGTTTATACTAAACCTTATCCACTCTATGCTGGCACAATCTGACCACAGTACCGAAGCTTGGACAATAGTTCATCCCAACAAGGATGTAGCCTTGCACACATACTATCATCCTGCTAAGATAAGAGAGCGTTGAGTGTAATCTGTTGGCACCTTGAAGGCCATGGGAAGCTCCACAATGTAGAGATCCACATAGTCCATTTTGAGTGTTTGCAGTGTCCTTTCCAAAGCAGGTCTCACCAGCTCAGGAGGATGGAAGGTATTCCAGAGCTGGAGATGGCAACACAATGCTTGTTAGAGAAACTTAAAATCATAAAATTCAGTAACTTAATACATGGTGACAAATATTCTTATGTCATAGTCAGAAATCATTATCAAATGCTACGTAGAGTTAACAGCACACAAATCTAGGTATTACCTTGCCGCAGTAAAATATATCCTCCCTTCTGACGGTGCCATCGGCAATCTTCTCGCTGATGGCTTGGCCCACCTCATGCTCATTGAAATACACCAGCGCCCCATCAAAGTGCCTGTAGCCAACATCTATGGCCAGCTTCACACACTCAACTGTCGTTCCTTTCGGTGTCTACGAAATGCAAACGTGTTACAATTACATGTTATCCAAACATGCTTTTTCTAATAAACACCGTTTCAAAGAAGCAGAAGGGTTTTCTTTTCCTGCTCACCTTTCGAGGGTCTCCGTAGGTTCCCAATCCCAGAAGTGGGATTTGGTTGCCATCGCTCAGAGGAATGCTGTTCTCTGCAGAAAGATTCATCAGTGCAGAAATGTGTACCCGACTGAGCTTTTATTGACGGAGCTTTCCTACATAAAAGATAACAGAGCGGCTGTGAACTTTGAACCTGGTTGATAAATTATCAACAAAGCACGAACTGAGGGACCTCTAAGGGTCACTCAGTTCTAATGGAGGTCACTCACTTTTATCTTGGATGCTTGGGGGTTGAATGTGAAAAAGGACTTCTTTGAATGGGTGCAGAACATTACACTGGTTATAGTCTTGGCATTGGACATCTAACAGTGTCAGTCTCCAAACAAATGTAAAAACTATTTTGTTGAGTTGGAATTGAATTTTACACAAAGGCTGCTATCACATTGTTTTCTACCTTGCGATGTATTTTTGTTAAACTGTTGTTTTAAATGGTGGATGTAAAAATGAAAGGGGTAAAGAAATAAATGTCGATACATTGCTTTTGTTATGTATCGACATTACCAGCTAAACAAAAAAATCATTTTTTAAAAATCTACAACTAAAACTTTTTTTTTAAATAGCATGTTAAAATTTGTGCATACCTGTTATTCCTGATGAGCTCGAAGACTTTAAGGTCTAATCTTTGGCTTCATGCAGACACATTTATTTTTGCTTGAGGTGGCAAGAACACGTTTTTTTCTGGCCAGGACATTCCAAACTTCACGAAATCCTCATTGGTCTCTGCAGGATCAGTCAGTCAGGTCTCTGTGCTCACTTTCCAATTTCTGACCCCACAGTGTTTGTTAAATGTGAGATAAGAATTATTTTTAAGGCTCTCTGGCGAATATTAAAAAAAAAGAAAGAAAAACTGGTTTGTGTATTATGAATGAACTATGAAAACAGATTCAGAAAACTTGAGATGCTCAGAATTTAGCCAATTTTGGTAGATAAATTATTAATCCAACCTAGTTTCTCTTTGTGTTTTTATGTTTTGAGCATGTGCGAAAAGAGGAAGTCTACGGTTCCCGTATTTTAATATCCTGATGGGTTTTTCTGGTGGGTTTGTTGTAGCTACTCGGGACAGTTTTGTACAGTAGGAAATGAATTGTTTTGCTTAAAGAGGAGAAGTGTCAGAGCAAAGGTCCGGCCTCACCTGAGCCTCCATGGCCAAGAAGCTGCTGCCTCGTCTGCACTTCGTCTTCTGTTCCCGACATGTCAGGTCGAAGCCACGAGCCTTAATGCGCAAGACAAAGAAAAGAAAAAAAAAAAAAGAAAAGAAAAAAAAGTAGTCAAAACCTTTTCAATCAGTTTTGTCCAAGAAATTTAAATTGTCATGAATTTCACACACATGTAGTATGTTATTATAATATATTGTGACTTGCACTTCACATATGTGTCAGACAGAAATTTGTGCAGCTTGTTTATGTGCTAAATGACTCCACGGCAGCCTGGAGGCGTAATGGTAAAGCCTAACCGCGAGGGGGCGCCTTTGCTTCTACTTTCAAGGCTGCAGGATTGATATTGGCAAAACCTTTTCGTCCACATTAAAGCAAGCTGCTCCGTAGGAATGCCAACATTTCTCACTGTTAAGATATAGTAGGGCTTATTTATCTTTGTTAAAAGCTCAACAGCTAACTCCTAGAGTTTATTTTTAAGTGTATTTAGCCAAACATGAGCAGATGATGCTTGTCTTTGCCACTTGTAGCTGGTTAAGAGTTAACAATTCAAGAATAGGGAGTTGCTTGGGGAGGGGCTTTGCACTTCAATGACAGATCAGGGAAAAAAAAGGGCCATGTTTTGTTTTATGCAGTGGAAGTTATTAATATCTGGTTTTGTGTTGCACATAATTTTAATCTTGTGTTGATTAGAGAAAATTCACTACAAATACAAACTAGCATCTGACTCCTGTTCATGATAGTTGAGGTTGTACATCTAATGTTATTTCAGCTGTGTAAAAATAACAGTTCAGTTAAATTATTTCAAGCCCCAACATTAATATGACTTTGTGAGAGAACCTTAAAGCAGAAATGCAATAACCGGACAAAGCACAAGTCTGTGCTAATTGATTACAATTTTTTCCTGCACTCATTTATAGGTTATTATTGATTATATATTGCATTGCTTGTTATTGACTAGATTGTTTATATCTAGTCATTTTGAACTTATCACTCTTAGTTATACATTTGACAAACTTTGTATTTATTACCTAAGATGGAGTAGTAGAGGAATTTCCCTTGGGGATCAATAAAGTCTATTCTATTCTATTCTATTCTAAAATGCTTTGGATTTTCCTGAAAATGCTTGAAATTACTTGTAAATATTGCAGATATTATCCCTGATGGTGGTTTTGGTTTACACATTTCTGTTATATTTAACATGGGTTACTTTAAATATCAAAGCAGCCACTATGATACTCTCAGTTTTGATTTTTTTTTTTTGAATGCTGAGATTTATCCATTCCACTTGATATCTGCAGTGTCATTACGTATAGAAATATCTAAAAAACCCATTCTTTCATAAAATAACAAAAATATACACATAGAATTAGTTTAACTTGTGTTTATGTGATGTTTTACTAGCGATTCAAACTGTTTAGTCTCGTTCAAGCTGTGTTTTGGTTCCCACATTGAAGTCAGGGATCTCTCTTTAAACAACGCTGGTCTCTGAAGTTCATTCAGAAGTTGTGTAACGCTGACATGGACAAGCTGCTACAACTGCAAAATGAAACTCAGTCAAGAAATATGACAACTGTCATGTGTTTCCGAGTAAAGAAAGTTTGTTTCTGTTTGTTTTTCCATCAATTTTATTTGTTGTGAAGTCATACAGCGTTAATGTATATCTTACTTTGTGTCTCAGGCGCTTCACAATGGCGCTACGTTGTTTTTGAGGAAAGGTTGTAATTTTTTGGGTGTACAGGCTGCAGAGAGCGTGGTGGATTTGTCTCATATCATGGTGTCTGACTTGTGCTGTATACCAGGAATCATGAATCATTAAATAAACAACACTTGCCAGTGGTTAGCAACCATTTGAGCCATTTTGCCATCACTTCGAGTAGGTAAATTTTCCTAAAAGCCCTTTGGAAATAAATGTAAAATGTATTTGTTTTAGGGCTAAATCAAATAATCAGGGGTGTATTTCTATTTTGGAGTTTTAGAGTGATAAACATTCAACGTTTACAACAAGCAGGGCCACCATATTTCCACAAAGCACCTGCCCCTGCATTATATAAAACCTATTTCATTCATGTATTCTAAAGCCAAGTGAAACAGTGTCGTTTTGACGTATGTGCTGGCAGCAAAATATCAATAGATTTGATTAAAAACAAAATAGTAACAATCATAAAAAACATGTAGCTTGCTGACATTATTTGATAAATATTTATATTTCTATGATTAGTTAGAAGGTTCTGAAGTTGCAGAAACTGGAAAAAATGATTCCCTGATAAACATATGCCATAATTCCAGGTATTATTGAACTTTTATGACCTTGCAATGTGCAACCAGGGTAAGAAGATACATACACAAACAATAAATATTACTTTTGTTAAAAAGCTTGTTTTCATCAGGTCTGAGGACTCCAATGTTCTGAACGTTTCCCTTAACTTCACCAGAACACTCTGAGATGCTACATGTTAGCTTCTTAAAAATCTGGAAAGCTTTCTTCCAGATTGGAAAGTTTTCTACCCACAGGTCTAAAATTTTATTTTATTTATTTATTTTTTTGAAAATCATGCCGCTCCCTCAAGATTTACTGGGATCTCCACAAATCATCACCGAACGGTGCCTGTTTTACTGGCAGGAGTTGCTCCGGAGGACGTTTTGATCCCACTTTATTTATTCGTGGCGGTGTTGCTCATGGGCAGAATTGTTAGAAAGCTCACTCCCCTCCATGAGAGACAACCGCTCATAAATTGCATTAGAATGCGTCACTGTTGGAGCAACGCAGGACTCGTGATTTGTCTCTCACCGTTTCTCAAAATGAAAGGAATATTCTCCAGAGAAAATAACGTTTCACCAGTCCGTCTGCTGTCCTTCTGCAAAAATTCAGTTTGTCCTTGACGTTTCTCTCCAGATGGACCAGCTTCTTTGTTCCCCTTCTTGTCCTGGAGTCTTACGTCTGCCTTCTTTACTTGAACATTCATTTTAGCGAATGGTCGACACATTTCTGTAGACCTGCTCAGTCTGCTAATTAATTCAAAAATCTCAAAAGTGTGGCATGTGTCTGGATTTAGACCCACTGTGTGAAGCCTTTGTAAAACTGGGTTTTGTTGCGTTACGCCTGAAGATCTTCTGAGGTACGTCGCTACCGCATCTAATGACCTAAGGTCAGATTAGATGGGGAATGTCTGGAAACAGTTTATTTATTTATTTTTATTCTTGCCACAGATTCTCAGATCAGGACTTTACTGGACTTTACCAAAACATCAACATGCTTTGGTTGAAAACATTATCGTTTACATGTGGCTGTAAGTTTATGTTTGTTGTAGGAATTGGGGGAGGAGTCGACTTGTTTGAGCTTTACATGATGTTATAAAGTTATTCCCTTGTTGAAAAACATATGTGGAGTGTTGCCTGAATTCTTTCATGCGTATTTAATCTCCCTTGGCAACCACTCAGCTGTGTGAAAAGCCTGGGGACAGGGATAGACCCATCGAGACCAAGCTCCTCCATAACTCCTCCATTCAGCTCCTTCAGACTAGCCAGCAGCAATTAGCAAACACCTAGTGGAACTGCACATCTGCTGAGCTCATTATACAAGGTACTTCTCAGTACAACGCTGGTAAAACGTTCTTAAAGGGTTAATATCGGAGTGATATTGTGATGCCTTTTTGAAGGCAGAGTGTTGGAAAGACCGGCTCTTTCTTAAAGATCAATTTCAAGGCATTAAATTATGAAGTCTAGTTTCTTTTAAGTCGCATTTGATATACACAGGATTTTTATAACAACTGAAAGTAACATAGTTACTTGATTATGCTACAAAATGGCAGTAAGAGGTTGGAAAATACATAATACTGCCCGTTTAAACCGTTGATTCAATTGTCGATTTTATCTAGATACATCCTGCATTTTGTGAGCAAGCAGGTGGAAATAATTTTGTTGTGGTCATTATAGCAGGATCATTAAATTAGCTGTGAAGAGAATAGAGGAATCTCTATTCTTCACAGCTAATTTAATGATCCTCTGTCCATATAGTGGTAGCCTTCAACAACTTTTTGAGTTTGACTTTCTTTATAAAGCAAAAAAAGAGAGAAAATAATAATAAAAATAAAAAAACAGGAGAAACATTTTGATTGCCAGAAATAGTGGAAGACTGGAATTTAGTACTTCCTGACTTCTCTCTGTCTGGTACAGCTCTTAAACTTTATACTGTGGTTAAATACTTACGACATTATATATTTGATGACCAGTCTGATGACATGGACATTTAAAGACAATGCTGTGCAACAAGTTAATATGCCAAGATTTAAAGTTGGTGTGTGCTCTGTTCCAGTACAGATTATACTCTTTAAAGCTTCTGGTGCTCTTATGTATGCTGCCCATTTGTGAAGGACCTCCAGACAAGCCAGTGTGTGGAAACTCACCATAACCTTTAATGGTTGGATGAGGTTGCTGCTTCAGATGCCAGGATGGCAGTGCAAGCCAAATGTTCATTAGTGCTGATGTCCCCACTTGTTTTGCTTTGTTGCAGAATCTCATGATTGTGTGCGCAGGTTAAAGGACAATTGGTACAGCCTATGTTTAGTACAGCTGGCAGTATGCAAGATACAAGATAAAATTGTTTACTTTTTGGTATTTTTGAAAAGGAAATAACAACTTGTTATCTTTAAAGGGGCAGTAATGTGTGTTTTTTAGTAGTGCCATTTTATAGCACACTCAAGTAACTATGTTACCTTCAGTTGTGATAAAACTGCTATGTATATCATATATGACTTAAAAGGAATTTTACTTTGTAATTTAGTGCGTTGAAATTGTGTCTTTAAAAACTCCTGCTCTTTCTGAAACTCCGCCTTCAGGAAGTCTTCACAACATGGCTCCTCTGTTAGCCTGTTAAAGACATTTTTACCAGCTTTTCACTTAGAAGTGGCTCCTATGATGAGCTCAGCAGATGTGCAGTTCCAACAAGTGTTTGCTAATTGCTGCTGGCTAGTCTGAAGGAGCTGAGCGGATGAGTCGCTGGGGAGGCATTCGCTGTGCCGAGGAGGAGCTTCATCTTGAAGGCGGGGCTTGGTCCACCCAGGTGTTTTGCACAGCTGAGTGGTTGCCATGGGAGGATAAAGGATTTCTCAAACATGCATGAAAGAATCAAAGAAACACTCCAGGTAGGCTTTTGACGAGGGAATAACATTATGACATGATATGAAGCTAAAAAAATGTAATTTTATACTGCCTCTGTTTGTATCAAATTTCACTTCACTTCATCCCAGATTTCGTATCATTGCTGTTCTCAAAATGAACCATATGGTGTACTCTGAAAATGGGTATAAGCAAAACTGTTAAAATATTTTTTTGTAACTGAATTAACTTGTTAAAACCCCCAAATAGTTAACAAATGAAAAATATGTAGATCTTAGGATGGAAAAACAAATGTCTGAATATTACTCAAACATTTGTTGAATTTGGGAGCTTGGCCGCCTCCACCAGCCTCGAGAACTACTCCACTTTGCACTTAGCAGAAACCTGTCTGCTTGAGGACATTTTTTCACAGTTATTAATTTCTAAACCCTCATGTACAGAGCTTGGTCCAGATGGTTGGCACTGATAACCTGTTCCCAAACATAAAATTCAACGTGATTTCAACAAGTTTTTAACTGTCTTAAACTTATTCTTAGATTTTCTGAGGGGAACAGAAATCAGTGTCTGAAACAAAAACAATATTATGAATCCATTTTCTAAATTGGACATGCATTAAACACTAATGTCTATTAGTCGTGTCAGTTTATCTCAACCACATCAACAGCATACCTTAATATATTGCACCTGAAAGCTGTCATCACTCCATAATATCTCATCCTCTGCTTCGACTGGGCATATATGAACAGGGAGAAAAATTAGCTAAGCCACTGTCCATAATTAAAATTTGGATATCAGAAATGAGGCGTGTTGTTTTATGGCGCTCCTCTTTGTTTTATACTGTGACATTGCATTTAAGTACCGTACAATTCACCAGCAGGGGAACAGCTCTCTCGGAATTTCCTCTTTTTCTAGTAATATATATTATAATTGACTTTTGCTTTATTGCCAGAGACAGTTTCCTGGAAGTCTTCAGAAACACACAGCCTTGTGGAGAAGTGGGCTCAGTTGTCAAGATGAGATAAACCTCTTCCTACGTCATTGCCATCAACGATGGGCCAAATGATGGGAGTAGTTACACAGAAAGACAATAAATTTAGTCTAATGAGTGTTCCATAGCAATCTGTATTCCTCAAGCCGGTTATGACCATGCTAAATTCTGACATGCAGTTATTTTTTATGGGACTCAAAGTGTATAACCTTACCATTTCCCCCAAAAAAAATACATCTTGGAGAGTGCTGATGTCTGGAGGACTTCTTTACTTCTTACGTAAAACGGAGATCCAAGTTGTGTGTCTGACTTTATTAAATCAAGATTGCCTCTGGTATCAAAATATACAGATCACATCAAGGAAATAACTATTTCTATTTGTGTCACGCTCATCCAGTTGGATGGTGTGTGAAGTGGCTGTATGCGAGAATTTGTCATACAGCCACTCGGTACCTTTTTGTGCAGCACCTGGGAGGCTTTCTTGTCCCATGGAGTCCTCAGTAGCCTGAGGCGGACTGACACCAGGCACCCCTCAGAAAAACCATATGTAGGACGCAGAAACAGCAAACTGTCTGGGCTAAAGAGGCAAAGCAAAAGATGCGCAGTATCAAGTCCCCCCACTCAGGACCTTGAGTATGTCCCTAGTCCTGGCCAAACCTGAAGCAAGACCATCCAGGAAACCAACCCAGAGTCCCCGACTCATCAAGTAAGTAGGAATGCTCTCCTGTGGCCTGAAATCAGAAAGACCAATGGATGGTCAGCAAAGGGTCAGGTTCAGTAGCCCCACAGAGGCCAAGAGGAAGGGATTACCACCAGAGCCCAGCCCAGACCGCGAGGCGCACAGCTGGCCCAACAGATACCCTACAACACCACAGGTTGCCATGCAGTAACCTGCCAAGTGAGAAGGATGACCCCTCGCCACACCCTCTCCTGCAACGGCGCCACCAAGATGATTCACATGCCATCGGTCCCTGCTGAACCAGCAGAGCAGTTGCAGAGCACAAAAGCAAAAATCGGGCTCTGAGAAATGTTCTGATTGCAGGTGTGTATGTCTAAAGTGGACAAGTGCTGCGAGAACCAGTAGATACTCCACAAACCCAAAACCCAAAATAATACTCATCGGTAACGCATTATAATCTAGAACCAGAAGAAGTTGCAGCAATTCAATCTCTTCAGACCTAACAATAGTGTCAGAGGTCGACGGAGAGTATGTGTCCTCTGCCTGCATCTCCCAGAATCCTGTGCAGTTCTGCACTGGAGTTCAGTGAAATTACTGAATATTCTATCAGGCGTGTTATCTTCTGATATTGCTCACGTGTCTATCACGATCTATATTATGATTTTTATGTCCTGCCCTGTGTGAATATCTATATTGTGACTGTATTTGGTAGAAGTGCAGTTTGAACTCTGCTAATGTGGATAAAGTTTGCACTAACCCTTTTCCTGGCAAAGCTCCAGCTCCGGCCTAATGAACAGCTTTGCTCTACGTTTCTCTCCTGCCGGGCCAACCCTGCAACCACCGTGACAAGCGACGCTTGGAGCAGCACCTCAAACTCACACTGGGCTTTACTGTTTACAAAAACACATGAAGTTGGCTCACTGCAGAGGGTGCTATGCTGGAAACCCCACCGCCTCCCCCAATGCAAACAAGCAAACTGAGACCAAGAACATTTCAGCTTCTCTGGACGCAGAATTTTTCCTCCTTTCAAGCTTAATTCTTAACTACACTGTTGGGGTTCTTTCATTTCAGTCTCTGTGCTCCACCAGGTCCGTTAACCAGTTTCAGGGCCCGACAAGAACCCCTCATTGTACATTACCTTAAGAAATAATGAGATTTGGTTATATATAAAAGCAGGCTTTAATGCCGAAAAATGATCAAATGCTACAAGCCACACATGTCGTACAAATGGAAAAGATAGTTACATTCACCGTCCAGCGCTGGGCCACACTGAGCTCACCTTATGGATGGAAACAAGTGAGCTAGTTTAGCTTTTTATTCTTCTCTCCAATTTGTACCCCACTAAAGGGAAGTCTAATCAGTTTCAGCCTGTTTACGTATGCCACTTAGACATGGTTATGTAAGCTGCAGCGTGTGCATGCAAACGGTTAAAAAGGCTAAAAGAGATAGAGGAAAAGATGGATCGTACAACAACACTTAGGCAAAATGTCTTTAAACGTTTTTTTGTCCAGCACTTTCTCATGGGTCTCATTGCGCTGCAGCAGTGTCGAGGCGTAAACGGGGTCTTCTGTCTGCCCGGCCGTGTTAGTGGTGACACATACGTGGCAAGGCGAGCTTTATTGAGCTTCAAAGGACCTGACCTGCGCAGCCCCCCTCTACAACAAGATTAACACCGCTGGAGGACGACCTCTCAGGAACTCCAATTTCCTCCACGCATTAGCTCAGAGGTCAGTTCCCCCTGCTGCTTCTTGTCCGCGGTGGCGGAGAGGAGGAGTGAGGCTGGGAGCATGGGAGGCTGCGCTCACATGTTCACTGAGCCAGGTATTCTGGATGTTGCTCCTTCCTTACTCAGACTTTTATTTCTAATCTACTCTATGCAAAGATAAGCGTGGGTGTCAGTCGGAAGTAATGAGGTTTGAGGACTCCAAGGGTTTAGTTACAAAATAACGAAAGCTGAAATTAAGAGAGCATTTTCGCTACCTGACTGGAGCCTTGTCATGCGTTTATAAAACATACATGTGAAATTTCTATTTTGTTTTCCCACACAAGCAATTTACATCAGCTGTCGGCCAATCACGATGCTCCATATTCCTCCAGGCGGATAGTCCGCAAAATGGCGACTGCAAAAGTTTGAGAGAGTTAACAACAGTTGAATCGTCTTTTTTAAAAAATGGTATCTTTTGTTGAGTATTCATTATTCAATCGATACATGCATAATCACAATATGACCCTTTGACCTTTTTAGATTCTGCACCCAAAAATTTCTCAAAGGATAAAACACTAAAACTCATACAAACTAAAGTAAAACTCACAAATAATAACTGATAAAAACTAGCAAAGACACTCTAAAAACTAAATAACTGAGTTAGACAAGTAAAAAGTCACAACAAAATAAAGATAAGCTATAATAAAACCCCTCAAAGTATTATAAAAACCTGTGTCACATAACTAACTCCGACACATTTACAGTCATTCAAAGAGTTTCTATTCACTTTAAGGTCTGTTCCTTGATTTATTTTATTTATTTATGGGTATTTTTAAATTTAATCTTTATTAAACCAGGTAAGTTGATTGAGACCAAATTCTCATTTTCAACGACGACCTGTTCAGAAAACATTAAAGCATCATACAAATATTAACGAGTGAGTGAAGATACGAAGAGGTTTTTGTCAGTAATGTAGTCTTACAGATGAATTTGTACCAATTTATTCATCTGTTGGTGATTTTGTCATTCATTGCAATAAAAAGCAACATTTTCCTGATTTTTCTTTTTTTGCCGAGGTGTTCACTGAATCAGTCTAAAATACGAGCTTCTAGTTTCTACGGCGTGTGCAGGTTTTTATTTTGAGAAAAGATTAAAGCGTGGCCATTAAAGTGGATTTAAAAAAAACAAAAAAACACTGATTGACACATGTGTTAATTCATGTAATGAATTTGCTGCTTATCCTTTGCAGCACCTCTGCGGTTCTAACAGCACAATTCTCTATAGCAAGTTGAGAAATGTAGTGCATTTCAAAAAGAGGACACACGGTGAAAAGTGACTTGTGCTTTTGTCAAGAACTGTGATTTTTTAAGTTTTGCTTAGTTACTTTGGTGCGTTTTGGGCATTTCAGCTTATTATATTCACGGTTCACTCCCCCTTTTTTTGTGGTTCTTTTAAGTTTAGTATTTGCCTTTAGATCTTGTTGTCATTCTACTGACTGTTCTCATGTGTTTCCCATGTCACTGATCACCTGCCATAGACTCAAAAGGCAGCTTCTAGATTTGTTGTCTTTGTCAGATCCTTCCACTACCCACTCAATAACAGTCACTGCTCCCACCAAACTTAGTAAGTGTTTACATCCCTGCTGGTATCTACAATTTTTTTAATCATCACTAATTGTAAATAGTCTGTATTTTAATGCTCAGTGAGACGGGCACATTTTGTACTATTTTAATTTAAACAACTCAGCTGCATATTTCTCTGGACTTTCGTAGATTTTTTTATAGCCACACTTTATTTTTTAAATCTTGCCTGTATTTTATTCTTTATCGTGCTTTTATTTACATATTCTGTCTGTATACGTTTATTTGCTGTTATCGCCTGCCACTGTTGCACTGAAGTTTTGCCACTGTGGGACGATTAAGGGCATTTCTTGTTGCAAGTAATCAAATTAAGTTTATCCAAGTTAATACATTAAGTTTGTCAAGTTGTCATGTTGACAATAAATTCAAATAAATTTACTGTAAATAAATTAAGTTTGTCAAATTTGATCACATTAAAAAAATTAACTCAACTGTTTGTTTTATTTTTTTTAAGTTGGATCGCCATTCTCTAGCCAGAGTAGAGAAGAGCACTTTAGATCGTACTTTAGAACGGCTCAAAGTCCAGATCTAAAAAAAAAAAAAAAAAAAAAAATCTATTTTAAGATTTGAAAAGAAGAAAAAGCAAAGACTCCAGAGATGTCCTTCAAAAGGGAAAAAGGCATGTGTCAAATGTTTCATATTTCTATTTGTAAAAACCTTGAAAACCATTACAATCTTTTTCTTCTACTTCACATTTGTTCGGTGCATTGTTTTGGTTAAAATCACAGTAAAATAAATATACAAGTAGCCTTATCGTTAAAATAAAAAAAAAAGAAAAATCTCCCCCCAAACATTCAAAGAGATATAAATAGTGCTAAAAAGATTTTTAACTGACTTAATTACCAACTAAACCCAGATGGTGGCATCAAGCACAGCAGAGCCTTTCTCCTCTTTCACACTGCAGTTATCTATTTCTTGCTGTCATGTCGCTGCGGTTTTCCCCATTTCCCTGACGATACCAAGTCCACACTGATGTTTCTTGACCGACTAGGCTGCTGGTGGAGGAGGAGACATCTGGCTCTGATTAGAGGATCGTTTAACCTCCTCCTGTCAGCATGCCCAGAATCAGTAGACTGATTGAATTTGCAGAGGGCCTTAGCTGGTACAAAATATTTTGAATGCAGTCTCGCAATTATTTCTGCGCCTCTTGCCAAGTCTGGCAAGCGAGTGTGTACCTGAGTATGCATGCATGCGCGTGTGTGTGTGTGTGTGTGTGTGTGTGTGAGCAGCTTGTTTATACCCAGACCCTTCTCTGAGTCCATAATCACTTTGGCTGACAGACACCTTTTCCCTCCAGCTGGTGGCAGCATTACAAAAAGCCTTAACTTATTAACTTTAATGGAGAAAAATAGGCTTAGTTGTGGGCCTGAAGGGAACCGTGAAACTACTGCAGAGATGCGGAGGGACGCCTGGGCTCAGGGAAAGACGTTCTGCCTCTTCCCAATAATCTCTGATACGACGACGTGACTCGCAGAAGTATTCACACCTTTCGTGACAATCGGTGGGTTATAATTGGGCTTTTGACAAAGTTCAGCGTACGATTTTGAAGTCGAAAGAAACCGATGCACAAAGTTTTTGCAAATAAAAGTCTGAAGGTGCGAAATGTGTTTGTGCTCAAGACCCTTCAGTCGAAACGTTGCAGAGCTACATTCATCTGTCGCTACAGCTGCTAGTGTTTTGGGTTTTTTTTTTTTGTCTCTACCAGTTCACAGTTTCGAGAGTGAAAGATGGTCAAACGAGCAGGAATCTCATCCTCAACTCCAAAATCTTTCTAACCTTAAAGCCAGACAGAGATTTACAGGGGAGCTGCAAAAGCAAATGAGGCGGATTAGCAGTGTTTGGCAACAGCTGATGGTGTCGTCTGGAACATTAATGTGGTATTTCATGTCTGCAGCCCAGATATCATGAGACTGCGGCAGCTGAACAGCCTTCGGTCAGAGGCCTCTTCAGATTCGTTTCAAGACTGACTGCTACTGGATATCCGTTATTCCCGCAGCATCACCGTCCACACTGACTCTTACCGTACTGGGGTGATATGAGTCATGGCAACGTTTAATTTCCCTTTGGGATAAATACAAATACTTTGAACTGAATTAAAATACCAATCAAACAGATGAAGGTTTGCGGCCGGGACGCGACAAAATGTGGGAACCGCAGCGACAGAACCGATACGTTTTACGATACTTTTTACGTCCGATACGTTTTACGTCCCTGTCGTCCGTATAACTGATGCCTAAAACTTCCACCGGCTTTGAAAGGGCCGATGTCTGGACACAACCGCAACACATTTTTACAAAGCTCTCCAAACCACCTCCAGATGTTTACTAATCTCTAGAATCGTTAGTCACGGACACAGAAGGTCTCTTGCCCTGCCACTGACGAGGAGACAATTTCCATGTGTGCAAGCCAGGACACGGCGAGGAGAGACAAAAGAGACATTCTGAAGGCATTTGGAGAAAAGAGGATTTATAGGAACAATAGTCTATTTTTTTCAAAGCGCCTTTCAGGACACTTGAAAACCTCATTGTAATTTTTCATCAACTACAAGTTGTTAAATTATTATGGCTTCATCTGCATTTGATGAGTACCACTTCTAAAAAATGTTATAATATTTAACATTGACATAATCTGGCATAATGTCAAAGAACTCATTCGATTTGAGTGTTAAATTAATATTTAAGTGCAAAACTGGCGACAGGAAATTCTATCTCTTTCACTTTAAAGGGCCATGCAGCTACAGGGGCCATAATTTGGTTCTTTGGCACATAAACAATAATAACGATGAAAAACCACAACAGGAGTCGGATAAATGTTACACTTAACGTAGAAATAAAAATGCTAAAGGGAAAACGGACGTGTTGCAATGACGTGGAACCAAGCAGGGAGCAGAGATCAGCCTGTAATTGATGAGCAACAAGTGGGTGTCAGTGGACCCAGCCCGCCCCTCACGGTGCCATGAGACGCTGCAGTCTCGCTGCAGGCTGCGACTCCCCAGCAGCTCCATCACATCCACTTCTCCTTCCTTCTTAAAAGAAGCGCTGAGGTTTATCCCCGAAGGAACTAACTCTCTCGGAGGATCGGTCACTGTCGGGCACCTTTCTTCTCTCTCTCTTTTTTTTCTTTCATTTTTATTTATTTTATTTTATTTTTTTGTAACACTCCTCTCTGACCCTCCAGCCCCATGATGGCTCTGCGTGTGGCGCTGCTCTGCTCTCTGCTCGGGCTTCTCCTCGGACAAGGTAAAGTCACCTTCGTGGAGGAGGCTGTGCGCGCGCGAGGACTTTTAATTAGCTCGCGGACCAAACTGCGCGAGGTTACTGGCGCTGATGTGTAACAATACGTGCGTTAAGGCGCTGCACGTGAAGAGCTTGGAGACATTTAGAGACAGAAGCGGGTGAAACAGAGAGGGGACTTGAGGAAGTGGTGATTGTGTCTGGGGGACTAGTTGGGGCTTGTAATTGAAAGCTGGGTGCTTCAAAGTGCTGCAGGAAAAGCCCCTGTTTTACTGACTTGATGCTACAGAAAGCTCTCCTGGCAGCTAATCAGCGTTAGGACCTTTGGTTTAAATCGTACCTGATTTATAAAAAGTGTGACGTGCAGTTCCGTCTGCCATGCAAGTCAAAGGCAATGTGTGTTTTGATGTTACATGTGAATGCTAAGTTAGTGTCTTACTAGGACAGGAGTGTTAGTAGGATTTAAACAACTGTCTTGTATAAAACTGCTGATACAGAGTCACATTTTTACAGACTTCTTTTACTTTGAAATTAAATTTCAAAATAGAATGGAAATATCTTTCCCACAATGGGTAAAGTTGCTAAATGCATCAGTGATGTTTTCTTAGCTAATTCCTGTGTGTCCCTCCACCTACACTGGGACCAATTCAGTGTAGATCAGCTTAACTAGCTGCTTTATGTCAGCAGTAGATAAGCTGATGCCCCACAGATGATGGTGCAGGTAGAGTCTGCATTGAACCTTTCTGTAAAGAAGGCTCAGAGTCTTTAAGGAAAAATTCAATAGTAAGTCTGACTACCTGCTGGCTTCAGCCTCTCTCGCTCATGGTTATGTGACATCTTTCCACTTAATATGTATTATATATTCTGAACTAACCTTTTAACAGACTTCATTATAGAGATTCATCTATCAGAAATGTGTTGGCCCATTTTTGATTTCCAGTTATTGTAAATCTGTTTTGGCCTCTGAGAATGAACAGAGGGTGAAAGCTCAAAATGACAAACCAAGACAACCACTCTGGAATATGTTCAGCCTTCCTGTTATCTGCTTCAAGTCCTGCTCTCTCTCACTTTCTGGCAGCCCAAGCGAACCACCGACACATCTCCTCATGTAGAAAGTATAGCTTAGTTTTAAAATATCTTCCTGCATCTCTGAACGTCCTCTGACTTCACTACCCTGATATTGAGAATAACAATCTTTCCAAACTGCAGTGTTGTCTCTGTTGGATTTTCTAGTTTCTGATTAGTTTTATTATTTATCAGGATGTGTTATTTAACCTGACCTCTGCTCTGCTTGCTGTAGATGTTTCCATGCTTGAACGATATGGCTGAAAAACAAATCATCGATACCAGTTCATATCGATGATTATTGATTTGTTTTTTATTTATTGGAAATATTTGAAACACTGACACACTGGTGGCAGGACCTTTCATGTTTTATCCTCGTTTTTCACTTTTTTTTTTCTTATTTTAATTTTTAAGCAATTAAGATTCACGGCGGTGAAATCTTAAATTGCTGCTGCGCAAGTTACTCAACAAGTTGTTGCTAGGCAACCAAAGAGCGAGCGAGTCAGTTGATGCCACCAACGTTTCTCATCCGGCTGTGACAGGTTGAGCTGCTAAAGCCTATCCTCTGCCTACATCTCCCAGAATACCTTGTTGCTCTGGATGGGAGTTCAGTGAAGTTACTGAATGTTCTGTCAGACGTATTATCTATTGATATCGATCACATATCTATCGTGATATATATTGTTATTGATTTATTGCTCAGCTTTACTTGAGCATACCTGATTTAAATAAATTGATAATGAACAAGTTTGGACAAAATATAAATATAACAGATATTGTACTGTTACAGTTATACTGGGGGTGATTCTAGACATCTTAAGGAAGATTTAGCTCCTGTATGACTGGACCAGTGATGCTGTAAGTTGGGGTCAGAATCCCACTGAGGATGATCTCAAGAAATGAAATTATGTTTAAAGTTTATTATGAGAATCCTAATTATTAACACAAATAACGTACAATTGTATGAAAGTACTGTGATTGGGTCTTTGGGGTTGTTTATGCTGCTTTTCTACGTCTCGGTTAACAAGTAATTTTTGTTAGTTATTTTGTGGAGAGGAAAGTTTAAAAAGTTTCAAATCACAACCACAGTGTGATGACAGGCGTGATTATCCCCTGACAAACACAGCAGGCGCACCGAAGTGTAGGAAGATGATGCACATGGGTTGATTTCTAAGCTTTTATTCAAAAGATGTCAATAGCTTGACGTTACTTTGGACAGTCAATATTACGCAATAATTTTGGAAGTGAGCTATTGAGCGAGTGAGTGCTGGCTATCAATCTTCTCTCTGTGCACGACTTTTATGATCATCCAGGCAAAACAGAAAGCTCCCATTAAAAGCCCTTTGAGTGCGGCTTGGAAAGCAGTCCAGTTCTCTGTTGCGATCTGGTTCCAGACAAGCTACTCTGCCTGGGCGGAGCTCCGCCAGTGGGCTCGCTAGACTGTGTTTACATGAGGCGTCTAGACTCAGGCGAGCCACGTGCTGCTCCGCATGGACAGAATGGCCCTCGCTACCAGCAGCTTCATCCAAAATGGAAACGAGCTCCACTTCTGACAGACCATGAGTCACAGGAACAGAGAAACCGGTCACAGGATAACCGAGCCAGTCAGAGTGCCGGAGACGGGTTACCTATGATACCAGACGGCAGGATTTGTGGATCTAAATGTGTGATATTTCAGTTTAGCTTTTAAAACCGGTAAGGTGGAATAGCTTAGCAAAAATCTGTTAAAGGAAGAAATAGTTCTTTAATATGTAAATATACTCTGGTCTCTAATTTCACCACCATTCAGATCCACTACATTATCTTCAATAGCATTTTAAAAGGCTAACATTTCTATTAACCTACTTTAAGTATTACCCTGCTAGCTTAATCATCTGAAGTGTGACTGCAAATCTCAAAAAGCATTGCGAAGTTGACGTTTCACCAATGAATCCAGAGTTTGTAAATTCAGAACACAATGGTTCTGTTTCTGTCACTTTCAAATAGACGTTCTCACGTCTAGTAGCTTGTTAATTAACCTTCTTTGATCACTGAAAATTTAAACATTGAACCTCCTGTAAGGAGCAGTGAAACCAGTGTTTTTGTGGAACGGTTCGGTTGGATGAAATCAAGTTTCTTCTTCTTCTTATTATTATTATTCAAGGAATATCGGTAATCATTTGTAATCAGAGGTTTTGCTGCATGTTTCTCTGGTAATCTAAAAACACAAACCCTCTGATATTTTGGGGCTTTCACACAAATATTATCCTACATATGTTATTCCTTGAATCAGTCAGAAAATAAGAAATAACACACATTCTGTATACATTTTCTTTCTAATTAGTGTAAATATTACAGCAAATAGGCTCAAATACATACGTACTCTCCCACAAATATACTGAAATAACTTCAATCTCAGCCAAGAGTTGTAAGATTATTGCAAAAATTACAAACACGATTATTTTTTGTCAATACTGGGATAATGATTATTTAAAAAGATCCTTCTATTGCAAGAAAATAGCCCTGCATGACTGCTCTGTCGCATCTTCATGAGGGCAGCTACACATTTTAATTCAGCAGCAATGTGTCGGTTTCGGAGCATGATCTTCTTGTTGGGTCAGCACCTTCTCGGTCATTGGCAGTGCAAAACCTACATCCCAGCCAAATGTCTTTTATCTGAAGATAAATGTAATGGTCCAGGCAGTTGAAACTTGAACATAATTTGGTATTTAAAAATAATAAAATAAAAGGACAAAGCAGACACACATCAAAATTAGTTTTATAACAAACACTGTAGGCTAAAAGTAGGCTTTTGGGAAGCACTGACCTCAAATATTCCTAAAGTTAAGGGATTATATTGATAGTCAGGACCAAAAAAAAAAACTAAAAAAAAATAACAAGCTCTACCATTTTGAGTAAAAGAAAAAAGAATAATGATTATTTAAAAAGATCACTTATTCCTCAAAAACAATACAAGTCGCTCCAACTTAATGCTCATGCTTGGCTCCTGTAAGCATGACATAAAAATTGAATTTAGTTGTTTTTCAAAATCAGTTTTTTTTTAACAATAAATCTTCTCTCAAAAAAGATTTCAAAATCCTAAAATCCATGCCTGCGATGACTGTATGTAAATACCGGCTTTGGACTACATTTATCATTCTTCAGTCTATTTGTCATAATGACTGCCATCACATTAACCTTCGTAAAACTGTTTGCATTTAGTGGTTGCTGTACACTTCCTTCTGCTGTTGTGGAAGAAGACAGAAACGTTGTAAAACCAGGCAGTGCTGGTCCAGACACTTGTCCTCCCAGCTCAATCTCTCACGATCTAAACTTGCTGGCTCCTGCCGACCGCTCTCAGCAGCCAAGACAACCCCCAGACAAAAGCAGCCATACAGCACATTTCCCGATCACTCCTCAAAAAACACAGCCAAGGTTCTGTTACCAAGACTCAATAAAAACCCATCTCAGACTTAGTTGGTTTCACCCCCTTTTTTGCTGTCTTGGGAGTCGTTTTTAAAAACAGCGTGGCATGCTAATCCTCAGTCCAGCCATAGGCAAAATTCTTCTCAAGAAGAAGTCTATCTGCCAAAGCTTTTGTTTAGTTTTTTTTTACGTTTGGCAGTTCTCACAAACCACAGGCAAGTGAACGTACTTGACGTGATTGCGACGGTTGTTTAGCTGAGGCATTCCACATTCTCTAATCCACATGAATCAGCAGCCAGATCACCACAAAACTGGTCGCGCTCCAGTCGAAAGCCTCTTTTGTGTCTCCAACAACATATTTATCATCCTCTGCCTCAGACAAAAAAACAAAAATCCCTAATGACTGTAAAAGATGTTGCAGTTCATCAATCTTGCAAAGGATATTAAAGTAGAAGGATGAAGTCTTCTTTTATTTGGAGTAGACATACAAATATGATCATCAAGACTCAATTAGGAATGACTGTGTCACAGAGAGTTTGGGAGTGAACTGAACTGTTCAGACAAAGTATAAATCGTGTCTACGTTCTGATGGCGGTAGATGTCCCCATGTTGTGTGCTGCCAGAGTTTCAGTTTTCCTGGTATAGTTTTAATAGTCTACCACTGGTAGACCACAGCCAGAGCAATTTCAATTAGAAGAACGGCAGAAGAAATTAGCGGAGGGGAGTCAAACTAGCTGCTGCGCAGAGGGTGAAGTCTCACAACGAGCAACTGAAACCTCAAAATATAAATTGCAGATCAAGTGAATGCATTGTTTATACATTTCGCAGTTTTCTCTTTTGCACCATATTAATGGTTAGAGTGAAGACCCTCCCCATTGAAACAAGATCAAAGCTGCAAAAGGTCTTCCTGCATGTGCAGCAACATTTGCGTGACATTGATAAGCGCTTCCAGTCTGTTTAAACCAGTGGTGCCCAAAGTCGGTCCTGGAGGTCCGGCATCCTGCATGTTTTATTCTCTCCCTGGTAGCAACAACCTTTTCAGCAGGTCAATGTTTTTCTTAGACCTTCTAATGAGCCATTATTTGATCCAGGTGCGTTACAACCAGGGAGAGAACTGAAACATGCAGGATGCCGGACCTCCAGGACAGCACTGGTTTAAAATCTTCTACAAATGTTAAGAACGGGTCACTCACTGGATTCTAATGTTGTATACCGTGATAGGATGATTTCCGAAGCACAAAATCAAGAGGTTGCTAACTTTCTTGAGTCAGTAAGTTTATATGTCCTTTAGATTATAACATGCTATTGAGAGGAGCTTAATGGACTATAGTAGACTTGGGTTAGGTTTGGGTTATGTTAGGTTCACCCAAACCCTTTACATCAACACTTAATTTCAACGTACTAGTGGTGTGAAATATGCTACTGCTAGGTTCCAAACCAATGGAAATGTGTTCTTGGAGTGGCAAATCATGCTTCACTGCCTGGAAAGCCGATGGACAAGTCTTAGTTTGGCGTTTGCCAACCAAACAGCGATTTTACCCGACGGGATTGTGTGGGGCTGTTTTTTCAGGGATGGGGTATTAGTTGTGGCAAAATAAGCTCTTTTTTTTCAATATAGTTTATTTAATTTTCTCTTAGGACACAACAAACTTACAAACAACAAACTTAACATTGTAAACATTTACATTACATGAACACACTTACATTCACTCACCATTCAAACCTGCATTTGTTTAGTTCCAAAAGCAAAATAAACTCTTAAAGCCTCAGCATGCCAAGACATTTTGGACAATGTCATGCTACCAACTCTGTAGGAACTGTTTTGGAATTAAACTTTCACTTTCTGCTTGGCCTGGTTCCGTCTTACTTCAATTCTGTCCTACAAAAACATAGTACTGGTTGTTCTCTTCGCTTCAACTACATTTTTCTTTTGTTTGCTCTGAGCGCTCTGACAGAAAAAGGGAAGCTAATATTCAGCGTTATGGCTCCTACACCATCTCCAGTCTGAACTCAAGATATCGGATCTTATTTCTGAGTGCTAACCTCTGTCCACCCCGTCCAACATCAGCGTCTGATCTTGTGAATGCCCTTCTGAAAGAATGACCAGACATTTCCACAAAGAAAAAGCCAATATAATATTAAAGTAAAGAATCCTTCCTGAACCCAGTGTCCCCACCCAGTAGACATAAAGTTCCTGTCTTTGTGTGGAAAATTTGACAACTCTTCTGCATTAGCTATGTCACGTTTTTCCTAAAATTCAATCGTTAAAGTGCAACATAGTTTCAAGCTACTGACCACAAGGTCCTCACAAAGCATCTTTCATAATTTGCAAGGTGCCGCACAGCGTGTTAGTCATTCACACCTCACTTCTTGGGAAAGCTTTAGCTGAACCCGTTCCAGTCCAAACTACTAGGTGGATTTCATAGTTTTCCACACTTGGTAAGCATATTTTGTTTGGTAAGCAAATTGTTTTGTTGTTTTCACAGGAGAAATACACACCACAGTAGACGACTGCTGTAAAAACGGCCAGAAGCATGCGAACGATAACAATGACTGTGCATCCCTCCCCCTCATTTCCTCTTCAATGACTTGCAGGTAAGGAGGTGCTCATTTGATCCCAGTGACTCAATTCATGTTAATCCAGTGGGGGTCATGAAAACCTTCACCTTTTGTGCCACAAAGTTTCACCTTCCCTTCTGGATCTCGGCCTGTGCCGGGAAATTTCTCTCGCTCCTAATTCAAAACAACTTTACCTTACTCCCGTAAATCTCCGAACACATTATTCACTTCATATGAGAGCAGGAAACACTAATAGTGATGGGATAATGACAGGTCTCCCTGTAATCCTAGAAGGTGTTCTGCCACAGGTTGAAGGCCCCCCAAGAGCCGGAGAGCTCTGCCCGCGAACACGAATGGCAAATGCGTTTCCCCATAGGTGGCGTGACTTATCTTACATTCCTCAAAATTATAGTGCGAGTGGAAGGTAGTGGGGAGGCATTAGCGGCGCAGGCGGGTGTGCCTGGAGGTGGAGATGATCGGGCTGGTGGTCACAAAAGGTTAAGACGAGGACTTGTTTCAAATGAATACCCCGGAGGTGAAACATGATATTAAAGAAGAAAAGCAAAGAAGAAATAGTATCGAGATAAGGAGCGCAGGGGTATTAGGAGAATAACTGCCGCTCTTGACAGTTTTTGTAGAAGTGGAGAATGGCTTGATGTAAATTAGAAACGATGTGGTTTCTTATTGGGGGGAAGTAGTGGCGAGCTCCCGCTTCTGTTCCTCCGCTGCAGCCGCTTAAAATTCAGGAAACTCTCAGATATCCTGATATCTCAGAAACTTTCATATCTGAGGAAACTCTCAGATATGACCTCGCATGCAAACGAAAAGCATGTCAAATCACACTGGATCACCAAGTCCCCACCGACTTCACATGCAGAAAAAGTCATACGAAACTTCTATGTGGCGTTTGCGCGCCCGTCTTTTTTAGAGTTTATACTTTCCTTCTTATGAAACAGCGACAAGAAAGATCCAGCACGGTTTGTCTATTAATTCTTCTGTGAGGCAACTCAGGTCAACATGATGAAATCTAATCTGACTTCCAACTCTTTCATTGTTTGTAGAAACTCTTCAAAATATTGCTTTTGATGGTAATCACAGTGTCTGTATCAACTGACTTGAGTTTTTGCAGTTTTCTAGGATGATGTCACTGATGCAATAAAGCTGCATTTCCCAGCAACTGTTAGTCACCTAAGCGATGGCCAGCCCTCCCTGACAGGAATCGGCAGGTTTATTAAATATATTTATTATATATGAGTGGCTTTCTCTAATGATAGGATTTTTATTTGGAGAAATAAGAATCCTGAACCTTTTCCTCATTTTGTCTGCGTCAAAGCGTTTTATCGAGATTTTATGTGTTAGACATAATAGTGCGCGGGAAGTTTGTTGGAGTTTGTGGAAAGCTGGCAAAGTCTAAATACGGGGCGATTCTTGACAAAAAGAGGGAGAGAAAAACACTTGAGACAGGATGTCAACCCTAAAAATAACAGTGGGACTAAATCTAACTCGACTAAGCTTTAGCTTTCTTGAGAGAAAAAAAATCCTTCTCTAGATTAGATGCAACAATTAGATGCTTTTTATCTGTTTTATTTGATTGTTTTTATGGTTTTTAATGTTGTACATGTTGAGCACTGTGCCACTTTTAATTATGTCAGATTAATATTTATTATGTATCCATGTCAAGTTTCCTGTCTGACAAGTTAGCTGACTCACGTCACTGTAACCAAGTTGATTGATTGATTGATTTTTCTGCTGTGAGTGCATCGAAAGTCTTAATCCATGGGGATGAATAGATTTCTTTTTTTTTCTTTTTTTTTTTTTAAAACTCTACATCATTTGTTTTCCCCTCCACAATTATGCATTTTGTGTTTGTCTGTTCAAGTGTTGAGAATATGCCAACAACAAAAAAAAGAACACTGCTGGTCGCAAATTCTTCACTTGAGACCAGAAGATATGTTTTAACTTTTGAAACAACTAAATAAAAGCTGCTTGGTCTATAAAGTTTGTTGACAGAATGGACTATAAAAGCAAACCCCGGGGGTTCTGCGTGTGCTTCTTTTGGGGGTTTTTCCTTCTGGCAGGATAGCGCAGGAGCAGTGCTGCGTGTCGGTGCTGGAGGACAACATGTGTTCCACCGGCATCAACGTGGCAAAAGACCAGGGAGTCTGCGATTCTCTGCTTGCCGGCACCTGCGAGACCAGGACAACAAAGGTGTGTTCGTATTGCATGTGGAACTAAATGCCTTAAGATTTACAAATTATACCTCTTAATCCAGAGAATATAAGTACAGAGCTAATAAAACAAGAATAAGAATCTGTGGCAAGACAAAGAGTGTTTCTGTAGACATAAAAAACAGGTAGAGTTATACCCAAAAAGGCAGTGCGTTCTGATTTTTCACCTTCAGCTTAGTTGGGGGTAGGTTTTGGTCAGCCATGTGAAAATCCAAATATAATACAATGAGGTTTTCAAGTATAATGTGACAAAATGTGCAACGGTTCAGGTAAAAACTGGAGTTGTTGTGTTATCTCTTGATGCTCCAGAGGAGCAAAACTGCACCTGTTTGCTTCCCATTCATATTCTGGAGAAACTACTTAAGGTGCGCCTAGTTTTTCCAAGTCTCTGAATATGCTTTTAGCTTCTTTTTACTCACCTCAGAGAGTGGCCCTCTCTCACAATTTCCCCACTCAGCTCCTTCAGACTAGCCAGCACCAATTAGCAAACATCTGGTGGAACTGAGCTCACTATAGGAGATACTTCTCAGGGCACCGCTGGTATAAACGCTGTAAACGGGTTAACAGAGGAGCCATGTTGTGATGACTTCCTGAAGGTGGAGTGTGGGAGTGAGTAGGACTTTCTTAAAGAGACAGAGGTCAGATTTCAAGGCGTCAAATTCCAAAGTCAGATTTTTTTTTAAATGTGTTTGATATTTTTATAACAACTTACTTGATATACAATGTGCCAACAAAATACATAATATTGCCCCTTTAAGGCTGGAATTAGTATTCTTTTAATTCTCCGAACATGTATTTAGCTTATTTTTGTTATAAACGGGTAACAAAAAATAGACTTTACATTGAATGGTCTTTCTGTTTTTTGTATCGTCTGCCTGTGCAAGACGAGGCATGCCGCTCCAGGGAGGATCTGAGTTTGCTGCTTATAAATCCAGGTCTGACTCCAGATCTGTTTGCAGGCTCGCAGCCAACCACTGTTTAGCTCTTCTGCATTCGCCACCGCTACACTCAAACCCAAACTTACCCATTCTGTTTTCACAACATTTCACCATCAACACATCTGGAGAGAAAAGGAAAAAAAAAAAATTACTCTAAAGTGGGGGCAAGCAGGTTTGTACGTTTACTCCTCAGATGATTGTCAGCAGAACGACTTGTCTTTGCTTGATCGCCCGCGCAGTTCAGGCTTGCACCTAAAATGCTCCCCAGATGTTGTGGATAACAGGGGGCAATCTGGGTAATAGGTAACGCTTTGTAACAGGTAACCGATGTGATGAAATGATCTGAAGTCGTGTCTATACACACAGTTTGTCACCTACTTCACGCCGAGACCAGATACGGACATTTTAGTTCGACTTCCAGAATTAAGGCGATCCGAACTTGCTCACTTTTGAAGTGAGAGTTTGACGGTTTCCACTTAAATTGCAGCGATGACACGCACACAAAACACTGCCTGATGAATCTGTATTTCACCAACAGGCAATTGGCCAACAGTACACAGTAATAAAGATTTGGTTGATTACATCTGTGTTGTAACAATGCAAATGGCTATAAATTTTGTATGACTGGAAAGGCCTTTTTATTCTTCTTGACATGAAGCAAGTTTCTGAAAAAATGTGTTTGATAACTTAAGGGAATATTCATTGTCTATACCCAGTTGTTGTTCTGGGGTCACTGGTGCTTATCTCCAGAGGTCATTCGGTGAGACATCGAGACAGGTTGCTAATCCGTCACAAGGCTTTACCTAAAGGAATACTCAAGATTGAGGCAAACTTAAAGTAAGCTGTCAACTCTGAGGTGAGGTATTTTCTGGTTGCACTCTTTTCAGAGTCTCTGGTCTGAACAGATTGAGCGATCGCTCTTCATGACAGACTGTCACTGTGATGGAATGAAAACGCATCAGCCAGAGGGGGATGATGTCATCTCATCATTGTCTTCTTGTTTTTCTTACCGACTTCCTGTCCAGGATGTTTGTCTTTCTGAAGCATGTCAGATGGTGTATCTGTCCGTTTTGAGCTGCTCTATCTGGCCATCCGAAAGAGTTTAAACAAATTTAACCAAAGTCTAAACAGACTGTCCCCGGGTCAGACTTCAGCAACCTCCAGTCTATCCCTTTCCTGTTTTCATTCCTCGACTTTCTTCTGCTGGAACATGGATTCCTGATAATCTGATTTTTTTTTTGTAGAATTACAGGATTGACTTGTGAATAATTCATCTCTCCAATGTTTATTTTTGTGTTCCGTTTTGCACAGATGTGCTGCGACTGTTGTCTTCTGGGGAAGGAAGCTCAGGACCTGAACGTACCCTGCGACCACAACCTGTCAGTGGGCTACCAGTGCAGCCTGGTGTCCCGGGCCTGCTGCATGGACGGAGCCTCAGACAACCAGACAGCAGCACTGGGACAGTCTGAATGTAGGTAAAAACTCTTGAATCATGTGGAAGTGTTTTGCGTGAAGGGTGAAAACAAACTCGGAGAAGGAGAACAAAAGAAAAAAAAAATATTCCAAATGGTCTGAGTGGTGACATTGTGCCACCTGGTGGACAAATATTCTCATTGTCTTGCATGTGCAACAAAAGGGGAAAAAAATGTTATAACCTCAGATTGTGCTTTTTGTGACTTCAACATATGATTTTGAGTGAATTGCCATGATCACAGAAAAAAACTGTACTGAAGTCAAGAGGGCCACATAAGAAGCTGTTGTGGGCTGCATTTGGCCCACAGACCTTGAGTTTGACACATGTTTTAGGACGTCATTTATTATCAATCTGGCTCTACTGCCTCATACCGCAGGCGAGAGGTGCCATTTGTATTTCATGAATATGAACAGGGTTTATTTACTCTCTATGTGTCCTGCAGTGCCCAACCAGGACAGCAGCGCTGGCGTAGCAGTGGGAGTTGATCCATGCAAAGGTAAGGGGTGTGAAAACCAAACAGATGTGATTGCCTATCGAGACGCGATCAGGCTTTGAACCGATCCCTCCTGGTTTGCATCGTGTCTCAGGGAAGTGTGACCACGTCTGTGTTGGGAATGACTCCTGCGCCTGCATGAAGGGCTATAAACTCAAACCGGACGGGAAGAGCTGCGAGGGTAAATGACCCCCGTCAATTAATGTTGAAAATGAAAACAGGAGGCGATCGGAGAGCGCGCTCCTCTCAGGAAGCGACGGCATAAAGAGCTGCGTGTCCTCCTGGTTTCTCAGACATCAACGAGTGCCTGCTGGGATCTAGCAACTGTCGGGGGGGAGAGCGTTGCATCAACACCGAGGGTTCGTTCCGCTGCATGAGAGAAGTCAGCTGCGGGACTGGCTACGAGCTCACCGAAAACAACGACTGCAAAGGTCGGCTGCATGCGTAATCTTTGTTTTTTTTCTTTTCTTTTCTTTTTTTAGCTGTGCTCATATGTGACGTGTAAGTTAGCGTTTCTGTCTTGACTGCGTTCAGACATAGATGAGTGTGAGACGGGCATCCACAACTGCGGTGAACAGTTCACGTGTCAAAACACCCAGGGGTCGTTCCGCTGCGCCCCGAAGAACACCTGCGGCTCGGGCTTCATCCAGGACGCGCTCGGAAGCTGCATCGGTGAGATTGCTGTTTTGTGAAGGCCTTTTTTTTTTCTACAGAGCTTTTGCATAGTACGATGGCGTATCGGGGCCAGAAAACAGAGAAATTTTGAGATTAATCTCATAAATTTCCAGAAGTTGAAATGTCCAACTTTTTTCTATTTCTTTGGTGGAAATTTACTCCCTTTTTTTATATTTACAGTGGCTCTGATACGCCGTCGGCGATAGAGGCCAAATGTTGCAAGGAAACCAGATAAAAAAAACATGTTGGCTATGTTAATTGTGCAAAAAGAAGTTTTTTTATCTGAATAGATAATCGACCTGCTTCAGGTCTTTCAGCTGTTCAGGAACAATTTTAAAAATGCACCGATCAGAATTTTGGTGCCGATTTCTGATCTCTGTCTTTTTGGTTAAACTTTGGCCAGCCGATATAAATTGAAGTTGATTTTCTTTCTTATAACTGAGTAGTAAATAATTTCTATTCTTCTCTGACCAGGTTTTCATCCTACTGTGTTGTGGCATGAAAACGACATCATGCCACTGTGTGTGAGATCAGTCACACAGACACTGAAAAAATCTCATCTGTAATCTTCTTCATTCAGTAACATTGTGTGACCTAGTACAGCTTAATGTCATACATTCAATGTTTGGTAAAAAAAAATTAGATTTGTGAATAGTACTACAACACCAGCAGTAAGATTTCAGAAGTGTTGGAAATGATCTAGTTGAGGGAGGATTTACGTACAAAAATCTGTTCACCTTGTCAATGTTTCCGGCCGCCATTTAAGACTTCCACGATATTTGTTGAAGAAAAGTAAATTTGGCACGGTCTGTGTTTCCAGATATCAATGAATGTGTCGCCCAGTCGAGTCCGTGCCACCGAGGGCAGATCTGCATGAACACGGTCGGCTCCTACACCTGCCAGAGGAACTCTGTGAACTGCGGTCGGGGATACCACCTCAATGAAGAGGGCACGCGCTGCGTCGGTATGACCGCGAAACCGCACCTCGCTTAGCCGCCGACCGAGAGTGGCTTTTGCTCTGCTGAGTTTGTGTGCCCAACCCTGCAGATATCGACGAGTGCAAAGGAGCCGATCAGGTCTGCTCAGGCCACGCCTGCATCAACCAGCTGGGATCGTACCGCTGCGAGTGTGAAAACGGGTACAACTTTAACAGCATCAACCGGCTCTGTGAAGGTAAGCTCTTACGAGATCTGTGAAGAATATTTCATTTATCTTCTTTCTTATACTTTCGATTATAATCTGTTTTTTTATTTTTTTATTTTAGATATTAATGAGTGCAGGCACTACCCTGGACGACTATGCGGTCACAAATGTGATAACACCCCTGGGTCCTACAAGTGTAGCTGCACCACAGGCTTCCAACTGGCTAAGGATGGCCGGAACTGCGATGGTGAGAAAATATTTATTATATTAAAGTTTTGTTTTAATCGTCAATTAAAACATCTCTCTATTAATTCTAAAAGTGTCTTGGTACAATTTACACCTTAAGTCACAACATTGTGACGCTTCAAATGCCAGCATAAAACTCCCTGACATTATGGTGGGCAATAAACATGGTGTCAACTCCCTGACGCCATGTTTCAGAAAGGGCACAAGGTGCTTTTCCACATATTCATCCTTCGCTACATGCTCTCAAACAAACTGTTGGCACAACCTACGGTTACTATGGAGACGGGGTGATGGGACTGTTTATCATGTCAAATTTATAACCTTAGGAAAACAGGAAGTAACCATGCGTCGCTCTGATCTACTTAAGAATGAAGCAGTTACATTTATTTCACAGGAATGAAGGGTTTCGTTTAGAACCATGTTTCCTCCTTTGCAGATGTGAATGAGTGTGAGAGCAACCCGTGCAGCCAGGAATGCGCCAACGTGTACGGCTCCTACCAGTGTTACTGTCGCCGTGGCTACCAGCTCAATGACATAGACGCCATGACTTGTGAAGGTAAAATGAAAGACCTTGCTCTTGCCTTTGGAATATGTTTTGACAAAATGAATAAATGTTTATATTTACATAAATCTTTGCCCTGTACTGACTTGTTTCGATGGGTGTTTGTTCATCCACGCAGATATTGATGAATGCGCCCTTCCCACTGGCGGCCATATTTGTTCCTATCGCTGTCACAACACACCGGGAAGCTTCCACTGCTCCTGCCCTGCCAACGGCTACACGTTAGCAGTGAACGGGCGCAGCTGCCAGGGTAAGCAGCGCCGTCGTTTCTGGTCGTTGCTGAATTTTGTTAGTTGCAGATTATATTTGCAAATGTTTTTTTGTTGTTTTTTTTAAAACACTTTTTCCACCTTTCCCCAATTCAGACGTTGACGAATGTGTAACAGGAAGACACACATGCACGGAAAATGAGAGCTGCTTCAACATCCAGGGCGGGTTCAGGTGCCTGTCCTTTGACTGTCCCAAAAACTACAGACGTGTCGGACAGACGTGAGTATCGGACATCGAGTCTAGAACTGAATGCAGTTAATGATTACCTTTGTAATTGTTCTACTGTTGATCTCTGACGATTAATTGGATTTAAAAAAGTTGACTTTTCTGGCGATTTTCATTTCAGCATATAACCCTTTTTCCTCTTAAATAAAAAAAGTTTATATTTTTGTACAGTTTTGGGTTAATTGCTGCTCTAAATATGTTGGTCTTTCAGAAAATATCCTTTTTTGAGTCTATCCTCCAGTTAGCGGTTAATTGATGACTTATTTAGTTGACATTTATTTGAATTAATCGATTAACCACGATTAATCTATTAATTGTTTCAGCCCTGCAGTTTGCGTCAGCCCTGACTGCAGTTTAAGTTAATATTAACTTTAAAAGGTTAATATTAACCTTTTAAAGTTAATATTAAAAGGTCTTATGTGAATCACACGGGGCTCAGATTAGGCCGAGAGATGTTCTTTTGTTTGCTTTTTAAATTTGGTCCATATTCATAAGTGTAAATCATTGTCTTGCATGCTCAGTCTGCTTCATGTTGGAATGATTGTAGAATACATTTGACTGTAGCATGCTCTCTCTTGTTGAGATAGTTGATGAAATGCACATTCATATTTTTCTACCTTCTATTTTTGTCACTTGTCTGACTCAGTAGCATTGTGTAAAAACAACAGTTTGAAGAACCTCTAGCATGTTCTCAGACGACACCATAACCGTCATTACCCTGCTAAAATTCATGTTTTCTTCTACTGCATGCAACGCATGGTTATTAAAAATGAAACCCCTTCTCCCCTCCCTCTCCTCTCATCTTGCAGTCGATGCGAACGCTTGCTTTGCAACGACTCTGTCGATTGCCCGATCTTGCCCCTGAGAATAACCTACTACTACCTCACGTTCCCCACCAACATTCCCGTCTTCACCAATATCTTCCGCATGGGCCCCTCCCACACGATGCCTGGTGATGACATTGAGGTGGCGCTCACCGCCGGCAACGAGGGGGGGCTCTTCAAGGCCGAGCGCACGCCCACCGGCGGCGTGATGTCAGTGGCGAGGCTCATCGACAAGCCGCAGGACTTCCAGCTGGACTTGGAGCTGAGGCTGCGCCGCTACGGCACGGTCTCCATTTACCTGGCTAAGATTCTGGTGTTTGTTACCCAGGAGGAGCCCAAAGTACCATACAACCCCTTCCAGGAGTAAACACAAGACTTGTTGAGGATTAAACACATTAGTTTACTATTAGAAAAGGAATGTTTCACACAATATTGACAATACGATGTAGATGTATATTCTTCAAGATACAGGCGGACGCTACAATTATTGGCACTCCTAGGAACAAGGTGTAAAAAGTCTTAAATAAATTCATATTAAACTGTATCTCACAGAATATTTTGTTATTACTTGTTCATACTTACAGCCAGGCCTGTCACAATAACAAATTTTTCAGGCACGATAAATTTTCCCAGGAGCTGCATTGTGATAAACAATAGTAATTGTTGTTTTGAGGCTATTTTCAAGTGTTGTAACAGAAATGGCATAGAAACCCAAGAACACATTCTCAAAGATCAATAAACCTTATCGAACATTTAACACCGGAACTGGAAGACACTTTAAATTTCCAAAATAAATGAACAGAACACCAGAAACAAACATAAAATGAATTTATGACGTCTCTGTAAACAAAATTGGGCTGGTTGAGAACAATGAACCAAAGTGAAGACTTTTGTCATCCAGCTTTTTGGCAGAAAGAGATTTTTAAAAATAAAAGAGAAGGAGGATAAATTGTGCAAATGGAAAGTATTGAGCTGGTTTTATCATGTGATTAATTGATTTATTGCTTATGATGACAGACCTGCCTACCTTTCAAATCTCCAGTTTTGGTCGAGAAACTACCATAACTCTCTTTCCCTTCGTGTTCCCACCTAAATTTCCCGTTTTTATATTACATGTAGTCTCCCCCCCACCGCTCCGATGGCAAAACATTTTCCATATTTTCAAATCCAAAACTTTGCAGGAATGAGGCCTCCCTGGAGCAGAAGTGATCTGAGTATTACTGAACGTTAACGTCGCTCACTGTACGTACTCTCTTGAAAATGTAAACTCTTTTCTGTGGGATTTCCCAGTGTAAAGACGAAACTAGAGAATGTTTTTGGAAAATACAATGTAGGATTAAATCTTAAATGAATATTAGGTGGTTGCTACACGTGCTAACTTCCTGTAAGCCACCGGAAATTGGAGCTTTTCCTGTAACGTTTTGCGCCGTCATCGCATCAATCTTCCGTGAATAGCATGCCATCTCTCCTCGTGCAAATGATCATTTTAGTTGAGTTGTTAGTGGTGCCAATAATTGCAGTGTTTTTATTACTTATTAAACAAATTATTGTTTTAATGACTAAATGTACTCAATGTAAAGTTTGAACATTTTTGATGCAACGTTATGCTATTGCAGTAATAAATCTTTTTAGACATTTTTATAAGAATAACCAATGAAACATGGATGACATATTACATATTAAACACTAAATCCAAGTAAAAGAAAATCACTTAGTTACCAGTGACTGTGGCTTAAAATTATTGGAGTTTATGGCGAAATTATGTGTCTGGAAAGAATCCTATCTTAAAACGTAAGGTTAGAAAACAAAGTTTTCTCTTTCAGTATTTTACATGATCAATTGTTGAAGCTGAAACGTCATCTTTCTGGATTCTGAGTGACATCTGAGTTGATTTGTTGTTGCTTTCCCAGTTTAGTCACTGCATTGTCACAGCCACAACTGTAGGTGGCGTCCTCGGTCTGGGCAAATGGTTAAACGGTAACAACCCTCAGCAAGCCCTGTGAGTGAGTGTAACTTGACGATGGTTGCATGATGAAGTCTGACATTCTGCAGCGTTTTATGGTTGCGGTGCTGGATGAACACTTTTCTATTAAAACTAAGATAGAAATAACACATGTTCAAGTCAAGTCCTGTTCCTGATAATGGGGCATTGTGGGGCTCTAATCAAATGCAGCGATGGGAGCAGTTAGGGTGGGAGGCCAAGTCGTAGTTGTAGGCATGGAGAGCTCCTTCGCATAGTTTCACATTTCTTGTATTCCAGTGGTTTCAGCAAAGAGGAAATGCAGCTGTGCATGCAAATTCTCCAGTATTCCACTCTGGTATATATATATATATATATATTTTTTTTGTTTTGTTTTGTTTTTTAAAGATTATTTTTAAAGTGACCAGCATCTGTGTAATTTGCAAACAGAAATCCCATTAAGTGTGCATATTAAATTACTTTAGAAATAACATAAACAAAAAGACAGTCTGAATTACCTTCAATAGGTTTAACACTGTTGCTATGTGCAGCTTTATCAATGCAAACACCTTCATATTTACCACTTATAAGACCAAAGTGACCAGATTACGTTTGTAAACGATCGGGCCAAAGGTATTGCTACTCCCACACCCCTTACTGTCAGGCATCACATGTACGTCTCTCTGCAGCGGTTGTTTTCATGCACATCTTTTTGGCTTTCATCGCATTTAATGTGAAATGCAAAGGTTTCCACTGCGGCTGCAGACCCCAAAGCAGACAGATAATCCAGAAGCAGGCAAAGTAAGTGACATGCGATGGGATGCAGCGGCAAAAGAAGGAGCAGCGTAGAAGGGGGAGTCATGAGGATAAATACTCCGACATGGTGCAAGGCTGCGGCCCAAAGGCTGCGGCTTTATTAACTGTAAATTCAGATGTCCCTGGGTTCCTTCTGTCCAGAGCCGTCGGGCCCGCGAGGATGCACTTGGTTCCTAGCAGTGATATCCTTTAAACGAGAGCCCGGCGGTGCACAGGTCCCCCCCTTTTCACCTCCTTCCCAGCCGCCCTCCCTCCCCTTTGACATTGAGTTATGGGGATCTGGGCTCTGGCCGGTGGTCTGAACAATTTGTGGTACGGCAACATCACCGCACACAAAATGAATGATGCCCTGCAGTGTTTGTGTTGGGGCATTATCAATGTGCCGACTATAAATAATAATTACCAAAAAAACACAGGGCCCTAAGCTTGACCAGAGCACTTTTATCCAAAAAGTCTGTTTTTCTTTCTGGTTTGTAGGTATTGGTTTTTTGTTTTTTTGTTTTTTTTTCTCCCCTCGGCTGAGCCACGTGAGGCGGGGGAGTGCCGACGAAGACGCGCATGTGTTCATGTGGCTGAGAGCATGTTTGCATGGATGAGTGTAAAATTGATTGGCCAATGGAGACATTTTTTTTCTATGTTTACCTCGAATCACTTCCCCCTGTTTCGAAAGTGCCCACCTGCATGTTCAGTGCATTGCAAAAGCATTCAGAACTGCATTTTGTCAAACTGTAGCCACATATTTCAATGTATTTTACTGGAAATTTACAACATGGGTCATGCAGAAGTAAAATGATAGAAGATATTTGTTGTTTTAAAAGGGCAGTATTATTACATTTTTTATTATTATTTTTTGCTTTACATCATGTTAGAATGTTATTCCATCAAAAAACATGCCGGAAGTGATGATTGGATTCTTTCATGAATGTTTGAGAAATACTTTAATTTCCCATGGCAACCAAAAATGCCTGGTTGGACCTAGACCCGCCTTTAAGGCACAGCTCCTCCTTGGAGTTGCAGTCTCCAAGTTTCCAAGCTTCTGCCTCACACAGCAGCCCTCTCCTCTGACTCCTCAACTCTGCTCCTTCAGACTAGCCAGCAGCAATTAGCAAACTCCTGCTGGAACTGCAAATTTCCTGTGCTCATTATGTAAGCTACTTGTCATTGCAAAGCTGGTAAAAACATTGTTCAAGGGTTGGCGATGTGGTGACTTCCTGGAGGCGGAATTTCAGAAAGAGCCGGCGTTTCTTAAAGAGACAGAAGCCCAATTTCAAGGTGTTAAATTACCAAGTCAAATTTCTTAAGTCATATTTGATTTTTGCAGCATTTTCAACTAATTACTTGCTTGTATTATAAAATTATTCTAAGTGCCTGCCTCTTTAAAGATAAAAATAAAACTCCTCTCACGTTCGCCATTTTTCCTCCAATAAAATCAAGTGCAACCAATTGCCTTCACAATCCAGCCGCTCTGTATGTGCATCTCTGTGTAGATCCAGCTGTTCTGTGAAAGAGTTTGAGGCTTGTTGGAGACTATTGGTGGACGAATGGCACTGTGAAGAGCAAGGAACACAGCCGACAGGTCGGGATTGAGGGTGTGGTGAAGTTTCAGATTAAGGCGATAAAACGGTAATCCAAACTTGGTTCACTCCAACATCTGAAAATAGAAACCATATGGCACAGCTGGAAACCAAGGCGGCGCATCGATGAGAGAAGCAGACAAGAGGGTTGAAGTTAGCTCCACTAAAGAAAACAAAAAACTCTTATGATTAACATTAAAAAAAATCATAGGAAGGATTTCCATTTGATGATTTCAGAATTTTGTAGTTCTGCTGTTCCGATTTAAAACACTTGTGTCGGTTCAACTTAATTTAAGTTTTACTATTCATTGTAGCCCAATTTAATATAATTGAGCCAATCCACTTAATTTACTCTAGTTGATTAGGATGAACATAAATTTAATTTAACTTGTTGTACAGTGGTACAATTACGCTACTTAAACAAGTCGATCCAATTAATGGAAATTAAGGTAGCCATACAAATATGCTTTATGGTGAAAGATAAGGAGCTGCAGAGACACACAGCTTCTCAACAGGACAGCTGTAGAGCACCAAATATTTTAGATCCAAGCATATTTGCGTGGCAGAATGGTCCGGTCAAAGTCCGGACCGAATCAGTGGCTAAACCTGAAAAATGGCTCTCCACAAACAATTTCCATCCTGTCAGACAGAGTTTGAATTTAAAATTGATGTCATAAGTTCTAATGAAGTGCACATAAATTTTTGGCGTGAATGATTTAAAAAAATAAATTAAAAAAAATACTTTTCCAAATATTTTTGCGTGGTGTTGTAAGGAGTGCCACGCACAGTGGGGGTCCGTTCACGCTTTGCCGTCTGCTCATAAATCCACTCCCTACCTCAGCAGCTTTCACCTCGTCCTCCAGAGCCCCGCTCAGGCGGCGGTATTATAAACTACTAGAACATTTTGTGGGTTTGGCCTGGACCAAAGCAAAACTTGGACCCGCCCGCTAATTGCTAATTACAAGCCCCTATAGTGCCGGCTTGACTTTCTGTCGGAGGGGCTCCTCTCTGCGCCGCAGGTCCAACTGGGCCCGGCCACTGGAACTGCGGGATGGGTCCCCCGAGGAGCACCGGAGATCCACAGCCCCGTGACTCACATGTGGCTGTGTGACCGCCCGTGCGCATTAAATTGACCCGTACATGGCAACTCTCATGTTTTTGTAACCCAATATAACCACAGACTGACATCTCTCCTCTGTGAAGGCCGACCATGAGCGGCCTAATTTAACATCAAGGCATCTCTTTTTTTTCTCCTTTTAAAACTTCCTCGCCGTTTCGTAGACAAAGTGTTGATTTATGAGGGCGTTAATGCGTTCAGAGCATCTCATGAAATCCTTTTGCGGCAGACAGGAAGTGAAAAGTGATGTTCCAGGTGGCGTTGGCGCTGGGAGCCTCCACTGTCTCCGACCTGTCACTGATTAGTCTGTGGAATAAACAAAGTCCTAAATAATAGGATGAGAGCGGCCCCAGGGGGAGAGGACGGGGAGTTGTCGAGTCATGTTGCTCACAATTTAGGAGTCTTTTAGAACATTCCCTTGCTACATAAATCCTCCTCAGGAGATTATCTGATGTGAAGCTGGGGATGCTTTGCAAATCCAAATATTTTCCCTGAGCAGGTTGTGGATCATTCTTTGTGAGCGCAGTAATTCATTTCCCACACAGCGTGACACGGGGCATCAGAAGAGCATCGACGGCGGCGCGAGTCTCCACAAGCTATAAAGTCTGGCTGTAGCACGAGCTGTTGGCCATTCCTGGTTTATTATTCTTCCTAACCACACGGATTTTGATTATTCCTAATGCTGAGGGCTAAATCCAGCACCCTTTCCGTCTTGAACAGACAGTGTTTGTGCAGCAGCCATGGAGGGAATCCCACTGAGTTTGTGATTATGTAGTGGGCAGAACTCTTCTAGTAGCTTGTAATTGTGAGCTTTAAAGAGCAAAGGTATTTGACTCTGAAAACTAGAAATAGAAAGCGCCTAAGAGTCAGAGGGCCTTTGGTGTTTGTGATTTTTGTCGGAGTGTGTGATTTATTCTCTCCTTTAGAACTCCGACGCTGGAACGATCTGACACGGTCCGCTGTATAAAATCCTGTCAGCCCAACGACATCGCCTGCGTTCTGGACCCCACGGTCTCTGTGGCCCACACCTTCTTCTCCTTGCCCACCCTCAGGGAGTTCACAAGGCCAGAGGGTAGGTTCACGTTCACCTCTGTCTTTCCTCCTCCTTTCTCTTCTTTTGCAGGATCCGACAAGTAAAACAAACACCAGAGAAGTGCAAAAACTTGGGAAAGGTCTGTATGCTAAACTGAGATTAGCAGTTAGCATGGATCCCCATGCGACATGCGTCCGATGTCATCTTTTTTATGTGACCAATCCTTGATAAAATTAATCTCAGGTCCCTGGAAAGAAAAAGCAAACAGGCCCAATTCAATGCAAATCTGTTCTGTCCTATTCATTCTAATATAATTTATTTTAGTCCAGTTAGATTACAACTCCATAGATAATCTAGATTAACACAACTCACTACAATTAAAGATTATCCAGCTCAATGTAATTGTACAGTGCTCTTCAAAAGTATTTGCAGACAGATTTTAATACTTTGCTTTTGTCACCTTTAAACAAGATAAGGCAACGTGATGATAGCATTTAAGCTAGCTTTAGCTTTTTAGCTAATTTTTTGAGCAAAAAGTACCTAAAATAAAAGACACTGTGGTACGTGGCCTCAAAAGAATTTGAAATCAGCCGATCCGCAGTACATAAATAGTCTACAAGTTGAAGACTTTTCAACTGCTCATATGTTAAGAACTGACTCCAACTAATTTCACCACGAAAGCAGACTGCAAGATGCTAAATAAAGTCTCCAATATCAACAAAATGCCATCACACGTCCTGCAGCAGGTTTCTATTTCTCCTGATTTGAACATTCATGGCACTTCAGTCGCAGAGACACTGCACTTGTTAAACCATCAATCGAAATGTTCAAGAGGAAACTCTTGAAGGACAGATTGATGTTGGCCAGAGAGAAAGTAGTGGCCTGTAGCCTTTACAATCTAAAAACCCATTTTTGCCCTGAGTCCAGCTGAATAAACCTAATTTGGAACCACAGATGTTCCAAGCCCTTTTGAATTAAAGCTTGTAACTTGCAATAGATATCTATTCATATATTGTGATTTTTAAATAAAACACTATTTTATTTAAATTTTTAGGTTTAAAAGAAATTTAAAAAACATGTAATCTTTGCAAAAAAGATACTGGATGCATTCTTCTATTAGATGTTGATGTGGAAAATTATGTAAAAAATAAAATAAAAACAACATCTTCTTCCTTACATAATAGTCAGAAAAATGGAAATATTATTGGTACTTCTAGTACCATGCTCTTGTAAAAAAGAAATAAAAATGTACATTTCTAACATAGAGCAGGAGCAAGACGTGGCTAGAACAAAAAAATAAATAAATAACAAAAATTGTTCTACTGTTCTAAATACTATTGAGGCACTACCCTAAACAAAAAACATGTTCAATTTAGGTTCCTGGTCTTTTTCAGTTCATGACTCCATCTTCTCCAAGAAAAAAAAAACACTGGCAGCCCTCTAGCTGAGAGTCAGTGTCATGCTGCCTGAATAGAAGTAACCACTGTAATCATTTGCAGACGGTGACAGCTGACAAGCATCTATTGGCCGGCATGCAGTGCCTGTCTAAGACATGCTCAGTGTCTCAGAGAGTTAAGCCCTTGTCATCTTTCATAAGCTCCACGTTGGGGTGTAAAGGACTGAAAGCACTTTAGTTGAGCAGCGGTACTGAAAAGCTTCAAACTCTCTGTGACCCTCTCAGTATACAACAAAACACAGACCGCAGCATCTTTCAGTGTATCATGTGATACAAGTCTGGCAGAAGAACCCTTCTGAGGATTTAGGTCCTAAAAGGGATATATATATATATATATATATATATATATATATATATATATATATATATATATATATATATATATATATTGTCCTTGATTATCTTCCAACAGAAATCGTTTTCCTGAGAACGACAGTTCCGGCTTACGGATCGTACCACTTAGGTACTTATGACGTCAAGTTTGAAATCCTAGAGGGCAACATAGAGAACGCCTTTGACATCATCAAGCGAGTGGAGAATGGAGTGTATGTGGGTGAGTAGATTCACACAAAAGCAGTTTTGTTATGTAACATTTACCACCCTCTGGCATCTGTGATCAGACACAGCATTCTGGTTTTCTCAAAGGAAGTAGTTTTTCTTATTAAAAGTAAAGTTATACTGCCTTGCGCAAGTATTCACAATGAATACTTGAACTTTTACTAATACTTCATGCCTGAAGTCATGACAGACTTCAGGCATCTTGTAAATTTATATTCGGTCCCCTTATTTGAAAAGGTTGTGTTCAAACTAGAGAAGGATCATACAATGAAAGCTCCCTGGTAAGGTTTGTTAGGGAGGTCTGGAGTTGAGGGTCTTCTGGACAGTCAAACATCAGGTTCAGGAGAAACAGAGTGGCTTTCATTCGGGTCATTGACCACTGAACCATATCAACCGGGAGGGACTTAGAGTAGAGCCACTGCTTATCCACACTGAGCGGAGTCAGCTGAGGAGGCTCAGGCATCTCGTCCAGAAGTCCAACTCGTTTCCGGTGAGAGTTGGCCTTTGCTTGGGTTTCTTTTTGTCACCAATTCTGTTCCTAATGGACAGAGTCTAGTTGCAGCCACGGTGGATCGCATCTCTGCTCTTTGCAGATGATGTGGTGCTACTGACTTTATCAGGCCGGGATCTACAGCTTTCGCTAGAGCGGTTCACAGCAGAGAGTAAAGTGGCCTGGATGAGGATCAGTGTCTCCAAAGCCAAGAGTCTTTAGTCGAAAAATGGCACAGTGCCTTGTCAGGGTTGGGGAAGAGGTCCTGCCTCAAGTGGAGAAGTTTAAGTATCTTGGAGTCTTGTTCATGACTGAGGGAAAATGTAGCGGGACATCGATAGGTGGATTGGATCTGCATCTGCAGTGACGCAGAGGCGCTGTACCCGTCTTTTTTGTGGTGAAGAAACAGTTGAGTCAAAAGGGAAAACTCTTCATTTACTGGTCAATCTATGTTCCAACGTCACAAGCTTTGGGTTGTGACCAAAAATGGCCAAAATGAGTTTCCTCCATGAGGAAGAGCCTTACACTCTTTACAGGCTTTTCCATCGCGACAGGGTGAGAAGCTTGGTCATCTGGGAGGTGTTCCAGGCCCGTCTCACCAAACATGATGACCCACATGGCGACCCAGAACATGATGGAGATACTATGTGTATCAGCCAGCCTGGGAACACCTTGGGATTCCCCCAAAGTCATTGGCCAAGTGGATGGAGAGAGGAAAGTCTGGGTCTCCCTGTTTAGGCTTCTGCCCCCGCGACCCGACCCCGGATTATCGTAAGACAACGGCTGGATGGATTTGGTTTTCTTTTTTACAGTCTATTGTTTCTCTGTTGAGATGCAGGGAGGAGTTGGTTGTGCAAAGAAATATCTTGTCTCTGTAACGGCTGAAGAGATTGGCTGTCAGTAAGCACATCTGCCTTTACGGAGCGGGAAAGGAGACGAGGAGGAGCGAGGTTATACAAGGAGAAAAAATGTGGCTGTCACCGGGTGAACACTGGATTATGAGCGCACGCAATTCTTTCACACTTGTGAGCTTAGAGAAACAGATGTGCGCTGATCAAACACGCCCAAATTTATAGAAAGAGGTGGGAGAGGTGGGAAAATAGCAGTTGGGGGTAATAATTCATACAGATCTCTACAGATTTTATAATTGTACGCATTTATTTCAAATGGCATGCTTTGTTGGAATTCACAATGGTGTAATTCGGCGTCAGTAATCGGTCTATCCGTTTGGGTGTGTGTGTACAGAGACGATCTTGCTTAATTCCCTGTTTATATTAGTGCTCAATTTCATAGACAATATGCGCGCGCGCGCGTGTGTGTGTATGTGTGTGTGTGTGTGTGTGTGTGTGTGTACAGTGGAAGGAATGCAAATAAAACACCAGGGAGAGAAAGAGACACAAAGTGAGACAGTAAGACAATGAGAAAATAAGGAGAAAAAATCTGTGCAGAAGTAATCCTGTGACTCTTTGCTTCATGTGGTTGAATGCATTGTTCCATTTCTTCACGATAGGCCTCAGTGTCTCGCCGAGTATTAGAGCACTTAAACTGACAACCACATGAAAGGCCTGTTTTTTAGGAGCCGTTTTTCTCCCGAACCCATCGTTTTGCTTATTGGATGCAGCTTGGTCTGTGTTAGCAGCAGTTCGCTCATCACACCTCTAAAACCCAAAGGCACCCCGGCTCATTGGAACCTGAGGTCACTAACTTACTTACTGAAATGGGTAGTGGTCATGGTGTGACGATGGCGCCTCTTTCTGTCTTTCTTTCTTTTTTTTTTTTTTTAATTTGCGCCGCTGGTACTTTGGCCTGCAGACGCTAGTGTTGCGTAACCATTGTATGAGGCTCGCTGATGTGTCACACAAGGAAGCTTAGTTTCCAGCGTCTACAGTGACTCCATCGGTTGTATAACGGTTTGGTGGGACGTGAACAGCAGCAGACATTCAGGCTCCAGTGATGAACGTGTGTCGGCTCAAACTACCGGCGCCCGTTCATTTTGTCCTTCTTTTGAGATATTAAACGTGTCAAACGAGCCAATTAGGAATCCTAAATATGTGCTGCTGGCTTTTAAGAAAAGTTCTCGTTAGATAATTGGATTGGAAGACACAACTTTTTCATATTTTTGTTACATTGCCAATTATCTGATAATTTTATTAGGATTTGGTGCGACAGATGAGCACAAAGCAGTGCGTGAGTGTGAAGTAGAAAGAAAACGAGCGTGGATGCACACCGGTCCTGTTTAGTTTGCTTTAAAGATGGAGTTTATGATATTTTTTTAGATATATTTGTTAAAATTGTAACTATGTTGTGACAGTATCATATGAGGTAGATAACCTGTGAAAAAAACTGAAGCTCCTCTACATCCTCCAAGCTATTATTGCCATCCGAAGAAACTCTCCGCTCCCAGTAAAAAGACAACCAATCAGAGTCATGAGAAGGGTGTTAACGCTGTCAGTCATGCTCCTGTACGCGCCATTAAATGTGCTAATGCCAAAGAAACAACTTACCCATATTGTAAAACTATTTATCTGCTGTCATCGGTGGCCATGTTAACTAGCATCAGCATTCATGACAGCCCCTACATTAGGATGATTGACAGCACTAACACCCGCCTCCTGCCGCTGATTGGTTCTTTCTGATGGCGCTGTGTATTTCTGCAGTTAGCACGTGGAGACAGCAGAAGAGCTCGATTTTATTCAGAGATCATTTGTCTCATACTGTCACGGCATAGTGACAGTTTAGCAATTACGTTAAATGAAATACAATCCTGCTGGAAAACTTTTAGCGGATTTAGCATACAGTCAGAGCTACTGTAAAATAGTTTAAAAGTATAATCATTTGACAAAATGTATCATACAAATGGAGTATATTTTCTTATTTATTAAGTGATTTCTAAAGCCAACTGGTTGCTCTGATTTTTCTAGAGGCACCCGAGTAAAGGGGGCTGAATACAAATGCATGCCACCTTTTCAGATGTTTACTTACAATATATTGCTGAAAGCCATGCATTTTTTAATTCCACTTAAATTATAAGCTACCTCATGTCGGTTACTTCCTGATTACATATCCTGAAGTTTGTGGTTGGGAAGTAAAAGCAAAAAAAAAAAAAAAAAAAAAAATCCAACACACTTTAGCAAGGCACCGTACTCAAACCAGCACACACAAGTGCAACTCTGGCCGAACGCACAGCCCAGCAGGAGAGCCACACTGTTATTTCTCAGTGCAGAGCCATCCAAGCCCCGGGGCCTCGCACATCTGAGCAAACACCCCTCAGGACTTGGCAGACACGATCATAATCTGATCAAACACCAACTATTTCCCCCGACAACCGCGGCGGCGTGGTAGCAACGCCACAGGATTCCTTCAGGTGGAGAGCAAAATGACACACAAGGTCTGCCACAGTTAGACGTTACAAGAGAATAAACAGAGGTGGCTTGAGCACCCAAAAATCTAATTCAAGTCATTTCTTGGATTTCTATTTTTCAGTGTAACTTGAGTAAAAATATGTTGTAGTAGTGCTATTCTTACTTAAGTAAGAGTAAAACGTGTATTTGGTAAAAAAGGTGACTCAGGTAACTGGTCAAAAAATACACTAATTTAATATGTCAAAATTACATCATCAGTCTGACCAAAATATAAAGTCATGTGCAAATGTTATTTTAATGACCAAAATGGAAATAATTTATTTAAATAATTACAAAACAACAAAATCAGGCAAAAAAACATAAAATAAAATAAAAACGACATTTTTCAAAATCAGTCTCTTTCAATATAAAACGGCTGTGCATGTCTGTCTCTGGCCAAGTTTTTGATTAAGACAAGTTTGTTCTTTGCTCAGCGAAGTCACTCACAAAGTGTTGAGTATCCAGACGGTTTACTCAAGTAAAAGTACAAATCACAGAATAGCAAAAAATACGCTTTCGCTGAAAAGTTACTCAGGGAAAATGTAACTAGTTATGACCCAACTCTAAAAAATATGTGTTAAGTTAACCCATGGAAACTCAATAAATGAAGAAATTCACTGCTCATCCTGAAGCACTTTTAATTGGGGGAAGGTTGTCTGATCGGAGCTGATACTGGGGATGATTAAGTGTAGCAGTCAGCTGCTGGATTAATACATGCTCCCTGATAGCCTGATAGCATAAATCCTCATATCTCTCTGTTTTTACTGCCTTCCATTGAATTACACACATCTTCCCTGTCTTTAAATGTTAAGGTCGGCTCGATGAATACGCCAACTATCACTGGGCCTTAGGATTTATTCGATTTTTTTTCTTTTTCTGTTTTGACGGGAAATTGTGTTAATATCTTTTTTTCATCTTAACTCTACAAAACATACATATGAACACAGCTCCAGGACTCGTTTCAGCATGTGTAGATCCACTTTATAGACAATCAAGAGACAACTGTGGAATCACAGACAGCATGGTTAGTCATCCATTGGATTTCTCTGAGTAACTCCTCTTCATGAGCGATTGTCACGGGAGGACTTTACTGTGCCGTTAATCTTTGCTGTGTGGGAAAATAACTGTTTTTATTATGCTGTACTTTTTTTTTGTATCTTACTGGAAACTGCACATAATACAGAGCCCCCGTTTTTTTGTTTTTTTGTTTCATGTGACACATCCATCAAGTGGAGGAACTGAACGTCTAAGACGGCAATGCTAAATTCTGGTCATTTTTCATACACCGGTGCAGATGCGCCTCTGCGGCTGATTTGACGGAGCGCTGATGAAAGCGAGCTCGATAAACTAAGAGAAGAAGGAGCTCGGTCCAGGTAGTCATCGTCCAGCGGCGCGGCCGACAGTAGCGGGTGGAATGTGAGCTCTCAGTGTGAGACATGACTACTTTCTGACCCGCTGGAGCTTTTGGCTCCGAGACGGTCAGCTCCTCTGGTCTGGACGGCAGATGAATCCCAATAAAGCTGCAAGGGGCCCACCAGAGAGCGCCAAGCCCATGAGGAATACTTGTTGAGCAGATTTATGGGGCTAATCAGAACCAGGGTCCTCTCCACCCAGCGATTCCAGTCACACACAGTCAACCTCCCGCAGCCCTCAGGGTGGTCCGCCACAGTCAGATGTACCGATGAGCAGATAACCATGCAGAGACGTCGTCGTCGTAGGGACATACCACGTGCGCAGTGTGAACACAAAGTACATGTTACATGCAGTAAAACTGTCTCCGTAAGTCATCCTGATCCATTCGCCTGCCCGGGGTTTTGTGGGATCTGTTTAATTCAAATTTGTTGTTAAGTTTGTGCTTTCAAACAACGACTTCTTAGAAAAATGGCTAACTATTATAGCATTTTTTCCTCCCGGTGCTTTCCTGCATATTTCTCATGTGACGGGCCAAAATCAAAAGGAAACTTGTTGCTTTAATCCATTTAGTTGAGAGTTCGGTGAAGTTTACTGAAGGATTCTGATAATCTCTATATTCAGGCTGTTTTATTATCTATTTGTGACCTGCATGCGCTTACACTGCGCTCACTCTCCACACACCATACCCATAGTGACACATGCTGGACGGTGACTTTCAACTCCACTATATTTCTAGGACGCTTGTCATTAATTGTTCCTTTTGGCTCAGCGTGGCTTTGTCGTCCACTGTTGACGGTTTTCTTTACTCAAATGCAATTGGCCACACGCTCTGCTCCTCACCAGAACAGGAGTCAATCGCAGCCGCCGCTCACACCTGGGATTTGTAATTACGCCATCCTCGGTAAGTGTGGCGAGCCAAGCTCCCGCTTTCAATCACACAAAACTCGGCAATGTGACCGGTTGGAGAAACTCAAGCGGAGAAACCAGCGGCCACATCTTAATTCGATGTTTGATGTTTTTAAGTTCTTGTGTTAAATACGGTATTATAGTTACCATTACTTGTAGTTGTGAGGAGAAAAAAGTCTGGTTGTTTTTTTGTCTTTTTTTTTTTTTTTTTTTGAGGGGTGGGACGTTTTAAGTAATAATAACATAAAGAAAATAGTGTCAAGTTTTTACAGGTGGCGTAGATGGCGTCTTGTATCAGAGTCATGTCAGTATATCATTAGGTGGTTTCAGTAAGTGGTCAGTGGTTCTGCACTCACAAAACAACACAAACATAATTTGTACTTCTGAATACTGAAGTATTTCCAAGCACTTAAACTGGAGTAAACCTTTTATCGGGCAACTTTTACTATAATTGAGAAAGATTTGGCCTCGAGTATCAATGCTTTCACCCAAATACTAGAGTTAAGAACTTTTTCCATCACTGGGAGTGACAGTGAAGATGTTCTCCTTGGATGTTCTCCTCTTATTAACAATAAAACTATTCACATAACTCGCTGTCATACATTTCTTATCATTTTCCCAGTCCTCTCAGAAAAGCGGGGGAGGATTTTCTTATTATTATCTGCAACAAAATTGTGCACATAATTCAGTGGCACATTTATCTCCTGAGTATGAACTTTAATGAATCAACTGAAAACGTTAGTCAAATGCTTTCAAACAGCGTGTTCTCAAGTTTTGTTTAGATAGCCATTAAAGCTACAAAATGATTGGAGCTTATTCGCATGCCTTGTGTGTGACACACCAAAACTCAAAAAGACCTCAGCAGCTCATCAGCAAGTTCATGCTTTGCTCCATTTACAACATTTTAGAAGACTTTATTAAAGACGCTCGATTCAAAGTGCAGACAAAGCAAGTTTTTTCTTCTGCTGCCATTTTTCATTCAGGCTATTTTATGACTCCAGGCTATGGCTTTGAAAGGTTGCTTGTGTTGCTGCGGAAAGGTTGTGGTAAAGATAATGGTGCGTGTTATGTCATCTCAGCTGCTCTGGCCCACAGCTGCTAAAAACTGAATACCCAAGAAAAGAACATATCCGTGGCCTTTAGGCTTCTGCTCACCGGTGATGTCACCAGTCACTGTCCAGCAACAACCCATGAGCCACTGAAGAGATCAGTGACAATGACTCTCCGTTAATTGACCTTAAAATATCAAGCCGCATGTGTTGGCCTTACCGAGCTGGACTGCACACGCATCCCACTTGCTCTCCACAGTGGTCAGCGCTGTGTTTGGATAGCCTGACCTAACCGTCCGTCTGCGTAGCAGTGAAAAGGTCGTAAACACAAGATCTTACCCCAGAGAGGCATGAGCGCTCGGCTTGAACGTAGTTGGTCAGGTTGCTTTGCCTGGAAGTTTGAAAGGATTGTTAAGTCGGCCGCAGTGATCAATTATCAGATCGGTTTCCCAAGGCGGAAAGTGATTTAAGACTAAGAATAAAACTCAATGGAGGTGGTAGAGGCACGCACTAGTTGGTTGTCAGTGAGACTGAACACAAATCGATGAAAATCATTACTGACCATTAGGCCTGATCACGATAACAAATTTTACTGAATGATAAATTGTCCCAGAACTTATTGCGATAAACGATAATATTGTTGCGTTGAGACGATTTTCAAGCAATATAATGGAAAAGGCATAGTAACGCAAGAACACATTGTCAAAGATGAATAAACTTTAAATTTGAATGAATATTTAATCCTGCAACTGGAAGACATTTTAAATATCCAAAATAAACAACAGAGGAAAACAAATAAATTAATTATGAGTCATATTTTTTCATGTCCTTCAAAAAAAGGGCTAGTTAAGACCAAAACACCAGATTGAAGACTTTCATCATCCAGTTTTTTGGTAGAAAGAGAAAAACGATAAATTATGCAAATGAAAATTATTGAATTTGTTTTATCATGCGATTAATTGATTTATTGTTTATTGGGCCAGGTCTACTGACCATCTGACTTGTGGGACTGGTTGATCTCCAAAATCCAAAGGAAGGCTGCTATATCAATAACATTTTGATAAAAGCTAAATTTATTTCTCTGTATATTCTTGGAGGAAATTAATGAGCGTAAAACACTTGTTACATGTAGAGCGAGGCAATAAATCAACAATACAAATTGTTGCGAATGATGAATTGATATAACCACTATCAATTGAAAATACGTCCACTTGCATGTTCAATAATTTCACTGAACTCTGACCCAGAACTGCACAGCATTCTGGGAATGTAGGCAGAGCAAAGGCTTTAGCAGCTCAACCTCTCACAGCCAGCTAAGTAAGGTTGGTGCCATCAACTAGCTCACTCATTGGTTACCTAGCAACAACAAAAAGTCAAGGTCACATCAGTAGTTTGGCAGAATTTCAGATATTCTGCCAAAAATATCTGAATCATATCTGAATCAAAAATCAAAAATGATCAATATCGACTGATATGAAACGCTTATATTGTGATTATCGCTCAGCGCTGTTAGACCACAGGCCACTTTACTGGGAACGTACCTCTCCAGTACTGGTTGAACCTCTTTTGCCTTCAGAACTGCCTTTATTAAAGGTGCTAAGCTAAGCTCAACATTCAGCAAGTCATCTTCGCTGACTCTACAAATAAATTAGCTGAGTTGCTATCGTGTGATTGGCTGACCTACCGTTTGTGTGAATGATGAATTGAACTGTGGTACCTAATAAAGTAGCAGCCGTCAGCGAGAGACGCTGAAAGCATATCACTGCAGTGACGTTAAAGTAAACCATTCGAGCACTTCTCCACCAACTTGGCTGCCGTGGACACGCCGTCGCGCCGTAGCCAATGTGTCATTAAACAATACTGCGGCGAAGTCAGTACATGCTTTTCATTTGTTTCTGGTGCGAAACCCATTCATTTTAGATTTTCCCATCCACTTTCTCGCCGAGTTGTAGAAACCAAGAAACCCTGAAATTGTACTGTTTACATGTAAGCCTTCAATACTGCAGACCTTGTGGCTATAAAGGATGACAAATGCCTGCTGGCATTTGTGAGGTTGTCTCAGCTACTCACAAGCATTTCTTTGATTTTTTTTTTTTTCTTCAAAGCGAACAGATGGATTGTACAGCTGTTTGGTGGTGGCTGTTAGGACCAGTGGCGTCACCTTTGAACCTGGTGGTTGATATCTCATTGAACGGGAGGTGGACCGCAAACTTTTTCAGGACTTCAACTGTAAACGTCTCCTCAGACGGACCAGGCCTGAGATTAATTTTTAGAGTTTTCATGGTCTCCACGGGTTTATTGGCTTAAATAAGGCCCCTGTTGTGTGCTAGCTAATCAAAGTGAACCTGTTGTGTGTGGCCTTTTGACTTTTCATCTGGATGAAATGTTCAGGATGGGAGTGCGGTTGTGGTTTCGCCTCAGGTTCGCTTTGAGCGCAATGAGGCCCAGCTGTTAGCTGATGCTTTCCCCTCATTGAAGACGCCGCTCTGCTTTTGATGGGGAAAGCTTACGGAAACACCGAATCATCAAGTCAGGATTCGACGAAAAGCTTCCAAAAGGTCACGCACAATGACTTCAGCATCAAAATCTTTCACGCTGAACGTTGCAAACGACCAAACACTTTTCACAGTCAAAGCAAAAATGCCCAATGCACAAACCTCTGTATTGTGCCAATGCCACTCGACATTGCAATAACTGTGATCGCCGTTTATGCGTTGTGCTACGCCCTACAGCAAACAAAATTCAAACAGTTTCAGGGTTTAAAAGACTTTTAATTTCCCCCCACAGCCTCAGAGGAAATCTGGAGCAGTTAAGGGACATTATAACAGACTTTTTGTTCATAGGCGAACTCTTATTACGCTAATTAGACCACAAAACAAATTTACAAAACACTAATAGGCCTCAGACACATTCCACATATTGCTGTGTTTAGAAATCCTTAAGAAACATTAGTGTGGATATAATGTGTCCCTGTATTTTGCTAAGTGTTTTCTTATGTGGTTAGATTGTTTAGGATGTTTTCATAGAAATAATTGGCAGGAGTTTTGGAGGAAAACCTTGTTGACCCTGATTAGCAAATGCCCTGTCCTCATTAAGCATCAGCCAAATTTACCCTCCACATCATTTAAAACATTTGAATCGATTCAACAAATAAATACTGAACTTTGGAACTTTGCTAATAATTTGCTTCTGTCAACTCATGGTTGTGCGGCATGGCTTCAGTCGGAAAACAACTTCCAGACGTAAAATCCTACCTTCCCCTGTCGGTCGTTTTCAGCTGGTGCCTACACAGACCTGTGACCTTTTGGATCGTCGAAGATTTGTAAACAATAAAGCCTTGTGCACGTGCCTCTCCTGTCAATTGTCGCCGTGCAACGGCGTTCCAAAACACCAAAACAAGGGCGGTAACGCTGGTACGACGGGGCCCCAGCTCCCGCTCTTCCCTACGCCTATCGCCAAAATCAGCTGAATTTTCTTGCTTGCCCTCAGATCAAACTCGGAGAAGGATGAGAAAGCAAAATAAAATGAAGGAGAGAGAAGGGAGAAGAAAACAGTTCCAGTTCCGCAAGTTTATCCTTCCTTGAGTTTAAGAAGGATTCCTGGAGAAATGCCTTCATGGCTGCATTGCGTGACTGCGACTGCTCCTTTCCATCAAACACATGGGATTCATTTACCCTTGTGGGCCACAGTGATGGTGCCACAAACACCAGGCCCCCGCAGGAAGGGAAGAGAAGGAAGGCGAGGGAAAAAAGGCAGTATGAGTGGGTGGGGGATCCATCGTTTTACAATGCCAGTGTCCCAAAGGACGTCGTGGCTGGCACGTTACGGATCATCGTTCCCCTTGTTGTGGATGACAACCAAATGTGTTTCGCTTCTAGTTTCAAAGTGTCACAGAGAGGAGCCTCGTAATTCTGATGAATGGAGGCAAGTGATCGCTCGTCATTTTTTATCCACGCCGAGTTAAGCTATGGAATCATTCGTCTAACGGTCTGAGTGATTTAACGACTCTGAATAAATGAAACAGAAATGACAGCAGGAAAAAGAAATAGTGTGCTGTAAGGTGCAGTACAAGAACATGTGAGCGGTCGTGTTCAAACAGGCCAAAGCTGAAATGTCACCAACCCTGTGCAGGAAAAGGCCTGCTGACAGCCTGCATAAATACTGACACCAACCCCCCCGTCCCGTAATCGCATGTTCACTTAAAAACAGCACCCAGTGAATTCCTAGGGAATTCAGTAATGCTCTGTACCACTGTGTTTATTCTATCATCTATTTTACTTTTGACTTTAATGCGTCTCTGATTTGTGAGGTTTTGTCATAACCATTTCTTAAAGCTCATTAGGGACTCACTTTATTTCTTAGCTCATCTAAAAGAAGCAGAATACACAATAGACTTGAAATTAATGTGATAAGTAAAAGAATTAATTATTTTTGGCTTTTAAATCTTATAAATCACCAGGTTCCAAGTGAACTGGCTAACAATTTACAGTCCTACATCTACTTAGTTTTAAAAGGGGTATTATTCAAAAGTGTCTCTTAGGCCCCATCTCAAAATTTTATGTATCCACAATTTATTTATTTTTTTGTCATTTAGGCTATGTGTCCATACAGATTCAGCATTTTGGGAAACCAGAAACGTGAACTTTATTTTTTATTTTTTTTGGTTTTTAGACTATGCTACACTTTGTTATTATGATATACACAAATCAAATATACAGATCCTTTAGAAAACAGGTCCCAGAATGGAAACATTTCAAAATACTGGTTTTATTTTTCAGTGTGTAAATGCAACCTGTTTAGTTTTTGTTTTTTTTTTTGTTAACGCTCCCATATTATACATTATTCCTACAAAACCAGACCAACTAGCTGGCAGCACTTTAACCCTCCCTCTGTCTTAAGAAATTGGGTCATTAGGACCCCATGAGCTTTTTACCATGCACGGTCCGGTGGGGTTGTACTGACCCAGTGTGCGCTACTGTGAGGTATTTTTCTGTCAGATTATGACAATCTGACAGGACAAATACCCACTTCCCCACTGTGACATCTGCTGCACACTTCCTGAGTGTTGTGCTAATGATAAGGGGTTACGCAATTTTTTTGTATGACTTATACAGCGAGAACGTTCTACTAGGCCAGCAAAAACATGAAACACATTCCATGTTCTGGCTTCCTATGAATGTGCTGGTCTCTCTGTTGGAATAATGCTGTTGGCTGGAGTGAAGAGCACTCACCCCCAAATTGAGCATATAGCCTTGATCCTGGTAGATTGAAATTGGTTGTATTTTATATATTGTATTGTTCAAATACAAAATGTATCTATGATTCTGCCAAAGAGAAGTCCTGACATCCTATACAGAAGCTCATACAATATGATCTTGCATTAGTCAAATCATGACACATGAAAAGAAATAAAAACCTCAAAACTTCAGTGCTTCAGTGTAACCAGCTCAAAGTTAACAAAAGTGTTTTTATTCCACAATTTCTTCTGATTCCTCTGTGTGAGATTCACACACACAACCTCTCACATTTAACTTCTCGCCCTGCTAATAATGTGAATAAAGTCTTGATATTATCTTTTCTACAGAAAGGCTGAAACTGATGGTTGAGGTACAGAAACTTTCAATGATTACGTTGAAAGTATCACTGATTAATTTCAATGATTATCCTACAGATAGGATAATCATTCCTACCGATAGGAATGATTATCCGTGTCGGTAGGAAACATCTGTGTGCCAATAAGATACAAACAGCAGCAGCTGGGGGATGTTCCTGCATACAGTAGATAGTTTCAGGCAGATTTATTTCAACAACTAGATTAAAGGGACAGTTTCTCTAAGCTAATGCATTAACTGTGAGATAATTTTGGCAAACAGAGAACACATTGACTCAAAGCATTTTCAAAACAACTGTTTCAAGACACTACAAAGACAATATCCGCTTTTAGTATTTTGTTACTTTGATTCTTTTGTTTGTTTGTTTGTTTTTGTACACAATCAACAGGCTTTATGTATTTTTTTAATTATAAGTCAACAAACTAAACCGATTGGTAGGGCAGCTTGTTCCAACAACACACAGGCTTTTTGAATTGACTGCTCTCCAGGAACCTTTTCCTGACCTCTTGTTTTACCTTCCCTTATCACGATTTAACATAGCAATAAATCCATACGTTGGCCTTTTCCCTCTTTCTTTTATACAAATGATTTGGTCCCACACATGAACCGTAGCATACACGGTTTCACATATGCAACAAAATAAAATAAATTACCTGGTTAATGGTCAGGACATTAAAATGCCTATTTGGGTTAGGGAAAAATGTACGACTCTGTATTAAATACCATCCTAGTTGCCAGGAAATATGGCATGTCGGCACGCGTTCAGAAACCAGCGTGATGCTCACGAGTAGAACATACGTGTTGCACATATTTCTGGTTTCCAGAAACGTAAAACGGAGACTTATTTCTCAGGAGGCTGGGCCATGTAATCCACCTTTTAGTTGACAGTGCTGACCTGGAACCAACCTTGCTCACTTGTTGGTGAAGGACTCCAAACTATTTGTCAAAACCGTGTTGCCTAAAGGCACCAGTCTCTGTTTGACCTAACGTCTGTGCCGCAGGAAAACACGCCTATCAAAACTGCAAATAACTCTAAATTAAGGATTGGATTTGGACATCTGATGTCCTGGTAGTTTGCTGGTAAATATATCTTGCACCGATAGAGTTCGACCTACCGTAAAACTGAAGAATCTATTGGTATGGATGAAAGAGATTGACACTTTCAACAACTAATTGAGGGTGCATTCTGACTGGTGATACACACAACAACCTTGCAATCCATCATGTGGTTTCAAGTAATGTTAAATAAGTCAACTTTTTCTACATCATTTTCAAAAAGTGGTTAAATATCTGTCTTCCCCCCAAAAAGAACCTTTATAAAGTCCTTAACACATCCTGGATTAAGATTTCATTTTTGATTTGACCTAATTAGTTACAAAGTGGCTTAAGTACAACATAGAAAAAGAGATACACTGTGGAAAAGTCCAACTTTGAAGTATAAGGCATTCTCTAAAAAACATATAGTTTTTGTTATTAAATAAACAAAACAATAAAACAAACACTCAAAAGTTGCACCAAGTCACTTTTAACTTCAATTAATGACCAAATACCTCAGGCATAACAGACTAAGATTGCATGACTGTGTTAAAAACTTTGAAAAAAACACACTGTTGCCATTAGCATGACAAATGTTTTTGTTCCCGTAGGTGTTGTTCGCCTTGTAAAGCCTCTGATTGGTCCAAGGGAAACAATACTGAAACTGTCCATGCGCAACCTGACAACCCAGGGTGAATCTGGCCAGAGCATCATCAATGTTCACATCTTTGTGTCAGAGTTCTGGTTCTGAGAGGAACATAGAAGATTTTACAACATATATAACAGCATCCACTCTTAATACTGTACATGTTGTCGTTGTTGTACGTTGAAGGCATAACTCGGTGTCAAGGGGTTTAATTGTATGTTTTGACAATGTCAATACTTTTGACTGTTGTTGAGATTAAAGGCCACTGCTTCTGATGAAAGCTCTGTATTTTGTGGATGACAAATTCAGAATAAAGTGCAGCGTCATTGAAAAACCTTACACTATGTTGTCGGTATAAACACATATTAGAGATATGGATTTGTCGTTTGTTTGAAGTGCATGCATGTGAAGAACTAATCTAATAATAATAATCATTTTCTTACACTTCAACACTTTTTCATTTTTTTTCTTCGTCTTGCTAAATGTATTTTTGTATTTATGCATTTTCTACAGAATAAACACTATTTTATTTACAGTACTTTTTGAATTGCATTCCATTATCACTTAAGGAACATTTGTTGTATCTTTTTTGTCTGACAAATTTGAGTGTTTCAGTTTTTCTGGTTTTTAATAAAACACTGTTGGCCTGTCTCCAAACAGAGAATGAACTTTAAGATCAGCCTTACAGGAACAGTCTTTCTAGTCAACTTCAGTTGAGTTCTGCTTCATTGTCTCGTTTGACAATGTTTACAGATCTTAGGCAGCTACTTTCTTTAAAATTTAAACAAAGATTTTCAACCTTTTGAGCAGTAGACATCTGCGAATAATTATTATAGAAAGGTGCAAAAATATCTCTTTCAAGACAGAAATCTGTAACTCCCCACAATGGATGCCTAAACTGTTGCGCTATCATTCTTTCTTCTCAAGACCCACCGCTTTATAAGCTACAGTGTTGTTAGCATAAAGTGTTCCAGATAAAGAGGATAGTAGATCCTTCTGAAAATATTTCAATAGCTGAAAAAACACAAAAGTATCCTATTTATTAAGTGTTTCAACCAAACTGGAGAAGTTAGCATTCGAAGTCATGCTACGCAGTGAGCTGGAAAGATGGTACAGTTTTACAAATAAACATGGTTACTACAAATGCCAGATGGTTTTCGAATACGGCTGCCATCTTGTTTCTTAGTTTTGTTAGTTTTCTGAAGTCTATTTAATAAGTTTGACCAAACGAATTCATCCAGAGAGCTGGCTGCTAATTTTGTTTGTTGATGACGTAATACTGCTAACTTATGTTCATATCTAACTCCAGGACCATTCCATAGGCAAAGCCCTCTTAAATATTAATATCCTTGTTAATCTTTTATACTGCCAATGTAGTTTTATAGATTCATAAAAATGCAAGCTAGTTTAAAGTTACTTTTCTCAGAGGTTGTGGTTTTATTTAGCGATTAGCCCACAAAGATGTTTTATTTCAGTCTACACATTTTTAAAGAGCATGTTGTCAATAATGTTGTCTTGATTTTGAGTCAACATTTGGTGGGAAAGTGCATTGTCTACACCAGGTGCATTGCCATGAGAGCCAAAATTGGTAAGTTGAAAGTACTCACAGGCCATAATTGATTTTTTTTTTTTATTACAAATGTTCAGCAATAAATTAAGCATGAAAATGCTTATTTGAAAAAGGATTGTAAATCACTGACAAGGGGCTCAAATGTTTTCTCCATTATGCAAAAGTTTTTGCTTAAGTTTTTGGGTTGAATGTCAGGGTTTCCCCCAGAAAACTAGCTAAGCCCGGTGTTAGTAGTGCTAGAGCAATCATTTATCCAGTGGCCCACCATGTTTTTGAGTTAAAAAATGTTTAAAGTTGACATGAAATTTTGAATATATCACTAGGTAATTATGTGTTATTGGAAGACATTAATAATTCCTATAAATACCTCTGAAAAAAGGTACACATAAAAAAAAAACAAAAAAAAACAATCCGTAGCTTGGTGGGGGCCCAAGTAAAGCCTGGTGGCCCGCCAGGCTTATAATTCACTGGGGAGAAAGCCTGATTGCTTTCTGTTTGAGCAAGAAGAACCAGATATGTTTCAATCTTTCTTCAGAATCATATATTTTACCAAGTTTAATGAGTGCATGCACACAAATCCATTTTTGAGTAAAGGTTAAAGAATATGCAATCAAATGTGCTGTGTGAAAATGTTACAGTTAACATTATTGGTGTGCGATAGTAGAGCAGGAGTAGGAATAACCACTGTTTTTATGTCGTCAGCAGCAATACGATCAAGGTATCCACTGTCTAGATCTTTTGTGTTTTACTGTTATATTACGGTATGCTTACAAAGTTTAATATGGCACCAGAATCCTGTCGTTTGGAACAATAGGAGGAATACCCAGAAAAAACATGTGTATGCACATGGAGACCATGCAAACTCCAGAAAGGTCGTGGCCTTGGATTTGAAGACCTTCCTGCTGCAACTGCAACAGACCTACAAACTGCATGTGGCAGTTTGCATGTGGCAGTCAAACTGTGGCGGACCAGAATCACAAAACCGTAATTCCTTTTTGCAAAGGAGCACACTGACCACAATCTAATTTTGAAAGTTCAAACATGTCAATATTAGCGAACAAACAGAGACATATGAATCAAGCTAACTTGACTGTTTGACTTTTGTTCAGTGGAATTTTGGTTTCCATGGTGACATCTAGAAAACGCTGTGTTTGTGTTTGAGCCCAACAATATCTGTCAAGAGACGGATAAGATATTATGTTGGTCCTCTGAATGCCCTCAGGCGATTTGGTGAACGGGGACATTTCTGTTAAATTTTCAAAAAAATAAATAAAAAGTCCAGGTTGAGATAAGTATTTAAAGGAGGGGCAGTAAAAATGAGACCTCAGGCATGGCTGGTGAACCAGATTGTTTCTTTCCATAAGTCAGGGGGGGAGATGAGACAGTAAATGAGCTGGGAACATGTTAGTAATGGCCTGACTACTGCAATCATCGCTGTGGACGGGCTTAGTCAAAGCACCAGATGCTTCAAAGACAAATAAGGAGAGAACTAATACATCATAATCTCAAAAATAATCAATTTAGCGATGCATCACAAGAGCAAGAAGAAAGAAAACGGCAACTGTGGTGAGCATAATAACACAAAGGAGTAAATTAAGTGCACAGTTGTATAATCATGACAGACTTGTGACATTTTCTGTACACAAACCATAAGAAAAATAATGAAACACTATTTAAAGCAGTAGTTCATTTTTAACCACTACGTCATTCAAATTTAAAGAAATTCTTTCACTTTGAGGTTTAAAGGCTTACGCTGGATCTTTTTATTTTTTGCTTGAATGTACAGTTAAATCAGATCCGCAGGAACCCAGAGCAGAAACATAAAGAGCTAAATATGAACAATAAAAAAGTCACACAGTCAGACTGTGTGGGAGGACATTACCCAGTTAAAAAAAAAAAAAGGTCCTTCTGGCTCCAGAGTCAGAAAGACTGGGGCAGCGGTCCCCGAGCAGCGTTTGCAAACCATGTACATGTGTGGGGACAAATGAGCAAATGTCTTCTGCCAGATTCTCCTTCCAATAAGCCAAGACGGAGCCGCGCGCGCTGCAGGCCCCGGCTATGACTAAACCGAGTGGGCTTCCTGAGTCGACATGACGGCGAGGGAAGCTGACCCGTGAGTCTCAGTTTGTTTGTTTGCTCTCTCGGCTGCGGCGTCGCAGCGGTCAGGCCTCTCGGTACGAGCGGTCGCGGCGGTGTCTGGGTCACGGCGGACGGAGTCCTGGGGGGCTAACAGACAGCAGGCTCGCCCCGGGGCTTTTGGAGCGGCTGAGCCCAGACAGAGCCCGGAGGACCTGTGGGAGGCACGTGCTCGGCCCACTCCTACACTCACCCACTCCTTCTTTTTTCCTGGCGTCCATCGCTGGCTCCCACCGCAACACATGTTATAGGATATAAGTGAGTTCTTATAATACATTTGGGAATATTTATTTTTTTCCCCTCCATTTCTTAAACCGCTGCTCCTCATTGCCATATGCAATTTCTGTCCAATGGGCACCGGCAGCTCACTCTGGTTTTGCTCTTCTCTCTTGGTGATTAAGAGCATTTCATGCTCATTAGGACGAAAGGGATTATTTTAACCTTAGAATAAGAGCCGAATTACAAATTGTTTGCAAATGAACCAAGAGGCATAAACTTCTTTATTGATATGTTGTGACACATAGAAATGTCCAGTGATGTTTTAAAAAGTCCAATAGATGGCAGACACATACAGCACAAAACCACAGTGCCAGAGGAGCTTCAACAATAGTCTCTGAATAATACCCAGCCTGTTACAAAGGCAGTCACAAGTCAATATTTTTACCTCAGAGGGGGAAATCACCCCTTTACTACTGCAGCAGTTATGTTTTGCAATAACATCTGGGCTTCCTGAAACAAATGCAAGTCATTTTTACATAAGTTCTCCATGGAGCGATTCCTAACTTCAGCCTTGTTAAGTGTTGGATTGCACTCAGACAAAGTAAGAAGCTGATGTGAGCGCCGCAGACCAGTCAGCTGAGACCTTCACCCGAAATAGCTTCCTGAATGAGCGGCTCCACTACTGTGTATTTCATTGTCCTCCTTGTAATATAAAACTGATATTATTGGCTTCTTAAATCAATTAGGTCTGCTGAAGTTTAGTGAGATGGACAGCCCACCAATTAGAAAAACACTTCAACCGTGACCTAGAGGAAAACACGAGTACAAGTGTGCCCTTCCATAACTTATGGATTTCGAACGCAACGACTTAACAACCGCTACTGAACTCAAACCGCAGCCAAGGTATACAGAGGATCAATCACATCGGGGAATATAGACTAAGGCTCCTCTCATGAAAATTCATTGTGGAGTCTCTCTCTGTTGTTCCAAGCAGCCCTGAAACACACTGTGACGTCCGCGCCGCTTACGTGGATGACTATCACGGCCATGGAAAGGAAAGAAGTCTGACCACATCCAACCACAGCGCGATGGCCGCCTAAAATAGTCTCAACCTCACGGACATCTTTCCTCGTAGAACCGATGACAGCGTTGTGACCTCTTGGTAAGTGGTTCATCTGTAAGGTTGTGTTTTTCAGATGATCACATCAAATCAAGTACAAGACGATAAGTAATCCGGTATAATTGCATTACCACATGCATCCAGTCATCAAAATAAGACTGCTCTTGTGGGATTTATCCTCTAAAGAGTAGCTAGAAGAGAACCTCATCCTCTTTCAGTTACGAATTGACAAGAAAGAAATCACACTGTATGTACTGTTAAAGAAAGCTCTAGGACTAACAATAGCGGCGTTTCCAGTGATTGTTCCTTCATGTTAAAGAAAACACTACGATTTTGAAAAAACTTTAGCTTTTCAATGAAAAATTTGTGCATTTCGCAAAACTCAGTGGAAACACTTCACGTCACATAAGTCACATGATCAACAACTGGATGATACTACTGGCAGACAAGACGACAGGAAGTTGTCGGAGGATGATGGCACAGCATGTTTTTTAATGACTTGTAGTGTGGACAAACTTACGTTTGATTTTCTTATTTAACAGAAACGCCGCAAAAGCTCAACCGCATTAGCTGAATATCGACAATGTTTTGCACACATTTTCAAAGGAAACTCGGCTCATGAGGCTTTGTCGTAACTTTATTGCATTGAAGACTTTGGAATTTGACATTCTGGTTTGATACCTCTCAGTGTAACCAAAGTATTTCAATACTGCATATAAACAGCAGAGTTAGATGGGACATATTATAGAGACTTACTTCTTCTGTTGCTGCACACCTATGTCTTTTTTGTTTCTAGAGGTGGGTTCCCACATTAAAAAGTAAGCAGGGGAGAATTTCACACAAAAACCCCCGAAACAAAACAAAGCCATGTAGTGGGTACAACCAACATGGACAAAACTGCTCTGGTCAGATTCACTGATTCACTGCACATACTACCATGTGATGGAACTTGCAAGAGTCAATGGGATGGAGCTAAACACTTCCCTGGAAGAAAACCTGTTGGAGCCTGCAGAAAACCCGAGGCTAGTGTAAAGGTTTGTTCTCTGGTAGGACAGTCAGAGCTGCGATGTGAAGGGTTTTGATCAGAGCATATCCCTGTGATAGAAGACACCAGCCAAGTACAGACCTAAATACAACGGAGAATGTGTTGGTTGAAAACTGATGTTCTCACACCCAAGACATTTTCAGAGAGGAATTTGGCAACAATTTGTGTCTTAAAACATGGAAAGTAGTTAGAGACAGGCCCCAGAACACCTGCAGACGTCACTATAGGGAAAAAAGTTTATTGAGGATACGATGGCGCAACATATAAAACAAGAACTTTGCAAGGCACCCTTACATATGTAACAGATCAATTTTTATTTCTTAAAATAGGTGTTGAACTTTTGCTAGTGGCACTTCATCACCAATACACTTTGTGCACAGCAACTCTGCATCTAGAAGTTGCAGGACACGGCCCTTGAGGACTGGAGTTCGACACCCCTGGGTTATGGTTTCCCTCAAGTCTTTCTCTCCTAGTTCATCAGATTTTCTTTACTCTTACTGTCTGTATCAGAAGTATTTTTCAGCTCCCCGTTTCCTCCCTTTTTGTATTCCCCAGCAGATCCTCTTAGCTTCTTGTGCCACCTTCTCCCCACCGCTCAGCCAGCTCCTGTGCCAACCACTCTCACCTCCAAGTATTTAAGCCTCTCATTCGCTTCTGTTCCTCGTTAGATCCTCATGTTCATTTACCGCAGTCCTCTGTGCTTCCCTGTTTTCTCCATTTGTCTCCTGGTTTGAGGTTATTTTGGATTTATTTTTGTTGCTACCTTGAATTTTGTATTTTTTGTAAGTGCTCATTGTCATTCCTACCATTCTACATTAAATCATCAAAGAACTCAGCTGCTGCCTCCGCTTCTCTGCATTTGGGTCCGCCTTCAACAACCAACATCATGACAGTTAATCTCTATAAATGCATTATTACTAAGCATGTGTTGTAATGCACAATTATCACACAGCAAATTAATAAAAACATATATTTTCCCCATTTCACTTTCTTATTTTCATCTGTTTAGGTGAGAATTATCAAGTAGAACTTGGGGTAGTCATGTGGCGAGGCTGCAGACATGGGAAGTTCAAATCCCATCGTCCGTTCCTTTCCCTTACGTCTTCCCTTACTCTGCCCCCTTCCTGTGAGACAATTTTCGAAAAGGCCACTAGTGCCGGAGAAATTCTCCAAAAAAAGACAGCCATAACATACAACTTTTCAATAAACAGGTGAGAAAGGCACATTGATTGTCAAATCCTTGACAATCAATGTGTCAAGGATTTGTGTTTTTTTCCCCCCCATAGATGTTTCATGTGACACTGACTATTTGCAACAAAATGTTTGATGGTTCTGTGATAACGAACAATTTCAAGAGTGCTGCATCCATCTGACAAACATTTGGCTATTTTTGACTTTTCAGAGTTCAAATTTGTTCAATTTGGAGTTAGAAAACACCAAAATATAAAAATTATATTATGGTCAAAATACTCTCATATCCAATAATTGTGCTCACAGTGTTGATATCCTCTGGATGTTATTTCCCTAGTCAGCCATGTCACGTTTCGTCATGTCTTTTCTTTGTACTCTTATTCCGACAAGAACTAAACAGATAAACTTGTCTCTCTTCCTACATATATTGGTGTAGCACTTAGAAAGCCAAATCGGTTCTGAGACAGCATATCCTATTAGTATGATGATGCTTTACATCTATCACCCAGCCACAACTTGTTGTGCGGTGAGGCTAAAGCAGATGTTTCAGGGTACAGACGAGCTTAGAGCAAAAACTGCAGTTAAGCCAGAAGGGAGAAGACTCTGGAAGCCACCGAGTCATTGGTCTCCAGACCCTCCGGCTCATTTCTGAGTCTGGGTTTGTTCTCTCTCCCCTCACCCTCCTTCCGCTTTTTGGTCCTTTGTTGTGGTCACTGAGACGGAATGAAAACCACTCATTGAGAGCCCTGCAACAGCAAACTATTAAACACAGGATCCAGTTTCTTATTCTGGGAGGGAAGTTGTCTTTAAAGCAAAAGATTCTTGTGAGTAACCCCCCCACTGAAAACAAAACAAAAAAACGTATTCGAACATTTTACTCGCCAGGTGGACCCACTCAAGCTACAGACCGGCAAACGATTTGTCTTTAAAATGCGATGTGGATAGGCTCAATCTTGCGTTGTAGATTTTGGGCCAGGCTGGATGTGGTTTTATTTCCACATCTATCACAGACAAACACAACAGTGATGGTGACGTGGATAAACAACATTCCCCCTGCAGAAACCTAATACAACTCATTCCTATGAATTAGCCTGTCTGTGTGTCTTGCTGAGGCAACAATGGTGATTTCTGTTTGAGTTTTGTGGCTTCCGAACCCAGAACCAGTCTCCCAATTGGAGCGACAGAAATGGAGGGTCGTGGTCACCGCGGATGCTTTGTTTTCCACAGTACTGGCTCGTTGCTGTCCAGCCCGCAGAAGGACCATCTGCCTTTTCAATTAATAGCCCTGTTTGTGCTTCACATTTGTTTGTGCTCATAGATGATTTTTGTAATAAAACTCAGACTTTCTGGTATTTCGCGAAATCCAGGGTGATGACATCGTTTCTTGGTTGTTGTTTTTTTTTTTTTTTGGAGGGGGAGTTTGCAGCTTGTGGCTGTTTCCCGGAGAAAAGGCAGTTTGCAGAAACTGCTGCAGCTGTTTTCTGGTGTGTCTGTGTGATGAAATGATTCTTGCCGATGTTCGGCCTTTACCACAATTAAGAGCAGACCCATTCAGTGCAGGGGGAATACACAAGATGAGGGAGCAATTTTTGCCATCTCCTTTGAGACATGACAATGGGAACAAAGTATTTCAGCCCAGAAAATGTCATGGTAATACCAGGCTCTATTGTTCTATGGTTAAAGCAACTTATTCAATAATGGGAACAATGCAAAAGCTATTTCTTTGTCTGTTTTATTTGAATAGGACTCCTTAGTCCAAACCCTCAAATGTTATCTGAAATAAGCAGTCAATATTTTGGATAAGTTGGAGAAATAGAGCAAGGAATGCTCCAGCACATAGACAGCAAGCTAAAGAGTTTCAGTTCACAAAGGGTTTGCTTTTTTTTATTATTTTTTTTCCAGTAACCAACACATGCATTATGCCGTTTACCTATCTGACCAATGGATGACAGGTGTATATTTTACTGTTGCTATAACCTTAGCTATGCATTGTAAACTTGGCTTAGTTTCAGTTTTAGCTTCAGCCTCGACTTAGTCTAGTTTTTCGAACTTAAGATACCCACAAGATATGCAACTCCAATCTCTCTAATTAAACTGGTCAAAATATACAGAGGCTTTAAAATTAAACATTTAAGAACTGCAATAAAATTTTAAATCATACTATTTCAACTGTTTTTGGTCAGAGCTATCTAAAATAACACTGAATAAATATTACAGATGACATTTTTGTATCTGTAGTTTTCAGTGACTCACAATATTTGAAAAGCATCACGAATGGTTGTTGTATTTCTTTATAAATTAAAATATCCTAGATCATGTAATACCATAACTCAGTGGCACAGGTATATCTTGAGGGTTTAGCCAAAGGGAGATGCTATGAGTGAAATTAAGAGGCAATCCTGAAAGTGTTAGACAATTTATTGAATGTAGTATTGGATTTGGGATTGACGGAGGACGGATTAAACAGACAAAACTAACTGATATCTATAAAGGACCCTGGAATGCAAGATGTGTAAACATGTAACAACCAAGCTGAGATGGTCTGATTCTGTTCAGACATATGGGAATGAGACTAAATGAAAACATTTATTTCTGTATTGTTGTATACAATATTAATACTATTTTTATATATATATATTTCAATTCTGCCTGGTTCTTTGCTAAGCCAGCATTGTGTGTTATGTTATTTTGTGAAAAATAAATTATGTTTTGCTAAGTAGAATATTTCCAGACGCAACACTTGATTTTTAGCCGACTATTTGTGTGGCGACGTTTGACTTTTGACAAAGAAAATAAACTTTAGTTTAAACGCAGTGTGAATTGTGAAAAGTTGTGTTGTGGATAAGTAGCGATGGCAGCTACTACGGCTAAATCTCATGTGTACAATTGGGCTGCAAGGTGATGAAGTAACAACATTTCACACAAGGATTTGTCACTAAACCTTTCACCAACACCAGTCATCAAGTGGTAGCATGGCTGGACAGATCGCTCTTTAGGGGATTTCTTCATCTTTAGCAATGCATTAAAACCTGTGGCTTTTCGCTGGGTTCTCTCACGAGCGTCATGGTTATAAGGTCTTCCTTTACACATGGATGGTTTGCGACTCCTTTCCACCATTCGAATGAAGCATGGCACCATTTGGAGTGAGGAAATAAAACCATAATGTGATTTCGCTCCATTCTTGCTGGACCGTCCGACCTCATTTTGCGCGTACCCCTACAATTCAAAACAGTCTGGTCTGCCTTTGGGAATGTCCAAAGCTGTCGTCGATCAGCAATCACTGAATGACTGGAGCATTCAGAGTAGTTGGCAGTTCTTCTCTCCACAATAGGAATATTTAGAGACTGTTACATTGTGCTGACACGGACTATGAGGTTTGATGAAATCCTCCCTGGACAGTCCAACTTTGTTTTTCTTTTGGTGAAACATAAACAGCCATTTTAGCAAGAGGTCAGACCTGAAACTGGTTGTTTCCCTTAAAAAGAATGTTATGTCGTTTCTCTACTTTACTTATTATTATTTAATTGAAGACAATGTAATATTTGTATTTGCAAACTTTGCAAACATCCTTTGCCCCCCGCACCTTTAGACTTTCAAGCACAGCAAATTATATTTCTACTTAATTACACTGGCATGGACGGTACAATGAGGATGTGAGCCATAAACACCAGAAGCTCTGTTGTGCCATTGACAGAAATTCCACTTTCTGCTGCTACTGTGAAACATGGTGCACCTAATTGTACAGTGGTCACCCACTAGATCTAAATAGGGTTTAGGACCACACAGTACGATGAAGGCCCACAGGAGGAAATTCTCACACAGGCTAAAACTGTGAGCTGCTGTCGCTCGCCGTTTTACTGTAGGTGAATGCATCTCGAAAATACACCACTCTGCTTGGTTTTTAAATCTGTACAAGCTGTCAACTGAATGCACCGGCATTCAGTTCACAGCAAAAATGCTCTGTTCATTGTTTTTTTTAACCCAGTGAGTAGGGTTAAAAGTGTACTTTTTTTTAAACATAAAGTTCTGGATACATATAACCTTTGATTAATAGTTTCTTAATCTTTCCAAAAGGCCCTTACACAAATTCGCAACTCTTCACTTTGGCAGTAGAGTATGAAAGTCGTGCACTATAACAAGGAATGCAAAGACACATATTTTCGTACCACAGTAATCTTGACTTGCTTGAAAAAGGGTAGGAAGAAGTAAGAAACTTATGAACTCCTAGCCCATAAACTCATATATTCAGATGGACCTCGTTAATAAATCAAAAATAAAAATAAACAGCTTAATTAATTTTCCATTTTATCTGGGTTTACATTTGTCTAAGTATACACATCAATACCCACACACTCATATGCACTAGCCTCAATTTACATACACACATTAGTGCTAACTCTCACCCATAGTTCTATATCTTGTGAAAATGACCTCCTTATGTTTCCATTTAATTTGTATTAAATTCTGAGTAAGGTTTGCAGTTTAACTCAATATTGTAGGTTCAAATGCTAATTTATACACAAACATCTTCTGAAACTGCAATATCTGTTGTGTTCTTCATGGTTGCACCTGTAGATGGACAAAAAGGGTCAAGAGATGAATGAAATGTGCTTTACAAATAAACTTGATTGATTGATTGAACACATCACAAGCTATGAAAAAAAGGTGGATCTAACATACATTTATGAAATAACCTTTAATGTTTGGTTCTCGTTAGACATACATCTTCATCCAAAAACAAAGGAAAAGCGGTGGCGCGTCAGGCAGACTGGACTTCACTCCATAGCTGTAAGTTTAGATCAACCCCTCCTCGTAGTGACAAATTCAAATTAGCAGTGGTTTGGTTTTTTCCTCCAAATACACAGCTAGATTCAAACAAATTCTTCTCCCCACCTCACCTCTCTCTGGTCTGGCCTACGAAAACCACATGCCGGGGTCACTGCGCGCTCCTCAAGCCAAACCAGACCCATAATTTTGCTTTTGTTTCAGTTGTAGCCTCAAACCCTGAAATATAAAGACCAGGGAAGGTCAGCATGCAGAGGAAAACGTGTGAGAGAGACAGGATGAGGGAGGCTTAAAGAAAAGCAAGGAGCGAAAGAAAGAATTAGATGAGAGATGGGATAAGGAGCAGCCCAAGACTGTTGTTGAGAGTGGAGTGGTTTTCCAATCTGTTGAGGAAGTTTTTATTATACACCATGTGTGTGGACAGGAGGAGCTGCGTAACAAGGCGCAGATCTCTCCAAACCACTGGCCATTACTGACCACTGCTGACCATTACACCCAAAGAGCGTTCACTATTTTTGGATTCAGGCTTTCCCCAGGTTAACGGAACACATTTACACCTCAGTATTTTGTCTACATATGACATCAGAGCGTCTATTTTCTAACACACAGCCCATTTTATTTTCTGACCTCTGCTGCTTAGAGCAAACCTCACCCCCAAATCAACTCTTTTTGCTGATAAACCAGTCTAGATGGACTATTTAGGCTTCCATCTTTATGCTTCTGTGTAAATTTTAACATTTTTCTGCTCCACCACTGTGTCACATGACATCCCACATTTCAGAATCTTAAAACAGATGGCGAGTCGCTCAGTTTTTATAAAACAGAAACTTTAGATGAATTAAAAAAAAACCCAAAAAAACCCAGAACCACTCCATCTTGTTATCTCCTCAAAGTCTTGTCATTTTGCCATCTTTGAGCCTGAATGAACTGCAGACATGTTAAGTTCTATTTCCTTTTAAACTCCCCCAGGGATAATAAACAGGATTTTTCCTCTATGTTGCCAGCGACTTCCCTCTGGTGTTTTACCAAATCTTTAATTTGCACACACAAGTAATCAGTTAACCAAACAGTCATGTTTTTGGTCTGCGAGAAGAAGTTGGAGTACCAAGAGAAAATCTGCAGAGATCATGCAAACTCCTTGCAGAAGGCTAACTCGCCGGTATTCAAACCCAGGAAACGGAGCAAATCTGTTGCTTTTTTGTTTGTTTTTTCATTGAAACTGTGAGATTAACTCTACTTTAGCTGGTATTTATTCCGTAACTTTCTGGCGACATCAATGTAAAGGTAAGTTGAAGAAAATTGTGCATAGCGGTAAAGTCAAAGTCTGACCATGACATCCCCAAATGCAGACTCAAAATTGTATGTGTTCAGCAACTTGAAGTTCTTTCAAACGTTTGGTCTGCATTTAACAAAGAAAAAGATTCTAATTCATTTGGTCACAAGGTTGTTTGCACAGCTTTAAATGCTACTCAAAATGTGTTTATTTTAAGATGCAGGAATACAGCTAAGATTAACACCATTTTATTCACATTCAACTAACCCAAGGCAGAGCTCCATTCTCAGTAAAACAGGTTATTGTAAAATCTCTAAAAGGTCAAAACCTGTGAGCCATAAAGCTTCCATTGTGCAAACGGAGAGTCTTTGAGGTGGTGTGGCCGAGGGTGATCGACTGAAACCCAAAAACCTCAACCGTTTTGTTTTCTTTTAAAGAAAAACAAACCAGTTTTATTTGAGAGAGCCAGTACAGTACACTTCACTCCTCTGACCTCAGGAAGCTTTGTGTTTGGGTCCAGTTCTTGGCCCACCGCTTAGTCATCAGGACACCGGGCAGATCTGTGACACATGCGAAGGCCAAAATGAAATGCGGCCCAGGCCACAAATCTCGCAAAATTTGGCCAATGATTCCACACTTCATGGGAAGTTGACGGTCTGACAGCAGACGGACAACAGCAATAGGTTTACCCTGGCAAGGGTCGGTGTTTTGTAGATAATGTGATATATGGCTTGGCTCAGCAAAGTCCATTGTATAAACACCCAGTCACCTTGTGGTGAGATTTTGAATAATGACAGAAAGGGAACGACACAAAAAAAAGAGGAAAGTGACATTTACACGAGCACTTCACGGCAATAAAAACATCACCACCGAGCATCTTTGCTGTAATTCTACTCCGTTGCTGGTTCTGGCAACCCACAGTATCCTTTAATACTAAAGAATGAGGATTTTATAATACTTGCCATAACATTGTAGTGAGGAAAGAAGCTCTGGCTGATTTTGACATTTATACAAGTGTAAAATCTTAGAAGAATGTAGTTTTGAGTTTATTATTTGAGCCCTGCTCACTTCCTAAATTTGCTCACTAACAAAAAACAATTTAATTTGAAATTTCCATTGTGGATAAACCACACAATTTAAAAAAAAATGATTTTGCACAGTTTGAGCCCCTCCAATTAGGCAAGATTTTTTTTCTAACTCAATCAACATCTAATCTTAGATTGCTGTGTGTGCCTATCTGCAGAATACCTATTTGCACTCACCTTAAATGCAACATGTCACACAGCTCCCCTGCTGTGTAATTGGTGAAGAGAGTGTGGCCGATCTGTGCCACATAATGTGCGTTTGCATGTCAGAAAAGCACCACACTGTTCCTCTTTTGCATGTTTTCTGTCTCACTTAATGGAGTACTGAACTTTTAAGTAAAATACTTTAAAAAAAAAATTAAAAAAAAGAAGAGCCTGCAAAGTGCCACATAGTTCCATTTCCCATTATTTGTGTAAGGTAGCCGGAGAATGAAGAGTCAAAATGTACATACCCGCTTTAACCATGACTGAGTCTCCTTGCTAACAATGACCCAAAACTAACCACAGCAAGACAGAAGTGGCTAAAGTAAAAAGAAAGATAAATGGTGGAGCCTAATAGTAAGATCATATAGTGTGTTTATTTTTGTTCTCCTTTATCTATGTATTTATTTGTTCCACTTCAACCAAAATATCTGACTCTCTAATCGAGCAATATTAGAGAAGGAAAAATTATCATTCAAGTTAGAAAATGGCTGCCAAGATTGAAGGAAAAAAGTACATCCTATTCTACATTTGCTAAACTATTTCATTGATTTTGTTGTGACACTGATTATGTTTTTCACTTCATTTTTGTTTTGAATGTATCCATTTTAATGTATGCCTCCTTGTTTCTTATGTTAGTTTGGTTATTTTATTTTTATTACTGTCATTTGTTCCATTATCTGTTTAATTATTTTGCAGTTCAATACCCCTTCTTTTTGCTGTTTTGTTAGTCTGTTATTATGTTTGCTGTTTATGTACTAATTGGTGATTATTTTTAAAAATTGCCATGTTTCCATGAAGCAAGTTGAATTTCTAATTTCAACTTGTGCAATAAAAACGCCGCTACCGATGGCAGCTGTTGGTAGTCTGGAACATGTGCAGCACTTCTGTCGAGTCTCCTCCAGCGGGTTGGGCTTGGGTCCCCTCTTCAAGCCCCCTTCAAGCCTCCTCTGTGGATCTGTGGTGAAGCAATACCAGGAAACATCCAGAACAAAAATACCAATGAAGGCGAGACAGCTGTTGTGCTTCCTCTCGCCTTTTCCGGTTCTCTCAGAAGGCGTATTTTTCAAATCAGAGAGGAATCACTCTCAGGACTATAGATTCAAATCTGGAATTTCTCCAACACCTGTAGGACCCGAAGAAGATGAGCCGCTTCTCCATTCTTCCCCAGTCCGACCAGGTTGACTGTGTAGCTAAGCTGAAAGTCGGGGCCTTGTGTGGAGTAAGAGCTTCATGGCAGGGCTCTCACGGTTTACCTGAAGGACAACCACAGTGTAAATCCTCTCCCCTGAAGGAGGATATCCAGGATGTGGCTTTGAAGAAAAACAGAAACATGCGTGAGTGTGTCTGAGAGAGGGAGACAAAACGGAGAGCAAGTGTGAGAAAGACGGAGCAAAAGAGAGAGTGCATGAGGGAGGGATGGAGGCGGGTTCATCATGCATGCATGCATATGTGTTGGCGTGAGCGTGTCTGCGTGTAAATGTGTGTGGTCCTCTTTGTGAGGTGGAAAAGTATTTTTAAATTCGAGTTAAAATATTTGCTTTTCCTTCAAGTTGCCAGCGATGTGCTTTTAGCACCACGATGGGACTCAGTGCTTTGCGAGGTGTTTGTAAAAATGAATGGAATGGATGCTACCGCTGCACCGTCTCATGAATGAGCGAAGGGGATCTCCTGGCTGGCTCGCCACAGAACAGCGCACTGCGAGCAATCATGATATTGTTTATTTTCATCACAGTAGCCTTTGGAGCCTCTCCCCCTCCAGGATTTACATTGAGAAAATACACAGAGACAGCTACAGACATCACAAATGAGTAACTTGGCATCTGCGGCACTACAGCAAAACCCAAACAAAAGCCCCACTTTGTTTAGCCGACCAGACCAATACCGAGGACTGTGGGCAACTGTACTTGGCAGCGATTAGCCGCAGTACAAGAGCTATTGTCATTTTCCATCCTGGCGGAGGCATTGTTCTAACTTTAATAAACATGAAAAATGTGGAAAAAAAAATTGATGCAAATCAGTGCAACAAAAAGTAGAAAATGCTAATTGTAGCAGAAAGGGTAGACTAAATGAAACTTGTCCAGATTTTTTTCCAAAAATAAAGCAAATTTTTGTAGTACTAGTAGTACCACAGTTGGTCACATTTTTAATTCAGTTTACTTAAAACAATCATCAAATTAAATTAAATTAAAATATATATATTTCTCATGGTATAGTTTAATATGTTTTTCCTTTGGAAATATGCTAACATTTTGAAACTTGTCCCAACTCTTTCCAGCCCTCTCGAAGGTCGAACCCCGTGTGTGTTGTGTGGTCATATTTGAAAAACTATTTGCGAGTAAAGATGTCAGAAAAATAGAAGTGAGGGAGTGGCTAATTGTCCCCCTGATGGGTATGAATCAACACATGGCTGATGTAGAAAATCCTGCTGTAGCCATGGTTTTTTTGTTTTTACCCAGAAGAAGCAAAACATGAAAACAAATGCAGTATATAAAAAAAAAACAGCTTTGTGAAAAAGTTTTGTTAGATTTTTTTCTTCTGAATTGATCATTTCTAAAACATATTCCAAAGTTAAAACACTGTTTTAGTTCCTTTAATCATCAAAACACTTCATTTGCAAAACATTCCTCGGCTCGTCCCCACAGGTGTTGAGGTCTTCCTATATTTTCCAAGATAGTAATCAGTGACAGCCGGCAAGACCAACAACGACAAGCCTGTAGGTCACGAATGCGTGCCATTTAAGAAAACAATTTTCCTGCGGCAAAAAATGTTTTGCTACCGCCCTTCACCGTTCACTGCCTGGTGTGAAATCTCCAGCTGCAGGGGAGAGACAGAGAGAGCTACCTACATGATCCTCTCTTACCTGCTGCAGAAGACTCCCAGGCTCCTCATTCCTGCGCGTCTCTCAGCACTGACGCTCTTACCCTCTTCTATACCCCTGCCAGAAAAGCACCTGAGGGTCCGTGCTCCTCTGCTGGTATTTCTGCTGAAAGCTATAATAAATCATTTGCCTTTTGTCTCTCAGCCTTCTGCCTACTTCCTAATGTGTTTTCTCTCCGTGATCCTGGTTTCGAGAGTTGAAAGAGGCCCGCTTCAAATGGGCGCAGGTTGTGCTAGGACAGATTCAGCGCCGTCTTCGCATTCTCCGTGATTCTTGCTCCTTGTCATCACTCCGATGCCCCATTTCCCTCAGGTTGAATACCGCAGAAAGCAAAGCGTTGAAGGCGCACCGGGAGAAGTAGCAGGTAAAAAAAGGTGGAGAGAAAAAGAGCAGAGGGTGAAAGGAGGGGGAAGAATTAAGACATCTGTCAGAATGTAGAAATTAAACTGAAATAATTTACACTCTGCTGACTTTTATTTCTGGCCACGTGTGTTTCGAGCGAGCTCCTGTGCCGAATGCCTTTGTGGTGAAGCAATTTTTCAGGGGATGAAGACGTGTTTATTCAAGGAGAGGAGAATTTAATTTTTGAACCAAGCCGACTTTGTGTAGAGAACGCCTCAGCAGGCCATGTAAATATCAGGAAGGTTTTTAATAAAAACCGTGGGCAATGACGGCTTCCAAAAAACATATTATGGATGGAGAGGTCACTGGTGGGAAAAGTGGCCGGCCCCTTTTCGGTGGCCAGAGTCCGAGGAGATCACTGGAATTCCTTTGGTCAGAGTTTAGGTGTTTGAGCGAAGCGTCCTGACAGGCCCTTCCTCCCCGTGTCATCCCCCTGTGCGCACAGTCTGACGCAGACGCACTTGCACAGACACATGCACTCTTCTGCTGTCCAGCTTAGTTTCTTGGCGCTCTTGCAAAGATTTCTCCATCCCCTCCTCTACAGTTTGTGTTTGTGAGACCATACGTCCTGAAAACAATGGACTAATTAGGGGAATCGCCAGTGGATTTGATAAAGAGTCTATGTTTAAAAACTCCTTAAAGTCTATGTTTAAAAACTCCTTAAAAACTTTATGTAGGCCTGCCACTGCCTCCCACTCTACTTGTTTTTGTACATGTAAATGTATAAACGACGGGAATGGATTACCAAATGTGCTGTGTCCCTAATTAAAACTTGTCTGTCCCATCCTCACGCCTATATGCACCAAGCAGACAACCGGATCTTTTCAAAGATGTGTCGCTTTTGGACCACATCCAAAAGTTTCCAAATTGATCTTCATATTATTACAAAATGTGTATTTTACTTAATGTGGTTCAGCAATCATGAATAGTTTGTGTGCTAATAAAGTGGTTTCACAATCAAAGTTCCTTATTTTTCCTATATTGTTATAGCAAATGCTCTGCTGTGACTAACTACCTTTCTAACAGATTACATCTCCAATATCACTGAAACATATGCAAGGTTTCTTAGAATGGTTTAAAATGATGAAACTGAAGCTTAGGCTTTAATAAGTCCTTTCCAGGTTCTCTATACAAACTCACACACCATTACTAGCTTATTCCTTAATCAAAATCTAATTCACACCTTACCAACCCAATCATAAACAAGGGCTCCATCATATTAGGTTGACTAATATGGTGCGATCCAATTCAGGTATCTCACCTTATGGTTGGGTGATACATATTTGAATAAATAAATCAATTTATCACCTTTCTATAACATCTCAGTCAGTCAGTTTGATGTAGGTCAAAGTTTAGTTTTGTTGGATAAAACCCATTGGTCCATTGGCCAAAATGATCCAAAACAGGGCAGCTAAACAAGTATGCACACACACACACATATATATATATATATATATATATACACACACAATATGTACTGTCTTTATTCTGTGTATGTACATGCTTTTCACATTACTGAAAGCTAAATGCAGGTGGTTAAAGTAAGTCCTTATTAGGTTACTTTGTATATTTCATATACTGTAGTTATGTAATTTTATTCTTATGGTCTTAAAAAGTCATTAAATTAACTTCATTTAAAAAAAAAATATGTTTTTCAGTTCTCTTTCACTCTAGCAGTTGTCCTTTCCCACTGCACTCGTCGTATTCAAAGCATCTGATCCTTTTCCTTACCATAATGGTATAATCCCAGTCTGTCTTTGTGTGATATGACCATCAAAATAAAGTCCTGGCTCTCCGCCATAGGAGTCGGTTATGCCTGTTCGTCCCCTATAAAGACTCACCTTTCAGTCACAGCTCATTCATGAACACATCACTGACATCCAGACAGTCATTGGCCGCCCTGAAAAGGTTCAGGCGGATGAATCCCAACAGGAGTAAAAAGCATTGCTGTGTCAGGGTCACAAGCCAAAGGTCAATCCTCAGAGGTCAGGCCGAGGTTAATAAGGTGTTTTGTCACTCGGAGAATATGTCTAATCCCCCTGAGACTGAAAAGGATGCATCTCTTCTTTAGCAAACTTCACAGCGCAGCCACTAACCCCCTTTTTGATTCTCTCCGTAAGCTGCCTCTTTGTGGTCCACCCTTTGTCGTTCATGACGACAAAGAAAAATTATCAAAAGCCGCGGTTAGTCCAGGATTAATTTATGGCAACATTTTTGAAGCCCTTTTCTTTCGACTCGTCTATAAGGTAGCGGCCTGCTTGATAGGGTTAATTACCTGATTCCCATGACACAATTAAAATTCCAGCCTTCAGCCCTGAACTCCGTGAGCTGTCTGGTTGGATGAAACACTTTCTGGCTCAACAATGCTGACGTTAGCTCCACTTGATGAGGGTATTATTTTAATAGAAAAGAGTCGCCTATTCATTGTCTGCATGTGGCCATCAATGAGACACAAGCGTAGAAAATGAGAGAATCCTAAAGGCTGGCAGACTGCCCGCTCTTACGAAAAAAAAGAAAAACCTCTGCCCACCATGGCCTTCTGCAACACCAGTGTCTCAACTAGGCAGTCGGAGACAATAAAGTGGAAAACTGGCTCCCTTCTTCCGCTTTGGTCTTTGCTCAACTCCCAAATATCCAGATTCGTGTCTTCTGTCACTCACTGGACTTGTCATTTATTTGACTGTATAATAAAATAACATTTTCCCCCCAAAACCAGGAGCAATAACTGTTTTCACAGTCTGGCTGTTTTCACAGTCTTTCCAAAAATAGGTGCTGCGCTGAGGACAGAGTGGAGCTGAAACGGCAGAGTGCATTTTCTTACGCCCATATTTCCTGTTTACTGCATTATATTATGACGTGTCACTTCCGTACGTGAGGGTTTTTTGCGTCTTCGATTGTGTTTAGGGATCGTTCCATTTCTAATATACAACTTCTAACAACTTTTGGAAGCGTTTCACCAAAACCACTAATGGAAGACGCATATCAGTCATCTGTGTTTGTGTGAAATGTATATTTTTCTTTTTCTTAAAAAATATGCGTGACTTATTCATTGAGGAAACCCGCAACATGAGGTCAAGACCCTGTGGTGTGTTGCTCCACTGAAGGCGGCGGATGTGCCATATAGAGGACAAACAGGCAATTCCACAAACAAAAATATGGGGGAAGCCCACAACTGTATTTTCCACTTGTTTGTGAAGTAACCACGCTGTTATTGTTTTGCTGCCAAAATGAATTACCGTGGTCTAAGTAGACACTCTGCCTTCGTCTGCTTGTGGGAATTTGCCTAAAAATATGATGTTACATACAGTGGCTGAATTGTAAATTTGTTTCTAAAGGTACAATTGGCATGAAATGCAGTCCTCCCCCATATTTTACATGTCTTGTGTCTCGGCACACTGTATGAAAAAGGTAGTTACCTACTTTTGTCTTGCCGGATTCTATGTAACAAAAAAAATATCTCGAAATAATTTCCTCATTGTGTCATTCACTCTAATAAATCCTACACAGAAACACCACGCCCATCCCCGTGACACCACCAGAGTGTCTCAGTCGTGGCAACCTCTTCTAGAGGTGCAGGAATGAAGGAGGGCCATGTCCCTGTCCCTCTCAAAAACCAGCCGTGGTGTTTGTTTGTGTGCCTGTCTTAATGACAAGAGAGCACATACATTTTTCACCAGGTGTCATTAACAACCTATTAAGTCCATTCTTTTCTATTTTGGCTTGACCTCTGTAAACCTGAGTTTACTAAAAACTCCAGTAGATCAGAAGTTTCTGTAGTTTTCAGACTAGCCCGTCCGGTGCCAACAACCACATTCAAAGTCATTTAGCTCCCTTTCTTGTGATTGGTCAAGACCCTGGTTGTTTTAACAGGCAAAAACACATGTGTACCTAAAAACTAGTCTTCAGGTTCATTTGGTGCAGTAACCAAAGCACCATGTATTAATACAAGATTCAACATTGTTTTTTCTGATCAAAGGAAGTAAGAAAAGATATGCTAAATGTGCACAATTTTCATTTAGGTATATCTATCATAAAAGTTTTTCGATAAGAAATATCACCTCTTTAGACAAATCTTTTTATATGCCCTTTATGTAGTCTCACGTTCACCAAATCCCCTCTGAAATTCTTTGTGTGGTAAGGCATTTCAAGAGTAGGTTACAGCTGCTCCGTTTGCTTTTTCTCCTGGCTTCTCATGCGTTTTGCGGGTTAGTATCTGATGCATTTGGCTGCTGCACTCTGGTGGCCTGCCCAGTGGTCACCTTCGGTTTGGGTTTCCGCTTCACGCTCAGATTAGCAGCTATCTCCATTGGGCCCTGGCCTTTCCTGGATGCTGACTCATTCTTTAAGTATTTGCTGTTTTAGTGTGAACTTGCCCGAGCTCCAACATTCCAGATAAACTCTTTTGTGAATGGTTCCCGTTTCCTGCCAGGGGTCCATTGTGTACTTCCCTACATTTTAAGCCATTGATTTATACATGAACCACTTTAGTCATCGACAAATTTCTAAGTGATGCAGCAAAGCATCAGATTAGTCCTGATCTGATGGACTAATCTGATCAGTCCATCAGTAGTGGTAGTAGTGGTAGTCAATGCTGACTACCAGCATTGTCTCCCAAGACGTTCCTATCTGTCAAAGGGCGGTTTTATGTTTGATTGACTATCCCTTCTGATCCAGAACATTCCTGTCAGCACTCTATTACTTACTGTCTCTGGTATTTGTTGTGTCTGTGCAATTAGCAGAGGATGTATCCTGCTGTTTACATTTGAAAACCCTTCAAATATCTAGGCAGGGTGAGAAAGGTTTAGCATGAGATGAAGCAATACCAAAGGTGCTGCAGAACTCAAGTTAGCAATCCCACTCCGGAGGTTTCACCCCACAACTCAAACAAGATTAATCCCAATAAAACTGTCAGATTCAGCGTCAAGATTTCCTCTCTTGCAGTCCCCCACCCCTTTGTTTTCCCAAAGCGTTATTGTCAAAGTTCGATGACATCTGTCCCTGGGATTTATTTAGCTGTGTTGCATGCTCTGTTTGCCGGGTTATTCTTTCTGAGATAATGAGCGTATGTGGTTGCCCCCGGACCTCAGCGAACAGCAGTGATTACACTGCCTTTCTGTGAGCTTTATCTGTAAATCTCTTACTCCCATGCCTTAATTCACTCGCTCACTCCACGTCTCCCTGGCAGGAACACATCGCGCCCCAGCAGCTTGTAGGCTTCATTCTCCCTTTAACCGATTAGTAGAACCGCCAAGATGAGCCAAGTTCTGTTTCCCAGACATTTACTAAAGGGCAACACAGCAACTCTCTCTTACTTTCATTGGTCTCGTTGCACCGATTAGCATTTGTAATCGGTTTAGCTCTTCTAATCGCATTCCTCCAGCATAAATCTAGTGCTATCGTCAGTATTCTTATAGGACATGCCTACGTTGATCTTAATTGGCTGAAGATCTGGCAAATTGAAGCTGTTGCCGAACATTACTTTTTAGAACATGTTTTGTGTCTCTGAAGAAGAGACGATTTTAAATGAAGGAAACAACCACTGCCTCTGCAGCTCGTCATCCCTGTGGATTCTGTCGCGAGAGCCCTGCTGGTTTAGATTTGGAGGCCAGGGCGATGTGCCAAGAGGCTCTTTTCAGAGGGGATGAGCATCTAATCTGAGATTGTGTCCCACTGATGGGGCTTCCTGACTGGTTGAGGATGCTGTCTTTTTTGGTTAGTGTTGAACTTACTCTTGTTTGGGTCACAGATGCCTCTGCCACGCAGTGACAGAAGGCAATTGGAGAAGAGAGACTGGTGACTTGCTTCAAGTACATTTTTAATCCTACACTAAATCACAATTCGTTTTTTTCTTAATTTAGTCCCACATTATTTTGCTACTTTTTAAAGAGATTTCTGTTTTATTTGGGTTTAGGTAATTGCAGTTTCTCCTTTGTTTTTGTGATTCTTCTGTAGTAACACTAAACAGAGAAACACAATAACAGGGAACAGGTGAACCAGCTCTCCTAATTATATGATGTTATAGTAAATATGTGAGGGACATAAAACACGGCACTTCCTAACATGATATTTATCAGAGATTAGTCAAGAAAACCCAAAACACACAAACAGGCTATGATGCCTTGTTTCTAAAATCTTGGCGATTTTGCAAAGGTCATGTTAACTGCATAAAGACTAAAAAGTCATTTTTAGGTTTGGCAAAGTTACTAGACATGAGCCAACACTAGCAATGTCCTACTAAGGAGTTTATATTAGACTGGAATAATCTTTTTTTTCCACATTCAGTAGGGAAATTTCAGTTTAACTTTCATATTTGTGCGTAAAAACCAAAACAAACCCAACCCATTTACAAGAATCTGTTGCATTTCGTGGGAGCGGTGGTGGTTATACAGTCAGTATAACCAGTCAGTATAACAGCTGCCAGGAGAAACTACCAAAGAAATTGCTCCTTTTGTGCACTGAGGATACAAAAGACTGTCGCTGAAAGACTTCTCCAGTGCTGTAACAGTCCTGTGGGGGATGTTGTTATATTCGCAAGCCTTCTCCTGTTTCCCTCTGCCAATATACCGACTTGCGTCTGAAAATGGATGGCAACACCCGTATCATGTTCTGTACTTCGTTAAAATCAATTCCGTATATAATTGGAAATTCTGTGGTTTTAAAACGTTAGAAATTTTTAGTCAAGCTTTCTTAACGGAGCACAACTGAAACAGCATGATTAACACGGAGAGCTTCTAAAAAATGAAAAAATAAGAACAACAACAACACACCACACTACATTTCATCTCCTTAAAGCCACTCACCAAATGTTTTCCAGTCACTGTTGTATCCGTCTCTCTTGACAGCGACAATAATTTCTCTGAACAAAATGTTCGGCAAAGCAGCTTTTTGTTTCCAAACGTGACTCATTTGGTACAAACAGACAGAACGTTGTTGTACAAGGTGGAACACAGAAACTGTGGAGGACAGAGCTTGCCAAAATTTGTAATGAATACAGAAATAAATAAAAGGCCTTAATAGGCTAATTAGTGTCAAATATTGCATCCAAAAAGTAATAAAAAGAGAACTTTTCGTCTTATTTGTTTACACAAGGTGATAGATTTATATTTGTTAATCTTTTTTGTTAATTTGCTTCATTTTTTCCTCATTTCCTACAGTTTTTTTCAGTATTTTTTTAAAATCAAATGTTGAATTACTTTCTCCTCTGTATTTTTTTGTTGCATTTTCTTCCCACCTTTTTTCTCCATCCATTTTAGATTTCTTTTTTTTATTTTCCTCATGTTCTATTCATTTTTTGTTTTGACATTTTGTAAGTTAAACTGGACAAGTAGAAGAAGAGGGGACAATGACTTAGTTGGCGGGGTTTCAACGTTAGCTTCTCTCCAACTGGACAACATCTATAACGTACTAAGCACATATTAATACATGTCACACTGTATAATCAAAAGTTTTTCTTTCCTGGACGCAAATTTTGGCACAATAACTGCTTTATGAGGCCATTTATTTAATTATATACTCATCGCCAATTTTCAACCCTGCATAATTAAGAGCTAAGGAAAACCAGGATTCACTAAGCACATATTAATACATGTCACACTGTATAATCAAAAGTTTTTCTTTCCTGGACGCAAATTTTGGCACAATAACTGCTTTATGAGGCCATTTATTTAATTATATACTCATCGCCAATTTTCAACCCTGCATAATTAAGAGCTAAGGAAAACCAGGATTCACGAGATCCACAATAAAAAATAAAAATATTTCGCTGAAAACTGTGTTCAGATTGAGAATTAATTAATAACCTAATAAGAATGACTATATATCTGTTATATTGCAGGTTGGAAATCAATATAAAAATACAAATGTAAGTAAAAGCATTGATAAAAGGATTCACCCTTTTTTTTCATTCTATTAAGTCATCTCAGAATCTCAAAAATATTGGGCAATGCCAACCTTGACATAAAAATACATAATTTCTAAAAATGAAGACAAATCACTGTCTTTGACTCTAAACAAAGCAGTCATATGTGAGGAGTCGTGATTGATGGAATACCTCTGTACTATGGAGTGTAACTAACTATTTTAAATACCTTTCTGCGCCTGCCTAGGCTGACGTATTGTCATGCAAGAGACAAACAAGGGATAAGCAACAACTCGTAGAAATTTGTAATTTTACAGCCATTTCCCCCAAGTTTGTCCCAAAGAGATTAGCTAAAGTGTAAGTGCTAAATTCACTCTCCTGGTTCCTCCTCAAGATGTAGGGACAGCACATTGCTAGCCTTTTATGACAGGTGGAAGCTCCCCTGCAAGCAGCCTTCATGCGGCCATCATGTGGTGGATGAAAGGGAAAGGGCTCACATGGAGGCAAACAGAAAGTCTGACTCACTGCAGGTCCAGACAAATGCCTCCAGAGACCACAGACAGATAAGTCTGCCATACTGTCTGTCAGCCCCAGATGATGCAACAGAAATCTGACCCCTGTTACCCTCACTGCCACCCACCCTCCTTTACTTTGCTACCTTTTGTCAAATGCCTGTTTTGCCGACAGCTTCGCGGAGACCAAGTCAGCCACAGGCCATTTCCTCGCGGAGCTCTGCATTTCCTCTCCACTGTGCCACATAGTCACATCTCAGTCTAAACCAGCTGATTCCTGCTTGCGACTGCGATGCTAAAAAAGCTGCAGTATGTGATTGCCATCTGCCAAGCCAGACATGAGCTGTATTCAATAAATTGTGCTCCTCTCTCTTCAGCATCCCAGACATCCGGCTTTAAGATGCAGATGTGGACTCAGGCTTATATTTGTCACGGACCATTTTCCCTCCGGCTAAGTGGGGCACACAGCGGCGGCGGCGGCGTGGCCTGGGTAAGGTTTGTTTGCACTCACTCTATCTACATGCCAAACATTCATCTATCAGGTACGGAAAGGAATGTGTTCGCAGCAGTCGTGGCTCATTGCACCCCAGACATCAAACCACCACCATGCCTACCAGCAAAAAACATTCAGGAGAGGGGGGAAAACACGCTGCCGTAATTACCATGGGAGAAAGTGAAGGAAGAGAACCCTCTCTCTGCGGCGTCTGTGGTCGCATTGACCTCATGGAAAGTTTTGTGTGTTGATCACGAAAGGAAGAGGTCAGTTTGGTCATTCTAAGTCACCTCATCTCTGTAGGTGTACACTGACATATGTGACTACACAGGGGATGCTCTGTGCCCAACCTCACAGCCTACCTCCCAGTAAGTCCTCCAGCTGAAATGACCACATGGCTCTACAGCCTATTGAAGCGCTGCAGAAATGGCAGACGATTTCATTGTTTCAGTATATAACACACTGTTTTCAGGATAATCTGGTAAAGAAAAAACTCAAGAGCCTGAATCTATGTTTGACATAAAGACTCTTATTTAGAAAGGACAAAGGATGTTGTTCTTGAGACGGGTTGGGGTCTTTTTGTATGTTTATTGATTTTCTTTAAGCATGTTGGTTATTGCACGACTTGCTGTGTGTTTGGCTGTTCTGTTGAAACTGTTCATCTTATGAGGCAAAAAAAAAGAGAAAATACATGCAGAGAAAATGTAGCACATTTCTCTGCATGTGCTACATATACAGCTAGTAAAATGTGAATGTATTTGCTCAGAGAACCTCAATAAATAGATGCAATTAAAAAAAAAAAAAAAGTACTCTTTAGGCATGGAGAACTTTGTTTTTCTTGGCTTCCATGTATTTTGAACATTGGGCCCTCAATACAAAAACAAAACAAACATTGATAGACAATTCACATTACAAAGTTCTTTGAAATACAATGTCTAACACTAAGCCATTAGGCTCAGCCAAGTTAATATACTGTTTAGGCCTTCCTGTCGACAAAAATGTAAATGTCTGGTGCACATTTTTTTTATGAGTCTGGACTTCATTCAATCACCTCTTACAAAATCAAAAATTATTTGGCTGAATGTCTGAGCTTGGTTTTAATGAACTCAACATAGAACTTTTAAAGGGCCAATATTATGTATTTTCCAGCCACATGTGCCATTTTATACTGTAATCAAGTAACTATGATACTTGTTAATTATACATATATAACATGTCTTAAAATAAATTTGACTTTGTTATTTAACCCCTTAAAATTGGGCGTCTATTTCTTTAAGAAACTTCTGCTTTTCTGAAACTTCGCCTTCAGGAAGCCATCACAACATGGTTCCTCTTTTAACCTTTAACAATGTTTTGTTTTTTGGTTTTTTACCAGCGTTTCACTGAGATGTAGTTTCTTAATTAGCTCAGCAGATGTGCAGATCCACCGGGTGTTTGCTAATTGCTGCTGGCTAGTCTGACGGAGCTGAATGGTTGCCCCGGAAGATTCAAGGATTTCTCAAACATGCATGGGAGAATCAAAGCAACACTCCAGGTATGTTTTTTGATGAAGGAATAGCATAACATGACGTAAAGTTCAAAAAAGTAGATTTTACAAAATACTGCCCCTTTAAATCTGAACTGGGGTTTTCCATGCAGAACGGAATTTTTAAAAACATTTTTCATATTCAATGAAACAAAAAAAAGGTTGCATCTGCGTTTAGAAAAAAACATTGGGGGACCATTTCGCCTCGTGTCATTTGCTGAATATTTTTGTTGCACCCCAATTCATTTATTGCTTCTCCTCATTTTTCATCTTTAGATCATAGAAATAAGAAATGTTTTTTTTTGTTCTGGGGCATAACAAGACGTGTGTATGAAGCTTTTGCCAAAAACTCCAGCGATGCAGTGAAGGTGTCTGACACGGACCGGGAGCAGTGACAGGCAGCTGGTTGGATGTGGGTGAGCGTTACCAGCAGGACCAGGAGGACGCAGCTCTCAACACCAGTCAGCAGAGCGGCTCTGAGGGGCCCTGGAATTTACACGCATAATTATCACTCTCAGCCCTCCAGCTTTAAGAGGCTCAGTCTACTGTTGATCTGCCTTTCCTTGTGTGTGTATGCATGCGTGTGTGTGTGTGGGTAAGAAGACATACGCTGGAATGTTTATTTGTCTTTGTGTGGTTTTGGGTACAATGTCAAATTTAATTGTATCAGCATCGTACACCTCTTTGCCTAATTTATATTTTGGTTGAAGCCTCCCTTCTGTTTTCACAATTCACTGTGGGAAAAACAAACATACAGTGAAGTGTTGCTTTTTTTTCCTTTTTTTGTTCGTGTTTTGCATACCTACATGAAACTTTTCGCTCCGTAAAGCATCACTTGCAGGTACTGTCTTGCAAGGAAGTTTCTGTGTGTCGCCTCTGAGGCGTAAGTTTGAGAGTTGTTTCGGTCAAACACTAGGGGTCAGTGTTGTGCGCTTCTCTCAAAGGCGTTTGTTACGGTCTGACATTCCTTGAATATCTCACATTATGGACATCTTTAGAAGACAGGGGGGAGGGAGAATAAAGAAATGACAGTCCAAGATGCCAAAATGTCAAATGTTGCTTTTGCAGATGATATGTCACCTCTGACTATTCTACTCTCCCTCCCCAAAAAAATCCACCATACAACGAAGAGCGTGCAAGACAGCATTATGTAAACTCTCGCAAAATAAAGCGTTTGAAGCTTGCCGATTAATTCATCTATTAAGCAGACATTTTTGTTTGTCTGAAGTTTTATGAAACACCCAATAAAAACCCCAGAACACATGTGAAAGCAAAAAAACACAAAAAAACCCCTCTAATAAAGCTCATTTATAGATAATACAACTGGTTTGTAAGGCTTTCAAAGCTCATAAAACTGAGCCACATATTATAGCCTATTTGTCACTGTGCTGGTATTAAAAAAAATTGTTAAGCAGAGAAGTGCCAGACCCGCTGAGTGAATTATTTTTTAACACAATTGACATGCACATGAAACCACGACGTTCACCCCATACGTCACCACCTGGGGGAACGTATGGGGTTCCCCTATGTTCCCCCAAGTGGGGAACCTACACTGGGAACTACACTGGGAACTTTAATGTAAAAAATGGTCCTGCATTTATACAGTAGATTTCTTATGTTCTTTTCTCTATGTTATCATTGTGTATGATCAATTAGAAATGATTAAATTTTAGAAGAAAACTGGAAATCAGATTCTTTTCCGCAGAGCTGGGATTAGCCCTTATCTCCTTCCCAGCTTCTTCTTTTTCAAAGGTTCAAATATATATTTTTGTCCAGCAAACCCAAGATTTGCGCATGTGAATGGAACTCTCACAAAAGGCAAACAACTGACGGAAAAAAGCAACTTCTCCTATCTCTGTGATGCTTTTATAGCAGTGACATCACAACAATTAGTACACTTCATGTAAAATTAATACATTTTTTCTCACCATAGCACCATAGCACTCACATCACAACAGATGTCTCACCAATCACACTATTAATCTCTCACCTCATTTTCTCCTCCAATCCTTTGATACTTAAACTCCCTCCACTTGGGCCAGGACCCAATGAAAAATGTGCAAAATATAAACATATGCAGTGATGTTGGTAACGCGTCACTATTTCATCACCACTCATGAGTGGTTTTAAAATTTCTTTTTGATATTTTATTCACAAATTAATGTTTGTACTTATGCCTAAGGAGAATTTAGAGATCAATTAACAAAACAGTGGTGATTTCAGACCACCAGAGCAAGCCGGAGCGCCCGGAGAGAAACCTGCAAACAGGAAACTACTTTTTGATATTATGAAATTTTATTGCAAAATTGATTTATATATTCATATATGTATATGCACATATACATATACATATTAGTGATGGTCCGGCAACACCGATGCGTCGGCGCATTGGTCGAGCCCATAGACGAAACCCTGTGTCGATGCGCGTCTTGCTTTCAGCAAGTTCCGTGACAGATACAGGAACTCTTTCGAAATAACACTGGAGTGGCCAACTGTGTTTATAAGGAAGCGAATCTGTCAAAGGAATGCATTTGCCAAAAGGATTCTTGATCCTTTACGGTACAGCATCAACTATGGAGCCTCAAGGCAAACAAAAATAAGGTGTTGGTTATCGCGTCGTTGTTTCATCCAGTTCTTTCCAGTTTCTACTTGAGCTATCTGAATCTAAATTCAGCTGAAATTGACTCTTAGTTTGCTTTCATATTATGTTCTGCAGGTCAAGTGTTGCATATGTTTGGCAGAACTGTCTTATTTAAATAAATCCACCTCCTCGGTGCCGAGCCATTATAAGGCCAGGCATCAGAATGAATCCCAGATACACTTTAGATAAACTCAGGCATTCTACAAATTGTTAATGAGGCAATGAAGCCTTCAAACTGCTTTGCCACGTAGACACCAAGTAGCACCCTGTGCATAGGCAACACTTCAGGTGTCATTGTCTCCCATCACTCCCAGATGGGACCGTCTCGTTGAAGAGAAACGATCACGAAAGTAAAATGTTGGTTTTTGTGGCGAATCTGTATCTTATTTTGAAGTGATGTGTAAACTTTACCACAGCGACCAGAGTAAGAGAGCATTAGAGAAGTGGTCGAGACAAGATGAGAGTAGAGCTTGTGAGGTTTAGATCTGGTTCACACAATTTAAGGATTGTTGTCTTCACTGCAGTCGCTGTCTGCAGTGAAGACATGCTCATTCTCTGCCTTCACAGTTTTTTCTCCTTTCATTAGATAAGAATAGAAATTGGATGAATCTCCACAAATCTCCACCTTCACAATCTGCAGGCACAGCCAGGGTCCGGTTGGCCACAACTTGGTATCTCCTGGTCAACTATGTAGAAAAAACACCAGCACGTTGTCATTAGCCAGGCATTGTTTTCTCTTTAAGGCTGACCCACAGCTTTAACAGCGACGTTTGCCCCCCAAATCAAACCAATAGTACAAAAGTGAAGCTATACTGGTTGAAAACATTGCCAGTGGAAGGGCAATCAGGGGGCCGTTATTCAGTGGCTCTAGGAACGAAGTTTGACAGTTGGAGCAATAGTTTTTGTTATAAAGCTCTCTGTTTGTGTCTCCGCCAAGAGAATCCAAGTAGGCCAACACAGACTCCAGCAAACATTTAATGTTATAGTCCCTTCCCACATCCGACAGCAGCTTCCTCTCCCTCAGCTCCATCAGAACTGAGGAAAGGTCTTTCTGACAAAAATGTTTGCCAGGCTGGCGGACAGCGGAGAGGACGAGGCTCGCACAACAGGGGATGGACGATGCCTCCAGAGAAACCCTGTCCTGAGCAAGACACTTCGTGGTGACGCTCAGGTTCAGGATGCTCTGGAGTGCAGGGTTCACCCAACTGTTGTGGAGCTCGCTGGAGAACTTAAAATATTTCTCCTCCGCTTGTCCATGTCCTGCAGCTGCTGTCCTCCATACAGCTGGGAGATTCAAGCCAATTCTATCATCTGAATTATCCAGTGTTTGTACCGACGTCTCTGGACAAACCTCCCCAGCCAGGTCGGTTTGTCCAGAGACAGTACCGTCGTCCTGTGGACATATAATCCTACTTGGCTCAGAGTCTGATGTCCCACTGACATCCATCGCCTTTTTAGAACAAACCAACCCAGTCAGGTTGGTTTGTTCTTTTGCATTGGATTGAAGACCCGTGCAAAACAAATCGTCCTCTTCCTCCTTTGTCAGAATCCTTCCCTGGAAAGAAATGATCGCACTTTCTTTAACCTAGTGGTCACGGCATAGCCAAGGCCCAACCAAGTGGGATGAACAAGGGAACAAGCGCTTTCGATAAACTAAACATCACTGCTATCTCACTGGATTTCTGGCGCAACGTCTTGCTTCTGATCGTTGCTATGGAGACGATCAGATCAGTTCTGCATTACTCAAGCTGACATAAATACTTAAATAAAAAATAATATGTTATTATTTATTCAACATGAAGAGATTAGATGGACAGAGGGATGGGGAATGGGAAGGAAGGGAGAAGAAGAAAAAAAAGAAAAACAACGCCATGGTTGCTTTGTTCTTGTGTTCAATGTCCTGTTGTTGATGGTTGACTAAATAAAATTATAACATGAAAAGATTAATAAAAGATAAATTATATATAATTTAATTTTTACATTTGTGGTTTCCATACCTGCTTTCCATACCTATATATATATATGTGTGTGTGTGTGTAAAATAAATAGTCTAAAATCCTATTTATAGTTTTCCAGGCAATAGAAACACAAAAAAACACGCACAAATTGCTAAAGTTTTTTTGTATTGTTGTAAGCATTAAACAATCTCCTCTGCAATTCAACAATTTAAGTGAAGACACATTGTTGATGTAATCATTATAAAATAACTTGCAATTAAGTATTGGCAAAGATCAATGTGATTTTTACAGGTGGCAGAGCGTTGTTGTTAGCAGCTGCTGAAAGTAACTAAAATAGTTACTTTCCAAATCAATTAATCAGTAAACTAACTAAGAAAACAAGGAGTTATCAGTAATCCGATTAAAGTTATTTTCATAAGTAACTATGCCATCACTGAACATATGTAAAAAAACAACTCCTTTCATAAGACAGCGATGTCTGACTTTGTATACTTTTAACTAGTTATGTAAGTTGGCAAGCCCCCTCCTCAATCGGCCCTCAGCAACACTGTGAATCAAACCAAATGAGAAGGGAGTGACGTAACAGGAACCCAAAAAAGGAGCACAATGCAGATTAAAAGCTAATAACACTGGGTCGATACATCAAGCTCATGAGATGATGAACAATACACAGTTCAATAGAAGCTGAGCAATGTTTGCTAAGAATCACCTCTGATTTGTGCTCATACACACAAATCAGAATTTGTACAATGCTTCAGTCCAGGTACTGAAGTTCTTTTACTGGTCCAGATCTCAAGTGATCCATCCGATTGCAAGAAAAGAATTAAAATGATCTGTTTTTATTTTAAAAAGTGAAATGAAGATTTTGATTTAAGGAATCTTTGTTTGGTTTCAAACTATTTGGAGTTTAAACTAGAGAAGTTAGACGATCAATCAATGAAATTTTATTTGTATAGCACATGTAGCACCTTCTTCCATTCTATGTGAGAAAACTATAATGGAGGGTGCTGGGTTCGATATCTGGCACCAATGACCTAGTTTATGACAAATACGACTCAGAGAAATATTAGTTTTATAGGCAAAATGATTCAGCCTAACTTCATTAAACTAAAGTGACAGAAAACTTATTTAGTCATCAATGTAACTTCAAAGTTGAAAGATTCTTCAATAAGATCTAAACAACATAAACCTTTTTACATAAGGCTGGACAAATAAAATATCAATGGCCACCCCCTTTTTTTTAATCGAACCAGAACACAACAAGAAATGTCCAATTATATCAATATACAGTCCTAACCAAATGTAACCCAGTCAGCTTGTTACTCACGACCTCCAGGAGTGTGAAAACGTTGCAGGCCTGTTAGACAACGAGGAGTTCAAATCCTATAGGAAAAAACAATGAGAGCGTTGCAATTCACCAGGAAAACATTGAGAGGGTTGCAATTCCCTCGACCTCTCCCCGACTTCCATTGAACGCGGCGGAAGCGGCTAGCTCACTTATCTTAGCTCAAAACTCGTCAGGATTACTTGAATCTGTCTCCTCTTGTCCCGTCCCTCTCGAGGCGACCAAGCTCCTCTAACGTCTCCCAAATTTCGTCCTCTCCCGTGTTTTTGTCCAGTTTTCTCTCCCTCGAGTCTGTTTTTTCTTCACTTCTTCTCAGCTGGTCTCAACCTCCTTCCTCCACCATTACGGTTCTCCTCTCCTTCTCTCTCCCGCCTCTTCTCTCCACCAATCACGAGTCACGCCCCAGACGGACTGTCTCAGTGACCAATCAAATGGCAAAGCCAAACAAAATGCCCAGTGCGTCTTACGTCACACCAATACTTTTCAATTGCAATATTTATGTACAAAAAAATAATGCTTAGTTGATTTACATATATAATACAGCTTTAATTACGAAGTAAGCAAATTACTTAATAACTACCTTTACCCTTTATAATATTTAAATATTAAAGTAAAGGAAAATACTGGAGTATTTTTTTTTTCACAAACAAGAATATGAAATCCATAGTTATCACCAATGTTATGCATTAGTAAATAAACATTTACTTTTAATATACTTGAGTCTTGTCTTTACCTATGTAAGATTTCTATTAACCTCAACATACAGTCATTACAGTAACCTTGGTTTAACACTGGGCTACAGCACATTTCAGCAGCAAGGCATTTCAAAGTGCTTTACATCATAAGAAAGTCATCAAGTGGGGGGTTCTTGCCTTTGCATCCACAAAAGGTTTACTGGTTACACTCCTACTCTCTTATACGGGATAAGATCTTGTGGCACGCTTTTTTAAATTGCCTGTGTATCTTGTAAGTGTTTCTACGGAACTGTTATGTGATTCCTGACCAACCGCATAGAGTTGAGGGAAAGATTTGTTACACGTACTGTAACAGGGAAAGTCACACGCTGACAGCAACTAAACAGTTCTTTGCAAGCCCGACTTCACCAAAAGAAAAGATACACAGGCAATTTAAAAAAGCGTGCCACGAGATCTTATCCCGTCCTTTGCTAGTTACTCTTTTACAGAGATCATATTTGTCAATGGTGTATCTTGCATATTATTTCAGTCTGAGGTTCCTGGTTTAGAGGAATACCTTTCCAAATATGTGCTGTTCATGCTTCCTCACCGGAGGTTTGTAATGCTTGACCGTTTGGAATCGATCTAGAGGATCATGGAAAACAGAAAGTGCGCCTGACTGCACTTTGACAGGCCGTGTTTGCTCATCTCGATGCGGAGAGTTTGCTTTTTCTCAGCTGTTGAAACATAATCATACGGATTGTTGTGTACTGATGTAGGGCAAGAAAGCACCGAAACCTCACACTGACTTTACCGCTTGCCCGTTTGCTAAATATAGGGCAGAACTTCTGAAAAATCAAATATTTTAGCTTAGACTTGTTTCATGTGCAAGCTTGTAAAAGACAAAACAATGCCTGGTTGACTTGTGTTACACTGCGAGTCTATTTGTGTGCAGGCGTTCCACAGTGGTTCAGAAAGGTGTGTGACGCCAAAGAGGACGAAGGCAAATGTTCAGTTGCCATGGCCACAAGGAAATGAACCCACATAAAATGTGTTTGTTTTTGGAGCAGGAACACTCACAGTAATAGCTAATCCTTTATCTGTCAAATCTTAAGTACTGTGGAAAAGTGTTGAGTCGCCCCTCAGTTTCTTCGTGTCTAAAGAGTAAATATAATTTTTTTGGAGCCGGAAAATTTTTATATTTTGGCATAATTTAAGATGGCCTGAATAAGCCTCATCCGGTCTTTGTTATTTTTCATTTCATTACTTTTCCGCGTATTTGGCACCACAAAAAAAAAAAAAAAGGATGGAGAGGGAACTTTTACTTTCCAAACGGATCGTCATGGTGGGTGAGATTGTGAAAGTAAACAAGCCAGGAAGCCTCCAAACACTTTTTCACCTATTGAGCACATGAATTAAAAAGGAACAACTGAATGATACAACAATGCTTAAGCCACAGCGGCAACAGATACCTCAAAGACCACTGAGACAACCACAGCTCTCGTTTGAGACCATAAAGTTTCTTACGCAGAAAATGAAGTGTTGTTTTCAGTTTTGGAGGATCTTTTGTAATATCTTACAATATCTTGTGATATTAGCGACCACTAATATCAGCAGAGTTGAATTGCAGTGATTTAGGCTCTGGTGCAACTGGAATAGTGTTTTGACTGCTGGTCGGTCACATCGTCATTATGCAAAACAATGCAGAAAGGTTTTAATCAACATGCCTATCAGGAAGAAATGTCCTTCAAAAACTAACTCTGAAAGTATGCTAAGCTAATCTTGGCTGGCAAATTAGCCTGGCTATTGGCTTGGACACAGTGAAGCTTCACAGCCAGAGAAACCGCCACTCTTTCTAAAACTTTGTCAGGCACTTTTGAAAATACTTAAAAACAAAGAAGGAGTTGTATGATAGAAAATCTTTGTTATTTTTTACTTTTTTATTCAAACTCCTTACAATTGGGGTAAAACCTTGATACTTATTAGTTATTTTGAGCTGCAAACATTTGCATTCATTTTTAGAGGAAAGTTTATAAATTTGAAGACTATTCTAAAATCTGTTAAAGTGACCCTAATCAGCAGGGTTTAGTTTTTTTGTGTGGAGTTTTTTGGTAACACTTTCTTTGAAGTGATGAGCTACCACTGACACGACACTGTAATGAACATGACATAACATCTGTCATGAACATGCAGGAGTCTTTATGAACGTTTATGACTGTCACAAAGTGTCATTCAGTAAATAATTTTAAGGCAAAGTTGCCACTTTTTATGCAAATTTTAATAAAACTTTGCATTGAAAGGGTCATTATTGACCAAATGATGCAAAGTTCACACTTTTAATGGAGTTTTAATGCGACATTTAGTGCAACTTTGCATTGAAAGTGTCATTATTTACCGAATGACACTTCATGAGAACAGTTGTAAACATTCATAAAGACTCCTTCATGTTCATGACAGGTGTTATGTCATGTTTATTACAATGTCATGTCAGTCTTATGCTCACCGCTTCAATTAAAATGTAGCCGATTTTTTATTTTTTTTAAATTGCCCAGCCACTTACTTCCTAGATCTTTGTTTTATCCAGGCACAAAAAGACTCAGATAAAAAATCAGGTTTTGTGAGGAACAAGTTTTGTTTTACTCCCATTTATTAAGTTGAACTATTTTTATTTAAAAAATTACTCCTTGACATGTGAAGCAGCATTTTAGAACCAGTAAGGTGCCTAAAGACACATTACTTGAAGGGTCTTTATAGATTAAATCAAGGATGACGACTGTGGCAGGTCAGACTGACTGGATCACTTCCTGTTTCCTAAAGATGAACAGGAAGTTTCAAATATTGTTCATCTGGTGGCGATAGATATATACTTCTTTGGATCTCTTCCACTGTTCCCACACTCTGGCTGCTCTGTCACAGTCAAGTACAAGCTTGACAATTTGTAAAAAGCCACCGTCGACAGAAGAACGAGTTCCAAGAAAGCCTTTAAGAGCAATTAATTACCACGGCTGATCTTCCAAACCCTTTCACAGCACTTTGTGTTCTGAGTTATCAAAGAACGTGGGGATCAGCATGGAATTGGGTGCCTATGTGTATTTGCATGCTGTGCGTGTCCTAGAGGAAATTGCAAGATTATGCCCTAGGTCTGGCCAGTAGCAATTACAGAAGAAGTGGTCTATAATCTGTGGTTTCTTTGTGATGTGTGCGAGCATTACTGGGATGGCATTGTTTTGCATACTTTCGCGACTCTCTAAAAAGGTTGTTTTTTGCATATTTAGATGTACGTGATGGTGGAGTTTCCACCTCGGCTTTGGGCGATGCCTGTGTTTGATTGCAAAATGATTCATCCATCCATATAACCCTTAACTTTTTACTGGGGTAAGGAATTCAAGGGGGAGACCCAGACTTCCCTCACCCAAGAAACACTCTTTAGCTTGTTAATAGGGAAGCAGTGGCTCAGACATTACTTTGTCACAAAGTGAAATGAGGGGTTTTATTTTCCCTTCAATAAAAAAAATAAATAAATAAAACAAAAAACCTTTCACAGCAGCAGTCTAATACGCAATGAAAAATCAAAGGCATCATCTGCATAGATTGAAGCTGTGAATATGACATAAAGCGAAATAAATAAGACAGCACACATGTAGTCTGGGACAATAAAAGTTTTGTTTTTCGTTAAAGACACGCCGCTTTTGATCTCACAAGACGACTGACGCGTTTAATAAACCCTCTTGTTTTTCTTGGCTTTTTATGTGTTTTGCTTTCGTCACTGTTTCTCTTGCTACCCGTCTCAACACGAATGTTTCTGTAGAATTATTTAAGCACAAAAAGGTGATATTAAGCATCCCATTATAGTCTTTGAGTCATTAAGGCTTGATAAAAGCCGTCTTTTGGGTAAGGTGTTGTTGGGGGGTAAACACCTGCTGCACCTGCCATCAGCTCTTCATGAGCTCTATGCAGGTGCTGCCGTGTCTGGCCCGCCACTGGTTCACTTCCAGACCCCAAAGCCTTTTTACCGTCAACACTTACGTGAAGCGGATGCATTAAGGTTGGTGACAAATGACCCCTGAGGTCAGAGAAAAGCACAACACCAGCCTTCAAGTAAACTGCGGCTCATGGCGGTTCACAGCAGCTCTGATCATCTTGTCCCGACCAAAGCTTTGATGTTCCTGACTCCTACTTTGGTTGGTTGGGAGGTGAGTGCATGTGTGTGTGTGTGTGTGTGTGTGTGTGGGTGTGTGGGTGTGTGTGTGTGTGTGTATGTGCGTGTGAGTTGGGTTGTTGCAATCAGGAAATTCCCAAGTAAAGGTGAAAGCCCTGAGGTAAAAATAAAAAAAAGAATAGTCTAAAATGTAAGAAGGAAAACTGATACATGTCCCATTTGATTGGATTAACTCTAAAGAATTTGTGTTTGTAGTGAAAACCTAACAAAACTATTTTTTTTTAAATCACAACACAAAAAATAGAGGGACGCAAATGATAAAACGTAACCCCAAGTTGTCTGAAAATCTCCAGATTTAAAAAAAAAAAAAACACGATTTTTGGCAAAAAATTATTTAGGCCATTTTTTATGTTTTTTTTAGGAAGGCAGCATTTATGTTAGGGTGTGTGTGCGTGTGTGCAATTGTGAGAACAGCTGGGTATCTTCGTATCGAGAAGCTGAAGACTGCTTGGTTTCTGCCAGAGACGTGGCTTGGACTAATTTAGCTAAATCCTTTGGTCAAGTTCAGTTTTATTTTATAAACAATCCCATCAAGTCATCACTGGCGAGCGCCGGGGGAAATGATGGCTTCACTGAACTATGAGTCTGTGAAAGTTTGGCGACTGTACTCAAAAGAAACCTAGGATTATTATTTTTCTCCTCTGTTAATGAAGAAAAATATGCTATTCTAGCGTGACAAAATTTTTTTTTTTTCTCCGAGGATTTTTGTTGGCTCTAGTGGCCCATATTTTTTAAAGTAGGCTGACAGGAAAGAGGGGGGGAAGACATGCGGCAAATGCGGAGTCATACCCACGTCGGCCACATCGAGTACTAAGGCCTCCATACATGGGTTATGCTAACCCCCAACACCACCACAGCACACCCCAACAAAATCTTTTTATACGACAGATTAAGCAGCGCTCCTCTCAATGTGTGAAGTGGCATTTTCTCTCCAATTTAGTAGTGTTGTGCTTTGAAGTTAAACCAATGAGCCAACTTCATAATTACCTTCTGTTTAAGGGTGCTATATTGTCTAATGTCATACGAAACAAGGAAGTAACACTAACACCAGGACCGTCAATTTGTGACGGGCTACTGATTACATTTCTGCCATCTGTGTTTTTCAGCGACATTAATGAAATTTAAAAAAATGCAACAGATTCTGTAAAAGTTGCTACATAATTGTCTGATAAAGATCAGTGCTCCATTAAAAGTAACACAAACGTTCACTTTGAGTTCATGCCATTGCTTTGACACAACACGAGGGCCGAAGTGTGACGACAGGAGTGTGTAGGTCTGTGGATTCTTTGAGGAAAGCTAATTAAGTCTAACATTGAGGCTGTTACTTTCAGCATCAACATGAATGGTAAAATGATGACCTTATTAGTATTAAGCACATGAGAAAAACTCTGAGATCTGATCTAAAAACTGAGAGTACCAGCCTGGTGGATGATGGCTGACAGCAAAAGGTTTAGTGCTTTGCAGTTTATGTTGAGGAAATTTAAGGGTTAGGTCATTCAAGAGAGCTGTAGCTGCTAAGTCACATGGCGTGATAGATCCAATCATAGTCTGTTGTTCTATATGTCCAGATATAGACCAACAACAGATGATCAAGAACAGATTTTCAGAGACTCTGATACTGATCAGCTTAAAACAATCCATGAACTGGGACCCCAACCTGCTACCTGATTGGATTGGATCTGGACGTGGCTCAAACAATTCCCAGAGTCTACATGACTAACAGACTCTTAGTCAAGCCTTAAACTCCTTGTTGTAATATTTATTTCAATCAGAATTTTGATAGTTGTCCAACCAAACAGACCCAAGACTGTAACCCACTAAAGCAGGGCGAGATAAACAGTATTTTGTTCTCTTCTGTCTTTTCTCCAACACTGAATGTAACTCTCCCAACTTTCAACCAGCCGATGGCAGCCAGGCGCATCCGCTTGCTGTGGATGAGGAGGAGGCTCGCCTGCAGTCACGGCATACTTCTCCGTCAACGCGTCCACTAAGGAATATTAGCATGCGCTCTTCTCACGGACCGTGCCGCTGGATGTGAGTGTACGTCCGTCTACAACACACACAGTATCGTGCGTGTTGTCACTGAACTATATATATATATATATATATATATATATATATATATATATATATATATGTATATATATGCATTTCCCTGTAAGCCCCAGGTAAACAATTTTAGGTCACAAAACAGCACAAGGTAAATTATGAGGAGTCACAGAAGACGTCACACAAAGACAGCTTGATTACTGCAGCCAGTGTTGACATTCAGGCTTTGTGGAGAGTCCTTCTGGTCTTCACAAGCAGTGGCGTGATGAGGCGATTAGACACAGGTGAACGGTGGTGCAGGCAGGAGCAGCCGTGGCCTCACCGAAAGTTGGCGGGTCACGAACTAAAGCGTCCCAGGATCACGGCATGAGCGAGTAACTTGTAGAAAATGTTTTAACTTTGTATCGCCAACAGAATGCAGCTTAGTCAGAGGTGAAGTGTGTTGAATTGCTTTGGCAGCGTGAGTCAGACATGCGGTCCAGCTGCGTCTCCGTTACAAAATGGGCGTAAGAATGTCAAAAAAACATTTAATTTTCCAATTGCTGTGTTTCCATTAAACAGGAAACACAAGAAAAATAGGTTTGTTCACTCAGAAAAGTCACCAAAAAACACGCCGCACCATCGTCCTCCCAACTCGTCCTCTTCCTCGTAATTTCCGTAGTAACATTTAGTTGTTGATCACATGACTTGTGTGATGCGAAAAAAGTGTTTCCAATGCATTTTTGCGAAACACACTCATTTTGATATGGCCAAAAAAAAAAACTACCTCATCCTGGCTCATAAACGTTTTAGCAAGAATTTTTTTTTTTTCCAAATAGGTGCGTCTCCATTAAGCAAATTTATTTTCGTAATAATCTGCGTAATTTTATGGTCAATGGAAATGCAGCCGGTATGGTTATTTTCTTTCAGCATACAGTACAGAGATGATCTGCGGCTGGTTCATGCACAGAGCAGTGGGTTATGTTTCTGAAAATAAGGGATGGAAAAAAAAAAGTAAATAAGGAGAAACTTGGATGCCATTTTCTTGAGTTTGCCTCTGCTTTGGCTTCACGCAGAGCGCTTTTTTATGATGTTGGGCGAATTAATGTCTTTTTGTCATTCCTGCGGCCGAGCTCAACACGCACCCTGCATTTTGTTTTGAATGTATGATTAGTAAATAAGTAAATGTTATTCTCTTGGCGAGCGGAAAACAACATTATCCCTTCTGAGAAGGGGGATTTACTTCACCAGAAAAAGATGGCAAATTTCAGAAAAATAAAGTGGCGCAAAAGACATCCTGGCAGCATGATCTTAATTTTATAAGAATATGATTAAAACAAGGCAAGCTAATCAGGGACAGATGATCTGAATGCGCAGGCTGTGTTTTGTTAAAAAACTTGAGCTTAAGATCAAAAAAAAAAAAAAAAAAAAAAAGGAGCAGCGAAGCCTTTCAATTGTTAGGACACAGCATGCTGTGAATTACAGCCAAAATGCCAAACTGAACCACAGAGCTGCCCGTCGCTGAACTCTGAACTCCACCGAGCCAAGGCTGATGCATTTTCCTCCACGCTTCCCCCTCGCCTACGAGCGTGGGAGTTCATTCGTCTTCTTGTGGTTTCTCCGAAGACATCGAAGGCTGACGTGCGGATATCCACGAGGGCGGCTTGGAGGGCATTTATTCGTGGAAACACAGTGGCGACACGTTTTTCACTTTGGGTTTTGTCAAGTCCCAAAGATCCCTGGCTGCAGCCAGCCTTTGATTGATAAACAAAATCATGATCAAAACCTTTATTTTTAGGATTGTTTCTTCAACCTAGAGAAAAAAACAAAACAAAGAAAAACAGCATCTAATCAAAAGTAGCACGTAATTTGGACAATAAATGCCAAAACTATATAGTTTATGCTCTCTGTTAATAGACCAGACGTAGTAAAGAAAGTTTGTTCGTTGAATTAATTTGATATAAAACTTTCAGATTTGTTCTGTCATGCGACTACAGGAACATTTAGTTTACATACTTCAGGAATTAGAACAACTTAAAACCCAGACAAACTCGTGTAGAGAAACTACTCATTACATTCAGGACCGTCTACTTTGTGGAATCAAACATGGAGAACCAACATCTAGTTTAATCAGGTCATGAATCCAGAGAAGTCCCGTACTAGTTTATAAATTATTATTACTAAACATGGGGAGCTGTGGTAGCGCAGGGGCTAAGCACAGCCTATGTAAGGCGGGATTAGTCCTCGACACGGCAGCCGCAGGTTCGATTCCCAGCCTGGAGACCTTTGTTGCATGCCTTCCCTCTCTGTCATTACCCACTTTCCTGTCATAGCACTCTCAAGTAAAGGCCATAAAAAACACGGGGAACCAATATGTAGTTTTCTATACTTTTATTTTCCTCTTGCTGCTCTTTTATTTTGTATTTGCTCTAACTAATGTAAAGCACTTTGAATTGGCTTGTTGCTGAAAATGTGCTATGTAAAAAAGAACTTACCTTACTTTTCTATTTGTGCATTTTAAAGATCAATACGTTCCTATTTTGAATTAAAATCTTACATTTTATTCAACAACCAGGTGTTTGGAGCCTCCTCTCCTGCTTTGTTACTATTTAACTAGCGGTTGTGGCTAACCCTTTTTTTTTTTCTTCTTTTTTTAGCTGGAATAGGGGTCATGGGAAGGCACAAATTCAAGAGCTGGGAAGCACACCCCAATAGACACACACACACACACACACATGAATGCTCAGTGGTACTTGCGTTCCTCTGGCACACACAACTTTCACTCCAACAGCCACGGGGGAATTGGTAATGGTCTCCTGGCTGTGAGCCGGGCTTCTAGCACCACTCTTCATTGAGATCCCGTATTGAGGGGGATTTCTTTTTTTTCTGTCTTTCTTTCTTTTTTTTTGCCTCACCTTGCTGCGTTTTCACCATGTTTTCGTCTTGTGCTAAAAGAGTAATCATCGTAAAACATAGCGCGAGGGAGGGCCGCGTGTTTGTCTAAGCGTGGTTTTTAAACTGCACACGCTGGATTCCTGATGTGCGCATTCGGGCCTGAAATCTCATGACAAGTCCGCTAATGGCTTTACAACTACCTGTCGCCACGGCAGCATGTCGTCATGGCAGCATGGGAAGCCAGAAGAAGTGCACCCTTGGAGAACAATGTGAGTGTGCTGAGTGTCTTTGGGATTAGGACCACAAGGCTATTTTTCATCCTGCCTATAGCCCACCAAGAAAAGGAGTAATGGGGAATCTAATCTCCCTTCAGTACTTTAGGCCAAGGACAAGAGTGGAAGGCCTATCTGTGTTTATGTGCGTGTGTGGGTGTGTGTGTTCCCCTTTTTATTGGCGTTTTTAGGAGATTAGAGACTAGATGGTGCATGCTAACAAGTGCTGCCACAGAATATCAATCAGAGGCCTCAGCTTTGCCAGTGCTTAGTCTGAGGAGTGCATCAGCATTCACGACATGTTCCCACGAAAACAGCAACACACCAGCTTCTACAGCTTGAGTCATAAGCGTCCCTCAATAAGATTAGAACAAGCTGCCCCAGAAACGTTGCTTTTCCCCCAAAATGTTTTGTTCCTTACCAGCCAGAATTTCATCTTAAATATTTTTAAGAAGAGTTCGGATAAGCAGAAACAGGGGGAGAGACGTTCGCACTGAAGCACAGCAATGACGCGCCCCTGAAAAAGGCTGACTCCTTTCACGTCCACTCGGTGTGTTCATGTTTGTCTGACTTAGCCAGTTCTCTTTGGTTTAGTTTATGTAAATTGAAGCAAACATGGAGAAGAAGTAAACTGAACTTTAATTTTCCCGCAGAAGTTGGAAACTACGACACTGCGCTGGCTGCAGATGACAAAGCCAGTAGAATTTGCTGGATGTTTCATTCGGTGACAGGCGAGGGTAATGATACAACAGCGATTTTTTTAAAATTCTTTTATTTGTAGTGTTTTACAGTTAAACATGATCAGTACTGATGTAATGGCGTACAGACTGGTGTAAACGCTTTACAAGCATCAAAATATCTGTTTGATTTCATGCATCCTAATGAGTAAATGTACTTTTGAAAAAGAGATATGTCACTCCTTTCCGCTCACAGATTTTGGAGCTTTATTTGTCAAGATAAGATTGTCACTAAAATAGAATAAACAGTGAAACCTAAAGGGTCAGTATGTAACTTTTATTTTTTTTAAAGTATGTTTTTTTTTTACATATTAGTCAAGACAGCGTCTTATGAGTCAGAATTTGTGAAAAAGATTTATCATTTTATTGACTGTTGCCGTCTGAAGAAATGCACCGCTCCTGACTCGTACAGACCAAACAAAAACAACCAATCGGAGCCAGGAGGAGGGACTTGGCGCTGTCAATCAACCTCACCATTACAGAAAACTATTGTTATCATTGGTTGCCATGCTAATTAGTCTTGGCATCTACATCTTTGTCTCTAATACTTGGTGCCCTAAATCATCACTCAGCTGAATTAATTTTACTTTAAGTATTTAAGTATGAAACAAAAATAACACACTTAAACACTAAAACCCCAATGTCTGATGTTTCTAGTTAGGATTTTGGCCACATGTAACCATGGAAACATGATGCAGGATTTGAAATTAATAAAAACAAAAAAACTCATTAAGTATAATTTAAGGCTTGTACAACACCATCAAGATAATGTTGACAATAATTTATGACTTTGTGCCTGTATATGCATATACATAACAAATTTAACATGAGAAACTCAAACATGAATAATTTCTTAAACTTAGGACTGTTTCTTCACACACTCACAGAAACCTCTGTACACATAAAACCCAAGAAACAAAAATCCCACAAGATCTATTATTTATCCTGAAATACACCATGCTTTGTAACTATTTTTCTTTTCAATTCTTATTTCCATCCATCTACCCATCTTCCATGCTTCTGGGTATGTTGCTATTCTTTAATTAAGAGGCCCTCCCACACACACGCACACACGAGACAGATCACCGATCCATTGCAGGGCAGAGACAGACACATGGGATAAATCAGAGCGGCTTATTACCCAAACATGCGTGTGTTAAGTGGGAGGCAGCAAAAGGAAAGAACAAGCAACTTGCTAAATATTTAAACCACAGTCTAACGGTATTGGCCAAAATTTTCAAAACGGGCATAAATCTTGTTTTCAACAAACTTTACTACTTCAGTTGCCCAGAACTTATAAGAAAGACTAGTGAGAAAAAATTTAAAACAAGTTTGAGACATTTAGAAAACGGTCCGCTTGGAGAACAGAAGTTACATGCCAGCATCCTGAGATGCTTCTGCACCAAATGATCAACCTGGCAAAGCTTTACTTTGACCAAGGTAACATAAAGTGGCCCAGGAATTGAGTCATTGAATTTCTGGGGCCTTAACCACGACATTCCCTTTGATACCCTATTGATTGTTTCTCTCTAACTTGATGTAGTTCTCTAAAAGCTGTTGAATCATAAACTATTAAAAGTTCAGTTTCAATTCTCATGGAAACAGTTGTCAAAAAACAAAATTTCTGCCCATCTCAAACAATCTCATCAACTGTACAACACAACAATTTCCAAAATATATATATACATAGATATAAAAAAGAAAACTTCATTTACGTAGCTACTCTCCCAAATATTGCCCCCAGTTCTTCACATCCAGGACGCACAGGATTAATCCATATAACAAAGTGGCTCACTGAGCGGTTTTTTAAGGAGCAAAGAGGAGGCAATGCCCCGTGTTTTCTAAATTGGGCCTTTCAGAGAGAAAACACGCTGATTGCTGCATTGTAAAAGTGGCTTTCGATTCCCTTTCCCGCTTTAATCTATGGGACTCAACAGTGGCCCTTTCTCCCGCTGACGCCAATTGAGTCTCCAAGAAGACTCGTATCACCAGCAAGCGGGGTTTAATTGTGAATTCAGTCAGTTATTAAAGAAGCCAGGCCCCGCTGAATTGGGGACTTGTGGGCCAGTCCTTCACTGCTTTTGACCATTACGGCTCTTTCTTCCTCAACTGTTGTTGTTTGCAGTGCATAGACGTAGGATGAATGTAGACTCCCCACTATAGGGGTCTTTCTTTTCCCTCCTCCCTTTGCTTTTTAGCTCCTCTTCTCCTACTGGCTTCCAGGGAACACAATTATTGTGAGGAATTTTATGGGAGGATGGAGCCGTGGCAGAGGATGGAGGGCAAGCAGGCCAGTGAGGCTATTATCTGTCCCATGGAGATGAATGGTTGCACCCTCCCAGAGCGAGCACAAAAGCGATGGTCAGACCCGTTGGGAAGTGCAGCCCCACTGCGAACGCTGGCGATTAGCAGGTGGTGGCTTAATGTCTGTAGATGTTCACCCCACAAACGGTTCGCGTCAGTAAGATTTGGCTACGTGTTAATCATTACAGTTCACGTTTGGCTTTGTTTCTGACTAGCTATAGGGGAGAAACAAATTTGTTATGTAAGCAATGTTGGACGTTTTCTGTTTTCTTACGAAGCAACATCAGTGTTTGTTGTTTTGTAAGAAAGGGCGATCAATATTCTGGCATGCCAACTGGTTCCCAGTGGCATAAAGAATAATGTACAGTTGAAGCCACCGTTTCACTCTTTTATTTATTTTTTTCTGTACTTTTGAGTACTTTTCCAATAGCATTGGGTAAGGACACTACTATTTTTGCAAGTGAAATATTTGTCCCCAAAGTGGAAGTGTTTAACTTTCTCTTCCTGTCTTGCTCATGACATTCCTGTCAAATTGCTGCAGGTACAAACAAAACAGACATCGGTCCTATCTCGGTTGGACAGCCGCAGGGAATTGCTTGCGGGGAATTGACCTTGACCAGTGCTAACCTCTGCATCCGTCATCCAACCAATTAATAATGATTTCATTCAGGTGTGCTGAACCAGGAGAAGACTGAAAACATTTAGGACTCTGGCCTTTTGAGGACCTACAAGCACATTGGAAGGGAACTGGAAGAAAGGGTGAAAGGTGAAACCTTGTTTTTTTTTTCTACTGCAATGGTTAACATGAATACATGTACACAGTTTGACTGAGAATGTTTTAAGGTTAGTATCTGAGGTAACCAGTTCCCATTTTGACGTTCAACTTTTAACAAATGAAGTAAATTTGGAGGAGCAGCCACCTATCGCTCCCTTTCGCTGCAGCATCACTGCACAAAAGTAGACGGAGAAAACTGAGCCGCTCTGTGTAGTCTGTGCCTTGTGAGCCAGGATGCGTTAACAGGGAGCCTTTAATTTCCGACAGGGTGGGGGAGTGGAGGGGGCGAAGGGTGGGAGTGGGGTCAGCCTGTGGAGTGCACCAAACTGGCAGCCATGCAGTCCATTGTTGGTGTTTGTTAACAGGTGTGTCTGTTTAAATGGAAGCTTTTCAGCCGAGCTGCTACAAGAGCCCATGAGGCCCGAGCACCTCTCACCCACTCACAGCGTTCTCATCAATGACACCTTTTCAGCTGCCTGGGGGCGGAGGGGTGGAGGAGGGTGGGAAGGGAAGGTGGAGGAAAGGAGGGTGAAGAGGCTGGCTCGGAGATTAGGGCTGAGAGGAGAGACCCAACCACTGTGCAGGGGTACATTTTTTGGCAGGTACATCAAGACAGTGAGAATAGATTTCAAGTTGAATGGAAATAACAGAACAGTAGTTAGCACTGTTGCCTCACAGCTAGCAGATATCCTAGTTAAATCTTACTCTGGAGCCTTGTCTGTGTGGAGCCGCATGATCTATTCCAGTCTCCTCTTGGGGCATTATGTGTTTTCCAGGCACATAAAGTGAAGTTTTATAGCATAATCAAGTAATTATGATACCTACAGTTGTTGCAAAATACACTGTATATATCAAATGTGACTAATTTAACACCCTAAAATTGGACCTCTGTCTCTTTAAAAATTCCTGTTCTTTCTGAAATTCGGCCTTGTGCAAATCATGACATTAACCCCTCTACAATGCTTATACCAGCGTGGCACTGAGAAGTAGCTCCTGTAATGAGCTCAGCAGTTACACCAGGCATGTGCTAATTGCTGGTGGCTAGTCTGAAGGAGCTGAGTGGAGAAGGAGTGTGGGAGAGCTGCTCTGTAACACAGAAGCTTGTAAAATGCAGCTCTGAGGAGGAGCTTCATCCTCGAAGGCGGGGCTAGGTCCACCCAGGCGTTTTGCACAGCTGAACGGTTGCCAAGGGAGATTAAAGGATTTCTCAAGAAAGAATCAAAGCGACACTCCGAGTATGTTTTTGATGAGGGAATAACTGTCTTTTTTCTCTTTTTTTTGGACTCCAAAGTCTCTCCATGTCCCTAAGAGCTCAAGTCCTTCCCACCCTGCCTCTCCTGATCAGGACAAGCAAATATGGTAAATAATTTTACTATTTTGATTCTGGCCTGGAGACAAAAAGTGTCTTAATCTCACTTTTTGAATCCTTTGCTATCTGCTAAATTTGTCAATATTCTGCTAATGTAAGAACTACAGGGAACCAGTGTAGGGACTTTAAAACTGGGGCAATGTGCTCAGTATTCCTGGTTTTAGTCAGAATGTCAGCAGCAGCATTCCGGTCAACCTGATCTCATGCACAGCAAGAACACAAAGGATCAACTCCATTCAAAGCTGGTCTTCTCTTCAGAACAAATCTCAGTTTTCAAACAAGCTATGTATCGGCTCTCAAACACCAAAGCAAGTTGCAAGTAAATAAAGCAGAATTTCCATCATTTCACCACCAATATTTATTTTTTCAAGCGTGCGATTCCAAATGAAACTTTTTTAACATGGACAGTTTGGTGAGATGCAAATGAGAGTGTGGGGCATTGATCCAAAGCGCCAGTCGCTCTACATTTTCATCTTCCAACCGTACAAAGATTGCCAGTTCTCAAGGAAGACAACTTGCATTATTACAAATTTGGTCACACATCATTTGTCAGGGAGCAGGTCATTTAAAAACAATAACCCTGCGACTGAGATTTGTTGGACGGCGAAGTTGTACTTTGGGGTTGTGGGGGATCATGAAGACCCTGGAGCGACCCGCGTGACTCATCTGTACATGGATTACAAGTCTTTATCCGGGAGAAATTTGCTTACTGATTATGATTAGGGGGAAAAAAAACAATATTTGCTGTTCAACTCACAGAGAAAACAAAGGTTTCCAAAAGAAATTAGCTGGGACAAAGACTGACACTGTGTGTGTGTTTTTAGAGCATTATTAGTCTCTGTACTTGTGCCCAAAGACTTTAGCCAGTGGAAGCTCTTCGCTCCTCTCCGAGGCCATGAATGTGGGGAGGAAATCATCCTCTCGTTGCGTGAGACCAGACGATCGTTTGCCAGAGTCAGTGACTGCTCTCGTCAGCACGGCATTAATTAGGCATGAATACAAATCATAAACAATAAACACATGGCCACAAGAGCCGCAACTACCTCCCAAATCAATTCAGAGCCTCGCCAAAGAGAGTAAATACAATAATCTGTTCAAGATTTCTTTCGCCCCAAACTAGACAGACAGCTGAGTGTTAGAAGAAAGTATAGTTGTTTTGTTTTTTTCTTTCCCAGAGAGAAGGGTATAAAGATGGAAACATGGAGACCAGTATTGGTTTATGCTTCACACAGCAGCAGGCGTAGGCTAGCGAGAGATTTGTAAAGTAGGACAAACTTAATGCAATAGTTTTCACCCAAAAAAAGTATTTTTTCTTGTCCAACTGCTACTGAAGTCACACCAAACCATGACTGTGTCGCTCCAAAACCTTTCATTTGTTTTTGCACAGTTAGACAGGCCTAGACTTAAGTTCTTCCAATCGTAATCCTGCATCATAACCAAAGTCCACGTGAACCACTTATGAACTGATGGACACTCCTTCAGGTGTCCATCAGTTCACCTGATGGACACCTGAAGGTGTCCCTTCAGGATTTTCTGTTAGAGAGCAACAGAATCTCCTTCAGGATTTTCTGTTAGAGAGCAACACACATGGTAAGTTTCTCTTCCCAGCTTGCAAAAGTACTTTGTGCAAATGGCTGTAAAAGGGGGAGAAATTACAGAAATCAAAGAAAATATGCGAAGAAAAAAAAATCAGCCCCCCAACATCTAGAAAGCAATAAAACTAAACTTAAAGCAAAATATGGAGAGCAATGTTCTGTTCCTGCCGAGACACACACTGCACCATCCTCGCTTTATACAGGAAGCTCCCCCTATAGAAGAGACCATCATTAGTTAGTTTTCATTCACAGTTGCAAATTTCAAATACTCCATGGTATGTATAATATCTACCAAAATAGATTGAAACAAACATGAGACAAATTATCTGGTTGCAAACACCGAGTTTTGTCCACTTCTTAAACCTGATGCAACAAACACAAATACCACTAAGCCGAGCATTATGGGACGTTCCAGCCTTCACATAAAGCTGTGAAGGCCTTCTCCTCTGGTTCGACAGAGTAAGTCATTCATCCATCATCATGGTTACCCCATGACTATTATTGTTAAAATATTATTCTTTTTTTATGTTCCTTTTTGGCTCAGCAGTGGTTTGATGACTTTGTTGAGTCCTGAGGCAACTGAAGGCCTTAGATGAATTTCTTGTGAGCTCCTGAGTGAGTCGCTGATGTACTCTTGAAGTAATGTTGAAGGAAAGTTAGAAGTTCCTCCGCAAACCTTTCCAGATTAGACTTTATTTTTCCTGCTTCCCTGGAGAGTTTAGATCAGGACATAATCTGTTACTTCTTCAGAGTCTTCAAGCCTCCTTCCTGATGTCTGAGACTTCTTGATGCTGCAGATGGGGCAGGTGAAACCGGCTAATGAATGAACTGAATACAAAAATCACTCGTCACAGTGGACTAGGTTGACTTGGACTTTCTTACCTCAATAAATGAAATAATAACTTGAAACCTGGTGATGTAACTTTTGACATTAAAATTTGTTTGATCTCTAACATTTAAATATGGCAAAGATAAAAAACAGAAAAAAGGAAAACTACCTTAGTGGGGAACTGCAGTATTGTATGAACATATGAACACATTTAGTTGTCTGTGTAGGTGATAACCTCTCACTGGTCTGAGGAGTTAGGCTCCAACTTAGCACACGGTGACACAATATCTGTGAACTACAGCTTACAAAATAGTTGCTTCACACAAGTATGCCTATTAGTTGTAGTGAAGAGCAATAGTTGGCATTCATTAAGTTCCAATTCATGTGTTTTGTGATGAAATGAGTCCAAATTTGTCTTTCTTGTAAGCAAAATGTTGGCACCCTTGTTGCAGCCAGCAGACCGGCAGTGAGCAGCACATTACAGTCGCAGCAACTCTGGCATCAAATGAGAAATACTTCAAACTGAAAGACAAATTTTTTTTTTTTCTTTTTCAAACCATTGCTATTCCTTTACAGCGGCAATTTCTCATGGCTGCATTGAGACGTAACAGACTCACAGTGCAGATGTTCACCTTTTTAAAGCAACTTATTCTGGTCCCACGTTTTAGCTTTAATACTGTGGGAGCTGATTTGGACATGTTTACGGAGAACTGTGTTTCAGATAGTTAAGCCGATGTGGTTAAATTGAAGTAAGTAAGTGTGTGGAGAGGTGGGGGGTGGGAAAGGGGATAGTTTGAGGGGACAGCTGTAACAGAATCACTTCATAAGTGGAAAACCACTCCCTGTACAATAGCCAGCCACAAACCAGAACTATGGTGCAAATGTTTTTCCAACATGGCATAGATGTATAGCTGCGCAGTGAGGTTTAAAAGCGCATTCTTCTCTTCCTTCAGCCAAGAAACATGCAAAGGTTATTGTACACGTCCGATATGGGGAGTCTGCTTACGCCCCTTTCGAGCTGTTTTGAAATATTTTACTGCCTCTTGTCGGTTTTAAAACCCCGGGTTGCATTTGACAGGGCATTGTTCAGACTGCAAAAAAAGGCCCTGAGTTGATGATCACATATGTCTGCCCTGCTGTTTCGCCGTTTCACTTTGGAGACAAGTTTACCGAGACAGCCTTTAGAGTTCCTGTTTAACCGAATGCAGACCATTGAAGGGCGTACAAAGAGCACTAAAATGCATTCGTTCTACATAGCTTCACATGCTGAGAGCTGCTTTGCATCCGTCTGCCCCGGAGGGTTAAAATTCAATAGCCTCTCAACCTGAATTTGTCGAATGACCTTCCCGAGGAGGCCGAGGGGATGGACTACATTCCAGCGTCCGGCTGGGAGAGAACAAGATGGCCGCGTGTGACATGTGGCTTTGTTTGGTGGGCGAGGGATGTCTCTCATGGTCATCACGGTGTCAGGGTCGGTTACCTTTAATCGCCCCTGACGGACAGCGAGGGTCCCCGGCACAACGGCGGGGGCGAGGAGGGCCTCGTGATTCAAATCACAACTGCTTAGAAAGACGGCACCGTGACCACACATTGACAGATTAACATTCCGCATGTTTAACTGATATCTCCGGAGGTGGGAGCGAGAGGAGCCCTTCGCGATGCAAAGCTGCGGGGAGGCGCTGGAATGCCCGCCGCCGAATTCCTCCGAGTGGCCGTTTGACCTGTCGCCGCACTCAGTGTCAGCACAAGCAACGCTGTGGATAACAACCGGAGGGGTCGTTGGGAACCCAGACCTCGTGACCTATTGGGCCAACAAACCCATTTCCAACTTCAGCATCGGATTTTCAGTGACGCAACAGAAGCTTAGGCTGGCCTTTAGATGTAGTATAACTAACTTGTGGCGTTGTGTCATGGTCCAGTCTGACGGATTGCGTCAAACTATTCGGGGATCATACAATCTCCAGATTTTTAAAAGAAGGTGCTATGAAATCATTCATAGTACTCGTGTTCTGTCGTTTTCTGCCAACAGATCCCATCAGATATCAGGCGACTGTTTGAATCCCTCAGACTTTAGTCAGGCTTTTAGAATCCAAAATATACAGAAAAAACTTTGATTTACCAATGTGAGAGAATGACGCTTGATAAATTTGATAAAGTAAAAGTCTTTGGTCAGATGCTGAAAATACCGCCAATCACAATTCCCCAGAGTATTTCCCTTTTAAGTGTGTTCATGTTAGGTTTTTTTTGTCATTTGATCACTTGTTAGTGTTATGACTTATAGGTGAATTATTGATTCTGTGAGGCCAGATACAATATAATCATTTAAGTCCCAGTTCCAGTTCATGAGGTACACAGTTAAGGCCTGAGGAAAAATGAAAAATACACTTCAAAACTGACTAAAGACTTTTTTTTTTTTAGAAATGACTTATTATGTAATGAGCTTGAATACATCAATATAATTGAATAGCTTATTAGTACATTTTAAAACCACTCCTGAGGTAATACATCACGCCAGCAAAGCAGAGGCCAAATAAAATCTTAAGCAGCACTTAACAATTTTTTATCATATATATATATATATATATATATATATATATATATATATATATATATATAATTAAACTGATTTACACTGCCTTGTTATTTTTTATAAAGTATAATATAATCATGAATAACTCACCGGACAGAGTTTTACAGTAGACTAAATGCTCGTTACAAAATGTTTGGCAGGCATTCAGTGAGACACCTAAATCTGCAGCTGCAGTTGGAATAACACCTGATTGCCTACAACGCGCCTGGCTGCCAAGAGTGGCAGGCCTCCCTCCTCACCACTTTCACCACAAACAGCTAGCTCTCCTTTAGCTCATCTGGAAAAAAAAGACAGTTTGCCCCCGCCGCTGCTTTTTGTGATATACCGTATCTTGCTGAGCCCACGGCGTCTCCAAGCGGATTCGGACTGATGTAAACATTAGACTCTCTCAGCAAGGCCTGTGGTGGTGCACCTGTATACTGAAAGCACCCCCCATCCCCAGAAAAATGTCAGATTTGCTGTGGTGCAGAGGAGAGCCGCTCTTCTCAAATCAGAGCGTCTGAGACATCTCATTGCTTTCCCAAAATTGCAGAGCAGAGTTTTCCCCCTGCACACAAAAACATGCCACGTTGGTTTCATTTGATATCCGATCACAGATTATGTTCCCCTTTTCAGAATTAGGAAATATTTCTTTCGGATATTTTGTGCCAGAAATATTATATTATGGTTAAAGAAAAACCATTCATGCAATGTTGAGACAGCAGGGCTTAACAGAGGGAAGAAGAAGAAGAAGAAGAAGAAGAAGTTTTTTGAATAATGTCCTCGTCCTCAGTCTCATTCTAGGTCTTTTTTTTCCCCCAAATAAGTTTAACCAACACTTGCTACCAGCCAAACCATCAAATAACTAACATGCAACATATTTTAAAACCAAATGAGAGCAGGCCACCACAGCAACTTTGTGAAAACCAAGCTCCTCTCAGGCAGGGGGGCTGCAAATGAGTCCAAATAATGACACAACACGGCCAAGAAACAGCTGTGTGGAAGCGATGGGAAAGAAAAGTGTTCTGTTGGGGCAGGGAGGACTCATGTGGGGTCCTTTTCAGGGCTGGGGAGGAGGAACCTGTGAAAGAGCCTACCGGTTGGGGGGGCAAAAAGGAACCTCTCATGGCCCATTGTGCAGGAATACCCCAAGACCCGAACCCGTTCTCATTACGGCCCACTCTCAACCACTAGGAGTGTTTGTGTTTGTGCACAGCTTTCACGTTTCTTAGCCTCTTTTTATAACAAGTTAAGGTTTTTTTTTTTGGTTGTTGTTGCTTAAATTGAAAGAAGGTTTGAAAAAAAATGTGCGTAATTCAAATTAAATGTGTTAAATATTAGGAATTTTTAAAATGGAAATATCAACTCTTATCCTTTAAGTTTTATTGTTTAAATCAATCAAAAAAGAGGAGTATATAGGAAGTGCGATTGGTATAATGTTCTTACTTTTTACCTAGTGGAAACACATTATTCTATTTTTATTTACAAGAAATGATTTAGGCGACTTTGCAAAACAATTCGTGTGACTTGAATTTCAGAGAATGTACGAGATTTTTTTTTTGTTTTGTTTTCTGTCATTTTGACAAATGATGTGAAAAAAATCTTTTATTTTTACCCAACAATTTTTTTTAAAATAATAATGACGCTTCATTGCATTTTATTTTTATTCTGTGTAACATTCAACAAGCTGAAGAGATAATCCACATTTTGTCATCAAACTCTTAGCAGAAATGTTTCTTGTATTGATTGATTCAGTGAACTCCACGACCTTAATGTTGAAAATGTCGATCCGCACCAAGTGGCCAGGTATAGACGTAATCTGTCAAAAAATGACTTTTCAGTTACAGATTAACCCTTAATTTGTAAATTAATATTAGTTGATTGATTAAAGTAAATGAGATGTAACCTTTCCAGTTTGCCAGAGGGAGTGATGGGCACACAGCAGACATACATGAATGGGCTGAGGTCAGATGGAGGTCAAACTGAACTTTTCTGCAGCACTCATAAAACGCTACATGTAAGAAAAGAACTAACACTTTAAACGCACCATTCACTCGCATAAAGATGACGGTGATGATTTTTTCTGTGGTCCGAGTTGAGAGGAAGATGGATGGAGTTAAACGCAGGAAAACCATTGTGGAAAAGCTGCTGAGAGGTGATATTAATATATAATAGTAATAATACAATTCTAGACCAAAATAAAGTTTGTGGTAAGAAAGCCTGCATTAGTTTGTATCGATCTGTCATGTCAAATCTAAGCAGAAACATTTAAAAAATGGTTACAACGGGACAAAATGCCAAAAATTTCAAGGGGATTGAATACTTTTACAAGGTATTGAATATTCCCAGAAAATGCATTTGAAGCAACGTAACTTTAGGACTGCTTGTTCAAGGACTGAACAAATGCTACGTCACTGTTTTTCTTTAGAAATCCAGAAAGGTGAAATAAAATATCTACCTCTGACTTAGAAATTTAGTTTCACCATGAAGTTAGAAATATTTCTTTCACGGATTTGTGTGGTCTCATTGTTTAGTTTTTCCTCTAAAACTTAGAATAAAGTTAGATTGCTCCTTTTAAAAGTGAAGTCAGAAAAGTAAATTGCAAACATTCAGCCCAATGATTTGCTGTAATGTAGAGGAGTGATGTTGTGACAGAGACCCAATTTCAAGGCATTAAGTTATGAAGTAAAATTTCTTTTAGGTCATATTTCAAATGTGTAGCCTTTTTACAAAACGGATGTTAACATAGTTACTTAGTTATGCTATAAAAAATTCACTTTCTGCCTGGAAAATACATACTGTCCCTTTAATATTGGTACATTTCACAAAACAAACAAACAAAGCAAAGTAAAACGGCTTCGGTTTGGCGTTCATGCAAACCCTTCAATCTTCATCGCTATCGGGGCAGCGGAGCGCCTTTTTGAAAATACAACATTTTTATTTTCACCATATTTTTAATTCTTTAAGCAGAAAAATAAAGCATAAATTTCTGAGAATTTTCAGTCCAATAAATACAGTAAATGAATGTGGTTTAGGCCATAACACTTGTCAGCATTTTAATGTAACATGAGCAAAAGTAAAGTTGGTGCTTTTGCTAAATTTGAACCTTCCTCTTCTTCCTCCCCCTCTGGATATTTTATGAATCCACATTCATCAGCTTGACTTTCATGTAGCCTCGCTTTGAGTCGTGAGTATTTCATGCCATGTCTTCACATTATGGCCTCGCAGCTCTGCAATCGCGAGGGCCTCCAAGGTACTAAGTGTTGAGTTTGCAGATAGTCCGTCTTGCTGCACTACCAACCTATAATCTACTAGATTTACTGCACACCTTGGCCCACCTCTGTAATTAGAAAACGTCCTAATAAGTCACCTCGTACGTTTACCGTCCCGGTGCACAACGGGAGCCATTGATACGACCGACTGCAAACACCAGGATGTTACCATAGCGACGACGGTCACCGCTGCTAACCCAACTTCAAGCTGTGCTTCTGGTTTCCCCCTGCCAGGAGTTATCACTGAGGCAACGGTTTAATGAACAACAGTAGGTTTTCATGTTCAAATAACAGAAAAAAAGAAAAACAGTGAGCCGTAGATGAAGACGTGAGTGGATTCCATCAGATTAAGGAGTACTGATGGAAGAAGCAGGGAGAGGATCGCAGGCATGCTGTGTGTTGAAACAGTAAAGTTTCTCCAGGAGAAATTCCTGCAGATGTGGCCATAAACAGAGTCCTGGCATCGTTTTCTCTTTCTCTAGTGGATGCTGTCGTCTCCTAAGCAACGATGTTCGCCTGTTGGCTTCAAGGTGTATCTTCATGTTCTTCATCTATTGTTATTTAAAACCTACACCTCATCAAGAAGGTAATTACAGGCAATAACTGAGGCTGGGATTGAACGAGTTCACTGTTATTTCTTGGATAATTAGATAATGATCTAAATTTCTAGTTTATTAATTTCCGCTGCTTTCCAGCAACAATTTATAGGCATTATTAGCCAACCCAGACCTTATGTTGCAAAGCATATATTAACTCATTTTTTAATGTTTCTGCTGCTTTTACGCATCAGTTTTTCTGCACCGATGTATTGTAAATGGTCTGGTCACACATAATGTACATTTTTGGAAAAGTGAGCAGATTTAGTCACCTTGGATCTTGAGTTGGATATGCCCGTTTCTAAAAGTCTTATAATGTTGTTATTGATTATATATTTTTTTTAACATATTGCTTGTCACACTTTAGCAACTTTTTGTGTGAATCTTAAATGTCTGTTGCTACTCCTGAACTTCCAGCTTTACAGGGAAAATGGACTGTTTCTGTTCTGTTCCATTCTTTGTACTACAGAAATAAGAGCTCAGATGTTTCTCAGTGTAGCCAATTATAAACACGGGAGAAGAATGATCAAGTCATTTAGAGTCCATAAATCCAGAAAAGAAGAAGAAGAAAAAAACCTCAGTTACTTCAACATTTTCTCTGGCAGGACTCTAAACCAGAGGAACAGCACGAAGGAAACTCTTAGCAGTTTTCAAACCTTTCAAAAACCTCCGTATACCTTGAAACAAGCGAAACCACACCATGTGCCCCAACCGTCTGTCCGAGATGACTCTACCAGTCTTCGGGGTCAATCATTGCTCTGCGGCTGCGAGCAGCGGGACAAGTGTCTGCCTCGCTCGGGCCAACAACCGCCGTCTGACATCTGCTGTGGCCTTCTCATCGCACACAGATGGGGGAAGGTCCAAAGAGTCCAAGCAGACAGTTGGCACCGGGCAGCGCAGGACGGGACGGTGGAGGAGGTCTGAGCGTCTGCGTTCTCCATCACTCCGGCCGCCTGGGCTCCAAGTGGAGCAGTTTGAGTTCTGTAATGGCCCGGGTGACGAGAGGTGGAACTGCAGGTTGTCGGCCCGCTTTCAAATGGATTTCACCGCTGCTCCAGGAACATAACGGCGCTTCCACCCCTGGTAGAGGTCTGATGCATTTATGCATTTCTGGATCTCTCTCTGTTTTGCCATTCACCTCAATAAAACAGTGAATATTAGGGTAGAAGTTTTCTTTGGAGCGATGAAACGTGTGTCCATATGTCGAAACTATGACACTCAAAATTAGAAACTTTAATTTTTCCTCTGCTTTCTGCCCAAACCAGCTAATTGATAGAACATATCTAACAGCGGCGGGTTGAAGCGAGCCTGTAAGAGAGAAGCTGCTCTCTCAACCTCCTTTTCTGATTTGCAGGAAGGCTAATAAAAATCAACGCCAAGCAGATTAAAGGAAGACAGGTCATTATTATTATTATTTTTGCCAAACCATTTGGAGCACAACACAAAAAGCGAGGGCAGAAATAATGCAGGGGTTTTATGTGAATACATAAATCTGATTTGTTGTGTTTACAGTATTCAAAGCAGGCGATCAAACTGTTCTACACTTTAATGAGATTTACAGCACATGTGGCACTTCACAGCCATGGTTAGCGTCTCGCAGGATGAAAAATATGTTGTTCGCAGAAAGACTTGATGAACCAATTCGGAATTAGTAAATAATTACAAACAACCAAGCTTGGCTTCGAGATAAATTTGTGCCAAACGCTAAAGATGTGTCTTTAATTTAAATACTTTGTATCAAAGACGCCCCCCAGAAACAAAATAATAAAAAATTTTAAAACAGATGCATAGATGTAAAGCTTGGATGCCAGTTGAGTTGATCGTCTTTCACAAGTTGTGTCTCGCTGTTAAAATCTACAAGAAATATGATGGTTTTAAACACATGCTATGTTTATATAGTTTGAGATGTTTCTAGCTTAGTTTGAATAGATCTTCAGAAAACATCCTGTAGCAGCGGATATTTTCCACAGATATTTTACAAACAAAGAGTTTGTAAAATAACTTAGCATGAGATATTCCACAAAACACATTAAACTCAGTCAAAATGCTAAAAGAACTCTCCAAACACAGCTAAAACCTACAGCACGCTTTTGCTAAAAAAGTTTGCGTTTTGTGAGAGATGTGCAATTACGAAATGTTTGGTCTATAAGAATAACTTCCTGATATGTGGTCAAATTCCTGACAGGTTCTATGACGGTGAGGAGGCCAGGTTGGGCCCGATACTTCCTGCTTCAAAGTCGGCATGAGATTATTTGCTTCTCCTTCGTATTGGTGTGAAATAATTCCATTTCAGATCATTGTAGACAATATTGCAAAAGTCCTGATCTTAGAGTGTTTTCCCACCAAAATTGAAACATTTGTTTCATTTTCAGCTGCTGCGGTTCGCTTTCACACTGCAGTGTGTCAAACGAACCAAACCCCTTTCTGCAACCTGCTCCCCTCCTCGCCTGTGGCGGCGCTGCAACAAGAACCACTGAAGGAAACAATGTGAAAATCTCCGAAGAAGACAAGAGCACAGCTTCCTTCTTCACAAAATGAAAACAAAAAAGGAGTGGCATGAGGTTTTAGCAGTCTTTTGTCTTTGGTAAAAGATCACGAACCATTGCTCCTGCTAGCATAAGATGCATGGATTTGTTTTGGCTGTATTTACCCAGAATGCTCTCATTCGCTTCCTGCTTTTGGAGCGGTCTCCGGTCCGTCTGACATTCACATATGCATTCAAACTGCACCAGAGTTCACTTCAACCAAAGTGAGACCTTGCTTTTTGGAGTTCGCTTTTTTGGACTGCATCAGAGTTTGATTGCGCGTCCACAGTTGCCAAAACAAACCGAACTTTCAAGGCAAATGAATTGGAATTTGATTAAAGTGGACTAAACCAGAGTGGTGTGAATTTGCCCTTTATCTTCATTTTTTCTGAGAAATTTCAGTCTGGCTTTCATGTTTTTCTAAAACACCAAAGATTAGAAGAAATCCAATCTAATCTGGGTGACTGATCAATTAAAACAATTATTTTTGCACAATTTGATATAAAAAAAATAAAAAATAAATCCTGTTTCCCCACCCTGAGAAATTTCAGCTATGTTGTTTCAACTCCTTCAGCCAAAGTAAAATCAACTAAAGACTGGGTGTGTTGTACAGATAAAATATCAATTTCAAATTGTTGATAGCCCACCAAACTGCTTCGTTTTGGTTTAGCAGTGGACCAACACGGTGAACGGATGACAGTGTTAGTGACAATGTGTCCATTTTCTCATGAGATCTGCTCCTTGTTAGCTTTGTTTGGGTACGAAAGAAGCAGAAGAGCTTGGAGGACTATCAGTGCAAGAGCAGCATCTTAAACAAAGACATGTGTTACCAAAGAGTTACAGTGCAACTCAATCCATATTCTAATGCACTGGATTGGCTCATAAAGAGAGGGAGAGAGAGGGTTAAAAGATCAATGACTCAGTGAACCAGAGGAACTTCTCCGTAACGCCGATGTCACCTTGGTGCCCTCATCATCTATCTGGATGTCAGGACCGTGATGGTGACAAGGCGAGGCCCAGTCGCTTGGTTGGAAGTGGAGGGGATGTGTTTGAAGGCCGGGGCCCTGATGGGTCGATGTGGTACATGGGGAGCTTGTCGGGAGGAAAATGAGACCCACAGAGCAGCAAAAAAAAAAAAAAAAAAAGAAGGGAAAAACTTGGGGGAGCGTAGCTGGATTAAAGCCCCAACCAGCCTCTAACTTTTCCCAAACCACACAGAGCTGGTGTCCAATGCCCTACATATTAGCCATGTATACATGCCCACTTCCAGCTTACGACACAGATGGAGATAGAAATATACAAGAGCGAGGCAATCACTTTTCTTTTTTTTCTCCTGATGTTGCTCTCTCTGTGGTGAGGACGCTTTAGCTGTCAACTCTCAGATCGGGAGCTGGACTAACGCAATTCGTTAAGTGAACTTTGTCAACTCGCCGCTTGCTGGTCGTCGTTTGCCAAAATTACTTTTCTGGGTTTTGACCCAGCTGGAAAAGCCATTAAATGTAGATGAAGATGATTTTCTTGAACAATGAAGCCTTGTGCATCAGACTCGGGGGCAGACTCGAAACGTCAGGAGCTCGAGTTGCGTGTTTGTGCGTTGTTCCGGTGACCCTCCGTTCCCCGATTGGAAATGCAAAGAAATTCAGCCGAATTTTCCATATGTGTGTGTGACCCACATTGTGGAACCTTCCTCACCTCCTCGCCTGTTTTTTTTCTTTCCACAAGCTTGACGTGGAAGGGAGATTCACTTCAACTGGATTTCACTCTATTTAAAGGGTTTGGTTGGAGTGAAGTGAATGAGGGAAGTAATTATGACATGAAGGCGTGTGCTTCCAGAACTGCGTTAGTTAATCACACTGTCATCTAAACAAGGTTCCAGATACATTCCTCTTAGATTTTGGCTCATATTGACTCACTCAGCTACTGCTGTGTTTCTGATGATGCAAGTCTCCCATGTTGCAGCCTAAGCTTTCTCTGTTGGATTAAAATCTCATGTCTGGATTGGAGTACAGTGGACTCACAGTCATGATCAAGAAACAACCTTGAGATGATCTGAGGTTTGTGACATGGTGTTTAGCAACAATACGCAGACAGACTGGTGTTTTAACAATGACCAATTGGTGCTATGGATGGCCACAATGTACCAATAAAATTTCACCTACACCATTACACCACCACCAGACCCTTGAACCCTGGATACACAAGATGGACCAACGACTTGTCGTTTACTAGAATTTCTGAATTTCTGACCTTAGCTGCAGGATCTCAATCCTGCAGCTTAAATCTAGACTCATTGGACCAGGCAATTTCTTTTTTTAGGAACTGTAGATTTAGTTGAAAATCTACAAGACCCAGGCCTGAAATATTTCATTTTGCACTGAACAAAGATTCTTTAAAACATCTTTCAGATTAAAAAAACATTTATTTTAATTTGAAGACAGACAAAGGGAACATTTTTCTTTTCTTTTAATTTTTTGTGTCTTTCGCGTGCAACTCTAAGATGTTGCACATGCATAAAAACTGAAAGATATCTATATCCGTATATATCTATAGATATAGATCTATATCTATAGATATATACGGATATAGATATATATCTATAGATACATATGGATATAGATCTATAACTATAGATATATATGGATATACATCTATATCTATAGATAACAGTGCTCAGCCTGGGATGTCCACCTGTTTATGTTGATATATATATATATAGATCTATAGATCTATATATTTACATGTACTCCAGTAAAGTTTTCCGTCTGAATAAATTGACAGATTTGTGTTCTTGTGGATGGACCCCTGTGTATTTCTCAGCTAAGAGGATGAAGTCATTCCCGACTTTGTTGTTTTGGTAGCCGATCCAGAAATGACATTGCTCAAGTTGGTTTTATGTGTTCCTTTCAGAGACGCGTCAGGTCATTTGAGGTCAGACCGTCGGTCCTCATTAGAATATCGTGACTCATTTTCCCCCAGATCTTTCATAAGCACTAAGATGATCATGAACATGATCATAGTACAGGAAAAGGATAGCTTTTTCCTGAGCTATCATGTAATAGCTCAGGAAAAAATGAAGATGCCACTGCACCCCATTGAAAACCTCCGTTATTCCACCAAATATTGATTTCTGAACTCTTCCTGAGTTAAGACCATGTCCAATATGGAGCAGGTCACGTTACACTGATTACAGATAGCTTAAAACACATTTTAGGAGTAGTGAAACTTTTTTAAAATCAAACAAAAAAAACTGGGAATTCTTACAAAAAAATTGAGTAAAAATCTCGTTTTTGTGGTCCCACCATTGAAGATCTGCAGTGAAGTCGATCAAAAAGCTATGAACTGCTTCACAGAACTTTTTTCTTGGATGTGGACAACATTTGATGCTGTGTGTTGCTTAACAAACCCGAAGACCAGAATTTTACAAATGGCAGCTGTGGAGTGTCAAGTTCTGCGGTCTCAGCTGCTCACCATATTGATGTTGTTTTATCAGAAAGGATCATTTAGAGTGCAGAACTTGGAGCCTTTCTGAGGTTCTTTGGTTTTGACTGAGGTAATTCATCGTAATCTTAGCTTTCGCTTCAACTTATTATTCGCTGCGTCTGAGCGATATGTGAAATTCAACTCAAGACGAAGTTAATCATGGATTGGAAAAGCGAATTGTTGAGCAATCAACTGTAAAATCCGGTAGACACCGTGGCTTGATCAACAACGTGTTGCCAAAAAAGCCTCGAGTTTTCACTCATCCGTTTGCATCACACCGCTAGAAAATGTTACTTTTTGTATCGGAGCGCAAGGAGACAAACTGCTAAGAAAAGCAAAGACTTTTGTACTTTTTTCTTGTTTTTTTTTTTTTTCTTCCAGGGTGGAGTTTGCTTTCAGAAGGCCCGACCTTGAGTCGTGAAAACAAAGCGAGAGGGGAAAAATAACTTCCAAGGTGAAGCAGTGGCCTGGACGTTCACACATAAAAACACTTCGCACCTACGGCAGTGCCGTTTAGATGGACGTGTGACGCGAGCGGACGCCCCGGAGAGTTTACCGGAAGGCCGGAAAAACGAGCCGGCGGCACAGAAACGCGACAGCGCCCGAGGTCAGACCCGTCCCATCGCCTCATACTGCTGATGCCGTCTTCCCCAGTAGCTGTGAAGCCTGCAGGCTTCACCGCAAGAGCATTAACCTCATTTTACAAGTACAGCTCACTCTTCCAGTCCAACATAAACAGGTGGACATCCCAGGCTGAGCACTGTTAACGTCTAAGTGCAAATACTCAGTTTCAGGTTATTTACAGCTTTTACGCACAACTACAACCAGTTATCAAACTTAAGGAAGACACAGCAGTGATTTGCCTTAATGTGTAATATGTAAAAGGTAAATTCAAACGCACAGCTGTTTACAGAATAAAACACTTTAAGCGTTATCCCAAACATTCAAATTGGGAGGAATTTCTCCAATTTCAAACAGCAACGCCAAAAACAAAACACACAGAGATGGAAAGCCCTCGCTGCTGGTGCAATGTTTGAACAATCCAGTTGCAGACGGATGAATAAAGTCAGGTTGTGTTAACAGACCTCAGCCTGGGGTCTCCATGATCCCCACTTTGCCTTGTGGTCTATGATGTCACATAGGGTTTTCTTTTTTTTTTTTTGCCTTTGAATGGCCATGTGTTCCTCACCACTAATATCAAACAGATGACGAGAAAACCTCCAAATGATGGTCTTTCACAAAGACAAGCAGTCAAAACAAAGATATAGCAACACAGAGAAACAGTTCTGAGGCTGATCACATGACACGAAAAGACTACGCTGTTTTAATTGCTGCAGGCTGTGCTGCGGTCGCACTGCATTGTGCGTTCATCGCCGTTGGTTTGGGGCTGACATTTTTTGCATCGCCTCAGATTTTAGCTCGTGTTAGAATCTTATTGTTGTTTTTATTTAGTTTGTCTTTATTTTTAAATGTGCAAAAAAAACAAGTCAAATGAGGATAATTATAGATTCCATGAATCCATAAATGTTTACAGAATTTTTTTTACGTAGTGGAATAAAAAAAAACAGGACCAAAGGGGTTAAAGCTAGCCAGTTATTTTAGGACTGTTCAGATTCCAGTGTCAGGGATATAACAAGTTTTCAAAAGACCACAACTTCAAGCCTCTAAAACGTTCGTTCACAGTGCTGCTTCAGTTTAATGCTTCAAACTGCCAATCAGCTGGCCGAAAGCAAGTTCATACAGCATGAGTTAATTCTAATAAAATGTGATGAAGGAACAGAAAGTATGTGATAACTACAGCAGTTAACATTGTAATTTTAGGTTAAATACATGGGATTAATTGAAAAGTTTACCTATTTTGAGGGCCACTCGGTTCACAGCAGTGCGGTCTTGTACTGCGGTCAACTGAGAAAATGCAGAGTCGCAAATGTCGGTGAAAAGATGAGCCAGGAGAGTCAGACAGCTGTTCTCAGCGGAAAATTTCACTTTTGAAAAACACATTGGGGATAGAACCAAGGTACACATATCAACCAGTTTAGAGTTAACATTTCTAAATTATGTTTGAAACAAATATTACTTTAAAAAAAACAAAAAAAGCCCCGCTTTCTTGAACATTTTTTGAAAATGTGAAAATTCAAAAGTTAAGCATTGTGATTAATTGTCGCGCTATAATGTGATTAATCACTTTGAATGTTTTTTTTTTGTCTCAGCACTAGTGACAGCACGTGGACAAGTCATGGGAAGCATGAACTATGTGTTAGAATCTTATTGTTGTTTTTATTTAGTTTGTCTTTGCAGCAATGCTGTTTTAGTGTAAACATGGTAAACACAAACTCGTCCCCAAGACATTGTCACTCAATCACAAAATTATATAAGTAATATAAATTTGAACCCAAGTCTCGAATTGAGAAAATTAAAATCCTGAAGGTGAACGATATTGCAGGTAAAATCAACGATGGAGGGTGTGAGCCACAGACGCTGCATTTTACTAGTCTAAAATATTTTTTAATCGCAAAATGTGAAACAAACTGATTTAGTTGTTCTCAACCGCGGGCACAATGCAGGGGAGCTTACGGGGTTCCGGTCCCCTGGGCTTCAGACGACTAACAAAACACGTCTTACTTCTGCTCTGCTGCCCACCCACAATGCTTTTCACACGCACATGGGGGGGGCGAATGGACGGAGCGGCACGGCTCTTACAGAATCATAGAAAGAGTTTAACGACTCAACAGAAACGTGGAATGGGAAATGAGGTGCCATGTAAGTGACCAATAAAGTTTTGTTTGATTTCAAAAGGATCTAATTAAAGGAAATTTCAAACTCCTTTGGCTGCCCAGGAGAGTGGCCTTAACACGGTAAATAACTTTTAACGGCACCCCTAAATTTCTTTGAACTGCTCTCTCGACCAGCAACCAAGTTGCCTCAACAGCTGCTCCTACTTACACAGTGTACCCACTCTTTCTCCGAAAAAAAAAACCGCCCTCAATTAGCTCCTCTCTTAAATAACCGCTCTTTTCACTCGCAGTTTCCGGCTACGCATGCACCTCCTTTCACCCAGTCGTCCCATTCGTCTCCGAAACACCCCCACAAAAGGTCTTACACTTCTCTCTGTGTGCCCCTTAAATAAGGGCCACACTGAGCCACTTCCCATTCACATCGGATCATTTGCATAAAGGTCCTCTTCGTATTCAGAGGAGAACCGGCCGGGCAAAGCCGTAAACACGGGACTCTAGTGCTGAGCCAGAATGAAAAATCCTCTGCTGTTATTATTTTTATTTAGTTTGTCTTTATTCTTAACCCTTTATATCATAAATTTAAAATCTCCGCCTGGATATATATATATATATATCTAAATATATATAAGCTAAATATATATATTTAGCTTATTTCAATTGTACACAGTTCTTTAAATGTCCTGTGAGTAAATATATATTTGTCCATTTATCTATAACAACTGGAACTTTCAACATCCTGCAAGTTATTTTCGCAATTTACCGTCTATTAAAAGAGTGACCCTCAGATTAATTTCACTCCCTGCAAGGCGGGCGTGAAATTACCGAAATAACCCGACATTGGCTTATTGTCGCAATGTCTCTCCTTTCAGAAACCCTTGGAATTTTTCAGATAGCGCTTCATGTGGCTGAATTATGGTACTGCACATTTGGCTCAATCGTTGCCGCTATGTTTAGGACTTGAAGGGGTTAAAATCGAAGGATATCATGTTTTGACAAAGACTGACGTGGAATAGTTGCATAAAAAGATTTTGAGGCTTTGACCAGTCAAGCTGGATACCTCCATTTTGAAATGATTTGCTAAAAAACAAACAAACAAACAAAAAACATACTACTTTTTTTTTCTCCACATTAGATCAGTTAGAATCACCAAAATAATTGAATTAAGAACATCTGAGTTAAATTAAGAAGAGCTTGTCGGCATATTTTAAGGCACACCTGCTTACTTGTGTGAAATGTGTGACATATGTAAAAAAAACAAAAAACAAAGAAAAATCAGCCATCATTCTGTTTAGGGAGAAGACTGGAGGAACGTGTTCTGAGTTCAGTACCAACATGTGCTGAAAGGCCGCTCAGACAGGAAGAAACTGTTGCTTCGAAAGCGACATAAGAAAAGGCAGAATCCACTCTTCACTCTGAGCGTAAAAAATAAAAAAAAAAGGTGCTTGGTCTCATGATGTCCACTGTTAGGTTTGAGGGGGTAAAAGCCTGGGAACGCCCTCACACTGTGACGCTCAGATGAGGCCGCTTCACGTTTTGAGTTAAACTACAGGAGGGAACCGATGCACTTCATGGGAAAATAACATTATTTTCATTTCATTTCAAAACATTAGGAAAATATTCAACTCATTTGTCCGGGAAGTTCAAGCTCAGGCACAAATGGATCTGACAAGATTCTCCCCCGAGCATCCCACCAAAAATTATTCGCAAGGCTTGTGGAGGGACAGTAAAGTCCGTGTTGTTTAAGAGGCTGTTGAAAATCTACAACCCTAGTCACATTTTGGGACGGAGCTGAAAAGAGGCGTAAAAACCCGACTTCATCATACCAATCCTTCTGTAAGGAGGGAAAAAACTACTGTGAGAAGATGGCGGAAACCTAGCGAAGACGTTTCACCCAAGACATGCACTATAAAGACATTTGCATTAAGTAATCAAATCTGTCTGAACATCTGAATTTGAAGATGGGAATAAATTGTTTGATTATTATTCTGGCAAATAGGGGAACAAATTTTATTTCTAACTGCGAGACATTGAGGGGAAAAAAAAGTAAAACGCCTCTTTTTTTTTCTTTTCTTTTCAGTTTGAAATTTTTGTCCAATATCAGTTTCTCGTAGAAAAAATTTGTAACAATCGGAGGAATTTACCCAGATTCTGTTTCCGTCAGTGTTTGGTGCTCGTCGGTGACAGTTGGTTCCCATTATCTTTGCTTATTGTTCGTCGTTATTGCGATTCTGATCACATTTCATAGAGATGAAGACCTTTCTACACGCAAGCAAAGAGAGAGAGAGAGAAACAGAAAAGACTACTTCTTCCACGCGGACCACAATCAGGACATATGACCGCAGCATATTACGAACATATGCTGTGTACAAAATAACATTGCTGTCAGCTGAATGCCTGATTTATTTAGGTTTAATTTTTAATGATTTATGCTTCCCCAAACTGTCTGCCAGTTGTGTGTGTGTGTGTGTTTTCCTTCAAAGAGGGAAAAATTTATGCAAATAATAGCTTGGGAAGCTTGTTGGAACAGTCGAAACTGGCAACTAAACACCGAAGACAAAATGTCTTGTACGGACATGCAAAAGCAATAAAAGAAGAATGTGGAGTTCTGACTCCTCTGGGTTGCAGGATAATCCCGTGTATGTTTCATGAAGCACTTCATCATTAAATCAAAGGAACATCTTTATATATATATATATATATATATGTAGAAAAATAAAATAATCCCTTCTTTCAATAAACAAGGTTTGTTTTTAGTGTGCTGCTTGAAAAGCAATTTGAAAAGAAAAGGGAATATGACTGATGTGGTGAATCAGTAAGTCATTTATAAAGTGTGTATAAATTTATCTGAGCTACACCTAAAAAATGTACGAACATAACTTAAAATATTAACATCACACTGAGCCTTTAACATCAGGTTAAATCAATGTCAAAAACTCCAATATGTAAAAAATGTACAAATATTTAGTCATAAAATAATTTAAATTCAGTTAAATTGTTTAGACTCTATTATTTGAGTCGATCCAACATGTTCTGCACTGGTTTGCTATGTGTCGGTGCTCCAATGAGACCAAGAACGCTACGATGAAAACAATGAATGAAGTTTTCTGAAATTAATACAATTGTCTGGATTAATAAAATCATCTGAGCGTGGAGGCTGTAAAAAACACCAAATCCAGAAAAGCAGAATATAAGACCAATAAAAATGTTTCCTTTTTTGTGAGTTTGTGTTATTCAGAAGCGCCATCCCATTTGAAATCTATTTGTTTTTTTTGTAGTTTGCGTTTTTCCGCATCCACTTTGGCTTGAATTGCTGTTGCCATGGAGGCTCTGATCCAGATTATTAAAATCTATTTCCATCTAAAGGACATTTGACCATCTGAGCAACAGTCCAGTCATATTTTTTTTTCTTTCCCTAGCCAAAGTTACAGCCATTGGTCATCAAGTACAAATGACTCAGCATGTCATTTCTGCACCCAAACTCTTGAACCGGCGTTGTTTTTACAATCTTTTTAAGGTTGCGGTCATCCCAAATGCCTGTGCTCTTTTTGTTGCCGCACTTTTTCCTACCACCCAACCTTCCAGAACGCTGACCTGCCAGCTTCCTTAGCAATGATGTGTTTTTCTCCCAGTGGAGGATGTCAAGCCGCTGTCAGATTTTCTTATTGTTGTCTAGCATTTCTGTATTTAAGATGTTTTACACATTGGTTCAATGCAACACCCAGATCTTCTGCTGTAATTTTTAATATTTGCAAAAAAATGAACGCTTGAACTGCACCGCTCTGTGAGGAACCTGAGGACAAATCATTTGGGTTTCACTTCATCACTGAAGGAGAGAAAATAAATTATTTTTCTGTGATACTTTATGTTGTAATTCCACACCCACTGTGTTTAAAATATAAAACCTTGCATGATTGTGCAGTTTTGTTTATTTACCACGTTCTGGTGGCGATTCTGTTCTCAGACGTCGGCGTAGAGATGAAAGAAAAAGAAACTTCAAACTACGAAGTCGGGAATTATGTATTTTGCTGTCAACACAACAGTAGCAATGAAAGCTTTTCTCTTTCCTTCTCCCATTTCCTTTTCTAAAAGATAATGTTTTAGAAACGACGTGGTCATCTCCTAATAGTTTCTAAAAATGTATTTCTTATTACATTTAGTACAAAAAAAGACATCTCTACCCGTTAGTGCTTTTGTTTTAAGATACTATAACATAAATAGACAATTTATTTTCAGTGTTCAGAACAGACAGTTCCAGTGTAACTGGAAAACTAACATTCTCCACCGTATTCCAGTTGGCAGCAAAGGGTTAAAGGGTTTCCCCACTCGAAACCTTGGTGCAACACATTGCACCACGCTTTTACAAAATGTTCTTCATTTCTCGGCCTCTGACACCGGCCCCAGACAATCTGGGAGGGTGCGGGTCGAGATTCAGTTAAGCTCCCATTTAGCGGAGATACAACAAGATCTATAAAAGTTGATTTTTGTTTGTTTTTTTTTTGTTTGTTTTTTTTTCTTTAAATCATAGATTTGACAGATCTTCCCGCCAGTCACCTCAAATCAGCTGTGGCCATTTTTTGTCATTCCTGTCCGTCTCTGAGTTCCTCCCAAAAACCGATGCGCCTGTGCCCACACCCCCCCCCCCCCCAAACCCCACCGGACTGCAACACGCAGTCCCTTCTGAGGGCCTTCTTCTTCCTTACGGGCGGTCCCAACTTCACTGTGGATACATCAGTACAAGAGCACAATCCCTATCTGACAGCAAAGTTCTGGGCTATGATCTACTGATACTTAGCAATTACTTTCTGAAAAGCAATTAGATAAGATTCTGCTGTGCAAAACGACGCCACGAAGAGCTGATAGTGTTAAATCCCGTTCGCTTAGCTATACAATCTCTCACTGCTCGAAGACGTGCGGACATCTCGCTCTGTCGGGTCTTTATTCAACTAGTCCTTGGCGTTTCGCCCGCCGATGACGACATTCCTTGCGGCCTTTTACTTGCAGGTAAAAACCTCCGTCCTCTCGCTGCACGTGTTGCATTTGACGAAGCAGCACCATTGGAACTTACAGTTGCACTGCCACACTTTGGTGTACTGGTGCGTGTTGTAGCCGCGGCCGCAGCACATGAGGTCGCAGCCGTCCGTGTGCGGCGACGTGCGGTTGCACAGGCGTCCCTGGGTGCCCACGCTCCCCGTGGCCGCGTCCTCCTCGCAGTAGTTGGGCGACCTCTCGATGTAAACGAGGTCCGTCTCCATGGGCTTGCGGTAGCCCTGAGTCTGCTTCACTTTGAGGTGGGTGGGCTGGCGTAGCCGGCTGGCCCGCACGACCTCCACGTGCACGGCGTCGTTGTACTTCTCCTTGAGGATGTAGCCGATCTCGCGGAACTTCGGGAGCGTCGTCCAGCAGGTCTTGGTGGTGCAGGAGCCGGAAACACCGTGGCACTTGCACTCCAGCTTCATCCTTTCTTCCAAAACCTGCAGAGTGGTGAGGGAAGACAAGAACGCTGTCACTGGAGCAGACAAACACACATCATCGAGCGTTGCAACTGCTTTGTGCACGGATGAGGGCAGTTATCCAGAACTAAATATGGTGAAATTCAATTTAAGTTGGTTTTTAAGTGCCGAGTTAGAACAAATGTCATCTTGAGGCTAAACAGTCAACCAAATAATCAACCAACCAGCCAATTAAAGAAACTAACCAAACAACAAATGAACTGAGTAATTCAACAACAAGCTCTTGCTGTTCGTGGTTCAGTATTTGCAGATTCACCTGCTCGCATAAATGTGAATTTGCCTATTTGTGGATGTTTTTCTAAGACATTTAAAAGCTGAAACACCTTGTTGCATTGCTATTTGACAGGCTATTGGCTGCTGTTTGTCAAGCAGCCAATCTAGGACCGATGTTCATTTTTCTTGACAATTGGCTTCACCAAGTGAAGATGGTTTTCACTTGGTGTATTAATGCATCTTTAGAGTCGGCCTGATGTTTTCATGAATTTTAGCTACGATCTCTAAGCACCGAACACTGGAGAGCCATTGTAATAACCAGTCATCACAGTAGCCAACCAATAAATATCTAATTATACAACCAACCAATAAACCAACCACTTATAGAATTAAACACCCAATCAGTAAAATAACTATCCAATCAACAATCAATTAAACAAATAATTAAGCACGTAACTGACCAGTTAATCAAGTGATTAACCAACAAAGTAACCAATGACACGCTTTTGGTTACTGACTACCAAACATATTCGGATGTGTCAACTGATTTTGTTTTTCGCCTTGGAGAGAGGGAGTCGTTTACCGTAACGTTGTGTAACCTATGTGCCTCTAAAATGTCCTCAGGTGGAAAAACCCCAGCATTAAATTACATATACGTTTTGAGAGGGGGAAACTGAAACTGGAATATAAGGCTTCTGTAAAAAACCTAAAATATAAGGCTTAGGGCCAGTTCTGAACCAACACACAAAAACAAGAAGAAGCACTTTATGTCTTTGCTGATATTTCCAGTAAGAGATGATAGCGCCGATTACTTGCAGCCACAGGCACTTCGTCAGACGCTGTCAGTCTCGATGACTACTGATCTAGGCAAACAAATCCAAACATATCTTAATTCTCTCCTCGGCGTGTCGCAGCCTGTCCTGAAAGAAAGGTAAATTGTATGTACGAGTAATGTACCATCCTGTAATTTTCTCTATCTTCCCTAAACCACATCAGTCAAGTGTGGAAAATAAGCCATCAGTCATCCTGAAAGGGTTAAATCGAGATTGTTTCAGGAAACGTGTTGCAAATGCAAATCCAAACAAAGACCAGCTCAATTATAGGTTCACAGATTGAGGCGGAACCCGTAATGATAATATACATGTTAATAAATTAGCAAAGCACTCCATTATCAAAGAATTATTTCAATGTTTTTTTCGGATTTTAGGTTTAAATACTTTCCTCTTAAGGCCTGGTTTCTGTTTCTTTGTGGTCATCGGCCACATATGGCAGCGAAGAAGAAGAAGAAAACCTAGCCTCTCATGATATGGTGACTATTGTGTTCTGACACTTCAAAACTTAAAAACACTCACAATAAAAAATTGCACTTTGTTGAGGTTGAGCTGAATCATTCTTAAAAGGCAATGGAACCCAGAAACAAGGGAGTGGAGTTCAAATGGCTCCTATTAACACATCTATAATAGTCTGACATGAGGCCTTTAACCCAATTAGGAGCCCTCAACTCGCACTGAACCAAGCGTTTGACTTTTTTTTTTTGTATAGTACGTTGGTTGGTTGGTTGGTTGGTTGTGCAGCTTTTTCCTGGCGCCCAGCCTTTCCAGAGGCACAAGTCATCCTTTCTGTCCAACACTTCTACGAACGTTCGCGAGTGACGTTCAGTATCTTTGTCAGTCTTGTCTGTGCACCAGTGCGGTCACAGTTTCCCAGTTTAAAGACGTTTGATTGAAAAAACATGAGCTCCCCGAGCTACATAAAAGCCAGGGTCAGCTGTCAGATTTGCCGCGGATGTTGATTCAGAGCGAGGATTTCCAAAAATGCGCAGCGCAGAACCCACAAGGAATGCCTGGCATAGGGATCCTGACAGATGCATGGAAACATTTACTTAAAGTACGTCGATCAAAGCCTCCGATCTGTTCCTGATTAGTCCGGCACGGCCAAGAGTCCCGTCTCGAGATTGCATGTCAAACACCCCGCAGCCCTCCCAATTCTGCACGATTTAAGAAGTGTGGTGTTTCACTGGGTGTTCTTTTACATTTGGTTTGGTCACTGAATATAATCATGTAATTATAGTCTTCTGTTTTAATGATGGTCCATATTAGTGTTTGGAAAGAAAAAAAAATCTCATTGCTCCTCCTGTCTTGGGTTTTCTCTCATCAGTACCAGGATTTCTTTTTATTATTGGCAATAAATATACAAGTCGGGTTAGCCGAGAAGGGGGGAGTTGTCCAAACTGTTGTGGCATTTAATGCAAAAATTAAAAGATTCATAATTGTTTTGGTATTATGTTACTTTGCAGGAGCAATTAACTACAGTTCGGTGGAATAAAACACATCTTGAAACCGCAAACTACACAGTATGGGCTTCTGGAGCAGCGACCACGCTATGATTACAATTACATGATGATTAAAAGGTAGAATAAGTTCAGATATTGCACATTTACTTGTCATAACAGCGACATTTTCTGGGAAGATGAGCAAATTATGTTCTATAAGCTACGTCAATGTAGGAAGATAAAAGTTTGCATTATCGATGTTTATAGGCCTTAACTTAATGGGGCATATAAGTTTTATTAATTTTTTTTTTTGTGTTTTTTTTACATATTGTTAAAATGATCATTATGCCATGACAGTATAGTTTAAGACCAATAAATAAATGAATCGAGCTCCTCTGCCTTCTTCCTATGGATCTACTTTCCTCTGAAAAAAAAGGCACTGCTCCATCAGAAGCAACCAATCAGAGCCAGGAGGAGGGTCTTAGCGCTGCCAATCACAGTCGTGTACACCGCTCACATCCTCCCTCTTGCTCTCTGCTACGCTGCAGCTGGTTCACCACATCAGAGCCTGTCGTGAACACTAAGGCTGGTTAGCATGAACACTGTTTACGGTGGACAAACTGGTTTCCTCAAACATTAACTTGCTTCTCCAGTGAACAGCGAATACGCGGGGTTGACAGACAGCGCTCAGACACTCCTCCTGCCTCTGATTGGTTGTTTTTGACCAATCAGAGAGCATGTCCGCAGACGAGAATAGCAGCACTGGGAGGAAGCGGAGGATCTCGATTTTTGTTCACAGATTACCCATCTGACATTATACTGTAACGACATGGTGACGATTTGAACAAATAGGGGAAAACGACTTTTACATTAAAAAAAAAAAAAAAGTTACATGATGATGCTTAAAATATGATTCCAGAAAAAGTGAGTGGGGTTTTCTCTGAATTTCTGGGAGCGGAATATCACACTCTTCCTCACCACTTCCTCTGCAGCGTCAGTCAAACATACACATCTTCCTTCCATTCGACAAAAACAAAGTATTTCTCTTGCTAAGGTAATACTGGCTGCAGTATTACATGAGTAATGTAGGCCAACTAGTACTGCCTAATTATTAACCATTATGACACTACGTAGCTTTTCTATTAGCGCAATGCTAACACTGACATGCTATTTTACAGTTTTTTAGCCTTTCAAATAGCATAACTTGAACCAGAGATGATAGACTGTATTCTAGATGATTTCATCAGACTAAAGCTACAGCGTAGACCACATTTGATCGTCTCTAGTTCTGAATCCAAAATACTGAACAGGTTACTTCTGCCCTGAGGAAAAGAGTTTTAAACATCTTTGTTCTTTTTTCTTCATGAAAACACAAAACAATGGACATTGTTGGTGTTTTTCAGCATTAGACTGTCTTGTCCTCAGATCAAGACAGTCTCAGACTCAAAATTTGATTATTCCCTCACATCAACACTCCCCGTCCCCAGCAGTGAAGACAGTGATAACAGTATTGACAGGCAATCTCTGAGAGTTGGAGAATGAAACCAGTGTCTAAATTTAAACATGCTGCTGGGGTCCATTTATAAAAATCGTCCATTCCAGTTGCTTCCACCAAAAATTTAAGAAACTGCTGCGAAGCACTGGAGCTTCCAGGCTGCGTTTCTGAGGGAACCGGGGCGAGACCAGAAACAGCGCCAACCCTGTCAGCCCAGCATGCCAGCACCCTGGCACCCACCGGCGCTGACCCGGATCAGTCTGCTCCGCTAACACCGCCATTGTCAGCCTGCTTTCACACCCTGAATAGACGCAGTCAGATGGGAGTGACATGTTTTGGTTTTGTGCAGACAACTGCAATAATATCCACTTCCTGACTTTCACACTTCATAATTCCGTGAACAGAAATGGAAAGAAGGAAAGCCAATCCTCCGTCTGTCAGCCGCTGGGCGGACCGCGGCTCTCCTCGGACGGGGCAGAAACAAAGCCATCGGTTAGATCGCTCACTTTATTTTTGTCTTTGTTTACAACTTTCTGATTCAGAACAAGCAATCAGTTGATAATGATGCGTAAAAAAAATGTTCACTGCCCTTCTTTGTTCACGATACAACTACAAACTTCAATTTACTTGCAGCAGGGCTGGGGGTTTATCGCTTCATTTCTCATTTATTGCAATAAATTGTTTTGATAAGAGCTCTGATTAATGTGCAAAATCCCCTAATGCTGTCCAAATCATTGGGATTTAGCTTCATTATCAATGACTATCAAAACATTTGAAAATTGCAATGAAATCACCTCAACTGGAACATATGGCCCAGTCAAAGTCCAGATCTGCGTTACTACAATATACTTCCATATCACGGTGCTTGCCTCACTTTTTCATCTGACCATTAACTGAAAAGCTTACTAGTCATTTAATTTAAAGATCTTGTGATTGAAGACTCAGCCCTTTTCTATTTATTTTTTTAAGCTGCATTGTTCTTGAGGAGTGTCCCTGTCAAAATAAAAGCGGTCAAATTAAGACCTGAGGAGATGACGCACCGATCAGAAAGTCCTAATGCTGTTAGGAGCATTTCTACATTTTTTCTGAAGTACAAGAAAATAGTTCAAGCTCAGCTGTGCTTTTTTGCTAATTATTAAACCCAAAAGCGAATGCAAGAAAACATGAATTGTTGATTCTCGTTTTAATAAAAAAAAAAAGCAATTTTCTTTTGGAGCGTCATGAGGTTCTGGGAAAGCGTTCCCGTTACCTTTCTGCCTGCCTCATTGTTGTGCAAGTTCATCAGGCGGCGGGGCGTCTTTTTGATCTCCCGGGCGTCCACGAAGCGCCGCGAGAACTCGATGCCGTATTTGATGTCGGCCGAGCAGCCGCCCCACTTCCAGCCTTCCTCCTGGTTGTAGTAGCCCTGCTTCTCCCGGTCGCAGCCGCACTGGCTCAGGTTGCCCTGGCTGCAGGCGGCCGTGATGGCGTGGGCCACCCCCGCTGCCGTGATGGCATAGGTGAAAGCTGCTTCCCGACTGCCTGAGGGAAAGACAGTAGATTGTTTTTAGAAAAAAAAAAAAAAAGGATAAAAAATAAGAAAGGAGTCTTTTTTTTTTTTTTTTTTTTAAAGCAAATACTCTGGAGATCAACAAAAAGTGGAAAAAAGTATGCATAATTAGTCGTAAAGCCTTTTCTTGTAGGTAATTCTGAGTAGGACAGATTCTAAATTCGGGACATCGTCCTAATGGGTGGCCAGCTTCCCTCCTGTACCTTGGTACAAATACGGCTACATTCCTGACCGCAGCGTCCTCGGGCCCGGCCCGGAGACAGAATTCCAGAGTGGGGAGAGATTTTTTCGGTGCTGTCCAAAGTGCTGAATTCCTCCACAGGAGCACCTTGTTCTGCTGCCCACACTGCACACGGCCTGGGGGCTGCGGGTCCCCGCTGCCTCGCCTGACGCCTCGTTTACGGGGAGGGACCGCTCCGTCGCGTCCAACGGTGACAAGGTGTTCACGTGATAATAGAGGCGGCTGGATCTGCTGGGACCGGTTTTAATGGTGGTGGGAAAGTCGGGCTGATCCAGGTCTGTGTTTTGGCCCTGCTGCCGTCAGTTTAAGAAAAAATAAAATAAAATATTTCCAGTACAAAGGGAAAGTATGGAATTTGATTTAAGCAGGTGTCAGGTTCTGGATCGGAAAGGGAAGCAGTGTGTTAGAATAAACGGATGTTCAGAGCCATATATCCGTCCGTCCAGCTTCTCGTCTGTGGTGTCTGTAGGAACCTGACTTCTGTAGAAAGGTCTCAGTGTGTGGTTAAGTTTGAAACATTTAAAAATCCAACCAACATTTAAAAGTTCAGAATTGGAAGATGAAAATGTTTCTCTGTCATGAATCAGCTGCAATTTTTAAAGGGGCAGTGTTATTTATTTTCCAAGCACAAAGTGCCATTTTATAGCACAATCAATTTCTTCTCCTCCAGTTGATATAAAAATATACCAAATATGCCTTAAAAGAAGTTTGACTGTAAATTAACGCCTTGAAATTGGGCTTCTGTCTCTTTAAGAAGCTCCCGCTCTTTTCGGCACTCTGCCTTCAGCATGTCATGACACGGCTCCTCTATTAACCCGTTAACATTTTTACCGGCGTTACACCGAGAATTAGCCTGCATAATTAGCTCAGCAGATGTGCAGTTCCACCAGGTGTTTGCTAATTGCTGCCGGCTAGTCTTAAGGAGCTGAGCCGTAGGAGAGGGCTGCTGCGTGAGGCCAAAGCTTGGAGGCTGCATCTCCGAGATAGCGCTTCATGGTGAGATCAGGCGTTTTGTAGAGCTGAATGGTTGCCACGGGAGACTATAGGATTTCTCAAACGTGCATGAAAGAATCAAAGCAACAATCCAGGTATGTTTTTGATGAGGGGATGACATCATAGCATCATGTAAACTTGATTTTACATAAATACTGCCCATCTGGGGAAAAAAGAGTATAGTGGTGGTTTATTGTTTCAGCTCTGACTGGTGTAATCTGGTTGTCGTGACATTTTTTTGACAGGTCTGTGGCACTTGAGCACAGATGTAGCCACAGGGAATCATTAATCAATTATTGGAATAATCATGAACTAATTTAGTGAACAGCAGAATCTAAACTTTGGGATCTTGAAGCCATGTTTATCATAAGCAGAGACTAAAGGCAGGAAGTAGTTGGAGACAAAGTGTGTAGTAACTGATCACTATCTAATATTACCACTCGTTAATAATCCCGTTGAAAGATGTTTGTGTTTAGCGGCACAAAGCGATGGCTTTCAACGCTTCACTTAGAGGGTCAAATGATGCAAATGTATCACCCCATCTAGGAAAAAGGTATCCATGGAAACACATAAATTACATTCTTCTTTTCCTGCAGCTGCAGAAAATTTATGAACTTTAAAAAGAAAAATCTAACTGTAAGAGAGAAATGAAAAAAAAAAAAAAAGGCTGCATCTTTTTTTCCCCCCACATTTAAAAATCTCTAAAAATATTAAGTTGGAGGAAGTTACTAAACATCACTGCAGTCTGATTTAAACCAAGGTTGAACGTTAACTTCCTTTTGGTGATTATTTTGCCTTTTGTACCATGTTTTATGAGACTCTTAAATAAAAAAACTAATTTATTTTTATGTACTGCTAATTATAGTGCATTTATGATGCCGTTTGCAGCTGTTTTACAGCTGATTTCCTCCACAGATGGGCTTTTTGCACCTCTCATTCAGGACTCGGGGGTAATTTTTTTTTTTTTTTTCTCAACTCTCCAACATGTTTTCACCCAAAGCTGCTGTTAATTTCCCATCCTGGGACTGGCACTCTGCAGCTAATACCGTGGCCACAGGTTTTGCCCAGAGGCGACTGACTCACCACCGCTTGCTTTTTTTGGTTAGCAAACTAGAGCTGTGCCCCACCAGCTTGTGGTAATGTTCTGCTGTCCCTACCCCACACACACACACACACACACACACACACACCACACACACACACCCCCACACACACACACACACACACACACACACACATATGTACATGCATGCACCGCAAAGTGACTGGCCTCCACCCTGACACACATCCACTGTTTAAAATTCATTTTGTACATAGATGCACAAACAGCGTGACACTGTAATGTTTAAAACAGGACAAAGGTAGTTTCCAGAGAAAGGGTGGTTCCCCCGGCACATTTCCGGGCCCGTCGGGCTCCGCCGTTCACGGGGGGAGACGCATGATGATGAGGCTGCTGAGGTTTTTACCCCCCTCATAACTCCCTCTCCTCCCGACGGGTCTGGGGTCGGAAAACCTTTCCGGTCAAAGAAAGTCCATAACTTCACAAGTAGAACTTGCTGGCTTTGACTTGTCAGATGAGTCAAGCATTAGACTATCCGCATTAATTACTCTGCACTTTACTCCCGTAAAGACTTTAGGAATTAGGAGCCGATGCCCGGATTGGCCGGAACTGCGCTAAACGCACCCATTAGGGCATCGAAAATCCCTAAAGAGCCTTAGCCCCAAACGTTCTGACAGTTCTCCAGCAGGAACCACCCTGGGATAGCCTCGCTGGCTGCCAGTGGAAAGTTGGCCTGACTGGAGAAACCTCAGTGAATTTGGAAACATCCAGGAGAGAAGAATGGGGGCTATATTAAACCAGATGTCTAATGGAGTTTAGTGGCAAGTGTCTGCTCTGGTAGCCAAGAAGGGAGGCGAAGTAGATCAGCATTACTTTTCCCCAAAATGTGGTGTAGGAGGTTATAAACAACCAAAACATATCCTGTTATATTCCACCATGTCAGTAGCAAAAAAAAAACAAAAAACAAAATGAACTGAAGGATACTGAGTCAGTCTGCTTTTGGCCTACACATTAAACACCCACATCACTTTGGAAACCGGCCCCTGCTGAGATGCCCGACATGTTTTTGTTTTTTGATTTTTTTCACCGTCTGTTGGAACCAAGACACACACACACACAAAGAAATATATTTATAAATAAGGATGTAGCGGCTGGCCGCTGAAACGGCGATCTGTGTTTAGAGACGGAGGGAAGCATTGAATATGACACAGCACAGGAGATTTACAACCAGCAATACTGCGCATGCAGCGCTGGTGTAGCATAAACTGGATGATGTTAACACAGCCGCTGACCTCAACAGGCCTCGGTTTGTCCGCTGATCACAGACCGAGGCTGGGCCGTGCTGCTGACAGGAGAGGAAAAGGAAAAAAGATATACTGGTGGGATTTGGACAAAGGTTTGGCTGTGGAGAGGCAAACAAAACACACAGCGGTTTTTTTCGTGTCCGTACGCGACTACGCGGAGAGGCCGTGCCGGCCGAAGGTTTTCCCACATTCTGTCGCGTCACGAGCACAAACGTTGACGTTGACGTCGCGCTGGGACGTTGCATGATTATTAAAAGAATTCTTAGGTTTATGGATGTTTGCAAACAAAAATCTAAAACCCTCAAAAACGGTTGACATCCATTCTTATCCATCTGATCCATCAACTCTGACCAGCTCTCCTCACACTGCTGAAGAGAAGCAAGGCGAAAACATGATGCAGCCACCACCATGCTTCAAGCTGGGGACTATATAGTTGTTAGTTTTGTAGTTGCTATGTGCGTTCTCCTTGAACTTCTGATTAAGAAAATCAACAGGTAGTGTCATTAAAAAAAACTGAAACAAAATAGTTCTTTCATTTTTCCACTGATACTTATCACCACTGTTCGGAAGGCCTCTTTGCCATCACCCTAATCTTTAGCTTTCAGACTCTTGCTAAGAAACATAAACCTTTGCATCACCTCCACTCAGAATAAACCTACTTATAAACATACTGCATTAAAATTAATTGTTTTCAATCTATTCCCGTTAATTCAGACCATAAAATACATCCAACCTTTTTGGTGTAATAAGCTTACATGAAAAGCTGTGATCACTTTTGCACACTAATATTGTGATATATATCATCAACACCAGTTCTTTATTATTATTTTTAAATGTCACTTGCACCTGTAGATCCTTATTAGTGGATCTGCTGATCCGAATGAAATACAGCCAGACCCAATCAGTGTGGAAAAGCTGTTACCGAATGCATAATTCTCTATTTTAATGAACTTATTTTCTATATTGTGTGTCACGGTGTGCAGTGTGTGCTTAGAAGGAGGAACAGTTCCTGTTTCTTAGAAGTGTAAAGTGTAAAGTGTATTTCTTTCCAGTAAACTCCTTTTGCCTCAATACCACTAAGTAAGATCGAGCGCCACCAACCACCTTCAGAAGTTGCTCACGGAGTAAAACGAGTTCACCTGTGAGTAATTTGTTCTGAGAACAGGTAGAGCTGTTCTGCGGAGGCCTCTGGGGTTTGTTAAGGAGCAATAGAGCAAACAGAACAAGATGCACAAGGTCGCAGAGAAAGACGCTGAAGGGTTTAAAGGAGGGACAGATTATAAAACAATATTTTAAAAAATGTGGCGCTCAGCCTGCCGCAATAAATCAATTAATAGAGTGATTAATTAAAACAAGGTTGATTATTTCCGTTTGCATGACTGTTTTTCTCGTGTGTCTATCAAAGACCGGTGCTTTGGTCTGAACTAGCTCCTTTTATTTGAAGGACAGTTTCATGTTTGTGACCTGTCATATGGTTACCTCAAACAAACGTAAAGGGAAAAAGGTCTTATTGTCACTTTTATAGTACCACAAAATATCGTGATAAAACTTTAAATCCGTGTTGCACAGCCCTGTAGTGGCGGTATCCTTAGCAACGGTTCAAAGGTTTCGGGATGAGACGGTTCATCATGGCTCCTGCAGATGGTCGTTGCATCCAATAAACCTGACTTAAATAAATGACTGCTGATGGGGGAACCAAGCCATTTGACTGAGGCGTGTAGGCGCAGGAGAAGGTCAGCCCTGGAGAAAAGCAGCTCTGGAGACCAGAGATGGTCAAACACATGCATGCGTTAGACTGGCCTAGTCAAACTCCAGTCCTAAATCCAAACCGGAATCTGTCATCTTTGCAGGCACACTGATTAATTTGCAAAACTGTAAATTTCAGATCATCTTTACTGTCATTCAACTCAACACCAGAGATGCACTGCAGAGCAAAGTTATGATGCGTGATGGGTCACAAACACAAATCAGCTGGACAAACTACGAAAGAATATAAAAAGAAACATTAAAGCATATCATAAAATAAGAACCAGATCAAAAAATGGCACAGTATGAATAAAACACACTACTAGAATGCCTCTAAATGTTACTGGATGTAAATATTATAATTTCCTTACAATTCACAGGTAGGCGATGCTTTGTGTTGGGTTAAAACCCCCCAAAATATACAGAAGATTCTGCTTGCAAAGCGACCAAACGTGTAAAAGTCAGACGGGTGGGAATACTTTAACAAGACATCGTTCTGCACCGGAGAAGAACATCCAAATATATATCGGTAAAAAAGGAAAAGCCTGAATGGAAGAGGAATACAGCTGAAAGCCTTGCAACAGAGAAACACACACACACACACGCACACACATGCGCGGAAAAACAGAGTCTCGCAGTGCAGCTGAATGGCCTTTCCGCACAAGCCGGGCCTGTTTGTGGCGGGGCAGTGAAGGGGAAAGCTTTGTGAAGTCCACTCTTCCCAGACGTGCACTCACACCCCGAGGACACAGGAGGCCCGGGTTGCGTAAGACTAAGACCTCTCAGCCAGACAGCGACGCAGCTGAGCCTCACGTCCGTTAGGAACAAGAAGATCCTGTCGCAGACAAACGACACCACAAAGGGGAACAAAGGGGAAAGTGTCACCTGCTGGTGGTCAAGAGTCTTTACACTGATCACGTCTGAAAGGAAGCAGCCGTGTGTCCCAAATGAAAATTTGTTTCTTTGCTTTTTGACTCGCGTGTTTCCGATCATCAGAGATGTTTTGGTATTGTGACCCGACCTAAATAAATCTGACGTGCGTCAGAAACTCCACTTCTGAAGTTCAGGTTCAACGTTTGTCATATGCATGGTAGAGACACGCTTCCTTGGATAACAAAAAGCTGAAGAATGCCACTTAAAAGGTAATAAAAAAAATCTCAAAATGTAAAATAACCTCACAGATATATACATTTTCTACAATAAATTATGTCAATAAAGTAATGTAATAAGCCAAAGCAACAAAATAAGAGGGTTTTTTGAAGATCCTAGTCAAAGTCAAAGACATCTGCTGAAGATGATATGACCGATTAACGTATCACGATGCAAACGTTTCATACCAGTCGATATTGATAATTATTGATTATCTGTTTTACCTGCCAAACACTGGGTGACCTTTCCTGTTTTATCAGAAGCTTCATCTATTTTTAAGCAGTTGAGGCTTAAACTTAAACTAGTGCTCAACAAGGCTGTTGCTAGATAACCAAAGAATGAGTGAGTCAGTTGATGCTAGCTGCAGCTAGCGTAGCTGACAGCCAGCTAACTCCTCACAGTTCTCCCCCCAGAATGCTGTGCGGTTCTGGGTCTGAGATCGATAAAATGATTGAATCTTGTATCAGACAGCAGTTGTTGCCACCAAAGATGCTGGAATGCAGTTTTCCAGCTTGAGTCACCGTGAGCCACATTGGCTAAAAAGTGAATATGTTGAAAAGTGATCACTTCATATTTGTCTGACATTAGAATTAGTTCAACAATCTGTTGTTTTTAAGTGCGACAAGAAAGTATAGACAGAAGATTGTAAGAGGGAGGGGTCAGCACTTTCGGCATCTTCTTTTCATCCGGTCCGAATCGACTCGGCCGTCTCCACCCCCAAAACAAAACGGTACACAGAAAACTCCAGCAAAGCAGCTGAGTAAATATGAATATGATAATGAGCAGAAGCCCCAGTCGACTCCATCAAAGGAAAAGAGGAGCGAGCGCATAACGTTGTGACACCGAAAGCACCGAAAATAGGCCGCGACCAAAGCCAAGCCAATCCTGGAAGTGTGTCTCCGGGGCCCCGAGAAAGGGAAGGAAAGCTGGAGGAAAACCCCGAGCTTTGTATACCAATCACTGAACTGACTGCGGCCCTCTCCACTACTGTTTTCCGTTCCGCTTTATGTACCGTTGCTATGAACATATGCTCCTAGCAAATTATAGACACAGTTGTGGTCTGTGAGGTTTTTCAGCTCGAGGAATTAGCACAGCCATGTTCCTGTACAATAAAATAATATTGTTTTACCAGAACCGGGCTCCACATTCCCCTCAGAACTCGCAACGCCAAGACGAGGAAGTGGCACGCTCACTGATGGGTCCCCACCACCCCGATCCCCCCCGGTTTGATTCATATAATGAAGAGGGCTTTAAGCAGTAAAGCTAACCCAATTATGAGAGTATTCAGCATTGGCGGTAGAGTATTAAAACGCTGAGAGTTTAAGTAAGCTGTCTCCCAGGCATAGAAAATTGTGCTGGCAGAAAACATTTTTCAAAAGCATCCTTTTTCTTCTCTGAGCTCCCCGAGGTGGATATAAATCCTTCTGACTGAACGCTCAGACTTGCTAAAACAAGCACAAATCCTTCTCCCCTCGCTCCCTCCCTGCTTTCATCCTAATAATGACACCGAATCAGGACCTCACCTGCTCGGATCTGAAAGAATCAGGGGCCATGCGGGGGCAATTATCAGGTTCAAGTGAGGTGACTGTTGAGGATTTTCCTCCGTTTTGATCCCGTTTGACTTCACTTCGTCTTTGTCAAAAAAACAAAACAAAACAAAACAAAAAAAACAGATTTACTGAGATATACAGCTGAAGACGCGTTTATCATTATCACTATAATCAGCCAGCCAAATACCCCCGCTGATTACACGTTTCCTTTCTCATTACAAAACGGGTCTCCAGAGCTGAAATTTCCATCTGCTCGACCAAAATATATTTTCTCACGCTCCTGCTGCAAACGGCTGTGTGTTTTATAGGGTCTTTATGTGATAGTGTCATGTGTAAAGCTTGTTGAGGGCGCCGTTGGCAACGCGACAGCGTAGGGTAGGACGATGGAGAGCAGAGAATTGGATTCAACAATGGAAAAAAGAAAAAAGACTTTAGGACAAGGGAGCAGAAGAAGGCAGCAGTAAACCAAAGAAACCAGAGAGGCTGGTGGAGGTGTGGTTGTGGCGTCCAAGCCAGGTGAATGAAGTCAATCAGAAATTAATGGCGGCTCGAGTGGAGTTCAGGAAATGACAATACAGAAACGTGGAATAGCCGCAAACGCAACCAAAACTCTGGGAAAACAGAACCAAATAGGGAAAATACAAACCCAACGTACGAAGCTAAGGTGAAATCCATAGGTATACGACAGGAAGTAGCACATAGTTATGACGTAGAACAAAAATAAGACATTGGTTTAGGGGCAAAAATCTGAAAAGTGTGACAATCATTTGTATTCAGCTTCCTTTGCCTCTGCAGCTTTAGAACCGTCTTTTGCCGTGTTGGCTTCTCAGATGCTTTAGGCGTCTGAGTCAAGTCCTCAAGAGCTTCTGCCCGTTACCTTTATAATGCATCTGTTCCAGCACAGATTAATAAAATGGCTGAATTTCCTCGTCAATGTGTCATTCAGCTCTGTAGGTGGACTTTAATCCCAGTGGTGTTTCAGGAAGCAATGTATCAAAAAGTTGGTGGACTTTGGCACGTCTGGTTTACGCTAATCGTTGCAGTTCTTGCTGCATGTCTCTCTCACAAAACTTCCTTGTCACTTTGTCTCCACGAGCACAATTCAGCTACAACAACAGCTAGCTTTTTCATCTAGGCTAAAACATTCAGTTTTTATCTCATCTATTCAGAGCACCTTCTTCAGCAAGACCTCTTAATGGCTTTTGCTAAAGAAAATAGGCTTTCATGGATGACGTTCTTCTTGTTTCTCTTCCATAAAGACCCAATTTGTATAGTGCATAATGACTTGTCTTGCTTACAGATTCTACCACTAAGCATAGATCTCTGCAGCTCCTCCAGAGTTACCGAAAGTGTCTTGGCCTTATGGCTCTACAGGACAGTTTAAAGTCTTTCTCTTGTTCTGCAAACACCAGACTTGAATAAGTGGGTGATTAACAGGCTTGATGGGAAGATTGAATAATGTTCAATGCCAAATTTTGAAAGCAACATATAATCTTCCTTCTACTTCAAAATTATGCTCTACTTTCGGTTGGCGTATCACGTAAAATCCAAATAAAATACATTGAAGTTTGTGGTTGTAGTTAGAAGACGAGGAACGTTTCTCAATTCTTCAACCTATCACCAATCAATCAACTATCTCTGATAAGAGACTCTCTCCATCCTGCAAGTGCCTCCTTTCCCCAGACCGGCTAACTCTTCCCCACTTGGCTAAAGAGGCTAGCAGTGATGTGATTGTTGGCACATGCGAGTGTCCAGCATGCAGAGAACACACCGATCGGCCTGGGATTGTGCGAGACAAAGCGCGCTGCGAGATTACGGTTGATCCTCTCGCATCCTGTTTCCTCCCGGGTCTGTCTGTGTCACCGGTGGAGTCAGACGGACACAGATTCCACCGATAACACAGCGCCCACCGCGGGGCCGGATAGGGCCGGGGCCAAAACGATGCATGCACCGACAGGAGAGAGATCCCCGGCCAAACCCCCGGAGGACCGGCGTCCACAACGAGCACCAGGGGAGGTTTGAGAGAACTTAATGGGCTCTCTGCTCCAGACACACCCACACTAATCAGGAAGGAGACAGAACTGATAAATGAGCAAGAGCAAGGGGCCACAGCCCAAACACAACAACGACATTTCAGTGCGTAACGATGGCGCTTGGCAAAATGCAACGTTACTGGTTTTCACAATTGGTGACGGTGTGGTGTCTTTGCACTGCACATTTAGCAACAAGGCTGTTCAAAATGCACCAAAGAAATACAAATAAACCTGATTGATTGGTCGATCCTGGAGGAGGAAAAGGTGAAGTGGTAGGGCTGAGCAACATGAATTTAAAGTTTTATGGTGATATTTTGTGGTAATATTGTGACTAGTAAGAACCACCTTTTTAATCAACAATCTGGCTGTGACTGCAGGACACAGAAATCATGACCCCAAAAACACAAATACTGCTCTTGGAAAAATATTCTGATATGCTTCTTTAGGAAACCAGTCACATAAAGACATGTAATTTGTACCAACTAAACTGCCAACTAAATTTAGTCATATATTTTTGTTTATAATTATCCCCCACAGTACGGACAGTTTTGGGTTATTTAAAAGTCATTTGTTGGAATTTATTTTGACAAATTAAAACTCTTATCATGATGAGAAATTTATCATGATAAACGATCCGATAAATTGCCACCCCTAGCAAGCGCTGACCTTTGCTAAACCATGATTACTATTACTGTATCTACGGTGGGGGAACCCTAAATTGACACACACACACACACACACGAATCCATACCATCACACTGTTTTCTCTGGACTCGCATGGAGGAGGGCAGGGAGGATTACCGCTACCCACATGATGATGAGCTAAAAAATAGGCCTTTTATCCACCACCGTTCCACCATAACACAATGCACGCGTCATTTCCACGCTGTTATCCGCTTGGTGTCAAGCGCTTGGCAAGGCATGGGAGTGAATCTGCACTTTCAGCTGGTAGCTCAGCTGTAAACAAACGGGTCAGAGCGCATGCGAACGATCCAGCAAGTGACAGTTTTTCTTGTTTGTCAACCCAACGGGGGGAATAACAGAATCGGGTGAATTGTTACGTATTTCGACTGATAAGCGCAACTCGCCTGCAGAGTGAAAGAAATCCCAGAAACGGAGGGAGGGAAAGAGGGAAACGCCCAACAGTGGGAAGATTGATGGGATTTTAGGGAGTCAAGTCAGAGTATCCACTTGTGCGTTCTTGAAACCCCCTCCAGTTGTGAAGAATGGGTCCTGGACTGTCATTATTAAGCTAACTCCTGCACATAACACTCACTGTCAACTGATTAGGCTCGTATGTCAAACACTGTATCTGTATCGTTTGTTAAACAGAGACTCGACCGTGGAGCTTCCCTCTCAAACAAGGTGAGACGCAACTGCTCTTCTAGATTCATTTCATTTCTCAATCAATTCATCATTTGAATAATAACAGGTTTGATTGTGGCTCCAGTTACACCGACCGACCAGCAGCGAGAGTTTATCCTTTTGATAATTTTCCACTTGCATGTTTTCTTGCATTTCTTAAACACAGCTGATTTATAAGGAGAAAACGGTCGGGCTCTGGGTAAATATTTCAGCTTGGGAGTTTTGTCTAAACGAGGGAACAAAGCACGCACGGAACCACACGGCCATTGGAGTGGGTTTTCTCGGCCGCTCATTATTAGCCTCTCGGCTGGACCGAGCTGTTGTGCTTTCTGCATTCTGCCGGGATACGGTTTCACCACAATGGACCGTGTGTCGATTCCGAGAAGTGGAAGGAGCTCGGCCAGCGCATTTATTATCTGCGAGGCTTTTTTGTCGTCCTCAGACCGAGGCCGTGTACCGCGGCGCATACGGGCTTCCTACACATTGTTCAAGTCAAACGTCTTTACCCCTCCAGGGTCACTTTTCCAAAGTTCTCAGGACAAACGTTCGCAATGGATGGATGGATGCAAGTTTTAGGCAATGAGATGGGGATTAAATTCTGCAAATACAAATATTTTCTTTGTCCCATCTATTCTTGACTTGGAAAGTCGGTAAATAAGAGGGTAAATAAAACCTGTTTACAGTTGCTTTTGGCCCATAATCACTAGAACATTGACAAATATGTATTGATCATTTTAATGATGGCACTCGACAAAATGTAACGTTTGCTTCCTCACATTTTCGACTCCATCATGGGTTTTTTTGTTCTTATGATGTAAAGCCCTTTGAGTCACCTTGTTGTTGAAATATGCCACACAAATAAACTTTATTGATTGATTGATTAAAATGTAAATGAACTATTGATTATCAGACATAATTTAGAGCAAATCTGTCCACTTTTTTTCTCTTGTCTTTAACCAATTCTCAACAGGCCAGAGGTGAACAGAGCTTCCACATGCATTTCTGCAGCCAACACCATAATCATGCATGCACACGCTCACTCTTAAGGTCACTTTATTCATCCATTCGCCCGTAAGCCTCATCCCCACTCATTATAGGGGATCCCAAAGCATTCCTGGGTTGTCTCCTCCCATCGGGACGCGCTGCCAAAGGGAGAACGTTAAAGTCCAGCCACCTAAGAAGGTTGTATGAAGGTTTCAAGCAACTGGAAAACTAAGAGGTTGTTTCTGCATCGCCATAAGCCTGACAACACACTAAAGTACTCAAACTCCTCTGCAGAGATGGGAAGAGCGTCTAAAAAATGGTAATCAAGTCAGAGTAAAAAGAAATGACTCAAGTGAGAGTAAAACAGTATTTGCTCAAGCAATGAATAAGTTATCAAAAACATCGATCATTTCATCATTTCAGAATGACATGTGGAGATGTTGATATTTTACCAACCGAAATGAAAGTAATTCATAAGAATAACATAATTACAAAATGACAAAAACATTTTTTACACATTGATTTCTTTCAATGTAAAACTTATTTAACAAAAACAGCAGCTGCGTGTCGGAATATGGTGAATATTTAGCTGAAACAAGCTGGTTTTTCATTCAGTGAAGCTCCTCACACTGGGCAGAGTATCAGTTTACTCAAGAAAAAGTACCAGTACATCATAGTAAAGTTACTGAAGTAAAAGTAAAAAGTAAAGCACAGTAAAATACTCCTGACACCAACTCTTCTCCTGGAGCGAGAACGCCACCTCTTTCCGTCTAGAGAGAAGCTGCGTCTTGGTTGAGTTAGTACTTCCAGAAACTTAACATGCCTGTTCTCAGACATCAGGAGGAATCTTCAATACCTGGAATGTAAATTTGGCATCGCAGAGCCAGAAACACCCTCACACCTCTCTTAACCCCGTCGCCTGCTCAAGCATTCCCTTCCTGAAATTTGGAAACAAAAGCCAATCCTGATTTATGTCTGGCACTATCTGCCCAGGTTGACCTTCCCCCACCCTTTCCTTTGAGAGGCGGCTCTGCCTTGAGGAGCCTGTACTCTCCGGCTTCCCACCAAGTACGTGCCTGTCTGGGAGTTCTTTCCACACAAGTGGTTTTCAATGAGCCTGCTGACTTCAGCATCCTTCATCTGACTAGGTGCCGCTTCGGCCCCCGGAGCCCTGCGGTGCTGGCAGGTGAATTTGCCTCTGTTGTCACCAAGGCTCTGAACTCCTGACGGGGGGGGAGGAAACATTAACAAGAGCAAGAAGACGGCGCTAATAAACGGGATGATGGAAATGTTCAAATCTCTGTCCTAACTGTCCTCTTTTTTTTAAATACCTTTAATGAACATCATTTGTACTTCAGTGCTGACTTTGAGGCCGAAGCAAAGCGCTTAATGGACTAAGAAGGAGAGGGTGTTGTCGTTTAGCAGCGAGTGGAAAGTTATGTAGCGCTACGGTTTGCTAACATGTTATTCAGCTGTGAAATATCAAAAACAGGAAAATAAATGCATCTTTGAGTGCACAGAGGAGAGTTTCTTGTTTACCTGTCTGTGCGTGTGGAGGATGGGAAAAACTTTTGTTTTTCTGGGGAGGTTTTTTTTTTAACAGTCTTTCAACTTTTACTTGTGTGGTATTTGTTTGGAAGAGTAGTTCCAATAAAAAAACACATTAATAGTTTATTTTATATTAATATATAAGCATTTTTTTTTTACATGTAACTCCTTCCGAATCTTTTTCATCAAGCACAATAGGACAAAATGAGCTTTATATTTTCTTTATGCATCACTTCCTAAACTTTAGTAATGCCGTCTGTGAATCTGGATAAGGATCATTAATCCGCCTGGTATCGCATTTCACTGGAGCCCTCACCGGTGACTGTACGGTGAAAGATTTCGGGATTACGGCCTTTTGAAGTTTATACGGACAGGCGTTAATCCCACGTGTTCGTTCAGAGACTCCAAGGGGCCACTCCGGAAGACGCCTGGACATACCAAAAGAAAAACCTCTTCAGAAAAGTCACTTTTTCTGTTGTTATTAGTAAATTTAAGCTAGAATCAGTTCACATTTCTATCCAGGAGTCTTCAAATCCAGTCCTGCCACTTTTAGATGTCTTTGCTTCAACACGCCTGAGTCAAATAAGGAGGTCATTAGCATAAGTTAGTAACTGAGCATGTTTTTTTGTTTATTTTTTTTTCCAGTGTTTTTGTTCAAGAAACAATAAAAACAAATGAATGTTTATCACTATAAAACTGAAATGAAGCAAACATACTGTTGTTGTTTGCCCTGTTTGTGTTGGTTGACGCTCCATGCAGTGTTTTCATGCAGTGAAAGCAAAAGGTTTTATTATTTCATACCTCCTTCTAGTGAAACGTAATTTCTTTTTATTTATTTCTGAGAGGAATCACAGTAATATAAATAACGACTGTAAAACACGGGGTTGTAATCCTGACATCTCCTCTGTGTTTGTCTCGTCTTTCCCAAACTACAAGAGTCGACACTGAAGTCGGTTTTAGCTAAATCCATCAAGTTTTTGGGGTTTTTTTTTTTCCATTGTTACACCTTAACGTAGAGACTCTACATAAATTACAAAGTGTAACTGCTGTGTTGGTTATAACATCTTCACTTTTTAATTTCATGATTTTAACTCCTCCCTATTTGAAACCTTTGTTTTTTGAACAAAAACATAAAAGTTAATGTGTAGGATGACGTGGGTTTTTTTCAGCTGTGTCAAAATTAGTGTATTTCGCAAAACTGCAGTGGAAAAAACTGTTTTCACATCATACGAGTCGCGTTATCAACAACAGGATGTTGCTACTGGCGGAAAAGACAAAGAAGACAACAGGAGGAGGTCCGAGGACGACGACGCGGTGCGTTTTTTACAACTTATTACGTGAACAAACTCAATCACGTGATTTTAACAAAAGCTAAATTGTGCTTTGTCGACATTAGCAAAATGTAGACAGAGTTCTGCGGAGATCTGTAATGGAAACGCAGCTGCTGAGGCAGGAAGGAAGGAGGCCCGCCAAGAGTCATAAAGTATGAAAATGACCTGATGCCTACAGGGAAAGCACGGCTCCATTTGTCGGCTGCAGGTAAGACATTAACAACTTAACTTTTTCACAGAAACTCACTTTCAAAACGGTAAACTTTCACTTCAAGGTCTTTACGTGTTCATTTTTTTAATCGTTCCATTCGTGTCCGAGTGCTTCACCTGCTCTTGCGCAACGAGCCAGAGGCGGGATGATTTAACTTTTGACATATTTCACTGCCAGCACAACAAGAAACCTCTTTCAGATTAAAAAGGAGAAGAAGAAGAAGAAGAAGAAAGAGTCAGGATGGTGACAAACTGGCTGGAAAGTCAAACAGGGAGTAACTGGAGCAGGCCATTTTGTGACAAGGGGTCCAGTGTTGGCCTTTGATGCTGAGTGTAGCCGTTGAAAGGTGTCCACTTTCAAGCTCTAATCGCCGACTTCAAGTGCGCTGAAAAGAGCCGTAAGGTGTTCAGAGGCAGGTCTTTTAAGTGAAGGCCATCTCTATTACAGGTGGTTAGCCGGAGGAATGTACCGCGGCACACAGGACGAGGCTTTCCCAGCCAGAATAAGGCGGCAGAGAGAAAAAAAATAAATTAAAAAAATCGCAAACACATCTAACATTTTGATAATGTCACTTAGAGCCAAACAATGTTATATCCACGATGGGATTGTTCTGCAGATTCAAATGAAGCTTTTGCAAAAAGATCCCCACCAACAAATAGAGAGAGGACCATTAAAAAATAAAAAAAAAAGATTCAGCAAGCGTGATTCACTTAAGGCTTTCTGTTCACCCGGACTGGCTGATGGATTTGGCTATAATTCTGTTATTAGTTCGTCAGAGACTGCAAATCGCTCAATAACACCGATCTCTTTTAGCGGCAGGATAATTCAATCCACATTTCCGCAAAGCTGCCGCGCCGGCAGCGCCGTGGCGGGGCGAGGAAACGAACGTGAGTTGTTGCACAGGAAAAAGAGATCCTCTTAGACTCCCTGTTTTCAATCCAATAAAACTTCACAGTGTTGATTTTCCAGTTTGTCAGCCGGAAAAAAAATATTAGGGACTGAGACAGAACAGAGGCATCGATTAGATGTTTTGCTTAGGTTTGTCTACTGTAAAGTTGTGATTAAAACATTAAAACGAATAACCCCAATCATCAACTTTATGCCGAACATGAAGGTAGTTAATAAATCTGAAGTGGAAGGGAGAGTATACATGGCAATTCAATTCACTTTTCCAAATGAATAAACATTCATTTGGAATGTATTTGTATTAATCTCATTAACTTTGATATACCATATCAAAAGACAACGGTGCAACCAATTGTCTTTAGCAGACAAGTCAGGAAGAAAAATTTACAGCGTTTTATATCAGAGTACTATTTCATGCTTTGGAGGGTGACACACATAGAAAACTAAAAAGACGTGGCCATTCACCTACGCAGACAGGTGGAACAACTTGTCGACATGGCAACTACTCGTAGTCCACAAACGAGTCAAAGTGACGAGAAGAAAGCCGCTGTTAAACTAAAGCCTACAGTGGTTCCACGCAGCGTTTGCAACAACGCCTGGAGCAGAAACGGCAAAACATTTGGAAAGATCAGCTCTGGTCAGATGACCAGACGTGAATTTGATGGAAACATTGATGAAGCTTAAAGCAGGACAGTCCTGGATGAATAAACATGGCCAGAGCTACAACTCCAAAATGAGTCCTCATGGATTAAGGTCTTGCATGTTTTTCATGTTTCATTGGTTAACCTCACCTGAATTAAACACATATTTACTAGAAGCTCTTGGAAAACTCAATGACAACCATTTGAGTCTGCTGTGTTGGAGCAGCGATCCATTTAAAACACGGCGGGATCTTAATGACTAATGTTGGACGCTCCTGGTTTCAATAAGGAAAATGGTAGCGTGTTATTATGGCCTAGTCAAAGTTGAGACCAAAATCAAATTGAGAAACTGAATCGAAATATGATGTTCACAGAAGCTCTGCCTTCGATCTGGCTGAGCTAAATGATGTTCAAAATAATAAAACATCCATTGGTTATCAAACGCACAACCTGCGGAGACAACAAACGAATCTGCAAATTATTGACTGAGAGGGCTGAACACAAGCCTCACATTTCAGACTTTTAAACAACACAAAAACCATTTCTCCCTTTTCTTCCGCTCAACAATTTGTGTTGGAAGATCCAATAAAATCCCAATGAAACACACAAAGGGCTTTGGTTATAATATGACAAAATGTGGGAAAGTTTGAGGGTAATAAATGCTTTCAGAAGGCACTGAAATTAATCTCTTCCTAATCAAAATACCTCGTATTCGCCAAATAACCCAGTTATTAATGCGTGCCTCCCTGTAACGCTGTGGAGCGGCTCCAGAACTGCCTCCAAGAGCGGGAGGCGCACTGAGAGAATGCAAAACAGTTGTGGTCCGCTGGTCTCTCTCTTTCTCTCTTTCTCCACAAAAAAAGAGAGAAAAATTCATCTTGAGAGTCCAGAACTGAGCCTGGATCTCCGAAAACGGGAGCAGCTTTTCGCTCCTGAGCTTCACTTGTGATGACGATGTTCCCAACATCTGCAGATGCGCGCAGACACAACAGGAAGACTTTAACGAAAGACTGTGTGCCATAACTTCGCACGCCAAAGGGTCTGTGATATGTACAAACGCGGCTACAGAAATCTGAGTACATCTTCAGCCGTGCCACCAAAGATTAATATATCAAAACAACCAAGAATGCAGTCTACGCCGCTCGAAAAATACGGGGCGCTTGCACAAAATGTTCATCTAATTTCTACTGATTGCATCCGCGTTACGCTGCAGCTCTGCAGCTGCTGCGGCTTACGCAGTTTCCTATGATGACACACGAGAGCATTCGCCGACCTTTTTCCACAACCGCAAACTTCCATGTATTTTAATGGGATTTTTAGACCAACACAAACTTAGCGCATCGCTGTGAAGTGGAAGAAGAAAAAAAAAAAAAAAACATGCTCTTCAAAATTGTTTCCAAATGATAATCCCTAGAAAACATTAAAAAATACTAAAGTTTTCATACCTCAAACTTATTTGCCATCAATGTCAAACAATTGCAACCACATGAGGTATTTGTAACAAAGCGCTGCTAAATATTAGAATAAAATGCACAGCATGAACTCAGGGTGGTTTAGAAATTACTTCCTGGCAGAAAACCTTGTGAATGACTTATGGGAAATTTGGAACAATATGCCTAAAATCATCTAAATAAACACAACAGTCAGGAAATTTGGAATCAAAACCAGCAGACGCACTGAGCAATAATAACTAGACTAAACATTTCCTTTTTTATGTCAGTGAGGATCATTAAAATTACCTCTATTTGCACGGCAAGATCTTGATGCAGCAACAGAGTTAAACGGAGGCCCGGCTGTGGATGTATTTTAAGGCAGTGCCTCAAACACTCTGCTTCATTGTTTGACGTCATGGAAAAAAAAATAAAAAATCAAAACAAATCAGTCAAGATATCAGGAAGAGAACTCCACAAGTCTGGTTCATCCTGGAGTATAAGTTTCAGATCCCTGTGAATGTGCCACATTCATCTGTTTCAAATCATTTTAAATAATTATAACTCTAAACGCCAGAGGAATGTCCAGATATAATATTGATCAGGAAGGGTGGGTGTGTTTTAATGCAAAATATGTGAATCAACCCTCAACGAAAGGCAAAACACCTTCTGGATAGTTCACAACAAAATGAGACTTGTACCGACTGAGGTTGAAAATGTTTCATCGAAAACCAGCATAAAGACACAGACGACAGTTTGTAAATGCAAAAGCTTTAAATTTTGAAGCCATGAAACTAAAGTGGAAGTGCTTTGCCATAACGACAGATTTTTGTTGGGGGGGAGAAATGGTAAATTCACAACCCCGAGAACACCGTCCACATTATGAAGTACACACCGTAAAACAAAAACAAAAAACGTCCAACTTACAGTCAAACCTCGGCAGCTGTGGTTGCTAGAAATTTATCGTATAAATACGTTAAAATTCAGTAAATATTATTGGAATTTTAGCGTATTTAAATGATAAAATTCCAGAAGTTTATTGTATTTATACAGTAAGATTTATACTGTGAGTTTTATTGTATAAATACAATAAAATTCTGGAATTTTATCATTTAAACATGTTAAAATTCCAATAAAATTGACGTAATTTTAACGTATTTATATGATAAAATTCTGGCAACCACAGCTGCCGAGGTTTTACCATAAGTTAGAGAGGGTTTTGTTTTGTTTTTTATTTTTTACAGTGCAGGGACGACAGCATCCGACTGTGACGATGTTGTGCAATAAGAGGGACCGGTGAACTTATCTTGACAACAACAACAAAAAACATATCTACAGAAACAAGCAAGTAAACTGTTGCGAGATGCTTCAGAAAAGAGCTTTGATCCATGCCACACAGTTTAAAGTAATTATTTATATATTTTTAAAGAATCTCTCACATTACCATCCAGTCATAAACTCTGTCATGATCTAACGCAGGAAGATTTAGTGTGATTTAATGTTAGACAGTGAGATAACACGATCCGTGTGTAAGTGTACTACAGATGGGTATTTATGAAACGTAAAGAAGAAAAAACCAAACCAAAAAAAGAAAAATCAACACTTGTGACCCCATATGTTCAACAATAACTAAATGACATGTAAACGCCTGATCTCTGACAAATCACCGCATTTTAAATTTAACTCCAAATGTCTTCTTAAGGCACCAAGACACAACCAACAGGACGAGCAGCAGCTCTTTTCCAAATGGGAAACGTAAATTACTGAGAGGGTCATTTACTTTTGCTAAATGCACAAAGGGGAGTAAAAAAAATGAAAAAGCACAACATGTAAAAATGCATCTGAACATAAGATGTTCCAGACCAAAAAGCAGGTGAAGGGGGAATGCAGTTAGCCTGCTGATGCTAACTCTAACCTGGTTTGTTTGTCAAGAAAGCTAAAGTTAATTAAGCCAGCCCTAAAGAGAAAACCCACTGAATTATATGCACCGTCAAGTCAACAGGATAACAGCAACAAAACATATTAAATGGAAATCTGAAATACAAATAATGCGGACAACAAAATCACACTTGTACATTTTACTACTTCCCAGCTCTAAGCCTACATTCCTGTACGCTTCTTCCCTCACAGAGCGGCCAGGAAGGGACACAACCAATTTAACTCGATTAACAACAGATGTGTCCGTCTAATTCCGGCTCAGCGTGACTCGTCTGCAATAACACCGTTAGCCGCCTCCTCGTTCGAGATATCATTTTTCAACCGTACAATTTCTCCATTAGGCCCGAAGCGTCTCTCTGTGTGTGCGGCTTTTCCAGGACGCCGCTGTAGGCCAGGCGGCGGCATGCTGCAAACGCCGACAGGAGCACAAACTCCGTCGGCAGAAAGCAGAGCGCGCTGGAAGAGCGAGCCCCTCCTGACTGAGGCCGGCTCAAATCGGCAGTACGATTTGATCTGTTGGCGAAAGAAAAAAGTCAGAAAGATTGGGTGTTGCTGGTTTAAGTTTTAAGCTGCGTGATGCAGCTTGGGTTTAAAGACACATGTCATTGGGTTCAGTGGGTTGGGGACTGGTACCAAATGTTTCAGATTCTTCATAAAATCAAGACAATATGATGGCATGCATTATGCAGCTTTTTTCTCTCTCTCTCTCTGTGTAAATAAGACAAGCGCATTTCAATTTTCAGACTACATTATTGGTAGCTAAAGCGGTTCAGCCGATACCGAGCCTTGCAAAAAGTATTCAGACCACTTAACAACCACAAGCTGCTGTTTGTGTAATACAACAACAATGTTGTGTGTCCTTGTAAACTAGGGCAGAACGTTATATATTATATATTTTTAAAGGCTAAAAACTGAAAAGTGTGGCCTACATTCACCCAAAATCATCTGAATAGTAAGACAAACTCCCACCTGCCTGTTTTGATCTTAAGCAAGATCCCTGACAAGTCAGGGATTTAAATATGAATTTAACCCTTTATGTCCTACATTTAAAATCTCCACATGGATATTTTTGCGAATTTTAACTGTACACAGTTCTTTAAACGTCCTGTGAGAAAATATATTTGTCCATTTGTCCATAACAGCTGGAACTTTCGATATATAGCAAGTTATTTACGTAATTTACCGACACTCCCTGCTACGGCGGGGTGAAATTACCCTAATAATCCGATATTGGCTGGTCGTCTTTCCTTTCAGAAACCGTTGGGATTTTTCAGTGTAGCAGAGTTACGCTAATACAAATTTGGCTGGATAGTTGCCACTACATTTTAGGACTTATAGGGTTAAAGCAGAGTTAGGTCACAAAGCAATTTCTCAAACTTTAAGCAACCTGCAGAGCTCCGTTCAATTAATCAGCTCAAAATGGAAACCCTGCGACACAACCTCAAACCCACCGAGGCAAGAGAACTGTATTTGTGCAGCACGTTTCAGCAGCGGGCAATTCAAGGTGCTTTACATGCTGCAAACATAAAACAACAAACACGTTTTATCAAATGATATCATCGCAATCATCAAAAATCATAAAATACTGGGGTAAAGACCATAAAAAATTTATGTATACTCCAGTTATTATTTATTGTTCGGGATTAGTGAAGTATAAAAACTAACTGCTGCTTCTCCATGTTTGGATCCGGTTCTGAGTGCGCCGAGTCGACTCGAACCAGAAGATCCGAGCGGTCTGGAAAGTTGGTGTAACGACAACAGATATTTAATGTATTTTAGTGCCAAACCATTCAGATTTATGAACCAGCAAAAGCATAAGAAAAAAAAAAAAAAAAGCATCTATTGAAGGAGCCAGTGCAAGGACTTCAGAACTGGGCCCATGTGTTCTGTCTTCCTGGTTTCACAGAGAATGTGAGCAGCGTTCTGGATCAGCTGCAGCTGGAGGATTTTTTTTGGGGAGGCAGACCCGTGAGGACGCTACAGCAATCAATGGAAGTAAAGACAAACACATGTATGAGTTTATCTAGATCTTGCTGTTAAGTTGTTCCTTTAATCCTGGAAATGTTCTCCAGGTGACAGAAGGCCGACTTTGTAACTGTCTTTATGTGTCTCTGAAGGTTCAGGAGTGAATCATCTGCTCAGTGCTTGAATAGGTTCACAGTCCCTTAGTGGCATTGCAGTGAACGGCTGCACATCATCTGCGTAGTTACGGTAACTAATCGTATTACATGTTGTTTTCTGAGCTAGCTGGAGCATGTAGACAGTAAATAACAGGTACCCCAAGCTGGAACCTTGGGGTACCTCAGCTCTGATGAGACGTTACCTGTTGGCATGTACTTTAGGTAAGACTTGAACCAATTGAGTATTAAACCAGAAAGTCCAACTGACCCAGACATGGCTGTCCACCTAAACGTGTAGCTTTCAAGATCTGTTTAAATTTAAATCAAATTTATCCGGAGTAGCACACACAGCTTCTTTTGCACTTTTTTACATGAAGATAACATTATTCAGTGTTGGCTAACCTAAGTGAGAGATCAAGCAGGGGAATATTGAAATCTTTCTGCTCACTGCCACTCCTTGTTCACAAATTGATCTCATTTCTGAAGAAGCCAGGTGTCCCCAAAATTTAATTCCTCTGTAAAAATAAATGTCAGCGCTCGAAATGATAACACACACACACACACACACACACGCACACACACTGTGCCCATTTCCCTGCAGTGAAAGAACTCAGACTGACCTACTCGAAGCTCCTGACCGAAGACCGTCCTCTCTCCGAGCGCCGAACAGTTCCAGCGTCCGTACCGGAACTGGTACTGGCACTCATTGATGCCCATTTGGGCGCCTTCGCCCACAACTATGATGGCGTCTGGGCGGCTCTGGCAGATGGCCCGCTGGCGAGGTGCCAGCCCGGGAATCTTGTTGCAGATGATGTTGGCACCCAGAGCCACAACCGAGGACAGGGCCCTGCCGGAGTCAGAGAAACACACACATGAAACGGACGCACAAACCTCAAAAACATGCTTACATCTCTCTATATATAAATATATATCTATAAATATGTGTAAATAACATTGAAATAAGTTCATCTTTCATCATACATGTGTAATTTGACACAGTACATTTATTCTGCTTCCCTTCTAGAAGTAAAGAGAGAGTGGGATCTTTGAGCATTTCTCAAGTCCTGCTTCTCCTCTCACAGGTTTTCTGTAGGATTTACGTTTGATAGACGTGCAAGAAGGTCGACCCACTTTTATGTTTATTTGACAATATATATCGGACCAAAAGACCTCCTAAAATACCCGATGGTAACTCATTTAAAATGTCTTCTTGTCTTAAAGGGGCAGAATTAGGAATTTCCCAGCCACACAGAATCAATTTATAGCTCAGTCAAGTAACTATGTTACTTGCTATGTTTGCTAATTCCTGCTGGCTAGTCTGAAGGAGCGGAGTGAGTAAGTTGTAGAAGGCTGATCTGTAATGCTGAAGCTCGGAAACTGCAGCTCCGTCCGCGGAGCTGCGTTCGCCCAGGCGTTTTGTCCAGCTGAGTGGTTGCCATGGGAGACAAAAGGATTTCTCAGACATACATGAAAGAATCAAGACAACACTCCAGATATGCTTATGATGAGGGGATAACATAATAACATGATGTAAAGCTAAGAAAAAAAGGTCAAATTTAAGCAATTCCAAATTCCATGCAGTTTGACAAGTTTCCAGCTTTCTTTGGGAGAAACACTGGCCCACAGCATCACACATTCTCCGCACTTAGCACACGAGATGCTTTTGTACCTCCCCCTCGGCCCTTTGTTTCACACAAAACCCACATAAAACTGCTAAGGGAGATGGAAACTTACAGAAAGTACCCAGAAAAAAAGAAAGAAAAAAGTAGGATGCATGTTTGACTACTGACAGCATTCAGTGCTGGCTCGGATGATGGGAGTCTGAGTAATGAGTTTGGGGTTTTATGCTAATTGTTTGGTACCATAGCACTGTGAAGGGCTTCCAGGCTCTTATGGAAACACATTGTACTCCATTGTGGTTTCTCTCGGTGTGGAAGCAGTGTCCCTCTTTCAAACAAATGTCACACAAAGTAATACGTCTCAAGCTTTGCTTAATTACATGTTTGAGGCGGACTCCTGAGGTAACGTGCCACCCTCGCTGTTCACAAGAGACTGTTTTATCTTCAGCCACATCCCATAATTAATTTGTAATGAGTACATAAAACAAAAACAAAACAAAACAGAAAAACTTTTTCAACACAAATCGCCGTAATTCAAGGTTATTACGCATTAGAGAAAACGACACACACCTCCTTCTCTTGTTCTACCCAGAGACAACACACATCCAGTGATTTGCTGTGAATACACAGAAAACACATTTAAAAGGTGGGCTGGTTCTGCTGCTGAGGAAGCCAAAGGAGGACTGGTGCCAAAAACAAAGTGCCGACTCCCTCCAGGGCTCTGTTTGCTGCCATCAAGACCGTGTAGATACATACTTTCTTTTTTTTAAACATGTCGAGGACGGGCAGCCAGAAATGAGCTTGGAGGAACACTGCTCCTTTTGAAATACGACGTTGACCTCGAAAAGGATTAACCGCAGGATGGGGCGAACGAACTCAGGCGAGTTGTGTGTCAGCGAAAGCGGGATGGCGGAGCGTGAGGACGGAGAGGCGGCGGGGAGGGGGTTAGTGGAAGAATGGGTGAGGAGGAACAATGCTGAAGAATTATAGTCTCTTGGATTTAGATTGGAGTTTACAGAGCTTCTGGGAGAAGACCACAGGCTGAGAACTAATATATTTTTATTTGGTAAAAGTCACTCCCAGATAATCTCATCTGGACAAGTACCTTTGCTCCACCTCACAAAAAAACAAAATACTTTTACATTTTAGGCAAACTCCCACAAATTTTTCTGACTATTGGAGTGTGGTCAGCTCGGTTCGATCGGGGACAAAACTGCAGCGTTTGTTACGTTTTCAGTTGATGCGGTTTGCCATCATACTGTCGTGGCAGACATTTGGAAAACCTTTCCCCCTCCTCGCCTGTGGTGGCGCTGCACCAAGAACCATGGCAGGAAATGACACAAAAACCTCCGAAGACGACATGAACCCAACTTCCTTCCGAAAATGCAAACAAAAATGGAGTGGCATCTGATTTTAGTGGCATATCTTGCGCTTGCACTAGATATGCATTTAATTCCTTTTCGTTGTATTTACCCAGAATGTTCTGCGCTACAGTCCACTTCCTGGTTTTGGAGTGGTCTCCGGTCCAGAGTGGCCTCTGGCGTTCACATATGCATTCAAACCACACCAGAGGTCAGTACAATCAAACCGATAGCAAGCTTTTCAGGCACACCAGAGTTCGATTACGCATTCACACCTCCCCAAATGAACCTCTAGACAAATTAACTTAAGTTTCATAAAAGTGGACCAAACGAGTGAGACTAAGGTTGCGAACGCAATCTAAGCATTTAAATTAAGCATTTACAGGAATTTGAAGATCTTTTTCACATGGACTTCATTTGAGTTTTATGTAATAAACACAAACTAGTGAAAAATTGAAGTGGAAGGAAAAGGGTGATATATATATATATAGATAGATATATATAGATATATATATATACTTCTCAAAAAAATAAAGGGAACACTTAAACAACACAATATAACTACAAGTAAATCAAACTTCTGTGAAATCAAACTGTCCATCTAGGATGTGTTATTTGAGTTTTCCCTTTATTTTTTTGAGCAGTATATATATATATATTAGAAATATGTAAGAATCTGAAAAAATTGTGGCACATCTTTACATTTGTACCCTCTTTCCTTTCATGCCTCTAAACAGAATCTAGTCCAACAAAATGCCAAGTCACACACTTAGTAAATAAAGTTCCCAAGAGACAAATGTAATAAATAATTAAGAAACTGCTTTAGTCATCTAAGATCGCGATAGAGGTTTTTGACCATGTTCAGAAGAAGACTCACACTGCGCATGACATTGAACGCACCATGAAACAACATTGGTGGCAGCATCGTGCTGAAGGCAGGACCAGCAGGACCAAGGAAGCGGGTCAGAGTCACCTTTTTCAGATTCCTACATATCTCTAATATATATGTATATATATATATATATATATGTATATATATATATATATATATATATATATACCCTTTTCCTTCCACTTCAATTTTTCACTAGTTTGTGTTTATTACATAAAACTCAAATGAAGTCCATGTGAAAAAGATCTTCAAGTTCCTGTAAATGCTTAAATTTAAATGCTTAGATTGCGTTCGCAACCTTAGTCTCACTCGTTTGGTCCACTTTTATGAAACTTAAGTTAATTTGTCTAGAGGTTCATTTGGGGAGGTGTGAATGCGTAATCGAACTCTGGTGTGCCTGAAAAGCTTGCTATAGGTGGATTTCCTTACAGAGTAAATGGGCTGGAATAAAAATGCACGCCACACTCTTCAGATTTTTCTTTTTCTTTTACTTAACTTTAGAAAACCATGTGCTGCATAATGTTCTCCCTACTTCCATAAAAAGAAGAACAAAAACATCAACAGGAGTGAATACCTTTGCAAAGCATTTTTAAAACATGATGTTTATCAGTGACTCCTGGCATATTTTCCAAACCTTTTTCTGCTTGTTGCAGCCAAATATTGCTATCGGGAATATTTAATGCAGTTGCAGCAAAAAAGAAGTAAAAAATGACGTTATGTCAAGGAGAGAATAAGAAGCCTTCAGGCGGAGGCTGGCCGGGAACATGACATTTATCAGGTGCACAGCAAACATTTAGGCCTTCTTTGCTCTCACCGCCATAAAGCCATTTGAACTCCTCTGACCTTTTTTGACCCCCCCAGCTGTATACGTGGTTGTTCTTAGCAACGGTGATGTCCCGCCTGCACAAGCCTAATGGGGCGGACTCATTAAGTAAAAGCAATCTGCAACTGGAGAACGGGCTTCCCCGCATAACGGACGCTAACGCTACCAGCGCCGCTATACGCTCCAGATCCTTTAATTTCTTTTAGTGTTTGCGTATCTTTGCTGAAAGCCAACACAGACGTTTTAGTGGCTCCTTCTCTCGAGCGGTTTCCCTCGCTCATCGCCCGTACTTTCTCTGAAACACACAGAGCTCCAGCGCCGTCCCGAACCGTCCAACACCAAACAGGGAATTCCAGAGCTAAGCTTTTAAATCCCTGCATCATCGCGGCGCACAAATGCGATTCTGTTTGCGTTAGCCTTGTTCTCTGTTTGTGCCAGCAGGGGCTCGGCAGGGCCCGGGGTTGGGACGGTTCGTCGCCCACGAGACAGGAAACCCGACGACCGAAAAGTGTCACGAAGTCGCGCCCGGGCAGTTCGGCAGCCACTGAAATGATTGAGTACCGGCGAGGCATCAGCCTTTCTGCAGCATTACCCAACATCAGTGGTTTAAAAGAAGAAGGGGGAAAAAAAGAAAAAAGCTTGGAGGTTTTATTACTAAGCAGGGTGGGCTGAAAAGAAACCATACCCTCATGGCATACAGCGTGCCTCCAGCCACCCACTCCATCACATGAAACACTATGAACCTGACTGAAACGCTGCTAAGCTCCGGGGGCATGCATCTTCCGCTGAGGAATGCACTTACCAAAATGCCGGAGACACAACCGAGTCAAGTGAATGAAAGCGGGGAATTGCTGTTGTGTCAGCGCCGAGAGCACGCCGTTTCCTCTCTGGCTGCTCATTTACAAACCCCGTGATTATATAATGGGCGCAGCGCTGCCCGCTTCAAAAATGTCAAACAGAACCCCCCGCCCCCCTCCCTGTTGATCATAAACCTCGGAACAAACAGTGACGCGGCGCTGCCCCTTCCCGACCTGTTGCTGCGCAGTGCCGGGCAGCTGAATGCTACGCTTGTAGCGAACATGTCTCCCCCTAAAAAGTTTAAAACACTCTAACAGCTGTAGGTCATCATATTTACATTAATCTCACTTAATTTTCTTTCGGTTCAGTGATGACAACTTACTTTTTCTATTTTGAATTAATTTAAAAGTTACAAATTTTTAACCTCAAGTAAATTTTCACTTTAACTTTAATTGAAACAATTAAGTTCAAAGTTTGTATCCGACGGCTGATGTCATGACACCAGCTTCACCAGGGACAGAACTTGGACCGACCCGGGCGCAGGGGTTTAGCACAACCAACATGAGAAGGCCTCAGTCGCCGTCGCAGGTTCGATTCCCAGCCTGATGACCTTTGCCGCATTTCCCGCTTTCCTGTCTCTCTCCTCTTAAATAAAGGCTGCCTGAACCAAAATAAACTTTTTTGACTCATTAGTTTACTTGTGACGTAAACTAAATGATTTGAGAAAGACTGCCTTAAATTTGTCAAGTTAAACAAACTTAGCCCTTTATGTCCTAAATCTAAAATCTCCGTCTAGATATTTTTTTGCTTATTTTAAGTGCACACAGTTCTTTAAATGTCCTGCAAGTAAATCTATCTGCACATTTATTATTAACAACAGGAGCTTTCAGTATGAAGCTGTTATTTTCGCAATTTACCGTCTATTAATAGATTAACTTCACTGCCTGCTATGGTGGGGGTGAAGTCACCGTAATAACCCAATATTACCTGGAAATCGCAACGTCTCCCCTTTCAGAAACCGTTGGAATTTTTCAGACAGCGCTACGTGTGGCGGAATTACGGTACTGCAAATTTGGATGGCTCGCCGGCGCTCCGTTCAGTGGAAGACAAAACTAACTAATTAACTTTTCAACAAAATACAAGAACTTGTTTTATGTCAATAATTCCTCAATATTGATAATAATAATAATAAAAAAGTTCGTCAGGCAGGTTATTTCACTTATAACAAGATATTTTTCTCATGTTATAAGTGAAATAGTCCATCAGTGGAACTGGTACGTTTTCATCATTTGACTTAAAATGAGCTCCTATATTTTATTTGTTCAGCTTGTTGAAAGGTGTGTTGAAATGTTGGCACCAGAAGCTTCACCAAAAAATACTTGGTCAAGATTTTGTGTTTTTGCAGTGTGTTAGAAACTTAGAGAATATAACATTATTTTAGCAGCAGGACGACCAAAAGTTGTCTCCCCATTTTACATAAAGGCGATTGGAACATGCTGCATCATTTTCTTTTTCTCCTCATCGCACTATTTCTTCCTCGGGGGCCATCTTTCATCTTTCAGAAACAGTCTCATGCGGGCCCCATGTCTAGTCAGAGAGCGTGTCGCATCTCAGCATGAGGCTCCAGCTGCAAGCCAGGGGGAGCCTGGAGGACGGGCTCTGAAAAGGTCAACGGAGCATCCCGGATCTGTTTCAGGGCAACCAAAGGAACAGAAACACTCTGAAATGTCTTATCATCTGCTTCGTTCCCGCTTGTTTCTCTGTGTTTTCTGTACAACGGTTTACTGGATATTCACGCTGCTCTAGATCCTGAACATATGCTCATTCAGTTTAAAAATTAAATAGGACGAAAAGGACAAAAACGTATTTAAATTGCACATATAGCATGTAGGACCCAAATGCTGGTCATAGTAGCAACGTTCCTCCAGAAAGCGGAGACTTTGCTATTGCCTTGCTTCCCACAGGCATTTTAAACAAACTCTACGAAGGAACATGTCAAAATATATTTCGCGAAGACACGGGCATGTTGCTTTTAACCCTTATTGAAACGGCTGGTTAAAAGATTTGGGCATAAATTATGCTGGGAGAATTAAAACAGACACTGTTCGGAGTGGCTTTGATGTGCAAGCCATCCCTATTCATAGTAGTGGAAACCACATCTATTTTGGACTCAGGTTTGGGGTCTCTGGGCAGCAAGAAGAGAGAAGAGCAGGGATGGAGTGGATGAGGAATTATTTTTGGAAAAAGCCAGCGTTCTGCTTCAGACAAACGAGGAAGGAAAATATGCCTGTAGCGCAATCGGTGTGTCGAAAACCGCGACGTTTAACGGTCGTGTCACCGTATTTAGGCGTTCCGGCGACCCGCAGCCCTGGTGGTGGCGCGCTACGGCGAAGCGTGGCTGCGCACTGCAGCTGGCTGATAGTGCAGCATCTGATTCTGCTCTTTCAAAACAAACAAACAAACAAAAAGAGCCACAATTGTTTTAGTTCAGTTCTTTCAATAGTCTGGATCGGATCACCTCTAGTTCAGCGTCTAGCAGATCAAGATTTTAATGCTGAATTTAGATTCCTAAAAACACGACTTGGGATTTCTCAATACATAATTGTAAATAAAAAGGGAAAAAAAAGTAAATAAATGTACTTTTAGTGGTAATAATAAACAAATTTCTTAATGACAAGCATACAAACTATAGTAAAAGTATCTGATGGGCCAAGGGGGGCGCTCGTCCATTCATTCACCTCCACTGTCTGGAGACGCCTCGGCATCAATCACTTGTTGCCAGCAGGTCAAAAGGACGCAGGATCTAACACTAACACGCATTCACACACACCAGGAACGAACCGAAGGTGATGTAACAACACACAAACAAACGTCACCGCGCACACATCGCGTTTTCCCCTCAGGAAGAAAGTAAAATCTGAAAATCCACATCCGAAATGTCTAGAACACCTCTGCCACTCAGTGGCCGAAATGAATCCGAAAACAAGTTTCTGGAGGAAAATGATCATTAAAAGAAAAACGAGCATATGATCAAAGTGACGTGTAAAAAAGCCGCTCGAGGCGGCGACAGATGGACAGACGGCGCGGCTCGTTACGCGCGGACATGACGCCGCGTTCGAGTGTAACTAATCAGCCCACGTGGATGGCTTTCCTGACGATGCGCGCCGTGACTCGAATCCCCGAACTTCATCTTACAATTAAAAAAAAAACCACGAGTAGAAGAAGAAGAAGAAGAAGCAGAAGCGGAAGCATTATGATTGGCACTGAACAAACAAACAGCTCGTTGCGCATTACGCGCTCTCCAAAAAAAAAAAAAAAAAAATCCTTTAACTTTATCTAGAGCGAGAAACGTTCATGCACCTTCAGACGTACTTAGTAAGTGGGAAATATAAAATGCGGTGTGGATTGAGCCGCGGAGCAGGCAGGCTCCGGAGCTCATTAAGGAGCAGCTGGGTTAATTGGCTCTAACTCACAGGTAGCTTCCGCTCGTCAGGATCAGGAAGATCTGCGGGTAGTAGACTGACAGCAGGACACTGCGCGACGAGATGATGATCATGATGACATTGAGCGAATGGCCACGCTCGGACAGGAGTGAGACGACGCCGATACAATTAGGCAAAAATAATAATAATAAAAAATGTATATATATTCCCGCTTTGATTGCCGCTCCAGAGAGAGAAAGAGACACCAGAGATTCTCCTTGCGCGGCGCTCTCTACGCAGCTCCGTGCTCCCAGCAGGGCCGTGTGTGCGCCGAGGTTGGCTCTGACATCTCTCAGCAGCCGAGGCTCTTTAACGCGCACCGCCGTGGGCTCTCCGCGCCGAGCCGGAGCGATGATGGTTTTAGGGATTCTGCATGGCGAGGAAAGTGCCTCTTCTGCGCTCTCATGAGGATCGCGGCTGCCATTGGGCAGGAGGAGACACTGCTATCCGCCCACTTCGCCACGGCGGGACAATGGGGTGACACTGATCCGATCCCCTCCACCCAACCCCACGCTGGATGTGAAGGAGGTTTTCATTCATGATCAGCCTCCAGAACCACCATCGCCGCCGCTGCTACCCTAAAACCATCCAGCGAAAAATAAGCAAACGAGAAGCTGCGTGAGTTTGAAATAAACCAGTCCGCGCGCACACTGATTCAACAAGCTGTTGCCATGGTAGAATTATTATTATTGCTATTATTTTTTACGCGGATTTAAGATTACAAACTAAAATCTAATCTGACATGCCTAATAAATGATCAGGATCATTATAAGTTACATCATTTCCCACAAGAACAAGACGCTTAATAATTAGATAAATTCAGCATCACGTCCCACTGTATTAGGATCATCCTTTGTATTGTCGACATGACAAGCAAAAGACAAATTTGGTGGTTGCCATGGTGTCACAATTTAAACATTTTTATTTTACTTGAGCAGTTTAGGATTTAAAATAAACCTTGCAGTGTTCAATCGACCTTTTAATGTACTTATTCCGTTTTAAACAGTTTTGCAACTGTTTAAAATACTTAAATTTAAGTAAACTGACTCAAATTTTAGTAAATTCTGCAGAGTTAAATCAACGCTGTGCCAAGTCTATTTGGCCCTTATCAGAATTGGTGTTAATTTAACTCTTTTCAGAGGCATTTCAACAAAAGTTTGAGTAGCTGTAAACTTTTTCAAGTGTTACCACTCAGTTGCTTGTTGAAATGACTCTGAAAAGAGTTAAACTGACACCAATTCTGATAAGGACCAAATAGACTCGGCACAGCGTTGATTTAACTCTGCAGAATTTAGTGAAGTACAAATAAAGCAGCAGTTTATACGATATGATGAACTTAGGAATTTTTCAATCCCTCAGTTTTCCTTATTATAGATTTAAATCCTACAAATTCAGATCAAACAGCACTAAACATATAGTATAGATAGAGTTTCTGTAGTTTTCCTTCAGAAAACGCATTTCAATTGAACGTTGTACATAGTTTGGGTTGCAGTTTGGTGCTTATTTTCATTTGAATCTTAGTCAGCTGACGTAAATGGTTTTTTAAAATTATTTAATTGTTTTGTCTTTAAAAGCGCTACGTTTCTGACTCTTCTTTTTGTCTCGTTCCCGGAGTTTACTTTATTTTTTTTTTCCACTGGTTGCAGTCAGCAGGAAAAAACCCTGAAACATGTGGCCTCCGTTTCTGCTCAAGAAGATTGAGTCGCATTGGCCGTTTTTCAGCCTCGTCTGACCTTCGACCTCGATTAAAATAAGACCTGATTGGACTTCATCTGCTTTCGGTGCTTTCATCTCTGTTTTATTTGTTGAGGACAACGTCAGCAATTTCCATCATGAGTTTTTATTATTTAGTAAAAACAATTGGCTGTCAAAAACACGGGTAAAAAAAAAAGTTTATTGTTTGAGATTCTGTGCCTTTTCTTTGTGCTGTTTCTGCCTTTCAGTTCAGTATTTTGATTTCTTTTTGTCATCTGAGCGAATGCAGCATGTGCAACTCTAACTTGAACAAAAAGACCTTCTGAGTGTTTGTATTTACATGCACTTTGTTAAGTTGCAAAGGCAAACAGAGAGCTGAGCACGAGTACAAAGCAGGCGAAGCAAGGCTTTGTCAAAGTCGAGCGCTTAGTAAGCGAGTGTGTGAGATTTAAACACACGCGAAGCAAATTGTTGTTGCTTCGCATAGAAATATGCTCATCTGTTAGTCTCACTGCGTGCTCAGGTTAGAAACGCTCTGAGCAAAACTACAGGAAAAGTCAGGGTTACGTCGTGTGATTTGCAACACCCACACCCGGGATAACAACTGGTACCAGAAGTCCGTCGGCTAAGGGGTGGAGTCGCTGGCTGCGTCACAGGAACAGCTACTTTACAATAAACGGAGCCGCCATTTGTAAAATCTCACAACAACGACTGTTAAGATTGTGAGTCTGACAAAATGCCACAAACTGAGCAGGATGTGCTGCATACAGATCCCATCGAGCTGATTTTCATACGCTGAGGCCGCCCAACATGGCAACCCCACCCACCGGAGCCGTCACCTGTTTGTAACGGAGCAGAGTGGAGTCGAGCCCGGTTGAACCCTCTCCCTGGTGGAATAGGGCCAAATGTGACAAGCTAGCTAATTCGCTGTTTCTTCAAATAGGTTACATGGTTTTCCACCATTTCAAAAAGAAACAAAAATAAAACTAGCTTCAGACGAAAGCATAAGATGCTAGTGAAATAGTAGCAAACTCTCTTTTCTGACAAGGTGGCAAGTCATGGCTGGATGTACAATTTGTTTGCAGTGATTACCTTAGGGATTAGAAGCTCAACTTGCTAGCAAGTTTCAGTTTAGCATTCAGGCTATTGCTAAGCTACCTAAAGCTGGATACAAACTGATACTATTTATTTTAGCAATGCAGCATGGGAAGCTTTGACAGCCACAGTTCAGCTCTTCATTGCCAACAACTTCCTAGAGTTAGGACTTTAGCGTTAGCACTGCTGCTAAACTAGCTAAAGAAGGTTACAAAGTCTCATTACACTTGAATTGATATTGTGTTTATGTACTTATTGTTCTCTGTTGGACACTACAATGATAGTGAAGAATGGCTGACTGGACTGAACAAACATGTTCATTAAATTATTTTTGAAATGAGGCAATATTGTTATAATTTAACCATTAGTGTGCATTACATTTACAAACTAGTACACTTGAGTGGATTTGTATGTATAATTCCCTCCAAATTCCCTTTTTATAGTGTAAAGTCTTAATACTTGTCCTAAAAAAAACCACACATAAACAATCTGTCTGCCGGTTTCTTATTCCTTTAATTAGATTTCCATTTAGCTGAAGATGACAGCTACGATTTTACAAGTTTTAACCCGAAAAAGATCTCCATTCATATTTCAGCTGATATATCTATACAAATAACAAGAATCTTCTGCATAACATTATGAGTGTCCAGTGAAATCAGAGCAAGGAAATCAAACACTGAAGATTTTGTCCCAGGGTTTTTTTTCTTTTCTCTCTTTCTTTCGTTCTTTTTGCCCCAGCACTGTGACTCTCACTCAACACCTGCACTGGAAGCAAAGAGGGTACCATGAAAGATATTCAGCCGCAGTGAAAGGATGGACGGAGTGAGCCAAGAGCTCCAGATTAGTAAACATGAAGATGGGTTACTTTTACCTCATAGTGGAGCTATTGTCATGCGATAGCCGGAGAAAGTTGGGAAGGGGCAGCCAGATGGTGAGCAGCGATAAAGTCAGGGTGGCACAGCAAAGCTTAACGCCACAGCGGAAATGTTATGCTGGTGTTTTGTGCACGGGGTGTTTGAGCTGAAGCTCATATGTTCACTGGATTCACTTTGAGTTCGTTTTCGAGCAGCGAGTGACTAACTTCAAAGTAGCTTGTTACGAATGTTAAAATGTTGCATGAGTGTTAATAAATAAATAATAGATACCAGTCACAGTATCCTCTCTGTCATTAAGCCTTTTCACTGCACAGCAGAACAACAAACGGCATGCGAGACCATACTCGGGTTTAACAACTCTCCTCTGCTGGTGCCACTGTTCATTAAGTTCTCAGAGCTTCACCAGATACTTTATGTCTCGGGTTTTTGTAAATGTGCAATCCATTCTTTTCTTTTTAAACAACACGACACATGGCTTACTGCTGTCAAAAACGAAAGGATTCATATTCATTGCAGGAAGCATAAAATTTATATGCTTTTGGGATGAATTGCAACAGATGGCATACTTAAATTTACTTCTTATGACATCATTTTTATTTATCTTATCCAGCACATCGCGACCTTTGGGAATCGCTTAAAATCACACACAGAACGCGAATTAAGTTTCACCGATCGGCCCGAGGTTAAAGGGAACTTCAAGAAAAAGCCACTTCGACATTAACTTAAATTCACATAGCGCATGTAAACGCACTGTCCATTCATTCGCCACCTACACCCTCTTATCCCAATCCGTGGGACCTTCTGCCAACCTCGGCGCCGTTTCGCACCCATAAAATTGTTGCATGTAAAAATCAATGGGTACTTCCTCCCAGCTGATTTATTTATGAGATAAAGCGACATGACTGATGGGGTTGTCGAGCAAAACGCCTCCCGATTCATCGTCGACTTAATCAAAAGTTGATTAACGAGTCAACCGTGAAACAAGCTCGTTACTTTGCGACGACATGCAAAAACTGATTATGCTTGAACCATGCAGAGGGGCGCATTTTATGCTTAGGAAATATTTAAAAAATGTCTATGTTGACAACAGACGGTTATGCTAACGTTTGAAGTATATAGCCTAACATGGGAAGAATTGTAAGACCTGTAAATCTCAACATGCATTAGGAATGATTTAGGGACTTCCACGTGACAAACGGAGAATCACGATCTCTTGATCCTGAGCACGGACGGCATCGCAACCACCTGAGCTACGCAAAGATAAACTAGAACATTATCCAGGATACTTTGACTGAGTGATTTCATTTTTAAGGCTCGGAGGTGTTGAAAATGATCAATTATATTACAGTTACTTCGTTTTAACATAATTCTCTCATAATTTCACAAAAAAAAAAAAACTTTTTCCACGTTGATATTATTCCCACAATCTCACAACAAGATGAAGTTACATTTCCATTTGTTCATCTCTGGATGATTTATACTGTATGTGCTACTTGGGGTATTTTTTTAAACACGTAATAGGGATATTTCAATTAAGCTGTAAACAAAATGAATGTAGCCTTAATTTAGACACACACACACAAAGAAAAATGCAATTCCTGCATCAAACCCATGCACACAATTCAAGCTAATTTATCAATCAGGTCTACCTGAATATGTCAGTTGAAAACTTTCTCTTTTTCTCTGTGAACTGCAGTGGTGCCCCCACCCCCAGTAAAACTGTGCCCTGGCCCTCATATATCCTTGGACCGGCTTTGGCAAAACAAAGTTACAAGTAAAACACGCACAAAATATAAGCAGTTTTTACAGGGCATGCAGACATTGGCTGATGTGTCATGGTGTCCTGTGTTTGTGTATCAAGCTGAGCTATTGCAAAACAGGTAAAGACGTAAAAAAAAATAAATAAAAAAAACTTAGTCTAGGCGATGGAATGTGGAAATACAACTCAGTCTATTAATGAAGGTATGCAGGATCGGGAGCTGAGACACTGGCTGAAATGATCTTGTGCAACAACCAAAAAAAAAAAGAGCAGGGAGCCTCCTGACATGAATGAAATAAAACCTCTAGCAACAAGCAACTGGGCTCTACTTTTACTCACAATACTTTTTTTTTCTTCTAAAAGTTGATGCATCTAATTTTGATATTAAAACTTTTTTTTTTCAGTGTGAGGTCAGAGGGCACTTTGATCCACACATCAAGTGCGGATCTTTTTTTTTTTCCTGTCAATTTTACAGCTCGGAAGGAAGCTATGAAAGAAGAAGAAGAAGAAACTCACCCTAGTCTGAGGTATATGATGCCAAAACACAGGAACACGTAGAGACTCCACTTTCGGAGGGGTTTGTGCATGATCGGTAGCACTGTATCCAGAGGCCATGCACTGTTAACACAAAGTGGCGTTCGTTCACATCTGCAGCGGTCCTAACCCCCCCAGAGGCACGAATACCGCCTGGTTCCCGTCACGTCCAGCTGCAGCTCCTCGGGGATCCTCGGCGGCGACAAACCCATCGTCCAGAACAGGTGAGATGCTGAGAGGAGTTCCGAAACGAAAGCTGGAAGAAACGTGACCGCAATTTGAAGGAAAAGAAAAAAAAGAAAGAAAAAAAAGAAAAAAAAAAAGGTGAATGAGTTCTTGGGAGGAAGTGGCTCCTATTCGTCCTCAGTTTAACAAAACAAAACAAAAGCTAAAATTCTAATTAACTTGTTCTCTCTCTCTCTCCTCCCCCCACAACCCTCGGTGCGTCTTTAAAAGGTAAGAGAAGAAGAAGACAAGGAGAAGGGGGGAAACACTGCTGTCTTCACGAGATTGAAATCCAAACTCTGTGAATCTGACTTGGAGGTTTTTTCCCCGCAACCTCAAACTCTCAGCATGTTACAACCGTCCAGGTACGTCTGGTGCAGGTAACAAAAGGGCTGTGCGCCTCCTCCTCCTCCTCCTCTTCTTCCTCCCACTCCTCCCCTACCTGCAAGTGAATGGGACGGGCTTCCAGGCCGAGCTCAACACGTGTAGTTGTTGTACAGAAAACTAACGAGGAACGAAACGGAACGGCCTTTTTATAAGCCTTAACCGGGCGCTTGCAACATCACGACTTTGGCCCCGGTGGTGTGGGCTCTTCCCCTCCCGCCGTGGCCCCTCCGCCCCCCGGATGGGCCACACCACAACAGTAAGCCCAGTAAAAAAATTAAAAAAAAACAAATGGCTTTCCAGCTGTTTGCATTGCAAGACAACATAGCGCTGCATGACTAATACTGAGTAATTATGATGAACTGGTCTTTCTGATAAATATGTGCCATTGGTGCCTTTTTCTGTCAGACCCGCTGGGGGGTGGGGGGGGGCAGTCTAGAGAAAACAGATTGTTTCTTATTGAGATGTGAATTTTGTCCAGATGTATGAATAAATTCCTTGGGGTTGTCATCTCATAACTCCCTCTGGTGGCAGTGAGACATTGATCTCAGTCTCAACATCATGACACATACAGTTTTTTCATATTCTTAATTTAAATTGAACAATTGCATTTTTTTTCCCTTCATTGTCCCACTTGATACAATACAAGCCTTATATTGCTGGAAGGCTTTTTTTTTTTATTACATCAAAACCAACCAGTGACGCTGGAGGTGGCAGCTTGTATCCGGTTCAGTTCATACCAGGAGGCACAAGGACAAAGGCAAATATAAAAAAATATCTTCTATTTATTTTTCCCCCACAAAAATCTTAACAAAAGGCTTTTAACAACAAATCTAAAAAATATAGCAAAAATGGGTCCAAAAGAAATGAACTAAGGCATACCTAACTCATAATGACAAACCAAAACTGACCATCACACAGGGGAATTTATACACAAAGGCTGGCCTACAAAAAACGAGGAGGGGTGGGAGAAGAGACAAGGACAAATAATGCATAAATATAAATAACTAACTCGAACAAAAACATTTTGACTTTAACACAACTGTAAGATCAAAACATCATAACACCAAAATGTTTTAGCAATTGTTCCATTAGTGAAGAGAGGAAGACTCTTCATCATCAAGTCCCCCGCTGCCAGCGGCCTGATGGTTTGTTCCACTTCCTGGTTCACCTCACAACCAATCATCTTCTCCCAGCCGGTCCTTCAAACTCAACAAAACAGTTAATGATCTAAATAAACATAAGGTTGTTACTAAATCCGTGCGCCCAAATTAGTAAACAACCTACCGTGAAAAAGTGAAATTATAGATATATTGTGTGAAAACATTTCATTAAATACTAACACATATTGTCAGTTGCTGCAAACGTCACTGTCTGTTATTTTGATTTTATGTGATAGATTAAAAAAACAAAGTGCATTCGTAATTGTGAAGAGAATAAAAAATAGGAGACATTAAAAAAAAAAAAAAAATTTTGTATTAACCACCCTTTAATCCATTGCCGCTAAATACAATTATGTGCAACTATAATTCCTTCAGTTTAGCCAGGAATCCATCTAGAAAATGATATATATTTTTCTAGTGCATCAAAGTTTTATTTTAAATGCAGAAAGGTATTTTTTCCTGTTTCGTGTGCCGACATCCTTAAAAGACTGGGGAATGGCGAAAATCGCAACTATCAGGTAAGGCCTCAAAGAAAATCCACAATTTGTACAATTTGTATCAGTAATGGTATTGCCACTGGCCTGATCAGTGCATCTCTGGTTACACTGTAAAATATATATTTAAAATATCCCCCAGTGGTCTTGTCATATTTGCAGTTTGCCACAATCCATGTAGAGGTCCCCAACTCTGGTCCTCACGGTCCAGTGGGTTGAATGTGTTTTAGGTATTTCCTATCTGCCACACACATAACTAAAATGAATGGATGATTATTGAGGATGTTGACGATGTATTGCAATCACTTTGTGCTGGAGCAGAGGCGCACCTAAAACCTGCTGGGCCAGGATTGGGGACCCCCAACGTCGGGAGCAAAAACGTGGGAGAAGCTGTTGAAAGGAAGCACAGGGGTGGCGTCTAAAATGCTGGGAGGACGTCTTTCTTTTGAGAGTTACAATGAGACGATCCAACTCCCAACTGAGAATCTGTGGCAGGAACCGAAAACGAACGTTGACGCTTTGTAAACAGAGTTCACCTGTGTAAATACGTGTCAGAATATGAGACCAAACTGAACTTTCTGGCTGACGTGCAAAACTAACTCTGAAATACATCGACCCCCTTCAGAGGGATTCGAATGTCGGTGATGCTTTCAAAGTCCCCGACATTAAATAGGTTTTCACAGACACACTCCGTCCAGTCGGACTGGGCTCAAACCCTCTTTCCGAGGAAGAACGGGGAAAATCCTTCCACCTCTCGACGGGATCGACACATACAGTAAGTGAAACGGGGTTAGCTTTTTGGTCTGACTTTAGCTTTTGCATTCTTTTCATTTTCATTGTCCAAACTTGGCTCCGTAAAATAACGCATGACACGACTCACCCTTTCCAACCATTAAAAAAAAAAAAGACATGAACATTTGCTAACGTGTTGTAATAATGACAGCATAAACTAAAATTACAGACATGAGTTTCCTGAGTGCACAGACTGTGAGGCTGTTGTTCAGCATGAGAAACAGACAAAACCGCAGAGACCTTTTGTTTCAAGACATCCCCGCTTTTATTGTCTTGAGGCCTTGTTTCGTTCAAAACATGCCCATCAAAATTCCAGATGGATTTTCGAAATAATCAAAGTCAACTCCAGGGAACCAGGGTGACATAAAAAAAAGACATCCATTTGATGTCTGCCCTGTAAAAAGATGGTGTTGTTTGTCCTCGAACGTTCCTAAATCACAGGCCTGGGTGGAGATGGTCCCTTTTAGTTTAATTAAAATGTTCAAAGGCCCAGCTCCGTTTTTATGGTGGCTGGATGAAGACCGGGGACAGTGTGCGTCAGCGTTATTTGTCATCCCGCCGTTGTCACTGCAGACATGTCACACGCATCGACGCTGTGCTCGTCAACGGCGTTCCCAGTGCACTGGTTGTACACAGTCCCCGGGGGCCCGTCCTGGCTTTTTTTATTTTTTTTATTTTTTTTTTGTTTTGCACTCGCTGCGGCGACTGAAGGCCCCACAAATCAAGCCGGAGACACAGGCACTGTTCGTACTCGCAGACTCTCTCACACGCCGTAGCACTTGGGTGGTATCTGGAGGATCCTATGACACACTGTTTATTCAACTTCAAAAAGCTGAGGCAGGGGATGAGAGCACTCGGGTTAGCGAGGACATCAATCTGAGGACGCCACATCACCGCGCGTGCTTCACGCTGCACATACAGGCCGTTGCATGTGAAATATTTCCACTTAGAGGCTTCTGAAAGGAAATCATTGTCCTCCTTGGACTTTTTAAGTGTCCGCCAAGCTTTTTTTTTTCCTCCTTTCTTATTCTTTAAGATTGCACTGCATTGTTATTAATCTTCTCCAATCGCATTTTCTGCAAACGTTAAAAGATTCAGAGGCTCGGAAGACGAGAGAGGAAGATCACATTTTTGGCAAGCATGGGTACGCTGCGTCGCTTCTGTCTTTTTGAATATTATTAAGTACTATTGACCGACAACTAAATAAGAAAACCCACCGGTCGCCCATGTGTTTGCATGGGAGCTGGTTCAACTGGAAACAGTGAGAGGGCTGAAATGCAGAGCGTGCCAAACCACGGAGTGGCGTCTGGGGCTGGGTCCACCGCATCTACTCTGGGCCCCAGGCAGGAGGGGGAAAATAGCTGTACTCTGCTTGCAAAGTCCCCCTTTCCATCTCCATCAGACATCTCAGTAGAACTGTTAGCTCTTCTTGAGTCTAACACTTCCTCAGACATTTTCTTTTTTTTTGTCTGAATATAGTGAGCTTTGTAACTTCCAGACTTTGGAGTACTTTGTAAGAAAGTGACCGGGGTGTCAAAGGTTAAGCCAACCACCGGCAGCCTTCCTATTCTTAACTGTGGCTTTGACCTTCAGGCCATTCCACCGCAGCTGAGAAACGGACACCCAGTGTTGTGTGATTGAATCCCGACTCACTCACTGGAGTCGCAGGTTTTTCGACTCTCTTACTCCAGTGGTTATGAAACGAGTACCACCTCAGTAAATACCACATTTTTAAAGTACCGCGATCTTGACAGACATTTTAAAACAAAAGTGCAACTAAACGGGGGCTTTCTTTAAGGCCTTATTACGACTTTGACCTCATGGGCAAACAAGAATTTCTGTTCATCCTGTTTCTGCCTTCCACTAAGAGATGTAGTTTTCACTAGGACCTCATAGGGGGTGGTAGCGCGTTCATTTGCACAATCTGTACTCAGAGAAGAAGAAAATACCTGGACCAAAGGACTAAATTGATTTTGCATAGAGAGATAACTTATCCAACATGAGAAACAGCAAATCTTCCCACAGTGTATTGCTTTTTAAAACATTGTTGTTGTTTTGCTTCTGATGAGACTCAGTCTTTTCTTCAACTGTTGATGGTTTGGCGGTTTGGCGCCACCATTTGACCACAACCTTTATTGTCACCGTTGGCAGTAAAAAAAAAAAAGAAAAGCGGGGCTTATAAAGATAAAAGAATTTACGTTGCAGAGGGTTTGCTGTAGAGTAATACCAGACAGGTTGATCACAATTTGGCCTTTGTTGTCATCAGTCATAAAAGCAAAAGAGAACAAAACAAAAACATGAATTTTGTCATTTTTATCCCTCCATAAAACGGTAGATTGGCATTTCATAATACAATATTATGTTATGTTTAATTTTCACTGAAGTCAGTACCTCAAAGTTTGATGCTAGAACATTTTTTACAAAACACATCACTAGAAGTTGTAAATCCAATCGGGACCTGAAGGTTTCTCACCAACCTTGACCTGAAAATCCAACATGGCCAACTTGAACATTGTCACTTTCCTAAAATAATGCCCTAAGTCATTTTTTAGCTGGATGTTCTTTTGTTTTCTTGTGCAGTTTTGCCAATTTAAGTCTGAAAAATATCTTTTACACACATAGTACTAAGCAACATTATGTTTTAAAGTACAAAACAATGAGAAGCACATTGTTAGTCGCTGCGTTGTCATGAATTAGCAGCTCAGGTTTTAAAATAGGTTATCTACAGCGCCCAGCACAACAAACAGAGCTTGTTCAAAGCCTGAACTTGTGCTAGGAGAGGGATTAGTCTTTTCTTCCCCAAGTTAAATCCTTCAAATAGTAATTTGCAATATTTTTTGTTTACATAAAGTCCCTTTTTTACCAAGCCTATGAGCCAAACTGTCGTGACTGTTTTCTTGATCGGGCCAAAGCTCTGAGACAGAACAGGGAGGCTGGATAAATTTACCTAAATTTGACAGTGTGGGACACTGTGCCAGAGCTGTAGCCTCTATTCAAGAGCCCACTCAGTGAAACAAGTTGAAGAAAAGAAAAGAGTACAGTTTCAAGTTAAGGAGGCCTTGGAATGAGTGAGATTAGGTTTCTACAGTGCCATGTGTGGAGAGCTGGCGTATAAACGCTTTCAAGGGACATGTACAGTTTTGCAAAAAGTGAAGTAATAACTATTTGATAAATGTTGTATTTGCATGTGACAGTTCAGCAGGGAAATATTCCACTATAGGGAGCCTCTGTGAGGCCAAAAACAACATAAGTTATGGTTTGTTTGTGTGACTTTATTTTGTCTGCACAAACACTTCTGATTTATTTGAAAATTATAAGGAGGCAAAAAGCAATGCCAGGAAGAAAATGTGTTTGTCGTTTTTTGGTTCAAACACATCTACAATCTGAAATACACCAGTGACTGTTGTTTTTGAAAGTTGGATTCAACATTAATCTCCTTTTAATGTGGAAAAACAACAAAAATAAGATCATAAACTGGGCTATTTTGTGGATTTTGTCGATAAACAGAAGGCATGGACAGCTTTTCAGTGGTACATTACTTTGCCGTCTTCCCCATTCTAAACTATAGGCTGATTTTCAGTTCATATTCCCAGTACTAAGACATTTATTATGGCAAGTATCTCTGCAGTTGTTTTGGGGGGGGGGGGTTTGATAAAGTTTTGACAGGATATCGCCTGTTCACATAAAAACTGTCAATGACACTCGACTATGAAAGCACAGAAGAAGCCACCAACACTCTCAAGTTGTTTATCAGGCAGCATTGTAAAAAATAAAAAGAATTAAATGATTTGTGAGCATTGTAAGAATACTACAACTGGCTGACGGTGAGTTACTAAAAGTGCTGTAGTTGTAGTTCAAAGTTTCTAAAAAAAAAATGGAAGCCTTGTCAACGCAAACTTACAATTAGTCAAGCAGGAAAACCAAAATAGTTGGACAAATAATATGTGGGTTAAATTAATCTGCATGGAAAAGACATTTCCATTTAAACCTTTATTTTGTATGTTATGGAAAAGACATTTCCATTTAAACCTTTATTTTGTATGTTAAAACAAGAACTTTGGTGGCATACCATAGTGGAACGCAACGCAAAGTAACGTATCATAACGCAATGTAACGTAACGTACCCTAACGCAACAAACTATAATGCAACATACCGTAATGCAACGTACCGTAATGCAACGTAACGTAATGCAACGTAACGTAACACAATGTATCATAGCACAACGTACCATACCGTAATGCAACATAATGTACTCTAACGCAACATACTGTAACGTAGCATACCAACCATTTTATTTCTTAAGCACGCAAAAATACAAAATAGATTTTGAGCAAAGTGCTGTACAACAAAAATGTTTTTGTCTCATTTTTAAAACAGTGACCCATGGAGTTTTCCTTGGCAAACTTCAATCAAAAGAGAGATTACTATCCAGGTTTGAGGTGATAAATGCATGAATCAGTGTCTCAAGGTGGCGTCTAGACAGGAGGAGATTATTCATAAATTTGTGATGCTGGATGTTTCATGCAGGGCCACAGAAGAAAAGTCAAAGGATTGAACAGAGATGGAGCTACTGGATTTACAACACACCACCTCATACCTCTTTGGTAAAATTAATAAATTTTTGTGCCGTCTGTTCCTTGACAACACTAACACAGTCAAGGAGAAGCTGAACAGAACCAGTGTGTTTTAAAGGAAAATAGATTTGACAATCATCTGTATATACGTGAAATGGCACACAATGGTAGAAAATAGCTCCAGGGTTTAACAGCATTTAAAAGCAAGACCAAACACATTGCCAACAAGAAGAGTAAGAACGAGCTATAAAAATCTAAATTTATGGCATTTAATACGACAATACTACAGAGTTCATCCACCATTACTGTATTAAGTATCGTCATTCTGTTTTATTATGTAAGAATGAAATGGGGAGACATCTGACACAGATTTTGTAGTCACTCACTGCACTATAACTCCAATCATTTCACATACCCAAATTTATTTCTGAAGGCTCACAGCTGTGTGGGTTACCGCTGTTCCCATTTGTGATTTATGAATGAAAACAAGTAGGTACAAGGCTGCTTAGATTTACAGGTTTAAACAAAAACAAAAAAGAATCAAAACTATGAGAGACTCAAGATGATATCGGCTTTTAAATAATTTCGAAAAGCCCAGACAATGACGTGCGTCATGGCTCTGTAAGCTTCTCACTGGGCACAGGATTTGAATTCACAGGCATACCTGCGGACGTATCGTACAAACTCCTCCAGTGAGTGACATCACTAAAAAATAACAACAAATCAACCCAGATACCAGACATTCACAAGTCCGGTTCGTTTTTTTGTTGCGATTTCCAACATGTGGGACGGTGCCACATCTGTGTTTAGAGTGTAAAGATGAAGGAGACATTTCGGTTCAAAATGTGTTTCTCAAAAGTAGTTTTGAATTCATACGAGTGAGCGTGTTGTCACCTGGTGTAGTCAAACAATCAGGATTCCAATTAAGGGGAACGCCAGTCTTGTAAAAAGCAGAAGGCCTCAAAAACACACCGGCTCAAAATCACACACTGGTCCAATTATCCATGGTGAAACTACTGTACTGACCTGGGGTGAACGGGCAATCAGAGAGGAAGAATCCACTACTCCCAATACAACATATCATCCAATACCATCCCCGCTGAAGAAGACGTTGTGTACAAGACTGAAGCATACCGAAAGCTTAGCTATAAAATACCCTGAAAACAGCAAAGTAAACGTTTTGAAGTGCTCACTTTCACAGAGTATTTGGTGCGTGACCAAAGTGGCCTGAACGCAATTATATGAGTTCTGTCAGGATGAATGGGTCAAAATTTCAACAAAACTATTGTGAGAAGCTTCTGAAAGGACTCCAAAAATCCTGAGTCACAGTTTAGAAGGTGATTATTAAAGGTATTAATGAAGGGTTCTTACAAAATACTAAAGTAATGTTATATCATATCTAACTTTAAACCAGATTAAATAGGTTTTTCAATCCTGACTGAACTTTGTCAGTTAAGGTTTTTACCCTTTTTTGTCCTACATGAAGAATTTTTATAAAAGAAAAAAGAGAAGATAAGATTTGAAGTGGACCCCACCACACCATCTAAAATGCTTAAAAACATCAATCTGTCACCTTGGATTTAAATATGTATTGGTTTCTGGGATCAGAAAAGGTTATGATTGCCTTGCTTGGGCACACAGCGGGTTAATGTTGAGGATAGTCTTGCTGAAAGACATTAGGTATTAACTTTCCTCTCCTTTTGGGTAAACTTGACGGGTACATCAAATGCATGCTTTGGCACTGAAGTTTACATATCTGCGGAGGCTAAACAGAGTGGCATTGACTCAAGGTGTGGCGCTATATTTGTATCTGACCGGGGCTACGGACAAGCACAAGTGCACGGACAAAGAGTGCACACAAACACACACACACACACGCACACACGAGCGTGTGTGTAAATGCACACGCCTCTTCCCGCCAAACAGCTGGGAGTGTTTGCAGTGTGAGGAGGCTGTTGGGTTCTCCTCTCGGCCGCCTCACACAATGAGCCGTGCGCTGTCTGTGTTTGCACTGTGCACAACTCAAACAGCGTCCCCTCGCCGCTCGAGCACGGCCCGAGGTTTGCTCTTTGTGAAGGCTCGCGCGAACCCGGGGCCAAGGCTTGGCCTCGGGTTGCACTCGTGGGGAAACGAGTGGGCCAAGTTCATTGAGAAACAGCCTAGAATTTCAAAGATGCGCCCGAGTCCGTTTGACTTTCGCTACCTGCATAAAAGGTTTCGACTCGCCGGCCGGGGTCACGGAGATAACGCGGCGTTTCGCTCCCCGGACAACGGCACAATCACGAAGACAAACAAGGCAGCCGAGAAGGAGAGGAAGCTGGTACACTTCGAGACTGTGCTTTGGCTCTGTTGAAAAGTGGTTTGTGAAAATGTGGAAAAACAATCAGCTCCAGATTTTTGTTACAACATGAAAAAAAAAAGACACTTTAAAGCCGCATTCTTTTATTATTGTCTTGGATTACATCATAAATTACTTGCATTCTGAAATGGCATTGAAGTTCGATCGGCCTAAAACAGAGCAGGCGTGCCTTTATTTATTCCAGAGTTTCATTATTTTGCTGATGAACCCACACATGTAAATCATTCAGGATGAGCGCGTCGGCTTAAAGCAATTTTTTTTTTTCTTTTTCAAATGGTGTGGGTAATCGCTGCCTGCTTACCCTTTGCAATGCACTTCTCCTCGGTGCATCAGTAATTTCAGTCGAAATGACTTTTTGGAGTTCACTGTAAATATGTAAATAGGTTAGAGGTGCAGAAAATCGGGAGATCTTTTATCTGCCACCTGCTCCTTTTTAAACAAATTGTGTGAAGCTACATGTCAATTAACATATCTATTTTTCTTATTATTTTCTGTTTTTACTTTCTATTGTCTGTTGAATAAATAAATAAATAGTTATTTTTTAAATTGTTAAATGGTTATTACAATGTGCACTTGGAGTTGTGATTAAAAAAAATAAGAATTTGGGTTCACAAGTTCGAATTTATACTCTTAAGAGTTTTTTCTCAACCGTACAAGATGAAAAATGGATAGACGGTGTGATTTTGTCCCTGTGCTTGATGGATTTGGTTTATTTTGGAGGGCGGGTGTTGTGCGCAGACCCGGCTTCCAGGGGAATTTTCACATTTTCAAATGGACTGAGGTTCAGAGCACCACATTGTTTCCAAGCGTCAGTCATCAGACCCAAACTGTCGAAAAAAAGCCACGACGTTCGGTGATCAGCATGTTGACAATTGGAGGTGGTTCTTAATTTTTGCGTCCACTTTGCTTAAGGAACCATTTTTACACACGGCCCTAGAGCATAACGCCACCATCGCCATAGATGACAGAAATCAATTCCCTCATAAATTGAGCAATTTATTTTGCAGCAACTGCTTTCTCTCTCTCAGGGTTACCAACACGCACAGTCATCTTTACGATTAACGAGTCCCCTGGCTGATATTCAGTTCAGTTTGCCTATAGAGTGCCAAGTCACAACACACCATCTCAAAGCACTTTGCAAAAAAACAATTGAATCTAGTAATCTTATTATACGTACATCCAATGTATCACATTGGCTTTTAAAAATGTTTTCCATCTAAGGAAACTCAGCAGACTGCAGCCACTGAATAGAGACATTCACTCCTCCTGGATGTGAACGTAGCGACGGTAGACGATTGCTGGCATTGTGGTGTTGACTCTGCAGCAATCCCTCAAACTGAGCATGCATGCAGTGACAGTGGAAAGGAAAACTCCCCTTTAACAGGAAGCAACCTCCGGTAGAGTAAAGGCTCACAATGACATTTAGAAACTGCAACATGACGTTTGTTGCAGTGGCTTCTTCCACTCTGAGTGACATTTCAACACATGTTGAGACACATGTCACTCACTTTAAATAGATAATAATAAAAATTAAGTTAAATAAAGTTGTTTTTCTTTTTTTCCTTACCTTTAAAGCCTCCATGTCCTTTATTCTCGAAAGAACTTAATCTCCGTAGGGTCAAAGTTATCAAAAGAAGACGATTTTTCATTTCCATGTCAGTCGTTCTTCCTCTAAAGTGAAACACAATCAGTCAGCAACATTTAGAGGTGTTGGTTGCGTATTGATAACATTTCTATCTTTGTCAAGCGTCTTCGCCAGTCCAACCTAAGATGGGTTCAGAGTGTCCCGGCCTTCCCTGGCGTCCTCGGAGCGGGCCTGGCATCAGCCCGCCCGTCAAACACAGGTTCTCTTTGTTGTGTCAGCTGCACATTGAACCTTGCAGGGGCCTCACATACACAAAGGAATGTTTGGACGGATCCATTACACGGCCCCGCACACCGCTTGTTTGGCTGTTTTACCCCACAACAGTAATCGGACATTTTAAATAGGTCCGGGAGCCTCTTGGAGGTCTCCGACACTCGATAGTCGGGAAGAGATAATGCGTTTGCGGACAATGCCGTCATTCTTTGAATGGTGACTTACAGGAAAAACAAATCAAATGTGTGGTGCCTCGCAAAAGTATTCGTACCCGTTTGACTTTTTTTTTTTTCGCATATTGTCAATTTACAGCCACGCACTGGATGTTATTGGAGCGTAAAGTAATGCGCGTTAGTGAGGTGGAAGGAAAATTATACTCTTTGTCACACCGTTGTCTGTAAAGACCGGCAGAGCGATACTGCGAGAGGGAACCTTACTGTACCATGTAAACGCAGTACGTTTGTTCAGAAATCATTTTAAGTGAAAGATTCTCATGACTGGAGTAAAATACTAGAAACCATGAGAATATATCAGCCTTTTTAATGATTTTCTAATAATTTAAAATCATGGCTGTTATATAATCAAATGTGCATACACTCAATGATGATGTGATTCTTCCTGTTTGTTGTGGTGAACTTTTGTGCTACGTGGCTTTTTGTTCTTTTTAAAATTTGTAACCTGATATGGCGGGGAGGTTAGATAAAAAATGCTTTTATCTCTCTTTTTTTTGATGGAAGAGGCTTTTGGATTTGTAATGCATTGTATTTATATTAGTTTCCTGCCAAAATTCAACAAGAAGTCCTGCACAAATCACCAGACTAATAAATGGTCCATGCATACATTGTTCTCTGTTCTAGATAAACTTATGCTGGCATTAGGTTCTAAACTAAACCACTGTCCAACAACAAAAAGAGAAAGAGAATACTTCAGAGGAGCATCCAAGAGGCTCTGGAGGAGCTGCAGAGATACACAGCTCAGGTGGGAGACTCTTAACGACTGGGCTGCCTTTGGTCAAGAGCGCCACAAATTCGACTTTAACGGGAAAATTACAAAAAAGAAAGTCATAAGACGTCCCAATGAAAGCCAGCAACCTAGTAGACACAGCAAACAGGAGGCCAGAACGCGCTCTGAACTTTATTTTTTATGAGAAAAACTCTGTGCGGCAGAAAGCTAACATTGCACATCGCGCAGTGATGCATGTTGCGTGTGGGGTGGGGGTGTTGAGAGCCAAATGCTTTTGTCCCTTGCATTTGGAAGAAATCAAATATGGATTGCCCAAAGTGTCAGCGCATTGATTCTGTTGTTAAAAGTTATGAGTTCAGGGATCAAGTGTGTTTGTCTTCCCCTTTTCTGCGCAATAACATCATTTGATGTTCAAGAACAAATAGGCCAGCATGCAAACCAAGCAGAAGTTGGGAGCTTTGAATTTTTCCCAGCTGTTGCAAGCTTCCGGTTTCTACGCCTCCTCTCTGGGGGAAGACGGAGCTCGGTGGTCGATATCAATGTCTTTAGAAAATTGTTCTGCACCAGTGAGTGAGGTTTGAGGTTGCATTGTCGGGTCAGAACACACATTAGGCGAAAAACTGGATGTGCGTTGGCGAAGGTGTCCAAGCGGTTTAATGATGGTTGAAATAATTTGGGGTGACTGTGGCGTGTGCGGGACTGGAGGGGTTCGGTACTCGGCGGTGTTAAAATGTCTCACATTTATTCAGGTTCTGTTTGTTTAAGAAGTTCTGCCTTTTAGTTTTATTCCACTTAGGAATAAAAGAAAATGCAAAAATATCAGTTTGCAGGTGTGCAAAGAGGGTAGAAAAAAACTGCAGAAGAAGTGGCAGGATACTAAAGCATGCCACACTCTTCAGATTTTTGTTTGTCATAAATAAAAAAATAGATATTTTTTCTCCTTCGCCTTAGATATATTGAACTTTGTGATTCCACCAGGACTTGAAAAATTTAAAGGGGCACGAATACTTTAGCACCGTAAGAGCGGCTAAGCAAAGCTTGAGTTTTTCCTCTAAAAGAACCTCACCTCCGTTTTAATTCACATATCCGTTATTCATCCGGTGCAATTTGCATTCAGCACACAATTTATTTCAGTTCTCATGCCATCCCTGGCCTCCACTTCACCCCACACTTTTCTCCCTGCATGTTTGTGTCTCCAGAAAGCCACTTTGTTGTGTCTGAGCAGCGAAGCATCGCAGTGAGCAATGACTTCCTGTGAAATGTGACTGCTATTTCAACTCAGAGAGCGCAAAGGCTGCCTGCGGTTTGTCTGTCTGCTCGGTCTGTGCGTCTGCCCTCAAGTTTCCCCCTTCGGGTTGCAGAGGAAGAAGACGTTTCCGCAGATGCAGAAAGAGTGACAGTCAGGGTTGCCAGAGCCTGTCGGCAGGCTCAGCTTGACTGCAGTTTGCCACAAGAGAGGATTCAGGGGTTGTTTGACAGCAGGAGGGCGCAAAGAGCACTTAAAGGTTCCAGTGGAGTACAGCTGCGTCGAGGCTTCGTCCTTTGCTTCCTCCTCGTCCTCCTTTCCTCGGTGTGTCTCCTTCTCGAGCTCCCGAGAGCCTCCTTTGACCTGACTTTGGAGATTTGGGCGAAAAATGTGACAAAACAGTTGAGAGGCCGTTCTTCCCCACAGAGTTTAGGGCCATTACCTCAGCGCCCAACAGCATTATAGAGATATTTACAGTCATAACGTAAAACACACCATAAACTAAATTTTGAAGCACATAAAAGCTACTCCATCTGGTTTCATTAGAATGTGGTTCAACCATTCCTCTATTGTACCCTTCTCTATTTTGAGCTTTGTTTTAGCAATTACGCCATCAAGCACAGAAACATTTGCATCTTGAAGTGACGATCTTCTCAGTTCGGATCGGCTGGAAGCAGGTATGAGTGAAAGCATCCATGTGGCATATTCACGCTCAATAATTCACTTTTAATTGTATGTTCACTTTAATTTTTAGAATAGATCAAATATATTATTCTAAAACAAGAAATAATGTTTATTTAGATAGATTTTATTCAAAGGTCGTTCTCTACGTTTTAAATGTCAAATCAATTCTAAAAATGAATTTACTCAAATAAATCTGCTACATTTTAATATACTTTCTAAAATTGAGCTTGTCTCGTTTGTCCTACCATGCTAAAAAGACATTGTTTGCAAAACTAGTTTGCGATTATTAGTTCTTACAACATCGAGTTCTTGCAACATTAAGACATCAAAGGAAGTCTGACTGACTTTAGTCACGTGACTTAATATGGTGAACTAAGTGGGACATATTGTTTTGAGTCTGATATTTAGCTTGTCACATAATTTGTGGCTCTTATTTTGAAGAAAAAACAAATTACTCACAACATAAAGTAGAACATAAATGAAGTTATGTTCTGGAAACACTGACAAATAAAAAAATCTTCCATATTAAACACTAAGTTTACAGATAGAGGTTGTGTGACTCTTCCATATGCATGTCTTTTTAAAGCATGGTACAAACTATGAGAAGCTCTACTAAAGTACTTTTAGCAACTATTTTCAATGTGTCTTATATGTGTGGCAAACATATTGGATACTGACATCAGGACTGCTTAATGACTTCAACTTCCTCAGTCAAGACAAATATTATTCATTGGGAACAAGAAGCTCAAACTGCTAGCATTTTTTACATTACCATGACAGTGGATCCCCTCCTACTTCTGGTTCTGTCCTCCTGGGTTTTTCTGCAGAACGTGATTCCCAAATATTTGAGGAATGTCCACGTATTTGCAAAATACGACATATTTTCACTTACAAATATGATATGCTCTATCATATTAGTGATATGATAGAGCATATCAGAAACATTTGAACGGACTACAGATTTTGAAATATGAAGGCACAATGCAACTTCACATGCTTCTAGGTGGCGTTTGCAGACTATCGATCAGCTTCCATGTGTTAATGCATATTAAGGTATATTTGGTGTTTCAACGATTTAAATCGCCAGCTAAGAGTGATTATATTGTGGTCTCATGTATTTGCTGATTTTTGCTATTCACAGGATGTGTTGTTAGCTGTTTTTTGCTGGACACCAGTTAAAATGAACGAGAAAAAAAATGTTTGGATAAACCAAAGTGTAATCAAAATTATTAGATAGGCCTTGCTACCAAAATAAAGTAACTAATCTTACTGAACATTGGGTTTACAAAATATACCTTTTGATTAAAAAAAAAAGTAAATATGTATTAACTTCCAGAGTTTCTTTTTCTGTTGTATCTTGCTCAACTGGATTTTACCGTGCTCTGATTTTTATACCCACATTCTTTTGGGCCGTCCGTGACGCATTCACAGATGACTAAAAGGAAACAGACCAAATGTTATTTTGCTCCTCTTCTGCTCCGCTTCTGAGTATTTGTTTTACTCTTCGCAGAATTTATTTGTTTTTGGTCAATTCGGCCACCTCCGTATCTCCCGGAGTCTATACTGCACCCGGGAGTGTTTGGCCTTTGAGCGGATTCAAGTTTTTCCATTGACCAGCGGTTTGCAGAGGTTATAATCTTGTACCCCAAAAGACAGATTTCCCGTTAAGGCCACGAGAGCTGTCTGCCACCGCTTACTGGAATCTGACGCGTTTTTTTGTAAGGAAATACTTGTTGGCAGACGCCCTGTGCCCATAAAGCTCCCAGAAAACAGCAGATTGCGAATGTGGACAATGCGATTCCTCTTGTTCAATCAATGGGAAACAAGGGCAATAAATTTGTCCTTCTTTTATCTTCATTCAGCTCGTGCACGATAATGGGTCCCAAACGTACGCATAGCTGGCTGTTGTACAAATGAATCATTCACAACCAAGCAGTAAATGCATGGAGGGATATATTGGTGGTTGATGTGTGGCTACGTTTTGGCACCCTTGAAGGATATTCAGGCTTGACCACTGTCGTCAGGAAGACATTTGGGTGATGATCTGTTAGGGAATGAGTGTCCATCTCAATATGGGATGCTGTAAAACCAAAAACAGCTCAGTGGGGGCTGATTTACACATCAAAATGTGTTTGATATTCAACCTTTAAAATAGCATTTCTCAACAGGGGTGCTGATGGAAATTTGTACAAGAGGGGGGGGCTGAGATTTCTTTGGGGGGTGTTTGCTCGAAGATAAACATTACACCTTAAATGTACCACAATCCCATTTTAGACTTTGAGCAACTTGCTAAAATTGTATCGTGTAACATTAAAACATGCTTGGCTGCAACTGCATCGAAGGCAGCTCTTCTTCTTCTCTTCAGTGTTTGTAGCTACTTGGCGCAGCTCCGCTGTCCTACTAATGGTAGCTTCACCGGATCAATTCAGCGTCACGCCGGCTGATGACGTAGCTGTGATTCTGTTGTCTGGTGTCTGATTTTCAAATATTTAGCTTTATTGAGGATTTTTGTAGATATGGTTTGGCAGTGCTGTGATCATATCAAAGCAGCAACTTATATTAAAAGTGCTTTCGTGTCCGTCTGGATGCTGCCCGCTTCCATGGAAGGACAACAGAATATCACTCTTATAAACATAATTACTAAAATCACGACTCCCTCCCTGTGTATCCCTCTGAAAAATTAACCCATTTAAATAATCATTTTTAAAAATCCTTCCATGGGTGATATCACGATACAGTTAACATCGGTGTTGTGATCCGGTATGAAACGGTATTACCACAGCAGTTTTGAAATCCAATCAGAATACCGGGATTTTTTTCCCGTTGTTTTAAAAAGCTTACGTCATTCTACTTTTTTTTTTTTATCAATACGCTTCCGCACCGTATGGGGAGGAAAAAAACCTACAAACAAACAAAAGAGCGATGCGCACTTTGCAAAACTCAGAACCAGGACGAAGAACGGAGCGACAAACTGGATGTGAGTCATAAAAACAGAGAATCTGACGCTGAACAGTGAAATATCAGTATGAGAGGCGAATCAACACATGATGTGAAACACATGATGAGGCGGCGAAGCAGGTGAATCACATGATGAGTGAAGATTACTGGTGCTGAGCGACAATAAACCATGAAAGAAACTGAAGAGGACAGAACAATAAACCAAGAGAGAATAATGCTAATCAAAGAAAACTAAACGGAAATGAATTAAAGATAAAATGCAAGACTAAATTAAATAAAGAGGAATCGTATGGAAAGATCTTTTGAGCAATAATTTATACACAGGACTATATGGCAAGAATAAACAAACAAAAAAAAGATATAATGCATGTTTCTGTCCCATATTTGTATGGCATTAAAATGACCTGGAACTTTTGTTTTTCCACTGAAAGCTCTGTTGCACAGTAAATGCCACGTGGGTGAAATTTTATGAATGATACTCTGATGTCTCATTCTCCTGAATGCAGCACAGAGCTGGTCCTCCAGAAACCGACAAACACTGGAGAGAAGAGTTATGATTATTATAGTTGCAGTTCTACCCATGTTTTAATCTTGTCGTTTTGCAAATAGATCGAAGTTTAAACTGGCATTGCTGTACATTTTTATCTGGTCATTTTGTGAAAGACTTAGCAACTAACATCAGAAAATTGCACAGAACAGGAATATTTTTTTCCACTCTGATTGGCTGCTGTTTTATGAATGCCCATTGCATTTTTCGTAGACGCTTGTAAAAATTATTTCTATTCACATGGCTTTTTTGTTCTCTGGAAAATTACTTTTGATGATAAAAAAAAAAAAAACAAGCATAAAAACCAAAACATCAATAATAGTGACAGTAATATTAGTAATAAAATCACATTCAGTGAAAAGTAACCTGCAGTTTCTTTGGTGGAGGCGGTGAGAGACCTGGATAATGATAGGGGGTGTTGAGAAACGCTGCTTTAAAAGTTTCCTTGTAGTCTTAAAAATGACAGAGTTTAATTTTTTATCCCACCAGAAACATCAGTCAAGCCTTAATATTTTGACACGTTGATGTTTCGCTCTTGCCAGCAGATGGAGACAAAGTACAGAGCACAATATTCTGCACACTTACCATGCATCGCCCTCAAAGTGACTGTTTTATTTCTGCCTTAACTTAAAGAAAGGTGAATTCACAAAACAATGATAAAATCTTTTTTTTTAATTATTATTATTATTTTCGGTCTTTCTTTCTGATCTGAAAGATTTAAGCTTTCAAATCGGAATGAAAAGGAAGCAAATACTGTAAAAGATTGTTGACTCATCACAGACCTGCTTGAAATAAACTCTTTGAATGGATCAGAGCTGGTCTTGACTGGTGTGCACAACCATCAGAGGGAGTAGTTGCACAAGTAATGATGCTGCAATGGGTAGGTGTTATCTTAATATAGCTGCAACTAATGATTATTTCAGGAATCGATTATTGTATTCATCATTTCTGATGATTAATCGGATTTAAAAAATTGGCACGTTCTGTAGATTTTTCATTTAACCTCTTAAGCTTTTTGTGCAATACAAACACAAATAATTAAATTCCTTTTTGAAATCAGAAAATAAACATTTTATTGCCTAAAATTCTATAACATAGCATTCCTTTTGTGAATTTAAAACTGTTCCGCTCGAGGACTTTTGGGTAAAAAATGCTAGTTTTTACCTTAAAAGCAAAATGAATATGGATTTTACACAGTTTAGGTTCAATTACTTATCTGAATATGTTGTTCTTTCAGCAAACGGTTTCTTTAAATCTGCGATTAATGGATTACTAAATTAGACGATAATTTCACTTCTCAACTCGTCACGATTAATCCGATTAATCGTTTCAGCTCTACTCCTTGCCTTTATATATTTATCTTGGCAAACCAAGCAGAGCATCAGTTGCCATTTTAATCGCTACCATCTTTGTATCATTGTTGTCAAATAGAAGTTGGAAGAACTCTTCAGAGAACATAAATGGAATTAATATGTTTGCACACATGTTTTTTCTTTTTTTTATCCACCATCACCATATGCAAAAACTTGCTCAACAACTCGAAAGTCAAATCAAACTGATGGATAACAGACGAGAAAGGACAGCTTCCAAAGATCCATCGGGATATTTTTTAGAGATTTACCAGTAATCTTTTAATCGCTTGCAGAAATCCCCGTATTGATGAAGTGACCTTTCCTTTCCTCTCCCCGGCCTTCCCGTCTGTTTATCTTGGTCTGATGTGACAGGACTCCAGGGACGAGTCTCTTCCTCTGTTTTCTTACCCACTTTATGACTCATTATGAGCTGAAGTTGAGACAGATCCACCAGCTGTCTTAACGTTGGCTCCGATCCCCACTCGCATGCCGTTGCACACATGAATATCATTAATAACTTCATTAGCACTTCCTGACCGCCGCAACGGACTGAGAGGGAGGTTTGATTCTTGATTGCGGACCGCTTTGTAGATGGAGAACAACACGTCTCCTGTGATTCCAGGCCTCGGTCGTGTGATTGAAACAGTTTCTGGCTCAGACACCTTACCCACCCAGTCCCACCAGGGGTATCGCTGTACAGTAACAGAACCCCAGTTCCAATATAAAGTAGGGATCTGCTTGAATGTACAGAACTCGGCGCTCAAAGATCAAGCAAATGTAAACGCTGAATTGCACAATCTCTGGCAGATCTCGACTGGAATAAATTGCCAAGCCTGTCTCCTCTCGTGGTCTGTGGAGCGCTTTTTCAAAAGTCTGGAAAGCACAGTGGGGATAAAGCAAGTCAAATAATAACCACCATTTGGTGATCTGATTATTCCCGAGTGAGGAAATATCATTCATCCCTGAAACTGCAGGAAGAGTTGGACCTTTCAGAGCAACATGGTTTCTGTTACTGTGCTGCATTACAACCAGCCTGTAGGAAACCAGAGAGAGAGAAAAAAGTATTCACATCCGCATTTGATTTTCCACGTTTTGTTACGTGTAAGTGACAAAATTCATTTTATTTCATTGGGGGGTTTATGTGATAAACCAATAGAAAGTAATGCTAATTGTGAAGTAAACAAGAAAGAACAAATAAACTAAGTAGCTTCGGTGGACAGCTCTCTTTACTCTGATACCACAAAAAAAAAAAAAAGACTTAAAATTAGTAAATTGAATAAATTTACACATGCCCGTGTAAATTCAGCTGTTTTGTGAAGGCCTCAGAGAGAAAGTTATGGTGCATCAAAGTTACGAGCATCAAAAACGTGTCCGACGCTTCAAGTGCTACTTTGAATGTAGACGCCTGACATTTTGCTCTACAGATTTTGTTTCGGATGTAAGGAGCGCCGGGTTTACATTCAAAGTCTATGTGGAATCGTATCGAGGGCGAGTCACATGCGTCAAAATCGCTCTAGTTGTTGATTTCTGTTGCTGGCCTACTTATAAGATGCTTGCCGCATCAAATGCTTCAAATTGCACCGCAACGGACCCTTGACTCGCCCTCCACATAGACTGAATGTAAACCAGACGTGCCTGAAATGCGTTTGGTGTGAGCCATCAGAGAGCCTCAGCGAACAAAGAGCATAAAGAAGAAGAGGATATAGGTGAGGGGTAAAATATTAAATATGTATTCAGACATATCCTCATCTTTTGCAAAAAAAAAAACAGCACATCATCCTGAAGGCACCATCTCCACTGTAAAACATGGCAATGGCTGAATCTTGGTTGTGGGAGGATTTTCTTCAGCCCGACAGTGACGCTGGACAGAGTTAATGGGATCATTGGAGGCAAAAGTAATCCTGGAAAACAAATTGTTAAAAGCTGCAAGCTACTTTAGACCAGGACAGATTTTCACCTTCGAGCAGTTTAATGACCCTAAGCATACTGCCAGAACTGAAAATGGAGAGCGGACCGACCTTCATCATTCTTCATAGATGGGCAATTTGAGCTCTGCAGTCTGAGCAGACTTCACAAAACATCTAATGCATGATTAAATGAGAAAGGGTTTTAAAGATGCTGTAAAATAATCTCCATATGTTGTTTGACTTTAGGTCAATGAAACAGGCTTGTTTCTAACAATTATATTTGTCTTTTAACTAAGTAGCTAACACAAGCTAGTAGTTACTATGTTCATCATTCGCCCGTTGTCCAAAGATTTCCAGATTCAGTTGTTATTATATTGAATTATTTGTGTGGCTCATCACAGTAATGAAAAACATATGACATAAGGAACTCTTCACCTATCATGTCTAATCTTGTTATCTCTGGAAAAAAGTTATATAATTACAGATAAATACAAAATAATGTCCTGCTTTTTCTTATTCACAAAACATCAAAATCTGATTCTGAGTAAAAGGTTAGAACACTCTGCTCCCAAACAGCTCGTCCCTTTGGTCCAGTACTTCTCAAAGACTTTTCCTGTTCCCACTACCAATCTCTGAAGGCTATTGAAGGCTAGTCCCACTTCTCAATTTCGGCTTCACGATGTTTGAGGGGTTTCCTGAATGTACAGTCTGCTTCAAGTTACCACACAACATCTGTGATTTAATCAGTGAGATTAAGATCTGGACTTGACTCGGCCCTGGACTTTCCATCTCCTAATTCTCATGCAGCCTTTCTTGGATTTGCCGGGATGTTTTGGGGTCATTGTAGCATGTCGCAGCATCCAGTTCTGCTTCAGTTTAATTAATTAAATATACATATATATCATACATATATATATTTTTTGTAACTATTGATACCGAGAAGAATTAATGGTGGATTTTATGTTGTTGAGCTAGACAGTTATTGGTGCAGAAACGGAGCATAAGGTTAATTTCCTGGAAATTTGTTCTGAGAATTGTCTGTAATCGATAACATCATTCTGGTCTTCATGTTTTACTTGGAGAACAAAGGGGCCATATGAAGGTTGAACTTGTGAAGCTTCTTTCCAATTACTACTAGTAGTAAGTCTGCTGTAGATTCTGTGATGATATTTATGGCTTTTGCTGATTCTTTTAGCACCTTGCTGTTTGCTTTTAGGGTGAAGTTGATTGGCGACTTTAGCATGTTACTGTTGCCAAATGCTTCCACTGGTAGACTGGACATAATAATCTGGATTTCGGATTATTATGAGGACCCTTTAAATCCCTGAACAAAACAACCATGAGCTGCTACAATCTGCTTTGTAAAAAGAAAGACATCTTTTATGATTTTACCTTGGTGATCAGGCATGTCAACTGTCAGGAGCAAACCAAATCTAAATCTCTGAGGTTTAAACAGGGCAAACATTCAGCAACCTGTTAAATAACCATGTTCTCATCATGTCCCCCTGATGTGATTTACTGGTCTCTAACTCTTCCATAGTTGCTCTGTGAAGAGGGCCTGTGAGTTTACTCTGACATTTCCTCAACCCATAACATCACAGTTTCCATTTTCCAATGAATAGAGTGGCTTCTCCATATGGTCCTTTGGGTGAAACAATCCCTGGTAAATTGACTGATGTACACCTTTCTCTAACAGTTACATCTCTGAGGATTAAAGTTTGCTGAGGTTTGAGTCTCCGAAGACGTTCTCCCAATGAAGCACCTCCGTCAGGTTGACCTACACTTCCTGTTTACACATTGTTTCCTGTTTGTCCAGTCACTCACCTGTTTCCTTCCCGTTTTGAAAGGAAAGCTGCCTGTCATCTTGCGCATGCAACTTGTTGTCAATAAGACTTGTTTTAACTATTCCTGGGTTGTGATTTGATCAGTCGGTCCGAACTGTACTTCATCCAAACTGGCCACTTAGATGAGAGACAGATAGGAGTCTAAAATCATTCACCGACTTCAAAATTGATTACTAGCTGCTCGTAATCAGCAACTGAAAATGGGATAAAACATTTTCCCTACATAATACCATCTCCTGAAAGCCTGACGCTCTGGGTAGTGAGCCATATCATCCATATCCAAACCCACCACTGGCTGTCTTCATAAGACAACCCAACACGGGTTAGTATTTTATCTAAGATTTTGCTAGCGAAACAGCTCAAATCTGATCTCAGTAGAGTTGAATTGTGATTCTTTTCACATTGTTATGCATATACTCTTATAAGATTACTCCTACAGTATTCATCTCAGCACTTATTATAAAGTATGACTTAAGTTTACTCCATCTGCATCAGAAAAATACTTCCACTAATGTGATTATGTGTTTTGTTTTTTCCCCTGAATGCTTCAAAGATTTTGAGAGAGATAAAAATTAAGATTCAGTGACCTGCTAAATTATACTGATGGAGTCTGCACTAAATTTCCTCTGCGTATACAATCAGCCTTTGATGTGTCTATACCAATTTGCACCTTTTAAACAAAGCAGACTCCAGAGCAATAAACTGCTTGACTCTCACATGTTTAACATCCCCTGCACTTGCAGCTGTCTAATCACACGGGTCAGAAACAAGTTCAGTGAGTAATAATCACACATTTGCCAGTTTACCCTCTTCTATTTCCTTTGCTTCTTTTTTTTTATAGACAGCACAAGGTATTACTCTGCTTGTTGGTTATGATGAAACCCTGCAGCTAAAAAAAAACGTAAATAGAGATCTTTTTTAACAATGTCAAATTGAGAGCAGATTACAGAGAAACTTCATCATGTCTTCATGATTTATTGCGCCTGTTTCTCCTTAAATCTTTAAGCAACACTTTTTTTTAAAGAAAAAAGTTACTTTTAAGCTACGTCGGCTGTTTCAAATGTGCTCAACGAAACAGACTGAGCTCAATGTCTGCTAACTTTCTCTGGTGATGCATGGGCCTTATCGACTGAACGATGCTGTGGTGTCGTTGCAAAGCCACACAGGGAGACCGACTGTACCAAGGGAGTGATACAAAGAGGGGAAAAATGTCACTAAACAGTAACTCAAATGACCCCGTGTGCACATTTTACCTACATCACAAATATGTTAAAGGCAAAATTCACAATTAAACATCTATAATTATCTGTCTTCCCCATTTTCTTTTCCACATGTGTGCATTTTTTCAGCCCTGCAGCTCTAAAAGATCCATGAACTTACTAACCTCTGAGCATTCCTAGACAAAGAAAGGGATTGTTCTTTCTTCTTACAAGGACAATGCATGTTTGTCATCTCAGGAAGGAGTCTGTGTCTAGTGTGTCTGTTTGAGATTTCGTAAGGTCAAAAACTCTTAAGAGAGTAGGCTAAATATTTCGATGTATAACAAATCCACCAGCTCGTCCATTAGCTGAGTTGATGCTCTTGAAGTTTTCACAGCTTTAATGGTGAAAAAGTGGCACTTCACGAAGAAAAGCCATTCCTGCCTCTCCCTTAACCGTCATGAATCTTTGCAAATGTGCATTTTCAATAAGACAATACGCAAATGTGTTAGTAGACGTGGAAGCAGTATTCGTCATGGCTGCCACCGGCAACTCATGATGGATAACACATGCTATGTTCAGTTACAAAAAAACTGCTACTCAGTTGTGTGCGCCAGCCAGCAGGCAGTCTGCAAAATCAACAATTTTCTCTGTCAGCCAGACGGATGAAACCCTGAAATGGAGACCATCCAAGCGTGCTGACGAGAATCAGGCGCAGTTAGAACTCTACCAAACTCTGAAAGATATTCAGGATGCTCGTAAGCTCCTTGGAGATGTACATTCCCCTGCAAAAGCATCCTTACCCTTTTCTATGTCACACCAACTTAAAGCCACAATATTCAACTTGTTTTTTGGAGGGGTGGGGGGGTGTATTCTGTGTGGTAGGCCGATATAAAAATACCGTCAAAATGAAGAAAAATGAAACATTTGCTGTTTTCTGCAACCCAAAAGCTTTCCAGCAAAACATCCCTAAAAAAAAATGCTTTTCAAGCATTTGTGAACATGTTTGAGCATCATGTTTTCTTTTAATACTACATGGATTTGATTGTAATAAAAGAATGCTCATGTTGGATCCTGAATCCCTGACTCACTGTTTCTGATTTGCCCTGGCTGGGGTGAACGAGTCCACGGAGTCCCAAGACTGAAAATAGAGAGCTCATCTGAGTGTGTTATCAAGGCCGTCCCCACGTCCTGTTAAGGCACGTCTGCCCGCCTGTCAAGGCCTATCACTGCGCTCCGGGGAAAAACAAACAAGACCCACATACACCCATGTTCGAAAACACCTGGCAGCGTGGGTACTCACATTTTCAGCCGTGTCCTCAGAGCGAAGGTCACAGGTAAACAGAGTGGAGTTGAAAGCTTTATTCGCTGCGCAGCAGTTCTTGGCTGTGTCCCCAGGGCTGGACTCACTTTTTGACAGAGGCCAGATTTTGTGTCATCAAAATCACTAGATAAAGTACCACACCTGAAGTACCTTGGGAGATCACGTGATGCCTTTACCTTAGATGGCCCTTCCCAGGATGGAAATGACTCACTTTACTGGCACTGCTGGGATTTTCCTGAGTCCTATCACAATAAAACATGAGCACCTCCTGCACATTGAACCCCATTCATGTCAGTGATTCTTGCTGAGTTTTTGAGATTCCGTTAGAAACTGATTCTAAATACGGCTGCTTATTGTGAAAGAAAATTCACAAATATTCATGATTGTCGTCTTATGGATATGTCAGGCTTTATCTGTGTTTAGCCCTGAAAACCCAAACAGAATTGGGAGTTTTCAGCCTATAATTCATGTTCAATTTCAGCCTAAACAAAGTCCTTAAAAGTCTTCTCATTTTTTGGTTCTGGTTTCCTGTTAATCATTGAGCTAATATTTAGCTGTATAAACACGAGTTTATGAGAACCGCTTCACATCTGTGTGTCGAGCAACTTCTGGCTCCGGTGAACAGGCTTTCCAGCCCACCATGACTGAACTACATTTCTTGGTTTTGCCTCAACAAAACCATTCTTGAAGTCAACCTACACGTTTTCCACTGAGCTAAGGTCCAGGGATTCGTCATAGAACGACCATGAGATCGACCTTGTTGGTCTGAAACAATGATGCTCCTCACTTTGTGGTCGGTTTTGGGTCATTGTCTTTTGCAAATTTGACAGCCGTTTCCTCTTAAACGTGACAATCTCTTGAAAATACTTTATGTTTTCAAAGGCATTCCTGGATCCCATGGTATGTGATAGTCATGCTTGACACCACAGTATGAAAAACAGTTCCTTATCACCATGCTTTATAGTGCCTTGAATATATTATCTGAAGGAGGCATCTGGCAAACTTTCTTCAGCCCCTAGACTCAAAAACAACATTTGTATTTCCGTTAGTCCATAACATCTAAAATAGTCAATATGTTGTTTGACTAATGCACCTCATCCTTTCAACAATAATTTATTGGGGCTAAAAACCAGTGAGTCCAGTGAATCATCTCAGGACTCACTGGTTAGTGCACGCCTTCTTTGATCATCCTAAAGTTGGTTTTTATTTAAGCGTTTTAGGTCATTTTAGCTGAGAACCTTCAAGGTACGCTGTTCTTCCGAATGCTGTTTGGAGCTACGTGTTTTATTGAGCCTTTCTGAAAGGAATGAACTGAAGCCACCAGGTCGAACATTTGCTGCCTTCATCCTTACATCAGGGCCACTTGGGTGAAGGCCTCACTGACTTTCTGCCACTTTCAATTAATTATTCAATCACCCACAATCAGCAGCGTGAACATCATGACTATTTGACTACTTCTATTACTGTACTACATCTGCTATTTGCCATGGACAAATATAATGTCTGTCAAAACAGTGAGTGATTTGGTTAGTGATGTTGGATTTCACTGCAACACAAATTTACCAAGGCATTTTTGTTTTGCTGTGCATTTCTGATTAAGTTTTAAGTTTCAAGTTTTAAGTTTTAAGAGTCTAAAACTGCAATCGTATTTTCTGTAACAATCTCCAAACTAAGCACTAGCTCTAATGAATGGATTTGTGTCCGAATAAAATCCATGTTATTGTTGAAAAGTATCACTTTACCAAGAGGGATTTAGGATTTATATTTTCCTCAGTGTGCTTCAGTGGAAACCCAAGTGATGAATAAGAGATTGCGACTGCGTAAACAGTGTGAGGATCGGATCAGTTAACATTCAAAGAGATAAGATTAGCATATAGATCGCCAACAAATCCTTTTCACTTCTCCGGTCTCTTGGCATTAGCTGGTTGTATACGACATAAATGGTATTAGTGTGGGCGCTTTTTGACATCAGCTCAACCAATGTTAATGCACTACTCAGTAAGGTATAGTGTTCCTCTCCAAACACTGGTGCTCATTTAATAAACACTCAGCTTTACTTAAGTATGCAAGCCCCCAGAACAAGATATGCCCGATGAAAGATAAATTATTCAACTGGAAATGTTTTTGGAGTTCTAAAAAAAATAGCTTCCTTGAGGGTTTGCAAGCCAATGTTCCCACAGAGCATTAAGATTTTAACTTGTACCAGCTTAGGAAGAGAGGGCTGATCATTTTACTTTTTGATAAAGTGAGGAAATGGCAGCAATTTCCTATTCAGCCCTTTAATCAAATAAAGATTTGAAAATAAGTAAATAATAATAATAAAGTCTGGCAATTGATGCGACTCTTGCTGCACGATTTACAAATTCAACAGTTTATTTGGCCAGCGAAAGGGGTTAATCACCAACTTTCTCGGCGGAAGAGAATTGGATTTCATGAAGCAGTTGAAGGGAGCTTTCAAAAACATCTTTTAGTCTGACTAATTAACAAATTTCCTCTGTTGTAATCTGAGAGAAACTATAAATAAACCTGGATGAGAACAAAGGGTTATGCTTCCTCACACAAGGTCCAAGATGGCTGCAGCAGTCACTGATACTTCCAGCTCAATGCAAGGCAAATTAATATTCATTACACATCTTTGTTTTGCTATGTTCCAGGTTAAATAGTGTGTTTTAGTCTAATCTTCTTTTTAAAGAAATAAAGTGATTTCACCCAACAACCCAAAGCCAGTCTTACATTCAGATCAGCAATATGTCAATATTGCCAGAGCGTACTAAACCGGCCCATATTAGTTCTCCCTTTGTGTTTATCACCATTATCTTACTGGAAGACAGAAAAAGAGAATAGAAATAATTGCTTTAGCTTTAGCACAGCAGGTCCTGGATGTTTTAATTCTCTCTCTGTTTAGCGCACCTGGATCAAATGATGGCTCGTTAGAAGGTCTAAGAAGAACATTGACAAACTGAGGAGGTTGCTACTGCCACCAGTGAGAGAACTAAAACATGCAGGATGCCGGCCCTCGAGGACCGACTGTGGACACCACTGCTTTAGCTACTCGCATCCTTCCTGTAAAGAACATCAGTGTTGTGTCTCCAGTCCAGTTTACTCTTCAGGCGAACACCAAGGTACTTAAAATGCTGAAGTTGTCGAGGTCTCAAACTTCAGTCCTCAAGGGCTGGTGTCCTGAAACCTTCAGATGTCTCTCAGCTTCAGCACACCTGGCTCCAATTTTAGCTCAATAGCAAAGATCTGTAGAGTTGGACTGGATGCTAATGAGGCAGTTTTGCTATTTAATTCAAGTGTGTAGGAGCAGGAGCCCCTCTTAAAAACATTTGCCCTGTGTCTCCTGCCTGCCTGGCTTTTGCAAACTGTAAACATAAGGCTTTCGTTCAACAATGGTTTTTATTTTGACATTGTTATGCAAAGATTTATGAAGTGCTGTGACTAATACTTTCATGGTTGACCATTTCTCCCACCCAAGCTCTGCGGATCTTGCTCCAGTTACCATCAGCATCTTGGCTGCTTCTCTGATTAATGCTCACTGACCATGTCTTGTTACAATTTTGCCTGAAATTGTTTATACAGCTGGCAGATTAAACTGGAATGATTTTTTTTTATTATTATACCAATATGTTACTTCTGACTGTAAGTGTTTTGGAGTGGCCTAGCCAAAGATTAGGGTGATGCCAAAAAGGCCTTCCAACTCCAAAGACCTGGAGCTCATCACTGAAGACGCAGCTGTGGAAATGCGCTAATAGCTGATCGGGAACGGTTTGACTTCTGAAATCAAGATTTCTTTCATTGATTATTGAGAAGCATGCAAACATTTGATTGTCATGATAGAGCAACAAATTTCTCAGGCTTTTAATAATTGAAAACCATTAATCACTTTTCTTTAAGTTTGCAAATTTTATATTTCCATCACAGAAGTTTGTCGATGGAAAATGACAAATTAAAAAAAAAAAAAAAAAGTTCAAGATCTGTCGTCGATAAGAAGAAGAATCCATTTTAACCCGCTCTCAGGGGTTTATCGTAGGTCTTCTTGAGCGCATGCACATTAATGGACCCATGAAACGTTAAGAGCAAAAACAATCTGTTGAATAAATACAGCAAGCAAATGACTGAAAGCACAACTTTTTGGAATCTGCCACAGATTAAAGATCACTCTTCCACATGCTGAGTGATAACAAGGCAAACAACAAGTGCAACACGTAAAGCTGGTAAACTTCTAACACGCTGCCGCAGTGTTTACGGCGAAGCCATGGGAAAGGTAGTGGCAGGTCGGGGCGGCATATTGCCGCGAACTGAACTAATTGAAGATTATGGCGGGGGAGTATGCCGTGGCACAGCAAGCAGATAATCCCTCATCAGCTGCTGTCTGGACTCCGAATGAGGAGTGCGTTTCACGAAAGGCCTCCCCCTGCGGAGCTGCAGAAACCGAGAGGCAGCCTTCCTAATTATTTGCGCTACTAGCGACACTTAGAGACCGGGACAGTACACCACACGAGGGTGGTGGGAGCCTCACTGGGTGGCTGCGGAGGAGAGAGGGGATGCCGAGCATCCAGCCCCAATGGTCTAACTGTGGGGAAAAAACCCAATAAAACCCATGAACAACAGCATTTTGTTTAGGCTGAGGACTCTGTATCTTTGCCTCAGTTGCCATTGTCTCTCTGACTTTTTCTAAAGCCCCTTTGTAGGTTACAAATCCAGACGCATTGAGTCATTATTGAGTCTGTCATTGACAGGGTGAATCCTGCTGGGAACTTAATGAACATGTTTTCCTAAGGAGCTCCGAAAGTGAGCAGACCAGCGCGGGCGAGAACAGGAGAAGGCCAGTCATGGCCGTAATGTCAGTTTTTTTGGTTTACAATCTTGTTGGATTTCATGCACCACGTTTTGTTGTGATGCTGGCGGTCCAGTTCCAAACATTACCTTGAGGTCGTTCATCCACCATTGCTCATTTTGGTGTATATTTTACGCACTGTGCAAAGCTAAGCGTTGTTTTCTGAGCCCACATTAAATGGAACATCTTTACTTCGAAGAATGGCAAAATGACAGGAAGGCCTAGAATGGTCTCCTTGTGTAAATCAGATTGACTTACAGACAGGCGGTAAGTGTAGGAGACTTTCAGAAAACATGCTGTTTACAAATAAGCAAGGTCGTAGAGGGCAAAGTGCCTCGAGACAGTCAGAGGTCAAGGAGCGTTGGAGCAAAAGTATCTCAGCCGAATCCCAGGCGACCTCCACGCTCCGGCTTCTGTTGGGGTTTTGGCAAACCGGATTGATTTCAGAGTGAAGCAGCGAGATGAGGGAGCCGTAATCTTTTGCCTTACATTTAAATTATTCCAAACCCAGAAAGTATGAATCCTGATAAAGAAGCAGAATCACACTCGTAAAAATAATAATAAAATCTCTGTAACTATGGTGGAGATGATTTCATTTTATTAGTTCACAAAACATAACTTTTCATAGTTACAATTCTGGGATTGTTCAGCAGATCAAGAAAAGCAAAGCACAAAGTTTTTACTGCTTCAGAATTCAGCTGACATTTACAGTAATTTAAATGTGTAAAAGTTTCTAAAGTTTTGAAAAGTTTGATAAATGAGAAGAAGAACCTTGAAACGGGTCAGAATTTGATCGTGATGGAGAAGAAGGTCTGAACACTCGATGTCATGTCGTAAGACAATAAGCTGATGAGGAACGAAAGGTAAAGGGAAGGAAGGAAAATGGAAAAACACGTTAAAGGATGAAAGGAAAAAATAACGATGTCAGAAGGAAAGGAAATGAAAGAGATGAGATGAGAAAGATTTAAAAAATGTGGAAGGAAGAAAAGAATTACTCAGTATAAGGGAGGGAAGGAAGGAATGTGGGACACTCAAGGAAAAATAGTGAATCAAGAACAAGGAAGAAATTAAGATAGAACAGGAAAAGAAGTACAATTAAGTGACAAGGAAGGACACAGAAAAAAGAAAGTAAGGTAGGAATATAGCAAGGAAAGACATAAGGGTAAAAGTGAAGGAAAGAAGACAGGAGGAAGCAAGGGCAGAAGGAAGAACCAAACAGAAGGCACAACATTTGTTAAACATTGGAATAAGGACATTATAATGAAAATATATCATTCCTCATCCATACATGGAAATGCTGAAGATTCCCTCATCCCCACACACACACTTCCAGAGCGTACAGGAACCTGGCAGAAATCACAGGGAATGATGCCCATTGATGGCACAAGATGTGACAGTCCTGCTCTGATGATTCATCACTGTCCTGAAAGCGAGCAGAAGTCTGGTCTAAACAGTTTCACACAGAAACTGACAGCAGTCCTTTGATTTGACAGGCAGAATAATAGCCGTGCCTTTGTTTGCGTTCTCTGGTGACGCGTGGAGCCGCCCGATGGATGGCTGTTGAGAGAGAAAATGTTTCTTTCAATCTTTTGAAGCCTGATTTGGTGGTCTGCGTAAATCTGCAAGCCAGAAACCCATACGCATGATGACGTGTAATGAAGATCCAGGGAACACGTTCAACATTTTCTGCACTAAGTCATCATTTAAAACATAGATTTGCTGTCTGATACCTCTGTGGATGATTGATTAAACACATTACGTGCAGAGTTAACAAATTAATTATCTGTATTGAGGTATAGCGAGGTTTAGAAATGCTTTCAAATTAGCAGATTTCTGGGTGAAAGAAGGCTACAGTGGTTTGGAAATGTTGTAAAAACGCCATCAGTTCTTTTAAAAATAACAGATTTGAGACCAGCTAACACAAAATTATAAAGCTAATATCAGCTTGTTATACTCCAAGAACTATCAAACTCTACAAACTTATTTCATTTTTTGCTACAAGCACATTTACTTGAAACTTTCTTCTAAATCCAGAGTGTTGCATTCGACGAGGCTTCATCGGGTTACCGCAATTTCAAACCAGCAAACGTTTTCAATCACGACGTTCTGATGACGCGAGTTAACGGTTTTCAGCTGTGGTATAGATGGCCCCTCGCCAACTTGTTGCTTTACACTTTCTGGTCAGCGAGCTAAAAGTTGGCCGCTAAACGTTTCTGTTGCTTACCAACAAGTAGTGTTTAAATAATTGACTTGGCCAAGTCAGTTGACAGTTGGCTCGCTTTGACATTAAAGCTAAAGTTTTATTAATCTAATCAACAAGTTAACATGTGTTGCAGATCACATTATTCATACTGTAATAATCAATACCTCTCATTTTTAGAACTTTGTATGTCTCTTAGGGGTTTTTTTTTTTTTTAATCTTTTTTTACTTGCTCTAACATTAATTACCCTCTTGGACTCAAACAAACCCAAACCTGTACTGTGTATCTTATTTTCACAGCATTAGGAAAATAAATTCTGACTGCAGTAAAAGTAAATTGAGTCATTTCAAATCTTAGAGATTTTATAATTTAACGTCTAGCCAATATTTTTTCTAATATGTATGTATAAAAATTATAAAAATAGATGCCAAAATTACAAATGCTATAATAAATATCTTATTATAGCAAAAATAATGCTATAATATTATTATGCTACTAATAATATTATTAGCACAATAACAATACTGTCTATTTTTAATACATTATGGACAATTGGACAACCTTTTTCAATTAAACTTTTTTTCTTTTTTACAGCTTTTAAATTCAGTGTAAGCAAAATTAAATAGTAAAACCATGCTATTTTTACTCAAGGTTATCATACGGTGGAAACCTTGGCGCTGAACATGTGTGATTAAACTTATCGTCTTCTATCCAACGCCACCTGGAGTATGTGACCTACAAGGTGGATCATGTTTCTGTGTTTTCTTTCTCCAGAAACTAAAGAAAAACTTCTGCGGTCCAAGTTATGGAGTGAGGCTATTACGACTCGGTGCCAAGTGTGTATTTTAAAATTAAACTAACCAGGCATTCCTCCCAGTAATAGTTAGAAATCCTTGACATGTAATGTAATTTTCCTTTGGCACCAGCTTGTTGCGTTTTACTTTTTGCACTGAACAGACAGCTCAGTGTGAACCCGGTGACCCTCACCAATAATCCTTCCACTCTTTAACTGCAGATAGTGTCACATGAGCCTGCAGAGCCTGAAAGACTGCGGACACACACACACAGACGCAGACACGCAATCTGGAGAGGACGCGTCACAAACAACGCTCACACTCATGCACAGATAATCTCATTACCCTTGTCTCTATGCAGCACGGGTTCAACAGGGTCGTGCCTTCCCAACGCAACGGGAGTCAAATTGATCAGAAAAGTAATCTCAATGAAAACACGGTCTCTCTATTGTTATTTGTTGTTGTTGACGTTTTGCAGCCCATTGACCTCTCTCCAGAGGGGGGAGAAAAAACTAGTGGCTGAGAAAAGTCGTACTCTGCAGGGTAAGAAGTGCAGCTCTGCCCATGTCTGGTCCCTCAAATTCAGGTATTTGAGAGGAGTTCAGCCAACAGGTGGCACTTAAGATACAGCAAGCGGGAGGCGAACAGAATGAAAGCTCAAATTCAAACATCTCTAAGGCCACTCAGCCTGTCTGAAGCACTGCAGGCTGAACTGCTTTCCCACTTAAGTGGATAACGCTGCACAGAGGCCTCTTGGTAGCGCGCCGCTGACAAATGAGTCAGGGAGTTTTTTACGTATTCCATTGCAAATGAAAATCTGCTGAAAAGATTCATTTCGTGTTTGAAAGAACTGTGGTAAAAGATGTACCTGCTGCCCTTGTCGAAGCGTTTCTCATATTGTTTGAGTATGTCTTAGACTGGCTTCAGTCTTGCTCTACGTAGCTGCATTTCCATTTGCTGTAGGTTTGTGCAAATGGAAATTCTGAAAGTAAATTTGCTTAATGGAAACATGACAATTGAAAAAGGAAAAAAAATTTCGATAAAAAGCTTTTGCTCTAGGATGAGGTGTTTTTACAGCCGTATATTGAAATAAATGTATTTCGTAAAAACGGCAATAGAAACACTTTTTTCGTTTCATATGAGTCACGTGATCAACAGCTGGATCTTACTACTGGTGAAAACAACAAAGAAGACAACAGGAAGTGGTAGGGGGATTATGTTTTTTTGTTTGTTTGTTTTTTTGTTGTTTTTTTTCACTATGTGTTGGATCCATAACTCTTCTGTAAAATGGCCAACAACAATTTCATCCACTCCCAGATATAAGGGACTTGTCGTTCCAACGCCTGAATAAGACGCCAACGTCTCCTCTGACTTCTGACAAGCGCCAGCACCGCAGCTGAATTATGAATATATCTCATGTAAATGTTCACTTCCATCGCTGAAATGTTTGCTAATGACGTATCTGGTGAACAAGCTTATTCATGTGTGATTTTAATTTAATTTCTTATTTAATTGAAGCCTCGGAATTCCGAAATTGTGTGTGTGGTTTTTGTTTTTTTTTATATATATTAACAGAATATCGACAAAGATTTTGTCTCGTTTGACAGAGTCATCCCAAGATTGCGTGGAATATGATTTGGGGCCTCATTTCTATTTCATGTGATTTGATAAATAAATAGCAGAAAATAAACTGTAGAGAAGAGGTACACTTTTGTAGATTCTAAATGATTTCAACATCAGTCTTTTTAATGTAACTACGAGTTTAAACTTTTGAGATCTATGCTTTTGGACAAGTTTCCCTGGCCAGCAGTTGAGTTTGCATATGCTTTGGTCTGGTTCTGCCTTTTGTAAAATACAACATTATTTAATAAGAAATTATCACAGCTCCTTTGAAGAACCAACAACTGTAGCTTATTATGGTAAATGGTCTGTTACTTAAAGTTTTATTGCAATATTTTGTGGCATTATTGATCATAAGAACTATTTGTTACTACTTTCTTAGGTGACTATCTGGCTTCTTTAGGACGTGTACCAGTCAAATAAAAATGTGTGATTTGTATCACAAAAATACACACAGCGACTGAATTTAGTTATATTCTCAAATTTATTGATATTTATTGAAACAATTTTATTGAACAAATACAGAAAACAGAGAACAATGGAGGAAAATAGTAAAAAATAACACCAGATAGAATTAATTTAAACCAAGAAATATAATTATGAGCTTGAATAAGAGGCAGCTGCTTCAGGCCCCCCACCAGCAGGGGGCCCCTGAATGCATTAACAGAGTATCTGGTTTACACATGTAAGTAACTCACCAGGATGGCTGCAACAATATATTTTTAACAATTTAAAAAATATGCAGTGCATATTTCAGATCTCTTATTTGGACATTCAAAGTGCCATTGGTAGAAAGTTCATGTGAAATGAATGATTCATTCATTCACATAATTAAAGTAGCATATTTAGTTTTACAGTTAATTGATTTTGTGTTATTGTGTTATTAATTTTTGGTAATAAGTTATAATATTTGAAAAGTACACTACAAATGTGTTCTAACATGGGTTTTGTATCTTAATAAATTAGAATAAAAAAATATTTTATTTTCATTTACACTTGAAAGTCATTTATTATTTAGATTCATTACACACAGAGTGATTCATGTGCCACAAGAAAACTAGGAAGTTGGCAAAAGGCAAACAGAGAAAAAGAACAAGAACGAAAATTTAGAAAAAATTTATTACTAAGAATTGTGAATATTCTGGCTTAAGTTTTATGTAGAAACAAATAGTCTTAAAATTTTTGGAATATTTGAACATTACAAAAGTTCAATAAAAACATTTTAACACAGTAATTTTATGATATGGTTTTCACAATCATGGGGAAAACAGCAATGACACTCATTAAAATCCACCGTAATTCATTTAACCCACTAATCTCTGTGAACCGAGTGCTGTAACCAAGGAGATGAATAGAAAGTTGAGTGGAAGAAAGAGGTACACAAGCAGCACAGCTAACTGTAGCCTTGAGCGGATTGTGGAAGCAAAGTCCATTAAAGACTGTGGGGGGAAAAAAGCCCAGAGGTCCAACGTTAAGCTTCCACAGTCAATAATGATTTGGGAAGTTGAATCATCTTCTGGTGTTGGTCCACTGTGTTTTGTTAACTCAGAACAGCCAACCATCTAAAAATGTCAGGGCACTTCCTGCTTCCCTCTGCTGGCGATGTTCACAGAAATTAAGGTTTCACTTTCCAACAGAACTTGGTACCTGAACCACAAGTTCAGGACTGTCTTCATCAGCCCATGATGACGATAGGCGTAAGAGGTTTTTAGAGGTTTGTTGATGACTGTCTTCGTTATGCCAGGTTATATGCAAAAGATTCATGCTGATACGCTTGTTCATTTTTATCCTGTGCAACCTTTTTATTTTCTGCATAGAAAAGTAGTTTCACATCCCAGGAGTTACATCTGTTACAACAATCAAAATATGTTTTGGACTTTTCGTGTGTAATTAATTAATTAATTAATGGTAGGTTTTTATTTTGTATAATAATCATAATCATTAAAAAAGTAACATTAATAAACCCTTGAAAAGTAACTAATGTCTGCGTATTAACTCTATACAATGTAAGTGTAAAATAAGGGTGTATGCATCGGTGCTGTTTAACACAAATCTCAATCATTATGATAATCAATGCAGAGAGAATGAAGCATTTTGTTCCCCTAAGCACAAAAAGAGAGTCCCTGCTCCGTTGTGATAATAAGTGGCAGTCCGGAGTTTTCCGCACAGTGCAGTGAGTCAGATCCGCCATACGTGCAGCAGCCCTCCCTTTGGAGCCTCTCAGGACCTTGTGCGCAGCGGATGGAAACAGATGAGCAGCTCTCTCTCCCTGGGAGCTGCTCTAATCCCCGTCCTCTCGACAGAGCCGTGACGCCACCTCACCGGTTACCTGGAACCCGGAGGATCGCGCGCGCGCGGCTCACTTTTTGGCTCCATACAGGAAGAAAACATTTTTTTTTTTCTTTGGTAGTTACTTTCTGGATGCTCTGCGGGAGCCAACAAAAAAGGGAGGAGAAAAACGTACACGACACGCGCAGGAATTTTAATATATGTTTTTTTTTTTTTTTTTTTTAATCTTTCTCCTGTTTTTTGTGTAAGTTTTGTTTAATTTACGGTTGCCAGCCATGGCTGACGCGTCGCGTGGACACAGCTGACAAGCAGCACATGGTTCCTTGTTATGGTGAGTCGCTTCCAACTTTCTCTTATCCCTCAGTTCAACTTTTAACACGGTGGTTTTACTCGGTTTGAAAAGTCCAGTAAAAAGTTTTAATTGTCCCATAAATATAGTTTTTACAAGATAGGAGCTGTTGTTGTATAACGTTGTTGGAAAATTGATTTGCCAAATGGGGGCTGCCTTTGAAACTCGACTTGACAATGACTTTGAATTTCAGAGTGATTTTTCTCTCAAGTTTAGGAGAAAAACCTGTGAACAAGTCTGGTATTGAAAATGATTACATTGTTTAAATGTGATTTTTATTTTATTTTATTTTATTGTAGTTTTATGCTATAAGCTATTAGGTGTTGTGTAGTTTTAAACATCCAAATACAAATAGTCATAATTTAAAAAAAAAAAAAAAATACTTAAAATTTTGTCTGTCAGGAAGTTAAAACTTGAAGTATGCTTAATAGTGCATTTCAAACCTGTGGTTTTGCCACTCCAGAAAAAAAAAACTGACCTTCCTCTGTGACTGTGCACCAGCAGCCTGCAGGGTTTTCACTGGAACCATGGAGAACACAGTGACCTGAAGCTGCGATTAAAAATATATTCCAACATCCTGCTTTTAAAAAAATAAATAAATAAGATGCACCGAGCACGCTTTTCCTGGCTGATGCAGAATTTTGAAAGATTTTGTGGCACTAGTAACCTTTATTAAAGGTAACCAGGTAAGAAAATTGTGGACAGAGATTTAGGTAGAACATTCAGGAAATGGCCTAAGGTCAGGACCGGGTTAACGCTGCATAACGTGCTGCCCCGATTTTTGATTCTCAATCTATCTAGATTAAATCCATTTAAAAAAAAAACATGGATGTTCTTACATATTATTTCCTAAAACTACAGTATTTTGAATTCAACACAAAATTGAGGAATTACAAAACTTTGCAGATGAGCGTAACCTTTATTCAAAAAACATAAATAGATTAAAGTACATGTCATTGGTTGATTTGTTGTTCCATCCCTGGAATAGCCAGGCTTAATAAGAACAAACAAAGCTCTTTTTTTTTTCTTTTTCTTGATCAGCTGATCTCAAATTGGAGCCAATCTCGAGATGCATCAATCTGGCCAATTGGTGCATCTTTAGATAAAATTACAGGTACTTTTTTATTTATTTATTTATTTTTTTTACGGTACAGTTGTTAAATAGAGAAATATCCTGTTCAGTGTGAAATAAAACCCTCAAGTGAAATTCCAGTGCATCGGCTACCTGTTTTGTCCTGAATTTAGTCCTTTTTGTGTCAAACTGTTGCTGGAGTCGATAGAATTGCCTCTGTAACCTACCGCAGTGATTCGGTCGACGTGGATTTGATGAAGCACACCTACCTCCGTGCGAGTACTCATCGTTTTCTACAGCGATTTGCGTTTGCTTTCCAAACTGCGCCGAAAATGAGAGGCTCCAGTTCACCAAAGGAACGTTGAGTCAACTTTAATTACATTCCGGCAACAAATATTTATTTCTGACAATAAGCAGGAGACAGAAAAGCAAGATTACAAACACTGGCACAAGGATTTTTCTCTGAGAGTGAAATCACTTCGCTCTGCCACGTCTTCGGAGGTCAGACAGCGTCGCCAGGTTTTCTGTGCGTCCCTTTAACCTCCTAATCATTTTAAGACAATTTCATGATAATTATTTTTGCTCCAACAAAGTGACCTCTGAAAATTTCCCTCAGCAGCATGTCTGCTGTCGTTACAAGCAGCGCAGTTATGGGTGCATTAAAGCCTCTGACAATGTCATGCAAATGGCTTTTATCCTTTCCATGTAACTTAATGCCTGATGTTAGCATGATCTAATTTCACTGCGAGTTCTACTTGGTGCTTACTTGCAAAGTGAGCTGCACTGTCCTGAGTTGCAAGAAACATGCTTTGTGGACTTAAACTGCTTCATTTTAAAATTGGCTACTATTCTAATGTGTTAGTATATAAAAATGTACTATTAGTGTATTTATTTAATGACAAAGGACTTTTCAAAGTTATTTTTTTCTCCATTTTATTACAGCCACAAGCTTCAGTGTATTGCATGGAGATTTTATGCGGTAACTCAAAGTGGAACATAATGGGGACGTGAATGTCGTCATGATCATTTTCAGCATTGCATAACAACTCAGTTGGATTAAATGGAGTTTCTGTGATCATAGATTTTTTTTTTTTGTATGTCGATTGGTTGTTGGTCTGGACTTTGACTAGGCCGTTCAAATGCTTTGATTCAAACTATTCAGTTGTAGATCTTCCTGTTTATGTTTTCCAACACACATAAGGTAGAAAGTGTGATTTTGGTCCCAAGATTCCCTTGTTCAACATGCATCTTTTCTCTATCCTCATCTGTGCTTCAGTCTGCGACCTTCAGCATTTTGGGCAGTGAGAACATCTGCTCCCATAATGCTTTGTTTAGCCAGCTTTAATATTAAATAAGCATGTAATGTGCAAGTTCACAATGACTGGAATATACAGTTTTAGCCAATTCCACTCCAAACATCCCTTTGCGATATGAATATTGCACAAACCCAAACCCAAACCCGCACAATAGAGATGGGCGACATGGATCTAAAGTTTTATCACAATATTTGATAGTACTAAATAAGAACAATAAGAATTATTCATGACTTCTTTTTTAGGTAACAGCATTTATAGCTCCACAAACACAAAAACCGCTCTTAAAAACATTCCCATTTGTAACAGGCTTCTTTAGGATTCATAAAGAAGTGTGATTTGTGTCATTAAGCTGAGCTTAGTAACTGCATTTAATCATATTTTCTAATTTATTGATATTTATTGAAACTGTGTGTCTAACAATAAGGACAGTTTGGGTTTATAAAAACATTATTGATTGGAATTTAATGACAACAATAAATCAAAATTCTTATCATGATATGAAATTTATCACCTTAAATGATTAACGATGCCATAAATAGCCACCCATAGATGACGATATGTTTGCGATATATTTTGCAGTCGAAAATGGGACTTGGAATTTGTACCTTTTATGTAGCTTCACTTTTGCCTCTCTTTGCTAAAAAAATAAAGCTATTTTTGTACCGTACTTCTAATATCTGTGCTGTCTTTGCATGCTTCTACCTGAGCTTTGGATCTCAGCAGCTCCTCCTAAGTGGACATGCACCTCCTGGCTACTTCTTTTTCTAAGGCTCGCTGTCAGTTTGGGTTCGATGGCCTGTAAGATGTTCAAAGTTTGGGATTTAGTTTCATAACCCAAGCCTCACATCTACAACTTTATCTGTGACCCCTCTGCCGAGTTTCTCGCTCTTCATGCTGCGGGTTGTTCATTAAAGCTCTCCAATAAAACCTCTGAAGCCTTTAAAGAACAGCTGGATGCAGACTGAGATTAAATCACACACAGATAGACTCTGGTAGGAATCTTCCGAGGACAGTTTATGAGCGTTTTCTGTTTCCTCTGAATTACTTTCTTCAAATCTACGACAGAATTTCATCAAAGTGTATAAGTGTCTACAAAACACTTTGATAAAATATTATGAGCAAAAACAATCGAAAAGCAAAACAAATTCTTATTCCTCCAAAATAAATAAATAACAAACAACTATCATCTGAGAATAAATCAAACCAAAATCTCTTTTTATTTTATTTTTTATTTTTAGTTAAAGCTCAAGAAAGTATCAACCTTTCCCACATTAGTGTCAGTCCGATACTGCTACTGACTTGGCGTCAATATTTTGTATCGATCCGCCCACGTCTGCTTTACGGCTGATTCACCAAACTGGGGAACATTTGTTTTTGTTTTTTTGTTTTTTTTTCATCACAAAAAATTACACTCATCTCTAACTTTTCCGATTTGGGAATCCTTTTTTTTGTTTGTTTTTTGTTTCGCCCGTACCTCCTGACGGTAAAACGACGGTGAAATGTTTTGTGTTTTTTACTGTGTGTGTGTGTGTGTGTGTGCGTTTGTTTGGGGTATTTGGTGGGCTTTTATGAACATTACCTAATTCCACAGTGGGCAAAGAATGCGCTCTAATGGCCATGTGGTCATGTGCATGCGCGTACACAAGCATGTCTGTGCAACCGAGCTCGCTCCAGTGTCGTCGCCCTCCTTCACCCCACCCTCACCCCGCCCGCCTCCCTCTACGGCTTCCATGCAAAAAACCGACGGAGAGCGTGTCGAGTTCATCCGAGGACAGGGCAATGCTTTTTCTTTCCAGCATGAATCATTTTGGAAAAATGAGCCTCTGCACTGAATTGCCCCGGCAATTTGGCATGTTCCTCCATTCTGCTTTATTGTCTATTTTGGCTGAACTTGCACTCCTCCGGTTCCCTGCCAAGAAAACTTCAGGACCTATACGGCGAACCGAGCCAGATTCGGAGTCCTTGTCTGTGAGCAAATAAAATAAACCCCTTCGAAATACCGTGATCATTTCCTGTTTAGCTGCTGACTCCAGAGAGAGCTACAGCTAGAAAAGCACAGGCCAGTTCTTCGAATGGTGCTTTCAGTGAACTTAAAAGAAAATCACACTGGTAAAAAAAAACCCAAAGTGAACCCAATTTTAATGTAATACTTTTAGATAATGACCACCATCTTTTTTGTGAAAGCAGTTGTCAGAAGCTAGGCTTCTGCTCTTATGCAGTGTTGAAGAAAGAACCTCTGCCGTGCAGTGAGAAGAAAGAAAGAAGCAGTGGGACTGGGGTGCTGGGGGAGACGAAGGGGGGCAGTAATTATGTAGTCAGCCAGCCAGCTCCCCTTATAATTTCACAGCCCCCTCCACCCTCCTCCTCATCGCAGGGAGTGGCCTGTGCCGGGGTCCACAGCCCTCCGCCGAGCCGGCGGAGGGCTGTGGCAGGGCGGCAGCTGGGGGTTTGGGGGTCGGGGAGGCGACTTGCTACCTACGTCCTCCAGCTCCGGCCTGAAATATGAAGGCTTGGGAACGGCAGCGGGCCTAATTACAATGACTGATTGCCCCGTCTGTTGGCATTTCTCAAACAGTGATTGTCGTCGTGTGTGTAGGATATTAGTGGGGCAGTGTGGAGGGGGGGGCTGCAGGGGAGGGAAGGAAGGAGGGCCATCATTCATTGGTCTTCCCCTTTCGTTCTTTGCTTGAGAACAGCCAGCAATTGAGATCTGATTGGCTGCGGGGAAAAGAGATGTTTCATGATTTGGCGAGGCAGAGCCGGTGGAAAGCCAGAGACAGGTGATGTTGCACATGGTGTTGCCTTTTGGTGCCCGGTTGAGTCTCTGGCACAGCTGAAAGGCTGTGTGTTTTCACCACAGTTTAGCCGAGCAGGCGTCGACTTTTCAATCCCGTTCGAAGTATACGTGCAAAGCCAGGCAATGAGAATCTTCAACCTGTTGACGTCTGGAGCGTTTTCTCCATCCACACCCCTGGCATGGAAAAATCAAGAACCTGGCAAATAAAGGAGTCGTCTTGAACCGGGCGTTTGTACGTCAGCACACCACTAAGAGGTGTGATGTGTGTGTTAAGTGGGAGCTGGTTTGAGTTGCTCTGCCTTGCTTTGTCCAGTGCTTTGGCTTTTGTTCCTCCAGTAATGAATTGTGGAAGCCTTGGCTTCAGCTTGAGTGTCTCGTAGCAACTGAAAAGAGAGACGGAGAGCTGAAAAGGCCAGGAGGATATCATGTGCTTCCCTCGAAAAGGGCAAGACGGAGCTGACCATTTCTTCTGCTTTTTTAAAAAAATTTTTGGACATTTTAAGTTAGGAGAGAAAAATCCTACTGGACAATTTGTATTTTTGCAATATGAATCTACTTAATTTGTTCTAACCTGGTAGATTATGGGGTATTGAATGCATATGTTCTAAGATATTTTTAAATTTTTTCTCATCAGTACATGGTTTAAGTTTTACATACAGACTCAATTGTATACATACACCCCGGTAGTATTTGAATAAATGTTTTTTAGTACATTATTTGTGGTCGTGATCAAGGTCCTGTCCAGAGTTGTCTAGTAACGAGTTGCATTTACTCAGCTGCATTTACTTGAGCAACATTTTGGAAAAACTGCACCTTACTATCTACTTTTAGTTGGGTCACGTTATTATGAAGTATTACTACTCTTACTGAGTAAAAGTTCTGGATGCTCTACTCACTTTGAGTAACTTCACTGAATGAAGAACATTTTAACTAAAAATACATCAGATGCAGTTGAATTGAGTCTTCTTGCTTGTACGTTAGCTTTGTTGTTCTAATGCTATAGTGTCTGCTGAGCCTTTTGTGCCGTTTTTAGATCAAGTGAAGACAATATATTGTCACTGGAAGGAATCTACCCTGTTTTATTATCTAAAGTATATTCATAACCGACTACAAGTGGTTATGAATATACCACTTGTAGTCGGTTATGAATTCTATTTGCCTTACTTGTTTTTATTTTGTAAGTTATTTATTTGGACTAATCCTTTCACTTTAGTCACCAAAATATCAGCATTTGTGCATAATTTGATATTTTTAGTCTTTCTGATGAGGTTGTAAAATATTGAAACTGATTTTACGATCAATAACATTCAAGCCGAATACTATTTTTAAACCTTTACATGAATAATTGGCTGCCTCTTTTTTACCTTTGCTTGCGTAAAAGCATGTTAAAATAGTGCTATTATTGAGTACACTACTCCAAATTTACGCTCGGGTTTTTGTTGGGGCCTTTCCAGGACTTGAACGTTAGCGTGCTTTGGCCATCCCAAAAAAAACCCATTTTGATGTGTGCTTTGCTCTCACCTTCAGAAAAAAACAAAAACAAAAGCGGTTCAAGATTTCCAGCTGCTCACATGAACAAACCACATGTATTTTAGACACACATTTTATGAGTAGTCAAAAGGTTTGACCTATGAACCCTTGTGTTACAAAGACTGACTGAAATGATGAAGTTTGTCTCAAAGCACTAAGACAAGGTTTTCAAACCTACCTACAAACCTACATCTACCTACCATGGTAGTGGCAGCATCCTGCTGGCCGACTGTTTCACTGCGAGTGAAACAAAAATGAGAAATATCAATTTCAGGACTTCACCTTACCTGTAATGTCTGTAGTTTGTTGAGATGTTTATGCATTTTAGCCTGTATGTATAATTTGGACAATGTGTGAATAAATAGTATTGTTCATAAAGGTTAGAAATTACGTCTTGAAATCCAGTTTGCGGTCTTATATCTGGGCTGACGAACTGATAAGGTGCCGGTGGCTGAAACTGTGCCTCATAAGCTGGGCGCTCCAGCTGATTGCTGTGTCGTGTGATGGCGTTTTGCATGCAAGGCTCCATTTTTATAACAGGCTACGCATAAATGAATAGATGAAAATTTACTCCAGGTTGGTGTTAGATCAGCACAGTCATTGCTGTAGTCTGGTCATGTTTGCCCTGTGACCCAGACACTACCTGTCTGCTGCCATGGTTACAGGGGCAGAGCTGGTTGAGTGGACAGACTCCTGGGATTACTTTCCCTGATCTTTAGCAATCAGGCCTGTACCCAAGTGACTGTAAAATGGACCAGACTTCACCCTAACAGTTAGGGGAGCTCTGCAGTTTGCCCTTGTGGCCTTTAAAACCACCCTAAGTGCTGTGTGAAGGATTAGACTTGTGCAGCCTAATTATTCTGGTGTCACTGACTGTTCCTTTGTGATCAAGGTTCACTTCAAGAGATTAGCTCTTGTAAATGAAAGAGCATCCAACTATCAAATGTTTCCTGGTTCTGAATACTTGGATTACCTTTACCTGTCAGCGCCATTAATACCTCATTAATATTAACAAATATTCATATCAATAAAAATTAGTGCCATCCTGACTTTACTCAGCAAGAAAAATGAAAGTACAGGATGTTTTTTGAAGCACACTCTTCATATAGAAAAGGTAAATGCAGTAACAATAACGTATAAATTTGTTGCTAAATGATTTGGCAAGTGATCAGGGGACATGTATTTATTCACCTATTTCTGGTATGTATACCTATTTTAAAGTATATTCCTTATGTAAAATGAGGACTGACTCAGTTATTAAAAACATTTAAATTGCCAAGATGAAACAAGTGGTAAGTAAATAAGTTAGCAAGAAACTATTGGGGGAAAAAAATATGTAACTGAGTAATGTGAGAAAATCTCATGGTATTACCCTCACTGAGTTTTGAGTTATCCTCATTTTAATAGATATAAATAGACAAGTAACATGAGAAAGTCTTGATTTGTTTCATTTGGCTGCCTAATTAACTATTACACTAAAAGTTGTCCAATAATTTGATCTTTGACTTTATTTTAAAAACAAACAACTTGAACCAGATTATCGGGTCAAGAACATTGTGCCCGAAACTAGACATAAAATAATCTAGTTCAGGTTTGGCCACCCAAATTGTTTTTGATTTATATTTAGAAATAGTCAAATGTCACATTAAAATAACCGTTTAGTTTAGAACTCCATTTGCTTTCTTTAGTCGTGTTAGCAACTAAAAATTAGCTAGTCTAGATGCTAAGCATCTTTTATCTGTCGTCGTTTCTTATTTTTACTAAATACCCAAATGCACTGAAAATATAAAAAAAAAGAGCAAAGGTTTCCTCTGTACTTTTTGTAAGTGTTCTCAGCCAACCAGACAACATCTTTCCTCGCTCCGATTGTGCAACAAGTGCAGAAGAGGTGCACCTAAAAAGCAGACGTCACTTTTGCTTCGTCGTGTCTGTCGGCTATTTCAGGAACCCCAACGGTTCTTGGCAGGACTTCATCTGCAACCCATACGAAGAGACTGTTCTTCAGCTGAGCACATTGGTGTTGACATTTTATTACCATTTGTTGAATATTAGCCTTAATTCAAGTTGGCTTTGCGTCCGCTGCCGAGAGCTTAGGTTAAATACTCTCCATGGCTCCGGAGGTCTTGATAAATACCCCGTGGCTCACATTTTTTAATGTCTTTAAGTCTCCCATAAACCTTCCAAAGACTTGCAGTCTTGTAGGTGTCCACCAGATGCTGCAGACAGCCTGCACCGTCCCTCGCATGTCAGACAGTGCAGCCGAAGTATCCACTTTGAAGCAGAAAGGGTGTTTCCATGGCATTAGGATTAAGGATAATTCTGTTGTTCATAACAGAAAATGGGTCCCATTTCAAGCTATTAAGTGGCTTTGATCATGCATTTGTCGAATGTCTTTAATTCCAGTGATTTAGCCTGAGATTCCGGAAAGCTGAATAAAGCAGATAAAATCAAATTCATGAGGCGTCATGGAAAGGAAAGGGTTTCTTTTTTTTTTTCAATCACAGCTTAAATTCTAGCAAAGCAGTAAAAGCTGTCCAAGACTGTTTAATAAAAACCTTGCTAGGACAGACACAGAAAATTGAGATCTGACAATAAAACATCGAAGATAAAAGTACGATTGCACACGAACATTTATCATCTGAAAACTTGTGAGAGGGCAGCGGGGCTTTGAGTCAGGCTCAGGAGGGCAACTCTTCTGTTAACTTTGGGAACAAAGCTACCCCCTGCAATACGGCATGCTGGGAAATTTGGAAGCCGATGAGAGTGCCTTCCAAACATCCATAGAGTGCCTCTGAAGATCTTTTCAAAAAGCTGAAAAATGAAGTTTGAAAGTGGACGTGAGAGGGCTCTCACAGCTGTGGGTCCGGCCCTCTCTTAAAGAGAAATTGCCAAAACCTTCCTCGCTCATGAATGAACGTGAGAAGCGAAGACTGTATGCACTGCACAGGATGGACGAAGGGTAATGCTGACTTTGAGTACAAATGAAAAATGTTAAGATTGTAAACATTTGGTAACTTAAAGCTCTGGTTTATCCGCTGTTGTGTATATAAAACCCCTTTCTTTAGATCTAAATGTGTACCTTTTAAAGGTAAAATCAACTTTTCTGAGCTCTACGTCACATTATAAAGTTGTTCCCTCTTCAAAACCATATCTGTAGTGATTCTTTCATGCATGTTTGAGAAATCCTTCAATCTCCCGTGGCAACCATTGAGCTGTGCAAGACAGCTGAATGGTGTTAGAGTTGCGGTTTCCAAGCTTCTGCCTCACAGAGCATCCCTCCCCTGCAACTCCCACACTCAGCTCCTTCAGACTACCCAGCTACAATTAGCAAACACCTGGTGGAACATCTGCTGAGCTCGAAATGCAAACTACTTCTCAGTGAAAAGCTGGTAAAAACGTTGTTAAAGGGTTAATAGAGGAGCGACTGCCTACAGAAGAATATTAGAAGAGCAGGAGCTTCTTAAAGAGACAGATGCCCATTTTCTAGTCATATGGTGCAATTTTTGTTAAATGGCACCATTTATTTTTCATAATCACCTCCTTAAAAACAGTTTTATGGGCTAATTAATCTGGTTTTGAAAATACATGACATCCATTTTCCTTAGCTATACACTGCTTATGTATGAAACATTAGTCTGTGACTGCATCGTTTTACATTTGTGTTTTCCAGTTATTGCGAGTTGCGTTGGTCAGCTTTGTTATTGTGTTGGCAGCCGATGCTCTGCTCAGTGGTAGGCAGCCGGAGGGGTCCCTGAGCCTTCACTCCACAGCTTCCCCCCTCGCGGCTCTCACACATTGTACAATTCAAGGCCCAGACAGTACATTCACCCCGCTCAGGGCACTGCACCATTGTCAGAAAAAGCTCACTTGAAAAGCCTTCAGGAGTTTTTTTTTTTTTTTTTTTTTTTTGGTGCGAGCAAGTCAGAGCGATTTGCATTTGTTCCAGTCTTAAAGATTTTACAGGTCAGTTGAGACAGGCGGTTATCGAACATGATAGAGTTTTATCACCGACTGTCATCTCCATTATTCATTTGTCTGCCTGCTTTCTATATCCCAGCGCCTCATCATTATTTTACAGTATGTCTTCCGAGTCCCTGAGCAAAAGTGTATGTTGCATTGATATAATTTCTACCAACAAGTGATTCAAAGTAAATCCTGCAAAGATAAATTTATGTATTTATTTTATTTAATCAATACACTCAGCCATTCATTAGCTGAATGAGCATAAAACTAAAGAAACATGAAATATAGCAAACTTCTGCTTGTCAAACAATAATTTTAAACCATGTGATTGAGAGCGACTGAAAATAATGTTTCCCAAAGTTTTTGTTTTACATACATTGGACCATGTGGGGGAAAAAATAGCTTGGAATGGAAACATGTTGATGCTTAGAAGATCAACATGAACAGAAACTTACAAAATGATTTACACCACTTGAAAATCCCTGCAGATTGTCAAGAATCTTTCTTTTCCCCAAGCTTGTAAGTTACATGGGTCCTGGACTGCAAACAGAACTTTTTAGGACTTTTTTTCAGCTGTGTATTCAGAATATACTGCTGATAGTTGTATTGGTGTTAGATTCTCCCACCTGAGCTCTTGATCTCTGCAGCGCCTCCAGAGTAACCATGGGCCTGTTGGCTGCTTCTCTGATTAATGCTCACCTTTCCCGGTGTTGTTTTAGATCTCCAATTATTTTTTTCACCCTAATGCTGCTTTAAACATCTCTTAAACGTTATCCCTGAACTTTTCCATTTGTCTTATATTCATGCCGTACATTGTGACATAAAATCTCAATAAGAAACAAGAATGTTTGCAATGTGATCGAACTTGAAAAACGTGAAGTGTTGGAGGCTACTTTGGATTTCCCACATGGTGACCTACAGGAACGTCAGCTGTTGACATCATTTTTTTTATTGGAAGAAGTTTAGGTACACAATTAATCAGGATGTCGCGATAAAAATTTACTGAACGAAGCAGGTTTCTTGAAGTTATTTTTTATTTTTTTGAAGTGGGGTTTGGTTTAGTTTGAGGCTGTTTTGTTAATAAATAATAATAATTTAAAAAGTAATCTTCATTCCAACAAATTACAACCCTTCACTCTGGCCTCATTTTTACAATACACATTTTTTAACCTACAAGTCAGTGAAAATTGCGCTGAAGCCTGTGTTAATCTGTGTTTACCTAACAATAACGGAAAGTGTGACTTGACAGAGGAACTGTCTGATGTAACAGTAAAACAGTGTATAATAGAGAATTTCACAGCCATTTAAATAGATGCTACTTAGGAATTTTATTTTTACACAGCATTTATTTGCGTCTGATACTTTCTACGTGTGCAACATTTCTCTTTTGTGCAACGTGATTACATTACTGGCAACAAACAGTCGTCCAGCACTGACTTCAGTTTAAATATCAATAGAAGTTAACGGGGAAAAAAAGAAATGTGTAATTCAAACATATTCACAGACAATTTGCATAGAACTGCCAGGAAGCACAATCGTGAAAAAATGTAGACACCCTATGACAGCCTGAAGATATTTGGACACAACAGTGAAATTAACAATAAAAACTGAAGAAATGAACCTTCATTGTTTTCCGAACTAATGCTTGTCAACAGATTAGTCCAAAACTAACTGCATAGAAACCAGAACAGAGACATGTTACGAATAAACCGAATTCAAGAAAATAAACCTGCAATGCATGGAGGTGGAAGGCTGATGGTGTGGGAATGCTTTGCTGCTGCAGGACTGGTGACAACTGGTTGACAACCATGAGGTCCACACTGGATTCTACTGTGTTTGGAAACCGTGAGACTATCTGAAAGGAGATTTTAAGCTAAACTGGACAATGAAACATGACAATGAATCCAAAACAATCCACCAGAGAATGGGCCTAGTCAAAACCCAAAGACTATCCATTTCCTGTGGGGTTTGAACCATTCAGCAATTCCCTCAACAGGACAATGCCGATGAAGGGACTGTATTTGTGATTTTATTTTATTTTTTAAAAGTACAGAAATGCGATTTTGGACCAGCCCAACTTTTCAGCTAATTAGTTTAATTTGTTTTCTCCGTTTTGCTACACAGGCGACTCTCAGCAGCATCTACTGTAGGTAATACACAAAGCGCTGATATCAACTCCCAAGAAATCATTTAAAAATCTCTTTAATTCAATTTGTAACAAAATAGCCCAGAATACCCGGACAATGCCAGTAAGACTGCATTTCCTTCCCTGTATAGGAGGTCACAGGATAAAAAGGTTGTTTCTTTTCCAGGAAAGATAAGTTTAAAAGAAAGAAAAAAACATTGCAGAAAACGTCTTGTGGCTGGTGTCGTCTCAGAGCCTCAGCTGAGAAACGACCCATTAATGGTCGTCGTTTAAGGGGAAACCCGGCAGAAAACAAAATGTGTCTTAAAAATGCATAAATAAAAGTTCAGCACAGATTAAAAGACATTTTAAAATGCAGTTTAAGACACTGAAGAGTTCAACTCAATACTCGATGGAAAATGCCTATTGCTGCCAATTCATGTTAAGATGCTGTGATTACAAAGAAATAAAGAAATCCTGTGCATTTTTCAGCATAAACACAAAAATCACTGGATTCTTTCAGACATCTTAAACGCATAAAAAATGTGAAATAGAGAGAGGAAGCTTAGGACTTTGTGATGATGTTATGTGGTATTTGTTATAACAGTAAAAGAGATGATTAAAAAATGCATTTACAGCTTTTTTTTTTTTACAGTGTTCTTAGGTGATGACTCAAAGACCCGTAAACATAAATAAGTGTCTTGGAAAAAACACCACACATTTTGAAATAACTTCTTCAAGACACCAGTTACATAAAGTTAAATATGTCAAATTTGAGGAATCACTGAACTGAACCAGAACACGAAGAATACAGTTTAAGATGCCAGGCCCACATCATTTTTATGCGTATGAAATGCAAATCACTCAGTCACCTTTGTTTTTGCCATAAATAATGAAAGGTCTCTCGTAGCAAAGTGAAGGTTAAATCAGAACAGCAGATTCAAGCAGAAACTTGAATCCTGCTGCTTGTGAATCGTGCATTGGATCCAACTCACATTTACCTTCTCTCTGCACGATGACGGCCACCTGACACCCAGTTAGTCAAGACGATTCTTCTTTATCTCGCTGGTTGCCGAGTAACAGTAGCTTAAAGGTAAATAGGCAAAGCTAATTTTAATCAGAAAGCTTTAGCAGGGTGTTGATTGAAAGACCAAATCTGATTTAACTAAAGTTCTCAACTGAACATACACTTTAAAAATGGATAGTTACAGCAGACATTATTGCTATTTAGATTTTAAAATATTTTTTTTTATTATGGAATATTATGGAACTTGGCCCGCAGTTTTTAATTGCAGTGCATATTGAGATAATTGAATAAAATGTGTTTATACCTATAAATTATAAAGTAGCAAACCATGAAGTGCCAAAGAAACAAATGGAATAGATTTAATAGTGTAGTCACATATTTGTGTGACTAAATTGTTTTTGTGCAAACTATTAATTTCTGTAATCAGCTTTTTAGATCACAAGTATTCACCTGGCACCTTAGAAATAGCGACAAAAGAAAAATCCTTCCTTAAGTGTTGTAGGGCTGCAATCAACAATTACTTTAATAATTGTTTATTCTGATGAATTATTGCTTAATCAGATAAAAATGATCACTTTCTGCAGATTTTTTATTTCATCCCAAGTCTTTTTTTTAAATACAATATTAGAAATGCATTAAAAAATGCAAATGAACAAATAATTACTTTGTTGTGTGATTTATCACTTTAACTAAAGGATGAATTTGTAGCTAAAGGCATACAAAAACATCAACATGCAGTTATTATTATTATTATTATTACTAATATAATATTACTATACATTATCAATACAGTGTAGGGTTAATCTGTTAATTATATTTTAGGGATTAACGAGTTGGACAGCAAAAGATGCTAAATAGAAGATTTTCATATTTTTATATTTTTACAGAAGGCGAACTTGGTGAAACCATGCCACTTGAGGAGTAATGAATCGATTACTAAATTAGTTAGCGATTATTTCATTGATTCATCACAATTAATCCAACTAATCGCTGCAGCCCTAAAGTGTTGCTGCTTCAGTCTGTATCTTTTTGGCTAAAATGTTTTCATGTGAGCAGAATTTTGAAATCACTTTTTTTTTTTTTCTCGTTTTAGTGATGCATTTCAACGTATTAGCTGCTTCTCACTCCATTTGTGCAGAAACCAATGTGAAACGGGAGCAGTGGCCGGATGAAACCGGAGAAGCGACCGCATCAGGATTCTGTCTCGTGTTGGGTGAAGTTGTTTTGACTTTGGCTCATTACCTGGAAAAGAACAGAAGACCTCTTTCTGCTTTGCTCTCAGTGACATTAATGAATTCATTTTCTTTGACCTTTGATGTGATCATTAGGGTGGGACATGTTGCTATGGAAACTAACAAGTTGTGAACATTTTCTAAATCAACTCCATATCTTACCGCGGCAAAGCTTTCGGTGCAGAAACATGTTCCTGGGAAGCCATGATTTAACACAGAGCATGCCTTCTGTGTGTAATGTGGAACCCACTGTTTACATATCATTCGTGGAAAATCAAAATACTGCTTCCCGGAGTGGGATTTTTTATGTCAGTATTACTGGGAGGGACACCTTTTCTCAAAATCTTTGCTTGTGAACTAAATATTGTCTTGTCTGATGGACTGAACCACCAGTAATCAATGAGCCCAAGTAAATCTTGTGTTGTGAGGTCACTTGATATTAGAAATCGATATTTCTGACTTTAGAGGCCGGCTGTAGTTAGCTTGATTTTGGTTAGCTAAGTAGGAATTGAGAAACTTACCATTACTTGTACATTTTTTGGGTGGCAGCATTTTGGGTAGTGCAGCTTCCCGTAACTTACTTGAATTTGTCAAAACGAAACTGATCAATTATACTCCTTATATGCTCTTTGAAATTGGATTTATTCATTTGCCATTTTATTTTAGTTTGAAAAACTGAATTCCAGTTTTGTTTGTTTGTTTTTTACATAGTTGGTAGCTGAAGTTTAGCCTCCGGTCTTTTGTAACCTCTACAAACTATGGCTTTTGCTGAAGGGTACATTTCAAGCTTAACTTTATTTCAGCTTATTCAGATTCATTATAATTGATAGCACGTGCCAAGGAGACTGAATGCTTGTACATCAACAAAGTATTAGCTTGAGGATTTACACTTCCTCCTTTGTGTAGTATTGATTTCACTTTATGTTAGGGGTGCACTGATTTATTTAATTTTGGGAGATCAGTGATTGGTCGATACATGTGGAACCGATCTTATCTACCTCAGCAAAGGTCTGAAAATCAACCACTGTCCTCTTTTAACATTTTTAACAGAGGTGCGTTTACTTTTGAGAGCTGCTGTATGTGCCCTTTTAAACTCCCTCACATTGTCAGTGATGAACCATGTTTTCCAAACCTGCCAAAATCGAACACCGGCGGCGATTACTCGCCAACAATGTCTGACCCCCGATCCACTTGTCGGAGGTTTGTGCCATTCTGCTATCAGGTTGCACATTTCTGTATCCTCTCAGCAAGGCTTGAAGCCCCTCCTCCCAGCCGAACCTGGTAGGACCAGGACGGCTCGGTTCTCCTTTTCCGTGCCCCATCCCCCACCAGACACAGTGATGGCACTCAGTGCCAGAGACACTCCTCCCTCCCCTCCCCTCTCCTCCCTTCACCAACACTCCTCTATCCTCTCCGCCCTCCCTTCTCTCTGCACCGCAGGCAGACCCAGGCATGGGATCTCCATCTGTGCACAAAGGAGCCTCCTCTATCTGCATACGCTGCACATAAAAGGCCCTTTTGTCATGAGCCTCTGCACACATGACCATCCGCCTTTCACCCCGCTGAAGAAAAAAAAAGATCACTCTCTCCAGCAGTCCAACCCCACCCCCAACACTAGACTCAGCCCTTTCCCCTGACCCACACCCTGCCAGATTTCTTGTCTGCAGAGAGAGAGAGAATTGCGCACATCGATGTTGAACTTTATGGAACGGAGACTGGCATCAGATCTTACTGCCACGAAATCCCCAGTTCTCCTTTTCATTTCCTCTTTATCGTAGGCCTGCTCTCGGTCTCTCTTTCGGGCTCCTACTTGCGAGGCACCGGTGTGCTGTAGCATCTGGCGTTCTGAAAAATGAATGCGCTCTCATTTTTTGCAGTCTCTTTTCCAGTCTGTGGCATTTTAAGGGGGCATTAGCGTTTGTCACCGGCAGGTTGTCGCCTCCCCAGGCACCGACTCAACCGAAGGCAGTGCAAGAGTGAAGGCTCTGCTTTTTGCCTTCCAATCTCTCAAACCCTCGCAGCTTTGCAGAGACACTAATATTTACGAGGTGCAGGGACGACGATAAAATATTGTCAGGCACCACAATAAGACGAGACGAGGTAGAATTCCCCTGCGTCAGGAGAGGGAAACAAGTGGGCCAGCAGCCATTTTGGCCCCATCAGATGACAGATATTGGTGCGGAGGGATATTGAGTTGGGTCGGGATGGCCCAAAAGGCACAGCAGCAGGCGAGCACACACTCAGTCAAGTGCAGGGGTTGCTGGTGCAAAAAAACGAAAAAAAAAAAAACCCGCTTTCCTCAGCACTTCCTTTGAAACGCAGCCGGCCCGCGGTGCTTTGCTCCCAGCCAAACGAGTGTGGATTTTGGAACGGCGTCCAGCTCATCTTGCTGTCGACGCACGCAGGACCGCGGAGGAACGGAAGGATAGAATTCACTTCCCTCTTCCAACTCCATGTCCTCTGCCTGACCCTCTGCCTCTCTGAGCCAGTGTGAAAGGTCAGGGGTCGCCAGGCCGCAGCTTCCCGCACTCTGTCAACACCTATGGCTAAACGGTCGTCAGTATCACTCATCTTCTGGGGCGTTTAACTTAAAACATTTCAGCACTTCCACCACAACAAGTGTGAAATACACGTCTTAAAGTTCATGAAGTTAATTTCCAGTCACTTGATGAAGCATAGATAGTGTTGTTGCTATCTTAGAGCTGTACGAAGCTCTCAGACCCTTCATGTGGATGACCGGGGCTTGGTGAGGTTTGGACCCACCCCAAAGCAACAGTTTACACTGTAAAAACAAAATATTACAAAGTACTTCTGTCCAGTTTCTAATGCAAATACTTTAATACACTTGAAATGAGAAAAAAACTAACTTGCAAATAACTTTTCAGCAAAATAAAAGAGCCTACTTTGAGTCAATAATTCCTAAATATTGATTTAAAAAAAAAAAAGTACTAGTTCCACTAGCAGATTATTTTACGTATAAGACAGGGAAATGTATTGTTAGAAGTGAAATAATTTGAGTGAAACAAGTAGTTTGTAAATTATTGAATTAAAACAAAACAATATATCTTGATGAAAAGTTACTTGTAAGTTAGTTTTGTCTCATTTCAAGTGTACTAGGATATTTTAAGTAGCATCTAGATCAAAAATACTTATCAGGGTTTTTGTGTTTTTGTGTGGGAAGTACAAACCCTCTGTGTGTTCCAGGGTAGATGTATACACACCTCCACATTAAGTACACTTAGAGTAATCTTGTGTTTTGATTTCGTCCATCCAGTAGAGCGAGTCGTCGAAACTCTGAACCTGCCGTTGCTGTAACCGGCCCAGTATGAACCAGCTTGCTTATGGGTCACAGTCAGCTGATGCTGAATCATCTTATAAATCGTATAAATGCTTAACTTTGTTGTCTATTATTTTTTAGTAACATTCTGCAAAGTGTTTGGTTTTTCACGACTGCTGCGTAATCTTAAACATTTTTGCTAATAATTTTAGTGCATATATTGTGATATCTTTAAGAGCTGAAGTTGGCGTTTGATGTGGCGCTTCTGAACAGATTGGTTGAGGGAGAGAAACAAACTACAACTTTCTCAAGAGCGGGATTTGTGTTTGTGGGGTTATAATTGCTGTGTCATGCAGTCACAGCCACGCAGTGACCCAAAAAAGTAGCACTAGATAGTTGTTATTATTATTATCACAATACTACCACAACATATTGCAATAAAACTTGGAGTCCATATCGCCCTCTCCTACTGAATATGATATTCAGCCCATCTTGTATTGGCCCGCTTTCACCTTCTAGAAAAACGTTTTCCCTCGATGTGTTTTCGATTTGTCACCTCCTTCCCCCGAGATTGAAAATTAGAGTTTAAACTCAAGTTTTGAGGAAACGATCTGATCTACTGGTCTGTTATACTGTGCTTCTAAAACGTTGTACAACTCGGTGAGACTCAAATTCGTCTTAACGAGATGCCAGAAACAGTTAACGGAGTGAGGAGAAGCGTCTCCTGCTGTGCAGAGAGCAGAGTCTCACATAGTGCTCCCACCTGATGCTGCACACTGCCGGTAAGCTGGCAGAAAGAGGGATAAATCACGTCTCTCACAAAGCAGACACATTTGGGGCTTTTCAAAGATTTGTTCCACTTAATAAACTCTTAAATACTAGTAGATCTATTTATTAGATTTAAATTCCTACATGCACCAGTTTTAGTGGTTGCTAAGTGTTTGGGGTGTGAAATAATTTATCTTTTCAGATATAATTTGCCAAGGATAACTATCTGACATCATAATTGTAAAAATGAAATGTTTGTTGTTGGTTTTCTTTGCCATAGGAGGAATAATTATCCCTGTTCTGTTTTAAATAAAAGCCATTAGACAATTGGATCTGTTTTTGTAGTTCTAACTTTGTGTGTAATTACCACGATTCAATGAAACCACTGTACGTTTCCTCGGAGTCAGGCACCCGGCCCTCTGCCCACACCCATTATGTCAGATTGACTGGCGAGGCAATTAGAAAATGTATTTTAATGGTGTGTAGTCCAAAGGAGTGTCGTTCTTCACTCTTTGACACTACAGTTGGGGGGGAAACTACAGGTAATTAGGTCTGCTAAGTGACCTGAGCTGATGGACTAACGAATTAACTGGCTGGTATCAGCTTGTCGTTCTTGTGTCGCTCTGTGAGAAGCACAACAACCCGGGGGGTAATGTTCACTTTGTGTGCATGTTTAAAGACCAGGCCCTTTCTTTCTTTCCTCTTGTATTTTTAATTGGAAAAGAACCAAAATGATTCGAAATATGAAGAAATGAAATAAGGAACTGAACTCTACTACTAATTATATTATTTATTTTTAAGGTCTGCGCATCAAAAGCAAAGTAATAGTGAGGCTTTTATCATAAATAGTTATTTTAACAGCCCTGAGATTATTTTTGCTGTTTCAAATAGATTACTATATAATTTCACTATGGTGTGAAAAAACACGTGTAGGCCGCTGCCTCGTTTATGCAAAGTGCAGATAATCCAGATTTTTACACGATTACAGCCAGTGTTTAGGAGTATTTATTTATAGTTAAAAGCGTAAAAATGGCAGAAATGAATCTACATTTTGGCTCATCTTTGCAGCTTTACAAAATATAACTGTAGCTGTTATTGCAGGCATGCAAAGTAAACCGCTAACAATAAAGAGTAAAATGTAAATTTAGGCCCGCCTCTGCAGCAAAAACACTTTGAACTTATGTAAGATTTAATTTCAGTTTTTTATTTTTTGCAGAAACCAAGAGCGCTACTGAAATTTCTCTTGGAGTGCAGCCTCTGTTTTTGCAGCTGTCCTGTAAATCTCAGCTCTTGTCCCACGTCGATAAATATCCTACTGGAAATAACATCACACCTATCAGTCTGTCATCCCCGTCTGAACTCACCCTAATCAGTGCTTTTCAGGCAACAACACTTTCACATCAGTGTCACCTTCTCTGAAGGATCCTAATGCATTTGCTCTTTTTTTCTTCTTTTTTTTTTACGGTGCAGAAGTTTAGAAGCACAATTCAATGCTCTTTATTGCTCTCAGCAAAATATCTGCTTTAATAGTTTTTTCTTTTGGTTGAAGCATCGTGCTGAAGAAGGGAGCCGTGAAGGGATTCGGGTTCTGGCTCGGTTAGTGGCTCTGCCCTGGAGGAAGCACCGGGAGCGGCAGCAGTGTTTATGAAAAGGATAAAGCGCATTAGGGCGCACATTTGACTCGTTCTCAGCCGGGCCGAGGGATCCGGGTTCAGGGTGTGCGAGATAACAAAACGTGAACGGATGAAGCGCGGTGTTGAGGCAGTGCTGTTGGACCTCTGGCAGCCCTGCGGCACAGACAGTCCGGGCCCATAAAATGCCAGGGCTGCCTCACTCATCCGAGAGGATAAAACAAAAATCCCAAGGTTGCTTAAAGTATCGGCTGAGTCCAGGTATGTGGAGTCCTGATGCTGTGAGTTAAGGTGACTTAGAAAGAGATTTTTATATATTTTTATTACGAGCCACTAAAATTTTACAACATTGTATAACGAAGTCAGAGATAAAAAAAAAAAAAATAAAAAAATATGTATATATATTCAAAGTGGTTAATGGAAAGGACAATATACTCTTTCATCTAGGCCATTTTTCCAGACAATAAATTGTCTCAGAAGTTGGTGAAATAAATTATAATATTGTGAGGTTTGAGACTATTTTCAAGTAATATAAAGTTAATGGCACAATAATGCAAGAACACTAGCAGATCTATTTATGAGATCTTAATTCCTGCAGCAATAAACTTTAAATTCTAATGAATATTTAACACTGGAACTGGAATACATTTTAAATATCCAAGATAAATAAATAAAACAGAAACAACAGTGAAAAAAAAAAAATTCTAGTTGATACCAAAACACAAGACTAAAGACTTTGTTGTAGAAAGAGAGGAAAGAGAAAAGCAATAAATGCAAATAGAAATTATTGATTTTGTTTAAATGTATCCTCTGATTAATTGATTTACTGCTTATTGTGACAGACCTGTGTCTACCTTTTGTGATAAAATGTCCGTGACAAGTTAAAAACAAACTTGAAAGAGACTTCCAAATAAATAATCTATTTATTTAATAATTTCACACTTTGATTTTGTAAAATTGGTGTTTCTAGAAGATTATTATCTACATACTTAAATACTAGTACAAACAGAAAAATAGAAACGTTTTAAACTACTTTGACAAAATTAATTGAGCTCACAGTACGGCTTGATAACTAGTATCAATTGGATTGAATGCATAATTTAAATAAAATAGGTTTACTTGTAAATTCCCTGTGGAAACAATATTTGTTGTGACCAGAGTTTTCTCCAACTACATGGAGAATGAGATAAACACATAATGATTAAAGAATTAAACTTACAGGTTTTATTTATATAAGTACATATATATATGCGGCAGAAATGCAGTTTACTTCAGACACCGATGTCTGAATGAAGCACTGAGACGTTTCTTTGTAAACGATTAAGAAAATATGTGTGCTCACAGGATGTAGCTCCACAGAAAACGGTGTAGTAACGTTGGCAGAGTGCGACACAGAAAACACCAAGCGGCAGCCCGGCCGGGCGGTTGCCAGCCGGGCTTCTTTTGAACACACTGGAAATAAATTAAGACTGGTTTTCACAACGTTTCACAGGCTTTCAGAAAGTGTTCAGGTGGAAAATTGTTCAAAACAGTTGTAATTGTGCGGCAGAAATGCATAAAAGTGGAATATTTTGATAAAATGCTTCACCCTTCCACTCTTTTGCTTTGAAATGTCTAGAATCTGTCAACCAAGTTTATTTGTATGACTCATTTCACCAACAACACAGTTCACAATAAAAACATAATGCAGTAACCAATCATGAAACAAGCAAAATGTGACATTCTGTCAAATACCATCATCAAAACTATGAAGAAAATGCACATAAAATTTGTTGATCAATGTTCCCTTTACTAGTGATCACAGGTGGGTTTTCTAGCAGTTGTTTCAGCAACTTTGCAGTTTTCTGGAAGTTTATTACAGATTTGTGGTGCTCAGAAGCTGAATGTTGCTTCTCTATGTTTGGTTCTGGTTCTAAGTAATGGTATTGCACAACAGAAATCCCAGTGGAACTTTATGTCAAATGATAAGGTGATTAAAAAAAGAGCAACCAAAAACATCATACACTTCACCTGCCGTTATTAACGGGTGTTTTATTAGAGGTTCATATTTTGGGCTGTTTTTAAAAAAAATTTTATTATTATTATGATTATTCAAGATGCTGAAACCATGTGGATGCACAGCCGAAACATCAGAAAACGCTTTCAAATACACTTAAAATCGTCTCGTCTTTCATGGGAACATCAGAGGGTTCTGGGCTTCTTACCTGGTCTGGTTACCATGTCAACCTGAACCGAGGTTTAAAAGGTTTCTACTCTTCCTGTCGTTTAAAATTCATTTTAACCAGATTCCAGAGGAAACACAGGCGAGCCCAAAGTTTTTCCTGTCCGTACGCCGTGTGGAGTAATGTAGCGCTGCCCCCTCCCCCACCTGTTGCTGCACACTTGTAATCGGCCGTCTAAAAGAAAGCCACTGCACTGTTTCCTCGCATACAAAAAAGGCAAAGTTGTCAGTTTTGGAAAAATGTCTGGTGACAAAAAACACAAATTTACTATAATTAAGGTAAAACCATTTCAAACCTAAACACATTTGCTTTTGTTGGCAACGTAAATGAGAACTAGTTCTCAATGATCTCAGTGGGGTAAAAAAAAAAAAAACCCAAAACCCCCCAAAAGGTTAATTAAATAATTAATTAAATAACCAGCTAAATTCTGATTATTATTCTTGTGACCCAATACTGAGCAGAACATTAAAAATGAGTGATTTTCTACATAGCAAGCATTTATTCAGTTACCAAGTGTCAACATACAGAATATTAAAGGAATGTAATCCTGTTAACTATAATCATCCCTGTTTTATTTTACCAGCAGTAGGAATGTTATTGCTGTCTTGTTTTAATTAAAACTGGATATTATGTTTTACATTTCTGTTTTAAATCTTTGTGTTTAAATTGTGCTGCCGAGTCACAGTAAATAAAAACAAAAAAAAAATTCACAAAACTAAATCTCCTCTGCGTCGGAGGAATGCCTTAATTCGTGTTTAACGCGTCTTTATTAACGTGTCAAAATGTGACATTGGCGACACGCATGTTGATCTGCTGCCTGAACTGCGTTACTTTGAGCCCGTCACATGAGCGCGGTGCCGGTCCGGCACAATGTGGCCGGCTCCTGAGGGGGGCTGCCAAAAGTATTTGGTGGCTCCAGTGAGGGCGCGTCCCTCCCAGGCAGGCTTGTCCAGTCTGAGCTCTGCTATCGAGCAGGTCCACCGTTTCCAGCCTCTCCTCTGCTCCTTTTCCTCCTCGTGTTTTTTTGAAACCCTGTGAGGAAAGAAAAGACATCAAAGTGAGTTTGTTTCTGCTTTTTTGCTATGCCTCTCTTCTTCCTCTTTGAAGATGAATTAATTTGCAAATTATCCAGTAATCAGAAAGCTTGAAAATGTGTTTTTTGAAATTTCTGGATTCTTTCAGTTGAGACTAGCCAAGAGGATTACAGCACATGTGCCAATTTTTTTTTTTTTTTGCATTTTCACACTGGCAAAAGTAAAATTTTTCTCCTATAATTTCATAATTTCAGTTAAACCATTAATGTGAAATTTCTAAAATCCTTTCTGAGAATGAATGAGATTAAATAAGTTTTAAATTAGGTCAAATTAAACAGTAGGAAGTAAAAAACGGTTTATATCACAAACATATAATAGAAACTTTTAACCAAAATTCTTCTAGAAAGTAGAAAGGGTTGTATGTTATGCCGTTTTTTTCGTCACTTAAATTAGCATAATTTTCAACGATAATTATTGCATTTTTTGTCATAAATAAAACAAATGAAATGTTATTTAACTTGTTTTTTTGTTTTGTTTTTTTTACAGACAAAGGAATACATTATTTTTTTAAAGATTGAATTCTGACATTTTTGCTTAATTTCTTAAACAAAATGAAAAATCACACCTTTTACATGATAGGCTGGTCTTACACATTCAAGTATAGTTAATTAATGGGGAAACGTGAATTTTGTGTGTCATGGTGAAATAAAATGTAATATTTTACATGTTTCTATATCTCTTTTCTTATACATTAAAATGATACTGTACGAACTTTTTACTTTTCTATTATTCAGTCAAAAACGAGAAAAATCCAAAGAGGATTGTATATACAAGACAAAATCTAATATTTTACTTTTTTTTTTTTTTTTTAATGTTTTATAATTTTACATATAATGAAGTACCTGTTTTAAAATAGGCATGCAGGCTTCTTAAATTTGAATTTATGTTCTGGAAGTCCTTCTCTCCACAGTTTACCCGAAACAAAAACTAGAAGGTTTAATCAGAAGCAATATATATATATACTAAAAAGAAACCCAACAAAAAGTGTGTTTTTAAAACTCACAGCAGTATTAGCTGGGAAAGAGCTGCGCTGTCTGGACTCACAGGGTTAAAAAATAATGTTCAAAAATCAGAAATCCGGATCATGAAGGACCTGTTCCTTATACCTTTCACGGAGCGCTGCATTACCATCATCTAAAATATAATATATATATAGAACTCCCCTCCTGCGCATGCCTCGTCTCCTCCATTTTGTGTTTCGAGAGCTTTTGCTGCACATGCAACCATTTCGTGAAGCCGGTGCATTCCTGCACGATTTGTATGACTTCTCCGATCGGATGGCGCTGAAAACCCGACGTCACGCGAGCGCACGGAGACAAACGGGCCTGAGGTCCGAGCCGAAACCAGAGCACAGTACCGAAGCAAACACAGAGCGGTGATGGCACCAAACCCTCCGCTTCTGTGTGCACAGAAACCCGCAATGTTCGAAAGCGGTTTTTATTTATTTTATTTTTTAAACGTTCCTTTTCCTGCGCTCATCTGCGTCCCTGAATGTCTCAGGCTCAGAGAGCAGAAACTGACGGTCACAGTTGACTGCCTGTGGGTGACGAGCTGGGGTCAAAGGTCAGGCTGTGTTAATAGGATGTGATGTGCTGCCCTGGGACCTAGCTCCCACGAGGGATCCCCCTCTCCTGCCCGCTCCCTAATCGGTAATAGTTAATGTGTTCGTAATCTTTACCTTCTTAAAGCAAACAGCGGCGGAGAAGTGAATGGGCCCGCTTAGCCTCCCATGTAACACTTTTGACCCCGGGGTCACGGCCTTTGTTCCCTGCTCCATGGGGGAGTGCCCCCAAAGGTCTCGAGCGTAATAGAGAAGTTGTTTAGACACGTGCAGGGCTTAACCGAGACCACCTCTCACTCTCACACACACACACACACACACCCCCACACACACACACACACACACACACACACACACACACACACACACCCACACACACACACACACACACACTCTTGTTCCTAGAAAGTATATTGTGGACCCCGGCGTCAGAAGGGATGCTTGTGGTTTGCTTTCATCCCGTTTCTCTGATCAGTGCGTGACGTCTAGCTGCTGACCACTTCCTGTTTGCCCTCCGATGGCGTTTTGATGTTTCGTTTAAAATTAGGAACGCAGATGTTTGTTGTTGCGGATTGCTTCGCGTCTGCTGGTTGTTTTTTTTTTGTTTCTCTTTGCGTTACTAGAAAGATATCTGAACGTTTCTGACCTGTGTCTGAAAAATACAGTTTATTTCACTGAAATATGTGTTTGGCATTTTCTCCCTGATGGAAAAGTGAGAAAAGAAAAAGAACAAAAATGAGCTAATAGTCTGTTCACAAGTTCTAGTTTTTGTACAAATTATTTTTTTTTCTAAAAATTATTTAAAATGTCTATTTTTTTATTTTTATTTTTACATTTTCAATATTTATAATATTTTTTTCATCCATCTATAAAAATACAGAATAATTAGATTTATGCAGATTTACTTTACTTTTTTGGGGGGATTGAGGGGGGTAAATTATATTTTTTACTGGAATATTGCAGATAAATTGTGGAGTATTTCACAGCTTTGTCTGCCATCTTGTTTTATGTTGCATAATCAGGTAAATGTGACTGGTGGATTGTTTGTTTATTCATTTATTTATTTGTAAAAGAAGCAACTCTCATCTTTAGTTTCAGGTTTTCTTTGTTGAGTATTTTCATTTGTTTGACTTCTCCAAATATTTCACTTGCAAAGCAAAAAAGTAACTGTAAAAACTGAAAGTTGCACAAAAAAAAAAAGCATCAATTGGACTCCTATTTAAAAAATCTGCTTTATTCTCTGGGATTATGATAAATTAAAGATGTCTAAATTGGGCATAATAAATAACTTGGATGAGAATCAGAGGGGTGAAGTAAAAGGAGTGCCGCGGTGGGAGCTGGCACTGCACCAAAACCCAAAACTGTATCCTCAGATGAACTTTACACTGCTGCAAAGTGCAAGCCTGCACACAGAGCAAAACACCCACAAAGTTTCCCCCTGTAAGCCGCCATCATTTAATCCTGGAGTTTTTCAGGCTTATTCGCTTTCATCATCTTTCATCTTCATTTCATTTTTTCCTCCTCCTTCAAATGAAGAACATATACACACATGACAGCTTTATACATCAAGGCCATAATGAAGTCACGGGTTTTTCAATTGGCTAAAACACATGGCGAGATGTGACGTGGAACCGGGCTCCTTTTTCTAAAAGCTGGGGATATAGCCGGTGCCGGGAGTCCGAACCCGAGCTAGAAGGAGGAGAAGACGGGGAAAAAACTCAAAAAACAAACTGCAACGTTTTCTTTCAAAAACAAAAAGCCCATTCGCCCCGATGTGCAATCGCAGAAAGAGACTGAGCAAACAAGAAGTGCAAAGGGAGGCGTTGGGATTTTCGTAGTCAGAAAAGAGAACCGGAGGAAAACCAGAGGCGGTGGGTGTGCGCAGAAGCCAGCAACCCCCTCTTTTTTTTTTTGCAAAACGGTAGCAGCCATGTTTGAAAAACCTCCTCAAGCCCCTCTAAAGAGCTCGGCGCCCTCCGAACACCGACATAGAAAGTTTTCACAGTGTAAAAAGAGTAAGAAAAAGTTGAACCCCCACCTTTTCTTTTTTTTTTTTTCCTCCCATTGTCTCTGCTAGTCCCTGCTCGCCCTCCTCAACTCCCCAGCCAGCAGTTTAGAAAGCAGAAATGAAATCAGAATAGTTCCTCTGTAACAGACTCTCTCTCTGTTTTGTTTTTTAACGTGTCCTTTTTCCTCTCCGTATAAAAGCTGCTCTGGTTTGAGGCCGAAGGGAAAGGAGAAGGGGGGGAAAAGAAGAAGAAGAAGAAGAAAAAAGTTTGAGCCCATGAGCTCTGCCCTTTTCGCAGTGTTTTTAGAAGCGGAGCCAAAAGAGGCAGGAAGTTGTTGTACAATAGCATTACAGTAATCTGCCACAAAACGGGGAGAAAAAGCTGATCGAGGAGAGAAGGTGGCAGGAAAAAGAAGCAGAAGAAGAAGACGAGAGGAGGGAGGGCTAGCATGAGAGCAAAGAATAATCAATACAATCTAAGATGGTGGAAGCAGCCCAAGCGCTCCCCCCTTCCTCTGCTCCTTCCTGCGCCTCACCTACTCTTCATGTAAATCAGAACATAAAATCCATTTAAGCAAACCTGCTCTTTTGTTTCAGAAGGGGCAGAGCAGCATCTCTTTCTCTAAAGAGAGAGAGAAACACGATTCGGTTAATTTTCTGTAAACTTTTTAAGCTTTGGTGGGCGACAGGGCAGCTGGGGAAAAAAAGTCTCTGCGGGAAATAAAGGAAAAATAAATCAAAACTATTAATGCTTTGTGCCAGAATAGGTTTCAAGGGTTCAAGCTTTGCGACAGAGGGTGGTGTGTGTGTGTGTGTGTGTGTGTGTGGAGGGGGGGGTGTTTATGAAAAGGAGGAGGCTCCTGGCCACGTTACTGAAATTAACACTCTCCATGCTTGCTCTTCTGTTATTTTTTTTTCCTCTCGTTTTTGTCCTCCATCCCATGAATCCGTTCGTTCGCCCGCTAGGTCTGCTTCACGTGTTTGCTTTTCCTGCCAGAAAAAGTACGAGCAAGGCCCTCCCATCGGTGTGTGTGCGTGTGGGTGTGTGTGTGTGTGTGTGTATGTGTAAGCGACAAGAACTGCACCGTAGCGAGACAGGAAGTTAATAATTTAACGAGCTCTCAGAAGAAGCGTTGCATATTTCACAGATTTTCTTTCAGCTGTGCGTCTTTTTTTCTCTTTCCCTCCTCTCTCCCCTCCTTTTATTTATGTTCCTTGCTTTTTCTTTTTTCCCCCCCTTCACTAGTTGATGTACAGTAAGGCGGAGGTACTGTATGGAGGACTTCAGTGGGAGCGGGAGCCACTGCGCCTGCGCGCTGCTGGAGAGTTGTTTCTCCACCTCTATCCCTCCCACATTCAGATCTCTCTCTCTCTCTCTCTTTTCTCTCTCTCTCCCCCCTCCCTTCCTACCTCTTCAATTCAAATACAGTTCCTCGCCGTGTTGGACATGTGATGAAAAAGTGACGGCTTCGCGCGCTCCGCTACGCCTTCTATTTCATCATCAGCAACACCCCCCCCCTCTTCACTACGCGTTCACTGTCTCCTCCTCTCCCTCTCTCTCTCTCCCTCTCTTTTTCACCCCCCCTCCTTCTTTCTTCTTCCCCGTTTCGTTTGCTCCCCTCTTTCTTCTCCAGTCTCACGCAAGGGGGAGACTGAAGCTCTGTGAGGGGAAAAGAGAGAGAGAGGAAAAAAAAGTGCTGCTATTTCTACAGTCAGGGCCTCCCCACAGCCCGCCCTTCCATAGACGGAGCTGCTTTTTCTTTTTTTCTTTTTTTTCACTCACTACTAGCTGGATTTTAACCCTCTGCTTCCAACTAGCTGCACAGCAGCAGTTCTGCAAAACCTGGCAACAAGTTGATATTCCAGGGGCCTTTTCTCTGACTTTTGCCGCATAGATTTTTTTTGTGTCCATCTTCGGATTTTCTCGCCCTTTTGCTGTTGCATTTCTTTTTTTTTTTTTACTTATAAAGAACAAAATATTCTAACTTTCTTGGGGATTTTTTTCCCCCACCTCTCCGCTTACGGTTTTTGTGCCGAATTCATTCGCTTCTTCTGGTTTTGTTTTGGATGGATTTTTTTTTTTTTTAAATGATCTTTTTCCTTTTCGGCAGCCGGGTGCGTGAGGACCAGAGGGCAGGGAGGGGGGCACGAGGGATGAAATTTCTCCGTTGGATGGGAGAGCCGGGGCGCCATTTCGGGTAACCTGTTTGCGGTACGCTTGCGGTCTGGATGACCACACAGCGGATGGCAGTGCGGAGAACGCGGCCTGTGTGGCAGGAAGGCGGCTGTTGCACGTTTCAGTGTTGCTAAACACCCGTCCGCCATCGCCACTTTTGACCCGCATGAACTTCCGTAAGGTGTTTGTTTTTTTGCTCCGCTTTTTGCCCCCCTCTTGTTTCCTTCCCGTGTCTTCCCGTTCGTCTCTGCCCCTCTCTCTCCCTCTCTCTCTGCCCGTCTATCTCTCTCTCCCTCCGGAAGGGAACGAGTGGAGAGCTGAGCCGAAGCGCTTTCTGGGACAGGTGCCAACTCCAGACAAAAGAAAATTTTAAACTCAACAGCAGAGGGAAAATGTTCCGAGTCGGAAAACAATCTTTGAATAGTTGCTTCGGAATATCTGGTGTTTGCACGCTGCGCCCCCTTGCATGTACAAATTGTTCCCCTGATTGTGTATTTCTGTGTGTGTGTGCGGTGTTGAAACTAAATGTTTCAGCAGCAAACTAAACACTTTGACACTTTTCTGATTCGGAGTGAAGGCATCTGATTCAGGGCGTGATGAGGGGACCGCGGCGTACGGAAAAGTTGCATTATTTATGCCGAGGCTGGGATTTGGAGCGCCTGTGCCATTTGCATGCATCAGACATGCCGTGTGCCTGTTTGCCAACATTCCTCACTGAAAGACTTGTTAACCGGGGCGGACAGGGCCGAGCCGGAGCCCCACGGACCACCGCGTGGCGGCCTCTCGTTGCGTCGGGCCTCGCGCGGCCGGCCCAGACCTGACAGGAGACGGGCTAGCTGTCGCTAAGATGGGTGGTGGGGGTGGCGACCGAGACTCGAAGGTGGGACTGACCCCAAGAGCCGCAGCCGGAACTGAAGGCTGAGCTGGAAGTGGGACAGTCTGATGGAAGGGGCAGAGGGGCTTTTGGGTAGGGGGATCACTTGGTACCTGAAGAAGCTCTGAACTGGAGCTCACGGCTCTCTCCTCTTCTTAACAGGAGGTACGGATCTACGACGAGGAGAGTCGGACAGAAATTCATCCCCAGAACAAACATTCGCCTCCTCGCTCTCTGGAGTCTGTGAGTATTTATTTTATTTTTATTTCACGCACATTTCACGCACCTTGTTTCGACACCAGTTCTTTTGCAAAAGCGAACTTTAGATGCTTTTTAAAAAAAATTTTTTTTATTCAATTCAAACTTTCTTAACTCTTGCGGACCCGTTGAAACGCCGCTTTAAAACAGACACAAAAAAACAACATAGAACTGAGAAGATTTTTAGTCTGAATTCTGTTTTTGGGTCCTGAAGCTAAATTACTGAATTTTTTGGGGAAAAAAAACAGCAGTGCGCAAACAAAAGTAATCAGTGTCTCCTGGATTGCAGTTGGTGGGAATCGGTGAATAAGCGGAGGACCGTAGTTGTGGAGGAATTTAATTCGAGGGATGCGGCTCGAGCTTCGGATGCAGTGTACACAGAGAAGGACATAATGTACTGATCGGTTTGGTCCGTTTCCAGCTCTGTGGAGCGAAATGTTTATCAGAATATTTACTAAAATTTGTTCTAAAATGAAAATAACTGTATATCGATCACATAAACACCAGATTTGTGTGTGTATTGGTACGTGGGCGTGTGTGTGCGGGCGTGTGTGAGTGTGTGTGTATAGGTAGGTTGGGTTGGGTTGATTGGTAGATCCTTATCTGTATTTTTGTATGCAAGAATAAATTATATTCATGTCTCAGCATCAGAAAAATCAAGTTGAAACTGATTACTCCGTTTAGAAAAAATATTTATAAATGCATGTATTTTTTTAAACAGACTCATAGATATTAGTAAGCAACTGCAACGCAGAAATAAATTTAAAAGATAATTTTGTGGATTTTTTGTAAAGTGTACATCATACTAATTTGAACGAGACATATTTTCCGCTGAATTTTGTTTTGCAATAAAAACAAATACACTTAAAATCTAAATTGTAGCGTCATCACCTGGTTTGTAAGTCGATTAATAGATCTAAATGAACCAAAATGTCAAATTTATTTATTTATTTATTTTTTTTAGATCCCTGTATCTTTTCTATTCATGTGAATCGACTCTATCCGCCTTTTCCTGCTCTGTGATTCTCTTAACAAGCTCACAAGTTGTCGTGCTGCCGAACAGAAGAGGGCATTCTTGAAGGACAAACCTGACTGTGACGTCACTCGGGGCTTTTTTGGAGGGATGATTGAAGCTCTTCATATGTGCGGTCGAGTTAAATGCATTTCAGTGCTAGCTCCTGCTGAAGTGGGCAGATATCTCGGGCTGGCAGAGCATGGCGTCTCTCCACCCCTCGGGCCTTTTTTGGCAGCGTATGGCAGGATTCCAGACGAGGGTTGCATGTAGAGAGGCAGATGGCAGGGTGCTGAGGGGCCTCTTTTGTCAGAGTCCACCTGAGTATGAGGACGGCTTCGGCAGAGCCGACGCAGGCGCATGTCTTTTTTCTCGCACGAAAGCTAACTTCGGATTAATCACAGCTAGGAATACGCACGCGACGGCGCCGCACGCACAAAACACAAGTTCACAGGCAAACTCTTACGTGCAACAGTGAGTATTTTCCCTTGATTGACTGGTTGTGTTGATGCTAATTATTTCTTTTAAAACTAGATGCTTTTTTTAAAAAAAAAGAAAATAAACATTTTCTTTTATTTGCGCCATTTCAGGATCTGAATCCAGTGCTTCGTGTGTCGGCCATTTTACAGTTTTTCCTTCTTAAATCCGCAGAATGGCTTTCACAGATTGAAACAGATCTTTATAATTATTTGGGAATTTTAAATAATTTTTTTTATATTTCACAGCACACACAATGCAAAACATAGACAGAAATTCGGGGGCTGGTTTTGCGGTTGAACTTGAACCTGAGGTCGTCTTTAACCTTGAACTTGAGATGGAGTTGTGTCTGAATTTGTGCTTTTTTTATAATGTGCAATTTGCAGAAAGCAAACATTATGAAATAAAAAATAAAAAAAACAATTTTCTGAATGTAACAAACTGAGCAGGACTGAGCGAAAAGAATAAAACAAAAAAAAAAAAAGTTGCTGAAGATCGACATGAATTAAAATTATCTGCAGTTTCTTGTCGTTCACTTAATTATGTCAAATCACGTTTCTGAGTCCCGACACGTTTTTCTTTTTTTATTTTAACCAATTGTAACAGCGGATTCTTGTTTTAATTTTTTTTTTGTTTTTGTTTTTTTACAGTATATTTTTAAATGTGATATAGTTTTCACCAGGTGCCTAATTTAAATGAAAAATTATTCTTTTTACTGAGATTCCTTTAGTCTTATTCACTTTAGAGATATTTGTTTGGGAGCGCGCGTGTCTTTGTGTGTGTGTGTGTGTGTGCGTGCGTGTGTGCGTGAGGGTCGACTGGATTGCAAAATGATTAGAGGCTCGTTACTGGGATTTTTTTTTTCTTTTTACAAATTATGTAATTATGTCATTGTGGATTTTTAGATATTTATAAACGTATATTTACATACACACATACATCCGTAAGATGAATATATTTCTGTTGTGAAAATTTTCAAATATTTATCAGAGTGTGAAGGGTTTAATTTTATATCCTCATTTTTTAACCACCTAAATTATTTTTTTGAGAGCAAAGAAAAGAGCTTCTTCAAATAGATATGGTCTCACAGCACGAGTAATTAATTAGACAATAATGTTGATTCCAGATTAAAATGTGCTGAATCTAATGGGGGTGGGGAGGAACACAAATTCACTCAGGAGGTGAAATAAAAGACGAGTTTAATTTCCAAAGCATTACTGATTGGTGTATCTCGGAAAGGTCACATGTGGCGTAGCTGCTGTGTTTCTGCCGGTGTGTTCGAACCGGCGCCTCAGACAGAAACAAGCCGCCGTTGCTTTGCTCTGTTGGTTTAATGGATAAAGTGGGATGATTATTACTCATAAAGCAGCAAACTCCTTTATGAGTTTGCTGCCTTCAATTTGCTCCTGCCTAATATTAAATCCAGAGTGAAGTTGTGAACAGGGGGCCCAATCAACACATTGTTTAAATGTGTGAATTTTGACATGCTAACAAAGCTTCTGCTTTTTTTTTTTTTTTTTAAGTGAAGAAGCTTTACTTCTTCACTGTGCTACTTTAAATGCAGAACAAAAACTAAGAAACTGCATGTAGTTGTGTGTTTCTGATAGGATTTTTAGCACTAATTAATTTGACTTTTAATGATACACCTTTGCTGCAAACGGAGAATAATTATCCAGAAGTAACATAAAACAGGTAATTTTTGCATGCGGTTATTGAACTTGAGTAAAATAAGAATAAAATATGTATTTGAAAGATCCCATTTGCCCATTTGGATTCAGACAAAGAGAATACACAATTAAGCTAGCAGGGGGGGAAAGCCTAAAATAGAAGGCCTAAAACCAGAAAAACTGCAAAACTTTTTGAAATCTTTCTGTTTTGTTGCATAGAAGCTGCTACATCTGATGTAATGCTTTTTTTTTTTAATTAGAGGTTGTTAAACCCCACTTCGAAGCTAAAGTTCGGACGTCTTTAGATCGAACTCTGATTAGGTCTGCATGGCGGAGACTAACCAGGCTCCCTCTGCCTTGCCTTCCCTCCTGCACTGGTAACATGGGGAGAGCAGATGAGTGGATCAACAGTGGCAACTAAAGGCTGCGGCACAAACTCACATGAGGCCGCTCCTGATGTAGTGCCGGCCCAGTCTGAGTGGAGGGGAGGGAGGCGGGACGGCGAGGCCGAGGTGCTCCACACGCCAACGGACTAACAAAGCACTCCATGTTCGACGTCGCTTTTATGCTCGACAGCTAAGTTATTTCAGAGGATAACAAGAGGATTTTAAACATTGGTTTAACTTTTTCATAAATGCTTGCTTTGCTTCTTTAAAAAAAAAAAAAAGTTTAACCCATACATGGAAGCCATTAGCCCCGGTGGCTGCTGGGGGATTGGCTGTTTTATTCCCCTCGTGTTAATCAGGATGCCAGCTGGGAGTGTCACATGTAATTTATCCTGAAAACCGCAGTAACTCCGCAGAGACGGACCGTGCGGTCATAATGACATAATATTGGAGTGGGGGAGAGTTTCAGGGTGACAGATGATGTGGATTTTCCTTCCCCATACCTATTCCTCTTTTCCTCCATATGCTCTGAAACTAGACCTCTGTGACTTTCAAATGGCTGCTTTGCATCATGCCCTCCTTCACTTAAGAGAGGTCAAGGCTTTTTTGTTGTTGTTGCTATTTCACCCCTTCTCAAATTTATGCTGATTATGTGACCCACTTAATAAAGGCTGCACATTTAAGCAATGTTTGGGACTTCTAATCAAGCCGCTTCTCTGCCCTTATGATGATTGTTTGTTTTCAGATTTGCATAATCTGTAACGTCACAGGTCTGCGCCTCTCAGTGCTCGTCGCCCGGACAGATACTTGCTTTATGTACCTGCCAGGGAAAGCGATATTCCAGATAAAATCCGAGCTGCACCCACTCAACTCCTCTCTCTTCCAGAACTCGTATATTTCCCCAGCTTCTTGGCCTCCGTTGTCGCCAAGGCAATTTAGTTAGAGGGAGAAAAATTGCAAAATCAGCAACATATTTCCACATGAAGGTAAAATTGGAAGTGTTGAAAAGGCTCGCCTGCAACTCCTCAGCTATGAAAATACTGTTTAACCGCTGCCCCCTCACCCCCGCCCGGTTCATTTCGACTCCATCATTCTGTTACTAGTTCATCAGCAAAGAACTAAATGATCTTGGCTACTGTTGGAGAAATGCACAGGTTTTGGCTTTGCTATTGCAGCTCATTGTTTTAGTGGTTTTTCACTGATTTCCACCATGTAACTCAGTTCTCCAGTAGTTTTGGCTCCTTTGTTGGTCCTGCCATGGTAAGAAGGCACGACCAAACAAAAAGTCTAGCTAGCTAGGTAGCTATGTCCATACATAGCTATCTAGATAGTAGTTAGATATCTAGCTAGCTAAAGTTTTTGCTGCCTAGATAGCTAACTGGCTAGCTAGTTGTAATTACAGTTTTCACCATATAGCAAACTAATATTTTCGCTAGTTATCTAATTAGTATCAACTAAATGCAAAAACTAGCTAGATTTTTCTGTTGAATCTGACTCCACGGAAAATTCATAGATTTTTTTGAATATTTGAAATGAAATGCCTCTTTGTAAGCTGTAATTCTTGACATACTATTGGCTGGCGTTTGCACAGCAGCCAATCCAGGAGCTGTATCAATTTTCTTTGGCGCTGATTGGCAGCTTTCCTTTCCACAGTAAGGAAAGCTGTGGATATTCTCTTCTGCAGTGCGCTAAGACAGTGTGTGTTAGTATTTCTACTGAGGGGTCATGAAAGTCTAAATCTAGGGTTTTGGGATCAGCATAAATTTGTAAAAAAAAAAAAAAATTTAAAAATAAGACTATTATTAAAATCTTTTCACCATAAATGCTCAAATAATTAAAAGAGCTTCCCCTCTCTTTATTGTTCCTTCTCACTGCACCTTCATAACAAGAAACCAGTTCTGCTCAGAACATGCATCAAGAAAAAGCTGGAAAACTCTAAAACCTGTTTCAAATTATGTAATTTTGTTTGTGTACCCCTGGTTAAGAGAACACATTCTTCTACTCTTGTGGAGCACTTGTAGGCTGTAAAGTACTCGAGTTGCTGTTAATTGTTGGTCTTTTTGAATGTTTGTTTTTATCATTTGGAAGGTGATGTTGACCCTCAAGTGTGTAACAGAAACCCAGCACTGCAGGGTTTCAGGCTAAGATAGGTGGCTGTTGATCCAAAGAACTAGTTGAAGAGGCTGCAGAGGTCTTGAAGCTGGGACAGAGGACAAGCAGGGCTGTGATTGAATGGCTTAGGTCAGGGGTCAACAACCTTCACAATGCAGATCGACATGTTTACCCTCATTCTCATTCAGTAACATTTTACTAGAGAAACAAACCCGGCATGATCGTTCAGAAATGTTCCTCATCAACGTCATTAGTTTTAACGGTTAAATGATTCTACAAGTGAATGAAAACATAAAAAAAACATTTAAAATAAAGTTTTTAGCCTAATGACAAAAAGAAAAGCCAAAGCAACATTATTTCTTAATGGTGTTATTTTTTAACTGCTATGCAAATATAGCATAAATATACTGCTAATAATTATGTTGCTCATTTCTATCTCACTTTTGGCAATGTTAAGGTTGACCCCCTGTGTAGGGCGTGAAGCAGGGCTCTGCAACCTGTGGCTCTTTGGATTTTACACAATGGCTCTTAAAAGCTTTGGCTGAAATGATTAAGAGCTTTTATAATTATGTAATAACAAATACACATTCTAGCAGTTTTTAATAATATCATTTAACATTTTTCTTGTAGCAGAATGAAACTAAAAGCACCAGTAATATATATTTTTACATTATTTTCCACATATTTTAACATGCCGTAGAAGGAAATGTATGGATTGAATACCTCTGAGCTAAACAGCCATATTTGGTCCCAGAAACATCAGGAACACACCCTGGTTTAGTTCATATCCTTTCCATACGTTGGATAAATCCATATGGATCTGTAGCGAAACTTTGTATCTGATGTTCCAAACACGTTCTGCATCTTGTCTGACTACTTGAGTCATTTTGCAAAGACGTGGTCAAAAAAGGTCTCTGTGAACTGGTTATGGTTTTGTTGTGAAAAATCCACATAAATTGCACATGAGCGTTGTTGTAAACACATCAAACCCATAGGGAGCAGTTGAGCGCAAAGCTAAAACTTGTGTCAGCCAATCAGATTGCTTCAGTACAACAACTTCCTGTTAGGAATCAAACATGGCAGCAGGAAGTTAATTTGTGTGGATAGATAGATGTACAGGCTTTTAAACTGCTTACTAGAATATAAAGTCAATAAAAGATCAGCAATTATGTGAATATGTTGGTGCACTATTTATCGCAGACTGTAATGCACGGGATCCCAAACCTCTGTTTTTCTGTGTTTTCTCAAATCTCCATTTTGATGAATTATTAGTGAATTTAAACAGAGTTTTCATGTGGACGGAATGCATAAAAATTTGTTTTGTCAAATATCCAGCTATGTTTGGACTTGGCCTAACACACACTCAAATAGAAAACTGGTTGAAAACTTTTCCTGCCGTTTACAATTACACTCTACTTTGTGCCAGCCTGTCAGAAAAAGTACAATAAAAGTGCAGCAACTTGTGATTGTAATAGAGAATGGGTCAGGGGGTGCAAGTACTTTTGCAAGGTGCTGTAATTTATGTTTTTGTACAGTACCCTGTGATACATAAACCAAAAATACTGCAGATTATTCTCTTTGCTCATACGCAAACCAGGCTCCGTGAGTCACCAACATGCATGCACATAAAAACAGCACACCCACACTTACAGTGAGCGCACAGATCGGACATGAATCTCCCCTCCACAGGCTGGAGGAGTTGGGTTACTCATGAACACACAAACATGCGCTGGCAGCGATCCAAGCCAGTGCCTGTAATTACAAATGTTAGAGACAAAATATAAAGGGACAAGTCCCTGGCAATGTCCCGCGCAGAGATTAGCGTCCTTGTACCGAATTATCACCCCTTGGCAACTGCCAAAAAAACGAGTGGAGCCTTTTAATTGGTGGGGGGTGATGAGGGGGGGGTCCTCCTTGGGTCTGCTGGAGAACAGTGCTAGTGTCTCGTTTTGTCCTCCATCACGCTGTGTTTTTTTTTTTTTGTTTTTGTTTTGTGGTTGTTTTCTGCAGCCTGAAATTCAGATGGATGACTAACCAGCTCTGCTGTTTCTCATGACGCTCCACCTCCACATGGTTGTGTTGGCTCTCCGCGCACGAGATCACCGTGTACGTTAACGCCGCGCAGGCCTGCACGTGGTCCACGATGTGCAAACCCGGTCGTGGTGTGCTGTATGTCCAGTGAGGCGGTTATTATGCTCACAAGTACACCCAGATGCTCTGCTTCGCCCACGCACATGACACCGCGGGCTTTCAGCGAACTGAGAGTGCCAGTTGCGCGTGCACGTCTTTCCAGCGAGTGGGTGATTCTGGGCAAGGCCAAGGCCGGGGCCGGCGTGTTGGTGTCGGCTGAGCATACGGCGCCGGCAGTGGCGCACGGGGGCCAGGTGAGAGAGTGCGGCGTGTTGCGTATTCGGCTAATGAGGTTCCACGGCTGGGCCAAGCAATGGGGCGAGCTTATTAGTAAACAGGCCACGAAGAAGAAGACCCTGCAGCCCCTCTGCTCCTGCCCGGAGGCTCTCTATCATGTTGTTGTGCTGATCAGGTTTCTGCGCATCCTTTTGTTTTTTTTTAGCATCTGTTTTTTGCACTGCGAGCCCATTTAATTTTTGTCTCTCCCTCTTGCAGGTTGTGGGATGGCGTTCTGGCCTCTGGCGCTAATATTTTACCAACAAGTGACGTTGTGGGAAGACAAAGGCAGCATTGTAAGTACTGTTATGGCGCTATAAAGTTGATTCACTGTATAGTTTGGATTAGAGATGCACCATTCAGGCAGTTCCTGGCCAATACCAACTGTTTCACTTTTTATTTATATCTTATCTGCCGAATCCACATCCCCCCAAGGCTTGTAACACAAAACAATAAATGTTTGGAATTCAGCACGAAATCAAAGAAATTCATCTGCATTACCGCGTCAAAGCATTTATCTGATCTCATCTTGGATTCTGCAGTATTGACAAACATGTTGCCTTCATCTTAGCATGAGGAACACTTTGTGGAACGTTAAGCCTACATCTTTTGCTGCCGTCCTTCTCTGAATAGAGCATGTATTTTGGGATAAAAGGCGTGGAGTTCAACTGTGTTGCAGTGGGGCAGGTTACATTTGCCTTGTTTTCACAGCATATTTTTTTCACATATATATATTTAAGGATCAGTAGACCATGTGGGAATGAAATTTCAATAATTTACAAGAACCCCTAAAGGGACAGAAAGCTATTAGCCTAGTTCATCAGAAAGTAGGTCATGCTGACAGTTTCAATTTGAGTTTTAAGCATCTGGCATGCCAAGGTGAGTGCAGCATCTGCATAACCGTAGTGTGAGAATAAGGTTACATTCACATCAGCCCTGTTTAGTTCGCTTTAATTAAAGTCCAGGTTGTTTGCATGGAAAGCCCGGATTGCTTTATAAGGCGTAAATGCGCAATTGAACTCTGATACGGACCAAAAACATAAACTCTCCTCTGCCTAAAAGCCCACGTCTCTGTTCAGTTGAAGTGAACACTTACGTGAAAACCAAGACTGCTCCAAAAGTAGGGAGCTATGACTATGGACTATGACGCAAGGCATCCTGGGTAAATACAACCAAAACGATGGCTTGTGCACGATTTAGAGCAATTCTAAATTCGCTAAAATCTGATGCTACTCCATTTTTGTTTACATTTTGCAAAGAAGGATGTTGCGCTCATGCCTTCTTCTGAGGTCTTTGTGGTCTTTCAGTGGGTTGTGGTGCAGTGCCACCACACGTGAGGGAGTTGAACAGGTTTTTTTCAAAGGATTTGGTTCAGGTGACATAGTGACGCGTGAAAGCGAAGAGCACCAGGCGATAACAAATGTTGCAATTTCCGTCCCCAATCGAACAAAGTCTAAAATCAAACCCAATCGACTATCAGGTGTGAAAATATTTAAAGCAACATGATTTGACTGCTGATGTTTGAGTTGCAGCTGCTCCCCATCTCTGGCTGACTGATCGGTGCACCTCTAGTCAGGATAAATTGAAATTTATCAAAATGTATCCCTGTTGTTTTGCATTTAATTTATTCAGATAATGTCAGCAGTATGATTTTGTCTATCTTTCATTTGTTATGCACACTGCGTCTCACGGCTTTGTTTACTCTTACTTCCTTTCTTTTTGTGCGCTTGTATTAGATTAAAATCACAACGTCTGGATGTTGCGGCTTTATTCCATTTAAAAAACCCAAGCAGGTCCCAGTGGCTTATTAGTGGAGTACATTAAGAAACACAAACAAACATAATCTTCACGGTAAAACGCTTTCAGGCTAATCTTTACCGTCCGCCAGGCGTACAGTGGAAGTCCTCTCTCTCTGTGCCCGGGCCCGGATCTGTGAGAAAATGGCTTCCCCTCTTGTGCCTTCCAGCACTCGGCTCCCCTCACCGCCATTTTGTGCGATCGCTGCCAAAGTAGTCAGGTAGTCAATGGAGAGGAGCGAGGGAAAAGCGGCTGCAACTGGACGCCGGGTTGAGGAGCGAATTAAAATAAACGGAGAGGAGTCGCAGCGTCAGAGCGCTAACTGTCTCTCTATTTTTCTTTTTTTTGTTTGTTTCTTACGGAGAGTTGTCTCACTTCTGTTCTGGCTGACTAGAGGGAAAAAAAGCAACTCTTTTTGTCCAAAAAGCTGGCCCAGGGTGGACCTCCGTCAGCTGTTCTTTATCACATGAGCCAAAGCTGCTTCGCACCACCCCTCCGCCGCGCGTCATTTGCCCGCGTTCTTCTTCGACTTGTTTGCTCGTGGTTCTCTAAATAAACACGCGTCGCCTGCCCCTATACCTGTTTTCAGCCTGAGCGGCCTCTGTTGTTGCTGTGGCTGCATCACATGAACTCGGTAACCCTCCCGACCCCGCCTCTCAACCTCTAACTACATCAACTATCTGGAATCCTGTATGCGCCAGGCATTTGATTACATGTGCAGATGTTATGAAGATCCTCCTCTCATCTGACCCTTAAGACCACAGATACCAGATATCTAGATGTGTCTGATGAGGCTTTTTTTTTTTTTTTTCCAACTTCTCATTGCTCATTTTATCTGATAAAAACAAATGAATTTGTACAGTTAGATAAAGTCTTTATTGTTTTGCTAATTTGAACGCTATCATGATAAATCTGAATCGGTATAATTCAGATTTACACAAGCTGACTAAGCCTTAGTAAAAGTTGATTGCTTTGTTTTCACTTTTTACACAATTTCGAGCAAACGAGCTACTGTCCATCTGTCTGGAGGCTGAAACTTTTACCCATTTTTCTTCGTAGAGCAGCTTGAGCTAACTCAGATCGGCTGGAGGTCGATTGATGGACATCGGTTTTTAAAATATTGTTTCAGATTCCTGACCTGATTTCAATCCAATCTGATTTGAAGCTTCCCGGCCAAAAAATACAAACATTTCTCAAAACCATGATGCTTCCTCCACAGTTTCTCAGTGTTTTTTCCACAAATACAGTTTTCCATGCATGTTAAAAATATTGGTTTAATCTCATCTAAAGAGCATCTTTTTCCACGTCATAACAGCAGAATGTCTTCTGATGGTTTTCTTTTAACAATAATTGCATTTATAAAACACAATATCTTACCAAGTGTTTTTTACACTACTAGTTTCTAGTGAAAATATCTTGGGTTACACATTGAAATGAAGTTATAAAAACTTGTTTGAAGTCAATAATTTAAAAAAAAAAATGTTTTGAAAGTACTAGGTACACTTTCCACTTGCAGAATTTTCACATAAAACATGGGGGAAAATGTCTTGCTCTAACTGGGACAAAAATCTGCCTGTTCATTGATTTTATGTAATTATTGACTTAAAATAAACCCTTCAACCTCGCTCAAAATATTCATTTTCCTCTATTTCATGATATTTGCACTAGAAACTACACAAAGCTAGACTCTTCTTTACAAATTAGGCGATCAAAAGGCCACTGGTGGATTTTATTTCAGCACATCGGAGTAAAAGGGGCTGAATGCATGCTGCACCGTTTGGGATTTTTTTCTTTTTATAGCCCACAACTTCTTTTATGCACCGTTTTGTGCCTGTCGCATTAAAATCCCATCCAAGTACGCCGAAGTTTGCAGCTGCAACACGGCAAAGTTCACGGGGTGCGAATACATTTGCGAGGCTCGAAGTTATGCCATATGTATAAATACGTCTACGCTGTCTCAAATTTAGAGTCTAGCTGCAGAACATAGCAGAAATCCCCCCTCCTCATTCCTTTTTGTCAGTAATAGGCAGCCTATTTAGGCCCGTCACAGACGATCTCTCATTGCGACAGGCAGCCAGTCAGTCAGGAGCTCTGTTAACAGTGCAGCATGCACTCTGTCCCCTTTGGCTGCTCCCTCCTTAATCTGCTCATGTGTTTGCATATGGGACAGAGCGGCGTCCATATTGTGTTTGCGGAATGAATTATTAAATGCCATTGCATAAGCATGGTCGGTTTCTGGGGCATATCCCTCGACCATCTACCCAGAGACTAAAGCATGAATACATTTAGACAGCCTAGTCTTGGAAGTGATACGGCGGATCTGGCCGGCCCGCGTTTGTTTATGGTTATATAGAGCAGATGGCCGTGCAACATGGTCACATATCGCACGCTGACTGCGGTGCGAGCGCCGCGGCGTGCTCAAAGAGCTTTTAGGCAGAAATGTGGCCTCCACTTGGAAGAGGGGGAGATTCGAAGCCGCAGAAACGCATCACAGTTTTTTTCCACGATTCCATGCCTCTTTATCGGAGAACATTACTGTATGTTCGCTTTCATTCTGGCAGCTGTCGCAAAAAAACTGCACATCCGCTAATAACCGCTGCCATATCCGGGTTTTCGGTTCTAACTGCGGCTAACTGGGCTTTATTTACGGCTGCAGCTTTCAGCTAGAACTGCTGACTTAACTCCACTGTTGCTTGGAAGTAACAACCTCTCAAAGGTTACGCGTCTCTCCCTCCCATCTGTAAGTCGAAGTTTAAATCCATGTGTCCCACTCTCTAAATATAGCAGGCAACAGATGCAGCCTGATGAGGCGCTTGTTAAGGTGAAGGGAGGGAGATGCCTGTAGGCTGGGTGAAGCAAAAGGACTGTAGACCGCCTAATGGCCAGAGACCCAACAGGCGGCTCTCTCAACATCATATGTGCTGAAATATGCATAAAATAAGATGAGGTGATTGCTGACATGAAGACAATGGATGTTAAAATGTTTATAAATGTGGAGGAAAAGAGATACTTGGTTTTGTTTGTTCATCAAAAGATTGATATATTTGGTCAAAACTTGAACAAAAAGCATCTGTGAGCAGCAGTTTCAGTTTTCTCACAGTCCCTGGCTTTGGTTAAGGTCCAGGCTTTGTCTAGGCCATTTCAACACATTAGAAGGCTTTGATTCCAAACCATTCCATTCAAGCATGGCTGTATGCTCTTGGTTGTTGTCTTGCTAGAAGGTGAACCTCCACCTCAGTCAAGTATTTTGCATTCTGCCCTAGCAAAGGAAAACCCTTCCCCCTACTAGGTTCTACATTTACTCACCTCATAGACTCCGGTTGATTGGGAGCCAAAGTTTCAACATTTGTTACATTTTCAACTGCTGCGATTCTCTTTCATGCTGCACGAACCAAACACTCTACTGTGTTGCCTGTGATGGCGCTGCACTAAGAACCTACTGAAGGAAAAAACTTAAGACATGAGCTAAGCTTCTTTTCAAACAAATTGGAATGCTTTTCAACAAAAATGGAGTAGAGTCCAATTTTAGCAGTAATAGGAATTCACTATTGTTTTTGGTAAAACACCTTCAGCCATTTTTTTCCTCTTTCCTAAACATTCTGGGCTGTTTTTACCTTTACAATGGTCCTGCTTTCAAAGCACACCAGATTTCACATTAATCAAACAGAGACCTTAATTTTTAGACGGATCAGAGTTTGCTTTTTTGGTCCACGTCAGAGTTCGATTACGATTACTCCCAAAACAAACCGGACTTGGTAGACTAACAAACTTTAATTACTAAGCTAAACAGGACTGATGTGAATGCACCCATTGTGTTAACTCAGAACATAAGAATCACAGCTTCCTCCTGTTCCTCACACTGAAGGATGCAGTTCATAAAAATAAGTTTCCAAGTCTCTCCTGAAGCAATGTCTTCCAAAATGTGACGTCCAAACCTAAACAAAGCCGCTTCTTTGCAGACCTGAGTCTCCCGCCTGTGAGCATGCAAACCCCTCTCTGCTGCTCCGCACACGTAATGTCAAATACTGCATGTGTGAGAAATGAGAGGCAGCTGGCAAGGTTGGACTGAGTGGTCTGAGCAACCCCTGCTGCGCACCCTGTCATTACAATGATTAGGGTCACATTTTTACACTAAAAGATGGGGCTGCAAGGCTGCAAGGCTGGGGATCAGCTAAGTCTGCCTAATCCCCGCCCTCTTCTCCCGGCCTGTTTTTATGGCTCTGCCGGGGGCGGAGTAGAGAGCTAAATCACCAGGGGACAGTTTATTCTGACAGGCAAACACACAAACAGCGTTACGAGCCCATGCGCGCGCGCTGCCTCGCTCCATCACACACGTCAGGACACATGTTGATTGGCAGCGACGAACTCACAGGCGAAACCCGAGCTTAGGCGCGTAGGTGAAGCTGCAACGCACAATCGGACCGGCGCGCGTACTCCCGTAAAAACTCTTGTTCTGTATATCACACATGCTCGCACATGGTTTGCAAGCCTAATATCTGCCTCATGCAAAGGTGACAGGGAGGTCAGCCTGTCTGACTTTGAGCAGAATCCCCCTGCGGCTTGCCCCAGCCATTGCCCCTGGCATGTGTAACAGAACCTGCCCACACCACCCCTCCACCCCCCAGCTCCTATCCTGCCTCCTCCTGCTGCTGCCTGCCCCTTGGCCCTGGTATAAATAGATGGGGGGTCTGGGCAGAGGCAGGGGGTACACAGTAGCCATGCTTCACTCTATAAATGCCCCTGCCATTGCTATCTGGATTCCTCCCATGCTCGCTCAGACATCTTTTGTCTAAAGCAGACAGAAACCAAATTCCTTACATTATGAAAGCACCATTACTTATTTGTTTTCCAAATAAATAGAAGAACTAATGTAATATAGAAGTTGTTAAAAGCAACCACAATGGACAGGATTTAAATCCCCAAATTTAAATGCAAGAGTGTTTTCACATCTGGTTGGTAGACTCGGTTTGATTGCACCATTTGTTACATTTTCAGCTGCTGTGGTTTGCTTTCACACTGCATTGTGTCAAATAATCCAAACTCAAACTAATTGAAAAACCTGTTTCCCATCTTGCCTGTGGTGGCGCTGCACCAAGAACACTGAAGGAAACAATATGAAAACCTCTGGAGAAGACATGAGCGCCGTCAAATTTTAGTGATTATCCGATTTCTCTTTTACTGTTGGCAAAAGATCTCAAGCCATTCCGAACACTAGCGCTAAACTCGCTCATTTGTTTTACCCAGTACATTACCCATAATGCACTGCGTTATAGTCTGCTTCCTGCTTTTGGGGCAGTTTCCTGTCTGCTTGGCTCCACACCAGAGTCGGATAGGCGCTCACATTCAAACCTGTGAGTCCTTCACAGAACAGCTGGATATATAGAGATTAAATTACACACCGATTTACTTTGTGCACTTTGTTCCAATTCAGTCTTTAATTTTAACACAGATCTGTGAGAATATTTTGAAATTAAAACTTTCAGATATAGATTTCAGATGTATAAAAGTTTGCAGAGGAAATTTTATTCTGGAAAAACATAGAATCAAAAAGTATGTATATACTATTGCAAAAGGCACTTGATTTGTTTAGGGGTATCAGCAGGGCCGTATTTACAAGGATGTGGGCCAGTTTTGGCACCCTGTGCACTGAGAACAAAATATTTTGCTAATTCAAATTACAGTACATTATTAAGTAATATATCAGCTGCTATGAAGTGATGCTTTGTGGGTTTAATGCGTTCCCTGGCGAGTGGCTCCTTCATGTTCCCAAACAAATTTACCATAACCTAACAATTTTCAAATATGTGAGTTTTGTTTATAGTCATAAAAAATCCCAAAATGTTTATGCAACTTGCCTTTTATGGGCCTATTAGTTTTGTACAAAGCACAATGTTTGCTAAACACACATTCATCGGGGGAAAAAAAAAAAAAGAAAAATCTGTGGGTTCTCCAAAAATTTGGGCCCCTAGTAAGCTCTTTATAAAGTCTGGGGGAGTCGGAGTATATATTACGATAAATACAAATACAATTAAAAAATAACAATAATAAAATTAAAACCATGTTTGTGGTTGCAACCTGAGAAAATGCAAGACTTCAAGGAAAAAAAAAGTGGAAATAAAGTGTGCAAAATCTGCTGAACTTTGCACAATTTAGCAAATATGCCCTGGAGATGTGACTCAGTATGAGCACAACTACAAACCTGCAATTCAACTGGATAACTGATTTAATCAGGACAGCTTAAATCATAATCCGATAGATGTAAAGGGTGGTCACAAATTGTACAAGAACCTCTTTTTTTTTCCTGAACAGTCCTTACACGGACTGACCACAGATTGGAGAGCCCACCGATCAGGTTACAGGGTTACAGCACTCCACCTCGACTGTCACTGCAGTCAAACTATGCTCAGGTATTGATTGATGGGCGCCGAGGCACTCAAGACTCAAGTGTGATTGAATTGCAGCAACTTTTTAGGTAGCGTGCACTTTTTTTCTTTTCTTTTTTTTTCTGCAAACGTCGTTGTGAAAATGAGATGACGTAAACGAAGATCATGTTGTGCCTGGCTCCCAGTGGACACCCGTCTTAAAACCGTGTCCTCGCGAAGCCCATCTGTTGACTTTGTTTAGTAGCTCCTGCGTTCGTGTGACATTACGAGACGGTGAGGTGTGGAAAGCAAGACTTTTTGCACCGCAGAACCTCAGAGGAGCCGATGGAAGCGGCGTGTCGGTGACACAGCTGAAGGGAACGCTTTGCAGCGATTGCACACTTATGAGAAGGCTGAACTTTTAAGGTGGACGAAGTTCGGGTGAAAAAGCGTGTGGGCGCGCGTGTCCTCTGCTGCGTGTAGGTGTGAATGTCTCTCTGTCACTGCATTATAAGAGCTGGCTTCACTTGAAAGCAGTAGCTTTCCTGAACGTGCACTCAGTTGGCCAGGACCCTGCAGCCATAAACTATATTAGACTGAAGTATGTCCAGTCAGCAGACTGGGAGGAGGGCGCCTTGACCCAGCCTTATGAAGTCAGGGCCACATGTCGCTGAGCGTTTTACAAGACTCAAATGTGATTTACATTTTTCTAGCAGAGATTCCTTACTTAGAGCCCAAACCATTTATGCATCAAGTGGTACAATAGCTCAAAATAATTAAGTAGGCGACTCTTTAGTGTGTAAGTCCAGAGAGGTTGGGCCGAGAGGTTAAAGGTAATTCAAGAAGACCAAAATCCCTGAACGTTTCAGGAAGTAGTGCATCAACAATGATTTTACTTGTAACATGTTTTTAGTCCAAGTAATTGTCTGATTTAACAGTGGGGTAAACAGTATATGTAAATTGTATAAATTTGTACTTTTTTTTTTATTCTGCAAAGCTTTTACATTAGGTAATTACTTGGACAAGTAGATGTTTTCACATTGAAAGCTCATTGGCGATACACTGTCTCCTACTTCAAATTTCTGTAAAAAAAAAAAAAAAAAATCAGTACAGTTATGATTGTAAATAACTAGGGGTGCACCAGGCAATAAATCAGCTAAGATTCCCTTAATTTTGGGAGATTGGCGATCAGCCGATAACTAAATGTGAAATCGATCTTATCTACCAATCTTATTTAACTTGGCAAAAGTCTAAAAATCCATCCGCTACTGACCCGTTTTGCTTTGCTGTGAGAGAGGGTTGACTAAAATATGTCTGTATGTTTGCAGTTAACAACTTAGACGAGGGGGAGGGAATAAAAATAAAAATAAAAATCGGTACTGGCCAAAATCGGAATCGGCAGGTAAGACTTCTTAAAGATTGTATACAGCAATCAGCCAAAAAATTGCAATGTCCAATGTTTAGTGGTACACCTTTATAAAACTATAAAAGTGCACAAAATGGTATCTGTTTGAACTAATGTTTCATGCTATAGATCAGAGTTTAAGTTAGCGAAAGTCTGCTATGGTCTTGGCCCCTGTTGGAATTGCCATTAACTTTAGCATCCAGGAAAAATTATTAAGGAAATAAATAAGTCTTACCTAAGGTGAACACTTGAGTCAATCAAGAATGAATCAAAATGCATTTTGATTATTATTTTATTAAGAAATAAAGCAATAGCCCCCCTGGCTAGTCCAGGGAAGTGAAGAAAAGATGAAGGTACATCACTTTTAATATCTAAGAAGGGGGTATCCCACCAGTTTCAGTTTACTTCACAGCTCTGGTATTTGCACCTGCAGACTGTGACCCTGGATGGTTCAAACCCAGTTCAGAAATACCCTTTATTATGTCTTTCCAGCGAGCTGCCTCCAACATGAAGGGTGCTTTATGGCTAAAATTGATTGATTGAAATAAAACAAAGTTGTGACATAACATTATTCTGATCTTATGGTTCAGTAAATGAAGGCACTAAGAGTTATCTAGCAGAAGTTCCAGTCGGAATATAGTTAATAATTTTCTGCTGGTTCTACTTTTTAAGAACATATGAAAATAGCACTGACAATATTGTTTTCTTGTCTTCCCCATTTCTTAACCATTTATATTACGAGCAGAGGCAACGCCACATGGTGTGTGTGTGTATGTGTGAGTAGTCTCTGTGAAACAGAAAAATTGATTATCAGACGATGTTTTGGCGTCTTAAGTTTTGATTAGCATAACTTGCATTCTGAAAAAGTAGTTCCTCAGTGGATTTCACAATTTCCCTCACCCAGCATATACCATGACTAACACAAGTTTACGGCTCTAAAGGATAAAACGGCATCTGTGCTGGAGTACCTTCCTGTTAGCTGCTGAAAGTCTTGCTCGCTCACAGTCCGAATGAATCTTTCACTTGGTTCATTTTGAAATAATTACTGACACTGAAAGTAGTTACCTCAGTGACAGCATCCACTCTGAAGAACGCAACATGGCTTGAGTCTTCATGTTACTAGAAAAACATGCATTTGCAAATTTGTTTTAAGATATTTCAGGAATGATAGAGACTGTAGTAAATCTATATTTTCTGTCTGGTATAGACAACGATGAGGAGTTCAACTGGTCAAAAATCTTATTGGGATGCATTTTATGAATTAATTACTTTAGAATATTACACATGCTGGTCAGTAAAATGATTTCTTGTTGCATCTGCTGAAGCAGGATATCGGCAGGTTATAAAAACTTTTTCAGACAAACTATGCCAACATTTTTTTTTATTTATTTATTTTTTACTTTTTTAAATTCAATTTTCAAAGTAGATTTAGAGTTTAGATTTATGGCCAGAGCCAGACACAAAATTATATGCTTGATGGTCATTAATAAGCCTACAATACATACAGCACATAGAAAACCAAGCAAGAATTCTAATTAGAGTTTAGATTGGGCCTAAAACATCCAGCCGAACCCGATCTGACCCGACTGATTAACTTTATTTAAAGGGCTATAGTAAGCCATACATACTATGTTAATTAAACTTTTACTGCGTTCAATTGTAGAGCTTACTTTGATTGAGCGGTGTAATGTCTTCTGCTTTTAGCTTTTGTTTAGCATCTCCCAGCTCCATTTTGGTGCTTGTTGTAACCGCAGGGTGAGTCAGGTGCACATCATGTGCGACTGATAGGAGCGAAGCACGGCGGGGCCGCGTAACGCACTTATTGTGCAGTGTGGTACACTTGTTACAGTCTAAATGACATTGGCATCTTACCACCTTAAACTATCAGCTCCTCTATTACACTATAGTAAGTAGATTAACAAATATTGTGAATTAGCAGCAAGATCTTGAAATGGATTCGTCTCTGGTTGATTTATTTTTAAGTGTGCGCGTACTTGGCATTTCCATTTGTCCCCTGTCAGCTTATCTCCATCTGCAGAGTGTCAGCACGCTTCCTTTGTGTCTCTACGGGTCTGTGCTTGTGCATACTTACAATCCACAATGCTATGGTGTAAGTAAGGCACCGTTGAATAATGCAGGGTGGCTCAGGCTCGCCACTGAGCAGATACAATGGAGCCTCTCTGCTCAAGACAGACCGTTCCGTAACGTGCTGTACGTTTGTTCCCTCGCATATAGGTACTAGTTCTCCAGGAGTACGTGCCGGCCGAGACCGCCCTCACGTGACTTTTTGTTCAGTGGTGTGTTTGTGCAGAGAGTAAACACGGAGAATGGCATGGTGTTTGTCAAGCAGCATATAAGATATCAGCCATGCCTGATCTGGCTTACTACAAAAAAATAAAAATCAAACAGGCTGCGAGGAAAGTTGAAAAGTATGTTCACTCCTAAGAAAGAAAGAAAAAACAGATCACACTTCCCCCACTCGATCCCTATGTCTGAGCTGACAACCTCTGGGGTATTTGTAATTGATCTCACAGACGTCAAATCTAAAAGTCATCATGTTGAAATATTTCGCCATTTCCTTTGTTACAGAAGTAACAGATTTTCCCTCTTGGGTTTTTCTTCCCTCGTTTTAAATTTTTTTTTTTTTTCTAGATGAAGACTACCTAATGTGCTGCTGACACCGTGACGGGGCTGGAGGCCAGCCGACCCCGTTCGCCCCTGTCGCCGCTCCCCGCCGCATGTTACGGAGCAGGTGAGAAGCATTAACAGAGGCAGCAGCTGTGGCCCTGTGCTCCACACATGTGGACCGGGATGAGAGCTTTGTTGGGCTCAGCCACTCTCTCAGTAATGTTAACGCTCTTCTTGTCTTGGAAACAAAGAAAAACAGCTCTAGGAAACAAGAAACCCTACAGAGTATTGTGCATGTTGCACCGCTCCGACAACGCCTCGCAGACGTGTTCAAACCTCCTGAACGTTCACACCTTTCGCCGTGTTGCGAACACAAACCTTAATGTGTTTTTATGATAGCGACTCCTGAAATGATACAAAGATGCATGACTTTTGGTTTTCTTTACAAATAAAAATTTGAAAAGTGTGGTGTGCATTTGCGTTGAACCCCGTTTTCTGTGATACTCTTAAGTACAATTCAGCGCCACCAATTAGCAACCTGAGCAATTAAAAACTTAATAAAATATCAATTCAAAATCAAATTACAAACTAATAATTGTTCATGTGGTAAATATTTAAATGGTCATGCTAAACTCACACCACTATGTTTTTTTATTTGTAAAAATCATGAATTAATTACCTTAATTTTACGCTACTTTGTCGATCTGTCACACAAAATATCAAAGTCCAGTGAGGTTTGTGTTTGCAACATGACAGCAGGTATGAATATATTTAAAACATTCTCAATCATCTTGTGTTGATTTGATTTAATTGTGATTAAATCAACTCCACCGACTTTTTATACGTAAACTCAAAGTAGGACAATCAGGACGCAATGCTGATTAAATGCAACACCACATTATTATATTTTGTGGTTAAACCTATTAGTTCCAATTACGCCTGCAGCATATGTTACCTACAGGTTGCATTTGAATGTGAAAATTTCTTTGCCCGTACAATTTGTTTGGGAAATGGGTGCCCCAGTCAGATCATTTGAATTCCCCTTCAGCCTGAGCCATGAACTCGAAGACCCAGTTGTCACATTGTGCTCTCCACACACAGGCTCCTTTCACGGTGCGGCGTCCCAGAGGAGAGCGCCGCGCGTGTTTGTGTTTCTGTGAATCATAACTGCTGCTTTGCATTCAGCGAGGTGTGTCGAAGCGGATTACAGGCATGAACTCAGGCGGGAGCAGAAAGAGAGAGAAAGAAAGCTGTTTTTTTTGTTTTTATTTTTTTGTCTTTTTTTTTTTAAAACCTCAAGACTGTCCTTTGGGGTGAGGTAGTAGGTTGTATAGTTTTAGGGGTCACACCCTTTCTGTCAGATAACTATACAACTTACTGTCTTTCCTGAAGTGGCTGTAATGTCATCAGACACCAGCGCCGGAGAACTCTGAAACCGGCTCAACGCCGGAAATGACAAGCTTACGGACAGACTGGACAGAGGATCTAACCGGGACACGGAATTTCAACCTTAGTTGCAAACGGTTTGTAGTAACTTTTGGTGGTTTTGCTCTCAGGTTTAAGCTCTTCTTTTAGACAATCGTTGCAATTTTACCTTTTGTCTTCCTCTGCGGTGTGTAAAACTGTTCCTTTACCACAACTTTTGTGATATGTGAAATATAGAAATCAAAGCATCACAAAAAAAACCATATGAGCATGTTGGTTTCCTTTTGCTGAAAGAACACACGTTTGTTAGAAATTGCTGAGTACCGTGGCAAACATGTAGGGCCTTTTCTGATGTTCGTACGGGGTGAGGTAGTAGGTTGTGTGGTTTCGGGGTAGTGATTTTGCCCAATCAGGAGATAACTATACAACCTACTGCCTTCCCCGAAGGGCAGCAATCCTACACCATACAGAAACCAACAAATCCAACCAGTTTGAGTCACTGGGCCGCCTTTCCTTGGAGAGCAGGTTTTGATTGTCAGCAGTGCAACAGTAGCAGCAGGTGAAAGCTTTTTGTTTTTCCAACATTTTGTTACGATCCAAAATAAAAAGAAATAGATCATAAACCTCAGGTGCTTTGTGTGCTTATTTAATTTAACATTCAATGTTGTGTGTTGCTGGTAATGGTTTTTAAGCTACAGCTACACAGTGGAGCAGTTGGTAGCGCCATAGCTTTGCAGCAAAAAGGTCCTGAGTTCAAATCTAGGCAGGGATTTTTACATTAATTAGTCTCTATAAATTAAACTTAGGTGTCTGTGTGTTGCACCTCTCTCGCCCAATGGCAACAGATCCCATGTGATCCTACATGGACAAGTGTGTACAGGATGGATTTCTAAACTCCTGCTGACATTAAAGCTCCTCTTGTCATGCATCATCCATAACATTCCCTGAATGCTCCACTAATCTGGAACAAACTACCGGAAAACTGATGAAACACCGAGTTCTCTTTAAATCAAGTCTAAAAACTATTTTGTTTAGAGCTGCCTTTGATCAATAATAACTGGAACATCGTACACTATGGTCTGTATTTAACCCGTCATTGTTTTCCACTTACTTTGCCTTGGCAATGTAATGTTTAAGCACTTTGAATTGCTTTAATGTTGAAATTGTGCTATGCAACTGAAAGTACCTTGCCTGAAGGTTAAGTTGAGGGTTTTTATGCGAGGTAACTTCCTAATTTCTTTTTAATTTGATATAAATCTAGATTAGCTGACAAGCGTCCATCCAGTTCTTAGTTCATTTTCAGCCTTTTTTATTAAACAAATCTGCTCTCTTGTCCTAAGCCCTAAACATAACGTTAACGTTGAAATCGAACCATAAACACATTATGAACATGTTATACATGGTTCACTATGTTAACCTGCAGCCTGGAGTTAACAACTAGCTTAAAAAGGTCATGGTTAATCAGAGAAGACATCATCTGAAAATTTTTAAACCTTTTAAGCCTTTTCACATTTGCATTGGGCTGTTAATGTCAATTGGAGTCTGTGCGCCATCTTCCTGTGTCAAACAAACACTGAGACATCTAAAATGTCTTGTCTGCTCAGAGTAAATTTCTAGTATAAAGAAGGGTAAGTGTTGGGATTTTTTGTAAAGACTTTGTGTTGTAGCGGGAAGTCATGTAACAAACACTGTCTCCATTCGTGGTGCACCTGCTCTAACGTGGAGCCACCCGGCACTCCTGTTAGCTAAACCCAGAAACAAAACAGTTTGTGTTTCTGGTTATAGAAACAGTGAAAATATGTAAATGCAAGTAATATTGCCATAGTATAAGGGAAGGGCAATTTCATTTATTCTATATGCTTTGCCTTTTTTGTAAAACAGTAACTTGGACTGAAAACGCTTCACGTGTTACCCTTAGTACAAGAAGTTTCTGATATTTACATCTGAAAAAGCAAAGATATTGTGGTTTCAGTAGAGGGAATTTAATTGCGTTTTAATTTGCTTTCATTTAATTTTTTAATATGTAAGGACAAATGCGTCAAGTATGCCGCTGTCATTGCATTTCTTTTTCAACATAGGAAGATCAATAGTGGTGCACCGCCTCCAACTTCAATTTCCTGTTAGTGATCCATCTCATCATTCCTTGTAAATAACCACCTACTGCAAATGGCGGTTAAAAACTTTGTGAAATTGTGTTTGCTTTACGACATTATTCGGTCCAGTGGAAGTCTGCTTTCATCTTGGCCATTATCTTCAGCCTCCAGAACTACCTGATCTGGATTTGTAGTAAATAAAGGTAAGTTATCACAACTTAAGTGGAAATCTTTTAACAGCCTCACTTTAAAACACCCTGACTTGTATAAAACTGTTGAGAAGATGTGGGGGTAAGTCAGGATACGACCCCAATCCAGTTCAGACATGAAGCAGCAGCCAAGTCATGTCCTAAAACCTTCTAGCAGAGCAGATGGAAACATTAGCCTCGGCCCAGTCTCACCTCCCGGGCTCCAGCGTGATTCATATGACAGCAGATGAGGGTTACAGTGTTCGTTCTCCCTCTGGCCAGCGGCTCACATAAATACACACTCAATCTCTCTCGCACGCATAGATAGCGAGGCGGCTGCCAGACGGTGTTGGGCCAAGTTTGGCATCACACCTGCCTCACCGTCTGAGAGCGCAGCCCCATATCTCATATCAAGGTTGAGCCCTCGTTCACCCCCTCTACTTTCACTTATCGCTTAAATAACCTTTGGGTCAGAGATAAATGCTTAAAAATACACTTTTTAAAAAGATACCCAAAAAATCCCCCTTTGAGCTCATTTGTTCAAGCTGAGAAAGTTACGCAATCTCCTTAAGCATCTGATGCAACGAAAGGATTTATTTAACACCACACCGCTGCGCTGCTAGCGGAGCGTGAAGTTTGGATTCTGCTTTTGTGTCTAGACCGGTCCTGGGTGTGTTTTGCGTGAGTGCTGCACCCTCTGTATAGCTGTACTCCTCCCGCCCCTCATCATCAACCCACCAGCCACCATATTGAATCGATTTGAGCCTGAGCCACGACGATAGAGCGGAGGGAGCCGAGCCGGTGAAACCGTGTGAAACAAAGACTCTGTGTGCATCCTGCCTCTGGGGCTGCATCTCTAAAGGCCATCCATGACCTCCTCTCCTGCCTCACCGCTACGAGAAGTCCACCCTGGGATGTGCTTTTCTTCTTTTTTCTCTTCCCCTCTTCTTATGGCGAGGAACTAATGAAATGCACTCGATACTCAATATGAAATGCATGAGTCACAATTTAATAATGAGACCAGGGTTTTTCTTTTTGCCTGGAAATCGAAGAGACTAATCTCCACAGCAGTGCTGCTTCTTTTTTTTATTCTTGAACGCCTCTATGATGTCAGAGCTGTAGAAACAGAGAAGTGCTATTGATTGAATGTAAGCGGATAGGACTGAAGTCTCTGTGTGGGCAGGTCCCTCAAATAAACCAGCAGAGCAGAGAGACGAGCGTGGTTTGACACGTTGCTCCCAGAAACGTTCGGCCACAACGACATGCCAGTTAAAAACACTGAGTGCGTTTATACGAACCAGTTAATATATTCAAAGTACAACTTCAGTGCAATCATCACCTTCCAAGACTGGTTCACTTCAGTACACATGGCAAGAGCACCACCTAGTGGATAATCAGTTAAGGTCACCCATAGAGTTCTTTAAAATCTTAAAATATATATAGGAATGAAACAATCTGATTTATCGTGATAAAACGATTTGTCATAATAAATGATTCATTACTAATTAGTAATCAATTAATTGGCTATTTGCTGGAAACGCAGTAAGTGTTAAAGCAGTAATTTATCCAAAGCTGTGCAAAGAATCTATACATTTTGCACTTTATTTTGTCAGCAAATTATTTTTACCCAGAATGCCTCAAGTGTCAGTTTTTGCTTCACCTCAATTCTGTAAAATTGGACAGCAAAGGGCACCTTTGCTGACCATTTATTAATCATTAAAAAAAAAAAATCATCCCTACACTGTCCTGGTAAGTGAAACAGAAAGGGTTCATTTAAATATTTATTATTATTATTGGCTGCAGATGCATCCTTTGCTATAAATGATTAATCATACACTGAAAGAATGCTTTGTTAGTGCATGGTAGGCAATAAAATGTTTTCTTATTTAGAAAAAAAAAAAAAGTTGAATTATTTATTTGCATTCCTTACATATTCTTAATATTGTGTAAAATAAGCAAAGTGGTTAAGTTAAGCAGATTGTCGTAAGCAAAATAACCTACCAGTGGAACTTACACTTTTTAAGGAATTATTGATTTGAAACAAGCTCCTTTGTCTTGCTGAAAATTTAATTGTACGTCAATTTTGTCTTGTTATAAGTCCACTAAGGTATTTGTACTAGAAACTAGACCAAAAGTACTTTTCTTCCTGCAGTGTTCTGTTGGAAATTTTCTGTAATAAGAATTTAGACTCTTTAATGCTCTGATTTGTTCAAATATACAAATTTTCTTATCGTTATGAAATGTAATAACCAAAAATAAAAACAAACAAACTCAACTTACTTTTGTTGTCATTTGAGTGACATGTCAGTCATTGGGTTTCCTTCTTGATTATTAATAAAGGTCTTGTTTGTTGGAAAAAGTACTCAAAAGGGGAACTTAAGCAGTCGGTATTTGTGCAACTTCTTAGTATTCCTTGGCACCAGCAGGGGGCAGGAGAAGCATCTCTGCTGAACTCAGTTCTCACAATGACCTGCAGAGACCCTCCACATACTCAAAATAATTTTAAGATTAGGACAGGAGAAGATGTCCAAACAGCTGAAACATTGACAGCTGTCCACTGTCTATAATTAATTTTTTGTTTGTTGGGATTTTTTTTGCACTTTTTTGTTTTTAACTTCAGCATGAATCAGAGAAATCCAGTGTCTTGGTTCGAGTCAGTCTGCTGCAGCAGTTTCTGGCAAATCCCTGACGTTCAACAATCTCTCCTTTCAAAACCAATCATGACTTCTTATTTGCTGCTTCTCCAGAATTTTTTTTTTTTTTTGCCTGATTGCTCTCAGGTTCAGCTGAGGAAGAGATGTGTTGTAAGCAAGCCGAGTGGATGAAGAGGGTGGAGGAGTGCAGCTGTCCCATATCATCTGGATGTGGAAAGCTCGCTTGAGGTCTCCCTTAATTATGAAAGCAGCTGCTCTCCAGACAGTCAGTCTTGACCAGAGATTATTACTGCATGTGGACTGTCTGCCCTCGACAGGAGTGGTGCAACAAGCCGTATCCTCACATGATGTTTCTCCATGCACTGCAAAGATTGAGAAGATTTAGCCGTTCGATGCAGTGCAGCTAATATCTCTGCTACCGTTCGTTGAGTCGTAACTCTTTTCGCACAGCACTTTCTTTGTCGTGCAGTTGAGAATTACCTTTCCTGACTGACGTTTTACAGTGTAAAACTGCAAAATTCACTTACTGTGTTAAAATAAATTTTTTTAAAAACCTTTTATTTTCCAATATAAACTGAATTTTAAGGATATTTATTTGAGTAACTTATTGGTTTGACTCAGCTGCACATCCCTTGAATCGCGAGTCCGGTGATTTTACTTGTACAATATATTACTATTACTATCACTGTTAATATTATAAATATTGTTTTATTACTATAAGAACTTTTTTTTATGTAAATCTTTATGCCTGATAGCTGATAATTTCCCCTTTTGCAGGACACTAAAGCCTGTTTTCTGTTCTACTCTATAAATCAGCGGTGGCAGGAAAAGTGCAAGAAAATCCAAACAGGGAACGTAAATCAGGATGTGTTTCAAACCAAGATATTTCTGCAGTTAGAAATAAAGGTAACATTTTATTTGGCGGACATGACACTGTCATAAACATGATATAGTACCATGAAAGAGTCTTTATGAATGTCTATGACTGTTGTCATGAAGTGTCATTCAATAAGTAATGACACTTTTTATGCAAAGTTGCACTAAAAGTTGCACTGAAAGTTCACTAGAAGTTCCAAATTCGCATTAAAGTGTCATTATTTACAAAATAATGCAAAGTTGGCACTTTTAAAGCAACTTTGCATTAAAAGTGTCATTACTTACCGAATAACAACCAATTTGACGAGTTATGAATGTCATAGACATTCATAAAGACTCGTTTATGTTCATGACAGATGTAATGTCAGTCTTACGCACACCACGTCAAATAAAGTCTTACCAAAATCAATATTAAAAATAGACAAAGATCTGTGTGCTCAGTTAAGATCAGGTAAACGTCTATGTGAGTTTCTTATTTATTTTTTACTAATATGGCTGAGGATGAGTTTCATGCAATGTTTCACTGTTCTTTGTATTGTTATTTCAGAAATAGTTTGCTCATGAAAATGCGACAGAGAAACCGTAATGTTGAATGAACTTTTGTTTCTGCAACATGTATTGAACATGCTTGGCAACAAAGACGGGGAGTTTTATATATATACTTGAGCACATCCAAAAAAATGTTTAAACAGTTGGGATGGAGAAATATTAACCAGAAGAACAGAATATTTTTCATAAATCTTTAAAATAGTCAGCAGGATTGCAATCAAAATTTATTGAAAAGGATTTACTGAAGAGGCTGAATCTCTGAGGTACGACCGCTGGAAAGAGATGCACAGTTTCGTCAGTGGGGCTGAGAAATGATTGAAACCATCATCATCACCGCTGGTCATAAGCTCAAAAACTGCCTGGAAACACACGGCGAACCCTGAGATGGAGCACGACTGAAACATTTATTCCCCTGATAATGTTGCAAAATATTTAATTGCGAGAAGGTCTTTGAGTGCAGGAGGAGATAGAGCAAGTGTTTAAAAAAAAAAACCCTCCTTTTAGCGAACTGAAATGAGAGATTAAAACCATATGACGCTGTTTATCTCCCAGCTTGATCGTATTCTGGCTTTATTTCAATTAGTTCTTCAAGAAATCTCGGGAAAGATCATAATATAAACAGCAGCGCTCCCTCTAAGGCAGAAACTACGGGAACAGTTTAGAAGAGCACTAAAATACAAACGCCAACAGATGCTAATTATGTTTTACTTTTCAGAAAGGACGCCATGTGGTGATTCGCTCCAAAACTGAAAACATCCATCAGCTGGGAAAATTAGACGCGCAGCGTAAACGTGTTAATGTCTGACTGATAATCGAAACCGGCCATAAATTCACGTTACGTACTTGTAACGTTTCAGTCATGAAACTCCGTCTCCCTCCAGAGTTTTGGAAGTCTTTTGTTTATTTATTCTTCTGTTTATTTTGCTTCTGTGCAGCAAACATGCGCCTCAACAATTAAGTGAACTGGATGACAAAAAGTAGTTCAAAGTGTTAAAAACAAAAAAACCTCAGCAGATCTGAAAGTTATCTTTTTGGGTTTAAAGGTATAATTTGCGACAGAACCATCACATTTTCACCCAAAACCTCTTCGGAAATCACTGTATTACACAACAGTGTGTTCAGTCAGAAGCACAATTGTAAAACAGACTGCTACAGGAAACACTGTCTACCCACATAGTGGGTGATGACTCAATCCACTGTGGTCACTTCAAAAAAGGAACAAAAACAAAAAAATGTAATGTGATCTTAATTCAGCATTTATTTAAAGAACATTCCAAAAATGTCCCTTGCTGCACACCGTTCCCTCACCTGGAGAAAATAGTGACACAAAAATGACTTACCTAATTTTCTTGTGGAATATTTCATCTGCTTCATTCTCTGGTGGCTGGTCCTCATTAGCATCCTCCGCACCTGTAGCATGTCTTCATTAGCCACCTTTGTCCACCTCACTGCCCACCATGTTTCCTTAGGCTAAAATGGGTCTTCGTGTGGCTAAAGTTGCCAAAGCAAAGAACACAAGCACATGTCACATCAGCCAAGTTGCTAAATAATGCACATAAAGGGTAACTTTGACTAACATATTAGCTTTTAATTTGTTAAATTAAAATTGGAGGGGAAAAAAAAAACTCTTTGTCTACCTTTAGAATATGTTTAAAGGCAGGCTAACCTTACAGTAATGGAGTTTAATAACTTTAGCTAACATTAACGTACAGCGAGGTAGCATTGGCTTTATTTGCTCATATTTAACGTTATAAGGAAAGAGAACATAGTCAATGTTATTTTCTTAAAGAAAATGTAAAGTTAATAAGACACATACCTCATATGTATTAGGTGAAATACTTCGTCTTCTTTTTCAACAGGAGATCTGGCCGTTATAACTTGCGTTAGCTTGGAAGACTTCTTCTTCACCAACCCACTGCACGCCTGTTCGTGCGCTGCTGCCTCTCACTGGTGGAGATGGGGTCTTGCACTAGTTTAAACCGCCTTAAATAATGTCTTAAATGCAAAGTTCATAAAAGGCTTGTAGACATCTTACTGTAAAACTTCATATCAGTTAGATCAATTAGAAATTTAAGACTCAGCAAAATGGCAGAGCAATATAATATTACCAGATAAAGCTACGTAATTTTTCAAGTTTAATCGGTAATACTTTTTTTTGGTTGTTTCTGACTGAGCTGTGTATTTCTCCAGATGGCAGTAGAACCATCAGGAAGGCAGAGGAGCTAGATTTTTTTCACATATTATCTGTCTCATAATATACTGTGTTGACTTAGTGGCAGCTTTAATACACATATACATATACATATAAAAATAAAAATTCCCTTCTCACCCACCGCGGGTGGTTCTTATCCTCTGAGCTCGGGTCCTCTACCAGAGGCCTGGGAGCTTGAGGGTTCTGCGCAGTATCTTTGCTGTGCCTAGAACTGCACATTTCTGGACTGAGATGTCTGATGTTGTTCCTGGGATCTGTTGTAGCCACTGCTCCAGTTTGGGGGTGACTGCCCCGAGGGCCCCGATGACCACAGGCACCACTGTGGTCTTCACCTTCCAGGCCCTCTCCAGTTCCTCCCTGAGGCCCTGGTATTTCTCCAGTTTCTCGTGCTCCTTTTTCCTGATGTTGCAGTCACTCGGTATTGCTACATCCACCACAACGGCTTTCCTCTGTTGTTTATCCACTACGACAATGTCCGGTTGGTTCGACCTTACCATTTTGTCTGTCTGGATCTGGAGGTCCCACAGGATCTTAGCTCGGCCATTCTCCACCACCTTTGGGGGTGTTCCCCACTTTGATCTCGGGGCTTCCAGTCCATATTCTGCACAGATGTTTCTGTACACTATGCCTGCCACTTGGTTATGTCGTTCCATGTACTCTTTCCCTGCCAGTATCTTGCACCCTGTTGTTATGTGCTGGACTGTCTCAGGGGCCTCCTTGCACAACCTACACCTTGGGTCTTGTCTGGTGTGGTAGATCTGGGCCTCTATTGCTCTGGTGTTTATGGCCTGTTCCTGGGCGGCCAGGATGAGGGCCTCTGTGCTGTCCTTGAGTCCAGCTTTTTCCAGCCATTGGTAGGACTTTCTGATATCAGCCACTTCAATTATTTGCCGGTGGTACATCCCATGTAGGGGTTTGTCCTCCCATGATGGTACCTCCAGCACCTCAACTTCTGTTCCCCATTGTCTGAGACATTCACTGAGCACATTGTCTGATGAGGCTTTGTCCCTGATGTATCTATGGATCTTGGATGTTTCGTCCTGGACAGTGGTTCTCACACTCACTAGTCCTCTGCCTCCTTCCTTGCGGCTCGTGTACAGTCTCAGGGTGCTGGATTTGGGGTGGAACCCTCCATGCATTAATTTTCGTGTCTTAACATCTGTATCTCCTCCTTTGGAGATACAGGCCACAGATGTTAAGACACGAAAATTACTTATTAATATATTACTTATTATATATAATTAATTATGCACATAATGTTAATATAAGTTACATACTGCAGCTTTAAGAGCAGATTCTCTGTATTCACTCTGAGCAGTCAGTCCAATGGCTTCAGGCCAGCAGCCACATTACAGAGCATGGAGCTCAACGAGGGGACGGAGTGAGGACACACGGCCGGACAGACATACAGACAGGCAGGGTTGCACTCTCAGCATCTGGTTGAGAAATCAGGCCTGCTTCATTAGGAGGCAGCTCATTGCAACAGTTTGACTGGAAGTCCTCATAGTCTGGCTCTGCTGCCAGAGTGGAGAGGAATTAGCTCTCTGGCTATGACTTTGTCCAGATTTTTTTTTTTTCTTTTTGCACAAGAATAGCAGACCTGCAGACTGATCATCTCAACACATGAATCACAGTGTCCTGCCAAGGCATCTGGAAAAGTGACGACACTCTGCCTCTCTGGCCGTGATTTCACTGAAGCCATTTCACAGTTCTGCACTTTAGAGCCCTGAGTTTTCTGACGTTTGTTCTAAGAGAGGATAAGAAAGGCAACCCAGAACTAGAAGATTGGTTTTACATGTGTCCTTCTGCTGCATCTGTAGCTGATACCTGAACCAACCCGACAAATTTATCCCCAAAAGGAGAATACATTTAAACTTACAACTGAATGGTGCGCAGGGGTCTGCAACCCTCTGTCCAGCTAAATAAAACTAGTTTAGGGCCACAAATGTTACATAATCTTCTAGAAAAAAAATGTAGCTAATCATTTCTGATAAATATCTACTGTAAATATGTGGTATTACGTTCCAACCATCACTGTTATTGTTTTTCTAAAAAACAAAGAGAAAATCCCAAAAATATTGCAATGTATTTTCTTCTAAGGAATGTTTATATTTGTAGAAAATGCTACTAAACTCCTTAATTTTCTCAACGTTTGTATCAGTAGGCTGATGGCGCTAAAAGAAGCGCATCCAACCTAATGACAAAAAAAGACCAAAACAAGGTTGTTTTGGAGTCATTTTTTGTGGATATTTCATCCAATCACTCAATCAAAAAAAACATGTTTAAACTGTTAAAGCTTGGATTTTATATTACACCTTAATTTAGTTGGTCCTTTATTGTTTTTATTGCCAAAGTTATTCAGAGCCACTTCCTCCTGTTTCTTCCTCCAGACAAATTCACATAAACACTTCTCCCTCCCTGCGGTCTCAAGTGTGTGTGACTCCTGCAGCTGTTCAGTCGTGCAGCTCTCCTCGCTCGCACTGAACCCTCCAGGCTCCGCGTCCTTGCAGCGAGCTGCGGGGCTTCAGCGGTCCGTGGTTAGGGGGCGTCCTTCACAAAGGAAGCAGCTGCTCTCCTCCCATTCGCCGACACTGTAGGTGTGTCGACGGAGGGGCGTGTGCGTGTGCGTGCGTGTGTTTTCTCGTCTTTCCCTCGTGACGCCACTTCCGGAGGGGTGGGAACGCCGTGTCTCTGCTGCGCGTGGATGTGTTGTGGATGTGTGTCTTTGACAGGAGAGGCGGCGGCGGCGGCGGCACAGCGGGGAGAAAACGTGGACGTGATCGGCGTCAGGGACGGTGGCCCCACGCCCCCCTCGTCCTCTTCTTCTTCTACTTCTTCTTCTTCCTCCATTCAACGACCCCGCGTGAGCCGAGCGAGGTTTTCCAACCAAGGAGATGATGGCTGCGTTGGACCGCGCTGTCCGCTCTAAGGTACGCTTCTACATTTTATTCAGTCAGTCCTCCTGCAGGAGCTGAGAGGCTTCCATCAACTTAGTGAATGTTTTGGTTGCGCACCAAACAAATGCACCTCGTCATCAACTTGCGAGTTCGTCCGGCTCTTGACTTCTGCACTTTGCCAAAAAAACAAAGAAAAAACCCCAAAACAAAACAAAAAAAATGCTGCAGGAATCTGGAAGCATCGGCATTAATGTTGCAGCTCTATGGTGGCTAAACAGGTTCTGGTTAGTACGCCTGCGCAGCTTGCTCATCAATAGGCACGACACTCTGTGATGTAAGCTATTCATTATAGAGCCAAACAAACATTGTTTGCAGGCTTATTGTTACTCTGTCTGTTAAAACAGAGCAACTAACTGTTGCAATTAAGTAAGAGGAACTAAACACTGATTGAATTCACGCATTCATACAGCAGAAAATGCACCTATATATTATTAAACCTATATGTTGTTTTCCTCCATCAGCCTTAATTGGCAATCAGTGGTTTTGAATCAGCGTTCTTCAGCTTTCTGTCCGTAATCAGCTCGTACTTTTATACACTTTGTTTTAGTTTTGTTTGATTTTACTTTATTTCCTATTGAAAAAAAGAAGAAGTGGCGTTTACCAGGAAAAGAATGACCTGCGTATCACTAAAGTTGACGTTTAGGCAACAGCATGTGGAAGATGTTTTCAAAATTCACACGTTACATCGTATGTAATTTTTTTTTTTTGCACACGTACTCGTGTTTTAAACATTTCTGTTTACTTTTTACCACTTTAATGTCCGTTTTCCCACTTTTGTTCCCGATGAACAATGACAAGCGATGACTAATCCAAAAAAAAAAAAAAAATCCTTGGAAACAACACTGGTTAATGTGTAGCTTATGGTTGGCAACTCCTTTATAACCCTACGACTGACCCATCTTTGACTTAACCCACATTCAGGTGCATTGCAATACATTTGCACATCTTAAAAAAAAAAAAAAAAAAGTAGTTTCTGTAATTCAGTCCTTCAAGCGACTGAATTACAAATGTGCATGCAGTTGCATATATGATTTTAGATGATTATTTGCCATCTTCCACCATAAAAAAACCCCATAAAAACTAAAGTTTTCAGAAAAATGCAGTACTGCTGAAGAGTGACAACAAACAGATTTTTATTGCAGAAATGGTACAGGTTTTTTTTCCTATGTTATAGTTTTTATAATCACTGGAAGCAGTGCCCGCCTTGGCAGACAGTTTCTGACACCATGTGTTGTACTGTAAAGTTGAGTGGAAGGAAAACCTGTCTTGTGTTGGTCGCAAACAAGCAATTACATACAGGTTTGAGCACAGCCAACAAGTGGGACAAACAAGAAGAAAACTAAACTAATTTCTGAAGAAGTTGACAGAGTGCTGAATTAAAGCACAATAAGTGGAGGGAGAAAGTCCTTATTCTTTTTCATTTGCGACTAGTCACAATTTAACTTTTAGATGGAATGGAAGTAATTTGTGAGACATTTTGCTAATAAATTGAATATAGATATGGTTTTTCTGTCCCCCATTATCAAGAAAAGAAAAAAAGCTCTGACAATGTTTTTCACTCTTGCATCCAGATTAAACATAATTAGCTTACAACCTTTCATAGAATTGAATGTTACTCAACTGGTTTTCCCCAGGTTAATAGCGAAGAAGCAAACATGTAAACAGCGACCAGTAAGTACCAACAAAAGTACAAACAAATAGTACAAAGACAGGATATAATATTCAGTTCAATTTATGGCTACATTTCACATAAAATGGAAAATGACAAAAGGGTCCAAGTAAAAATGAAGTCGCAAAACTCACATGAAATGTAACAAATAGACAAATTAAATACTGAAATATACTTAGAAATAAGACAGTAGTGCAGAATTTGAAGATCAACTTTCAATTGCAAACCTGCATCAGAAATGTTCTTTACATTTAGCCCTATGAGGTTTGCTTAGACTTAAAGTCAGACTCCATATTAGCTTTGTGTCCGCCTGCGGTTCAAAGATCACCTTATCTAAAACTGAGCCTTGTTAGAAATCCGTTTGTACTTGTGTAATCTGTCAAAGTCATGGCATCTTTTATTGGTTGGTTGTTTTCTTTTCTTTGTGTTCTCTGCTGTTATTAAAACAAACACGTTTACAGTCCTGGAAATGTGACAGAATCTCCGAACCAAGCCCCGATCAAGTACTAAGGTCAAAATCCGTTTATTTTTAACTAACAAGTGATAACCAAGTAGGTGGTGTCACTGCATAAGGTGAGACGTGAAACTTATGTATTTTTTGTTTCCTAGAAGTTTTACCAGCAATTTTGAAAGATTTTCTTTGGTCACAGTTTTGTGATTTTTTTGATTAGTTTTTTTTTATTTTTGGGGGGCTGTTGTTTTGTGTCTAAGCATTAGACTTTACGGCATGTCCTAGCAGTGTCAGTTCAGAGCCCTCGACTATAAATAGTAGCAGGCATAAGCTAAAAATGTAGCCTCTCCTTTTATTTTACTAAAGTGTGAGGTGTTTAGATTTACCATCATCATGTTGGACGACGTCTTTGTGCTATGGAGTTATACTTTTAAATGTGAAATAGCTCAAAAAAGAAGATTGAGGACTTAAACTGTTTGCCAAAAATACTTTCTCGAAGGACCTTCTGATTTATTTTCAGTATTGTGATTTCCTTATTTCCTCTATGTTGAACTCTTTATTCTGAGTTAGTGAAGCTTCCTTTAGCTAAAGTCGTAGTTTAGAGCGACACCCCAAGGAATCAAACACATCTAAATGAAACGAAGGTATCCTCTTGGATTTAGGGTCATAATTCAGGTATAACTTGAGCATAAAGGATGTCAATGAGCTGCATTTTTTTTTTTTTATTCCAAAAAAACACTTGCCATGGTTATGCATCATAACAACTAATCTCGTAAGAGCAGAAAAATCCTCTAAGCAGCTTCCAAAACCAGAGGGAATAATTGTCTAACATCCAAGCCCTTTGAGAAAGCAGTACACTCCCCTCGCCTGTGGTGGCGCTGCACAAACAACCGCTGAAGGGAACGATGCAAAAACCTCTGAAGAAGACACTGACCGTAACTTTCTTCTTCACCAAATGTAAACCAAGCTGAGACGGTTTGGGATTTAAGCTGTTGTAGGATTTTTCTTTAGTATTTGGCGAAAACCATTTCAAACCAATTATTTCATTTAATCAAAAAAAAAAAAGTTTTATAAGTGTAGGATTTTGGCCCTCATGGCAGAAAATGTGGACGCCACTGCACAGTTTACCATTTAACTCACCATGTCTGAGCTTTTATTAGAAAAAGTGCAGTAGTTTGGCGTGAATACTTTCCCTTTTTTTTTTGAATTCGTACCTCTCTTCAGGCTTGGATGCTGGTTGTTTGGACATGAAGGCAGGAGCTGCAGCGCAACCATTGGCTGCTCCTTTTTTTTTATCACAGAAGGAAGCGGCTCAGTCGCCAACTTGACTTTTACCTCAACCCTTTATGACAAAAAAGCCCACTGGGAATCCATCTGGCTTTCACAATCACTCCCTACCGGCCTGCAGAGCATTATTTATATACCGTGGCACAATAACCGCAGAAAAAAGTTGGACAACAGCGACATTACATAAACTTCCAAAGCAGTCTTGCAAAAAGCTTTTAGGGAGGCCGTCATGAGGCACTGCTGAAGGAGGTGGATTGGGTTCTCCGTGACACAATACTCTCCTGTCTTCTCCATATGTCTAGGTTAAGGGGTAAGGTTGCAATACAGAAGCCTTTTCTTCCAAAGAAAACACACAGGCTTGAGTAAGGCCTCCCAGAACCTGGAGAGAAGGAGACAGTGTTGTGATTGGACGAAACCGAACCGTAGCGTATGGTTTTTGGTCGTGTGACATCCTCGTCGCTGAGAAATGGTGGGTGTATCGTGAAGATGTGGAGTTACTGGGTTTTGCCAAGTAAAGTTTCAAACAGCAGTCAGCTTTGGCTCCTGAACTTCATGCTAGAAAGTTGAATCTAACGTTCTATTAAAAAAAAAAAAAAACAAAGCACAGGGGATAATTGAATATTTCAACAAATTGTTTCATATGTAGATACAAGAAAGTAACTAGGTTCCCAGAAGCTTGCTTTTTTGAAAAAAAAAAGAAGATGCAGTTAGTCACTAAAACATTACATTTCAAGGGAAATTTACTTTTGCACTAAAACTGCCAATATCTGTCAGAGTAGAATACTCTGCTAATGCTAAAATCACGTAACTTGTACAACAATTAGCAGAAGCTAACGCTAAAGCCCTAAATGCATAGTACAATTTGCGGAAGCTAATGCCAAACCGCTAAACGCATAAAATAATTTGCAGTTGCGAATGTTAAAACGCTAAACACAGAAAACAATTCGCTTAAGCTAACGCTAACCGTCCAGACGTCTGTCTCGCAGTCTGTCGCTCATCTTCATCTCCTTCCAGTTGACGAGTGGTTTGAGAATCACAAACGGCAAAGTCCTCCGTTTCTGATTTTACTACATATAGATACGTTGAAGTTGTACGAACAGGATGAGCTCAAAACACGTGATGTGACATAAAGCTCATCCTGAAATTTAAGTGGCTAATGGTAAATATAGTAAAAATATATGACCTGAGGGGTGACCATACAAATTTTTATGTGTGTATTCAGACTTTAAAGATTTTCATAGCACTCTGCTGCACCCATTGTGGAGTTTTTAGCTATTTTCCCTCAAATTTGTGTCTTGTTGAATTCTGCAGGATACATGTCACATCCATGTGAAAAAGGAAAAGGTCTGTCTTTTGTTTTTGTATTTTTGACTTTACACCTCCGTTGAAAATAATGAATTTATTGGTCTCCCAAATAACCAGAAGAAAATTAAAATGTGAGCACGCTGTCTCAAAACACTGCTCAGACGTTACTGCCTGGTCATTTTCACCCTACGCCGAGCGTTGTCGTGTTTTTTTTGGGTTTTTTTATCTCTTGGCTGCTTTGCCTTCAGGAACCCGAGACAGGTATTCAGCTCCGCCCCTGTACGCGGCACAGGGAGAGGCGTAGATGAGAACAAGGTGTAAAGCACAGCTGACCCAGCCGGGCTCCTCAAACTGGACTTTCAAGTTCTCACATTCGAGGGTTCAGAAACGTGACAGCAGCAGAAACTACTGTAATTTTTTGTTGATTGAGGTTTTAACGCTGGAAGCTTTTGTTCATGTGAAGAGTAAGTGTAAAGACAAGGTCTGAGGACTTGTTGAAGCCCACATGCCTGAAATGGATTAGATTAGGATGAGTTTGACCGCACACACAGAACGGGCTTCATGAACGTCATCTTCTACAAGGGCTCTAAAGTGGACATACGTCTGTGAAAAAATTCAGGTCTTTACGATGCAATATTTAAAAAAAAAGTATATATATATTTTCATAATTTAGTTTTTAATGGGAAATGTATCCAGTCCAGTTTAACTAAAAATATTGGTTGATTTGATTAATTTTAGTTACAAAGAAGTCTCAGATGGACGTGGTTAATAATATTCATTTTATGGAGACACTCGCTTCTTTCTTTAGAGTTGAGTTGAATGAATGTGAGAAATTGTGGAAACTTTGGTTGGATTATATGAAACCAACCAGATTGGATCCTCTTTGAAAATAAACATTTGGATATCATCACCTTTCTAAATTAATGGCATAAGTCAGGGGTTTTTGTTGTACTTTTTTTGTCAAAACAGATTTTCTGCAAAAGTCACTTTTGGCAAAAATGACATGTTATTATTATATGAAGGTGACGACATTTTTTTTCTGCTACCAAATTTTGATTAAATCTATATATAATACTTTTTCTGTCTTCTGAAAAATAGACCAAGGAGGATTGCAATGTGCGAGACAAGAACTTACTTTGCATATGTTAACTTTGCATATGTTAACTGTTGTTTGATAAAGTGTAACATAAAAGATAAGTTTCAAAGTCACAGTAGCCTCAGATCATGATGCTGCCACCACCTTGCTTCATTGTGGGTGTGATAATCCTGCGGCACTGTTTATTGTCGTCTTAGTAACGAACTTTTACTTTCGAGATTGTGAGTCAAAGTTTAATTCGGGTTTGATCCGATCCCTCCAACGACTTTTGGAGATATTAGCAAGACCTGGATGCTTTCTTTTCTTTTCTTGTTTTTTTTGAAAGATGCAAACGAGCAAATGTCAGAAACACCACAGTCAAGTCTATTTGTTTTACGTATTTTGGCACCATAGTAGTTTAAAGAGGTACTGCTTTTACTTAAAAAATCTGTCTTTCACCAGAGGTGTGAACACTTTCTGGTGAACCTGTGCTAATACACAGAAGCAGAGAACATTTTCTCTCTTACCAAAATACCCCGGGGCTGTTTATGCTCACCTCTCTGATCCTTTTGTTTTCCAACTCGTACCCGACATCGGCCAGCTTTGACCTTTGTCTGACCCCCCTCTCGGCCGGCCCAACCCCCTTCTGAGCCTTCCTCATGGTAAAGTCCCTCTGAGTTGGATAGGATTGTGGCCCTGCAGCCAGACTTACAGTAAGCAGCTCTGAACAGGATATTGTCTGGGTTAGTAATCAGGAAGGGATGCAGAATGTAAGCTAAATTTTCAAACGGGTTTTGCTTTAACTGGTGTAATAATTGAGTTGGAATCAGTTGCGAATCAGTTCAGGGGAACATTTTTGTACTTTTTGAGATGTATGTAGTTGCATTATATTCCCACACCCCACCAAAAAAAGCTGTTAAATACGGAAAATACTGACTAGAAATAATTTTTCCTCCGTCGTTTTGGCACCCCCGCTAATGTAGCACCCACATTTGTTGTATATAGTACATAGCCCACTAGGAATTAGTTGATCTGTGGAAACTGTCCTAGCTTGATCTGTGGTAAATTTTTAAAATAATACATATTAACTCTATCAGAACCTTGTAACAGCAGGCCACACAATGAGAACATGAATCTGAGAAGCAACCGAAATGGTGATGGTAACTCTGAAGGAGCTGCAGATGCTACTAAGAGGAGGTTCTTCCTCAACTGACGCACGTCACGTTTCACCTTTGACACTCAATGAAGGACAGATTGCTGGACTGTTTTGATCAGATATAATGATTCTCCTGGACAGAACCGATTCAAAAACAAAGACAGAGAATCGCATTCAGCAGCATCGGCCGTGACAATAAGTGACTCATTTTGTTTTACAGAAAATAATAGAGAGCTTTTTTTTATTTTGGTTTATTTGTTTCTGATGCTTCTAGTTCATATATTCCACAAAAACAGACATTGTTGAAAAGGCTTAAGTTTGTGGTAAACGTTTTTCCAAAATGGATACTTATGGGAAATTGACGGACATTTTGGGGCAAATTGAGCTGTTGCTATGACAGGAATAAGACTGTCAGACAGCAACGTTCTTCAGTCAGAGGCATCTTTAAAGACATTGCAAATCTGACTGGTATTGGAGTTACCTTACTGCCCCACAACATCACCATCCACAACAGCTCTGTAAAGATGCTTGGTATGAGTTAGAACAAAATTTCCCTTTTGGATAATTTGAGTATTTTTAAATCAAACAGAATTTGAACTCCGCCGAATGGTTTTTGTTTGGCCCTTTTATACCAAGAAAGTTGAGAACAGTAGACTCAGAAAATATTTTTTTTTCTGAGCGCATTAGTTTGCCTTGTCATATGTTGTTGATACACATGATTTATGATGATTATGATGATTTTCGCTGTTTTCGGCAAATACCACAACTTTTCTGATTACTTAAAATTTACATGTAGTTTATTGTCGAGCAGTCAAATAAAAAAAATCACTAATTCCTTTTGTATTTTTGAGGACAAAAGTTAAATTCTTTTTAAACTCTTATTTTTGGAAGTACAATTTGAGTACTTTAAGTTGACAATTTTTATGTGGCTACTAGGAGAAAAACTTTCTAAGGCCCGCTGTGACATATCAACATCATTCTTTAGCAAGCACAGGGTATGTGGACACAAATGCATGCCACACATTTAAAATTTTTTATCCATAAAAACCCAACCTAAAAATTTTGCACCACTTTGTTGGTCTAACGCATCCTAACCCATTCTAATCAGTGATAAGAAAGTCATAAATGTGCATAACATTATCATATAACATCATAACGATGTTATAATGTAATAAAATGCAGACCAGTGATTGAGTGAAATGACGTTTCTGGTATGAAATGAGAGTTATGCTTTCTAGTGGAGTCAGCAAATTTGTCCTTTTGGCTTGCAGCTGCTTCGTATAAGAACACACTAACGGCAGCTTCTGTTTCGAGCCCCTTTTTTTTGAGTGTGCAGGAACATTTGGGTCTTTTGTTGTACTCTGTGAACTTAGCTGGGTGGCAAATTAGTGCTGTTCTGTCACCAAGCCCGTGTGCTGCATGCCTCTCTGCAAACACGTGGGCCGGTTTGGCAGCCCGAGAGGGGGAACTCGGTGCTCCAGCGTCACGCTGGAAAATGAAACAAGATACACACAGCTGTCTTTGAGAAGACAAATCTCTCTCTCTGCTTCATGTTGTTCTTGTCTTTGTTTTAGAGATTGGACCAATCAGGCCCCTTCGTACTCAGTTGTTGTTCAGCGGTGCAGGAAATTCCTTACTGGTTTGTGAAATTTAGGAGCCCCTTTTCTTTTTTCTTTAACCTACTTTGTCACCCAAAACACTCCTGAAGTCATTGTCTTTTTTTATTGTTGTTTCAACACTTCAACTTAAATATTTTTTACAGCTGGAATGTGTTGGTTTAGAGGTAATAGGAGTTGAAATGTCAGTTTTGTGAAATACATGCAATTCTTCCTTCCAGTCTTGTTACTTCAGCCCCACATCTGTCAAGTGATAAAACTTGCAGCGATTTCTTCACTTGGACGTTTATAGCTTGGATGAACTTTGGGACTTTTTGTAATGGTGGTCTGCTTGATCCTCCGGACTGATTTGGAAATGAGTTTAAAAAAAAAAAAAAACGTTGCAAAAGGCAGCCAGCACTTGGCTCAGAACTAAAATGTTGGGATTTTTTTTTGTTTTTAACTGAACATCTGGTCAAACATCTGCAAAGAGCAGGGTAGAAAACTTGAGTCAAGTATGGAGTTTTTATTGTTGTAATAAATAGCAGCGACAGCCATGTTAGTTTTAAGAATTAGAAAAATGGTTCTCGTGGGAAAGCTAATTTTTAAGGACGCTTTTAACCAGCTTAAATTTATGACGGTGTATTAAGGTAATTTTAGATAGGAAAAAAAAAAAAGATTATATTTCCACCAAAAGTTGAAAGTGGTCGACCTTTGAAACTCAGAAAATTTCTGCGATTAAGCTAAAAATTTCAGATTTTCTTTTGAGCACAAATTTACTCTTACTTTTTTGTCTAACTACTGCAGAAAAGTAGTTAGACTTTCTTTTGTGTAAACCCCCCCCCCAAAAAAACCCTAGATTTAAAAACAAAAAATTAACAGGTTTTTTTGCACACATTTGCTTGCTTCCTCAAACATGTGGTTGCTATGCTAGCTGCCAAGGATAAAGAAAAGTTAGGACAATTCCAAGTGCCCTCGCCGACAGGGGGCCCCCCACAAAATATTCTAGAAATAGAAAAACATCGAGGGCCCTTTTAATAACAAAATTGATATTATCATGTTATTAAAATATTTTTTAGCAGTAAAATTACATTTTGCTACTCCTAGACCAAAGAGCACACGTCGATATTTGGACTGAACACCCCTGGATCTGCATGAAATGGTTCGTTCCTGCTTGACGGTGACGGTGTTCAGCAGCAGACTGTAGCGGACCAGAACGAGTGTGGCTGTTACTATGCTGCCAAGTAAAATGATAAAATCAGGTTTTCAAAAAAGTAGAGAGAGGGAGAGAGAGAAGGAAAGTTCTCTATCTTCAATTTGTAACCCAGTTTTTCTCCGAGAGGTGGGTAAACTGCGTGAGATTATCGACCATTTAGCATAGTTAGCTTAGCTACAGACTCCATTCATTTAATGAATGAAGGAACGGATCAACCAACATATCATATGTTTAACTTGTCCCTGTACTTTTTATTCCACTTAACAACACTGACAGCAGCAGCAGCTCTAACCCCCAGACCAGCATAACCCCCTCTTACTCGCCTCTGTCCCAGTGAAAAAGGTGAGCAACACTGTTCAATGACAACCTAGTTAGCATCATCCCAGAGAGGCTATGTGGAGTTTTTTCTGTCTTTCTGCTCATTTTTATTACTGACAGAAATTCAAACAATCTTTATAAAAAGGTAATAAAAAAATAGCCTTCTTTCAGTCCAGATAGTCAAACACAACATGCTGACAACTTTAACAAATATGGAGAAAACATTTTTTTTTTTTTAAATTAAAGTTACAAAATACATATCTTTTTTTGAGAAGTCTGGATCGCTTTGTGTATATTTTGCACGTTGCCTATGAGTGTTGCTGGTGTAGAGAGACGTGAAACTGAAAGAGATTTTAAACATCCAAAATAAATAAATAAAATGAATTTGTGAAGTCTCTGTAAACACGTCTGTCGCTGTAAGTCTGAGCTGAGATTGTTGACCAGCTGCGTCTTTCTGCAACATTTCCCACTTTATTTGCACTTTATTGAAACACATTGCCGCTTCCCCCAAAAACAAACCCATACGGTCTGGGCCGGCTGCTGCTCCTAAACAAGTTCCTACTCTTGATTACGGTAATGAGAGATTTTCATTTTTTCTGTTGTGAGTCCACAACAGTGGCACACGCAGGCCAACTTTCCACACCACGTAATGGTGTGCTATAAACAGCCAGGGGTGGGGTGGGTGGCAGATCACCGCAGACCCCTCAGGTAACCTGACACGGTCACACCGCGGCCTGTCCTCTGACAGCCCGGTCAGCTTGTACACTCACTCCGCTTGTGAGAACATTTCGGGCAGTGAACACGTTGTCAGCGTAGCGGTCAGGGTCCACCGGGGGTGAGGTTGGTGGGGGACATTTATGTAAGTCTCTGTTTATTTCTCTGCTGAGGGCGGTGGTGGATGCAGGTCATATTGACAGGCAATAAGACCGCTAATCTCAGCTAGCACTTCGAAAACACGTGTTGGACGCTAGTTTATGTGGCGGCTGAGGCTTCAAGTGACATGATTGTCACGATTCAGATGCATCATTTTTTATGTATCTTTGAAGTGTTGGTTTAAGTTTTTGAAAATTTTTCTCACATTATTTCAACTGTCCAAGTTTTACGTGGTGGTCAATAAACTGGATTGTTATTACAAGATAAATCAATTCCGTAATTTGGTAAAACAATTATTCATTTTATTTCCATTAGTCACTGACAGAGGAATCCATATCATGAATATTTTTTAATGTTCTTTGTGATTAGTTCAGTTTACAAGTAATAAAAAGGCAAATTTAATTTAACAAAAAAAGGAAATTTTGTAAGACGCAACATAAAAGTATGTTGCGTCTGGGCGTAATATTTGGTCCCTTTACGTAAATTGCTGCATCAGTGTGGTCTTTTGCAGTGTTGAGATGTTAAGGAAGCCCAGGTTGGTTTTATGATGGCCTTCAGCTGTCTGGATTGTCGGGTTTTGTGGCTCTGATCTTCCTGGAGTCAACACTGCATTGCTTCTCTAAGGGGTTTTCAATTAGGACACTGAGCTGGCCACTCATGAACCGGGATATTGTTTTTCACTAAAGCAGAAATTGGTTTTTTATCGGTGTGAACAAATTACAAGTTTTGCAGGAAAATAAAAAGAGAATTTCCATAAAGTGATTCAGTGATGGCTTTTTGCCGAGGGCACTTTTCCACTTTTCTCCAGACTCTGAGAACTTGATTTCAAAATGAAACCCACTTGGCAGCACTACTGTTATTTTCCTCATCAAACCAGGTGAGAAACTTCAGACCACTCTGGTGAAGGAGCGGCTTAACACAAGAAATGTAGCTCATGTTGTGAGTGGTGGCTCATGAAGCCTCTGTCACTGAACACTTCAAGAAATAAGGCACCGACTTGGCCAGGGTGCGTTAAAGTATACCCATCGCTACACTGATTCCTCAGCATCAAATAGCTTCCATTTTGAGTCCTTAGAAATAAAATACATGTAGTTCATATCAGCACTAACAAGCAGTGTAATATCAGCTCTTCGCCATGCATTTAAACCACACATTTCCTATTGAAAGGATTCTATCATCTCTCTTTGTATTGCGGCTCATTTGCCACAAAAAAAAAAAAAACAACAAAAAACACCCCACACATAATAAAGCCAAGTGTTAATTATCCTGGCTGTACTTTGCTCAGTCTTCATAAAAGGGCCTGCTTGCCAGTATATCAAAGTGAAGTGATAAGGCTTGGGTTGAGTGTTTGCTGTCCAGACTGAACTCATAGTGTGGACTCTTCAGACACATGGACACGCTGGTGGGACAGCCCTATCGGCCCATGTTCCTTCTGTTTTGTCCCTCGGGGTCCTTCCTCTCACAGGCTTGCTGGGACTCAGATAGATGGATTAAACATTAACTTGTGGCCCCTTCACTCAGTCAGACATATGGACCGATAATGAATGATTGTACAAGCTCTTCTAAGCAGGTAGGGATTTAACGCTGGATAGAAAACGTGAAACTCTTTGATTAACTAAGGTAAGATGGTTGTCCTTGCCGACGTGCCTTTTATCGCCTCTTGTTTGCCAAAATAGGTTGTGTTTTCCCAGGTTAGAATGACGGTGTTCCCAGGGCAAGCTCACACTTTAAATATGCCGGTGTGCATTACGTGCATGGATATTTAGCTTTGAGTAAATACTTTGATTCAACTCAAGTCGATGAATCAAGAAAATAAAGAACCGGAAGGGTGCACCGGCTTTTTTGGGTTTTACAAACTTCACATCAAAAACATATGTAAGAGTGTCAGCATTATTTTTATTTCTCAATCTCAAGAACATTTCAGCAATCTACCTGAAATGAGAAGTATTTATTTAATATGAATATTGTCCAATTTTGTGAAGAAAAGACACAAGCAAACGCCGCTGACAAGTTCAGAATTACGGAGTTACCAAAGTACATTCAATTAATCAGTTCTTGGAGATAATGAAATAATCTATTATCATCAACCTCTCTAGACATATGGCCATCTGTAGAGATTTAAAGTAATCTACAATTACTCTTTAAACTGAGGGTGAAAACTCCTCAGTGAATCCTTGTTGAAGACGTTTACTTTCCTAAAGGTCCACATTGATGTTTTGAGCTAGTTTGTGTCTCTTTGCGCTGGGGAACCAAGCAGCTGTCTTCATGCCAATGCCACACTATACCTACTTTTATCTGCAGTATTGTTTAAAACCTGTCCTGTCTTGTCTGTAGATGAATATTGTGTGGGCTATAAATAGAGACACATCAGATTTAGCCTTTGCTTGCACGGACAGCAATATGATTATCGATTGAGATTGCAAATTCAAAGTTTAACCTGTTGTACATTAAACCATCCACAGGCCTTTGTGGGAATTATTTTCTATACATGATTCCAGGTTTGATAATTGGTAAATTATTTAAGTGTGCCAAATCAAGCCTGTCACCTCTGGTTTTGAACGCACTCAATGTATTTGTTTTCAAACCCTAATTCTAAGCAAATCAGTGAGCACTGCATCCCTTTGCAACCTTGGTTTAGTTGACACAAACATGTGTTTGGCAAAACATTTATGCAACCATAACCAGTCGCTCACTATCCTGCTACTAAATGACATTGGATGACATTCTTGTCCATATGTGTGTGTCTGTCTTCAAATCACATCGACTAAACGTCTCCAGACTCCAGCTAATCTGCACTGTGTGTGTTTACATTCCTTTGCATGTTGGTGGAAACATGAGGCTAGCTTGGTCCATTATCAGGGAGTGGGAGCTGTCATGAGTTGAGTTATGAACGTGTGTTTTGTAAAAAAAAAATCAGGTGAAAACGGTTATTATGAAACAAAGTTTTCATACCCCTTAATGTTTTTTTCAATTTCACACCATTTTGATATAGCCCATTACTTATTCCTTTGTTTACTTCTTATTTATTTGTTTATTTTTCTGGCATGGATTTCTAGTCAATGTTCTTTTATCTGGTACTGCCTATGTTTCATGCGGTGAAACATCTCCACTGTGAAACATGGCAATAAAAGCTAGTTGTCCTTTTGCATTTTGTCACATAAAATCCCAATAAAATTGAATGAATAGAAGTTTGCTGTGGTAATGTGAAAAAAATGTTTACCACCATGGCTTTGTCTCGTCCCAGTCAGTTGATTATTAATGGACAGTTATATTTATGAATTTTAGTCAAAACTTTTATTTTTCGTTCCTTGAAGCAGTACCGGCAGAGAGGGCCGGGCAATAAAACGATATTGATGCGTTTCATCTCCATGGCATCAATCACTGGCTCTTTGGTTACCTAGCAACAACCTGTGGCATAACATGCGCGGCAGCAGTTTCTTGTTGCCTCCGACATACTTGGACATGCTTCTTTCGGAGGACTGTGCCTGCTTGAGGTGGACTCAAAGCGAATGTCCGCCGGACAATTTGTGCAAAAAGGTAAACTCTTTGCTCGTTGACGCACTCATAAATATGATACATTAAATAATACATTTATTATGTCTAGAAGTCCATCTCGCTCATAAAGCTTAGTAATCATTAGTATTGTGGGGAAGGAATTATTCAGGAGAAATGCAGGCAACTGATACGCTTGCTCCTTTATGAAATCTCGGCCGTCCGCCGACATCGCCCGAGTTTCACAGAAATGTTCAATATGTGAGAGCAGTTTCATGCTTTGCCACTGTTCCCCATAAGTGCTTAAAAGTAAAAGAGACAGAGGTGGAAGGAAAAAAAAAATGAGGACGACAGCTCAAGCGGATATTGTGGATAAAAGATGAAATAAGGTTTCTTAAGTTCATCTAAGAACAGACAGTAATTTTAACATCTTTTGGTTTCACACTTCTTTTCCTCTCATTTGATTTTCTTTGCAGTGTCTGATGAAAATGGATAACTGAATACTGACGAGCAAATGTTTAGGCCCTACATTTATTTATATACGGAGTATTCCTGCTGCCACTTCTTCATGGACGTCCAGGGCTCTCTGTCGCTCTCTCCATCTTCATGTCGAGTAGTTCGGCAGAGTTCGTCAGCTAAACATACCAACCTATCAAGTCTCGTCAAACTGATGTCACATTATACATGTCACTGTCTCAGTGACATAATGGGAAATACCAGCGCATGATGTGCCATTCGTCACTGTTTATATTTATTAAATTTTAAGATATGTTATTATGTTGTTATATAAAGTCAGAGTGCATTGTGTATCAGTTCCTCATTCTGTCTGTTATCTATGATTTGACACACTGCACTGTGTAGATGTTATACATAGATTGAACATCTTAGAGAAGTATAAAACACTAATAATGCAGATTAGATTTCTCTGTGCTCTACCGATTCAGGTTCATCACCATTTGGTGTCTTACTCACTTGGGCTGAATTGACAAAAACAGTTTTGGTTTATGAGCATTTATAGATAAAAATGCATTACTCGGTGCCGTTAGTGCTGATAAGGATATTGGTCATTTACTCAATTTCATTTGGGTGTGATGGTGACATCCCATTCTTACTCCATAGGCAGAATTTCCCCCATAAAACCTGCCAAGCCAGATGGTAGGCAGTCCACCAGCGGCCCACTGTCTTTTTGTACAAAAGAAATGTTAAAAGTTACCAGGCTTATAATACACTGGTGGGTTTTATATGATATTAGCTGACTCTTTGTAACTGTAACAGCTTCAACTCTTTTTGGACAGCTTCCCACAAGGTTTAGACTTGTGTTGATGGGAATTTATGCTTTGTTTTCCAGAATTGCATTTGTGAGGCCAGACACTAAAGTTGGAAGAGGAAGGTCTGTCTCGTAGACTTGCCCATATTATTGCCAGACAGAGAGGCAATTGTGAGAGAGAGTATGTCTCCCACTACTTTAAAATCCAATGGTGTCATTCCAAACAAGATTGACTTTTCATTGCTCTTGGTGATTTAAGCCTTTGCTACAGATGCTTGGCCATAAAAACCTATTCTATGTAGCTCTCTATGCAATGTTCTTGAGCTAGTCTGATTTGCCACGTGCAGTTTGTAGGTTTGCAGCTACTGGTGTTGCAGAACCGTCTTCACCTCGTCGTCCATTGACAATGCAGTGTGGTTTTACACGTGACTGAGTTGCTGTTGTTCCCATTGGTTTCCTATTTGCTATAATTCAACTAACATTTGACTGTTGTATGATTGGTAGTGAGTATGTTGATGACTGGATTTAATGTGCAGGTGACTTTCTATCACATTACCACACAGGAATTCATCTGACCTTATCTAGAAAAATTCAAGATGTGAAAAGAAAAAAAATACCCTTCCTCTGTTGTTTCTTTTTCCAGGTGTAAAATTGTCCTGTAAGACGAAAAAAAAAAATCCCACAATCCCATTAGTTGGCGAAAATAAACATTAAATACTTTGTCATTTGTGTGTGCCAGTATGTTTTAGTGTTATCTGTCTGAATAATCTTTCTTTCTCCCCTCTTCTGATTTCTGGCCTTTAGTCTCATGTGTGACGGCGCCACCAGCACGCTCCTCCATCACAATGGTCGACATAGAGAGCCACTACCAGCCCCCGTCTCCCCTGGAGGACTCGGTGCTGGATGGCCCCCTGTGTGGTGATGACGATTTCATGGGCAGCATGGAGGTGCTTCAGGACATCCCCTCATCCATTGACGAGGATGCCCTCAGCTCCCTCGACGTCCCGGAATACCAGTCCTCCCACAATGGGTCTGAAGGTTCCAGTATCCTAGGTAACGCAAGCAGAAAAGTCCTCCACACTTACTTTTGCATGACGGTCAACAAGTTCAGTATTCCTCTCTTCTGACCATTTTCACACCGACAAGGGATGTGTAAAAATGCAAACAGGACTTCCCATGGCTTTAACACCTTTTTTAGGTTTTTATTTTTAAACTAAAAAGAAAACAAGCATTCTTCTTTTTCACAATTTTACAATTATTCACAACTTTGAGTTGGTTTGTCAAATCCAATTAAAATACACAAAAAACATGGTTGTGGGTTTGTTCCAGGGGTATAAATAGCCCTTGTTCTGGTTCCTTGTTGTCATATTTTTGAAAACATTGAAACAGCAGAGTTTTTAAAATGTTCCCATTTTTTCCCTTATCTATGCCAATTAAATGTTCAGAGAACAGGGTGGCGTTCTTAAAATGTTTTAAGTTCATGTATCTAAATGTAAGGCGTTAAGATGTTTTACTTTCAATAAAATAACTGGCCTTAAATACATTAATCACAAGTCTTAAATTAATCAGGACTGTTTAATCTCTTGTAGTTTTTTTTTCTCATGGAACTGCGCTGTCAGGGAAAAGTTTGAGTTGTGTGCCGACATCTTCATTGCGTCATGTGTTTCGAAGCAATTGAGCCTGCCGCCAACGGCTAATATCCCCACCCTCAGTAGCTAGCTAGCTAGCTAGAACAGCTAGCTCCATCATAGGTGCTCCATAATTGGCTCAACGCACGAGAGACGACGAACGACTGCGACAAGTAAAAGCCGTCGCCACTCACAGCATTGACAGTGAAAAAAAAAACATTTGACATTTTCAACTTTCTTATGTCGCATCGCTAGCCCGCGTGTTAACATGTCTCCATATTCAAGCTCGTTTTCACCACTGGATCACTTTTGTCGTCAACCCATATGAGGTTAGGTTCATTCAAAAAAATTTAAAAAACTCTTAAACTTGGCACTACACCGACTGTAAAAAGCCATATGAATCCCTTGTATTTATAGTTTTTTAAATATCACTCAGTGTGGCATTTGTAAGGTTTTAAAAAGTCTTAAAGTTGATTTACCTCAGAGAAAACACGCACCATGTCTTAACCTACATTAAGATTGCACTACAATGTGTTCCCAGTCTGTTTTTTTTTTTCTTGCTCAGCCTCTTCTACTGACCTACATCTTAATGCCTGCTAGCAAAAAGGGTTTAGATTAACTGTAGTCTTTTTCTGAATGAGTCGCTCTCCTGGCCCAGTCCCCCTCGTTCCTGTTGGTATTTCGCATGTGTGCCTTCTCTCTCCTGTGCTCACAGCTTCCTTTCTCATCTCTTGCTCTTCCTCCCCCTTCTTCGGTGAGGAATTCACACATTCCTCTGCCACCCTGCATGATCTCTCAGGAAACAGCCGCTTCGCTGCTGCGTCTCCCTACTAAAAGACACCGGAAGTCTGGCGAATCTGTCAAAAAGTTGCCGGCACACTGCAGGTGTAAGGTCAGCGCAGGCCAGCTAACGCAGTGAAGACGGTGGAAGCAGTGGCAGAGATGCCGATGATGTCATGGAATACTCACCGGGAGGGGGTTTAGCAGCTTTTATGATGTATCTATTGAGAGACAGTGAAGGATCGGAGCTGGCGTGTTCTCTGTGTCCTCGCTCAGATGAAACATGTGGATTTGCACGAGGCTGGAACGCAGGCCGCTGCCAAATGCTGCTTATCCCCAGCCTGGCAGCCCTCACCTAAACTCATGTGGCTTGACTTAGAGCCACTGTTTTGCACCACTTCGCCGGTGCTTTATGGGCACTGAGGAGGCTCTGCCAGCCATGTTCCGCTCAGCCGGTGCAAATAGATGAGTGTTTTTGGCAACCCGCGGTAAAGTCCTGTGACTTGATCATCGCTGCTCCCCGTGTAACACTGTAATGGCTGTTGCAGCTAGCATGCTGAGATCTCAGTATAAATAGTTGCTATCATGGAACAAAGTGTCTTTGTTTGGGGGAAAGAGGACAAAAATCTTCAAGTTTCACAGTTTTGTTTTTCTGGTAGAACAGAACAGCAAATGCGTTCACTAACGTGGAAATATTTATTTATGTTCGTTTCAAAATACCTTGAGGTTATTACTGAATTAATGTGCTGGGTGTAGTGACATTTGTCTGTGGATTAACGCAAAAACACGATTGTAATTAAATATTGTTTCATATGGAGTTGCTTTGGGCAGTTTTCTGGTTTAAAAAAAAAAAAAAATTAATTTAATTTGCTGTGACCTGCTGATACATATTTAGCCAATTTCTCTTTTAGAAGTACAAAATGAGAAAATTTGGGACATTAGTCAATTGTAGTCATAATGTAGAATTACTCTAACAATTGTTGTAGTAATTGATTATTCTCACGGTTAATTGGATTAACAAAATTAGTACGTAATGAAAATTTCTCATTTAACCATTCAGTCCCCTTTTTATATACAAAATTAGAAATGTATTAAATGATGCAACCAAACAAATCATTCAGTTCCTTTTCCAAATACGAAAATGAACAGTTTATTGCCTGAAACGCAGTAACCTAATATTTGTTTTTGTGCATTTGCGGCTAAAAAAAATCAACGTCGGCATGCGAAAAGCTCGGCCTTTTCTGCTTGATTTAACTTAGTCAATACAGTGTAAGGCTAATCTGTTAACTGTTTTTTTGGATTAACTGATTAATATTTCAATATCAAAGGTTGCTCGATAGATTTAGTTTCTTTACAGAATTTGAACTTGGTGAACTTTTTCACAGAATCAGTTCTAGGTAAAATATATTTCCGAACAAAGAAGAGTTTTTATCTTTTGCTCTGATTATGTTATTCTTTCAGTAAATTGTCTTTAAATCGATTATAAAAATGAGCTGACAGTTATTTCAATAATCAATTCATCATAATTTGTCGCGATTAATCCGATCAAACATTTCAGCCCTATTTTATATTAGGAGCACAGTTGACATCACACACTGTGAAACACGTTTGCTGTTTTAAAACATGTAGACATTACAGAGTTTAAATTGTAAACTGTTGGTAGCGTCTTTATGTTAGTAAATATCGTTTGCACGGCCTGCTTTTCTGAAATCAGACTTTCCTAAAGAGCTAAACGATAAAACAGAGCAACTTTGCTGTACTTCCTGCTGGAGATCTCTCTCTTTGGGTTTTGTATCAGGCTGAATGAGCGTACGATTGGCCGATTTCTACAGATGATTAACAAAATCAAAAGCAATGTTAACTTTTTGCAGATTGTGTCTCTTTCCTTTTCTGCTATTATTATTATTATTTCAACCGAAACATTTACGTGGATATCATTTAATCTTTCCTCTTATGGCTGCAGCTAACAATTAATCATCAACATGCTCTATCAGTTATCTTGATGATTCATCGATTTAAAAATTCTGCAGATGTTACTTTTAACCACTTAATCCTTTTTAGAAATATATTAGAAGATGCAAATAAAACAATTAATTAAATTCCGTTTTGCACAATTTTCACTTAATTTCTATGATTTTTTTATTTATATATTTTTGCTCCTGTTAATGATTAATCAATTATGAAATTAGTTGACATCTACATCAGTAATCGATTAATCACGATAAATTGTTTCAGTCCTACTTTGGATACATCGCCTTTGTGAAATCAGTTTCTCTCCGACTTCCTTTTTTTTTTAAAAACGTTTGTTGTCAAAGTGCCACAGTCACCATTTGTGTGTTTTGCAGACGCTTTGACACCGGCGTCCAGCCCGTCCTCCGTTGTTTGTGGGATGGCTCCTTCCCAGGAGGAGCTCTTATCCTCCTCCTCTTCGCTCAATCTGGAGTGCCGTGTGTGTTCTGACCGGGCCTCGGGTTACCACTATGGCGTTCACGCCTGCGAGGGCTGCAAGGTGAGTCGTTGCGTCGTTAGCGAAGATGTTAGTGAAACATTAGAAACTTGAGTCCTGACTGAACGTCCTCCTTGTTTTCTGCTTTTTTTTTTTTTTTTTGCTAAATGATCAAACCCAATGAAGCAACAAAGAACAGGAAAGCTAAATAGCAGCGTTGTCGACCGCTCTGCCTCCAGAAGCGGCGTGTCCTGTGACTCGTGTGTTGATGTAACTTCTAAAATATTGGCCTTGGCTTCACTTGGACTCGCTCGTTAATCTTTTAGTTAATTGTTCACTAGTCTCGGTGAAGAACGACCCCGGGCTATTTCTGAGAGAAAACAAAGGACAACAATAAGAAATTGTTCAGTCTTTTTGAACTTTAGTCGCAGTGAGACGGCTTTGTGTTCAGGTTCGGCTTTTGATGTGAAATGTGTCTGTCTAGAGGCATGGCTTTATTATTCAAGAAAGGTGCACCTTTTACCCATAAATCAACCATATCCGATAGGAAAGGCAAATATTTAATATTAGTTGGAGAATTGTACTCTGTTCCTTTAACTCTGGTTAATATATATGGCCCCAACATAGACTCTCCTCTTTTTTTTATATAAACATGTTTTAGCCCAAATTGGAGGGGACCTGAACCTTGTTTTAGATCCATACTTGGACCGTTCATCAACACGTAGAGCACCGGCTTCTAATGCTAGTATTTTCCTTAAGGAATACCTCCAGCTGTTCAACACCCACAGGGGAGAGTCTATTAATTTCACTCAAATGTTCACAATGTGTACACACAAATTGGTTATTTAACGATGGATGCAAAATTATTGCCCTATACTACTGAAGTAAAATATCACAGTATAGCAGTTTCAGACCACGCTCCCTTTTCTCGAGATTTACATTTAGATCATTTGAACCAGACTGAAAGAACATAGAAATTAGACCCACAACTGTTGAAGGAACTAGACTTCTGTAAGTTTATCAGAGAGCAAATTACTTTTTTCTTGGAAATGAATGACCTTCCGGGAACGTCTCCTTCAATACTGTAGGAAACTATAAAAGCCTATTTTTAAGGGGAGGCATTATATCTTTTCGAGCAGCAAAGAATCGTGCAGAGTTGGTGGATTTAAAGCAACAAATTAGGCGTCTGGACAAGGATAACGCTACACACCCCTCTACAGAAACTCATAAAAAAATTCTTTCACTGAGGTACAAATATAATCAGTTATTGTCAGAATCACATTACGAGAACTTCCATTTTTACTCAATAGAAATATTTTGAATTTGGGGAAAAACCTAATAAATTATTAATTTTAAGAAAATTGGAAAGTGACCGGACAGTAAACAAAATAAAATCAGTAAATGGGGAAACGTTAATCATAGATTTAAACAGTTTTATGAATCATTGTACTCCTCCAATGCTGTAAAACATGATTTAATTATGCAGAAGTTTTTAGGTAGTTGTATCTTATGCCTTTATCATAGGAAAAATGCTAGTGTTGATGTTCTGGAAAAAATCCGAAGTTCCATCGGTTAAATACCTTGAGGAACTGGTCAGCCTCTCATCTGGAAAGTATACGGTTCTCATTAGCAAATAACTTCAATAGAACTTGGCAAACCCTTCGGCAATATATTGATAACTCTATTTGAAGAGAATTTGATTTGATTCTCGGTGTGATAAGATGTAAGTGCTAGGGAAAGGGGAGGAGGGTGTGTCTTGAGAATGTCCCTGTTTATTTATGTCACTTTTGACAACAATATAAAATGGTGGATAAACTTCCGTCTATAAATCTCCAAAAATGACTTACAGTTATTCTGTTCAGTTTCTGCAAAGTACTGATGATATTTATACATAAAAACAGTTTAAAAAGATGTATTATTCTAAACCCTTTACAATAAACAAATGTTTCTGGTTGCAATGTGGAAAATGTTCAAGAGGTGTGTAAGGTATGTGTGATTGTGTGTAGAGGTGGACATGTGTGTTTTTGTGTTGTAAAACAGCTTATCACAGAAGCTGTAGGTCAACTTGATCACTTTAACCTCTGCCTGTAGTAGAAAGTCACGTGTAGGAAATATGTTTGCGTGACCCTGCAGAAGCACACAACACCTTCGCTTTGCTGAAGTAAACCTAACCTGATCAAAGCCAGCAAAGGCAGAAGTGCAGTTGATCTTCACCACTCTGTGGTTTGTTTGTGCACACTAAACCTTCAGCGACGTCTAAAAATCATCAAGATGCATCTCATTTACATGACATTGGTTTGTTGCTAAATAAACACACACGCCTTCTTTTTCCATCAGCCGACACCCGGGCTGAGTCAGACCAGTCTGAAAACCTTCTTTATTTAGGGTTTTAAACTCACAACTGCAGGTCAAAATGGCTGCATCTGACAGGCAGGTTTGATTGAAGCTCTGATTTAATTCAGATTTGTAATAATAAGCAAAAAAAAAAAGCATGTACAAACATCACAAATGTTAGTTTTTTAACGGGATTTTTATGTCACAGATAGGTTTTTTTTGTTTTGTTTTTTTTTGCTAAAAACATCTTTAAAGTGTGGCATGCATCTATACTTACCCCCACAACTAGACACTTTTTAGAGCCACTCTTTCCTGCATAATCAGCTTGAAGTTGCTTCTTATTTGTAAAATTATCTGATTGAAAGCAGTTCGATCGTTAACATTTGAGTTCAAGAATCGCCACAACTTGTCATTTCGACTTTGACTGGGCCATTTAGCACCACCTGCTGTCACCTTCTCATTGAAAAATCTCAACTAAATACTGATGTTTTGGGTCGATTGTGACAAAAATGCAAAAAGAAAAGCTCAAGTGGTCCAAGAAATTTGGGCCTGTCGCTTCACTACTTCTAGTGCTTCTGCACGTAGCGGGTAAGTAGGTGAAAGTTTGACATCTGCAGAAAGAACATTCCTGTGTAAAAAAAGCCGCCGGTCCCACAAATAGACGCCCCTGGTTTGGATTTTTGACCGCAGCGGAGAAATGCGACCCCCTGTGATCTCAGCACATTGACCGGTTATGACACTGGACACGAGCAGCGTTGGCTCGCCGTCTTCTAGGGGCGGGGCTGAAGTAATGTCCCGGCGCCTTTGTTTTGTTTCAGTCTGGGTTCGCATGTGACCCGCCGAGGTTAGTGGGGGAGAGTCATTCAACATGGGCTGAACACGCTGGTTGACTGTCTCGGTAACCCGGGGTAACCTCTCGCTTTCTGACCATTTCTGGGCCTTAGCGCGTTGGTGTCACCCATGGCTAAAATGGATTTAATGTGATCCGCTGAATCAGTTCAATGTTGCTTTGTGAATATTGAGAACAAGGTAACCGTTCTGTTTGGTTAGGTTGACTTATTTTACATTTTACAAAAGTTGCTCTTTTCAAGGTGATGTAACTGTAACTCAGAAAAACTTCGCTTAGAAACAGTGTTTTCTGATGTTGCATCTCACGAAAAAGTAACTCCTCGTGCAAAAGTGTTTCTTTCAAAACGTTGCGAGGAATTTGCTTTCTCGAGGTCTGCTTGATTTATTTATTTTTTTCTCTCTCTCTCCAGTCCAAACATGTATTCACTCTTTGAATTTAAAACAATACATATATATGTATAAATAATGCATCTCTTGTTTCTGCTTTGGGTCCGTTTTCCTGCAGGGTTTCTTTCGGCGGACCATCCGTCTGAAGCTGGAGTACGACAGGTGTGAGCGCCGCTGCAAGATCCAAAAAAAGAACCGCAATAAGTGCCAATACTGCCGCTTCCAGAAGTGCCTGGCCGTGGGCATGTCCCACAACGGTGAGTCCTGCAGACAGTGCATGCTTGGGCAATGCCAACACAATGCAGGAAACTAAGCGCACACTAAGCCGGCGAAGAGAACTGAGCAGGCTGGTGCTGTTGCTATGGAAACTTGAACAGCCCTCTACAAGCATGAACAGTAGTTAAAAGCAGTTTAATGTTATAGTTATAAAGCTGTGCACCTTGTAACCTCAACCATCTTATAGCTTTATAACAGCTCAAATGAAACTCGTATATTATAAAAAATATAAATAAATAAAACACACAAGCGTTATATTTCAGGACTTTATTTCTGTTGACTAATTTTTATAGCACACTAAACTTTACCGCACAGATGTAGCAGAGTTGACTGACACCACGGAGCCTTTGGTTTCATAAAGGTGTCGAGGCTGGTTGACCTTTGATGACCTCTGGAAACATTTATTAATATCTTTAAAATGATAGCGGCAAAAACTAAAATTTCTGCTCCACAAACGTTTGATACCAATTTAAAAAGTTCTTCCTGCTGTTTCCACACATTTTTAGTCCGAAAAGTCACGAAATATGGCAACAAAGTTGCTGTGCTGTCGCATTACAAACACACCGTCACACACTGATATTGCAACGATGACACCTTTGCGACATATTGTGAATTCTCAGTGTGGTATAGGTGTGATTAGTCTGTGGTTCTGCTGAAGACGCTCAGGAAGTTCAACATTCATCCTCTCTGCTTTGTCACAGTGTTCCCATGGCGATTAAGGTGGCTGTTGGTAATATTTGCAGCATGTTCAGACCTAAAGTCCTGCTGGAAACTGAAATCACAACCAAGTTTGTCAGTAGAGGGAAGTATGAAGTGCTTGCACACCTTTTCGTGCAACACTTTTTCTTTCCACTCAACTTTATATAAAAGTGCTTGGATGCAGAGCTGCCCGGCAGGATTTTTGAAGCTCAAAAAAAGTACATAATATGTTTTAAAAAAATAAAAATAATCATTAATGTAGACGTGTCCTGCTATTACACTTAAGTGTTAACGCACTAAGTTGCCGAGTCCAACAATTGTAATAATGATTTTTATTTATCTCCTTAACCTTTGAATTGAAAATAAAATTGCAACATTTTGTGCAACGTCTGAGTTTTTGAAAGCCAGAGTTCGGCCAGAGTTTGTTATTAAAAGTTTGTTACCATTGTAGCGACTTTGTAAAACATCATATCTGACTGAGCACGAGGCGTTAACTCGTTAAGTACATCAGTCGTCATCACTGGCGTCTTGAAACGCAACAAACTGTATCTTTTCCCAGCATTTTACCGGTCATTCCTCAGCTCCCGTCCCTGTTGTCGCCTCCGGATGAATTGCTCTCTACTGCTGATTACTCTTCTTTTTTCTTCTTCTTTTTTTTAATACCTGCTGGTATTGGCACTGCGACAGAAACATAGTTTTAGAAACCCGGCTTATAAAAGTACATTTTTATTCTCTGAAAGTGCAGTCAGTCACTATTTAGGATTGGGGGGGAGGAATCAAAAGCAGGAGCTTCTAGTAAATGTTGCTGTGTGTCCGCAGGAGGCCGGCCACCAAAAAACCGTGATCAGACGTTTAAAAAAAATAAGGTACTTCGATGCAGACCGTAGAGGAAATAACTGACGTGTGTTTGTGTGGGTTTACGTAGGAAGTTTGCACACTTCAATACAGCACCCCACGTTGTACAGTCTAAAAAACCTGTATTTTGTTCTTTTTGGTTTTTTTTTTTTTTTTTTTTTTTTTTTTTTACTGATTTGCATCTTGAAGATTGTCGAAACTTTGACGCTGATGGTCCTTTAATACTCACCAACTTGTAGTAGTATTTGAGTCGGCTGTGGTCCTGCTTGCAGCCTGTGTATAAAGTTTCATGAACCTAAATGTGACCAGAGGGGAAAGACATTTTAGATGAGAGCGACCTGATTCTGTCCTCGGCACATGCAGCTATTTTTACATCGACTACTGATTGATTCCACAGTTGAATCTCTGTTTCATGAAAGCTTGACGTCGCTCTGCACAATTAGGAATCCCTTCTAAGTGATCATAACAGAAGCGTTCTTTAAAAGCAAACTATAGTTTTCTAATTCGGTCGTTGTTTCGGGAAAGTTCATTTATAAGCAAAGAGTTTTTGTTTTTCTGGGGCTCCCACAGGGCACTGTGCTCAAATAAGTTTGTTTGTACAAAACAAATCCATCATCAGCAAACTGTCTCTGACGACAGAGGCTTCTTCAAAACCGCTGTCATACAGACTGCTACAGGAGATCCATTGGCATCTATAACTCTCTCTTTGAAGGAAACTGTATAATATGAGTTACAACAACATTTAATTCCCTTCTGGGATTAGTAAGGTCTTTTTGGATTTAATTTAATTAAATACAAGACAGAGTCCCATTTCTATTGGTGACTCCTCAAAATGGGAAAGATGGTAAAGAAAATAAGTGGTGATCTTCATAAATTGGTAAGTTGATTTGAGGGAATACCTTCTCTCTTAACGTTGCCATGTCTGCAGTCAGAGCTAGAAAATAGAAACGAGGCTCGCCAAAGGCCCAAGTGTCTGTCCAGTAAAGGACCACAGGGGAAAACGCTGATTTATTTTGGGAGATTATGCTAATAGAATAAAATGCCATTTTAGACCAACACATTTTTCCTTACCCGCTCCCCCTCACGCTTCATCTGCTCATGTCGGCTCGCGGGGAGTGGGCTTAATACCAATCGCTTGTCCACATCTCTTACACTCGGCTCCTGTCCAAACGTCTTCAGATAATCTCGCTTTGTGAGCAGTAAAATAACGAGGCCTCCCCATCCCCGGTGTCGTTATCTGGGTCAGAAATCGCATCCCGGCTCGGTCCCACTCTGTACTCGAACATGAGGTGGGTCAACAGAGAAGCCGGGCCCTCCTTTATGTCTTTATAGTACAATAAAGGCAGGGTGCAGCTGAACACTGTGTGTTCTCTGGGAGATATGCGTGTGTATGTGTGTTTGTTTATACGTACGTGGTCAACAGCTTGGCCTCATCAAATCCATTAAAGCCTGAGACACCCGTCTTAACATGGGTAAAGAGAGACTTATATGCTACATTAGGTTCTTATAGAGTTAAACCACAGAGGTGGGGGTCAAAGACAGGTCACCTCTAATCACCATTATTAGCTAAATGGGATCAACTTGTCTGAGAGATACCATCGAACTTTCATAAGGGATCAGTGGAAGTACGTTTAATTCAAAGGAAGCCCACTTTGTTTTGTGCCGCCTTTTTTCATTACTTCCTGAAAGGTTAAAAGGATATTTTATTGTGTGAAAATACAAGGTTTCGACAAAGACAGTGTTTTAAAAGTTTAAAAAGAGGAGAAATAAAGTGATTTACCTAAAATAATCTGCTCTTACCACTACTGCTAAAATCGTCAATTATATCTGTGATTAAAACTGTTAATTTTCAACATGTTTCTTCTGCCTGGAAGCAATTTTTTAAGGAGGCTCTTAAAGATTACGATGACTGAAAGGAAGCCTTCTAACCTCGAAGACTTGGAGCACATCAAAAAACATAAATAATTAAAATACAAATGGAAAGATAAAAAAAAAATCTGCTCATTGTTTAGAATTTAATAACCCGTTGCTAAGACAGCAGCAGCTGAAACCAGATATTGATGTACACTGAATAAAAAGGCACAAACACATTTTTTTTCTCACTGTCTGAAGTGAAATCGGAACAAACTTTTCTTTGTTTTCGATTAGTTCGAATTTCCAAAATTATTTCTGTTTGATAAATCCCAGAAAACTGAGCGAGACCGTTTTTTTTATCATTGTTTTGTAACGTCCCTCGAATTCAGAAGTTTGCCTGTATTTGGTCAGTGTAAATAAACTGTCTTTTAACCTGTATGACTGCTTCAATTTCAAGTTTCAGACAATCATCGGTTGGGATGTAGCAGTACACCTATTTATACCGAAAGTACCCGGGTATATCGGTTCACTATGAACACGTACCAATCAAATAAAGCATTGCTTCACACCTGAATACATGCAGAGCGTCTGTGTGCAGAAAAGCGACACTGAAACAAAACAACAATTTTATTTTGTCTTGACTATTTAGCATTCATGATTCAAAGTCTCTGTTACTGCATTCTTACCGTCATCAGATTCAAACATCTTTAGACCATCTATTGGTTTTTTTAATGCATTTTTAGGCTTTAAACGTCAGCAAACTAATCTCTGTCTGCCTCTAAATCCGCTCTCCACAGCCATCCGGTTCGGCAGGATGCCCCAGTCGGAGAAGCTGAAGCTCAAGGCGGAGATGGTGACGGGGGAGAGGGAGGTGGTGAACCCCCAGCTCGCTGACCAGAAGACGCTGGCCAGGCAGATATACGAGGCCTACCTGAAGAACTTCAACATGAACAAGGCCAAGGCTCGGACCATCCTCACCGGAAAGACCAGCAACCCTGTACGTTGATTTAAAGTGGTGGGTTGGTGAGTGAAAGGCGCTGACTGCACAGGAAACATCGATTCGTTTCTCCCTAAAGAAATGATTTCAGACAACTCTAGAAGTCTGCAATCAATCGTCTCTGTGTGGGACAGAGTGTTCACGCGTCCATAAAAAGTCTTAAATTTAAAATATCTTAAATTAAGGCCTTAAAGTCACTTTTAAAACATAAGTTGGCCTTACATATGTTAATCACAAGTCTTAAATATTGGCTTAATTCCATATGTGGTATTTGTTTTCTTTATTTCTCTGGAGTTTTCTGTCAGGCAAAAGTTTGAGTCACTCTTGGACACCTTCATTGCGTATGACTGCTTACATAGCCTTCCTAGCTAGCTGGCTAGCTAGCATTTTTGTCTATCATGGGTAAATGGAAATTTATCCAGTTACCTGGACGAAGTTTGATCATTTCTGTGGAAACGTCTTAAATTTCATTCATATTAATCTAAGCAAGGTCTTTAAATGTCTTAAATTTGAGTTGTAAAAACCTGTAGTATCTTTATACCACAAGAAACGGCAAAAAGGACTTTTTCTCTGGGTGGTCTCCTCAAACGTTCCCTTTTGTTTCTTCTTTGTTCATTGAACTGGGGAAAGTGGTTGAATTCAGGCCAGAAGTTAAAGCCAGGAGCTGGGCTTTACTCCTCAGATGATGTTTGTGGCGTAAAATGGGTCGGGAAGGACAGGGCGAGTTTCCATCTGTGTTCAAACATACCGTAGATGTTACTCGGAGCCTTTGAGGATCAAAACGCCTGGTGAAAGCAGTAGCTGGCGTTTGTAGATGTTGCATCTTCTTTTTTTGTTTATTTTTTGTTTTGCAGTATTCAGTTAATCTAATAAGGATCTTAAAAAATGTTCTTATTCCTCTTGCAAACGCATCAGCCTAAGTTATAACAATCAATAGTTTTACTTTAAAAATCTTACATGTCGCTAGGAGTAAAAAATAAGGATTATGCTCCTAATAAGCCCTAGAATTAACATGATTTATTCAACCTGATATCTAATTATCAGCCAAGTTTCTCAGAAAGCTGTGTGTTAGTAAGTCCTGTTTTCCACTTGCCGCCCTGGATAAAGTTCTCCTGCTACACACTTTGGTGAGCCCCTGACTTTTCCCCTAGTTTCATAGGTGCGCGTTGTTTTGAACTAGCATAAAATGCTGGTATGCTAGCAGCCTCCGCAAACAGCTGCGGAGCTTAAATAGAACCAAAGAACGCCCATTACGTCCTGGAACATCATTCCTGTACATAGCGGCACAAGCTAAAGATGTAGACGTCTTTCTACTCAGCCGTGGGCATTTCGTTTCAGGGCTGCTGGAACTTTGTTGCGTTTCTCCATCTTCCCTCTCTGCCTGCGTAAAGACTGTAGGTGCGAGGCAGTAATTGGGGGACGGAGGTGTGTGCGTACTTCCCCTCGTCTCCTTTGACCTTCTGTTAAATCAGCCTTCATCACCCCAAGTTCTTCAGCAGCAGGTGTAGCCGCTCACCAGCGCGGGACTTTTCCTCTGTGCTTCCCGTATTGGGTCCCGCTCCGTCTTTACATCATTTTTTTTTTTTAAACAACTGGCTACAATTTTACCTTTCAAGTTGATGTTTAGTTTTGCCTTTAAAGCTCTTCTGTTTGTTGTGAGGGGATTTAGACGATCGTCCACATAAAGGAGTCCAAGACAGTAATTTTCAGCCCTTATTGATTCAACTTTATCAATAAGGGCTGAGGGTTCTGGCTTTTGCCTTACTAGAGATTATGTATAAACAGTCCAGTGTTTGTGCCATGTCAGCATTTTCCATGTTCGTCAGCTACCCGTTAGCTCTGAACCGTACGCACTGTAAAGACGGCCGCATTTCAGTTTGAACGTATTATCAATAGGACTGCATTCTATTACTTATTCTGACGATTAATCAGATAAAAGGAGTGCCACATTTGGCAGATTTTTTGTTTAGCCACTTTTTAACATACAACAAAAGATCCAAATATGCAAAAAAAATTCAATTATTTCATTAAAAAAAAAAAAACATTTTATTGCCTAAAATGAAGTGACAACATTCATTTAGTGGCTGCTGGGTCATTTATAGCAAAGGACGCATCTGCAGCTAAAAATACTGCTTACTAATCTTATTTTTATTATTAATCAATGGATAGAAAAAGAACACAGAATTTTGAATTGGGTTAAAATGATAAATGGCCATTTTTAGAGCTTATACACTCCAGTTAATTATTAATTGATTACTAAATTTCAACAATTGATTCATCACGATTAATAACAGAGTGACCTTCCGGCGCTCCCTTTGCAGCCATTCGTGATTCACGACATGGAGACGCTGCAGCTGGCGGAGCAGACGCTGGTGGCCAAGATGGTCGGCTCGGCGGGGGCCCTCAAGGACAGAGAGGCCGAGGTTCGGATTTTCCACTGCTGCCAGTGCACGTCGGTGGAAACCGTCACGGAGCTCACCGAGTTTGCGAAGTCCGTGCCGGGCTTCTCGAGCCTGGACCTGAACGACCAGGTGACGCTCCTGAAGTACGGCGTGTACGAAGCGCTTTTCGCCATGCTCGCCTCCAGCATGAACAAAGACGGCCTCCTCGTGGCGTACGGCTCGGGGTTCATCACCCGGGAGTTCCTCAAGAGCCTGCGGCGGCCGTTCAGCGACATGATGGAGCCCAAGTTCCAGTTTGCCATGAAGTTCAACGCGCTGGAGCTGGACGACAGCGACCTGGCGCTGTTTGTCGCGGCCATCATCTGCTGCGGAGGTGAGGCGAAAGGAAAATTTGTACAGTTGGTTTTGTTCTGCATCTTACAACCGTATGTTACACAGATTCACCACACACACAGTGATTCATTCCTTTTTACTGATCCGTATCACATTATTTTCTGAGAAATTGAACCCTGGATTTTGTTTAATTTAAAGAGACAATCATGATGTCTCCTCTGACTTCCTCTGCCCTCAGACCGACCGGGCCTGGTGAACGTGTCACACATCGAGGTGATGCAGGAGAGCATCGTCCGCGTCCTCCAGCTCCACCTGCTGGCCAACCATCCTGACGACACCTTCCTGTTCCCCAAACTGCTGCAGAAACTGGCCGACCTCCGGCAGCTGGTCACGGAGCACGCGCAGCTGGTGCAGGAGATCAAAAAGACAGAGGACACGTCCCTGCACCCGCTGCTACAGGAGATCTACAGAGACATGTACTGAGGGACTGCAGCAACCGGCCGGCGAACAGAAACAAAACCGTTCAGAGAAGACACGGAGCTCTCCGTTAAGCTAGGGTTCAACCACTTTGAGCCGTGCCTTCTCCGACGCGGCGGAATTTGCTTCTGGCTTCCGGTCAGCTTGAAGGAACTTTTCTCTGGCGGCCGGTTCCTTCGGTTGGTTTGGCTTCTCACCACTCCATTGCTTGGAACATTTTGAGACAGAAAAAAAAGAACTAGATCAGATGTGAAACACCATCTGATTAAAGCCACTTTGTTGAAGTCTGTGTAGCATTTCTGACCAAACTCTGCTATTAACCTACGGTGAGCCCTGAGAAGGAGGGAAGACGGGGAACTCGATGATTGCCACTCCAGTTGTGCGTTTCGAAAAGAGATTTTTATACTGATGTTAAAGAGCCATATAATGTCAGCATCAATTAAACCACCTCGACCTGGCAGCGACTAAAGAAGCTATTTGGTTTTCCTGCTGCTTCAAAGCCTTCCAGCATGCTCTTCTTCATACAACCGGACACATCCGAGGAGTCGCCAAACGTACGAATGCAATCGCAAGCGGAATTGTGATTACCGGGTTTTGACTTGAAAATGCATCTTGTTGCACAGCGTAAGCACAAACTTGTCTGTGATTTGTTCACAAATGTCTGAGCCGTTTTCCTAACAAAAGCGCACGCTCAGATGTTTGACACCGGCGCTGAGAGCTCGTGGTTTATGGTCCGACTCCAACTTGAGCCGCACTAGAATCTCAACAGCAGCATGCCTAAATATAGAAATTTGTTTTCTTTTAGTTTGTGTCACATTGCCTCAGCTACAGCACCTCCCTCCCCCTGTTTTCTGTGTTTTCACAAAGAAACCACAACTTTTTTTTTTCTTAATGTAGTCTTTAGACATGCACCCAATCAGTTTATCAGCAGTTTTTCAGCGTTTTGTAGCCTATTTCATATTTTTGAAAACCTGCCAATACCTTTTTTTTTTTTTTTTTTTGTTTTGTCAGCTATTTTTGTATGTTCATAGAAGAGATGCCATCACATCAGTTTTACTATTATTCTCAAAAAAAGAACAAAATGATGACAGAGTTAACATTTAACTTCATTTTAACTTTGCTTTAGCCATTAGCATGATTAGCATTAAGTGTAAGCAGCGATCTTTCTGCTTTCTCCCTGCATAGTTTAGATCCTTACCTCAACTCTGAGATTTCCTAAACGTTGTTTTCTTTGGCTTAATTTCAAACTGACACTGAAAGTTATTTAGTCTTTCGCTAACCTGCCTTAGCTTAAAGAGTGTTAGCTTGTCCCGGTTGCGCTACCGTATGAGTTTACTGTTTGGAAAAAGACCAGAGCCCAATCAGCGGCGGTCTAGCCAAAAATCATCCAGTCCCAGTTGTAACCCAATGTTACAACTGGGACTGGATGATTTTTGGCTAGACCCAGTTGTAACCCAGTTGTAACCCAATGTTACAACTGGGTTTATAAAAAGGCAACTCTCTCATTTTGCTGTCATCCAACCATTTGTATAAGAAGAACATGCTAGCTTAGACACCAGAAGGAAGGGAAATATCTGCTTGGGTTTTGTAACATAAAAACATACATGCGGAATAATATGAGAAGCATATAATCATCTGTTTAATAACCGCCCATGAAAAACAAACTCCCCTATAAATACCATGAAATTATTTAGTCTACCTTGATTAAAAATCTGAATTTTTTATGAGGATGGCGTGTCTTTTGACGCTGTAATTTTACTAAACAGGACTGGCAAAGTTACCTCCAGCTCTTCACAATTCAAATTTGTGTAATTAGTTTTAATCTCTACGTAGCGTCTGTCAGATAAAGCAGTTCCAACATCAAAGTTTTCTTGGACAAAAAGATGTTCTGTAAACATTGTATTTCTTTAAAGTGAACTTGGACGAACAGCTTTGAGTAGGAGACCTCCAACAATAGAGCTGGTTCTCTTCAGTCATATAAGAAATCTTCAAATGCATGACATAAGGAAAGCAATTATGCACAAATGTTAAACTCAAATTATTTTACGGCTCTTTTCAACATATGTGCAGCTCTACGAATCTTATAATTATTTTGGTGCTTTAAAAGTAACATAAATTGGATTCATCTTTTGGAGCCTTTTTTCTGAATATTGCAGCGTCATTGTTTTTTTTGGGTTTTTTAAAATCTTTTTTTCACACCCTGATAACATCGCATTGTGTTTGTACATTGCATTACCATTTACCCCCACTAAAAGCCAAGTCTTGAAGTCACATTATGGTAACGGGCTCTGCACATCCCTAATTTTGCTTAAGACTTTTACATTTAAAAAATGTGTACTGCTTGTTCGTGTTGCTTTACTGTTTGTGTTCTCACTTGAATTAGATCATATTTTTATACTAAAAACGTGTACGCACGACTATATCTAAAAACGTTTTATTCAGAAATGACACGGTTTGAAAGTGTAAATAGAATCAAGGTGAAACAGGGCGATCCGAATATCCACAAATCTGAACCCTGCTGGGGACATTCCTTTGGTTTCAACCATCAAAACTGTTGCTTCCAGCTGTTCGTTCTTTGGCAACTGTACCGAGTCCTTTTGATCTGAACCGAAGACGGCTTTGGATTGTTCCGGCTTACGTTTTGTGATTGATTAAAAACTTGACTCTGTCGTCTCTGACTATAGTTTAACGATAAGGAGGTATCTTATTAATGTTTAGCTACGAAATAGTGTTGATCATACGTTAAAATAGTGTGTCTTTTGATACTGTTTTCTCAGGTCGCACATCAGAATACAAATAGAGATAATATATGCACAGAGATTTTTATCATTATCAAATGCTCCTTAGCAGCCTCAACTGTAAAATGTTTTGTCTTTTCATTTTTTTTTTTGTTCATTTTGACAGATTGAATCTCTGTTTGCTATCAGAGAGTCTAAATGCACTCATAATTAGCCATCACGTTATATGCTATCAGAGTATAGATGATGCAGTAATGTACATTTTTGAACAGGTTGCTTTCCAAGCTTGTTTCTGTCTGACTTTTCTCTCCAGACTCGCTGCTATATTGTACTAACTCAAACACGAGCTCTGCCACGGATAGACTACCAACCTCCAAGCTGCCTCTAACTTACTCACTTAGAGTTGAAACCAGATATTTCCATAAACCTTCTTTTTTTTTTTTTTTTTTTTTGCCTCATTGTTTTGACATTCCATCAAACTAATTTCGCCAAACTAAACTTTTCTGTTTTAGGCCAGTTCAGATTACTCAAAATTATTTCTGCTTGCCAAATACCAGAATAATTATTAAAATTCTGACGTTTGCATACATTTTAGTATTTTGTAGTCGCCTTTAAAACTGTATGAATTTTCATATTTACCCACAAACTTTCTATAGGAGTGAGATCAGTGCTTTATGATGGCCACCGCAATAAAAGTAACTTTTTACATTTATTTTGTGGGTATGCTGAGATTGTCATTGTCCATATTTACTTCACATAATGTTTTTATTTTCTCACTATGTCATCATTTCTGTTAAGCGCACCAGTTTCTCCTGAAGCAGAACAGGAAATAATACTGCCAGCGCTGTGCTTCACAGTTGGGATGGTGTTCTCATCCCACTTTTGCCTCCAAACGTAGCAATGATCATTATGGTCAAACATTTCAATGTTTGCTTCAACAGATCAACATGTCACCAGCAGGTATTTACCCCTGAGTTCATCTGCAAACTAATATCTGGCATTTTAAGTAATGGCTTCTTCATCTCCGAGTGGCCTCTCGGCCCACGTCCGGCTTGTTTCACTATACCAGCTTCAGCTGGCATCTTTCATACTAAAACACGTTCGTCTCGAGAAATGCATCTCCTACCTTGATGATACAGGCTGTGCATTCCCATGTTGTTTATGCCTTCATATAATTATTTAAGCAGATAGTACAGCTTGAGATTCTACCCAAGGATTTACAAGATATGTTGGCAATCACAATCTTTTTCCTGATTTTGTTTTTATTATTTTTTAATCATAGAACAAGGAAGAAGTGCCCCAGTGGCATAAAGGCGAAGAAAACTGTTAAATACTTTTCTCAAATAAAAAGATCTTACTCTAGCGTTACGCAAATGGAAATAATGTTTGTAATCTTAACTGATTTACAAGAGAAAAAAACTCTTGACTTAATGTCAAACAGGGGAAGACATTTTTTTCTTTCAGAGTATGTACATATCTGGCTTCAACTGTATATCTTGTCTCAGATTGCAAAGAATTCACCCAATGCAGCTCAGTTTTTCACCTTGCTGATCATGCTTGGTGATCAACCACCAACAACATGTGCCTTAGTCTGTGTTGTGTGTGTGTGTGTGTGTGTGTGTGTGTGTACACGCCAACGTCGAAGACTCATGTGATTGAAAATTTGTAAACCATTGACCTGTTCATGTGACCTAATGGAAACCTAAAGAATGGTGCATCATGTGATCAGATGTTTCAACAGAAATCAATCGTAAGTCAATGAAAATGAATGATTTGCTCAAAAGGGTTTTTAAAAGCGAAACTGAAATTAATGACAAAAAGGCCCAAAAGGTGAAGCTGGTTTACCCTTGGGGGCGTTTTGTTTGATGTAGAATTGACAAGGGACTTTTTAACTTGTATCAGGGATTCTTAGTCTTCCTTTTTGCACTAGCTCAGGATATAGAAAGGTACTGTTCTCCATCCCTGTCTTTCTTATTCAATCTAATACATTAAGTCTGTGCTGCTCTGCTTTAGAGCACATAAACAGAAGCAACAATACAGGAACATTTTAATATTTGCTTTTCTTTTCCAGTATAGACAGTTTATTATTTTCCAGGGGCAGCAGTCATAGGAATTAGTTTTTTTTTGTGACCTTCGATTTATTTCTTTATTTCTGTAGCTTTAGTCAACTTCAGAGAGAGAAAGTATCTTTGGATGTGTTGTCCGTGTGTTTTGTGGCTCGGATAATAATACTGTAAATGTTTGAATGTACTGAATATATAGTGATGCATAGTTAGTCCTTTGCAAGAAGGCAAATTGACATTGAATGAATTAAAAAAAATAAAATGATTTTGAAATCCTCTACCTTGTTTGTTGACATCTGAAAGAATAACTTGAGTCTGTTTGAATATATTATTTTAACTTTCTATCTTTTTAAACACCAAATTTGAGTTTTTATGGTTAAGAGAGTAATTGTTTCTCTGACAAATAATTTCTTAGGCTGAAACTGAGGCCAAACTGGCCTACAGTGTGGCTTGCACATAGTAAATATATTTCTGTTTATCTGTAATAAAAGTAATAATCTCATAAAGTAGAATCAGAGGAGAGATAAATATCCTTGTGTCATGCTGAAGACATGAGCTTAAAACATTTGGAAATGCAAAAAGCTAACTTTGAAGATGAAAGCTTGAATGTTTTCCACAAAAATACTCATTTCTATGCAAGTACACTGATGATACTAATAAAAATTTACATTAGAGTGAGAATCTTTTAATAGAATCCCACTTCATAAATCCAGAACTTCCTCTTTAATTGAGTCGTTCCCAATCTGACCCACAGAATGAAACAGAAGAGTCTTGTGACCTTGACTCTTGGTTGAGTAAATAAGCAGCTGTGATTCAGGGCCCCTCCAGCAGGGGGCAGTCTACATTCATCCAATTATCTCACACTCTTCCTCCTTCTCGTCACTTTGTCCAACATGGCGGTGTCTATGCTCGGGTGCTGCTGTCGTGTTTCTCGACTTGCGTCCTGTCGCCTCGTGAGACGAGCGGGTCTCTTCCTCTCACTCGGGTCCGGATTTCACCGCTCCGCCGCCGCGTCCAGCGGGCTGCTCCTCTCGCTCAATCAGCGCGGGCTTCTGAAGGATTCCTTCCCAGAGAACGCAGCGCAGGACCAGCTTCCCCGGCTGCTCCAGTCCGCCCCTCAGACTGTGTACTGCGGCTTCGACCCCACGGCCGACAGCCTCCATGTGGGCAACCTGCTCGCCGTCATCGGCCTGCTGCACTTCCGCAGCGCCGGGCACAACGTCGTGGCGCTGCTCGGAGGGGCCACGGCGCAAATCGGGGACCCGAGCGGGAAAACGAGCGAGCGCGAGCGGCTGTCCGCGGACGTGGTGGAGGAGAACACGCGCGGCATCCGGGAGAACATTCAGAGGATTCTCGTCAACCACGAGGTGCTTTTCCACGACCGGTCGAGGCCGCTGGGCACGGCGAGCGTGCTGAACAACCGGAGCTGGTATAAGAGTTGGAAGGTGGTGGACTTTCTGTTGGAGACCGGCAGGCACTTCCGGATGGGGACCATGCTCAGCCGCCACAGCGTGCAGTCCCGGCTGAGGAGCGCAGACGGTATGAGCCTGACAGAGTTCACCTACCAGGTGTTCCAAGCTTATGACTTCTACCACCTCCACCAAATATACGGCTGCAGGATTCAGCTTGGAGGCACCGACCAGCTGGGCAATTTGATGTCCGGACATGAGTACATTCACAAGTAAATTTTTCTTCCAGCTTTATTCCAGGCTGCATTTGAAAATCGGAATAAGAAATGATCGAATATCCCTGGTTGTGTGTTTTGATACCCCAAAAGATCTCCAAAGAATTAGCTGCAGGTTTCACAAGTGAAAACTTTAGTGGGTCTCATTAGGTGGAAGCTACAGGTTCTCAAATTGGATTCAGCTCTTGACTTTGACTGGGCCATTCTAACACAGACTTTGGCTAGATTTTTCTCCACCTGAGAAGTAAATGTCTAAATTATATATCAGTTTGAAGTTTTTCACGGCCAAACCAGTTTTACCTGCCTGTAATTCATCCCACGTAAATATCCCAAACCGCTGGGGATTTGAGCTCCAGTTCTGAAAAGCATTTTTACTCTGATGTACACAGGCAATTGCCTAATTACCTATTCAGCAGTTGTTCCAGCCTCACATTTAAAAAAAATTTGCTACATTTTAATCATGAGCTGCTGTAACATTTTTTTAAAGTACACTTAAGCATTCATGGCTGTAATTCTACCAGCAGGTACACAAAACATGTAGTTTAGTCCTAAAATGTTGTTATGAGCTAATGACGCTTATGGTGGATGGAAGGGAAGTCGTGCCTGAAGCTAATAATTGTAGCTGAATGTACCGAGGACAGTTTGGAGAGAAATCGACGGATGTCAGTGGATATGTTGAACTGACAGAGAGCAATAGTAAAAATCACTGTAGAAGAAAGTTTTTTTTTTATTTTTTTATTTTTGGTTGATAAACTTTATGCTCACAAACAACCATAGTCCACTTCAGCGTTTATCCCCTGACCAAGTTGTCTTTAGCTTGAGCCAACCTCATCCTTCAAGTTTGGGTTGTTTGTTAGCTTCTAAACAAGATAATAATTGTTTTATTATTCAGGAGCAAAAACCTGTTTGATTTTCTTTTTCACCCGTTTTACTTCCACACAACTCATCATTGATGTTTCCTGCACTGTTGAACGTGGTATCAGATGTGCTGACACTATACATTTTTCTCTCTTTTGCCAACAAGTTGCCACACCCTTCTTTTTTTTTAAGTCAAAACAATCTGCTCTTTCATTACCATGAGAGGTTTCCAGCTGCTACATCGCCATCCATATTTGCCACCGCTTCCTGTCATAGGAGGCATGATTTTGTTTGAGGTGTGAAGGTGTTTGTTAAAAATGACTTATCCCAAACAGAAAAGCAATGAAAATCTCACTTGTCAATTTTTCCTCACACTTAATTTTTTTTTTTTTTACGTTATCTGGCTCTAAAACTTGGTGATACCGCTTTCGCCACATCATTTTTAACTGTAGGGAGAGTGAAATAATCACAATAATTCTCCCATGTATCCATTCAAATGAATTGTTTTTTTTTTTTTTTAAGAGTAAGGGGGGAGGAGGTGTATGGCCTGACCATCCCGCTGGTGACTAGCACCACTGGCGACAAGCTGGGGAAAACCGCCGGCAACGCGGTGTGGCTCAACAGAGACAAGACGTCCCCCTTCGAGCTCTACCAGTTCTTCCACCGACAGCCAGATGCCAGCGTGGAGCGGTACGCGGAGAAGAAAGCTCACCGGTTCTGTTGATGCCTGAATCACAGTGACAAGGAAGCTGAAGTGTTTTGTGTGGGTGTTTTGCAGATACTTGAAGCTGTTTACCTTTTTGCCCCTGGGAGAGGTGGAGAAGCTGATGGAGCAGCAGAGGGAGGATCCAAGCAAACGCCTCGCCCACAAACGACTGGCCGCAGAGGTGACCAAACTAGTGCATGGAAAGGAGGGCCTCGAGAGCGCCAAGAGGTCAGAATTGGTCCGGAGTTTTTCCTTTTTAAGCGTTACGCCAAGTTTTCCCCAAAACCGGTCAAAAAAACATTTAGGTGACTCCTAACTCCCACCTGCAGGTGACACTATTTCTCAGAGGTCGTGTTACAGTTACATTTTCCATTTTTGACTTGACCTGTCACAATAACAAATTTCGTTTTATCATAATTATTGTAATAAACAGTAATGTTATTTTGACACCATTTTTGAACAATGTATTGATAATGGCATAATAATGCAAGTCTCAAAGACTTAAAAACTTTTAGGTTTGCACAGAACATTCCACAATGGAACTGGAAGATATTTTAAATACCCAAAATAAAGCGACCAAAATAAAAATAAAAAAACAACACACACAACCTGAAATCATAAATAAAATGGATTTTGAAGTCTCTGTAAACACATGTGCTCTTCAAAACTTCTTACTCATCCATATTTTTAAACGGTGGCGGAAAAATTTGAAGGCCAACCGTCATTATGACAGTTCACACACCTGACCACTCGCTACGGACGCCCAGACATTTTCAACAAGTCCTGGCTACCAAATCAGTCAAAAGACTCCAATTGAAAAAAATTTCTGATTTCAAAACTTTGGCTTAAGTACTTGTTCCATCCTGTGGATCATCATCAAAACCCTGATTACTCTCAAGCTGTTGTGCACTTCAGGTCCCCGCAGTTTGGGAAGAAGTTATATGCATTAATTTTTCCGATGTGTGACGGCATAATGTGGATTCTCTGTTCAGCTTGATAAATTTTAATTAAACCAAATTAAAATTAAATGTAATTGAACATGTTAATATAAAAAATTAACTGGCAAAAATAGATTATAATGAATTTTTTTTTTTTTTTATCTCATTGGTCAAAATGACAGACAAGGAAAAAGTCTAGCTTAACCTCTCCTTGTGCTGCATTGCTGCCTCAACCTTTGCTTGATAAGTTATAGTCCGTGGTCAATAAATGTATATATATTTTTATATGTAGATTTTGGATGAGGTTTAATGAGGAAATATTTGTAAGTAGCCCCACAGAATATTGGACAACTGTAAATCACAAAACGATTTGCAAGATCCTTGAGTAGCTGTCTGAAAGTTGTCTTGTTTGTCCCTGCAGATGTACCAATGCGTTGTATCACAGCAGCATTCAGGCGTTGGAGCAAATGAGTGACGAGGAACTTCAGGAACTCTTCAGGGAGGCTTCTTTCCAGGAAATGTTTTTGGAGCCGGGGACCACGGTGCTAGACGTCTGCTGTAAGGCCAGGGCCATCCCTGAAGGGCCCAAAGGGTAGGTTCCTCATGAGCATGTTGCTTTTCCTCATGTTGCTTTTTATCAGGAGTTAGGGGGGCTGGTTTTCCACTGAAGGAAAACCTCTGAAGAAGAAAATGGGTGCGACTTTCTTCTTCACGAAGCACAACTGGAATGGCGTCAGATTTTAGTCGCAGGCTCTGACTTTTGTCGTTTGTAAAAAATCACGAGTTATTTCTCCCATTGGTGCTACACACACAAGTTTGTTTTGGTTGTATTTACCCAGAATTTCTTACCTAACCAAGTCCGAAGACTCATCCCATGGTTGTGGAAAAGATGATAGTCTGTCTTAGAGGGGTCCCTGGCATGCGTGAAGTAGAAAAACGCCAAAGCTGATGGCATTTTCTGGAAAATTTGGTCAAAAAGTGCTCATTAATTTAATAAACACTGGTAGGAAAGTGGGGAACCATCGTCTTCGAGGAAGAGATGTGGTTGTGGGGTAAAAAAATCCTGAATGATCGTGTTTGACAATCACCTAAACATTTAGTGAAAGTAAGACCACTCAAGGAATTGGAACTGAACTGCTGTCTAGCTATAAGAAAACTTTTAATCAGTGAAGCTAACTGGGGAAAAAAGTTTAACTTTCCAAGAGAGCTGGTGTCTAGTGTACCAGCCTTTAGGGGCAATGCAGCGATCCGGAGTTGCTGGAGTTGATCAGATCTAGTAGGTCCAGCAACATTATGAGCCCAAAGAATGAGGGCCGCTGACTACCTGAATATACTGACTGATCAGATTATTGTAGCTTGTCAGGCATACAAGTTTATGCAGTTAAAAGTTCTTGATTTACCTTAATCTTACCGTGTGATCGCTTGCGTTCAGGTATCGAATGATTTCAGAAGGAGCAGTATGGATCAACCACAAAAGGGAAGACAAACCGGAGCAGGTCCTCATCCCCAACATCCACATACTGTCTAATGGACTCACCCTGCTCAGAGTGGGCAAGAAAAACTTTCACATCGTCAAGTGGCTTAGCCTCTGAGGCTGCCCCAGTGACTTGCAGGGAAGGTAGGAGGAAAACCTTGAGAAGAGTCTGTGGGAGATGTGGATGGACTGATAAATGGCTGGTCATTTAGTGTTATATATACGTACATATGTAGATGTGCTGTTTATCTAAAGATTTGCTATTAAAACAACATTTGGTAAAGAGATCTTTTTCTGTTGACTTACCTCTGCAGCAGACTTTTGGGGCAGTGAACACTAGAGGGCGACATTGCCTGTGTGGCCGTCCACAGAGAACCTAACGGGCCATTTATCCTACTGTAACCTTTCAAGTACACAGCTGCTCACTGCTAAACTAAATTGCATCATTTCTCCCAAAAAGCTCACAGTCCAAGTTTAAGCAAATTACTGTTTTTAAAAATTATTTAATTATGGTGCATTTGTTTTGTTGCAGTTTAATATTTTTTTTCCCTTCTTTTTACTTTTGTAGAGTGTAACACAACTTACACACATTGGGAGACAACAATCTCATGTTTGGGGAAAGACGGTTTATGATGCAGTTTGAGTTCAAAAATACATTTTACTTAAATACTATTTATGTAAGTTTTTTTTTTTCCCCTGTCCAATATTGTTGTTTAAGAAGAAATTCTTGCTTTTATACAAATGTGATCCTTTTTGTTTATATCTCTGTTTTTGGTATTTGTTTTAGCAGATTATAATTTAAATTTTACATTCAGAAATATTTAATAATACATTTATCAAGTGCTTTCAAAGTGTGTTGCTGGCAAAGAACAAAAAAAATTTTGCAAGAATACACACTTAAAGAACAAAGATACTATCAAATATATGTGGTTTTCTGAGCATCATGTGTAGTGTCTATCTTACATGAAATGTAACCTAGATCTATTAACTGTACCATGATCATGGAATACATGGTTTTTTTTAACAAATTTGAAACCAACAGCTACAGGTTTATAGTTAATCAGTGAGGAGAGATGAAAAGGTCATTCAAATAACATCAAAAATAGAACCAAGTGACTACAACACAGCTTTCTGTCTCAAGCTAGAAAACTTTCAAGTTTTAGCAATTACCAAAGAAGTAAAGTCAGCTGTCAAAACTCAAAGCAGCTATTTCACTGTTGTTGTTTTTTTAAGTTGAAACATTAAATTTAATTTTGCAGTGTATGTAATATTCAATCTGCTTTGTAATTTTTTATTTTTTGTTTTCAAAGCGGTAACTTAAAACAACTTACCATGAAAATAACATTATTTGAAAATGCATCTTTAAAGATCAAATCTAGACAGAATGTTCATAAAATATACAAACACCAGTTAACTGTGTTACAATTAAATATTTTTGATTAATACAAGATTGAAATTGTGTCGAAATGTAAGCTTATTTACAAAGTTGGCCCAGATTACTTAAAACGCTGGCGCTTTAAAAAAAAAACATGGGCGTGGCCTCTGCGTTCAGCAAATGAACAGCCTCGCTGGGATTTAAATAGCTCCGTGTGTCAATCACCCGCTCTGGCCCTCCTCCATCCGAGCCCAGCCTTCTCTCAGTCCCCACAACGCCTCTGAATCGCCATATTGGGTACTGAGGTTACTCTGCAGTTTCTCTCAGTCCGGGACGGAATTGACAAGAGCTCCTCCGGTTCCTCTGCAGTTTGTTTTGATGATTCGCGGGGACTATCTTCGGCGTCAGAACACCGCAGAAGCCGTTTGCGCCTCCAGCTTGACATACGCATGGCATAAGCCGTTTCACGCCTGTTTCGGATCTTTCCCCCCGTGACAAGGAGATACCCGTTGTTTTTTGTTTTTTGGGGGGGGTTTTTTCTGTATCTTTTTTTTCTTCTTTTTCTTCTCTCTCCCTGTCCGGCGACGTGTTTTCTCTTATGAAAACCGGACGCTCCTGGCTGCTCGAAGATTCAGCTTTTTCTGGGGGTAAAATGTCAGACGTTCGACTTTCAAACGGAAGCCCGACGTTGGAACGGACGGAGCCCCGGGTTACGGAACACCCGAAGCCGTCAGCCTGCCGAAGCCTCTTCGGCTCGGTGGACCACGAAGAGCTCAAGCGGGATTTCAAGGGACATATGCGGGAGCTGCAGGAGGCTGCGTCCGCCAAGTGGGGCTTCGACTTTGCCAGTGACAAGCCGCTGCCGAACGCTAGGCTCGCATGGGAACTAGTGGACCCCGCTGAGGTCCCGGATTTCTACAAGCGGGCCCCGCGGAGGAAGAAAGGCGTCTGCTCTGGGAATAACAATGTGGATCTAAACGGGAATCACAGCTGCGATACGAGCATGTCTGACGTACTGACGGAGTGTAAGGAGCAGTGCACCGGGCGGAGGAAAAGACCGTGTCACGGTACTACTTTTTTTTTTATTTTAACATGTTTTCAGCCCTAATTCGCTGCTGTGTAGCAGATAGTCCTACGGCTCACGGTGTTGGCTTATTACCGTCATAAAGACATCAACGTGGAAAGTAGTAAAATGGAAAAAATAAGCTTTTTTTTTCGTTATTATTTTTAGCAGACACCACGGCGCAAAGTAAGAGGTCACGCAGCAGCCCAGATGAAGTTAGTTGTCCAACCCTGAGCAACTCTGTTGAACACACACCCAGAAAGTCCAGTCCCAAGAGGCAAACGTGAGGACTGGCAAAACGGTAAGGAAATTAAATAAATTATATTTTGCCCCCGTTTTTAATCACACACGATGTGAGAGAAACAAACATAAAAAAAACCCACACACACACACACAGTGGTCCTTTCTATCCAAATACACTGTTTTTACTTTATAAATTTCGAATGCAATTATTTCTGTTTTATTTTTTGGGACGACTCGTAGAGTTTTTAATCGATAAAAGCTCTGCCCCATTAACACCAGACAGACAGACAAACGTTGCGAGTGAAAACAACAAAAAAAGGAAAACAAAACCGAGCTGGACATTATTTTTAGCCCTTTAACTGCAGGTGTTTCGGCGCTGCTCGTTTACTTAACTGTAAACAAGTGCTGAACAACAGTGTAGTAGTAACACGTCAGCAGCCACTGCCCTCGCAGCAGAGCAGGGACGGAAAGGGGCTGGTCTCAGAGAGAGCTGCGAAAACACGCGCGCGCGCGCACACACGCACACTCCTGTTACAACACACACACACACCTATCCCTGCAGGGGGAGAAGAGCGTGCAGGTCTGAAATCAAAAATCAAGTGGGTCACAGTGAAGAGAGGTCCGGGTTAAAACATTTTTTTACCACGTTGAAGAAGAGAACAAAATATAAATATGGTATAATTTTTAATTTAAAAAAATTACAAAACCTAAACAGTAAAGGCAGGTATATATTTTTTTAAATTCCTTTTAAATAAGAAATGTGTAATTTTTTATAAATGCTGTAAGAAATGTAGAACTTCCACTATGTATATTTTTAATGATATCTTAACATTTTGTGTATATAGTTTTTCTTTTAGATTAATTTCTGACTATTTTTTTCTATGTATTTTTAATTGTATGAGCTAAAATTTTTTTTAAAAAAGTAAAACTCGAGGTTCACAAAATATGACTGAAAATGTAATAGCTTCTGGAAATAAAAACTACAGAAACAAAAACATACATACTTTATGATGTTTACAAAAATAATTTGTATTTCACTTCGAGGCTCTTTAAACAGTTTTTACACATCAGGAAACACATTCTCGGGGAAAAACTCTGCTCCTTTTTGTTGTTGTTGTTTGTTGTTACAGAAAATGTTACACAATGTTCTGTTGTACTAACTTGCATGTTTTTCTCCTCTCTCTCTCTCTTCCTTGTTCTCGCCCCACAGAGAAGATGCCCCCTCCCCCTTGTTTTTCCCTAAACGTGGGAGACCTCAGTGTTGGCTTTTTTTTTTTTTTCTCCTTTTGGACGAGGATCTACGCAGCATCAGAAACATATCAGCTCTCCTGAAGACTGGGGAGGACGCTGTTGAAGCACTGAATAGAAACACTAAAGTTTTTTGGCACTCAGTTAAATGTTACTGCCTCTAACAGCAGTCGATGTAGCAGTGTGCAATTAGGTTGGATTTCCTTCTTTGCTCCTTTTTTTTTTATTATTATAATTTTTTCTTTTTTTTTTTTTACTACCTGTGTATATAAATTAATAAATAAATATATATTTCTCTTCATATGTAGCACATAATAAACATTATGACTTTTAAAACAAATCCTTTATGCTAAAAGTGTGAAATTTGATTTGACTTGAAGAATTGCAGTGTATTTTTTTTTTTTTTTTTTTTTTTTTTTTTCTGGAAATGCTGTTCTGCTCGTGCAAAGTTGACACGGTCCCTAATTGCTACACTTTAAGACAAAACAAATCATGGCTTCTTACGGTTTCTTTACAGCGTGACTTCACTCCGTCATTTTCCTAACTCGACATTGAAGAATGGTACAAATGTAGCTCATTTATTTTTAATTTTGTGGGGTTTTTTTGTTGTTGTTTTTTTTCTTTCTTTTTGGCCACAATCTTTAGTTCTTTTAAGAGGAGGAAACTTAAAAAAACAAATCAGTGAGGATATTGTATTTATTTTTTGGTTTTTAGAGTTGCTTTTAAGCACCAGTTTGGACCCTCTCCTGCCCTCCCTGTTGTAGTTCTGCACGCCTCAGGTGTGTCGGACTAGCTGAGATATTTACGGAAGGACATGCGAACTTTTTGACTCTACCCTGATGTGCCTTACTGCTTTGCAGATGGAAGGGTTTTTTTACTTTAGAAAGCGGTTATATCTCCTACAATACCAAATACATGGTTGCTTTTATGTAGATGACTTCACATTGTATTTCTTTGTGATAACTTAGGCGCTTTATTTTTTCTTTCTTCCACCCCTTCCTCCCTTCCTGCCCCAATATTTTAAACCTGCTGAGGATGTAAGTGTGAGGATCTCAAAGCTTCTCCTGTATTTGACGAATAACGGCTCGTCCCACAAATGCAGTCGCCATGCCTGTGTAATTGTGTAGACATTTTTTTCTTTTCTTTTTTTTTTTTGCAATGTACATCTGTACATATTTTGTAAAAAAAAAATTGAAACAAAAACAGAAATTATACTAACTTATTTATGTCAAGATATTTTTTTTTTTTTTTAAATGTAGAGTTTAAAAAAAAAAAAAAAAGGGTTCTTGATTACGGTTATCCAAAGTGGCATTTACGTTACTATAATTTTTATTTTGTTAAAGCATATTTTATTTGGTAGATTTTTTTTTTTCCTCCCCCTTATAAGGTTGCAGACTGAGCCTGATATTTGTTGTGCATTTTTTGTTATGTGTGGATAAAAAGATGTTGCAATCAATAAAAGAGAAAATTAAAATTGGACTTTTTTTTTTTTTTGACTTTACACCGAGTGTAAATACTCAAAGCTTAGCATACGCTAAATACACAATGTTGGAAAATGGAATTAAAATTATACGTACATTTTCATAAAACATTTTTATGATTCAGACTTCTATTTGGTATTTTTTAGGGTGGTTTTTTTTAAGCAGCTGGATGAAAAATAAGTGAGGTGAGTCTCCTAATGTGGATCGAGGCTGAATGATTGATGCTCAGTTCATCCAATGAGAGAGCAGTTTAGAAAAGCAGAACACCGAGTGGAGCCAGTAGTGTTCAGCAACTTGCCCCTGGAGTAGTTAGTGAAAAGAATTTATGTTTAGAAAACATTATTTACCTGGACTGGAAAATATAGACAGGGAACATTTTATTTTATCTTATATTCTTACCTGTGTGTGTCGTTTATAGTCCTCCTTTAAGTCCTTTTCTGGTTTAATTATCAAACCAGTCCAAATGTGGTGTAATGTCACTTTTTGTGTTCAATCAATATTTAGTCTGGACACATTCATGATTTTTTTTTTTAAAAAAAAGGAAAACTGTATGTTTAATTTGAATCCTAACGGCTGTTATGGTGTAAATTAGCTTTTGACACAAATTAATGGAAATCTGTACAATGTCCTAATCTATAGAAATACAAACAGGTCTGTGTTTGAGAGAAATTAAAGAGTATATTATATAAAATATAGTATATAATTTTTAAATATTAAATAAAATGTCTGTATTTTAGCACTTAAATACCTTTAAATATTTTTTTCCAAAGTAAAATGTAGGAAATACAATACTCACACACACACGCACACATACACATACACACACACACACACACACACATATATATATATATTATATATATATATATATATATATATATATATATATATATATATATATTAGATTTTACATGCAGTCTTGATTTCATCTTGTTTTAATCTCCTGCCCCTTGCTGTCTGAAACCAGACTGCTGAGTCTCTCAGTTTCAGTCACTGCACGTCTTTGGCTGTAAAAACCCAAATAAACGTTTTCACTGCGCAGAATTTCCCTGCCTCCTCCTCATGCCTCCAGCGCAGGAGGACACCTGCAGCAGCTTGTTTTTATTCATATTCTTTAGCACCGGTGTGTTATGAGGGGTGGAAGTGGTCTCTCTGTGGGTGGGCGGGTGGGAAAGGTGGGGACTGTCCAGTTCCGAAGCGTGCAGGTGGACAACCTCAGTCCAGCCGTTCCATCAAACCTCCACCGACCCCCACCTCCGAGCTCGGGCCCCATTGTCCCAGTGTGTGGGCCTTTGTGCCGAAGGCCATTGTGTAGGGGCCGGGGCTGGCCACTGTTGTGTCTGGGGCTCCTCTGTTCAAACAAAGGGCCCGTCTACAATCCTCCACCCCGCCCAAACAGCAGACTGCCTGACTGATTGACTGACTGACTGGCCGTCTGACTGACTGATTTCATGACGAGGTGAAAAAGCAAAGGAGGGAAATATTGTGGCATTGTGCCCGGAATGCTGAGTTCACATCAGTATTACTTGCTTACAATGGGCAAAATGTCAATTAGTTCAGTGTTTCGATTCAAAAATTGAAATGCGACGATATTTATACAAAATACATTTTATTACTGGTATTTCTATGTACTGTACAGCATTTGAACTCGGGTCTCACCAGTTTTGCCGTCAGTGGGTCATTAAAGTAGATATTGGTATTTTTGACAGTGTAGGTGGTATCGAGTCCTGCTGGAAAATGAAATCAGCTTCTCAGTGAAGTTTGTCACTGAAGGCAGACATAAAGTACATTGAAATATGACTTTGGACTTGATAAAACAAAGCGGGACAAACCGCCGGTGACATGGCGACTACAGTCCTTCCACTTGACCTCAAGCAACGGGAATGCCTTGTTTCTGGCACAGAAGTGGCTCAACATAAGGAAGGTCAAAGTTGTAGGCTTTGCATCTGTGTCTGGTTGGCTTTGGGTCACAATTTTACGCCAACCATTTTTGCTTCCACTTAACTTTACAGTAGCATACTTTGATACGGCACTCTTTCTTTCACAACGTGTTTGGTGTTTGTCCTGGTTATGTTCATGTTGTGATATCTAGTAACAAACGCTGTGAATCTTAGCAAAAAGTGCTTCGCTGCTGGAGTTTTTCCTTCCACTCAACTTTCTGTTAGTATGTTCAGATAAAGCGCTCTTGTGGCTCCCCATCTTTGTGGAGGGCATCGTCGACTGCCTGCTGAACAGCTGTCAAGTTGGAAGTCACCTCATAATGCTGTACACCATAACACTCCTGTCTAAACAATGTCATCGGCCTTACATGGCAATATTAAACATTTTCAGGGAAACATTTTTTGTTTTTATTCATAGAAAACATTCACTTTTCAATTCTTGAAATATCACTCTGTAATAAGTTTCACATTTAATGTAACTTTACATGTATTTATCTTAAAGCAGCCATAAAAATGACAGTAATTTTTCCTACAAATGTATTAATAAATGCTAAAAAAATGTTTGTATTTTATTTCTTCATATTTATAACTCCCACACTTGTTTGAGTTTTGTTTCTGTGAATGTATTTCACTCACTTTTCCCCTCAGTTGGAATGACGATTAACAGACACAACTTGATTTGCCTTGCAAATTCATACAGCTCCTTATCATTCCCAGCTCATTCCCGTCAGAGTGATAAATGGGTCATCCCTTACTGGGATGTTCGCCAGCCAGTTCATTTTATGCAACTTCCTAAATTGAGCGGTTCACACAACACCGGGTCGCTGAGTCAACAATCCAACCCACGCTGAACTGAACTCTAGGAAACTCCTGCAAGGACACTCGCTTTAAACTCTTCCCTCCAAGGATTCACGCTTCCGCGCTACATCAACACGAACAGGTTATCTTTTCCTGTTAACCGCCCCGACACTTAATATGAAGCCACAAGTTCCTCCCCGAGTTTCCTGTCGAGCCACAACGTACGTCACTGAACCAGTTCCGTTCAGCCTGGCCTCCGAAAGAAGGGAAAACGAGACTGCAAGAACTTCCTCTTTCTGCCTGCGCTTCTTCTTCTTCTTCTCGAATGCATATTACTGTTATAGGTAATGCACATAAACTATGTATGAACTAATGATACCAAATGATGGTGGTATAGTTAGTTAATATTACATCCCTTGGCCTGTTGCTTCATGTTATCCTAACCCTCCCAAAAAGAAAATACTATAACTTCATTGTTTTCAAATATTGTTAAGTATTGTTTATATTCATACATTCCCTAAATATTATTTCAATTCTCCTACTATGGACCAGTGGCTCTTTTATAAAGTGCAATAATTGCAAGACACATGTTTAAAAAATAAATAGACTAAATAAAATAATAATAAAAGAAAACATCTGCAGTCCCCCGAACTCCAAGAAAATTGGTGCCCTGGGCTTCTGCCCCTGTAAGCCCTTTCTAAAATCTGGCTCAGGCCTTGTGTGCATTTTATCTATGTGTATGTGTGTGTGCGAGTGTGTGTGTGTGTGTGAGAGAGGTTTCCCCCACACACAGGGAGGGATTTGGATCAGATTCATAGTGGAGCGAGTCGTATCTGCAGGAGTTGCAAGTTGCAGCGCCGTGGTGCGGTGTGAGTTCAGGATTGACTGGCAGGCAGAGAGAGGAAAGGTTAAGAGGTGAGAGATGCCGCAGAGCACTGAATGTCAGATGTGCAGATGTGCTTCAGCGGCACGGCTGAGAGGAAAAAGAAAGCGGGGGTGCAGGGGGTAGAGCTCATTAAAGCGGCACACCTGCAGCCTATCAAAGAGCCTTTATCTTCTATCAGCCCAAATCTGCTCAAGCACGCAGCTCAAGACATTGCAAAGCTAGCATGGGCCGCGTTGCACGCTCACTCTCGACTCGTCCGTCCTTTATCTCCCCTTTCTCTCCTGACCTGTGCCAGCGGACGGTACCTGGAACAGAAATCCTGTCAGGAATGCTCAGGGATGCGTTCAGATGCATCTGGCCGAGAAGCAGAGTCAGAGTTCCCAGTTTGGAGCATCTGTGTTGTGGAGATAGAGAGGCCTTTTCTTTATGCTCAATTTCACGTTGTTCTCTTCTGGCAAAGTTAATGCGTGGCTAAATCATCAATTATTTATTGATTTAGCTGCTGCACCATGTAAAGGCAGAAAAGGCCTCTTCTGAAAAGAGTCCAAGAAACGGTTCTGTGTATATGATGAATTTAGCTGCTGCCGATTTTGGTTTGTGATATAGTCACACTTTTCACATATGACCTTGCACAAAAGAACATATTCAAAATCTCACAGATTTTCAAGTTTCATTTTATTTGTAGGTACTTAACATTGAGTTGTTCAATGGACTATATTTTGTTTCTGTGCTGCTGTAACAAGTCAGTTTCCCCACTGTGAGATTAATAAAGTTCTATTCTATTCTATTCCCTAAACAATGCATAGCTATTGCTAAATAATAATAATTAGGATGGTGAGAGTCAAAGCACTGCACATAACATTTAAAAGTGACGAAGAACAGGAAATCTTCACATTTAATTTCTCTTCTTTCTCTAGGAAAAATATTTTCTTCACTTTTTCTCTTTTATAACAAACTAATTTTGTCTTGGCATGACATGACTTATATAAGGCTTTTAAGTCACTGAATCTAGTCGTGTTACGTCCACAAATTTCAACGTGTTTTATGTCCTTGATTGACACAACACACCACATCATTGTGAAAAGAAAATGACAGGAATCTGAAAAGTGCGCCCTATTTGTTCGTTTGCCTTTACTGCGATACCCCGGAATAAAATAAAGTCTATCCAACCGGCTTCAGAAATCACATAGTTCAAATCGGCCGCTCACCCAACTGAATCAGAGAAGCAACCAAAAAGGTCTGTGATAGCTCTGGAGGAGCTGCAGAGATCCAGAGGTTCAGGTGGGAAAACAATTTATTGGTACAACTATTAGTTGTGCACTTCACTAATCTGGCCTTTATGGATCTGTTCAGATGTTTACACACCCTATCAAGATTTCAGAGAATATGAACGAAAATGTAAAACCTTTCACTTACAGTCAGTGGTTGGGTGAAATCGTTCATGACTCCGCTGTGTTCGCTCCTTTCGAGTAAATTTCAAATTGAAAAAAATACTTTATTGACTCCAAGGAGAAATGATGTTTTCTTCAAAGAGTTGTTTGAGGTGCCAATGGCTGTTTTTCTGTGACAGTCCCATTAAGAGGATGCTCAGAGTTGTTCTGGCTCTTATGAAGAATTCTTCTAAGCATCTTCAGTTCCCCAGGAGAGAGTGGAGGAGGAGAGAGTAAAGTGAACTTTTAGGGTTAAAGTGAACAGTTAATACATTAGTTTGTGGAGATGACAAAGTTCGGTGTGTATGAATAGGTTTGCGAGGCAGCACCATTATTAAAAGAGCCATTGAACTTTTGAACTTCGTTGTGTGTGGCGCTAAGTGGCCGCATGTAGTTAAACAGCAAAGGGAAATACATGAAACCAAACGGCATTTGTCTGCATTGTGGAACCATCACTCTTTCTCCACCGATTCAACCTGGTAATCGTCTATCAGCGTGTTTAGCTTAGCTTAGCTGGAATAGCTCAGATCAGAGTCACTTCTTACTGGGTGTAAAATTAGCAGCTAAGCTTTCTCACTAAACAGGATGATGACAGTTTGGGGGGGTTAGGATGGATTTCGTGCGACACCAAATATTTCCACATGATGCCACTCTGACCGCTGCATATATCCGATGACACTAAGGAACGGGGTTTTTTTTTAGAATCAAAAGAGGGGAAAATAGTCCTCATCGCCCGCTCTCCACACTGGTACCAGAAGTTTCCACTTTTCTAGAGTGGCAAATCCGACCACATTTCATGTGAATATACTTCCCCTGTAGCCTTTCTCTCCCTTTCTTTTCATTTTTTTTTCTTCTTCTTTTGCTTCTGCTGCCCTCATCAGGAGGCTCTCAGGAGCCCTGGCGCGACGCGGCGAGGGCGAAGGGACGGCCCTCGGTTCTGGTGTTGAAAAGCTTCCCGCCGTTAGGACTGAGCGAGCGTGTTCTCCTGGCCGGCGCTTGATGAGAAAAGCAGCCCCGGCACCATATGAAAACCTGCCTCCTCTTACGGACAGCCGTGGATGTGGTCCATTGGCCTCCTAGCGCTCCATTTTTCACTCAGCTTTCAATTTTCACTCGCTGCGGAGAGTGATGTGGGTCTTTGGGGGGGTATTCCACTGCCTTGCGGTGTAAAAGTAACTGAGAGGAGACGTGCATAAAGCAGATAGATATTTATATACTTAGCAACTCAACACACGTTTGACCAACTGTTCTCCCGGCTCTGTGTGCAACAGCAAACCCGGTGAATGACTGATGAGCGTAAGGCTGAACAACAAAAGACTCCAGTATCTTTTCATCAATTCTGCGTACATCATTTCTGAAAAATGTGTACTATGTGCAACGAGCCGCGTGTAATATTGAAACCCTCTTACACAGAAGCGCTCAGCAACCATTTTTTCAAGGAAACTCTGCGTTGTTCTTCTTCTCTCAAAAAAATATCTTTTTTTTTTTAGATTTTTTTCTAATCTAAACTTACGAATGTGACACACAGAGGTCAAATTCTGCATCATTGCAATTTGCCAAACCCCATCACATCACTGAAGTCGATCCAGTTTTTCTTTTATTTAGCCAAAACCTATTTCCCTGTCTTGGGGGGGAAACTCTTTGTATCGGTCATATTATGCTGTGAAATCGCTTCTGCTTTTGTTATCTTGTCACACTTTCACGTTTCTGGGCATCAAAGATCAATATCAAGGATAAGCCAAGTAAATACATGAAGCAATGTTCAGATGCATTATTTCTTCAGTAGAGGAAATCTTCTGAAGATTTGTAAAGTGAATATCTTCATTATGTAATAGTCGACACAAAGTGTAGTAAAACTTTTGCCTTGAAGGTTCTGGCCATGTGTATGAAAAGGAACTGAATGACCATCCCACAGACAAACAAAAACATTAAAAAAACATGTGTCTTTTTGTGGGTTTTTTGTTTTGTTCTTTCTTTTTTTTTTGCTAAATTTTATTTTTAAAAATTACATGAAATTTCCTAAATTAAAGATTCATCTAAAATTGCAAGTTGTCCTTTTTCAGAAAGTCGAGTGACATTTACGGCTCTGTTTGACTTTCCTTAAAGTAAAAATGGCTCTTTGGGGTGTAAACGTTGCTGATCTTGATCTAGATCTTGATCGAGGCGATTTTCTATGATTGATGAAAATACGACCTTTGCCCTTTATCAGAAAATCCTGAAGGAAAACAGCTTGCGACCTGAACCTCGAACCCTCTCGGATTAAACAGAGGCACCGCCTAAGAAAACATTCATAAATGGCTTAAAGAAGATTTTGAAGTGGCCTATTCAAAGTACGGATCTCAATCCGACTGAGAAGCTGTGGTATGGCCAATTAAAAGAAATGTGGCAGGAACTGTAGATTCCTGCACAGTGATGAAAAAGACTCACATTATTGCAAACCTCTAATGGCAGTCGGTGCTGAAAATGGTGGCACAGCCACCAGGAAGGAATTAATTTTTCACAGAGCGCCAGGTTGGCTTGGATAGCTTTTTTTATTTTTTTCTAATTAATTCAAATTGTGATTTGGGAAATACCTTATATCCATTCGATACTTTATGATTATCTAAAATATTCAAGAGTGACAAAAAAAGACCTTTTCTCAGCAAAACCATCTCCGTCTCTTCACCCCAATCTAAGTTCAACACGACCTCTACTAAAATATGCAGCAGCCAAAGCACCGACTCAGCAGGTATTCTGCTCATCGTCGCCACCTCCTGGTGGGGTTTGTTTAGCTGGCAGGGTGTGAAGCTCAGTTGCTGTATTTTGGTCCACCGCAGGGCGTAGGTGGCTGGTAAACCAGACACATGGCTGAGGGAAACCTTATACGGCCAAAGGTTGCCGGGGGTCGAGCTTACCTTCTAACCTTCGGTTGATTTATTATCCCATAGGGTGATGCTGCCTCTCTCTGACCAAGCAGACGAGAGGTCAAAGGGTACAAAGTAACTGCCACCACTGTAAGGGACTGGAAAAGAAAATTGTTTTCTGAAACAGGTGCTGTCTAAGAAAACATGACAGCAGTTTCCTGTGCCTTATAAAAGCACTAACACCCATGAATCTCTCCACGTTTCATCGACTTACAACCAATAATGGCACAGTTACTTTGAAATACTAACTTTAATCGGATTACTGATTACTCCTTGAAAAAGTAACTTAGTTAGATTACTGACTACTTGATTTGGAAAGTAACTAAGTCAGCAGCTACTAACAACAACGCTCCGCCACCTGTGAAAATCACACTGATCTTTGCCAATACTAAGCGCACTTGGCAAGCAAAACTCAAAATAGTTCCTGTTTTTCCAGAAACAAAATGCATCGCCCTCCTCCCTCCATTGTTTATGTTTCTGTCGCTGCTGATACTGTCGCATAGAAACGGCGGTCACTCCCCAAGATGCTTAGAGGAAATAAAATTTTATGACAAAAGAAAATAGTAATGCACAGTAATTTCGACAAGTAACTGTAGTCTGACTACTGGATTTGAAATAGTAACGCATTAGACCAACACAAAATACTGCAGATCATTGAAAGTGCAAAATAGTAGTGGTGTAATGTTGCGTAAAACTCACAAGATGGGACAATATTTTAACATAACGTTCAAGAAAACTCAGTTTTCTTACCATGCTGGTATTGATCCAATACTGATACAGATACAGATTCAGTATCGATATTATATAGCCCACCTCCACTGGAAACACAAAATGCGTAGTGCTTGGGGGATCCTTCATCAATTGCTTTCCACAATTGGTTGGTGTTTGCGACTTAGCAGTCACCTTAATGAAACATTGTGATGTTTTAATATTGCCAGGTATCGTATGACGAGATTGTGTTACAGCTATATATGATTTTCTGAAGTGCACCACATCCCTGGGGTGAAACAGGTTGGTTGCAGTTTCATCCTGCTTTTCTGTAGGAGCAACAAGGAAGTTGGTTAAAGTTGATGGGAAAATGGTTGGGTGTTAATACAGAACAGCCTTTGAGGAAAACCCTTGAAAGGGAGCAAAATAATTGAGACTGGGACACAGATTCACCTTCCAACCCTAAAGCAGAGTAAGATGGAGCACATAAAGAAGCAAAAATGTTATTTTTCTTCCATTCCAAGCTTTTTATCTACTTTGTGCTGGTCTCTTCCATGTTAAAACATCAATAAATACATTTAAGTTTGTGGTTGTTATGTGAAAAAGTGTGGAAATGCGGAAGGGACGTGAAGATTTTTGCGAGGCTCACTCTGACCAAATGCAGGGAAAAAAACTATGATTTTGACATCATGAAACTGTGACTTTTTAATATTAATTTTTGAACTAAATTTTGTGCTTTTCAGTCATATGTAGTGCCCACAATGTGGCACTTTAAATCTGGCACTTTGACACTTTAATGAAACTTGGCTGAGTGAACTCAGAGTCATCTTCTAATGAGAATGCCAACTATTTTTCAGCAAGGGGGCGACGGCACCACGAACCTCCGACAACTGTCCTCTCAGGCAACTGCTGGTTATTTAGGAACGACTCCTGAGCGAGTGGCTGGCATCAGCTGCCGCCCACATTGTTGTCACCATCCAGAGTTTTACAGTACAAACACATGTGCAAACAGGCCCACCTGTTGACACTTGTGTGTCTTTACATAGACCGGCTGGGCCTCGACTCGCCCGGGCCTCTCTGGACAGGTGGCCCCTAGACGCCCTTCCACCCAGCCTGACCCGGTCCGGCCGCTATGCTGTCACACGACACACTCCAGACCCACGGCTTCAAGGTCCAGCAAAGACCAGAGAACATGTGGTGTTTGAAGTGATTGCTCATCCCCGACTGCAGAATTTCATTAATAAGCCTGGAAATATTACTTTACCCTACATCTGCTTCAGGGTAAATGTGGTTATAAAGTTAAAATAATAGCTTAATTTATTTTGTAAAATGTCCACTGTTCTACTGCGAGTTAAATGTATCATAATGACAATTCACACTCCTCTTTGATTGTATTTCCTCTTGATTTTTTGTTACTTTTACACTCCTTTGACTCTGCAGAGTCGATTCTTATCAGTGAATTGTTTCTGGACTGCCCGGTAAAGTTTCTCCTGCAGAATGAGTTGCTGGTGCTCAGTCAGTGTCTTCAGCTGTAGCTGTGAATGGTCTCTGGGTGCTTCACAGGTGGCATGACGCAGGACTCATGGCAGCGTTTAACGTTTTTCTTCTCTGGACAGTTCTTTTTCCAGGAAATGTTAAAAATAACTCCGCAAGAGCCCTCTGCTGAACATTCTTGATTCTTCTCGCAGAATCTGTCCTTGAAGATTTGATTTGTTCTGATTAGCCTTTTCTTTTTTTCTTTTCTTTAAGTGTATCTGATTCTTGAGCAAGCCCTGCTCCGGCAAGAACCCGATCGCCTTGCTGACTCTGCTTTTAGAGAACGATTGAAATCCCTGTGGCTTTCTTTGTAGTACCTAAATGTCTGTCCTTGAACTTCTTGGTGGATGCGATAATTTTTGCACCAAGGTTCTTGCCTGTTGCGCCATTTGTTGCAAATTGATGTTGACAGTTCGTGTTTCTGCAGAGGAAACCATGTTTGACAAAACAGGAGTGGTTTTGAGCATTATTCTGTTCTTCTAACACAGAAAGATAAAGTTATACGAGTTGTTGTATGAGGTTTGTGTTTTGAGCTAACTCGAGCTGCGTTTCCATTACAAACGTACACAAAACTTTGTCTATATTCTGCTAAGTTTGAAAAAAAAAAAAAAAACACCATTAAATAAGAAATGCAATTAAAATTGCTTGTGAGTAAATCTGTTCCCCCGATAAGGCATTAAAAAATATGTCGCTCCATTATCCACCAACTACTTCCTGCAGTCGTCTTCTTCATGGTTTGAGTCATTGGCATGTGACTTGTATGATGTGGTACATCATACAAGTAGTTTTGTGAAATAAGTCAATGTTGATTTGGAAAAAAAAAAAAAACCCACATCACCATAGCACAAAAACCTTTCTTCTCAAAGGTTTATTGATCTTTGAGAGGATGTAATTGCATCAATATACCGTTAAATCACTTGGTCTCAGTCACCTTTAGGACAATTTATTGTCCAGCAACATGTGTTACAGTGACAGACCAAGTCCAGAGAAAACCTACAGAGGAACATGCAACTCCGTGAAGAAAAGTCCTGCAAGAAAAAAAAAACAAAGTACACAGTATGAGCGAGAAGATGTGTGATTAATGTATTCAAGATCAACTTACATCTTAAGGCCTAGTTTAAGTCTTCTTCAGGACGCATGGACACCCTGACTACAGAAATGTATTTAATCTTCAGAATTAAGAAAAAATAAAAACAAATTCTGAAAGATTAATTCAGATTGTTCTGGCATTTTAGCACATAGAAATAATTTTGATAATAATAACTAACCCAAAAGTAAGACCAAATAAGATGTCAAGACAGAGTGGTGATGTGATGAGAGTGGTTATCAGAAAGGAATCATGGTATAAAGACATTAATATATACATTTTACAGGATTATGGGTGTTTTCATTATTAGTTTCTGTATGTACTTGGCTTAAAGAGTATACGGAGGAAACCCAAACTAGTTCCTTCACTAGTTTGGGTGTAAAAAAAGTCATAGGCTGAAGCAGGCAGGTTTTCACCAGCCTCATGAAAGTCAGTTCTGTTCTCGGTGGGACAAAGCAGGCAGAAACAAAGAGGCTGAGGATGATCAATGATTCTCAGAGAGTCTGCCGTCTCACAATCCCTCAAACATCCTCCAGACTGTACTTTCACGTCCCGCATCTGCAACACTACGCCCCTTTATATTCCGCCTTTAAATGCTTCCTCAGATCCTCTTTTAGGTTGCACTCTTGTGCACTTCTGAGATCAAACTATCTTTTGAAGTGGGAGTCTTTCTCTGTCTTCTCTAGAGATGAAAGGCGAACCACGGGAACGCAGAGCGCCGTCTTGCTATGGGGCCCCTCTTTTTTTCTCGCTGCCAAAATCCACTTGGAGCGGCCGAACGGGGGAGACGGGACAAGAAGGACCAGAGGACCACGTCCTGATACATCCCGATAAATCCCAATAAATCCAGATACATCCCGATACGTGTTGAAAATGGCCCTCAAATCATCCTTCCTCTCTCATTGGGGTGTTGCCGTCTTCCTCACGCCGCTTATTGTCACTCCTCTGCTTCATCTCACCTCTCTCTCTCCAGTCAGTGCAGATCTTGGGACATCCCCGGTATTTCTTGGCTTTTGAAGACGAATGTAATTGAGTCGCAACGTGAGACAGAGTCTCTACTTCTCTGCGTGCCGAACTCCATTGCGAGGTTCAAAGTCTGTGCTGTGAACATGTTATCGGTCCTTTTACTCTTTTATTTTTCTTTTCACTCCTTCATGGTGGAAAGTAGAATTGACGTTTTTCTAGGGCTCGGCGATTAATCTTTAAAATCGATTAATAGAATTTTATGGGTTCTGAAGATTTAATTTTTTGAAAATTGTGATCCCCCCCCCCCACCTACTATCTTGCTTGACAACTACAATTCAGGTCAACAATATGATTGAATATTAGGAAATGTTGTGTTTTTTTATTATCAGATTAAAGTTGTAATATTGAGATAATGAAGTAGTGATTTTATGAGAACTAACACAAAAAATGAAAAAGAGGCATTTTGAGCACCTTGTTGTACTTTGGTGTCGGTTTTACAATTCGTCGCTTTCCCGCAGTGGTGGCCGGAGCCGTTTTGAGCCAAAAGATGATTCAGGCAAAGAAATCACTTTTAACACAAAATGATTGAAGCCATTTCTTTTTAGGAAGGTAATAAAATAATAACATAACTTCTGTTTTACCACATCAGTAGTAAATGTTCAGTAGCAGGATTTTTAAATGAGAAATTCAAAGAACAAATTAAACCGTTCACACCAGATCCTGATAACGCTTTTTTTACTCATTAAAGCAACTTTTTTTTTTCCTCTTAATTTTAAGATATTTTTCTGGTGAAATTGCATCTTTAGTCTGCTGATCACTACGATCCCGTAATTCAAACAAATATTCTCACAGAAGGGATGATTAAAATAAAAGCCACTTTTTGAAAATATTTCCAGTCGTGTATTTTTTTGTTTTTGAAAACAAAGCAAGAATTTTTTTTTTATTGAAATCAGAAATGGTATGAAAAAAAATCATTTTTGAATGATGGACCAAGCAGTTCTCCATTTGATTCTCAAAGTTTGGGATATTGTTTTATAACCATTTCAGATTTCATTCGAAACATACTGCAACATAATTTTCTAGCAAATTCACAATCAAACATTAATTTGTTTAGTTTTGGTTGCATTTGCCAAAACGTAAAAAAGTATGAATACTTTTCCAAGCCAGTGTAACAGACGAGCTGAGAGCAACATTTTATACTGAAAAGGATTTTTATTATTTACAGCAAAGCTACATTAAAGAGGGAATGTCTTAAATAGCATTTCAAATGATTTTTACACATTTTGACTTCAGGAGTCTGACAGCGTTTCTTGTACTTTCAGCAAGTAGACACATCCTGGGTTGATCATTTCACGTCGTTACAAACAGTGCAATAAGGCAATGTTTCTATTTACAACTCTTAGAAAACTGTACAGGAGAAGCAATGAGAGCTCTGTTCAAATCCAACTGCTTTACGTGATACGAGATAAATAACAGGTCATTTTAACCACCGCAAATACAAAAATACATACTAGTGCAGAGAAAATCCTCTTCTTCTGCTGCCCTTATTCACCCCGCTTTTACGCGCGTCCGTCTTTTTAGGAATATGCACGCTATAATTACGAGAGGCCTTCCATTACAATGGCAACATAGCTGAGCGACTTTCTGTTTTCCACCACTCACACGTCTCAAAAGCCTGCTTCATGATGAAATGCAAAATAAGAACTTTTTTAAAAGCTCAATAAAAAAAAGCAACATTTGACTCAATTATGTGAGTCCAGATATTTAAAAAAACAAAACAAAAAAAGAACATTTATTCAGACACACTCCAGCTCACAAGAAAAGTTACAAGAATTTAATTTTGATGCTGCTGGGCTTAAAATTTTATCGCAATGTTTTGTGGTATGATATCGATAAAATTGACTATAAGAATCTATTGATACGTTTTTAAATTCATTGATGTTCATTGATACTTTTATAGAGCAAAAAAGCTTCAAAGGTGGAGAAAAATAGTAAAAACCAACAATCCAAACAATACGGACAGCTTTGGAGGTCTTTAGACATCGTTAGTTGGAATTGATTGTGACAATGATACATGAAGATTCTTATCACGCTAAAGAAATTATCATGATAAATTGATAAACGATACGATAAATGCTGGCTCTGAACCCCATTACATTAGTAGAGCTTCGAAGCCAGGAGCTGACGTCTGCCATGTTCTCCTAAATCCTATGTGATTTAGGAGAACATGGAGAACAATCCAACATAAGGATGACATTCTCGTGGTAGAAGTCCTCTGTTAGATGGCTGCTGCTATTGTTCCATGTGTGGGAAGAGATGTTGAAGGGTTGATTTTTTATCGTACGCCGATCTGTGATTTTATGTCTGTGAAAAGCTTTAGAAATAAACGCTACTTACTTACCCTCTATGTCGTCCTTAAAGATGTTTTTAAAGTTGTCGTAAGGTTTTTAGTCTGAAATCAGCTTCACTAAGTGCCTTGACTTTGGACCTGTCAGTGTTTTTGTGTTCAGCCTGTGGGATCCTTAGGGAGGTTTGAGGGAGTGTAACCTCTCACCTTTTTGTCCCACAAGATGTTTCAACACGTTTAAAATGGCAGTGTTACTTTGTGTGTTGTAACATGTCCAATGAGACGTCACATACGATTATCACAGAAGAGTCTATACAAGCCAGATTTTAAGCACTGATTTTTTTCCTTTTAAGGCTAATTGTTTTAAGCTTTTGATCAACTAATGGCCTGTTTGAGTTAACGCAAAGTTATTAATACTTAACATTTCTTTTGTCTTTTGTTCCTTTTCCTTCTTTTTGCATTTTGATGCTTTACTTACAAGCTGGTGAGGGTCCAGCACACTGAAATGCGAGTCCTTATAATGTCTTTCCCAGTTTGAAGATGTTCAGGATCAGGAGTGCATTTCTCCATCTGGCCCTCAGGCAGAAGATAGTTTCTTGTCAATATCAGCATGAAAGTGTCTTTCTCAGTTTCTCTCAGAATTTGATGCAAACAAGTTTACCTTTACCTTTAAATGTGTCGTGCCCTGATCAGGTCTGATCTTTAGCATTTTTCAAACTCGGTTGGTCAGTTTGTGTTTCTGACTCGACACTCGGAAACTGCCAGAAACGTAACGCACCACTGATACCCAAAGCAGTAGTGGGGATGTGCAAAATTAGGCAGTGATGTCATTGTTTGCCCAAAGGTTTGTAAAGTAAACATACATAAGAAAAAAAAGAAAAGAGCTCTTAAAAATCTTCACTTCAAAATCACTTTATAAAAATCTCGCCAAAAACGTAAGATTTGGACAAGAGGTGCAATCACAGCAAGAAAAACAAACAAACAAAAAAACCATTTGTTTTGCAGTATAACTATTAGTGTGGAGTGCCTGAATATTTTATTATTAGCATTGTTATTCTTTTATTTGTAAATGGATACTAAATATTTTTTGAAGTCAGCTTCTATAAAGTTATCAGTAATAATTCATTTCACATAGCAGTGAGTTTGTAAAGTGCTGGAACGGTAACAGCTAACTAGATGCTAGCAGAGACTAGCAACTATGATCATAGGATACCACAGCATAATTGGGAATATTAATCTTTCATTAGTATAAGTCACGTTTGTAGACTGTTAGTGTAAAACCTGTGACGCTCCGCTAAAGTTATGCTAACGGTATTAATCTGGCTCACTAGCTTAAACCTGGGTTGTCTAAACCTTTACAATAATTAAACTATTGATTAATAGTAATTAATAATTAGAATATTGAATACTATTATATTTGCAAAGGCATCAATAGATGCATCGAGGCGATTTATCTCCGATTAGGCGACTGGACACATTGATTCTGCTTGCAGCCTCCAGCGATGAATCTGGATGTATTCAGGTGTGTTTTTGGCAGGAAAAGCAGCAACAAAATTACCCACGGTCTCTTGTGAAACAACATCCTCTAAAATAACATCGTTAGTAGGAACATCTTCAGTTTCAAGCTGCTGAAATCAGCTAACAAGTTGTTAGCTTCCCACCATCTCTAGGATTTCCATAAATTCAACAAAACCATATTACCTCCACCAACAGGTAAGGGAATTATTATTCTGAATTTCTTTTAAATCCTATTTATCCATTTGAAAACACAGGGTGCATTTAATTCGTCTGCTGTGGCAGCAAGTCGTCGCCACGGCAACTACAGTCCAGTTGGGGCAAAACCAACAGGTAAATCTTTACCACTCCCTGCGTTATCCAGTTTCCACAAACAAACGCTCGATTCAATCTGAGTCCAGTCAGGCCGGATGGATGTGTGTCTGTGTGTCTGCGGCGCGAGGCGCTGATGTGTAGATGCCGGCTGAGCCAAGATAATCAGCCGGATTTGAGGAACGCCTCGGCTCGGTTGTGGATTTACAGCTTGTTTTCCTTCGAGTGCCATTGAGAAACCGGAGCGCTTTGATTGCATTACGACTTCATTAAGGGGTTAGTTAGCTCTGGAATAATATTTGGAAGGGAGGAATGCTGCTCAGTGACGGGCCACACACAAATTACCGTCATGGAGTGGTACGCTCCATGATGAAAGAAAGAAATAGATTCATAGAACATGTTGGTGGCTGAGCGATCGGGTGCTGCAGTGACGTTGCAGAAGCCGTCGTTAGTCCGGAGAATGAGGTTGGTTGGACTGACTTCTCAGAAAAAAGAGGACGTTGTGGAAGACTGAGAGCCCTGATGCTTTGGGAGATGAATTTTTATGGGGGGGCTAGGCTGTTGAAGTGAAGTCCCAGTGTTTTAATCGCCCTCCGCCTGGCCACGGTCATCTTCGCTCCATCAGGGCGCCTCGTCGATGCTGGCGCCCATCCGCTTCTGGATGGTCACCCGGCGGATGGACGGCTTGGACGTCAGATCCGGCTTGGGTGGGAACTGCTCCGTCAGGATCCGCAGGACTGACTCCATTTTCCGGTCCATCTGTTGAATCTGAGAGAGATAAAAAAAAGGAAATGTTAGCTGGATAGTTCAACGCGAGATCAACACACGAAACCAAAGCGAGCCGGCGACTTTGTGCCGCTGCAAAGCGGCTGCCGTCGCAATGAAAGGGTAGCGAGAGACGTAATGACACGTCTCGCAGTTGGCGTCTTACCTGGTAAAGCCACTCATTACAAAAAGCTGCTAAGGTATATGATGTATGAGTGGGCTGACAGACAGACACACACGCGCCAGTCGCTGTTTACATGCTTGATAAACTGTAAACACAGGTGTGTCACCCTGCACACACACATCTCCGAGAGTCTAACCACGGGGATGACTGCAGATAAAAGGCTGCGCCTCAAGTAAACACCGGACAGACTGGGGAAAAAAAATCATTCAGGTCTCAGAGTTCAGAGTTTATGAATTTTAAATATGGTGACCTCTACAGTTTCACTTATATTGTCACCTTCCTAATATAAAGGCCTGAGTCATTTTTGCCAAGGTCATCGTTTGGCAGAATATGTCTCAGGCCATTTTTTTTTTTTTTAGGAAAGTGACGTTTTTTTTAATGTTTTGGTTTTTTAGAGTTTCCACATAAAAAGTCAAGTTGATGTGAAATTGTATGCAATAAAAAAAAAAGGTACACCAACCAAAATGTCAGAGATTTAAATCAAGCGATTTTCCCTCGATCAGATGTTTTGGTGAATAAATATGGAAGATTGCATAATTTTATGTTGAATTTTAAAACTACAACCTCCATGTAAAAGCCTGAGGATGTTTTTTTTTTTCTTAATTGTTTTAAGAATAAAGAAAATCTGAATCTGTCAATATCTGAGTTGGCACATCGGACCTCAAACAAAACCTACAAGTTGGTATCGGCTATTAAAGAGTCAAATTAGTGCAAGTCGAAGAAAAAATAATCTTCAGAGGCAGAAATCTTTTTTAGGGGTTTCACCAAACAAAGAGTTGTTGAGCAAATTCTGAGCAAAAACAGCAACTAATGTCTAAAAATGAGATATTACGTAAAGAAATGTACTCTATAGAAGAGAACAATCTGGGTGCGTAAAGTGACACCTGAGTCAAACAGACTCAGACAGACTGCCGAATACAAAGTCGACCTGGAACTTTCTGGCACCTGCGCTTTAATTCCCACCTCACTATAGCTTTAGATTATAGTGATTACTGCAACTCAGAGGTAGGAAGCAGAAATGACTTTATTTCGCCTTTCGTTCTGCTGTGAACCGCACATTAAGTAATCCAGAACGATAAGGCCTCGGGCCGTTCAAAGCGCTTCACGGTCTGGATTTCGTCCGCCTTTACAGAGCCTTCTGTCATCTGTAATTTGCATTCTGTGTAAAGTATGGAAAAGTATTCCTACTTCTTCTGTTGTTTTGCATTTTGTCAAATTCAGCGTCACACACGCATTCATTGGGACTCGGTGATACAGACTTCAAGAATTACCTTGAAGTGGAAGAAATTGACACATTGCAAGGTTTTATAGATTTGTATTCATAAAAACTGTTGAAAGCTAATTTATATGGCACAGAGTACCATATAAATTGAAGTCTGCAGTTATTATGTAAATAATGAAAAGAGTGTGAAGTGGTCTGATTAAGAGTTTATACAATGTTTCCCCCCCTCTGTTTCGTAAAAAAAGGATAAAAATTGCTTGCACACATCGGTTCTCTGAAAAATCTCTCTTCCTTTCTAAATAAAAAGCAAACATTGTTTAGATGTTACCTATACAAAGTGCTAGGTGCCAATGATGGCCTTTCCAAACTTGCTCAAAACTAAGAGGAACTCTGAACGTGATGGGAAATTTGAATTTGTCCAACCGACTTTGAACCACAGAGCATTAATCTCTAAGTTTACGATAACAGCTAAACCAAAAACCTTTAAATTTGTGTTTAAGATCAGACATGATTAGAAATAGGTGAACACACACCCACCTTAAGCTATACATGAAGATGTCCAAAATGTCTAGTCCTCGCACGTTTCTAACTACAAAGAGCTTCAGAGCTGAAGAATTGCTTTGTACTCGTCGACTTATCCTCCAACAACTACTTACAGGTTCCAACCAATAACCTGTGACGACTGAAATGGCTTCCAAAACCTGTGGAAAGTGATAAGAATGGCTCTTTGTGAATCAAAGCCTCAACATTAAAGCACATCAAAGGAGCGCAACATCTAACGCGCCGAGCCGAACGGACAGATTCAGACTCCTGTCTTTTTACTAAACGCTGATAGCGGCTCCGGCCAGACCAGGCGCTTTCTGGCAGCGCTCACTCAGACAGTTAGCATCGATTTCATAGGCGTTAGGGCGCGTTTGTTCCTTCTCCTCATCTTTTACTGTGTGCGCGCCTGATGGCTCGGACGTTTTTATGGCAGAGGGGGACGTTTAGCAGCTATTCTCCCCGTCGAGGTAGGAGCAGTAAAGAGGAGGACGACATAAATCACTAATATTGGGGACGGTCGCAAAACCGAAGAGAAGGGTTCAGAGTTTAAGTGATAACTGAGAATTTTTTGCTTTACGATATCAAAGGCATCTTTGATATGGATTCAAAATACATTGATTACCTGTTGTCATTGTTGTGTCAACCTTGTGGCCCACTCGGGTGTTCTGGGTCTGATTCTGGTCTGTTCTGTGTCCCCAGAACCAGAACCAAACACAGAAAAGCAGCATTCAGCCTCTGGGCTGTAATCTGGAACAAACATCCAGAAAACTGCAAAACTGCTGAAACACTAAGTTGCTTTAAATTAAGGTTAAAAAGCCACTGGTTTAGAGTTGCTTTTGATTTGTAATATACAACAGGGTATAAGGAAGTAAAGGAGAAAAAAAAACTTAAAACAAAGAAAATTAGGAAAATAACTGAGAAAATGAAAAAAAATAGAAAATTACTAAAGTCAAAATACTACAAGAATGAACTTGTACAAGAATAAAGTCATGATAATATGTGAATACAGTAATAAAAGTACAAGATGAAAGTCATAGTATTACAAGAATAAAGATGTTATATGAAAATAAATTCAGACTATTACAAGCAGTCATATGGGAATAAAGTAAAAATAATACAAGAATAAAGTTGGAATATGACCATTTAATTCTAATATTATTATGGATAAAGTAATAAAAATACAATGACTTTATTCTGGTATTTTATTACTTTATTCACATAATACTATGACTTATTCTCAAAATATTCTGACTTTATTCTCATAATGCTATAACTGTCTTGTCGTAATTTCATTTGTTTATTATTAATTTTTTCTAAGTGCGGCCCTAACACTCATTGCTCCACATATTTGATGTTCTGTATGATGTTTTTATGGTGTAAAGCCCTCAGAGTTACCTTCCTACAGTCCATGTAGTGAACTTGCCTTGACTTCTCTGTGGCACAGAACAGGAGAAAAACGGCTCTGCTGATCGCCATCACAGTCAGCACAGCGTGCGCAAAGGGCGCCCTCTTTTCTTAAATATTTTAGCCAGAGGTTTGAATTTTCAGCTTGTACAGATTTCATTCTTCCACCCCCGTCTGAGAATGAACTGTGACCTAAATAGTTGTGCAACGCAGACAAAGCACACGCCAGAGCCCAGATGAAGATTAAAGATAAATTAGAAATCATAAACATCTTGGGCACAACTCTGTCGAGTTATCACTCTTCTTCTCACTGGAGCCTGAACTGGAGCAGGAAAGAAAAAAAACAAAACAGAAAAACACTAAATTACACAATGGTGTTGCGATCACACGATTTGCTGATCAAGTGGTGAGATTTACATCTGAGGCTTTGGCCGGTGACAAAAACCTGAAGGAACAGTGAGGGTGAAAGGTTGTGAACGTGTATTGACATGTTGCCGGTGATTTTCACCCTGTGTGGTATATAATTAGATTTCTTTTCACTTTACCGGGGTGACGGAAAACGAGAGAAGCTTGAGAGGGTGGACTTTTTTTGTTTTTAGCTGGTTTCTATTTAGATATTTACTCATAATTCACTGCAAAGTAAACATCTTCCTCGTGAGGCCTAGATCAGAGTTTCTACATACTTTAATTCAAAGATTTCAGACTTTTTCAGATTCATATTTGCAGAAAATATTTCTACGCTGCTCAGACCGTTAGTAAGGCACCGACTAAAGAATAATGGATGAGTTTGGGAAACTTGGGCTGCGTTCACACCAGCCCTCTGTAGTCCGCTTTAATCAAACTCTCGTCTGTTTGCCGAGAAAGGTTTTTGGGTCGTTTCTTCCACAGCTGAGCAGGTGAACAAGTTTTTCAATAGTTTGGTTTGTTTGAAGCAGTGCAGTGTGAAAGCGAACCGCAGCAGCTGAAAATTTGACAAATGTTGCAATTTTGGTCCCCAGTTGAACCGAGTCTGCCAGATTATCAGACTATAGATTCTTTGGTAGACAGCAGGACAGGGAAGACTAAAATCTATCCATTCTCAAATTTCCTTCTCCATTCATAACCAAAACACGTTCCAGCTGAGACGGACATATTAGTCTGGCTCATACAGTTGAAATCAGATATTTACATACACCAAATAAAACGATACACACATTTTTTCCCCCTTCATTGTCTAAAGTTAAATCAGGCCAAACTTCTTGCGTTTTAGGTTTTAGGTAAGTTAAAATGACCAAAATTATTTATATTGTGAGAAGCTTGTGGAAAGGAGCCCAAAAGGTTTGATCCTAGTGATACAGTCTATTAAATCTAAAAAAATAAAAAATAAATGACGTTCTCACGAGGTTTCCTGGTTTTTAGCAAACAGAAATGATTTTATGTGACTCTATCTAGCAGGTTGTTAGGGCAACTCTCTAACATACTCTCTTTGTCTTTTTTTCTCAGGGTTGTTGTCATTTTTATACAACGACACTCTTTTTGTGGAAAGAGTTTTTTACTCTTTCCACAAAAACAGGAAATAATAAATGAAGATTTTTGAACGTGAAAATCCTCTCATTACACCAAGAGAAAATATTTCTCCTGGAACGGAATAAAGTTAGTTTTAAATAACTAATCCCACCTTTTCACACCAATAAAAGAGAATATGAATGGATCCGGTTTCCCTACAATATTTCCGTTTTCTAATGTATTTTGGTTCCTGAATAAGAAAGTCTAAAGTGGTTAAATTCAAAAAATGTGTGGAATGTGTCAATTTCTTATCTGATTAATCAATTAAGCATCGATTAATCGATTAGTAAAATAATCGTTAGTTGCTGCTCTAATTGAATGCGGCATCCAATTTAGTTCCAATTACTTCACAGGAATCATCAGGAGCACAAACAATCAGACATCTTCCTTTACGTCGAATCGATGTTCCCAGTAAACCAATGAACTGAAATCAAAGGTTGGACGACAAACTTCTGGAAGTGACGCTAAGCTTTGCCCACCTTTCCTCAATAAATTTTTCTCCGATGCGTCTGAGTGAGCAGGGTGACATGCGGCGCTAACGCGCGACCCGGTGACAGGTGACGCTCCAGCTGTCCTCTGACCACAGGCGGCACATGGGACGGTCAAAAACACGGCCGCTCAGCTGCAGGGGGTTTCCCCGTCCGACGGCTCAGCTCCACAAACGCATGCAGATTAAACGTTTGGTGACGCTCCTTTAACAGCAACAAGTTGAAAGTCTTTAGTTTCAGTCAGTGGAGGAGTGAGAACAATTGATCAGAGACATCTCTTCTTGTAGACAATAAATAAATATGGCTGCTTAAATATGGCCCATTTTGGTTTCCGTGCATGAAGTACTTCTAGTTTAATAAACAAACTTTAAAATAAGCTGTGAAAAATAACATTTCTTTTGAATCCCCACACCACAAATCGAAATCTCCAGTTTAGTTCAGTGGGAGTCTATGGGGCAGAGCAACAGAAAGCAGGGCATAAATGTGAAATGGAAGGAAAACAGTAAATAGTTTTCCACATTTTCTCCCAATATCTCGTAATTATGAGTTCAAAAGTCGAAATTACGACTTAGCAAGTCGAAATTATGACTTTGAAACTCAAAATGACGACTTGGAGTCTCGTAATTATGACTTGGAAAGCTGAAATTATAATTTTACATATAAAACATTATGACTTCGAAAGTCGAAATTATGACTCCTTGCTGGCTTTTACCCTTTCCTTCATGGAAATGGGCTTCAACACAATATACAGTGGAAAATGTGCATTTGTCTTAAGCCTCTATTTAAACGATACCCCTAAATAAAATCCAGTGCAACCTATTTTTTCATTAGGCAACGTCTTAATTCAATTCCCTTCTTAATGTACTTCTGTTATTGTATGTGAGTAGGTCTTTTATTGTCAATATTAATAAATTCTTTATTTAAAACAAGCTCCTGTATCGATCTGAAAAGCTATTTGTAGTTTTATTCCAGGCATATTGAGATATCTGCAAAAGAAATGAGACCAAAAAAAATAAATACTTGGTAAGATTTTATGGTTTTACGGTGAAAAATTTGCTACCAGTGAAAATTGGTTCAGCCAAACATTTGCACATCAGACTGAAAACATTTAATCATATCCAGAATTTTGTTTCGTTTCGTTCCCCAAAATCGACCTTCAAGCGCTCGAGGTGAGCATTTAAATTTTTCAGTCAAAAACATGAACTGCCACAGTGAAGGTTATCAAATAAGAGTCGGATACTTCCAGAAAACGCCAATCACCTTTAGTGGTTTGATCTTTAATCGGGAATTCGTGGGCTTTCCGGTCTCCATGAGGACTTGTGGAGACTCGGAGACGAGCGGTGGGGACAGCAGAGCGCTCCTGTTCACACAGGAACTCCCTTCCTGAACTCCCTTCCTGCTCTCCCCTGGGGACGCACCGTCTGCTATCTGCCGCTGTACGAGCACAGAGGCAAATACACGCACACAAACACTGCCAGCTCGGCCTCGTCTTATTGTCACGTAGCAAACAACAAACAAAGCCTGAGAAACAAAGACCCGTGTCCCCCGGTTGGGGACTCCAACCGCGGTCCAAGTTCTCAGACAGTCTGCGACTAAAAAACCTGCATGCCCAGACGCTCTGCACTGTAAACGGCTGAAATTGTTTTGCCCAAAGCTGAACCAGCCTGCCTGATTACACTGAGCATGTTGACATAAACCTGACTCATGATAAGGTGCGACATATCCAGGCTGTTGCTGCAGGGCACCTTTTCTGAGACGTGGCGTTACATCCAGAATAAATAGGAATATCTTGCAAAACACTGAAGGAATTAAATACTGTGAATGTGTGTGTTTTTCTTCTCCCCCCCCCTAACACACACACTGCTATTATTTTGAGTTCAACAACTCTAAGTGTGTCTACACAGATCACTCGCTTTTGCTTTTTTGACATTTAAACATTTCAGGCCACCGTACCATACAAATAGCATATATATTGTAGAAAAAAACATTACCCAAGCCAACTTCGGTCCATGTGTTGGTAGAGTTAGGTATTGTTAGGGTCAGTAAATTTATTGTATTTTATTTTCTTGGTTCCATTAATGATGTCAAGTCCTCCAGATCTTGAAGTAGCAAAGTAGTTCAAGACAATCACACTGCCACCGCCGTACGTGACTGTAGGTCAGTATAGAGCTAAGACTAAAGAATAAATAAAAAAATTAAATAAAATGACCAGAGTAAAGTTGAAATAATATGATAATAGGGTCATAGTATTGCAAAAAAAAAAATAAGTCGAAATAATACCAGAAAACAGTCGCATCATCCTGACTTTATTCTTGTACAATTTTACTCTCATAACACTTTGACTTTTTTCTCGTATGAGTTTATTCTCATAATTCCATTTTTTTAAATGAAAAAATTTTCCCCCTTTGACCTCCAAGTCCTAAACTTTGGGTATCATTAGGCTATTTTGCAAAATTGCAAGACACTTTGGGTTTTTTTTTTCCGAGTAGAGGCATTGAAACATCCAATGAACAGTTTTTCTTTTTTAAATATAAACAACGCTCACCTGACCTGAGGCAAGTGAACCCTGCAACACCTTCCATGTTGTTCTGGGTCGCTTCCTGACTTCCTGGATTAGACGCTAATGGTCTCTTGGGGTAATTCTGGCAGGTCAAAACAAAAACAAATCCTGGGAAAGTCCGCCATCGTTCCTTGTTGACTTTGTATGTGGTAACTGACACTCGCTACGGTTTTGGTGTTTAATTTCTTTTCACCAGAGCTTGATGCATTGGTTTAAAGAGCTTTCGGCCTCCTTCATGTCGTCAGTGAGGTTCTGCCTTGATTTGCTAAAATCAGACCTGGCTGTTGCTAACCAAACTGAACTCAGAGATAATTCATGTTGATTACAAAACTGGACAAATACCTTTTTTTTTTTTTTTTTTTTTAGCATAAGGTCACATCAGCTTTTTTTTTTTTACATTAGTAGATAAAATCAGATTTGTTTTATTTACTCATTTTTCATTTACATGAATGTAGATTTAAAAAAAAAAATCTGTAAAGGAGGAAAAATATTTACAGGTCTGTAAAACTTACAAAGCTTGAAAAAAAATATGTATATTTTTTTCTTCTCTCCTCCTCCTCCTCCTTACTGAAGTTAAAAATCTTTGCTGAGGCGTTTCTGTATTTCCCAAGCTGACCTCTCCACATTCAGCGACTCACACTGCCATCTGTTGGAAGCTCTGAAAGCTTTGCAGAAAGACTCAAAATCTGCAATCGCTGCATTCTTCCAGCCGTGCCAAACTCTACCATCGCATGATCCTTGACAAATGGAGACATGACACGCAAGAGGGATACGAGATCCTGGATGGAGCAGAATGAGGGAGCGTGTGGTAGCACCGACAGCTGTAATTAGGTGTTGCATAGCGGTGCGGCTCGCTCGAGAAGTGAAAACAAGGCTTGGACACGGTGCACAGCGATGTCTCGACTGAATACAAAAACTTTTTTTTTTTTCTTCACGTACCACACAGGCAATAATAGAAACTGTAACTCATAATGTAATATTCGTCTCCTCCTCTTCCTGTTCTCTCTCTGTTCTCTCTTTCTCACAGCAGTCTTTGAAGGGATTCTGGGATCAACGTGGTGGAAAAAAAACCCCCAGAAAAACAAAAGGGATAAGATTTGATAAAAACACAAGGACGGCAGAAGAGCCAAAAGAAAAGCGAACCAGCTTTAGCAGAGTGCTGCAAACTGTGCCTGTGCAGGTCACAACTTTTCTTTCAACAAAAACAAGATTCCCGTCACTGAAATCCTCATGGTGGCACGAGACAATGGAGCCGGAGCGGGGGACAGAAACAGAAATAAGACAAGACAGAAGCCATTGTACAGATCAGCGCTGTCTCATGCTGTAATAAATCTGCCATGTGTTTTCCCACCACAGTCACCTTACAAGGCCTGTGGCTTTAACCCTTTTATCTCTGCCAAACGTTAGCTTTTTTTCTTTTAGTCTAACAAATTAAGCGACATATTGTTGATTTCTTATGGAAATAACTTTCTTCTAAAACCAAGTCATGTATTTTTGTTTTCCTGTTAGTATATTTACCATCTTCCTCTACATATCTTACTGAAACATTATGGTGATTTTTGTTTTTTTATGGAAATAATTTGGGAGTAAATTCCAAAGAAATAAGCCAGTACCTTATTTCTTTGTACTTTTAACACACCTGCTTTCTTAGCTACACTTTGCTAGTACAGGTTGGACACTATGGTGCCTTCAGTATGTTTAATGGTAAGAACTGGCTCCTTGCTTCCTGGAGGCGTGGACTCTGATCAGGTTTGAAATTTTACCCAATGGCCAGTTTGACGCTATGAAGCTTACCAGACATGACCTTTTAAAAAAAACGCAGGATGCTTTAAAGAAAAACATCCTGATGTTAATTCAGTATTTGGAAGCGTGGTCAGCATGGACTGAACGGCTTCGGTCACTTCCTCCGCTGCTCTTACTGAAACTGCAGGCAGACTACAGGTCTAAAACAGAGCAGAAAATAGAAGTCATTGTTCACAACTTCTTCTGTTTGCCGATTGGCCTGTTAGAAAACAGGAGGAATCCAAGTGAATGGGAAAAAGCCCAGAAGGGGCGATGAGAATGGCCCAGAAAGGCGATGGCCAAGCTAGTTTTGTCATATTATCTGACATTACAAAATCACACAAGCTGCGTTTCCATTGACAATAAAAAAGCGCAAATTGGAATTCTGAAAATAAATAAGCTACATTTTTTAAAAACATTCAAGTTTTTCAACGTGATGGTTCTTTGGCTATATCTACATATACAGCCCGAATAAAATAAATCAAAATAACAAAATAAAACAAATGAATCAAAATGAATCAAAACAAAATAAAACAAATAAAATACATTGAAATGAACAACCAAATGTTGCTACTGCCAGAAAAGACAAAGAAGACAAGGGGAATGGTACGAGGATGACGGCACAGCATATTTTCTAATGGCTTACTGCATGAACAAACTCAATCGCATGTGATTTTAATTGCATTTCTTATTTAGTGGAAACAACGCAATTGCAAAATTATGATTTTTCGACATCGTTGGATAATTAACAAAGTTTTGCACATATTAGTAACGGAAATAAAGCTGAGGTTGCTGCAGATTTGTCAGCTGCACAACCATGAGAATCTCCCCACATAGAGCTCTGGTGGACTGATTTGACGACTGCGGCGGCAATCGGAGTGCGGTGCACATATTGTCACACCCAAGAAATCAGTTTCGTGTTGCCTAAAAAATTCTGAGCCTATCATCTTAATATTGTGAATGTTGGTGCTGGAATCCAGACTCGTTCCTCAAGGGAACATTTTCCCAGTCTGTCGTCTAATTTTGGTGAGCAACGTGTGAATTCCAGCCTCGGCTTCCTGTTCTTAGCTAACCAGAGTGCCAACCCGTGTTGCCGCTTGAAGGCTTGTGAGATGGTATCTTCCTCCACTCTGGGCTGTAATGAGTAGTTATTTGCTCAATCATCTCTAATCAGTCTGCACACTTTCGTCTCTTATCTCTCTTCTGACATCAACAAGACATTTTCGTCCACACCTTTGGCACTCACTGCATGTTTTCTCTGAGAACCTAAATGATGGTTATGAATGACGAACAGTTTCAGCTGAATACACTGTTGAGAAAATTGAGAACAACAAAAAACAGAAGTGATGCCTATGAAAGCGGCCAGTGAATGCAAGTTGGTGGATTGCTTGGTTACTCTATGGAGAACATAAGGTATGAACTGAGCCACATGTGAATAAGTTTGTTCGCGCCACAAGTCGTTAAAAAAAACCATGGCGCGCCATGATCGGCCCAGCACTTTCTGTCACCGTCTTTTTCGTTTGCTCCGGTGGCAACATCCACGTGTTGATCGTGTGACTTGTGTGATGCGAAAAAAATGCTTCCGTTGCAGCTTTGAGAAATAAACCACTTTCAATATGACCAAAAATCCAAACATACAAACTTATTCTCGAAATGCCAAATTGCTCCATCAGATGGTCAATGGAAACGGATGTAGTGTAATCCTTACCCTTAAAATTTAAGTACTCTTTTAGATTTTACTTCTACATTACATGAGTCAGTAACATATTGAACTAAATGGTAGGAAGCTGGTTCAGTTCTGTTGCTTTACCATAACCAACCAAAACTTTTTATTGTCTTGTAACCTGTTAGATAATGCGCTATTTGCAAGGAGTTCTTCCAGTATCTTTGTCATCAGTAGTTGTAATCTCCATTGCATGAGTTATAATCATCTGTTAGTAAAACTGTTAGAAAGGTTGTGTATTTGTTTTCTAAAGAAAAACAAAAACAAACAAATTACAAATGCTGACGGATCGTATTGAGAACAAAAGGCTGCAAACATATTTTACTCTAAGGAGGGAATAGTTTCATGTCATATGATGCTGGACTTAGACTACCTAGCTGCCCTTTGTGACTCAAACACACACACACACACACACACACACACGCATCCGTCCACACACACACATTCACGCAAACATGCTGGCTTTGGCAAGCAGGAACAGTATAGGGTGTACACACTGGCCTTTCTGGTGGGCCAACAGCAGGATAGCATTACACATAGGTCATCACTATCATTACTGCAACAGACCTGCAGAAAAAGAGGACGAATATAAAGATGATAAAATGATGAAAAAATGCTGCTTATGACTGGAGAGGATATAATATTTATTAACATCAGGCAATAAAAAAGCCTCAAAGCGTGTGCGTATTTGAATGTCACAGCACTCCATATTTGTGCTGCGACACAAATATGTTACAGTATATTCCAATGTTTTATGGTCAACATTGAAATTCAAGACGAGTCTTTTGTTCGTCCTGCACCGCAGGTCACCGCTCTCAGGCCCGACCATTACAAAAATGGTGCTCAGCCAGCACTTCTGTTCGTATCTCAGATGTTACCACTTCCTGGAACGACGTGAAAACATTTTTAATAACTTCTCCTGCACTTAAGAGTGTATGCCTATCATTTTTGTCCACTAAAGGTTTTCTGTAAATTCCACAGCAGTCACCTGTCAGAACAGATTGTGCTTTTAGCGAGAGGTGTGGCCTCGTCGAGGTTTGGGTTTTTGTAAGAAACAAACGGGCAGGAAATGGAGAAGTCAACATCCTGCTTGAGATAAGTTTTCTAGAGGTCTGAAACAAATCAACTGTGTAGTATTATTTTTGTGTTTTTATCACATGCACAAAAAAAATCATGCTGAAAACTCACTGACTGAATCCTCACATGCTGTCAATAAAGAGGATAAAAACTATTTTAAAGTAAACTGAGCAGAGAAAAGAGGAACCGTTTGCTTATCTAGTTCATCCAATCACTACACTATATAAAACGCTTGCTGACTTTGTGAAAATAGATAATTCCCCATTCACATGTGTATATCTGGCTTGCCTTTTAACATTTCAGTTATCGTCTTTCTCATCTGCTTTTGAATTTCTTTCGATTGGGGCATAATGTGTTGCTGCAGGTCTGTAAATGTGTTTAAACATGGTTGATTTGTGATTGGCCAAAGGGGAGGTTATGGTTATCTTCACCCAGGTTATGTAATGAAAGATTTAAACAACAAACAACAACAACAAAAACAACAACAAAAAAATCTAAAGAAAAAACAAAACACTTTTTCAGTATACTTAATATAAATAATAAACCATCCAAATTTACAGCAGAGTTGGGACAGGTCTGATGTAGCAGCTTGGGTAATAACAATTTTAAAAAATGTTGAGAGCTGAGTATTTCACAAAATCACAAAAATATTGTACAGTAATCTGTTTGACTGGATTTCACGTTTTAATTTTCAACCTCAAACATGGAGGCTTTCAACCAGAACAGCAGAAAACTTCAAAGAAGCTCATGTGAAAAATAAATAAACTTAGGTCAGAAATGAAAAGCGGCGCAAACACCCAAACATCAAAACTTCGAGTTTATTTTTGCTGATTTGCGAGTCAGTTGACTCTCTATTTTTTTCACTTCTGTGTTCGATTCTAGGCCTAAACTGTGATTATGAAACGCGATAGCGTCTCATTACAAGCTGGGTTTCCTTTGTGTCCAACAGCACAGACTTTCATGTAAAAACCTTGGCAGTATGTTGGGTTTTGAGTTTTCTTGAAAGTGTTTGAAAAGAAAGCTGATTGTATTTCATGAGAGTCTGCCTTCAGACTCAGCGGTTTCAGCCTAAAGCATTGTTTAGCACAGCCAAATTTGTTTGCATGCTTGTGTGCTTTTTATGTGCTTGAATTCAGGTTTCTAAAGACTCGAGACTCTAGTTTGCATTTGGAAAAAAGAAGAAAAAAACAGAACACCCCGAAAAATCACCAGTTTAAATCAAAAGATGTAAAAATGTTTACTTGATATACTCCAGTAATTTGGCTAATGCCAACGAAGAGTCAATTTGCAAGACGTGTGGTGGATAAAAACCCCTTAAAGATGCAAAGTTAAATTGACAGAGTTCATGAATGGATCCCAAACCAACACGTCGGCTGTCCTCAAAGTGACCGACCCGGACGCATGAACCAAACTGCTCCACTGGCCGCCTCTGTGCCAGCTGGAGAACAGAGCCAGCCAGGCTCAGATTCACGGCGGGCCAGCGTGCTGCCAGCGAGACCGGCTTCCCTTCACTTCAGCATCACAACGTACAAAGCGCTCTTTGTGTTTGCGAGAGCAGGAGGAAAAGATGGACGGAGAGAGGAGAGGGGTGGAGGCAGAACGCGGAGGCAGGAAGGTGGAGGCCTGAGGGCGGTTTCATAAGGAGAGGAGAGAGAGAAAAAACTGGGACGACGGTGGGGGCGTTCCGCTTAAAACGACAGGAAACTGAGCGAGAGCACCTGACGCTGACGGTGAGCATCAAGGGCCGCGCCACGTGCCGCTAAACTGCAGCCAAAGCTCATTTCTGCGGCGGCGGTGCTGCTAGCGATGTGCAGAGGGGTGTGCGAGCGCCGGCTAATCTCTCTTTAAAGTGGATATGCTGCTCAATGCTGCTTTTGTTTCTGAGGTCTGCTTTCACAAGGATATACAATCCCTTGTGTCCATTTCTCCCTCCCTCCTCTCTTTGTCCGACTTGGCGTTTTATCTTCCGTTGTTCGCTGCACACGCCTCCTTTCATGAAACCCCTATTAGGGTTTTATGGGGTTTTAGTAACTTTGTCTTGACGTGCCTGTGCGTGTAAATGCGTTGAATGGACACAGAAATGTACGCATATCTAGCCTGGGAGTTTAAGTCAGCCATACATTAAAGCACTATGAGCAAGTTGGAGAATGGCTTTGATGCTTGACTTTGAAGAATATTAATATTTTCCTCCCATGAATATGTGGCGTTAAGGGGTTGGTAACTCAAGCAGGGTCAGTTTGCTCCTTCATATGTTCTGTGTTTATTCAGTTATTACTGCATTAAGCTGTGATACAGAAAATAAAAAAAATTTAAAAATCAGAAAATTACAAATGAGACGAGCAATATTTATAACGTAATGGCAACAAGAGAGGCTTTGCTGTCTCAGAATTGACAGAAGAATGAATTTGGCTAAACGACGTGCTTTATTTCTTTAAATGAGGTACTTTTGTTTAATGGGGGAGTATAAAATTATCATCTTGTGGAAACCTTGAGTAAAAATAACAGTTTCAGCCTTACTTTGACATTTACAAAATGGTGTACAACATCAGCTAATATGTTTTTTAATCACAAAAGCAGCAATTTTCCCAACTTCTGCCAAAATAACATCAATATTACAGTTCTAATAATGTTATTTTATATATTTTAATTAAGAATGTGATACTAAGTTTTAAATGGGCAATATTTTATATTTTCCAGGCACTTTGTGACCCTCACAAATGCTGACCTTATCCACTTTTGGAAATGTGTGGGAAGAAACATTCACATGTAACCAACAAAACATTTACAAGATTGAAGTATTTTTGAGCATTTTTAATACTTTCCAGTGTTACACATAAAAATCTGCAACCGGCTGCAGCTTCCACCTTTTTACTTATTGCTTCACAAATACGTAAAGAAGCGTTTGTTTATATGTGCGATATAATTGCTACCGCAAAACAAAACGGAAAAAAAGAATAAAAAATAGTCTATTTCCAATATTAGATTTATCCACGGAAAGCATAAAAATCAGATGGGTTATGCAACAGTGAGCTGTTAAAGACTGATTATCTGGGCCTTAAAAAAGTATTTAAGGCGAACAACGTTTTTTCCCCTCTTTAAATCTGCAACTTTAAAGAGCTGAGAATTATGAAACTCAAAGTGTTTGTTATCTTGCGGACTTAGTGAAGTATTGCTAAGAAAGGCTGGAATGAGGCCAAGGCTCAAACAAATGGGAAGAAAAATACAAAAACAAACTCCGCTACCCATTACCATCCATTACAGATGAAAGGCGTAAACCAAAATGCCATCAATCCGTAAACACTTTAACCTCCTCCAACCGTTTTCTAGGAAGCTGTCACCACATGTAGCTCCTTTGGTCCCGTTACCGAAGCGTTTGGAGCACTTAAGATGGTTTTTAGTATGTAAAGCCAAGTAAACACACTGGGGGTAAGAGTGGTTGTGTGTGCGGGGGGAAATTGTGTGTGTGTGTGTGTGTGTGTGTGTGCGTGGGTGTGTGTGAACGAGTGAGAAGAATAAGCAGTTGCCTGAAGTAGCATTTGTCCTCAAAGACAGCTGGGCGAGTCCTGCTCCTGTAACTGGTCCCCGGTGCGACGGGCCTCGCTCGCAGTCGCGTTTAACGCGTCCATTTATGCTCTCGTAAACAGTCTGTCGCTGCGTGACACTTGAGAACGTCTCTGGGTACCAGCGGACTCCAATATTTAACATAAACATCCAAACAAACATCTGGGAGCTTGTGCACGTACAGACGTTTTGAGTTAACCTTCAGCCTGAGCTCATTTTCAGGGAAGCTATTTCAGTGCTGACAGTGACGCAAACACTAATATTTCTTTGGAGGCTCTAATGTGGGAACACGAACGACCGTGACATGACTCAGCTGAGACGCTCTGCTTACAAACCCTAGCTACTTGAAACTAATAAACAGCTCAGGAAACGTGATGTTGGCTAGCATGGCAGCAGCTAACCAACATCAGTGACTCGCACAGCTGCAGATCAAACACCGGCATGCATGGAAACAAAAGTGAAATGACCAGAGTGCACCTCTTAGTGTGTGTAAAGGTGAACATACAAGGGTTCGTGCTACTGCACGCATCCAGGGTGTGGCGTCACGTTGGCTTCACACAGGGGATTCTTTATAAAAGTGGAATTTCCTGCCCCCCAACTTTGCTTTCTTACCGCCAGCTGCCACAACCACCAAATGCCCACCCAACCCCTCAAACTCCCACACCCACCCACACTCACTCACTCACTCACACACAGACACACACCCGGCCACCGCCCCTCTTGTGCCAGGCTGTGGTTGCAGCCAGCGTGGCATCGTCAGTCACCAGGGACGCGCCATGTTTCTACGGCCACCACAGTACGCCGGCCACACTGAGGCTTTGTTCTCACCATCAATAGGCCAGTCAGCCTGATATTATAAATGACAAGGGGTGTGCCAGCACTTTGCTCGAGGTTGAGGGTGACCATTGAAATGGATACTGTTGGCATTGTGGCAAAAAACTTTTTGTCTGACACAGACAAGGAACTTCATTTTAAAGGTCTGGAGTTGGGCTAGGACAGGGTTTTTGTTAAAGGTACGAGATTCTGGTGTTGATTGGAATTAAATGCTGAGGCAAGTAAAATCCACATTGATAGTCAAACTAATAGTGAGAAGTGATTCAAATTGTGCATCTCTAGGCTTTCTCACTCATTCTATTCAAACAAGGAGTGAATAGGAAGGTTATCAAAGAAAGTAGAAGTTGCTCTTTTCCAGCGGAAAAAGAAACAACACAGCAGCCAAAGAAGTCGAATAATTAGAAATGTGCCAAAATGTTGATGACTTTAAGCTTGACCAGAGTTGGAAACTAAAAAAATCTGACTTATTATTATTTTTCAATTTCTGAACAGCCCATGTCTGAACTCTACCAGGGCGCAGTACAGGGTTTCTGCTGGTTTCACCAACTCGAATTTAAGAGTGCTTAAGAAATGGTTCACCTTGTGATATTAATTATAGATGTTGTTCTCTATTCTCCTTTTCCTATGTTTCCGTGTTCATTTAGTAACAGCTTTGTAGAAATGAAGTTTTTCCAAAGATCAGACTGGTGCTTCACCGCCGTGTTTAAAATCCAAAAAATCTCTGACTTCCGTGTTTGTGTCGCACCAAATCCTGCTTTTAGATCAGTGCTGATAGTTGCAGCGCTGACCGTTTTCTGAGGCACTTTGGACACGACAGGAGAACAAAACTGACATTTCTCGGGTCTGTTTGTGGCTCTCGGCAGCCGCTTTGTGCTTCTCACACTGCACATGGCTCTGCAGTGTTGTCCCCCGGAGTGCCAAGCGTTGTTGCGCAGAATTCACCGAGCCAGTGGCGAAGACAAACAGATAGTCATCCAGCCAACTGGCAATAAATTTGCACTTACTCATGATAGCTGCAAAAAGCCAGCAAGCTAATTAGCAAGTGTCTTTTAGCAGCTAGTTAGCGGTAGAACACATGACTCAAACTTTTGCCTGACAGAAAAGTCCCATGAGAAATAAACCCCAACCAACCATGTAGTACACGTGAGGTTAAATAGTCGTGCCACAATGACATTTAAGCCCTGTGATTAACATATTTAAGACAATAAAATACTTTCATTTCAGATGTTGCAGAAAGCATAGTGAACAATAAAGCAAACAACCCAATGCCACAATGATAAGTTTTCATTTCTGTTCACCAAAACCATTCATGCATATCAACAAAAGTCTTTTATTTCCATATTGTTCTGGTGTTACAATAAAGCACTCTACTTTGCATATTTTCCTCCACTAATGAACACGTGAAGCTTCAACAAAGACTCGCCCTGGTACAGTGGAGGCAATAAAAGATGATGTGTGTGTTTGTGTGTATCCCAGACAGAGAACCCCCCTCACCCCCCTCCAGCTGTCCGTCCAGCCCAGACACCGACCCGTGCCTGGTGCTGCGGCCTCAAGTGTGCCAGCTGATCTTAAGGGCTGTGAGCCAGTTTGATTTCAGCCGAAGTCCATTCCTATTTAACCGGGATTAGTCGCCTTTAACAATGGAAAGCCACATCACACATCTGTTTTTTGTGTACTGATTGTTTACTGTTTAGTATTTAAATTAGGGTGTTGCTTACTTTTCCCAGCTTCTGTTTCTTTGTAGTTTTCGGAGTGCGTCGTGAGTTTATTCCCTGCAGTTCGGCTCCGGCACTTGCCTCATTTTTCAGGTTCTCATGCCTGTTCTGCATCAGCTAACGAGTACACCTGACATCCAGTCAGAAATCTCACCCTCCAGTGTTTATCCCCTCTGGTTCCTTTGGGTTACCACCTCCTTTGAAGGTTTGAGGGCCTTCTGGCTGATGCCTGTGGTGATATTAGACATGAATGTTAATTGTTATTTTCCAATTACTAATGTTTACATTAAACTATTGATGTTGCTTATGCTAAACGGGGCTTTACATTTTTATTTGTTTTTGTCCGGTCAGTGGCTTTTTTGACTTTAAATAATTTGACACAGACGAGGCAGGGGCAATTTTTTGCCCTGATCTTCCCCTGGCGAATGTGGGAATCATGTACCGGGATAAATCCATTAGCCTGTCTCTTCTCTGGGCCTTTTCCAAAGAATCTGATCTGTTTCTGACTCATTTTGCTGCTTGGGGCTCAATGTTGACGCGCAAGATGTAACCGAGAGAATACGGTTAAAGGATTTTCAAAATGAAAGATCCTCCAGACTCAGATAATACATAAAACGGAAATATTGAATTATTTCTTGTGCCAATTGGTCCACGGACCGAGGGCTGGGGACGACTGGCTTAGATCACTTCCTGCTGCAAGGCAACAGCTCCAACAACGGCGTCACTGTGCGGCCCATTCTCATCAATCCAGACGGCAAATCCATCATCAATAAATGCTTGTAAATCGTGGGTGGTCACCTACCCAGTAAAAGGTGCTGTCAGAAACTGTAGACAGGCTACGCCCTTACATAGTGCGACATGTTGAAAAGTACCGTAACAAACAAGAAAGACAAATACTGAAAACCGATCCAAAATTACAGATCGAGTTTCAAAACTGTTATCAGTGGTTGGAATGTGAAAGAGGAATATAGATTACACAAGAAGCAAGGCGAGAGGAGAATCTGTATTTACTCAGATGATAAATAACGCAGCAGGAAGTCAGAGAAAAGTTTACCGTCATCACCGGCTCTCGGGAGGTGATACAACCAGTCAGATGAGCACTGAAGAAACTTTGGTAACACGTCAGTTGAAGGGGTGTGCATAATGAAGACACTGTCACAAACATGAATGAGTCTTCATGAATGTTTTTGTCTGATGTCATGAAGTGTCATTTGGTAAATAATGACATTTATAATACAAAGCTGCATTAAAAGTGCATTACAAATTAACTGAGCATTATTCGGCAAATAACGACATTTTTATGCAATGTTGCATTAACACTTACATTAAAAGTCCCTTAGAAGAGTCAACTTTGCAGCAATAGGAACCGACAATATCGTCACAAGATCATAATAATATGAAGGAAGCAAATAAAAAAAAGCATAACAATAGCAACAGGTTTTTGCGAAGTTTTGACTGCAACTTCTGTAGGGAAGTTTGTCTGAATGTGCAGACGGCGCCAGCCTTTTTTCATCATTTCAACATGTTGATTTTCAGCCATTGTTTACATCCTGATTTGCAGTGCCTGGCTTCTTCTGGTGAAGAATTATGACGCACGTCTCACATCAACGACACGACAGCAGGATAAAATGCGACACGACCGTTCAGACTGCAGACGCTTTGCTAATAATCGGATACATATCCAAATTAGCACCGCATTCGGAGGTGGCTGGTAAATATTACCCAGAACTGAACAGATATTTTCTTTTGGGTCGAACCAAGCAGAGGAATAAAAACTTAAAATATTATTTTTTTGCGTTTCATTTCAAGTAGGAGGAAATTTCAATGGACCTGCTGCCCTGCGGCGATGCAGGGAACTGCTGTGATGGCAGCTGGGTTACTCCCTTCCCATTCACAGAGAGGAGGGATGCTTGGTGCTACTTCAGGTCCAGATCTCAAAATAACTCCGCCGGTTTTGCTTGATGACCCTGCATTCCTTCCCGAAGACCAACTCTGGGCCTGCCGGGCCAGGCAGACATAACAAAAAGCATGAAACTGATAAAGTCGGAAAGTATTTCACTCACGCAGGACCCTCGCTGGAGTCTGTGCGCACTCCCCCTGAAAAACCGCGCCGAAATACCGCTGCTCTGTTTTGTCTGCCTAAAACCAATAAATCACGCATTTTTTGAAGGAGAACAAAGCAACGCAATTAAAGTCATTTATTTTATCATAACCGACACTGGCTTCTGGAGAGACTGCAGGGACCCTGGGCTTATTTAGAGTGGAAACAGAAAGTCGACGCTCCACCACCCACTGGATCAGATGTTGGGTTTTTGCAATGTAAAAACATTGAATTTATTGTGGCATAAATCCTGTAAAACGTAACTGAAAAACAAACTTGTTAGTAGGAAACTTATGACAAATAGAAATCTTAACATTTCTGAGGGTTTTGGGGTCAAACCTGACTGGTACTTTGCCCTGTTCGCTGTGGGCTATGTGTTCTTTAGGTGATTTGCAATGAGTCAAACCGGTGTCCATGTTTCTGTGAAATCTGGGAGGATCTTAGCCAGGACGAGATGTTTTGTTTGGAAGCATATGCGTTTGTTTATTTAACCCTACTTCTTAGTCCAGACATAGAGAATACATGTAGACCAGAAACCATGCCAACCGGAAACCCCTGCAACCTCTTTGGTGTTACAGTCAGCCTCCCTGACAAGTCCGTCTTGTATTTACATCAGCTTTTGAGAAACATCCCCTTTGACAATATTCCACTAATGTAAAACACACAAAAAAACAACAGCAATAAGTCATTAAACAAACTTGATGCGGCATCATCATCAAACTACTTTCTGTTGATAATTCAACAGACATCATAGTTGTTTAACCTCGACAAAAAAAGTTTTTCACTTTAAATCAGTTTGAAGTTTGACGACAGAATCAATAAACGGAGATTTATTAAAGATATAAAGAGGGTTCTACTGTTAGATGAAAACTGATCAGATCCAGATGAAGTTACGTTCAGAATGTCCTACTGCAAGTAAAACCAGCAGCTTAAATCACACAACTACATTGGGGTAAAAGGTTCAATACTTCTGCAGTCATTACAGTGATTTTAGAGGAAATGTGACTGACTGATGCACATGTAAAAATAAATCAAATAAAATAATGAAAACTTTCTGGATTAAAAACACGACGACACCGACAGGCGGTGGTCACATGTGCAGCCCTCTGTCCTCTAACCTCGACTCATTTAACGACAGATATTTCCTGCCTTTAGGTTTGAAGTGTTTTGGCTCATTACCTATAAGAATTACTCTCCAACACACAGTTCCACTCATTGAGTGAATCGTCTTACGGTTCTCCCCACTCTCAGCCAAACAGATAAAGAGCAAAACGTATCTCGTGGATCAATCTGTGATGAATTTATTTGCGATCAGACAGCTGATATTTACTCAGTCAAGCAGCAGTTCAGACGGGATATGTGTTTGCATTTCACAGTCTCATGAAATGCGATATTATTTTCCGTAAATATTTTCTGTAAAACTCGTAAATATTTGTTTTTAGACCTTTAATTCTTTACTAATGGATTATCTTGGACACAAGATTTTATGTAAACACAGTAAACAGACCCGCATGGGTCTAGTAACCATTGCCAATTTGCGTTTACAGTGTTTATGCTTCTCCTTGTTTTTACACCAACTAAAATCCTGCTGTATGAGCCCTTCCCTTACAGAAACGCATCTAATCAAGAAATCTGTCGTTTTAGTTTAATTTTGGATCCACTCGACAGAATGCAAAGGGGGAGGGGACCCACAGCTGCCGTGGTACAGTCAGTCTCATAGCACCTAGTCTCTGTCATTTGAGAAGTCCAATTGCCTCTTGTACTGAGGGCAAAAACAAGCAGTGGGAAAAAACGCGCACGTTAGCTGCCCAACGCACACACCCATAAAAATAGAGGCCTGTTAAACAAGCCAACGCGCTGCCCCTACCAGAGCCTCAACATCAGCACCAACAACACAGTCATTAATTTTGATTCATAGCACTGCTGCAGTCGGAGATTTAAATAGATTAGAGAGCATGAATAAGACAATTCAGGCTCCCGTTTAGCTTTAGACACAGGCTCTGTGTGACACCAGGGTTTTTTCTTCTTCTTCTGCTTTTTTCTTTTTTTTTTACAAGGCTACTAGTGTGTGAAACTCTTGTGGGTACATGTAAGGAAGGAGTTGTGCACACGCTTGCACACCGGCCCTGTCATGCACACTCATGTCCTCGAGCCATTAGGCATACTAAGACATATGTACAGTACAAGCACAGAGCCACCTACCCTCCCCACCTGTTGTTGCCCCAGCAGCAGCATGGGACCCTGTAGCCTCCAGCTGTTGGGATTGACACGCATGCACACATTCGCGCGTGCACGCCCGCACACACACACAAATATTCATGCAACTCCCCACATGCCACAAACCACTGTGGCTATTATTTTTAGCTTGTAGTAAACAGAGAGCTTGGTTTTCACGAAGCAGAGCACCCCCTGCCACTTTGCCCTCCCCCTTCTTCTTCTTCTTCTTCTTCTTCTTCATTTTGCAGGACCTTCCAGTGTTTGTGCCCCTTCGGAGGAAGCAGTCTGTTCAAAGACCACATACCAGAACCTCACAGCACCTTGGTACGCTGTGTTCTTTTTAAAACAACTAATGGACAAAGGGAGATTTCATGCAGGCGCCTTATAAAAGCACTCATGCTGCTCTGACTCCTTTTTTCTTACCATTTGTCAAGTTACTATTAAAAAGGTATTTTGTTTGCTTTGACTTCATTTGAGTGACCAACACAAACTGTTGCATAACTGAAGTGGAGGGAAAATCATATTAAATATTATCGTGCCTTTGGATTCACACTAAGTGGACAAGTGCTTTGGGGTACATCTGTACCAGCCTTGCACATCCAAAATTTAGTCTCAAGCTAATGGTGCGTTCCATTTGTACTCAAAACTCAAGAATTTTGACTTCGCAGTCGGAAAACAAAAAAAAAACTCAACCGGATTGCCCAACCAGAGGTCGATCCCAAGGCCGACTTTGAGTTTTGATGTGGCCGCGCCTCGCACCAGCAGTCGGGAGTTGTGGTGAAAACATGTTTACACTTCAAAGAGCGTGTCTAAAATCATTGTTACATGTTGTGCCTGTGAACAAATTGAAAGTGGTGTTTGTTTATGGAAAGCTTATAAAGATGTTTGTAGGAGGCACCGTGAACAATGTCTGATTGGCCGTCGCCATATTGGCATCCCAACTTCAACGACTATGTTGAAGTTGTGTTCATTTGGGTGTGAATTCAAAACTACGTTCACAAACCAATATCTGACTTTTACATCGGCCCAATTCCGATCTTCATGGAAGATTTGTGGCTCTTTCGTATGTGGTACTAGATTGGACACATATCCAGCAGTTTTCAAAGCATCTGCAGTCTGAACGGTCATGTCGGTTTTTACGTCACCAGATGAAGCCAGACGCATTGAAATGACTGAAAATAATAATTGTGGACAATTGTAATGGTCCACAATCCGACTGCACATCCAAACAGAGGTTGCGGTCAACGCTCCACAAAAGGCCATGACTGTTAGTTGTGCTTTCTTTTTCTGTATGCCTTCCTTTGTCCATATGCGGCTCCTGTTGTTCAATAAAATTAAAATATTCTTCTGCGTGTGTGTGGGTCGAATGGGGTCATAAACTGTTCACACAGAAGCCTTATCAGGGTCATGTTTTCCTGTAGATCACGCCAAAAAAATAAAATAAAAAATTGTATTTCAGCAAAAAATGACAAAAGGTGAACCTTCACTCAAGACTTATACAGTCTATAACAAGTTTAGCAGAAGGAATGCCAAGCACTTAGCTCCCGCCATCAACTCTTATGTGACGCTTCCATATTTCACTGAACTCATTACTATTTTGTAAATGTCCCCTACGGGTTGCATGTTAAACTAACATGCAAATTAGATGTCTGTGGCTTTCTTCCTGCCACTTTTCCATAAGTTGAGCAACTGTGACTGCTTTTCTTGACAGATTTGTAGTTTGTAACAGAAGGGTGAGCTCAGGTCACAGGTCATGACCTCAATAGGGATGACCTATTTTTGCACAAAATTTTGGCAAAATTTTGTGCAAAAAAAAAAAAAAGCACCTCAAGATCGACAATTCAAATTGGGGAAAAACGGTGGAAAGCAACCTAATGTTTTTATTGAACATAGTCGCCCACATGGTGCCATCTAATGTTGTGACAAATACACCCCATGAGGAATTCAGTTTGTGTGAAATGTTTGATGACTTTAGGTTTATGCTGGAAGCCATTTTGAGTATTTTGCTGCATGCGTCAGCTTGGTTTTTTGTTTCCCCTGTTCTTCTATTTAATAGCTCCATTTAAGGTCACTTTTTTTATGGATACTTCTAAGACACTGGAATAAATCTGATCTAACCCTATAATTTAATAATGTCAAACTGTAGGTTTCTTGGGCTGCTGGGAACTTCCAATATTGCATATCCAGATGAGAAAATCTTTTAATAATCCCCACAGTCTTAGAGAACAGTCCACAAAGAAAACGGCGTGACTCCTCCAGTGTCTCTTGTGGGGATCTTAAGCTTTCTCACCTCTCAGCATGGATAAGCGGTGATCCACCAACCCAGACTTCCTGAAAATACGCCCTGAGTCAGGAGGTGGCTAATGAGACTTGACCAGAGAAAAACTGCATGTGAGGGGATTCATGTGACTGAGTGCGCAGTTATGCTTGTGTGTCTTCCTGATTTCTGGAACTGGCAACTCTGACTGTCACGCACTCCAGGCCTCGTCTGGTGACACCGCCGTAGTGACAGCGAGGATGTATTGTGAAAACACGAAGCAGGATGCTTTGCTGGTCCTGAACAACAACAGAGGGTCTTGGTTGTGATCCTGATTAACCTCTCTGCAGCGAACCCCAAACATCCGGACCACTCCTCCCAGCACACGACTGAACCACCAGTTGATGCCGGAGCGTTATGGATGTTCCCGTTGAAGACGACAGCAAAAACAGTGCCTCCTTAGTGGAGAAAAGCTCATTGAGAAACAGGTTAATTGTACTTGCAGGGCATTTACAATGCCTTGTAAACATATTCATACCAACTTTTATTCATTTTACCATGTTACTGCAATAAACTTCAATGTTTTTAAGAAGATTAAATGGACAGACCAACGGAAAGCCTTAACTTTGAGTGGAAAGTGGTTTCCAGTTTGTCTGCTTTTAACAAGTCTGAAAAATGTTCCCACTTTTCAGTGAAGGCCTTCATGAAAACATTAGTGAAGAAACAAACGGGTAGAAGGCCAGAAACAACCTCAAGAGATCACCAAGAGAAGAGATTTTATCAAAACATATTTCTATGGTAGAATGGCATAGTTAAAGTCCAGATCTGAATTTGTTTGAAAATCTACAGCAACACCTAGAAATACACATTAGCAAATACTCGCTCAACTAACCTGTTTGAGCTGGAGTCATTTTGTATTCAAAAGAGCGGATAAATGTTCCTGCTTGTAATGTCGTACCCAAGAATATATGCAGTTGTAAACACAGTGAAAAATGGTTCTACAAAGTATCGATCCAACAGGATGGAGCACAAAAGCAGAGAAGCTGAATGCTGCTTCTCTGTGTTTGGTTCTGGGACGCAGAGCGAAACGAGAACCAAGAGACGCCTTTCAAAGATGTGATGTCTGATTGTTCTGTAAAAATGTTTGAATTAGTCCCAAAGTGACGTCAGTTATAATTTCAGGACGAAGTCCAAAACGATACACCAGTTGTCACCAAAAGAAGCGCTGCTGCGATTTAAAGAAACGCCCTCCACCCCCCAGCCTGCCGACCAACGGCTTCCTTTAGCCAAATGGTTTACATCCAAAGAGGGGAAGGATGTCTATCCGGCTGTCGGGTCAGAAATATTTATAGGTCAAAAAAACAAACTAGCATTGTCCAAATACGCACGAGGCTAAAAACAGAATATCATTTTCTTTTGTAAAATGGCACGAAACAATCTAAATCAGCAGAGTAAACAAACTACGGCACTGGTGAGAGGTAAAGAGTAAATAAACTCCTCAGGAAGGAAGACGCGGCAAAGCTTTTCTGTGACAAATCCGTGCCTATGCAGAAATACGCATGAAGTTTGTTTGTCCCATTGACCTCTTGACCTGTGTGTTCTGTGGAAACTCTTGAGATTTGTCATGGATTTTGTGCGTTGGCAAACAGTGGCGGTGGCGTGACAGCGATGGCTTTCTTGAACATTTTGGGAGAAATGTTCAATGTAACCAATATTGTCTTCTTCTGCTTTCAGTATTTTCCATTTCAGGCATTTCAGGAAACTGATATGGAAGAAAACACCCAGCAAAAGAATCACCAAACAAATAGCATCTGATTTAAATGACTTGAAACCAAGTGGTTTAAAGCATTTCATGCTAAAAAAAAAACAAAAAAAACAACACAAGGGAAAAATAAATATTTCTTTTCAGATCCAACTGGAAGGAAATGCAACCAACCAAATAATTCAGGGGAAGCTCCAGCAGAGCAGCAAATATCACAGATTTTTCTGTCACTTCCATTTACCAACTCCACAAAGGAAAGACAATGCAACTGTCTGCTTACAGTTTACACTACTGCGGTTTTTCTCATTATAAAACGCAGTGGACCTTGGAATACATTGCTTTTGTTATCAAAGATGTGGCCCAATGACTAATATAAAATAGAGCCTTGCTTCATTAATTCGAGTTTAACCTTTTGACATTTTGTCACATTTCAATGACATGATTGAATAAATTTGATCAGGATTTTATGTTTATTTATTAGGAAATAAATATTTATGACAGAAAAACACAAAGTAATTCTGGTGTAAAAGGAGAATCATCAGTGGTTTAAACGTTTTATAGAAATAAGAGCCTGAAGAGTTGAATGCATCTCATGTAAGTGTTTACATCTGTCACTGACATGATTGTTAATGATTTATTCACATGTGATTTTAATTGCATTTCTAATCTCATGGAAACACCGCAATGGCAAAACTGTGTTTTTTCGACATTGGCGGAATATTACAAAAAGATTTGCGCACAAGACTTGAAAAGAGATTAAAATGATCTAATTCGCCCGGATAAACTCTTAAAACAGTTAGTAGTAAGATTTAAGGTGTTGTTTCTCTAAATCACCTTTCTGTTCTCCAGCTTGAGAAGCCATCAGGAAAACTCTCCCTGGTTTGTACTGAGGAGAAGGGCTAATGAAATCCACACACACACACACACACACAGAGGTGGTGTTTCACTTTCACTCCGGGAGGAAAGTGACTGACTGGCCTGATATGAGGCGCCCTCTGTCCCTGCACATCTGGAGCGAGCTAGGCGGAGGGAGGAGAGGGGAGTGGTGGATGGTGAAAATGGAGAGGCTCCGTACGTGCATCTGCTGGTGGAGGCAGACGTCACGTGACGTGAGCATTGTGGTTCTTATCTCTTTATTTTTTGCGGGAATTAGAGGCTCCTTGTGTATTTATGGAGGGGAAGACAAAGCCTCAAAAGGAGTGTTTTCCATGAACATTTAAAGTATTTTGTTAGCCTCGTCCTTAAAAAAAAAAAGTTTAACTGAAGGCAGTCATGTCCGTCTCATGATACATCTGGCTTGTAGGTATTACATAAGAATCAATTATTGTTATTTTGAAAAAGTAATTGAAATAAAAATAACATTTTTGACCACATAGCACAGTAAAAAACACTAATATACAGTTGAAACCAGATACATACTATGTTAAGAAACACAATTGGAAAAAGCAGAGATAGCTACGTCGCTGTTTTGAAATAAATGAACACTAATCTTGCTCTTGTTACTGTGACTTAGCAGAACAGTATTTATATGTCAAATCACAGGAGAATATTGATATATGTCTCTTTATACCTGTATAAATATCTGGTTCCAATTGTACTTGTATCGAATGCCAGACTTTTCCAGCTGGTTCTGAACCAAATGGAGCTGTAGAAAAAAAAAGTAATTTTACTGAAGCTTAAAATTAAGATTTTTTAAAAACTCCTATTACTGTGTGCAGATGTTAGGACAGCAGTGATGTTGCTAATGAGTTTGAGGATGTCTGTTGTTACTCTGTTTACTAAGCATGTGCTAGAAACCTTCACTACAGTTGCTATGTTGTTTGGCTAGCTTTGCTGTAATATTTTCAGAATGAAGTTAGCCAAAAAGGTGAGTAAGTGCTGACCATGTTGGAATCACATTTACAATGAAATAAAATAAATAAATGCAATTTAAGTCATTGAAGAAATGTTGCTTTGTTTGTGAACCTTGGGCTTGAAGCATTAGCTTGTAGCTATGTCTGACTAGCTTTGTTCAGATACTTTCAGAACCAACAGTCAAAAACCTAGCCAATACATGTCAATGGGATGTTTCTATCGTTCCAGTTTGGCTCATTTTTATTATTTAAATCAGTAATATTGCTCAAAATATTTGTGAAATGTATCATTTTAGGCGCTGTGCACACAAACGTTGGCATATGTTGAAGACCAAACTTCTTCTGATTGATTTAATCTTGCCAACCACATTAGCTAGCAACAATTAGCGAGCTAGTAGCAGCTAGCGAACTCTCCCCAAAAAGAGAACCTCTAACTTTGCTCAATATCCTTTGTTTCTGACACCTTCTTAATGTTAACACTAAGCCTAATGCGCTGGCATGGATATTTTGACGTTTTATTTGAAACGGTGAAGAAAAATATCCCTTTGAAAAAAATCTGTAGAATTGTAAATATTTTTCTTTGTTTTAATTACGTTGCTGGAGCGAGTCCCAGAGCAGGAGATAAAAAAGACAAAGTAATTATTGACAAAACTCAAATGACCCAAATTCATCTGAAAATGTGGCAGGAAAAGAAAGAAAGAAAAACAGGACTGACTCACGACAGACACGCTGCTGCACGGCACGCAGCTGCGGCTCTCGGTGACAAATCAAACTCCATCTAAAAATGAGCGAGATGTTTCCACTTACCTCATATGTCGTGAGCTGATCACCTGCGTGAGCAGCAGTGTCTCCATCTGTGACTCCGAGTCAAATGTTTTGCGGACCTCACGCACACACAGATGAGTTTAGAAACGTTGACAGAGGAAAGCATGCTTTCATGACTGCAGAACAACACTGACGCACTCAAACATCATCCCATGGGATAAATGGGACACCAAAACAAACCAGAGGGAATGAGCAAAATGTATCTGGTGAGTCTTTTTTTTTTGTGGTAGACAAATAAGCACAAAAAATGAATTCATGCAAGAGGGAGGCAAGTCAAGCCTTTCAGATATATATTTTCTTGTAGAGGTTCAGGGTTGATTTCTTGATATTTTCTTGAACTTTTTGGATTTTCCCATGAAGTCACACTAGGAAGTAGTGTGATTTGGTGCAATATTATGTATTTTGTAGAACAATTAACTTCTGTTGTCATAAAAATACTGTATGTATCAAATATGACTTCAAAGAATTTTGACTTTGTAATTTATCGCCTTGAAATTGGGCCTCTGTCGCTTTAAAAACTCCTGTTTAAAAACTCAGCCTTCAGGAAGTCATCACAACACCACTCCTCTTTTAACCCTTTAACAACGATTTTACCAGCTTGGCAAATCTCTAGGCGAAATACTGGAACTTTAACAAAATATTCAAGTTTAATATGAGCCAACAAAGAGCCGGATGGATGTTGTGACTTTTACAAGTGACAAAAAGCACACTCATACTATTCATGCATTTTGATGTTTACGTGTTTCAACATACGCCAAAGTTTGTCAAGTGAACAGGATCAAAATTACAAATCTTGTTTTTTATTTAAGCAACTAACAACAAGTGCATTATTTTGAACAAATAAGTTAATCAGATGATTCTATTTTACTTTACAGCCGAGGTAAGTAATTTATTTACATTACGCTAAGCCTTTACAGTTCCGATCAGCAAAAGACGAGCAAGTCATGAGACGTTTTGGCACACCGGGTTCCCCGTGGAGGAATTTCACATATTCAAAAATCAGACATTGCGAGATGCTTGCGCAGCGAGACGGCCTCATAAAAGAAGAAGATGATTTGTGGAAACCTTCATCCGGAGGAATGTCTGAACACCTAGGCTGAACGGCTCCATGGGAATGTTCTATTTCAGTGTCAGGCCTGTTCTGGGAATAGAAGGAACGCTAGACATAACAATGGCGCATTCGCAAGGTGGCTGATAAGATGCCAATTAGATGAGCTCAGTCTTGGATGCGTGTGTGTGGTTAGATGAAGGGAAGAATGCAGAGAGACAAAAAAAAAAAACCACACAGATGAGAGGAACAGAAAAAAAGCTGTTGCAAATGAAAGCTTTCCAAGAGGAAATGAAACAATGACACTGCTGACATAGAAAGAAGTACTGGGAGCAGGTTAAGTGAGTGAAGCTGATAACAAGCGAAGCCGCCTGACCCACTGTAATGAGCTGAGTGCTACATCCAGTCTTAATGCAGACAAATGCACTCGCTTTCTGCTCCACACAAAGAAGAGCAACACTGACGAAGCTCAGCAGGGCTGCGCCTATTAGCTTCACAGTCCTTACCACACACACTCATGAATGTGAGAAAGTAAGAGGGAAAGCTACGTCCTAAAAAGATGAGTGGTCCTTACTGACAAAGTGCAGAGCCGCTAACATTTTCCTGTACTGATAATTCAAACAAGTGGGAAAGGAAAGGTCATAACTAGGAAGTAGATGTTTGAAATGTAGAAAATGAAAGAATTTCACAGATTAAAAAAAAAAATGACCACAAAGATATATATTTACTTGCATATTTTATGCATTTAAGAAAGAGAAACATCCCTAGAAGTATGGTGTTTTTTTTCTCTCTGTGAGTTTCCTGTCTCTGTCACATCAACAAGTAATTTCTCATTTATTTTTCAGCAAGATAAATTGCCATCACTCAGCATCATAACATTTCAAAATAACCTCTAGATTTTGTATCAACTGTCCAGCAGAATCAGTGTTTTCCTGGTATTGTGGTTTGAGAATCTTTCAAGTGTCACCATCACTTGATCAGGTGGACTGATATCGATCACAACTGACCAGCTTTGATCAATATCACATATCGATATCACATATCGATCAAAGCTGGTCGATATGTGATATCGACAAGCTTTCCATCACTTACAAGCACGACACTTTTTGTCCCCGGAAAGCTCATCCTATGAATTGTACGTGGGTTCCTGTCCTCTTAATGCATGCAAAACTACACATTTGAATATAGCAGATAGTATCTGTGCATATAGGAAGAAGCTATTTTGCTTACATTTTGAATGGCAGTTGTTACTATTTGAGAGTTGGCGTGAAAACTCTTGTTGACTCAAAAGTCACGGAATCAGAGGATGTGTAGATATAAAGTGCATCAGATTTGGTTAATTTAAAGGTCAAATGGAGCCGAATGTGGCAGTATTTAAAAATCAAATAAGTGTGAATGTCCATACTGACGTCAAGCAAGTATTCAAAGCAAAGAAGTGCGGTGAGGTTCGTAGTTGGTGACGCATTGACTTAATCATAATCAGATTTACAAAGATAACCCCTTGCATGTTATTGTTTACATAAGGAAATTCGCATATGCGGACAACGCTGGAGGCCAAAAGATTATTCTTCCACATGCCATCCATAGCCGCGCTGCCGCCATAGAATAATTCCGTTACCTCAATCAAACCTGGACATGTAGACGTTATTAATTTCGTGCTGTGCTCCACAGTAAAGGGGAAAACCGTTAAAGTACCACTTCTTTCTCGCTCTCTGTATCAGCGCAGCTATGAGCAGGCTCGTTGCCATAGCAACTGACAACAATGCCACACAAAAAAAGCAGTTGTGGAGTCAATGTCCAGGATCAGCAATGGCGGTAAATTATAGCTTATTTAAGCTATAATTTAGCTTATACAAATAAGCTAAATTATTTAAATCAGTTCATATATTAAATGTTTTTAACCATTTTATTGGCAACGTACAGACAGGAGGAACATGCTCCCATATAATGGCAGCCAGTGCAGTTAGAGAGGTTGATGCTCAGCTCAGCTCGCTGCTGCCTCACCAGCTTTGCTTCTGAGCATTTGAATGGGAAAATGAGAAAATTCTGTGATTTTGAAGAAAAAATCATCAGGATTGGTTATACTAAATGAAAAATAGGTACTTTATAGTAGAAACCACAGGGGGAAAATAGCAATACCAATTATTTTATCATTATGTATTATTTTTCCATGATGACAGATGAGGCTCTGCCTCACCTGACCGCACGTCACTGATTCAAAGACAGGTGCTATAAACCAGAGGTGTCCAAAATGTGGCCCGAGGATCATTTGTGGCTCTCGAAATGATTTTGTGTGGCCCCTGACCACAAGTGAAGAATGGTAAAAAAAAAAAAAAAGAAGCAAAATAGCTAGCAAAATAGCTATTTTGGATAGCAAAATAGAAAACAGCTGATAACACAAAAAAAATTAGAAAATGGTTTGTTATTTCTTTTCTTTAAATAAGGCAACAGAAGCTCTTTATGACACACGTGTTTTCTAAATTGTCTTAACTAACATAAAAAAATCACAAACTACAATTCTGCATAAAGTCAACTAACTTTGTGCATTTTTTGCCTTGTTTCTATATTTATATAGTAGATGTGTGGATTTGAGGGGGGATTTGAATGTAATGGTAGGGGATTTATTTTACTAAAAATCCAATAAAAATATCAAAACAAACTAAAACCACAAACTATTTTTTTAATTTCACAAATTTTGCATCCCACCAGTAAATGCAAGATAGGATTATAGGACTATCCAGACGTTCTTTACCTCATTTCATTTCTCCTATCTATCCTTTCTTTCTTTGCTCTCCTTTTTTTTTTTTTTACTGCAGATGTAGCAAACTATTCCCATAGTGAGCCATTCATCTGTTTTGTATTGTACCGGGACATAAATCAGGGGACCAAAATGTCCTATAAACCTTGGCAACAATCTAGTGCCATAAACGGGCCCCCTTAAAAATTAGAGAATTTAATATAGGAGACTGCTTTGTCTCTTTGCAGCACTAAAAAAGAAACAAAAAAACCCATAATGTTAAGTCCACCTGGCAGCTGGAAAAAAATATGAACGAGTAAAGCAAACATGGAGGAAAAAGCTCCAGGGAAATCTTCTCTGTTATTCCTTCATATTGTGGTCAAATATAACTCCACGTTTTCTTTATGACTAGTTTTTGCAGAATCTCGCATGAGGAGCAGGATGCAGTGCTCACTTAAGGGAAAATCTCATGCCTGGGTTGGGTTGGTGTTAACACGAAGCTACTCCATCATGAGAAAATAGACGTTTGAATCGTGGAAGGAATGACCCGTTCGAATCGAGTGACCGCCCTCCTGACATCACGCCGCGCTGTCGCCCGGCGGGTCCGCGTCAAGCACTGCCTGTCGCTCCAAACGTGGCGTCAGTCAGTCAGCGGCCGTGTCTTCACGCCTCCATGCCAAGGAGGTGTCCAAACACTCGGCGGGACAAAAGACACAAGAGGGGACTTAATGGGCCCCATTTACACCTGCCAAGCTGAAAGAAGTGATGGGCCACAGAGCGAGAGCCAAGAAACAGAGTGGCGGGGGTTTCTAAAAGGAGAGAGTGAAACTCTTCAGATGTCAGGTTGTAGTTGGTTTCATCAGAGATGAATATCTTATAGGAGGACGAGGAAAGCAGCTGTTGAACTGTTCGAAATGAAGAAGACTGTTTTGGGTTTTCTAGGACTACATGTAGCAACTTGCAATTTATTCACTCCCCCAGTTGTAGTTTTGGATTTCTTCCATCTTTTTGATTCTTACTTTTTCTTGTGCTGTGATACAGGATTAATAAGTTGGAAGTCATCTAAGTTGGAAAAGGAGTTTGATTTTGAAAGCTGGAGCAAATTTTAGGATACAAAACTGTGTGTGGGAATGAAATGAACTGAAATCAGAGATAATAATGTACAGGAATAGTTGAAGGCTAAAAAAAATGATGTTAGATTGAGGCAAAGTTTCACCTTCATGCCTCGACAGGTGACTCTAAATCTCTGAATTAGAGTTTATGAATTAATCTTTTAAACAAGAATGTTCTTCTTATAAACTAAATAGCGGTGTAGGCAGTTTAACCATTTGAGGAAATAAAGTAAGTAGGGTGGCGTAGATAAGAACAGCAGCCCTGCATCCCAGTCACACATCCCAGATGATTTGCACTTGACTCACCCTGCGGTTACAAGCGACAAGATGGAGCTGGAAAATCTTAAACTAAAGCTAAAAATGGGAGAAGCTGCACTGCTTACTCATGAGCCGTAGTCTCTTAATTAAAATAATATGTGGGGTTTACTTTGTGCTTGGCCATATAATTAAAGTTAATTAGTTAGATCGGACACAATGCCCGATTTAAAACTCTGCTCTGAGTGCAGATTTTTGTTGATGGAACAGACAGGAAGTTGGTGCATTGTTTTCAGGCGATTAAACAGATTTTACATGAAAGCATCTCTTTATGCTGAAAAAACAAAACAAACTCTTATATGGAAATGAAATTTCTATATAAAATTTAAATGTGTAGAATAAAATTAAAAATGGCAGTTTGCCTAACAATCAAAGATACAGTTTGTACAAAATAAAAGTGGACATTCACAGCGCGCTCGGTCGACTATACCGAGGTCAAGCTCCATTCAAGCCGCCGCGTCGTCGCCCTTCCACCCCCTCCATCACGCAGAATTATGATAAAGACATTACCAGACGCTGCGACACATTCTGAGCAAGGACACATGCGCGGGAGCATTGTCCCCGCTGCTACCTTGAAAGCTAGCCTGTGGCGAGATCTGCTCATTCATCACGGGGGGCCCTTCTTCTGCTGCTGCGTTTTCATGCTTTCACTTCACATTAAACCTACAAAAAAGGGGAACTGCAAAGGCCCCTCGGAGCCCGGCCATTGGAGACGTCGCTACTTTCAACCACAAACAAACCCAAAGGGTGGAGGGGCTGAGGAGGGGCTGGGGGGGCTCTTTGGCTGCCGTGTAATAAGTCCTGGCGTGCTAACCTTGTAATTGGCCATAATTAAAAGGAGGCAGAAGGAGACGAGGATCTTCCTCTCAGCTTCAGCTGCCAGGCTGCAGGAAGCAGTAAAGACACGCTGTCTCTTCCTTTACAAGGTGGCACACAGTCTCTCCCTTTCTTCTTGTCACTCATAATCTTTGCGAGGGGTATTTCTGGATCTCTTTTTAGAAGTGCCTCTAGAAAGCAGGGGGTGAGCGCGAGTGTGTAAAGTCTATCCCCCTTTTATCCTAAAATCCCTATCGCGGTTAGCATACAATGGAGGTGTGTGTGTGTGTGTATGTTTGTGGGCGCACGCACCATTTTACCATTTAAAAAAAAAATTATTCTCTGTTTGGTCTGTAATTACCACGTCTGGAGATGCGCCCCATGTGTTTGTTGTTGTCTGTTCCCTGATTGCAGCCTCGTCAGTGACGGCTTCACTCAGCGGGGCCGATTACAGACACGATGAGGGGAATTTGGTTCCTTCTCTTTCTCGCCGCATTTCACCATGATTTTTTCTTTTTTTTTAACAAAAGGGCTGGTAATTTATTTGTCTAAATCAGGGATTATTTTAAAGTTTGCATTATGAGCTGAGTCAAGACGGAGACCCAGCTCATAGGGTGAGCTCCTGATTCAAGCTACAGCTTATTTTCAGGGCGTCCTCAGTTTAGTGGACGACATGACAAGATGAAAAGTTTACAATTGCGATGTTCAACAAAAACCGCTGGGTTTATAATTAAGTGGAACAACAAAGAAAAGTGTTATAAATTAAATGATCAAAGAGTCATATGAAAACATAGAGGAAGCAAGCCCAACACTTCAAATCAAAGATCCTCAGGGCAGTGAGTGCATACTTACTTTAGACTTTTGTGTAACTGTATTTGCCAAGTCAGATTGTTCTTTAGAAATAAAGACCAACTTTTATGAGATGCTGTTAGAACATCATAGCAGCTTTCTGAAGTTAAGCAAACGCTGCAGCAGAGACGTCAGTCGACAAAAAGAATTAGAACGACATACAGGTTTCTTAAAAAAAAGAAAGAAGCATCATGACCTTAATTACTGCTCACTGATATAGCTCCTGTGAAATCCCAAAACAGTTTTATTCCATAACTTACAATGAATGTCATTTGTTAGATTAAAAGTACGTTTTGAAAATAACTGTTAAGCGGGTATTAAATATTCTTCTTATTAAACCCACATTTCTGTTTTAAAGAATAGATTTTAGTTAATTAGAAGTGTGTATATATATATATATATATATATATCGTAGTGGATAAACAACAGAGGAAAGCCGTTGTGGTGGATGTAGCAATACCGAGTGACTGCAACATCAGGAAAAAGGAGCACGAGAAACTGGAGAAATACCAGGGCCTCAGGGAGGAACTGGAGAGGGCCTGGAAGGTGAAGACCACAGTGGTGCCTGTGGTCATCGGGGCCCTCGGGGCAGACACCCCCAAACTGGAGCAGTGGCTACAACAGATCCCAGGAACAACATCAGACATCTCAGTCCAGAAATGTGCAGTTCTAGGCACAGCAAAGATACTGCGCAGAACTATCAAGCTCCCAGGCCTCTGGTAGAGGACCCGAGCTCAGAGGATAAGAACCACCCGCGGTGGGTGAGAAGGGAATTTTTTTTTTTTTATGTCCTATTTTTGTTAGCAGTTAGTGGAAAATCATCAAAATTAGTTAATTAATTAATCTATATGTCTAACATGGTGGAAGGTTTGTAGGATAAATGGACTTTTCAATTATGATGAATAAGTTTGTACGTCTACAGATCAGATATGTTATACTAAAGACGTAATTTAAGTTTTGTGTGTTTTTTTTTTCAATGCAAAAAAGGAAAGAAAGCTAACGCAGCAAATCAGCTGGCTATCTAAGTTCAGCCTTGGTTTTCACTTGTTACAGATTCCTACTGCCCTTTAGATCCTGTTCATTTATTTATTGTTTGTGAAGAAAGGAAATTAATTTGCTGAGGCTTGAAAATTACTAAGGGTTATACTGATGTGACCAGTTTCAAAATATTTGCCAATTTTCTGTTTTCCAGATGTCATTAAGGTATCTAGTCGTCTCCTAAAAGCTCTTGATTTCCACAATCATCTCTAATTCACGGCTGTTTTTGTTTTGCTACAAAGGCTCCGTCTCTAAACCACGAAGGCCTCGGTGCCGTGTGCATATGGCCCGAGCACGGCGTCGCTATCCGAGCCGCAGCTAGCATCTGCTTCGGGGCTCCGCTGACAGACGGGAGAGTGCTGACGGGGCAGCGCTGAGCTTTTGTCACCTGAGCGTCACTCACTGTAACCCAAAACCAGACAGCTGCCTGACTTACCATCAAGCTGAAAGGAAACACCAACGGGGAGAGGAGCAGGGGGGATCAGGAGGAGGGATGGGAAGGGAGGAGGAGGTGGTGGGACATCAAGTTCATCTGGGTGCCAAGTTCATACCGGAGATGCATTTTATGTGGTAAACTCAGCTTTGAGAAGAAATTATGATAGGATTGATTTAAGGGGAAAAGAATTCCAGTGTTTTTGTCTTTAAAACGGATAATATTTGTCCAAACAAAGAGGAACAAAGCAAATAACTTTCCCTATCAATCCTGGAGGACCCTAAATAACCCCGCGTTCCACTAATCTGTGTCCATATAAATCTTTAACCTTTGCTGAACTTTGTTTTGAACTTCAGTTTCATCTTTCTTCTTGTCCTCTCCGCTGTCAATAGATGACAAAATGAGCCGAGGTCACTCCTCGCCCACTGGCGGCCATATTTCCTCAGGCTCCGCCTGTGGTCCCCACAGCCGAAAACACACAGAGACAGACAGTGGGAGGACTCGGACCATGACCTTTCAACCCAGCTGGGCTCCCTCTGGGTTAACAGAGGCCATGTTGCCATCTCTGCAGAGGCCAGCACCTGGATGGCTGGACCTACATGGACAAGTGTGCGTTGTGCATGTGAGCGAAGGGGGGAAGGAGGAACCCTGGGGAAATGAATTAACCACTTAGTGGAGCCACCCGCCTCCTCACTTACAGAGACCGTCTCGGCTAGACCTAAAGGTCAACCCTCACCCTCGCTCGCATTTCGTGCTCATTTTTAATATATATATATATATATATATATATATATATACACACACACACACAGCTTTGGAAAATTTCCACTGAACCTCATTGAAAACCTCGTGGTTTTTCCACCAAATACTGATTTCTGAACTCTTCCTGAGTTGAAACATCAGTGTCGTTGTTTCTAAATTAATATGAACTTGTTTTCTTTGCATTATTTGAGGTCTAGAAGCACCGCGTGTTTTTTGTTATTTTGACCATTCCTCGTTTTCTGTGAATAAATACTACATTTTTGTTTGGACTTGCGGAGAAGTTCATAGAATAAAAGAACAATGTTAATTTTACTCAAATAAACTGATCATTTTAATTTTTTTTCCAGACTTTGCTGTGACTCACCTCTTTCAGGTTCAATCAATGAGAAGTGAAATCAGAAACATACAAGTATGAAGAAAATAAGTCTGCATTGACTGAGAAAATCACAACTGATCACCTAGAAAAGTTTCAGAATATTTCATTTTATTTTACACAAAATCTGTTTTCCCACGTTGTTTTTATGCATTACAAAAATCAAAAAAACTGACATAAAGGATCATAATTCATGCATGACATTGATATAGCAGTTTCCCCTTGTAAGTTGACAAATGTGAAAAACTTCAAACGGCCAAAATAGTTTTGGAAGGATTGGCAAAAGACGTAGCCGTCGGTATGTGCATGCAGATGACCGAAATGCTTTGGCTTGCTTCTGGGATGCGCGCGTGTGTGTGTATGTGGGTGTGTGTGTGTGTGTGTGGGGGGGGGGGGGGGGGGGGGGGGGTGCGTGCTCCAAATGTCAGAGCAGAGTAATGAGCCTTTGTGTGCAGAGCCTCCACAAGCAGCAGCCGGGGCTATCTCTTACCTCGTCGCCCATTAAGAAAGCGGCGTTCGCTAGAAGCAAGAGAGTGGCGTTTCATTTCCACGTTTTGGGACACTCGCGCCAGATGCGCTCTGACGGAAAGTCTGGGTTGGCCAAACATGTCGACACAGCGTGAATAACCTCAGACACACACGCAGAGAGAAACTGGAGGCTGACACACTGGAGGGCAGACAGGAGTGACAGGAGACTGGTGGAGGTGAGAGAGACAGAGAGAAGATGATAAGTGAGTGCAGCGGGGCGGGTTGTTGTGTCTGACATCTGGCTGTAAGAGAATCTGCAGCAGCTTTCGATGCCCGGAGGCTGGATGCTGATGACAGCTCCCCTCCTGCGCCTCCTTCTGCCTGGTGACAAAGCTGGTAGCAACAGGGCCGAAGTGGCTCTGTGACTTGATGACAACACTGTGGCATGCGCTGCTGTGAAAATACACATCAAAAATCCTGAAACCCTTCTAACAATGGGGTTGTGTCCTCTTAGCTTTAGTTTCACTTATTGGGATTTTGTGTGATGGACCAAAACAAACTAAGACATCATTTTTCAGAAGCAGGTTAAAGGACTCTGAAGCAACTAATTACCCTGAGAAGTTAGGGTGGGCATTTATTGTGCGGTTTATCTTTTATTGTGCTAAGAATTTTGATTTATTGCCGTCAAGATAAAATCCAATTAATTTTATTTCAGAAGCTCCCACAACGGGATTGTTACTTTTACTATTTACATACTTCTTTACGCGACTGGTGTCCTAAAGAAGCGTGTCATAAACGGGAATGTTTTTCATGAGCAGTAATTGTGACTGCCATGCAGCTACCTAAAAAAAATAATTAATAAATAGTTCTTGCTGTTACTTTTGTTATCGTAATTGTACCAAAAAAATATCATGATAAAAGTTTACTTAGAAGCCTGGATATTTTCTTTCTATAAAAATCCACTTTGATTCTCATCTCCCTTCACTGCTCCATCTGGGTTTTCTCCCACTGAAGTGGATTCTCTCCAGCAGAATTTCATCCGAGCCAATCAGCAAACAGAAGGAGTTGTGAGCGATGACAACAATTTTCTGCGTTGTTTTAAAATTGTAGCTTTAGCAACGGTAGTAGAGGAAGTGAACAAAGTAATTCAGTCTGTGTTGGTCACGCCTCCAAATATTGACGGCAACAACCGCATTTCTCTGTACACATTTGGGGATGGTCGTTTACAGCGCAGGCAGTTTTAGGTAAGCTTCATAGCATACGACTTTGCCAAACCACGATGTATTTGATTTGGTTAATTTTACAAACTTTAATCTTCGATCGCAAAGAGTTCAGAAGCAAAGCGAAGTGTGGAACAGTGGGCTGGTTTTTACCGGGCTATTCACAGTATTTTATTGTAAAAGTCAAACTATGTGCCATTTAATATCCGTTTAAATTAAATTTGAAGGCCGACACACTTTTTATACCCAGAACAAACTGTGCAAACTTTAATATCCTATTTTATTTTTCTTTATATTGATTTATTTTGCATATGTAAGATCTTACTGATGTCACAGGCCACATGCTCTTCCAATATCTCAACACACACACACACACAAACAAGCAAGAGAAGGGAGGATACAGCACAGTAACCAGTGAATCCATTTTGGAGAGCGCACACCGAGGTGGAAGGAGATCTGTTGCATTACACAACAGAAAACCTTTAACTGGAGATTTCATTGTGTGGCTTCGTGGCATTTGGTTACCAATCCCTTCCATCGCCTTAGAGCCGTATGCCTGTGCAACCAGATCTGTCAGCCCAGTCCATCAGATAGGCACACTGACTGTGTCTAGCTCTGTCTACCTGTCAGTGCTGTGTGGCTGTCATCCAGCCAGTCAGGCAGCCATTGCTTGGCCACCGCCCCTGCCTTATCAGGATAATGAGCTGCATTTAGGTCCATTATGAGCTGACCCCAAGGACTTTCTCTGCTGCTAAGCAGAGGCCTTGTGCCAGTGATGGACAGGCCAGCGGTAACCCGATACCCAGCTAGTTTGTGCCGCGAGAAGCGGGCTGCAGGAGAGGAAGAACGAAGACGGGCTTCACCTGGTGAGAGCTTGCAGGCTTAAAAGCAAGCGCTGATCGGAAAGGTGTGCTTCAACACAAACTCTGAATGTGGATATGCACATCGATTTTCTGCACATGTGGCCCAGAAAAGTTCTGTTGTGGTTATTTGACTACAAGCTAACTTAAGAATATGCAGCTTGCTTCTTAGACCACACATGAAATGCTTGACAACATCAACCCTTTCTTTGAGTTTCTAGCATTTTCTCCCATCTTGTAGAAAATGTAATTTCTCCAGGTTCATAAAATTAAAGCAGAAAATCAGATTAAAAAAGGAAAAAAAACCTTGAAAGAACACGTAGAAGAGCTTTTTTTGTTTAGTGAACACTAATTTGGGTTGCAGATTGTCGGGCCGAGCTGTAATGAACCAGGGATCTAAAAGTGTGAAGTTGGCTTCACCTCGACTTTGAACATCCCAACAAGCTGGGAAGCATCTGAACTTTTACTATCCCTTCAGGCTCTGAGAAGAGTCAGGTGCAAGGCTTTCTGTGGAAGAAAAATAACCTTAGGCTAATCCTTACGTTCCATACCGTCTATCAGAAGAAATGTCCATCCTTCTGCATTTAGTGGCATGCAAAAGCCTCGTAACTAATCCATCTTTTATTGCAGCAGCAGCAGCAAAAAAAAACAACAACACAACAACCATCACTTTCATTACATTTAATTCAGAGGAAACATTTTTTAACCAAGATAAATTATCAACTGTATGCAACCTTGCTTTGCTAATAGGGTAATACTTATTCAGTCCACACCACTCTGATAATAATATCTACTGTAATCAATTGTCTTCAAAAGTTCCCTTGGGTGTAAATTAATATCAGCAGTGGAGTGCATACATAATTTAGGAGGCTTAAATGTAAAAGAAAAAAAGGCAACCAGCAGCTACTGTTAGTAGTTTGAGATTTGTTACTGGCACAGCTTAAATATATATATTAGATTTTAAATATATACCAATTTAAAATCAATAGACATTTGAGGTCTGAGGCAGATGTTTAATAATAATGTTCATCACTCCACAGGTTGGTTTCTTTAACAATCAAATTGTCAACAACAGAGGAGAGCAGAGGAATGCAACAGCGCAGAATATGGCCATTTTTTATTTAAAAAATTAAAATCCGGGGCACTGGTGAGAAAGGCTTTTAAATCCAGAAGTACCATCTTCTGGATTTTATGAACCCGGATCACAGCGGACAGATCAGGGATAAAGTTGTGGCAAGATGGGGATTAATCGGAGAAATTGCACAGAGGCTATCGACACCGCTAAAGGATCCATGAAGGGAAACAGTAGCTAAGATCTCTAATTAGAAGTTTCTAGAAAAGTGTGACCAATGTGAAAAACATAAAAACATTAGAAAAAAGAACCTTCATGTTAGAGCCTTTTAGGGATACCAATGAATGTGACACCACTGATTATGTCTTAGCATGGGATTAATCTTAAGAGTAAGATTTTACTCATCCCTACCCACAAATTTGACCTTCTATGTGGAACCCAATTACAAAAAAAGAGCTGAATTTTGTATGCGGGTGTATCTACACACACAGATAGCACACATATCCATTTGTACATAAAGATACACAGGCAAAAAAAAGGAGAAAAAAAACACCCACAGACACATGAGCTAACCCTGAATCTCTAGTTATCTTCGCCTCTCTGTCTCTCCCCCTTTGTCTTACATTGTCAACAGGACTCTAATCTACTGATTGTGAACGCCTAACAAGCTCTTCTTTGTTTCTGCACCAGTAAATTCCAACACAGCAAAAAAAAAAAAAAAAAAAAAGAAGAAGATAACCCACCAGTGGGTTTGGAGAAACCAACAAAGCCTTGGCTAAAATGACGCACACTCATTACCATCATCACAGAGGATAATTAGTAAAAGAGGGTGAAAATAATGTTGCCATCAATCAAAACAAAGGCAGTGGGGGGAGACGCAACTGGTGAAAGGATGGAGGGGAGCAAAAGTGTCAGGACTCAGCAGAATAGGGGCCATGGGAACTCTGAGTCAGGCATAGTCATGCTCCGAGTGCAGCAATGTGTTTGGCTGCCTGGTGAGATGCCTGAATGCATGTAGGCACATATCCCCCATTGTACTTGAACGTTTCAGCAAGCTAAGCAGGTACAAGTTCATGCTCATGAGACTCGAACTATTTTGAGTCAACGGAAACCCCAAGATTGGCAAAGCTTTGCTGTGGCTTTACACTTTCTGAAGATAAGAGAAAAACAAACATGATTGGGATAAGTTGGTTAGATTTAAAACGCATATTACCACAGTTGTAAATATATATATCTTTTTTTTTTTTTTTTTTTTTCCTGTGTAAACAGTCTAGAGACAATCAGACGTTAACACTAATGCCTGAAATGACGACTGTTTGTTAGTCTGAACTCATTTGGCTTGAACAGTGCACTCACTGGTCGGTTTCTTGGCTTTGTCTGCTGGAAAGAGTAATTGTACCAGCCTTGAGTGTTTTTACGAGGTGTATTGGTGTTTTCCATCAAGCCGCAATTACTGGGCTTTGTTGCCCACGGCAAATCCTCCTGAGAGAGCCGTGAATGGAGCGAGGCCGCGCCGCTCGGCACTGGCAGAAACGGGCAATGTATTGATATGCAAAGCACATACATGTTGGTATGCAAACATAGGTGGAGTCAACATCTATACAGGCTGGTCCAAAGGAAAAAGAAAAGCCTGCAGATCTCATGCAAATAAGGGCCAGACTGTTGCAGCAAACCAGCAAAGTGAGATCAGGTCCCGTGAGAATGTTTCTGCGTGGCTTGCTGGTGTAGAGCAGGACACTCCAGACGGTCGGATCATGAAGACGGACTTGAAAGGGAGCTAGAAGTTAATTATTTTAGCGCCTGCTAGATAAGTGTCTGCAATGCTTATGGTTGTGACTTACAGACCTACTAATTCTTCCCAAAACCTTTACCAGGCTAGTTGGTTTTAGTTATTTTGGCTTTATTTAAAAAAAAATCTTACTATGACCTCCATTCTTCAATGTTTTACATGAAAAAACGTGAGAGGAAGTTTACTACACCTTGCAGAATTATTCTTTTGAAAGTCAACAAAAGTTCAATGTCTTTTCTTTGGATTTTTTTTTAAAGATACAAACACAGAAGAGTTTCTAAACGGAAGCAAAAGCATCCATTGGTTTCCATAAAATGTTTTTCAAATGAAACTGAGAAAGTATATTTTATTGTTTGGTTAGCTAATGTCAATACATCTAAAAAACAAGTCACAAGTGTAATATCGCTGTTTCCTGTGAAAAGTCTGTGTGGAGGCGCATTGAGGGCCGTTAAGGCACCTTTCGAGTGTCTGGAGCAGCACAATTTGAACCGTTTTGAGCGTTGAGCATGTCCAACATGTCCGAGGCTCCACATAGACTTTAAATGTAAACCAGAATGCTCAAATGCATTTGGTGTGAACGCACCAAAAGAACGGTTTTAAACGGCTTCATGAGAAGCATTGTTGTGGTGACGTGCTGAAGGTGGAGTGTCGGAAAGAGTAGGAGCTTCTTAAAGAGACAGGGGTGTTAAATTCTTAAGTGAAATTTCTTCTAAGTTATATTTGATATATACAGGACTTTAGTGCTGTATATATCAGCACTGAAGGTAACAAAGTTACTTGATTGTGCTATAAAAATGCAAATAATACCACCCCCTCTAAATGTGTTATCTTTAATAGGCACTGAAGTTGATTAGATGATTTGGAAAACATAAATGCATCAGAAAAGAGAAAAAAATAGAAGAAATTTAAAGGATGGGAAATGCTTTTTCGCAGCAAAGTACCGTGTTACCGCTCAACCCCCTTCGACTCTACGGACGAGGAATAAATTGCTTTGTTTTGATCGGCTGTTGTGAGAAACTGGAAGTAAAAAATTACAAACTGCTGAAGAAACAGGAAAACACCAAACAAATCTGAGAACGTGTTCAAACTGTTTGGATGTAAGAAGTACACAAACACAGTGTCTTTCGCTTTGCACACAAACTCAGACCGACTGAAAGAAAACTGCCAGATGGGAAGAGAGCAGACAGGAACATTCAGCAGAGACGGCTGAGTCTTGGCTTCAGCCATTTAGAACTAAACCTTTCCAGTCACTTTAGATTTGGGACATTTGGCCCCAAGAAGATGGGCTGAACTATGGGAAAATCTTCACATACGAGGGCAAAAGCGTGGGAAAATGCAGTCCCGTGTTCCCACACTATTAATCTCCGATTTCATGGCGGTGGTTTAAAATGTCTTTAACTTTGATGCAGCATCTCAAGCAGCTTTAACTTCTGCTACAGAAGACTGAACACTGAAGGGAGAGAGGCCCGAGAATTAAAGTCTTGCTCAATGAAGCAGACTTATAAGGAAATTGATTCACAGCATAGATTTTTTAAAAGCTCTTCTATGACCAGAACTTAACACAAATATTCACAATTTTGTTTCGTAAACCTTTGTGTGGAAATTGTGTGACAACTTCCCCAAAATGTGGAAAAAAAAACAAAAAAAACCCCAAAACCAAACAAAGTCTGTTATCAGACTACTATTGTGACACAAAGTTGTTCCTGTCTCTGCACGAGTCGTGCGAGAAACTGCATTTGCTATCTTTCCTCCTCGAGGTCAGTCAAACAGTATCTTGTGATGCAGCGAAACACATGTGAGTGATTGGACGTCCAAATATAACAATGACTCACTCATCTTTTGACAGAGATTTAGCAGATCTGCTCCAACTGTGCTGCATGTGGATTCAATTTTAGGCTCCTAACATAGCACGCATTAAACACCATACTGTGAACTGGATGAGTGGGTTTGCATGAAGGTGTGCGTGTGTATGCGTGGGTGTGTGTGCGTGACTCCGTGTATGGATACAGCGATCTGTGCGTGTCTAGCACAGGAGACCACTAATAAGAGATTGGGAGAGTGACCCTGCGGGTTGTTGAGAGAGCCAACGCGCCGTGCCTTGAAAGACACACGCATACACACATATGGGTGTATGATTATTCAGTCACGGGTCTGTGTGAGTCCGTGAGTGTATCTTACAGTGTGTAAGTGCGTATCATGATAACCACCACCCCCTCATTAACTCCATCATGGCTGGAAACAATCAGCCACTCTGCCCGAGTTGTAGGGCAGACTCAGGAATTGCAGACCTACAGACCTAAAATTAGAGAAGCCTCGATCACCACAGCCTGACTGGCCACAGATTATACCCAGCTTTCCAAACATGCAACATAATCTCAAAAACCAAAAACAAAATAGCTTTTGCACCACTTAAGCCATAATTGTTTAATGCCTGGAGGTTAAGTTTGTTGATTGGCATGTAGGTTCCTATCGCAGAAGGGTGTCCACCAAATGCCTATCTTTGGATTTATGTAAATACTGTCAGGAGAGTACCAGCTACCACAGCGCCTCCGGTTGGCCTTAATGGCGCTCTGACAATTGGTCAGGTGTCTCAGGCAGAGGAGGATGGATTAACACTGCACAGGGATGCTGCCAACATCATCCGAGACCGTCTTCCAGTGAATTACTCCGACCCAGGACTTGTCAGAGTGAAATATGTCTCTTTTTCGACCTGTGGTTGTATCTGTGTTTCGCCTGAAAAGGCGAAGGAGGTAACTAGGAAGAGGCAGATCTGGTAACTTGCGGATTCTTGAGGTTATCCTCCGGTATGTTTTTGCAACAAAAACAAAGAAGACATCAAGATGCATATTCTTTTCTACTTTAGACACTGACTTCTATTTTTACACAAATTAATACGATGAGCATTTCATTAATTTATTAATTAGTTTCATTAATTTCATGTCATGATGAAAAGCACTTTGAACTGCCTTGTTGCTGAAATGTGTTACACAAATAAACTTCAATGATTGATCGATTAATTCAACAAAGTGTGTTTTGCAGACATTTTGAGTGCAATTTAGGACAATTATCAGTATTTAAAAACAATGTTTAAGTAACACACAGAGCTAGTAACTATCATGGGGTTAGTTTTCCATTACTTCTGAACAATTCTCTGAGCAGTTTAATAAGTACTAAACTGTTAGTCAGTCAAACTGGCTAATTTTAATTCAGTTCAGCTAATGTATTTAGTTTCAATTTACTAAAAAGTCATATAGAGGCACTGGATACACAAACAAAAAGATCCAATTTAAACCTAGTTTTGTATTAGCCACTTCATTCCACAAGTCCAACAAATGAATCTCAGTCAGATAAAGATTGTTAGTGATACCCGAGACCCAAACATAGACTCTGAGTTGAGTCAAGTCCGAGTCCAAGTATATTCTAGTTAAAGTTCTGATCTTTAATTTTAAAATCTTCTCATACAAAATAAATTAAAAAGGCAGAGAAAATACACACGTGTGTATATTTGGGGAACAGATTATGAAACAGAGCCCATGATAGAAATGAGGTGGTTTTAAAATACGCAGCTTTTATTCAAACAGCTGGTAACTATTTGTTCATAAGTCCTTATGAAATATCCAGTCTGGAACCTCCGATAAGCAGAGACGTACAAAGAACATGAACACAGATACAGAGACATACAGTGAATACTGTGAGATGTGACTAGAGCTGGCTCAATTACCATTTTAACCCCAGGGTGATGTCCATGTTGGGTTTCTAGGCAATTAATTATTTTAGAAAAGGTAGTTAAAAGATTTTAATTGAGAACATTAAAAGAGAACAACACTGGGTTTTCTCATTCTGTTCGGCGTACTGCTTCGAAAGCAGTTTAAAAAATGCAATGCATAATCTTCACCTCTGAGGGGAGAGTCAGGAAAAAAGAAAAAAAAAGAGGGACTGAAGAGAGCGCAACTGAAACCAGAAGACAAAATTGTGTGTTAGGTTCATGCCTGCAGGGTTTTGTATTTACTTTTAGCACAGAATGTGCTTTGAGGGAGTAGGGCTCATTGTATGTGATGACATAATGACTTCTGACACGCAACAAATACTATCTGTCATCATGGGGCTGGGAAGATAAGTACGCAAAGCAGGCAAGCCGGAAAGTTGCCATCAAATCCATCGACAGCCAAGCAAGTCTCGATTAGTCCAACATTAGAGAACACAAAGTGTTCAAGCCATCTATTCAAGACATAGGTGAGTATTGACGTAACAGATGTGTTGGTGTGAATAACGGACCTAAACCACATGTTAATTTTGAAGACAATTTCTTGTCGAGATACCTGTGTTGAGGTATCCTGGCTGCAAACCTTTTCCTTGCAATAATACTGCCAAGATGATATTTTAGGTATAGCATTAGGGTTGACCACTTCTTCAACCATGCAACTCAAGGAAGGGGTTGATACTGAGTAATGAAGAGTGCCAGACTCCAGGTCATCACAAACACATTAATCATGGTATCTCCAAAACTGGTGCTCAGCCCAAGAGCCACAATTGCCAGGGTCTACCACACCAGAAAGGACCCAAGATTCAGACTGTGAAAAGATGATCCAGAAACAGTTCTGCACATAATAGCAGGGTGTAAGACACAGGCAGCTTACATGGGACACCATGTAAGCTGCCAAAGTGGCTGCAAAAGTGAATGTGAGGATTGCTCTGAGATTGAACTGGAATTCCCCTAGTCAAAGTTGGACCGTGCCATGAAGAATGACAGGACACAAACGCTGTGGATTGTGGAGATCGGTGGCCTCAAACTGCAGTCCTCGAGGACGAGAGTCCTTCAGCTTTTAGATGCTTTTAGAGTCCTTCAACTTGTATACACTTGAATTAAATGGGGAAACTGCCTTGCTATCATGCATCATGCAGATCTATAGAGCTAATGAGCCAATATTGGAGCCAGGTGTGCTGAAGCAGAGAGAGATCTCAAAGTTGCAGGGAAACCGGCCCTTGAGAACTGGAGTTTGAGACCACGGTGTGGATCCAGACAGACGATCTGGACATTTTTGTTTTGAGTAAAAGCTACGGAAGAAGATGGTAGTGACTGACATCTGACTTTAATGACGGTGCTATTGAGTCCGTGCATTGACGTCACATTGAGTGTTAACGAAACCAAGCTGGATAGACGGCAATAATACAAGTAGCATTAGTGCACATACTTGGTAATGATCATCTGAGCCATAAAACAAAATAGAACATCCAGGTAGGTTGACGTAGATTCTCAATTAAACAAGACATGGCGACTATGAGTGGACTTCTTCTCTGGATAATTCACCTCGCACCGAAAACGAATCTGTCAATGCTGATCATGAGTTGGGAGTTCCCATCTAATAATACAAACTATCACACTAATAGGACTGTTAATCTTTTGTCAATCCCATAAATTGTTGAGTAAATATTTATTCTAAACTACAAATTCCCAATCCATGACCAGAAGTGAAGAAGCCCATTGGATGATTGGTGAAAAGTCTTTAAGACACTTGAGAAGGTATTAAAATTTCCTTAAGTAGTTGGACACATCTAGAGAGGTTTGTAAAAACACCCTACATCTAAAATGTCAGACATTGATATATGTTGCTTTCTGTGGGAAAAACTCAGACAATCTGAGATAAAAGTTCTTTAGAAATTCAACCAAACACCCTCGAGTTCCTCAAGATTAAGGTTTTGTTGGTTCTCACTGTAAATTCATACAGTCCTAAGAAGTTAATAATGTAACAAAGCTGAAGTTGAAGCATTTAAGCTTGAGACACTTCATCCTGCAGATGAATAATTAAATATTGTCCTTTAGAAGATTTTTGCCATCTGGAGGTGATTGGAGGGTGTGTGTGATCTAACTTGGGTAGGTTCAAACAGGTTTATTAGAGAATCGGTTTTGAAGCGATAAGTCAAAATGAGGAGTGTATTTTTTTACTCAACTTTCTACGATTTGAATTTAAAATTTTGCAATTGACCAAAGAAATTTTTGTCTGTGACTTAAAAAGCCGTCCCATCTAAACACAGAGGGAAACAAGCAAACCTTAGTGCTAATGCCTTAGCATTTCTTAAACATGCAAACAGAGATTTGGGAGGCAAATTCCACAAATCATCCTAGATCCCAATTTCCTCTTATTTCACTTGGATCCATGTAGCCCTTTGTTTACAATCCTAACCCTAAACCTTCAATGTAATTTGAAACGAGAAATGACTAATCAGTTTGGAGAGAAGAGAGTCTGTCATTTCTTTGTGTACTCGTATCACTTGTGTTGCTGGGATAAGAAAAACATTCGCTGATTCAAGAAAGAGAAAAGAGTAAGTTGCTGGATTATTGATGGTGCTACAAAACCTTTAAGTTTACTATGGCGATACTAGTTGTTCAGAAATCTGCCTTGTCAGCAAGATGAAGCAAAGGCTCATGTCGATAGATCCGCGTTCTTTAGACACAATAGTTCACTCTCTCACAGCTTATTGCCTTAACACCTATAAAACACTTCCTTTCACTTATGAGGTTTCCACACTGTTCCAAAGAGACCATTGTTAAGACTTTAAACAGATGATCAAATATGATAGCTTGCCTCCTTTATCTACGTGTTCGCTCAGATTCCAGTTTCAGTGCTGTAAAAGTTATATGTCAGTAGAAATTGCTGTGAATTTATGGCGTCTGTATGTTTTAGTGTGACGCTATAAAAACTCAGGGCAGAATCTCAGAGGTTAGTGCTGCATACGACAGACTATATTCTGGCTGACTGGATGGGGTTGGACAATCCCAAGGGCACCAATACACACACACACACACACACACACACACACACACACACAGATGTAACCTCATTTAACACCTGCATTCCCACAGTAGTCAAAAGCAGCAGTCAAAACCCAACCCCCCTCTTGACTCAATCTGAAAAGGGAGGAAAGGAGTAAAGTTTGTGTAGGAGGTGGGGCGGGGAGAGAGAAGCTAGTGATTTAAACTCCTCTCCCGTGGCGGGGAATGAGCTGGAAGGGCCTGGAGAGGAGACGGGAATCCAGAGCAAGCTGGGGGTTGAGTGATGGAGAAACAGGGGAGGCAGAAAAAACAGAAACGGAGTAATCTGGTTGAGGCAGTAGACGAGCAAAGTGTGCCGATACTAAGGCGCTCTTGACACAAAGATTCACAAAGTTTCCACAATCTCAGTTTGAACAAAACTAGGTGAGCAAGAACGCACACACAGCTACACACACCGAGTTCAACATGTTCTTGAGTGCCTCTCCTGCCCTCTTCTGTCCACGATGCTCTTCATCTCTCTTCCTGTTGCAACATCCTGCCGGGCGAAGCGGGCCGTCAAGTAGCGACACGCGATGACTAAATTGATCCTTTTGTGACCTAATGATGAAGCCAACTGAGACGATCTCAGACATCAAGACAACAGATTCTCTGTCCGGCAGTGACTTGAAAGAATGACCTCTTGGTCACGGATGAATGCGTCTCAACATGTGTGTCTTCTAGCCTGCTGAGCTTCAAAAGTTTGCGTTTGTTGGCTTTGCATGCACATGCTGAAGTAGTGAAACTTCAGATCACCATGTTTTTTGCTTCATTTCAGACAAGGCATGGAGACTAATCTGGCACAAGAACCTGCATGAATACAGAACGAGTGCTAAGGAAGCTATGAGTAGGTAATCCCTCCTGACAGGATAGTGACAGACAATAACAGAAACAAAGCTGATGTTGAGAGAGAGAGAGCGCTACAGGGGACAAAATGGGAGATAACAGGAATAAAAGTCAGCAAAAAGCATAGTTGTTTAGTCAGAATGTCACAGCTTAAAAGCTCTCCAGTTGAAATCTGCTAAGACATTCAACATGAGGTCATCAGTGAGCAATATGGGAACAATGTACATTGCCTGGCCAAGAATCGTTCTCGTCACCTTCTTAAAATAATGACCTAATTTTTGGTCAAAAGTGATTTTGTCAAAAAAGAAAAAAAGAAAAAAAATTACCATGTCTTTTTTTTTTTCCACAAGATGCTTTAGGTAAAAACAAATAACAAAAAACAGGCCATTATTGTACGAATGTGACGATCTTTAACTGGATTTATATGGACTTGGACTGGCCTATCACAAAATGGATGTGTCATAACACAGCCAAACATTTTCACCCCTTGCTGCACTTCTTCTAGAAATTGATGAATCTCCACTCGAACCGTCTGTGTCCGATACTCAGGTGTGCTCTCAAGTGACATCGAACCAACAGCGGAAGCGTGGAGTAACAGGGGTCAATCCAAAGTGTGTCAAACAGAAGCCATCCTGCAAGGTAAAATGTGTAAATGGCATGTAAAGCATTCCCAATTTATCCTCTGTTCAAACATCAGTGCTAGTAAAGAAAATCCAGACATCTGTTCTGTCTCTGCGATGCCTTTAACTCTGGCAAAAAACAAAAAACAAACAAAAAAAAAACATGAAGGCGTGCGAGTTCACACGTTGTTAGGAGGTAAAGCAATGACTTTATCTTAAAATGACCCGACAGACTATGTTCATGTTTGAATTATGTAATTGCAGTTTCGTAATGTTGCGGCCATTCTGATGAGGAACATCAGTGATTGTTCCTCTTACTCTTAGCGCTCCTACTCTGAGGTTAAAGCTGAGTTTTGCTTGTGAGGTAAACAAATAAGACAGAGAGTGGTCACTATGTTTGTGGGGAAACAAAAATAAACAAATTTACCATCTGTTTTGTTGCTATCTCTCGACATATGAGTTAAGATTTCTACTCAGGGGTGATGATTTAGCCATCTAACTCGTGAATAAGTGTTTTAAAGCTTCTTAGATATTATTTGGGATGAATCCTAACCAGATAGGTCCCAATATTTAGGTAACTCATGCAAGTTGCTTTTGAAACTCAGGTGCACAGGTGAGTAGTAGAGCTTTCTGGCCCTACAAATTAATATTTCTTGAAATTTTATGACATGTTCAAGCAAAAAAACCTAAATTCAATGAGGATTTTTAAAGTTTAAAGCATTATACTTTTAAACCAACCATTACCAAGCACAGAATAACAGTGGCATATGTCACGGCAGGCTTGATAAATTGATTCAAACGCCTAACATATTTATTTTCATGTGAATTTCTGACCACATCTCATGACTTCAAATCAAGTTCCAGTTTGTCTCTGGGATGTAACGTGATATTTGGTGTGGTAAGCATAAGTGTAGAAAAGTTAATTAACCATATTCATTATTAATGCAATTCTGTTGCTTCACCTTTGTGTAAACCTATCCCACAGCATGGCATCGTATCGCTTTGTTATCTCCCTGGCTTTGGTCGAGTCTGAGTCTTCTTTTGGTCTTTTGTTCTGGGTGTAAATTAAGAGAAATAGCCTCAGCTTGGCCTTCTCCTTCAGTCTTGTCCCTGTCTGAAGTTCACTGCAACCTTTTATCTCCTCTTCTTCTTATCAGGTCAGCTTTAGCTTGGAGTCTTTCAGCCTCCCTTATCCTTCTCAGTAATGGCGGAGACATACAGTATCATATTGAGACCTCCAGACTTTCATCTGTCTCTCATCCTATCGTTGCCTGCTTGCCTTTATCTATCTTTGTCTAACAGAGTGCTGACCTGCCTTGGGAACGAGAGTTAGTGCATCATCGCAGCTGACCTTCTGGAATGATGGATGTGTTTTAGATACTCCTGTTGTATTTTCCTTGCATGTGAAACTTGCAATTTTCAATAAATGTAATTTCTTCCACCATAGCAAGGCTGAAACTGATTGTGGATGTGCAGAAATTCAGTAGACTGTGGGGAAATGTCCTAGTAGAGTAGAGATCCCTGTGTCTGTCGGTCCGTTTCCATTAACCATAAAACTGCGCAACTTGAAATTACAAAAAAATAAATTAGCTTAATGGTAACACAAAAAAAAACCTCACATTCTTCAAGAAAAAAAAAAAAAAAAGCTTTTGCACTAAAATGAGGTTGTTTTTCTGCCACTACTAAATCTACCTACCACTTCCTGTTGTCATGAGGAAGACAACAGGAAGTGGTAGGAGAGTGATGGTTTCGTTTTGTTTTTTTGGCTCCACCACTGCTCTAGCAGCAGTAAATAAAAAGTTATGCGTCATTCATTGTTGTTCATTGTTGAATCCTGAGCTCTTCCAATTTCTCCAAAGCGCTGCGTTCGTGGCCACTTCCAGGTATCATGGGTTTGTAGCTCCAACACCTGAAGAGGACGCCGACGCCTCCTCTGATGGCTGATAGACGATGAACGCTACGAATACATTTCATATAACGGCTTACATCTGTCACTGCCATGATTTTTAACGACTTATTGTGTGAACAAGCTTATACATATGTGACCTTAATTTCATTTCGTATTCAATGGAAACACTGCAAATGCGAGTTTTGTCAACATTAGCAGAACGTCAACAGATATTTGCATTTACATTTGTAATGAAAACGCAGCTGGTGCAACTGTGCTTGAATGATGGAGAACATCTGTAGGAGAAGTACAAAGAGGACAGAAAAGGGCTACTCTGCTGTAACAAAGGTGCTTTAGTGTATCAGTCATGAGTAATCAAACCCAATAATAAATCCCCTCCTCCACAGGAGCCAATTGGAATAACTCAAACTTTTGTACAGCAGTTGCTTTGCCACAGAAGATATGTGACCATACAAACAGGAGTAACTTAACCCCTAGTGGAGGCACTCTGCTTTCTGGCCCTTTATTTATGGCACGGGTAAATGATATCCCCATAAAGACACCACTTGGGTGACCTTGTTCTTAATAGCTACCGTTCAGTACAACTGTATATATCCAGCTCCCCCAAGTGCAACGTCCATTCACAAATTAAGGACCAAACGGCAGCTCTCTGATTGCCCGCGTTGCACCAAGCGCGACCAGGCGAGCCTGGTGCTCTGTTTGGATCACAAAGTTAATTACCTACAACCGAAAGGTGCGCCGCTTTAATTGTACTTCAGGGAAACACAAAGCCCACAGATTTAGAAAAGCACACATTTCCATAAAATGATTAGTCATTTACCAAGAATAAAAGCCCACTATGGAATACAGATAAGCCTATTAAATATCCTGCAAAACACTCAGGGCATTTAAGCAAACAGAAACTTGGCCCGGACAGAACAAGTTGGGTGAATGCACACAGCATGATTTACCTTGGGTGCCATTAGCTTCCGCCGCTGCCTGAGGGATGTGTCTGGGCATGGATTATCACAGGACCAATATCTAAACCCTAAGATGCCCAATCAAATATTTACACAGTCATAAACACGCCTGCATTAGTAACAGTTAGCTCAAATCATAATAAACCGAGGAGCTCGTCTGCTATATCTCGACACTCTCGGCCCTAATAAAGTCTGCAACGTTTTCTTTCTTCGGTCTCAACATAAAGGAGGTCAGTTCAACTCAGAGAGGCCTGAGGTTTGAGAATAAGCCAACATTTTCTGCTGATGCATCAAGAAAAGGTGAATTCGGTAGACTTTGGTGATCCATTGACCTCTCCTTGACAACTAATGAGGTTACATTTTCTTTCCCCTGTCAAAGCTGAAGGCCGAGACTTTTACTACCACCAAAACATAAAAAAAACTCTTAGTGAAATAACATGTTGCAGAACAAACCTTTACACATGACAAGGTTTGTCAAAGGCAACACTTTGAAAGGTTTCAAAACAAAACAATAAACAAAAAAAAAAGGTTACATACCCCAGCTTTTACCAGCAGCTGCCGTTTAACATGTGATTGCGTAATCAGACCCCATTATGCAGATGTTTTTCACCTTTTACTTGTCAAATACATTTACACGTACTTAGACGTCAATCGTCGTTTCTTTCAAAAATTAGCCCAGAAGTTTGTGGTCGATCGTAGTTCATCATATCGTTTTCTTAAAAAAAAAAAAAGTGCAAGGAGACCATTTGGACTTCAACAAGGATTAACCTTGAAGGGCCTTGTGCTATGCGTAAACAAACCTGATATCCCGGTCTTACAAAAACAGCCGTATGTAAGAGCACACGCACACCTTTACACACACACATGCACACACACACACTACCCATTACGAGTTCCCCAGGTACCAGCTTGGTTTAACAGTGGTGACATTTGCACTTGAGGCCCTGGGGGTAATTTAAACATGTTGGCATTGTTCACAGCCCTTTTATTGTTTCACGCAGTAGACTGAGATTGAGTAACACTTAAAAGTAAGGTGGCACCAGAGCCTTTTAGCACTGTGTAATAGCAAGAATGTGGGTCCCAATAAAACACGGGCTCCGGTTCCGTGAACTATACGCTGACCCTTGCGTAACCTGTTTAAGCACGCTTACGCCTCAGCGTTGATAATTAACTGGTTGATGAAGTAGTATATTAGTGGTGAGATCCAACTAAAAGTGGCTCGGGCATTTGGCCAAGACGGTAAAATATATGACCTGAAATATCTCACAGGGCCCTGTGAAAGTTGAGCAATTAAAATAAAAACATAGCGGGGGCATTTACAGCCAAAGAGCTGGCCCGCTGTACGAATTAGAGAGATGCCAGCAGAAACTAGGAGCAGGACTGACGACAAGAGACGGTGGCAAGGAGCTGGATGATTTAGATACTGCGAATGAGACTACAGGCCTGTAATCCTGCAGGCTGAGAAACAAAAAGACACAGGGGAAATAAGAAGGGCACCATTGAGGAACGACAGAGCAACAGCCACAGAAGAAAAAGAGAGTATATCATAGCAGGCCAACGAACAGAGAGAGAGAGAGAGAGAGAGACAAAAAAACACGAAAGAAGAAAAGCTAAGACCGAGGGATGGAAAGCGAGCAGCCAGACATGCAGGCAGACTGTCCGTCTCTGGTTTGTGGGAATGCGGTAAAGACACAGTAGTAAGCAGGGTCCCGGCTCTGAAATTAGAGAGTGGCGCTAAGAGAGGGGAGCCAGAGCCAAAGGCCGTCTGGGAGCTGCCAGGGGCTGCATCCCCAGCGCACTGCCGAAACATGATTTACTGCCGGGCTCCACTACAAACGGCGCCCGGCTTGTGGGCGCGCTATCAAGCTCGTAGCGACACGCCACGGCCCCGTTTTGCTTGCTATCTGGTTCTCAAAGCTCCAAAGGCACCACATCAAGGGTGGGAAGTGTCGACGTGAGAAGACTGAGTTCAGCCAAAAATAGTGCCTTCAGGATACCACGAAGGGGATTGTGGCATTGGTATGTTTATGTTGCGACATTACAAAGATCAAATACAAACATTAGGTGTCCGTCGGGCTGTAAATCACACAACGCAGATGAAAACCATTTTTACTGCTGTGGAAATACGTCAACTTGCCTTTGTTTGTCTTTTTCATGGTAACATTTAATATGGGCAATGAACATGAAGCTGTGTGTATGAATAAGTAATCTTTTTAAACACCTTAGTTGTTTTGAACATGACCTGTTATGTTTCCTTGGACAGATATTTCTCTGAGCTAACAAAATGTTCATTACATTCTTTCCCACAAAATAATTTTTAGAAAATAAGATTTTAATCTGGTCAGTCTGAGCTGTTTTGGAGCCTCTTGTCACTTTAAATCTACATAAATTGCAAATGGCCAAGACCCTCATTTCAACGTTTTACACTGCAAACAGATGTGCAATTGTACAACTGTACATCTTTGAAGAGCAGGAGTGGAGCCCTCTGCACAACCAGCAAGAATGCAGGAAGTGATTTCTGGATGGTAAGTCAACGACAAAACACTTGAATTTTCCAGCAGCCATTGTACAGCTCTTACAGCGAGAAAACAAGCTGACCAAACCCGCTGGAGCTCCGCTGGGGTTTCTAGGAGATGTGTTGGGCTTAACTGGGGTTGCTAGGTAACGGCACAGTGCCCGTTGAATATGTCATAACAATCAGGAGGTTTTGAAACCCGCCCAAAAATATTAACTCATTGTCAAAAATTGGGATGGTGGTTTTTAATCTCTTGGAGTGTTTTTGTTTTTCTTTTGTTTTTTTAGAAGCAGTTGGATAAAAATGGAGGCATAAAAATGTGCGATGTGTACATTTTGCATAATAGGTCTCATTTAAGTTGATACTAATTGTGACAACAAATGTGTCTGTAACCTTTTGTCTGCTGATCCCACAATGACTCAATAAAGTAAAGGAATGTTTGAAAACTGTATTTTTTATTTCATTTTATTTTTTTGGAGATGCTACATTCCAAAACATGATAATTAATTTCCAGTTAAGTGATCAGCATCAGACCAAAATATGCAAAACTTATGTAACATTCCAGTTTTTCTATCTTTACACTTTTAAACCAAAATTTCACGATGATGTCGAAGCATGTGCTGCTTGTATTCACAGCGTTCAGCCCTTGCAAAGAGATCACTATTGCAAAAAAAATTAAAAAATAAAAATCAAAGAAATAAACTTAATCAGCAAATGAGAACACAACCAGCTGCATGCTGGGTTACTGTGTCATTCAGCGAACTCCGAGCCAGGCACAGAAATCCAGAGAGCTGTTTTCTCAACTGCAAGTAAGAATATAGCCAAACCAGCCAAAGCATGGATAATCTGTGTTCCAGGATTTCTCTTTGTGAATGTGTGCATGTGTGTGCTTCCTTTGCCAAGTTTCCTCTCTTTGTTTAGACCAGTCTGGTCAGTCCAGCTCCCTGCTGAGCTCCTATTGGCCAAACACACATATCTCAAAACACTGGAAAACAACAGAAAGGATTCTCTCAGGGACGAGGAGTGCTGGGAAGAGGAGTAAATGGGAGTTCAGGAAAGGACAAACAAGTGTCCAGACACAAAAGCAAGCACAGAGAACGACAGGTGATGACATAATGATTACTGAAGGAGCATCTATAACCCAAAGCAGGATTGCATTAGGGCAAATGACGAAACTGGTAGTTTTCCTGTGAATTCTTGTCTTTTGCAAGTTGCTTTGAGAACACACACACACACACACACACACACACACACACATACACGTTTAAACGTAAGAAAGCATAAAGATTTACAACTGGATGTCCAGGCTCGCATAAGAGCAGAAATGGCGTCACACACAAACATTAACCTGCCCGACCGTCTGCTCCTCGTTTCTTCCTCAAGCTGGTGTAAAATGAACTAATGTGTAATTTTGTCCTTGCAATCTGTTTCGGAGCACACATGGGGATTTAATGCCTCCAAATAAGTTCTGTTTTCAATTTTAGTTTAAATGCTAGCTGCAGCAGGATCGGCGCAAATAAATGACTAATTTTATAACGTCCATAAAGTTAATTCTTCATCAAGAGAATGAAATAATTGGAATAAAGAAACTAGTCACAATATTTCTACTTTAGAATATTTCTGTTTCTAACCCTAACCCCCGTCATAACTTTGCATGTGGTCTCCTAAACTTTAGAGAAACACAAAGAGAATTTCTACGCACCAATTACTCGCATAAATATTTTATTGTGAAAAGATGTTCAACATTAATATTTTAAACAGCTTATTATTGGGTTTTATCAATTCATTCTCTTACTGCCGGCACATCCATGACCTCGAGCAAATGAAACAATAACATGAGTTTGACCCCCTGGTTTATGTGGAAGGTGCCGTATTTATAAGTCTTTCAGACTTCTGCAAGTCACCCGTTCACCCGTGTTGCATATCTAGAGGCTGAAATATTAACTCATTCATCTATGAAAAATAATCCCAGCTCAGTCCGATTAGAGAGAGACCATCTGTGAAATCAGTTTTTTCATGTTTTTTGAGAAACGACTTCTTTGTGTTGCAGTTCTGGCTCAGGTTTTCATGTTTAGTTAGGCTGTGACAACACTACATGGCCCATGATTCAGGTGACCGTATTGGACGTGATTTATCACTTGACATTCAGCCCTGAATATAATCTGTTAAAAAGAAGAAGAAGAAAAAAAAAAGATTCTGGTCGTAAAACCAGTTTATTGCAGTTGAACCGAAATCAAATCTGCCAGCTTTCATGTCACGGTAGAGTTTATATTTACTGGAGTTTTCTTTCTTTTTTTCTTTCAGCACAAGGATATAATTAATCACAATAATAAAGCTCACTGATTATGCCGTCTAAAGGCATTATGGTTTGGTAACTTGCATGTAATAACCATCGACTTCTTTACCAGCTCCAAAAATCACAAATGAACCAAGTCATGTGTAGCATATTTAAAGCATTTAAACTCGACTTGACTTATAAAGTCTGAAATTTACCGCAACCCTGTCACTTCCTGTTTGCAAACAATCTAGCATTAGCGCCTCAGCACAGCTACCTGAGATAGGAAGTCAGAAAAGTAGCTGTTTAAGAGTCACTGCTTGACAAAGTATGGTAAGCTAATTTGTGTGTGTTTGTGTGTGGGCATGTAGGTGTGCGTGTGTGTGTGTGTGTCTGGCTGTTTACAACACCAGACTCTTGTCTCGAAAGCTCTGCACTGGCGCTACATCGGACCAGTCTAAACACACACACACGCACACGCGCACCCACGCTGCCCCCCTCGGAGCCATGCTTTCAGAGACGAGGGGCCCTAAACGCCTTACAGACTCCTAACAAACACAACTCTCAATGTCGGCCCACAAGTATTTGCAGTATTTGGCCTTGCTGTAATTTACAACATACTTACCTAATTGAGATGCTATTAAGGTCAGAGCGTGGATTGTTCTGCGTCTGCCTCATGGCTAATTCACATGATATAAGTGTGACATACGCAGCGCAGCATAAATGTCCTAATACAGCAGAGTGGAGCTAACCACATAGTGAGAGTGATCTATGGTCAGCGCAGTGTACTTAGAGAAACATAAATAATGACTGATGTCTTGAGCGGAGACGTGTCTGCGCCGGCCTGGAGGGCACGCTGCTGAATGTTTTTGCTGAAAGCTGCTGACAGCATCTCACACACGAATGTATAGGATCTTGATGAGGTAGTCATGAAAATAAATACTACATTAAATATAGATGAATGAATTTTGTCCGGATTTGTGTTTTTGGACATCATTTTCACATTTTCAAATTTAACCTCGTATGTAACCGAAGTCTGCAGGAGGACAAGGAAGCGACTGGAAGCTGTAGAGTCATCCACCCAAACATCGCTGAAGTTTTTAATCGGCAAGTCCAAGTCAGGTCTCTTATCACTGAAACATAATCATCTTTGCACTTTGGGTAAAAATGTGGCTGTTAAATAAGCAGATTTGTTCTCACTGTTGACAAGGGCAAAGAAATTATTTTGTGAATTGTCTGTTGGTTTGTTTGGTCATTAGTGAGATCTGATAAATGACTTATCAAACATTTCTGCAATTAATTACTAAACTGGCTTTTTACCAAGTCATTATCTTGGTAAATATAGATACCAATTTGGCAGATAAAGTATAATATCTGCCAAATTATACTTTATTATATCAACTTGTCCAGGGATTGTAGGTGGAAATTAGATTTTTATTTCTTTTGCGTATCTCCTTTTAAATGGTTAATCAAATGTTGTACATTATCCTTTGTACAAATAAACAGCATAAAATAACATTCATCCTTTTCAGTTTGAACAGTGCTGACTTATGAATTCAAACCTTGAATTGTTTTAACATGTTACAATTACATTGAAAAGTTTGGTTTATTTTAAACTGAGGTATGACATTCCACCCAGTGGAACCATAAACGTGAATTATTGTTCAAAGAAAAATTTGTAGATCAAGGGTTAAAAGGTGTTATGTACAAATCTCTAAAAAAACCCCCCCAAAAATATCCAAATAGGAAAATATTTTAATTGAAAGACCCTTAAGTGTCTTTCTAATGACTTAGTTACCGCCGGTCAGTTCCTCTGTTCAATCTGTTCACCAAATTGTCAAGAAGCCATTGTTTTTTAAAAAAAAGAAAAAACAATGGCTCTAAAACAAAAGGTTTATGAGTTATAGTTGTTAAAAACATCTGATTTTGATCAGTGTACTGATCTTGAAACATAATTGAACTAGTCCAGCAACTACAATAAGTCAAATTCCAGACACTAACAAATTTCTACTTTTAATTTGAATAATAATAGATCAAAATGTTTCGGTTATGTTTCCTTTTTTGCTTGTTGAAAACATAAATAATGTTAATCTCTATAATGCAAATGTTCCCACTGTAGTAAATTATTTAAAAGTCCACAATGTTTGATCTTCGCTATACTTCGTCCCAGTTAAATTAATAGTAACGTCAAACATAATTTACACTTCAAACATTGAAAGAAAGTCTTTGTGGCATTGAAAATATTGCCTGACCATATTTCTATTTGTGAGCTTGTTTCTAAGTGTCCCTGAAAACCTTTGATGTCTCTTACAGGTTCCAGTATTAAGGGTTCAGTTTCAGGGGGCAAAGGGTGAAAGAGGACAATTTGTTAAGGGTCAGATTAGTAAGAAAATATGTTCTGCACTATATAACCCCCAGTATTTGTAATCAGGGACGACTCTGCTGTGTTCATATGGACATGTTTGAGTATTGCTGTTTTTATGTTCTTCTACCTCAGTGATCACAAAAATGTGACATGTCCACATGTAAATGTTTTTAAAGGTGCTTTTCTAACTTCCAGCTGCAGCTGGTTGTGCAGCATCTTCGGCGCTAGCTCGTACATCGAAGAGCAGAGATTTAATTTTAGCTGTGCCATTTTTTATTCCTGTGTTCCTCTGTAACAACCTTTCTTGTCATCATCTCCGCTTACAAAATAATCACCTATGCTGGGAATTTTTTTTATTTTTTTATTTTTGTTGCGTTGTTATATCTGTTGTCTACCACAAGGGAGGGAGCAGCGCCCCCGACCGGTACTAACAGATACAAATTTTAATCGATACATGTTTCAGCATATTTCAACACAGTTTGAACTGGACCATAGCCACAAAAACAAGTGAATTATTGCTAAATATGTTCACGTTTTACAACTTGAACTGAACGGACTGATTTCGCCCCCCAGGCAAATAAAATCGCCTCCCTCCTTCCTGAAAGGCGGCGCTGATGCCCAGGCCGCATTGACCACTGTTTGAGCTCGTCATTGGGGTATGTTTCATCGAGTGCGCCTGACAGAAAGATAAGACGCTGTCGCGGGGCGTCATCCATCTTTGTTTCCAAGTTACTCTGGGAGAATTCAATCTCAAGAGTGTGGGGTTAGACACACTGGTGATTAATCAACTCCGTGTTCATGTGGGTGTGAGTGTGTGTGTGCAGATCTTCACGGGTCTTTGTCTGCGAGCGATAAATCAATGTCCGAGCCCGTACAGGAGGCAGAATGCCTTAACCCCTATCAGCCCGTACAAGATGAATTCATCTAGAATTGTCTCGCGGACAATACTTTGACAGCATAGTTACGCTATCTCCCTCAGCTGGAGCGGTAGGACGATGGCGAACCTGCAGGGTTATGAAGCAGAGGGAGCAGAGAGTGAGTATTTGTCCTGAAGGAGGGAGGGGGAAACAAAAAAAAAAAAAGAAAAGAAGAAAAAAGCTGGCGGCTGACCAGGAATGAGACAGGCATGGGAACACGACTTGTGTGCACAGAGACGTCAGCTCACAGTTTATGAATAATTCCTCGGACCTCTGGGAGAAATCCTATTCAAAAGCGAATCAACTGTGACACTAAGGTTTTGCGCCTGGTGAGTGATTAGATTTACGTCTACGGGCAACTCGCGGAAGACGGTGTAGCTAAGAAAAGTGCAGAGCCATTTAAAGAATGCGCAGTCACAAAACGACAAAAGTGTTCCCCTGCGGGAGACTCTGGTGCAAACAGCGAGGGATAAAAGATGAAGATTAATGACATAACACGGCTCTGCTTTCATTATATCACTGTAGTTGTAATCAAATCGCTTTTAAATGAATTTAATTTCCTTATAATTTATCACCCTGTTTAGTTCATGCAATTTATCTTTTGATTGTTGTTGTTTTCTGAGTGTTTGAAAAAGTGCTGCGTCTGAAGGCTGGGCTTTTAAACAAACATGACTTTAAGAGTAAAGCAAACAGCGAGTGAAACTGGTGATCGCAAATTCTTTCTGCAAGACAACGCTGCAGTCCTCTGACCGGCGCAAAACGATGTTTGAAACTTTACGCCGTTGCAGCTTTTCCACATTTTGAAATGTAATTAGACCAGGATTAAATTCAAATGAATATCTGCCTTATGGTTGAATGACACACAAAGATGTAAATATTATTGGAGTGTCAACCTTTTTGTGCGTCTGTAAAACGCACCTATCAAGCAAGATGGTGGACTTTGGGTGGAACTATGGAAACGGCATGAGTGCGTTGGTGGATAAAAAAAAAAAAAATAAATCCAGATTTTCCAAAAATGTAATCTTTAAAAACCAAAGCTAAAGAATGAGATCAATCTTTGTGCTTCTTGTAGAACTACAAGGACGACTAAACGGCTAAATGACTTCCAGTTGTTTCAAATAAAAAATTTAATGTAGCTCATCTCTGAGGCAGCATTACAAAAACATATTTGATCATTCAAATTAAAAGCACTTCCTTTTAAAATTATTCACAAATGCAACAGTCTCTCACATCAATTCACTGCTGACCTGCTTCCCACAAAATGCCAGTTTGAGTCTTTAGAGACTTGCAGGTAGCGTATTTAAACATTTTTGACATTCTGCCAACAAGAAATACTTTTAATTTGAGCAATCAAATCAAATATTACTCCTTTGTTTGAGCAGAATGATGGAGAAAACATGAGATCCCATAGGGTGTGGCTAGTCAGTCTTGCTGAACCGAGATTTCACTAGCTAAAAAAAAACTTGAAGCTTGAAGGTCTATTAACAACATGCTGGTTTTGTACACTTCTGTTTTACAGTGTAGATGCAAACATGGGTCAATAGGTTCGTACACCTGCTGCCCAAAGGGGAAAAGGAAGCCTCTCTCCTCCCCCTCGTCTGTGTAACAGGTGTCCCCCCCCATTGGACCATCAAAACAAGAAATTCAGCAGAAACGAAAGACGGACGGTGGGTGGGCACTCCAGAGGAAAACAGTAATTATGAAGGATTTATGGCTGACACAGATTCTTGCAGCTGTTTTAGCGTCGTGAAAGCTGGTTGTGGCACCAAAACAAATGAAGCTCTGATCAGAAATAAAGTCTATTTAAAAACAGAAAACGTTCCTAAATTTACCCGTTTGTTTTGAAAATATACTGACTTCATGTCCGGATCGAAGGTGAGGATGAAGGGGGCGAAACAGGAGGTGCAGTGTCTTAGGTAGCTTCTAAACACAGGTTTGTGTTCCCAATCGGGAGACCGTGATTACAACATGACGGCCAACACCAGTGGGCCGTGACACAGTCTGAGGGAGGTCTTCAGTGTACATCGGTTCAAGATCATTACTCCTCTCTCCAAAACAAAGACGTCTGGGAATGACTAACGCATGCAAACACCCATGGTAATGGAGGCATAGAGACGGTAAGGTAAATACCCAGGAAAGTGAGGGAAATCCTGAGCTGGCCGACTTGAATGGCTGCAGAATGCATTGTTCTATTGTATAGGAATTGTTTTTACCTCAGAATAACCTCATGTTGAGGTGAGCCTTACACTCAAAAACATCAGAACCAGGAGAGAAAACGGAATAAGCAGCAACGCAGCAGACTTAAGAGTAAACAGGAGAAATCAGTCAGCGTACAGGTGAAATGTCTGTCTTATAGAGTCACAGAAGTCTTTGTAATAGATGCTCCCTCAAACACAAAGACATTAAGCTTTCCCTGACTGTAAAGATTAAATAAATAATCTTAGTAAAATGTGTTAAGAATGCACTCAAATACAGGATCCAATGAACATCGAATGTTTCACCTTTTTAATTCCTTTGGGCAAATTAATTGAGAACAATCAAATTTGGCCTATTTGACAAAAAAAAAAAATGTACAAAAAAATCTTTGATGTTAAAGTGAAAAGTGATTTTTACAAAAATAATGAAACTTAAATAAAAAAAATATGACATAAAATACATGATTGCATACAGATTTACACCATTTAAAGTGACTGATCTAATTAAACAAAGTTCTAGGCAACTGGTGCTGCTAATCTCACAGTGAGTGGAATGGAGGTCACTTGAGTGCAGCGTCTGTGTCCTAAGTGACTGTAATGCAGAGGAATACAGAGTTAATCACTGCTTAATCAGTGTTCCTGCTCATCATTAAAGCATGGAAACAAAAGAACACTAATCAGAGAAAATGTTACTGAAAAGTCATGGGAGGATTTTCATGTTGCATGTTTTTATTTAATTGTCATTATTTGTCTAGAAATCCGTTTTCACTTTGACACCAATACATTTGTTTTGTTGTAAAAGCAATAAAAAAGGGAAGAGCTCATAAAACCAAACCGGTTTGGCCGGAGGAGGACCGGCGCCCAGATTCTGAAGTACAGTAAAACTGAAACTATTAAAATTATAGCCTTGACAGTAATTTTTGGCATAAATAAGAGCGCTCAATATAACCATCTCATGTTTTATCAAATGTTTGACATGCAATCTAAACGTAAGGTTGTCATCCAGCCAAATCCCCTAATACTTCCAGGGAAATGTTCTTAAGTTAGATTCTCCTCCACGTGCAAAACCCTAAATGCTATCCAGAGGTTTGGGAGCAACATTAATTGAGCTTTAGTACAATTAAGAACAAGTATTAATTCAAATAGTGATGCCTGCTGGAGCTGGCAGGCATCACAAGCTTATCTACACACTCCGCAGAGGACAACCACATGAATAAAATACGATGGTGTCATCAGCATAGCGGCGCGCTCAAACTGAAGAAACACGGCGATCCCAATGTTAATAATGTTAATAATGACAAAGTAAAATAGCACAGGTTTAAATAGGGCCTCTGGAACCGCCTGAAGGTTAATTACTCAAAAAATTATCAGTGAGTCTGTTTAAGAACGGCTCATTTCACAATGATGGTTGCTGATATGGTACAACGACCAGAGTTAAAGCCAGGCTGGTCTTCGCTTAAGATATTACTGTCAGCCAAATATTGCTTCAGCTGAATATTTATATTTATTTCAGTATGAAAAAAAAAAAAAGCAGAAAGTTGGGATTTAGGCAGATTTAATTTAACTTCGAGTTTAAAGGCTCTACATCTACAGGAGGACAATGACGGAGAGTCGGATAAAAAGTAAGGACAGTTCGCCTTTTTATGTTCCAACAAGTAAAACACCTCAATAATAATAATAAAAAAGCAAAAACATTGTTGTTTCTTAAGTGAGCAAATAGTCAGATATACTCCGACATATACGCTGATATAGTTTCATGAAGACTGATGCAGCTCGAAGCCCCAATGTTGATATATGATTTCCAAATCAAGGTTGGGTTGGGCAAACACCAACTTCCTCCTTTATTAATGGGCGGTTAATATCTTTTGCTTAGACTACTTGCTACAATCCAGACAAGATCTAATCTTCCTACTTGGCCGGTTCACACGCTGGATGAAGTCCAGGATATTTTGTCTCCTCCTTCCTGAGTTCCTCTCATCCACTATCAGGTCCACTGGAGAAGTCTTACTGTATAAACTAATGTTATCAACCCTCATATTCCCTCCACCTCGGCTAGTATTCTTCGGGTTTACCATAGAGAAGACATCATCCACCTAACAGGTCGTCTCATCCAGCATTGACATCAAGTTCACTCTCTTCCTGTAAAAGCAGCCGCTGTGTTTTGGTTATGCCTCGCTGCAAAAACTCCTCACTGTCTGGTCGTCTACGTAGCCAAATTAAGCATTTCATTCTTACAACAGCAGAATGGAGGGGGACCAATGTCACACAATAAGTTAAGAAAAATAATAATTAGTGACAAAGGCCGGTAAGGTCACAATAAAAAACTCCAACACACTCACTCGTCCAACAGCATCGCCAAGATGGCAAAATCAAATCAGTTCTCCTCTTCTGAACACCCAAAGTCATCTGATCAATCTCGCTTAAAGCCAAAACACACACACTGTATCGTGCATACCTTGTCTTCCATTCTGATCATGCGTGCTCCGATGGTTGGGAACTCTTTATCTTCTCCCTTTCCTAGTGAATTGGAAGAAAAGAGGGGGAAAAAACATTCAGAAAACACTTGATAGCTTGATAGCATCAACGTTACCTGATGACAAATCCCAAGATAAACCTTGGCATTTAACCATAAGAGATGAAAACAGATGTGGAGGCAGAATGCATTTGCGATTTAACATATTTGTTTTTATGGAGCTCGGAAGGCTCCAAACTGTAATTACCATCATCCATTGGCATCAGTGACTGACAGGTAAGGGCATGCAAAATGAGTAGGAGGACGGCAGGAGGAAGTACATTAAATAATTGATCGCTTACACGGGCTGAATAGGACAGCTCGTTTTTTCTGAAAAAATTAGCAACTGTAGAAATCAATGAATTACATTCATTCATAAACGACAAGATAATTTCGCCTCACGGTTATATGTGTGGTCTGTGCTCTTAGCCCCTCCCAGATTAGCTGCTAGCCAGTCATTTGTTTTGCTAATTTGGATTTATACAAAACGAAGACCAACACAGGTAACACACTAACCTCATTTTAAAAACTCTGAACTCTCCCTTTAATTTTTGTTGACTTTATTAGCACTGCAACACATTTCGTGTTGGAACAAGAAGCTGCCGTTTCATCTTTAGCTTTGCTCCTGTTCAGTTTAGCTTTTGTTTTTCTCCGGTCAGCAGCGACGTCAGTCGACAAAGAAGCTCCGGTAGCGGCCGACGCAACGGATGGGAGCGCTGAGACAGTTTGAAAGTAATGTAACAAACGAGTGTTTGTAAGTCGTCTGACAGGAATTTACGCAAAGGTGCCAATAAATGGCGGCACACGGTCCAACGAGCTGCGGTGAACAAATTCAAGCGTTTATAAACACAAAAACACACATCCAAACAGAGCCGTGAGCGCAAACATTACGGTCCTGTCATTCTCTTGTATTTAGTCTGGTGGTGCTTGAGCATGTGTGAGTTATAAACACAGAGGTGGAGCGAGGAGTGATGGTTGTCTGTCAGATCCAGCCCGTTTCCTTGGTGCTTACCTGGCAAAAACATTCCTGGCTTCCCGAGGGTGCCATCCAGCCTGACGGAGAACAGATAAAAACAGAGAAAAGTTAGAAACAGATACAGCAGAGATTAATCTGGCCGGACAGCTTGTTATGGTAACTGTTAAACAAGGAAGAAACACAAGACAAACTGATTAATCTTTACACGAAAATACAGTAATGAAGTGCAGTAGGAATCCTCCCTACCCTACAGGGGAGATCTGAAAATCGAAGTGAGTAAATAACATATTATTTAACAGCTTTATTATTTGCGTTGATCAAAACAAACTTGCTTCACTGTTTCTTGTAAGCTAATTATTCTAATAATAGGCGATCGTGGTGAAATCAGTGGCAGCTTTTTATGCATGTTTAAGACCATTGAGAGTTGGTCTGGCACTAAAACATCAAAATAATTATTTTGAACTCAAAGTATGAATAACCTTCTGCCTTATTTATCCTTGTTTTCTATTTGAAACATAAGAAATAACATTGCCATAATTATTGACCTCAAACCACACTAAGCATTTTTTCACTTCAAAGCTGCAGTATGTAACTTTTATTTTAAAAACTGTTTTTTTTATATACATATTTGTTAAAATTTCACAGTGTGGTGTCAGTACAATATGAGACAATTAATCTGTGAAAATATAGAGCTTCTCCATCCCCTCCCAATGCTCCCAGCGCTATCTGCAGAAATACACCACTCAGTCAGAAACAACCAATCAGAGGAGGGGTCTTAGGCCTGTCAATCAGGCTTGAGTACACGCTTTCCAAAATTTCTCTGTAGAAAAATAATGACTGATGATTTTGCTTATTGCATTTAACAAAATGTAATCTTTATTTCTTGTTTCATAATTGACCTGCCTTGTTGATGAAATGTGCTTTAAAAATAAACTTGACTAAGTTCTCAAAGCAACCATTTTTTTAAAATGTGTGTTGTTTTTTTACAGTTTCATCAAGGGTGCCAATATTGTGATGCTTGCTGTAAAGAAACTTTACATTTTTCTTCCCAGAAGTGAGAACTTTACTGTTCCTATTGGCTATATTTACGAGAGCAATAGCAAGCTGTACTCACAACATATTTTTTAATTGTTTACATGACTTTAAACATTTTTTTTGCTATGAAATATCGAGGAAACATAAAATCCATGCAAAGATCTATAGGGTGTCAGAATAAGAAACAGGACAAAACAAAGTCGAGGCGTCCACCTTCTCTGCAGCTCCTTGATGCGAACCATCATGTTAAGGTGACCCTGGGAATACTGCTCGATCACGTCTCGCACATCATAGGGCTTCCGAGCTTGCTGCAGATCCACACACACGCCCACGCACAAGAAAAACACACGAGCACACACACGGTGGGACACAAAGCCATTGTCAATCACAACCTCTTGTTGCTCGGTCCCCTGAAAACATCCCCCAACCCCCATGGGTGCAAAGAGTTCATTGTGAGCTCAATGTGTGTTTTTTATGTGTGCGTGAGCATGCATGAGTGTGCACAGATATGCTTGCGTGCGTGCGTTGCGTGTGCGTGTGTGTGTGTGCACAGAGAGGCGCACAGTCATGTACAGAGCAATCGTGTTAAGGTCCTTTCACAGCTTTGTGTGGTGTGACGTTGACACAGGGGGTATCAGAATGAACTCAGTGAACCCTTCAGGTTATCCCTACTAGACACACTACAGTCTGTACAGCTGAGATCACTTAGCCCGTAATTGGAAACATGCAGAACACCTGAAAAAAACACGGCCCTAGAAACTGTGATAGGGAACTTTTACTAACTTTTACTACAGATAAATATGTTTAATAGCACATGTTACTGCAGGTTTTTCTTAAAGTTTTGAAAAAAATAACACATGGAGGTTTCACAACTATAGGGTCATGCACTGCTGTAGGTTCGTATGATAAATGCATTATGACCATAAACAGAGACAGGCTAATTTGTCACACATTAGAACTTTATGCTTAATTACTGAACCCCACAAGAGACGAAACAGAAAAAAAGACACTTCTACACCTCTGGAAAAGTTTACAAGTTACTTTAGCAAGTTCCAGTGAAATTTGTGCAAGTTAATTTTGCGAGATCAACTAAAGGTTTTTGCAAGTTTCTTCGGCGAATTCAGGCAAAGGTTTTACAAAATTCCAACTTACTTTAGCAAGTTCCAGCAAAGACTTTGTGAGAGCCTATAAACGTTTAGCAAGAGTCCAAGTTTCTTCAGCAAATTCAAGGAAGGATATTTGTAAGATCCCAAGTTATTTTTGTGAGATCCTGCAAAGGTTTTGCAAGAGTCCAAGTCACTTTAGCAAGTTTCAGTGAATGTTTTGTGGGAACCCGACTTGCATTTGTGAGATCCTGTATAAGATGCATTTGCAAGATCTTATGAGGGGTTTGCTAGACCAGTGTAGGGTCTGGAAAGTCTGAGTTACTTTTACAAAGCAGAGCACATATTTAGCAAAACCTCAGGTTACTCTTGAAACTCCCCCCCAATTTTCAGCAAAAGGTTTTTAAGAGACATTTTGCGAGACCTCTTAGTGAATCCTGAAAAGGTTTAGAAAAACCCTGAGTGACTTTTGTGAAATTCAGGAAAAACTTTACGATGTCACAAAAATCTTTGCTTTTTTTTTTTTTTTTTTTTTTCCCAGTGTCTAGCTGGACACCATTTGGAAATATAAATACTGTAAGTACCTCTTCTACAGGAAGTTGAAAGTTAGAGAATATCCTGTTATTATCTTAACTCCATTGCTGTCAAAATAACAAAAATTAAAACTAAAATATTGGAAATTGGAGATGATTTATGTAATTTATAAGTTAGCTACTGATTTACACATGATGATTTTATGTAATACAGTTAATTAGATATTTATATCATACTGAGATTTTTGTGCGTGATAGGGTTAGCAACATTTTTCAGAAGAAGATTCTCTGTTCTTGCAAGAAGAAAACTTTTACTAAATCTTTTCTTTTTATTATTATTTCTCAAACGTCTCTAGTGGGGCTCAGCATTTGGACACAAACACACTCCTCTTCCTCTTCATGCATAACTCACCGCTTCCACTCAGAATCTGACCTTCTCATCTGCCATTCCTCTAACTCCGTTTCCCCCTCTCAGGATTTCTTTTTCATATTACCTGAAATTTCCTCCTGGCCACGAAGTACTGCATTCTGCGCAGGACTTTCACAGCAGACCTCTGGGCATGGGATAACCTGGGATAAAAATGAGACAGAATAAGATTACAAAACAAGAGACTGTCGCTCAGGAAGAGCTCAGGTGTAAAATTAAGATGAAAAAGAAATGCACACTTGGGTTCGACTTGAATATATCTTGCTGCGATTTAAGCGTCTGCAGGTATTGCATGAACTGTGCAACAGCGAGATGCATTAAATGTAGGTCTAACGCGTGACATAGCAACATAAAGATAATAAAAATACTGTATGCACTGTAGCTCCAGCCTCCTCATCCCGCTCATTGAACCTGACCTTTGGGTCACGGCATTAAATCTGCAACCCTATGCAGAGTGAAAGAGAAGCAAAACAGATTCCATCTGCACCGCAAAGGGTCCAAAAAACATAAGTCCCTCAGGTCAGAGCCGCACATCTGTGTCAACACGAAAGACAGCCCAATGCTGGGGTTTTGTGGAACGCCGAAATTAAAACGAGTGGATGTAAACAACACGCGCACACACACAGTCATACTTGCATGCCACGATGGCTTCCTTGCATGCAATTCAGTTTGTTTTTTCAACAGAGGGCCGTTTGGCTTATTTGTACTGAATCACCTGAATGTGCAACAAGCCGCATGCTGAACAGAAGGGAAAAAAGGAAAATGTGATGTAAAAGGCTGCAAAACCCATCAGGTGTTACGAAAGCTGCACAGAGCTTCATAACTGGACGAATCCCAGTTTGATTTGCCCTGAAACTCAAATATAAAAGCTCTTTCAGATCAGACAGAAACCAATGAGCGGCGACTGTACATACGGCCATTATGCAAACTGATAACAATGCTCTTCAGTGTTGACACAATTACTAAGTGAAGATTTTAAAGTTAGCGAGTCAAGATGGTTCATTTATATTGTGACGGGAAAGAAGCAGTGTTGTCAATTTTGAGATTATGTTGCTACAGTTAGTGGCAACAAAATCATCCTACAATCACTTCTTGGTCAAAAATGAGCAACTATTTTACTGCTGTTATGAAAAACATTTGGAGACGCTGGTGTGAAAGTCTTATCACTGTCACAAATTTTACTTGATGAATTTTCAAGTAAAATTTTCAAAAAATCGCCGCGTTAACACTGTCATTTTCTGACCGTTTTCATGCAACATAGTGGCGTAATAACTCAAGTTCGCCCTCTCAAAGACTAAGAAAGCTTTCATTGTGAACAGAACACTCCACACTGGAACTGGAAATAATTTTGAGGTTTTAAACTGTGTCATGGAACATGCTAGAGTTACAGAAAAATATACAATCTCTAGGATATACACACAGACAGTGCTGTTTCAGTAATGCTAACCATGCCTAGCATGGTTAGCATTGTTATGGTTAACCATGATACTAAAGATAGATACTTTAGAAGGCTTTAGAAGATACTAAAGCCCTTTTCTCACAGCAATAGCACTGAGAACGAAAAATAGCATGACATATTAAACATATATATATATATGTAAATATATATTAATATGCCTATTAAATGAGTGGGGAAGTGTGTTTGAGGTGCTCGTAGGTTTTTCTTGTGTCTGCAGGTGGAGTGACGTTCCACTGCATTGAAAAGCACCTCCAGCTGTAAATGAATAACCTCATTCTTGTGTTAAAGCCTGTGCTTTGTATACATGTGCATCTCCGCGCTGTCGCCCACACCTCTCACGCAACGTGCCGGTCGCAGCAGACACACACGCACGCGCACGCCAGGCTGACACAAGGAAACACATGGCTTCCACCCTCCTCCCCAAATAAGGTCTTCTGTGGAGTCAACAAGTCGCTTTGAGGTCTTAATTAGGGCAAAGGGGACAACAAAAAGACTCGAGAGACAATATGTTGACAGCGGACCATAAAACGTGAACATCAAAGAGCGATGGGTCGCACGGGGTTTTTTTTGGGTTTTTTTTTTTGAGGAAAATACACTCAAACAACACCAAACAAAGGCCCTAATTTGGAAAAAAAAAAAAAGACGCTGACCACCCACTCCTTGCTCTTTTCTGTGTCGACAGTGAGAGATGTGTGTGTTGTCTTTCTTGCGTTCTGTGTGACTTGGACATTCTGGTGGTGTTGGTGGGGGAGCAGGAGGGGGATAGAGAACATGTGTAGGAAACAAAAAACATGTGGGGCTCTGATGCTTGTACAACTCCCTCCTCGCCCTCCTCCCATTTCCTGCAAATCAAACAAATGCACACACATGTTTGGAGGACAAGTGTGATAAAACGAGGACGCTGAGCAGGTCTGGCCTACCGCGCCGACTCCAGCGCACATTTGGCGCGCAGAGAAACCGAACGAGTCCCGCGTCGCTGTGCTGCAACAACTGCTGACTCGGCGTCTTTAGCCATCGCCCCGAGCCTCCGTGTTTGTTTGCTCGCGTTGCAGAAGGTTCGATCCGCAGACATGGGTTGGGAGCAGACTCCTCCTCTCCACAATGACTCCAATATACTTTCCACTGTTCTGGTTCAGGGTGGCGTATTTTAATACACAGAATTAAACCACCTTCCTCAGCTCCCGTCTCCATAGACACACTATTTTTCATCTGGCCCAACGTGGAAGTCATCTCTAAGCTAGGTAGCTGCTGCAGCTCTTAATTATCTCCCCCCAAAAAACTGTGACTGTTTTACCCCCATGGCTTCTTCTTGACCCCCTGTTTTTAATAAGTTTTCTCCTTTTTCATTTTCAGATGGTCACTTTGGAGATCTCCGAGTTGTCAGTGGCAACTCTCTCCATTCCCTCACCCCCTCCGAAACCCCCAGGCTCTCATTTTGGCAGGGGACTGTCAAATATCCTGTGCTTCCATGGTGCACAGCAATAACCTTAAAAACAAGCAGCCTCAGTGTGCAACGGTCAGGGCCCAGAAAGACTGCCGAAGCGCGTTTGTCTCTGCGCTGATGTGTCTGTGACACATAAGCCTGTCAGAGAGATGTGCTTTTTCTCTGTTCTTCACAAAATTAGGCAGCTTTCCATCATATCTTTGGGAGATGAAAACTGTTTGCTTTAAGTGAAGAAATGCCAGAGGGTGACGTGGCAAGCACAAAAGCTGGAGACATATCCTCACAGATTAATGGCAACGTGGATCTGAAATAAGTAAGATAGATGATATTATTGCCTGAAGGTGGATAATAACAATAAAGTGAAAAAAAACCCAGCTTTGCACAACTAGAGACTTTGTTTTGTTTTATGTTTTGACCGTTTGTCTTTGCAAAATAGCTCACGTTTGGTCAAATTTTATGGAGAGAGTTTGCATATAGCGTTTCAAGTTAAGCCAAAATTCTTAACTGGACTTGGGTGTGTACTTTGACTGGTCCACTTAAATATGCTTTGATCTCGGGCTGGTGGAGTAAGAGTAACAGATGGAAGCACTCTGTTGTACCCGCCGCAATTGGATCTCCACGTTTGTGAGTTTTTAAATTGCATCTTATATATTTTATGAAGTGCTGCTTGTGTTCTTTGTATGTTTGCAACGTCATCCATGAGTTTTTTGTTGTTTTTGTGTTCGAAATGCCTGGATGCAAAACCAATTTCCTCCCTGAAAGTGAGTAGATTTTCTGAAAGATGGTCGTGATAGATACATGATCAACATCGATAGAAAATACTCTAAATGTGTAAGTGGTTGAGTCCTTTGGACTTGATAAAATGCTACACAATTACAGGCCAATTACCACAACTCAGTCACTCTTTGGTTACCTAGCAACAATCTGTTGTGAAACATGCGCAGTAGCAGTTTCATGTTGTAGCAGACAATTTTAATATGACAAAAGGTAAAATAAAAGTTAGATATACAATGTATTTACAAGTCTTTTCCTCTGCTTTTTTATTGTCTCATTTGGATTGTAAAAAACTAAACAAAACAAAAAAAAACTTCCATACAGGGTGGTGCTGCTGTTCAACAAAAGGCTTACATTCAGTATGCCCTATTCAGCCATGAATAGCCTGATCGGGACATACGTGGAGCATTAGGAGTCACCAAGCCACATCAAAGTCCAGCGCCCCCGTTTGATGTACGCGACCGCAAACACACCAAAGACGAGAAATATTGTATGCTCAGGATTAAATGTGCTGCATTTTACTCTCAAACCTGCAAAAGAACGACGGCAAATAAAATGAAATCTTATGAAATACCAACACCCAAAAACAAAAATAAAGAAAAAAATCAGTACAAATCCTGTTGTTTTAATGAGACAGAAAATCAGAGGAGGTCAAAACTTGCTCCTAACACACAGACAAAACACTTCAGAGAGGTGCACAGCTAATAAAAGAGCTAATTACTGCTGAATTCCTCTCTGTGCTCCACGTTGTGTGAAGACAAGAGTGACGATGAAAGATCCAGATCTAAAACTCTGAAATCTCTGTTTCTACTCATCTTTTACTAGAAGTACCTGTTCAAGAAGAAATATATACTGTTGAGGGATTTGTTTGCATTAAAAAAGTAAAAGATCAGCACGTGACAATGGTTTCCATGGAGATAAAACTGGTAAAATATGAGGTTTAGTGTTTCAGAGCGGAGACGGAGACAGAGCTTAAAGAGAAGGGCGTGGAGTTAACTTATCCTCTAAGTGGGACCTAATTAGAGAGATGGAGCGCTGGATAATTTGGTGGTTATTACCCCCATGTCAGACTTTCTGGTCTAAATGTTATGCCTAGTCTGTGCCAGTAGCTTCTTTTTTTTACTACTTGGTGATAATATAACGTGTTATCCCCATTAATTTGGCTCCTTTTGATTCAGGTTGCTAAGCTGGTGGTCTGACGTTCCCTTCAGTCCTGATGCAAGGACTTAAGATGCAGGTAGCCATTAGACCACATCAAGGATTTAAAACCAGTCAGACCCATCAACTGCAAATGCACTCCCACACCTGTCTCTTATTACAGATTAGAGATAATTAAGGCTCTGGAAGTACTTCATCTGGACTGAAAAGAAGAAAAAGTTACTTCTGCAAACTGAAGTGGAATACTGAAGTTAATTATAGCAACAACTAGAATGTGTCTCTTTAACTTAATCTGTCTCATTATTCAGATGGACTATGTTGACGTTTGCGTATTTAAGTAATGTTGAGGAGAAATTTAACAGTTGCAAACTAATAAAAAAAAGACTAAAATTTTACATTTTAGGATGCTTCCAGCTGTAAAAAAAAACAAAACAAATGGTTTTTATGTATCGTAAAAACTATCCTAAAGTAAAAAATGGTAAGTCCAGCTGCAGAGCATCCAAAACCGCAGGGGATAAATGTCCAAAACAAAACAAAGTCAATCTAAAAAGGATAAAAACTGCCACGCACAGTCAGAAGTAACTGCAGAAACAATAGAGATATATATTACCTTTTATACTGTAAACATTTCTTCATAGTTTCCCACTTTGCATTTCACATTTTGAAAATCAATTTGCTTAGTGGAAAGACTAAAAAAAAACAAACTTTGTTAAGTTTTGTGCGCGAGAATGAGACGGCTCTTTGGTTGTACTGAAATTGGTTTATTTTGCATAATTGCACAGGAAGCTTTTTTTTTGCATCACGAGTCACAAGATCGACAACGGGATGTTTCCACTGGTTGGAGGATCATGTCGCGGCATGTTTTTTAATGACTTTTTATCACAAGTCAAACAAACTAAATAAATAAGAAACGCATAGCTGCATTTCTTATTTAATGGACACATTGCTACTGCGACATTAGCGGAATATCGACAAAGTTTTGTGCACATTCGTAATGGAAACCCAGCTGATGTCACACAGATTTCCAACGAGTTCAGTCAATCCACATTCGGCTCAAAAGCGTTGTGATATGAGCGAACATGTGGCTGAATCTTTATGAGATTTGGAGGGAAACTGGCTTCCAGAGCTGGAGGAGGGGGTAAGGTGGCAAGGAAGGATTTATGATTCATGGCCTAATAGGATTTGTTGCAATTTAGCTGGATTAGACATGTTAGAGAAAGAATCTATTTATTGCCGCATATCGGGGGGTCCCCCACGCCTCGGTGGGGCGGGGGCGGTCTTCGGAGGTTAGGAAAAGCGAGGTGAGGTTAGGTGGTTTGCAAGGACCCTTGTTCTCATTTCCTTCCCTCCCCTCCTTTCATCCGAGTGTTTTCGGGGATAACCCCTGGCATTAATGCCTCGGGAGCACCGAAGCCCTTCCCCCCCCCACCTCCATTTTCAGTTCCACTACAACCACCGTGTTTGGATTAAACAGGTTTTCTTTCACAGTGTTCTGGTAATCCAAGCACATGAGCCCAGCGGTTGGTCATGCCAACACACATGGCTGTTCATGAGTGGTTTTGTGCGCGTCTGCATGTCAAGGCACAATTAGCGCCACCTTGGACTTCTCGGAGCAAGGGCCAGCGAGAGGCGATGGTCCCGGCTCTGCTTGCCTTAATCCTGCCAGTGGGAAGACTGGAAAGAAGAAGAGGAAGGAGAAAACAGAGAAAGAAAGGAAGACATGAAGGGTGACCTTAAGTAAACGGGCTTCCCCTTCATAAGCCAATGGCTTTAGATTATAAAACTGAGCTCCTTGACAAAAGAGCATTATTCTCTCATTCATGTGTGGCATGGGGCGAGAGCGGGGAGGGACTGGCGCTAAAAACTGACATTTAATTGGGTTTTTCTACTGCAGTTTGTCTTTTGAAGACAGGCAAACGTATAAAGGAAGAGGAAAAAATAGTAAAATGAACAATATAATCAGTCAAACAGAGTTTGAGTGAGAGAGGTCCGGAGGAGAAGAGACAGATTTATGGGTTCGAGGGATGCAAATGTTTGCGCTGTTTTTGATAAGAGTTGTCCTGAAAAGCAGATGTGATAGGAGAAACATCCAACCGTGGGCACACATGGTGTGGTGCGTCTTGTTAACGACAATAACATTCTATTCTATTGCATAAAACAGAAGTAATGGTTCAACATGTATTCAGAGAAGCAAGAGACATTCTACAGCTGTGGGCTACTGGGATACAAATTATGCAAAACAAATATATTTGATACAACATGTGTTTAAAATGTCCATTTTCTCCCCTGTTGCAATAAGTCTGCATAAAAAGAATAATAAAATACACCAAGGCAATATCTCTATGTTATACTGAATAGTTTGTGCGAGAGAAATAGTTGCGGTGGTGGAGAGATTATAAATAGTAAGCAGATTTATGGTCACATAAGAGGCTGTGAATAACTTGGCAAAGTTGCTTTAATATCCCCTTGTTCAATGCTTCACTTTGAGGGTCTTGTCCCTCGGCTCTGAGAAACGATTGTTTCCTGGAGTCGTGGATTTTTTTCAATTTTACCTAATCGCTAATATTTGGCAATGCGCTGAAGCTTACCAGAAATTGCCAGCGCTGTAAACAACCATCTTCCACTGCAAAAAGAGAAGTGCCGAGCCAAATGATTTGGCCGTTAATATTCATTCAATATTTGGAGGTGCATCCAACACGGACTAAACGGCTTTGTTCACTTCCTCCGCTGCCATTGCTAAAACTACGGGCAGACTACATTTCTAAAAACAGCACAGAAAAACGACGTCATCGTTCACAACTTCTCCTTCTGTTCACTGACGGTCCTGGAATAAATTCTGCTGGAGGAATCCAAATGAATGGGAGAAATTCCAGGCGGCGCACTGAAGAGAGATGAGAATCAAGCGGCATTACGTAGCTGACCGAGAAGCAGTGAAGCGAAGAGACAGGAAGGTCAAAAAAGTCCAGAAGAGGCTTCATAGCTAACTTTCAGAATAGATTATTTCTTATTGATTTTCTAGTTAAATCTCTTGAGTTATTTACTTTTACATTTTTTTGTTTTAACATTCGAAGCATGTTTTAGGATTAATGTATACATTTTAGAATCGCCACAAATAAGATCTTACTGATGTAATGTTTGAGTACTTACATTAATTCTTCTGTACATTTAGCAGCAAACAGATCCATGTTCATACTTTCACGTTTAGAGCAACATGCAGCTTATCTCCTCAAAATTCTTACTTGTAAACAAATTACAATGAGTCTTTTTACCATTGCCAGGTAGTTCCTGCGAACCTCAAGCTGAGGATTGCGAGGAAGTCGTTTAAATTGCAAGATCCCATTTTCCTTTTTTTCCATTATGTTAACTGTCTCTTAAACACCAGAAGACGATATCATTAAAGTGACCGGTTTATCAGTTCTTATGTTTGCCCACAGAAAGAACAGCCAGACTATTTTTGCTGACTCCAGGCGAAGATCATATTTGTTTTGAGAGTGTAAACAGTCCAAGTCATTGGGGGCTGGAGGAGAGGCGATCAGCATGCTCAGGGTCGTCTCAGTCTGGTCAGACCGACCTTCTTAATGCCAGTGGGGGAGTGTGCTGTGGGTCGGCTAAATTATAAGACCTTGTCAGGGCTTTAAGATCTTCTGAAAATGAAATGCGCTATGTTTAACGCCTCTCATCTAGCACAGCGATATCTAAGTGCTATTGGGCAGCTGTGTCAACATTTGAAGTCTGTTTGAGGCCTTAGGACAAGGCTGGTCTCTAAAACCCGGTGTCACTGTAAAAGGCAAATATATCCGCTTGTCCCATTAAAAGCGATCATAGCTGCAGAAGGAAGTGCATCTGTCAAAAACACCACAGTTAATTCTGGCGCTCTCCTCGTTGATTGACTTTTTTTGAGGTTGCGTTCCAGAAAGACGTGACGTTTCCTTACACTGGGAGGGCAAACCACGACCAGAAGATGTGCGGAAAAAGCTGGGAAGCAACTTGGCTGCCCAACGTTAAAGCAACACGAAGTCAGGTTTCCAGTTCTGAAGCTCACCAAAGTCGACGTTAAAACCGAAACGGTATCCAAAAGATGAATGAATCAAAAAAACACCAACAGATAAACATTAAGAACAAGAAAACATGACAGTATTTTTACATAAATGGCAAAAAGAAAATATAAAGATACACAAGAAGTCGTCACCGAGGATATCAAATCTTTTGGAAGACACTGTAAAACTGTAATATTGAAACAACACCAGGGTCATTTATGAAGCTAAAGGTCAAGCTTTGCAAACGATGCAACATTGCCACGTTACGACATAAGAAATTGTGCAACCTGTTAGCCAGACCAACAATTACGACGAAAAACGACCTCGTAGCACAACTCCACACCGGCAGACGAGCAGTAAAGACGCGATGGCTCGTTGCCCGGAACATTAAATAACAGGCTGCAGCTCAGAGACGTTTATTCGTCACGTCTCTAAGCAGACTTCACATCAGCTGATTATCCGTCAACGCGCCGCAACGCAACAGCCACATTTATGTCAAAACTGAAAAAAACAACAACAGAAAAAAAACTTTATAGAGAGAGAGAGAGAAAAAAAAAACTGCCTGGCCAAATAACAGAGGAAGAAGTAGATGGGGTATTCATCCTGTTTTCAAACAGCCGTTATCTGAGGAGAGGCGCTGGGAACAGGGTGCAAAACCATAATTGGAGGCTTGTCCTCGGCCAATTTTTCAGGGCAAATTATCAACGCATGGCTTGGATTGCTGGAACCGAGCTGTGGGATCTCTGACGAGCCAGCGCGGTGCGCTAATAGAAATCACTTAGTTCACTGAAAACGGAGTAATAGATGGAGGCCTGCTGCTGCGTTAAACCTGCTGACTCAGCGCAGAGGCAGGTAGCGCGGACGGAGCATGCAGCCATCTGCACGTGAAGCGTTTGCATGTGTGTGGCTTTCGCTGGAATCTGCACAACACACCCGGCGAAACGTGGAGGGTTATTAATCTCAGAGGGAGTGCGTGACACTCTGACATCTCAGTTTGGGCCTAATAGCCCCAACTTTTCAAAGGCAATCTTGTCACTGCGCTCCAAAAAAAAAAAAGAGAAGAAGAAGGCTAGACATATATCACTCATGCGACGCTAACTTTAGAAACAAAATCATTTCAGGATTTTATTTGTTTTCATACAATGCTGCGCTGAGGCGCCACTTCAAAGCCAGCGACTGCGGAGGAAATTGGAATAATTACAAAGCTGTTTGTTGCCATTGTCATTTGTGCAGCGCAGCAAGAATCCGCTGTTTATATTGTGCCAGCATGCGGCTGCCCGCAACTACAGAGCTGAAACCAGGAGGGAGCTATATCAGGGATCCGTGACTCCGAAATGAAATGTTTTCTGATGAATGACTGCCATAAACACAAGACAGTCCGGCATAAATCAGAAACATGACTTCAACAAAAGAAAAATCATTTCAGCACAAGAGGTTTAATTAGAGATTTTATTACCAAAAAAAACCAAACAAAAAAAAACCATTAAGGTAATTAGAATGCACCAGCCCACTTGTTTTAAAAGAGCTGAAAGATGATTTCAGTTGTGGATTTTTTTTTAAGGTCCCAGTCATTATGAATTATCACAACCTATAACTGGGTCTCAAACAGGTATTAGGAGATCAGCCTAAGGTGCGAAACACATCTCGAACCCATGTGGTTCCCACTTGTAATCAATAGTTGGTTTGGATCAAACTTAACTATGCAGTTACCACAGGGCCATAATGCATAAACAATCCAACATGGGGTCCATTTTTTCAGTATTTGGTCATCTCCTTAAAACATTAGGAGATGTTTTCCCATTTTCCAAATGGTAAAAGGCAAAGCAAAAGGAATACTTGACCTTTCCTCTTTAAGAAACTCATTTGGATTTACCAAAGTTGTTCCATTAAAGGCATTTCTCTTCAGCTCACCACGCAGCTTTGCCATAGGATTCAGGTCCACAGACTGAAATAATCATTTAATAATTGTGCTAAATTTCCCAGTGACGAAAAGATGATCTCTTTTCAGCTTCCTGGTAGATTCTGGCTTAATATCTCCTGGAATTTTAAAGGTTGAATGGCGGCATGTACTTCAACACGCTCCCCATGACCTTTGGATGAGAAAGGTCAGATTCTCCACAGTCAACAGTTGGGGTCTTATCTACACAGTGTGATTCCGGCCAAATGCTCTGGGACTCATCTGACCAATGCAACGCTTAGCTAACCCTACATGTTTACATTTGTGATGGTAGGACAGGAAACACATTTGATATGCCTCCAAAACTGGCTGTCTTACAGATGATGTCTTTAGGTGTTTTTGCACCTGATGATCAGCTCACCGCTGAGACTCGGTTCGGTTGGGGACCCAAAATTGCAACATTTGCTACATTTTCAGCTGCTGCGGTTTACTTTCACACTGCACTGTGTCAAAGGTTTGTCACTGTGAAAAACCTGCTGGCTCCCTCCTGGCGCTGCAGCAAGGACTGCTGAAGGAAAAGACACAAAAACCTCTGAGGAAAACATGAGCGCGACTTTTTCATGAAATGTAAACAAACAAACACGATTTCTCATTTGCCATTGGCAAAAGACCACAAGCCGCTTCTCCTGCAAGTGCGAGACTCGTGGGTTTGTTTTGGTTGCATTTACCCAGAATGCCCTTTTCCACGGACCACTCTTTGCTTTAGATCCACTTGGCATTCACATATCTATTCAAATTGCGCCAGAGTTTACTTCAACCAAACCAGAGTTTGCTATTTTTCTTGGACCCAATCAGAGTTTGATTGGGCCTTCACACCTCCTGAAACGGACCGGGCTTTGTAGACAAACAGACAAGAACTGGAGTCCCCAGAAAACTGGAAGCCGTTAAATCTACAAAGGGTGAGCCAACACTGTGGTTAACCCTACGGATAAAGAGTGGGATGTTACTGCCGTCGTGTGTGCACTGAACATGTTCACCAGTAAAGTCTTTATATCTCTGAGAAAGAAAGAGGAAGTCGTGGAGTAACAATTAAGTTAACTAAAAGATAAAATATGAATTCATCCTCAGGCTTTTGGCACATCTTTACCACAGTAGTAGATTCCTGGAGTACAAAAAGAGAAAATCTGAAGCTCAAGCGAAAAACTCTTTGACCAGCGCAGGTTAGGAAATGTTATTTTGAACGTGACGCCCAAGTCCTCATTTGGATTTCAGCTGCTCATCAATCAGAACTCAAGGTCATTTTTGTTGTACTTTGCTGTCATGTCTTGAAAGGGGAAGGATGGTTTACACTGCTAGTTTAGCCAGAAGTTTAAAAAAAAAAATAATAATAATGAAAGCAGCTGCTTTTGAGGAAAGCTGATGTGCGATGTGCACACAGGGGGAAAAAGGCCTACAGCTCTCACCACATAATTACTTTGAAATTCAATAGCCCAATTACATCTGGTTTGATGTTTCCACAAACATGAAAAGTACTTTCATTCTGATTGTTTTAGTCGTTACGCCACAGTCTCAGTTTCACCGTGGCTATTCAGCGTAACTCAGAACCAGTCAAATCAAAACTTGAAATCGAAATATGTATTCATTAAGCGAGTATTGAATTCAAAGCTCAGTTAAAGTAGGGATGCATGAACAGTGGAGCTGGCCAGATTCCAGTCCAGGGTGGGCGGAAATACCACAGGGAAAATCCTTTCTATGCAGGAGGTGAAGCAAGATAGAGCTGTGAAGAATTGTGGAAAATTTGCTTCATGATCAACTAAACATTGTGGGGTGCAACCCGACTTTTCACAGATATCATGCTTACTCACTTTAAAGGTCCTTAAATGTTTGAACTGTGGGGGGAAAGAGGGAGGAAAGAGCAGCAAATTAAAAAAAAGAATGAAAGAAGAGCTTCATAAACAAAAGTGAAGTCAGTTACAGAAGGGAGAGGAGGGGGAAAAAAAAGAGTCAGAGTGCAGAGGAGAAAGCGGGAAGAACCGCTTTTCAGTATTTGAGTAGGTGGAGCAGAAAGGCAGAGAGAGAGAGAGAGAAAGAAACAAGGAGAGGGAGACAGAAAAAGAAAGAGAGAGAGGGAAGGAGAGTGTCAAAGAAAGAGAGAGAGGGAAGGAGAGTGTCAAGGCTAAGGGTGATTAAGCCTGGGGTCTCCTCTCTGCCGAGACACGTGCGCAGACTTAATCAAGTTGACGCCAGCCAGCCACATTTCCACATTATTCCCTGGCTCCCTGCCTGACAGGTCCGACAGAGGGGAAGGGGAAGAGGAGCTGAAGGAGTTGGCCTGCCCCGCACACCCCAACCCGTTCTTCCTCCTCCTCCTCCTCCTCCTCCACATCTCTCTTCAACCTGGACCTCAAAGCAACACCAGAACACATGTGAGCAGTCACTGGGGGAAATGGATGTGTGTCAGTAAGGTAGAGAACAACAAATTAACTTCACTGAATGAAGTGAAGCCATAAAGAATAAAACATCGCTCAGTGAAAAGCTAACTGAAAGCGCCTCTGTGTAAAATGTAAGATGTTCTTTTGCGTGTTTATTATAAATAGGCCCTGAATCAGATTTCGCCCGCTGACCACCGGAGTCTGCAGTGGTCATGCAGAAAGTGCTGTTAATCAATCTTAAAACTGCGGTTTTATAATGAATGTGAATATGTTGTAATTTCAGTCTGGCTCTGGCTCGCATGTAAGCAAACACTCATTCTGAAATTACAAAGCTAGCGTCTCCCTCTCAACCACACTTTAGTTTCCATCAGATCACTTCTGTATTATCGTCCTTGTGTCCTGCTCCTGAGCAAATATTCAAACACTTGGTTTTTCCTGTATTTTCTTCCGTCTTCCCCTGCTATAATTCAAGCTAATCAAAACACAAAAAAGGCCTTGATGCTCTGGGTGTGACGGCTTCCTCATTTCTATTGAGCTACTAAGCTAAGCTACTGATGTGAGGACAGGAGGTGAAGTACTTTATTTTATTTTGAAGTAACATGTGAAGTAGTTCCTCAGCTGCGTTATTGTGAGGATGGAAAAAGAGAAAATGACAGAAAACGATAAGAACAATTTGCTAGCGCTGTGAGATTACCATGGCTGGCTAACTGTTAGCTGCTAATGAAGCTAAAGTTACGTCCATTTTGTAGCTTCCTGTGGTGAGTCAAATTCCACTGGTTTCTGCCAAATCTGCACTAGATTTGATTATTTCTACTTCAAAATATATGTAAACAAATATCAACAAGGCTAATCAAATATGAAAGAGATTATTATACGTTCTTTAAATGATTTAAAGGCCCAATGTTCTCACTATAGTAAAACATTAAAGCTACTGTCTCGCTTCTTGCTTTGGACTGCCAGTCAGCTGGCTGAAAGAAAGTTTCTGTACTTATGCATACAGCAAAGACAAACATGGCTGTTTTGAAAACAACAACAACAAAAGCAGCTGTGTGAAAGAGTAATAATGCGTTATTTTGGTATGGCAGGTTTTCTAAGCAGCCAACCAATAACTGGTCCAGAGCAGACAGCCTGGCTATTCAGCTAGCTAACGTCGGAAATTATCTGCAGTGGAAAAAAAACCCCCGGATATTAGCGTCGGCTCACGAAGGCATCGGGAACCAGAAAGTGAATCCACACACACGGCTATGAACTTGGGACGAACGGAGCTTCCAGCTTTTCTACGCTGGGAGCCACGTCCTCCAGCAGTAAGCCAGCTGTACGGGGCAGTGCCAGCCTGTAAATATAATGACAGGTCGACACCGACTCAGGAAACAACGGCTGATTTCAACACGTCACACATCACTTAGTGACGCCTCTGACATGCCGTCGAAACATGTCTGGTACGTCTTGGCCTGCCCCTCACAGCCCAACGAAAGAACCTGAAGATTGTATTGAATACAGACACATTGAACTTCACTTGTTATACTTGTTATGTGAATGAGTATAAACAGCAATAAGCTCCAATATTCCCTGCAATGGGCTCTTAGAACTACAACCAAATTTAGAGATGGTTTGTTCTATTGTTTTTTTTTGTTGTTTAAGTTTAAATATTATTGGGATAACGTGATTTTGAGTACTGGCAGGATGGAGCAAAGAAGTGACCGTAATGGTAAACCTTCTCCTTCTTCTGCTGCCTTGCCTCCTTTTAAGTCTTCCCCTAAGGAAGTACAAGACTTTGCTATTTTTACCTGAATCCGGAAGCTAACTCAGAACTGCCCTCTAGAGGCCACAATGACTAACAACAAAGCCGTCTTAACACACCGAAAGCATTAGACCTGCTACACTTAATGTGAAAAATGGACAGAGCTATTTCATCAGCTATTATTGTTGTCTAATTATTGCTTCTGGGATAATCAATAACATATTTTTCAATTAAATTTTAAGTGAAATAAACAATGACAAAGAATGAGAACAAAGGATGTACTGGGATCAGCAAAGCTAGCTGATTATGAAAAATACAGTAAAGGTTACTTCTAAGAAGGAACTGAAATGCAAAATAAAAGATAAAAATAATTATAAGTTTTAAGAATCAGCATGTAATAGGGTCTACTCTTTCAGAAAAGTTCCAGTTTTCACTCAGAGTTATTGTATTACGAGAATCTCATGCCTAGACACAAGCTGAACAGGAAACAAACGAGGATTGCATGCGTACAAAAAAGCCTATTGTGTATTTTTCTTAAAATGGGAGGGAGGCCGTGCTTCTTGCTGCGCTGTGCAGCAGAGATTAGTGTCATTTCACAATAACGAGGCCAGCTTACAGCATTTCCAGTAATGGCTCAGCTTCTAATCTCTCAGCGTACAAAATCCCTGATAGGGATGGAAACAAAGAGTCGTTTGGATCCCCTTGTGCTGCTTCTGAACAACTACCAAGGTGCAACTTCGACACATCAGTGAAACAATGCTCAGCCTGTGCCATTTTAATCTGCCTTGAAATTAGGCACAAGGCAGATTAAGGTGAGGAGGAGTGGCTATGCGGTGAGCTGGGGAATGGATGCGTCCTGATGCAACATCGAGCGTTAAACCATGATTGTGTGAGCACAGGCGCTCCTGCAAGGCCCTTCAGCGACTTGTGAGTGAGGGCCTCAAAAGGCCAATCCATCACTCAAGCCTCCTGTAATGACCAGTCACCAACAGGTGTGCTGATCCCTGCACAGAACTATGCACCAACACACACAAACAAAAAACTGTCTGCACTGCTCATAATTCAGCTGTCAGGAAAAGCAGACGCTACATTTGCGTTTCCATTACAATTGTAATGGAAACGCAATTTCTCAACATTGTCTCTGTCAATGTTGCGCAATTATAGTCTTTGCATTAAATAAATAGAATTAAAATCACACGTGAGCATCTTTGTTCACACTATAAGTCATCAAAAATCATGGCAGCGATGGATGTGAACAGTTACACGAGATATTTGTAGTTCAGTCATGGCGCTATCCAGGCGTTGGAGTGACAAGCCCCTTATATTTGGAAGCAGCTCCGTATGTGGCATTTTGGGGAAATTGGAGTTGGACATTTTACAGAAGAGCTATGGATTCAACACGTTTGAATGACGCATAACCTTTTACAAACAAAAACAAACCATCATCCTCATAATCTCATGTCATCTTCTTTGTTTTTTTTCCTCCAGTAGTGACATCCTTTTGTTCATCGTGTCACTCATGCGATGTGAAAAAAGTTTTCCCATTGCGGTTGTGCAACATGCAACACATGGCCAAAAAAACCACCTCGTCTTAGCCCAAAAACTTTTTATCAAAAAACACAAGGGTTTCTTTTTATTTTATTTTTTTAGAAATTGCTGTGTTTTGATTCAGAGAATTTATTTTTCGTAATTTCAATTTGTGCAATTTTACGCTTAATGGAAACAGAGCTACAGTGCAAACAGACATGCAGAGACTTTCAAACTTTTCCGCTTTTTGTTCTGATGCAACCATAAGTGTCTCATTTTATTGAGACTTTTCAACCAAACATATTAAATATGGTGTGCATTCTCTATTGTAGACTGTGGGTTTGGGGTCAATGTCTTGACAGGTTTTCTTCAATGCTTGCCCTGTATTTAGATGCACTCAACTTGATTGTTTTACGCCCCTGGTGGTGAAACATGATGATGTGCACTGTTACTATTCTGACACTAAAGGCTTCAACTTCTGCTTATTTTATCAGTATTTTATGGCTGGTATTGTGTTCTGAAACCATTTTATGTCTGTATTTTATGTTTTTGTGTCTTTATAAAGGCATTTGTGATGTTTTAAATGTTTTTATGTATTTTGTACAGCACTTTGGTCCCTTTGGCAATTTAAAGTGCTTCATAAATAAAGCTGGATTGGATTGGATCGAAAGCCAAAAGTTCATATTTGGTTTCATCTGACGAGAGCGCCAACTTCCACGTGTTCTTCATAATGCTAATGGTTCTCTAATGCCGTCCGACAAACCTCTGAGGCCTTCACAGAACAGCTGTATTTATACTGGTTCTACTACACATAAGTGGACTCTTAATTCTTAAGATTGCACTGGATTTTATTTAAGTCTATTAAGAGTATTGCAATCTGTAAAAAATAAAATGGCAAACTGTTTTTTTTTTTTTCCCTTCAACTTCATAAATATGCTCTACTCTGTGTTGGTCTATCAAGTAAAATCCCCGTCAGATTCAAATACATACGAATGATTTTCGCAATGAACTGTAAACTCACCAACAGTAAGTTGGTCTTCTCTCCTTATTGAACAAGAATGAATACGTCCCAGCCCGGTCCAGAATAGCCCAAGAACCTGCGCAACATTCTTGAGCCAAATAAAACGTGCTTTTCCCACATTAGCGAACAACTTCCTGTACCGCTGACTGCATATGTTTCACTTGTTGAGGGCTCACAGGAAACGGTAACCACATCTGCCCTTTACAGCTGACTCCTTCACTTAACATTTCAATTTGGAATAATCTGCTGCTTGAATTATGTTACCAAGGCTCCCCTTCCTTCATGGCAAAGGAGAACTTAAACATACCTTCCCTACAGATTAAAACCAGGCTTCCCTTCCTGACTCTCTTTTTCCATTTCCACAAGACTGATGAAACCTCACCGTTTCATTTCCTAGAGACGTGCCAGGGAAAGTGCCGTGGCGATGCCCGAAGCCCAGTTTCTTTCTTGCGTTTTTATGGGCTTAATTAACAGACCCTAATTGCTTCTGAAAAGAAATAAATACGGTGACCAGCAGAGCACATCCTACAGTTAACGGATTATTTCCTCTATGGGAACAATAACAGAATGTTCTAGTTTTGTCCTCTGGGGCCCTGTTAACCACCCTCAGCCTCAATATTCGTTACAGAGTGGTTACAAATCTCTCCAGTCTTCCGAAGACGTGTTTTTTGACAAATGACACCACAAATAGAGATGTAATATTTTCCCATGTCAAAGAAGTCACCCATAAAATTTGCAAGAAAGAAAAGAAGAAGAAGAAAAAAAACCCCAAGACATTACTGAAATGTGTACCTCTCCATATCTTTGATGTGTTTGGTTTTCAAACACAATCTCAACTGGCACAGTTTCTATTCTGCATGAGAGGCCTCTAGCCAAAACAAAGGCAGCCGATTCAAAAGAACATGTTTTTCTCTCCCCCTGCCCTGGTCTTTCTAGTACAATGACGACAGGAAATGAGTCTCGACATCAAAGTCTGAGAAGGAAGTGACTCTCTTCCCGTCCTTTTTGTGGAGCTGTCCACTGCACCTGCCACTCGGTGGGAGCACTCACACGTACATGTAAAACCCCACTGCAGGCTGTGTTTTTTCCCCCCCAGGTTTTCATTTACGCCCTATAACACCACCCAGCGGTGTGATGACAGGTCAAGGGACACCTAGAGGTTTCTCAAAGCACCATTTCATACCACCGGAGAATTTGCATTTTCAAGAGGGCGGGCTTTTTTGTCCTGTGGAGGAATGCAAATATTTAGCTTGCCTGGTATTAAGTGAAAATTACACAGTACAAAAGGAATACCTGTGTTGCTACCCAGGTGACCGCCAGCCTGGCTCCATCCAGTAAGATGTAAATATAGTAATTACCCCCAGGTTTCATGGACACAATGGCGAGCCACTAAAGGAAGCTTACTGGTCGTTACTGGACAATGATTCATGACAAAACGTGAAGTACCGACTTGGCAGGACCAGAGGGGAATGACAGGGCGGCTATGATGTTGCTCTGTGATACAGAGAAGGAGATTCGTTAGAGAGGAAGACACATCAGCCAATAGGACAGCAGTATGCAGTAGGAAAGAGATACACCAAAAATAGGCCAATTACCATAATCCGATGATACTTGGTTTAATACTGGAGTGGTTAGGCTGCCCACTGCCTTACGTGCATTTCCATTCAATTCTCATCTCTCTTCTCTGCTCCATCTGGGATTTCTCCCATAGAGTTGAATTCCTCCGTTAGAATTTCTACCGGGCCAATCAGCGAACAGAAGGAGACGTGAACAATGACTCCGATTTTCTGCGCCGTTTTAGAATTGTAGTCTGCTTGTAGTTTTAGTGAACAACTACAAGTGAACAAAGCTGTTCGGTCTGTGCTGGCCACGCTTCCACATGGTGAATTAACATCGACGGCCATCTTGTTTGGCTTGGCACTTCTTTCTTTGCAGTGGGGGGAGGTTGTTTACAGCACAGGCAATTTCTGGTAAGCTTCATAGCATTACCCATGTCACAGGCAAACATTGGGTAAAATTCAAAACCTCAACAGAGCCCATGCCTCCAGGAAGCAATCGTTTCTCAATAGCTGAGCATTCGGACCTTTTGTGCGAAGCGAAACGCAGAACGAGGTGCTGGTTTTTACCAGGCTACTGAGTTGTAGCAGTCCAGTAAGAAACTCTAAATCTCGTCCTTTTCTGATTGGTAAAAGCACACACACAGAGCCAGAGAATCGAGTCTTACTATTGGTTGCCAAGCACTTACCAGGTCACACTAATAACACCTCTCAGAGTGAAAGGTGTTACTGAGTAAAGAAGAATCACCAGTCCTTTACTGCCATTCACCAATCAGAAAATACAATATTTTGTGAGTGGTGAACGCACCACTAATAGGTGCAAACAGATTAGTCTCTTGATCTGGATCATGTTACTGAAGGTAGAGACATATCGGCGGTTCAGTCGGGCTGTGAGAGAGAACAGCCATTTCCGCAGATAACAGAAAGGCTGAGCAGAGCGCTGCTGACATTTTGACTTTTATTTTTTGAAAAAGCTCGATTTGGACAGTTCGGCACGCCCGGATTCTCAAGGTCCAGGTAGTGATCTACATTCCCCAAAATACGAGACTACTGATTTATTAATGCTAGCAATGCTAATCATTAACGTGAGAGTTGAAAAAGACATCTTGTGTCTGTAATAGGTTGTGAGTAGGTTCCCGGTTTTACAGCCTCTCCTCTTTCACACAAAGCACTGTCACTTCTGCTCCTGACCAAAGTGGTGAGGCTAGAATAATTTTTTTTCTCCTTAGTATAATTATATGTTCTTATGCTGTAGTTCAAACTTGAGCAAATAAAAGCAAAACTTGTGGATCAGTAATCAGTCTCAGCTCAAGTTTATTTTCTGGGGATTAAATTAATGGAAAGGGCTAAATGTTGTCATATTAACATAAACAGAATGTTTTACTTTATTTTTTAAAAACATCCACACGTTTAATGGTACACTGTTACTATGCCGGGTCTGAGGCGGTGTGTGCCGACTCACATCAGAGATGTGGCTGAAAAAAATAACCAAATGACAGTCTGTTAAAGTCTAAGTGACTTTAACAGACTTTAAGTGAATAAAGGCAAGTCAAATAGAAAGAATTGAAAGACATGAAAAGAAAATGGGAAGGAGAGATAAGACAGTGCCCTCTACAGGTCAAACACGGTAAACTGCATTGGCTCGGACAAGCATCTGTTCTCAATGACAGACTAGCGTTACAATACTAAGAGTTATGTAAGCTGGTGGACTACATCTTTCAGTTCTGATTTTGCAGTTACTGGAGAGATATTAGGTGTGTCAAAAGTTAATTTAAATCAGAGGAAGCACAAAGAGCAAATACATTTCACATGAATTCGAGAAAATGCTTGCTTTTCCAACCCGTTCAGCCGTTGTGTGATTATTAGAGAACTGCAAGTCCACATGTGCTCCCTGCTCTTCTGAACATTGTGTGTTTATCTGAACAACTTGGTGTTTGGAGTCAGCATGTGTGTCAAGTCTCAGTGCGTGAGTGAATGTTTGGATGGATTTTCCATAGTCTTCTCTCCGCCCCCCCACCTTAAAAAATTTCATAGCCATGTGTGAGGAGTTTTTTTCCTTTGTATACTGATCATAACAACCCCCACCGTCCCTCAGAAAAAGTCTATGCGGCCAAGCAACACCTGCTGCACCGCAGGTACACCTGCAATAAAACCATAGAGGGAATTTTTTCGCACCAGAACAAAACGGATCATTTTCATGTGGAGTCAGATTGGATGGAGAACATCTGTCAATTTTCACGTCTTTTCCCTGAAATTCTCGTTTGGATTTGGGCCTGGACTTCGTTGGGTCACTCTAACACACACAAACATGCTTTGATCTGAACGATCCTGATTTAGCTCTGGCTGTATGTTTAGGACAACGTTCTGCTGTTTAGGGTGAAGTGTGGGGTTAATTTTCCACCACACATAGCGTTTCCCTTCAAAGCAACAAAAGGAAAAAAACAAAACAAAACACTTTGTTCTCGTCGGTTCAGAGCTCCTTGTTTCGTATGTTTGCCATATCTCCGTCGTGGATTGGGGAAAATTTGTGGGGACTTCTTAGAGTTTTCTTTCAACAGTGACTTCCTGCAATTCTTCAATGAAGGTTGGATTTAGCGAGAGCACACGTAACAATTGTCAAGTCGTTGGTTTAGGTAGACAGCCATGTCCGGGAAGGTTTAATAGATATTTCTAATTTTGGATGGTGGATATATTTCCATACCAAGCTCAAAGCTTGGAATAGATATACTTTTTATCAACCAATCCACATTGAAACTTCAACGAGGGTCAGATATAGGACCCATCTCCCATGTTCCTTGGTCTTCATGATGCTAATTGTTCATTATATTCTCTAACAAACGTATAATGTACACAGGATCTCTTAATTACTAAAAGCTAAACCAGGGCGTAATCGACGACAGAAAATTAGGATAATGAACAGACGAAAGAAGTCTGTCAATTAAGCGCAAAACATCACGATCCCACCCCTCTTGGCTCTGACTCCAGAGCGAAACAGACTTTATAAACTACAGTCAATAGTCTAGAAAAAGCCATTGCTCCCAGCTTGTTTTCTTTTCATTAGCTTCCTTTGTGTTATTACGATCTTGTGACAATACTGCCGGTTCATTGCTGAACAAACTGTAAAGACGATCCATAAACGGCTTCACCTGTTATTGCTTCCATAAACAGTACGCTGCTGTGTGACGTCGATGTTCTTCTTCTGCGAACGCGAGTCGCTTTGAACTATTCACACTGAAGTACCACTGCAGTCGAGTTCAACTAACAGCGTAAATAACTATGCAAAAAAAAAAAAAAAAGTAACTGGATATAAGTAAAAGACCTGAAGAATGCTGGTTGCACAGAGCTTTAGTGGCTTTTAGAACAAAGGAGAAAACATACAAATGCATGCCGCACTTTCCAGATTGTATAAATCTGAAAACCACATGACAACTAGTCAGTTAGTCAGTGCTTTGTGTTGGTCCATCACATAAAATACATTTACATTTTGAGTTGGAGCGCGTGAATACTTTTTAAAGGCTCTCAATGGACGCTCGTAGCACAAACTTTTTTTAAAAGTTGTCGCAGTTTACAACAATGCGCAAAATAAACACACACATGTGTAATTATAATATCTGCAAGATATTTTCCACATGTGTGAATCCAAACCCAGCAGTGAGTAACAGTGTAAATGTCTAAAGCAGGACCTTAAACGACAGGGACACGCCGCGCTGGACTTTTATGCTCCAGCTTGCAAGCCACACCCAGATCTTTGACAGCTTAGCACACAAGAACACGTGCACAGCTTAAGAAATGGAAAAAAATAAATCCTGTAATACGAAGGAAAGAAATCCCACAGCTGCACAGTTGGTGATGTTTTGCTTCTTTTCTCAGTGAAGGCTGTCACTGCGAGAAAAGCCGAGGAATGATAGCTGCTGGGGTCGCTGGAAATGGTGTGATTAATTTTGGATGTTTATTTGAGATTGTCACACTGACTGGGCGGGTGACAGGTGCTGAGAGTCGGTCCAAGTGCGGACACTGGGTGATGCTTTGCAGATGAGGGGTTACTTTTTCCAGAACCCCTAGCAACTGGACTGAGCCCAGCTGGCTTCCTCAAGGCAGTAACCAGACACTTCTCTCACACTCAGGTTATTTCTCTCTGTCTCTCTTCATTTTCTGTCTTCCTATTGTGCTTCCTCTCCTCTGTGCCGCTCCCACTCCCTTTCCCTCTCTTATCCACCTCTCCCACTTCTCTCTATCCTAGCTCCCTGTTTCAACTTCTTTGGAAAAGCTTAATGGGACTCAAACATGGAAATGAAAATAATGGCCTAGAGAGAGAGAGAGAAAAAGAAACTTCTTCTGATCTGATCTTGGATCAAATTTATAGCCTCCTAAACATCAGAGCCTTGGCCAAAGTAATACTACCCTCTCAGATCTTTAGAGATTAAAAAAAAATGTAAGGAACAACTTCTGTCATGTATTCCTTTCAGCAAGAAAAGAAAAACATATTCCCACCCTTACTAACATGAGTAATACTTAATCTGTGTTTTTGAGTGTGTGTGTCTGGTGTTTAATTCAAGGATACACATTCAAATGAGCCCAACTCAGAACCTCTCACCAGTGAGTGCATTCTTCCCTCTCACAGCTCTGCAGTTCCTCCGTTTGGACCAGCTTGCCAGCCAGCCAGTTATTAGTAGCAGAGTTGTCACCAGTGGGACTCAGGGTCATTCATCACCCAAAAGGCTCTCAGGACAGCAACGGCTGGATGGCTTCCAACTTGCTAAACACACACACACACACACACCCACACACCCACACACAATAACACTCGCATACTGCGTCTGAATAGAAAAGGAAACAAGATGTTTTGATCTGAGAAGGCAACTTGAATTATAACTTGATTAGTTTCTGTTCCCTCGATGAGTACAGCAAATTTAAACTCGACATTTTTTTTTTTTTACGCACAATGACGTTTTGCTTCATTAAAAACAACTAACTTTATCAGGAGATGATTTTGTAAAGAGATATCTGGTCACAACATTTTGCAACAATGCATAGTGTCAGTCTGTTACGTAACGATAACTAGATGCTGTCAGCACCATGCGGCCTCGCTGCTTTCAGACGCTACTCCGCTCGTTTCTCATCTCCCTTCACTGGTTCATATGGGCTTTCTCCCATTGAAGTGGATTTCTCTGATTTCAACCGGGACAATCAGCAAACAGGAGGTGAAGTTGATTTTCAGGGTGATTTTAGAATTGCAAAGTAGATAGCATATAACTAGGAGTTAGCTTTTACCAGACTACGAAGCATGTACGAAGTTTAACCCCAAAAACCTGTTGTGTCAACAAGTTAACCCAAAATTATTCAGTCCCTGGCAGATTGAGTTGCAAAACAATCTTTAAATTTTTCTAATATTTTTCTTCTGACGGTAATGTTGCACAACCAGCGACCTGAATATGGGTATGAATAATTTAAGTGAATGTCAGAAACTCTTATTTTACGATAAGAAAATACTGCTGAGTTGACTTAATTGACTTAAAGCACTGCTCGCCTGGGTCGCTGATGGCACTAGGCTGCGTTAGAATTGAAAAAGCCTCAACCACTTTCACAGGACTGATCCTTAAGCCACAGGTAAAATCTCAACATATTCTCATCCCCAGATTGTCTCATCTTGTGCTCTGGATGTATCTTTACATCGCTAGTGGTTAGTGTTGAAAGCATTTTCTAAAACTGCTCTGTGTGTCAGCCATCAGCCTATCAGTGGAAAGACTTTATCTTTAGCCCATCTAACCTGCAGTGTTTGCAGTTACTTCTCAGTATTTCAAACTTGGTCTAGATGAATCTATTTCAGGTTTAAATCCAACACAAAACACATTTTTCTCTCTTCCTTCTCATTCTGGAGAGATTGGGAGCCTTTGGTCTAAACTAAACAAAATACCAGGTTGAAAGTTCCCTTTGCGTGACTCGAGCTGGTGGGAGCTGAGATGTGAACTGAATATCACAAGTTCTTGATTTAATCTCATAATAGTTCGCTTTAATGTCCAAATGCAAGACATATGTGGGCCCTCTTTGGTTCGCTGTCTTGGCCCACGTAGTACACGTTCTCAAGATAGGAACCGGTAGAGGGAATTGGCAACGCAACCGAAGCGTTCCTGCTAGTTTGGTTTGATGCTAATTAGCCAAGACACTATAAGCACCCCTCAGAGAGTGGATTTAGAGGTTCTGCTGTCAAAGATGAACATTTGGAGAAAACGGGTTTTATAATTTTTGAAAAGCAAAGTAGGAAAAAGGCCATAAAAACAATGACTGGGATGATTTAGAAGGATCTGAAAGGACTAAATTGCAACATTATAATAACCGGTGCATGCAAACATTACTGCAGTTTGTTTTGGCCTTCACCCATGTGAGCACTGATCCTTCTGGAATCCTACTCACACTTAGATCATGTACTGTACGTTCACTGAAGCTCTGCAGCAGAGAGAGTGTTGCTACTGAGATAGGAAGGGCAGGATTTGCTTAGAGCAACAAGCCCACCGGAGCCTCCCCTCATACACACAATGACACTGATACCATGGCGCCCACATGGCACGTCTCTTCTGTGACATCTCCTCCGGTTACTTCACGCAGACAGAACATGAAGCCGTTGTTTTTTACTGTACATATGAGCACAAACCTAGAGACGACACTGTGCTATATTGGATAACTTAATTAAATAACCTTCAACGGAGAAATAAGGATTTTCATTTTCCCATTTCTACACGGAAACTGCCATGTCAGGATAGACATTTTGTATTAAGGGACATTTAAGAAAGAAAAAAATGTAAGGCATACATTTTAAAAACTCACTTAATCAAATCGACAAACTTCAAACTTATCATTAAAAATACATTTCTTCTTTGGTTTGCCTGCTAACTGGCTGCTAGAGTTAAGAAGCTCAAGCTGCTAGCAAGTATAGCATTAGCATTAGTGCTGTGGTTATTTCTATTTGGGGCCTGCCCATAGCAATGCATAGGAGACAGTGACAAAGTCACTGTCATGCATTGCATGGCAGGCACATATTGTTCTTCACCCAATAGAACGCCTCTTTATTATTATTGGGGCCTGCCCATAGCAATGCATAGTAGACAGTGACAAAGTCACTGTCATGCATTGCATGGCAGGCACATATTGTTCTTCACCCAATAGAACGTTTCTTTATTATTATAACTTCTTCTTCCGTGACCGTTAATGCGGCTCGTACCGCTGCGAGCCCACCCACAAAAGTGGTATCGAAACGTGCGGCTCGATCCCGGCATTGGAGCTATTACTTTTATGGGGATTCGGACTTACGATGGCGACGTAAAAAGCAAAAAACGATCAAAAATTTTTGTCGGTTTGAAAGGCGGGAACTAGAGTGTAGCCGGCGTCTCGTTAGAGTGTGGGAAGCAGAGAGATTTTGACCCCCAAATAAATTTTGAAATTGCCGTCACGCCCACACATATCGCCCTATCGGTATCAAACTCGGTCAAAACATCGATACGAGTGTCTGCTCCGGTAAAATGTTTTCGAAATTTTCCTAGGGCTTACGGATTTCTGTCAAGGTGCTTTAGAGCGAAGTCATGCGACAGGATTTTCACACCCTCGGCCTCATTGACTTCCATGTATTTCTCAAAAATGTCAAACCTCAGCGCACAACCATTTCTATCTCGTCGCTGTTATTACTGTGAGTGATGTACAGATATGATTCGCGGTACTATCGGAGACGAAAGATAGCCCTCTCATACGCTTCAAACCGTTTTCCGATACGTGCCACGGTTCCCGAACGGGAAGGAGTTGTTCGGAATGGTTTTTTCCATTCAAACTGACTGGGTGTCTCACAAAGATAGAATTCTTTCTCCACCTTTCTGTTTCACACACATGACAGTTGGAAGAGGATCCATTCCCATAGCAACGGAACACAGCAGGGCCGAGCAGCTGATTAGGACGACAGATTAGGACTACAAATACTCCATATTTGTAGTTTTAAATCAAAATCAGTTAAAACAGAGGGCAGAACTGACATGTAGAACTACTTGCTGTTTTGACCAATAGATACCTGATTTATGAACACAGCAGGGCCGAGCAGCTGATTAGGAGTACAGATTAGGACTACAAATACTCCATATTTGTAGTTTTAAATAGAAATCAGTTAAAACAGAGGGCAGAAGTGACATGTACAACTACTTGCTGTTTTCACCAATAGATAACTTGGTCGAGCAGCTGATTAGGACTACAAATTCTCCATATTTGTAGTTTTAAATAAAAATCAGTTAAAACAGAGGGCAGAACTGACATGTAGAACTACTTCCTGTTTTGACCAATACATAACTGATTTACGAACACAGCAGGGCCGAGCAGCTGATTAGGACTACAAATTCTCCATATGTGTAGTTTTAAATAAAATCAGTTAAAACAGAGGGCAGAACTGACATGTAGAACTACTTGCTGTTTTGACCAATACATAAGTGATTTATCCCAAACACTGTTACTCATAGGATTACTGTATCCCTTTAAAATAAAGCCTACTGAAAATTTCAAAATAAAAGACCTGAAAATTTTTAAATCAGATAATTGCTCTTTGGAGCAAAATATAACTGATTAAACCCAATTACTGTTACCCATGGGATTAGTTGGGCCCCTTGAAATGAAGCTTACTGAAAATTTCAAAATAAAAGCCTTAACATTCGTCCGTGGCTAAGGCAGCGCCGCAGGCGCTGCAATGATATTATCTTACATGATCTTTTTCTCTCAGGTTAGGGCTCTGTCTTGCGCAGCAAGACAGGCCATTAGCATTAGCATTTTACCTTAAATAAGGTATTAGCTATGTCAAAAGATTATTAGCCATGTTTCGTGTACTAAATGGAGTAAGTCAATTACAGACAACATGCTAGTGATGCCCCACATGCTACTGACATTAGCATTTGCTAATGCTAACAGTAGCATTTTGGCTAATTTTAGCATATACACTTATTTTAACAGACTCAGTGGTGCAAGTCCATGTTAGTAAACAATCCTGTGATTTTTTTTAGCCAGGTTAGCATTGATGCTAATGTTTAGCATCAGCACGCTGGGTCCAATCCGACGGGCACACTTTGGCAGGCCCCGGTTAAATTTCTCCAGGAATTTTCTAGTTATAACTTCTTCTTCCGTTACCGTTAATGCGGCTCGTACCGCTGCGAGCCCACCCACAAAAGTGGTATCGAAACGTGCGGCTCGATCCCGGCATTGGAGCTATTACTTTTATGGGGATTCGGACTTACGATGGCGAAGTAAAAAGCAAAAAACGATTTAAAATTTTTGTCGGTTTGAAACGGCGGGAACTAGAGTGTAGCCGGCGTCTCGTTAGAGTGTGGGAAGCAGAGAGATTTTGACCCCCAAATAAATTTTGAAATTGCCGTCACGCCCACAAATATCGCCCTATCGGTATCAAACTCGGTCAAAACATCGATACGAGTGCCTGCTCCGGTAAAATGTTTTCGAAATTTTCCTAGGGATTACGGATTTCTGTCAAGGTGCTTTAGAGCGAAGTCATGCGACAGGATTTTCACACCCTCGGCCTCATTGACTTCCATGTATTTCTCAAAAATGTCAAACCTCAGCGCACAACCATTTCTAACTCGTCGCTGTTATTACTGTGAGTGATGTACAGATATGAATCGCGGTACTATCGGAGACGAAAGATAGCCCTCTCATACGCTTCAAACCGTTTTCCGATACATGTCACGGTTCCCGAACGGGAAGGAGTTGTTCGGAATGGTTTTTCCATTCAAACTGCCTGGGTGTCTCACAAAGATAGAATTCTTTCTGTCTCACACACATGGCAGTTGGCAGAGGATCCATTCCCATAGCAACGGAACACAGCAGGGCCGAGCAGCTCATTAGGACTACAGATTAGGACTACAAATACTCCATATTTGTAGTTTTAAATCAAAATCAGATAAAACAGGGCAGAACTGACATGTAGAACTACTTGCTGTTTTGACCAATAGGTAACTGATTTATGAACACAGCAGGGCCGAGCAGCTGATTAGGACTACAAATACTCCATATTTGTAGTTTTAAATAAAAATCAGTTAAAACAGGGCAGAACTGACATGTAGAACTACTTGCTGTTTTGACCAATAGATAACTGATTTATGAACACAGCAGGGCCGAGCAGCTGATTAGGACTACAAATACTCCATATTTGTAGTTTTAAATCAAAATCAGTTAAAACAGAGGGCAGAACTGACATGTAGAACTACTTGCTGTTTTGACCAATAGATAACTGATTTATGAACACAGCAGGGCCGAGCAGCTGATTAGGACTACAAATACTCCATATTTGTAGTCTTAAATAAAAATCAGTTAAAACAGAGGGCAGAACTGACATGTAGAACTACTTGCTGTTTTGACCAATAGATAACTTGGTCGAGCAGCTGATTAGGACTACAAATTCTCCATATTTGTAGTTTTAAATAAAAATCAGTTAAAACAGAGGGCATAACTGACATGTAGAACTACTTGCTGTTTTGACCAATAGATAACTGATTTATCCCAAACACTGTTACTCATAGGATTAGTGTAGCCCTTTAAAATAAAGCCTACTGAAAATTTCAAAATAAAAGCCTTTACATTTTTACATCAGATAATTGTTATTTTCGCAATTGCAAAACTGATTTCACCCAATCACTGTTACACATGGGATTAGTTGGGCCCTGTGAAATGATGATTACTGAAAATTTCAAAATAAAAGCCCTGAAACTTTTACATCAGTTTATTTTTGTTTTGGGCATTTTATGACTCATTTAACCCAATGAATGTTAATCATGGGATTAGTTTGGACATTTAAAATGAAGCTTACTGAAAATTTCAAAATAAAAGCCTTAACATTCGTCTGTGGCTAGTGCAGCGCCGCAGGCGCTGCAATGATATTATCTTTCATTATCTTTATCTCTCAGGTCTTGCGCAGCAAGACGGTGCATTAACTTTAGCACACACATTAGCATTTCACTGTCCCCCACTAGTGCACTGCCGTAGGGAGTGCAATAAAATTATCCTGCAGTATCATTTTCTCTAAGGTTTACAGTGAATGGAGTAAGTCAAATACAGACAACATGCTAGTGATGCCCCACATGCTCTTGACATTAGCATTTGCTAAAGCTAACATTAGCATTTTGGCTAATTTTAGCATATACACTTATTTTAACAGACTGAATGGTGCAAGTCCATGTTAGTCAACATTCCTGTGATTTTTTTTAGCCAAGCTTAGCATTGATGCTAATGCATCAGAACGCTGGGTCCAATCCGACGGGCACACTTTGGCAGGCCCCGGTTAAATTTCTCCAGGAATTTTCTAGTTTTTTATCTATTCTACCAAGATGGGACGGGAACCGTTTCCCTGACAACTACAGCTAAGAAGTGCCCATCACTATGACAACTTCCTCAGCGCTAACTAGGTCAACTCGCTAACAAGTTTAGCACTTGCAGTGGTAAGAGGAGAAAACTAAATATATCGCTACACTTCATGGCTAGCTCACTGCTACTGTCTCTTGCTCTGCAGTTGTGGAGTCACAATGTGTCAATAGTGTCAATAGTTTGGACAATAGTTTTTGTCCAAACCAATAGTTTGTTTTTTGTCCAAATTATTCTGGAGAGAAATGTTCAGGTTAATATGAACCGGCGTATAAACAACAAGGTCAGGCAGAAAAACACAAATATTACCGGTTTTTAAGCTTATTTTTGTAAAAAGATCTTAAAAATGCATTTCAAACAGATACCTATCTACTTACATTTCTAAGATGATTATGAGCTTGAACTACAGAGTAGCTGTGTAATTTTCATGACTGCAATTTCTTCAGAAGAACTTTTCAGCCCTGTATGAACTACATTGTTTACAAATTGTCACAAATATTTTAAAATGGTATTTCTTAAGTACGAATTTTTCTTTTTATTATTATGCATTCGTACAGTCTATTACTTGCCACATCGGGGAATAACAGGGTCAGTGTATCGCTGGCTCTTTTCTGCAGGGATTATCCAGTGATAACAATCCAGCACGGCCTCAGTGAGCAGCAATCCCCTCCACCTAGCTGAGTAGCTTTGCACAGCGTGTGACCGGAAGGATTTCTTTTTGTCTCCACAACAGGAACGGGACGAAACGCGGTATGGGAACGAGAATGGGGAAGTTGGGGTTTCAGGTCCAAACTTACTGTTCCACTTCACTGGCTGTGGGAGAGTTATTGTAGCAGCAACCTGCTGCAGATATGTTCACTCCGGCAGGAAGATGGTTTAACAATGAGAGTGCGAATGACAGCAGCGATACAGGCAGTGATCGCATTATTACCCAGAATCTGTGTAGGAGCAAAGGTCATGGCAGGAAATTCACAGAGCAAACATCAATGTAGCTGTCACAAAAGACAATCAATGTCGATCTTGAAAGATCACTTGGCCTGTTTTTTGCAGCAACATCTCTTTCAAATTCAAGATGATTTAAAAAAACAAACCACAAAAAAACGTTCCATTTGCGGGACATTTTGATACCTATATGAGAAACTGCACACAGGAAATTCACACCAGCTACAACAATAATCAGACAAAGTATATCATTCTACAGTAGTAATTTTTCAAAAGGTAACTCAGATCGTGACGGGAAGTTGTACGGGAAGCAAGGCCTGCCTCGTGCTCTTTGGCAAGAATCTCGTATTCAGACCAGCCGTGGGGATTTTTTAAAAATTTTTTATTTCACTTCCTTCTTTCCATTCATTCAGTCTTTCCTTTCTTTGGCTTGCTTGCCACTCCTTCATTGAAAATGCAGCATATTCAAAGAGCAGATGTGTGAAGCTTAAAAACAATGTAGGTCTGACTTAACGGCACACATTCATTGAGAAAATCTATGTACTCCCTTTATCATCCCATTGACAATACTGCTGACTCAGTGCTTCTCTGTTTAACCATGTGCCTCTCCTAGAGAAAACCACTAATGGACTTACTGCTGATATTAACATGGTGGTTAGTTTTCTTTGTTATTGTGTTCCATGTTGTTATGTATGTGGTTAGGGTTAGGGTAGGGTATCTCAGGAGGTGAGATTGCTGAAAAGTCAGAGTGCCATTAAATAGATGACACGGGTTGTGAATGTGATTGTTGTGACGTTCAGACAGTTTTATTTTTGTAATAGAGGTTTTTCCATTCCACAACAGTAGGGGGCGCTCAGGAGCAAAAGTTTTCTTCTACTCCTTCTGGGTTTGGAGCCAGAAGAACAAAGTTATGATTTGGTAAGTTTCTAATATACATTTCAAAACCAATTTTCTTTTCTCGAAAGGCTTTAGCCACATTTTGTGACACTGTAGTGGTGAAATCTTTTGAAGGCTGAGGTAGGAATAGCAACATTTTTGACTGGAAGGTCTCAGGTAGACGGTTTCTAATGCATCTTTTAAATGCAACACTTTCTTTTGACAACTTTGTATTTTCTTTTATTCCACTTTACATGGTGTTGGTCGATCTCATAATTTGAGTATAATAACATCGAAATTCACAGATGTGATGTAGAAAAAAACCTGGAAAAGGTTCAGTAGGTACAAATACATTTGCAGGGCATCGACCACTCTCTTTGATTTGATGACAAGAAGAAATAATGCCAAAACATTAACAAATTGACATTATAAAGAGGAGACTCCAGCTCTTTTACCATTCATTTTCAGCAGATCAAAGGTTAAACAAGAAAAATAGTCAATTTTCAACAACAACAACAAAAAAGGAGAAACAATTAGAGTTAAAAAATAATAATATGAAGCAAAACCTGCTGACAAAGGAGAGGCTCATAGGTGTCAGGCCACAGAAACCTAATAACTCCCATTCTCATTCTTTCTCAACCACTCGTCCTTGGAGACAGGTCACACCCTGCACACACATCCACAATCACACTTTCTATATATGTACATACACACACACACACACAAACACATGGGATTACAGATCCTTGTCTGCCTTTCTTCACGCACAAAACTGGACATTCATAGGGGATCTGCTCTAATGACAAACAGGAGAGGTTTTTGCACCGGCAGCCAAGAGCCACTGACTGCGTTTCCTGTCTCTGCATTTGTTTTCTTAGGTGCTTTTTTTTTTTTTTTTCTAATTACATTTTATGTAAACTCTTTGTAGGACACTGCATAGAGACGGGGAGAGAGAGAGTGTGTGTTTGTGCACGTCTATAAGAGCATTCTGGCTACAGAGGAGAGTTCAAATGAGGCTAGTGGGCCCCTGAAAATGCCAGTATGTCTGAGTGGGAAAACCCCAGCACAATGGGCAACGGGATCTGGGCTGGGACTGCAGCAGGCTATCTGCCAGCACTAACACAGCACCGAGTATATGTTTGCGTGTGCATGCCTGCGTGGAGGAGAGATAGAGGAATTATTTTTCTATGAATCAAACTCTGGTCAAGGGGATGTAAGATAATAAAAGAAAAATTAAAAAGTATCTCTGGCTCAGACTAAAAACACGTAAATCGAAGCTGCGTGTCGGAATGGCAGCTGCCGAAAGGCATCCGAATCGAGTTGTTGTGGTTATCCTTCAAAATTCAAAATGTATGCAAACCACAACTGACACATCCTGAGTTGCTAGTATTTAACAGCCCTTTGTTCTCTGCCATCTTTAACTGCTGCAGATAGAAAGCTGCAGCAGCAGTGATTTACATGACAAATTGCTCCTGGCGGAGCAACAGATGGTGCCAATATGGGCTCGTCACACTATCACAGAATCAATTGTGCGTGAGACGGGCTACATGCTCTCTGAGCTTTAACGTCACTCGTGTTTACAGCTCGTGTGTGTGTGTATGGTCTTTTTTGTAAGGTCCTATCGCTGGACACCTGCAGCAATTATGTTTTTTTTCTTCTTTTTTTTTGTGGTGGGCGGATATAAAGGTCTCCTTGTGAGTATGCGTGAGTCCGGATTACCAGATGTGTGCTCTCTCTGTATTTCTGAATCTTCAGGTGAGGAAGCAAACATGTGCTCGCTCCACCCCACCCCCTGCAGCTTGTTACTGTAAGCCAACTTCGGCTAGAGCAAACAAGTGCTTTCCCGCCTGCAGCGTTCGCCGCCCAGGGCCAGAGAGAATGAAACAAAGAAAAAATAAATAAATCACACTGTAGCTTCCTGCTGGTTGCAACAACAACAAAAGAGCCAAATTGCCTATCAAGGTGCTTTTTCATAAATAATATTATATACATATGACACATATACATGTATAGAATGGAGTGAAAAAATATTTACAAAATTCTTGTTTTTGTCATTCATTACATGTTGCGACTCAGCAGAGAGAAGTAATTTTTCACAGCATGCGGTTTTGAGATTGTGACTTTATTCATGAGATGAATGACAGCCATCCAAAGCAACCTGACCCTATGCGAAGATGTAGCTGCCACCTAAACTTTATGACGCACTGCGTTGGTATCAAGCGTTTGCGCAAACTGAGAGTAAGTCGTTTGCATCACTTGCAAGCCCACTCTCCTTTGCAGAAACTGTTTTTATTGAGCTGCACTGGAGGATTAGCAAGCAAGAAACAGTTGGATTTTACTAACTCAGAATGTCAGAATAAGATTAAACCATAACAGTTTGTTGCAAAGGTACCAAAGTCCAATGCCAAAACATTTTCATGCTACTCCGGCACAAATGTTGACATAAATAACTGCCAGATTGGAAAATTTTAATCTTACTCTGGGACAAAAATAGCAAGACACTTTCAGAGGCCCCCATTTAGAAATAAAAACCCTTGGCTGTTGTTGCTTCAATAATCACACTATGTGAGCCTTTGCTTCTGCTGCCTTCAACCCCACCTGAGTTTGCTAAAATAACTTCCTCCAATCTCATGGCTTTGCATATCTAAAGATAATGCCTGTACACCGGGTAACTTGCACTTCATTCAATATGAGCTCAGTGTGATTGAAAATCGAAAAGGTTTCGATTTTCAACAACAACCAGGGGCGCCTGGGGCGGTTAGGCCTCCATAAAAACAATTTAAAAAGTTGTTCCCTGCATAAATGAGATGATTTTGTTTTTTTTAGCAATGTGATCTTGGTCCGCCCCGTCTTTTAGAGATGCCCTGGGCAACTGCCCACATGTCCACTTATTCAAAAACGTACAATTTCTGAATCTTTTCCACAAGATGAAGATGCACAGTAAAATTATTTTAGATAATGTTACTTTGAGTAGATTAATAATAAATTAATTTTCTCTCACACTACAACATTAGCTTGTAGCTAGCGAAAGCTAGCATTCGCTATGCTAAGTGCTTACACTTTGATCAAAACAATGGCTTAAGAGTTCAAATTCAGAGTCAACATTTTATAATGCTACACAGTGAACCGACTGAATGTTATTGTGCAAATTCAAGTAGACTCAACTGGGGTTTTTTTGTAACTTAGCACTTTTCCAAGTGCTGATTTTTTAAAAAATGTAAATCCAGTAATTATTCCTCCCTCCACAATTTAATCATCACTCAGCCTCAGAAGCAATAATCTGGAAAACACCCGTAGAACTCTGAAAACATCCACCAACTGTGAAAATAACGTCTTCGTTGCATATTCACAACAATCTGAAACATTCTTGCGCCACATAATGACCTCATATTTTATGTTACAATGCGCGCAAGTAGCCTCAAGGTTACAGTGGCTTGTTCGTGATAAGTAGACTGGCGGTTAAAATCCCAAGACAAGCGCAATTTTGGTCGAGGGAAAGTGAATGAGTAACACTTTCCCTCCTTTAGGCAAGGTGCTTAACCCGCAGCTGCTGCAGCAAAGTGAAGTAGTGGCAGGGAGAAAAACTGCTGTGGTTGTCCTGGGCAGCTTTTTAAAGTGTGAATGCGTGTTCAGTGAATGAAATGAGAAGAGCATGTGTGTTCCCAGCAAAAAGAACACTGGGTTGAGGTTTAAATAATAATTAAAAAATAATAAAAGTGCAATTGGAAATTTAAATGGAGGAAAAATAAAAGAAAAGCAGTGAATCAATAATGACTAAATAATGCAAGAAAACACACAGTCAAAGAGCGCTCAGTGATAATGGGGATTGTGACTCATATTGTGTACTGTCTCTGGCTTGCAGCTGTGTGTGTGGCGTGTGTGTGTGTGTGAATATTTGTGCTTTTGGGATCTGTGTGTGCGCATGTGTATCCCTCCATTCTGGCTGGTACTATTTGCCTCCCTGTTTTCCTCCCTTCCAAAAGATTAATCACCCAGATGTTTTTCTCTCTTTCTCTCTCTCTCTCTCTCTCATAGTGAGTGGAGGTAGAGCAGCGAGAGCGGGATTTTTATTTTTCTACTTGCGGTTTAATTTATTACGTACATGTCCAATCCGATTCAATCGCAGCGCATTTAAGAAGATTTGTCCTCTCCGAGAAGTTTTTGTGCAGTGCAAGGAAACCCTCCGTATTGTCACCTCTGCACTGTGGAGGATTTTACGTAAGAAAAAGAAACACCATCTGCTTCACAGGTGTGTGATTGTAGATTAATCGGCTGTCACATTGGGATGACAGATTTGCTGCTGAAACACGAATCCATATCGTTCACACACTGTAATTTTCAGTGCTGCGCTTACTATTTCAGTCACTTGCTCTTCTCAAATTTTAAAGCACTAACGTTTTGAGGGCAGTGACACCCTGTGGCACAAACTATAAACTGCAACCTATAAAAATATTTTTTTTTGAGCAGAGACAACAGCTTCACTCTCAAAAGAGTCCACCATTATGCTTCTGTCTCATAATGGTGGAACAACAAAGGAGAGCGCTAATTAGTTTCCGCTTCCAGCAGTTTTTGGAAATGAAGGTTTTGATGTAGAAGAAAGACAATTATCCACATTGATCCACAGAAAAAGACATGCAGAAAAAAGTGGTGCTCATTTGCATATCTTACACATTCTTCTAAATGGACCCCAAAGAGTTCTGACTTCACCTGCACTTTAACTAGACATCAGCTTGTGGCTGGAATCAGTCAATTCTCAGCTCCACTATTTCCAGTCGTTGACCTGCAAGTGGAAAATCGGAATTCAGATTTTCTTTCCGGTCAGTCAACACACCACGACTGAACTGATGCGGGGCGATGCCGTTCCTCAGTGAAGATGGCTCAAAGTCAGCCATTTTCAGGATTAGTGAGGTGTTCAAGATGGACACAGAGAGATGTAAGAAAACATTTCAAATTGAAGTGTATTTTCTATGACACCTCAAGAAATGTCAGTGGTTTCTTCAGGAAAAAGCAAGACTTTCAGCAGACAATAGGAAGGCCTAATGCAGAGCAGCAAACTGGCTTCGTTTCTCAGTTTGGAGATTTAAAGTCCTGTCTGGTAAAAATGTACATTCAATTAAATATAACCATGTTTCCTGTCAAGAAATATTGATGTCATGGACATCAGCGTAATAGATACACATGAACTCAGTCAGCCCTTTCTCAGCAAAACTCACCAACATAATGCCAATGTTTTTTTTTGTTTTGTTTTTTTTTTAGCAATGTAACCATATGACTTGACTCATACTTGTGGCTTTTTGTCCTTGAATGTGAACCGTTTTTCAGGTTTACACTGAGGGCAGGCTTCTGTTAGCTCTTCAAAAATAAACTTCTATTTCCCTTTTTGTAATGCACTCTTTTGCCCCTTAGATTAACTACTGCAACTTAATTGTTTTCCCTCTTCCTACCCTGAACCTTCAGTGCCTACAAAAAGTATTCATCCCTTTGGATTTTGCACCATTTTTGCTTTTACAATTCACTCACGAGCAACAGAATTTCTTTTCCAACTGGAAACTGATTTCTACAAAATAATGACAATTGAGTAATATGTCATATAAAATAGCTGGTTTCATAAGTATTCACCCCTTCAAGTCAGTATTTAGATACTGATTTAGATGCAAAGATGCATCTCTGACTGCAATCATAGTGTGAAGTTTGTGGCTGTGGTTAGGTCTCAAACAATCTTGTACATCTGGAAATGGCAATTTTCCTCGAGTTCAAGTTCAGTCACATACAAGTCTTGAATGTGACCGGGCTTTGACTTGGCCACTCCAACTCAGCCACCAAATTGTCTTTGCAACATTTTTTTGTTTTTGTTCAGCTTTAGCTGCATGCTTTTTGTCAATGTTTTGCTGGAAAATAAATGTTCTCTGAAGCTGTAGTCTATTTGTGAATGAAAAATAAAACATCCTCCAGGATTTCCTTATATTTTGCTGCATTCATTTGACATTCTACCTTTATAGGTACCTTTATAGGCAGCATCTGAAAGAAACTGAACCAAATGTTTAGGATCTACATTCTCAAGAATCCTGTTTTAGTCACGCTTGCTGTTGTCTTTACACTTATAAAGATGCTAAAGAAAGTTTTTAAAATGTCGACTCTGCTCCTGAAATGAACAGTCAATAAAGCTCTTATCAGTAAGGCTAGAAAATTTGTTGCAGGCTAAAAAAAAATCTCTTTTTTAAAAGGCCAAAACTGGCATTGGCAGATTAAAAGTTTTCAAAAACTGGAAATCTTAAATCAGTCAAGCTCTCAAATAAATGCCTCCAGTTTCTTTCGTTTCTTTTTATTTCAATATGGAAACCATGCTAGGTCTGACCTCAACCACCAAGCAGCCTACATTAGACCACAGTACCCTAATTGAACATCAAAATTACAATTTATTGAACTAAAAGAGTTTCCAAAGAGCAAATACAGCCAAGAGCAGCTAAATATTGTAACATAATCCTGACTTTGTGACAGTTACGGAGTTCTTTAACACTAGCTTATGCTGGTGTGGCACGCACACACACACACGCGCACTCCCCCCCACACACACACCCACACACACACACCTCCACACCCACACACACACCTCCACACCCACACATAACATTGTATAGTAAGATTTTGTTTTATTATTATTGTGTATGTTGTATTTTTTCTGTGTAGTTGTACTTATTTTTCTATTATACGTGTTCTAATATTTCAACTGTGCTCTTTCAGTTGAGCACTTTTTCGTTGGCATTACTAGGAACATGTAATGTTATAGATGTACTTCATTGACACTTTTAGATTGATATATATATATATATATATATATATATGTTTTTTTTTCCTCTTTACCACATATAAGCTAATTTCTTTAGTTTTACTGATGTTAGTAACATTGTACTCTGATAAATTGACTATTGTTGTACAACATGAAAGAAACTTGAGAAAGTATGAAAGGTCTCTTTGAATTATAGCTGTCAAGTTTTTTCGTTTTGATTTTACTGTGCAATCCCAACTCGAAAAGGCTGGTCTCTTTTGTGAAATATAACTGGGGTTCACTCAAGGAGTCTTCATTTTAGTTATTTTTATTTTTACATGATGCTCCAATCATACAAGTGAAAACCCTCAAAAGAAACAGAAACATCTAATTACATTGTGAACTCAACTCAAGACAAATACACTGTGAAAATCCAAAATAAATTTCCACCAATTTAAATCACTTAAAGTATAATAAATATTAAGTATTTTATCGTAAAATTAAACTAATAAATTAGCATTTTCCATCAACATTTGTTCTGTTTTAACTAATAAACACCAAGTATATATAAATATACATACTTTTTTTTTTCATTCATATTAAAACAATCAATCAGTCAAAGTTCATGTGAAACAGTATTAGGAGCTTACCGGCTGTCCTTCACAGTTTTTTTTTTTCTTTTAAAGATTTGCACAGTTTGCACCTTGCATGCTATCAGCACTGTTTGCCACACATGCTGTGCCACTTTCTCAAACAAGAGTGTGAGGTCAGCCACACCTAAAGTACACTCCCTGATTGCCAGGAGATTGACTCCACCTGGTTCTCATCTCTAGCAGGCAGAGCAGAAAGAAGCAGCAGAGGGGAGTGGCTTCTTGGCAGTTCACCAAAACAATAGCTTAAGCTTTATTGATATTGGCATCTTGTATTCCAGGATGTTTTACTTTGGCCTTGTTCCAGGTCAGATTGTTTTGTTGTTATGGTGCACTTTTGGGCTGTCGTGCCCAGAGACCCGATGATCATCCTCATGAACTTGGATGACGAGCCCCAGCCCAGAGAACCAAGTGAACGGGTAGATAGTGACCCGACTGGTCATTGGCTGTGAAACATTGAATGAGGATTGACAGACACATTGGACTAGACTGTGTTATTTTACTTTTTGTTTAAAAGCAGGCAATTTGGTTCATTTATAAATGTGGATCCACAATTGTTTATTATATTAAATTCTATTCTTTCTTACAAAAACATTGCACTCTCTGTTGTTACTCACACCTAGGCTCCCTTGAATTTAGAGTCTTCTGATGCGGCCCAACTTTCTTTGTGTTTGTATGGAAATGGTATTAGTCATCGAAGTAAATTAATTTACCTGCCATTTATTATTATTAAGTATATTTGAAGCAACTTTCCTTGTGGGTTACATATATATATATATATATATATATATATATATACAGATTACACACAAACATACACACACCCACACTCTCCCTTTGCACAGCATCTCTGCTAGCAAGCTCACGTCATATTAAAGGTCGGTGCATTGAACTCTACAGGCTCCTTCCCCATACAACCACTGGCCATATGGTGCCCAGGGGCTGGCCTTAGTAATTGATGGTATCTGTCGGTCTGTCTGTAGATAGGGGCCCCCAGGGCCCCTGAGATGCCCAACCTAAAACATACAGATATCCAGCAAGGGGAATGGAGATGAGGAGGGGGATATGCTAGTGTTTCAGCCCTCCTCCTCTATTCATTCATTCATTCATCTATACAAAGAGTTAACTCCCCCAACTCCCACACTGCAAACCACAATTGTGCTCAGGCTTTCTGATAAAGGCTGTACTCTCTCTCTTTCTCCCTGTCTCTCTCTCTGGCTCTGGTTGGCTGGCCAAGACCCTCAGTCTTTGGGCTCGGGTGAGGGGCTTCAAAGCCCCCTGGCCTGGGTATGGTCTGGCTGCCTCGGTCTGTACCGCTCACTCTCCCACTGCTGCCGCCGCTTAGTTAACCCCTAGAATGAGCTCTTTGACTGGGACACAACCAGCCAGATGGCACCCACTGCATGGGGATCACTGAGAGCCGGCAGATTGAGACTGGGAGAAAAGTACAACACTGGCAGGTTTAATGGGAATACTTCAACACACCAGTTACATGAATAGTCAGTTTTAGGAAGATGGACACGGGCTGATATGAGACTCCTGCCCTATGCAGATGAACTCCACATTTTCACTGAATCAGAGTAACATGGTGTAGACAAATACTTCAAGTGCTACTTACACATTAAAGCAATTAAAATTAAGTCACCAATGAGATTTCTATGTGGTTATTTGGATTTCTATGCATATATTAAAGAAAAACACAGGGATGAAGCACTAAATTTAATTACAGCTTTAAGCTGAACATATTTTCATCTTTTTTGTCGTTATTCTTTTGCAGGGTAGTGCTAGGAGACTAACAAGTTAACATGAGCTGCTTAATTAGATGGCTGTTTCAGACATTGCTTACTGGTTGTACTTTTCTAGGTAAATACTATTAAATTTCACCAATTCGTTGGGTTTTCTTATGCCATGACTGTCTTTTTCTCACAATCAGAAATATCCAAAAAAAAAAAAAATCACTGGTTGTGTTTTTTCTTCAAAGAAAGAGGAATGAATGGTCGTCTTCTTTCAGCCATCTGACTGCCAGTGCACAGCAACGAGTGTGGGAGGGGCACTACTGAATTTGTAGCTACTTCACGCTACTTTTGGGCATCTCATTAAAACGGACTTATAGGAACTATATAAAGGAAAATATTTGTGTTTTTAACCAAAAAGCCGAGACAAATCTTGATACTAATAAACAGACCATGCTTAAAAAACAAAGCAGAATAATTCCTCACTTTTAAATTGTCAATATGGAAACAGTGAGTCTTTGATTTCTTTGACCCCAGAGTGAAATTTATGGATCTATTTTTGTTCATCTTTAAGAAAACAAGGTGGCTAAACCTTCAGCCTCTGTCTTACACCCCGACTTATTTAACATTTTTCCAATTAAATCCTGCTGGATTTGAAACGGGCTATAAGACTCATAAATGCAGAGCAATAAAAAAAAAGAGAAGACGCTGTAGAAACAACTTCTGCAACTACCAAAAAAAGGCAAATCTGTAGCAATTTTTCCCCCTTCCCATATTTAACTCTGCAATCTATGTATAGCATATAGCCATTTTCTGTATTTTGTCCACTTAAAGTCGCATGCAGCTCTATTTTCTCAGGGTCTGTTGACCCTTACACATGCGTGTGTGACTTTTTCCACAGCCATGTTCGCTGCACCCCACCTCCCCAACACCAGGGGCGAGGCAGACACACACAGGATGGGATGAGTGTGAAAGCGTGGGAGAGAGAGGAGAGGAGCTCAGCTCGTTCCCACAGGCCTCCGGCTCATGGTTCTACGCTTTTAACAAAGACCTCTGCACCGGGGCGCGGCACCCCGGCGTGTAAAGCTGACGTGTACGCAAACACACATGAATGTGCACGCATACGACAACGCGTTTAATCTAATCTAATTGCACAAACAGGGAAGATGTTGAGGGGGGGAGGAGTTCGCAACTTGACGGTCACAAAAAAGCAGATTAAAAGCGTAAACAAAGCCACGATTTTTGGCAGCAACCTTGTTGGTGCTCGTCAAGGACGACAATTACAGTGATTTCAGAGAAGTGACATCAGCCAAAACAATCAGGGTGAAACGACACAATGTGTTTATTTGTACTATAAATATATGCGGCTCAAATAACACAGACTCCATAAGAATGTCGCGCGGGCTTCGCGACATTCGTCACGCAGAGAACAGCTCGATGTTTCATTTGCACTTGGCCGTGAACTCTCTGCGTCTCGGGAATGACCTTGAACTTGAAAAGCTCTGCGGGTGGGTCATCCATGGAAAACTCTGGCTCGTGTGACGCAATGTCTCAGGCCATCCAGGCAAACAAACATCTACAAACGATGCATTGGAGAGGGAGCTTTAATCTTGCATGCGGCAAGCTGAGCGCCAGATGATGTTTCCCTTAATATCAAGCAGCTTGTTCCCATTTTATTACCATTATGGCAGCTGCCTCACTTAATCATTTCCCTGAAACAGCTCAGAGCTCAGAATTAGAGCTGCGAAAAAAATCTGATATTATTCACATGTAACTGACAGGAGGAGGATTGTTAGGGTTTCTCATGTTTGGTTTCATTTTAAGGAAGATAAAGATTTTCCTTTTCAGTTGAGTAAAATCTCTTAAAATTAGGATTTGTGGCGATGATTTTCTAATTTGTTTTGACTGAGTTCTTATAAAATGTGTGATTGATTTCATCAGACTGACCAAGGAAGGATAAACTAGAATTAGACCGTTTCTCATTGCTTTCCCCTAAACTAAGTTTCATTTTACAGATAACTGCTACACTGAAGAAAAACCCTACTAAATCTTACCAAGTATTTCTGGTCTAGTTTCAAGCACAAATATCTTATTACATTTGAAATAAGACAAAACTAACTCACAAGTAACTTTTCAACAAGATATATGACCTTGTTTTAAGTAAATAATTCCTTAATATTAATATTAAAAAGCACTGGTTCCACTAGCAGATTATTTCACTTAGAACAAGACATGTCTCCCATGTCTTAAGCGAAATAATCTGTTAGTGGCACTAGTACTTTTTCATTTTTGTTGTTTGCAGTTAACCCTGTAAAAGCACAGATAAAAAAACTAAATAAAACCAGATCAACTTTTTTGAAGATACATTTGATTATACAGTTTGTTTTTAACTTGCAATCCTCTCGTCTTCCTGCGGAAAATAGTACAACAGTTACCTTAACGTACCAAAAGGATGCCAGAAAAGAAAGAAGACCCGGCTCAGAAACCGATACCTTAAAAGTCGACTGAAATTTGCAGCTGTCAACATGGACAGCCCGAATACCTTTCAGGTATTTTTACGGTCTGATGAGACAAAGAAATTCCTGGTAAGCCACAATGACAAGAAAAAGGTTTCAATCAAAACTAAAGATTTTGTGGTAGCTGTCCATCCTGCTGAGGGCTACCACTAATACTATTGCTTTGCACAAAATGAGGTGAATATAAATCATTATACAAAAATTGGTATTACCAACAGAAAGATCATCCCAAAGACATCAAAACTGTTGATTCAAGACAATCTATAGTACATTCAAATCAAGCTAAGTCAGATTTATTTGTATGCCACATTTCAGCAACAAAGCAATTCAAAGTGCATTCAAACTAGTTCACACAGTTCTTGTTATTTTGACATCACTGTATGTTCAACATGCACAAATTGTTAAAAAATATTATACTAACAATTGCACAAGCTAAACTGCCAAATGAAACAACCTCTGAGTAAAAGTAAAAGTGGAAAAAATGAGTTTTATTCATTTTATTCATTTATTAATGATTTCCAAACAGCTCATTTTTATTTTTTGTGTGCTTTTTTAACATTTTCGAGCCCTTAAACATAAATGCTGCCAAATTTAGAGATTAAAAATATCACATACCTTTTTTTAAAAAAGTTTTTTAAAGTTCTTATCTCACATCCATGCGGTGCTGTTTGTTTCAGATGTCATTTAGCTGATTGCTTCTTGCACCAGTGATCAGACTGGTGCAAAAGCTGATTTTCTAAAACCAAGCGACTCTGAACATGCAAAATCCTTCATATATTCAACCAGGATTTGAATATATGAAGGATCTGGAAAACACTGCATTACATAATTTGACATTAGTACCAGCTATGGTACTAAAATTAAATTTAGGGTTGCTTAAGAGTTATAAACTTGCTATTCTGACAGGTTTTTTATTATCTTAAAAAGGGAAATCTTGATAAAAGGAGTGAGGATATGACGTCTAACAGTTGCTCTTGTGACACTGTTATTTGTGTGGCATTGATATATCTAGAAATATCTGAAATGAAGAAGTAGTTGTCGTTCAGTGCCATTCATTCACGCGGCCCGCGTGTAGCAGCTGACCCACATGCTAAAGACAACAACTTCCTGTGTTCTGTGATTCCATAGCACCAGACTAACTCTCTGTCTCCCTCTCTTTCATTTGGTGTTTCCTTCACTCTGTCACCCCCCACACACACCTTTTATTTATTGCGTTTTCTGTTGCCTGTAAGAGCACCGGGCCTCCCCACCCTCGTCTTTCTCTGTACGTTACAGGTCTGTCTGTGGTCTGGGTAAACAATGATGGCTATAGTCAATAGCTCGCTGCTCGCCTGAATGGCCGCTCTTATCTGTAGTGTGCAGGTTGCGCGGTGGCAGTGGCACATGTGCTGATGACAGCTTCGCGCTGAACAGACTGCGCCGCCATACAATACCTTCCACTGTACACCTGTCACCCGGCTTAGCAGTCTAGACTAGTTCACAATAAACCTACGACGCTCCTTAAGCATCCATTCGTTCCATGTGTAGCATTGTTATGCTTTTTTTTATTTTCATTCTTCCTGAGTCACTTTAGCAAACTTTATAAATTATTTGCATTAGCTGCTGAGCTTTGAGATGACAGAGAAAATATCAGCCACCTGCCCACATCCCCTCACCATGTCACTGCCTTTGTCGCGGCACTGTTTGCCCTGCTCTGACCTGGGCCAGGCCTGTTTGCTCTTTGGGACGGATAGACTGATAAAGAGGGAGCGACGTGGAGGAGTGAGGAGCCTCTTCATTTGTACAAGCTCTCTGGCACCATTCAAGACTGGAGGCTTTGACAAATGGAGGCAATAAAGGGGCGAGGCCTGGCAGGGGCTCAATTAACCACTAGTGGCATTGGAAGAAGAGGGGGACACGGACCAGGACCTTTGCCTCTATAGAGACGAAACAAGTGAACTACAGGGAGGGGGAGGCCTGGCAATTTGTTCAGCTGTCTGTCCGTCCCTCAGAGCAGACCTGGACCGTCTGTCTCAGTGTCTTTCAGCTCTTTCTTTGGAAGCATTAACCTTGCTCAAACACACACATAGCAGCTAGAATATTTTCTTACAGTGCACTTGCATTGACTAGACGACAAATGTCAAACCGGCATTGCACCGGAGACCAATAAAATCCTTTCCACACAATGCTCATCCTGAAGGATCTGCCATTTGACGCCGAGGCTACTTCAGCCATGCGTACATCAATATAGCATTCATGCTAGTACAAACACGGCATTAGTTATGCAGAGCCAAAAAGCCAACAGTACTTATTTTGGGGGACAAGTGCGCATAGTCCCTGTAGCGCTTCCATCCATTCCCAGTGACAGTCATTTGTGTACCTTACACTCTCGGCACCAGCGAGCCAGTTCCATTCAAATTCAAATGAAAACCTATAAGGGGGGTTCGCAGAGAGCAATTAGCAGTGGACTTCTCCAGTGTCTGGTGAAAACTTTTAGCTCTGTGGGTCTGTCATGCAGAGCCACTGACCCCTTTCAGATTGACAAAAAGAAAATAATTTTAAAAAGAGAGGGTATTGAAGGTAGAAGAATGACAGGCGGAGTTGGACAGTGTGTTCGGGTGTTACGCTCAGAGACGAGAGCTGGCATGGTACCATAGTGGTTGAGCGAACGGTGATTTCAATTGTGGCAGTATGAGGATCAAACCAAGAGACACTTTGGAAATCTTTGTTTGTGACAAAAAAAAGCCTCCAGTAAAAGCATTCAAGTTTTCATTGTATACATACTTTTACAAGCCCCTTACCAAATCAAACTTGCAGCTCACTAATGAGCAAATAAATCCAAAATCTTAAGTAACTCAAGAAAATGTATTCTTAATTCAAGGTCTTTTGGAAGTATCTTAATGGTTTGTGTAGGTGTGCTCAAGAACGGTATTCTTGAAGACTTTCTTAGGACAACCAAAACCACTTTAGTTTTTTTCTTTCCTATTAGAAATGCAGAGTCATAAAAACAAGCCGATTCCCTGAAATCTGGAAAATAAGCCAAATAACACGTATAGCTGCCTGAGAAGTAGCTTCCAGTGAAAGAAATTGTTTTGATATCCCCTTTCTGCGAACAAGCAGTCTGCAGAGGAGCGATAGCAATCTTATCTTGACAGCTGGCTCACACACATACAAGCACACCACATCAAACACCGCAGCACATGGTCGGACTATGAGCACATGTTCACCAAATTGAGCAGCGAGATGTGTACATAAAGACGTTCATATACAACCACATCCAAAGCACAGCTGTCTGTTTTAGTCCCGTTTGAAGAGAAGACACAATGACTTGTTACAGACGACGCAGAGAAAACATGTTGGTAACACAAAGAACAAAAAGAGGATGTCACACCACCTATGAGAGTGGAAAAAACAGAGCGACTGCTTTGACTGTGCTCTAAGAGGAAGACAGGTGGGTAAACTGAGAGTAAGATGAGAAGGAAAAGTTAACCTGAAATGGAAAACAGAGGGAAGAGTAAAAAAAAGACCTGAAGATAAGTCTGAAGACATGCAAGACAATGCAATAGTTGAGGAAAGTCAGCTATCGCAACTATTTGTGTACACCCCCAGAGACCTGTCAATGCCAACATCCATCTTTCCTTCGCCTTTACACGAGTTGCAGTGATGCGAAAACATATTAGCCCATTACAGATTTCTTCTATTAGTTTGCTCAAACATTTCAGATCCTCCGAAAACCTTTTCAGTAAAAACTGCCATCAATCTTTTGCAATAACTTGCTATGAGTTGTTTTGCTGAAAGGCTGTGCTAGTTTTACAATGCCAAATGCACTCTTGGAGTGTGGCTCATGCTGGCCACGCTTGAGAAAGATTACCACTGTTCTATGTTTCCATATTGAGGAATGGCTCTCGCTGAGGTCTACAAAGTCTTAGGAATGGCGTTTTAACCTTGTCCAGAAAGATAGATGGCGATGGCTTTTTTTTTTTTTTTTTTAAGTTATGTTTCTGGACATAATTGATGCTATTGTGGAAGCTATTGAAATCTTTTAGCTAATGCTACTTTGTCAAACAGGTTCTGATGCAGAGATTTCTTTTTCCAGGTCTGGTAGTAATCAGATATGGGTGCGATTAGTGAAATCGATTTCAGCTGTCCAGAAAATGTAGATAATCACAGTTAATTAATGTGTTTAACAATGTTGCTTTCCGTCATAGGATCAGTTTGGGTTGTAGAGATGGTTTTTGTTTCTAAAGTTACTATTCTCCTTATTTATGATGCTTCCAACTCTCTGCATCTTTATCATTTGTGTCAAGTGTGGGAATTTATTGCATTGAGGCTTCAGCCAACAGCCTGAATGTACTATTAGTACAAACAATGAAATTGCAAGGACAATATATAATTGAAATTCCAGGACAAGTTCAAGCATTGAAATAGTTCGTAGGAAAGATAAATGTTCTCTGACATTACAGAAATAAAGTGTACTCTTTTCATTCCGATTTATGAATTTTGAACATTTGTTTGGTCACAATTCAAATCTATTTAAAAAGACAAACTATACCGGCATTTTGCTATTTTGTTTTCAACATATCGTTCTTTTTTTATCCTAATCAACTCAACATTAAGCCTCCACCCCCCAAAAACTATATTTTTCACTGCCAGAAATAAAAGAAACAGGTTGGGCTATATATATATATATGTATATATATATATGTACTGTGAAACATGCAGCATTTTTTTCAGTTCTCTGTTTGGAAGACAGTAAAAGCTGTTGCGCAGGGGCACGTATCTGCATTGCCGGGGATGTTTACTTAAACTTTGCCTGCCCAGTACAGGCGGGGACCGTGAGGGAGGGCGGACTGACATGACTCGAGCTATTGCCTTCAAATATTGTGTGTCAGTCATCTCTGAATTATCTATGCTGTGTACATTTAGATGTGTGTTTTTCCCTTGGCCTTCCTTCTGATAAGCCTGATAGAAAGGCGCTGGCTCCTGTGACAGCCCTTACGAAGAAGCCTCTTCAGCCGCATGTCTACCCTCCCTCGAGGTCGAACATGGGTCACGGTGTTTAAAGCTGAACTCCTGACACCCGTGCCAAAGAATGAGATGTCTCATTGTGCAGAAACAGATAGCTAGCACAAAAAGCCCAAGGCTGACTCCCCGTCTTTTTGCTTGATGAGATATGTCTTCTGGTTGTGATGGCGGCGGCTTGAAGGAGACTTTTCCTCTCTTACAGTTGGCTGGTGACCCCATAATAACCCAGACATTTTAACCGTTTGTCATATTTTCCTGCGAGTCTCACGTTAGAGCAAATGAAGCTAGACGGGAGTTCATCCTAACGCACTTTGGGAGATGACAGGTTTTTCTGAAGATGAGACTCGTTTACACGGAGAAAAGAGGCAAAACCCATTTCGGTATCTGCTAAAGGCATCAGCACAGTGCAGGGCTGCTCCGTTTTGCTCCCTCCCTGTACTATTTTTCCAAAGCAGCAGTAAGCCCACTTGAGAATACTTGAGGTTTGGAAGAGTCGGATTCTGGCAGTGGCTATGAGAAAAGTTGGATGCCGTCCAGAAACAATATTTTTGATAAGAACGCATAAGACACAGTATCTACGCTTATAAAATACTCTGTGCTTTTCCCTCCAAAAAAAAAAAAAGAGTCTTTTATCTAATCAGGTTACAGTTATTGTTCTCATTTTTGACCAATTAAAAAGAAGAAGCTGAAAGAACCTTTTTCTCTTCTGATAGATTTACAACCTGCTATTCAAAGTGCGGTATTTAGGTATTTCTCGCTAAATCTCTGTGAATTCCTGTTATTTCCATTCCTTGATTCTTAAAGTAATATTTAAACAATCTTCGCATGACATCGGCAGAGCAATTACTCAGCTCCTAGTCATTTGTTGGAGGCCCAAATTTGAGTCCATCTGCAGAATAAAGATTTCTTTCTTTACTTGTGACGGCACATCAAGGAATACGGCCGAAACAAGAGCCAAGCTGAAGGACGGTGAGGATTCTGTGTCAGCCGAAGAGCGCAGCTTGGCAATGGCTCTTGATAAAAGACCAGCATCCGTACACCGAGTTTGCTGCGAATGTGGTTTTGGCGTTCATTCGCTTAAATAAGCAGGCCCATCCTGGTAGCAGATGTTGCTTCAAAATCTACAAATATTGTTCAGCAGTATTGGTGTTTTCACAGATGGACATTTTTACTCGTGCCAAGCGCTCCTGCTCACAATCACTGATCCTGGTCTTTGTTCAGCCCCATAACAGTGGAGTTTTGGACCACATTACAATGAACACTTTGCTGCAAAGGTAACTTTTCTCCTTCGTTCTGAGGAATACCAAAAGTAGATTATTTTCTTGGCTATTAGTCATACCTTTCTTCTTCTTTACATTTGTATCCAAAAACAAACCACTGTGAAATAATCAGTTAATTTCTCTTGGTAATTAAGTACATTTAAAAATAATGTGGGTAAATAGTCATTAAAATTATTCAAGAACAATTAAGCTAACTGTGTCCAAATTGCAGTTCGGGAACCATTTATGACCTTTGGACTGATTTATTGTGGCCTCCAAATGTAATTATGATACAAATTTGACCAGTCCAACACGGGCTGATGCAGATGGAGATGTTTTATTTTTAATCAGGGTAGAATGATAAGACAAAATATTTTCTTGCAATGGAAGAGAAAAGCCAACTCTGCTGCACCCAAGTTTTCCTTTCAACTAATTTTACTAAATATTAGCAAGCGCTTTGAAGGAACAAGGAACAAGAGGAGCGGTGTTGTTCTGAAGGTGGCGTTTCAGAAAGAGTAGGAGTTTTTAAAGAGACAGAGGTCCAATTTCAAGGCGTTAGTTATATTTGATATATATAGCATTTTTTTACAACTGAAGTTAACACAGTTACTTGATTGTGCTATAAAATGGCACTATGAGCACGGAAAATACATAATCCTGTCCCCTTTAATCAAAAGCCCCCAAGGCTTCTTCCTCCTCCAAACCAGGTGGCTCGAATAAAAACAAAAACAACAACTTTGAATCAAATAGGGATCATACCAATCCCTCCCATAAACACACACACATCTCATCACTTTTTGCCAGAAACGAGGCCTGGCCAGCCCAGCTGTGGCTCTCGTCTTTACCATCTAATAGCCATGACCTTCACGCTCTTCCTGTCAGACCTTTATTACTGCCTGCCACAACGAAAGTGCGAAACAAAAGAGAGACAGAAACTCAATAAAAGGCCACAGATGGGTGTGGGACTGCAGAGCTGATGGACGGGGAGAAAGCAAGCTTTTTACATACCGACGCTACTGGCGAGGATTTCAGTGACCTGAGATGGCTGGCAGATGCTGATCCCTACAGCAATTCAGGACGGCGTCTAATGAGTTTGCCGTCGTACCACACACGGTTGAAATGTGGATTTCTTTTAATACTTTACCCATGGGCTAACGTTTCAGAGTGTGTGTGTGTGTGTGTGTGTGTGTGTGTGTGTGTGTGTGTGTGTGTGTATGTGCCAGGTTTTCATATCCTTATGGGAACTTATTTCTGTCCACAATGTAGAGTTATGGGGACCATTGCTCCTTGTGGGGACATTTTCTTGGTCCCCATGAGGAAAATTATTGTTTCCTCATGATTAGGAAACCATGTCATGGTTAAGTTTGAGGTAAAGGTTAATGTATGGTTTAGGTATGTGATGGTCAGGGTTAGGATTATGGTAAGGGTTAAGCTGTAGAAATTAATGGAAGTCAATGTGAAGTCCCCTCAAGTGATGAAAACATGACTGTGTGTGTGCGGCAGGCTTTCAGCTCACATTCCAAATCAACATGTACTCAGCCATCGCCGAGGGACTAAAAATAATATCTAGGTTACAATGCTGCGCCGAGGCCCAAACACAACAAAGACTCAGGAAGTAGTCTTTTTCACCACATTGCCGTGGCAACCGACCACGTGAGCAAGTCAGACAGAGGTGAGTGGTCAAAACAGAAGTGAGGCCGAGTTGTCTCCTTAACAATCATAGGTCTAAAATACAGCTTTTATTTAGCTCCTCGTGGTTGGCTAGACAACAGCTAGCTTGCGATCGCAGGTCATATGGAGGGCGTTCAAAGCTCCTATGAAAAAAAACACCTCTGGATCAAACAAGAAGTCATTTTCAAAGCTTTGTAAAGGTTAGCAACTTAATTAAAATAAATCATTTCAAGGTTTTTGTTTTCCAAACTTAAGAGATCGGGGCTGAAACTGTGACAGCTATCTGTTGTGCTTCATGCTAATTTTTCCATAGAACCACAGTTGAAAGATGGAAAGCTGCCTAACTAATGTTCAGGTTAACTGAGGTCAGCAGATACATTTTATGGAGGCAATGTCAGCAAACAGCCACTGAAGATTAATTCGGAGTTATCGTTTTTCATTGCCGTCAAGCTAATCCTTTAGGAATACCTACTTATTAGGGGATACTGTTCCACATTAGTCATTTATACGGTCTTCTGAACTCTGTCATTGCCTTTTATGAACCAAAACCGGAGTTCTGTACAAACTCATAAAAACCCATTTCAGCTAAAAGAAAAGTATAATGGGAACCATAACTTGGTAAAACCTCGATTTCAGAAACCAGACAAAGCCAGTTTTCAGGTTTAGCATTTTCGCTACCTGAGAAAATGAAGATATTGCTTTAAAGAAGGTCAATCTTTCAAAATGAACCCGCCGTCACATAACCTCTGTGATGCTGCAGCTGACACACCCTACTAAATTCCCAAAGGAAAACATTCGCAGGTGCTGAAAACTTTGGAAAGTAAGACTGTAGCTACCTGGCGTGATGTATGTAAAGAGTGAAACCGAGATGTAGACACCGCTGTGAAAAAGTGTGCCTACTGCTCCATCAAATCTTTTAAGGGGTAAAGCAAATATACCTTTTACACTTTAGACATGCTTGAAAAGCAGAGCAAAATGATGGATGCGTACCAAAGTGACGAGTGAAACTATGCTGACCTTAAAAACATTTGCAATGTCTTGGCGAGTATTGGCAGTAACCCTGATGCCATCTGTTATAAATCTTTCTTCTTCTTACATGATTAACTATGGCCAATAGGACTTGGTTTATAAAATGCAGTATGTGAATAAATATCCATTAATACTCCACAATATTTTTCATCTTAGGGAAGACTTTGTCGCTATCTGTGTGATTTCATCTGGAAAAGTAAATGCAAACAACCGTATTTTTCGGACGATAGCTGCTTGGTTCAACGCGTGGAAAAAAAGTAGCAGCTTAGAAACTTTGTTTAAGCACAGCACAAACTGCTAACTTTTAGCCATTAACATTACGAAAGTTGGTCTCTGTTTTGAGCATCACAGTTTTTTTAATGAGTCCAGATAACATTAAATCATTGCTACTTCAAAACACGGTTAGAACATTTTATTGTTTATCATCGTGACCCCTTGACCTGGCTGAATGTTTCATCCTCATTGTCTGAACTTCACATATGACCAAACGATTCACACAGCAAACTTATAGCAAGAAACTGACTCTAAAGCTAGCATAGCTTTATACTCTTGTCAGGAAAATAATAGGGTAGGAATAAAGAAAGAGCTGTCAGGCAATTAATACAATCTCTTCTGAAAGGGGAAAAAAATTTTTTGCAGTGAACTAAGTGTCAAAAGCTTCAGCCTTGGAAACCGCACTCCTTTCCAGGTGGAGAGTTGAGCCAAGGTTGAGCTTGACTGAAACCAAACAGGTTGGAACATATGGTCTCTTTTTAATGGTTTCGTGCAGCTGCACAGAAAACGGATTTCATTTGGAAATAATCACAGAGAAAAATTCCCAATGGCACATTCACATAAACTTTAAACAAAAAAACAAAAATGGCTGTCCGCTGAGTAATCCTTCTCTGTGGGCTATTTGCCTGAAAAGAGAGAGAGCAGCGGTGGGGCGGGCGGAGGAACAGAAGCAATTTTGTAAAACCATTGGGGCATATAGAGTCCAGTGAAAATGTATTTACCCATGTCAAATTTCCGGTTTGTTCTTTTATTTTCCAGTTAAATGCTTTGGATCATTAAGCAAACTGTAAGTTACAGAATATGAAAAGCAGTTTTGTATTAATAACTTTATTAAGAAAAAAGCTGTAATAACTAACATGAACTTGTGTTAAAGATTAATAACCCCATAAACCTCAAGACATGTCGTACCAACCTTGACATCAGCAACCTTTAGCATGTAATAGCATTAACTAGCAAAAAGTATTTTACATGTTGGACATTTTGGATCTCTCTACATAAATGGTTTTGATGAGTCACACTGAACAGTTTCATCAGACAAAACCTTTATTTTTAATTGTTCAATTCAAAAATATATTTAATAGTTAACTGTGGTTCACAGTCAATTCCCCAAAAGTGAAGATATTTTTACAAATGCAATATTGATCTCCATGCTCGATTAAACCAGTAGATTGGATCTCTACCAGTGTTTGACCTGCTCACTTTTTTAATGGCTTGAAGTTCACTGGAAAAGTTGCAAAGTTATATTTAAGTCTTTTGGACTCAAACTAATAGATGTCAATGATTTTGTTTTTCATTCTGCCCTTGAACTACTTTAGATCAAGAGGTGACGTATTGCTTTTTGAAATCTTTGAGTCTTTGTCAACGCCATACTGTTGCCAGCAGTCAGAACGGAGGAGACCCACTCCACTTCATGCCCATAATGCAATTAAATCCAAATATTAAAGCTATCAATCCATGCTTGCTGCGCTCACATTCTGCTTGCTATTGCAACTCCCAAAGCCTACATACCGGTCAGACAAAAACAAAAACATAAAGATTGAACCCTAGATACCCTATTTAGACTGTTACACTTTACAGGGTTTCTTGATTCATTCTACTGGTCTAATGTTAATAAAACCTAGTTCAAGCGAAAATCTGATTATTCCAAAATGCTAATTTGCCTCATGAGTAAAAAGTTAATTAACAAATAGATCATGATTTAACAAAGGTCAGTCACTTCTTCACACAGACCCAGGATTTTTCTCCCTCTCTTACTAGATGAAATCATCAAACGCTGCAGGTACACAATGTACTGTACGCAGTCACTTAGGTGAGTAAGTCGGTATGCGAGTCAACCACAAGGGAGGGTTTGGAGTCAGGGGTTCCCCAGCAAGCTGCGCAGCTGTGCTACTGACAGATCTGTGCAGGGCAGCATGCAGCCAGCCGCTCCAGACCCTTGGCACATCAAAGCTCCAGGCCCCAAAGCAAGCCGCCCCCTTCACCCCCCGTTACTCTGCAGCCGGCCACTTCAAAAGCCTTTGAGGCGCATCACAGATCCCCATCAAAGGGCCCTGGACATAACCCACACAAGCAGGCCAGCCAAAAAGATATGATTAAAAGCATATTATAGAAGAAAGGTGGGAGGAAAAAGAAGAGATTTAGCAGGCATAGACAGTGATATCTTTTTTACAGATAATGCAGCTCAGCCACTGAGGCCCTCAGAGCAGGAAAAATCGACTCAGCAAAACTCAAGTGCTTACTATGTTTTTTTCCCCGTCTTCCCCCGCCTTGTACGAAAATGTTTCACCCTCCAAGGTTATGTCTCAGGTCATTCGATATAAGCCACACAGCCAATTCACACCTGAAATTGCTGGTCAGTTGCAGCAAACGGCCCCCTGAATGGCGGCATTGTTGTCCCCATGGGGGGCGCTCAGACAGCAGCTCACCAGCAAGTGGCTACAATGGGATCCTTGAAGCCTGGAATAATTTGACTAAATGCACGGGATTTGTGAACACAGATTATCACCGTTGAGCCACGCAACAAACCGACAAGGCAATCAACCCCCCACCAACTACTCCTCGGTTAAAGCACCATCATTTTCCCAATGCGACCGAACCCCGCTTTACACAGAGCGCTAAAATTTTACTTTGGTACAGTAGCAGCTGCTAGTTTTCAGGCTGGAATTATCTTTTCTATCCCATCACATCGTGCGCATGACTCTTTCAGAGTGCCTCTTATTAGCAATCCAAGTATCTGCATTTCCATATGTCTCATGCCTTGCCCAATGCGCTTTTACGACTTCAACAATATTGCTGTCAAAAAAGCATTGGGCGGCAAAGCTGGAGTGTCTGCGTCTTTCTTCCGTCGCTCATGATGGCTTCACTTCCATACGCCTCCCTGCGCTGCTGAAAATGTCCAAAACGTCAAAAGAATGTGTTATGGACTGTTGAGAAATCACTTTCCAGCACAAGTCACCCAGTGTTCTGCCATCCATAAGAGAGAGGGAGGGAGAGGAGAAGATAAGGGGTTTATATTCTTAAGGGGTGGGAAGAAAAGAATGGAGGGGGCAGCCTGCCTTTGGAGGAGCTTACGGCCCAGTGTGGCGAATTAAACAAAATGCCCAGACAGAATTAGTTCCAAGGCAGACTGGGTCCCATTCTATGAAACTCAACCATTAGACGGATTAAACGTAATAACTCAGCTCGCGCTGCCGCAGCTGCATTATGGTTACCCCCCGCGTGCCCTGCAGGGCTGCCGCCGCTGTGTGTGGGGAGGGGATTTATGCTCACATATGAAAACTGACAACTTGGAGAGAGACTGCCGTAAACTTGGGGGGGAGGGAGAGATAAACACAGCACCGAGCTGTTAGAGATCGTGCTCGTCATCCGGAGACGGCAGTGTTTGACATCGTGTTGTGACTTTGGCTGTGTGTTGTGATTTGCCGCGGTGAAGTGTGGATGTAAAAGGCCACGCTTGGTGATGTTTCGCTCACAAAAGTGTGCTGCGAAAGCCCGGGTTTCACACCGACAGCAAACACCAATGTATCGGAGGGCATTTCTTAGGATTCTGTCGGAACATGGAAACGTCAAGTCGGACCCCCGCGGATCCGGGGGGTTACACACGGTGCAGCTGACGTTTCTGCTGTGTGAGTGGCAGGCCGACTGATTAACTTTCTGACTGGCTGCTTTGCTTTACTGGTTGGCTTTTGCTCTACGTGGCCGACTGCAGCCCCCCACCTCGCCCACCGTGCACCTGTGTATAAAAAGGCCCTTTGTCAGCAAGGCCTAATTTGATCTGACGCACCCTTCACATGTGGAACAGCTCAGCAGCTCCGCACAATCTGGTTATTGCACCATGCGTGTCAGTAACAGGACACAACACATAGAGGAGGAGATGGCTGGAGAGAAAGATGTTAGCAAGAAAAAAAATTGGAAAGGAAACAGCTTTGGTTCATGTGACAAAGTAGATAGCATTTATTTATCATTTGTCCCTTAAACAAATGTCTAATTTAGTTTATCTTTCTGTAGACAGCCAAAATAATTTTTAATGTTGCTGTTGTGACGTTGCTTCACTTACTATTCAGAGTTTGTTTTTTAAGCTAGCACTTAAACCATTAGATCAATACGAACATTTCAGTTTTTAGTATTTCTGTAAGTCTTTTTTATAATCACCACTGTTTGTCCAAACAGGTGGATGAGTGGGGCCGACACATCATTTCCTGTTTAAATGGGTTCATGATCCTCTGACTTGTCCTGCATTAAATGTTTTATTTTGCACACCATTGAGTTGTGTTGATGAGTTTGTAAATTAGATTAATAATCTCATTCCTGTTTCTTTGTTGAGATTTTATTGTTTGGTTTGGCCTATTTTCTAATGGTACAGACTAATGAAGTGCATGTGTGTTTCCCACGCTGTATAAAACCAGAAAGATTTTCACTACTGGGAAGTCAAGCCATCAGAAACCCAAGGCATCAGAAATAAAAATCCACCAAGAAGAAACATGAACTGTCTGCCGTTTCCGTAATTCCTTGACACTTTGACTACACTGCTTCACAGTTCATCTTACACAACATTTTTCCCTACCACTTCTCATTTTCCTGAAGACGACACACTGTTGTCCTATATCGGTGCTCGTACACACACTACCACACATATTTCTTGAGTTTGTTGTTGCATTCAAATTAGTTTGTTTTTTTTGTGCCAGAAACTGAGATTTTTAACAAATCTGTTTGTGGTGTGTCCATGTGGCCTGGATATGCTAAGATTATTACAAAACAATGACGTACATTTCCCTCTTCTCACAAGACCGTGATTGCTTTTGATGCTACAAACCTCAACAACAATGGAAATGTTTATTTGTGGGTGCGGGTCGTTTTGCCCATTCATCATTTTGTGACTCCGGACTTTTTGTTCCGTCATCCCCTAAGCTTTTTCCAATGAAGCGTAAAATCTGCCGCTGGACATTTTGAACCAGCCAAACATTAACTCAGCCCTGCTAGAGGAAAACTCCCGACTCATTGACAACCAGCAAGGATTTAAGTAAGTTTCTGTAATCTTCTCAATGATTACTAAAACAATACTCCACTTCTCAAATGTGACGTGACAACTTCATGTAATTTACTTCAGATGTAGGTCACAGAAAGAATGGCTGTGCTGCCATTAAAGCGCTCACCATTATGAATTAACCAAGATGAAATATTGAGCTGGAACAAGACAAGGCTGAAGACGAATTGAACAGATCAGGTCCACCTCATCAATCAGGTGAGCGCCACGAATGCCGGTAGCATTTAGTAGCTAAATTATGAAACATCCAACAACGTTTCAAGACGTCACACAAAACTACATGTCAATTCAAGATGGATTTATATTACTTTCTCTATGAGTTACACCTTTCACTCATCACATACAGTGCCTAAGAGTCCCTCAGGACAGCAGACGGCTATCACATGGCGCAGAATTAGCTGTCTCTTCCCTCTCCACTTTACTTTAGCCTTCGACTCTGTACCCTCCTCCATCGGCCCTCTCCCACCCTCCCACAAGTCAGCCTGGTCCTGCGCCTCGCCTGTGTATTTAAACTAATTGCTCATGGCAGTCTAGGTGTCTGCATAAGGGCCTGTCATAAGCAATCTGCTGGCATGAGTAGCAGCCTTGTGCATGAACTTAATCCAGTCAAAAGCCAAATGGACGTCTGGAGGAGGGCAGGGGGCCGGAGGGTGTTCAATTGGGAGGATTTATTTTTTGCCAACTGCTTCCGTAAAGAAAAAAAAAAGAAAAAGACATGAGTTTTTAATCTCTTCAAAGTACAAGACAGATGTTTTCTTTTATCTTGGGGAAAAAATGTTTTGATTACCATGAGACTGTAATTACTAGAAGAAACTCAGTTGCAATTCTTTTGCTGTTGTCGTCATCCCTTTCTATGCCTGTATCTAATGAGTGAAGAATCAGACTTAGTGATGTGTCTTTTTTATTTTTTGAACAGCTCTCTATATTTGCCTCAACGGCGTGGAGACTATGTGCCGGACACCTTTGACACACACAGAAATTCCTCACCCGCCTACCCACTGCTGCTCCAAGTGGCCTGGCTGGGAGGCAGGAACTGGGAGGCAGAGACTGAACGTCGAGGCGCTCTGCGGCGTGGCGACTCTGGTCCGACGCGGCAATAAGCAGCGGAGGCCCGGCCCCTCTAGCCAGACTTAAGGTCCTATAAGTGTTTGGGAAACAGGCCCATCAATGTCAAAGCCTTTTATTGCTCTGGCTTCCTATTGCTTTTCCCTGCTTGGGGGCCAGTATGAATCAACTCCCAGCAAGGGCTGTGGGATGGGCTCACCTTTCATCACTTATAACTTTAGCAATTAGGTAAGCACACAAGAGAAATGACTCGATATTAACAGAGGAAGGTCATGGGTCGGTTCAAGTAGGGGTTTAGTAGGGGCTTATTGAATTACTGAAAGATCTTCAGTAGCTTTGGAGTATTGAAGATGCAATTTTGTTCGGGAATTATTCAAAAACGTTATGAACGAGAGAAAAGCACTTAGATATATAGCTTTATCTTTTAAAAATGAGAAATGAAATTAAAAGTTAAAAAAAGAATATGGCTTTGATTTACATAAACATAAACGTTACATAAACATAAATGCATTTACTTTTGAGTATTTTAGATACAATCAAAGAAAAATTTTGCAAATAGGCGAACCCGCAAATACTGAACCATAAATAGGAGAGAGTTCACTGTAGCATAGATTAAACATGTTAGGGATTCCAGTGCTTTCATATTTGAAGTCCAAGATTTCTGTTTAGTCAAACGAACCAAACCTTTTGAAAAACTTGCTCACCTGTGGGGCCGCTGCGGGAAATGACACAGAAACCTGTGAAGAAGACACAGAGTGAAACCTCCTTTTTAACAAAATGTAAAAAATTAAGTAGTGTCAGCCTTTTGTTGTTGGTAAAAAAGACTATTTTTTTACCATTTCTCCCGCAGTGCCAGACTTACGTTTTGATGCATTTACCCAGCATGCCCTGCGCTATAATCTGCTTCCTGCTCTTGGCGTGGCCTTCGACCTGCTCTCATGTGGATTTGAATTACACAAGAGTTCACTTAGGCGGACCAGAGTTTGACGTGCAGGTCCGTTTTAGAGTTCGATTGCATGATCACATCTTCCAAACAAAACAGACAAAAACTGCAGTTTGATTGAAGCGGACGACACAGGACTGCGGTGAATGCACCCTCGTTTAGAGCCAGTCATTAGCATTCTGTTCTGATAGCCTGCGCAAACTGTACAAGCCTTGCCAAAACAAGCTGCTCTAAGATGATCTTTTTAAACTAGTTGATTAAAGGTTTAAACTTTAGATGTGGTTTGCAATGTGTCAGTTTTTCTTGAGTCACCATGTGAAGTGAGAGGCTCAACATTTTAGCCGTAGAGTCTTGGAAACCAAATGTGAACGCATGCACACGCAAAGGTTTCACAAGAAAATATTAAAAATATTGCCAGGTGAGAAAACAGAAGATGACCAGGAAGAACTTTTAAATTTTTAAACCAAAATCTTTTCTGGAAAATGGCGAAGAAATGGCTTTTGCTGTTTTTACATGGGATTTATTTGTTTGTTAAGTCAGTGGAATGCACACAATGTAAACATTTTATTTAAACAATTACAAAAGTTTCACCAAAATTTAAAAATCAATTTTTAAATTAAACAAATGGAAAAAAAAAATTGATATTGTATTTATTTTAGAGGTGCTGGAAAGCGCAAGACTTGAATAAAGAACAAAAAGGTGGAGGTTGGTCCTTTCAGTCAATGAGCTCAGTCTTTTCTTCCAAACAGATGTATTATTTCCATAATAATAAATCTGTTTTTAGACTCCTTTTCTCCAACCCCCCCAACCCCCATTTCCCGCCGAGGGTCACTGGGCCTCCGCCGCAGCACGGAGGCAGGAGGCAGGGTGCTGAGCAAGTGGACGGGCGCCGCAGATGCTGGCGTGTGACAAACAGCCTGTTTTAATGCTCCTGACAACCCTGTGAGATGAGCCTCTGCTTACAACAACACACACTGCACTCCTCTCACATGTGTTTTTCCTCTCCGAGCCTCAAACACCAGACAAATCTGTTCCACACACACACACACTGAGCAACATGCAAACATCTTCCCCCTAATTACAGCGCAGTTTGTTCATGAAAGACAAACTTTCAACGGGACAAGCTCTGGTGGATACCAAAAGTTGTTTCTTGTAAAAATAAGTGTAAGCATCAGCTGTGCAAATCAGGACTGGAGAGGGGTTTTTTTGTACGCTGGCCTGTTTTCTTCTTTAAATAACATTGCTGCAGTTGATTTTTTTTTTTTTTTTTACTGAAAAAAATGGGGAGAGGAAAAAAAAAGAAAGAAAAGATTTCTGTAGAACTGACAGATCGATCAGATTACAGCCGGTCCACTGAAGCTGCCAACTTCACCCAGAGCCTGATGATAAGCAGGCGGAGTGATTTCGAAAACATTTACAAAGCGATTCTCTCGCGGGCTCCACACCATCTGTCCTGGTGTAAATTATTCCACGTTTGTTATTATGTCATCGTTCCCGTCGCCGGAGCCCGCCGAGCCAAACGGCCCGAGGAAGAATCTGGGCTCCTGTGTACTACAATATCCTGTTTGCACTCAAAACTTCTCTCTCTGCCTTTCCACGCTTCCAGCCTCAAAACCGAGCCCCCGAACCGGGGACGTCCAGCTTTGTTTTCATTACATTTTTGGTGCATTTCAACCCCGCAGATCAGGCAACGGAGCCTCCAGCAGCGAAACATTTTTCCTGAATGAAAACGGACAACTAAACAGGGTGTGTTTTTGATGGCGTAAAGGTGAGCGCTGCACAAAATATAACATGTTGCTCAGAAAGCCAAATCCATTCAGTGATTCTCTTTGATATTATTCTTTCTTATGGCAGTCAGGACAAAAGAAAGGGAGGAGGGAGAGGTGTTGTGTTCCCGTAAGCGGTCGATAAAATGAAAAACAGTGTGGAAAAAAAAGAAGAAAAGAAATAGCTGGCCCAAAGGCAGATACCTCACTTCCCAACAGAGCGCCGTGCATTTCCTGAAACTGACAACTGCTCCACTTGTAATGAGGCCAGCCCAAATGTGAAAGAGACGGAGAGAGAGACGGAGGAGGGAGGGAGCAGGGAGGAAGGGAGAGGAAAGGGAGCAGGGCTTGACCTACAGTAAGGCGAAAATAGGTAATGGAACTGTAAAAAAAGAAAAAAAAAAAAAACATGCACGTTCACAGAGTACCTGCTATTAGTTGAGTTAATTTTTTTTTTTTAAACACCTCCCTCTGAAGAGGAACAACGCACATGCTGAGTGGCAGGAAACACACCAATCTGACAGATGAAGGAACGTGCGGCTAATCGTTTTCATTTTCAGGCCCCCAAAAAAAGTTGAACCGAAATGGTGACAGAAAAGGAGCCTGAGAATTTGAGCTGGTCTTGCGTAGCCGTGAAGGTCACATCCCGCTGCCGATATCAAACCAAACAACATTTCAGCAAAGCCCGACCGCTCTGGGTTTATTTTTCTGAGAGAAAATCCAGAAGGAAAGCAACTGATTAGATCTACACCGAAAGTAAAATAAAATATCTGAAGCAGAAAAGGACATTTTTATGCAACGTTACCTGTGTGTGTGTGCATGCATGCGTGTGTGCGTGCGTGTAGGGGGCTGTGGAGAGGAGGGATGTTGCAACACCGCACCCTGCTGGTCATGAAGGGAAATTAACTTATTGAGCCACCCTCTGGGCCAGGGATGTCAAACTCCAGTCCTCAAGGGCCACTGTTCTGCAGTTTTTAGATGTGCCCAGCTACAAAACACTGGAATGAAATGGCTTAATTACTTCCTCCTTGTGCAGATAAGATCTCCAGAGCCTTAATGACCTAATTATTCTATTCAGGTGTGGTGCAGCAGAGGCACATCTAAAAGCTGCAGGACAGTGGCCCTTGAGGACTGGAGTTTGACACCTGTGCTCTCGGCTTGTTCGTGTTTTTAACTCCGCTTTATTTTATTGGCTCCTTTCTGGATTATTGGTCTAGTCCATACAAAGTTAAAATTAAAGTCCGACTGTTGCAGAAATGGTTGATTCCTTTAAATCTGGAATAAAAAAATATTGTTCACCATGAAGGTCAGAGAAAGTTATTTCTTTGTTCCAGTTCTTAACTTTTACTATCATTTTAAAATTTATATATATAAAGGGAAGGCTACGTACACCAGTTTCCACTTTTTTCTGAGACCATGTAATCGCAAAAATAAAGCTTTAAAATGTTTGCAACTTTGACTGCCACGCTTTGAAGAAGGTGCAGCAAAAATCAGAAATTTTGAGCTGCAGCAAATACAAAAAACGTCCTGTGGGGGCTGGTATGTGGTGTGCTTTAAAAAGAGGAACAAAAATACTGACAAAAAAAAAAAAAAAAAAAAAAAATATATATATATATATATATACACTGCTCAAAAAAATAAAGGGAACACTTAAATAACACAATATAACTCCAAGTAAATCAAACTTCTGTGAAATCAAACTGTCCATCTAGGATGTGTTATTTGAGTGTTCCCTTTATTTTTTTGAGCAGTATATATATATATATATATATATATATATATATATATATATATATATATATATATAACTGCTGTATGTAGCCTTCCCTTTCCTCCTCTGTTCCTCATCTAGTTGTAATCACTCCTTACCTGAGAACACCCTGCATCACCGTCCTGCTGCTGGCCTTTAGTATAAAGTCTCATCTCTGACTCTTTGCTCTTTCTATTGTGACAATGGAGATTTATTTTAAATATGTGGGAAACAACAGTGAGCACAACTTCTGAACACAACTGAAAGAGGGTTATTGGTTTTACTCCAGGCATTAACTAACTAGCAAGATGTAAAACAGATAACACCACATTAGTATTCTTGTTAGCAAGCTTAATATGTTGAAGCTAGATATTTTAAATCAATGCTAAAAGCCTTTTGACTTCATCTTTAGTGAATATTTCCACTACCCTACTTTACACCTAATCAAAATCAACATTAATTTGTTGTCTTTGATTTTGTGCTTTTCCACACTGAGCCAAACAAACCCATTCGTTCGGTCTCAGTTTTGCTTGAAATGCTACAATATTGCCAGTCATACCATTACCAGTTACTCCGCTCTGTTTTTAAAGCCTCTGTGTGGCTGATTCATTCAGGACGGACGGGAATGATTCATTTTCAACTGTTTGCGCCACCGACTGACATCTGCTGATCATTTATATTAGATTATCTACTACAGGGACCAAAAACAACACTAAATGGTCAACCGAGAGTCCTCTGAATAGGAAAACTCAAAAGTCATGCAAGTTCCCATAAAGGTCTCGGATCAGAATCCTGCAACGCTGCACTGAAGAACGATTCACAGAGGTGAAAATGTACATAAATAAAGCCAAACATATGCCATTTACCGGATGAATTTTCTGACAGACTTGGAGTGGCACCGTCAGCATATCTGCTGGTTTTCAGTGGTTTAGGCTGGAAGGCCCTGCTGAAGTTACCACACACTTTCTTCCTCATTTCTCTAAGTGGCTTTGATGAAAATAATAAGGCTCAGGAAATCCAGCTGACCCAGTATAAATAGACCAATATGGGCTGAAGAGAATGACTAAGCAGGTCATTAGTCATGTCTACTTGTTGCTTGTTAACTGCAGGCTATATATGGATTTCACTTTAACTGCACTAACTATGAGTAGCCGACTTCTCTTTTAATAAATGTACTTTCAGCTTCTGTCAAGTAGAGAAACTCAAAAGTCTGTTTCTCTCTTTACCTCGGCACGGCTAAGATGTGACGAGTTCAATTGGAGTTCCAGATCAGTGCTGAAACAGCGCGTCTGTGGTTGCCTTTTTTCTAGGCAAGAAAAGACGAGTCAAATTCCTGTGTATTCTGCGGCGAGGCTGCAGATGTGTGAGGAAGCGGTGGCTGTCGACTGTAAGACGTGCAAAGTGCGACGGGCCCCTGCGACACTCCTGCGATACCAGACGTCAGAGCAAGTAGGGCGCTGATGGGCTGTTTTTTTCTTTTCTTTTTTTTTTTTTCACAGCCGTCAGCGAGATAAAGAAAAACTCTCGAGGGATTGAATTTCAATTGAAAATAGGAACCATCTTTCAGAGAAATCTCATTCAGTCTCTTGCAAGGAAGGAAGTAAAAAAAAAACTAAAGAAAACACTGATTCTGAGAAAAGCCTGCTGAGGTCTGCCCATATCTGTGGTGAGGTACAGTAGCTTCTTTTAATTGGTGATGTTTACTGGAAAATGCAAGTTCAGAAATTGGTTTAAAAGGAATCATTCAGCACAGACCAAAAACAAAATACGTATTTAGACATATTTTGAATAGAAAAGACCCATTGCATCTGTAGAAAGACCTAATAGGTGCAAAATACCAGTAACATGTTGTCGTTCCGAGTACAGTGTCATGCAGAAATTTTGACACTTCACAATTTGTCGCATGAGAAACACAAAACTCCAATTGAAAGGTGGTTGAAAGAGGACACACCAGCTTCAAAATATGAACATTCGTACAGCTGACAGCTTAATAGGTACGTTCGCACCAGCTTTTTATATAAACAGTAGGGGATGTGACAAACTGAATCATTTGCACGATTCAGACTTCAAAAAATAAAACAAATGTGACGTCTGTCGGCCTCCGTTTTGTAACTACGCGGAACTTTCTGATGTCACCGTGCAGCTGGCACTGGAATGTGCTCACAGCACCGTATTACAGAGGGAAGTAGAAAAATAAAAGAGAGAGAGAGATACAACAGGTCTTTGTTGAACGCAAACATTTGGACTTGGTCAGTTTCTCACCGGACGCCGGGGAAGGCCGAGCTTGACGTGAGCCTCACTGAGTGCAACGTTCACAAGATGAAGATGGAGCATTTCAGGAAATGCCGTAGACGGAGCCGAGCTACGGCCAAGTCCAGGCGCGCCTTACCCTCTGGTACAGAGCTCTGTGCGGCGTGCTGGGTCATCGTCTGACATTTGGCGACGTATTTTCTTCAGAAATGAACTCGGCAATGTTGATATTTTGCTTCAACTAGTCTGCTTCCACTATCTCTTCTTTGTATCTGCAGGGGACATGAGTACTTTTATGAAATCTTTATTACATGTGGTGAGGAGTTCTGTACATTTTTTGCTATTCTTTCTTAATATCTGCAAAGATTAATGACTAAAAACTCCTGGATTGAAATTGCCAGGTTGTCGACAGCAGAGGAAGCTGTGTGGAAAAAGGTGTGGTGCGCTTTCTCTGTGTGAGCGCTTCGTAGAAGCAAAACGAAAGATTCAGGGAGAGAGTAGCAACATCTAATCATTTTATTTCAATGTTAAATGTCATTGTAAAAAAAAATATTCCTACCCCTAATAGATAAACTGAATTTTTCCCTCATTCTTTGCAAAAGAGCTCAAGCTCAGTCAGAATGGATGGAGTGTCTGTCTGTGAGCATCAATTTTAAGGTGCTGCCACATATTCTCGCTCTGCTTTAGTTCTGTGCTTTGACTGGACCATTCATGAAGACTCTTTGATCTGAACTATTCCACTGCAGCTCTGACTGAATGCTTAGGGTTCATTTTCTGCTCAAATTTGAATCTCAGTTCCCGTTTAAAGTCTTTTTCAGCCTGGAACAGGATGTTTTCCCCAAGTTTTACCTTGCATGCATCTTCCCCATCAACCCTGATCAGCTTTTCTGTCACTGCTAAAACCAAAAACATTCCCACAGCATGATGCCACCACCGCCATGTGTCACACGTTTTGCAAGCAAGCCAGAAAATTCAGTTTTGGTCTTATCTGACCAGAATACCTTTTATGAGTATTGGCTTTCAACTTTGGGAGTGCCAAACTACAAGTTGTCTTGTTGACAGATTCTCCTCCAGACCACTGGAACACTGCCACCCAGAAATGAGTTGGTGTATTCTTAAAAGGAAGTAAGGTGAAGTATTTAAGCTGCTGCGGGATCTGCTTACAGACGTAGAAAGGGGCTCATTTACACAGGTGGGGCAGCCACTTACCCAGGGTGGGCTCGGAGTGAGGAAGACATGATAGAAGTTCCTCTTTGGCGGGACCGGATGTCACAGCTCCCCTTTTCGCTAACCCCTCGCCTCATGCAGCAGGGCGACGCCCTGCTCTGCCGTACCTCCCTGCTTCTGCTCGCAAGAGAGCAGAAACTACAGAGCACCGGCAGACGAGCTTCATCAATAAGCCCTCTATTCTCGCCACGCTCCGGAACAGTGGGCTCCCTGACGGAGCTCCAGCACCTGGACGCACAAGGCCCGGGCGTCTGCAAGCGCCGCTCCTCGAAAAAACTGCCACACCTGAATAAACCCCTTGAACAAACCACATCAAATGGCGTTAGGGAACCTGCGAGCCTCAGATCTGTGGGGAGTCCGGCCCAAAAAAAAGAAAAAAAAAAAACACACGGTCGGGCCGGGAGGGCCATGAAAGGCGAAAGAATCGGTTGTGCAAACAGGCCGCTCAGGTGCCGGATTACTGCTTTCATTAACAGGAGAGGAGAAGAAGAAACTGAGCTGTGTACAGGAGATCAGGGAGGAGAGTATGGAACAAAACGATAGAGGATATTTATACAGGTGCTTCCAGTGGAAGCCGAGAGGGCAGCACCGCTGTAATAGAGCAGCATCTATAGCAAGTTGAAGGATTTGGTTGAGCCCTTTTAATTTTGCAGTATTTAAAAACAGATCTGGAGGGATTAAAGATAAGACAACAGAGAAGTACTGCTGTGTTAAAGTCTCAGACACGTGGTGACTGACACGACCAAACCTTAAGGGCTGTTTGCAACAAGCAACATCAAAATACACATAATAAAACGTCACCATTGTCTTCATCACATGTTCTCATTCATTTCAATCGCTGACTGTAACTGTGCGAACTAGAATTACGAAAATAAATTTGCTTAATGGAAACACGGCAATTTGGAAAAACTTGTTTTTTTGCTAAAAATGGTTTTTGAATGAGGTGGTTTTTCGATTGGATCGTAATTAGTGTTGTTCGCAAACTGCAAAGGAAACACTTTTTTTTTTTTTTTTTTTTACTTTTTTCATATCAGACAAGTCAACAACCAGATTGACTTGTGGGGGGAGTTATGGGGGAATTTTTCTGCCACAATCTGAGAGCACACATTTTCTGTCTGAAAGGCAAGATGCCATGTCTTTCTTCTCAAAACTTTTAATACTTGTGCTTACATTTTCAGTTTGAAAGCAGGACTTCAGGTCTTTCTTTTCAAAACTTGTAATGCCTGTACTCAAAACTTCTGCTCTCTTTCAAATATTCACCCTGCTTTCTCAAACCTTTCACCTCTCGCTCAAAACTCGTCTCTGCTCGGCTCGGATCACTGCTCTCTTGCGAATCATTTTCTGCTCGCGATTGGAACAGAGAAATACCGTCGCCTGGCAACCTCTCCGCTAATAAAATACAAGAGTTTCCTGCTACTGGCAGAAAAGACAAAGACGATGAGAGGAAGGGGTAGGAGGACAATGACCCGGCTTGTTTTTTAATCACTTATCGCGAGAACAAACTTAATTGCGTTTCTTATTTAGCGGAAACACTGCGTGTGCGAATTTGTGTTTTAACGGAATATTGACAAAATTTTGTGCATATTTGTAATGGAAATTACAAATTCAAGAGGAAAACGAGTGCTCCTTAAGGGCTTTCAGTGATCACCCTAAATTTAGACTCTTCAGTCATATTTCTCTCGATTCCTCATCTGTTGGTAACAGACAGAAAATAATCCACCGATAGCAGGAATAATCCATCATTAGCACGCAGCATCTGGAGCCACAGGTTAAGCTTCGCCTAACAAGCAGGCAGGTTCAGACGTGTCAGAAGTCGATGTGAGTGAGAATTTTAATGGAAACAAAAAGAAATTTAGCTAAATTGCGAGCGGTTACTCCAAAAACTGACTTTGGCCCACTCTCCTTGGCAGAACGACTTCAATTCAACCACAGCAGCAGATTTTCCATCGTGGACAGACTGCGTGAGGTTGAATCATGTGACGAGGCTTTGACTAGACCAGAACTCTCATTAAAATTGTTCAGTCATTCTGTCATGGACTTCAGAATTTTCTGGTAGCAAGAAAATTAGAAATGCAGCGAATCGTCCAGGTTTGCCCAAGATCATCACCGCACTGCCACTACCATGTTTATCTTAACATAAGGTGTTTTTCTCAAACAGTGTGTTAATTTTATGACATATGTGACGTAACAAAAATTTTCAAAAGAAGTTCATTTTGGTCTAAAGAGCCCACAAACTTTTCCAAAAGTCATCTAAATGGTAAATGTGAGGCGGCTCATTGTGCTGATGATTCAAGATCACTGACTCTGAGGTAAGCGACGCCAACAGGGTTGTAGATGTTCGTCTGGTTTTGTTTGCAACCTCCTGGATGAGTCATGGATGTGATTTAACCCTTTCCAGTCCTGCCTTATTTTTCCACCTGACCCTTGACTTTCTTTAAATTGAGGAATAACGTGTTTGAGTGATTTCTGAAGTCTGGATTTGCAGCAGATTTCTTCCGATTTTTAAACTTTTTAATGTTTCTTTACAGGGCAATAACCCTTTTTTTATTATCGTTTTTGGGAATGTGGGATATGTGTGGTATTTTATTTTTATTTTAACTTCCCATGAAAGAATCTTTTTGCTTGCCGCTCTCCCAGAGGATGTGCTTAATTCCAATAGAATAGTATATTGTGAAAAAGATGCTTAATTTAGTCCGGTTTTCTCTTTTGTAGCAAAGTGAGAGAGAAGGAAGTAAGATGGACTAATAGAAGCATAAAAAAACAGAAATCATAAAATATTTCCAATAGGATAGGGCTTTTTAACTATTTTATGAACAAAAAACAAATGCTAAAGCATCGAAAGCAACATCTGTGTAATAATTTGATGGACTGTTATTTAGAAAGTAATCTAATTTAATGAAGGTCGTTCAAAAGTCACCTACTGGTTGCCATGAATTTATCAATACACATGGTAGCAACTGGACGTAAATTTCCCCAAGCTATACCACGACTTGACTTCCATTCACACTAATAGTTTAATTTTCTCTAATTCTACTGGGTAATTACTTTAAATGACTATTTAACCTCAGCGTCACAGAGCTGCAGCCCATTAAGGCAAACATGATTAAAATTAAAATGAGCCAGCAGCAGCAGAAGGAATAATAAATTACGAAGGCAGCTAAGAAAAACACTAATTGTCATTACATTAGTTCAGCAAGTGAATAACTGTTAACAGCACTCCGGTAATCAACCCGGAGACTTTTGTTTTTTCTTCTTTTCCTAAATCCGTCTCTGCCTCGGGCAGAGAAAAAGAGCAGGGATGATGTCACAGAGAGACTCCATGATTCATGTTGCGAAAACAGCAATTTCCTGAGTTATTTTTACTTCCCTATTATCTCTGTTTTTATTTGCCTTTGTGGTGGTGCAAGTCTTTATGGAGGATTCATCAAAACAGATGCCAGGGACGAAGAGGTTACCGTGTATTTCGAATGTGCGCTCCCATACTCACACGTTAGCTCTGTTCATTACAATCGGCGCAAAAGAATCAACTTTTTGCACTGAATCGACGTCAGATCCCACCAAAAACTCGGGGTTATGAATCCAGCTCTTGTTTGTCTATTTTTCGCTCACTGCAGCTGTGAACGCCAGGAAGGCCGGCCTCGTTCAGGAGTACTTATTCATGCTGACTTTGGACTGGCGCCTGAAGCACTGCACACCGGGATGCTTACCAAACCAGCATGCATGCGCGATGGGTTCACTTCAGTCCATTAGTCTGTGCACCCTGGGCTCGTTTTTGCTAGTGCTGACGGAGCCAGAAGTGCTGCTGAGACGAACCAAAGCCTCTGCAGCAAATGTGGCGGCTGCAGCGCCTTGCAGGATTATTCATACCCCCTTAATTTTTCCCACATTTTGTCTAGTTACAACCACAAACTTTAATGGATTTTATTGGGGTTTTATGTTGACACACCAACAAGAAGTAGGGCATAATTTTTAAGAGGAAGGAAAAGAATACTCGGCTTTAAAAATGTCCGACATTAGAAATCCAGCGTTTGAAATCAGCCACTCTTAACTATCATTTTACTGCTGTTAATTATGTTGATTTTTTTCTTTTTGCTTTTTGTTTTTTGCTTGTGTGCAGCATTGGAAAGGTGGGAAGAGTTAATAGGGAAGATGGGTTAGTCAGGCTTGGAAAACCTTAAGGAGGAAGCAAATATCTGAGACTGGTGTAGATTTTTACTGTCTAGCAGCACAAAAACTAAACATGTGAGCGGAGCCTAGTCAAAGTCCAGACTTAGCTTTGATTGAGAATATGTGAAAGGTTTTCAAAAATATATTTTAACAAAAAGAATGAGTAAAAATCTCAGTGTCAATTTGCAGAAATCGCAGTGGACGGTGTAGTTAGAGGGCTGAGTTAAAACACATTTTCAGATTTTTACTTTTGGTCTTCTTTTGGTTTTTAAACATTTGTATATCACTTTCCTCCCAATTCACAACAAATCACTATTTTTGTGTTGGCATGTCACAGAAAATCCCAATAAAATTAAATGAGTACTTCATTTTTGTCAGATCTACATATACTTTTCCCCTTTTTGTGTTCAATATGTGATCATCTGAAGAAGATTAAATGACTGAACACAAAGAAGCCCAGTTGCATTCATTTAGTGAATATAACAGGATGTAATCACATGCAAATTTTCTTTTTTTCTCCTTATTCTGGGAACACTTCCCAGATTCGTACGGCACGTAGTTGCAAAGCCTGTGACAATTTGGTAATCCGACACATTTTGAAATTCAATCCACGCTTTTTGATCCTCAAATGAAAGTGACCTACAGCGGCGCATTAACACCTTCTTGATTTAAAACCTGCGATGTCTCTCTGACACAGTCAGGACTTGGATCTTGACAGGACCTTCTGCTAAGATTTTCTTTTGTTTTCTTCCTTCATGTCTTTGATCACGTTTGCACCTGCTGTGTTTGTGGCTAAAGAGAAGACGGCTGCAATCTGTCACAAAAGTAGGTGCAAATTGCTCCCATGTGTTGGAGCTGATGGGCGTGTCTGCATCTGCATGTATTTAGCGCAATCTGCATCATAAATCTTGCGCAGAAATACGGCAGATAGCAGTATGCAAACTGGCTTGCTTGACGAATCAAAACAGAGCAGACTCATGCTGCCTTCGGTAAGCTTCATGAGCGAGGGTAGAAAAGGTTTTTTTCTTTAACAATTCTACATCTTCGTCATGTCTGAACTTCTTTTTATTTTTTATTTATTTTTTTTGCTGCAGGCCCGAAAACCTCTAGTTTTGAATCTATGTGCCTTTGTCAAATATATTTATATTTTAATAAATACAAAAATACCAAAGAGTAGATTACTAAATATTTAGCGACAACCTGACTTCTGTTGCTTGAAGTTCTGGAGTATAAAGTTGGGGTGAAAATGAGCGAGGAGGGAAGAGGAAGAGGTTAGACTTGGGGTAAGTGCTTTCGAAATCATGTCAATGTGACAACATTCACGGTTTACAAAAAAGACCCAAATTACAGCTGCTTCCTTTGAGCGAATGCTCTTGTTAAAATCCGTCCATGCTGTTAGCGTTCGATTGCAGCGTACAAGACAAGCATTTCGCCACAAACACAAAGTCAATTTGCTCAAAGCTTTTGACAAAGGATTGTTCAGTGGAGAGCCTCCGTCTCAAAGGACAGCAGCCATGATGCATGTGCGTCCGCCTGGAAAGACTCCCGCGGTGTAGCAGTGGCTTTTCTTTGTTTGTGTCCTGCTCGCCTGAGAGAGGGGGAGCTAATTAAGAGAGGAGCCTGCAGGTGGAACATGCTGGTTTTTATGGGTCCAGGAGGACACGAAAAGGAGCAAAGGGCCAAAGAGGCTGACCACACCCAGCAGGAGACAAAGGTGGCGACCGCCTCGGGTCACAAGACGACACCCATTACTGACCCGCTGCAGCAAGACGTTGTAATTAAGCCGGAAAGGAGGGTTTGGATGGCAAGAGTGTAATGATACAAGGTACTGGACGGTTCAAAAGACGGGATTTTAACAGTGTTTTAGGTTAAGCTAAGATTTGCAAATGAACAACATTTTTTTCCTGAGTGAAGAAAACACTGAAAGCAGCCCTAACAACACCAGCGCTACCACAGCTAGCGAACCATAACAATAACCACTGTAGATTGTAAAATCAAATGCAGCCCAAACTCATCAAGAAAACTGAGCATTTTTATTTTAGCAGGAAAACCAGATGACAATTTGAATTGGAGCTATGAAAAGCTCCAAACCAGTTGTTAGCATGGTATGAAATGCTAACCATTAGCACTTAGCATAGCAATGTACATTTTACCAATCATTCACATCCTGTCTGTCGATGATTTTGCCACATAGATGGTTTTAAGTGGGCCAGGGTTTATATAACCCAGCATTTTGTGTGAGTTTTAATAGGTTAGCAACAAAAGTAGCAATTCAAGAGCCACTTCCAATCATACTCCAAAATAAAAGTTGGCTAAAGACTATTTTAACAAAAAAAAAAAAAAATAGACTCAAGAGAATCTATGAAAAAGAGAGTAAAACAGAACACAAACACTGCAATCAGCTAAACAAGACCTTCCTCTGTTTACGGCCAGAGATGTGTGTTGGAAATATTTACTCACACTCCAACAATGTTGATGTCAATAAACATCTAAATCTTAAAAATTGACATCGTCAAAGTTCTGTGTAAGCATACACACGCTGCATCAAGCCAAACAAAATGCCAAACCACTTAGTTCTCACACACTCTGATGTATGCACACAATCAGGGGAAACCAGTGCTTGTCTGAACCGGACCAAGATCAACCCTCATTTGCGCAGGAGTAGGTAAACAAACGGCGAAGGAAGTGTTTATAATGGAAAAAAAAGGGAAGTACCATGTTGACAACTGTGTACTCTGTGTTTTTGTTATGCGTCTCTGTGTGTTTTTCTTCTTGTTTTTTTTTTAAATTCACATATTTTATAAAATTCAATAAATCTAAGCAAGATGATTCAAAATAAACGAGGAGGCAAGTAATGGAGACTTATTCTCTCAGGGGAAGATAAGCATACTTATGTGTGTTTCGGATTCAGGGGGGAGTGAAATCAAAGTTTGCGTGTGGACGCTGCCCAGCCCCACTTCCTCAGAAGCCCAGAGACATCACAGCCAGCTGTATGGATGTTGCTCTTGCTTGTGGGCTAACGCACACACATGAAAGTTTCTTCTTTTTTTTTTCTGGTTTTTTTTTATTATGGAGGGTTGGGGTGGGGGCGGCGTCTTCAGCGAAGCCAAACAAACAGTGGAATGTTCCAGCTTGTGTGCTGTCACGGACAAATTAAAGTGGCAGAGATGCCAGCGGAGTAGTCCAAAGTCTGTTTTGAACACACAGAAACATAAACCCAGAATGGCAAATTTACATTGCAGATGGAAGGTGTGGATGAAACCCTGGGACGTTTTTTTTTAAATATAAAATAACAGAAAAGTGATATGGAGTGTGTGCATGCAAGGAGCCTCAGGCAGTATGGGTGGATCCAGGAGCTGTCTGCAGAGATCCAGATAAGGATGCCAAATAACAGCGCTGTCTTTAGTGGCGTGACACCGAGGGCAAAACAAACCAGCTGTTTTGGGAGTGCCCAGCGAGGCCTAAATCACATGCTTTGGAGTTTGGGGGCACAATAGCCCTGCAAAGCATACAAATATACATTGCCCGTCTTTTTAGCTGTAGGAATCTAAATATTTTCCCTAATAAAAGCCAAACGACATCAGAAGAGTCTTCATACTGTAACAAGTTTATGAAAACCTTTTCAACGCCCAGACTCAAACCCTACACGTACCCCTGGGATATAATTACATTTAAAGGGGTAAGGAGTGGTAGTTAAACGTTCCCTTTCAAAATGGCCACACCTTTAACAAGCGGATCATAAATCTTTCTTCGTCTTGCTTATGATTTGTTTCACAAACAGAAGTGAGACCAATACACCCACATAAGTCGTGCAGGCAGTCACAGAAGACATGTTGAGAGACTGACAATAATACCAAACGTAGCACATCATAATAGAGTAGACTTATAATAGTATAATGACAGTGCAAATTTTGTAATCGAGAAAGCACAGTTATGACATTTTGAGCCTTGAAGGTGTGCTGTCGTATCTGGCATCAGCTGCTCGTTTAGGCTAACGAGGTGAAGGTTCTGGTAAGGGACTGGTTTGTCCAACACACCCCACAAATGCCTGTCTTGGTTGTTGAGAGCTGGGAAGTCTGGAGGACAAGTTTCCTTAAAATGGTCTAAATGGTTTCCAACATTGCTAAAGTAGGTGGTAAGCATCAAGGTAACATTCATGTAGATGGCAGGACTCAAAGCCTCCCTGCAGAATGTTGCCTGAACCATCACGGTGCCTATACCTAATGCAAAATGGGCTTCGTCAGATTGTGACACATCTAAATGAATTATAGACGTTTGGGAAGTGACCGATGGTCATCTGATGGCAAAGATTCAAAGTTATTCTACTAGGAGAAGAACAAGAAAAGGACAAGAGACAACCAACGTTGATGAAGCCCAGTACAGTACCTTGAAGAATTTAACTGATGTGTGGATAAAGAGTCCTGAACCAATGCCATGGAGGGGCAGGTCAACCGACTGCAAGACAGAGAAAAGGCATCTTCCCACTCACAACTGCTTTACAATATGCTTGGTTTTGTTAGTTATTTTATTAGTTTGGTTAAGGGTTTGGTATTAGTCTCTTTGCCACGTAAAGTAGACATTTTGTTAGAATGTATGGGGCACTAACGACTGACGCAGAGGATGTTACTCGGTATGTCACTGTCGTTTTTTATTAGTCCTGAAGGATTAGTTGAGACTGAGTTATGAAGCAGTTAGAGAGATAAAGAATGAGTTACAGATTTGAAAGTAGGTTCAAAAGGCCGTCAGAGGGTTTGGAGCTTTAGAGCAAATAATACGAAACAACAAACATCAATGCAGAGATCCAAGTGAAGAAATCAACATTCCCAAACAATAGCAAAAGGCAAATAAAACCGTATTTGATTGGTTTTCTGCCGATGTAGTTTGGACATAATGGCTACATAGTTGAACGAAGTCATTATGTTGCAGTACAAATGGCCTGCAACATAATGCAGGCCATTATGTCGCCTGCATTATGGCCTGCATAATGGCCATAATGCCATTATGCAGGCCATAATGCATAATGGCATTATGGAAATTTGGAAATTTCCATCCAAATTTCCATCCAATTTGGATGGAAATTGGATGAACAATTTTCATCCAAATTGTTCATCCATTTGTTCCAGGATGAACAAATGGCATCAGAAATACAACAACAACAGACAATAAAAGTGAGCTTTTTTTCAAAATCACACAATGCAAATACTTTTAAAGGTATTAATTGTAATTTAAATAATAAAGCAATTTAAACGTGAAAAAACACAAATTAGAAATGTGTTGTAGTTCAATGTCTGTTCCTTTACAGTTTAAATGTTTCATGATGTCTCTAATTATCCACAAGAAGGTACCACAGCTCTATTTTTACCCGTATTTCTTCTCCTTTTTTCAACCAAACTAGTTTTAGGTTGCACAATAAGCCGCTTAATCGTTTTTGGCTGCTTTTACTGTGGAAATTTTTAAAGTTTAAGTATTTTTTAAATTTCACAACAGCATTCACAACAGGCTCCGTTAGCTGCACCGCAGCAGAGACCGAGAGAGGGGGATGATGAGCAGCACCATACAGAGGTTGATTGACAACGCTAAGACACGCCCCCTGGCTCTGATTCGCTGTCTCTAGTTAGAACTGGGAGCACTGAGAAAGCTTGATTTTTTCAGATTACCTGTCTCATACCATATTGTTGCAACACAGCGGCAGTTTCAACAAATATTTAAAAAGAAAAAAAAATTATTTAAAGAACTTGTGCAAACCAAGACTGCCCACAAAAAAGCTTCTTTCAGGGCTATGAGAGTTCAAATCAGGGAACAGGAAAGATCTCAGACTGAATTTCACACCTGTTCAAGAAAAGTTTAAAAGCTGTCCTAACAATTAGATAAACTATAATATAATATGTAGCCATAATAAGGCTACACGTACAGTCAGATTTATCAAACGTTGGATAAAAAGAGCACTTGAATATTCTAAGTTCTTTAGAAACAAACAAAGTCTATAAATCACACTGCTTATGCAACACAGAGTGAAAGCATATTTATATTTTAGTTGGTCTAAAAGATATATTAAAAAAATGTAACATTTACATTGTTTTTATATTTGAAAAAAGGCTCATTTTTTGTATGCTCAGTCTGCAGCGTTGTATCATTTCTTGAAAAAACAGTGACTGCGTAGTTGCATGCAAAAATATTTTGGATGAAAAACACCTGCATGCAACTTTTCTCCACAACAAATGTGACAAATCTGTCGATTTGTGTTCGACCTGGTCCATTCATCCCTACGATATTTTCATACGACAGTTTCTGTCTTTTCCTACACACGGTTTTAAGGTGCACAAAAAAAAACCCAAAAAACAGATCTGCCATTGAACGTTTCCCGTCTGTCAACACCTTATCAGTGTTTGGTTGGTTATAAACAAAAAGTCTGATGGACTGGAAGTGTCTTCCGTTAAGGTAAGGGTCTCCAGAGAATTGTCAGTCATGCTAGCCATGCAGACTAATCACACTAATCATGCTTTTTGCTAATATATGATACAAAACACTGTGCATAATTTTCGGCTCTGAAATAATGTGTAGGGCACAAATCTTTCAATAGATCTTCAAGAAAAACAGAGCATTTCTTGTCATATTTCCTTTCCATCCATCCACAGTGTTAAAGTATTGGTGTCAAAACCTCTAAAAAGATAGATGCTTAGTGAATGACTGAGACTTAGTCACCAAAGTAATCAGCATGTGACGACACAGGAAGCAAACCAAATCTAATTACGCAGAGGTTCACCTAAGTGAAACCCATTTGAATGACCAGGTCAGTGGGAGGGAGGGCGAGCATCAGCATTCATTCTGCATTCACACAGCAAACAACAATGAGTTCAGTGAGGGCATGTGATGACAAGCCATCTGTACCATAACATGTTCTACAACCCATTCACCGTTTCCCTCAAGAATGAAGGGATAATCCCCTTCACAGCCCTCTGTACCTAATATGGCCTTGGCCCCTCGAGAGTCTCTTTAACCCTCAAGAGACTTCAACAAAACAGCTTCATGTGGAAAGCAGCTAAAGTGGCTCTCCGCTCTGACAAAGGAACTCCAGGCACTACGACCAGGAGGGAAATCAGACTAAAATGAATCGGATAATGGAGATCAGCAGAGGGTGATGCTTTAGGAAGAGGGTGAGGCTGGGAGTGAACTTTTGGAGGCTTACTGGTTCTTGTTGGTGACCACCGGCAAGGGAATATCCTCGCTCATGTCATCTAGGTCATCGGTTAGGCTGTTGGCACGGGAGATGTCTATGGACGTGCTTTTATTGCCACTCCCCTTTACTGTAAGGGACAAAGACACGAGATGAAGTTACCAGTCGGAACGTAGCCAGGAAAGTATTTACAAGGTTGAAACAGCGTCACTCGCCCGGGTGGACAAGTTGCTGGATAAAGAAGACTTAATATAAATGAAGTATCAAAAGGAACTGAGTTAATTAAGCTGGTGTTAGTTGTAATATAAAAAAGGAGAAGTGGAATAAGGCAGATAAACAGAAGGGTACCTGGGGAAGCAGGGCAGCTCAGAGTGAAAGATGACCAAGAGTGGTGAGGAGGGCCTGAAAGTGAGGAACACATAAAGGAAGGAAAGTCAATCAGAAAAAAGGTCCCAAAACTTTCAAAAGCGTTCACCCAAATTTAAGACTTTTTCACATTTCAGGCACCAACTTCAATGTATTTCACTGGTATGTTGTGACAGATCAAACACACAGCCGTATTTAAGAGCAGTTAGAAATACATGTTTTTTATATTTGTCCACTGAAACTTTGGTCCATTTTCCTGTGAGAAGCAGCACAAGTTCAGTCCAATTTGATGAAAAGTGTGAATAGGTATTTTCACAGACTCTCAACTGGATTTATATCGCAGCCTTGAATAAACAAGTCCAACACAACGATACTCTTCGGTCTAAACAATTTAATCGTTGTTGTTGCTGTAATTTTAGGGTCAAGGTCAATTCCGGCCGCAGTATCAAGTCTTTGGCAGTCTCTAGAAAGGTTTTCTTCCAGGATTTATCTGCATTTACCTAAATGTCATCATATGTTTGGATCAACTGTTTGGTTTCTGCTGAAGTAAAACATTCCCACACAGCATTACGCTGCCAAAATCAACACTCAGGATGAGTGCTGATTTTCCACAACATAAGAAATTATGCATGCGGGCCAAAGGGCGGAAGAAAACGTTTTCCAAATACGTCCATGTGTTCAAGATTTCTTCACCTGGTGAAAGAAAGCTAGTGCACCTTGTCATCATTTCATTAAAGGGGCAGTGTTATGAGTTTTCCAGGCATACAGTACTTCAGTTGTTAAAAAATGTGACATAAATACCAAACATGGCTTGAAAGAAATTTTACTTTGACGTCTTGAAATTGGGCCTCTGTCTCTTTAAGGAACTCTTCAGAAACTCCGCCTTCTGGAAGTCATCAACATGGCTCCTCTATTAACCCCTGTCTTTCTCATCATTTCACTGAGAAGTAGCTCCTTAATGAGCTCAGGAGATGCACAGTCCCACCTGCTCTTTGCTAATTGCTGCCAGCTAGTCTGCAGGACTTGAGTTCTGTGAGGCAGAAGCTTAGTGGGTTGGACATGCAACTCAGCATAGGAGCTATGCCTTGAAGGCGGAGCCAGGTCCGCCCAGGCGTTTTGTACAACTGAATGGTTGCCATGGGAGATTAAAGGATTTCTCAAACATGCAAGAAAGAATCAAAGTAACACGCCAGATGCGTTTTTGATGAGGGAGTAACAGTGTAACATGACAAAAAGCTAAAAAAAACAAAAAAAAAAACAGTAAATTTTACATGATACTGGCCCTTTAAGGCCACATTTATGAAGGACTCAACAAAACAGCAGCTGCAGCTCCCCCAGAGTTAGCATTTTTTGGCAATGTTCTGTAAAACACATTCGAGGCCTTAGAACAGCTTGATTTATCCAAGATTAAATTATTCAGATTAGTTTAGGTGTTTTAGGGCAAAGGAGGGCTGGATGTAAATGCACACCACACTTTTCAGATTTTTATTTGTAAAAACAATCAAACAAAAAACATAAATCATTTCCTTCATCTCCTCTGTGATGAATCACTGTGTGTTAGTGTATGACAGAAGATAAGAATCACGTTAGATATTCACGTTTGTGATGCGACAAAAAGTGAAAAGTTCAGGTTTATTCAGAGAAGTCTGGACTCAAGAGAGAGAGAGAGAGGAACTGCAGAGCTCCACTTCAGCAGTGCAGCTGGCTGGCCGACTGGGGCGGCTAAAAACAACAGCAAAGAACAACATGTGTAGCCGGGTCTTGACCTGCAGCCAGACTGTCAGCAGAGTTTGACGTGTCTCTCCTCCAAAGCACCAAGCCTCCATTGTGATGAAGAATGGCGAGGCAAATCTGCGTCCAAGTACTGAATGACCATTCCAATTCAAGTAAAAGCCTTTCAAAGCCACTTGTATTCCATCATCCGCTTTGCCCGACAATGTCAAATGTGGAGGTGGAGACGGGCAATGAGAGCGGAAGTGGAAGTAAGAGAATAGGTAGAATATCCAAATATAACCAGAGCTGCCTTCAGGGATCGTTTTATGTGGTTGTGAATTTGTTTTAGAATCTAAAAACGACTGGAATTTGATAAGTGGCTGGTTTGACCGTCCAGTGAAAGAAAAACAAGGAGAAGAAAAATGATAAGGAGATCGAGAAACTGCTCTGCGTTGAGTTATTCTCTCAGACAGGGGGAGCTGGTCTGAGCCAGACAGATAAGTGGAACGACTAAAATCAGACAATGAGCCGTTCATTTCTAACCACTGCAGCTCCACAATGGCAGCTTATCAACTCTACATCTCCCCTCGCTCCCCACCTCTCTACCTTTCTCTAGCGTCCCAGCCTGTGTGTGCTCCGTTTCCCCGAGGACTCGGTCCATATCTAGCCACGCAAGTCCCGTCGCTCACCCATTCTCTTGGCACGGCACCGAGTAAAGAAAACAGTCCGGGTCAACTTGGGACCAGCGCTTGAGAGTGTCTCTGTTTGGCTCTGGTTTGGTCCGGTTGAGGACAAAGGCTCAGCCAGCCAGTAAGTCTAATTGAAATACAGTCTGGGCCACATTAAAGGGACAGGCTGGCTAATGATTAACACAGACGGGTTTTTAATAGAAAATAGAAGTACTTAGTGAAGTGGCTCCTTGGCCAACAGTGAAAAATACTTTTGCATCACTTGTACAAGTTGTGCGTCTGCTTTAACTTGACAAGAAGTAGCAGAGAGAAGTCGTAAATAAGAGCCTGAAGGCCGGGTTAGCTAGAGCGTTAACTTGATGCAAGCAGTCATGTAAAACATGCGGTCGCCTTGCAAAACTATTCAGACCCCACAGGATTTTTTTTTTTCTTTCACAAATTAAAAAGTTTTGCCTTTTTAATTTACAATTGCAGCAATTACAACTGCAAGCATTTTAAGGTAGGTCTCCATCAACTTTGGAGATATAAACTGCACAACTGCGCAAAACTATTGGTTGGTTGTTTCTCAGATATGAGAACGCTCTCCTTGCTTCTAATTTATTTTTATCTGTAATTTATTTTGTAGGGAGAGACAAAGAAAACAAAGACAATCCAATGTCTGCATCACTGCACTGGCCTTTCAGCTAAGGATCTTTTTGGAGAGTTGTGTTGTTCTTTTTCCATTTCAGACGATTATCCTTGACCCGCCTGCTGTTTTCCTTTGTCTTCACAATGCTGTGTGTTTGCTAATATTCACAAACAAACCTCTGAGGTCTTCACATAACATCTGGATTTACAAGACTAAACCATACATAGCTGACTACGTGTCTTTATTTAGTTGCTAATTGCATATGCATGGTACGCACTTTAGATTTGCAATAGGAAATGTGAAGATTACCTATCGTTTTGGCAAATTTTGCATGAATTCTAAGAGAATATAGTGAAGCTAAAGGGGTAGAAATACTTTTGCAAGGCACTGAGCTTTGTAGCAAATATGTCTCATTTAATGGTTGGTCGAAGAACTCACCTGTTTTCCTGAACGTCCTGGTAATCCCTGCAAAAAACGGCAAATATAAGATATAACAAGGTATGAGAAAAGGTAAATCCCCCTTGGTTAAGAAAAAAAAACTTGGAAAGCTAACTAACATGGAATATTTAGGACTTTTTAATGTTTCCAAAATAAGAAAAATGCAATGAATATACAAAGATCAATACAAGTCAGCGATTAGTCGCCTTCCTACTCAGTTAAATTTGCATACAATTGTTGAAAGAAATTTGTTATCTCCATGTAGCATGTTTAAAAACTATTTTAGATTCGGTGACATATCCATTAATGTATCTGACACAAACCCCATGTTCTTCAACTCGTACATTGTAATTACAGACTGCAGGCTGCAGACTATGGCGTCTTCCCCTCAGTTTGTCATGTTCACTTCTTTACTGATGACTGTGGAGCATTTGTTACACGAACACGAGAAATTCCACACAGATAAAGACAGGATGTTATGTGCTGTCTAAGCGATTTGACATCTCTTGAATTTCATTGCTTCTTTCCCATGCAACCGCGCTGTCTGCTCATTTTCCAAGATCCACCCAATTAAGCGGAAAACTTAAGCTCTTCCTGGTGTTGGTAGCTGCTCTCATAGTGATGGTTTGCCTTTTTGTCAGGTTTATGTCACTGCAGCTCTTTTTATGACAGCGCACTTTGACAGGAAAAACTCATAAACTCTGTTTATTAACCTGGAATCTGGGTCAGTTAATTTGCTTGGGATGGCTTTTAACACAGGAAGCCAAACCACCTCCCCCAACGAGCCCCCGCCATCCGCCGTACATTGTCTGCATGTACATTTTAAATCATCCCGAAATTAGACACACACAGATCAAACTGTTGATTTAATACGCTTTGATCAATGTTTGCCATGTGTGCTGTCATAAACACATCGGCTTTGATGTGACTGCCTTGGTAAACTGTAAACGGGATTACAAGAAATTCCCACTTGTAACTTTGACAAGCTGGGATTTTAAAGTAGTCTCCATTTAAGCCTGATGAGTGTCTGTGGCCGACGAGGGGTGCTGGGGTGGGGGGACAGAAACCGTAAAGAGCTTGTAACTATGACCTCTAATTACCACTGAAGCAGTAATGGTTTCCATGTGGCTTAAGGGAGGCACCTGGTAGCCATCTTGGCTCCGAATGGAGGAGGACAGGGTCTCCGTTTACTGCGTGAAAATGAGGAGCCATCCCATAACAGCTTCTCCCATCATAGTGTAAAACACTACCGAGAGGCTCAAAGTGCTCTCCATGTCTGTTTTCTCACTCTCCAGTGGTGAGAAACCAACTCAATCCATTATCATTACTCTTTTACCGCCAGCAACTCTATTTCTAAGCTTTTGTTCTGACTCCGCCGAAGACATAAACACACAGCAGCGGTCAAAAGATTGGACACACCTAGCCATTCATTCAAAATGAATAGGTGTGTGCTGGGTTTTTCAAAAATAATTTCAACAACACAAAAGCACAACCTGTGTGCAAAGCATTTCTGAAGTGCCATAAAAACATGCCATTCACAATGAGGCTGTTTTGAACACCAAATTCCCCTCAGAGCGTAACAACATTTTTTTTGCTGAGATCATGGATTCCCAAGGCCTCCAAGGCTGCATGATGTCATTTAATGTCTAAATGTGCTTTACAGAAGCACTCACTGAACCTGTTGTTTTACCATCACAAACTTGAATCAACAAAAAAAAGTGTAGTGTCGTGACGTGGATGAACATTTTTTCATATACGTCAGATATTTAATCTGATATCCCTCAGTAAACTCCTGTTTTAGAGGTTGTCCAATTAGTAAATATAGTCCACCTGTGTGTAATTTAATCTCTTCACACAGACAGCTGCTCAGTGAAAGACTCAGAGGTTTGCTACAGGACATTTTTCAGCAGCCAGTCATTTTTGAATGTCACTATTAACCCAGAACTTCTTTCCCCTTTACTGAGTGTCCCTTTAAAACTGTATACATAACACCTTTCTGTGGATGCTCTAATGCCTCCAAACAAATTAAGAAGTGTATTTTCTGTGACATAATCATTAGAAATTAAACCAAAACAACAACAAAAAAAACTAAACCCAGACCTCGGGGGAATGAAGTGTCTGCTTAGTTTCTCAGGATGTCATGTTCCTATGTTGAACCCCACAGCAGGTGGGTGAGAATTTCATCTCTGATGATCTTGGTTTCATCAGGTTGTGATCTACAGCTTCTGCTGGAGCAATTTGATGATGAGGAGGATCAGTGCCATCGAATCAGGCCATGATCTTGAGCTGTAAAAGGGTAGAGTGCTGCCCCAAATGGAGAAGTTTAAGAGTCTTAAGGTCTTGTTGACGAGTGAGGGAAAAATGCTGGAGATCGATAGGCAGACTGCTGCAGTGTCTGTCACGGTAAAGAGAGAACTGAGACAAAAAGCAAAGCTCTTGATTTATCGGTTGATCTATGTTGCTATGGTCACAAGTTTTGTGTAATAACCAAAAGAATGAGACTACAGATACAGGTGCCCAAAATGAGCTTCCGCCGCATGGTGTCTGAGCCCTTCCTTAGAGATGGGGTGTGAGGCTCGGTCATCGCGGAGGGACTCAAGAGTAGATCCGCTGCTTCTCCATGCTGAGAGGAGCCAACATGGACACAGTCCTGGATGCCTTCCTGGTCGAGCGTTGTGGGTACAACCTGGGTACAGGAGACCCAGAGGAAGACCCAGAACGCCTTGGGATTTCCCCAGAGGAGCTGGAACAAGTGTCTGGGGAGAGGGAAGTCCGGGCCTCCCTACTGCCACCCTCATGACCTGACTCCAGATGAGCAGAAGTCAATGGATGGATGGATTTTGAAAATCATGTAACATTTTCCTTTCCATTGTTTCATTGCGCACTACTCTGCCTGGGATACAAAATCCCATCAAAATACATGGAAGCTGGCAGCTGTAATGCGACACGATGCGCTAAAGGTCGAGGGTTATATGCTGAATACCTCTGAAAGGCACTGCTTTCATTCAGCAAAGCTTTGTTTCACCCATGTTAAATCAGCAAAGCTAATAGCACTGCCGTATGAGTTCCTGTTTCAAAACACTCTCTGAGAATCATTTCGAGGTGTCAAGTTTAAAAAACAAATCTCTTGTCAAGAGATCCAAAAGGACTGGGTTTAATCAAGCGGCAATAAAGTGGGATTTGGTGCTTTCATGCGTAATCTTGGCAGGTTCATGCGCTTGGACTGATGGAAGAATTGCAATTTAAAAAAGGTTAGCAGGCTTCCTTTGAAACAGCTGCCAGAGTGAAAGGAGCTCAGTCAGAGCATGTTACAAATAAGTATTTGATACGAGTTTGCAGCTCAAACTGTACAGCAAAGTGATACGACAGGAAAGATTTATTTTTTTTCCAGGATTACCTTCAGCTGTCCCCCTTGGCTCTTCGATGAAAAATGAGACGTCCTTCTTTTCCACCGAGTCGTCAATGTGATCATAGGTGATTTGAGGGATGGACACGGCCCTCTCTGAGGCAACACCCAAAGATCCGGTTCCTTTGGACTTCAGCCGTCTTTTAGTCCCCTTTTTCTGACAGAAAGAGGAAACATCAGGTCAGCGCTGTCATTATGATTAAACTGTAAATAACCCATGTATCACAACAGTGTAATAAATCCAAGAGAGTTAATAATAAAAAATAAATAAATAAATTTAAAAAAAACAGCAGTTCCAAGATGAGGTCATGTTTGACATTTTAATGATTTTCCCTGACTTTCTTCTCTTATTAAAGAGACATCCACGTCATTGCAGACTGAACTGATCTTACTTGTGAACAGCAACAGATGGGTCATTAACACTCACATGAAATCTATTTCTGGTTTGAAGGAGCGTAAAATTCAAGTCAAGTAGTTTTACACTCAAAATGATCACCAGAACAGCTGCGAAAGGTTGACTGAGGAGAAAGACATATAAGTCGTACGTTTCAGGAACAGTTGGCAGCAATTAGGTCGTGGGTTCAAAACCCTGAGCTGTGGATGCATGTTCTCCCTACATGGTTTCTCCCTGGAAACTCCGGCTTCCTTCCACAGCCGAAAAACATGGCAGATGGTTGGATGGGTTTCTATCACCAAATTGTACCTTGTTTCACCCTTGGAGAATCTGTTCAGTTTTCAGCTTTTTGCCCTGAAAGCAGAATCTCAATGCCATTCAATCACAAGCTGCCCCCAAAATATTTGAATAGATAATCAAGAACTTTATACTTAGCTGAAGAATCATAAAGGTTAGAACAATACCGCTTAGAAAGGTGTACTACATGATACTGTTTTATCTTGGATACTCTGTGCAAGTGTAAATCTGTAATTGGCACAGAGAGAAAGACTAAGAAATTGAAAAGCTGAGTGTCGGACAAACACTTTAACAGAACCTTAAGAAACTCAAAATACTTTTACTCAAGCGATAGCGTTGATTTGAAGGCATTGAATACACAGCTCTTCTGTAAAATTGCTGGCTACAACTTCCCAAAAACACTGAATACGTAGCCACACAGACGTATGAAGGGCCGAAAGCCCGGAAAGATGCCTACGTCTCCTCTGTTGGCCAAATTATGGATATATCTTAGATTTAAAGGACTCATCGTGTGAACATTTCTTATTTAGTGGAAACACAGAAATTGCAAAATTGTGTTTTTTCGACAACAGGAGAATATCGGCAATGTTTTGCATACATTTGTAAAGGAAGAGGAGGTAGTGTGTTGCATAGCAGATGTTAAAGATATAGGCAAGAACTTTCTTTTCAAGTTAAAGCTAAAAGTAATTTGATAGTAAAGACACTAATAGAAAACATACCTATTTATTCACAATAGTGATATGAAGGATTCTTCAATTTCACCAATGACTGACGTCTAAACACCAGATAACGTTCCATCAGCTTTTCTCTTTTTTTCTGCCAATATGCAGAACATCTGACTTCTTCAGCAAACACACTTGTTGGAGTTTTCACTGCTTTTATTCACTTCACGTGTTTTCTCCTCGTTTCCCACACTAGTGCCAAATCAAGGGAGAACAAGCGTGCAGCAGCTGATGTGGTGTCTATTGGACTGAGATCTGGTGCCTGTTGAGGACAACTGTTACCTGTGAACTGATTACTTTCCCGCTTTGCAATGCATCCTGGTGGAAGTGGCCATCAGAAGACGGATGCCCAAAAAGTGCCAAGAAATACCTACTGTAATGTTACATCACCACCAGCCCGAATCGTTACTACACGTCAAGATGGACCCGTGCTTTTGTGTTTTTTTCTTTCTGCCATTCAGGAGTGGTGTTCCACCATCGTTCCCCATTTGCTGTAAAAGCTGGTGTCCAACAGCCAGCCCACTAAAACGCACAGACCATTTGATTTGGATATTTTGCAGGTGTTTGGAAAAGTGTTCGACAAGAATTTTCTCAGAATAATAACTGAAACTATTCAGCCACCCACCCTGGTGTAAAAAGGCCAGGCCGTGCCAGCAACAATGATTTAACACAAAGCGTTTCTTCCATTACACATCCCAGTCTTACCAAATCATGAACTCAGGCTGTGATGATATAAGTGTTGCCTGTTTAATCTCTTGTTTAGTGGAGTGAAATCATAGCTGCGTACTATGCGAGTCAGTGAGCGTGCAGTGTCCAGGCAGATCCGCAAAGCAAACAGTCAAAATTACAAAGGTGACCTTTCAAAGTAACTCGACTGGGCCAGACTTGGGTGTTTGCCAAATTTACATGCAGTTAAGCCTAAATGGACAAATGATGTCTTGAGTCATTGATGGAAATTACAAAAGAGTGCAGAACGGCTCACAAGAAAACAAGACGATAAGACGACAGTGACACACTTTGTGAAAACTTGTGAATGAGAGCGAAGGAAAATCATTATCAATAAACGTAACAATGGCAGAGAAGAGAGAGGAGAGTGACAGCGAGACGGTTACAGGAGAATCCGGGGGAAGCATCTTGAAAGACTGAGAAGAGGCAGAAGGGAGGAAAGACAGAGGAGAAAGTCACATGTCGAAACAGAAAAGAGCGGAAACAGCCTTCATTCTCTCCAATACGTGTGGGCCCAATGCGACACAAAGATTTTTTTGTCGTTGTACTACTTGACAAAGGTTTACTCCCATGAGAAAGGCGGTGGTGACATCATCTCAACTGACTGGGTTTTTGTCCGGCGAAGACAAAGGCCTCGAGTCATCCTGCTGGAGTCAAGCCTTTTGGGGTAGGAGGAGCTGCTGTGTGTGGGTATTTGTGTTTTCTGGACATTGTGTCCCTCAGCCTGTGTGTTTATTAGTGGGAACTTCGCTCGCCCTTTTTATGCTTTATGGTCTCCGCACAGTATAGCTAATATTGTTGCAAAAGGTGAACAGCACAAAAAGACAATACAGTCAGGGTCACATGCAATATGAGGTAATGCAACCCAACAGCGTTTGACGTCCACACGTTTTAATGTGAAATCATTCAGCTTGGTTCTGAGGAACTCTCTGGAGAAATGCACAATGTGAGTTTTAACAAACAGTAGGGATGAGCTAAGGCGAGGAAGCAGTTACCACCAGGTTCAGCTTCTTGATGCTCGGACTGCCGTTGTCTGCTTGAGCTGCAGCTAAACCCTCTGGAGTCAAGACGTACATTTTCCACGTAGCAGCACAGCCGTTTGGTTTCTCCGCAGCATAACACCTCCAGAGTGTCTGGAAAACACACGTCGTCACAAACGACAAAAAGGAAAATCGAACAAACGCCACAAAATCTAAACTGCCTACTTTGGCGTTCTGGTACAGCAACATGTCCGACATTAATAAAGAAGGCATGCAACACAATGTTAAACAGCCACTAGCTTCTTTTGCAGTTTACTTCGTTTAGAGAGAGAGGAAGCCAGCACTACGCAGGTGAATCTTAGTGACTGTGTACCAGTCAGATAACGATCTGTTCAGGTATCTGCTGGCATACATTACTTTTAGAGTCATTTGGCTAAAATGCCATAATATCCATTGGAGCCCTGTGTGGTGTGTCTTTGATCAGTTTAAGAGATAATAACCATCAGGTAAAAAGAAAACGTGGGTAAGATAAGAAAGGTAGAAATTGTTTATAGTAAGAAAGAAAATCCAATCTTTACATATTGATGCCAACATTGGTTTAGCACTGTTAATAATTAGAGAACAACGCTTTATAAAAGCATCCCTTTTCACACACATGTTGTAATAGGCAAGCAAAAAGCAGAACACAATAGTCAAGCAGCAGACAGATGAGTTTAGGGTTAGCCCAAGTAGCTATTGTTCACACCTATTATATGATTTAAGCTGCAGTTTTCTCATACCATTTTTAATTAGCCCAGTTTAGAGTTGCAGTCGCTACACATAGCACTGATTTAGATGCACTCTTAAAAGCGTGTCTTGTAAAATAAGCATATTTTCACCACAGCACACAATTGTTGAGGCAAGGAGCTGCCATATTGGATCTCGAAGTTGCCGTTTTGAAAAATTCTCCCACTTTTGGGGTGTATTATCTGACTTTGGGGCGGGGCGTTCCAGTTGATTTGGCTGACAGGAAGTGGAATTACTCATAATGAAGACAAAGGAACATAGCAAATTATAAAATTGTAAAAAAGTCTAACTGAACACAAGACGCTTCAACTCAAAACTCATCTGTTGAGGTTAGCCTTCTCACTTTAATGTTTTAGTTAATTTATGGTTTTGTGTTGGGATAGCCATTTTTCTTTCTGCTTAATTTGTGTTTTTAATGTTATAAAAGTGTCGTTGGGTGATTTGAAACGCATTATTATTATTATTATTATTATAATTATTCATTATTATTCAAGCACCTTCAAACTTGTTTGAATCTTCCACTCTGTATCAATAAGAATCAATTTAATTTGATTTTGTTTAATTTGACTGCCAAAAAATTGTTGGTAAGAAATCACATTGGACAACTTTAACAGGGATACGTGTAAAATAAAAACACTTCCACCTGTTTAAGGAGAAAGCAGTGCAGGTTTCCATGGCGATTACCTGGATGAGGCAGGCCGCAGCAGGGATCTGTCTGTTGAAGTGCTTCTGTCGCTGCTTCTGCTGGACTTTGAGGGCAAATCCTGAACCCAAAATCCCCTAAACAGGAAAAGAATAGTACAACTTCAATATTCAGATATTTTACTTTGAATTTAGAGGCTAGAAGTAAGTACATAACACATCCAAATGCAAAACTGCATATGATCCAGATAAAATTGTATTTACAGCAGGTAGAGCGAAGAAAGAGATAGCGAAGACACTGAAACAGGAGGCAATGGCCTTCCCTATCCACGTCTGAGGAATTTTGTCTCCATATCCGATAGTGGTGACTGTCACCTGAGAGGGGGGAAAAAAAAAAGATTTGAGATTTTCTCATACCAAACACGGTTATCCAAAACAAAAACCCCAATCCGACTCATAAAATGTTAATGAGAATGAAAGCTGGGATTTCCTCTGGTGAATTATTACACATTTACTACAGAGGTCTCGTTTAAAATGAAACTTTAATGTCAAATAAAAACAGCTATATTAAATCCTCTTTCATTTTAATTAAATGGAAATGCTATAAAACAGACTTTCAAAGACCCTAAAACTTGATTTGGACAATAAAGAAGTTCATCGGCCATTGTCGAGTTGCCCCACAACTGTCTGAACGATTGCGGAGGCATTTGGGTTTCTTTCTTCTCCAGGGGGGGAATGAGATTCCCATCCAATAATCCTCACTGAGTGCAGGAATTTGCAGGGCTGAGGAGGGAAAACAAATAGCTCTCGCGCTCGCATGTCCGCCCCGCTCTGAAAGCCGAGCCAGTTCTGACACATTCAGAGCGCGCTCGGCTTAGCGTGGGTGTCTGTGGGGCATCGGCGGGCGAGCCACCGCTGCGCCGCCGACACAAAGCGGCTGATGTAAGGTGAGATACTTTAAAGAGCTTTGAGGGTAAAAGAAAGAAAGAGGGGAGGCAAGAGAGGCGGGCTGGTGTATGTTGGGCCTGGGCGGAGCTCCGGGGGGATTTAATCACTCATCCACAAATCCGATGACTAAACAATGTCCTCCTGACATAAGAGTGGAATGCTCTATTCACAAAACAGGTCCTTTCATTCAGATTGTAGAGTGTGGGGCCAAAACTGCTCCAAAGCCACACACACACCCACACACACATGTCAGAGGGCTGGTTTTTAAATTATGTACAGGGCCTTGTCCCCTACAGCGTACAGACTTTAATGTAAATATTGAGGTTTAATGTGATGCTGACAGCCACTGCTATGGTTTCAGAGTGGGGATCTGATTCCTCCAACAGAAAAAAATAAATAAACGTGGGACAAATAGTAATGCCAGCTGACATGCAATTTTGCACAATTTGTTCAAAATGGAGCAGATAGAAAATTAGGAAAGAAATCTTATGATTTGCTGTGCCTCTCATCAACATAAAATCATTCAAAATGATTTCATGTTAAAGCCCTAAATAACTCTTAGGCCTCACATTCTGATCTATTGAACCATTATTCACACGTTATTCACACCCACAAGGCCCAATTTTGACCATATTTTCCGATCAGTTCAGTTTTGTCCAGGTTCTTTAAAGCTGGTTTATATTTGTAGTTTGTTTGAGCTCATCATTTAATCCACTCCACAGATCTACCCCCACACACTGATTGGTTTTATTGGTTGTTATAACACGTTGTCTCTGTGTGTGTTTTATTTATTTCTCTTGAATCATATTGCTATGCTCCTCACAAAAAAGGGAACCAATCACAGTCGTCGCTCACACCTGAGATTTGTAAATTACTTCATCCTGGTTAAGCTGAGCTCCCACTTTCATTCAGACAGAATCCAGCAGAGGAGAAACCAGTGCAGCTGTGGTCACATGGATGCACTGGTTCGGTGTTTGTATGGTTCTACGTACCCGTGTTGATATTTGTGGGCAGAAGAAAAAAGTTTATCTTTTTTTTTTAATTTATATATATATATATATATATATATATATATATATATATATATATATCTGCTCAGTGAATGTCTCAGACAATGGGGAACAGAAGTTGAGGTGCTGGAGGTACCATCATGGGAGGACAAACCCCTACATGGGATGTACCACCGACAAATAACTGAAGTGGCTGATATCAGAAAGTCCTACCAATGGCTGGAAAAAGCTGGACTCAAGGACAGCACAGAGGCCCTCATCCTGGCCGCCCAGGAACAGGCCATAAACACCAGAGCAATAGAGGCCCAGATCTACCACACCAGACAAGACCCAAGGTGTAGGTTGTGCAAGGAGGCCCCTGAGACAGTCCAGCACATAACAACAGGGTGCAAGATACTGGCAGGGAAAGAGTACATGGAACGACATCACCAAGTGGCAAGCATAGTGTACAGAAACATCTGTGCAGAATATGGACTGGAAGCCCCGAGATCAAAGTGGGAAACACCCCCAAAGGTGGTGGAGAATGGCCGAGCTAAGATCCTGTGGGACTTCCAGATCCAGACAGACAAAATGGTAAGGTCGAACCAACCGGACATTGTCGTAGAGGATAAACAACAGAGGAAAGCCGTTGTGGTGGATGTAGCAATACCGAGTGACTGCAACATCAGGAAAAAGGAGCACGAGAAACTGGAGAAATACCAGGGCCTCAGGGAGGAACTGGAGAGGGCCTGGAAGGTGAAGACCACAGTGGTGCCTGTGGTCATCGGGGCCCTCGGGGCAGTCACCCCCAAACTGGAGCAGTGGCTACAACAGATCCCAGGAACAACATCAGACATCTCAGTCCAGAAATGTGCAGTTCTAGGCACAGCAAAGATACTGCGCAGAACCCTCAAGCTCCCAGGCCTCTGGGTAGAGGACCCGAGCTCAGAGGATAAGAACCATCCGCGGTGGGTGAGAAGGGAATTTTTATATATTTTTTATGCTGTGGGGACATTTTAAGAAAACAAAGAAAAGAAGAATGAAAATATTTTCATTGCACTTTTGTGCTGAAGTTTGTACAAGTGGCATAGACTTTTTGTCTCACCTAGTTGACCACAAGTGTTAATACTTTTACACAAGAGTTGAGTACTTCGTCCACCATTGATAACAGCAGCAATGTAACCCGCCGTATGGATCTAAATCTAATAAAGCACCCTGTGTCAATTGTAGAGTGTAAACAGAAATGAGCACCATAATCTAACAATCAGCAACAGGAAACAGGCAAAAGGAAAAGACGGTCTGCGGGAGGAGAGCGAGGCTTTAGGGTAAGGAGTTTGGGATATGAATCATAGCATTGGCTCGTCCTCCAGCTGTGCGGTGCACCTGCACATCCGAACGTCCCGATTATGCCAAGAGAAGGAATGCGCTGTGGAAAAGCTTAGCAGGTTCCCATCAGCACAGTGTCATTTCACCAAACGCACACACACACACACACAACACTTGCATTCCTTACCCCACCTATTGTAAGCGCATATCATGACTCTCGAGTTTACAGTTTCTGAAAACCACAAAGAAGTGCAAATCCCAGAGTGGGGTTCTTTTTCTCTGTGCTGTGAACAGAAAAAAAAGAAAGAAGAAGAAATCACAAATAACAGCCTGCGCATAGCGGGGGAGGAGCGACGTGATCCTTGTAACCCCATGTTACATAAAGGTAGCAACCCCGCTATTAAAGTTTTAATTAAGGGAACTGACACTTTATATTGGTGCTCTAAAAGTTCTTTGAGGCAAAGATGCAAGAGGTGAATGGTTTATTACCGTCTTCTTTGTGTCACAAGGCTCCCCTGCACAAGGCTTGCCATAGGTTTCTCATTATTCCACACTTTCAATTCAAAAGTTTAATTAACTCCTCTGGAAACTCGAGCCTTCAAGCAGGAGTGAAAGAGACGCAGAGCGGGGAAAGCATCGACACGTTTGGGTTATCTGTTTCTGTCTCATTCCTGCGCGATAAATCAGAAAACAACTGAGAGTAAAAGCAAAAGGAAGATGACCACTCATCCAATTACGGGGACCACAGAAAATTTTTCAAGTAAATATGCTTTTTAACTGTAATTTTCTTCTTTAAGAACAGAACAAATTCTGGTTTTGGTTTTGTGCTTTGGTTGTGACCTTTTCAGCGAGGGGGCTGACTTCAGTCGAAGTATTCATGATTCTGGCTACACAAAATGTATTTCTCCCATACAGATTGCTTCCAGTGTTTCTTTTTTGTTACACCTAAATATCTCAGCTCTGCTGTGCTGCTTCAGGATCTGGGTGATTTGATGTAAATTATGGAACCATGCATTCAGCTCTCTAGCAGAAATCTCAAAAAGAGAAATGCCAGCTGTCAGTTTGAGACCTTCAGCTCAAGCCCAAGAGGCATAATGAGCCAAAATGTGCACCATTTAATGTCTAAAAAGAAGATGAAGAAGGATTTTGAGTGGCCTACTTAAAGTCTGGACATAAATGCAATTCAAATGCTGTGGCATGACCTTAAACACTTGAAAACTGGGCCACAATGACCCATCGCACACACTTGTGATGTAGTTTGTTACATTCTCATACTCGTCATTTCGCTTAGAGCGCAATTACTTTTCACATCAAGCCAATTTGGTTTGGATAGCTTTTCCCGCCTAATAAATAAAATAACTTTTCTATTCTAAAACTGTTAAATTCGCTAGATGATCTGAAACATTTTGGCGATTACTTTAATAATCCTCTAAGACGCTCTGCACACGAAGCATTTCAGTCTGCTGCCTTACCACGCCCCACCACAGCGCGTCAGCGTAGCTGGAAAAGCCAGTTTTGCCCTCCTCGTCCACGGCGTCTTTCTCCGCCAAGTAGACGAAGTACGAGGAGAAGATCAGACCCAGGAAGCCGATATACAGGGTGGTGATCAGCTCCTGAGGGAAAACGAAGAAAGAAACAGTGAAATAAAGTACAGAATGGAGGCTCACACTCTGACAGGATTCTAACCGTCCTGTCAACGGGTCATATGACGCTTCCGGGCATTGGAATGGGAAAATGCAAAAATTCAGTGATTTTGAAGAAAAAATTATCAGAATTGGTAAAGCTAAATGAAAAATGGATACTTTATACTACAAACCATAGTGTGAAAATAGCAATATAAATTATTTTATCATGATATATTATTTTTCCATGATGACAGGTGAAGCTCTACCTCACCTGCCTCCCCTGACCACATGTCACTGATGCCTGAGCTTTTCCTTTTTCCATTCACTTTTGTACCAAATTGGTGGGTTTTTTTTTTTTTGTTTGTTTGTTTGTTTTTGCTTTCACTTTTCAAAGGTTAAGGAAACGTAATGATCTGATGCAAAAATGGTAAATGGGACCACTAGAAGCGCTTTGCACTACAGCAACTTTCACCAAAATCTTGAACATTCAGACTCAGATAGTCAGGTGCCCAAGGATACATGAACATGTGGTACGAGGAAGATGAAATCAAACCCACAACCTTTCCCACTGATCCACTGCCACATGTCCGCACTCGCTGCACCGGTAAGCCACTAGTGCTACCTGCTTTGCAAATTAGTCTCCAGAAGAGAAAACAGCTTGTGTGAATGATGTGCAGAGCAACAGTGAAGATCTGAAGGTACGCTTTCTGCATCTGCTTTTTAAAGGAGTAATGCATTTCGACTAAACGGAGCATATCACCCAACAACACAGAAAAGGGAAAGAATCACACCAGACTCACTCTTACAAGTAGGTTAATGACCCTCTCCACTTAAGCCTCTATGTTAGGTTCCACACCTCTTTGTGTGTCAAAGACGTGAATGTCAGGTTTGACCCGACAAAAGGAGCACAGCGTTCTCCAGGGATTACGGAAAAGAGTGTTACTCTGACGCCATTGTGTACCGACGAGAGAAATCTAAAGCAAGTGTACGATGATAAAGAGGAAAAAGAAAAACACTGCGGTCAAGGTTGACTGCTCCTTTTCTCCTCCTTATAAAGCCAGATTTGCTGTAGATTTTTACTCACGCACGCACACCACCATGTCACGAGGAGGAAACTTAATGGGGATTTTAACTCGGTGTACAAGGAATAGTTATTCCTCCGCTTTTTGTTCCCCGCAGAAAAAAACCCTTAAACTTCTTTATGTTTAGTCATGTTAGAGCCTTAATGGATTTTATTGGGATTGTATATGATATAAAAAATAGCGTGTGATTTTAAACTATTTTTACTGAAGAAAATATTGAAATGTGTCCCATTTGGAGTTTGCCGCAAACCATGTCAAGAACCAAACAACGTTTTGCCCAATACTCAGAATGAAACATGAAGGCAGCAGCATCATGCTAGGGGGATTTTTTATTTTGCTCAGCTGGTCAGATGGATGGTGCTAAATACAGCAACATGGAAGACAAACACTGGAAAAAGCTTAAGACTGACTTTCCAACTCACTTGGAAAGTGAGTTGGAAAGTCACTTTCCAACAGAATAACGATCATAAATTGGCCCAGTCAAAGTCAAGATGTGATGCCAAGACTTAAAATCCAAACCTTGTCCGATTATCCTGGCTGTGAGGTGTAGAAGAGGCTTTAGGCTTTAGCTGAGGTACGTTGAACTCGGGGCTAAAAGTATGTACAATATTACATTAAACTGAGTTTTGTAGGTTAAATATTAAAAATGTTTTATTTGCATCATTATGGCAGTTTTTGATGTAGTTTTTGATTGTTGATTCTATGTTGCATTACTTTGTGTTTTTGTGTTTATTATGTAAAGCACTTTGAAATGCCTTGCTGCTGAAATGTGCTATACAAATAAAATTTGATTGATTGATTACTGTCTGGCGATTCGATTTCGATTTTTAGCTTCACAATTCGATTCAGAAACAATTTTTCTATTCAAAATGTCTAGAGATTCTGTGTAAATTATGTGACTGACAAGAGGAAAAACAGTGCAAACAAATAGAGCATGTATTTAAAATGAGTCCATGAGGCTCTAAACTGCATCAGAATCCATCAGTTCATATTTAAACAAAAATAGGTTTGAGCATTGACACTTAAATCAGCAGTGTTAAGTTAGCTTAGCTGCCTGGCTTTTTCTTATTACACGATTAGTTGTGATAATAGATTTTATTTGAACAATAGAATAGAATAATACCCTATGGAATCATTTTTTCTGCAGCTCTACACAGTGTTCAGATTTTCATTTGTAAGAAATTGTAATCATTATATGCTACCCAAGTTGATATAGCATAAAATTACAATGGAATATCTACAAATTGGTAAAAGTTCAAGGGTCTGAATACATTTGCCAGGAAATGTAAATGTGACAGATCGACTGTGTCAGACTTGAATCGCGGCTTCTTTGACTTTCCTGGCTTTTCTCCTCACTCACCTGTCGGTGAATAAAGACGACTGATCCCAGCAGGCGCCACGTTCCTCCTTGCCGATCCACATGCAGCATGCGCAGGATCTGCAGAAAGCGGATTCCCCTGGAACAACACAGCGCCACCTTACTGGTCACATTCATCCAAGTCCGTTTCACTCAGTGAATCAGCCTCTAAAAACCGCTACGCTACCTGATGGCGGACGTGGCGAACACCTGCCCGTTTGACCCCACGCCGAGCACAATGATGGAGGCGATCACGACTATTAAATCTGCGAGAGAAAGAAACAGGAAAACAAGCAAAAATTCAACTTTGAGGTTTCATAAAATGGCGTGAGGAAAAAATATAAAAAAAACAAGATTAGTACTGGAATCATCCAATTAGGTGATTTATGTATACATATAAAAACCACTTTTTATAGCGACTTAATAGAATAAAAGAGAAAGGCCAGGTGCACCTATGATTGATATGGGCTTCCTGATAAAGCGGAGGCGTCCCTTGATGCCCGCATATTTGCTGCGGCAGCCGGCCGACCACAACCGGACCACATACTCGGTGCCAAAGAACAAAACCAGCACGATCTCCTGCGGAGCACAATGCAGAAAGGGTTACCTCGATCCACAGGCTCAGAGACAAAACAGCAAAACGTACACAAAGGACGGCGGGATGTAGACGCAGACAGTATGTCCGCCCTGAAAGCAGCGATAACAGCGGCGAGCATTATCGCTAATTTAAAACCATTATTAACAATCACCAAGATGTACAATGAGATACGGAGGGAGTAATGACAGGTGTGTGAGGCAGAAGAAGAAGAAGAAGAAAGACCATCCATCCACCCTCCAGGCCAGATGGAGCGTGATAACATGGTTGATGACAGCTCGTACTGAGACGGGGTCAAAGGCGAAGTGCTTGAGGCCTGAGGAAGACGTGGCATCCGACCGGTTGAAGGGCTGAAGGTTTATCTCAGGTGTTTATCGGCTTTAAATGGCAAAAGAAGTGAATACGATGCAAAAGCACAAAATCTTGCCCAGCATTTTTGTCCAGTGTCGTGTGCAAGAAGTACCTTATTACACTTCCAAAACACAAGAGTTTACTAAGTATTTTTGGTCTAGTTTCTGGTGCAAATATCTCAGGAAACTTGAGAAATAACTTAAAAGTAACTTTAAGATGCTTGTTTTAAGTGATTAATTCCTTAATGTTGATGTAAATGTACTAGTTCCATTGTCATATTATTTCACTTATAACAAGACATTTTCCACCATGTTATAAATTAATTTATCTGCCACCAGAACGAATTAATTAATTACTTAAAATAAGCATCTACATCTTGCTGGAAAGTTACTTTTAAGATAGTTTTGCCTTATTTCAAGTGTACTAAGACATTTGCAGTAGAAAATAAACCAAAAACACTTCATAAGAGTTTATGTTTTTGCAGCGTACACTTGAAATAAGTCAAAACTAATCTATAAGAAACTTTTCAGCAAAATATAGAAGCTTGCTTTAAGTTAATTCATTACGAAAAAGTACTACAGTAGTTATAAGTGAAATAATCCGACACTAGGACTAGCACTGTTTTAAAATCAATATTAAGGAATTCCTGACTTAAAACAAGCTCTGATTTCTTGCTGAAGTTACTTGTAAGTTAGTTTTGTCTTTTCTCAAGTGTACTGAGATATTTGCACCAGAAACTAGACCAAGAATACTTGGTAAGATTTTGTGTTTTTGCTGTGTACTCACTATTGAGCAGATCTTTTAACATTATTCAAGGGTTTCTGACTTAAATAACACTGTCTGGTGGAGATCGTTTTCCTGGACACTGTCTTTCCATAATATTTAGCCGCCATAGTGCCTGTTGGAGCCATTGGCCACGTGGGTGGCCTCCTTATTGACTGCACTTGCCTGAGCTGCCCGCTCCCTGACCACCCCTCGTATGAAATGTAATACCGACAGCCCTGCTGCAATAACACAGCGGCACCAGGCTGCAAAACAATGACCTGTCCATCAAAAGTCTTTCTCCTGAAGGAGAAGTATTATGTTACAGTCGGGGACAAAGGATTTCTGGCTGGCCTAACTTTGCTAAAGTATTGATGAAACTCTGCAATGTGATAATTCATGGTTGTCAAGTTTTTTTTTACAAATATAAATCTGAAAACTGTTTATGTTCTTCTGTGATGGAGTGCATATATGTAGGTAGAATACACAAGGTTAAATAGTTCAGTCAAAATTTAAGACCTGTGATTAACAAATTGAAGTCCAACTTACTTTTTTAAATGAATTTAAGATTTTTTAAGGATGTGAGGACATCCTGCTGTAAGTTATCATTGTCTCAAGTTTAAGTCCTGAGTCTGGTACAGATTCTAACTAAGCCTCCCTGTTCCTGCTGACAGCCTGATGAAGGGATGGTGAATCAAGGCTAATGTGAATTGTTAAGTTTTCAATCACACATCTCTTTTGGTTTGGAGGCTAAAAAGTCCAGTTTTGGTCCCATTTGATCAGATTAACGTCTTCCACATTCAAGCTATTTTCCTCTCAGAAAACAGATTGTCTTGCTTGTTGCATCAGTTTAGGCGAACAGCCATGTTTTAACAGGTTTAAAGTTTGGGTTATTGCTTACAAGCCTATGCTCTTCAAAGTTATCTGTTGTAACAATTGGGTTACTTCTGACGAAAATAAGGTGCATTTTACTTAGCAATGTTAATGTAAGGGGGGGTTGAACACACATGCAAAGTCACCAATTTTTTATTTTTATTTGTAAAACAGTTTGAAAACAATGCCCCACTCACCTCTCATTTTACAATTATGCACTGCTTTTGTCTTCACATTAAATTCTAGTAAAAAAAAAAAAAAGTATGTTGAAGCCTGTGATTGTAATGTGATAAATTATCAAAATGAATTCGAAATCATCTTCAATGGCATATTAATTTTGATAACAATGCGCTCCCTATTGGTGATAAAGTAGGATAGTTTTATAGTGAGCCAGTGGCTAAAGCACAACCCCACACACAAATACACACGCTAAAAAAAATGTAAAATATAATAACACAGACCTATTCAGCTTTATGACAGATGGACGAAATCCAAAAGTCAAAAGGCAACACATGAATTTGGGAAATTTGAAGAGATTAGTCATAATAATTCCATAAAATGGGTCACCCAGATGTTGGGCTTTGTAGCTGAAACCGGCAACTATGTGTTTACTGGAAACAGCTGCCCGATTGTGAGGCCGTAATCTCATCAAGCCAGGATGGAGGACGAAGCACATCAGAAGAGCATCATGTGAAAATGTGATTAGATTGTATACTGTCTCTCTGGAGAGAGGAGAAAACACACACACACACCCCTACACACACACACCCACGCACACACACACACACACGTTGCACACAGAAAGCCACCTGGGCTATGTGATTCATAAAAGGTAATAAACTGATCAGCTTCCTGTTAATGCTTCCTAATCTAGTGAAACTTTATCTGAATCATTTAAATGCTACACTGTTTAAAAACAGATTTACTTTGAGAATTTTCTCTTATTTCACTAGGAAATAATTTTACCTGAATGATTAGGTTGACCAGTTTTTCTCTCCGAATTTAAATCTCCCCGTTAGGTCAGCTTTAAATGGTTTTGAACAGTTTTGATCATTATGACACATTAATGTCATTTAAATTTAATTTAAAGATAAATACATGTCAGAGAACAAAAAAGTCAAAATTACACAAATAAATAGTAAAACAAAAAAATAAAAATTTAGCAAAATTTGCACTTCAAAATTTAACTTCAGCAATAAAAGCTAGTTCTTTTTAGCTAGCTCTTTTTAGTTTTTTTTCACACATCTCAACTTTAGTCAGCTTAAAATTAAAAATCTACTTACTTTTAATTATTTTTATTAAATATGTGTGAATTTGACCTAAAGGAAATAGTCTTTACTCCTTTTTAAAACACCACTAATGCCTCTAAAAAACACTCACTTCTTGTCTTGCTGCAGGTGTACAACAACATGTGGCAATATAATCTAATTATTAGCATTTATGCTTGTTTAAGTTGCCATTTGAAAGAAAAGTGAAAAGGTTGCAAAAGTCAGCAGAACCTGATCCCGTGTGTGTGTATATACATCTTTTTTTTTTTTTTTTTTTTTTTTACAAATGTAAGTGTATACGAGAAAGGCAAACAAGATAATGCATTGAAAGTGTCGGCGTGTGTGCGTGTGTGCACACACACGCACGCAGACCAGCTTGACTTTGGGGCAGCTTGACTTTGGCAGCTGCCCCAAAGGCCAAATATCCTCAAGGACTAATGTCCTCTGTGCCATCCAAAACAAGCAGCCTGTGATTCAGCGACGTGAGCTGAGCCTGAACTTTCTAAGTTTAGTCACTACCACCCGCGTTCTCCATCGGGACACACCGGCCCCTAAAAACACACCGACACAAACTGTACACAGTAATAAAAAATAAAAAAATAAAAAGCAGATAATATCTTATTTTACCACTGATTTTAAACCCAATCCAATTATTTACAATTCTGCAAATATAAACATGCAGTCAGGTGTGCAAACATTGCATTCATAGGATGATCTTTCCACAGAAAAAGACCAAACCAAAAAAAAAAAAAAAAAAAGAAAGAAAAGTGTGATAGTAGGTCATTAAAGTGCACTGACCAAAAGTTTACAGAACACAGTGTCCTCTCTGGGCTCTGGCTGGAGGTACTACGTGTGTGTTTGTGCAGCTTTTGTATGAGTGTGCGCACTGTGTGCATGCATTCAGGAGCTACGTGTGTATTTATATATTCCCACTATGCTGGCAGGAGACGGATGATGCAAGCTCTTTGTAGGGTTTCCAAACAGCGGCCATAATTCCTCTCAACCTGTTGTAAGGCCTCGATTTATTGCATCACTTAGCGGCCCTAATAGACAAATAAGCCACAAAGAAGTCAATCTCACCAGCGAGTATCAGCAGGCGCAGTCTGTGCGGACCCAAGTGGTTCTATATGAGTGTGATCATGAAAGCCTTAAAAGACATGAAACTATTAAGAGATTTGTGTAAGTGCAGTGCACCAGTGTGTGTCAGATTGTTTGTGTAAGCTAAAAGTCATTAGTCTCTTAAGTTTAGTAATATCTTTAGAAGGATCAAGATGGCCGGCAGGTTCAATATTCACAAACTAAAATCTTACATCGCCATCCTGTGGCGAAAAATGGGTACTGCATGGCAAGCTTCTATTTCTGTTCACCCACTTTGCTATGATGGCATTTTAGGGAATTGTAGATAGAAAAAAAAGTAGTAAATTTACACCAAAAACTCAAAAAGTTTTAGATTAATTTCAGAAATGTTCTAGAAAAAAAACTGAAAAATGTTGAGCTTAAAAAGTAGAACATTTGACATTTTCATCTATTTTTCAGGTTTTCAATGTCTGTATAACAGAAAAATAATAAAATTTGCTTGAGAAAGTCTTTTTCTGAGTTTCAAAAAGTCAAAACTATTCTACTTTTTTCTACAAATTTTCTTAGATTAATCCCAAAATGTTTTTTATAGAAAGTTTTTGACTTTTGAAACTCAGAAACCTCCACAAATTCTCTAGAAAATTTTTCAGATTAATTAAAACATTTCTGATGTCTTGGCATAAATTTACCCCTTTTCTCTATCTACAATGGCTCTAGTAGGCCATTATACTTTGTTCCACATTTCTCAGTTTGATAAATAAAAAAATCTGATAAGGTCTGTTTGTCACTCCGTGCTAATTTAAAGGAACAAATATATAAGATGATTCTTCTAATTCAAAGATACATTATTAATCCCATTAACAATTAATATTTTCTTCAGAAGCAAATTAAATGTTGCTTCAGAAGAAATCCAAGACCTAAAATAAACATGCAAAAAAATTATCTTTATGATTACATGACACTATGAATTTACTTAAACTCCATGTGTTGTTCTGTATAAACATCTATATAAAAATACTCACCATCCAAAAGAGTGTTCCTGTAGCAAAGTCTGCATATTGTTCTATTGTGGACAGAACACTGAAGATAAGACACACCAAGACCATGAGGAAGCTGCAAAGAGAGAGAGAGACAGAGAAACCAATTATTACTTTGAACCAAAGTTTAAGAAGCACAAAATATTAACATTTCAGAATCAACTTTATTCACCGGCTTTGCATGCACAGAAAGCAATTGTACTTCAGTTCCACTTTACTGTCTATGAAGACATTTTAAATATAAACCTACAAAAAGACTTGTTAAGAAATAAAACGGGGTTTCTTTTGTACATATTTGTATATTTTAAGTTTCTCGTAAAGAGGAAGACAAAGTGGAATTAGTGCAAATACTCATGGTTTGTGACCAGGATGTGTGTGGTCTGCAGAAATGTTAGCTGCTGTTTTCCCTTTCAGTTTGGGCCTGGAGTTTAGCTTGTAAGGATAACTTATTTGGTGTGAATTCAGATTGAAGCTCATGACACACCTTTGCACAAACTAGCAATCTAATGCTTTTTTTTAATTATTATTAAAAAAAAAAAAAAAAAAAAAAAAAAAAGGGAATCCAGATGGCATAATGTGAAAAAGCAAAGAATGGAAACTGTTATACTGGTAAAACTCCTGGAAGTGCAAGATATGAATTTAAGCAAATGCCTCCAACCAAAAGGCAGAATAAATCCTTCAACAGCTGGAAGTTTGAGGTACTTTGTCTCAGTTTTCCTCTGTTTTTATCAACCTGCTGTATTATTAGCTGACAGGGTGTTTCCACATCTCCTAGCAACGGTGAAACATTCCGACGAGACACTCCATCTGTCAGTGTACATACATCGTCTACAAATACGGCCTCCTGAGCTAAACATACACGGCCGGCTCTCCTAACTGAGGATGGAAGAAGAAGAACGTGCAAGAGGAACAAGTAAAGGAAAACAGAAAACGTAATAAAGTCATGGCTGAAGGTTTTCTGGTGTATGCATTCACTGCAAATTGTTATGGAGAGTGATCACAACAGTGCATTAAGAAGTTGATTCACTAACTTCTTAAAAAATCCACTGATATATTTAGCAGAATGATGGCACATATGTCTGAAATCTATTCCTACAAGCAACGATTTACTCCAAAGAAAATGTTTTCATCCATATTTGTGATAAAAACAACCTCCTTTACAAAAAAAATGTGCTGCTAACAATCCTCCAGCTAAAGCTGTGATCACCGTTTTGTCTCGTCTTGACACGTATGTTTGTGTACCTGAAATGGTACGCAACATGGGTCAAAATGTCACGTACAAATGTTACGATTAAGCTTGAGTTTAGTCGATGAGCCACTTTCACTCCGTTTTCTATAGCGCATGCGTATTGGGATGAAGGATGTGAAATTCTGTGCACTCTAGAGTGAAGAACGTTAACGGCTAATGTGGCGTCACCTTCTGTTTTTATTTGTTATTTTTGCTCATAATTAACAGGCATGCACTACACAGCTACGTCGCAGGCGCGACATAAGGTGTTTGGATGAAAGGCTTCTGATTAGACAGCAGCAAAGTCTATTGAAAAATATCAAAACTCAAAAGTGGTGCAAAAATGATCAGCAGAAAACTGAGGCACAGTGATTTTCTTTGACGACTCCTTGGGGTGAGGGGAACGCTTATGCATGCAGAATAAAAGTGATAAAATGTGAACATTTTGTGAAATGGTTTACTTTCAAAATGGCAAAAATTACAAATACAAGTGGTAGAATTGTATCTTTACCAAAAGCATTTCGCACTTGCATGACTTTATAACAATACAATAAGACTATTGTGACCTGCAGTGCTTCTATTGTTTTTATTTTTGCTATCTTGAAGTCATTTATCACCACATTTTAGAGAAAAAGACATAACCGCTACATAGCACAGGTATTTTTTAGGTTCTTACCTGCTATTTTACAACTCATTTAACTGATTTCACAGTTTCTACAGAAGCTCTCGGCTGCCTGCGTTTCAACTTTCTTAACACAACTTTCTTAGCACAGCAAGGATTAACAGTAATCCCAGTTAGGAGCATTTTCACTATGCCAGGGGGATAATCCTTGAAACCTTTTTAAAAGTTTCTCAGTAACATGACTGGCAGTATTTGCATGCACCATCATGAAGATAAGAGTCGCTTTAAAACACACTCACACACACACACACACACGTCACAGGATGCATTACGAATCTGTGAGCTGCAAGGACTCCATGTCACATGTCAGGAAGGTTAAGTAAGAGTTTTCACTTTTCCTGCCCTAGTCATGATAACGCAAATAGCTGAAATCAGATATCTACAGAGAATGCAAAGAAATATAGGTACTCTCCCCTCACAAAGTCTGAAATTAAGTCTGACTAAAAGTTTTAGTGTTTTAGGCAATAAAAAGTGATCCAATTACCAAAATAATGACAAGAGATCCTTATAATTTTGCCTTTAGACATGTTTTTTTGACAGTTCACTACTCCCTGTGTAGCAGCAGGGGGAAAAAAGCAAACAAAATCAGACAAAATTTGCAGTAAAACTCCTGATCGTCTATCAACCTTAGTGACCTTTATAATTCAAGGTCCTTAAAGAATGCTGGGATAATTTGTCACTGATCCCAGCGACAACCCGCCCAGCCGAAACTGGTAAGAAATTCATTATTTGCAGTGATGCCATGGGCTGAAAGGCCTCTCAGGGAGGAAGAAGCCATTACTCCAATAAGTGTTTGCAAATTAACGCCGTCAGGAGGTTCTTGACTGAAATGAAACTAAAATTAAACTGTTTGGCAAAATTGACCAAGGGGAACAACTGCAAGTCTGGCAGTGTGATGTTGTGTCGAGTCGTTTCACTGCACTTCACACAACTGATGGCGTCATATGGAAAGAACATTATGTGGAAACATTAACGCAGCATCAGTCAGGAAGTTAGTTTGGATGCAAATGGATCTTCCAAGTGGATAACGGCCCAAAGCGTGCCACCAGATTAGTTACAAAGCGGCTTAAGGAAACGGAGACACTGGTTTTGAGTGGCCTGATCTTCGTCCCACGCAAAATACTGTTTTTGTAAGAGTTTTCAAACAAATCTGACGCCAGGAGGAATGGGCCAAAATTCCAGCAACAGATGGTGAGAAAAAACCCAAAAAGCTTGCCCCAAGTCATACGGTTTAGAAGAGAATTCAACTTAGGATGAAGGAATTCGGCTTAAACTTCAGAATCTGAAGGAAAATTATTAAAGAAAACTATTCATTATTACTCCAGTTTAACCCTAAGTAGCCTAAAGCATGAAATATTTTGTTTAAATGTCAAAGAGTGGGGAAAATAGCAGTGCGTGGACAGTGCAGTAAATATCAGGTTAGAGATGGACTCCATAAGCCACTGAGGTTTTCCTTTTTCCTGGAAGAGAAACGTATCCCTGGATCTGGATCCTCAGATGATCCAGTGAGGAAGCAGAAGAGGTGCTTTGCTTGACAGATTACTTTCCACAATTTCATGCCATGCGAGGTTAACACAAACTGAAGTAATAAAGAGGAAAACTTGGAGAAGGAGGATTCCCCTCACACACACACACACACACACACACACACACACACACACACACACACACACACACACACACACACACACACACACACACACACACGATCTCCTGGCCAGATGGGACAATGCTTTAACTCTATAGGGATTACACAGAGACACACACTCAAAACCACATTTCTTACTCTCTCTTATCCTCCTCCGCCGTCAGTTTAAAGCAAAAAACTGGAAAAAAAAAAAAAAAAAAAGGAAAGAAAGAAAACAAAATCCAAAGCATTTTCTATAGATTTGGGTAAGAAGTATAGCTTTGGCTTTTGGTGAGCATCAGCCAGTCATGTTTTTGGAATGAGAGGTTTTAATGAAATGCCTGCTTGAACAGCTTCTGGTACTGAAGGATTTAAAGCCATTTATCATATAAATCCATCAAATATACAATGAAGCCATGAGCCACAGGACTTTTTTATTTCCAGAGTTAAGGAAAGTATACAGAGTGAGTGATCCGTTTTTCATTTAGACATCCTTGAGATTGATATTGTAAAGGTTTGCAGGTACAAAAACGGGAGCAAACTTGATAGAACGCACAAACCTGACAAGGTCCAAACAGGATCGCATCAGCAAAATGAGCAGACGAGCAAGACCAGTGAATTTAACGTTTCTGCCTTCATTTGCAGCAAAGGATGTGTTTGCAGCTAAAACAAAAAGAAATTAAATTAGTCCTACCTGCTTCAGTTAACAGTAAAGTGCAAGGTAAGATCTGTTCACTGTTTTTTTCAATTAACCAATAATTAGATAGCAAATGATATTTAATATGAGATTTTCTTTACAGCATTTGAGCAGTAAAAAAATAAAAAATTTTGAGATCACTTGGGTTCAGCACAGAACATATTTACACACCAAAAAGATTTTTCACCTAAAAGGCAAAATATATATATATAAATTTTTTTTTTTTTTTTGTCCAGTTTTGGCTTATTTACTGCTCTCATTGTGTCGTTTTCTCAGCAAAGGGAATGTTTTTGAGTCTGCTAGCAATTAACTGATTGCTAAATTAATTGATGACTATTTCAATAATTGATCAATTGCGATTAATCTCTTCCAGCCCTAGATTCTTGACAGAAAACATTTACCAATAGCATAAATAAAACTCAGAACACTTATTTTTACTTTTTACCCACGACAACAGTGTTGATATTTTATCAGCTATAGAAAGGAGTTGGACACACGGATTCCACCATTGACACCACAGAGATGTGTGGATTTTTTTGTTGTTGTTTTTCTGCAGACACGACTGAGTCACTCACAGCCATTAGCTAACCTTGTTTCGCCAGGCCAAAACCCCTGGGATCTGATTAAAACAAAACAGCTGGGGTTTTAGTGAGTATTATTGACTGCAAATCTGTCTAGCTGCACTAAACTGGAGCGTGGAGCCGCACCAAAGCGTCCACTCAGTCAGCAGTGACACTCAGGCTGTGTAAGCTTTAAAAACGTTCCAGGGACGATGACCTCACTGTGCACATAAAGAAAATATGCAGCATGTAAAGAGAATCAAAGTTTTCTATCATTATTATCATCATCAAAGATGGGTTCCAATGAAGGTAAGGGAATCAAATATACATTGAAATTCAAGCTAATATAAATGTGTGAGAACCTTATTGGGCAGCAGCGTTTGGTGGAAACCACCTTAGCTTTACAAATGAGCAGAAAGGCCTTTTGGTTTTAATTCTGGATGATTAGACGGATCAGCAACTTCCTTTAAAGTCACAGTTTTCAAATTGCTGTAGCTAAGAATGACTTGTACAGGAAAATTGAAGTTTGAAAAAGCAGACACCAACAAAGAAATTATTTTAACCATTAAAACATTTATCCATCCTTAAAAATAAACAAGGGTCACACGGCTTGTTAAAATTGAGACCTGAAAAAGTGAAAGGGCTTGTAAAATGTATCATGTCTTGCAAAAGGACAGAGAAAAGTTTTAGTCATGCTATGACCAGAACCCACAGTGTACCTTATTGGGATATTTCAACATACACCAACATAAAGTGGGAATGGCATGAAAATTAAACATGATTTTCAAATGTGGCTGACATTACTCTGTGGAATCCCCTTTCTATGTGGTCGTAATCTGGAGTATGTCTCTACTTGGCTCACAAAACTAGAAAGTGGATCTTTTGCCCACTCATCAGCATCCATCAGTCCATTTTCTATGCTCTTTTAACCCTGTTAAAGGGTTAGCTTTAGCCTGACAGGTCATTTTTAAGGTCAACATGCATTCATTCATTCATTTTCTGTGTTGTCGTGATTTCAGGTTACATTGGAGTTTAACCAAGAAACCAATGGATAAAAGACACCAGTCCATCACATTGCCAATAAAAAAAAAAGAAAAGATTAATAAAAACACACATTCACATCCAGTCATTTGCCCAACATGCAGACTTTTGAACTGTGAAGGGGAAACAACACATCCGGAGGGAACTCAGTGATAATCAGTCAAACTCTACACAGCTGAGCCTCAGTTGAGATTTGAACTGGACATTTGAGCAAACCAGAACAATCTCACAAGCCGCTGGTATAGACACTGTAGCCAAACGGCGTGGCTAAAGGCACAGCAGACCTCCACAGCCTTCTTCTCTAACGCCCCTCCCCATTTAAACGCAAAGAGGGGCTTAGAGTGGATTACACTACACCAGGGTCCAGCCACAAACACGGTTATTCCATCTGAGCTGAGCTATCAGATTGATCGCCACATTCTGCGACCAAGGCAGCAAAGTAACGCCTGGTTGATCTCGTACATACTCTGAATTTCTCTTGGCGTTAAAGAGGTCAGACTGCTGGAAAAGGAAAAACAGAAGTCAGTTAATCATTTCTGTTGAGAAGTATTCCTTTAAAAAAATGATCCGGTATTTACTTATTAATTTTGTCAGATACACTCGAAAAGACAAGTATCAAGTAATTTATTTGCCATTTTAAATGTAAAGAGTTGAAACCAGATGTTTACATTCCCTGCTTAAGACTTTATCTTTTCTATGTTAATGATGATTTCCACAATTAAATGTCAGAATAACCAAAAATGTTTAAGATAAAATAATGTAACAGTAATAAATTCAGAAGTTTGGATATACATTTAGTATTTATTTAGTAGCATTGCCTCCTTCATATGCTGTATGACTTGGGGTCAAACATTTTGGGTTTCCCTCCACAGGTTTCTGACAATAGTTTGCTGGTATGTTTCGGGTCACTGTCCAGTTTTGAGACCTAGAAAAGAGAACAAAACTGCGTGGCTGTTAAAGTTAATTCAATATTTGGAAGTGTGGCCAGCACAGACTGGACGGCTTTGTTCAGTTCCTCCACTGATATTGCTAAAAATACAGCCAGACTACAAGTCTAAAACTGCACAGAAATTCAACGTCATCATCAAATCTTCTCCTTCTGTTCACTGATTGGCCCGTTTGAAATTTTCCTGGGGAAATCCAAGTCAATGGGAGAAAGCCCAGACGAAGCCATCTCGATGAGAATCAAGATGAATCGTATAGGAAGGTATATGGCTCAAAGTTATCTAAATTGCATAACTATATCCGATTTGACCTTTTGTTACAAAGTCATAAAAGAAACCAGATCAACCAGCGGTTATATCTAACTTGTGTAGAAGCTTTCAAAGGCACACGGATGTACCGTTTTCTGCACTGTGAAAGAAATAAAAGGCCACATGCAAGATTTTCCAAATACGCACATGCTAGCGTAAACAGAGAGTGACACAAACAGTTTGCTTCACTCAGACGGTAATCTCCTGGTAAGCAAAAATGTAAAAAGAGGTTTTCCTTTTCACATACAGAGGGGTGGGAGCAGGGCATGGAAGAGTGAGGATTCACTGTAGTTACTTCAGTAATCTGTCCAGATGTAAAAACACATCCAAGTCTTTCAGACAGCATCTGGCCGGCAACGTTTTCACGAGGAAAAGCAGGTGTCATTCATCCTCTACTCCAAACCAGTGAGGCTATAACAGGACAAAAAAAAAAAAGTCTGAATCCGCAACGTCATGTGACGCTCTCATAATGACGGGAACCGGGTTGTTTATAAAAATAGTGCATAGTTCAGGTTTTTATGTCATGCAGATTTAACTTCCTCAAAGGATTTTCAGCTCAAACGTCTTTGCTTGAAATGCATCACATTGCATTTAGGTGTCGGTATGACCTGACTGTAGCCTGGAAGGTCATGATGGAGTCATGGAGGGCAGCATCTTTATTTCCTTTTGGTTATGTAAGCGACTGAGAGGGAGTGGTCCAAATCTGAGTGTGCGTTTGTGTGTGCGGTGGGTGATCACCGCCACAGGTTGTGTGTGTGTGTGTGTGTGTGTGTGTGTGTAGGTGTGTGGGTGTGTGTGTGTGTGTGTGTGTGTGCTGGCGATGCTCAACTCCATTGCGTAAGGTTCTTTCTGGACACAGCCACATATGCTGTCCAGAGTCCAAAGGTTTTCAACTGAGCCTGACTCACTCAGACATCAGTACAATAGTATTTGTGTATGTTTGTATTTCTCTGCCTTGCAGTTGGACAGGAAGTAACCCTTGTTCGATTCTGTGATCCATTATGAATGATGCTGCCGTCTGTCTACAAGAAGCTGGAGCAAACTCACTAACAAGCCCTCAAAAGGGCTTTGAGCTGCAACTGAAGCGCTTCTTAAATTCCCTTTAATTATTTACTTTACTTAGACTTAGGGTATTAGTTCATTAAATAATGATGAAGCACTTAACATGTAAATAGATTTGCACAAAATAATTATCCAGAGTCCTTTTCTTTACTCCAGATGGCTCTTGTGGCTGCTAACACTGCTGCAGCTGTAATAACAGAAGACGCTCATATTTACATGCAAGAGTGTTCACACTGCATACATTTTATTTTGTTAAACTGCAAACTTTAGTGTTTTATTATCTTAATTTATCCAGACAGATTAATACGTTAAAATAAGCAGGGTTCATTGCAAAGTGGAAGGAAAATGAGGCAATTTTTTCCTTTTTTTTTAACCAACAAAAAGAGAATTTCAGATCTTATCACTTGAAAACTAAATGGTGAAAGAACGATAAAAACAGCAAAATCACACCATAATATAAGTGTTTCGTATCAGTCAACAATATCGATAATAATTGATTTTTTTTTTTTTTTTTTAAATGCTGCCAAAATGGGGGCATTTTATATTTTTAAGAGGCACGGTGGCAAAACCTGAAACTGCTCCTGCGCAAGTTACTCATCAAGTTGTTGCTAGGCAACCAAAGAGTGACTCAGCTGGTTGAGTTACTGGCCATGAGAGATCAAGCGAGTAAAGCTGTTCTTCTGCCTATAGTGGAGTTCAATAAAATTATTCTATATTCTGTCCCCTGTTGATATTGATCACATGTCAATATATAGTTACTGATATATTGTGCAGCCCCAGCTACATCTTATAACATCTAATAAAACTAAACATGGAAATAACTGACACAGGAACATAAATTATACACAAAACTCAAACATCCAAGTATTGTGACACCTAATTAAGCCAGAACTACAGCACAGAGCAAGGATTTCTTGCACATTTCTCAAAAAAAAAAAAAAAAAAACTCATGATAAAAAATTCAGAACTATTTAAGGCTTAAAAACTTAATTATGTGATTAATTTTCACAATGTTACAGAAACTGAAAGAGGCAAATACGAGACTGCTTTGTGTTTGTTTTTTACCATCTCCACAGAGCTGTCTCTGCGTCATGCTCGATGTTTCATATGTTGGCAGCCAACATCCATTGTTGACTTCACTGGATGTCTGAGAAAACTTCACAATGGGGTTTAAACAGATTGAGGTGAATGCAAGTCTGAGAAAAAATGTGGCTCATTAAAGTCGACCAAATTAAATTAGTCCACAAGCCTGTGTGTGTGTGGGGGGGGGGGGGATGCGTGTGTGTGTGTGTTATTTATTGTGTGCCATGTAGAGCTGCCCTTAGAGCTGCCCTATTAAGGCTGTCATTGGTTTTTATCCTTCTGTTCTCCACTGATCGCCACAGAGAACAGGGGAATGAATGGCCACCAGCCATCACCATTAACAATTAAGAGTTACCTAAAGGAGTGTTAGTGAAGAACGGTTAGAGGGGTTTAATTTTAAATGAAGGCGAGGCTCAAGTTCCTGCTCCTTTATGAGGGAGGAAACACTGGAGCTTCAGTTACTAAAGAAGATCTCTCTTTTTTTTTTCTTTTTTTTGCAGAAATGTTTTATTTACAGTTATTGGTTGAGCAAAATTAGGGAAATAAAAGGTGGATGGTTTTAGCTGAAGCTTTCTTTGAGAGTTTGTGTTGAATGGGTGCAAGCAATCAGGCAGAGTAAAGGCAACTAAATCAACATAACAAAGCGCTTTATGAGCTGAAAGCTAATAAATAATTACACGGCAGCCAGAACCGTGGACCGCCGGTTATTCATGACCATGGACCTAATTTATAAGTCATGTAACATAAATGTGAAATAAAAAAAAAAAACAACAAAAAACTCCACAGTTATCAAGTAAAAACCTTTACTTTACTATAGCAGCTATATTAAAGCCCATAAAGTACTTTTTCTTGACTGGACACTTTTTTTTTTTTAATTAAAAAATTTGCATGGAGAACTATGGATAACAGAATATTTTACATATTTGACCGGATATAGCTGTTGTTTCTATTGTTTGGTATTCTGTTTGCAAAAGTATTGTTTTCTCACTTTGTTGCATTAAAATCACACATTTCAATGTCATTTTTATTGGGGTTTTTGTGACAGAACACATAAGTGTGTCACAAATATATACAAATCAAGTAATGAATAGTACGGCCGCATCTGTATTCTTGTATTTGTTCGTTTTCACTCATATACGCCTAAGTAAATCCAATTCAACCTCCTGGAACCAGCTTCCTTCAAAAGTTACCTACACAGTAAGCAGATCATGTGAAGGCCTCGGACATTGACACTGCAAAAACACAAAATCTCACCAAGAATGTTTTGATCTAGTTTCTAGTTCAGATATCTTAGTACTCTTGAAATAAGACAAAACTAACTTACAGGTAACTTTTCAAGTGAACAATGTCTCAGTATTGATAGAAAATTACTAATCCCATGGCAGATTTCACTTATACCGAGACTTTTATTTCGCCATGTTGTAAGTGAAAAAATCTTTTAAAAATGCTTCATAAATGTTAAGTAATTATTGCCATGAAACAAGCTCCTACATCTTGCTGAAAAGTAACCTGAAAGTTAGTCTTATTTCAAGTGTATAAAGATATTTGCTCTAGAAATTACACCAAAAATACCTGGTAAGATTTTGTGTTTTTGCAGTGCAAAGAACATCAGAGAAGAAAATGAATCATGAAGACGAAGAAACACAGAGGGTTGAGGTTTTAACTGGAGAGAAGTCTAAAGCAGGACGGGTTACTCGGGTAGGTTGAATATAAACATACCGTTGGCTGAGATGGTTGCAAAGGTTAGCCGGGCTTTGTATATTTAGAAATGAATATAAATAGTGTCCAGTGGAGGCATTTCAATTGAACTTCTATGATGAATATTATTCATATTTTCCATCTAATCTGACCTAAATCCTCGTGACTCAGGCTTACAACGGCTAAACTGTGGAATACTTATGAGATCATAGAAGCTCGTTCTCTTACATATAACCAGGGCACTCTCGGATTCCTGATAATAGTAGTAGTTTTTTTTTTTTTTTTAAATGCCCAAACTACTAAAGGATTCCCAATGTAAGTTGAGGAAAATTAGATTTTTACTTTTTGCCATTTTGGTCCTGCGTCCATTTCATTTTTATTGTTAAATCAATCATTTCTCCAACGAATTATTAAGTTTATGCTTAAACTTGACTTAATATGAGCAACAACAATATTTAACTTACCACTGGGATCAATAAAGTATTCTTGAATTTTGAATTAATCAGATTTTTTTTTTCTGGAATAGTTGAAAAGTGTAAAATATAGACAGTGTGCAAAGTTCCATAATTTATAGTGAAGCTTTGCAGAAGAAAAGTCGGAGGTGAGGATAACACATGTTCTTCTGTTACTGGGAATAAAATCCTAAAACTGGAAGAAACTTTAAATGTAATTAACAGGCAAGCGAAGCACAGAGACGTTTCTATCTGAACACCAACATTAAGTGCCAAAAGTTTTACTAGAGTCGCGGTTATTAATTGGTTTTAATTTTATGTAGTCTTGACTTGCAGTTTTAACTCAGTTTTTTATCAGTTAATTGTTTGCTTGCGTAGTTCAGTCTTGCTTTTTTGAAAATGCTTAATTTCAGTTTAGTTTTGATTGGTTGCAGTTATAGTTGTAGTTTTTTTAAAAACTATGAGTTATATACGAGGGGCAAGTTCAAAAATGTAATATAGAAATAATTTGTGTAAAACAAATCCAGAAAAGCTGAAACAATTTTGAAGAAAAAAAAAAAAAACGTGTTAGTTTGTCACAAATGAATATCAAACAAGTGTTTTTAAGATATATGACAGAGAAACTATAAAAAATTCAGTGAACACAGTAACAGCGGGTGTGAACTTTTCAAATAAACTTTAAGGTTTGAGGGATTATTTCTCCTTTAATAACGAATCAAATGTTTTATCTTGTCCAACTGCAAGACGCTTAATTTGATCTAAGACACATTTATATTCAAGGTAATCCCAAACTGGACTAATTTTAGTCCAGTTTGTCTTGTTAGTGGACATTAAAGTTTTAGTTAGTTTTCCTTTCTTCAAGCCTTGTTGTTATTTCTATTTCGGATAACAAAAATAAGATTTTTTTATTTCTAATTTTGGGCATTTTGTTAGTTTTCATTAACAATAACTAGAGATGCACCGATTTAATATTAATATGTGTATCAGTATCAATAAGGGCAGATCTATTCTGTCTACATCTATGAGTCGTGCTCCGAGTGATGTTGAGCTTTATTACTTATTTTTCATTATATTTAGATTATTGCACTTTCCGAACTATTTGAAATATTTTTACATGTCTGACCAAATCAGTCGACCTTTTTTCAGTTTCTTTATTACATTGACTGTTTTACTACTAATTGCACAAACAATTAGGAGAAAAACAGTATGTAGAAGTGTTTGTTTTTACATGTTTGACCAAGCTTGTGAAGCTATTGGTGTATTTAAGCATTCTGTACTGGTGCAAAGGTATCAAAGATTGTGCAACTCAGTACATTTATATCTGTGTTTAAAAAAAAGAAACATTTCAAGTTAATTCAGCACTGATTTTCTGTGTCTTAATCGGTCTCAGTTGATACTAAACATCGGATATCTGCATCGGTATCGGACACAGATACCTAAAACCTTTTCTATGTATTAAACTCTTTGCAGTTGGGTTCACAAACTTTTCAATTCTAACCAACGTCAAGCTCATCTGAAGTTTGCACCTAAATAGGTAAAGAACAAAAGCAGGCAGGTACTCACACTAGAAAGTGGTAGAGGAAGCATTTCAACCCCGCGGGTCTTTCTAGAAAGTTGTAAACATCCCCCTGCATGCTAGTCTTAATGTAAGGACTCTGGAACTCCTTCTGGTGATGGCGCAGCCAACTGGAGCGAGGGAGAGGCGGTGGGACGGGGGTGACGGACGGCTGGCTGTGTGCGATCTGCAGCTCCGGATCCTTTGTGTCAGCTGGAGGTAAGCAGGGGAAGCCTGATCCATTATTCACAGCCGGGGGGTCCATCTCCAGCGAAACCGCCGAGTAGTGGCCGACGTCAGGCACGGGGACCCGCAAGGCACCGCAGCCGGCGGTGGGACCAGTGGAGGCGGCCAGGTCCATCTCCTGGTCCAAGCTGAGGCTGATGCTTGTGCCGGCACATCCGTTGGGGCTGCAGCGTATGAAGGAGCTCCGCATCCTGCTGCCGTAGTCCCGCTGCACATGGCAGGTCATGTGAAAGGAGCGCGCTCGTCTTTCCCCCATTGTGCCCCTTCAGGATGGGCAGAAGGGCATTAATAAGGACTTTTAAAATCCCGGTGGTTCTGGCCGAGGTTTGTGCAGGAGGGAGCAGCCCAGCAGCAGGTGAGAACTAGCTACCTGCGGCGGAGAAGTGTGCTCTTTGTAGGGCCGCATGGGTCTCCATACCTACAAAAGAAAAAGGTGACAGGAGTTATGAGGATGCACATCAATCAGTCAAGTTTCAGTCAAGTTCGTCTGTATAGCACATTTCAGCAACAAGGTAGTTCAAAGTGCTTTACGTCACAAAAACACAAAAATACATAATTGAAGCATTACATTTTGCCAAGTGTGGTCATTACATATCAAAATGTTGGTTAGTGTTTCATTTATTATGGTACAAAAGCAACTCTAACCGGGTGGGTTTTTAGTCTAGATTTAAAGTTTTGGTTCTTTTACAGTTTTCCTGGTGCTTGTTCCAGATTTGTGGTGCAGAATAGCTGAATGCTGCTTCTCCATGTTTGGTTCTGGTTCTGGGGATGCAGAGCTTAATAAATTGGGATCAACTTTGCCCTCTAGTGTTGTGCTACCTGTTAATCAATATCAATAACAACTTCATGGAGGAGAGACTGGGGGGTGCTGGAAAGGTGGTTTGCCCAGGGCGCCCAACAGGCTAGGACCACCTCCGCTTGCCATCATCAGCATGTGAGTGTGTGCGTGAATGGGTGAATGATCGACTGTAGTGTGAAGCGCTTTGGAGTCTGGACTTGAAACAGCACCACAAAATTTTTTAAGTTAACTGGGACTATATATATATATATATATATATATATATATATATAATCTGAAATTATATTCAGTTTAATAATAAAGCAGCAGACTCACAAAGACACTTCTACAAAAAATGTCTATACTCCAGTTTTAGTTTATGTATTTGTCTTCACTCAATTTTATAGATGAACTCTCATTTGCCCAGCTATTTATATCTTTTCTGTACTTGTGAACGACAGAATTTGGATTTGCACTTTCGTCACACACAGAAACACATGACAACTGGGAAACTAGCAAATTTGTTTTCCCAGTTCGTTTTTAAAGCTACGTTAAGCATCAGCCCACCAGTCTATCTGCATGTCACTGCTCCTAGTGCCCATGAGTGTGTATTTTTTAATTTTGTATAGTCAGAAGTGACCATTGCGCAACATAAATAATCACCCGGCTGGAACACGGTGAGCTTAATAATAAAATGTAATTTAACAAATCGTCGAGGCAGATAATTTGCCTTGAAGAATTTTAATAATTGAGACACTTGAATCATTCGAGGAATCGTTACAGCCTTAATAATTATCTAAGAACCATACTTTCAGAGTCTATACATTCTTTCGATGTAAAAACAGCTGATGAAACCAACTTTTTCAACACCACCTTGTTGCTGAGATTAAATTTAAATATAATAAAAAGCTAAATGTCATCTACTTTGACCATAAGGAAATATCACCACATATGCAATATAAGGGAAACAAGAAAAGAAAAACACAAACAGGGTTAAGAACTGAGCCCTGTGGGACACCACGCTATTACACAATGGCCTGTTGACACCCTGACAGAGAAATGTTGCTTGGTAAAAACAAGAGAAGAGTTCTATCTTAGATTTTATATATTGTTTGAAGAAGTCTGTGAAAAGCACTTGTTATCCATGCTGAGCTCTGACCTGGGGCCAGCGAGGTCAACAGCTGCGATACGATTCTTCTGCTTGAACAAGAAGAATCGTATCAGGAACTACATTGTAGTTCTTAAGCTTCGCAGAATCATCGTCAAGAACTCTGCATTAGATCAGCAGCTGTCAAGAGTAAAGTTTTAAACTTTAAATTTGTGACTCAAACACGCTGTATGCAGGATGTTGGTTACAGCATTCTACTGTCGATTGCTGTCAAGATTCAAACGTCTCATCGGCGTTTGAAAGCAGGGATTTTCATTCACAAAAATAGTCTCAGTCAATTGCTACAGTTAAGAGGCTGCATTCTTGTGACCTTTGTGAACATAATAACATTAAGAGGTAATGTTTTGCTTTTATGTAATATTTTGCAATGTTCCCTTACAACACACTTTCTCTCCCTGAGGATTTTCTTTTGTGAAACCGCCATCCGGCTGGATTGCCCTGGATGGACGTCAAACACCCCACCCACCCGCCACCCCATCTGGAAAGGAAAAACAGATGCACCGCATGCACTCTGAATATATTTAGAGAAAATAATTCAGCCGTCAACACCAAAGCATAAGCCCGGGAATTTGACCTTTCGTCTAACGGTTAAGCAAAAACAAAATAATAATTTTTTTTTTTTAAAAGAACAAATTTCTAATTATAGATATTTATTTCAACAAAATTGTAGGTCATGTAGGACTTGCTGCACTAAGTAAGTTTTATTTAGCTGTAAAAGTTGCTGAAACTTCCCAAGCTCAGTCAGTGTGGACGGACGGAGCAGATTATTTACATTCTTTTGAAAAAGATATTGCAATTGAAAACCATTATGCTCACGAAAAAGGAACCTGTGCGTATATAAGGGCAGGTTGACACTTCAACAAAACGCCATCTTTCATTCACAAAAGCCTTCAGTTGCAGGTTGGGAGGGCAGCTCGTTGTGTCACCAGCAGGGAAGCTGAACCAGGTGATGACTTGCTCGTGCTAAATGATCGGAAAATGTCTCCTGGGGCAACAGAAGGAGAGGGGGGGCAATTAGGAGCAGGGACCCCGATGACCTGATGACAGGATTCACACAATGAACTGGACTCCAATTACCGGGAACTGTTGTCTAACTTTACGTTAAACTGAGTCTGCTTCAGGAAGCAAAAACAAGATGATGAGTGTCGAGAAAAAAACACATTTTCCATTACCTAAAGAAGCATGCCTGTTTATTTGATACATTGAGAGAGGGAAAAAAAACTTGTGATGGAAAGTATCCCGTGTTGTTATTGACATATGCTCTCTGCAGCAGACGTACAAAATGATAAATATGTCACCAAACATAATATCGGATTTACCTTGAACTCCAAGTTGTGATCTGCAAGTGATGCAAGTTCCAGCTGGGAGGAGCAGAAATCCCTTCTTCTGAGCTTTTCATTAAAACAAACTCCAGTCACGCATTGCGCATGATCGATCAATTACCCAGCAGACACAAAGGCGATATCGCAAATGCAATCAAACCACCAGTCTTCAATCGGCTGCTGCCCTCAGGACCTGTCTCCTTGAAGCGCATCGCAGCTGCGCCCGGCCGAGTGCTGCATTCAAAGGTTATTGGAAATGACGATACTGATAGTCAAAGTAAACGCAAGCGTCACTGACTGCCCAAGCAAACTAAAGTTGCAAGCGACTGCTTTTTGTTTGATATGGTGAAAAATAAAAGTAAAAAAATATAGTGTTTTTTATTTATTTATTTTATTAGTATTTGTTTAGGAAACTGAAAAGTTGCAAATAAACACTGGCCAAGCAGTTCTGTGTTATTTTACTTTGCAATATAAAATGATATGACTTTGTTAGGACACTCAAAGACGCTATACAATGCAATCAGACATTCACATGTTGATGTAGGCAAAGCTACTGGGTTGTAGCCACATCTGCTCTGGACAGATCAATATTAATATCAGTATCAGTATCAATAATGTGATCGCTTAGGTTAATATTCTACTTCGATGTCAATGTTGTCATATGCTGCCATTTTTAATCACATTGACACTATAACTTCAGATTTAAAAAAAAAAAAAAAAAAAAAAAAGTTTACCAACTGCATTTTATATATTTCTTAAATTAGATTTTGACCTACTGTTTAACCCGCTGCTTTAAAGTGAGTTGAAGACAAAGACTTTGTACACGTCCTACTTAAACATGTACATAAATCTATTTGGATCACATAGAAATAATTTCAAGGATGGGACATCACAAGTAGTAATAAGTTTTAAACTCATAGTTTTACATTTGAAAGACATTGCTTAAATTTAAAACCAGAGACCAAATTATGAAATACAAAGTCAGAGTATGAAGGTCAATAGTGAGATGATGACTTTGTATAATTTAGATACAAAGTCAGAATTAAGATTATCCTTTTTATCTCTTGTTAAGACCGAAAATGAAAATTATATAAAATTATATAAAATCATAGTTATATATAACAAATAAAATTGGAAAACTGAAATGATGGCCTATATTAAAAATTTAAACCATCATAACTGCGAATTTGTACGCAATAAATAGGACAAAAAGTTAAAAATTTGTCTTTGTATCTCACAATGATGACTGAAAATTTATATTATCAACTTATATCTCAGTATTTCGTAGTTCTGAAATACTGTGAGTCATTCTCCCCCTTTCAGTGGAGGAAATTGACTCCTATTAATAAGTTCATTTTCATCGAGTGTAGTATTGGGAAAATATTTATTGCTTATGGGTATTTTTCGGGTGGTCACTGAACGCAGCAGCTGTTTGGAAAGCAACAGCTGGCAGAGAGTCAACAGCTGGTCAAGCGCGTTCATGGAAAATAACTAAGAAGACCAATGAAGAGAGGATACCCTCTGTAATTGTTATAACGTCCTTACCTGAGCCGCTGTGTGGAAGAATTGTCACCACTGTACAGTAAACGAGAGCTTGAAAATCTCTTTTCACCTGCAGAAGGCGCTGAAACGGTCACGACGAGTCAACTTTTCGCGGTTACAACATATTGTCTCTCGTCAGTGTCCGTAGTCAATGAAGTGGGTGGGAAAAACATGGCGACCGTCGGTAGCAAGGTTTTTCTGTCCCTAGGTCGAGCTAATGTCTCTGGTGTGGGTATAAGGAAGACAGGAAACAGAGCCACATATGCTACGGCGTTGACAATAAACTCTTCTTCTACAAATAAAGGTGCGTTCGTCTCTTGAAACGCTGATTATGCTAAAAGAAATGAAGAGCTACTGATGCTAGCTAAGCTAACGATGTGAAACCGTTAGCAAAGATGAAGTGCCTTCATTTCTTGACACTTGAAAACGATTTGGTCAGAATAAAAATGCTTCGTCTTCTTTGCCTAAATGTGGACAAATCAGAGTAACGTTTAGTGATCCCTACCATCTTCTCATCGAAAGTCAATAATGTTTGTGAATGTGAGCTAATTTCAGACACACTCTGATCATTGTGTTGTACCATGTAAGACGTAAAATTACTTTATGCGAGTGAAAACTTAAACTAAAATACAGCTTGCTTTTGTATTCAGCGACCTTTATTTTTGACAGCTCTAAATTAAATGTCAAATAAAATCAAAATAAGTTTTTGAGTTGCATGCAAAACATGGCAAGTCAAGGTCACTTAGTGTGGTAGCATCATGCTGTCGGGATGGGTTTCTTTCCCCTGTCAGGGAAGACGAAGGGAGATAAATATAGCCAACAAATACTTCAAAAGACTTGAGACTGCAGTTGAGGTTTTCCTTTCATTATAACAGCCAGAACGGCAATAACTTTATTTAACATTACAGCATTTTTATGTGTGAGAAAGGTCTAGTCAAAGTAACACTAAATTTAATTGTGATTCTGCGGTGAAATTTAAAAACTGTTGAAGCTGAACTCATTTGCAAAGATGAAATGGTAAAAATGTCAGTCATTAAACATGCGTGTTTTTTTTTTTTTTTTTTGAATGAACATGCTGCTGCAGCTTTTTGCCTTTTCTTATAAATAGAAATGATTTATATTAGATAAGGTAGTATATCTTTAATAAAACTAGAAATCCTGTCAATTTTAGATCTTCCAGAGCAAGGCGGTAGAGGATTCATTGGCAGAAGAGCAAAAAGAGATGTAAGTTAACACTTTTTTTTTGTCTTGCTTATAAAAAAACAAGACAAACCAGCAATATTATTTTACAACTTTCAAAATTGTCTTCACTTGTTTTGCTTTTTTTGTTTGTTTTTGTTTTGTTTGTTTGTTTTGTGGTACATCAGCCTGGGGAGCCTAGGACTGAAAAGATGGCGCTGGATCAGGATTGGACCTCAGTTTATCCTGCAGCGACCCCCTTCAGGTCCAACGCCGTCCCTCTTCCTGTGCGGATGGGCTACCCTGTGAAAAGAGGCATTCCACCAGAGAAGAAGGGCAACTTGGAATTAATAAAGGTCAGAGTTCATGACCCATGAAGAACCACAGCAACAAAAAAAAAAAAGCAGTCCAGCTTTTGAATTACAAATTTTCTCAGAAATGTAAGCTTTATTTCTTCTGAGTAGCAAAGTCAGTGCTGCTGCTGCTGTGCTGGTGGAGCTCCTCTTGCTGTATTGCTCTCCCCTCATGGCCGTGTCTCCGTGCACGGATTAGCAAACAGCAGCTGCCCCATCTGGACTCGAGCCACTCACAGATTCACGACTTACATTCGTCACAGCTGGAAGTCAGTCGGGTGGCCTGACAATCCTCATTTCCTTCTGCCTGTAGGAGCTAAACTGCTGTTTCCTTACTTACTTGGCTGGAGTACTTGAAACATCATACCTTAGAGGTTATTATTATTATCTATACTCATTTTGACATTACAGCAGGATATTTCATATAATTGTGTTTTATGTAATTTTCTCTTAACCCAAAAGGATGAGAGGGAATTTGTTTTCCTGTTCTGTCCATCATTCCTTTGTAAAACTGGTATCTGTGCATATTAATGAATTAAACCAGTATTGAAGTGTTTGTTTATTTTATTCCAACAACTTAAACCCTTTACATTATAAAATAAATGACACCCAGAGTTAAATTTATCAAGTCATTGCTTCTGTTAGTTTTGGTGATGACAGCTAATGGCGATCTAAAATTTTAGTATCTTAGAAAATTTGAATAATTGATTAACTTTTTTTTTTTTTTTTAAAGTCTTGACAATTTTCCAAGTTGTAAATGAAGCTGGCAGTTCACCGAGTGCTTTGTTGAAGCACATTGATGGAAAGTTTAGTGAAAGGAAAAATACTCAGCTATTTAACCCTTACTAATGCAATGAGCTGTTTCTCATTCATCCCAACAAAAAATCCATCTTTAACTCTCAGTAACAATAACAGAAAGCAGTAGTAGCATTAAAAATGCCTTTCATGGTAAAACAGTTTATTTTCCAGCTACCAAGCCATTATATATTCCGGCGTTAGTATATATATCTATTACTAACAAACACGTGAAAGGTTAGTGAGCAGATTAAAATACGGAGGGATAAAGGCTGGACATAATTATTATATTCATCATTACATTAAAAGGGCTGTTAAAGGATTCCACATTTTATTTTTTTATATAATCTGCTTGTACTCATTTATTCAATGAATGTTGTTTTTCCTGATTATAAGACTTCGTTATGATTACACATGTCTAATGTTGCTGCAAGAATATCTGGGGTGTGTGCATGTCAACAGCATGAAACAGATGAATTTTATGAATAAGAATTAGGTGCACACATTTTATATTTATTGTAGAATTGTACATATAGATTAAAACATAAACATGAATTATTGTTTGGATTTCTGGGATAATTCTGTATAACTATTTTACCTTTTTTTTTTTTGGGCTCTTTTAAGTTGGTTTGTTTCCCTGCCGTGGGTCACACTTTCAAATCCTGATAGTTTCAGTTTAGCTTCCAGATCCTAACGTTCATCTTCTTTTCAAAATCCAAAAGCAACATTGATGTGTTTGTGAACATTATCTTGTTGGGGAAAACCCAGAAAGTGTGTTGCTTTTTCACCTTCTAGCTGTTGATTGGAAGAGGTGGAGAAGTTGTTTTTGGTGAAACGTGTTGAAGTTCCTTCTCGTGTCAAAATCGCTACATGATCTTTTTGACTTTGTTTCAGATCCCAAACTTTTTGCATTTGACACCAGCAGCTATCAAGAAACACTGTGAAGCTCTGAAACGTAAGCACTCAGTCCGGGATAATGTTTTTTGCCTTGTTTAAAGGTATTTTCTTTTTGATTTTCAGGAGTTTGAATATGATATTTTCTCCGCTGCTAGCTTTCTGCACAGAGTGGCCCTCAGTCTTGGACACTGACGCCAAATGCGACGAGCACTTTCCAGTTAAAATCGAGAGCACAGACCACGTGTCTGCTGGGCCCTCCATCAGGAATCCTTCAGCTCGCATCGTTCACATGAAAGTGAGTTTCCACGACGATCGCTCTGAAAAAGTCCCAGCCGCTGTTTTTACCTGACTGAGTTGAACTTGAATTGTTCCTCGAGATTACAGATTTACAAAGCGACCAGTCGACGCAGCGACACAGACATTCACAAACTAAACACTTTGCATTATTGAACTGACAGATTTGCCCTGGACTTAGTTGGCTTTGTCTTTTATTTATTTGCCCCTCTGCTTCCCAATAGCTTTCACAGCGAGGGGGAAACTCAGAAAACAGTTTGCCATCGACATATTTTTGGAGACATTTTAATATTCCACTTAATCCTCGCGCTACCACTAATCCATCAATGCCCAATCCTTCTTTCAGACCGACGCCAAACATACAAATAAATGCAGAAAACCAAGAACATAATCACTTAAATCAAATTGTACAAACTAATAAATTGCATAAACCAAATGTAAACATGCTGAATATAAACAACAGAGTTGAGAAAACCAATTAAAATGTAATACACTCTTTAGAAATGTGGAAAAATTTGGAAAAACATGACGAAAACATAAGCTTCAGTTTCATGTTAGATAGTCAGATACTGAGGACAGTGAAGATACTGACACATTAATAATTTTCTCTGGTGGAACAGTATCATATTTGCTATTAATCACCAACCATCTGCTCTCCTGACACATTGCCTTAGATTATAGCAGCAAGGTAGGAATTAGAAATTAATCCAGGTAGATTAGGCTCCAAGATAGAGTGGAGAGCAAATCTCTCAAAGAGGAACCACAAATCTAGGAACAAATTCAGCATCTGACTCGTATTTCTGCAGGTAAAAGAACATTTTATTCTCTTGCCATAACAGATGACTTATATCTGTGCGTGTTTGCTTACCTGATGCCTGGAACTTGAATTGCAACAGGGATATTTTGAGAAATTTGATATCAGAATGTTTTTTTTTATGATATTCTACACATTCGAACAGTGATTATATTTCAGTCACTCAATTAAACACTTCAAATTAGGGCTGTGAGGATTTTAGCTCTCGATTATTCTGACGATTAATCGGATATAAATTGCCACATCCTACAGATTTTCCATGTAACCACTTAAGCCTTTTCTTGTATGCAATATTAAAAATACATGAAGGCATGCAAATAAATAGTTCAGTTTCTTTTTTAAATGAGAAACTAAGCTATGATGAGTTTTGACTAAAGAGATACTTACAGAAAAAAAATATTTGTATCTTAAATTCAAAATGTATATGTACTTATTGTACAGTTTTGGTTTAATTCTCTGAATATGTTGTTCCGTTTATTGATTCTGTCAATTAATCTGATTAATCGTTTCAGCTCTACTTAAGGAACATTCTTGTGTGATCGAGCTATATAATATATGAATTTCATTTTTTGAGTGAAATTGCAGAAGAAAAGTCATAATATTTGAATTATTTGAGATGCAGCTGTAGACTGGCTGTGAAGGAGCCATAATAAAAATCAGTTTATCCACTTTTTTCTGCCAAGCGATTTTGAAATTATTCAAAGCTGAATTGAAAACTTTCTGTAAGTGTTTAACATCTAAGTGCGCCGTGTAACCTGTCCTGCAGGTAAAGTTGTCCAGTTTGAACCTGGATGACCACGCCCGCAAGAAGATGCTCAAACTCACTGGGGACAGATACTGCAAAGACTCAGACATCCTCACCATCAAAACAGAAAGGTAAACAACGCCGCCCCTCCTAAAAACACACAATTCTAACACAAATCAAACATGCCCTTAAATATCTGCCCTGCCTTCCCCAGCTGCCCTCTGAGGCAGCAGAACTATGAATACGCCATGTACCTGCTGACTGTCCTGTACCACGAATCCTGGGTAAGTTGAGGAGTTTGTCTTTTTGTTTTGTTCACTCTGTGGTGTCAGGATGTACCCGTGACTCGTTCGCTGGGTTTGTAGGTGTTTGCCTGAATTGTTTGTGGCTCTTCAGATTCCCCCGTAAGTGTCTTGACCTTTACTTTGCTGACCTTTTTCTGTTTTCTTTCAACTATCATCCGCTCTTTTAAAGGCCAACTGTTCAGTTAAAGAGCCGCTGTCACGTTCGGTTTGTTCTCGGTTGGGCTTGAGATTAGATGTTTCTGAAAACCTTCCTCACAACGCAGCGTTAAATGGAGGCAGTGCCTCTCGGGTTTCCACTTATGTAATCTGTATTACATATCCGTCGTCCTTTACCTTTAAATTTACAGATTTATCTGTTTGTACTTGTATGTCTGTTTTGGATTATCAAAAATATTTGATATTTGGGAAGGATTAATGGAGTACATTTTAAAAAGCAGTATTCAGATTATGACTTAATTTATTAGAGGAAAAATTGTCCAAACCAGCCTGGCCCTGTGTGAAAATATAATTTGTGCTCTTGCTAATTCCTGGATTAGTCACATATTTTGACAAATTAAAGGCTAAACGGCTTAAAAAAAAAACCATTCAATTTTCTAGTGTGAAGAAAATTGGAGAACAAATGGGGATCAAAAGTAATATGTAAGGTTTGAGTACTCCAGTGAGAGCCATTATCCACTAATGAAGAAAAGATGGAGGAACAGGGCGAGATTGGCCTGCCAAAATTACTTTAAGAACGCATCAACAACTCTTCCAGGAGGTCACAAAGCAACCAAAACAAACATCTAAACTACTGTAGCATTCACTGTCCTCTGTAAATATTAGTGATTTAATAAAAAAAAATAAAAAATACAAAAATGAATGAACCAGCAGCTCCCGGAGGAGAAAAGCTGCTGTACCCCCGGCATTGCGCCAGTCATTTTAAATATGCTTATTGGTTCCCCAAAAACAATGAAAACCCAGGCATTATCATCAGTCAATAAAATCCCCACAGGCTGAACTTGAAAATTGGACGTTATGCCACTAACAAGTAGCATTCGTCAACAACGGAAGTGAGAGCTGCGCGCAACGCAAGTAACGTTCCGGCCGGAACGCGGCGCGCTAAATAATAGATCAGAAATTAACGAAGCTTCAAGGCAGGTACATTTTAACTCGAGGAATTTTAATAATTGAGGTACTCGAATCATTCGAGGAATTGTTTCAGTTCCCAGTTTTTATGCTCTTCATGCTTCCATTAAGGCCTCGCAAATAAACTTGCCTTTGCTTGACTTTACAAATGAGAACCTAATAAACCTAAAAAAAAAAAAAAAAAGTAGAATAAAGGTTTTGAAGTGGCTTAGTCAAAGTCCAATTGAGATTCTTTGACATCACTTATACTAGAAACCAATATGTCTGAGTTGCCACATTTCCAGATAGAAAGGTGGGGTAAAAGAACTTCTCACGGTGCTCCAAGCTGTTACGTTTAGGGGGCAATTCTTCTCAGGGCCAAGTTGTTTTGGATGGCTTTTCATTCTATAAATTAAATGTTTAGGAAACTTTTGTTTGTTAATTACTCCATTTTTTTTTAATATTACGCTTGATTTGATCAGAAACATTTAAGTGCTACTAAATACAAAAACATTTCATACTCGTAGTAAACAATCAGTTTGTTCTGCATTTTTGAGACTTTATTTTCAGGATTTCTAAATCCTTCAGCTTCAAATAGAATCGGGTGAGCCAGCATTTTTCTCCAGGTGAGAGAGAGATCTTGTCCGCTTTTCTGGGAGAGCTAACCCCATTAGGGAGGCGTTGGAGCTAAATAGGCAGGAGGACGGCAAACAGCAGCATTGTCCAGTTGACATTTTCTTCCTGATGAGTTAAAAAAAAAAAAGAAAACAGACTCCCCTATCGGGTGTTGGACCACACCACATCGGCCTCAGCACTGTCCCCACGCATTTGGAGCCAGGCATATAAAAAGAAAATGACTCCCTTTGTTGTCCAACCTCTGCTTTTAGATGCTCTTCCTGTCACGGCTTGGCCACATTAGCGAGGGGAAGAGAAAAAAAAAATCCCAGTCAAGAAAAGGTGTTTGAGTCAGGAAGCAGAACATTGTCCGCTGCCCTTTCAGACACACAATGGAAGGCACAGTGCTTGTCCAGCGGGCTTTTGGACGACTTTAGAGTGGAGTGGCGATCGGGTTGTAACGCTAGCCCACAAAGGGGCCAATTGTTAGCAGCCACTGAGGTGATAATATCTCCCCACTTGGAGAGGAAGACCTCGGCCGCTAATTCCATCAGGTGCTAATCCAAATCAGCTCTGGAGCTGACTGCAAGAAACCTTTCAGTAGGAGCATGAGGGGAGACTTGCTTCCCCCCACTCGGTGTACAACACCTGTCGTCTTCCCAAAACGGATTTGTTTGAAGGTACACAAACGCAATCAGGAAGAACAGGTGGCCTTTTGTCTGCGAAAGGCCTGGAAAGTAAGCTGCATGCATGCTGAACAATCTACTCTTTGATGGATGCTTAAACGGTCATTGGAAATGCATATCTTTCGCTTTTTTTTTTTTTTTTCCTTTTAAAAACAGAAATATTTCCAGTGGAAGGACAGCACCCTGCTGTTTCTGTGCTTAATAATCAAATGTGTTGATGTTAAACTCCTGTTTGTGGTTTTCTGAGCTGGTTCCTGATCAATGAGGCACCTGGCGCGTCGCACTCTGCTCCTGGACCTGATCCAAACAGGATTTTATGAGGAATCAGATGCGTATCGCAGTAAATGATGGTCATTAACCCCAAACACCTGGATCGAAGCGCAACTGATGCCCAGTTGCCGCTCCGCTTTAAGATAATGGTTCTTATTGTTCTCCAGGGAACCCAATGACGGCCGAACAGGCAGCACACAGAGCAGGAGAAATAACTTTGTTAGAAGATGAGACATAAGATATTTAGCCTTTGTTGCTAAAAAGGGAACTGGAAAAAGCAGTTTCAAAGTCGTTTGTTTAATCTTTGATCTGTTTTCACTCAGCAGAAAAAAAGCAGTGCCTATATTACTCCAAATCTATTCGTGGTGTTAATTTTGATTGAAATTCTTCATTTTTGTCACGTTGCAACTGCAAATGTCTGTATATTTTATGCTGGTTTTGTGAGTTACCTCAACACAAAATGTGGTTCACATGAAATTGAGGTGCTTTTAAAACATTTAACACAAAAAAAATCTGAAGTGGGGCATGCACTTGTCATCTTAGCACTTTGATCTTAAAAACCAAAACCAGATTGAGAGCAATTCTCAGAATGAAAACAGCCGTCTTGGGAAAGTCTAAGAGAATGGTTTCCAGACAAGGAAATTAAAAGTGCTATTGGTGGTGGCAGCATCATTCTGTGGGGATGCGTTTGTTCAGCAAGTGAAAATAAATGTAGCTAGATATAGATACCAGAAGAAAACCACAAAAGACACTAGTGCAGAAAATGGCCTAGTCAAAATCCAAACTAAATCCAAGAGTCAGTGTGTGATGCTGACAAATAATGTTCTGTGATTTTATATTTTCCTGGCGGTGCGAAGCTGTTGTTCCACATATATATATTTTTTTCTTTTTCAGAAAATTGAGCCGTGGGAGGCAGAGAAAACCCGCGCAGACATGGAGGAGTACAGCTGGGAGGACAGCACCTCCCAGAAGAACATCCTGGACACGCTGCTGCGCATCAATGCGGCCGGAGAAGGAGAGGAAGCTGAAGTGAGAAAGCAGCTGCTGGGAAGAGAGGAGGTGCAGGAATATAAGGACTCAGTCGAGAGGCTAAAGAATGAAGAGGCGAGTGAGAGCAACATGCTGCGATACAAGGAGGCAGTCAGGAAGGTTCTCAAGGTGTGAAATTGTTAAAGCTGATAAACATTTACAGGACGACCGTAGAGCGACGGGGACCTGGGATTAAAAAAAAAAAAGCAGAATGATTTCAACTGCATTGTTATGTTTCCAGAATGACCTTGAATGTCTGAGTGTGTCAGCAGTATTTATTTTCTCAATAAATTTGCTGTAATATCCGGTATGGGATGTCTTTAATACAAAAATAAAAGTATAACATAAGCAACTGTTTGTGTTTTCTCTCTAAAGCAGGAAAGATTTCATAATAAGATCCATTCAGTTACAGAATCAGCTTTACATTTTATCATGCTCATCAGGAAAGACGCTTCCTGAAACATTTTGTCCCTCTTGGATGACATTCTGTCTGTAATCTGTGTTTTTTTTTAAAGTCAGACAATAAACTGGACTCCACCTGGTCAGTCTGGGGGATGTACAGCAAAGTTCCACATATCACAGGCTGTCAACTATGAAACCAAAAAGATAGCTCTGTCCAGCCTCTTTTCTATTTAGGAATCTTCACATTTTGTTCCTGCGTGTCTACAATAGAATAAATAAAAACCTGATGCATTTTACATCAAATTTATGTGTAGCCATATAGTTCTCACTGTGTCGTTGCCTTTGGTAAAAACATCACAGTTCTAAAGAACTTATACAAATATTTAAAACATCATTAATCGCTTTTGGAAAACAGCAGGCAACAGTTATTCCTTCTGCCTCTAAATGATGGACAATAACATTATTTACACCTGCAACTTTGTAGTACCAGGTTGGACCTCATTTTGCCTTCATTACTGCCTTACATCTAAGAAATCCTTCCGGTACAGTCGTCCATGGTGTCTTTCAGTTGCTGCACATTATTTTTATTGTGTTGTGGTTGGACTGAGACTCATTGTAATTGTGAAGATGGTTTGAGCTTTCTGCCGCAGTGTTTTCTTGTCCTGATGGAAGTAGCCATTTCGAGGTGAGTAATAATGCTGATTATCAACAATACTCAAGTAAACTGTGGCGTTAACTGATGCTTGGGTGGAAGTACTAACATGGTTTCAGATTGATGTACTAAAACCTACAGATAACTTGTCCAGATGATGTCCATTTTTCCATTCTGATACTGTTTCATTTTGATGAACCTGTGTGAATTGTTGCCTCTGAAATACTCCGTCTAGTCTGCAATGCACCAAGAACCATGCTGCAGTCAAAATCACTTAAATCCCTTCTTCCAATCCATTGTGACGCTCGGTTTGAATTTCTGCAAGTCATCTTTGGTAAGTCTACATGCCTAAATGCTTCCAAGTCATTAGCTGAGATGCAATTTATCCTAAGTAATTGAACAGGTGTGTGCCTCAAGTTCTTAATATTTAGATCTTGAAGCTTTTGACTTTGTAGTTTTAGAATGCTGGATATTATTGCTGCTCTAACTAAAGTAAACAGGTGCAACAAGCCGATTTCAGCTGGTTAATAAGAGGTGCTGCCCCTTTTAGTTTGAAAACATTTCCAAACAAGAACATTTGTCTTTCTTGTGAGCAAAGGATCAAATATAGTATACCGTTTTCAGCTAGCTGACCAGCAGTTCACGAAATGTTGATGCAGTGTGACAATATGTTACTCCATGCAGCCAAAGAAAATGTTGACATCTTGTTAAATTGTAGCGGTTTGGTAACTTCTAAGAAGTCTGGAATACTTTGATACTATTAGGAGGCCCATGCCTCCTGCGGTTAAGCAACGCCTCATTTCTTCCTACAAAACCATAACAGGAAGTACCACTTCTGTGTTTCAGGAGTTCTCTTTCACCAGCACATACTTAATCAGACGCATGGACGCTCGCTTCCCTCTCCACGATGTGCGATAGCGGCCCATCCTCTTCCTCTGGCCCCTCCAGCTCACCACCAGCAGCACCGAGCAGCAGCAGCTCAGCAGCAGTGTGACGCAAATGGCCACAGCAACCAGTAGAGCGTGCGCAGCCACGTGCCACCCAGACCCCAGCTCTTCCACAGTGTCGTCCTCACCGACTTCCTGACCTTCATCGCCGCCTGCGGTGTCGTTGCCCCCGGCGGTGACGTCTATGCCGCTGTGCTCTGTCTCACTCGTGAGAGTTGTGGTCGCTGAAGCGCTGCTGGTCACCTTATGAACGGTGGTGGCTGGGATGGATGTGAAGGGTTTTGCCGTTGTTGTAGATAACCCCGCAGGCGTCTCCAGGTCAACGGAGGTTGGCGATGTAATGGAGTTTGATGTGGTGATGCTCGACTCAGCAGATCTTGCAGCAGTCGCCAAGATTGTCGTTTGGACAGGATTGTCAGAGGATGAGGAGGTTTGTTCGGTGAAGGCTGATTTAGTTGTGGAATCGGTTGTGAGTTGACGGGTGCTCTGCTGCGCTGTGGTGGTGTCCGCTGCAGTCGGTGGAACAGATGGCTTCACAGAGGGTGCGGCGGCGGTGGGAGGCCGCATGGGATGAGGAGGCGGATGGATGAAGTTTCGCTTGTCTGAGGGCAGTGGATCTGAGGCGTTCACTCTGCTGTAGTGGTGGGGTAGCACGCGGACGTTGGAGGTAAAGTGTTTCCCAAACACTAACAGGTCAGGATCCACACCTGGAACAGGAAGAGATGTATTTTATATCTTACACCAAATGACCCACCAGACTCTCTCTTCATTACTTTTTAGTAATTACTTAAAACTGAATAAAAATGTCTGCTAAAATATGCCATAAGTAATCTGTTAAGAGTATTGAGAAGGTTGTCAATCCCTTACAACCTCAAAGTTCAATAGGGATGTGCTGTGGTGGCGCAGGGGTTATGCGCAACCACATATGCAGCTGTCGCAAGTTCAATTCCCAGCCTGTTGACTTTTGCTTCCCCCTTCTTTCATTACCCACTTCCCTGTCAATTCACTGTCAGATAAAGGCCACTAGAGCAAATCAAACCTTTAAAAAATGAGTACATTGTGGACAAGTACTTATATCTCAACAGTTTTGGTCTTCAAAGCAGAAAGGTTAGGTGCCACTCAACCTGACTGAGCCTGAGTTAAAATGTCAAGCAAAAGGCGGTTCTGCAAAGTATTACGTCTTTAAACAAATTCATCATTTTTCATCCACTAAACAATGATGGGCTGCTTTGTGTTGGTTGATCACATTATTGAGATAAAATACATTGAAGTTGTTGATTTGCAATGTGAGCAAATGTGAAAAATATGTGAGACGAATTCCAGTCATTCTCAATAAATTGGAAAATAAATCGAAATGAATCTCGTTTACACTTTATGCAAATAATCTTTAAGCAAGTATTAAACATAATTTTAATTACAAATATTCTAATTTTAAATGTCTTTTTAAAAAAAAAAAAAAAAAAAAAAAGCTGTTAGCAGAAAATCACCATGATTAAGAGAAATAAATGTTTTAAAGCATCTGACATCTGTCTTTGTCTAATAAAGATATAATGGGTTTTACTTGGTGGTGTTGTGTCTTATCATTTTGTATTCTAATTTATGTAGCTACATTATTTTCTGTTTAGTCTCTGGGTGTGTTGTGGACTGAAGGGGAGATGAATGCAAATTATAGAGTTAAGACCTTGATTTACTGAGACTAGAGATCCAATGTATTTTTTGTTGTTGTTTTGTTTTACATTACATTTAAAAAGTTTTAGTTAAGAACAAAACTTCCTCCCAGTGTCTCTCCTCACCCTTTGTGATGTTGTAGAGGACAACATTCTCCCTGTGACCCAGAATGCAACTCTCCAGACTTGGACAGTGCAGGTGGACGCAGTTCACGTTCTCTTGCACGGCATCAAAGTGAAATATGGCCAGATTGCAGGAAACTGTAAGAAGAGAAGAAACAGACCAGCATGAGTAAAGTGACCAGCAAAAAAAAGGACAACCACAGACACGCAGCCTCACAGTTTCTGGCCAGGCAGCAGCTGCGGCTGCATTTCAGCGCCGTCTCCTCCGGGTAGGACCTGAGCAGCTGCGCTCCTCTCCTCTGAGACTCCTCGACGTCGATGAAGATCCCCGGGAACCGACGGATCCAGCAGTTCTTGTAGTAGGAGGTCGGTGAGCACATGGACTCAGTGTGGCACACCAGACCCAAAACCGTCAGGAGACCCCGCATAGTGTCAGTCAAAGCATGTCTCAACCCCGGTCTGGACCGAGGGGTTTCACATATCCAGGAGGGGCGTGCCGGGCGCGCGCAGGTGGGGGCTCGTCTCCAGGTGAGACCGGGAGAAGGAGGAGAGCCAGTCCAGTTTTTTTTTTTTTTTTTTTTATATGCTTGGGAGGTCGAACCTGCATTGCTACGCACAATAACAATATAAATATAGTCCAAAGGCGACAATATTATCGCCTTTCGCGATAATTATGGAGAAGATTGTTATTGTGACCGGCCTGCACGGTGCAACGACGAGCAAGATGCATTGAAACGCAATGAACTGAATTAAGAACTGATCAACATAGACGCTGATGCCATGACTTTTGATTACAACACAATAGTTGCAAGAGTGAAACTATATCTATGCCACTTGATGAGTTCTGGGTAGAAAATATATGCAAAAAAAAAAGGTCTTAAGACAAAGAATTTCGTCGATTAAGTTGTAATGACATATTTACGCCACTAGATGGAGACAGTTTCCCACTACAGAAGGTTATTTGTGATTTCATCTCCGTGAGGTAGAAATATTGATTAAATGGCTTTTCTTAGGGTAAATTAAGCATATTTTTGGGTTGTCTCTTGACTTTTTGTGTAACTAAGAAATTATTACAATGCCATATTTTGTCTTGTACCAAATCATTCTATCTTTATTCAGGCCCACTGAGTCAATTTTGTAGACCCACTGTTTTGTCTGAGATTATTATCCATTCCTTCATGCAAAATAGCTTCAGCTTACGCTCGTCACTTTGATGAAAAGTTTCTTTGACTGAACAATTCAAATACATTAATATATTTTGATCTAAACACTTTTACTGTGACTCGGTGTGTGTGTAAAGTCATCGCTGGAAGGGAAACCTTCATCTAAAGTAAATTGATCAAGTTATACAGAAAGCAAAACAGCATGGATTATCTGTAAAACTCATTCTCTCAAAATATTTGATTCTTCTCTCAAAAGTAAATATCTTTGTCACTGTGACAATTATTGTAAGTTGTAACTGTTGGAGATTATGTAATGTCCAGATGACAATGTTTTGTTTGTACTGTAATTTGCTGACTTAACCACATCGTTGCAATGGAAAAGATAAAACTGCAGAGCTTAAGAAAAATAGTAGTAATGAGAACATAGGACAATCTCCTTAAGGAAAAATGTGCAGTTTTGTAGGAATTACAGTGACAGCTTCCTATACCTGTCATGGCATTATTGGCCTTTGGGCCACAAATTCTCATCCCCATCACAAAGAATATCTTCTCTTGCAGTGTAGCGAGGAAAGCATCTATTCATGCTTTATCCGGCCTCTGCCATCACACACTGCTTCCATAGCAGCCAGAAGGGCCATCTGTGTATGTGGCAAGCAATCATATTCTTTCTATCTCCAAGCTGAGAAAAATTCCTGAATGGGGTTAAAAATAAAGAAAAGCGTCGGAGGAACTTGGTCAGTATCTTGTTGTGGATTGCAAACCATTACCTGATGACGTTGGAGGGATGAAAACTAGAATATGTCCTTGGCCTCACTCCTCTTCCTCTTCTTCTTCTCTCTGACTGTTGACCCCTTCCAAATCCTTGACCGTCCATTCGCAAAAATGTAGCATTGTGTTGTGGTCTGGCTATATGAACCGTATATTTGCCAGTTCATGTGATGTACTTTTGAAAACTGTTTGGTCATTGGTTGATCTAATGCTTCAGACATTTACTCTGAGAAACTCAGGATTCACCTGGGAGCAACTTCCCAAATAAGGACAGATTTAGAAGAATCCTTGACGTGTTATGACAAGTTGTTCAAGCATTTTGCATGTTAAGACTGGCACGATTAACGTACGTTGTGGAGCTTCAGAGTATTGAACAGAGGCCCCTATAATACATTTTAATCAACATGACATTAAAATGTGTGAAACAGCAGAGAACTGTACATAATCACTTGCATGGATGTTCTAAAGCATTTGCAACTTGTTCAAAGAAATGAGAGACTGCTTCTTTGATGTGGACAAGAGACACATTGATTTGATAATTGAATAAGTTGAGAATTTAATTTCTGATCCGAAAACTGCACAAGACTCTATGTTCAGCCAAAGTATTTTGCATGTAGTTAAAAATATCCCAGTCTTATCAGATCAGAGCACCTTCTGCTTTCTTAGGCAGTTCATCTCATGTCTTTCTTATCACCACTTTTTGATGAAAGCCAGAGTTTGGAAGGACAAACCAATTGTAACATTTTCTTCCACCTGAGCAGTGCATCTCCAGCAATACCCAGTAATTACTGTTGTCTTCCTCACTGTTGCTCTCTGCAACCTTGTTTAGGTGGACGGAGATGATTTGGTAGATCTTAATATATATTAGTTCTTCCACTTTGCAATTATGCCCTACTTAGTATTAGTCTTCCTGAGAAAATCTCAGCAAAATAAACTTTTGTAGTTTGTGGTTATAACATGACAACAAAAATTCAAAGGGTATGGATACTTCTGCAAAGCACAGTACATGAAGTTTTTCCCAAATGTACTCATTAAATTGTAGTTTCACCAGGATAAATCCTGCCTTTAATTATATATGTCATTAGATTCATACCACACTTTACCAAAACCCAGCAACAGAAGGAGTTCTGTGTGAAACACGTGTTTTTCAATCTGACAGGCCAACTTACATATGCAGACAACTTCATCTTACAGATCCCATTTAGTTCAGGTTAGCAGTGTTACATTGTGCCTTCAGTCGGAGTCAGACTGTTGTCAATCAAGGACAAGAAGACAACACGAGATGCATTTGACAATCGGCGCCAAACAAAGTGAATACAACACTTTTCAGCTCATCCTGACTTTGTCAAGAAGAGATGAATGTGATTCTGTACATGATCACTGAAATGCTGTAAAGTATTGGCATCATCAGTTATGATCCGTGGATGTGCAAAAAGAGGGATCGAGAGTCTTCGTTTTCTTTTTTTGCAATATTAATTCAAGTCACTAGATGGCACCCTGAGGCAGTCCAACTCCACACCCCCTCCACATGCATGTCGGTAAAAGAATCTACATTTAAAACAAGCTCTAGTTAAACACGATGAAGAACGCCACCAACGTCAACTCTCTCATGCAGCTTCTGTCGGCCGTGTTTGGCTCCTTTGGTATCGAGACCACAGTGTAGGATGGTCCTCCTCCTCACTTTTTCAGAGCCTTTCAGCTTCTGCAGTTCATCTTCTTCAGCAGTAGTAGTGTTCCTGCGCACGCTGACGCAGCCAGTGTTTCTCCAAGTTCCCAACCAACTTAAGATTCCAGCTTTAAGCTCTGTGGCCTCTGCAGCCTTTTGTTGTTTTTTGTTTTTGGTGTGTTGTTGTTGTTGCTTAACTCTCACTACAAAAGGGTCTAAGAGTTGGCAAGTTCCAACAGTGCGACTCTAGTCAGTCTTTGACCAGCCTGTAAATATGATGCTGCGCGCCATGCTCGCTGGTGGACACTTCAAAGACGTAAGCTATGCACAGCAGGGTCTCGAGAGTCTCCGTGTTTGTCACCACCTGAAATAAAACACACAGATATTTTTACATTCTCCAAAAAATGTGGACTGTTTCAGTAATGCTAACAGCATTAACAGCACATATGACTAATATGAAGTGGTAAACAGTTTAAAATGAGAGCTCTGTATTCATTTTGTCTTGTGTAATTGCTTTCTCACACGTTACCTGTTCTCGACACATAAACACCTAAAAGGCAAACACTGCAGGAAGATTTAAAAACTGTCCTAGTCTTATGCTTTCTTATGCCAAACAGCAGTTCTTCCTGAAAAGTCAGACTAGCCCTATAAAATTGGAACAGAAATTGATCACAGAATTCTTGTTGGTTTCAAACTAAAAAATTATTAAAATTAAGTTTTACACTTTCCAAACTTTTTTAATATGGCACAGAAATCTTGTGTTTATATATATGATGCTAATATTTACCTATAGCATTACGGCGAACCACGACAATGCCACGGCAACGCTACAAGCACAACACAAGCACACAGCTTCAGCCACTCATTGTTTCCTGTTGACTTGTGAATGCAACACTTGTCACAAGAGGCACTATGCATTGTGCTGCATGTATCTGCTGTCTTTATGGGATTATGAGCTGTTGGTTAAACTGAACTAAATCAGCCCATTGAGACGTATAATGTCTCAATGCTGCCTTGTGGCCGTCGGCGTGGGCTCAATGTGGCTATTGTCCGCAGGCTCGTTCGTGAGGAATGCGGTCGTCAACAGAAGGAACACAAAATTCTTTGAACGTTGTTGCTGATAACTTGTCGCGGTGATGAACTCCGCTGGGCGCACTTTCCCCTCAGTGTCTGCTGTCTGAGGAGCACAGCGGCTCATTCAGGAGAGTCAAGCTGACTGCAGTGTGAATGAGATGATCAGCAAATGGGGGGAAATGCAAATGCATGCCACGCTTTTTCAAATAAAATCCAATTGAAATATATGGAAGTTTGCATTTGGGTGTGAACACTTTTCTGTGCGTTTGTGGTTCAGAAACATTGAGAACACTTTTTGCTGTGGGTCTCGTAAAAAAGAAGGAAAAAAACCCCCACAAAAAGCAACGCAATAAAGTTGGAGAAAATGATAAGCAGTAATCTTTTTAAAATATGCAATTACATGTTGGTAACATGCATGGAGACACGACAGGTTTTTTTTAAAAACAAATATTTCTGCCACATAGTTAAAAACATTTATTCTGTACACATGGGATCAGTTTCAGAAAAGTTTTCTTCCAGATGAATGCACAAATCCACCCCTGTGTGTTGTGTTAAACATGCCAGACCCATAGGGGGCAGTGTAGATTAACGCTATGTCAGCCAATAAAAATGCGTCAAAACAACCATGACTTCCTGTTAGGAATTAAACACAGTATTTGTCACAGACTGTAATGCGCTGGACGCTAAATCTCCATTTTTCCACTTACACACCCAAACACACATCCAGAGTTTTCTCGTATCTCCGCTTTGGTTCGAATTTTCACAAGGAATTGTTTTTGTGTGGATGAAAGGCCAAAACGCATTTGAATGTATTTGCTTTCCCATATATCAGAATCAACCACACATTCCTGTATGTACCTGTAGGATAGTGAAGTTTTCCAGTACGCTGTTCATCATGTATTTCTCAGGCAGGTGTTTGAGCTTGTGGATGAAATTGATCATGTATTCACACAGTGGGGATCGGTGGATCCGAAACACGTATCGTCCATTCTCAAAGCGAGCGTACTCCGTCTGCGAAAATAAACAAGGACGTGTGAAATTCGATTCCATCTTTAAGAGAAGCTAAGAACCCAGAACAGGGTTAGAAATGTCCCCGCCCATGAAAGAAAAACTACATAAACCACAAAGATATATGCTCCACTGGCACTTAAATGGATACAGTGGATCTATGGGATGAGCTGTAATGTGAGTAATGCAATATATCTAATGCAGTATATGGCATGCCAGATTTGACATTAAACACATTTCTCGTGACAACTGTAATCAAATAATGAAACCATTAAATGCAACCACGTGTGGCCTGCTCAGGCAGATGTCTCAACCAGAAAATATGGAGCATGTGCGTGCGTGCGCGTGTGTGTGTGTGTGTTAATATTGTACAATCTATCAGCGCTGCATGGGGGCGGAGCGGCGACTCTGTTTGGCTAACTGGAAATATGGAACTTAGTCAGATTGGGGAGATTTTATGAGTCAGTTTCCAGACCACAGATCAGAGGTAACCTGACTGGAATCCATCTGAACCAGCAGCGGTTATTCACTCAGGGAGAGGACAGGGGGTCACGGCGCGGTCACGTCCCTTTGATGTTGCAAATGAAAGATAAAGATTCTTGATATTTTTCCACCGTCTTACCTCCACCTTCTCCACCACCTGCTTCCCAAAAGAGCAGACCTTGGTGGACGAGGTGATAGTCATGTTCTCAGAGCTTTCATACTGGCTGGACACACCGTAGAAGCAGCTGTCGTCCTGCAGGTTTACACTGAGGTCCGCCTTGAGGGAGCACACACAAAAACACACTTCGCTAAATTAATTCACAAAAGCTCAGATTTGTCCATCTAAAATTATATTTAAATTTACTGTAAACACTGCAGTAGTGGCAACAAGTTATAGCTTTCTTTTTGTTTACCTTAGAATCTTTTTTGCACTGATCTTTTAGCTAATTTTAAAGTTTTTAATCGCTGATGCGCACATCCGTCATCTGCAGTGAAGAAAAATTAAGGAAATAGAAAAGCTGAACGCATGCCAGACGAACTGGCCGAGCTTTTACAGCAAAATATGGCCCAAAAATCCACAACAAGCTAAACAAATGTCATATAGGGCCTTTGTAATTTGTCTACATTTTGTCAAAATAAAATTGGAAATTTAAATGTATTTTTGGGGGGGATTTTTTTGTGATCAGCCAATACAAAGTTGCAGATAGCTGTGAAGAGAAAGGGAAATGATTCAAATAAAGTCAAAGCCTTGATTGGGATCTGAACTGAAGCAGAGATACAGTAGTGAAGTCAGCATTGTGGTTGCTTCTTTCAAGGTGCCGAAATGGAAATGAAGTATATTTAACATATATAATGTCTGTAAACATTGGTTATCACCAATATCAATACTAAATATCGATATCGGCTCAAATTATTTGGTCCGTCCTTACTTTATGGTAAACTTAGCTGTTTTTTTTCCCATGTTAGAACTGTTAGACAAAATGTGTGGCTTGACAGATAACCTAAATAACAATGTGTGCTTTGACTAGACCGATTTCTTGCTTAGAAAAAGAGCCAGCCAGTAGCATCGGATGTAAAAGTAACTGTACTTGCTGAGTTGACTTTTAGTAAATATATATATACTGTATTCCTCCTTTCGTGTTTACAATTTACGATCTTCTTGGACAAAATGTTCCCTTGAGTTGAGCCCAAAGCAAGACGATGGTCGTGTTCCCTGCTGCTCGGGTCGAAGCAGATTGGCCCAGTGGTGCAGCTTTGAAATGAGGCAGGTATAATCAGATTACAGATCAGACTGAGGTGCCATCTCCTCTGTCAGACAGCTGGCCTGTTTTACCTTTTCCCCCTGACGGGCTCTTGTCCTCTAATGGGCCATTGAGACACCGCTCAGCCTCCCCTCATCTCTTCATCACCCCGTTTGTCTTCATCCCTAGCTCATGTAATTTCTCTATTTGTCTTCATCCCTGGGGCCCAGTGGCCCTCCCCAAACCGCCGTCCTCTGCTTCCCTAACAGCCAGCGAGGGAATTCATCCAATTACAATCATCAGCGTGCAATTGGCTGATTAGATCACGGTGGGCTGGCTGGCTGTGTAACAATTTAGCCGAGCCGGTTCAAATCAGATTCCCCCTGCACTTCAAAGGCGTGAGACAATCCGTTAGGACAGGGCCACGGGCGCCGAGGAGGAGAGGAGCTGGGCAGCCGGTGGCCGACAGGAGGGTCTGCAGGAAATTCAATCTAGAATACCATAGCTTTGGAGGTGGGTCAGTCGCCTGTCACTGTCCCCATGCCAACCTGCGCCTCAGCACCCCCCCGCCCTCACAACCCCACAGTCATGACCTGCCTCCTGGCAGTGGCATAATGAAAAAGATTTTCACATCTTTTATAATGTTTTTTTTTTTAATCACATTTTTGGGGTGTGTCAAGGATTTCAGTAAGAAATCTTGCTTTTCTTTCCCCCCACAGCCGCTAAGCTGTATTTGTGTGTTTTCGTCATGGATGCCTTGAGGATCGGGCGATCACCTTGGGAAACGACGAGCCGAGCAAACAGAGGGCTCAAAGTGTTACGCGCCTGTTTTCATCTCGCACCGAGCTGCAGATGTCGCAACCGTCGACTCCACCAGGCTCTGACACGAACCGAGAGAGTAATATTTCATGGATGGATGTCTCGTTGGTTACACGCCACCCAGAATTTCTGCTGCGATCCCCGACTCTTGTTCGCGCTGTCTGCATCCCTATTTGTATCTCTTCTTTACTGCTGTCTTGCTCTGCTTTTCGTTATGATATATGGCACGGTTAGTCATCCCCTTCCTCCCGTAACCCCCAAATCAAATGCCATGGGTCCACCAGCTGCTCTTTCCAAGGAATGGAGAGGGCCGATCCAAACACAGTGCCACTCACCAATGTCTTTTATCTCTTTACAATAAATAATGTGGATGTCAAGCATTCAAGAAGGGTAATGCCACAAATACACTCCTATCTGCTGGAGTGAGAAGCGAGGCGGCACTTTGAACGCGACCTTTTCGGTGTCCTGCACCTTGAACGTCGGCGATTGACCAGCAAGTCCATGTGATTTTTTTCAGCTAGTAAAGTACCTCAAATTTAAAACATGCAAGCCTCAACCTATAATTCATAGAGAAACTACATTGTTGTCTCCACCTCTAATCTGTCAGAACCTCCAACTATTAACATAAAAACAGAGAACTAGTTTTTCTACGGAGATGCTCCGAACTACGCTAGCGATCAAAATTGGCCAATTTTCCGATTGACTGGAGTTGACCAGTGACTGGTGATTCAGAAAATTTAAAAATCAAATTTCTTATGTGATTAGTAATAACACACACTGTTAGGTTTGTGTTGTAAACCTGGTTGTGTTGAAAACAACAACACTCTAGTTTGGAAACTATTTCTGAAGGAGGAAAAAAGTTTTCAGGATTAGTCAGGTGTTTAAAAATGGAAGCTCAGGAAAGCTATTTAAAATAAAATTAAAAGCAGATAACAGAAAGGCTTAACCTGAAGAAAACACGCAGAGACTGGTGTAATAAAAGCAGAGATTGAAAATTGGTCCCAAATTCTGACCAGTGCGTCTCTGGGTTTCTCCCACGTATATTTCCACATATTTCTGACTACCTTAAAAAGCAACTCGTGCATTTGAGTAAATGTTTTTTAGAAACGGGAATCAACAAGCTTGTTGACTCACCTAAGACACTCATCAGTCTTATTAATCTGTGTCACTACACGCACACACACACACACCCCCACACACACACACACACACACACACGCGCGCACACGCAGGCACACACCACTCTTCTTTTGTCCTTAAAAAATAATTCATACTTCAGGGATGCCCATTACTGTTGTGGCCTAAACAAATATCTTCTTATACTTGTTTTACATAGTTTCAGAAAAAAACATGTATTAGTCAATTTGAACAGTGCATCATAGTTTTACACTTAGAACCCGATTCATTAAAAGACAAATTAAGAGTATTTCTCTAACTGTGCTGCTAAAACCATTTCTTCAATTTGCGGACAGTGAAATACGACAAAAATAACGACTGAATACATAAAAAAGCACCTCAGGCCCCATGCTAAGGAAAGTGGAAGATGTGTGATGGTGTGCAGTCCAGGGCATTAGAAACCATTTGAGGAGATTTTAAATAAATATCTGGTGGATATGAACAGAAAACAGATCATGGATTATTTCTAGTACTGAGTTGGAAAAGGATTTGAAACATATGTACAGATCGGCATAAAAAAGTTATTAAGATGAGAATTAATTTTTCATTATTTATTCACTATTTCCGATACAAATAGGGAATGAAATGTCCTGTAGATGTAAACACACAGAGTGGACATCAGAATTGTTCACCTTGTCTTGCTGGATTGTCTGCCATCTCTCTGTATCCCTCATATTGTCATCATTCTTTACTCTCTTAACACTTTCAAAGTGTCACTGTCTCTAACCGTGATTTAAGAGCGCTGCATGGACATCTGTGCATGGTTGCGTGTGCATGTGTGTGTAAGGGGAGCATCTATAAATAAGGATCTTGGGGGTAGGAGTGTGGGGGGTCACGAGCATTGGATTCAGGCTAATAGTGCAGAGACAGGTGTCTGGAATCACATTTCTCCTGCTGAAAGATCAGGCCTGCCACTCTCACCAAGGCTGCTGTCACACACACACACACACACGCACGACAGACATATACAAATACAGTAATGGAAGAAGCTCTCTGCACAGCAATGCTCGCTGTGATGGCAGATAACTCACCGATAAGGTCACAGGAGTGGTGACTTTCCATCCTTTCTGGCCCTAAATCGAACTGAAGAGCCTTTAACTCTAATGCTTAAGCTGTCTCAACACAGTTAACACCTCCAGGCCATTAACAGCCAACAGGTGCTACAAAACATTAACAAGAGTATGCTCACTTTACCCCCATGACTTGGGAAGGATTAGACGATGATGTAGGAAATTTTCAACTTCTACGTGACAGGGAACACAACTGAGGACGCGGCATTTAAAATCTAGACGGATTTGGTCCGAATGCCAATAAAGCAGTTAAAATAGACATCAGAAAGGGGTTTACCCAGAATTTGACGAGAAAGAAAGCGTTGTGTGGCCCTTTGTCAAACAGCTCTTTCAGGCCCCCTTTCTTCTCGGGGAACTTGTCGTAGATCTGCCGGATGTCCACAGACTCCAGATAGGCGTCGCTGTAGCTTGGGTTGGACTGTCCGATGTGCACAAACAAGTGCTTGTTGAACTGCAGAGAAAAGAAACCTATTAGAGGTCAATCATCCCAAAGCAGTAAATTCCCAGTTCGCTGAACAACAGCCATGTTCTAAATTACCAATTTTCTGGGACTCTAATGCATTACGTCTTCAGTAAAGGAAGTAATTAATGTCCGTTCTCCTGTTTCACCTCCTTCCTTAAAGCATCATCACATATTGTGATACCATAATTTCACAGAAAAAGAAAAACTTATATTTACTGTTTTAAATTTATTATCCATATACATGCTTCTTTACATAAGAAGCATGTCCTTTTTAGGCTTTTTACACAATTTTACCAGGGGTTACATTGAGAATGGAGAGCACTATGTGTCTAATTTTTATTTAAAAATGAGACAATGTGGCTTTCAGAATTTACTTTAAGTAGAAAAAACTCTAGAGTGAGAATTGTAGAATGGGATAAAGAGAAGCAGATGACACACTGGCAAAACAAAGTTTGTTTTGCATACCATTATATATTAAAATCTATCCCACTTAATTAAAATTGTGCCATTTTAATTAAGATTTGAGCACGAAAACTACATTAATCTATTACTCAGCTCAGTTTTTTAATTTATTTTCGTCTCTTTTTGCCTTAGAACACCTTAGAAACTCTTCATAAGGCCACAGACTGATGAAGGCACTGAACTCACAGTCTCCGAGTCCTGAGGTTGCTCCAGGAAGGCGGAAAACTCCAGCATCCGCAGCTTGGAGCTGGCAATACTTCTGCCCTGCCAAGGGGGGGCGCCAGGAGACATGGACAGTCCTGCTGTGCTTTCATAACCTGCAAAACAGTGAGTGTGCAAATGTGCTGCTTGAACGGGACGCAGCCAGAACTTGATAAGACAAAAAAACTGGAGGCATTTTTCGGAGCTTTGCACAAACGGTGTATGGCGAGCCGAGTCGTCCTGCTTCTTGGTGACATGATGGGCGTCTTTCAATGAAGCAGAGGAGAGAAGGAGCACCCACCTGTTATCGGGGTCGGGCCTGACGCCTGCATGGCATAACTCTGCTGGGAGAAGGGCTTAATGCTGGGAGGGAGAGACAGACAGGAGAAGGAGAGGCATGTTATCGGCCCCACGTCTCCATCTCATGTACTCACTAATTGGACTAAGTGACCACGAAGAGCAGCCTGGAGCACTGAGCGCCAGGTAGCTGAGGGCCTCTGTTTCTAATTGCACTGATGCGTTTCGATTTGCTCAGAAATTATTTTTCCTGACTGAAATCTATCTGATGACTATTAACCAGTGATGGCATAGTTACTTTGAAAAAGTAACTTTAATCGGATTACTGATTACTCCTTTAAAAAAATAACTTAGTTTACTGATTACTTGATTTGGAAAGTAACTAAGTTACATTAAAAGTATTTTTTTTAGTTACTTTCAGCAGCTGCTAACAACAACAAAATCACATTGATCTTTGCCAAAACTTAATTAGTTATTTTATAATGATTACATCAACAATGTGTTTCCACTTATAAGGTTGTACTGAAGGGGAGATTGTTTAATGGTTACAATAGTACAAAAAACTTTAGTACTTTGTGCGTGTTTTTATGTGTTTCTATTGTCTGGAAATCTATAAATAGGATTTTAAAGTCCCCCTCAGCCCCCTGCCCCAGCCTCCAGGTTCTGTGTTACGGCTCTGCGTTTGGTGTCACAGCACACAGAGCTCCTCCTGCGGCTCCACAACTCATCATTATAATGACGTTTAGTTGCACAAATTTACGGATATGTTCAATCGTGTCTGTTTTCATGTTTATTGCGCTGTTCATTTTAGTCTCAATGTCTGCAGTTTTCTGGAGCGCAAAGCAAAACTCGACGTCGTTCATTGCAAATATATTAACTTGACATTAACAAAGACACAGCGGGACGGATCATCCGGGTAATGATAGACTAAAACTAACTGGATGTCAAATTCTGGGGTTTATGTCTTCTTATTTCCAAGCCCAAAGAGTGCAACTCGTTAAATTTGCAAGTGACTTTAGAAAGAAAAACAAGCCCAAAGCTGCTTATAATAAACAGAAATTGTGACCGAAACTCAAAATACTTCCTGCAACAAAATGGGCATCTCCGCAAGAGGAAATAAAATTAAATTACAAAAGAAAATAGTAATGCACAGTAACGCAAAGTGACTTCGATAAGTAACTGTAGTCTGAATACTGGATTTGAAATAGCAACGCGTTAAATTACTTGTTACTGAAAAAAGTAATGCATTTCTAGGTAAAAAAACGACAAAAAATGGATACTTACTCCTCATGGCCTCCTGTCTGAGCTGGAAGTGTCCCATGCCAGAACTAGGAAAAAAATACATAAAAGAGAAGAAAATAATTGAAACTTCAAAGGTGATTATTCTGAAGTTGTTGTGGTTAATCTGCTTTTTAATGTGATGCCAATTACATTAATATTTTTCACAGACATCTTAAATACAGACATGTTTGATGTAAATTTGTTGATGGAAGCATTTGAGAAAATGCTATGTTTATTGCTTGTTTCACAATTGGTTACTATATTATGTTTTTAAAGCACTTTGAGCTGCCATGTTCCTGAAATGTGCTGTGCAAATAAGCTTGACTTGACTTTTAATTGGTCTGTTGGTAAGCCACAATAACGTACACTGGAGTATGTATTGTGACAAAGTGTAGAAATATCCAAAGGATGAACACCTTTGCATTTAAAAAAATCAAACTAAAACATAATCCACACAAATTCCTACAAAACCATTTTTTAAAATGTTTATATTAAAAAAAAAAAAGTAACTCTGTTAAGTGTCATCTGGATAAAAACATTTATTCAGAAAACTGCAGATAACTCAAATTAATTTATTGAATGTCCAAAAATAAATAAATGAATCCAACTTCTCTGTGATTTAAGACTTACTCCACCAGCAGTAGGGTAAGCTGGTCTGGAGAGGCCCTGAAGAGCCATCTTGTTCTGGAAGGCTGTGGGTGAGATGATCTGAGCAGAGGACATGGTGGCCATGCTCTGGAGGGCTTTGTCTTTGGCAGCCTGGTCCTATAAAGATGGACAAACAGTTCAGTGTAAGATAAACAGACTAGAGCACAGCTCTCATCAGCCTAACTTTGAGTAAACATCAGTCCTCTTTCTAACATCAGCACTGCCCTAAAAAGGGAAATGAGAGGCTGAGGCCACCTTACATCATATGTGAGTTCCTGCCAGGCGAAGACCTGGACAGAAGGTAATATTACCGTGGAGGGCCTTTGGGTCAAGAGTTAAGTTTATTGCTTTGGCAGGAGCAAGCCAGCGATGACAACTAGCCCCTGTTAGAGGTCGTACTGGAAGTCAAGGCAGGCATCGGGATGATATGTTGGTATTGGCGCCGAAATACTGAAATACTCTTATCCTCACAAACATTAAGGACGACGGACAAGCTGGAGACAAAATGTTTGAGTTTTCAGATCTCCTCCTTCAGCAGTTTCTGAATCACAGTGGGCTGCAAGTGCCTGCCACCCTGCCCAAATGGGCAAGGCCACATGGCGCATTCTTGTTCCCAGAATTGGCGAACACAAGGGCATAGCTGAAATATGGGGGTTACATGTGGCAGGGATCTCAGTTACACTAAAGGCGTATTTAAAAAGGCCGGCCGCCGGGGCCAACCCTGTGACTGGTGCAGAGCGCTGCCAGCTGAACCCTGGTGGCAGGCATCCAAGGTGAAGGAGAGGCGCGTCGCCTGTTGTGACTGTGAGCATGTAAGCGTATGCGGATGAGTAATGCAAACTGAGAAAGTACTGAAGAGGCAGGGATGTGTGAGCTCTTGGTAAACCGTGGAGGAAAACTTTTATTACCAAGGGTAAAACCTGGAGAGGGAAAACATGTTTTCTAATAACTTTGAGTTATTAAAGTGGAAAAATGGATGAAAAGCAAATAAAATTTGACTCACGTAGCGTACCTTGAGCTTCACCTGGATCTCCCTGGCCTTCCGTCGGGCAAGAACCTGGATGTGACTGGATACCTGGAAGACAAAGACAACAACAGACAGCACAAAGTGAAGCAGAACCTCACACAAAGGGAATTAACATTAAATTAAAATTAAAGATGCACAGAGACCAGAACTGGACTAATACTAGTGACGAGCCGGTCAGAACTGGCTGGTCGTTTTTCAATCAGTGAACAGATTTTAACAAAGTGCTACCACAACACTCTTTGGTGTAGAAGTTATCTGTAAAGAAGATGTAATTTAGATATTTTCCTTATTCGCCTGGTTTTTTCAACATAAGATTCTGCAAAATACCCTTCTGGCTTCTACTACAAAGAACTAGACTTCAATCTAGGATCTATTATACACTTAGCAGCTAGGCTGTACAAACTGGACTCATTTATTTTATTACATAAACAAATTATTTTCTCTTTATTTTAAAATAATTGTGAGAGACTCCTTAATAATAGCATTTCTTCTCAAAGACACACAATGTGACGCCACCTTGTCTAATAATTAATGACATTTAAAACATATTTTAATTGTTTTTCTAATATTTTACAGACCGCTAATCAGAAATGCTCCACAAAGTCATTAACAACATCACTCTAGTTTCAGGTTTTGCTTTGGTTCAAGACATGTTAAAAATCTAACAGAATTATGATCTGAACTCACTCCAAATGTAGATATTTCACACTTTCTCGAGAATTATGCAGCTCATTTCCTAAAATACACAAAGTGCACAAAGAGTCTCAATCTGAAAAAAACAAAACACTTGTTCTTAAAATTAAAGTGGACTAAAATCAGGAAAGAGGAGCGATGTGTTCCAAAGGTAAATATTATTTTTTACAATGTATTGCAGAATAAAATGTTATTATTGTAAATAATGCTTTGCCTGGTGAAATAAAGGTTCAACTAACATCTAACAGCTGAACTAAAACATGCAGACCTTTAACTGGTTATAAACCAGTAGGTGTCCCCCTATCCCTCATCAGGTTTATTATCTAGTTTGAATCCTTTTCTGACCCTTACTGGCTTCTCATTTGCATTAATTCCCAGTCTAACGTGGTCAGATGACTTCGTAATGCATCAATCACCGTCCGATAAATCAGTTCTTCCATATCAATAATTCAGAAAGTAAGACAACGTTCCAAATTCCTTGCCTTCCCGCTTCCCACCTCCATCTGAATCAGTTATTCCCCAGCTTCTTCTTCCCGTCTAACAAGCACCAGATCCACGAGGTGCTGAAGAAACAACACCGACACATGATCCTATAGCATCTGTGCATTGGGCCCCGGCCCTAAATCAATCATCATCTCTGGCTCTGCGGCCGGGAGGCGGGCGGGGGTGGTTCCACGGGGTGTCGGTGCATCACTCAACAGGATTTTCTGCAGCCGTTCAAAAATAGCAGGCTGCAGCAAATGGCACTCAGAGAGAAACTCACCTGCTTCCTGGTCCGTGTCTTCCCCGTGCGAAGTTTGATGTACCTCGCTATCAACTCGTTCCGCCCTGCCGAAACAACAGAAAAGTTTTTCCCTAAACATTTTAGCTATAGAGTCCACTTTCCGTAAAATTTGCATTTTAAACCTTAAACTAAATGTTAAAAATAAATAAACAAATAAGGTACTAAAATGAAAAGAATAAATAAAGAACATCCTGTCATGTTTTATTTTGTCCTGTCCTGTCATTATCAGCTGGATGACAGTCTCTAGCAAAATCCGATGTGCTGCATATGAAGCTTATTTCTGTGCACATATTTATAGAAATAGTACAATAGAATAGGCTAAATACATGCCTTATCACACTTCTGAGTGTATAAGGCATGTGAATGAATGAATGCACGAGGAAGACAGTGTTTCCTCGTGTAAAGTTAAACGCTGCCTTGCATAAAGTATTCGTACCCATTGAACTTTTACACATTTCAACGACAAACTTCAGTGTACTTTACTGAGACTTTAATGTGACAGCGGGAACAGAAAAAGACACATGGATGTCAATATTTCTTTAACAAATGAAACATTTCCGTTCAGCCTCCCTGAGTTAATACTTTGTAGAAGCTTTGCTTGACATTTTTTTCCTAGACTTGCCATAATTTCTCCTTCACTTGATATAAGGACTTTGATGTCGGATACATTATAATGTTCTAAAGCATTGTTATGTGACGGTCTGTTTAGTGTTGTCCTGCTGAAAGGTGAACATCCTATGAGTGAAATCAATTTTTCTTTTTTCAGCTCCATCAATATTACCATAGGTTATGTGCAGCTATCAGTACCGCAGAAAAGCAAACCCACAGCATGAGACGCCTCCACCTTGTTTCATCATGGGGATGTGTGAGGATATTTTCTTTTGGCATTCGAATCCACGCCACAATTTCTACCAGTAATGATTTCTATTTGTAAACTTATTTGAAAACCAACAAAGATTTTTTTCTAATATTTGATGATTGTTTTATGCTTTTGTACTGGTGTGTCACATCAAATCAAACAAAATTGATCACAAAATAAAACAGGGGACAAAATAAAATTTAAGGGGTATAAATGCTGCATAAAAATGTATCTAATCTGACAAAAATTAATTATAACAACTTCTCAAACCACAAAAAAACCTAGTAAAAAAATCAAGAAGTATGAACACTTTTGCAATGCACCGTGCATGTACGGGTCATTGTGCAAACACACACGCAGAAAAGCGCCGTGGCTGTCGAGTGTGTCAGCACCGGACGCTTTAAGTGTAAGTGTATCGTGTTAGTTTATCACTAAGTATACAGTCTTGTGTGTGAGGGCTTGCATCAGTCTCAGAGTGGCCCCCGGAGCCTTTGCTCAGCTCATATCTCTGCAGTGAGTGTGTGTCTGTGTGCTGCTGACAGACGGGTCACACTGGCGGAGCAGGTGGAGACCAGGGCCATGCGATCCTCAGACGGGACTCGGGACGGGAGGCCCAGCATGGTGAAGCAACTGGTTTACGTTTCTTTGTTTATAGAATATCTCCTTTTACTGTGGTCAATCATAAATCTTCCCCAAATCTGTTGGAGAGAGTCGTTCATAATGACAATAATGAAACACACCTGATCGAGTTAAATAACTCCAGGACGAAGAAAAGGTCTCCCAAGCGTTTGCGTCACCTCCTAAACACGTTCGTTTTTCACTTGGCACCACATGGTCACGGGTTAACACATGGGAGAGTCACGTCACGCACTTCGGGAAGGATTTCACATTTTCTCCAATGTACTAATGCTTCGGTCAGACCTTACACTTCCCACTTCCCGCACACTAATCGGAGAACACCAGACGCCCGCTCCAGACCCATCAGGCATTTTGTCAACCAATAAAAGTGATCAGATTTTGGACGGAATGCAGAGCGACATTTCTCCCTGGTGCGCATGTGAACCCAAACAACTCCCAGTTTTCTCAGGGAGAAATTTCCACATAGAAAGCGGTCTTGTGTTTAGATTGAAGAAAACTGGTGACTGTTTTTGTGTGCTGCAGTGAAGAGGCGGCATGAAACTCTATTCCTGTGAAACACACAGGTTTCTCTGCTTAACTTACCCGCTGAAAATGAGGTAGAAATCACAATTCTGTGTTATATGTGATATATTGTCAAGCTTTCTGCTTGACTTTTGTATTTTTAACATGAAAAAAATGTAAAACTTTCTAAAAGTTGGGACTTTGAGCACCTTGTTTGCATCGCCTTCAGTCTGCCCAAACCTTTCTGCACAATGAGGCGACATGCTATTTACAGCTAACAACATTCAGGGATGTGCATTAGCCATAGATTGTAAGCCGCTGTCTGCTGGAATAATATGTAATCATAAACAGGGGAACCTGAACCTGGCACATGATCTTGTGATATTAAAACATGTCAGTGTGAGGCCTGTCCAGCGAAGCACTATCAAGTCTCTGCATCTGTCTAGGCTGTAATCATAAGATCAAGATCTCAAGGTCACTGCTTTAACCTTGACCCTCTGTGTCTTTCTGAAAATAAAACTGAAGTAGTTCCTAAGTTAACCGTAAGTCGATTTATAGTGAGTGGCAGAGAATCTCGGTTGCATCATCATTATATTATTATTATTATATTATCATTATTATAACCGTTGAATAATTCTTTGACGATTTGAATTCATTTATTTTAGGTGCTCTGTAGAAAATTAAATAAAATGCGACAGACGAGGTACACAGGACAGCTGCAAATTTGTAAGACTATTTTTTGGTCTGACGTGCAGCACTCTGTTTTTGAAGGCCTTTGTGGATTACAGTGATCCAATGTTATCTGCAAATTGGGTTTATTGGGAAGGATACAAACTAGACACTATTTAAAAAAGCTCCATGTAAGTGATACTACAATTGGTTTCTCTTGAATTAGCACAATATGGCCCTTCTAATGAGTCCTACAACCTCAAAATGACTCAAACTTTTCAGGACTAACATGATTAGTACTTAGCATGTTTAGTACTTCGGCTGATTCATAACTAGTCACCAACTTCTGAGGCTGCCAGTTCGTTGAAGTTTCTGGTTTTCTGTGCCGTTTCAACTCCCTTTTGCAGACCTCATCAGAGATTTTCAATAGAGTTAAAGTTGTCTGGAAGATTTTGGCCTATTGTGAATTGTTGCAATTCAAGCCACACCACTTTGGCTCGTGCATGAGCATTAGACGCCATGTCCACGTCTGAGGACACCAATGAATCAAAATACATGATTCATTGGTGCACTCTGTGCTCTTGATTCGGTCCTGTCCATTGATTTTGATTGTGCCATTGGTATTTTAGGTATTGGAGACAAACAAGCAACTAAATAATATTGAATTTTTAAAGAAATCTAATTTGCACCAATGGTTGAATCGTATACGGTTGACCTCCATTTAGCTGGTACAAAAATGGCAGAATCTGACTCAGGCCCAAAAGAGTTATACAGTCACATTTCCAAAGAAATTGCTTTTGTGTACAGCTTTTGTGGACTAAAGGGAAATTTTAAAGGCTGAGCCCCACATAGACAGTTTCTGACACATTTCTGCTCCAGGTGCTGTATTCTTTCTGTTTCTGATCTTATTTTCTTTTCTGGGACGTAACGTAACCGTTCAGTGTTTATCAGGAGGTGAACTTTTCTCAAATGATTGTTTGAGCCCCTAAAAACATATTTCTTTAATTGCTTGGGGATTAAGAAAGTGTTCCACATTTCCTGACAATAAAAATCTTAAAAAGCAGAAAAGAGAACATTAGTCAAAACTGCTCATAGTACCCGACCTCAAATTGTTGAACAGAAGACATTTTCCCTCTGGAAATTATCTTCACTTGCGTAATGTCTGTGCAACAGGTCTGTTCAAAGCAGCAATGACAGGAGATTCAAGTCTCCGTTGGTGCATAAACCAAGTAAAAAAAAAAAAAAAAAAAAAAAAGGGGAAAAAATATTTTAAAACCCCCTATCTTATTTCGTGGATTTAAAAACACATTCCTGAAGCGAACTTACTGTTCCACTTGACTGACCTGCCAAAAATATTTTACAAATTAGTATAAGAAACCAAAGTTGGAACCTTTTTCATACATTACCATGAATGATTTTTAAAAATATATATTCCACCACCAACTGAGCAAAGGACAAACTGCTTTCATCAGTGGACAGTATGCATTTCCAAAGTGGTCAGGTTCACATTTCAAGCATTAAACAACTTGGGAAGTCAAAGACGCTTTGCCTGATGCACTCGTATCAGATGCCCTACCAGTCCTAGTGTGAGTGCTTGACTCTTCAAAAATACCCTCCAACACACCCATGAGATCAGAGAGGCGACTCAGTCACACAAGGATGAGATCATGATATCCAAATCGGGTCGCACAGACAGAAGTCGCTCCCGCCAAAGCTGTAGGAAAGTTCTACCGTTACAAATCGCTTCACAGCTCGATGTTGTTTATTGCACCGCCCAGAGTCACGGAAATTCCTGCTGGGGGAATCTGATTCTGTAAAAATGTCTTGGGGGGCCAAGAAAAGTCCAGGTTTTCCTGAGTTCAAAGGTATCTTCATGTCCTTTCAACCGAGAAGAGCTAAAGAATGAGACATTTCTAATAGTTTCATCATGACGTGACTAAAAAAGAGCAGGTGTGCACCACTGTCTCATGGTAAAGCAGGTAAACATAACTGCTTAGACAAAATCTGATGCTGTAGTCTTACTCTGACAAAATAAATGTACTCAATGAGAACAGAGAGGGATGGTGTAAACAGAAGCTTTATAAACCAAGCCAACATTTTCCTTTCTTTGTTGCCCCACAACCACAACTTTAACATATTAGAAGTGATTATATGGGCTTTACACTTATGCATGTCACACTATTTTGAACAAAAATATGTATAATTTTCCATCCTCTCCACAGTAATGTTTCATTTTGCTTTGGCCGATCACATAAAACCTTAAAAAAACACAATTAATTTTACGATTGTTACAAAATAAGTGAAAAGCTCAGAGAGTTTTTGTCGATCATCAGTGCTGTGATACATAATTTGATACCCCAGATATTGGACAGCCCAATATCAAAAACTAATCTTTGAAGGAAAAACCGAGTATTTGGAGAGAATTTTGGAGAGAAAAATGTATTATATTTGTCTCCCTGTCCTCAACATTGTTAATGGAGGTCAAACAGAGGGGCTAGAGGTTCTACTGAGTATTTCTCAAAGTCTGCCTCTGGGCCTGGCTGCTCATATATCTGCTCTCCCCCGGTCAGGCTCCGACCATCACTGACCTGGTCTGATTTCTCTCCCTCTGACTTAAGACTTTCTTCAACGCATTCCTGACATTCCTGTTTCCTCACTGGCTCACCTTGGCTCCTGAACTTGCTGCTACAACATTGTTCTCCTGTGTTTTTTGTGGGGGTTGTACGACTTCATGTCTGTGCAACAGAAAAGCAGTGTGCAATACGATTTAAAAAATAAAGGGGAATAGTAGCTATAACTGTATGTGACAAACATTTTCTGTCCATGGTATTTGTGTCTCACTGCTTCATCTTAAGAAAACACAGATCAAATGCAGGCATGAGGAATCTCTAGGTTGGTTGTCATTTGTTCTCCAATAGAGTCTAGTGGCTATTAAGAGATGTGTAAAGGCCTATTTCAAACTCCAATTCCAACAACACATCAATTTTATATTAGTCCAGAAGAACCTGACTTGTAACAAAGTTAATCCAAAGCATTTTTGCCTTAACTCTAATCTTATAGAGACATTTAATTGAGAAGAAACTGTTGTTCATATGGAAGGGGAGATAAAGATGTTTTTTAAGGTTCAAATTTAAGGGGGGGAAATTAAGCATTCTCAAAATCTAAATATGATTTGATGCACTAATTTCAGCCATAATAATACTTCTGAGAAGATGACAGAAACCAACAGTGTATTTAACTGAATCAGAGAAGTAATGTCCATAAGGTGGTCATTTTTTCATGTTGTCTTTCATGGTGTTAACATATAATATGGGCAAATATTGGTTATCAGCCATAACAGCAGTATTATTTTCTAGTATTGTCAGATAATAATAATAATCATACTGATATTGACATTGGTGCCACTGCAAAATAAAAGGTCTAACTTACATTTGATAAAGTATATCACGCTGTGACACACATAAAGTGCACTGCAAAAATACTATTCAGTTTCTTTCTTTTAATATTTATCAACAACAGAATTTATCTTATTGCAACAGACCAACACAAACTGGCACATAACTGTCAAGTGGAAAGAAACTTACGCATGGTCTTAAACTTTCTTACCCAGTAGAAATCTGAAAAGTGAAAAGTATTCAGCCCCCTTTAAACTATTATTCCAACAATAAAAATCAGTTTAACCAAACGGCTTCAAAAGTAATGTACTAGTAATTAGTAAGCAGTATGTGGCACAATAATGAATATACCAATACAATCCTGTCCAGCTAAATTGACGCAGAAGCAGCCAAGAGGCCTGCGGTAACTCTGGATGAGCAACGGAGATCCATGGCTCAGGTGGGAGCCATGGATCCCACCTGAGCCATTGACTGGAAATGTATTGGTCTTTTTAATCTACATTGGGAAGGAGAAAGACATATAAAAGTGCCATTTAAACTTTTCAATGAGCGAAGCTGTGAAAGAAGAGGCCTGGCTGGGTGAGAACAAAAATGAGCCTTTTTGGCCAAATGAGAAAACGTGACGTATGATTCAAAGCAAACACTGCACATCACCAGGAACAGACCGTATCCACTCTGGTACATGGTGGTGGCAGGATTATGTTGAGGGAATGATTTTCTTCAGGAGGAACAAGGAAGCTGGATAGATTTGATGGAAACATTGATGGAGGGAGATAAAACCCTTTGAGGCTGGAGGTCCGTCCTCCGACAGAACAAGAACACTAAAGACACAGTGTTTACATCAAAGCATGCGTGTGGCCTAGTCAAAGTACAGACCTTCATTCAATTGAAAATCTGTGGCCATTTCAACAGCTCAAATTCACACATCTTTACAGTTCAGTGTTTTCTAGAAGTGTCTTTTGCCAAGCCTTCCTAGAAGCTTCAAGAGTCAAAGCGAATCTCTCAATTTGCTGCCAAACTTTGAACCTGAGTGCAGACTCACTGTTGCTTTCCGCTGACCTTTTCATCATATTCTTAATAAGGATGGCTTGCGCCTATAGCATATTAGTCTTTCGCGACTAAAATCGTCAACAGGATGAAATGTTTCCCAACCAAACCTCAGCGAGAGAATAAATTCATTATGTTGTCAATAAAAACATTTTTATGTTTCTCTTACAGAATGGAGCTCTATTAACTCTTCTAACACTGCCGTTCTATCCTCCCTCCTCCAGATACATTAAAATGTGAGAAAAACATTTGTCATGCAGACGTTTTTGAAATCCAGAGAGACAAAACCAGACAGCTGCACAAAAAAAAAAAAAAAATGCCATGAGGCAAGAGCAAATGCAGCTAAATCAAAAAACATATTAAATAGGCATAAAATAAAATAATTACAATTGCAAAAGTGACTCACAAATCAAACTGGCAGATATATGACAGCAAATGAACAGAGAAGATAATTATATTTCCAGGGCTACATTCTTCTGCATGGAGCTGTCAACACATGGGCACAAGTTTGGGACTTTTCCTCCACCACTGCAGCATGAAACCCTTTCACCACAACACGTCTCTCTGGCCCGGAGCAGCACAAGGCAGGAAATGTTTTTCTTGGCAGATGCATGTCGAATTACTACTGGTCCACACAAGCGCCACAATATCCATGACACCCTTCTTAATAAGCAAGCGAAAAGGTCTGTTGAGCAACGGTTGTCCGGGCGAGCAAAACCCAGAGCATTCTGCGTACAAATGTGGAGCGTTCATGCAGAATGTGGACTAAAGCATTCAATTTAGCCCAGAGTTTTTCAACGCATAATGTGAGCTAAACACATTCTTTGGTTTTGGTTGGATTGAGACTCGGCATTGTGTATCTTAGGAAGGAATGGTGTCCGTGTCTCTTGATGGAATTTAGCCTTAAACTCAGAGTATGCCACTCTCAGTCGACAGACACATCTCCTGGTTTGTTTTGTCTCTGAATCCACAATTAGACTGTGCAAGAAGACTCAATGACATTTCTAAAACCACCATGTCATCTCTTAGCAATTTCTGGAATGCCTTTCAAGATATTCTTAGCAGATATTTGATTTGGGCACCTGATTTAATACCACCCATCAGCACTTTAACAACATTAACAACAATAAAGACCTCCAAAGAGGCTTTGTGCCGATAGTGGTAGCCTGAATGACTTGAGCTGTTGACCAAAAGTGACCGCAGGGATGGGATGGCTATAAGAGCAAGAGCTCCAGGGGCTGAGTGGACTGAAAGGGAAGGCCCCGCTTGGCTGTTTGAGGGCAATGGGGGCAAAGCAGGCCAAGCTCTGCCTCGGTCATGTCTTTTTCTCAAGTCATAAATCTGGATTTGTCACAAGGCTGTCAGGTTGAACTCAGGGAGCAGCTGGAGGCGAACTGAGAGGCAGACCGACCAACAGACGTACTGACAGACAGAAGACGTTTCTAATGAAGGACAAAGAGAACTGCCTGAGACAAAGACACATGGTGGCAGTGAATCAAGGACGCCCTGAACAAAAGAGTGCAACAGAACAAACAAATTTCAATTCTCCCCTTCTGCAACTTGGGGACAGGTGTGCGAGAGCTCTAGCATGCTCTGAGGCTCTGCAAAACATCACTGGCCACCTTGGTGTTTATTCGTTCACTCCTCTTCCTCCCCTCCAGGCGCTCAAAGGGTAAGCATCTATTCTGGTTTAGGGTTACAGCCAAGTTGCCTTGAACCCCCGGGCTTCCATGCACACATGCCATTCCTGACAAGCTATCATGCTCCCGGGTGCACATCACCTGCCTCTGACCTCCACAGAGAGGAAGGGGTACCTCAATCCCTTCCTTGTCGCTTGTTGGGCGACCCCAACAGCGTCGCCCAACAAGCACCGCCCCACCGAATCCCAGTGACCAAGAGTAAGACACCTGCCCCTCCCTCCTTTCGTCTCCCCCACCAACTATTATAAAAGGCTTTATAAGGGTTTAAGTGTTGATCAAGGAATGGCCATGACCTCAATCGTCAGCTACGCTAGGCTAGGCTAAGCTAAGAGTTAAAGGAGCTGTCTGGCACAGTGACAAAACAAGGCGATGACAGACACCGTCTGAAAGCGCCACTGCCTGCGTCCACCCAGTTTTCCACCAAGCAGATCCATTATCAAACGGTCGGGCAGAAGGGCTCTCTTCGGCCAAACCATCTGTCACCAAACGTCTTTCAGCAAAGTTCTGCAGCAACCTCACCTCACCAGCGCATGCATGGAATCGAGATGAGAATGTCTTAGGAATCGTTGTGGTCATGAAAACCTGAAATTATTAAGAAATAAAAGAAAAAAAACCCAAAATCTAAAAGACTATTTGCAGTAAATTCACAGTCAGTTGAGTTTTAGGGTTTGGCAAAGTTAGTTTGGTAATTATCTAACAGTAAATATTTCTGATAGAAGTCTAAGTGGTACTAAATCTTAAAAAACATGTAAGTCAACGCTCAAGTTTTATCAAAGGTCTGATAAAACTTTAATAAGTTTTATCAAGTCTTACTTCACAAGATCTCACTTGTCTTCTGAAGTAAGTGAAAGCTATTATTATGAACCCTGCATGTGAAAGTAAGTCCTTCAGGCTTCATCCTCTGTTGAATCTATCTTGAAAACTTTTTAAAGTAAGAAAGTAGTTCTCAAGTTGCCTTGTTTTGTTGACGGTTAACTAAAACAGACTTTCATTTGGCGAGCAAACAATACTCTACCGCAAATGTTACAATGTTATAAAAGCGTTGAAGAAATTTCCTCTGCTTGAAAACTCTTTATTTGGCACCATTTTGGACAATCTGTACAAAAATGTAGCAGTGACAGAGGGATGGACGTGTTACAATTGATTTTAAGCACTGAGATAGACTAATAGCAGCTAAACGCTAACTTTAGCATCGGCTCTGTAGCTTCCAGTCAGTGCTAAGCTAAGAAAATATTTCACAATTTTTTATGAGTGTGTACTACACTTAATTATCTCTCGTTCAAAACTGTACATGCTTTGGTTAATCAAATCTTAACAAGTTACACTGAGTAGTAACTCTTTAAGGACTAAAAATCAATATATTTGAATCACTCAAGATTGGACTGGATTATTCTACAGTAGTTACAGATTCAGTGAAACACAAATTGTGAAACCTCTGATCTATTTGTGAAAACAAAGCAACAAAAAAAAGATGGGATGCTCGGTTTTCCCAAAAAATATTGCTACACTCCCCACTTCGAATTTTAATAAATTTGTCAACAAGGAAAAGAATGAAAATTTGGACTGAGGTTTTCCCCCCAAAAAACGGCTAAAATCTTGTTCCAGTCTTGCGAAACTTGCAATGCTAAACCTCTAGGAAGGAGTGACATATCAAACCATCAAACTGAGGATTGTAGGAGCTTGAGCTCAACAGCTGCACAGGAAACATGAGGGATGTGACTCATGAACATAAGGAGAGATTATCATATGTAAAAAACAAAATATGAAACAATCAGTAAGAGCAGTTTGACCACATTTCATATTAAGAAGTGTTTGGTAAAGGATTTTTGTTTTCGCCCACACAAACTGTGATGATTGTCATCAAAGTTACTGAGAGGCACTTGTCACAAACTGATGCGTCGTTAAAGGAGAATGTATAACAATGAGATGAACACATGATTACTCAAGCGTTCAGCTATTCTTGTGGAAAATGTACTTTTGTTATTTAAATGTCTCCACAAGCACGTAAGTGTATTTTGTTTGATAGACTCTAACATCCTTAAACTATTGAAGGAGATTTAAATCAAGTACTTCCTGATTTGCTAGATATGTATAATTGTCCTTTAAAGTGCATTTTTGTCATGTTCCTTTAAAACGAGTGAAAGAAACAAGGGATGATGACAATGGAGATGGGCGTACCGTACATCTTGCCCTCATCAGAGAGGATTATCTTCCTACGGCCACATGGTGGATAAATTGCCAGGGCTTCCTGGAAGCTCTGCTCGATGTCGGGGCTCCACACGCCCTCGGCGTCGTTCTCCAGGGGTTTGTCAAGTCCATCTCCCAGCTCCTCGCTCCCACCCCTCGGGGAGGGAGCCGGCACCCACTCCGCAGACGTGGTGGGGTGTCAGGAAGAGGACCACGGAGCAAGGAGTGGGTGTGGAGTTAGAGTTGGGATGCCTGCTGGCGGTGAGAGGCGGGAGACGCTTTAACGAGAAGCACGGCTGCCTGTAGGACATCCAGAGGTGGGATGGAGATGGTGACAACGATGAGCCTGGATGTGGTGAAGATAAAAAGACGAAATAATTTAACTTTAGGGTTAAAGTAGAGGCAAAGGTCGAGGCAATTTCCAGTAAACTTTACAGCATTGAACTGGCATCACAGACAAACGCAAGTACTTCAGTAAAATTTAAAACCTCCATAAAGTCCATGGCTTCAGGAAGCAATTGATTATCAATAGCCCAGGGTTCAGACCCCTTGTATTTATGAAGTAAAGCACAGAGCAGGGGGCCAGTTTTTAAAAGGATAACACTTAACAAGCCACAGAAGACGACGAAAACTGCAAAGATACAAAATGGCAAAGATACCAAATGGCCAGTACTCATTCACCAGAGACTGTGAGACTTGATGTGCTGCATCACTTGATTTCCCTTTGGGATCAATAAAGTATTTTAAACGGAATTGAATCTCAATGTGGTTAAAAAACAAAACAAAAACACATTACATTAAGTAAGACAAGAGGGACTGGAACAAATGGGGGGAGCTGAAAGAGTCCCCATGCTCTACTGTCTCACCTTCTCCAATAACTTTTTTGAATTGCTCCCTGTGTTTTTATTATTCACTTAGTAACTTTTTAGACTAGTTCAAGGTTCCCTGATATTATCAGAAAAAACTGCTCAGGAGGCAAACAAAGGGGGACTTGCAACAGATTCCCTTCCTGTTTTTCCTACTCGAGTTTGTTTAAGATGTGCACACGGTTCCTAAACCTCAGGGTGAAGAGAAAGAGACCGACGTCGGCTCCACCTCTTCCTATGGACAAACACACAGGAGACAAATGGGAACAATGGTCGGACACAGCAAAGAAAGAACAGTCAGACTCATGAGTCAATGCAAACAGAGTTTGTCTTTGTCATGGGTTATTTTCCTGCCGCAGTGAAACTATGACAACACCGTGTCCGTTTAAGCCAACAAAGGCCAAAGTCGCAAACATTACGTCACCGCAGAGACTTGGTCAGCAAGTCAGTGTTACAGGCAGAGAGAAAGAATTCACCTTGTCTGCCCCCACTTTCCGACCCTCGTCCATCATGCTTCCCTCTAGACAACTGATCCTCCACAGCCACTTCCTGCTGCAGAGAAACATCGGTTGTGGAGTTATCTGTCCACATTTCCGAGCTTGTGCGCAAAGACACACGTAGACATGAAGATCAAACACAAACAGACGGACAAAAGTTCATAGACAATCACCTAGACGACGACTTCGAGTTGTGTTCAGAGTTTTTTGTGGAACTGCTGAGAAACCAGATCTGTCTGATTGTATTGTAGGCTGTGAAAAACAGACAGTTTGACCTAAATGACATTTTGACCTCTCTGCCCGACTTTCTAGCTATGAACCCATGCAGACACTTAAAGAGGAGTGGCAAAAGCAAATGAGATGGGTTAGCAGTGTGGCTTAGCTTGTGCCATCCATGTTACAGTAAATTATAATTTCTGCTGCCCAGACATCGAGCTGTTCGCGTGTCAGACTGTCATATAGCAACAGTGTCTTCAGTCAGAGGCCTCTTCAGATCATTGCAAAACTGACTGCTACAGGAGATCCTTCCTATCCACAACATCACCATCCAGGCCGACTCTTTGAAGATACTTGGATAAATGAGTTACAACAACATTTAATTTATCTTTGGAATAAACAAAGTACTTTTGAATTGAACTGAATTATATTATCGCTGATCTGATGGTGTCAGTCATCTTTAGTTATTCTTCTTTTTAGCAATTCTACCTCCTATGCAGCTTTAATTTATGCCAACATTAAATCAAATCCAAAACAAGTTACAGGTGAAGAATGACACTAAAGTGCTGGCGCATTAAATCTTTTCAAGCAGACAGAGAAATTGAGTTTGCATAAAGTTAAAACAAAGTGATAAAAAAAGTTAACCACTCAACACTAAATAGTTGTGAAAGAAAAATGAACTGAGCCCCCAAAAAGTGTAAAGGCTGTTCATAAACCACTAGAAAAACAGGATTAACTGATTAATTACAGAGCCTGTCCAGAAAATGTGTATCGCTAGAAACATCAAACTATTATCTTATAATCAATATACAATTCTTTACAACAGTATTCATGGTTTCTTTCACATATGCAATAACAGATTTTAAGCTACTTTGTCTGGATTTTTGTGACAAATCAGCATGAGGAAATTCATAACTGTGAAGTGGTGAGAAAAAGGGACTAAAGCCTGTTCTCTTTGGAATCAAAATAATCCCACAAGCAACACAGTAAACACATGGAAGAAGGTACTGTAGTAGAACGCACCAAAATATTTTTTATACTGAGAATTTGAGCGAAATTGTAACTCTAATCTGCAAGCAGATACAGAGATACTCTAAAATACTTCCAGCTCTGTGGTTCCACAAAGTATTGAATCAGGAGGCCTAAAAGCAAATGCAAAACACATTTTCTTTTTTTTTTTTCTAAATTTGAAAAACATGAAAAACAATGCACAACTTTCCTTATTTGTTCCTTTATTGTAATGCTCTAATACATAAAGTTGCAATGAACACATAAAAGCTTGTTAACAATGTGACAAAATGTGCAAAAGTTCAGTCAGTGACTCGAAAACAATAAAAAAAGGAGACACTGGAGAAATGTAGCAAAAGTTTTCCTCCGTCCTTATCTAACCCAACTTTTCTGAACATTGCACAGAAACAAGTCAGAGTTATGCAACGATTTGTTTTGTTTTCCATAAAGCCCTCAATAAGATCATAAGCCACTCAACCAGTGAGCTTTAAAAAAAATAAAATAAAATCACAACAACCACAAAGTTTCAACAAAAACAAAAGAAAGCAAACATTACCTAATGCAACATTTCCATTGTCTACTAAACTGATTTTAAAGCACTTGCGACTGCAGGTCACTGTGAGATTTGTAGCTGCCACAAACCATTAAGAGTGCAGCTCTGTGCCTCTTTCAATGCATCTGGGAGGTTAATTAAACTAAGCCATGTTTTAAAACAGCCAGCCCCACCACCACCAACTCCCACTTCTTCCCTCACTCCTCTGGCCGGCTTGCTGGTCCTCCTCCACCCCCTCTTACTTGATCTGCTCAGTGGGATAATCCCCCAGCTGGAGCTGCGGTCAGGGGGCCAAGGAACCACCGGACCAGTCCCCTTCACCCCTCACACAACGGCACACACACTGACCAAATGAGGCACACTAACACCTCCATGTTATAGACAAAAACCCACTAAACATAGACGTTACGGTGCAAACTCAATCTTTAACATGTCGACACGACGCAGTCTGCCGGGGTCATGATGTCTGACCAGCTAATATTAACACACAGCAACTGAAGGGAGACCTTCTTTTGAGTCTACAGGAAGCTGGACCTCTGTTCACCTTTGACCTGGGCTGCATCCAGACAGGGGGGCAGGTCTGAAGAGTTCACACACCAGTTCAAAACTTTGAGTAGAAACTAGATTACCGCTGCAACAGTTATTTTAGTAAAAAATAATGAGTGATTTTTTCAACTAATCACTTTAGACTTTGTATACAATATTATAAATACATTATAAGATGCATATAAACAAATAATGAAATTTCATTTTGAAAAAAGAAAATAAGAATTTTATTGCAGAAAATACAATAACATTGTATTCTTTTAGTCAATTTGGGCTAAAACTGTCACTTGAGAAGTATGGGGTAAAACATATTTATATATTTATCTTAAATGTACAGTTGAACAGTTTTCAGTATGATGTTATGATGCTCTTTCAGTAAATTTAATTGTTAACCAATTACTAAATTATTACAATAATCGATTCATCACGATTAATTCCACTTATCGTTTCAGCCCTGAACGAGATACATTACTAACTAGTTCTAGTAGTTTCACTGTATTTTTTACTTTAACTTGAGTAATTGTTATGCATATTACTGCTATTCTTACTTGAGTGAAATTTATGGATACTTTATTCAACATAAGTAACTTCAATAATGAAGGAACAAACAGATTTTAACCAAAATACATAAAACACAGACACACGCCTCCAGTTTATGTTAGTGAGATTTTTTTGTCATTGCACCAGATTTGTTGTTCTCACGTTATTTTCTATCTCCTGGGCTTGTTGGAGGTAAGTAAGACACAGTAAACACAATTTACTGTCACTGGAAATAGATGAGCCTGTCCTAACATGTTACATACTGTAGGTATTACATTTATGTAAAGTTTAATATTTAAATTATTTTTGAAAAACTGTTTCTTCTACCTAATTGTGCTACTTTGCACTCATTTTTAGTAGCTTTTTATTTTTTACACGCAAATGCGTCCATATTTTATATTCTGTCTATTTTATGACATCATTTCAAAGTATTAAATCAGATTTTATGATCGATTACTCAGGACTTAAATAGCCTTTTTGTTTTGCTTTGTTTTTTTTTTTTTTTAAACCAAATACTTTTTCACTCTTACTTGAGTAAAATTTTGGCCATTCTACCCACCTCTGAGCATGTGACGCTTGTCAAAGTCTTTTTAATCTAAAACTAAAATCAGACCTAAATATTCGCTTTGTCTACTCGCAGTGACTTTACTGCTCCTGCCTGCGCCACTTCCTGTTCAACACAAGACCTGCGAGTGCGTGTGTGTGTGTGTATGTGTCTACTGAAGAGGCCAAAATCTGCACTAATCACACCGGGAATGCAGGGGGCAGGAAATATTTGGCGTATAAAGCCATAGTGCGGGATCAGGCTGTGAGATGGAAATAAAGTCACTGTGAGAGCTCGTGGCAACCGGCAGGTTTATTTTGCTTGGTGCGCTGTTCTCTGGCACCAAGTCCTGCTGGGCTGCATCAGCAAGAACTTAGAGGCTTAGACACTCTCAGAACACATGGTTTTATATTTTAGGTGGTGAAGACTTAGAACCCCATAGAAAGGTCTGGAGTCAAACACCACAGCGTTGTCCTAATCAGTAAGTCTACAGTGTTTTTAAATGTATTTCTTTAGACTCTGGCTTCTTTCACAATTTCTCTCAGTTGTCTACATGAGACTCTTTGGAGAGGTACTTCCTCGGCACATAACACATACCAGGGTTTCACCGGGTGTATTATAAGCCTGGCAGGCCACCAGGCTTTACTTGCAGCCTGCCACTCTTAAGCGTGGTTTGTTTATTTAATTATACGTTTTTTATTCACCAGTAACAGTGAAATGGTTTGAAGCACCATGGCAACACAGCACGGTCGGTAAGTGAACATACAGAGAGACTGAGGTCAGGTGTAAAAACCCACTGCTACAAGATAACAACTTAGTCGAATAAAGTGACAAGTCATGGATAAAAGATCCAAAAATATTGACTTTAATTAGGTTGAAGTGCAAAAAAAAGATATTTGTTTGAATTTTTTTTTATGTTTGCCTTTCTAAGACTTCATAGTTGGTGTTTAGGAATTGTTGATGTTTTCCAGTCACCCATAATTAACTTGACAAATTTCTTGTGAAGTTTAAGCATTTTTTAAAATCAAAACATGCTAAGACATAGCGCTGGGAATAACAGGTCTGTTAACCTGAAAACCGACTAAAACCGTTCTGAAAGAACTACAGCAATAAAATAAATATGTCTGAATTAATGGCATGTGCTTCATAAATAAACAGTGGAAAAGTAGAGATCTAGATTTATTTGTTGATATTTTTTAATTCTGCCTTTTTTCATTCAATTCAATTCAAACATACTTTATTTATTGGAAAGGAAAAATGAAACGTTTAAGTAACTTATATAATCTCCAAAGAGCCATCATGGATAGTGATGCTGTGGGCCAGGAGGGTCACCAGTAGCAGTCAGTCTTGTAATTAATCTGAAGAGGCTTCTGACTGAAGACATTCCACAGTAACATGTCCTGGATGACACCATCAGCTGTTGGCGAGCCCTGCTAATCCACATCATTTGCTTTTGCCGCTCCTCTGTGCGTTTCTGTCTGACCGTATTGTCAGAAAGGTCTTTTTTCCATGACAGGATTTTATCCAGTTTACGACAGATTTTGTGTCCTACAGTTTTTAAGCACATATTCAGCAAAATGTCGACATACAAGAACTGGACATAAACGCAATTAAGAAGGTGTTAAAACCCGAAAAGTTTTGAAGAAGATAGCCTTAACAGACACTGTGAAGAAGATCTTTACGACTTTTGCACAGCTCTCTGCGTTCATTAAGGAAAATGTAGAGACAGAAGAAATGTGGGACAGATAGAGATCATTCATGCAATCAGCTAACATGCTTGTTTTATTAATTGAGCACTGAGTCTGAAATCTTTAGCCGATTAATCTAGTTTCTAGCAGCGAACGGCAGCTGTCGTCCTGGAACTCACAAACTTTCAGTCTTTCAGATATAAAATCTAGATATCAACTAATATGTACAGTTAAAAATCCACAAAATACTTTTGTTTGGTCATAAAAGTCAAGAAATAGAAAGACAAGACACTGTAACACAAACAAACACTTTGTAATAAGCTTTAGTGTGTAGTAATAATTATCCTGTGCAGCCAGTGACAGATGTACACCTCTGTTTGCGCCTAATGTGTTCGGGAGAAGTTGTAAAAAAAAAAAAAAAAGAAAAGAAAAGAACAGAGGGTCTGTAAGCCGCGTCGACACGGCAGACAGACATGCAGCAGGCCTGCAGATGAGTAAGGGAGGGAGGTGCAGAAAGGCTTTTCTCTCTGCAAGGCTCATATCTGAGCCATTATTCATTTTTCTTGTGCAAGAGGGGGAGGAATGATCACTATGTGGGATCAGCACAACAAAAGAGACGAAAAGAGAAAAGAAAAAACTCGTCTGCTGTGGAGTGGACCCGCTCAAGGCAATGGATGCGAGCATGCTGGGCCGTTTTCTCCTCGCTCGCACACCATTACACTCCTTCCTCTTGTTTTTACCCACACAAACACGTCCACCCTCACGCAAAACGCTAAAACAACGAAACCTTTGAATTCCAGCATAGCAGAAGCACTCGTCTGTCTGAGACCGCAGCGATCTCAACGGCTATTAAGACAAAGGATAAAGGATAAGAGGCCATGGAGGGAAATAAATAGACAACTCCTCTGGCTTTGGCTGGACGTTTCAGGGGAGGATGTGACAGGTGGGGATTTTTTTCCCTCCTCCCCCGACTCCCTCCATTCATTCGTCACACTGCTACAATCCACCTGTTGCTCCTCGGGAAAACACACTCCTGTCAGCTGCTGCGGTGCGCACCACACGACACACACATTCACACACGCGGAGCAGCGGCACTTTTACACCGCAGCTCGTTAACTTGAACCGAGATCAACTAAAACACACTCTGTCTGCTGCACGGAAACACACAGACACACAGTCAGTGGGAAGCTGGAGCACTTGTTCTTTGTTTTAACGAGTATTCTAGTGGAGGGTGTTTTTAATTATTATTTTATTACTTTAGGGGTAAAAAATATATTGATATTCATGAATGGTTTTAATTCTAGAGTCAGGCGATTCTTCCCAACATTTCCCTCAGTTCTCACCTATTTACGAGGCAATTATCCCATAAAATGATAAAACATGTCACGATAATAACATGATAATAGATTAATGCAGTCATTAAAAGGCGCTGTTGTAGCTACATTTCATGTATAAGTAAACTCCTGTCACAGCACATTTTAGTTAGATCAACACCTTCCTATTCTTTGTTTCAATACGACAAAGATGCAAATAGTTGTTGTGATAAACTCAACTTTAGGCTGAGGTTTGTTATAACTTCTCCGTTTAAAGTTAAACCTAAAATGGATAAAAGCCGTTCAAATATTTTCAAATACAATGTTTATAACAACACCATAAGTAATTCAGATTATTATTATTATTATTATTATTTCGCTGTGGTTTCCCTGAGTGATTTTGTTTCCGTTTTGTTGATATTCGGCCTTGCGGTCGGCTCCTTCATTGCTTTCTGTTTCACTTTTCATTTTTTCTGACAGATTTTATTCACGGCTTCCGCACATTGACGATTATTGCCTTTTTGTCAGCCTTATCACAAACATGATCTGCGCGTATTTTGTATATGGAAAGAAAATAAATACCTACAAGGTGAAATTTACTCATTTCCATATTCTGGTGTTAAGAAATATTATGTAAAAAGCTACACATAGCATCTCCTCACAAACTTGTATTTTAAATCAGTGGATTTCATCCAAACAAAAACATTTTGATAAATTGTGTCCTAAACTGAGGTGTAAACTAAAAAAAGTCTGTAATATTTGGTTTTAAAGCAAAACAAGCATTGAGAATCAGTCCTGTCTGCACTAAGTTGTCTTTTTTTTTTAACTTAGTTGAATGTGTTTAACTACAATGTAATGTTCCCAATTTCTATCTTTGATTTATTTTGTTGAGCTTACATCAGGCACAGGGTCTACAGATTGGAACTACGCTTTTAGATAATTTTGGTAGAAATACAAGTAAATTGTTTGCATGTGCTTATGATATGAGCCTCAGAAATAAAGCAGGTCAGAGTAAACATGCCGCGTTTAAAAGCAAACTAGTGCAGACAGGCCCAAAGCAGCGTTTGATTTGGAAATCCACTTGCAAAAAAAAATAAAATAAAATAAATCCTCGCCCACCCATACCACCCATTTTATTTTGGCTCAACAATTAATTCCATATATTGATAATTTGACATCAGTTTACCTAATTAAGAGAATAAATGAATGAGTGGAAGACTCTTGGGATGAAGTGTTTGTACAAGATAAAAGCTGCTACAAAATTGTGAAAATGCTTTTTTTTTTTACTCTTTTAATGTCAGTCTCTCAGTAGAGTTTGAAAGAGGCCGTTAGGTTTAGGCGAGGGAGGGGAAATTGTTCTGGGTATATTTGTTTGCAAACAGTAACAGTGTGCACGAACTGTTACTCAGAACAAAGAAAAATGAATTAAGGACAGAAGAGCCCAAAATTATAGTTTTAAAGCACAACATACACTTTAAAGAAATGTGATTACATGATTCCAGTAATTAATTAAACAAAAGATGTAACTTTGAGTGATCTTTCTCTAATAAGGGGGTTATAATATGCAATAATTAATTAGATAGCCTCATATAGAACTAAGACATAATATATATATATTTGTGGAATATAATACAGATTAAGATGAAACTATAAATAAGAATTTAGCATTTTATTATACTACTAATTCATGAAAGTCCTTAACTACAGTGAAAAACAAACTAACACTTTATGGTCATATAGCATATGAGCTGCTGATGGCCTGGGTGTCCTTAGCAACCGTTTCCCTCACTTCTGTTCATGGCCGACTGGGTTTATGAAACTGAATCATGTTTTACAGAAAGAAAATGTTCCATAAAACCTGATGCATAAATCCTAATGTTTTATCAATTTTGCTATATTATTCTAAATAACAGAAGTAAAATTTAAACAATATATTTTTTAAAATACATAGCGGTACAATTAAAAGTCAAGCACAATTGCTTCATTATCAATAATAACTTCATTATCAATAATAACAATAATAACATTTTTCACTTTACAGAATTCTTCTTTTGCATTAATTTAAGATGTTATGCGACAACAAATGACTGAAAAACCTTTAACAAATCGTGTCACAACATGAAGTCAACCCGAATATTCAGACGACCGCCGCTCCGTCAGACCCACTCCCGTCCACTAACACTTGTTGCTGCAACCGGAAATGATGAAGGAGAAAGATATATATAATTTAGTGAGTTAATAAGTAGGCGGTTTAACTGGCTCCGGAGGCAAACTTTACCCGGCCAGGCGCTAATGTTTGACCGCACGGCTGGGAGTCTGTTTCCCGGCTGAGGAACCCGGAGCCGCGGCTCACTCCACAGCTGTGATTAAAGGAAGGAGGGGGGGAAAATGCAGGGATTCTTCCTGAGAAATGTGAGACATTTGAGGTATGTTATGTCCGCCTGTGAATGGGAATTATTTTGTGTAGAAATAGTGACGCAGAAAAGTTCCCGCTCCGACACAAGAAGAAGTAGAAGAAGAAAAAGAAGCTCAAAAAAAAAACCCTGGACGCAAGAAACAGCAAAACACTGAAACAGCTTACCTGCTGAAACTCTGACAAGTCCGACAGGCGCATTCAGGGAGGCAGGTGGAGCAATTATTATCTCTGTCTTAATTAAAAAAAGAAGCTGAATGAGCTGTTTCTCGTTTGTTTCTCTGTTGTTGTTGTGTTTTCTTCTTTTCCTCTCCTTTGTTTGTTTTGTGCTGCCTCGTCTCCTTCCTGGAGCCCGCTTGTTTGAAGCGCAAGGAGGGCAGGAATTTCAGGAATTAGCCGTGGTATGACATGAAGCCTGGAAAAAGCCAGAGAAAAAGACCAAGGGAGGAAAGGAGGGGAGGAGAGAAGAGGAGGGGAGAAAGGTCTGACCGGTCAGCACGTAATGACGACGAGGAGGAGGAGGAGGAGGAAGAAGAGGAGGAGGGTTTCTGAAAAAGAAAAGTAACTAAAGCAAAACGAAAGGCAATCACATCATGAGTAATGATATTACATGTCCCCGGGATACTGCAAGTGACGTCACGACAAGGGATGGAGATTATTGCAAAGATAATTTCAAATAAATTGATACTGTTAATGACATGACATCATGTTAACAAAAACAGAACTTGACAGAAATTAGATTAATATCTTTTTCTTGTTATATTCTGTAAAATACAAAATACGTGGTGTGTTTTCAAACTGATCAGTGTCACAACCTACTACGAGCAACTAACCCAAAACCCATTAAAAGAGTCCAAATTCACTTTTAATGGGTTTTGGTTTTAATTTTAAGCTGCAAGACATTCGCACTCTGGGGCTGTAGGCACAACATGGTTAGATTCACCATCTGTCTCTAAGTAGTGATTCTAATTAAATGTTTAATTACCTGATTACTGATTTCAGGAAGACAAGGTGGAATGGTGTCTTCATCATTTGAACCGGCTCTTGTTTTTGCTGGAAAAATAAAAAGAACTGCAGAACGATTTAAAGTTCACTGGGCAACAAAGAGTGTCACAGCTACAGCAGCGCTTAATTTGTAAAACAAAACGATGCTGGAACGCAAGTAGCATCACGGACAGGCACTCAAGCCTAAGCGGTGTGTTATACTAAACACATATATGTGTTTAATATTTAGTGCAAATACTAAACACATATACACAATTAATATAGTTATTTTGTTTTTAAGTGTTTTACGTGATATAGAGAAGACATGGAAATCCATTTCTACCAGAGAAATCCATTTCAATGGGAGAAAGCCCAGACGAGCAGCAGAGTGAGGCAAGAATCAAGCCGAATTGCGTAGGAAAGCAGTTGGCATGACATCCAGATTTGGAGGATCTTTTGGCACACTTTGTGAGGCAGGTCCTGTTTAAGTGAGGACCTGATTGAGGACAGGTGTAGCTAGAGACAGTGAACTCACGTGTGACAAACCACAGGTGGGTTTTAAGAGAGCAGTCATTTTTTTCACACAGGGCCATGCAGGGTTTCTTCTCCCTTGACCATGAACATCTTCACTTAAAAACCGTGCTTACCTCTGTTGTCTTTGACTAATATCTAAAATTGACTGCGTGACAAACATGCTGAAATAGAAAGTTAGGAAGAGGGCAAACACTTAGTAAAAATGTAATACAGTATGAACATAAAAATAAGTTTGTTTTCTCAATTAAACTGGCATCTCTTTAAATACTTTATATTTTACGATTTTGATCAATGTTTATGTATTTGTAACATGTCATAGAAGAGCTGGAAACAATGCATATTTTACTGACCTTGAAGTAATAGGAGTGAATTTTAATATCAACATGCTAGTTTTAGCTTAGAAACGTTTAGCTGAATTTAGCTTCTTAGCTAGTTTTAGCTTTGACATGGGTTTTTCCACTTTGCCTGGAGTATGTCACTGTAGGTCGACATGCTAGTGCTAGCCTAGATGCAATCATTAGTATTTTGGATAGCTTTTCTCATTTTACCTAATAAACTGCTGTGACCTGCTTTGTAAGCACTGTTTTGTACCAATTTCTTAAGTTTTTAGAGAGCCATTTTGTCCTACCTTTCTGCAGGTCTTCTGCAGTTGACTTCAGCCATTTTCACCAAAAACATTTAGCTTACAGCGTTCACACTGCATTTTCATAACAAATGCTAATTTTTCTAGTCTTTATTGTTATTTTATTCAAATATCCTGAAGCTATAACTGAGATGTGGCTCTGAATTTTGGACCCTGAGAAGCAACAAGCGTTACATGATACCAAATGACTAGGAGAGCCCCCTAGCGGATACCACGGGTATTAGAGAAGGTCATTCTTCTCCAGTGCATGAATTGGAATGAGGGAAAAAGGTATATGTCCTTAAAAAATGCAAAAGAATGTTGTAGATTTTAATTGCTGTCTCCTTGATTGTAGCAGGAAGTATTTTGTAAAAAATAGTCTCAACAGCTATCTTGTGAATTACTGTATTAAAGCCCAAAATAATAATTTTGAGATGTGACTGAAGTCAATAGTGTCAACAGGTTATGATACAAAACATGATTTAAAATGTAAACCTATCAAAAATTATGCACTGTTATTATTAATATAAGTGAAGTCTGCTACCATTATAAGAGTAGAGAAAGTCGACAATAGGATGGACTTAGGCGTGTTGCACAATATATTAAAGACCTGGAGGCATTATTGTCTCAGATGTTATTCTGAACTTTGGGCCTTGAGAAGCAACAAGTGCACTTAAAGTGTCGCAGAGCCTCCTACTGGATGTTGCAGTTATTGCAGAAGGCTTGTCCAGTGGAAGAAACATATTCCTGACCTCTACAATTTATAATCTAACAAACCAATAAATGTATTTTCATTTCTGTTAGAAGGGACTCTTATGCAACTTCAGTTGCCCTTGTTTTTGACCATCCACAGTTTTGTGTTTTATATTTGTCAAACCCTCTTTTCAATTCAACTAGTCTTCAATACTGACAGAAAGAAGAGCATGTTGTCTTTTTTAAATCCCTGCTGTTGAATCTGAGCTCAGATTAAAACTCAGGTTTCTTCTTCAGAAATAAATCATGTTTTTCTTGTAATATGAAAACAACTTGTTGAAGCCTCATGAAAGACTTCATGTCTCAATAAGATTAAGCACTATAAATAAAAATGAAATAAGTGTGTTGCTGTTTTAAAGAGATGAATAGTCATTTGTCAAACTTAAAATCACTTTATTTATTAAGTTTCATTACTTTATGAATAAAAGTTTAAGACATCCCTAGTTGTTTTATACAATAGTCAAACTGTTTGATCTACAATATATAGCATTAATTATTGGCACATAAACTCCAGTAAAACGCCCCAAAAAATACATTTCACATTGTTTACCCTCTCAATCTTCAACCTTGGTGGATGTTATTATTTCAGAAAAGGTGAAATTCCTTAAAACAGTAATACATATTCCCACAGTGGTCTACAAAATGCCTGGACTACAACTCTTTAGAAGTTTACAACCAACTACAGGAGATTCATTTGCACTTATGCGAATACACATTTTAAAATAAAAGATTAAATCTGTCTAGCAGTGACATAAATTATTTAAAAAGCCTCCTGTTGATGAAGAAGTTGTACTGTTACAGTCATAAAAAGCCTCTATTAAAAAAAAAAAAGCAGGAATGTAAATTAAGGTCTTATACAACATTGGACTTTAGTGGCATTTCTCTTCACAGGGTTATAGCTGATGTTAGTCGCTGAGAACACTGTTGCTAAAACATTTACAATGCATTGTGCTGTACAGTGATACACTGCAGAGACAGAATTTAACCTGTAAAACATTGATCGTTTACCATTGATTATAAGACTACATATCAGTCTCTACAACACCAATGGGTCGAGCTGTCGAAACTGAGAACTGAGCCCAACTATCCTCCAGATCCTGTCATCTTCACAGATTATGAATCCAGTTCATTTCAGAGGGTCACGACTGAAAGATGCGTCTCCAACGGAGGACGTCTTCTCCATCATGCAAAACGACCGTTTTGCTCAGGCTCTCATTTTTTGGACAGAAATTTCATTTTGTTCCCTGAAAAAAATAAGCAACAAATGCGTAACAGGAAGTGCAAAAAAGATAACATTTTTTAAGGGAAAAGCAAAATCATGCTACGACGGAGCATTAGAGTCAAACTAAGAAGAAATTAAAAAAAAAAAAAACTGAAGAGAATAAAACCATAACACTATGAGAATATAGTCATCATATTACAAGAACAAAGTCATAATATTTGGAGAATAAAGTCATAAAACTACTAGAATAAAGTTGTAACATAAGAATAAACTAGTAAAAAAATAAAGCCATAATATTACGTGAATAGTTGCAATATTACGAGAATAAAGTAAAAATACTTTAAACTCTTTTGACTAAACTTACTAGAACAAAATTGTAAAATTATTTTATTCTCATAATATAATGACTTTATTCTCAAAATGAATGTTTTAAAATGTTCTTACCATGACCCTAATACTCTTTCATACGCCGACTTGCTACGGTAATAAAAATAAATCTCACCTAGCCCCTTGAGAAACTTGTTTACCCCTCTTTGTTCGCTGCCGGGTAGTGAATCCAGATACTCTTGTGCTCTCACCTCAAATAGACCTGGACACAAAATATTGGTTTACGAATTCAAAGTCAGATGTTTTGAAGAAATTAGTGTAAGCTCAAATATTGTGCATTGCAAAAATATTCATATTCCTTTAAATTTTTAACACATTTCCTCAACATGTAAACCATTGTAACATTGGCTGATAGTTCAGGGTTGTTTTGCTTCTTAAAGTGTCTCTTAAGTGTTTTGCAGCATCTAAAATCATTCTGCACCCCATTGGGCTTTCACATAAAAGTATAATAAAACACACTGATGTTTTGTTGGTCGTATCATGAAACAAGAGAAGATAAATACTTTTGCAAGGACGTGTTACCACGGCGACAAAGGACCAAATCTGTACCCTTCAGGCCCTGTCGGCGCAGCTCCCTCTCCTGGATGAAGCCGCTGAACATCTGGGTCTCCATGAACACTTCCAGAAACCGTCTCAAGCTCTTGGAAGTAACCGCCTTCCGAAAGGCCTCCCGCTGAAACGACGAGGCGGAGGGACAAGACGGGATGGGCGACGTGGGCGAGGAAAGAGACTCGTCGTCCCGGTCCGATCCGCTCATGAAAAGGGAGTAGTGGCCCACCATCTCCACAAAGAAACGCACAAAGGCCTCTGAGACCACCGTACCGAGAGAGCTGGAGTCTGGAAGGGGGTTACACGTTTGGAAAATGAGCGCAAGCAGAAAATATGAGATGATTTGAGCCCTAATGGGTTTTATGCAATAATTCACAATCTCAATTCCTAAACAGGAAGTCAAAATTTATGACCAGAATATATAGAACCAATAAATAAAGTATAAAGTCTGTGGTACTGGTATTGCAGAAGAGTTTGACTAAAAAAAGCACCAATAAAGGCTCCAGGTTAATGTGACCTTCATGACTGTATGTAGGCCTGTCACAATAAACAATAAATCAATTAATCACATGATGAATAAATAAAAAAAAAAAAAAAACGCAATCATTTTCATTTGCTTGATTTTTGTCTTTTCTCAATGAATGAGAAAATTCTTCGATCTGGTGTTTTTTTGATAGATAATTTTGTTTACAGAGACTTCATAATTTATTTGTTGTTTCTGTTTTCTTCATTTATTTTGGATATTTCAAATGTTTTTCAGTTCCAGTGTTTAACTGTTCATTAGAATTTAAAGTTTATTGATCTCTGAGAATGTGTTCTTGCATTTTTATGCAATTACTGCTATTGTATTACTTGAAAATGGTCTCAAAACAACAATATTATTATTTATTGCAATAAGTTCTGGGACAAAATTTGTTATTGTGACAGAGCTGAATGCAAACTTTTCCCAAGGATCTGTACTGCAGATAAAAATGATGTATGTATATAAAAGGAAATAATCATTCCCTTTTCTCGTTCTGCCTCTTTTGCCTTGATATACAGTCATATAAGTTTGTTCAGTCACCATTAGGTAGGTCTCCTCTCTCACAGGCCAACTCTCTTCTCTTTTCCAACACGTGTTCAAGAGCTGCCTGCAGCTTGTGAGGAAGAATAAAGTCCTCATCATCCAGCTGCAGGGAAACAAACCAGATTTATCGTCAACATGTTGCTTTCACTTGCTCAGTAGATATAGTTGCATCCCCAACACCTCCATGGACCAAAGCAGATTTGCAGCGCTCTCTTTGCCTCTGCGGTTGCTACCTGACGTAGGAAGCGGCTGTTGCCGAGGTCGACCACTAGGACCTGAACAGAGGGAGGGTGACGTCATTTTCCTGAGCTATTGTTCAACAGAGGAAATTCTCAGAGTCAAGGGCACCACAACAACATCCAAAACAAAGTCGACTCTTACTTCTTCTATGGGCAGCTCTTTGAGTCGAGGTAGAGAGCTGGACAAGAGGCCCACTATGAAGGGAGTCGGGGAGCAGACTATGTCCAACATGGGCGGTGGCAGAACAGGAATGTATGTGTGCTGCCAGGTGAAGGGATAGAGCAAAGCCACCACTGCATGGCAACACTGAGACAATGTGCTGTGGAAAGACACAAGGCGAGGCGTTAGTGGGTGTCAAACTGCAGGTGGAAGAACATTTATTTTGCAAAACATAACCGAAAGATTAATTCAAAGTACTGCTGCCCTTTAAATTAAAGGAAATTGTTTAGGATGGTAATTCAAATTCAAAAATACTTTATTAATCCCAAAAGGAAATTAAAGAATTTAGATTCTTCAAAGAGTTGAAAGTCATGATGGCAGTTAGCAGGAAAGACCTTCTGCAGCGGTCTGTAAGAAGCCTCTGACTGAAGAACGACACAGGCCAAATTCCTTATTGAACCTTTAAGCTCTACATTTAAAATAGAATGAAATAAAATGCAATTAAATATTAAAAATATTCAAATTTGAGAACTTGATATGGCTAAGGAGCATTGAATACACCTTTGTAATATTGACTGACAGTGTGTATTTAGCAGTATTTATTGTTAATGTAAATTCAACACATACCAAGAATCTTACTGAACGCTCTTTGCTGCCATCTAGTGGCCAAAGTTAAATGAAATTATGCATAACTTACCTAATTATCATAATTTATTAAATTCCTAGTTTTTAAATTGATTGCACATACTAAATTTAAAAAAATCTACTTAATTTAGAATAAAAAAATATTTCTTTTTGCATAACTAAATACAAAGGCAGTCGGGAATTAATAGTCAGCTTCCAATTCGGCAAAGTGATCAAATATCCACACAAAATGACTTCGGGAGCCTGGCGGTTACTTTAAAATGGACTTTTGAGCCACAACTTTCAAATGAATACAGTTGGAGAAGCAGCATAAATAAGGATAAGTTTATAGCCCGTATACAAACTTTAATTTTTGTTTCATTCTATTAGAAAAGAAAAGAAATGGGGGGAAAAAAAAATCACTAAATGCTTTGAAAAAGTTAACATGACATTGGAGTGAATTTATGACTGTAGCTGATCACATACCAGCACACTTATATTGTTTTGTGATACACAACCTCACTGTCACCGTTATTGGCCAATAACACATAAGGCATTACTTTTGAGCTTTGTAAATCTCTATATTGTTCTTGCAGGTCTGCTCCAATAATAGTTGTAAAAATCCCTCAGAGTTGTACTGTAAACATAAGAGTTTCCCTGAGCTTGACAGTGACATACAATGGCTCCTAAATTTCTAGTTTCCACCACACGGTGGCGCTAACCTCTTTCAAAAGCTTTTTCAAACAGTGAAAAGAACATTATAAAGAACAGCCTGTTAGTTAAAGCTAAATGTTGGATGTTTACATTGTCAGTAGAACTAAACACACATGAAGTCCATTTGCTGAACTTTTGCTCCACGTCAGATAAAAACCGGAGAGTCAGTTTCCAGTGAATATTGTGTGTGTTGTGACAATACAGCGCCCCCGTGGTAACTCTGAAGTTACGCTTCAAAGCAGAATATCTGGCATCCATGACTGATTTCCATTGAAGAACTGAATGTCGAACACAACAACATTCCTTCCTCTCACACTCTGTTGGAATCGTCCCATCCTTCGACTACTGGCCATCCTGAGCCCTCTCTTCCCTTATTTTTACATTATCAGGGAGTATTTAGCAGCTAGCTATTCAATAGTGCCAATCCTCTGTTGGATGCTTATGCAGGAACCAACCTAAGTTTGTCTGCGGTGAAAATGACCCTGCGCTCCAGCAACAGAGAGGCAAAAACTCGGAGGAGCAGACGGAGACTCAACGAAGAGAAGAGACATTCGAAATCCACGTGTTCCAGACGGGAGTCAGATGGTCGGCACAGCTGTATCACCTGTGGGGAAGAAAGAGTAATAAAATAAGCACATCCGATAAGGAGATTTATTTAAAACACATTTATATCACTTTCAACGGTTTGACCGTAAATTACTGGGGGAAAAAAAAAAAAAAAAAAAAACCTCGGTCCCAGAGCCAGGCAAAAAGTTTTTAACAGTGATGGTCCTTCCTGGGGCGGGGAAGGGAGCTTCCATAATGCCTCTCATGAACGGCTGCACAAGAGCAGGAGAGATGGCTCTCCTCTTTTCCACTTCATCCAGGATCTGGAAGAAAAAAAAAAAAGAAACACGCTAAATACAGTACAAACACAGATCACATGCAGCACTGACATTGCAAAAGAACCTAAAACTAATTTTAAGAATTGTTGGGGTTTTTTTGCAATAGACACATTAATTTTGTCAATGTGAAAGCAATTGGTTTTCACCTATAACATGTCACAATGTGACATCACACTCAGAGATGGATCAATCTCGCTCGTGTGTTCATTGGTTCTCTGTTTACGTCACCCCAAGGGTTTTCTTTAGGATCTAGATCTGGTAGCTAATATATCCACAGAAGATGATTAATTTTCTTTCTGGTTATCTACTTATTAACCAAAAACCATGATATTTTAAGAAGTTCATGATCCAATACACAAAGTTCTGAGGAACTTTGTTTTACTCTTTGTTTTACACAAAACAAACCCAAAGTGTGTTTTAGTAACACCTGACGAGTAAAATCAGTGAAACAGTTTAACGAGGTCTACATGTTTATCTTTGTGATGGTAGGACATGAAATGTTTTAAAAAAAAAATTTCTGAATTCAAATCAAAGTGTGCAGCTCAAGTACCGTATCTTGTGTGAAACTTCCTTTTACTACAAGCAAACATCCAGAACACACAGGCTTATTAAGGCAGAAGGTGAACAAATTGAAAAAACACCCAAAGAATTTCAAATCCTCTTATAATAAATTAACATTTTAAACGCCTGAAAGTCCATCTGCACTCACAGTTTAATCAAGTTGCGGTAAACCAACGCCTCCGCCAATTCCCCCTTTTAATCTAAAATAACCACTGATATTTATCTATACAAATTAAACTCCATCAACTGCATGGGGAGCACGTCTAAGGAAGCAGATAAATCCACAACTCATTACAGGGAACTTTTTCCACAGTAGCAACCAAGCCATCTGCATTTCATATGTGCTGCTGAACCGCAGCCAGAACTGCAAGGTTCAGAGAGAGACGAGTGGGTGAGGTTCAATGGGCACCGGGGGTGGTATGGTTTTAATAGGGGTAGGCTCTGGGTTGGCGTATGTGAGCTTTAATGGATGTGCCGTTTTAAGCTGTTGGATGCAGTTAGTAGGTCTGAACGTTATCCAGCACTTGTCAAATTAACCGGAACCCCTGGTAAAGATGTGTAAAGTAACCATTGAAATTAATTCATCTTTTATTGCAGCACTATAATCTCACACTTAAAGTTTTGGAAAAATCCCAGTTTTAGTAATGTGGGAAAAAATGCAGGTAAAATTGTTTTTAAGGCATACTGTAGTCTTAATTTGATTAAAGAAGCATGGGACCTTTAATTGGAAATCCCCAACTTCCTGTTTTTCCTGTGGCATAAACATAATGTGACAAAGTGGCCCATTCCTCAAAACGGGAAAGACAAGAGAACATGATTAAAAAAAAAAAAAAGTGTTCCAAACCTGCTAAGAAGAGAAACTGAAAAGAGAAAATAACTTTGTGATTAAACTTAATCTTATCTACGGTCAATCTAATTATTAAAATGCTTTATCTCTCTGAAAGCTCATCTACCTTAGAGAAAAGGTCGAAACAACCCAGGCGGCTGACGATACAGTAGACCTCTGGGAGCCTTCTGCCTTTTCCGCTGGGCTATGAACAGACGATACAAAAGAAAATTACCTGATTTTAGAGCAATTCTCAGCCCACACAAAATAAAAACAGCTCAAGAATTCCAACAATTATTGAAATCCATTAAATTGTAGGGTTGTTGTTTTTTTTTTTTTTTGGCTGAAGCAATAAAAATGTTTGATGCACCAGAAGCAATGGAATTTATATAGATAACTCCATAAGAATGAAAAACAAAGCAGAGTTGGACAACGGTACAGAGACTTTATTGAAGCATACCAGTAAACGGCGACAGTAGCCAAACCGTCTGCTTCCATCTTCACCAGTCAGTACAAATGAGAACGTCTCACTGTGGATGTGAAAAAAAAAAGGAAAAAAAGAGAGAACAAATAAAAAGATACAACCATGATAGTTTGAAAAGCCCTCAGGAGAAATTTCCAGAGTGCAAATACAAAAACTCCAGAGCTCAAGCTCATCGACCTTCCTGACATGAAAAAGTCTTCGCCAGTTTGGAGCAAATTGCATATGTTTGGTCGCCTGTCAGACGTTTTGGAACAGGTGATTATTATCCATCATTGTTAAAAACAAAAACACGTCATCGCTTCTCAGAGCAGAGGTATCGCGTTACACAGACCGTTTTAAACAGCAAACAGTGAGAGGTGATTCAGATGTAACACTCCAGGTACCCTGTAGTTAAAGACAGATGGGTCACTTTGACGAGCTGCTCGGTCAGCTCTTTAGGCCCCTCACAGCCAGGTAGTCATTAGCCCTCAAAACAGCTGAACCATTACCACTACACTAGGAAATTCCACTGTGTTGTGTTTTCTTTCTGATAATGCTGTTGTGGTGTGGCAGACTTGGACCGACCTGGGGAAGTTGTCGACCGGGGCCCAGTCTTTGGCGTCGGGGAAGCAGAACTGAGGGATGACCTTCAGCTGGTCCTCCGTCTCCCGCATGAATTTAAAACTCCTCTCAAGCTGAATGAAAGAGAAACAATAAGTCAAATCCATTACAAACAGCCTTTGCTGTATTTGTACAAGTAAACAAACAACAAAATCACTAGCAGAGCCAGAAAAAGTGAGACCAATAACTGTGCTGTCCTTCTAAAACGTTTACAGGCCACGTCTAGCAACCCCTATGAAAATCTTCTGGGGTGCCACTGGGACTAATATCGTCCCTGATGGTGAAAAATAAGCTCCTTGTTTTGTTCCCCCTTTCATTACAGATAAGACACCACTCTCTGAACAATCAGAATGTTTACAGAAAAATGCTTGAATCACTTTTTCATCCCCTGAATTTGATATTCAGTAGGAGTTTTCTTAGAATTCCCCAATGAGATAACCAAGCTGAGAAAACAATAACAAAACAAGTAGACAAAGGGTCACCTTAGTCTTCAGAAGCACTCCCATACTCCTTTACCTTTAGAGGAAACTGCTGCGTGACTTCTGGCAGGTACGGGACTCCAGCTTTGGTCTTGTGGAGTGCAACAACGATGAAATATTCAAACAGTTTTCTCTCCTGTAACTCCATTAAATCCCTCTCCAGGGTCCGGTACCGGCCTGTCTGTCTCAGCATGGACTGCAGTGACACCAGGCGCTGGCTGTGAGCTGAAGGGGGGCAAAACCGTTTAACTCACTTAAATACATCCTTCTAGTGCAAACATACACACATTTGAGCAAGTCAAAAGCACACTGTAGTCCAGTGTTTTGGTGCTAAATATGCAAAGGGATGGCAAACAACTTTGAAATCAATCAATTCCATTTAAACCTAAATTGTGTATATAAAGACTGGTTTTATACACGAAGCGTGCAGGAAAATTCTCACCTTTTAGTTTCTCTTCGCTGTCACTTTCTGACTCGCTGTTTTCATCTGTCACAGAATTAAAAGAAGAGACAAGAAGAGGAGTAAAAAGACTGAAAATAGAAATCAAAGCATTTCAATGGTTCAGTTAAATGAGTTCTCCAGGCCTGGCTGCTATCACAACGTAGGCTAGCCTAAAAAATAGTTTGTCACAGAGAAAGAGACAGAGAGATCGAGATGTTCTGGATGACAAACTTTGGCAAAACCTTTTTCAGATGAAAGTCTCACTAATGGAGACAAAATCAATTCTCTGTGTTATTTCTGTAATTATTTTTGTTATTCTGGATGATCAGGTTGGGTTTATGTCAGTTTTCTAAGTCCATGTGTCAGTTTGCATAATAGTATGACTTTATCTTGCATGGTATTATTTTTCTGATGTTTGAGAATGATGTTGGTTTCGCAGTGGGATTTTAGGATTTTTATATTTAAAATGTTGACTTTAGGCAACTAGATATACATAAAAAGAGGAAGAATGAGTAAGAAAAGCAACATTTTAGAGGAAGGTATATTCTAACTTTAAATGCTTCATGTATAAAAAGTTTTATTTTTTTTGCATTGAAGCATAGCATACAACACAAATCTAAATGTAAACATTCGTATGCAATGATACAAGATAATATTATATCTTTCTACATCCCAATCAAAGTGGAACAGGGGAAAGAATAGAAACTTCACAGAGTACAAATTGAAATGCACTTCAACGAGGTTTTTTTTTTACACAAGAAAATGTTTTCTTTGGCAGAAAACTAAAAGCAATTCATTGAGTTTTCACAAACTACTGAGAAAGCAAATGAATATAAAATACGCAACAAAGTCCAAAGAAAAATAGCCTTATTTGACTGGTTGAAGAAGGGGGATTTTTATAATTTGAAGAGGAGCGTACGGTTTTCATTCGCACTGTATTCGAAGGCTCACCTCTTCCTGAGCTGGACTCTGTAGACTGAGACACCTTCTTTGTGTGTTTCTTGCCTCTCCGTGCCTCAAAGATGGCATTGATCTTCAGCACCATCTGTAATAGACAAAGTTCACCTTTAACTTCGTGGAAGATAACTCAGTTTCCATGCCAAATCATGTTAATAATGCATTACTGAGGCCTTCCACGGTGTGCGCACATCCCAAAGGAAAAAAAACAACAACCCTGTGTTACTCCTCCCCTGACAGAGGCATGAGTAGACTGCCTCAAAACCATTGCTTGGTCATAAATCATAGGCCATAAGCTTTGAGAAGGGCCTGCCAGGCTTCCATACCTTTGGGATTTTCCTTCGTCTACGATTGTAAGGGTCTCCAGAGAGACACGGGGTGTCGTCAGGGCTGCTGGGTGTTGAGGGGGGGCTGATGCGAGAGGGAGAAGAGAGGCCAGTGTCTCTGCTGGTCTTGCGCAGCTCTGGGACTTTGAAGCTTCGTCTCTCCGAGTTTTGCCTGTAGAAGCCAGGCTTGGACTGTAGTTGCTGGGGTAAGAAAGATATAAAGTATTCTACTGCTTGAGTAATTCAGGTAGATCTCGAAATGCACTCAATGTGATCAGATACCTTAGTTGGAGTGTCAGGGACAGGCGAACATGACACAGGAGAAACACATTTGCTTCCCACACAGCTTCGCTCCAACTCGATGTCTTCGTAAGGGTTCTCCTTGCCTGGTGGATCTTCAGAACACAGATTTACTTCATTCAATGGTAGGAAATTATATCTAGGTTCCACAATACGTTCAGAGCAGATGAGCGCTCTTTATCAGCCGTGTTTGTACAGCCAGGTGAATCGTGCTCTAAAGAGACGATGCACTGACTCATGCTTCTGTGAAAAGACGTTTGAAGAGCTCATGCTAAATGTAGCTGCAAGTGCTTCCTTGCAGATATGGAGCAACAGAGTTTTGTAAATCTGTGACTCTTTGCTCTGCTCTATCAATCTATCCACCAGATGTGAGCACAGGCAAACAAAGACAGCCACTCAGTCCAGCCCTAATCTCTCAAAAGAAAAAAAAAGTTCAGTGCAGTGTTTTCCATATTGCTGGCTGATATGACCAACACATAAATCTCTGAGATCCATTACAGTGTGTTGTAAAAGCATTTATAGCCCTGGAACTACCCCTTCATTTTGTTCATGACCTGCAATGGCAAACTTAAGTGTATTGTATGTAATAGACTGGTATAAGGTAATATAGATCAACGCAAATAAGTGATTGGTTTTAAAATGGAAGGAAAGATGAAACCGATAAAACCAGAAAAGAGTGGAGAGCCTTTGTATTCAGCCCCAATGAGTGAGCACTGTTCAGTTTGGACTTTGACTAAGCCATTCTTCTGACACTTGATTGATGCAACCCCTTTGTAGTTCTGGATATATTCTCAAGTTTTCTTCAGGTCATCCACCTGAGCTGTGGATATCTGCAGCTCCTCCAGAGATTAGATGGACAGCCATGCCATGTTGGGGATGCAGGTGCAGTCTTGATTTCCTGATAATGGTCTGAACTACCAACTTGTAACACCAATGTTCTGTTCAACCACAGCAGTCTGTTGTGCTTGTGATGCAGAACAACAGGAAACGTTGACCTCTATCTGTTGATTTGTTCTTTTTGTTTCACTCAGACCATAATTATGTACTTTTTGGGTTAATAAATGTAGTTTAAAAGGGCAAAATTGAATTTCTTTGTTTTTATTTAGGCTGAATCCTCCTTCACATGTTTCAGATTTTCCTTGTCAAGAACGAAAAAACCACTTGTTCCCTCCACTTGAAAAAAAAAAAGTTAGTCATGAACATGAGTAAGTCTTCATGAATATTTATGACTGTTGTCATAAAGTGTCGTTCGGTGAACATTGACACTTTTAATACAAAGTTGACATTATTCAAAATGTCTTTGTTATGACAACTTGACATTAACCAAGAAATCATGATTTGCCAAATTTGTTATAAAAGTATTACTGATTAAACTTTAGCTTTAATAACATAAAGCTACATATTTTTAAGTCTGGGTTGAATTACCCAAGGGATACTGGTAAGCCTCTACTTGACATTGTCTGCACGTTTTGAACAAACAATGCTGCAGACGACTCAGAATAGCTTGCAGCATAAATTTAACTAAAGTTGATTAATCATTGCCAGCAAACCAGCTCCTGTTGGACAAAGTGAATAAATCATGTTTAAACCAGGAATCCACACCGTCCAATCAAAGCAGACAATCTCATATAACACTGCCACGACTGAACGCTAAGTTAAACAGGCTCTGGGTTGCCACAATACTGGAGACAATACGGAGGGAACATGTAGCTTCTAATAAAGAGGAAACGACGTGCCTGTAAATTAAAATTGGAGCAGCAAAATAAACAGAGCTAAAGACAGTTAATCTTTCTCATCATGTCTGCTGCTCACCTGAAGTAGATTCATGCACAATACTGCACAGATTTGACCTCGATTAAGATTACTTTGGATAAAATACCGCAGTGCATCTAAATAGAGAAGAATGGATAAACAAAAGCCCACAATGTTGATGTTTCAAATCTAAATTGATTCATACGCTGTCTTGTTCGGATGGTAATACTTTGAAGTCAGATGCTAAACAGCAGATGTTTCATATTTAACACTGTGCCCAATTTCACTTGGTTAAGAGGGGAATAAAATAGGTGTTACATCAATTATTTACCCATTATGTCTTCGTAGACATTTTCTTCTGATAAAGTGCATGTGAGGCCCAGTTTGGACTGAGCATACCAGTCCACCCTACTGCTTTCTGTGGACGACTGCAGAAGATCCTCAAACTCATAGGACTTCCTGTTGGATAAAGAAGCACAAAGACTGTCATTTATTTTAAATGAACAACTCTCCAAACACCTCAAGAGTGTCAAGTTCAGACTTTTTGAAAATACTGCCATTTGGTAGATTTCTGTCCATCTACTGTAAATGTCATTGTGCTAATGACACTCTTCAAGGTGGAGGTAGTTATGCAGAGAGTTAAGGCTCAAAGTTGGCTACTTTCAGCGTCAGTAGGGTGTTTATACATCTTCTTTTCAAATGGCTTCTTCCGCTTTTTGTGGTTCCCCTGACTTAATTTTCAATCTATTCCAAAATGTTGACCAATCACTCATTCGTTTGAAAAAACTTTGAGCTTTCAACATATAGCAAAAAGGCTAAACATATAGTAAGAAGGTTTTTTGGGTTTTTTTAGTTTTCAGCCTCATTGTAATGGAACATGCTGAATTTACAAATCTATTTAAAAAATCTCAGAGTCAGAGTAGGTTCCTATATTCTCGTGGGTCGAATGAGTGATGCAGTGATGATGTATGTCTTGTATGACCAGCATGCCACAGGATTTGCACAAAGAAATAATTTGAATGCCATTTTTCCAATGTCTTAAAGATTTGACAAAGGAATCTGAAAATGGCTAGAAAATCAGACTGAGCATCTCTAATACTTGCTAAAACTCAAATCTAATCATAATGAACGTCAAAACACATGTCAAAGTGTCATACAGTCCAACATAATATGTGACAACCATATTATGTTTTTTTTATGGGGTAGAAAAACACAAAGAACACAACACATGGTTTTCAAATATTCTTTTTCAACAGTTAAAAATCTGAAAAGTGTGGTGTAATTGTCCTTTTTGCAGTTTTTTGGAGAGCAAAAAAAAAAAGTGTGGCAGGAAACTAACACTCAACAGAGCATTCCCACCTTTAAAATCGGTTTTGGTAGCATCATGTTGCAGTGATGCTGGTCTTTGATAGGCACTAGAAGCTGATCAGTTTTGTAGGGCAACAACCTTTAGCATACAGCCAGAGAGGTACAACTGAATGGTTTAGATCAAAGCATATTTATGAATTCAAATGGACAAGTCACAATCTAATGGAGGGTTTTCTGTAAGACTGAAAAATGTATGTTTTCTGTCCAATCAGACTGAGCTTGAGCTACTTTGCAAAGAAGAGTTAGCAAACAGAAAAGAAAAGAAAGGTCTGCCACCAGATGTGGAAAACTGGTAGGGACATACGGTACCAACAAAGATTTGCAGCTGCAGTTGAAGTGGAAGGTAATTCTATAAATAATTAAATTAATTAAAAGTTTTTGTGTATAACTGTGGTTTTAAAATGACAAAATATGAAACGAATATTTTTGCAACATAAGGTCTATTTCTCTCTGACTGAACACGTATTTCAGTTTTAAGCTTTGTTTAACTCTCTGTTTACCTCCGAGCTCAGTAAGTGCTTTCTCCATCACATTAGGTTTTTAAACCTCTTGAACCAGAAACAGGTATTTTAACCTTCTCAAAGGCATACATCTTTGTACCCCTGTATCAGTGGACACTCATGAGGGGGAGACAGTCTGACCAAACAAAAGGTTTGATGCAGCGGATTAGAGTGAGCAAGTCCTCCACATATGGTACTGGATCCAAGGCCAAACAAAAGTGGAAGTCACTGGAGAAACTGAACAATAGATGTGATCCAATACCGCTATAGCCACATTGTTTCATGGTTTCTCTGCACAGCTCTCTTTATTTGTTTGTAACCACACAAATTCAAATACTGCGGAGTTGTTTGGGATTGTAGATCAGATTCCCTTAATTTACCTTTAGAAGAGTCAACCTCTGCAGAAAATAGTTCTAAGAAGAAAGATGTGTGTTGCAACCAAATGAGTTGCACAACCATTTTCACCATGAAGTTTGACATGCAGTATTGTTTAAGTAATTATGTCCTTCTGAAAGTCCTCTAAAGATTATATACTTTTGATGCCCTGGAAATATTGCATTCCTCAAATCCAAGAACTGAGCTCATTTTGAGGAATGATATTTGAAAACAAAATGCTGCAACATTTCAGCAACTGATAAGGTGACAGACTGACCACAGATCTGGATGAATAGTGAGTGGAACAATATAGAGCAGTGGTTCCCAAAGATTTTCTGGGCCCCCCTACGGATTACAATAAAATCCCCCCAAAAAAGAAAAATATAAATAAATCAACACGTCGTTCAACCAGGCATAAACCTATACACATATTTTGTTTTCAAACTCCACTGAAGTTTATTTCACACTTCAGGTTGTAACAAAACACACTACAAACTATCTTTATAGTGAAACATTTTGTGTAACTGTTTTTCTTCTTTTTTTTTTTTTCCATCCATATCGCTTCCAGCGCCCCCCTGCAATGGCACTGCGCCACCTATGGGGGAACCACTGATATAGAGAGACCAATTAACCTAACAGTCATTGTTTTTGGACTGTGGAAAGAAGCCAGAATATCTGGAGAGAACAAACGCAAGCTCAGGGAGAACAAGCAAACCCAGGCTGCAAGGCAACAGTGCAACCACTTGCACCACTGGCTTTGGACATATAGACACAGAATATTTTTGCCTTCTTTTTCTTGGCAAAGTTTTGATGAAGAGTATCTGTGAACACAGACTCTCGATAGGATTAGGCCTGGATTTTGACAGGGCCAATGATGGGTGTTAGCCGCATAATGCCTTCTGCATGCAAGCCTTACAGTTTAATTTCTTGCTTCTCTAACAAGAGCACCATCCAGAAGAAGTTTCCTTGTTTGCTGTACACGGCTTGTGGCAGACTGCAACTAGATCTGACTTCCTTTTAATAACTGTCTTCTTGTCGCTTTTGTGAAAACCAGATCTTTGGAGTGCAACTGATTCTCCCAGCTGTGCCGTGGATCTCTGCAGCTACTCCAGAGTTAGCATGAACCTCTGCTTCATTGATTGTGGATGGTCATTTCATTGTAGGTTTGCAGTTGCATCAAACTCTTTCCATTTTTTGGATGGGAAATTATGAAACAAAGTTTGATTTTTAGACTTCTGAAAGTTTTTTGGCAACACTTTATTTGAAGGGGTGTTCATAAGACATGACACTGTCGTAAACATGACATAGTCTATGAATATTTTTGGCAGTGTCATGTCAGTCTTATGTACACCCCTTCAAATAAAGTGTTACCGTTTTTTTAATGGGTATATTGAGTGACTTTCAAGCTATGTTAGAATGTAAAGCACAATCTCAGATGGGCGTAATAAGGTCTAGATTGGATGTCTGCAGCTGGAGACAGTCTCTGGTACTTTGCACAAGCTTACCTGTTATTGCTGTCCCGGGCTCTGTCAACCCAAGGTCTTCTGCAAACCCCTGGAGGAGGGCATGTGGGTAGAGGTGGGGGAGGAATAGTGGGCAGCGGAGGCAGGGTCCTCTTTGCCTTTCCAAAGCAAGGACTCGAACCCGTAGATTGTGTGTGATGCTGGAAAGTTCTTTGCGGTTTAGGTAAGGGGTTTATAGAAGGAGCACCGGGCTCACAGTATTCGTTCTCAGATTCCCCATCCCTTCTCCTCTGCAACCCACCGGGTCGAGCCTTGTCAAAAGTCCCAAAAATTGGCTCACTGGCCTTCTTCTCTGCCATCTCCAACTCCTCCTTTGATGGAGGACAGAAGTAATTCCCTGGAAATGCCAGTGAAGGCTTATGGGGAACTTCCTTTGTGGCTTTCTCCAGTTTTTTGACATGAGTCAAAACTGTTTTCTTGTCTTGGAGTTCAGTAGGCTTATTAGCAAAGCACTTCTCAGCGTTTGCTGGGCCGTCTGGATATTTAGGGCTCGAATCCCCAAATTTTCTGAGATTTTCTTTCCCTGAGTCTTGCCTCTCCCAGCTAGCAAACCTCTTGCTGTCTGTCCGTTGGACGTCTGAAGCTTTGGATTCCTTTTTCCTCACAATGTCAGCTTCCTTCTGCGTTGTGCTAAGAAGACATGTTCCTGTAGCAGCCACATGGGAGGACTCCTTTTTGCCTTCCCACTGGGATATTTTATCACGGATGCTGGCAGTCCTGGCTCCCGCTGAGCTCTTGCTGTGACTCAGTCCGTTTTCCATGTTGGGGATTTGCGGTTCCTTCGTGGTGGCGGCTCTCCTTTGAGTCAGCATGGTGTCAGGACCTAAGGTGTCACTGAGAGTGTGCCTCTTGTCTCTGTCCCCTGGTAACCCACACACCTCTGAAGGCTGGGGCACCACAGATGATGGAGCCTCCCCAACCTTCAAGCCACAGCACTGGAGCCTTGAAAAGACATGAAAAGAAAATTGAATGCAGACTATGAAAAGCTTCAACAATTTGTATAGTAATCATTCTGTATGGAGATGTACCAAGAAATTAGTCGGTTTCCAGAATCAAACATTTTTTTGTTTTTCTTTAGCTCGAATGACCCTGACTGGTGACCAGTAGTTCGCAACCTCAAAGATAGAATCTAGCATATGAAAAAAATGCCACTAGTATAACACACACACAAAATAAAACACATACTGACCACCAGCCATACAGGCCAATCCTCCCAATCCTCCCAATGGCCAAGCTGCCCCTCTATAAATGGCTATCAACAAATACTTCTACATACTGTTCATATTACCCTTTTTTCCCTCTAATGTTTAGATATTTATACTTAATGTTGGGACTCCTTAAGTGCTTGAAGTCAAAGTCAAATTTCTTGTTTATGCACATAATCTTGGCCAATAAAGCGCTTTCTGCTTCTGTTTCTGATCACCATAACTTGGTTTGAAGTTCAAATTATTTTCTTTAAGTTGCAGTATGGTCACTATTTTTTTAAAGTATGTAACTCCTTATATTTTAGTCAAAATTTTCACGTGATTAGAAGATAAAAACATTTAAAGCTTTAGTACACTCAATATTTAAAAGTATCTTTTGGAGACAGACAATGTTACTGAATTTGGTCCAATGCTCCTGTCTCTGTCGGTCTGGGTACCAGGCCTGTCCCACTACACATACTGTCTGAGGCCTACTTTCTTCTTTCAATAAATGGCGTAATCTCTGTGTCTCTGCATGTGATTGGCCTCAATCTGCCTTCTAAATTACAACAAATTCAATTAAATAGTTGCCTTCCCCAAAAAGAGGCGTCTTCCCTCCTTTGCGACAGAGAGTTGTGTCTTGGCTCATTCGTGAATGGCATATAACTAATGTAAAGCTGTACTGGAGGATTTATATAGATGAACTACACCCACACTAAATGTGAAACATCAAATGTAGGCAGAATTTTCTGAATTGTCTGTGCTTAGGCTGCCGGACATTTCTGACAATTTGGAGAAGTACATTTGTGTGTTTGAGGCCTACAGAAAGGAAGATTTGGCTGTTTTTGGTAGCAAGGTAAGAATTTTCCTTTAAAAGGCTTTTGTGGCATTATTGGTTTTTATTGAATCGTAGCTCAGATTCAATAAAAACCATTTTATTGAATCGAGGCGAGGCGAGAAGGCGAGGACATGCAGTAAATGGCCAGAGAATCAGCCTGGAACAGATGTTTCAAGCAGCTTTTCTTTGTCCCATCTTTTTCAGCTAATTACGTGTACTGACTGCTAGTTTTCAATCTGAAAAGCTGAAAGTCGTCTGTAAGCTACACTGCAGTGAGCCTCAATTCAACATGTACCCAGTAACATGTAAAAAGGACAGATAGTATCTAGATATTTTTTAGTTCAAACTTCTTCAAACTTAAACCTTTGAAGAGGTTTAAGTTTTGAACAAGACTTTTCTCTTGAGCTTTTTATGAAAACCAGACCGTCTTCGGTCTTCGCCTTGTGATTTCCTCTTCATTCCAAGTTGCAATCATGATCATCAAATGATGCTATTTTTCATATTTTTTACAACAACTCAAAAAATCTATTTTGCTGAAAAAAATACACAGTGAAAACGGAATTTGAAACCAGCCACTAAAATCTGATCGGTACAGCTATAATTGGTTTTAGAGATTAGATTCAACATGCAGAATAAAACAAATATTCCTCACATGCCCTAAAAGAAATTATTTAAGACTTTCACAATTACAACAACTTCAAAGGGTAAAGAAAACACTTATAAAAAGAGGCTGTTTCAGCTGCGAGTCAGTCCCGTAGCGTCACCGGGTTATGTCAGTTTGAACTCCGGGTTTGAGGGTCAAAGTTTATGAGCTACACACACAGCTATTTATGGAGTGGAGACAAAGTATGCAACAAAAAAAAAAGAGAGAGAAAAGGTGGGGGCTGTGGGGCAGAGACCCAAGTGTAGACATGCATCTCTCCTTTTCTTCTTCTCAACCCATAAAGTTCAGTTTTGGCTCAAAGCCTATCAAATGCTTCCCTCCAACAAATGGAGGAAAGGCGGACTTGATTGAGTTTTGATGACATTGCTAAATTAGTTGTGTTACAGTTGTGTAATCTAGAGGAAATCTGAGGAAAGCGTTGAAGAGATTGAGAACTCAAATTTCCTTGTTCTTTGAGAAGACAAAAGCTACTGACGAGACATGACTAAAAAAGGAATTTAAAAAACTTTCTTCTTTGCATTAGGTTTTTAAACTGTGGCCAAATTTATTTTCCTCTTTCACGATATGCTAGTAGCAACAGGTAAGAAAAAAAAACTAGGTCAAACAAAAACAGACAAGTAAAACAGGGGAAATTTGATAGAATGTCAAAAGGATTGCCCATACATTAAATGTCATGTTAAAGACATTTGAAAAATAAAAAATAAAACAACCTCTTTTGTCTTCTCTCTGTGGTTCTAATGCTATGTGCAGAAATACACGGCTCCAGTCAGAAACAACCAATCAGAGCAAGGGAGACTGTAGCATGAACTAAAGTAGACTGACAGCCTCGGACCTTGCTGCTCACTCTGATTGATTGTTTCTGACCGAATACTTTAGCTAAAATTAGAAATGCTCATCAATCTCCCTCCACTAAACTTCATCCCAAAGTTTCAGGGGACACTTCCTACCTACCACGAATGTTTCCTAGGGTCAGCTTTTTTTGTTTGTTTTGTTTTTTACAGGGGCACATGTTTGATTCTGATACATGTAGTGGAATAAATACTGTGAAAAGGTTCTCAGAATCTGAAACACCTACCCGTTGACTGATTGGTAAATACAGTTGTCAGTGTTTGCACAGAGCAGCAGGGCCCTTCCGCCGGTCATGGTGCTAACAGCTGGCATCCTGAACACACAAAGACAGAACATGTCAGCCAGAATCATGGAGCTACATGAAGGGCAGGGTCCTTGAAAGAAACAACATGTAAATAGGGGGCATTTGGTTTGTTGGAAACACAGCATGAATCATTATTCAGCAGACAATGGCATGCTGTGCCTTGCAAAAAGATGGAAACTTTTTGTATTTTTCCATCATCACAAAGGCAAACTTTGATGTAATCTGCTACTTTCTCACGTGATAGACCAAAGCAAAAATAATTATGAAGTGGAAAGAAAAAAAAAAACTAAACACATTAAAGTTCCTGGTTGTAATGTCATAAAATCAGGTGTGTTGGTATTTAGGTGATGCATTGTAATTATATGGAAATATAAAAATATAAATGGGAAGCAGGATTGGTGCTGTTACCTTTATTGCCCGTTGTGTTTCAGCATGTTGCTGTTACCATGCCAGATTTCTTAAATGAACATAATGAAAACACATTTGTTCATTTGAAACGTGCTTTCCAGCTTTTGATTTATTTTTTTACTTTTTTTTGCCACGCAAATATATGGCACTAAGTGTAAGACAAGATGCTCAAAAAGTAATTAAAAGATGAGCTGGATGTAAGATTCAAATAAAGCTGACTCTCGGCTTAAAAAAAAAAAAAAAAACCCTGGTAAGGAGCAGGGAAAAAATAAATCCTCGTTCTACCCAAATCAAGGGATACGGCAGAGAACCATGTGGTACTTAAGCATTTACTCTGCGGTAAACGCACACAGTTTCACATTAGTGCTTTGTAATCTTACAGAGAATTCAAAACACGCCTACATGTTTGCATTGCAGTCCCACACGGAGCTCGCCAAGAATCCATATGCCGGTCCAGCGAATGGATTTTATGTGTGTGACTTTTTCCAGATGTGTCGAGATACTTTGCAGAGTATTTTCAGGCTGTTAAACATTTCCTGAGCACTGCCTGGCCCAGATCCCCCTCTCTGTCTTTTTTTTTTCTACAAACCTGCATCAGCCAAGCCTGACACTTCTCTTCCCTGCACTTTTAACTATTTAGGGAATGTGGCCCTAATTCCTCTGATCGTTGTCCCGACTGGTAAGAGTTCAGACACTAATGACGCTCAGAGTTTTGGACTTGTGCCATTATCCACAAGAAAGGGACAGTTCAGATCTTGCCTGTCATATTTTACCTTTTGTCTTTCCTAACAGCTCGAGTTATTCATTCGTTTGTCATTGCCCCATAAGTCCAAGGCCAAGCCGCCGTGGAGGGAAGAAAATGGAGAAGGAAGGCTTGCGTCAAGCATTCACCGGGCCTGTAGGCCAAAATTATTTTCAGCTGTGAGCCAAGTGGGGGTCACATGTTTGAGGAGAAGCATCAACCACTTTTTTTTCCTCCTTCCCTCCCCAACTGATTATGTTTTCTTTCCACAAATGTAACACAGAACCCAAGAACAGAGATCTAGCATGGAAAAAGACTGAAGACAAGGACTATGAATAATGTATAATACCCTCTAGTTGTTTTATTAAAATATTAAAAATTTGTTGTTTTATTGGTTTTTTCCCCCCCCCCAGTGTTGAGATCAGAGATATAGGAAGGAAGGAAGGAAGGAGGGAAGGAAGGAAGGATGGCAGTGGGTTGGGGGTGTCCTTAGGGTTAGCCTGTCTCCGAGAGAAAGGGAAGATGTGAAAGACGGATGAGAGGGATGGGCCTTGTCAAAACTAAAGAGGAAAGTGGATAATGCAAAGAATAATAAAAGTATACTGTTGCAGTGAAAAGTGCAGGCTTTTAGGATGTCCTGTCATTATTTAGAAACCTTCAGTCCAAACAGAAAAAGCATCTCAGTGGCGATTTAAGTTTCTTGGGAAGGTCATTTTCACACGTTTCCTGACTTTCTGTCATCATCAACATATCTCCAACTTGACAGAAAACAACAATTATATATGTTCGTCTTTAAATTTGACATCAGAAGGTCTTCAGCATCCAGTCACTGAGGAAACTCTTTCAAAATGGGGGGAACAATAGGCTTTTGTCTCCTTCAGCTATTAGCAACAATTGTTAACGCCAACCCCCCAGAGCAACATGTCCATCATAACAATACAGAGGCAAAGGGAAGCCATCTGCTGAGGCCAATAAAAACATCATGGGAAACTGGGACCTCTACCTGTCCCCCCGTCCCACCCCTTCGAACCGCCCTGTGAGGTAAGACAGGAAATGGAAGCGATAATGTTATTATTATTATTAACAGCAGAGGGATGGATGGGAAAACAGCTGAAAATATCTTAGAATCTCAGTTACTTTATAACATTAAACTTTTTTTTCTGATTGTAATCCAAGAAAATATTTCAGTTTATAACCCAAGTTAAACTCAAGAAATCTCATGTTGCCTCTAGAGTTGTTGGTGAGACTGAGATGAATTGACTCATGACCTCAAATGGAAGACAAACTAATTCTAAGGAAAGAAAGCCCAAAGAGAAGGCCTTAACGCCAATAATGACAAACTAAGCACTAAGATAGTTTCAACCAGTAAATAGCTTATTAGTAGGAAAGACAAATATTAAGCTGGGTTACAAAAAATATTTTTTGGAAGTTGTTTTTTCAACTGAATGAGGACTATTTTCCAGCGCTGAATCCAAAAATGGCATCCATTTTTCTCAATCAGGTCAGGTTTTTAATTCTAATTGGATTCTTCTAACTAAATCGATTACATTTTGTGACATTATCAACTCATTTTCATGAATATTTCTCATCAAGAGAAGGTTTTAGGAGAAAATATGTTTTCAAACAGCGTGTATAAATTAAATGTTACAAACTTGGATTTCTGTAAATTAAATAATAAGCACTTATATTATGAGGGTAATTACTTGTAAAGTGAACATTACATCTTCATTGGGCAATATTCTCCGTCTCATTTTTGTCCTGATGGAGTCTCTCCTCCTGCTCATCATTCATTGATCCCAGATTGTCAGGAAACCGATCCAGATGTGAAAACAAGTCATGCATTTTGATGCTCATGTTGTATCCATAGCTCAGAAAGTTGACCTGACTGAGCAAAACCAATGGGATTTTTGGACTCAGCACATCAAAAAGACCCTAAAACAGTTGAAAAACCCCAGACAATATTTTGGCTGGTGTTATTATTGACAGGCATTCATCAATGCATTGATGAGAAATTTCTTTCCAACAAGAGCTGCTATGAAAAATTAAGACTGATCCAGCATCCTTCGCCTAACATCTCCATCACACCTTTACAAAATGTTTATCTACCCTTGATGTCTGTAAGACAGATATCCAAATATTCCTCAAGCCTGATCTTCTTACACATTTGGTAAGAATGTGTAAGAAGTCATTATGTGAATTAATCTTCTGCTAAGAAAATTGCAAAACGATTCCTCTTTTTTTTAGTTGATCAGAAAGCAAAGACTCCTAGTTTTATATAGTATATAGATAGTCTGGTTTTGTTTGAAAGCAACAATACTGCTTTAAAAAAAAGTATTATAGATTTTTAGCAAGAACATAAATTCCTTCGCATGCCTCAATTTAACTGGATTTTCTAATTCCAGCCTCATATGATGATGGTCCTTGCACTGAATTTGCTCCAACTCATTCAATTGTGATGTACTGGTAAACACTTGCATCGAGCTCGCCAGAGTGGGATAATTCTCACGGTGTGAGTTAAGTCATGCAACGAGCTTTCAGGCTCTTCTGGTTTTGCACTTTCTGAGACAATATTTTTTCAAAAATGACCAAGTGTTTGTTTTTATGAACAACGTATTACGCAAGAGTTTTTTGCAGTTGAAGAAGGATCAGCTTCATCACACTGGACGCAGGTGGTGCTGTTTTGAGTGTTTAATAAGTCAGATGCTGTCGGTGAGCTGCTGGGCGGGCTGGTGTTGCAGGGCTCCGGAGGCCTGCCTGCCTGCCCGCCTGCCTGCCTGCATCTTCCCTACAGCTGCTTCTCATAAAGACTTCTCCCCTCCCCTCCGTCACTCCTCTCTTTCCCCTGCAGAAAGAGCTAACACCGTTACATCATCTTCATTCTTTGCTTGTTTGCTCTGAAACTTCTCCATTTTTCCCCCCTTGTCATTTCTAAATGCCTAAAAAGGACAAATTTTCTGATAGCCCTCCCCAGTCCCCGCTGCCGCAACATCTTGGAGTTTTCCTAAAGTCAGAAATCAACCAAAAAAATGTCTCAGGACCGCTTGCTATTATCAACGGTTGGTAAAGGATAAGTAAATCATCACTCATAGCAAACATGATAGCTCGAAATGTGGCTTACGTTAACGTGATGAATTTCTGTTTCTGTCTTTCTTTCTGCGCCCAGGCACAGTGCGGACCCCATCTCCAACAGAATGTGGCTGAGTGCAGCTTATATTCCAAAAGCCTCATCTGTAATCAATTTAACACACTGCTGCACACTTAGCCTAGCTCCTTCTGGAAGGGCCAACTTGGCTGTTCTCTCTATCCCACCCTTCTCTCTTTTATTTTCCACTTTATTTTTTTCCTCCTTCATTGCTATTTGGTTACAAAGTTGTGGGGAGACCACGTTAATAGAGGAATAAGGGTGAGCCATAGGGAGGTAAAAGGATAACGTTGAATCCTTTGCTTCTCTGTGTTGTTGTCCTGAGCAGATCTAAGATTTTCTGCAATTCTGGAGGATCGATTGTTGATTCAAAGCTAATTTTATCACATTACTACAACAAATTTCAACGCCGTTTACAGATATTTTGAGTAACACATAAATGAAGGAGTACGATCTATTGGTTTTATTATTGGCAGTATATTGTATAGACATTTGAAAAGTGTGATGTCTTTGTGATCAGGTCCCTTTACACTACAAAACAAGAAATAAAAGTGTAAGCAAATACCTTCAGAAGTCACTTACTTTATAAATACAGCCCACCTGCGTCTTTATTTGATCTAGGAGGTAGGTCAGAGTAGATGCGTAACAAACAGCATCATCAAGCCCAAAGAGCACAGCAGATAGGTCAGGGATAAAGTTGTGAAGAAGTTTAAAGCAGGATTAGATTATAGTGCTGTCCATCGATTAAAAAATGTAATCATATTCATCACATTCTAACGCTTTATGCAATCATGATTAATAACTATGCTTAACTTTGTAAGCTCGACGCATATTTTCAAAAATTGTTTAAGGAAATATTTCAGTGTCCACATGTTCTGTTTTGCAGGTTTTAATATCCAGGAATGTTTCAAAGATGTCTTTTATTTTTCAAATGTTAATTTAGAAATGGATAAAGGATCATTAATCATTACAATACGCAAACTGTCTTGGTTTTATTCAAATTTCTATTGTGGTGTTTTTTAAAGCAAAATTTGCCGCAGAGCACATCACTGACTGCTAAACACACAGCCGACCATCCAGCAAAGGCTACAGTAGAATGGTTTAGAATCGAGGGTGTCTAACTCCAGTCCTCAAGGGCCGGTGTCCTGCAACTTTTAGATGTGCCTCTGCTGCACCACACCTGAATAGAATAATAAGGTCATTAGCAAGGCTCTGGAGAACATAGCTACACAAAGAGGAGGTAATTAAGTCATTTCATTCCAGTGTTTTGTACCTTTGGCACATCTAAAAACAGCAGGACACACCGGCCCTTGAGCACTGGAGTTTGACACCTGTGGTTTAGATCAAAGTTCAATGTTTACCACCCAATCTGCCTATGTAGCTTTTGCAAAGAATATGTAATTGTAGTTTCTAGACATATTCCAAAAGACCTGCAGCTGTGACTGCAGCAAAAAGGAGCAGAATGCAAACGGAGGCCACACCTTTAACATTTTTATGTTATTTCTGTTAGCTTAACAATAAAATGTAAAACTGTGCATCAGTCTCCTTCCTTTTAACATTTATGTGTTGCTTTCCATCTAATCTAATGTAATGTAATCTAATTTAGTCACATAAAATCCCAAGAAAATACAGCAAGGTTTGTGGTTGGAATGTGCCAAATTGTGAAAAAGTTAGAGGCATATGAAAACCTTTGTAAGACGCTGTACATTACCACTTAGCACATGTTTGAAAACAACATACTTCCTTCCAAAAGAAGCAAAGAAATGTTGAAGGAACTGTAGAGAGGGAGAGGAAGAAGAAAATTGTACCGTTCCTTCATGGTATCCTTCTGTTTTTGTCTTTGTGTCATGCTCAGGGCTCCCGCTGCTTTCCCAAGCTGATTTCATTGCAAGGCCTTGGACTCGAGCCAAGGACGCCAACTCTACGGCCATGCGTGCGTGCTCAGATCTGTGTAGGAAACTTTTCATGTATGTGGCTGTCATACACAATCTGTCACAAGTCTGGAAATTACATTTCACCGTCGCACACTTTCTATGTACAAGCCGTCTCATGTTCACTCCAATGCTGTCTAAACTCCTCGTCCTCATTGCTGCATTCCCGTTTCCCTCCGCCCCCCATTCACCATTCCTTTATTGTAAAAAAAGAGGACGGACGTGAGACAGTACTTAAACTGGTATAGACACGGGGCCAAACAGGAACCGAAGGGGGATACTGCAAACAATTATTTCTCACAGCACATTTCTCTGCTTATCAAGCAATTCCAAATATAACACATGCATCACATTGTTATATTTCCAAACCCACACTTAGCAGTGCTTATTATTGTCTTGGTAATTTACATCAGGGACTTCTGACAGTCTGGGTGTCTGATGACAGTACCACTGAGGTGGTACTGGAAGTACGCTGATGAATATTAAAAAAGTTTGGTTTCAAATCTCTATTGGCACTTTTAGAAGTTTCCATTGTTGATAAAATATTTTGAACAAAGTTATGACACCTAGTTCAGCTGAAGACTTTATGTATTCATGATGAACTTTGGAGCCTTAAGCACAAGTGGTTGACACATAAGGATAATTTCTCAATTTTTGTTCTTCTGAGACTGGATTTGCAAACTGGATGCTTTGCTTTTCCTAAAACAGATGTGTAAAGGTTTTGAATCTACAATCTTTAGCATTTTCTACATTTATTTGTTTAATTAAAACGTTGCATGTTTAATTTACTGTTGAGCAGTTTAAAAGAAGTTTCTAAAAGTTTTTTAACTAGCTCAAAATGTTTTGGTGATTTTAGCTTTTCTATTATTATCATCACTACACACTCATGCGCTGACAGATGAGACCTGAAAGCTAGGTTTTTCTTTTTGTCCATATTTATAAGTTTGACTGGTTTCTTGATCAGAGCTGCCTCATACCAGGACAGTCCTAAACTCGTGTCACAGTGGTTAATGGTGCTTTTTCCAACAACTTTCTTCTGGCGGCATTTGAACCATTGATATGAATGGGTATTACAGCAAAACTGATCCTAAACCGCATCAAGAAATTATTTCAAGGGGATAAAATCAAACTCTAGAATATACTCTTTCCAGTCAGAAGTGGACAGATGTTCAAATTACGCCAGAAGCTTTTAAATTACTTTTATCCGGGTTGGATGTTGATATTTAAGCCTATATTTGTGATTTTGACCGTGTGTCGATCAATAATGATTCAGTGCACGAGTATCAATGCATGTCAATTTTCTTTAAAGTAGTGTGACCATCGCTTTCTGTCAAAAGATCAGTTTCAATGCATCATCAAAGATGCCACATGGCATTCATGTCCATGCTGTGAGTGAAAGTAAACTTCTCACTGCATCTGTTAAACGCAGCAATTCTTACGAATGCCAGTGGAAGGAAGCTCCGTACACGGTCGGCATTGTCCTTCCCTACTCCTGTCACGCGTCAAAAGTTTACAAATGACCAATCCTCAACGTTTCGGTCAAGGCTTTTATTGTAAAAGATTTCAGACTCCATTGGTGTTTATTCCCTTTGCCTTAGTTCAAAAAAACAAAACTGGGAAACCTTTCAACAATGCTGCCTTCTTGAAAGCCAAACAATCCTTGTTAAACATCATCTAAAAGGGTGGTAAGTCAGCCAATTAGATGAATTACTGCCTACAAACATTTTTTTTCCAGAAAACAGTTGACAACACAACACATTAATTGGCTCAATGAGGTGGATGAATAATAAAAGCACAAAACAAAAGAACACAACTCCGATGAAAAGGGGGAAAGTGATGAAGTATCAGAAGTATCCAGAGCGTCTCTGTAAACCGGTCTCTGTCATTCTTCTCAAATGGGAAAGAGTGTCTTTGTTTCCTCCTTGTACAGAGGTGGAGCATCTGTCAGCCATGGTCGTGTCAGTCCATTCTCACAACAGATACAGAGCACCCCTCAGCAGAGCTCCTGACTCATGCAGAATGTGCTCTCAATTACCCCGCTGGCTCCACACAACAATGTGCGCTGCCAATTCATTCCAGGACACGTTTTCAATAAACTGCTCTCACTTTGGCCCTCATCAGCCCGTTGAACACTGCTTCTGTTATATGCAAAGAGCCACGTTTGTTTCCCTCATATCTGAAAGACCAGTGCAGCTCCAGCCAACGGTTGAGACCTTCACAAGATTTTTTTTTTTCCTGCCCAATAACCACTGAACATATACGGCAAGTGAGTATAAGCAGGACAGCCTACTTTGGCCACATTTTGCCATAAATCTTTGACAACCTTTTGCCTGGGGTACTGAGTGTACAGTTTTTGTCTTGGGTAGAGAACTGACATCAAATCAATTAAACAAAGCTGTAGCCTAACATTTTATTAAATCTATTTTAAAACATGATCGTGTCAATTCAACATTAAAATTGATGTTTGCATTTCAGTTTCACCGAGGCTGTAAAGCCTGGTAGTTGTACGTGAAGACCTTGTTTCTACCTTATTCATTGGTAGAAATAAATAAATCCAATCTATTTATTGGATTTCTACAATAGTCTGTTTAATTTGAAAAGTTGAGATTTTTCTAAAGCCATGGTGTAAATGCAGTCTTCAGAAAAACTTAATACTTGACTTGAAGACATCGTCACTGTTGTTCATCAGATGAGAAGCCCTGCCACATGCTAGCATTTGGGTTTGGAAAGCCTCCTTACAAACACCCTAATCATAGCTCCATCCTAAGATTCAAGTCGGGACTCTGGCAGGGCAACTACATTAATATTACCTTGAGATGAAACATGTAGGTTAAATTAAAAGATTACTCTAGATCTGCAATAACTTTGGGCTTACTAGCAAATGCAAGGTCGGTGCAGGTCTCAAACCTCTAAAACAGCATCAATGATGACTGGGGAAAAGAATGGACAGCAATTTATTAACTTAACCATAAAACCCAAAAAGCTTAAGTCTGACGAAAGTGAGCTCATATTTTTGCAGCCACAAACTGGCTACTTCAACATGCAAACATTAACTTCATGGGTCTAAATCACGTTTCACCTCCAAGCCATGGCCTCTGAGTTGAGCTACAATTTCAAAACCCTCCTCTCTTCATCGCTTTCTTGATTTTTTTTCTCTTCCTGGTATATATTTAAAGGATTCCAATAGAGAATTCCCAACAGAGCTCCACTGTCTCATCCAAGCTTCCCTGCTCCTCTGTATGCTTGCACAGACATATTTTCATAATTCACCCTGCAGTCCTCAGGGGATCTAAACAAGGCGAGAGCTTGGGAAAGTGCTCTTCCGGAGGGTAAACTCAGAGATGACGCTACTGACATCCACATACCCCTCGACTGAGAGCTGTGAGCCAGGGTCGAGGCCACCACTGGACAAATTTGAGTCAAACAGAGTCTTTTGTTTGGTTTCCCCTCACACAAATCATACTAAACCAATGTAAAGAATTTACTTTAGAACAATAAAATTTGTTCTTTAATAAAAATTAAAGCTATTATCTGAAAAACATAGGCTCTGAAGCTTCTTCTTTATTTCCAAAGAAGAAGAAAAAATTACAAATACAACTCAGAGAAAACACATCACCAGCAACGCCACTACTTTCCCTGCTCTATATTTCAAACAAGACAGTGTTTAAATGTGATTTGTTATAATCCAGCCTCCTCTGTGTCTGCAGTGCGTCTGGGGCATCTACTTATTATGTTGTTAAACTTGGATGAACTTAAAAATGCAGAATTGTTTTAATTGCCATTATCCAAGAGATCCTTAAATTGACAGGTAAATGCCACTCTTGTCGCTCACAGTCATGTCTGCAAGAGGGCACAAAATAATGGAAGAGTGGAGGAAGGAGAGAAGGCTGTAACTCCATGTGAGTAACTTTATGGCAAGGTAGGATGGCAATCACTAAGATAGTAAAAGAAATAATATTAAGCTCAACTGTACATTAAAAGGAATAGCTGGGGCCTAATCATCTTCTGTTTTAGGTTAAGTATGCTATGTATATTAAAATGACGTCTAGTGAAAATAAAACCAAACTATTTAATTGTAAGAACAAAAGAAGATGTGCAGGAGACTCTTGTGGGCTCTATTGCAGTCTTTAGTTCAATCATATAGAATTAAACAGTTAAGGGCTAGTGTCAAAAAGTTACTGATGGCATGAACATGTATTTTGTGGTGAAAAAGCAGCTAATTTTGTTGTGAAACATACATCACTATAGTGACAGAAAGCTGCTGCACGAATATGCACAGGATTCATTCATTCAACTGATGCATTCCAGTGTTTGAGTAGTAAATTTTTGGTTGAATTTTTAAATTTAATACCATTCTTTATATGACAAAGTCCAACTGTGTACAGGCAGCATTAATCAGCACTGTTTTGGGGTGAATGTTTTAGGAGACATTTAATTTATGTCAGAAAGAGTCAGAGCATTTCACCCTCAAAGGCAAGACCGTGGTGACTGTTGTGTCTGAGCGCAAATGTGAACCAGACTGATACAAATGTCTCTTTTCATAGTGACTTCTTTCCTATACTTTCCCCCTCAAATTTAACTGGACGGTCAAACTGAAGCTGCGATGGACTGGTGGCCTGTCCAGGGTGTACCCTGACAGCTGCAGATAGGCACCAGCACCCCTCACGGCCCCAATGGGATAAGGGTGTCAGAAAATGACAAACTGAAGACTCATTCAGGACAGTTAATTTGGCTTAAAATTTCTAGGTGGTAAACACAGAATGTGCAGTAATTTAGTTTTAATCTAGCTGAATTTAGTACACTTGACAATGCATATATAAAATTGATAAAAATTTGTTTGGTTGCCGTTGGTTAACCACCCAAACTCCAACAATCTACCTTGAAAAGTGTTAATATAAAGTAGTCCAACATTGCAACGTGACGGCATGCAGAACTAATGCATGATTTGGTTTGACTCTGGATTTTGGATGTACAAGATTTAACCACGCGAGTGCTTGAGAGGAGGGGGCGAGACCTATTTTTGATAATGACAAAATCCATGACCCACTAACAGCATTACACACTAAACACCCCCATCATAACAAGAGGAATTCATGGACCATAACCACAGGAAGCATTCCTTCAGGGTATATCTCTGTGGTAACAGCAGCAGCAGAAGGTTGGCCTTTTTGAGGAGCAGGCTGCAGTGTCCATTAAAAACAGGCTGCAACACCTCCCAGCCCCAAACCCTGCTGTCCGCCACCATTCTGAGATAAAAACAATAAGCAGTAAAACGCATCAGAAGCTACAGCAGATAAATTTATACAAGAACTTTCTATAAACATATATGGATTTCAGAATAGTTCTAACTTTGTAGGTCTGTGAAAGTGATTCACATTATGGCTACAATTTGACATGTAATTAGAGTTACTGTTATCAATAAGTCAAATTATTGGTCATACCAATCATTTAAGAATATGATCTCCACTTGCAAAACAAAAACAGATCCCAAGTTGAGAAACCACATGATAAAAAGCATTTGATGGAGAATTTTCTTCTGATAAGAAACAATATTCCGTTATTATTGATACGGGTTTATCTGGTGCTTATTCGAACAATCTTGAGACATGCTGTATTCAGCGTACAACAAAAATATAAAGGTTTTTGTTTAAACATAAAAAACAATAAATAAAGCCTGAGAAAATGTGGAAATTATATGCAGTATGTAAGGCTGATCGTAAAAGAAATCCAGAAAAAGAAAGCCAGAAATCGAGTGAAGAACAGAAAGTAATTTTCTACAACAGCATACAGTGACTTGCAAAAAGTATTAACACTCCTTGAACTTCTTCATGTTATTTTTTTATGTCACAATCTCAAACTTCAATGTATTTTATTGGAATTTTATGCAACACAAAGACAAAGATAATAGTGATTCACAAGTTTCTTACTTCTTCCAACTCCTTTTTGAGTATGTTAAGATTATTGTAGTACAAAAAATTTGTCTTTTGCATTCCTTGTTCATTTGTGTGATTTTACGCTTCTATCATGTTTGAAATAAATAAATTTAAAAAATAGTGTCAATGGCCGGACACAATAATGAAGTGGAAGGAGTTGGGTTTTTATTATTATTCTTTTTAACAAATACAAATCTGGATGCTCATTTCTGACTGAATGGTTATCATAAAAGTATTGCTATGGATAATATTAGGTCTGGACCAACTGACTAGGTCAGTTTAACACAGTGTCTTGCTCGGCTTGATGTTCTGCTGGACGGCAAATCTCAGGCAAACCCAGGCTGAAATCTTTTTGTAGCCTTTAGCAGCCTGTCAATATTGCACTTACTGTAGCTTCATCCACCCTTCCATAAGCTCTGACCAGCTTTCTTGTTCCAGTTGAACAAACGGATCACCACAGCATAATGCTCCCACTACCATGTTTCACTGTGGGCATGTGCTGGCAAAACAGTTTTTAATTACCAGCACGAGAGCAAAAGAGGCCCACAAACATCTTTCTCAGACCTTTATTTTTAAAACTATTTTAAAAACTATGTATCATTTTGTCTGGTACTGCAAAAGGATCACCAACTCCATAAAAAAACATCACAGTTTGTGGCTGCAATGCAACAAAATATGGAAACCATTAAGAGGCATGAATGCCATTGCAACATTGCTGAAGAAAATTACTCCAAATGCAAATACTTAACCCAATCAGCCAGAACAGTGGGTGTATGATAGTAACACCAGTACTAGACATGGGGGCACATATAAACACAGAGTGGGCTCAGATGACAGGATAGCAGTCCAGCCTTTAAAGTTCTCCAGACCAGCAGACAAACTGTCACCATCTCTTTTATCTCAAGCTGTATAAACCTTCTCCATGACTCCAGAGAGTCAGCTTGTCTCTGTTCAATAAAATCTCACTACTTTGCTAGGTAAATAAAAGGCAGGATCAGGCAGACACGGAGGATTAGAGGACCAAAGGAATTTTGATCTGTGATCTGATTCAGCTGTTCATTTGTCTAATTATGAATATAAAGGAGAAAATATGATACAGAAGATTTTAGTTGTTGTTGCAATTAATGGGGAATTGTTACAGGTTTTGTTCTTGTGTTTCTAAATGAAACCGTTTTTAATCACCTTCTGATAAAACAAACTAAACACACAAGGAAGATGTGTTTGAACCCTAAATGTGATCATCAACAGTAAAACAACATTCAAAAACCCTTTGTGAAGATGCTGGTTGAATGCTGGGAAGGGTAAGTCATTATCTAGTTGAAACAAGTCCAGTACCCAGCGGGGCTCATCGTAAGTAAAGTATTTACTTCAAAAGTATCACGAAAAGCCTAAAACTGAAGTTTCCAGCATAATAATCATTGTAACATAAGGAGCAAAAAACAGAGGCTAAAGTGGCAAATGAGGAAAATGAACAGGTGCTTTTTGAAAGTAATATAAAGCCACCAAAAGTTTAAAAAAAGAACAAGAAAGTGTTTGTTTGGTTTTGCAATAGTTACAAAGGTACGCAGGTTTTAATGGGGAAAAACTCCCTCAAAACATCTGTTTGGGCCATTTTCTCTAGAGAAATTCTCAGAAGTTGAGTCTGTTTACAAATGTCAACTTGTAAACTCCATTAGCAGATAATCTTCACTCTTAATCTGTTCTGTGTGAACATTTCAACCTCTTTTTTTTTTAATGGTCTTTTTGGCCAACTTGTTGATTTTCTGGATTTTTAACAGTGACCCATTGATAATTAATGTGCTTTTTTTAACAAGAGGTGTAATTTTCCTTTTTGTACTATTTATAGAGATTAAACTTAATCTCAGTCTCAAAACATCTTGACAACACGCATTTTTTACCCTTTCAGCCCTCTTTAGCTAATTTCATTCTGACTGGAGAGATGTTTTTATGGATAACTATAGGTGAGCTCCTGCTTCCTCCCTGAGGAGGTTTCCATCCAGGCAAGCTCTTTCAAAACAATACAAGCAATGCATGAAGAGGTGCTTTTGTTCACATAGAGGAACGCTCATCTCCCATAGACCCACATTCTTTACACAGATCAGGGTTTCCCCCAGAAAACTTGCTAAGCCCAGTGGTCGGGGAACCTAGGCAGTCCACCGGCGGTCCATCGTGTTTTTGTTTTAAAAGATGTTAGGTAGACAGGAAATGTAAAAATATTACTGGGTAATTATATGTTACGGGAAAAGGCCAATGAAACGCTACTTAAACCTACAACTCGTCTTAAAAGCAACAAATCAAAAAATACAATTAAATTGAATATCAATTATTTGCACTTCTGTTTAATCCAAATTAAGTCAGTAGCTCCATCAGGTCTTCAGGGGCCCATAAATGCTAATATTGTAACACAGACCACAGATACATAAATGTAACATTTGTTACATTTATGTATCTGTGACTTCATACTATCAATGCTGCTGAATTTTACATAAATTAAACTATTTTAAATTGTTTAACATTTATATGCAAGATTTTAAGAAGCTGGCAAGTTTACTTTGTAAAAGTTAAAAGAACAATATTCATACTTAGATAGGTTTGTTACCACAGCAACAATCTGTGAGTTTAATCTTTCACATTGAGCTCTGTTTCCCCACAAATACAAACTAGTAAATTGCAATTATAAACTACTCCCCCTCTTCCAGATTGAATCTAGCAACAAGAGGGGGCCCCCCGAAGTCAAATTCTGCCCAAGGCCTCATAACGCCTTGGATCGGCCCTGCACGATAAGTTAAATCCACTGCACTGCGTAGAGATGCGCAACAAACTGGAGATTTAATTTAATGCTGCTAATGTAGCTTCAGTAGCTCTTCAATTTTGTGTTTGTTGAGTTTTTAAGAAGGGGACACAGAAATGATTTTGGTTGGTCCAGTTTATGGAACAACTTTTACAGATCTCCGCGCACATTAACTCTGTCCTCTGTCTGACTAAGTGGACAAAGCATTTGATATGCTTTGATGCATCGTAACCGGAAAAATAATACTAAAAATATTAATAAAATGAAATAAAACCAGCCTCACTGCGCTGGATCTGCATGATGAGGTTAGCGCTGGTAGGTTAACCTCAAACGCACTGACCAACCGGGAACACAGACATAAACTTTATCAGCGCAGACAGAACGCTGGGCAGCCTGTTGAGATGGAAAAGCAGTACAAAATTCTCTGTCCACAAATATAAATCATTCTCACCACAAACTCAATGCACCTCTGAAAGCACCACTACAAGTTATTCATGCGGTTCACTAGAGCTGCGCAACCAGAGCTAATGCGGTGGGGTTTAAACTCCTACCTTGATCAAAAACTCTGGAAAGAAACATAATTCCTCACAAGGGGTTGACGTAAATATCCATATAGGTCAGCCTGTGTCCAGTTTGACATAGGCAACAGAGACGCTTGCGATCCGGCTTTCCTTATTTTTAATTTTCCTAAAAACATAAACAAGAAAGGCTTAGCCTGGCGGTGGGTGTAGTAAAGCATGGCGGGCCGCCAGGCCTATAATACAAAGGGGGAAACCCTGCAGATAAAGGAAGCCTGACACAATCAAGGTCAGGCGCAAGCAATTACACTAGCACTGCTGAGAGGAAGATGCACACCAGCATAACCTCTAAGAAACATGCCTTTGTACAACTGTAAAAAAAACTTTCTTTTTCTGGATTAAAAAAAAAAAACATGGTGACAAATAAAATCTTTTAGGCTTCACTCTACCTTTCTGAGCTGGTTGAGCCCCGATGAAGCTCTCTCGGTGTCGCTGTTCATTTTGTGAAACCCGATCCCGCAGAGGAGAGCATCCACTCGCATGGTTCCTTTTCTTCCAAACTGACTCGCTTTCCTGTCCCTTCTCCCCTCTCTCCCGCCGGTCCAGCGCCCCTGCCTCTACCCCTGCCTCCTCCCGGTCTGCATAGCTCCTTCCCGAACCTCCTACAAAGCCACAGCCGAGGAAGCACCAAAAACAGTTTGGGAAAAGCGGAGTGAAGGGACTCCACTCTTCTCCCGTCCAGCCTCGAGGCGAAAACGGTCCGTCTGCACGCGCTCACAGCCCTCTCCAGAAGTGACACTGATTTTCTTCTCTCCCCCTCTGAAACTTTTCCCACCCCTCCTTTCCTCAAGCCACCCCCTTCCTCCTAACTCCTCTCTCTCTCTCCTCCCTCTCCATTTTCCACCATCGCCGCCCCCACCCAGCTAAGCTAATCTGCAGCTGGCCGGGTGATTGGAGCTCCGGTTACCTGGGAAACCAATTGTCCTGTTCGGTCAAAGAAAGACAGGGGAAACGGAGCAGGAAGGGGAAAGGCTTCAAGAGCGACTACACAGAGCTGAAAGCTCCTCTGGGAGGCAATCGAGAGGGACTCTTACTATCTCAGTGAGACGACAACGTGTCCATCAGTTTTATTTATCTCTTTGTTCAGTCGTGCCAAACTAATGACAGCAGCCACAAGAAAAAACAATAACAAACGTTGAATGGGAGGATTGGGTTGATTGAGAAGATACAAAACACAGCACCGGGATAACTCAATGAAGAGAAAGAGAAAGCAAGCGTCCAGTAAGCAAGGTTGGACTTGCATACTGATGGCTGACGGATTAGCAATTAACCTTCACACCCCCAAAGGTATTGTTTCTAGGGTTGCTGTATAGAAAGGATGTGTCCAAACAAAGAGTATTCGTAAACCTTGAACTCTTTGGCACACAGTGAACCACTAATTTCTACATTTTTTTGGGACTAAGCAAAGACAAGGTCCTTATTACCAGTACCAATTGGCTCAAAACTATTTACAAAATTGGGTCAGTTTTATTAAACGGTGTCAAATTCAAGAGCTTTGACTACAAATGGAAGTCCTACGTTTCAGATTTTCATGTCAAATAACTTGGTAATGCCGTGTAATTGTCATTCTCCTTCAGCTCCCAATAAAATACATTGAATAGATTGAGACCTGTGGTTGAAATGTGACATAAATATGTCTGCTTGCCACTGCATCTCTATGGTAAAAATATAGGTATGCATTTGCTAAAGTCAGTGGTACAAATCAAATCCTAAGATCTTTTTATCGGTCTACAAGATTAGTTGCTTGAGATCAATGTTGTGGCACAGCCTGAATAATGCAGCGCATTACCACCATTTTGTTTGCGACATTTTCAGAAGACTATACTGAAAGCCAACATACAGCCGATGCTCCATCCAGGCAAGATTCTCAAAAACTGGGAAAAAGGAATGATAAATGTCAATGGATCTTGGAAGCGAACTGCGACATAAATGACACTTAGGCTTAATTTCTTCAGTCATTTCACTGAGCAGCCTTCATAAAGTGCCTAACAGCCTCGATGTAGCAGCTATGGAACTGACCTCTGAGCCTGAAGCCTGACCTCGCCTTTGAAATGCAAGCACAAACTAAAAAAAAAGCCTGGCTTGTTCATCAATAGCAGTGGGAGGCGGAGGCCAGTGACATCTGTTTGCCGTTTATCTCAGCTTTTTGTGTTCCTCGGTCCTCTATCGGGCCTACAGCTGGGATCCTGGGTGTGTACCGAGCTCACTGTCCAGGGGACTCACACTGTGACTGGGAGCATGGTGCCAGCAAGTTCTCAATCACTGACATTGCTGCCTGAAAGAGCTCTTGTTTGAGCTAGGGGAAATTAAATCTCACCATGGGTGTGTTTGGTTCCTTACCTCCTGCTTCTTCCTGTGATCCAGAGTCTTGATTACTCATGCGCTAGTAAAACGGTAACATGGTCAGAATGAAAGCAATTAGAAATCTTATTAAGTAAAAAGTAATAACACAAAAGCACCATTATACCATACGGGATAGTATAGCTTTAGGGACAGTTTAGTTTTGTCTAACTTTTTTCTTTTCTTTAATTGAAAATATGTGGTTATTATGTTATTTTATTTGTGCATTTTATTTTATTTTATTTCTTCTATAAAGATTCCAGATGTTGTTGACTAAATTTGAATTATAATGTACTCGTCTTTTATTTTATTTTTTATTTTTTGAAAATGTGCTTCAGAATAAACAAGCTCTTGCCGGAGTATCAACTCGCTCGTTTTATTTACAAAAAGATGGCATATCTGGAGGATGCACCAGAAGATTTAGGTTTAGCATCCAACTAGTTTGCAAAACAAGCAAACTAGGGTCACCAAATGAAAACATCTGTTGTGCAACTGCATTGACCAGCAAAACCAGCAGAGTTTGATTATGAGGAAATCTGGTTTCCATACTACGGCAATCACCTTGCCGCAGTATGGAAACCAGATTTCATAGTGGTTCACAAGTACCATCAAACAACCCGTCATCCTGCACTATACTGGAAAGAATAAACCAATACACACACAAAAAAATCCATTGACCTTATGAAGCACAAACGCCAATATGAAGCAATGTCAAGTACTGCTAGTAAGGGGAAGCCTCTCATACCCATTCCTTCTGAGGGCTGACCATTTGCTTTTAAAGTGTAGCTGTCAAAAACCAACATACTATAAAATGTAAAAAAAAACCCAAACATATCAATATGCATGATCGAGCAGTTGCTAGTGCTGATAATTACAGAGAGAAGGTCGTTTACATCCTAGCTGAGGGTATGTGAGGTTTGCATGCACTCTCTTTACATGTGGCACTCTGCTATTCTCCCACAGTTCAGACACATTCATGTGAGGGTGGCTGGCAACTCTAAACTGCCCTTAGATGTGAGTAATTAAGTGTGCCTAGTTAGTCACCCGCTGATGGATCACAAAATTCAACAACAATTGAGTGGAAGACCTGTAATTTTGTCTCATATTTAAACGTGACATTTGAACACATTATTTTTATATAAAATTTATGTTTAGATGCTTTCTAAACCAACAACACGCTTATCTAAAAACAAATACTTTTGTATCAGTTGCTTGAGCCCTTTCATACTCTTGCGTTCAACTCTAATCATTTAAAGACACAAAACGTCCAAATAGAATCGAACACAGGAAAGTAGGAGATTTGTCTCCATCTGGTGGCCACATGACCTCTCTACACGACCTAATTTTACCTCCTTTATATAAATATATATATGTATATCTATATCTTCGAAAGGTTAGAAAAACAAGGAAGAAACATTCTATAAAAACTCGAGATTTGAGTAAAAGATAATACTCAACTAAAAAAGTAATTATTTATTCTATCTTCGCGCTGCATCGCTTGCTAGCCAATGGAGGTTTGGCTACACAGTGTGAAGGTCACGTGACCTCCCGGCGAAACGTCATACTCGGAAGCGAGTTGTTATTGCAGTGTTTTCATAGGTAGCTCTGTTCTCAGTGGAAATGAATGATATTTTTAGATGCACGTTCCTGCCTACTGGACTGTGAAATGTGTTTGTTATCCGCACTGAGAGTAGAAACTCACCAAAGGGTTTTTTCTGCTACAGTGAACCGCAGCTGCACCGTACGTACAGGTAACGTCAGAACATATTCGTGTATTTGGTTGCAGACGGTCTTAGTCTAAGCGGTGGCTTTGTTCTTGAGGTGAACTATCTGCATTGCAGCGTCGGATATTTGCATGAGAGGTCATATTCTCCTCGTTTTGGTGTGTACTTTATTTAAAAAAAAGGGGGGAGAAGCGAATGTGGACTCTTGCACCGAGCTAAGGGGATAGCTGACAGCATGGCCACGATGACGGCATGTGGAGCCAGAGGACTCCTGGTCAATCTGAGGTCCACTCTGCGAAGAGCGGGCTGCTATGCCAGATGCAGACTCCTGCATAACCAGCGGACACGTTTGCTCAAAAGAGGACAGATTCTTACTCACATACCCAAGGTTACGCTGCTGTGTTGGGGTGCTGTCAGTGCTTCATCCCTTGCAGCCAAGTGCCAGGAAGCAACTCTTCCACCTAAGGCAGCAGACAGAAAGTCCCTTGCAAAAGTCCAAGTCCACAAAGTGGTGTTCTTTCTTCGTCTCAGCCTTCGGGCTTTGGTGCTTCTCTGCAAGTTTGGTCCCCTTCTCCTCCTTTACCCCTTGGCCCTGATGTCCACCCACTGTGCGTCTTACTGGTTGAAGGCCCTGCTGTGGGTGACCGAGACCTCGGGTCCCACTTTCATCAAGCTGGGGCAGTGGGCCAGCACCAGGCGGGACATCTTCTCTCGAGAGTTCTGCGAATGCTTCTCCAGGCTCCACGTCAAGGTGAGCCCTCACTCCTGGGCCCACACCAAGAAGTGCCTCCGCACGGCCTTTGGAGAGGCCTGGGGAAGAGTGTTGGTGTTTGACAGCAAAGAGCCTGTGGGCTCAGGGTGTGTTGCCCAGGTGTACAGAGGCTGGGCCAGGGTTGATCAGGTGGAGGACCCGTCCTTCCAGTCGATTGTGGAAGAGATGGAGAGAGAAGACCTGCTGGAAGCCTGGGAGATCCCCGGCCTCGGCAGTGTAGGTGCTGTTCTGCAGCAGCCTGGGGAGAGCAGCGACGAGAAGGAGCGCCTGATACCTGTGGCAATCAAGGCAAGTCTGAAAATACTACGCTTACAGTGCCTTGCTAACGTGCTCATGATACCCTGTTGAAGCCTCCACCATTTTGGTTCATTGCAACCAAAAACCTCATTGGATCAGCATAATGTAGTTTTTCATTTTCTTTTTTACAGATTAAATAAAAAAACAGTGACATCATTTATACTTATCCACCCTAAGTCAGTACTGTGTCGTTAAGCCTTCTGTGCAAACCTTTTGTCATGCGGGCCAAAATTGTCGAGTCAAAACTACTCGAAGCATCAACCACCTGTGCTGCACAGGCCAAATTTGTATCATTCTTGAACTGCATTGGAAAATATTAAGGGTAATTAATGTTTTTGCAAGATGCTGTATAATTTCCCTCTCAGACCTCATGTTTTTTGCAAGTGAAGGAGAAGATGTGATTCATTTTTTTCCCTGCTTTTCAGGTGGTCCATCCAGGCGTCAGGAGGCAGGTAGAGATCGACTTGCTGCTGATGAAAGCAGGCAGCTGGCTTCTGCACTGCATGCCTGGACTCAAGTGGCTCAGTCTGTGTGAAGTCGTCGAGGAGTTTGAGAAGCTAATGACCAAACAGGTCCGTTAATTAGGTTTTGGTTTAATTTATTACATCAAATTACCGAACCAAATTTTTTTTTGTTTGCATGAATACAGCTTTGAAATTTCCCCAGCATGTGCTGAAGTAACCTCACTGGACGTATTTTCACTTACTGTGTGTTTACTGCAGATCGATCTCCGCTTCGAGGCCAGAAACATCGAGCGCTTCCAAGAAAACTTCCGCGACGTGGACAACATCAAGTTCCCGACTCCGCTACGACCGTTTGTCACCAGGAACATTTTAGTGGAAACCTTTGAAGTGAGTATGTGGTTTCTGAAGATAGCCGACACCCTCAAGCATTATTCAGTAATTGGAAAATGTTAGAAAATGTATCGGGTTTGTTTTTTTGTAGGAGAGTGAGCCCATTTCCAACTACCTGAGCTCTGAGATTCCTCAGGAGGTGAAGCAGAGAATAGCCAGAATGGGAGTTGACACCCTGCTGAAAATGGTGAGCTCAACAAACGTTAAGACGTCACTTGACTTGTGTTTACATTGGCCACATATTTAAAGTACCTCACCACTTTTATGCAGGTGTTTGTGGACAACTTTGTCCACGGAGATCTGCATCCTGGCAACATTCTGGTCCAATGCCCGAAGCCTCTCGCTGGTTCCGGTGACACAGTTGGCGCCACGGGGGACCACCAGGGAAAGACCACCCTCACGGACTTGTTAGACACGGTGGTGGTCAGCGTCAGACCAGGCCCGTGTCCTCTGCAGCTGGTTCTGCTGGACGCCGGCATTGTGGCTCAGCTCAGCGACCACGATCTCGCCAACTTTAAGGCCGTCTTCACGGCGGTGGTGCTGCGCAAGGTATTAGGAACTTTAACTGTAGGAAAGTACGTTTTTTGATGTAAGATCATTATCAAATGTACATATAGTTTAGAGGACATGTGGGGTTTTGCAGGGTGACAGGGTGGCAGAGTTGATTTTGCACCATGCCCGAGCCAACGAGTGCAAAGACGTGGCGCTTTTTAAGAAGGAGATGGCCGAGTTGGTGGATCATGCCGTCAGCAACACCCTCTCGCTGGGAAAGGTGTTTTTGCCTTTAGTCTAACTTGTTTTCTTAATCATAATAGATGTGTTGTAAATAAAAGTGTAATCTTTTTCTAATTTGTTATAATCTTTACATTTATTTGGGGGAAATGTTAAAATCCGTTCCATGTCTCAACTCAGTTCTTTCAAGTTCTCCAATTGCATTAGCAGGGTTTAAATGTCTTACTGGCTGGTTAAGTTTGAGGGTGTTAATGCTGTAGCTCTTTGTTGTTTTTTTTCTTTTGCTTTATAGCTTAACTCATATTGCTTTTATTAAAGAGTTTGATGTTTTTGGTGCTATTTTTACTGATGATCTGCATCAATAATGTTCATCTTTTGTCTGTTTTTAGATTCAAGTAGCTGATTTGCTCTCTAAGGTGTTTGGCTTACTCATCAAGCACAAGGTAAAGTATATTTCCTTTGTGGTCTAAAGTTTAAACTTACAAGTTTAAATTTTCTGATTATCATAATGAAGTTACATGGAAAAACTTTTTAGAAAATACAGTAATGCGAAAGAAACAATGTAGTATTTGCTACCACTACAATCTCTAATATGCAATATATTTATGTTCTTTATTTAAACCACAAAATACACTTAAAGGAAACATCAGTGAGAAGATTTTCTGTTTTCTCTCGGTGCCTTGTTGTTTGGGTTTTAAGTAAAACTGTGTTGCTACCTTACATTCTTCATTGATGGCGTTTTTCAGGTGAAGCTGGAGAGTAACTTTGCGTCCATCGTGTTTGCCATCATGGTGCTGGAGGGGCTGGGAAGGTCGCTCGATCCCAACTTGGACATCCTGGATTTGGCCAAACCCCTGCTGCTGAAGAACTGCGCGTCGCTGCTCTAATGCGCACGCACTCCCCATCAGCAGACGCACAAGACAGGCAGCTGTGCAGTTAGTAGGTGAATTTGCAGGTACTATGTTTCTACAGTACAGCCTCTTAGTACCGTTTCAGTAGGTTTTCTTCAGAATTGCAATGCAATGTTCCCCGGTAGATCACGAGATAATTTCATTACATTTCAGCAGAGTCCAGAACGTAAATGCCTCACGGTGGCGTCTTATTTCTAGTGGCTGCAACAACTTTGATTACTTTTGTTTACGCTTTGTCTCCTGCAGCCTGTATTAAGAGCTTTTCATACATCGACATGGACTTTAAAAGCACAATCACTGATGAGTGTTGATACATTTTACATTTCAAATAGTTTGATTACTAATCAGGTAGTCAGACGCATGATGTAATCAGAGGGTATTTCAGTAACTATGTCAGATGAAATAACAGAATCCTAAAAGAAATCCAAGCTGCTTCTCAGCTACCTGGTTTTCTTTTTAATTGGTGCCTTGCTAAAGTATTCCTATCCCTTGAAACACTTCTTACCCCATGTTAAAACCACAAACCTTTTCGTATTTATTTGGAATTTCATGATACCAACTCAACCAAGCGCAGGATAGTGACCTAAAATCACAAGATTTACGTTTTGTTTTGCTTTAAAATGCCCAAAATGTGAAAGTGTGGTGTGGATTTGTATTCAGTCGTCTTGAGGGAACATCTTGAGACTAAAATGTTTTGTAGCAATCAAAATGAATGAATGAGCATTATTTTCAAGTTTCAAATACAGAAAGGCATTTTTTTATTTTGTTATTTATGCACCACTGTATATTTGTTGTGGTTGAAAGGGTAAGGATACTTTTGAAGGTACTGTGTAGATGTCTTTTATCCCTGCAGTGTTTATCTTCTTTTAATGTTTTATGTATTTTGTTTTAGAGTTGATCACAAAACTGTAACATTTGTAATGATGGATAACTGTACTCAGTTGTTTTGTATTTTAATTGCCTTTAAGACAATACTCTCTTGTAACATTCATGCCATTAAAATGTAATACAATCTAATTTATTTTCCTACTTTTGCCTATGTGGTCTCTAACCGTGACGATGAACGCTAAGCCAAAACAAACGACTACATCCAAGACAAAAGAATCCATTAATCTACAATTTATTAAATCTGTCAATGAAAAACAGACAAAACTCAATTCTGTCGATGTCATCAGGAAGAACAGTCAGCATGGCTGAGCGATGAAGATCGAGAGGATTCGGTGCAAAAAATTGGGAAATATGGGGGGGGAAGGGGGGGCGGGAGAATCTCATCACATACCCTTTATTGCAAAACAGTTTTTCTTTTCATCACCATCAACGGCCCATAGAGGGCAGCACTGTTCAAGTAAAACGGGAGGGGAGAGGTGTTTTTTTTTTTTTCCCTTAAAAAAAAAGTTCAATACTAATATCAATAATAATGATAATAATGACAAAACAAATAAAAACATCTCTAATAGACAAACACAATCACCTCAGTATAAGACAATTTTCTGTTACGGTCACAACAACCAGAGAGAAGTTGTTTGTTCCCCCCCCCCCCTATATTTTTAATGAATTAAATAGTTTTTAAAAATATCTCACCATTTAATTATAATCATCTTTTTTTTTTTATTATTTATTGCGAAAAATAGGCAACTGGATTAATTGTGATGATTCAAGATTTGTGTGTGTGTGTGATTAAGTAGACAGAGATGGTGAAACTTCTCAGAGTGTTGGCACTGAGACTAGCATTGCAGTACTCCCATTCTACCACCAGGTGGCAGCACGAGTCAGTTTGCGCATTCCACAGAGTTTTAGTCGGAGGCAGAATATTCCCTTCCTGTTTCTCCGAAGGGGAAGTCAAGTACTGCCAACAACCAGTTTTTTTTTTTTTTGTTATTTTTCTTTTCTTTTTTGGAATGATACTTGGGGGTTTTTGTCCACAAATTTGTCCACAGTCGCTTATTTGCGTTGCGAAATCTAGTTCTATGTACAAAGGTTTCAAATCCCTGAAAGACATTTACAAAGACAAGTGCAACCTTCCACGTTACCGCCCCCTTCCCGGAGAGGCTCAGGGATAGTCGGGGTTCCTCCAGAGGGCAAAAAGACGGGTGGGTCGGTTGGGGTAGTACCAATCAGATCTAGTAAACGTGCCACATAAGGATTCAAGAAAAATTGTTCCTAGGAATGAAGTCAGAAGAGAATGTCAAAAACCTCGGAGTGAAACGTGTTGATCCTTCACATGAAGGTGGATATTTCCTAAAGATGAACTGAAACCAGAGACCATCATTGGCTTGTCATATTCCTTCCTGCCCATCCAGCAGTCTCTCCATGCATTTCAAAATAAAGTCCTTTAACCCCAAGCAGACTCTTCTCCTGGTTAATACTGATTGTTTTGATTATAAACGTTTTCTGCATCAGTGTGATGTCCTCTTTTCTTCCCCTTGCAGTTCCAGTTCAGGACTGTAGAGGATGTTAAAAAGCCATGTTGGGTGAGATTAGCTTTTCTTATTTTCTTCTAGGACTGGATCCATGGAAGAAAGCACGCTGTAAACTGTGAAGTCTGATGTTGGTACTCCTTTAAGGTGGTTATATATGGGGGCATAGGCACAAACGTTCATTCTCTCGCAAATTAACACACACCCACACTTACGGGCTCCAGTTGTTCATGGAAGATGGAGCTCTGGGCCGTCTGTCAGCAGTGCAACAAAGGTTCTTGTTGGCGCTTCTTACTGTGGAGGTCAACAGCTTTCAATAGTTTAAACTAAGAAGAAGACAGATGAAGAAGAGGCTGACGTCTTGATGCTGGAAGAAGCAGCGACATTTTTGTTCTTGTCGATGAAACCCATCCTCTCATCCTACGGTTTCTTTTTGTTGTAGAAATTGCCAGTAGCTTGTTTTTATATTCCCCATGTAGGAGTAAAGCCTGGTTAGGTGCGCTCGGAACGAAGAGGAGGGAAGCGTCTCTTCACACGATGGTTCCACTTGCTGCCAACAGAGGTTGATGTTTGGGCTCACAGTTGGGGGGGTGTGAAGGTGGAAGAGGAAAAGAGACGGGATGTGATCGAAGTTTGCGGCTATGAGCTGAGCCAGGGGTGGTTTAGGCATTCCCCGGCCGAGGCCCTCTTCTCAGGCACCATCTCCAGCATGGGCAGCAGGAACTGCGTGAAGTGGCCGGCGTCTTCGTGCGACCAGCCGTACTTTTCGACCAGCACGTCGAACAGAGACCACGGCTTCAGTTTGGTGATGTGCCGCAGCTCGCCTACAGGGAGGCACACGGAGCACAGTCAGTATTGGCACCCAAACAAAAGGGATAAGTATAGAATAGATCTCCAGCCTCATCCATCAACTTTAGCTTGCCCCGGCCATTCGTACTGCAAAGTATGTTTCACACATTCAGCATTAAATGTTTTAGAAGATCAGCACCAATTTTCTCAAAGAAAAACAAGGGTAGACCCTCACAGACGAAAGAACACAAAGATGTTTTCAACACTACTGAACAAGACTATAGATGCTATGACATCTATTTGATATGCTAATAAAGGCAGTATTGTTATAATAATAACTATAATAATTCTTTTTTTCTCTTTAGAATTGTAAAATTATCCTAAAGGGTCTGCAATAAAAACCTGCATAAACATTAATGAATAAACATGTTTGTGGGCAAGGTTACTCCCTAGATGGCATTGTTTGGTTACCGGTACCAATGTACACAGGGGTTTTAAAAGTTATGGTTTCAAAAACATTTTTTCCATCATACCGTCTGGGATTTAAAGAGCTTTTAATGAGAGTTTCCACCTCCCGAATGGACCTTGGGGTCACGCAAGGCTGCCATCTCTTTCATCTCTTACAGCACACTGCTGGTTAGCTGGCTGGAAAAAGGCTCCTACATTTTCCTCTTGCGTCAAAGAAAAATTGTTTGGAAATACTTGGAAGTCGTGAAAACCACAGACAGCCATGTTGTTAATACTAAGAGCATCAGCGGACAAGGGAAGACTATTTTTAATACGCTGTTAGTTAGATGCTACTTTAGATTTTCTTTCTGTGTGATCATGCTACAATACTGTGAAACCACGACTTTTTAGCCAAAGCTATAACGTGAGAATCTCCCACACCCACTCACTGATGTAAGAGCTCAGGAATTATAGTTTTATCGTACTTGAACATCTTGGTCAATGGTTCAGAACTCCAGTCTTGGTAGGGTGCATTCACTGACCACAAAAATATTGGATATTAGGATTTCTCCTGCAACTTTAAAATGTCAGTTGGGCCAAATAATTTTCAAGTCATATAAAGGCAGCAAAGTTCTCATTCTAAATCCCTTCGTCTACAATTTACAAATGTGATACCTTTAAGAAAACTAACGAGTAGTAATGGAATGACAGCCCACTTTTTTACGGATTAAAACCTAAATTTTATGTTTAGCATTAGGGAGCAAGACTCTCAGTGTGGGGGTAAAGAGTTTACATCCAATTTAATGTCACATTAACATCACCACTTATAATCAAGGTACAGAAAAATGGTTCATTGTTTAGATCTTTTTCAGTTTTACTTGTACAGTTCGAGTCTGTCTAAAATAATCAGAAACTTCATCCTGTTTTTTTTTTTTTGCAACGTTAGACATGACCAGCATGTGAAAAAAAGGGATGTGTGAGCAGCAGCTCTTTTGCTTACCAGCTGCCTGCCTCTCGTTATTTTACGTTGCAGATGTCATGTTATGCATTAAGATATTCTTTTTAAACAGACTCTTTGCATTGGTATAAATTATTTCAGCACAAATCGATGGTCTGCCTTTTTATATAAAAAAGGCGACAGGCACCTTTTCATGGGCCGCAATTATTTTACAATCAAACAGAACAGCAGCCGATTTCACTAATTACTTCACTTCTTTCTGTTTATGGGATTGCTAATCAGTAAGGTGCTGCATCATTGTTGTGAAAGCCTGCAGAGTCTTGGCTGAACATCAAACTGACAGAAGGCAGATGGACAGAAATAGAGAGAGACAGGACGATGACCAAAAACGAAGACTCAAATGACGTGTTCATTATTGAGGAAAAGATGGAAACAGTTGGCTGGAAACACAGCTCTGACAGGGAAGAAAGAGCGTTGAGACCGGTTAATGATGGGGCTCGACCAGTAGGTTCGCTTAAAACCACGGCTGCCATGGTAACCTCTTCACACGGTGGCAGAATCTCATCTATTTATCAGGCTGGAGATTAAGAAAAATATTTTAAGGCAATTTTAGCTTATGCAGGGTTTCTTTAAGGCCTTTCTAAAACTATTATGGATGAAATTTAAGCCTTGTATCGCAACAGAAAATTGCAAATTTTATACAGCAGTGCTAAGCGTTTTTGCACAGAATGTACATATCATCACACAAGTGAACCAGTGGTGAAGACAAACGTCCAGCAAACTGGACAATTACCAATGATTGAGGCAAAAAGATACCTAGCTAGCTAGCAAGGCTATATTAGCAGCTAGTTAACATTAGCCTCAACTGCCTCGAGTTACAGAACCTAATCAAGATGTCTGCGTGCAACTCAAACTTTCGCCCGACTTATAAGTCGGATGAGAAAAATAAATTATATTCTGCGAGATTAAATAGTCCTGCTACAACAAGCTTTAAGACCTGCGATCAATGTGTTTAAGGACAATTTGAAATTTCTTCTTATAAATGTAAGACTTTTTAAGGATGCATAGACACTCTGCTGTGTATTCCTAACAGTTCAATAAAAATCATCATGCATGAAAAATAAAAAAACAAGGTCAAGCGGCCCACCGGACACTTTCTGGCCCACAGGCGAACCCCTGCTTCCTCCCCGAGGAACAGAATGGGGAAGTCAGTTCAGATTAACAGAGCGCAGAGAGATAAAAGGGTGAACAGTGAGACATCAAGTGCATGCTCAGAGACAACTTCAAAGCCAGAAGATTCAGATCTCATGACACACAAAGGAAGGATTTATGAGCAGAAAGGAAAACACCGAAAAGAGAACCTTAAAAAGCAAACGAATGACAGAGTGCAAAGGTTATTAGCTTGATCGGACACAGGTGTGTCCACTTACCAGGCTTAGAGGGGAGCAGAGCCACAGAGGAGTGAGACATGCTAATGGCAACTCTTATAGATACATGTATATTTCTCTAATAGTGACGTAGAGCCCGTCAGATTTTTATCTTAGTTAAAGCCCTGGTAGTTCTCAATAAACTTCACATCTTTACAGCTTATTTCACTCCCAAACAATCACTTGACATGGACATAATATCTGAAGGTTGCTATGGAGACTGGCTGATCTCTACATTAAACTCTCAGTGATCTTTGGAGATATTTTTTTCTCCACATTCCCACCAGCCTGCTCACTATGTGTGCTCACAAACAGAAGTGATACTGAGCCCAGCGCTGCTTACAGTTTTAACTCTACTTGTTAATTTAGATAAAAATGGATGTTTTTTTAAAAGATTTTCTCAAAATTTAAGCATAAGTGTATACTGATGTAAAAGCTGCATTCATCTAGCATAAGTTTATGCTATGCACTGATGTTATATACAGCATGCATTCATACTGCATATAGTATATATGCATATATATCAGCATGATATCTTATATACATGCATATATGCATATATATACATGCATATATGCATATATACATGCATATATACATATATACATGCATATATACATATATAATACATATATAATATATATATATATATATATACATATATATATATATATACATATATATAATATATATAATATATATATATATATACACATATATATATATATACATATATATATATAATATACATATATATATATACATATATATATATATATATACATATATATATATAATATATATATATACATATATATATATGTAGTATATATATATATATATATACATGTATATATATTGTATATATATATATATATATATATATATATATATATATATATATATATATATATATATATATATATTTTTTTTTTTTTTTTTTCAGGCTAAAAGATAAAATGAGTTCAAACTGAACAAACTAAATTGTGCAACTGGGTAATTATTAGGGCTACAACTAATTATTATTTTAGTACTCAACTCTTCTGACGATTAATCGATTAATCAGAAGTAAAATTAGCACATCCTGCAGATTTTCTGTCTAATTTAAATATTTATTGTACAAAACATTTAGAATATTTTATACAATGTTAGAAATACATTAAAAATACAAACAAACAAGCAATTTAATTCCATTTTAATTAAAAAAATAAACACTTAATTGCCTAAATGGCAATAAAAGCATTCCTTTGGGTATGCATGATTATTTGTAGCAAAGTAAGCAAAGCTGAGCCCTTATTGCTGAAACTAACATCAATACAGTGCAGGGCTGATCTTTTTCTAGGATTAACCGATTAGTATTTGGGTAGCAAGAGGGATTTGTTTTTCTTTTGCAGAATTTGAACCAGATGAAGCTAAAAATGCCAATTGAGTTTTGAGTAGAACAGATAAAGACAAATAAGGCTTTTTTCTATTTTTAATGGGAAAAAAACCCCATTTTGTACAGTTTTGGCTTAATTGTTGGTCTGATTGTGGTGTTCTTTCAGCAATTGGCTTTTGTTGACTACAGTTAGTGATTAATCGATTACGAAATTACTAATTTCAATTAATCACGATTAATCGTTTCAGCCTTAGTAGTTGGAACATTTGCTCCTCACTTGAGTTTTACAATATATGTGCTGCAAGTGGAAAAAAAGCCTTATAACTAAGGATTTAGCACAAAAAAAGCCCATAGATTTTGTCCGGGTTTTCCAAACTTTTGAGAGCCATTTCACATTAACGGCAAAAAGAAAACCTGCCGTGACTTCATACTTACCCATACTCTGCCTGAGAGTTCCTATGAAAAACAAAAACTCGTCCAGCTTCTGACCCCCCACATTCACTTCCTGCTACCACCCAGGATGAGGCCTCCACCCACGGTTCAGTTTACCTTTCTTGGAGAAAAACTCTCGGCTGAACTTCCCAGCAGCTACCACTTTGCGCGGGACCTTCCCGAGGAGCTCCGTGATCAGAGCGATGTGGTCTGCCCCCACCATCACATACGTCACAAAAGGGAACAGGCACGGTTCAGCGTGACAGCATGCACACACACGTCAACACACACACGCCGTCGGCTGCACGGCCGCCGACACACACTGCCGCCCTGAGGGACACGTTTGGAGGCCGAATACTGATCGCTCCCGCTTTTAATCGATACGCCCAATTGGCGGCAAATTGAAACAGTCTGGTTGTGTGAGTTTTCTGTCCCTCTTTGACATCCGTGTGTCTCAGCGCCACCCAGCTCTCAGGCCATCGCTACCTCTTCTGTTGAAGAACTCCCGGGAATACTTTCCAGAGAGCGCAAAGTGCCTCGGAATGCAGCCCAGCAGCTCTATGATGTGGGCTATGTGGTCTTTTGGGGAGGGAAGAGGAGGAGAAGAAGGAAGAGGAAAAGCAAATAGAAAAAGTTGAGTGAAAGACAAAAAGTAAAGGGAGAAACAGAATCAATAAAACAAGAGAGTAAGGGTGGGAAAGTAAAAAAATAAAAAATAAAATAAAATAACGGGGAGGAACACGAAGAGAGGGAGGAGGAGGAAGAAAACCAGAAACGACAATCAGAGATTATGAAGAAGGACAAACACGTTAATAAGCTGCGACACACGGGATGAAGTAGTGAAGAAATGAGACGAATAAAAAGCAACACGCCCTGAAATAACAATTATGAAATAACGATTGTGAAACAGCGCGGGCTCAGTGATGGGGGAAGAAAAGTTGCTTCTGTGAAAATGGGGATAAAACCAATGCCGACTCGGATCCTGGTGTCAAAGAAAAACAAACAAAACAAACAAGTAGAAAGTAGCCGACTGAGCGAGGAGAAAAACAGATGAACGAAATCAGAGAGCTGGACGAGATGAAGGGATGGAGGACGAGGAAAAACGTTTCAGCCTGCATGCAGATAGAAGCAAAGGGACATGACAAACGATTCGTACGTTACGATCTGCTACCTTTTTGCTCCAGGGTTCGTACGTTTTTCCCCACCGGAAAATTCAACAACTTTTCAAGCATTGAACAGATTAGTTTTTAAACTTTTGAGACAAACCAATACAAATTATCTAAAAAAGGACAATTTCAATTCACTATTTTATAATCTCATTTATTACTCTAATTGATATCTGCTGTATATTATGCAGCAGAATAAGATTAGCTTAAAGAAAGTTAAATTTTATGTTTTTAAATGTCTCTCTCTCTTACACACCTGACTGGTCCGAGAGCAAAACACTAACTTAACAAAAAGTTCCCCAATTCTAATAATGTTAACGCAAAAAAAAAAAAAAAATAAATAAAACATAAGCCAACAATCTTTCTTTCAATTACACAGATAAGTCACAGAGCCATTAGAAATAATGAATATAATTTCCATGTAGTGTCTTTACTGAAAACGATTGAAGTTAATTAACTTAGAAAGTTTAAGTTTGGATTACTCATGTTGAAGTAACCCAAACAAATCGTGTTAATTTAAATGACCAAATTAAATGCTTTAACACAATATACAATGTAAAAAAAAAAAAAAAAAGAATTTCTAAAAAGTTTTCTGGCATTCAGTAAAATAGAAATAATTTAGGTAATTCTAACCGACCTAAACAGCATAAAGTTTAGTCTGATTTAACTTCAGACAGTGAGGAAAAAAAATGTTTTTATTAGCTGTAGCAAAATGTACAGCTGATAAATAATCAAACCTTAGATTGCTCTTTATTACAAACCCGTGCAGCCTGAATCTTAAGGAGTTTGCATAGGAATGAAGCACTTCCCAAACCCTGAAAAGTCTTAAGTGATATTCAAGCATTTTCAAGGATTTCAAGCACCCGTATGAACCCTGTTGCTAGGTCTCACATGGCAGGAACAAAAGGACGCCAGCGACTTGAGCTTTCTTCGTATGAGAGACGTGAGTGGCGGTGAGCAGTGAGATGAAGACGGAGGCACAGCGGCAGAGTTCAAGGTGAGGATTTAAAGTTGACAGTGGACAGGAGGATTTGGGGAAAGGGATTCCTAAACTAAGCTTACTTCATCAGTTTATCCAACACATTGCTAAAACAATCTCCATTGCTCGGACTGATCATTTTGCAAAAAATGACAAGACATCTTAATGTCCACGTAGTTTCTTTACTGAAAAACTGTTAAGTTAATTAACTTGGAGAGTTTAAGCTCTCGTTCGAACAACGGAGAGGCATCATGAAGTCAATTTGTAGCATGTAAGACACTTTGCTGACGATGTGGACGTACAGTACTGGTGAAAAGCTGACAGACTCTTTAATGGTGCGTTCTGACATTCTTTTTCAGGGTGTGCGCAACAAACAACTTCAGTGAATTTATTTTTCAAAACTGCACCTAGCAGGCTTAAGCATAAACCCCTCCCCACCTTGGCTAATATTTAGCCAAGTGAATCTCAGAAAGTCACTCCTGTTCACACATGTTTTATATGTGTGAACAGCCACCAGCAAGCATCTGGCTGACAGACAAAAAAAATCCATCCTCTTCTTTGCCAAATTTAAATCACTGACTTTATTTTTTTAAGTCAGGTAAAATAGAGATAGGATGTTGGTTCTTAGAACAGAAAATTCTGAGAATAGATGTTTATCGAAAAAGATAAAAGTTGTTTTTTTCTCTAAGAAAAAAACAGAAAGGTCATGTGACATTTAAACATCTAAATTAGTTTTATTTGGTGGAGAGTGGAAATGGCTCTGGAGCCTGTAAATTAGCAGATAAAAATAAGCTTTTGAAATGGTCTAAATCACAACCAACCTTTTTTTGCTTTTTAAAAAAAAATTTTGTTTAACAAGCTAGAAGTAAAAACGATCAAATGTAATTATCCCAGGAGCTTGTCAATGGCTAGAAGAAGTGTTTTGTTGATGTTCAAGTTGCTAAGAAACACATAATCAAATATTAACAGAGCGAATGTATCCATTTGAGTGTGCAAGTATAATTTTAACCACAAAAGAAAACAAAAACAAAAAAAGAAACACTGAAGCATCCTACTACAGCATTTGAAAATTTCTGATGTTGTTTGTTGCGATTTAATCCCAGCCTGAATAAACAACGATCCAAACGTATCTTCAAACATTTACTAAATATCCAGAACAGATTTCAACAGTCTGGAACAAATAAAATAAAACTAATTCATTCAATATTTTACTGAAATACTCACCCTCGTCCCGGGAGTAGTCCTCTCCAGAGTGAGGCTCAAACAGATAATCTCCTGTGGCCAGCTCAAACGCCTGTCAGAAAACAACATTATAATAATAGAAGGGATGTACGATATGTCGTCTGCGTTTTGGACTCGGTTCCGTTCACCATGCAGGCGGTGCTCCAAATGTCCGCTGGCGTACCGTATCCTGCTCCTATCAAGACCTCGATGGAGCGGTACTGTCTCGTCTGGATGTCTTCTGTGAAGTGCTTGTGCTGTTCAGGAGAGGACAAAAACGGGAGAAGCATCATGCAGGTCTGAACGTTTCTGGATCGACAAGAAATCCCCCCAAAATTCTCCCCCTTCTGGAGTATTGCTTTTTATTATTATTACTATTATTCAAGCGTGAGACACCATTTCTGTTTTCTCATCAACCGCTTTCTGCGCTTCTGCTTTTATTCCTGCATGTCGGCTTATGTAAGACCAAAGATTTCTCAGTCGCTGCTGTGTTTATAGCTACTGGATCGCACCTCCTGCCAGCTCATTCAGCTCAGCAGCCCGGATTTAATGATTTCTGCTGGCTGAAAAAATTAAAAAGAGGCCAGACTGACGGCAAACAGTACGACTGGAACGCTGTCTGATGGCTGTCGTGTTCCTGATGCTCACCCCCAACACAGACGAGTTTGTTCCTGGTTTATTCTGCATAGTTTGCCAATATTTGGAAGCTTTGCTTCTAAAGAGAGTAATTTGGTCCAATTCCACCTTAAATGTTAAATGCCTTGTAAAACTAATAACTCCCTTTACATTTTTTTAGATTGTGTCACATCATGTTGAACAACAACATAAATGTGATTTTATGATAAACCAGCACAAAATAGGGCACTTTTATGCACTTATTACTAATTATTGACATCGTTATTAACAAGTATAACAATATTACCAGATATAGCATTTTCAATTCCTATCACTATCAATATTAATAATGACATTCATGTTATGTTTTGGGAAGGAAAAGTGTACGTGACTTTTCATTTTGTTTTACAAATACAAATCTGAAAAGTGTGGTGTGCATTTCTTTTCAGCCACCCATGGTCTCTATCGGCTTTGCAGACTAGAGACGGAAATTTTAGCCAGTTTTTGTCCAACTGAATGGAGATCATCAATTTTCATCGTCTTGCCACAAACTTGCAATTGAATTTAGGGATTGTACTTTGATTGGACCACTTCAATACTTAAGTGTGCTTTGATTTAATTACATTGTAGCTCTAGCTGTTACTGTTTCCCCAGCAAAAAGGGGGCAACTACAAAGGTGCCCCACACTTTTCAGATTTTGTATTTCTAAAATCTTGTGTTGCCTGTGAGTTATGAAACGCTTTGTGTTTAACTATAACATAAAATCCTCATGAAATAGTCAAATTTGTGGTTCGAATGCAGCAAAACATTTGAAATTTAAACGCAGTACTTCTGCACCTTGGGAATATTACAAATTTATCCTACAATAAAAAACAATTTCCCATCATACGCAACGCTGCATTTGCTTATGATGCATCTTTTTTAAAGCATCTGATCTTGATATTCAAATGTTGGAATGTGTTTTCCATTTTCATTTACTGGTATTAAACCGCCTACAGAAAAACAAACATGTCCATGCAAATGTTCCGGCTTTTTCAAGCATAACCCATTAAAAGTCCAGTTTTCCTCTCACCACCCAGCAGGCGTTTCCGAGGTCAGCGATTTTGACTCTGATGGAGTCGGCGTTGCGGGGGTCTAGCGGGTTGATCAGCAGGTCTGCAGCTCTGGCCCTGACTGGGTGTGGACAGAGCGTCACAGTTAGCGCACAACGCTCACCACATCCACTGGTACATATGAAACACCAATCAATTCATCTTGTCTTGCAGATGCATGAGAACATTTCAGAAAAAAGGTCCATTCTTTAGTTTTTGTACATTTATTCAGCGGGATTTAAAGACAATAATTGCTGTTTTCACTATTAGTAATTAAATAAAATTAATGTAAATTAACTGTTAAAAAACTATTTGTTAACATTATAAAGGAAACAATAAGATGTTAGTTAATCTTTACAGTCACAAAATGGCCAAAAGAACAAACATTAAATCTGGTATTTTTTGGACTATAAGCCGCTATTTTTTTCCCTCACTTTGAACCATGCGGCTTGGTCGTCTCACTGTGAAGATGGCTACCGTGTGCTGCGCTACTCTGGTGAAGTAAACCAGAGATGACAGTCCGAAGTAGAGGAAAAGGTGAAAGATAGGTACCTAAAGAAGGTTAAAGTGGATGTATTTTTAGTTAACGCTCAAGTCAACTTACATATTTTGCATTTGAATGACAGTAATGTAGCTAATCAATAGTTTGGCCTTCAGACTAACAAGTCATTGAAGAGTTACTGCTCTTCAATAACAGAGACAACTGCTGCAGACAAAAAGAGCTTACACACCAACAGACATGTAATTTTACATCAAGCAGCTTCATCAGCTTCTTCAGCAACAGTTCAAGGTAATGATAGTAAAATGTCAAACGTAGGTGGATGAGTAACTGGTACTGAGTCTTATAAACAAGCAGAGAGGGACGAGTTTTGGTGGAAAACTTTGAATCAGCCTCTAAAACAGAGACTGTTTGCCTCACATTAGTTTGCAGATTCGAATGTTCTGTCTCTGCAGACATTATTCAGTTATGTGTTGATATAATTGAGGAAGAAGATTATTAGTGCAGATGAGAAGAGCTGACGCTCAGTAACCTTACAACAAGGTGTTTGACAATAATAATAAAAACTCCATGGATCCTTCAACGCTTTGAGACTCATGCCTGTACTGATGACTAATAGACGTTTATTAATTTAAACTATTCATTTAATTTCACATAACTATCGTGATAGAAGCCATTTGTTTGTTAAATACTTAATGAAACATATTGACCATGTTTGATGTTTGTTGTGAATGACGTATATTCGCAAACTAATGAGGTAATTAGTCAAAGTTTGTCGGGTTTTGAACGTTCAGAAACTACAGCGGCCGTAATGCGCCATAGCAAAGGTAAATAAAGATGCTGAAAAGGTGATCGACTCAAAACCACTCGTACCTTTTTTATTCGCCGTCTCTCTGTCGTTTTAGCACACCCTTTGCTGTGGCAGCTGCCTGCGCCACGCAAGCCGAGATTATGTCAAAAACATAACATTCAGTCCGTTGTGTCATTAGGTTTTCAGGCTTGATATTTATTTTGCAATTATTAATAAGCGCTTTCATGGACACAGCTGTGGTCAGTTCATTTTAACTGTCGACCACTCTGCTCGTAAAAAGGTTGTCTTTTTTATTATTTAGGAAATGGAACCAAAACAGAGAATTACGCAACACCTTGTTGAAATAATAATTCCTGACATCATTATTTTTGTTGGGGAATTCATTTGAACACGTTTTGTTGATTTTTCTTTTTGTTTTTTTGTTGCTGTTCTTTAATAAATTTCCAAACGTTTTGCCGAGATCGACGTATCGCACATCTGCTCTAGCAAAGCACGAACAGTTCCAAAACACTATGAAATGAGAAAAAAGCTATTTATTAACTGATTACGACGTGTTTTAGACTGTTCTTGAAAAACTGATCAGTCACTGTTGATTAGTGGGTGCAACACGGCTGCATGTGCACTCAGATTCTTTACAGAAGCCACTCCACTCTCTTGCTTTTAGTGGTACGCAGTACCCGACCGTACCCGTTTATTTTCACCCCTGCCTGTAGGTAAAAATAACCATCACAATATCTCACAAATTTTGTAGCTTTTAAACTGAATTCACAAACCTTGCATATACTTGTCAAGTCATTACGATAAACTTTGATTTGTTGCTGGTATTTTATGTGATAAAACAATATTAATTAGCGCAAGAGTGAAGCAGAAGGGAAATAAAACATGCTTTGTGTCAATGCCGTCTACCTTTTGGCGTGTCTCCTGTGCTTGACGATGAAACAGTGCGACTGCGGTCCGCAGTGGGGCTATTTGTTGCGGGTTCTGTCCCAATGTCCACCGTTCCCACGGGAACCGGGTTTCCGGGCTCGGGGTCCAGAGGCAGGTCGGGGAAGAGGGGCACGGCGGCACGGTGCTGCTCGCTGGAGCCGTTGGTCAGCACCGGCTCGGCCACTTCGCCGTTGTACATCTCGTACCCGGAGCTGAGAGAGATGTCCCGGTCCGTGTAGCTGAGCTCGGACTCCACCAGGGGGCAGAGGACGGGCTCGGGCGTGGGCGAGGGAGTGGGCGGTGTGCCGGGGTTTTGTCTCAGCGACTCAGAGACCAACAAGACATGCCCGTTAGTTTTAGCTGAAACGGTTTTAGTGATCTGCGGTTTAACCGGAGAGGTGCTGTCCGTGAAAAGGTCCGCCGTCGTTGTCGTCGTCGTGTCGTCGTCGTCTTCGTCTTCGTCGTCTATCTCCTCGTACTCCTCCACCTCCTGCTCCTTTGACTCCTCCTCTTCTGGCTCCTCCTCGGCTTTACTCTCAGTCTTTGGTGCCTCTGTTCCGATGTCTCCATCCTTCTCTTGCTTCTCCTCTGCTTGTTCTTCCTCTACCTTTTCCTCCGTCTCCTCCTCCTCTTCCTTCACGTTCTCATTTTCTGTCACTTTCAGTGGCTCCTCCTCATACTCCTCCTCCTCTTTTCCCTCCCCATCTGCTTGTCCTGAATCTCCATTACCTTCTTCTGAGGCGGGGGGTATGGGGGCGTCTTTTTCAGCGACAGGCGTGGGCTCTTCTTCTTCTTCTCCTTCCTCCTCTTCCTCCCCCTCCTCTTGTTGGTTATCAGCGGGGATTTGCGGCGTTTCGCTTTGCTCCTGGGGAGGTGCTGCGCCTAATACGAAGACAAGGGCAGAAAAACAGCAAGTGGGTGGAAAGGGGATAAACAGCGAGTCCAGTCAAAGACGATGTAGGCGAACGGAGAGGCAAACTAAAGCGAGTACGAACATGAAAGAGACGGGGGGGCGGAGGAGGAGGCAGACTGAGAAAACGTTTGTTTCTATGAATCTGCTTGGAGCCGATCCACATCCTTCCCATTCACAGGCAGCACAAAACTGCATCTGCATGTTTACAGGCTGAATCACAAGCCATGCCTCCATTCCAGCTGTCAAATTTTTAAAATACAACAACGTTTCCAGACGCATTTCCATCACCTGGTCTGAACCGAATCAAACACGCCACAGAAAGCATAATTCCATCAAATATAAATATCAGAAATATTTACATTTTGTGTTTAAGATGAAAAATCATTTCTATGTTTGTATGAACTTCTCAAGTGGCATTTTTAGTTTCGCCTCTTTCAAATTCTGTAAAAAAAAAAAATCCCCACTTAAGCAACTTTTGCTTTCCAAATACTAACAGATTAATGCCAAAAAATAAACAATAGGTTAGCTCTACACTGTATTTATTTATGTTAAGTCAAACAGAAGGGATGGAGCTTTTTTTCACCATGTTCACATGGGACGCAATTCTTTAGCCTTTGCTACAAATGGTCAAGCACTAAAGGAATGCTGCTATTGCATTTTTGGCAACAGTTTTACTTTCATTGTTTTAGAAATAAAGGAACTGAATCGTTTGTTAAATGTATGTCTAATACTGTATAAAATACACTTTAGTGGCTAAATTAAAAATGGATGGATTACGCTTTGAAAGCTAAGTTCGTCTCAGCAAACCAAACGATTTCACCGTTTCCAATGAGAAAAGATTTCAAATGTTCAGCCACAAGTGTGTTTTCTGTATGAGAGAAAATCCACAGAAAATTCAAACTTGTGCAACTATATGAGAAATGTATGCCAACGTAGGACGTTCACACATTTCTGACGATTTACCAACAGAACTCACATGTATGATTCGTCAACCTGACGGGTCTCTCCCGTTCTCCTCCCTCCTCCTCTTCATCCTCCCCATCCTCCTCGTCATCGTCATCGTCGTCGCTCTCTCCCAGAGCCATGCTGGGTCCCAGAGGCGCCAGAGGCGGCTCCGGCTGCTGCTGCGGCGAAGGCGGGCTGCGTTCAGCGTCACCTTTGTCGCCGCTCTCTTTGGCTCTCTCCTCCCTGATCTCGGCCTCTCGCTCCAAGGCTTCGATCTCCAACATCCGCCTCTCCAGCAGCTCGGCCTGCCGTTTCTGTTTCTTCTTCAGCTTCTTCTTCTTGTTCTTGGAGATTTTTCCCACCTGGAAATAGAAAGAAAAGGTAGATATAGCCATAAATCAGAGGGAAAAAAAATGCACAAAAAAACACTTCAATATACACATATAGCATGAGAAATATCAATGGTGAACTATTCAGTTATTATTATTGGCTGATGAGACGTGATGCTAAACTCCACAACTGAAGGGGGTTTGTTAATGTTGCAGAATTATTTTCAATAAAATCTGAGCAAACCACACATTAACAAATCATGTATATTCTTCTTATGTTCCTGAGTTTCATAGTCATGTGGGTCTAATTGTCTAAGAAGAAACTTTTTAAAAACTCCTTTCTTCTTTATAAGAGGTCAAAAACGATAAAACGATGACTGTTTTGTTTAAATTGTCTTGCTTTCTGACTCCCATTCAGCAGGGGGCAGCATACATCCTTTTTGTAATCAATTCCCCCCCAGGCTCTCTCAATACCGGTTCATTTGCCTGGACCTCAGCAGCTTGTGAGTGAGTTCTGCTGACCATGGTACAGACAAAACCAAATGCTTACAAACCAAAGCATGAACAAACCTGGATGTTGTGCTTTTAACTTTGTGTTATGTTGTGTGTGAAGTGTGTGTGTGTGTGTTCTTCTTAGTTCATACTCACATCAGATGCACTCACCGGTTTGAGCTGGGGCGCTGTGCTAACTGAAAGACACGGACAGAGAGACAAAGATGAGTGGCTTCAGATTCTGACCGGATAGCAATCAGGACCTTTAGATAAAGGTGTTGTCACTGTAAAGGTTGTAAAGGTAAAAGTGTGTTGTCACTGCAAAACAACACACTTCTAAGAACTTTATTGAGATTGTATGTGGCAAACCAACAACAAGCAGGTTTTCCTTTCAGGATTATGTAGCTCCATTCATTTTACCTTCAGCTCTGAACAGCTTTCCGTTCCCTGTCAGTCCAATCTTCCTTCATATTGAGACACAACTTCTTTCAACAATTGTTTCCATAAATATATAGATTATACTAGATTATTTAGTCCTGTCAAGATAAAATGTAAGATTCGAGGTAACATATCAAAGTCCGACTTACTTCTTTAAAGATTTTAAAGACGCAGCATTATGTACAATAGGCGATTTTGAACTTTACATCGTGTTATGTTTTTCCCTCATCAAAAAAAAAAAAAATACCCAGAGTGTTACTTTGATTTTTTTATGCATGCTTGAGAAATACTTTTATCTCCAGGGCAACCACTCAGCTGTGGAAAACACAAGGTTGGACTTAGCCCCGCCTTCAAGGCATAGCTCCTCCTCAGAGCTGCAGTTTCCATGCATCCGTGCTTCGGCCTCACAGAGCACCCCAATCAGCTCCTTCAGACTAGCCAGCAGCAATTAGCAAACAGCTTGTGGAACTGCACATCTGCTGAGCTCGAAATGTGAACTACATCTCAGTGCAATGCTGGTACAAATGTTGTTAAAGGGTTAACAGAGGAGCCATGCGATGACTTCCTGAAGTCTCAGAAAGAGCAGGAATTTAAAGAGAGAGGCCCAATTTCAAGGCATTAACTCAGAAAATAAAATTTCTTTTAAGTGATATTTGAAATGTATAGCATTTTCATAACAACTGAAGATAACATAGTTAATTGACTATGCTATAAAATGGCGCTATGTGCCTGGAAATCACATAATACTTTTAGATACATGGATATAAGATTTGTGAACATCTTGGAGTGAGAGTTATGCCAAACATTTTACATATTTTATTGAACAGTCCTCTGTAAGATGTTGAGATAAGCTTGACCCAGTTTTTCTAAGAGGGTAATCTTAAAAGAAGCCGAATAAAAAAAACAAAAAACATAGGCTACACTTTTCACATTAGAAATTGTGCACCACTTTGTGTTGGCCTGTCACATGAAATCCGGGGAAAACGCATCGGCTTTTGGTGGGTTTTGTTGGGAGTTTAAATGACAAACAAATGAAGAAACATTACTTGTGCACTCCCACTGCCTTCCTTCCTTGTTGCAGATCGATGAAAGCCTTCAATTATTTACTGCAGTCTTAAACACATTAGACATCGCTGGTCCTACCTGCTTTGCAAACATGGAAAATTATGAATGTGCAGTCTCTCATATTTTTCCCTTAATGGCTCCTAGACACGCACACTCTGGATTGGTAGACAACAGAAACATGTCGTTATTTCTGGAAATCCCTCATTATTTTTTTTGTGACCTATAGAATAAAATCCTCTTTACTAGGGGACAGAATCTTTCAGCTTTATGAAATATTCTGAAACATTCACTCTATTTAAACCTTCAAAACTACATTTTATCAAAGCCAATGTTGTACATGAGACGAACGACGGGCATTTATGTCGGCATAGAAAGAGTGAACTTGCTTTGCTTCTTCAGTCGCAAACCGACTCTGCCACCGCCATCGAGCACTCTTTGTTTTCAATGTCGGTAGTTGCATTGCCTTTCAAATGTACAAATGCAAGCTGCTGAAAAAGGCTGACTGATGCAAGCATCTGACAGCTCACACTGGGGTTCAGCAAGAGGACAGGGTTCATATCCAGTTTTTGGAACATTTTATTTTCCAGTGGAGGAAGTTGTTGTGAAGAAAAAAAATGCATCTTCAAAGCACCAAAAGGGAGGCAGCCGAGGAAGCACTAAGAAGCTAATTCCTTTTTGTGCAACAAGAACTTTATGATCCTTTTGAGAAAAAAAAAATCTGCTTCATTAGATTTTACTATGTTTTTTTTTTTTGTTTTTTTTTGTGGGCTCTTGAATATTTTCCTAAAATGTGGATTTCAAATCAGAATCATCTGCTATTCTGCTCAAATGCTTTCACATTTCAACAGAATAATCATTATTAGAAAACTAGAAACATGCCAATGACTAATCTTTAAAAAGCTGACAAAAGTGTTTTGTTTTTTTATTTTATTTTGCTTTTAAAGAACATTATCTCTAAAAAGGGTTTCATCCTAAATGTTCTGTGTTTCTTGGTGTAGAGAAAGACAAGTTTCAGTCTTTTCAGCTACAAAAATGAGAAATCGGACATTCTCTTTAAAAAAATGACTGCAGCATTTGGCCAAGTTTAATGAACGTGAGCTTTTAAACAGAATGTTGGTGCAACTATTTAAAATTAAACTAAAGTGAAATTAAGAGATAAATGACTAATACTGTTGCATCTATTATTTTAACAAGACTTAATTTGGAAGCGTTATCATGGCGTGCGGAATTTGTACCAATGAACTGAAGTCAGACTCCACACAAAGTCCCTCTTGACCTTTGACACCCCGGCACTGAAATACCACTAGTTTGATGGGGCTTCGGTATTCAGGCTCAAAGTATTACGTTTTATTTGTAACTTCAATAAAACTGATATATACAATTTGATTAAGACATTAGAAAGAAAAAACTTAATGAAAAAGATTTAACAACTTCTATTTTGTGTTAATTTAACTTAATGACATAAACAGTGCAGTATGTCCCATATGGTGGATATATCTAAAATAATGCTTCTTGTTATCATGGTTGTTCTAATAACAGTAACAACCCTGCACCAACAGACCAAGTTTCATTCACGTTTAATTGTTTTAGCAATGTTCATAAAAGGGGGGGGGGGGGGTGGATTACTAAAAATGTAAATGAGAGCAGTTTGTGTTTGTGTTGGTACCAGCTGATCCGGATGGGGGTGGAGCTCCAGTTCTCTGCCACTCGGTGGCCTCCATGGCCATGCGCCTCACAAACACGTCGTCCACACACATCAGGATGTTCTCAGGTTTGATGTCTGTGTGGATGATTTTACACTTCGTGTGGAGGTAGTCCAAACCCTGCAGGACCTGCACAGACGTTTAAATCAACACACATTCATAACAACGCTGATTTTTCTCTCCTTCAACACTCTTTTTTTTTTTTTTTTTTACATATTAACAAAATATGTAAAAACTTTAAATTAGTACACTCATCCAAAATCTAAACAGTTAATCTTTTAGAGGGTTTTTTTCATATGGCTTTCTTTTCTTTTTGGATATTGAAGAGGAAAACAGCCTCATATCTCTCTCTATTCATCGTCTGGGCAGCTCTCAAGAGGCAGACTGAAAGAGTTCAGCAACTTCACATGCTGATCAGGTGGCTGATGGGAAAATGCCCCCAAGTCTTGTGTCTTAGAACAGCAGCGTTGCTCGAGTCTAAATTGAACCGCTGTCTGCATCTCTTGTGTTTGACCCAATTGAATTATCAACCTTGTTGTGCTGCTTCGAAATCAAGGACAACCGACCGCATCAGGAGTTAACAGAAGTTGTGCATCTTTGGATATTTTAAGCAGAAAAGAGCCAACAACAACATTTTCCCTCCCAGGCGAGAGCTGGCTAACTGTTGTGTGTGTGTTTGGAGTCTTAATGGGGACCCAGTATGAGCAGTTGTTGCCTCTTCCCTCGCTTCGCAAACAACTATCATGCCTAAAGCTCAGTAATAAATGTAAGAATACCAAGTAAATGGTTGCTTTATGCCATTATTATCATTTGTGAGCAAAGATGCAGCAAAGAAGCTTCCGATGCATTCAGACTACGACCATTTCTCAGACCATGGCATCCTTAATTTATTCAACTGAAGATTTTACCAGCCGATGTGCTTAAACAAAATCATTTGTTTTTATTAAAGAGGAACACCAACCATGCATCTAGTGCTTCAAAAGTAGTGGAAATGGATCCATTTTTGAGCCAAAGTTCCTAGCTTGTTTTTCTTTCTGGTGACAAAATCATGTAAACGATGACAGCAGCCGTTTTGGGAAAGATCATGTGAAATATTTATTCATCCTACTGAGTGAGTGATAGCAAAAGTCCTCCTATTAAGTCCACTAAACTAAAGCAAACCTCTTATAAGGTCATCAGGTTACATTTTCTTATTTTGTTTTATAACAAGATTAGAAAAATACCTCTTCTTCCATCCATGGCAATATGCATTTTTTCCTGTAATTGGCCTGAAACATGGACAAGTCCCTAATTTTAATAACGCCTACTGAATTACCTTGGTTTTAACACAATAATCCAGCCAATAATGTTCTGTAAAATGAGGCGACCGAAAGCTAAAGCTTCCCTTTTATACATAAAAATAAAAAATAATTCAGATTATTATGAATATATAAATAAAGAACCGAGCATGGCACTAATTCATTTTAAATGCGGATTAAATGTGATTCCTCAAGGGGATAAAAGGTGTCAAACTGGGATAATTTGATGAATTGCCATGTTTCGGGTGCTTCATCCATATTTAATGGAATCCACCGCGGTGTGTTGCTGTGTGTGTGCTATCACCTGTCTGATAATGCTCTTGACACACGGCAGCGGCAGACCTTGGTAGTTGGATTTAATGATCCATTTCAGCAGGTGATGACCCAGGACCTCAAACACCATACACACATCTGGTTAGATGAGTCAAGGGCTGCCAATATCGCATCTCTGACGGGTACGCTCGTAAAAACACGAAACGGGTAAAACGTCTGAAGAGGATACGTATGCCGTTGACGCCAGAGATCTTGAAGTCGTCTATCAGCTGCACCACCATGTCTTTGTTTGGGTCGCCGGGGTCGCTCTCTCTCACCTGGAGGTGAAATGGACCAGAGGGAATTATGTTAAAATAGAAGAAGGAAAAAACAGAGCCAAATGTCAAGAGAACATTAGGAGGTGAACAACTGCAACATCAAAGGAAGAAAAAAAGACTAGAAATGATAAGATAGGACGGATAAAAACCCAAATACTGATTAAAAAAAAAAAAGTATAAATCAATCAGATTCTCACACATCGCAACAATTTGATCTCATCCAGGGCCGTTTCTGTGTAGTGCTGGGCGCTCTTCACCACCTTCATCGCCACGAAGTTCTTCACTCTGTAGTCCAACACAAACACAGACGGGAAAACTGAATGACAGACTGGAATCTGAATCCCTCCTTGGTTTTTTCTGGGAAAACTTGTGTCATTATGAGCCGAGTGAAGAGATATCCAATGTGGGGTTCCACAAGGCTCTGCTCTCGGGCCATTTTTAACTAATATGTATATCCTCCTAAAATCACTCTAGGCAGCCAGGAGCAGAGCTAAACAAAAGGGAGGAAGGGTTTAGTTTCAAAATCAGTTTCCTTGAACTCTACAGAAACCGCTGGCTCCTTGAAAACATTATTGCACTTCGCAGCTTTTATTTAAGGACAGAAGAAATGGTAATATTTTTGTTTTTTTTAATTAATGTATTTTTTTTTAACCTTTGAATGTAATATTTTATTTTACTCTACCTTCTTTTGTTTTAAGTTTTAAGTACAATTTTGCCTTCTCTTGCCTTTGCAGTACATTTATTCATTTCTGTGCTGTTATTAGCTCCAGCAGGGTGCGCAAGCCAGCCTAATAGTAACTAATGAGATTTTGAGAAATGCAAAGACTCATTTCTTGGCAGATAGACTTGCATTAGGAAGCAAATAATCCAACTACTCAAAGTAATACAAAAAAATATATAGATGATAAGCTGCTGGGATTTTTATTATAGGAAACTATAGTTTAGAGTTTACAGTTATTGAATCTGATAGAAAACAATTTATAACTAGATTTAATCTCAGAAAAGCTGAGACTGATGTTTCTAAGTATGTTATGATATTAATAGATGTTTTTATTTACTTAGTAATTTACCCTATTTTAATAAAAAAGTACTTTTCCAAGCAGTGAAAGAAAATCAGAAGAAAATAAACATTATATGCCTTGACATATAAGGACAGAATTTTTCTAATTTAAATCAGAACCCACAATTGCAATCTTAATTTTTCGTTCGAAAGACAAAATAAAAGAGAACATTGTAAGAAAGGATGTACGTCAAAGGAATTAATCTATCTGTAAATTTAGATTTACAAAAACAAAAGGCATACAGTTTATTTGTCTATATTTGTTGGAGTTTGGTTCCAAAATAGTAACCGAACTCCAACTTATTTTCAACATTAGTGTAATTAAAACCAGCGGCCCGAGTAAATGAGTTTGTGAGTTGGTGAGAGGTTACTCCTGGTTGCTGATCCTGGCAGCCATCTGCCCTGGTTGCCACGGCAAACTGAGTTATAGTTCAAGCTGACAGATTCGGTTTCCAGCGCAGGACGGTGTTGGTTGCAGTTGTCAGTGAGGAGACGAGCCGGATTCTGTCAACAAGTGCATGTGTGGTGTGCGCTTGCGGTGCGTGTGACGTGCGCTTCAAAGCCAGCACCTGTATGTGTCAACTTCAGCGCTACGAGTGAGTGCTGTTTCTGGGTCACGTCTGTGTTTGTAGAGGATGTGCAGACAGAAAAAAAACAAAAAAACGAAACTCTGAAAGGGCAGATTGTGCTGCAGTGAAGGTGATTGTGTGATGAGACTCACTGTATGTCCCAGCACAGCCATACTGTGGAGAAATGGCCCCATCCCAACTTCCTGATCACATGGTACCTTCCGTTGAATAAATCCCCGATCTTCACCGGATGGTATCCTCCTGAGAGAGGTGAAGCAAGGAAGGTGAAGGTCACACAGAGAGCTGCATCTGATACCGACACAACGGCAAGGTAGGATTTAAAGGAGCATCTGCACAACGCACCGCCACACGGAAACACAACGTTATTTGTTTGATGTTACATCAAATAAATATTTTTCATACAGAAATGTGGGTTCATTGAAGAGTATGTTTAATAGTAAGAATAATTTATTTAGTCCTAGCTGTATAGCTAACATATGCATCTCAATTTACAGGAATGCTAAACAAATTTAGCTAGAAACATTTCCAATCACATGCTATGCTATGCAGACACTCTTTCTGTGCTGATGAATATCCTTCACCTAAAATGACTGACAATAGTAGCAGACTATCAATCCATCAAATAACTACTTTAAATACGGAAAAGCGAAAAAAGCAAAAACGATTTTCTTCATTCTGTAACAAATTGTTAAATTTACACTTTTCATCCTAATACAAAAGCAATATGTCACCTGAAAAGCAACACATGTAATCAGGTTTTGATGATGTGGATTATGCGCTTGAAGTTTATAATTAAAATTCTTTTACATCACCAGATATGAAAAATATGTGAAAACTGTAGCTTGAAACACTAACTAACAATAATGCAGAAAAGACATATTTTCATTAAATGGAATATTTTCTCCACAGCGCTTTGATCAAATCAATCCATTATAGACTTCAGATTTATTCAAGTCTCGAATGGGCAATTAATGTTAAAACAAGTATGTGACTATAAAAAGACATAAAAACTAAAAGTATCAAAAGTTAAGAAGTAAAAAACATTACTAATAAAAAAACAAATATAATGTCTTTATAATTAAACAGGCAGTAATGCCATTGAGCTCAAACCCTCTTTAGGATTCAAAAACTGAAAATACAAATAATCACCACTTTCACTGCCTTTTATATTCCTACATATTTTCTGCAGGGATTACAACGGAAAAACATTGATAAAGGCCAGAATCTGATGATCCATTAATACTACTATCTAAACATTAATCAATTTATGGTCTGGATTTTTAATACGCCAGGAATTCAACGTATATATTTGTTTTGTCGAGTGCTGTAAGCATGATTTGTTGTGTACAGTTGTTTGTTTTAAGCATGACAAATGAGCCAATGACTGAAAGCTCAAAAGCCTTTCCAGTATGAATGGTGAGATTTCAACAGGCTTTTGCAACAAAAGGTAAAGAAAAAGGACAGGATATAAAAGTCATCAAGTTTAAAGCTTCAAAAAGAAAAACCTCTACTCAAAATACTTTTACGCCGCTAGAAAAGATGCTGCAAAGTAAACCGTGTGTTGAAATTGCCAAATTAAAAACACATTTTTCTTTTATCAATGATTCGAAAGCAAAGTATATAAAAGAAATATTATTTCACTTTTCTGATGATTTCTTGTCTTAATGAAGTGAAAACTGACAGTTTGACTGTTTCCTTAGAAAAATAACTCACTGTCTCCAGTCAGAAAGCTTTTGTAGCACTGATAGGGTTTGATGTAAATCACCAACACTGATAATTACTAAACTAATAAATAAATTCATAAAGGGCAGATATAATTTTTTAGAGCTAGGAAACCTGAACATCTTGTAAATATGAACTATACCTGGTCTTTTTTCTTTTTAAGTGCACTTCCCGGAGATTACAGGTTTTTTTCCCTCCATGAAGTCTTCTTCTCAACTCCTCTGGGATTTGAGGTCATAGTTCAGATATTTGAGCTTTTAAGATGCTATTCAACTGCTCTCAGTTGGAAAAACAATGCCTTTTTTTCTTTACCACTATTACTTCTCATAACTACTGTCCAAAAGTAGCATCCAAACCAGAAGGAGTGATTTGTGCAAACTTCCATGGCCTCAACCAAAAGAAAATAAAAAACTACAAGAACAACAAATCAGAACTACCAAAACAACAATTCCACAATGACAAATAGTTCTGGGGAAGCAAAACAACAAGGTGATGTTTGTGAGCACAAAGTTTCAGGGTTTCCCCCTTTCTATTATAAGCCTGGCAGGCCATCAGACTTTACTTGTGCCCCCACCAGGCTAAGCATTGCATATTTATTTAAGCCTTTTTAAAATGTTTGCATTTTTTAAGACTTTATAGTTGGTATTCAGGTAATTTTCCAATCACACATAATTATCAAGTGATGTGTACAAATTTTCTGTCAAATTTAAACATTTTTTAACTCAAAAACGCGACGGGCCGCTGGATGAATGACTGGCTGAGCACCCAACCACCAGGCTTAGCAAGTTTTCTGGGGGAAACCTTGTTTCATACTTTATAAAATGTCCAGTTATATCTTGTTTTCTCATTTTTATACATGTCTACCAGCTCAAAATGTCCGCTGCCATTTACGGATTGCATTATTAAATTACAAAATAACTACTTTCTCAAAACATTAACCCTGTTTTTGTATCCACAGCCATTAGCTGCAGCTCAGACTTGTTTCTTTTTTCTTTTTGAGGCAAAATAAAGAAATTATTTAACTTCAAATGTGCTCTGACTCAGAATAATAGTTATTACCTTCCTTACGAAATACATATGGAGTAGCTTTCTGTGAAATGTTAGGGTTGAGCATGTTGAGAACTAAATGCAGACAGATTTGCAGAGTTTATCGCGGGTCTCCATAGAACATCATTTCAACACCTGTGTTGCAATAGTGCAGGTACACTTTGATGAGATTAACAGTGACTCAATTGGAAAAAATATGCTGACATGCATTTGAACATTAATGCTGTTCAGAATGGGAGCAGAAATGAGATCTTTCAGAATTCTGCAGGAATTCTTGTACATTTTTTTTTTTTTTTCAAATATAGGTTTTTTCCTCTGTGGCAAATTACAAGCAAACTGTGTCTTTTGGGTTAGCTCTAACCCTTTTTTGCAACTTTCTTCTATTAATTAGATAAATCAGCACATATATGTAGGCCCTTTGAACTTACATTCAACCTACTTTCATTTTAGGAGGAAACTGCATTACGCTCTGATCCAGAATTCAGTGTCAAATGTCTCGATTCTCAGCTACATGTGTTTACCCTTGTTAAATGTTTCTTCATTTCAAACATGAATAAAACTTGCGAGTTTTAAGCTAGACCGCAAGTGAGAAAATATAAGTAATAATGAGTAAATATTTAGAATTTTAATATGTAAAATTCTTACTGCAACTTATTCTTTACAGAATTTTGCATGATTTATATATATATAAAAAAAATAACGCACTTAAATGCATTAAATGAATTTGTCATTGTAAGCTACAGTTGCTCCATTCTTGCAGGAGCCAAACAACCTTGAACTGTTTGAGACACGCTAATGTTTATATAATGTTATGTTCTACAACACTGTTGGAAATCTCATCAGGATGTAACGGAGAGAGGAAAGAAATCTGAGGAGGGGCAGGGGGGATAAAACGCGCCATTATCGAGCTCTGTAGGACAGATGTGGAGGGAGGAAGGTCCCAAACGGATAAATCCAGCATGTGTGTGTCTGTAACGCTGACCTTTACAGTAGTCTGCTGGGTCCTCCTGCTCCTCATCATCAGAGCCCAGGATCTCTTCCTCCGGTTCCGTCGGCCCTGCCAGCTCAGGTGGAGGTGGAGGAGGCGGCGGGGGAGGGGGCGGGGTACTAACCGGGGCTTTCTGCTGGGTTTCAGGCCTGCGAACAACAACATTGAAGCAAAACTCAGCAAACCTGAACTGCACTGCTTGATATTTGTGTTTCAAGCCATGACTCACAAGGACGACTGTAGACGGAGCTCTAAGAGCAGATGACTCATTTCAAAGTTGGGCGTGCTTTCATTCAGATATCAGCTTTTTAAACAGTATCAAGGGATTGAGAAGGGATGACACTGTCAATAAAATAAGCATTTTTATCAGAGAGCCCATCAGACAGAGGCACTATTTGGTTGAACTGACGTTTTTGTTTTGTGAGTGAAGAAACCTCAAAGTCAGTGACTTTCATCATCAGCGAGGTGATTAAAATAAATTCACAGAGATGTAAAATGCTAATTGGAAGGAAATTGTATTTTTCAGCGATTCATTCGGCTGCAAGACAGCGAGAGAAATCAAGACATAGAAAAAAACAACTGAACATCAAGTTGACGTTTTATCTTTCTGAGCTTTTAACATCTGTCTGTCACAAAACATGATGGATTTGGAGAGTTGGTAGAAATCTAAAGTGGGCAAAATTTATATTGGCAAGTCAAAATTTCAGCCACAAAACTGGTCACTCATTTTATAGTAGGAACAAAACAGACTATGGTAAAATCAAACGATTAAGGCTTATGAGAATCCGTTTGGAAACTTTCAAGGTAGTGACAGTCAAAATGCAGCTTAACATTTCCTCATTAAGGAACTGCCACATCTTAACTATAAGTGTCAAAGTTATCTCTAAGGCCTTGTTCACACATAGCCGTGTATAAAAACAAATATTTCCACCACATAGTTTTAAAAAAAGTAATATTGGACACATGTTATCAGTTTCAGAAAAGTTTATATCTGCACAAATACAGACCTGAGCATTGTTGTAGACATGCCAGACCCATAGGGGCAGTGTAGCACAAAGCGCAAAGCAAAAACCTGTCAGCCAATCAGATTGCGTCAAAACAACCATGACATCCTGTTAGGAATTAAACATGGCACCCGAGAGTACATTTGTGTTGACAGATATTCAGGTTGAACTATTTTTTAAAAATTAGAATATAATCTTTATAAAACAAAAGACGATGTTGAATTGGAATTGTGTCAAAGCCAGCACATGGATATGTTGATGCATTATTTGACACAGACCCTAAATATCCGTTTTCTCGTAGGTGCACATGCAAACACAAATAAGTTGGTGGTGAGTCAGGTCAGAGATTTTATTTATATAAAATAATCATTTGAATGATATTCAACAGAGTTTTTTTGTGTAGATTTAAGGCCAAAATGCAAAAAATGTGGACTGAGCCTAAAACAGAATCAGGCGACCAAGAAGTCAAACACTTTGGACTTTGTTAGACTGCACACAATCTGTGGTTACAGGATCCAACAACCTATCTGTTTATTGTCATGGCAACACCAGAAAAAAAGGAGGCCTGATGGGTTTAGGTCTCAAAACCTTAACATTGCAAAGACACAAACACAGGCAGACAGGATTTTGGAGCGAGAGAAGGGTGATAACTTGACATTGAGATTTCATTGTGATTTTACAACTCTATCACGCATTCACACACGCACACACACACACGCGCACACACACACGCGCACACAAATACGCAGGCTGTCAAGGATCTCTGTCCTTGCAGCAGGATGTTCCGTCCCTCTTTACCAAAGCAGTCACGTAGAGTGTCATACATCACATCTATAAGCTCAGTGCTTTTGTGAGGCTCATTCTGCTATTGGCTGTACTAATACTTACCACCTCCCCCCCTCTATAACTTCCTGAAGCCAAGCTTAGCTGCAAGAAGAATTAAAACACTTTAAAATGGGCAGAGGAGGCATGGTTGCAGGAAGAAAAGAAAACCCAGCGGGGGAACAGCTTAAAACGGCTGCAGAAACAAACAAGACAGTGGAAGGCTGAGAAACAAAGGTGAGATGGAAAAACGCGAACAGAGATGTGGATAATCACAGGAAAACAGAAGCCACAGACACAGGTCTGAGGCGGAGACCAGAGGGGGAGAATAAACGGAGAGATTATTCAGGCACAGAAGAAGTCCAAATACAAAACCTGCATACGGAAACAGGTCGACACGATCGGACTCAACAAAAAACAATAACACATAAGGAAAGACAAAAAACGAACACCAACCACCGACCAACTGAAGGTGGATTTTTGACAAGTAGAGTAAATTTGAGCAACTCACAAACCACAGTGGCAGAGTCACTACTTAGAAAAAGAACAGTGGCTGCTAGTCTGCTACTAAGAAAATTATCAGTCAGGTGACGTTACATTTATCAGTTGTCATTTATTGTGAAAGATGTCTTGCAATACAAATTTTTATTAATCGTTGTCACAATAAATTCCAATTAATGATGTTTAAAATAGTCCTAAAAATGGTCAGTATTGTTGGGATAGTTTGTTCAATGAGATAATCAATAATTATCAATAAAATTTTAAAAATTATTAAATGCAGTTGCTGTGTGCAGATTAGTGATATAAATCACACTTCTGTATTGTGCTAAAAGCTGAAGTCCACATCACCATTCATTACTAAAGCGTTCTGCAGAAACCAACACGAGGTTACAGCATTTTATTAAGAAGGAGCGGAAAATAAGCGACGGTGATAACATGTGAGAGCAGTCATTGTTCTGCTCCCACTAACAATGCTAATGTTTTTGTTTGAAATTTTGTAGAGATTTCAAACTCTTCTCCCTTGAATATATGAGTAGTCAGAGTGACACCTGAGTAACCGGGGAGGTTGTTTCATAGAAATGTCTTGTTAACCTAATAAATGCCTTAACTGTGTTGAAAAATCACATGGTCAAATGGTTAGAAATAACACATCAGGTAAACAGACATTGTGAGTAAGCATCAGCTAATAGTCAATTTTCTTCTTTTTTTTTTTTTTTTTTAAAGGTCTCTTTAATTTTCACGTTGCCATAGCACCTAAGAGTTCATGTCTTATCCCATTATGTTCCAACTGTGTTCACATTGTGAGCTAAAAGCACAAAATAACCCTACAATTAATAGCTGCAAGGCAGAAACCACCATGAATATCAAGATAGCTCAAAGACTGATATCCTCCAGTGTCTTGTAAAGTGTTCATGCCACTTGGCTTTTTCACATTTTCTTATGTTACAACTGCAAACAATGCATACCAGTGTATTATAAGCCTGGCAGGCCACCAGGCTTTATTTGGGCCCCCACCAAGCTTAATATTGCTTATTTATTTAAGATTGTTTTTTTATGTTTGCATTTTTAAGACTTTATAGTTGGTGTTCAGCTATTAATCTTCCAGTAACACATAATTATCAAGTGATATTTTCAAGTTTCCCGTCAAATTTGAAAAAAAACTTTAACTCAATACATGACGCTAAGCCCTCTGCCCCAACCAGAGGGCTTAGCAATTTTTCCGGAGGAAACCTTGTTTCATACTTAATCAAATGTGCAGTTTTATCTTGTTTTCTTATTTTATATATCTCTACCAGGATGTATAAACACAAAGTAATGCAGAACTGAAACGTTGGCCGTAGAAGCTAAACATGCTATAAGCCTGCTTTCTTCTTCAAGATGCCGTCCACTAATGTTCTCTTATTAACCTCAGGCGTTTGCAGAACAGCTGGATTTATATTGACGTCAAATTAGTTTTGGAAGAAACTGTATAGCAGCAGTTTATTGGGTTGGCAATGAACTTTGAGAAACATTGTGTGTCCAAGTTAACTTTTAAGCATGTTTTGCTCTAATGTAAATGGACTGAGCCAGTGTTTATGTTGCCGAGTCCTTAAACCTCGACAAGTAATCCAGAAATAAATCCTCCTCGCTTCGATATTCGAAAGTGCGCTTTCAGTCGATGTAGCTGTAAATTGCAAGTCTAGACAAGAAGGTTTCAGCCAATAAAACAGCACGCAGCGTGAGGAGAAACCACCGCAGAATGTGTCATCCATCCATCAACTTCTTATGAGTATTGACATGTCCGGACTGCTTCGTCACACCTTCTACCCCGGCGTGAGTCTGTGTGTGTCTGGCTGTGTGCAGTTTTCCCTATCTCTTTGCTCAGGCCCTGTAATGGCATCTCCAACCCCAGCGAGGAGGGGGGGAAAAAAAGGACAAAACAAACTACCCAGAAAAACACCCAGCATGTTTTTCTGGGTAGTTTGCTGACAGGAAAGCCCTCCTCCTCCTCCTGAGGAAAATTAGCTCAGTACATTTCAGTGTGACAAATGTTCAGGTTGATGGAAAGATGTCGACACCGTGTACATTATCCACAGCTGAAAACCAGCTAAGTCATGCCGTCTGCTGAAGTTTATGACGGCAGAGTAATGGTCAGTTGTAATCAGAAATGTAAAAAATCCTCGACACTATGTAAGTTAGCGTTGGTAGCAGAAGTTTGCATGTTCTCCCCGATCTACAAACATGGCTAAATTGCCCGTATCTGTATAACAAATTTTGCTGGGCAGCAAGTTATCCCAGTAATTCTAGCAGAAAATGACAATACTGTTGTTTTGAGTCTCTCAAATACTAATAAACTTTAATTTTGTAAAGAATACTTAACACTGAAACTTTTATGAGTATTGACATGTCCGGACTGCTTCCGGACATTTTAAATGTAAAAAAACCCCAAAAAACGACAAATTATAAAACAGGAACCAAAACCACTTTTGACTGAAACCAATAAATGACGTCTCAAAATTAAAATGAAAATTTCCCTCATTTTAATTTATCGTGATTAATTGCTTATTGCGACAGGCTGAAATCATAACAAATCATCACCAAACATAAATGGTCAAAAACAGATAAGCAATCTGTTTAACAGATTGCTTATCTGTTAAAACAATGGGGAGATTGCTTGATTAATAGTTTGGGAGGATTTTTTAATTGAATTTGGAAAAGGGTATAAATCATTCTCAACATGAAATTAACGTAAATAAAAACAAATCTTTTAAAAAAATCAATACTGTTGCTTTAACTGTATTTCGCTCTCTTTTCAGAATTATGCTTTGTAATTTTTTATGGTTAAAATAAATTTTTCATCTGCCAGGGGTTTGTCTATTTAGACACAGAGACAGACTGTGTTAATGCTGATAAGAGGAGATTTCCTGATAATAAACAAATTATTCTGTTGTCAGGGATCCAGAAGTCTACATGTCTGGTCTTTGACTTGCCAGTTTGTGTTTGTTTTGTTTCCAGCTAAAAGGCTCGGGAGAAGAGGATGACGCATTTATATTGAAAGAGAATGACGTGTGGCTCCGAATTCCTTCGCCTACACAGTGTTGGACTTTGAGTCTCCTTTGTTTTGTTTTTTTGCAGCTTATGAGCTGATCAGCCATCCACAACACACATGCAGCAGTCTTCGTGGGCGTGTGACCTATAAGATCAAAGCTAAGGTTTTCCTCGTTTTGGTAGCAATTTTGATTGGCATGTTTGAGACACAAAATGCCATTAAAATATTACTCAAGTGTGTTTTTGATACACTGCTTAATGTCTGGTAACATTTCTCACTTTGATGGTTAAAATTGAAAACAAATGTACCAAAAGGGAGTATTTAACACCTTTTTCTGCTCTGAGCTTTTTTTTTTTTTTATCCAACACAAAGCAGCGAGTACATAAAGCTTGCTCGGTCTTACATCATCTTCCTTCAATTTATTCTGGTCTAAAATTTTCTGCATCATGAAGATGCAGAAAGGAAGACATCTTCTTGCTAATGACAAGCGCACACCGCTAACACGTCTGACCGATGACAAGCCACGCAGAACAGCTGATCGCTCTCAAGTTCAAACTCGATGACTCATCCTTAAACATCTTTCATTATCACCAAGGTAACAGGTATTCCTTAGCAACAAGAGCCCTGTCCTCCACTCCCCACATTAAGGCGTGGGGTTCCTAGAGCAGCGCGACGGTCCTTCAGCTCCGGATCTCCAATGCGGCGGAGGTGCCTATCTATACCTCTGATTCATTCACGGTGCATCTTTGCTTTCTCTCCATCTTGGCCGTGTGAGCCAAGACAAGCTGAGTCATTCTCTCCGCTCCTCCAGAGGATCCGTCTGCTTGCAGAACTAAGATCTCGCAGCTATTTTCAGGATGCAGCCTGACGTCACAGGCGGTACTGTGCTCCCACGTCGCAGTCTGTAAGCTGCACAGCATGGCTTAGCAGGATTCCTCCCATTCCACATACTATACTTACGGGTTTTGGACAGACTGTCAGTGACAGAAGGCAACAACAACCCATGCATTCCAACGAAGAAAGAAAAGTTGCAGTCGTGCAGACTGTCAGCCTGAAGCTTACAGATCAACTTCTAACATGAAACTTATTTAGCTTGTATGCAAATTATTTCCAAAAATATTCAAATAGAATTTTTTTTAAATAGATCAACAATTTCTACTTCATGTATTTATTTTACTGGCAGAAACTTTGACATTTTTGAATATCTGCTTTTCATTACAACACATTGAGCTTATTCAGGTTTAGCTAATTCGCAAAGACATGTTGCATGTTAACATTTACACCCGCAAATTTAGCGCCTGCAAACAACACTGGAGGGCAATAAACCAGTTCTTTTACTTGCTGCCCACGGAACAATTCTGTTAACAAAATGAAACAGAGATGTAGGTATTATTAATTTAGAGCAGTGTGCCACAGCACAGCAAAATCACTCGTATTCTTATTTTCCCTCACTCTGCTGGCTATGCTATGCAGAGACTTGTTGCCATAACAACTGACTGACAACAACAATACTAGTGTATCAGGATTCAACACCAAAACATACACAAACATTCAGACCGGTACAGCATTATGTTTTCAGGTTTGATGTTTATTTTGTAATTATTAATAAGTGGTCGTCTGAACATTGCGGTGGTTGATTAGCCAATTTAAACATCTGCTCTACTAATGATTGGTCAGAGCTGGCATGTGGGTCGCCTTTTATTTTTATTTTATTTCATGTTGTTTTCTAAATTAACCCAAAAGACACCAAATTCTGCAGCACATCTACATGTTAAAGTTGTCAAAGTCAAGCTAGCTTAACTGACCTACTTTCCCCTCTCCCTTGCTATTTTTTTTATTAAAACTTTTCTGACCTTGTTATCTACTTTTTGTAGTGTTGACAATTAGTAGCAAAGCATCCTGTTTTCTTTTACTTTTCACGCATACATTTAAGATTTACCACATTAAGGTGACGACAGCTAAAACCAATGGTAATTAACAGCAGTAGGGGGATCTTGCACTCGTAATGTCTTGTTGCAACGTATCTAAATGCAACGTTTATCGAGTTTTATTCTAAGGTTGTCTAACAAAACATTGAAATGCTTAACAAGAAAAATACGTTTTCTTAAAACCCATAAACTTTCTAGAATTGCGCTCTTCATGGTAGCAGCATGCCAGTGTTTTTCTGTTACATGAGTTCTGATCTGTTCTTTTTGTTGACTTTTGTTTAGTATTTTTGGGGGGCTTGCAGGTTTACTCCGGGTTTTGGATACTGTGCAGCTAGAAGGAGTTTTACTCATTCGTTCTTACTTTATGATATTTATGAAGCGTAACCACGATACATTGCGGTCAAAGGTTAAAGATGGATCAGGACTCCTTTGAAGTGGAGACCCAACAGACCACTATCCTTGGGGCTGCTGGTCAGTTGGGTGTTTGTCGCTCCAATTTACAGAGACTGTATTGATTGTTGGGAAAACTCCGCAGAGGCCAGCGGATGCGAGTTCACTCACTGCATTATATTGACTCAGCTATATGGTACATCCATTATTAGCTGCAGTTCACACACGGGCGTGATGCTAACACACAAACGCAACATCCAGCAAAAACCAAGCCTAGTATGAATTGCCACAGAGACCTAATATTAAAGTTGAAAAACATGCAAGCTGTCATATACTCAAAGCTGCTGTTCAGGATTTACCTCTCTAATAAGGGAAGAAATGAACCACAGTCCTAACACATAATGCTGCTGGGATCAGCGGGATCATCTCCTTTCTATACAGCGATGTTCTGAATGTACACATTTCAGCGCAGTGAAGCAATCCGGCTACAAAGCTGTTTTATTGTTATAGTTGCCCAGACCTACTGAGGGCATCCGCCATAAGCCACGTGCAAGTATGTAAAACGCTATGAACACCGACACAACGCCTCCTTTTGTAATGCAGTGAGCTGTGTATTTTTAATTTCTATTATACGCATCTGCTCAGTTGAGACATGCATATTTGGTGCTTGAAGCAGATTTTTCTGTGACAAATCTCTTAAATTGGATTTCTTTTCCTGTTTATTTTTTGTTTTGTTATGTTTGCATAACTGGCCGTTATCAAAGCAAGTTTCAGAGACAAAAGGGGTGTGAATGTAAACACATAAGAGACCAACATTTTTTCCCACGACACTTTTAGTTCTACAACACTATTTTTATGAAGGAATACAAATAGTATTTGTATTCTGTGTCTGTCTGTGTGTGCCTGTTGGACACACACAGACCAGAGCTTTTGGGTCAGTGTAGTACTGTTCAGCAGCTATAACGTAAGTAGCTGGTTTTATGTTGCATACTTGAAAATGCAGCAATACTAGGATAAGTGCTACACAAAAAAAACAAGCTGAAGCACAAATTCAGTAGCATGTAGCCTTCTAGCAACCCTAGCCAATAATTCAAACAGGACTTGGATGCTAACAAACTCCGTGAGTTTGTAAAAGCAGCTGAAACATTCTGCTGTTGAAAAACCCGTATTTAAACTCCTGCTGAAAGCAACAGAGGCAAAAACGTTGCTCTGGTCAACATTCAAGCTAGTTGACCAAGTCTTGTTGAGCTTATACCATTTCGCCTGCCACTGGTAGTAATGTTAATCATATATAGCTAATGTTCTAAATGTTTATTTTTATAGTTGTATAAATGGTTAATTGTTTTTACTGGAGAGGACAAAAATGCGTGTACACGGTATTCAGTTGAATGACATTTGGCTTCCCTTTATAGATAATAAGAGGAAGAAATCTATTGTGTGTATTTTTGTACCCTTCAGGTGGGATTTAAATAATCCCAGAACCTGGTAAAAACCTGGTATTCCCTCTGGAAGTTATGGAGTTATACTTTTATACTTTTTTTATAATATATGGACGTGACTTGGTCAAAGCACTGTGATGTCACATCCATTTCTATATAGTCTATAGCAACTAATGAGCCATCAGCTGCTTGGACAAAGTGGCAAACCTTTCATTACAGATTAAATCGCAAGTCAGAGACTACAGCAAACAGACTGTGCAGTGTTCTGTACAGTCTGTTTGCTGCAACATGTGGTAAAGACAAGGTTTGCCTTAGGGCTTTTTTAAGAGTTCAACGGTAAAAAAATTGTTGCCCGGTGCAAAGAAAAAAAAAACATGGTAACGCTTCCATGACAACCTGGGAGACAAAAATGTTTGCATTGGTTAATGTTAGAAATTGTGATGTGCAAAAGAAAGAAAAAAAGGAAAAAAACATTTAAAATGTCAAAGTAATGATGAGGATCTTTTAATTTCTGTTTCCATCTGAATTGTTTTTAAAACACAAAAATGATTGTATTTGTTAATTGGAGAATAAAATTACTAACTGCATTGACAAAATATTGACATCACTCTTATGGGGCTTTACTGCGTACAGGTCATATCTGAAGATGAAAAATTATGATCCTGTGAAGCGATTCTCTATTATTACTTTTCATACGCAGGCCCTAAATTGTACATACTCAACACTGCTGCAGAAAGTGGATGTTAGTAGTGACAGCATACCTAACTATAACTACCTATATACATATATAGCGCATATATACCTATATATGCGCTACTGGGCTAAGGAGATTGTTTTCAGAAAAACAATCAGGTAAAATAAGTTTCTGCTGGATAGATTTTATAAATTTAGTTACGATAAAATTATAGAAATGTGTCTTATGTTTTGAATTGATACATCAGTATCATCAAAATGTTTCATCATTATCAGTGAATATTGCACCGTGCCTGCCATGACATTTCTAAACTGCATTGTTTAAACTTAGAGATGCAAATTCCAAACTTTATAGACTAAAATTTAAAAAAAAACAACAAGAAAAAATTGTGATGAGCTGGTGATCTGTCCAGGGCGTACCACGCCTCTGGACCGTTAACCTCGTAGATAGGCACCAGTACTCAAGGATAAACATGTTAAATGATGGATGGACGGAAAAATAAATACTTAAACTTACAGTCTGAGTTTTAAAATAATTAGAAACACTAACAAGCCTGGTTTGCTAAACAAATACGAATCTGACAACACAAAGTTGGAAGGGATGTCTTCCTTGATGGTCTCAAATGGTTACACAATTATTTAGAAAGTTATTCCTTTAATAAGCTCCAAAATGATTGCAGCCTTTAAACTGGATATTCTTTTCAAGGAAATGCATTAATATGTGCAGATAAACCCTTTTATATAAATGCAGAAGCAAGTCCTGACTGGTAAAACTAGAATCCACACGGATTGATGACACCTCGACGTCTACCTGATTCGGAGGGCCCTGTGACGCAGACGAAGGACACACAGAGCCAGCCCCCATCTCTTCTTGGTGTCCAAGCTTGAGTTTAACTCCATATGACAGGGAAGAGAAGAGGACGGCGGAGCAGAAAACACGGCTGCTGCGCTCCGGTTCAGTCCACAGCAGTGGACGGACAAGATGGACCCATCTCTAAATTCCAGCAGCATCACTTGGAGCTGCGACACCCACATGTTAAATGCATCATCTCAGCAGAGCTACATACACCAACGCGGATCCAGCTTTATCGACTGAAGATACAAAGATATGCGTCACGCATTTCACATTCGGTATCGAAATGCTACCAGAAGTATTTCAATAGGTATCATCACCTGCATGAAGGATTTAACAATAAAATGAGGTGAAATATTGTCTGCTGTCCTGATATTAAGCTGTTAGTATGTCAAGACAGTCATGCAGGGTTTCTCTCAGTGTATTATAAGCCTGGCGGGTCACCAGGATTTACTTGTGCCCCCACCAGGCTTAGCAGTGTTTATTTATTTTAGGGTTGTTTTTTTTTTTATGATTTTTTTAAAGACTTTATAGTTGTTGTTTAGGTTTTAATCTTCCAGTCTTCCAAATGGAATGACCACTTTATTTATTACTATAGAGTTTCTTTTACAAATCAGCAACTGCACTTGGGTATTTTTAAACACAAGTACACTCGCAAGAACATAAACAAGCCGCTTCATAATGTCAAAAGCAGGATGTTTATTCTCAGTTTGCATGTACTCACTGCAGTTAAATCTAGGAACCACGAGCTGCTTCAAGTAAACAAACCTCTGAGCCACAACAATACAGAAAAAACAGCATAACAGGATCTAAAACTTCACTGTTTTGTTAGTAAATAAGCTGATAAGCTGACCATACTGTAACATCCAAATATCAGCTGTGCTGAAGCTGCTACAATCCAGTCAGTCACGTTTCTTTATTGAAACAAAAGTATTTTTCTGGAAAAACGTCGAGCTGCACAGACAGTGGCGCAGAATTATATCAGCATTTCAAAATGAGTTAATCTCAGATCAGACTTGCAAATGAATATGCATGTAGTCAGTAAGAAATCGTGCGTAAATGTCAGAAGCGCTTGTTGCTCCAAAACCAAGAATAAAGCTGGAGTGCTTTCTGTACAACTATAAAAGGTCCCAACAACTGCAGGTCAGTAACGAAAATGCCCTGGAATAGCGTTTTAGAAATAACGATAAGCTTATTTCTGGCAACAACATAAAACTGTAAAACATAGCATGTTTGAGGAACACCCTGTCCGCCATCCAGGAGGACCAGGTTTTGGTTTTATGTGCAGGGAAAGGCTGTGTTGGGATTCTCTTAAAGATAACTCTTCAAGAAAGTTTGCAAAAACCAGACAACACCGAGTTAAATGTCACAAATGCCACGCACAATTGTTCGTTTCTGCCACATCACGGCTGTCAAACACGAGAAATTGGTGTGAGAGAGCATGTTGAGCTGGCACAATCAAAGCTGAGGAAACCCCACCCACTCTGAGCTAATGTGGGAGAAAATACATCACAGACACACACACACACCCTTTGGAGCATTCTGCAGGAAGAGATTTGACAGTCTAACAGGGTTTTCAGATACAACAGATGAATGCAACGCCCAGTTGGGCAGCAGACGGTGGGATACCTGGTCCTACTGGGCAGAGGGCTTAGAGTTTGAAATAACAGCTGTGAGGACGTACATGCTTCTGTATTGTTTGTTAGTCTGAGTGCAGAGGTGTCTTCAGAACAGGTTATCTTTTTACGCACAGGCATATGCAAAGCCACACAAGCAAATAAATGGCTCTCCACAAACATAAACAGGCCATTATCATTCCACCGCCTCGCTGCTGCAGCATCGGTTCTGGCCAGTCCACCGCTGACCTCGCGTTACCCACCACCACACTGCGCAGGTCTGCAGAGGGCCATCTAGCTTCTCCCTCCATCTTCCCTCGCTCTCTTCATCTTTGCCTTGTTTTCCCCTTCCCTCTTGCGAGTTTTATGTCCGTCTATCATTTCTCTAGAGGCTTCTCCTTTCCTTTTCTTACATGTTTCCTCTTCCCACATCTTCGCCCATCTCTTAATTCCTCAGTGGGACCAAACCTCTTCCACGCCGATCGCTGTGCCATGTTCCCCTTTTCCCAACCCAAAATGATCTCCTCCACCCCTGCTTGCTTGCTCTCTCTCAATTTTCCTGTTTCAGCCGAGTATATCTTACAGTGGAAAGTCCATTCCAGGAACATTAGCAGATAGATGTGAACTAATGAGAGAGAACGGCCCTAGCTGCATGCTAAATACCTACACCGCGTCAGAGGAGTTGAAATAGAAGAACAGAGATTCAAAGATGTTATGTTTCTCCTTCAGAATATGTATTTTACACAGCTTTCAAGTTTACATACACTCATTTGAATTATTATTTTTTCTTTTCTAATAATGTCCTTTTTTGGATCTGTATTGGTTATAGACTGCTGAATTGTAAAAACAAGTACTCGTGGCACATTTTAGGGGTTGTTGTGGATTTTCCTCTTCACACATACAAGATTAAATAGTGAAAGATATGGTGAGGATGAGAAAATGGAGGAAACGTCAAATTGTTTTATTGTTGAAGCGGTGGCGGTAGAACTGGTGGAGGAGGAAGAAGAGCATCTCACTTCCACAAAAATGCAACATTACTTGTTTGGCAACATTCTGGGTTCAGCAAGGAGGTTGGGAGTGAAGTTAGTTTTCCAGGGGAACGGGAAGGTTAATGTTATCTTTTATTTATTGTTATTGATGTTAACTGCTCTATATATTACGATATTGATTGATACCATCCAGAGCTGGGTGGTATCCACTTTTCCTTTCAGTGGAACCACTTTCCTTTCAGATTAAGACATTCAAGGAAAACCCCAAACATAACCAAGACTACTATAAACTGGAACACAACAAAACACCAGTGAATAGAAATACATAAAATGTCGCAAACCTATTGAGTCTACGGATTGGACACCAAATGTAGAGCAGAAAAGGTTTTTTTTCATCCTGTTTCTTTATATAAAACACATTTTGCTCTATATAATCCTTCTGCCAGAACCTTGAAAAGGCAGCATAAACAGGGAAGAGTAACTAATAACTCTTCTTAATAGGATTGTGCTGATTTCCTTTAATCCATTTTTTCACACCCAATGATTCTAGTGTGACCTTTGACCTCGTCACCAACACCAACAAGGGAGGGCGGCACGCTGCAGATCAGATGCCCAGATACCAATCACTTGAACGCACCTCAGAGGTATCGCCATGGCAACAGCTGTGTTGCTTACATGGTGTCTAGTTGCCACCAACTGTGTGATTCCTACCCCTGATTAACCCCACAGGACTACAATAGGTAGAGAGGAAATTCACAGAATTGCTCTGCAGTGACAAGTTACACTGGCTTGGAAAGACAGGAGACTTCAGAGCAGTTCTGACGACACAAACAGACACAGACGCTTTTATTTACCGTCGCTGTCTCACTGAAAGCCCTAACGGGGGGAGAGGAGGTGGAATGCTAACGGTGTTGTCATTCTTTTCATCAAACCCAGAGTTGGGAGGGAAAGAAATGAAACAAGAAAGTGAAAATGGTCTTCTGCTTCCATTCAGATGTGGGAATGGGTTGTTGAGGGCATGGTGTGGGCGATGGAGGTCAGAGAGGAGACAGACTGCGTGTAGCTACAAGCTAGCTCATCTGTGTGAGTGGCGAGTATTTTATGGAATGATTGTGGTAACGATACAAGTTATGATAAACTATAACTTTTTATTTTAAAGGTTTTACTGGCTCTAGTGGCCTTTATTTGGAGAGAGGGGGAAAGACATGCAGCAAAGGTTGCCAGGCTGGGAATCGAACCTGCGACAGCCGCATCGAGGGCTGGGGCCTTCATATGTGGGTTGTGCTTAACCCCTGCGCCACCACAGCACCCGCAACTATTTATAACTTCTTAGAAAGACATGCATGTTTCAAAAAATTAGACTTTCTGAAAAACACTCACATATCAAATGGCTTCTTCAGGACGCCACCTAAGTTTTTTATTTACTGACATTTACTGACGCTCTCGTGGAGCAAACAGTTGAGAAAATGGTAAAAATAACATTCACAATAACGCTGTCAGTTTTGTTTTCTTATTTAACATCAGCAACTGATTACTACAAATGTATTGATTTATCCATGTATTTTCGATGGCGTTTCATTAAAATATTCAATCTTTCATTTATTACTTGGTGGGTAAAACAACATTAATTCAGAATAAGACATTTTGCATTTTTTTATTTTCAATTCACAAATATTCACTTTGTGTTGCAGTATTGCATAGATTCCTATTTTAAAAAAGTACTAAAACAAACACCGGGGCTATTAACATATTTTCAAGGTACTGTACACCGGTATTCTGAAACCATATGAGATATATAGACTACATCCCATCATATTTCCAAATATAATCACTAGGGAGTACAAACACGCTGCTTAAGAGCACAATGTCACCAGATGAACAACATTAAGTGCTCCTTCTCAATCTATCAATAACACTGCAAGAGCTGCACCTTCGCTTTCAGCAAAACCTGTAAACTTTTGACCTTTGGATGTTTAGCAAAACTCTCTTTTAATACTTAGTCTCTAAGACTCTTCAAAGGACATAAACCCTCCATCAAGGAGCAGAGGTTATAATCTAAAATGACATGCATGTCAAAAGAAGCAGCTTACGCCAAGCACTTCAAAATTCCCTTCACAAACACACACACACCCTCACAAACACACACCTTGTTCTCCATCCGTCTTCGGCTTGCTTCGAGTGCTGGGTTACACAACAAGGATCGTCTTCCTGATGCGATCGCTTGAAAGGCATTTGTCTCTGCGCCACATCTTGCCCTTTTCGGGCCTAACTTGCCCATCCATTTGGTTTAACACACACACACACACACACACAGAGTCTCGCATACATCACTCTATTGTGGACAAACATGCCTCAGCTCTGCTGTGTCTGCTTGTGTGTACGCCGTCCACGTTTCAGATGGTGTCACACAGACATCTTAATCCGATGAATTTGTCTAACAGAAACCTTTCTCATTATGCCTTTATCTGTACAAACCCATCTTTGTTCTGAATCAGCCACAAATCTCTTCACAGTATGATGATAACACTTCAGTTTTTGTTACATATCTAATGTTTCCATACCTTATCATATCATATGGCACTACACTATCTGATGATTTTCTCTTTCCCATATTGCTTGAAACCTGTGGCCTGCTTAATAATGTGGAACATCCTTCTAAAGAAGATTTTCTTTAATTGAGCTCACCAGACAAACTAATCAACCCAGCTCTCTGAAATTAATTATAGTGATTCAAAGAACCATGACACACAATACCATCTATAACTTTAATAGAACAAAAAATGTAATCTTTATGACACTTAAATCCGATTTGCATAATAATTTGGAACACGATGTATTAACAAAATCCAAATTCCTGCTCTGAGGATTTTGATCTGTCTTGCAAAACAGATTCAAGTTTGTGTGCGTAACATGACAAAATGTGAGCAAGTTCAATAAGAACACATACGTTTTCAAATCGCAGAAGAAGAAAGATGGTTTCCTTATAAAGTATCACATTTAAATTGCCTAAATGATTACAGTTCATTTCCGTTTTAGTTTTTCAGAAGGCGATTCGAAACTTCATAAATTATTTCTCTGTAAAACGTCTTTTGGCAAAACGTAAACATCCTAGGAGTTTTCTCATTAAACCAAAACTTTATTACTGAGGTGAATATAATTACACATTTAAACAAAAATTCTGAGTTGTATGTAAACACAAATTTTCTAAGAGACAGTCCGAATGCAAACTAAATACAGGGGTCATTCGAGGTGCAGCTGGAGTTAAATAAGGGGTCAGTGGTGCATACAAGAGTGTCTCCTTTAGTTGTTGCCTGCCATGCGACGGTATTCTTAATTACAGATCGTGCAAAGCCAGACAACAGGTGAAGAATTAAGCAAGCTGAATGATGAAATCCATAAATATTACCACAAAGAAACTGACACACACAGCCGACATGCAAGTGCTGAGGATTAGAGATCCTATTTTCTTTGTCCTAATCCTCTACACATGGTCTTTTTACAGAAAGCATGTGCCCTCTGCCACATTAAACTCTGCTTCATAGTACCACTCTCCTCTGCACCCGTGTAATCATATTTGGTATTGTTAGCGTCCATTTACTTTTGCCGTATCTGTGCACCCACTGCAGTATGTGCTGAAGCGTGCCAATCTGGGGGTCTTTGGCACAGGGCCGTGTGATTGGCAGCAGCACTTTCAGGTCGTAAAAACGCGGCGCAGCATCAGTGTCAGCGTCTACCTGAGTCATCCGGTCTGCTGGGTCCTCGCCCTCCAGCACCCGTCAAATCAAGCTCCTTCCGCTCCCTTCTGTACTCCAATTTAGGAACAAGGAGGTTTGCCTGATTAAATCTGAATGAACATGGGTTCCTGTTGAATTAAGTCAGGAAACTCTGCACACATCACACATTTCATGCTTGTTTTTTTTAGATCCACTGAACCAAGAAGATGAGCAAACAGAAAGCTTCTGCAGACGTGCTAAGCAACAAACATGGGGTATCATTTTTTTTGTAAATGATCTGCTTGTAAAATGAAAGAAAAACTTTCTCCTTCAGGGTTTCTGCAGGCTTCACAAACTCAAACTTAAGGCTTTTAAGACCTGCATCAGGACAGAACGTTGTCCGGCCAACTGGCGATAAATTTACGCTTACTCATGAGAGATGCCAAAAAAAGCTAGCTAGTTGGCTAGTACCGCCTCTACAACATAAATTGAAGTTCATTCATTAACTAAAGTCAAAGTACATTTTCAAAAATGAATTCAATACATTTTAAGGCCTTCATTTTAGATACATTAATTTAAGACTTCTTAAGGATGTGTGGACAACCTGACTTTGATAAATTGAGGCTGCATGAGTGGATCCAAATTATTCAAGAGGACAATGATCTTTATTTAGCAATCAGACTCGGATGAGTAACTTCTTCTCAACCGTGTCTAGTCTATGTCTCGACATACTGAGGCTAACATTCGCTGAGTCAGAAAAGGTTTCTCTGGCAACGTCATTAATCAATTGATTGGGATCAGTCGTCATCTTTAACGCACACGTCACACGTGTGACACGTCAAAAACGCTGAAAACATACCAGTGCACCTGTCCCATGTTTCAATGTAAACTTTCCATCAGCTGGCTAAAACAAGGCGACTATACTTTTCTCTCGCAAGAAAAACAATTCGACCTCTTTGGAAACATTCCCAAAAGCACAGACTTCATGGTGTGGACCCATCACTACAATTGTTTAAGCTACCAGCCTGATACAAACCAGTCCTTTGCTCTACACTTCGCTTTGTAGCGGGTCTGGACCCTCGGCCCGGTTGAAGTTCTACTGGAGAAATCCAACTCAATGGAAGAAATCCCAGATAGAGAAGTGAAGAGAGATTAGAATAGAGTGGCATTGCGTAGGAAGGCAATGGCCAGGCTAGCAAACTACAAGCCGCAGTTCATAAGTAGTGGATTGCAAGATGGCTACCTGAGCCAGTAGCTTGACTAATCAACTACCTACAACTAACAATAATAATAGATAACTTAACAATGGAGCGTTTTTAAAAGCAGGCTATTAAATCTGATTAGCGCTGATCACCACCAACAGACAGACAAATTGACAAAATCTGTTAAAAGGACAGTATTATGTTTTCACATTGTAATTTTATAGAATAAAGTAACTGTTACCTTCTGTTATAAAAATGCCTGTATGTCAAATAGGACTTAAAAGAAATTTTAAGCCATATTTGCTGCTTTTTTTTTTCCTTTCTGATTTGAACGTTTATATATTGTGATACTGAAACTATAATTATTGATATTTCCAAACAAGAGAAACTAACAGTATTCATGGGATTGTGACCTCTGCAGTTTGCACTGTTTTTGCAATTGTTGCCATGAGAGCATCAATAAATATCGTTAGCATAATTGCCCAAGTCATATTTTAACATTTTTAGTTAGAAAACAAGAAAAAACAGCGATCAAATATGGAAACAAATAAAAAATACATAGAAAAATATTGATTTTAGACTATAGCCAGTGTTCTGACATGCTGAGGATATAGACAATTAGGCAGGGTGATGTAGCCAGGAGATCAATATGATGTTATGCAGTTATCTCAATTTGGCCAATAAATGACTTAGGCAATTACGCTACGAGGCCAACAATATGCAATTCTCATATAGAAATGATTGTAAGCAGCATACATGCACTACTTGGCTAAACTTGAGTATTGAACCAACTGGATAAAGACTCTGATTCTATGCAGCGAAAGAACTCATAGAAAGCGCTCTAAAACCACTACCATAGATACCATCATAAATACCAAGAAATTATATTTTAAGGCCATATTGCCCATCCCTTAAAGTTAAAACATTGCTTTCGGCCACGTATTAAAATCAAAGTAAAAACAAATGGTATAATTGACATCATTCGAACTTGTGTTATCATTTTAGCAGCAGTGGAAATAATTGCCGATTTGAAGCAGTTTGATGCTGTGAGTAAATCCTGGTCAAATGGTGATATTTTATCCTTTTTTACTCAAGGTGTTCTTTCACACCATTAGAATCTCATTCTGGCTTCAGCATGGTCATGATGCGTGTTGGGCTGGATGACAAGACAGACAGCGGTCCTTGTGAGAGCATGCTACATCAAGACTGGCTCTTTTAGCACATGAACATACCTCATCTGACTGGCCAAAGCGTTTTAAAGCTGATATGTGCTGATCAGAAACAGCATGCATTCTGGTGCGTCATGTAGTGAGCTGTTGTCTTGCATTGCTGCTGTTGCTGGCTGAGCTGATGTTGACGTGTGTTGACACTCTGTGCACCACCATCATAGATTATATATATATATATATATATATATATATATATATATATATATATATATATATATATTTGTCTGTGGTGCATTGTTTGGTGTCGTCAGAGCCTCGGATATGTGTAAATGGGATTTTGCTGTTAGATTATGTCGAATTTTATTCTGTCTGTGTCGTTTCTCGAACAATGGAAGAAACCATCACAGACAGAGAGAGAAAGGAAACGAGTCAAAACATGCAGGCGTTCAGGCTCAATAATAATAATAATAATAATAACAATAATAATAAAAACCCTATTATGCATGCAGGCGGGGTGAGTGGATCGATAAGCATCAGCAGAGAGGTGTTACCTTTCAGGGGACGAGGATTTCTCCGAGTTCACGGACATGAGCGGTGCCTGTTCGCCGCTCTCCGGCCGAGCGACCACAGGAGACGGCGAAATGCAGAACACAAAGCCGCGTTCCCTTCCCTGTCCTTTCTGGGGGTTTCTCTCCTTTTTCTGCTGCCCTCCTCTCTGCCTCTGTCTCTGCTGTGTGTGTCTGAGTGCAGGCGAGGAGAGGGTTACTGCCTCCCCTCCTCCTCTTCGTCGTCGTCCTTCTCTAGATCCTCTTGCTTTAAGAAGAAGAAGAAGGAAGAGATGGAGCCCGGTTTTGTCTGGGTCTGTGTCCTCTTGTGTGTGTTTGGAGCTGAAAGCAGCAGCAATGTCAGTCAGTCAGTCAGGCGCCCCTCCTCATGCTCCAGCCTCCTTCCTCCCTCCCTTTCCTTCCTCCCTTCTCCTCCTTCACCTTGCCTCTCCTCCCCCCCTTCACTTTCTCCTGCTTTCACTGATGCTGCCCGTCCTCTCCGCCGCCTTGGCCTCGTCTCTCTCCTCCGCGGTGGTGCTGGTCGGACCGGATGATGACACAGCTTCCCGGCTCTCGGTCCGCAGCATGTCTCTGTCTGGAGGTCTCGCTCCTCTTCCTGTCAAGGCTCGGCTCTGTCAGGCCCTGTGCATGCAGCTCTGCACAACAACAGAGCCCGGAGCGAGGCGGAGCGTCCCACTCTCTGCTCGGGCGAAGGGGTGTCGGCTTGTGACACAGACAGGAAAACTCGTGTTTTTCTCCTCGAGGCTTCAAACTCCTCCCCTGTTTCCATTTTGCTTAGTTTCTCTCTCTCGCCCCCCCCCCGTCGCCCTCCTCTCTTTCTCTCTCTCTCTCTTCCAATTGCTTTATTACGACATCCTGTATCTCAGGGCAACGCTGCACAAATCTGCCCCCCCATCATGCTTCTCTTGTTCTGGCATCCTCTCTCCTCACTTCCACCTCTGCCTGCTTTGCATTTGTGCACATGCATGCGTGTGTGTGGGGGGTGTGTGTGTGTCTCCTGTCTGCCTCTGTATCCTCACCATCTCTTGGGGCAGATGGGGCTGCTTCTACATGACTGAACAGCTCGCAGAGAGGTAGCCAGAGGGGAGGGGGGGTCCTCCGTCTATCAGTCTGACCTCGATATTGTGTGGAGGTATGCGAACTGCTCGTACATGCATGTGAATGTGCAACTGAAATATGCAAAACGAGGCGCTGGGTGGGATGATACAGAAAACACGAAACAGGATATGTGTAGCGAGTCTTTTAAAGACCTTTTTAACGCCACCTTGGATAAAATTTAAACTATTAATATGAAGGCTGGTTTGGGGAACTTGTTGTATTACAATGAAGCATAGTAAAAAATGTGAACCCGGTTTTGTGCCCTTTACAAAGGTTTTAAAAAACAGCTAGCTAGTTAGCAACGGTACATTAGCAGCTAGCTACCGGCAGCGTCAAATCACAGAATAAAATGAAGGCGTTAGCATGTATGGAAGACCAAAACTGGCAGAAATAAAAGCATAAATATATATTTGTTTTTTTCTTGTCCTTAACACATGAGTTTCCGTTAAGAAATGTATCCATTTTCTTTTTCATTTCCCCTAAATATGCGTTTTTGTCAAGAAAAGTAGATAAACGCATACCCATAACTAATAGGTACGTGTTTCAAGAGCAGTATTTGTGCTTGTGGGGTTATTTATGATTGCCGTGTCATCCAGCCACAGCCATACAAATAGCTTAAGAAGAAGCGATGCATAATTCTTATAGTCACTTTTGTTGTTATCACAATATTACCACAAATTATTGCAATACAACTTTAGGTCCATATCACCCAGCCCTAAAAGCCTAAAAAGAGGCCAGTAAAAAAGGTCCTGGTAGAAGGAGAAGGCCTACTTTTGGACAGAAGTTAAAAGGTTTCATTATTACAACTATGACAATATAAACAGCGTTACATTTTTTAGCTTTACCATCAAAAAAAAAATCCAATTACTATGCCCTCAAAAATCTTCCAAATCCATACTTTTCTCAAATTCCCATAGTTGTCAGGTCTTTTCTGACTACCATGTCAGAAAAGACAACTGTCTTTTGAAAAAACAAAAAAAGACTTTAAAAATGGACTAAAATGGATGGATGGATGGATTCACAGACAATATCTGAAAATATAAACGTTTCCACACTTTTCCAGAGCACACAGAGGCTCCCCCCGCCCTCCATAAATGTCTTTTTGTCTTCCCCCCCCCCGATTAGCGTCTGAAAGAGTCATCACTGCAGAAGTCAGCGAGATCTGGGCGACACGCGAAGGAAGGAAAACAGCAATGCAATGATCCCCTTTCACTTCCACTTCCATACAGTCCCACTTTCCCACATAAAAGGACTACATTAGGCACACATGTCTGAGCCAAACTATTGTCCTCATTCTCCGTGGATGTGGGCCAATGGGAGAGGGAGGGCCGGGCAGCATGCGGGGGGTTACAGTCTTGGTCCCTGCACAGCCATCCAGGCAGCAGGAAATATATTGAGCCCATTTGAGATGGAGCGTTCAGCTTTTTAGTCATCAATTTCATGTATGGCTTTGTTTCTTGGTTGGTGAACTGTAAACACTTTCATATAAAAGGGGTTTTTAGATTCTTCTTGAGTTAATTTTACTGGTACTGCATTAAATATGAATCCAAAGAAATATTAATAATAATAATAATAATAAAAACCCATAAAGGTCATTTTGTAAATTCATAGGTTTTGGACACCACATTGAAAAAAAGGAGTCCTCCAACATAGATTTCCTATTTAAAGGCCAAAAATTCTTACAACTTTCTCGCCAAAATCCGCACTAATCTTAATGAATTTAGTCTTGATGTCGTTACTCCATTGAAGAACAATCAAAGTCAAACTTAAGCTTCTAGAATATATTTTCATAAAAAATTTTTTTTTTAATAATTCCACTGAATATCGATGAACAAAGTTCCAATGTCGATTCTCGCTTTCTGTCCAAAAGGAGATGGAGTAAAAGAAGGATGAAGAGGGGGAGGGAGGAAGAGAGATGATGACTCTCATGAGCAGATATATTTTGGGAGGTGGCATTGAGGCTGCCGGGAGCTATCTTTACGCGGCCTAGTTCTCCTTACCGCCCGGTGGATGCTGGGGAGGGAGAGAGAGAGAGGGAGCGACAGAGACAAAATAGGGGTCTATGCAGACGAAAACCCTCCAAAACACCAGAGGATGTTGTTCTGGACATCAGGTCCACTCAAAACACACAAATGCAGCTTTAAAAAGCTGTTGGAGGAGAGCGTGTCCACCCTGCCCAGTTTACGTTCTCTGCAGATGAACGAGATGTGGTGGCTTTGCCCTTTGTGTCAGCGACCTTGCTGTCGAAGGAAGCGCTCTGAGGAAACAGCGCCCCCAAGTGGAAACACAAGCAAAGTGGCTCCTGGTACAAACTGTGTCAGTGTTTGGAGCACACAGACTTATGTGGAACAGAGCTGCGCAATACATTGCAAATGAGTAGTTATAGATATAGTTTTATATCATAAATGTTTTTTTGAATGCCATATTATCGCAGGATTCACCGATATTGTATATTATGTTTTTTCTAATATCCTGCAAATATCGTCTACAAGGACATAAGCTGGGCGATACAGTTGGGAATATTTCAAATTTGAGCAAAGACATGAAATTCTAACCATATGATGACTAACTATAAATGCAAAAGCTTTATGCTGTCATGTTTGCTTAATTTTGAAACGAAAAATGTTTACCTACACAATATTTTGTCATAGCCTTCAAGCTATTAATTAATTATTAATGTACATAATTTATCATAAGTGAAGACAATTGATAAACATGAAGTCATTTGCTTAACTTTAAGAGACAAAGAGACCACATTTCTTATGTGAAGGGGAAAGTCCTGATAAGCTTAATAAGAAAGAACATTTCATCAAAAATGAAAACAACTAATTTAATAAATACAGAAGATGTTAATTACAGAATTAACATGGGGTGGTTTAGGTACAAAGTGATCTTCTCTGTTTAATATTTACAATCTGTCAAATAATCTATGCACTTTTCCTCATTAATAACTATTTCTGGGTTTTAGCTAAATCCAACGTTGACTAATTTTGATTATTTTTCCCTGAAAACTAAATGAAAATGAGAAAAAAAATGCAGCAGATTTCTTTGATAGAGGGAGCAATTTTTCATTCCCATTTATACTTTGTTATACATCCATAACTGGGGATACATTTACTGTCATCAAAATGTAATTTTTGGAAACTGAGGGTTTGTGTATTTTTCCTCGACTTCTGTGGTTCAGAGTGAAGTCAGCCCATCCAGATCCTACCATCTCTTTTTACAGCTTGTATCTATTTGGACTGAAATAAAAACTGTTGACAGTTTTAGAAAATATTTTCTACCCTTTGTAATTTCTTCCTAAGAAAGGGAGAAAAAAAAAACCCTCTTGAAAACCAGAAATTGGATTTGGTATGTAAAAATCCAACCCATCTGTATCCTTTATTTGACGTTTATTCAAACCGTCAAAAAAGTGCACAAACATAGTTTGTAGGTTGATGCAGTGTGAGATATCAGTTTGATTTGATTAACATTCATTACCCTGGAAACACCCCGAGGAGCAATTAGTTTGAATTGGTGCTTTTTACAGGTGTGTCAGATTCAGATTTCTTACTATTGCTTTTATTGTTATTTTTACAGTCAAACTGCAAAGCAGAGTGTTTTCCTTCAGAGATAAAGAGGCACAATTGCTAGGTTTGGAAAAGTCCAGGCAACTGTCCAGGACATGAATAAAAATTAGCTAAATTTCCCTTAAAGTGATTGGTGACACCTCTACATTTCGGTGTGTGGTTGACAGAGCTCGTACACTAAGTGGTGTATGCTTAATGGATGAATGAGTAACCTATGACCTCTCCCTCTCTCTCCCTGCTCCATGGCCTCAGCTGTGCTGCCCGGCTGACACATTTAAACGGATCACATGATGGATCAGGCAACACCTTCCACCAACCTCACCACACAGACCCACACACTCAACTTTCTCAGTCATTTAAAAGCCAAACAGGAATGTTAATTGTTCAGTTTTTCCATATCAAATCTACGAATGTAAAGGAAGGCAGACAAGCAGATGGACATATGGATGGACTGGCGACTCACTGAGTGATGGAAAAATTGCTCAGTAAGAAGTAAATAAATTGATAAAGCATCTTAAAGGATTTTGTGTTCCACACTGAAGTTGACAAAAGTCAAACAGAAACTTGTTAGTTGATCACCCGATGCAACCAGAAACTGAACAGAACTGTTGCTAAATGCATCTGCAAATATAAAGAAGCATGTTTTCTAAAGATTTGTTCAACTGAATTCAGCGTACATATAATTATATTATTATTTTTTATGATAATAATAATAAATAATAATGCCTTCAACTAACTAATGCTTGAGTATTTTTCTTGGTGTTGGCATCATTTGAGATTTTAGTATCCCACTGGCTCTTCATTGACAACAGCACATCAAGACTCAAATTATGAAGACTCAGCTACTTTCTATTTAAATGTTATTTATGATCTGCACATCCCTGCAAACCTATAAAACCTCAAAAAAACAATTTTTATATTTCCCACTTCTAGGAGAATTAAAATATGGCATACTTATGGTAAGTAATATAATCAGTCATTAAAAAAAAAAACAAATATATATTTTATTTTCAGTCAAATTTACCAGGAGAGAAAGAATCCTTTCATCAAAGTTTTAAAAATGGGACATGTCTGCCCCCTAATGGACGGACTGAAGAATTGCACGCTTGAGAGTGAACCTGCACACAACGCACTTCTCACTCTTTGCGACTTCTCAGTGATGGACAGCTGGAGCATGTAAACAGCAGCACTTTGGGGAATGTGAGTGTGTGTGCTAGTGTGTGTGTGTGCATGTGAGTGTGTGTGTGTGTGGGTGTGAGTGTGGGTGTTGGGGGTCAGATCAGGATAAACACAAGATGTTTTCCACTTACTTTGTTTGCAAGCATGGATGAAGGGCAGGCAGAGACCAGGGGGAGGTTGGGTGAGGAGCACAACAATAAGGACCCTGTGTTTCAGAGCTGCAGTGGTGCGAAAACAACCCTGCAGCCGTAAAAGGGGGCAGGCCGGAGGTCACCACCTTGCATTATGTCAGTGCAGTGAATGCCACCATTTATCTAGCAGAACTGCTGATTTACTGTCGCAGATAAGACCCAAGTACTGGGTTTAGCGCACAAGTATGCTTTAATCTAATACTAGCGTAGCCCCTTGTTCTACACTTCGTTTTGCCTGGGTCTGGATGGAAGTTTTACATTTTACCCAATCGCTAATGTTTGACCATAATGACATATAGCGGTTCTAAATCTTTTGGGCTATAAACAACCACCTTCCCCTACAGAAAGAGAGGAGTGCCGAGCCAAACAAGATGACCGATAATGTTCAATATTTGAAACTGAACGGCTTCTTTCACTTCCTCTGCTGCCATTGCTAATACTACACACTACAAACAGAAGAATCGATGTCATCGTTCACAACTTGTCCTTCTGTTCGCCAATTGGCTGAAATTCTACTGGAGAAATCAACTTCAATGTGAGAAAGTCCAGACTGAGCAGTGTGGAGATATTAGAATCGAGTGGAATTGCATACTAATAACATTTTAATTAGGTCTGTGTATGCGAGGCGCCACGCGACAACCCATTCTTTTCTTAGGGGCATCAGTGAGGAGGATGGATGGAGCACACTTGAGTTTGCGCTTGGAAGGAGACAAAAAGTCAAAAAGCTAAATGGGTATAGATCATTTTGAGAGGCTCTGTAGTTTTATCTGAAATACATCTAAAGATAAGGCATGCGTAAAAGTAGAAACCAGGGGATTTGACATGAGTAAATGAGGAGGCCAGGCTGTTCAGAGGAGTCATTGGATGTTAACAATGGCAGCAGCAGCTTTGATGGAAAGAGGCTGATGCAGAGTACACACACTCTGTGAATTACCAAGCCGAGGAGATACTGAGACAAACACAAAATTGTAGTTAGGCTGCAAACACGGGCACCACTGACTCGTGCGAGTGTGTATTGATTCTGCTTTGCTGTTCCAGAGTCTGCGTACATCATATCATCTGTAATTACTGGTGAGCCAAAAGGGAAAAAATGTTTGACTGTGCTGCTCTGCGGAGCCGCCGAACCACAACGCTGACACGAGAGGCATCTTGATTTCTCATCATCAGACGTTTTCTGCAGATTATTTTCCACTTGAGCTTATTACTATTATGTCTTACGAAACGTGGTGGATAAATTTAAATCAGCAGCGACGGACGACAGCTGAAGTTCAAACAGTCAAGTGAAGATCCAGATTATTTTCGATCCTTTATTTGTAACCACAAACCTTCTGTCGCAAGTTGGAAGGGGAATGAATCGTTTCACTTTTTCACGATGCAGCTGCTCAGGCCACATCGAAGCTGCCCTGAGGTCGGCGAGACCAAATGCAAATGATTTGGAAGATTGGTGAGCTCTATAAACAATAAATAGCAGCAATTTTATCACTTTAACAGCCCCAAAAACCTCAGGACGGCATCATTTTGAGCGGTCGCAGTGTGCTGCAACAATAACTGTGTAAAAAACTATATAAATACAAAATATTTCAGAAAAAGTAATTATCACAGTGAGATTTAAATCTGTACTAATCTGCTCAGTTTATAGAAAACTTTACACCGCAATGAAACTCTCATTATCTAGAAAAGCGGTCCATTTCAAAATAATCATATACTGTACTAAAGCAAATAAACACTGAAAATCAATGTTTTTATTTTATTATTTGCTTTACAACAACATACTATAGAGTAGTGTAGACAGATTTGTTTTTATCTTTCTGTAGTCGTGTCATTTTCATTACAGTCATGGTTCAAATAGACCAGTTCACATATAGCAGCCAGAGCTGCAATGGCAGGCTTTAGATCAAATCATATCCATTTGTTAGAATGGCCTAGTTAAAGTCCAGACCTCAGTTTAAATGAGAAACTGTAGCAAGACTTGAAAATGGACATTTATAAACATTGGCCATTCAATCTGACTAAGATTAAGCTTTTTTTAAAAGAAAAAAACAAACAATAAAGGGCAAAAAGTGATCTAATCTCCAGTCTTACACAATTTAAGTTTGCACCATATTATTTCACGCTTTTTAAATTCAGTCAATTTTAAAAAAAATAAGGAACTCGATTGTTTGGGTACATTTTCAAACTCATCTGTGGAACCTAATAACTATGAAATTACATACATTATTGATTCCTATGTCGAATGTAAAAGCCACAAAACCATCTTCAGTGTGATGTCTGTCTACACATTTGCTAATATTTACAGGATTAAGTGTACGTGACTGTAGCCGTTCCCCCAGATTGTAGACACATGAAGGAAATGTAATCCCAGAATCCACAAACGAACAGTAAGGTTGGTAGAAAAAGAGCAAAACAGCTGAAACCTGTCAAGCTGAACTTCTTGACAGTAAAGGTACTTCTCTTCCTGACGGCATCGTCCTTCATATTTGAGTCCACAAACCTCCAGGATCACTTGGATATTGACAGAAGAACCAGGCTGGGGCGCATCAAAATCAAATCTCAACAATCCTCAAGCCTTCAATGTTTACAGTAGTAAAAATTAAGAAAATAACAATTACTGTTGAGTGGCTGTGAAAACTATAGTTAAGCTATGATTCCCAGTTGTTATAAGTATATTAAATATTGTTTTAAACATAAAAGTTGTCAGATTATTCCAAATAGTTGAGTTTCTTTGTTTAATGTAGAAATCTACCTGCAAATGTATCCTTTTGTCTGTAAATCATCAAAAAACAAATTATGTCAAGGAATTCTGACCTCAAGTTTAGCCAGAAGGTGGCAGTAGAGAGCAGCTCTGTGGATTTCCATCCTGTGATGAGCTCCCATCTTCACAGAATTACATGCCCCAGTAATGACTCTCCATAACAACCCACTGGCCTGCCACCACAGGCCTGGACTGCGTGTCATGAGCATAACGTGCGAGGGGCAAATCCGGACTTCCTGTAAATCCTAACTGGTCCACACAGCGAGAGAACTTCAGGGTCTCTCCTTCTCAGTCACCCTCGCTCAAAATCTTCATTTGGTCTGATCGACACGCTGATCTTTGAGCCTGGGTGAAAAGCAGCATGACAAATCCTGAACCAGCTCGAATCAGCTCAACAATTCGTCCCTAAAAGCTTGTGAGCAAATGAGATTGATTTCGTACAACCACATATTATCAGCCCTGCCTACTTCTGTATTCAATTAGTCGGTGAGGGAGTAATAATATAAGCATTGTGGCCACCAGGAGAAAAAAAATCCTTCCCACTCAGACACGCAGGAAACGACTAATATCTCCACACAATTCAGTCTGTAACAATGAATCATCTGAGAGCAGCAGACCCTCTCTCTCTGACAGGATGAGAGTGGGCTCATTCATTTCTGCTGGATTTGTTTTTGACATGTCTGTGAAATGAAACACTTCACGACAACTTACCAAAAATTGATTTCTTTGTTCTTTTTTTAACCGAGAAACAAGAACACAAAAATTATCCACCATTTTTGCAAACAACTTTTCGCCATCAGGCTCGCCTCGCCCACAAATATGTTAGGTTTCCAGATTGTGCTGATCCCAAAAGTGGCCGAAAATTGATCATGCAGCTCTAAGACATGCGTCCTCTGCCAAGTTTCTAGATAACTAATCATCTGTGCACAACTAGATTTATGGTGTTTGATTAATTCTGCACCTCTGACAGTGTAAAGCACAATTCAGCAGCCTGACGTAAAGTGAATTTCAACCCGCGCTGCCTGCATGACAGAAACTGGGTGTGGAGGGCTTTGTTGTGGCAAAGACAATTATGAAAGCATGATGATCTTTGTCCCCTTCGGTGAGCGGATGCCTGTCCTTCAGGTCTGTCTGGTAGTGACAGAAGACTTTGATTCATCATAAATAGTTACAGTGTAAAAATATTCATCCCTCTTGAACTTTTACAAATAACCAAAAACAGTTAATCGACTTACTATTTAATTTAACTGTTTATTAAATTAAAATTAGTTCCATTGGATTGATGACGTCCGCTTAGACCCTCTTTCAGTGTTGCAGTGTGGCCGCCATCCAGCAGATGGCGCCACGGGACATCTTTAAAAGAGCTGGTCACAATTAAAGATGGCGGAGCAATCCCAGAAATGGTCCAAACGAAGTCAGTTGTGGGATGCAACGATGCACAATGTAAGGTTGTGTTTTGAAATGTAAGCACTTGACAAACTCCACAAGTTATCACCTTAAATAGCCGAGCTTTATGACGGAGAAGCATCAACTTCTCAACCAAAAATTACTGATTTGCTATGAAGGCGAGGAATGTGACAAAGACAGAAAAGCGGAGAAATTGTAACATGATATGAAAAAGACATAATGCTAATAAGTATTGATTGATTTTGATGGCTTTCTAAGTTTAATAAAGTGAGAAGGTTTTGTTTGTTCAGTCAGTATTTAACACAGATAATGTTCAAATGTAATAATGTGCTTCTTATTTTAAATTTAGCCCATCATGTTATGGAAAAGACAACCAGCCCAATTGACGGAAGACAAAAATTCAGTTTTTAAGACAGTTATCAATTAATCATTTGTTGATCTATAAGATCAATCAACCTCAGATTATCTCATTCACCACTCCGGTTTGACAGATTTGTCTATTCGGATGAGATGAATAGACAAATCTGTCCTCCTCACATTTTTCTAGGGCTGTATATTTGTCTATCACTTAAAATATTAAGGTTTGTGTTTCTCATATGACAAAATGTGAAAAGGTTCAAGAGATGTTAGTACTTCTGCAAGACAATGTGATTTCCTCTGATTCCATCCGCCCTCTCCATCCTCGTATCTACTGATGCACCTGCTTATCAGGACGAAAGCTCACACCTAATTAATTCTCCCTGTCGATATTTCTTCTTTTTCCCCATTTCTCTCTCATCCTGCTTCTACATGCTACGCTCAAAGCATTCGTCCTCCACTACACCCAGTATTGATGGGAGAAGCACGACTGGCTTGAGGCATACAAATCTGTTCGCCAAAGGTCAAACCACTGAGGTCTTCTTCAATTCACAGCCAGAACACAACACACAGAAGCCAAAGACCCCACATGGAGACGGCAATTTCATTAAACACCGAAATTCAAACATCTGGCTTAATAACCAATCAGCATTGGCTGACGCCACATCAATGTACAACGCTAAATAATTTCCATTTCACAGCTGAAGACAAATTTATTCACATACAAATGCAGAGAGAGAAGCATGTGTATGTTCTTCCCTCTCTGCTTCAGCTGAGGGTTATTTCTTTCACCTCAACTAAATCTTGAATGACTTCAATGATTTTGTTTGCATAAATAATCAAATATTTGTGTTTTTAACAACCTGTTCAGGTCCACACTTAATGCCAACACTTTATACCACTGCCCTATAACATTTAACAAGGTTAGAGGAATTTCATACCATTCTTTTTTGCACAATTTCGCCAGAGAATGATGTGAAAGTTCATTCTCTCACATCATTTTTCTGTAGGATTTAGTTCTGGAGATCATGGGTGGTACAAAACAAGGTTGGTTTGTATCTGGTGAAGAATCTCTTTGCTAATTTGACCTTATGTTTGGATCACTGTTTTAGGGAAAGACCCAATGGTAACACATTTTCCATTTTCAGACAGAAAACACCAGATTTTCCATTAAAAAAAGCTGATTACTGATAATTCAGTAATCTCATGGAAGCCATAACTAACAACTTTCAATGACACTTGGAAAAGAAACAGACCCACAGCATCAGAGATCCACTACCATACTTAATAGTGAGCATGGTGTGCTTTTTTTGATGTACCAACTGCAGTTTGCTGGCCAGCTGTGATAGTTGGCCAGAGAAGGCCTTTTTCCAGGTTGTTATTGAAAATGTATGACCTCAACATTTCACATTTTGAAAAAGTGTGCCTTTATATGACATCATATTACATCATCATATCATGCCCTAGAAAGCAAGATTACGCACAAAAAGTTCATAAACACCCTGGTCAACTTAAAAAACAAACAAACATTGAAGTATTAAGTTAAACTAAACTTTAATCTAAAAAACAAAGCAGCTTCTATTGTCATTTTAATGCTATTTGCACATATTTCACAGAGGAAACAATTAGTGGGTGGGAGCTGAGCATGGGAACGTTGGTCAGATTGGGAGGTGGAGGTGGATGTAGAAATGTGGAATTACATCCAAACTGTGCTGCTGATGAAAGCCTGATATGGCGCCTACAAAGCACAAGGACTGACCGAATGAAATGACTAAAGTGTTGGTCATTTGCAAAATCTCCTAATTGGAAACACAAATGAAATTAGCATGTTCAGTCTGCCTAAACTTTCATTTTTAGTTTGTCACAGTTAATATTTTGGTTTGTTTTCAACCTTAAAATACATCAAGTCTTTGTCACAGATACTAGTTTCAGTATGCCCACTCTCCCCCACATTCAATAGCTGCGAAAAAAAAAAAAAGTCTGTGCACAAACAATCTGTGAGATTCACAAAGCGCTGTGTGGGAACATACATCCTTTTGGGTTCGGCTCATTTCATACAGAATGGCACACAGAGCTAGGAAAGGATCTTCAAGCTGACAGATATATATATCCTGACAAGAATCTTAGCATTTAGATGCTCTACTGCTGTCAGGAAAAGTTATGAGTAACAAATGCCAACATACTGAGGTAGCTTTTTGTGTTCCACTCCTAAAACAACAGCTGGAGAGCGGAACCGACTCACCCCAGAGGACAAACCAAAAAATCAAGAGGAAGTAAAAGGCCACAGCTCCATAGAGTTTGACTTGTTGCCAATGCATTGATGCCAGCTCTAATTAGCCTTTCTTGCAGACTTTGGCTTCATTGCAGTGGCTGCGATCGTCGTGGAAAAGGACACAATCTGGAATTTCTCCAGCTGCTTTATTACAGGAGTCATCATGGCGACAAGCCTAATAATGGTTGCAATCATCTATTACTTGTGGTAAGAAATCCAATCCAATAAAAGGTGCACTTGAAATGAAAGACAACTTATGTCAAAATATTTGCCACGCAAAGTGGAAATAAATATTACATCGGATTGTTTAGACCAAAAGAAGATATTAATGTTGCTAAATACAAATTATCTGCAATTTCAAGGGGCAATGTCATGTGAAATTTAGGTTTATAGTTGTACATGCTGCTATAATAATCATCAAAAACATACCTGGAGTGTTGCTTTGACTCTTTCAATCATGTCTGAGAAATCTTGTAGTCTCCCATGGCAACCATTCAAAACGCCTGGATGGGTCAAGCCCCGCCTTCGAGGCAAAGCTCCTCCTCGGAGTTGCAGTTTCTAAGCTTCCAGGCTTGGAGGGATCTCAACCCTGAAGCCAATTCAACAGCGGAAGTTTCTACTTCTTCTTCTGTTGAAAGTGACTTGGGATGTTTGAGTCCACACACGTTTAATTTGAAAGCCATCCGGATTTCCAGTGACCTTTGAACCTTCAGTTCTGAACACGTTATCCTTTGCAAATAAGTACTTGTCTTGATCTCTGACTTATTTTTCCTTCCAAATTCTGTGATTTTATTTTTTCTCTCTATTTGAGCAGATAAAAGACACTGAGGTATGCTTTATAGTGGCAGAATGTTCCGTTGTTAAATAAAATAAGTATTTTTTGTCATATCTTGTGATTTTTTTTGTGTGTGTGTGCTCCAAAGTAAAACAGCTGACAAAACATCCTCCTGATTTCAAATCTTTTGCCACGGGGGTTGTAAAAGTGTGAGGGTTTGTGATCCAGAGACCTTTCTTGCTGGTACAACACATCTTTTGTTAAAATGCTTCGATTAGCTTTTTAAATATTTCAGCTCAAATCCAGTAAACTTCTGATAGGGGCACATTTGTGGACAAAAATGTCTCCAAGAATATCCGGTTCTGCATGGCCCGGCCAAAGAGGCACAATGGATAAAACAATAACGAACTGAATCACAGAAAGTTTAATATCACTGCTTGCCAACAAGCTAATGTTTGGAAAGTCCAGAGGGCTTAAACGACAAAAACCCAAATCTGAATCTTGCAAATACAGAAAATTTGAGGCACTTCAAGGAAATGTAAAGACTACAAAAAGTAGTTAAGAGTTTGAAGTGATGCCAGACAAACTACGGAATGGTGCTGCTATGCCTTTCCTAAACTTTCCCATTTGTTCTTTGGAAAATAAATGCTAATGCTGACTAATATGAACCTCTAAGCACTCACCACTATGCTCTAGCTATGATGTTAGAAATAATAGGCATGTCTTGAAGCTGAAAGAGTAGTTCAAACACCAAATTTACCTTGATGTGCAATGCATATTATGCATTAAGATGCACAGTGGAAACCATCTTAGCGCTACCGCAGAAACAACTGGGATACAGCCAATCAGCAACTAGTAAAATGAATGGTGCCCCTGGGTTGCATCTGATGAAAACATCAACCAATTGTGTGTCAAGTAGTATTGCGCCTAGATATTTCAGTTTACAGAATTATTTTTCAAATATTTTAGAATATGTGAGTAGGCAACCTTCTGTGAATATGGAACAAAATAAATAAATAAAATTCTGAAACATGAATAGATGGGGGTTTACTATGTCAGCCTCTGAACAGGTGAGTTCAAACAGAACAAGCCTTGTCTTTTTTAAATGGGAAAACATCAAAGTCTAGTAGACAAAAGTAGCACAATTGATAAAGTAATATGGCTGTGTACATAATGCTCTACAGCTCCGAGTTTTGATAGCAGTGAGAATGTGAGCACAAGATTGTGTAATGGTTTCTGAGCCAGTCTCATGGAGCTATTTATCAGGTTCATAAAAGAGAAAGCTCAACAATGGCAAAAGTCGGCTCTCAAAGACGGGGAACGCAGTTAATAGTACATCCGGGTCAGCTGATGTCAGGATAATCACAAGAGCCTCTTCAAAGCTTCCTTTTATTTCTGCAACTTTCAGTTCTTGCACAAAGAAGTGAAGTCAAACCTCAAACTAAACAAACTTTGTTACGAGGCACTCTAGCACATCCACGCATATCACGACCCCGACGTCAGTGAAGAGCAGGGCCTGGGATGAAAATGTGTGGCCGCGTGCACGTGAGGTGTGGTAGAGTTCAGGGAATTATGATCAGGTGGATGGATACTTTCAAGAGAATAACATTAATACGCATGCAAGAATCTTTGAGAATGCATCTCAAGGCGGTTTTTGCACAAAAACACACACTTACAACTTCAGTCGTACGCAACTCCAAACCTAAAGTTTATGATATGAAAGCCTATTTGTATTTATGCCCACTATTACATTTATTGTTTCTGGTTAGCTCGCCTTCATTATTGACACACAAACTCTTGCATTAGTGCATTTTCACAAGGTAATCAATAACTGGTTAACTGCAATAACCAATAAAGATGAATAATTTACTGCATCTCTTTAAGATTCTTAGGTTTTTTTGAGGGTTTTTTTTTTTAGTGATAACTTTGTGTGCAAAAAAAGCATCAGGCTGGTGTCTACAGCAGTACAGGTTGTGTGTGCTGTCTCCAGTCGTCGGCTGCTTCTGTCTGCAATTTCAAAACAATAATGATGGGGGGGAGGGAGTCTGTTTTACTGTCAAATGAGACGGATTATAAATGTATTTTTCTTCTTCAAAGCACTCAAAGACAAAGCAACCATCGCCGTGAAGCTGCTAACTGCTGCTCTGTGAAGTTTGGCTCATTGCGTGCCTGTCATATTTTCCCCTAAAAAAAAGTGTTTATGAAAATGTTTAGACGCATGTTTGACTGATTTAAAACCAAGTCGGTGCATGTTGATGTGCAGGTTACCTAACAACTTCACTTCACCCTATTCTAGTCACGCTTAAATGTGATGATTTCCAACTAAATACAAATTAAAAATCAGACAAAAGTCAAAGAAGACAATATTTGCCTGCATGATTACATGGTAAGTAAAAGATACTTAGAAACAGATATTTTTTTCCCCTTTGAATTGCACTCATGACTGAACTGAGGTTAAGTTTCTGTTTATTTTCTGTTGTCTTTGATCATATTTGACATTTTATTTATGTTGGCTTCTTCTATAGTACTTCAGTTGCCCAACACTAATAAGCCATATGCCAATTATGGGATTACACCACCACCATCACAATACTAGATAATTTGCATATATTACTCACACTTTGAAGAGCAGAATCCACAATTTATTCTGTTGTATGCATCAAGCAATATTGTTAAAAAAATAAAACAAATGCATACAATTAAGTAGAATTGATTTTTTTGGAGGCAAAGTTAGCCAAAAAAAAAAGTTTTATAGAGTAAATAGAAATGAAATAGGTCATTCATTGTAACCCTAATTGGTTTACAACAACTGTATCTCGCTTCCTAAAGGTCAGTTGGGTCAGAAAAGACGACGACCTGCTGACTCAGAACTACAACAAGACCTCAACCTGTGCAGCTTAACCCAACTCAAAAAATTTAATTTGTTTCAAGGGCTGGATTATTACTCCTGTTATTTATGTAAAATTTCTAACGTCTCCTCGGCTGAGGAGCCTTCCCTGAATTACTCTCATCTCTTTGACTACCTTTAACCAACAGCAGTCAATCAATGGGCAGCCCCAGAAGCTTATGTGTTATAAATAAACATGCTGAAACCATTCAATCAAATTTAGCAGCATTGATGATCTCAATAAACAAATATTACATTTATACATTTGTGGTCTGTGTTAAAATATTAGCATTTGTGGTGCTCCTGAGGCCATATGGGGCCTGATGGAGCCGCTGACTTAATTGAACAGAAGTGCAAAAAAATTGATATTCATTTTAATTGTATTTTTGTGATTTGTTGTTTTTAAGATTAGTTGTGGGTTTAAATAGAGTTTCACTAGAGTTTTCCCGTGACATATACTTGCCAAGTAATATTTTTACATTTTCCTGTTTAAAACGACCATCGGGCTTAGCAAGATTTCTGGGGGAAACCCTGCTGTGATTGGCTTCGTTTTACCTTTCTGGTGGTGTTTCCATATTTAAACTGGTCCTGTGGATGCTCACACACACGATCACACGGAGGGGCCGCCAGCGTCTCAATGCCTCTGTGTGTGAGGAATTCCAGCAAATTCCTGCGGCCCCCTGGGGTGGTCGCTCCGGTGGCATCACCTATTTGACGCCTGCTCGCTCCTGCTGCCGCTGACGTCGCTCCAATAGCGTCGTGCCATGAAGAAAGCCCCCCTACTCATCTGCACTCCCGATTCGCATGCACTTTACGGAGCCACTGCAGCGAAATCACGCCGAAATACTACTGCAATCAGGAGCCACAAACCCGGGAAACAATGCTTTGCGCGGCCGTGTAAAGTTACATAACATCCCACCCCCTAAAGACAATGATAATAAAAAATAACAACAGACCGTATATGGGGAGGGGAAAGGGAGAAGAGGTCCTGCCTACCATTTAGGACGGAAAAAGCGTCACACACACATAAAAAAATAAATCAATCAAATAAATTTAACCGAGAAGCCAGTGGAGGTGGTGAAAACACTGTGTACAGAATCAGCTGGTAACTTCAGATACTCCACTGAAGCCTGGTCGGATGGAAGAACACGCCTTGTACCATGTGTCTAATATACAGCCGCAGCGTCACACTCACTCAATCACACACGCACACACGCAAGAGAAACAACAAACTAAAGTCCTGCAACGCAGACAAACGCGTCCCGTCCACAGGGCAGAACGACCCCACCAGCACCACCGCCCCGCTTACCTCCGATGGTGACCCGCTTTATCCTTCTTCCCCTTCGGCCGCCTCTTCCTGGCCTGAATGGCCATCACTGCTGGTTCAAGTTTAGCGACGTTGAAGAAGTCCCATGAAAACAGCGGCGACACAGAGAGAGAGAGAGACAACACAACATCATCACCATCACCAGGGCTTCAAGCATGTAGCGTCGTTTGTGACTGACGCTTTCTGACGCCTTGTTTACGTCCACCAGCCTGAGAGTCAAACACGGACAGGAGCCGGTTCGCGGAACCGGGTTAAAGAGATACGCACCTTTCTTGGAGCTCATGTTTTCTCCTCTTCCCCCGGCAGCAGGAGCGGACAGTACGGCGGCGGCAGCCGGCTTCTCCCTCTGCACCCGCTCACATTCACCTCAGCTGTGTTTGGATGACAAGCGCGCCCCCTGTCGAGCGAAGCAGGAATCGATGGGGATGGTGGTGGACGTGATTCAGATTTTGAGATTAAATAGAGAGGGACGTTGCGTGTTCAGGGTTTCTTTCGGAAAAGTTGCTATCGCTAGTCATTATGTGTTATTGGAAGACATTACCAATACCTAAATACCAACTATTAAGTTTTAGAGAAAGACAAACATTAAAAAAAAAACTAAATGAATAAACAAATGTTTAGTCTGGTGGGGGAGAAAGTAAAGCCTGGTGGCCCGCCAGGCTTATAATGTACGGGTGGAAACCCTGCTATGACTAAATAAATATACAGTATTCGGAAATATACTAGATTGTAGATCTGGGCTAGGTTGTATTTTTATGAGTTTAATAATATTTCATAAGGCATTTAGCAAGGTATCACCTAAAAGTTCACATTTAAACAGCAACATAACACAAGTAGGGAGGAATAAAATACAGCTGACACATAACATTTCAGCATAAATGTTACTGCAGAACCGCAATAAAAGAAAGCATGACTAATGTCCAGAAAGTTATTGCACATATTTAACATAATAAAGGTACATCTTAATTTAAATGCAGTCGTTCATATGGGCAAGCAAGTGGAGAGAGTAGAAAGGAAAGAACCTTGAGCAGAAATACACAGAGGCTTCAACACAAGAATTCAGGAGAGACGTTGCAGAACAAATGCAAAGTTATTAACAACAACAGGCTATATTTATCATGACTTAAAGAAAATATGCTCTTCACAATCTGTTGTCCAGCAGTATAGACTTGTAGAAGCAGAGCAAAAAGTCAGACATAACTGAATCTCACCAATAAAAACAGGATGGCTTAGTTAATGGCCTTAAAAGTAGACATGGTGTCTGCGTCCTTTATTGAAACGGAGAGCTGGTTTTACAAGAAAAGAGCTGACAGCTCCACCTCCCATTCTACTCCTACACACTAACAACCATAACTACTTCCCATAAAACAGGGGTGCTCAAGTCCAGTCCTCGAGAGCTACCATCCTGCAACTATCAGATGCATCCCTGCTCCAACACACCTGAATCAAATGAATGGCTCGTTACCAGGCCTGTTCTTCAATTAAGTGTGTTTTGATAAGTAAACATCTAAATTGGGAGGACAATGTGACATAACACTCTGCAAGTCAACCAATTTACTTACTTTTTATTTTTCATTTTATTTGTTTGTAATATATAGTGTTGCCTTAACTTTAAGAACACACCATAACACTTACTCACTTATCTGTGTTACATTGTTTTGATACAGTCGGCTAGCTTGTATGCAGCAACTGACTGACTTTCCTACCATTTATTTTTCTGCATGAAACCAGAAGGAGCGGGGACTTCTGTGCAGCTACTAAATTGGTAAGGCTCCCTCTAGAGGCCAAATTAAGAACAGGGACACCAGCTGGAGATTCGGGAACAACCAGATCCTGTTTAAATAGACAGGCGCTTTAACAACTACGCACAGCGCCATACTCAAATCCCTTATTACTTTTTGACTACTTATTTCGACATATATGTTACTTAGTAAAAGTATCATGATTATTATTTTCTTTTTTGTGAAAGGCTTTTTTAGATTATATATATTAGATTTATCAAAACACTAATGTAGTCTGATTAAGTGTGTTTTGATATAAACATTCTTTTGGGAGGAAAATGTGACATAACATCTGCAGTCAACCAATTTACGTTACGTTTTTTTTTTTTTTTTTTTTTTAATTAAGTGTTGGCCTTAAATTTAAAACACACCAATAACAACTTACTCACTTACTGGTTCTTGTTTTGATACAGTCGGCTAGCTTGTTGCAGCAATGACTGCTTTCCTACCAATCTGCATGAAACCAAAGGAGCGGGGACTTCTGTGCAGCTACTTTGGTAAGGCTCCCTCTAGAGGCCAAATTGAGGAAACGTGGAAAACTTCATTCAGTAGTTCAAGAGGAAAAACGATTCACTTTTAAAATAAATACACCACATAGATGCAGTCATTTGTATAAGAGTCTCAACTGAATATTGAATGTATGCACATTCAATATTTACAAAACATATTTTCAGTAGGTCGTCAGTCCTGTATTGAATTTTGGTCTTGGTAATGTCTCGTGGTTGACGGTGTAAATGACAGTATGCTGAAAATTTTTCACACAGCAGACTTGCCCCTAACTGTCTCGGTCATAACACCTTTGTGTAACAAAAACATTAATTTCACTGTAACTAGCAAAAACAAAAGCCTGACATATATCACTTTTTGTGTGATGAATGTATTTATTATGCGAGGTTTTTTTTTCTTTGTCAAATTGGTAAAATAAATACATTTACAATTATATTCTAATGCGGGTTTTCTTTTCAAACATTTCCTAATTGAGCTCTCGCCGGAAGTCGTTTTTGTTAAAAGCTAATAAAGCTGCATTTGGAAGGTGTTGAACGCGTCACTTCCTTATTGTCAGCTCCTCCAGCCAATCCCTGATGTGGGCGGGGTTTGGGCTGAGATGTGTTTCCGGGTTCTTTCACACATACACGTGTGGGAGACGCTGTTTTTCTTTACCACGTTCCGTGCTCTGTTGAACGCCAACATAAACAGGTAAACAGGTGTATGTCAGTAATCCCAGCGTCGCTTGCTTTTATTCACTCGTTGTTCCATTTTACCAAATGTTGATCTAGCTTCCTCAGCGTTAGCGTTAGCACCATCTGGCTAAACTGCTTAGTTTTACGATGATTGTGATGGTGGGGTTTCTTTTCGTTGTCAGCGTCAACTTTGGGTTCTTGGACGTTTCGGCGACTGCTTGTTCGGTGGAAGATAAGAAGAGTTTTCCAGATCCACAAACATTCCTTGCTCCAGCTTTGTAAACAGTATGTGTTAAGATTAGCCTCTCTCTGTTTACCTTGTCATCCTCTGTAACAATTATTTTAGTTATCTCCTATTTTGACGATTAATCCTATTTAAAAAAAAATCACTTTCTGTAGCTTTTTAATTTAAACATTTTTAAAACAATAATAGAAATACTTTAAAAATGCCAAAAAGTGTATAATTCAAATCCCTTGTTAAATAAGAACATAAAAATTTAACATTTGAAAGCAATAACTTAGCATTCCTTTAGCTTATGCCTGGTCATTTGTCACAAAGGATGCGTCTGCATGGGTGGCACATGAAAAACATGTTTACAGTTTTACATTTACTGTATATAATTTTTGTACCGTTTTGGCTTAATTATTGCTCTGAGTATGCTACTCGTTTTTTCTCAGTCCAGTTAATGATTAATTGATAACTAAAGTAGCTGATGATTAGTTCAATAATCGATTCATCACAATTAATTGTTTCAGCTGACATGCATTGCATTTGAAATATAATAATTAAGCAGCCAACTACTTTATGCTGCAGTTATTTTCTGTCACACATTGCCTTGACAGAACATATATTTAAGAAACTTAAATATATGTACAGTACATTTAGGTCAACAAGAAATGTTTTATTTTGCTTTAGCTCAACTTTGATGGCTGAGTCAGAGCCTGTGTCTAACACCACTCTGGTTGGAGAGAAGAGAACCTGTCTGCAGCACGGGGACGAAGAGACGCAAGCAAAAAAGCCAAAAGTTGATGGTGAAAATGGGAACGCTCCCAACCCAGATGGCGGAGATGGTGAGGAGGAGGAGGAGCCGGAAGGACAGGCTAGTGATGAAGAGGAGGACGGCGAGAGCTTTGCTGACATGATGAAGCACGGCCTGACTGAGACGGATGTCGGCATCCTGAAGTACGTCAGTGACCACGAAGGGTTCTCTGGAATCCTGAAGGAAAGGTTTGGTTCTCCTCTGGTTTTGCTCAATAATATGTTTTTGAATACATCTTCACATTGGTTCAATAAATGGATCTTTTCTTTTGGCTTGTGTTCAGGTATTCCGATTTTGTCGTGCATGAAATCAACAAACAAGGAAAGATGGTGCATTTAGATGACCTTTCCATCCCAGCAGACAGTGAGGTAATGGTTGTCTTTTATTCCAGCATTAAATAGGGACGTCCTTGAGTGGTCATTTAAGAAATTTTTTTTGCTGTTTTTGCTTAAAACGTCTTCAATTTTAATCACTAGTGTTTCGGCAGCTTTCTTTTCCTTGAAAACTGTGCATAGCATTCAATGCGAGTCACAAGACCCACAGAGATGGGAAGCTGCAGCAACTGATACAGCCTTTTATCAGTATGAACATCTTTGCAAAAGGGGGAAAGCAACCAAATCGCTGTGGGGGAAGAATTAGATAAAAGCTAAAAATGTGAGTAAAGCGACAGTGGCAGCCTATAAGTGATTCGTAAACAACTCAAGGAAAATGTGGCTACGTGTGAGGAAATGCTGTCAATCCTCCTTTCCAAATGTTTTTTTCAATTTAGAAGATATCTCTTGTAAACGTGGTATTACAATAAAAAATGCGATATTAATGCCACTAGCCAAACTGACAATGTTGAGAAAAAAGTATTTTTGTTTAAATCTATGCATGATCATGATTTATCCAAAGTGTTCCTGTGTTGTTGTGCATTTGTTTTTTTAGGAAGGAGCAGAACCCGAGCAACAACCAAATGATTGCGACGTGTTGACGGAGGAGCAGAAAAAGCAGCTCGGTGAGCTGCAGCTCTTCAAGAATAAGGAAAGAAACGTCTCCATCGAGGTGAGCCCAAAGGAGACCCGCTTCCTCTTACAACGTAGAACTCCAAAAGGAGCGCCACACTCCAATGAGATTTCTCCACCACGTTTTTCCGCTTTCGTAGGTAAAAGACGATACGAAGGAGAAAAGAACGCTCATCCACAAAGCCATCAAGACCCAGTTTCCTGGTCTGGAAACAAAGACAGAAGAGAAAGAAGGTCACAAGTTCATAGTGGCCTACCATGCTGCAGGGAAGAAGGCTTTAGCAGGTAAAAATAACTCTCGAAATGTGTATTATTGAGGTTTACTGCATGTTCTCTTTACCTGTACCCAGACTGCAGAGCCTTCCAATAGTATACTCATCTTTATTTTCTTCCCTCCACATTTTCTCACATTACAACCAAAACTTTAATGTGAAATTACAAGATAGTGCATAGTTGTGAAGGGCAAGGAGAACGATGCAAAGGTTTATTTTGTCAGTGAAAATCTGAAAAGTGCGGCAGGTGCAGGGCGTTAGGTTTCTGGTTGTAACATGACAAAATGGGTACGAGTTCATCTGCAAGCCGCTGTATGTTGCATGCACATGTGCATGATTAACACATCCGCATGATTCTGCTCAGAGGTCACACACACACAACCTATTTAATGCAATGCTTTATTACTACTATTATTTTTAATATTTGGGATCAGTTCTGAAAAAAATAATCACTTATGCGTAAAAACATTTCAACAGAGAGCAGTTCTCCCAGGCTCCTGCATGACCTACATCAGGGGTGTCCAAAGTGCGGCCAAGGAGCCATTTGTGGCCCCTGGACTAATTTTTTTTGTGGTCCTTAGCTCCAGTTCAAGAATGATGCAGCTTTGGCTCATCAGGCACAGGTGGTTGATGCTTTATTTTAATCAGGGTAAAACTATTACTGACCTAATTTTCTTACAATGGAAAATGCTAAGTACAAGACAAGGTATTCATGTTTTTATAATCAATACTTTTAGTTTGCTGCACTAACATGAGATTTTTTTTTTTTTCATTTATAGCATTTGGCTAAATGTAGCAAACATTTTGAAACAAAGTGACCCAAATCTTGTTCTTATAGTTGATAATAAATCTGTTCAGTCGAGCCCAAAAACATTTGAAAAATAATTATTTTCCTTCAATGCAGCAAACATGCAAAATCCTTTCCAGTTTTGGACGGACAACTACTAACACTTTCCTACAAAAAAAAAAATAATTGCTTGATTTTAGTTTCTTCTTATTATTATTGTTTATGCCCGAAGTACTTTTGACTTGACATTTTTGGCCCACGTGACAAAAAGTTTGGACACCCCTGACCCACATCCTGACATGGCAACCTGTCCTTTGGTTTGTTAGAGCCTCTTTTCTTAGTAACATTATTCTATCCTCCTTTTGCTCTTCTCTTGTGGATAGAAGTCAAAACAGCTGCAGGTAAGAACTGATTCTCCACGCAAGACAGTGGCTCTGGTTGAGATTCATACTGAGTTTCTAGGTGTAAAGGACTAAAATCAGAAATGTTACATAACCAGATCACTTACTTAAAGATTGAGCCTAAATTAGTTTATGATTGTGTCTCGTGTAAAGCACTGAAAGGGGTCGTCTATATCACGCTGCTAAACACATTTGTATCTTCAACTTTGTTGGTAGAATCGTGGCGTTTTAGTGAGTTTTTATATTCTAAATAGTTTATTTGAAATGTTTCTCATCATGTTTTTTTTTTTCTGTTTCCACAAAAGCACCAAGGAAGCACTTTTGGCCCAAAAACCGTGGCAGTTATTGCCACTTTGCTCTTTACAAGGAGAACAAAGACACCATGGATGCAATCAATGTGCTCTCAAAGTTCCTCAGGTCTGATTTTGATGCTAATTATATTTATTATATTTATAAGTAACAAGACGACGTAAAGGTGTGTGCATCAATCCATGGTTTTTCCAGGCTTAGACCCAACATGTTCTCCTACATGGGCACCAAGGACAAGAGGGCCATCACAGTTCAGGAAATTGCAGTTCTCAAGTGAGTGGTAGACAATTTTTTTTTTGTTTTTGGCTAATTTGCCACTACAACGGTTTCTGATATACATGAACTATTTAGTGTGGGATTTGTTAAATTTGTCTGTGGTTGACAACCAACAAACAAAATCAACCACAAATTTTCCGATTTGTGGATCCGATTTGTCGTTTTCCTGCTGCTTACGTAGGATCACCGCAGAGAGGTTGGCTCACCTAAACAAGTGCCTCATGAACCTGAAGCTCGGCAACTTCTGCTACAAAAACCACCCTCTGAAGCTCGGGGAGTTGCAGGGAAACCACTTCACTGTGGTCATCAGGTCAGCAGACACAGGAACAGCATACGTATGTTGCACCAAATCCACAAATGAGCAACGTACTACAACGAACCTGTTTTTAGATCCGATGTTTAGGGGTTTTTAGAAAATATTTTTTACCTTTGCGTTCCCTGGGGTCCCCCAGCCAAGAACTAACATCTTGTTTGACAAGTGTGCTTGAATTCGGGTCAAGTCACAAAAGGAATTATTGAAATAAAGGCCATTAAAATAATAAAAAAAAAAATGTAAATTTTCTTTGGGTAAAGAGTTAGATTAAAATTGAACCAGCCCTGTATTCTGTAAATGTTGCAAGAACTGGACTCGTGAGGGGAAGAGCAGCTGATGTTGCGAAGAAGTGAATTTTGCCTCAAGTATTTAATGCATTTTTAGTTTTGTGATGGTACAAAGCATCTGTCAGAATTTTATTTATGAATTTTTTTCCTAGTTTATATTAAAGCTACTTTTTGATTTTAACTCTCTTTGTTGTTTCTCACAAGGAACATCTCAGGAACGGACGAGCAGGTCCATCAGGCCATGGGGTCCCTCAAGCAGACCGGCTTCATCAACTACTACGGGATGCAGCGCTTCGGCACCACCGCCGTGCCCACGCAGCAAGTAGGCAGGTGATCTGCCTGCAGAAAATCCTGACAGGATGCGGCAAATTATGACGTGCTGGATTGAGAACTCAGATTGTCTGGTTTTGCTTTGTTTCAGGGCCATCCTGAGAAACAACTGGAACCAAGTGGTGGATTTGATTCTCAAACCTCGTCCTGGAGGTTGAAGTGTTGTTGGTTTTTTTTTCTCTTTGCTTTTAAAGCTGCTTGCCAGACTTTTTTTTTTTTTTCAAAGTGCATCCTACTTAGTTTAGATAGAAATGAAAGCATGCCATTGTTTTGTATTTAATTGACTTTTCTTTGTTGTAAATAAATATGCAAGATGAAATTTTTTCTTCCTAAAACAAACTCCAATGCCTCTGATGACATCACATAAGGCATAAAGCAACTGATGGAGTTTTTGTTTGAGTACATTGACTCTTTTTTTGTGTTTTTAATCAGTCTTCCTTCAAATATATTTGCTCTTGCAACTGAAATACATATAGTTTACTAAAGCCCCAGTGATGACTCAAATTCTTGTATCTGCACAGCCTGGAATACAGCCGTAGACAGTGTCTTACATCTTCTTTGTCTGGATCACTTTCTACAGCAGAGAAAGAATATCTGGTTCGCTGCAGGGAGGAGTGGGCGAAGACTCAGGACCCAGAGGCGGCGCTGAAAAAGCTGCCAAACAAGCGCTGCGTGGAGGGACAGCTGCTCCGAGGCCTGTCCATGTACGGCAAGAAAAACATCGTCACCGCCTTCGGATTGGTTCGTTTCATATCTTCAATACCGGGCGTGTTAAAATTGAGGGGAAGAAAAACTCTTTGTAATGAATGTTCTTTTATGTTTCTTCCCTGTCAAAGCCTGTGTAAATATGAATTCAGCAGCGAAAATAAACGCAATGTTTTTTGTTTTTTTCCTAGATCCCCCGGAACAACCGGCTGATGTACGTTCACAGCTACCAGAGCGTGGTGTGGAACACCATGGTGAGTCGCAGGATCGAAGCCTTCGGCCTGAAGGCGGTGGAGGGCGATCTGGTTCTCAAAGGAAGTGAGTTCAATTTTCCTTCGACTGGCAAATGTTCACTGACGATCCCTTTTCATGCTTTCATACAATGTGAGGGAGATGTCAGCCAGCTGCTTATTGTCAGTCAAACCACATGATGTGGGAACATGGACAAACAAGGTCACAGATCAGAAGAGAAAACCATTATTAACCATTATTCTTCTAAATACGCCTCTGGTTGTGGCTAATTGCCAAATTTAGCAATATTATACTTGTCATATACATTTCCATACCATTTGAACACCGTGAAAAAACTACACACACTGCTGGAATAAAAAATACAACTAGCAATGCATAATACATCAATATTAACATCGTTGTCATGGTCATTATCACATGACCAAACAAACACAAACGGCAACGTTATGGGACTGCATATTGATACCAGGGCCATTATGCTAAAAAAAATGACCAAGATGAGCTGATGCTGACTTTAATGCCGACATATCATGCATCCCTACATATTATCAGTGAAGATTGTCACATACCGTTCTGGATAGTTTATCTCACATACTTTCTGTGTTTGTTCTAACCTGCAAAATGCGGATCCTTCTCCCATTTCTCGATGCCAACTTTGTTTGTCAACACCAAGTGAATAGCCAGGACAGTTGTTAGCCAGACTGTGGTCAGACGCAGATAATCTAATATTATTCTTCAGTGTTTCATCCATGCTTGGCTTGTGTACCTTAACAGAGTACACACACACACATGAATGATACACAGGGGGATGATGACTTAAAAAAACATCCGCCTCTTGTTCCGAAAGTATTTCTAAAGTAAAATGGACAGTTTGGTTTAAAAATAACTTACCATATAGGAAAATGCTATTAGAAGCTGAATTTTCAGCCTTTTTGCCCCCCCTCTGCTCCCACAGCCACAGCACACGTCCTGAGTGCAGAAGAGGCCGAAAGCCACTCCATCCATGACATCGTGATGCCACTTCCTGGGTATGATGTCATTTACCCCTCCCACCACAGTAAGACATGTCTTTGTGATTTCCTTTCTTATTATAAACATAAATTTATTAGGAAAAATTAGGACACCGTGTGTGTCTGAGTTGTCCCAATTTGATATATATATATATATATATATATATATATATATATATATATATTATATATATATATATATATATATATATATATATATACTGTCATGGTTCCTAAATTAAGACTTCATCTGTCTTGTTTCTGTCAGTCGGTGAGGGATACAGGGAGCTGCTCTCTGCCGACGGCCTGGACCTGGACAACATGAGGCACAAAGTGAAAGACTACTCCCTGGCCGGGGCCTACAGGCGCATAATCATCAGACCCACTGATGTCAGCTGGTCAGCAGGATTTCATGTTTTGTTTGTTTTCCTACTTTAACCCTCTTGGTGGTTAAATAAGTAGACTTTTGTTTGGATGCTGCAGTGATTTTTATCTGCTTTGATAAGAGGCACTGATGCTTCCTCCTGTTGTTGCAGGGAGGTGATTCACTATGACGACCCCAGGATCTCTCTGGTGCACAGCGATTTTGAGAAACTGGAGAATAAACCTGCTCCTGTCTTCAACAAAGGTCTGCTCATTTCAGATCTTCTTTGAACGGAAGCCATAGGAAAACCTTTTTACCTGGACAGTCTACGTATTTTTAAAGATGCAACCTGTTTTTTGTTTGTCAAACGTAACCAAAGTGATTAAAGTGTAAAAAACAAGATGATTTAAACTACAGACATGATCTCCCAATCAAACGTGACTAAATTCTCTGGAGTGAAGTCTCTGATAAAGCTGAACTCTGAAGTCCCTGATATTGCTTGTCTGTCACACGCATCCCCAAGCTGCTTTTTTTAAAATCGCATAATGTTTTTATGTAAAAATGTAGCTTCTCTTCATCATATCCATGTTTCCTCTCGAGTTTGTTGAGAGCTGCTAAAACCGTTAACCATTAAATTTTAAGCTGAACAAAGCGAAGCACTACGTCTATTCAGCAGGAGAAACAACCCTTTCAGTACATTACCTCCACTCACAATTACCTGGAACTGCACTGAAGCATTCAGCTAGAAAATGTATTAAAACTGAATAAACATGCTACCATTAGCATAGCTGCATGCCTCAAGACTATATTAGAACATTGTATAGTAGCCTTCTTGAGCTAGCAGATGTGAAGAAACTCCAGTTGGGTCTAAATCTGTTGTGAAAAAGTGATGGACTGCAGCACCCTGAACGTCGTTAGCGGCTACTAAAACCATCTGATACAAGAGATGACCTGTGCTGTCTAACTGATTTCCTCCTCACAGACGGAAAGTACCGGGCTCTGCGGATGGAGTTCTCCCTGCCTCCCTCAACTTATGCTACCATGGCGATCAGGGAGGTCCTCAAGTTGGACACCAGCATCAAGAAACAGACGCAGCTCAACACCGTTTGGTTTAACTGAGATCAGATGACTTGTTGGCCTCGAGCTGTGCTGCTGCAGGCACAAATCTACGTAATGAGTTATTTTAGACTTTGATGTGTAGAGAGTATCTGAAAGAGCAACAACTCTGTACTCAGTGAACATGTTTGTTGCCTATGATGTGTGAAAGGATGAAGAGCAAAACAACAATATTCAATTTTATGATTTTACTGTATGTTTTCAGTGATAATGTAAGTGAAGAGCTTCGCATTCTGGGTGCTTATCACTCTGATGCTGGTTTGTACAGAAATGTTTTTTTTTTGTTTTTTACTTCTGGCTGTAAATAGGAGTAAACTTAAAGTGACTAACATCTGAGACTGATTTCTTTTATTAAAAGCATTAAGAAGGTAGTGAAAAATTAGGTGGAATCGCCCTTTAGCCATTTCCCGAATCGGAAGCTAGAATTGGAAACCAGCTTCAGCTTCGTGGTGTGATGGTCAAGAAAACAAATGGAGAGGCCAAAACCTGCTCCAGTTTCTTCAGTCAAACGCTCCAGCCGTGCTTTGAGTCTGAGTTCACATTCAACATGGAAAGGTCTCTGTGGATATTGGACCTTCAACAACAATCAAAATAAAATCTGCATCTTGTATACAAACAGTAGAGAGAAGACTATTCTTGTACTCTCGATATGGCGAGTAATTACATCAAATAATTGTTTGTCTAAATTTGGGCCGTTGTTCTTATTTAGTGTTTTATACACTAATAATTAGATTAAAACAGAATAATGAGATAAAGGTAAAAATGAAGATAAAATATGGGCATTTAATTTCAGATTAACATTTATTTAAATCACCTTGTAACATCAGGAGTCAGAATCTGAATGTAAACAAAACTTGCCGACTCTTTCAAACTCTGAGCAATCCCTTTTAAAAACCGAAGCAAAATTCTTGACCTGGTGAAGTGGAACATCTTTATGTAACTTAGCTTCTGTGCACAGAAAATGCACAGGTATAGAAAATGTAAAACATGGATCTAATCTGTTTTGACTGGACAAAAGGCCTTTACAGGCTGGTATCGCTCCAGTTATGGCCATAAAACGGATAATGTGAGTAGAGAGTACAACCAAGTAAGTTGTAAATTTATGGGCATTTGTGTATAACCAAAGCCTGGTAATGTTTCACAAAAGAAACAGCTAAAATGTACTGAGCTGAGTGATACTTGTGGCTGAGATTGCTGAGTATTCAGTGAAATAAGAAGCTGCTACAGAAAACAGATGAAAGTCAATGTGCTAACAGAGAGGAATTAAAACTGTCTACCTCGTTTAGCCATAGTAAAACTAAGAATTCCTCTACTTTCCCTTTCTCAGGCCAGTGGGCCATTAGCAGTACTGGGAGGCACACAGTTGTCGTAGAAGATCTGGAAGGAGCTGCTGACATATGTTACCCTCTTCAGGAAGTCCTCCAGCTGTTGAACCGTCATCTCTTGAACCTTGTTGTCTTCCCTGTCGTTGAGCCCATAAGCAGCAAACGCAGGGAACTTTGAGCGCTCCGAGTAGGGAGCATTGTGATCAAACTCAACGCAGCAGTAGGCCGACCAGAGGTAGGTAGGGATGCCCAGGCGGTTGATGTTATGGCGGCGAATGGTGTGGCCTGAGGTGATGATCCCTGTGACCACATAGGCAGTTCCACGGCAGTAGTTGTTCAGCCTCTTGCGCATGGTGTGTTCATGCATTTTCCAAGGACCGATGTTGAACTCTCTGACCCTGGGAACCACGTTGGTCAGAGTGTAGGTGGCTGCTTTATCCTCTGGGTCGGCCTGATGCTCGTCTGGATTCAGCTGGCCTCGTTCAAAGATCACAGTGTCGGAGTAGTCGTCGAGCACAGCCTGGGAATCCTCAAAACTCTTGTGAATGTTTGCAGAAGGGAACGGCATCATCTCTCTGGATCCAGACACCAAAGAAAGCTGTGAGGATAAACGGTGTCAGAGTAACAAAACAAAACTATTTAACTCAAATTCCTCTTTGGTCAACAACCATTCTTACCTGTGGCTCGTACATCCAGGGTATATCGACCTTTTTGGAACCGTCTGAGCGCTTGAACGTGTACGCAGAGTAAACGGGGACGTGGCTGAAGGAGTCATAGAGGGTGAAGAACCGCGGCTTGCCTGCATAGTACTGGCAAATCTTTTTTAAAGGTTGCTCCTCAAGCCCTCGGGGTATAGTCCCCATGTACAAGAACTGCTTACACTCCGGTGAGATGTTGTCCTGGACCTCTGCTCCTGCCATTACAACAATAAGAAAAAACAAGAGTCTCCCTTCAGTTCTGTAGACGGACATGATGACACCGACAGAATATAGTCTCTAACTAATCTCTTTTAGTTGCTCTCTCACTCCTCAGCTTACTCCATACCTCATACCATTTCAGGTATGCAAATCCTTATCTTATACCCTTTGCACACACCCAAAAACCCTCTCACTGTTTTAACAGCCACTTCTGCATCACAGTTAGTTGATGCATATCTTTTTTGTATTCATTAAAGCAACTCTAAAAGAATAAAGGTAGACAGTCAATCCAGATGAAACATGTCTAAAACTCTTCCTATACGTTTTCCTTAATATGTTTGGAGATAATTACACATATATGTCATATAATTACGCTACGTATCCATCCTCTCATCCATACTTCTCCTTGCAGGTTTGCCAGGAGCTGGTGCCTATATCCAGCGGTCATTGGGTAAAACCTGGACAGGTCCATCAGAGGACCACACAGAGACACACACAGGACAAACAACCATGCACACACTCACATCTAAGGGCAATTTAGAGAGACCGGTTAGCCAAGCAATCATGTTTTTGAAACCACAGTGCCCGGAGAGAACCCATGCTTATTTTCAGTTTCACATAGGGAGGGCTGCTGCACATATAAAACACTGTAAAAGATGCTGTTGTATGCTATTGATTAGCACAATTGTTTGTTATTGAATTAGTAAAAAAAAACACAGTGCTTCACAATATCTATTAGTGAACATCTTCCTTCGGTATTTGTATAAAACGGAGACAGAAACAGTGTCCTCTTGCATTCCTAAAAGATAACATCATAGCAATTACCAAATGCCACTGGTTATTAAAACTTGTGTCTCTGGTGTGCTTCTCTTTGTTTTTAGTTGCTGGATTTCCAGTTAGTTCCCAGTAAGAAATAAAATAACAATGCCCCTAAAGTTGCTGCTGCGACAGGGGAAGCCTGAGCTTGCTGATAGAATGTAATGAATACAAGCATAAACTTTTTATTTTCACATCAGTTTGCTTCTCATTGAACCAATGGAGAACATACAGCTAAACCATATATATTCCTCCACCTGTTTCTTAGTGTTTGCATGGATAAAATGTAAAGAAATGCATCTGTATAATCGTGTGTCTGAACAGATAGCATAACAACAATTAGCGAAACTCACTGGTTTTCCAGCTGGACATTATGATGTGCTCTAATAATGTGCATTTTCGAATTGCAATAAATCTGAATCCAATATGGCTGCTGCACTTGTAAAACGTAGTGCTCTAATGACTCCTTGTTTCACATCCTTTAACTTCCTGCACAGTTTTCTTCCCTAGCAAATATTTGTGTTGACTCTCCCTCCTCTTCCTCCTGTGTAACTAAAATCTGTGTTTTTTATGCCAGAGAAAAGACTGGGGAATGTTTCTCAGAAACATCTGTTCCCATAACAAAACAGGGATGGCAGCTCGGCCTCTGAGGAAACAAACTCTTCCTGTTTACCACCCAAAGTTCTTCACCTTTTACGATGTAACGCCATCTTGACCTAACCGTGCCCTTTTGCCCATTAAAAAGTCCAGTTGCAGATTTCTAGTTTGAGACTAAACCTCTAGTGAAAACAGAAGTTACAACAACAACTATAGCATATTTTTAGATTCTGTTCAAAGTCACCTCTAAGGGTCGGGCCAATTGGTATGCCTACTTCCAACTATACATTAGATAATTAGCAATTTAATTGTTGCATTTCCTGTCTTTTGTCAACTATAAAAAATTAATTAATGTTGTTTCTTTATTGCTTAATATTCTGCTGAAATACATATTTGAATATGAACTATTTATTGATGATCTTACATCAATATTTATTTGAGTTTTCCTACTGTATAGCTTAAATGGTGACTTCATATCAGCCATACTAGCATATTTGCCTCTACTTTCAGATTGTAGTATCGCTCCCCATATGAAAATGAGTAAAAAAAAAACTTTTGGAGAGTAAAGCAGACCATGTGCAAATAAAATAAATTTCAAATTGAAGGATTAGAATTTTCCTTCTTTAACAAGAAATCATTGCTTTCCCAAGGCTAAGAGTTCCCTAATACATCCTGAGTGAAGTCATTATCATTCCAACATTAAATATTCTAGTTAATCAATTACATTTTGTCTTCTCAGCTGTAGTTGTGCAGCACACACACATGTTTTTGCCTCCCCTGCTCTTAGAGAAGCAATTGTTCTCATTTTTATGGCGAGTAGACTGTGGCGAGTCGATTTAGGCAATGAATTCAAATCATAAATTCAATTGCTTCTGTGTTTCCAAAATTCGTTTCATTTGTCACGTTGGAATCAATTGTTGACGGGTCGTTCCTGTGTATCGACCAGTTTCAGGTCACTGGTTTTTTGCCGGTCAGTTGTGATCGGGCTCTGAACGTCTGTGAAATTATTTTCTCGTTGCTGGTTGTTGCATTCGGTTACGGTGTCCCCCGTCTGGTGGGTATGACAGGTGTTTGCAGATATTTCTGTACTGTGGATGCTTTACAATACAGAGACACATCCAATGCATAGGTGTCTCTGTAGTGAAGACGGGCCGTGTGAGAGACAGGAGACGCGGTTTATTTGCCTGTTTTGGCTGGGCCGTGTTTGATAGAGGAACGGGGCGCTGTTTCATGCCTTACAGGAGCTGTGCATGCTTATTTTGGGGGATGGGTGTTTATAGGTCTTGTACCACTCCTGGGGTGGTCTGCTTCGAGAATGTAAAACAGAAAAAAGGAGGGCTTTGTCTGTGTATTTTTTCCCATTTCTGTCAGTGGAGGATGCGGTGATATATATCTAGCCTACTCTCTCCAGTTGGCACTCTGCAGCAGACATCCACAGTTTCATGGCCAGATAGAGAGATAGACGGCTGAATTAGGAGGTTTTTGTTTCTCTCTCCAATAGTAGTCATATTTTTAGCATCAACACGAGGATATTACCCAAACTCATTAAGGTAAGAGAGTTTTAGAATTCATCCCAAGTTTAGATTTCTTAGTATTTCTTTCTCAAGTTTAAATATTTAAACATTGAAATATTCACTCCTCTTTTTCTCGATATGATAGAAGGAAAAGGAAAGATGGTTTCTTAAAATATTTTTTGACAAATAAAAAAAACATAATCTTTGGTCTAAGCTATTATGTTGTAACTGACTGAATATTAACCCTTTCATGCGTGAATTATGATCCTTTGTGACAGGATTTTTTTCCAATTTTTTTATTTTTTATTTTTCTTAAGGCATAAAAAAGGAAAGAAAACATTTTTTGTAAAAGTTTATTTCATTTTATATACATTTTTTAGGTGATCAATTGTAATTGTCTCCAAATACAAAATTATTATTACAAAATTCATCAGTAGTATTGTTCTTTAGGGGTTACCTGATGCTACAATATATATTTTTTACCTGCAGAGTCGTCCACGGTACATGGCGAGACAGAGTCGATTGGCATGCTTTTTTGTCCGTCAGCCATATTGAATTTAACGAAAAATAATTTCTTGCATTTGCAGCTGATGGCCTGTAGTTGATAGTGTATTTTATGATGCATTGTGTCTGAACAGATAGTGTCCACTTCAGTGGTCTGTGTGCATTTAAAACATAAAAATCCACAAGAAGCACAAGAAAATGACTTTTCGATAGCTGCCCACTGTAGTGACCACTGTGCATGAAAGGGTTAATGGTGCTGCTTGGACCATCCCAGGTAACCATCCCAGTCATTTACAGTCACACACAGGTCTATTTCTGTGTTGCCATGTACCTAACATCATCCACCTTTTCAATGAATCTGACTAGCTAATCTGTCCCCACTCAAGAAAAGTATTCCCACAGGATGCTGGTGCCAAGACCATGTTTCACTGTGGGGATGTTGTGTTTAATACATTTTCCACCTAAGACAAAGACTCTTAATATTGGCTTCATTCACAATGCATTGCAGTTTGTGGTTGTAATATGACAAAACTTCTGAAAGGCACTGTCTGCAGTTGAAAGTCACAGAATTAGAAGGTATTCAAATTTGTAAAACGTCACTGTTTTCTCTGAATTTTCAGACAATCCAAGTCAACACCCAGAGGACAGAGCAGGAAGCAGGAAAAGCATCCAGGCTCTAAATCTCAACAGCCTTTATTCAACAGAGTTGAAGTAAATCATGACGCCTGGATTTGTTTTATAGAAAGATGTCAGACTTCCCCACCTCCTCCACTCCCACCCCCACTCTGGATCACTGCGACTATGGCGACTGGTATCCGTCCTTCTCCATCATCCCGTCTGTCTATGTTCTGGCCTTCTTGGTGGGTTGCCTTGGTAACAGCTTGGTGCTCTGGGTGTACCTGCGTCGACCCAACGTGATCAGAATAGGAGACAAAATGCAGTGTTGCTGCTTTTTCAGAGCCAATCGCCAACATTTGCCTTCTCCTTGTAAAAACGAACCATCAGGACGAAGCTACAAAGCTTCTTCTCATTCCTTCACCTCTTCCTCGTGCCCTCCCTCCATCCCTCGGCCCTCTCACTCCCTCACAGATTCTCTGATAGCCAGTTTGGCATTAGCTGACCTTTGCTTCCTTGTAACTCTCCCTCTTTGGGCTACCTACACAGCAATGGGCTATCACTGGCCTTTCGGGCAACCCCTTTGCCAGATCAGCAGCTTCCTCACCGCTCTCAACATGTACGCCAGCATATTCAATCTGAGCGTGCTCAGTGTGGAGCGGTACTGGGTCCTGACGGGACGGCGGCACTCCGGCCACCATCCCTCGCCGAGGTGTCCCGGCAGGACGCTGTGGATACTCGTAGCGGTGTGGGTGGTAGCAGCGGTCCTGGCTCTTCCTGGTTTGCTGCTGCGTTCTGTCAGGGAAGTGGAACTTGACCCCAAGTCTGAGGATGACCCCGGATCTGTAGTCCTTTCCTGCCAGATGGATTACTCTATGCTGGTTGGGGCAGAGCTCGAAGAGGCTGAAAAAGACAGGGCAGAGGTGTGGTGGGCTGCCGTGTTGAGCTTCAAGTCAACCCTAATTGGCTTCCTGCTACCGCTTATCATCATGCTCGTCTGCTACTGCTCATTGGCTCAGCTGCTCAGCAGGCACTTTGGACGCGGCCCCCGTCCCGACCGCAGGCGCCAGCGCAGACTCCTCAGGGTCATTGTTACCTTAGTGATGGCCTTCTTCCTCTGCTGGATGCCACTCAACGTCAACAAGACTGTCTCCATCCTGCTGGAGTTTGGCCTCGTCCCATATTCATGTTCTCTAGACCAGGCTCTGCTGGCCGCTCATCCGTACGTCACCTGTTTGGCTTACCTCAACTCCTGCCTGAACCCTCTGCTCTACGCTGCATGTGACCCTTCATTCAGGGAACGATGCAGAGCAGCTCTGCTCGTGTGGTGCGGGATGTGCAGAAGAGAAGCAGAGAGAAACGGGAGGAAAGAAGAACAAGAGAAACAGCAGAGGAGTTCAACCTTTCCTGCAAGGACACAAGAGGAAGAAGAGGGAAGGACAGAAGACGAAGAGGAAGAGGACAGGTTATGAGAAGGATAAGGAATAATAGACTCTTCGTGTTCAATTCAAAAACAGAATAAAATTGAATCTAAAAAATAAAAGTGAAACAAAATATTTGTAGCATATTGTTACGTCTAAAATTCCCAGCTGCCTGAGCATTTGCTCTGTCCAACTAGTGTGAGACTTTTAGAGTTAGCATCCAGAAATGGAAATGTTCAAACAGTATTTTCCCATGGGGTACAATGGAGATGTTTCCCACAGGAAAGTGCTTCCTAAATTATTTGATGCAGAAATAATCTGGGGTCAGTAAAAGCTTCTCATGATATCTGATATGTGATGCATTCAGAATGTACTTTGTTTGTTGATTTGTGTTGCACTGTTTTTACTGTTTATTGTCTTTATGACAACACTAAATAATAAAAGTCACATCATATAAAATTTCCTCTGTTGACTTTTTTACATGTGACATAAACAACATTAATAATAATGAACCTTTTATTGTTTAAAACCTTTTGAATACAAAATCATTACAGAAATTTACAAATACAATGAAGAAGAAAGAAACACTTAAAAAGAGATACCAGTAAAAAGTTGTAAAAATATACAACTATAAATTAAAATTTAATTAAAATTAAATAATTAGATTATTTAATTTAATTTAAAATAATTAAATAAAAAATGAACTCTGATTCAAACAAACGGAGACAAATGTGTACAAATCTTTGTCCAAAAGAGGGCAAAAAAAATTCAGTTGTTGTATAACAGTCGTTGCTAATTTTGCATAGCAGTCTCTTCATGAAACTCTTGTACAACAGCAGTGTCTTCAGTCAGAGGCGTCTTCCAGATTCTCTGTAGTGATGACTGCTACAGGAGATCATTCCTGCCCAGCCATCAGTATCTACAACAACTCTCTGAAGAATGACTCAAAAACATTCTGCTTCCTTCTGGGATTAATAAAGCATTTTTTTGTATTTGAAAATTAATACAGAAACATAAATAGAAAACGCGCCACCATGTCAGTCAGCCCTGGAGAAATACAGGACTCCGTCCAGTAGGTGGCGCTCATTCCCCGACAGAACGTTGGTGCTTCTCAGATGAACTTTCTGTTTACATGCTTCTTCCTTAATAAGTGTCTTCAGAGATACACTCACACTGGATTCAATTCAGACTGTTTTACATTAAAGGTGTTGTTTATTGGTGCTGTAGGATCAAAAGTCGGGATAAAAATTGAACTAGTGAGGAGATTTTGTTGCGATATTTCTCTTCACGCGTTCGGAAGTGTTGACAATGGGGACAGCTCTGATTTATGACGAGGAGATGACCAAATACAAACTGCTCTGGGTTGAGTGAGTATCACAAACGTCATGCGAAGTTTACTTTTGTCGGAATCGGATTCGTTGGCTTCTGTAACCTGGAGGCCACAATGTCATGTTATTCCTACAGTTCACTTCACTGTCACTGCTCACCAACTGCTTGCTGGACATTTTTAAGATTGTTTATGAATATTTTCAAATATTACCACACACAGATTATTATTCAACTCTACAAATGAGCTGTTTCTAAGTTAAAGATTCCACCCAGCCACAGTTTCATCCAGTAACCAGTAATGTTAATTTAACTCATTTTAATTTTAGAAAAATATGCTTTTAATAGTCTTATTTTTGCTAAAGCCACTCCTGCCTTTTGCAATTAATAAAGGTATTTAAGAATTTTTTTAAAATGCTTGTTGAATTTTACAGAATAATAATACAAATGTAATGAACGTGTTTGATTTTTAAAGTATACATTTAAATAAGACTACCACAGTTTAGAGCAAATTTGCATCAGAAATGTAAAACATGAACTTAAATGATTTTATTCAAAATGAGACGGCATCATTATTTCTAATTCTGCTGCAGAAATATTGTGATCCATTATTTTAGTTTTTTTATAATATTACCTAGACTTTGTATTTAATATTGTGTTAGTGAATTAAGTAGGAATATAAAACAAACACTCAGTTAAACTCAGTTGTTTTGAAGTGTTTTTACTCTTGAAACTATCCCATTTTGTCATTCTTGTCTTTATGGAGCAACACACATTGAATTTTTATTACTCCATATTATAATTATGATTTATAACTTGATGTTAGCTGTTTGATTAAAAATACTTCCAAACAGAGAAATTAGACTTTTGTTACGTGGAAAAACTATTGTAATTTTCTTTCAACCAATCATCCAGATGCTCAAAATAGCAACAACAAACAAACAAAAACACATGCTCACTTTAAAACATTCCTCTCTTTTATATTGATAACTGTGACTGGCAACATTTACGACTATATTATTTTGTCTTTGTTTCTGCAGCCCAGCATGTAAGATCGAAGTTCCCGAGCGGCTCTCGGTCAGTTACGAGGCCCTGGTCAGGACGGGTCTGTCTGACCGCTGTGTGTCTGTGCCGCCTCGCGAGGCCTCAGATGCAGAGATCCTGCTCGTCCACAGGTCGGTCCTGATTACTGCTCTGCACGGCGCAGGCCCCTTAATGCTGGGTCCTTTAGCAGATATTTGATTCAGGGCCCCCATTTGATTAGCATTAAATGTTACCAGTTTGATTGTGTGCCCATCTAACGCCTCTGTCTTTCAAGGTTCACTAGTTACAGGCATTCATGTGTGGAATAACTGTTGCGAGGAGTTAAAGCTGTGTTTTTCACTTTTTAAATGTCCAAAAATCTTTTGTTAAACAAATACAAGGTTTTATTATGATTGTTTTCTTTTATGAGTTTGTCTGCAGAATTCTTTAGAGATATATTTTAGAAAACTACAAAGGAAATATTCTGCTGTTTACGTTTCGATAATGCCGTATGTATGAAAAAGTAATAAGATTATGCTTCGAGTTCTTGTCTTTGATAGGAATTTTCAGTATTGTTCTATTTCTGTATTACTTTTATCTTGTTTTTTATTCTTCTTCTGTGGTTTGTTTTGTCTGCATTGTTTTTCAGCATTGTTTTTTTTCTTTTTGAAAAAATAAAAGAGTTAAAAAGGACAGAATTAAATCATAACATTTTTGTAACTACAGCATATAAACATATAGCAGTAGTCAATTTTTCTAATGTAATGTCTCAGAATTTCAAATGGGGTTTATTCTTTATAAATGTAGCAACAAATTTACATGTGTGCTTGGGGGCCCCCTGCTGGTCTGAATTTGTTCATGCATTTATTTCCCTCGAACTGTTACTGTTAAATGAGTGAATTTATTCACCTCCTCATTAATATGAAATAAACATTCTCATCGTGCTGCCAACTACAGTGAGGAATATCTGGAGGGTGTGAAAAAGACTCCGCACATGACCTTGGAGGACTTGAAGGAGTTCACCCTTCAGTATGGAGACGTCTACTTCCACCCAGTTAGTCCCCTATTCATCAGTTGTGTATCACAGTTGTCCCTCTTTCACTCTCTGGTTGTGTTGCTCACTTTTTATCACTATTTTCTTAATTGTTTACTGCTGTAGAACATCTATCACTGCGCCAAGCTGGCTGCAGGGTCTGCTCTGCAACTGGTGGACAGCGTCATGACAGGGAAGGTCAGGAACGGCATGGCTCTGGTTAGGTAAGGGTCGAAATGTGTAAATCATGTTTTGCATTGCTTATTTTGTGTCCCTACTTAGTTGCAACGAGGCTTTTAACATTAACTGTAACATGTAGGAGGAAAAATCAGAATGGAAACAGTCAGTTTTAGCTCGTGCTACGATTAGGAAGACATGTACGTGTTTCCTGTTGTTGTTTCTAGACCGCCTGGACACCACAGCATGCGCAGTGCTGCCAGTGGTTTCTGTGTGTTCAACAACGTGGCCATAGCAACGCAATATGCTAAGCAAAAACATGGAGCCAAAAGGTATTTCAACCTTTTTTTTAAAAAAAAATCTTTCTCACCGTTTGGTTTATTGTGTCGACTTCAGATTCACTTAAAGCAGCGTAAATGTTTCTTCTTCAGGGTGCTAATAGTAGACTGGGACATACATCACGGTCAAGGGGTGCAGTATTGCTTTGAAGATGATCCGAGGTGGGTCCTTTTGTCAAATAGCAACCTGTAAAAGTCTCAGGTTTTCAGCATAACTCTGGTCTTTTATTCATTGAGGGTTTTATGGTGCTCTGCAGTGTTCTGTACTTTTCTTGGCACCGCTATGAGCATCAGAAATTCTGGCCCAATCTTAGAGAGTCAGACTACGATAGCGTCGGCAAAGAAAGCGGAGCTGGCTTCAACATAAACGTGCCTTGGAATAAGGTGAGTAGGTAGAAACATTGACTGGTGTGCTGATTTTGCCAGTATTAGTACTGATTGGTTGGTTAAGGCGTGAGACCACACTCACTTATCTACTGTCACAAATGTAACAATGTTGCATTACCAAAGGTCTGCTCATTCATAAACCCTGAAATGTTTATTGTGCTTGCACTGATGAAAGGTGAATTGTGGTACAGTCAGAGTCTATTTACAGTTTTTGTTACTTTTACAAATTTATTATGATATTTGTAATTTTGATTTTGTTATTGTGAAATAAGGGATAAATATTCGCTCACCAGAGTCATTATTCTGATATTTCAGGTGGGAATGGAAAACAGCGACTATCTGTCAGTCTTCTGCCATGTCCTCCTACCAGTAGCTTATGAGGTGAGACGTTTTTAGGACACATTTATTTAAGACTGAAGAGTGATCATGACTTGTTGCTCTTTTGATTCTTCCTCACAGTTTTGCCCAGACTTGGTTTTGGTGTGCGCAGGCTTTGACTCGGCTATCGGCGACCCAGAGGTACCAAAAAACAACAACAGAAATTCTTCTTGTGCAAAGTGAACTTATTTACACATTGCATGCATGCGTTCTCTCTTACAGTTCTATCTTATGAATCCACTAAAAAAAGTCTTTGAACTGGCATCAAAAAGATCCAAATTGCTTTGCTTTGTTGTGTTTTTTTTCCAGGGAGAGATGTGTGCCACTCCGGACATCTTCGCCCATTTAACTCACCTCCTAATGAACCTAGCTGGAGGGAAACTGTGTGCTGTACTGGAGGTATGATTAACAACACTTAGCAGTCTTATTTAACTGACTTTCAAAGTATTTTATGCATTTCTACATTTTCTTTTAGGGAGGATACAACTTGACTTCTCTCGCACAATCCGTGTGTCAGACTGTTCAGACTTTGCTCGGCGATCCGCTGCCTCGGCTCGGAAACCTCGGGAGTCCCTGCGAAAGGTCGGTCAAATGTAATCTGAGCGTTACAGAAAATTGTGGAACATTTTTCCTTCTACCTGGCAATTAAGCTCTACTATGTCCTGATCTTTCTCATCAAATGAAGACAAGCGTCAAGTTTGTGGCTGTCACTTGACAGAGAATCTTGAACTCGGTGGTTGTATTGCTGTTTTTCTTCAGTGCACTCGAGTCTCTTCAGTGTGTCCGATCGGTTCAGAGGCAGTACTGGCCCATCCTCAAGCATGCAGGTAGAACAGCCACGCAGCAATTGCTCAGTTTCTTTGTTATTCCAGCACGACACAGAATATGCCTTGTTATTCAGTAGTTCACTAATAAAGTGGGTTGATGGTGTCTTATACATGTTATAATTGCAGACTACTGTTCTTTTTGTGTTTATTATAATCATTTTCTTACTGGAGCGCAGCAACTCCTGCCATGAGTTCATGGAAATAGACAAAACTTTCATCTTTTTTAAGACGTAGAAATGTTCGCTGTAGTTCCTTATTTCTGTACTTCCTGTCTCGTGCGGTTTCTCGCTTCTCTAGCCGATCCGCCTATGACGGACTTCAGCACCAAACGCATCAAACTGGCAAAAGCAGAGGAAGAAAAGGCAGAGACGGCAGAGGACGAACGAAGCCAGGAGGAAAAAGTTTGGCCTGAGCCCGCAGAGCGCTTGCGTCCTCCCGTTTGTTCTGTGTCGGCACTTCCTGACGACACGGCTTGTCCAGACGGATTGAAACGCCTCACCTCCTCCAAAGACCTCGGACCGCTTTCAGTCAGCAGAACAAAGTGAGAAGCAGTCAGAGTCGCACGCCTTGCTTTACGAGCGTTTTCACCCTGCTCGCTAACTGAACCGTTTCCTTGAAGGAACCGTTCCACGGAAAATGCGGGTGACGCGGACGGGGTCGCCACCTTCTCCAGACTTTACACCTTGATTGAGAAAATGAGAACAAACGAGGTAAAATCAAGACATCGTTTGGGTTCCTTCTCCCTCTACTGGCTTGTTGTGTGTTGATTTTATTTGAATGGTTCTCAGATCGGCAACGGCGTGGCCCTGGTCCCCGATGTCGCCGCAGCCGTGAAATGTGTGGTCCAGGATCTCGGCTCTGACCTCGTCAACCGGTACAGAAGTCAAATTTTACGCAGACTGTGTTGTGTGTTTTGACAAAAAACACATAGAAGTGTTGAGCTTCACTTTTAAAGTAACCGATCAACATTTAGAGGAATACACACTTTGGCAACTCAAATTAAATGAGTAATAAATGCTTTCAGACCAGCCTGAATTGTTTCCACTCGTCTTCCTTCAGGGTTTTAGTTGTTTATGTCGGCAATGAGGAGCTGAATTACGCTACGACAGATGGGTAATAGTGATTTAAGCCCTACTGCACTTTTTACAAAAGCTTTACAGAAAAGATTTTCAGCAACAATCACAAATTCATTACAAAAAAAATCTTTGTTTTAAGGAAAATGCTTGTTGTACAAATCAGCGGTGATGACAGAGAGGAACAGAAGGGCAAATATTATATTCCATTGTGTTTAAAGAAGGTGAGATAACTTTAAAACATAAACACACACACACAATACTGAATGCATCTCACAAACATGATGTGTAGTTTTCTTGTCCTCTCAGGGTTGCGGTGACACGGTAGGATTCATCCAGGCGGTCCTTGGCCTCCTCCTACCTCTGGGATACGAGTATGACCCGGGTCTGGTCCTTTTGATCCGCATGCCAGGAAGCGGAGTGAGCGACTGCATGTGGCAGCAACTAATTGGCCTGCTGAGAGTCTTCGCAAAGGGACACACTCTGGTTCTGATGCAGGTGAGACAACTGGAGCAAGTTTAAAGTCGAAATCTTTATATGCTTTATTACTTTTTTGCCTTTAAGACGAATGATGGGGCATGTCTGGGCCCTACTGCCTCCGCCCTCCTTGGGCACCCTGCGCCTCCTCTGCAGGAGCTTCTGACTCCGCTTCCAGACAACGGAGATGCTTTGGAGAGAATGAGAGAGAGGCTGCAGGCTGACTGGAAAATGCTGCAAACCACAGGTGAATGGACTTAATGCAACCCTTCCATGTTGGGCAACAAACGCTCAAAACTCAAAATTACATGATGTATACTAACAAAAACTAACTTGTATGTGTGTCTTAAGTATCTTCAGGCAATGGAGAGACTGCTAAAAGCTGAAGCTGTCCTGCTGCTGTTTATCTTTGTGGAGCTGATGGACGATTTGACATATTTGACATTCGGCAGCTAGTAAACCCCACACTCTTTTCATTTTTATATGCAAACTGATGTTTTATACTCTAATTTATGTTTCATCCAATGATTCTTGAGGTTTCATACATTCTTAAATGTATCTGTACTAGCCAGTCTAATGCTGTACTAGTGAAACGTTGTTGTTTTTATGGAATGCTAGGCGGCTAACGACGTATCTCTTGTGGCATCTAAACGTCATTTCCGGGGGTCCTTCTTGGATTGCATGTTCAACAGTTTATTACATTCCAACAAGACAGAACACGACAACAGTATTTATACGGACTCTGCCACGACGGTCTTGTGCGAAATTCTGTTCCCCTGTGAAAATCTGTTCCCCTGTGACAGGAGCGCACATTGCAGCCAGAGAGGTGGATCTGACCTAAAATGTATATCATCTTTTCAGGATGTATTAATTTTTGGTGCCCTGCTATCAGCCAGTTTCCATCCTCTTATATCAACAATGAAAACTCTGCGTGTTGGAAACCTGTGTTTGGTGACTGACTTATTTGTCAGCCTCATACAGAGTTTGAGGAGGACATCTAGTGCTCAAAAAAATGAAGTGCAACTCCCCAAAATGGAGTAGAATTCAGTTAATTTAGAATTCAACTTATATAAATAATATAAGTTTTATATAAATAATATAAAACTGTGGGCCCTGAGTATCAGAGTTGGTAAGTAACTACTAGTTACATTTACTCAGTTACAGTTATTTGAGAAACTTTATGGAAAAATAATTTTAGGACTATTTTTACTACGCTGTAATTTTTAATTTTGCGCTGCTGTTTCTTGAGATTTCTGGAGGCTCTACCCACTTCAAGCTACTTCACTGAATGAAGAAAAAGCTTTCCTTAACCACTAGTTTTGTTAAAGCTTCATAAATTTTATATTGAGAGAAATTGATAAGGACATGTTTTCTTTTGCCTGATTTTTATATTTTGTAATTGTTATTGATATAAATTTCTGTCATTTTGGTCTTTAACATACTAAAATTTCCACTTGGTATTCCAGTCTGTCTGACTATGTAATTTTTAAATATTGAATGATTGGAGTTTTGATCACTTACTCAACACTTGAGCAGCCTTTTTACCGAATACTAATTTATTCTTACTTTAGTCATTTTTTGGACTTGAGTAAAACTATGTTGAAGTAGGATCATTTTTGGGTACTCTGCTTATCTCTGCTAATTATTCCTGAGTGTTTCAAGCGTCACTAAAGTGCTTCCAATGTCAGGATTGATGTGATGAAACCATGCCTCGACAGAGTGGTTCATACATTTATGTTCATACATTGAACCGTCCAATCACCACTGAGCAAGATAGTCCCACAGCATAATGCTGTCACCACCACACTTAACATCTGGGATAAAGTTCTTAAATTTGAAAACCCCATTTCAACTCCTCCAATCTCTTTTTTGTCATTGTAGTGCAAAAATGTGAGTCTTTGTCTGCTCTGATCATAAGACATTTCTCTAACGCAGTTGTCTTAATTGTCAGTGTGATAAACGTCACAAATTTCTAGGTCTGAATCTCAGCTCATGTTGATGTTACACTTGATTTACCAGTGTAGACGCTGAAACTGATGTTCCAGTATCTTCCCGTTCCAGTAATTATTCATCTGATGGTAAACAGTCTGGATTAGATGGATGAAACCTGAACAAGGTTGGATGTTCCAACAGGAAAAATGATCTCAAACACACATCAAACTGTTTCTTGTGATGTATAAAACAGACTAACAGGAAGCTGCAGGACTGATCCAGACCACAAGCCTGTCATAAAATTTGTGCTTAAAAGCAGTATGTTTCCCAGGGAGCCAATTTAAATGCGCTTTAGTATTTCTGATTGAAAGAACGGTCATAAATGCAGACATTTTTGAGGCCATAAGCTTGTTGGAAGCTACAAAAAGCCTGTGGTAGATAAAATCACAGTATGCAAAAGGGACTTTTTACCAAACCTTGGTGGGGTGAATATATTTGAAACAATATGGAGCAGAAACAAAATGCACAAGATTTTCAAAATGGCGCCTCAAAGCCTTGTCTTTAAAATTCATTGAAGTTGGATCTCACTGAAAAAAGGTAAATTAGACCCTGTCTTTTTCCAGATTTTTTCAAACTTTTAATTTTGTTTTTATGATTTTAGAGTACAAAATGGTAGGGAATCTGCTCCAATTGAAGTTGGGCCTGTAGCGGCTAAAATCCTATATTTTAGGCTACTGGTGGGTGTTTCTGGGAGGCGTTCGTTTTACGTGCGCTCAGTTAAGATTCAGGATGCTGATCTTTAGTTTGACTTATAATACAGTCGTTTATTATCCAAAACATTGTCCATAGTTTACTATTGTCATTGAAATACACATAAATTCGACATCCAACCTAAACCAAACACAGTAGAAAACTGTGTCCTCTTCCCATTAGCCACACCTGAACAGAATCGTGATTGACCTTAAATAACCCATCCCCCCTCAGACGCTCAGAACACAAAATGAAATACACCCCCTGGTGGCGATAACAGGGCTAAACTGTAGGTTAAACAAATTATAGAAAAATGCGTACTGCTAAAAAAAAATGGCTTCCAAGATTCAGAGAGTGGTGTCATTTTTTACTGCTTTTAGAGCAACTAACTCTTTAAAGTGCACTTTTTGCATATTGGTACCCTTTTTTTAATTTGCAAAAAATTCCAACTTGCAGTTTTAGTGGAGCTATTAGGTTTAGTTAAACCTGAATTCAAAGGCTGTCTGTAGAGAACAGGTTGTGAAACTGCCCAAATTAGATTTTTTTAAATATCAAAAGCATGCAATCAGTCAGTGATTGCATGCTTTTAACATTGCAATGAAATGTTAAAACGGTAATAATAAAGAATGTCAATTTAGCAAATCAACAAGAAGATTTTTGCATGTTAAGTGAAAAAGAGAAAGAAACCAAAACATTTTCCAAACTCATTTTTCATTTTTCCATACTATTCAATAAATTGCTAACTTTTCCAGATTTGTGTGTGTTTGTGTGTGTGTGCGTTTGTTTCTAATACCTTGTGGGGACCATTTTCCTGACACACATTGTGGGGACCCACTGCTCCTTGTGGGGACTGAAGCCTGGTCCCCACAAGGGGAAATGCTGTTTTTGGGTCAGGGGTCAGATTAAGGACTAAGGTGTGAATTGAGTTTTGGTTAGGGTTAGGTATGTAATGGTTAGGGTTAGGATAAGGGTAAGGGTAAGGTTTGGGCTGTAGAAATGAATGGAAGTCAATGGAAAGTCCCCGCAAACGCGTGTGTGTGTGTGGACGTCTTTGGGTTAATGGCTGATGAGTTCATTTCTGAGGAATTCTTTGCATCTCTGTAGCCTGCTTGTTGCTCTCCTTGGAGACAAAACATCAGACCTCTTCCTAACTGGGCGAAAATGTCCTGTTATTCTGGTTTTGAAGCACAGCCAGAAAAAGACATGCTGAGCGGACGTCTACAGACACAAATATGGGCTTATGATCAAACTGGGCTCTCAGACGGATCTTTCATAAGAGAGAGAGAGAGAGAGAGTGAACATCCTGATTGTAAGTAATTGGTTGGCCAAAGAATCTGTGTTCAACTGAACTGGATGAAAGCCTAAATTAGCATATTGTCACCTTCCTTATGTAACGGCCGTTTTAAAGCCGTTTGTTTTTTTGTTTTTTTAAGAAAGTGACCAACAACAAAACAACAAAAAAAGTCATTACCATCTTTGCCAAAAGATGAGTTGGGCAAAAAAAAAAGTAATCTTTTTGGCGATATTATAGAGCAGAGGCTTTTCTACCAAGGAGTCACACACACACGCGCACACACACACACACACACACACACACACGTTGATGTCAACTCGTCATAATTTATTAATGTCTGAGATAAAAGTTATTATAAAAACTGTGACTTTGAAAATGTTCAAGTAGTTATCAATAAAATAACCGGAACAGGACAATAAAAACTTTTTGCAGTTTTTGGCGAGGAGACACAGTATGACTGTGTGTGTAGTTTAAAAACAATGTGGAAAAAAAGATCATAAGTCTTTTTCTGTCCTATAAGCTCCTCAGTGGAGGAGATAAGAGTCATTCACTCCAGCATCCAAACAAAATAGTCACTCCGAAGATGGACCAGATTTTGGTCCGACATTCAGATGGATCAACAAACCGCCTGTTTGTCGATCTGGGCAGCGTTTTACCTGCGCCCACAGTCTTTTCTGATAACGTGAAGGAGTTTGCGTCCCAGGCTCGATTTCCATGGTTTAACAAAACTCCTGGTGTCTACCAGGAGCCGGCCAGTTTTCCGGTTCTTATGGCCAGCCACGACGTATTCGTCTCCTAGGGAAGAGGACAAAAATGTCAGAAACGGTCAATTATCCGACACCAGTAGAGAGAAGCCATCATTAAAAGAAACAAGTGTTAAACAACTAGTGCTCCAGCTTGTGCTTTCCTTCTTCTTGGTGTTTTCTTAAACAAGTTCTGAGTTGTTATGGCATTCGTGACGATGCTGAACGGACGTAAAAACCGATGCTAACCTGGATTGAGAATGGGACACGTACAGCCTTGGACAGTCCAAGACTCTGGAAAAAGTGTGACGTTTCCATGCTGGATCTTCATCTGCGGGTTCTGTTGTAGAACCTTTTTAATCTTTGCCTCCACCTCGGCATGCGAGCCTTTATCATGAGCGGACATCACCTTCACCACCAGAACTTCAACACAAACAATAGATTTTTAAAAATCTGTTAGAAATTTTATGTTATCTGTGAAACATACCAGTATTTTTGCTGGGTGGGAGGTTTTTCTTTTATTCTTATACAGACAATTATTTTTACTTGAGACTAATTTCATCTACACAGACCTCCATGATAAACAACACCTGGATTCTTTCTTTTGGGTTGGGTCGTTTTGGGATGCCATGAGATATTTTAGGTCACTTGAAAGTGAAAACCACAACGAAACAACTCGTTTTCCTGTCTGATAAACTTTATGCTCACAAACAACACGTCAGAGAGAAATGATGTCACTGTACCGGTATTGTGGGTGAGAGCTCACTTCAAACTTCCCTGAGTTTCAGTAAGCAGCAGATAATTATCTCACATTGTCCTGTTTCAGTTCTTTTGTTTTTTCCCAGTTTCCTAAATGCAGTCATATTCAATAAATTAGAATATACGGCCCAAGGAGCCTCATTTGTCAGATTAAAAGTACTTTTTGAAAATAATCTATAAGCAGGTATTAAACATACTTTTCATTATGCCCACGTTTCTGATTTTTTAAATATTTTAAAAGCTCTAATCAATCTGATGTGTATTCACTCTAATAAAAATTATCTACTGAATGTGTTTCGCTTAGTGATAATGTTTCTAAAATAAATGGTTTTTTAATAATATTCTTATTTATTTTCAGTTAGGTATGGCTACAAAGACTCGTTTTGTTTTAACACCAGAGCATTTCATTGAAAAATATAGGAATATAAATAAAACAGCTTAGGCATCCAAAGTTTATGCTTCTATTTTATTATTTTTTTAATCTACATGCATTTAGTTGAATAATATCAACACTGCCAACAGGTAACACCTCATGCTTTTCTGCAGGTTTTTAATTACATCTGGATTATACGGTTGCCTGCCCTCTGTCTTACACAGTTCAGAATAATTAAAGCTTTCTGCTTACCATAGTCAAACTTCGCCACGCAGAACCTCTTAGGGCTGCCCAGGGTTCCTTCAATGCATTCACATTTCTCTGCAGCCCAGAATAACATAGCATGATCAATATTACATGGGACTTTCTTCAACAGATGTCTGGATGGGAACAGGTGACGAGTTCCTCACCAGAGTGGTGCAGTGCAGAGAAAAGCTCCTTTGCTCTTGATAGCGCTGCCTCACTATCTCTGCTGCTGTTTCCTGGGTTCCCGGCAGCTGCATAGAGGACCTCGGCATCTACGCTGCACAGCAGAGGTCAAGTCAGTTAGACGTAACACTATTCAGAGTTAATGCAGAAATAAAAATCTCCCTTCACAGTATGCGTTACCCTATCTTGAATTATTTATTGTGATTAATACGAATACGTTTAGGCTCTCACCCAGATATGCAGTCACCGGTGTAAGGGTCGCAGTCTCCCGTGCAGTCACACGGACGGCAGCCATATTCGTGAAGCCCCCAGTATCCCGTTATGCACTTGTCACAGTGGGGGCCTTCCACACCTGGCTTACAAGTGCATTCCCCGGTGCTAGGTCCACAGACGGTGCCACCAGCTGAGGAGACCGAGCCAACAGGGTGGCAGGAGCAGGCTGTGAAGCCGACAGGTAAAGAGCAAGACAAGTGCTTGTTAACGTCTCTGAAATGTTTGCAACTCTGGCACAGAGTACAATGAGAATTACATCAAAGTAGGGGTGGAGGGCTGGGCATTTATCGTATCGTTTCTGACGTATTGTTTTAAATTTCTTTTGAGATTTTTGATTCATCACTGTCACAATAAATTCCAATTAATGATGTGCAAAACCTAACAAAACTGTCCACATCGTCAGGATTGATAGTTTTACTATTTTTGCCTCTCTTTGTTCAATGAAAGCACCAATAAATATCAATACATTTGAGTATAGAGTTACCATGTGGAGCTTTAATAACAAAGACAACCTGAGAAAATACAAAATATCTTTTAGAATCAATTACATCGTCAAAAGCTTTGGATTAGAAATATGACTTTAGTTGGATCATCTACAACGTTTTATTTTATTTTTTTATGTAACTCTGAAACAGATCAATATTTTTTTTTAGCTTGTAACATTTCAAATAAGTTACACAGTAAAAAGTTGAGTTTTTGAAAAGGTGGTTTTACCAGCGCAGCGTTCATGCAACAACGACCAGCGGTGAGCATGATAACATGACTATTGTGTAATGGGGACATTTTTTATAAACTAGTAATATGAGGAAAACAATGAAAGTCCACTTAGAGAAGACTGGCGTTTCAGTGTTTTGTCACAGTGGAAAGTAAATGTGCGCTGCACCGAGAAGCGATTAGCCTGATTCCGCCTCGTCTTGGCACTGGCTGCTTCAGCAGCTCCCTGGAAGAATGATTAACGTGTTTGCAAAGGACGCGACGAAAACAAGCTTTACGAAAACTTGTTCCACTTGTGTTCCGATCCCCCCCAACCCCCCCATTTGTGACAAATGTTCTTTCCAAAAATGGCCTGTTTGTTTGTTCCTAAACAAATGCAGCAGCATTCCTTTGGAAGGGGGGGCGGTGACAGTAAGAATGGGAAAAATGTGCTCAGCTGGAGCATGAGAAATTCCTCTGCGTTAGAGCCACGTTCCCAAGCGGTGACGCATTTGGCTCAGGAGGGGCAACGGATATTACAGCTTAAGATAAGGAAGGGGTCATCCTGTCACATTACTGACAAACCAGCGACGGATGCACATGCTCTTTATCGGGGAGATCAGCGTGCTTTAATCTGGAGGCCAACAGGGAAATGTATCAGCCTCTTCGTTAGGCTTTTCTGCTGCTGTCCATGTACGGTGCGAGGCCAAAGGAAGGTCCGGTCTTAACAGGTTCGCGTCAAACGCTCTTACGTTTGCAGGAGTCTGGTGCGGTTTTGGGACGGCTCGGGTCTCTGTAGAAGCCCCTCTTGCAGGTTTGGCAGTGGCGGCCCTCTGTGTTGTGGAGACAGTGGTCGCACACGCCCCCTCTCCGCCGTCCCGTGGCCAGCCACAGTCCTCGACTGAAGTGGCAGCTCCTGGCGTGGTCGTTGCACTTGCATTCTGCGTTTGATCAGAAACGCAAAAGTTCGGTAAAAAAAACATGGCGGTCAACTCGCATCAGAGACTTTTTTTCACTTTTTGCCTCAGTGCGTTTTATTATCATTTTATGCAGTTGACCAACACAAAGCTATTCATCATTGTGAAGAGGAAACTGACTTTTTCTTTCTCAATTAAAAACCTTAAAAGAATGTGCTTTTAATTGTAATTGCAGGGGGGGGGGAGACAAATACTGATTAATTAGTCTGTAAATGTGGAAACCACACCTTAAAGATTTTCTATTTTTGAAATAATTTTAAATTCACGCATCATTTTTCGCTTCTTTCACACTCTGTTAGCATTTTGTGTTAATATATTTGTTGCACCTCTCATTGCAACAAATCACGAACAAGTTCATGGGGTTGCGAACGCATTCAGTGGCTGCATTCAGTGGCCGCATTCAGTGGCCGCATGTGATTTACGACACCCAACTTGTTTTCAGGACTTGTCAACATGCAGAGGCTCCCAACCTGCTTTTGACTTCCTGGCCCCCATCACTCACTCTGGCATTCGTGCGGTGTTCCCATGATGCCGTTGGCCGCCTGCCACGGCAGGTCGTTGTAGAGAGGGGCACAGCGCTCGCAGTGGTCACCGGCCGTGTTGTGTCTGCAGACGCATTTTCCATGGACCTGCCAGTCGGACAAGAGACAGGAAGTGGTTTTTAAGACTTTTGGAAGTCGGATTGCATGCACGCCTACTTCAATAATCCTCGCAGTAGAGTTTAGAGCCGCCGCCCTCCTGCTGTAGGATTGCGACATTTGCACACCAGCTTTGTTTACACCGAGTACAAAGGCAGCGTAGCACATCTAAGCTCCTTTAAGTTGCTTGCCAATAAACCAGTAGGCTGCAGAGAATGAAACACCTAAGATTAAAGGTTGTTAAAGTCTTTGGCTCAATGCTATAATTGAGATTTCCACACCGTTAAGACCCTGTAATGGTAGGCAAAACAACGGCTTGACGTCAAGTCTTCACCTCATCTCTCAGCTCAGGCAGCACATAAAGTGGCGCGAGAGTCAGAGTCTTCACTAAACCCAAACTCACCACACTGCCGGCCTTTTCCGGGCCGGGTTGATAGCCCCTGGCTGGCACGCAGTGGTCAGCGTGTCCGTTACAAAGGCAGCTGCCTTTGACAACGAAATCATAGATAGCGTAGTGGTCCGTCGGGAAAGAGGCAGCTCCCGGATGTTTGGTCTGGCACGGGCACTGCTGTCTCCGCAGGAGGCGAACTCTGAGGTTGGTGATGGCAAGCTGGTTCTGGGCCGCTAGTCCGTAGGGGTCCACCGAGCGCCAAGGGGACAGGGCTCGGTAGATTACCTGAAGGGCAAAGGACAGGGCAAGATGAAACCCAGACTTATAAAATGATCTTGATTTAAAGAAAACTTGAAAAAACAACTGTGACAAAAACAGAAATTGTTTGAAATCATGGTTTATACAGTAAAATGACTGTATAAGCCATATATATATATATATATATATATATATATATATATATATATATTTTTTTTTTTTTTAAAGTCAACTTGATTTATATGTCAATGTCCAAGAGTTTAAAGAGTTGAGAGGCATAAAATTCAAGTTGTCTGAGGTTTAGTGAGTCGTTTTCACAGTCAAAGACAGTTGGCAGAGCCGTGTCATCTGCTGTTTTTAGTGTTTTCAGAAGGCCAAGGTCACTGCAGCCGCCTTCCAGGACTGCATCTTACACTTTTCAGTAGGTCCACATTTCTGTATGAGATTATTATTTTACTCGTTTTTACATAAATTACTCATTTGCCAAGAAACTAGACTTTGCGTTTTTGTCAACTCCAAGCCATAATCTCCACAATTAACAAAAATAAACACATGAAGTACATCGTTCCGTGTGCGATGAACCTATGTGTGCTGCTTTTACGTTTTTTTTTTTTTGCCTCTGCAGAATTTGAGTGCATTACTTTCATGTTTCTCATCCACAGCAAGAGAGTTAGAGAAGAGACTTTCTCACAGTAGACACGATGAGTGAAGAGTGGATTTGTTCCCACGGATTTAACAAAAGGTCCATTAAACAGCATGGAAATGCTCCTAATCAGCATGTAAATCTGCTGATTAGGAGAAATGACAAATGCAAACAGAATGGGTCTGTTATGCGCTAAGACACAAAAAGGTTCAGTGACTTCAAGCTCATCTGTTAAAAAGCTACAAACCAAAGATTACAAAGCAAACTGATTATGAACCAAACCCCTAGGTCTCAGTAGTTCTTCTGAGGAAAAAGAAAAAAAGTGATTTCTTCCATCAGTAGCCGACTGTGACCTGCTTGTGAATTTTAGTGGCTCGGACCCCTGGAGAGGTTCTGCATGTCTCTGTTCTTCTTAATAATGAAATAAAACACTGGCCCCTGGCTTCCTAGACGTGCATGACCGAGCAGCAGGAGGCTTTAGAAAGAGGAACCCGTCTGGAAGGACTCAAAACAAAATCAGAGAGCAGCAGACAGCGTCTGCTGTTACTGGTTCAGGATGACAGGTGGACACTCACATCCCTCTGATATGACTTCATTTTCTTTCTCTGTAAGATCTCCATTTTCTCTCATTGTATATTTAACTCAGAACCTTTTGCTCCCTAAATTCCCTCAGCTGATATAGACTGACAGTTTCTTGCAAACGAGTTTTTAAATCACCCTAAGTTGTTTCACATTTGGACGTGTTTTATTAGGATTTTCTGCCATAGACGAACAAACAGTAGCGAGTAACGTGGATTTAATTAAAAACTGGAAAGTGTGGCATGCCTTTGTTCCCAGTTATCTCACTTTTACGGCATTTGAGATGGAAATCTTTTTTCTTAAAGTAATAATTTACCACACGTACACTGAAATGTTAGTGCTGAATGTGAGAAAGGTGGGCTAAATATCAAAGAATTGAATCTTTTTGCCTGTCTCTGTGCACAGATTTCTCTTCATATTCAGGCACAAGTGTTTAGGTTCACACACTTTCAACAGAAAACATCTAGCAATGAGTGTTTAACTTTAGGCATTATATATATATATATACATATATATATATATATTTGTCCTTGCCTGTTTTCTGTGTTGCAGGACTAAATCAGCTGCAGAATTTCTGTATTTTGGTTGCATTTTGCTTGTGCTCTATTTCTGTAGCGCGCTGAAGGGCCCCTCACCTCTCCTCTGGTGCAAGGGAAAGCTCCTGAGTACTTCGAGGTACATGTCGCCCCGTCTTCCTCCACAGGCAAACCCTCAGCCAGGCCGAACATCTTCTCGCAGTCCTGGGCGAAATACCCAAGGGTCCTCCATGTGCGCCCGAAGTCCTGGGAGCGCTCCAGCAGCATAGCAGCGGGCCGCGGGGAGCGGAACACCAGGATCAGATGAGTGAAGAGGAACTTGGTCTCCAGGTCCAGCCGGAGCGCCTCCTCCTCCGGCCCCTCGGCAGACTGCCACCAGGTGTCCGGGTGGCGGAACGCGGAGTCGCTCATGGCCGAGGCAGGGTGCGCCTGTGCGGGCTTGGAGGCGTCGCAGCGGGCGCATTCGGGCGCGGAGCAGGACCGCCTGCCGCGGGGCCCGGCGGTCTGCCTGAAGAAGCAAAAGCGCTCCGAGGAGTTGGAGCCGCAGACGGACAGCGTGTGGAGCACTCTGCCCGCGGCCAGGTTACCGATGCGGGGGTTGCAGGCTCGGTCAAAGCAGCGGCTGTGGGGACCCGGGCTCTTCACTTCAGATTGTTCTGGGAAGAGAAAGCGGGCGGGAGGGGTGGGGGTAGCAACATTTTTATCCTGGGTGAAAAGTTGATTCAAACTCGAGTTGAACATCTGTAACTCACCGGCTGACAGGGAGAAAGATGAGCACGTCAGAATAAAAGCTAACAGAGTCTCCAGTCTCATCCTGCAGGAGAGGGAAAACTTCCACAAACTGTGAAACAATCCGTCACATGCCTCCTCCTGATTTAAAGAAATAGTTCGGAAATATTTGCAGAGCTGAGATCACTTCTATGACATGCAATCATTGTTGATCCCCTATAGAGCCCCTATCACGTCATGCCAGGATTCAGGATTTTAAGTGGAAAGTTTCATTGAGATTGGGCCCTGAGGGGCATTAGCCCCGCCCACCTCAGACCACTCCTACTATAGTTCTTATGATGAGACTGTAAGAGCTGTAGCCCCTCTAACCTAGCAAATAATAAGTCTGAAACGTTTTCAGTCATTTTTGATTTTAAAAAATGTATGTTTTATAAAATGCAGTGCAGCCAAGTGTCTTCCAAGGTATCTTAAATAATAATTGGAGACCACATGAGTGTGATTTGAGTCATTTTATCTCTATACACGCAGCTGTTCTGTGAAAGTCTTAGAGGTTTGTTAGAGAAATAAAAACAGCATCATGAAGCCTAAAGATCACAGTCGACGGGTCACGGATAGAGCTGTGGAGAGATTCAGGTTATGGAGCGAAGCGTTGAGCTTCTGGCCGATCACTGGTTATGTAATCATCTGAAACTGGAAAGAGTGTGGACAGTCACAGAGCTACCAGTACACAGACATCCTCCCAATCTAAGCCTTCACACGCTCACATTTTCACGTGGTTTTAATGTTGTTTTTGTAACTACATGGACTAAGTATTCACCTTGAATTTCTTGGTCTGATCTCCATCAAGTCATGAAAACACTTACTGGAGATCAAGTCTTTCTGTCTTTTGGTTTTTTTTTTCTCCAGAAAGTGATATTGAGTCATTTCACTACGGTACTTTTTTGGCATCTACTCTCTTACAGAGTCTATTATCTATTTTATAACATTTGCACTTTTCAGTTACGGTTTGAAATATCCTGAAATAAATGTAGTTTCTGTAAGGAACATTTTGTACACATGAATCCTAAAACATTGCAGTTTTATTGTGTTTGTGTATTCACAAGAAACGTCGACAGTTCAACTTGAATCTGAACATGAAGATGTATTTATTTATCTTTTTATTTTTATTGAAAGCACATTTATTCAAAGAATTGAAACCCCAAATACAGATGGGCAAAATCTCAAAAAGGAGCAATATAACATTTAAATCAGTAAGGAAAAAAACACATCTGGAAAATCAAGTACTTCAGTGCTCAATCTTTTTTCTAAAATCATCCAGACCCGGAAATTAAAAAAAAAAAAAAAAGTAATTAAAAAATCATCAATTGCTTTTCCAGATCTTATGGGAACCTCAAGTTTTCCACAAGCCGTGTGGTGAAAACAGAAAAAAAATTAGATTCTCTGCCCAAGATGCAAAACATTAACACATCAACCTGAACATGTGTACAAGACGATTCCTAAATATAGCACATGTGGCTCTAATGTGACAGAATGTGAAAAAGTTCAAGGGGGTATTTATGACTTTGGGAGGCTTTTTTTTTCTCATTTAGACAAATCAGCGGCATGAGACGGAACAGGACTTTCCGGCGCAAAGCGAGATTCACCTGTGACTAACATGCTGTAAGGAGAAGCTTTAAAGCTGCTGCTGGTATAAAACATTAACTGAAACATGAAGATTGCCTCCACATTCCTGAAACGTATCATTAGGACTACCTGGCATTTATTAACCACACCTCGTCTGTCTCCTCAGACAGACAACAGCCCCGGACCTGGGGAGCAGCACAACCCTTGACCCATTAATCATGCGGCTGCACGCATGCCTTCTGGCCCAGAGACATTTCAAAGTGACATCATCACCTGACTGAGTCCAGACAGATTTTGTCAAGAAAAGTACCACAATCTGCACATGTTTAGTCTGAGTACACAGCGTGGGTCTGTTCGCACCGTGACAATTAGCCGTTTCGTTAAATAGCCTCGCATTCGTCAAAAGACGACGTGGTGAACGTTCATAGTTTTGTTTTGTTTTGGGGTTTTTTTTCCCTAAAGCGTGACATTCCTGGGATTCTGCTGCTCTCGTCACAATGATGCTTCAAAAGGAAACAGGCTTGATCTTGGAGTGTTTCTAGATTTACATGGTGCATTTAGTTTTTCCCAGATCATTTTGTCATACAGCAGACCTCCTTTCCTTTTCCCCCCTTCAAATTCCAAGAGATCCCAATGAAAACCGTCTCAGGAAGGACGTCTAATCTCGGCCGATCTGTGTTGTATTCCCTTGGCTGTAAGAAAACTGCACATTACAAGCAACTTCCTCTTGCTCTCCAAAACTCCCAACATTTACCCATATTAAGAAGAAAAAATGCAAAGTGGAATATGACTAACAGCCACAATTATTTAGGGAAGCTGACTTGATTTAATTCAATCTGGCCATCAAACTGAAGCTCAGGAATGAAAGTACTCTAATGTTTGATTTGACTTGTGTGTAGTAAAACTTTATGGAGATTCAAATTAAGTTGCTAAAAAAAGCCCTCAAATATATTGATATTTCAATGTCATTTGCTTCTAAATGTCGTCGTTGATCAGCTTTTTGCTAAACCGAATGGAACTAGAAAGATTTGTATCCATTGCTTTGCATTACAATGCACCTAGATAACTACATGTTGATTTGAAAAATGACCCCACATGGACTGAAGGGTCGCGTACAACAACCTCCTGCTTGTCTCCAAAGAGCTTTAAGAAATCTTAGGCATCTGGACCAGCAGTCTGAGCTCAAGGTCTGGGATCTTAAGAAAGTCGGTTCAAACGACCCTACATATAATTGTTAATTAAGCGCATCTTTTTTGAGGATACACAAGTAAAACACTTCAAATAACTGATGGTTTCATGGGTTCAGTTGCTAAAGTTCAACGGTAAGTTGATATTTGCAATATGATCTCTGTTGTGCCTGCAGGCGTTGTCCTTGACCAGGCCTATGTGTGTCGCAGTGGTCTCCTCGTGTAATGCCTCAGTAAGAATGCCAGACATGGGTCAGACTGGCCAGCTGTATTTCCAGACTGTAAAAGGCGATGCTTCCCTCCTCTTGTCTCCCTGTACCTTCAGCTCGATGAACCCCAGCGAGTAATCTGTCTGCACATGTGCAGAAGCCAGACAAAAAGCCAGAGAAGACCACGGGCTAATTAGAACTGCTTTTCTTCTCGGCTCATCGTAGGATGTTTATCTTTGGCAGATGTCACAGTCTGTTATTTTTTCTGTCTTTGTCCTAAAAAAAAAGAAAGAAAAAAAAACAGACAAACGGCACATCTGTCAGTTTTTTCTTTTTTTTTTTTTTTTTTTTATCACAGAAGGACTTTATGTTAATCTTGTGGGTAAAATGCGGGCAGTTCTCTTATAATACCGGACTCACTGTTTGGTTCGATGAAAGAGACAAATTTTAAAAAATGCATGAAATGGAAATGGAGATCAGACACGTCGCCCCTATCAATACCATTGAGCCGCCTGTGCTGCCATGAGTCCCTTCGATAGCTCAGTTGGTAGAGCGGAGGACTGTAGAGGCTGCAGCTGAAATCCTTAGGTCGCTGGTTCGACTCCGGCTCGAAGGAGACGACATTATTTTTATTCATTGCGATGATTGTTTAACATTGACAGTTGTTTTTGCATTGCTATGACGCAACGCATGAACCTTAGTATATAGTGTATAGGTTGCCCGTAACACGTGAGCTAGATCAGGTTTTTATCATAAGGTGAAGGCGTGATTCTGTGTGTGATAGATTACTGCACAGTGCTTGAAAGGCTGACCTTCATCCTCAGGTAACATATAACAGACTGGCTTTCGGTCAATCACGAAGCAGACAGTAAGTCTCGTACATCATTACCTTCAACACAAGCATGTCATCAGGTCCACGCGTGTGCTTGTTTTCTCTCGTGGTTATGTTTATTATTATAGTTTTGAAAAGTAGAACATAATAGAAATATCCTCTGTTGTCCCACAGTCAGGGAAATTCAGCAGAAAAGTGGAGTCAAATGTATTTGTTTAGCACATTTCAGCAACATGGCAGTTGAGCGTTGCTTGACGCAACAAAAGATAGTAATTACAATTATGATTATCTTTGTTAAGCCACTGATTTTATTTTTTATTTTTTTGAGAAATGTATGAATTATGTTTCTTTGAGCAATTTTAATTTGAAGGTTTTGTATTGGGTGCACCTTTCCACCTGTCTACGTAACGTGCTCTCCCTCACATTGCCGCAAAGCATTGAGAAGGTTTGTCATATTGAGAGAAATTGCTTCTATCTTTTTTTTTTATTTGTAAATATTATATTCTATATTATTCCACATGGACGTTATCCGCATGTTAATTTAAAGTGCTACTGTGACGCTTGGCGAAATGTGAATATCTGTTTTATTTACGTTTCATGCTCAGTGGGCGTCCTTTACAGCCCCCTCGTGGCGGGTGCCTGTAATTGCGCTTTATTTGTTTGGCTTTTATTATTTGTGTAACAATAATTTAGTTTCATGTAGGAGTCTGAAGTGCACATAAAACCCAAAAGACAGCCAATATGTGTGTTTTTTTTATTTTAAAGGGAAGTTCAAGTTATTTCATTCAAGATTTTTTTAAAGTCTGCTGGGTGTGTGTTAAAAATGCTTAACACAGTTTAAACAGTATTGTCAGTTAAAAGTTTTAGTTTGCTATTAATCAAATGAGAAAACACCTTCTTAACGTTTCTAAACTCCTGGGAATAGCTGTTTTCTTCCTTGCGCAGCAAAAGTTAATGTAACACTAATATTAACACACGTTGTTGCCAAGCATTGTGGGGGAACCGGAAGTTCACATGAAACCCACAGGACAACTGATGCATTTTTGAATAAATGCAGAGCAAACAGTTCGCCCGTGTGTTGGTCTACTGCAGTGTTTCTCAATTCCAGTCCTCATGCCCCCCTGCCCTACATGTTTTAGGTGTTTCCCTTATGCCACACACCTGGATTGAATATGTGGGTGATTAACAGGCTTCTGTAGCACTTGATGGTCGCAATCATTTGAATCAGCTGTTCTGGAATAAAGGTATGTCTAAAACATGCAGAGCAGGGGGGGGCTGAGGACTGGAATTGAGAAGTGCTGGTCTACTGTGAGTATCTGTTACATAATCACTTTGATGATTGTATCTTATTGACTTACCACTCACAACCCTTAAGCAGACCCTAAATTAAAAGGGTACTTGTTATTTAAAGAAAACTCTGTGCTATGTCCTTGAAGTAGGTTAACATCGACACTTAGTGGTGTAAACATGAACTGAAAGTAAAATGGGAATTACAAATGACAAGAACAAATCTTAGCAAAGCTTGTTATCAGAGATGAGTAGAAAAGTCTGTGATTGTTACAAGTAAAACGTAGCTGTCACAAGAAATTACTCAAGAGTGGAGGAAAGGACATATTCAGAAAATTTGATTGGGTGTTTTTAAAATTATGGAACTACTCGTTCCATTGGCAGATTATTTCACTGAGAACATTTTTCCCATGTTGTAAGCACAATAATCTGCCAATGGAACAAGTACTTTTTCATCAATAGTAAAGAATTTCTTTACTTAAAATAAGTAAACTTTACCTGTTTGTTCTGTCACCTAGGGAGAATTTAGAGAGACCAATTTACCTGACAGTCATGTTTTTGGACTGTGGGAGGAAGCCGGAGAACCCGGAGAGAACCCATCATGCAGAAAGACCCCGGGCCGGGAATCGAACCCAGGACCTTCCTGCTGCAAGGCAACAGTGCGACCAACTGCAGCCCCAACAATTTCATGAAGTTAGAAATATAACAATAAAAAATGTGATAAACATTTTAATCAATCAAAATCTAGTAAGAGAAATACAATTTAAAACAGGCTGACGCATAAACCTCACAAAGCAGCAAATTACACACAAAAAAATTTTATTTATGCTAATAAAGCCTGAAACTGAAGAGGCTATAAAAACTACATTAGCAGCAATAGTCAAGAGTAATGCAAGTTTACTGCAGTGCTGTCAGGGAAAGTACAGAAAATTACAAAACTTATAATACCATTTGTCATGTATTTCTAAGTAAGCAAAGTATCGCCACAGATTTTCATGTCAGGAATCTTCCAGGATCTTACTAATAATTAATATTTATACTTTTAGCTTTTGGTCAGTAAAAATGATTCAAGCAGAACGGTAAGAAAACAGGGTGAATTTGACTTGAAGCTTCGTTTCACTCGTGACGGACGCGTTTCCTCGGTGATGCGGGGGGATCCAGGGAGAAGGCGGTGGGAGAGTTGGGTCGAGACTCTGGGATGTATTCAGTCTGATACTTGTCAATGTAAGGCTTGGCCACCTTCCACACCTGAGATTGAGAAGAAAACATTTTCAAAAATCTTTTCCTTCTGTTTCACAAATGTGGAATATATATAGTTTTTTCTTTTACATCAAATTCCAATAAGAGTTTTTGGTTTTGACTCAACAAAACGACCTAAACTTCCAATATTTTAGCCTCTTGCCTTCTGGTCGAGCAGGAGACGGTGAACAGCTTCGATGTCTGGTGACATGAATCGGTCTTTAATCCATGGCCTGTTACAGCACAAGCAGAAAATGAGGGAATAGGAGACAAATACACCTCGTGTGTATATTTTTGTCGGCTTGAGATCCATCTGACTCACTTGACAACGGTGCGCACAAGGTCATAGACCTTCTCCAGCGGAGTGGTGGTCCGAAGGGGGCGGAGGAACTCGATGCCCTGGCAGGCCGCCAGCAGCTCTATGGCAAGAACTGATCACAAAAGTCATGTTAATTGTGCTGAAGTGTGGAATATCTTTATGTGCGAATGTTTTGGGTTAAAAATGGGCTGATCAAAGCGACTTCTAACGGCGCTTTATTTGGTCATTTACACAACAGCTTCCTGCTAACTGCCAGGTCATGGTCACTTCTAACATTACAAAACAGACGCATTGTTGACTGAACCAAATCATTGTTGACTGAACCAAATCTTGTGCAGAAACAACACGGTTAAACCGACAAACCATTTAACCGTTTCCACTCAGACGGCTTGTGATAACCTTTGAGGTAACGGACTGAAAAATGAGTGAACAAAAAACAACCAGAATCTGAAACTGAAAAAATAGAAATGTATTCAAGTCACTTTGAAAGATTAAAAGAAAATCTGGCAAGTATTAAGACATAAGGCGTGACTCAAAGTTTTCACTGAACTGCATTTAACCCCTTATCCCCCATACAATGGGAAAACAGCACACGGGCGTTCCACTGCAGGTTAAGAGGTTAATGAACTGTTACTAGAATCGACTTACTGAACCGACACGCAAATATTCTGTTGTTGCCTTAACCTACTTTAGCCCTCTGGTTCTGGTCTGCCATGTTTGGTTCCCCATCATCAGAACCAAACATGGAGAAGCAACATTCAGTTTAGTGACTGCTCTGCTAATCCGGAACAAACGTCCAGAAAACTGCAAAACTGCTGAAACACTGAGACTAAAAACCCATTTGTTTAACGCCGCCTTGATCGGTACCAACTGAAACAACATTCACTTTAGCCTGTATTCCAACTTTTCTATGCTTTCCTGTATCACGCCTCTGCAAAGTAATGCTTTGTCTGCTTCATGTAAAGCACTTTGAATTATGTTGTTGCTGAAATAAACTTGCCTTTCTTGTTGCTGTAAATTCACAGTGAACTTATAAATTCAAAGTCCAAGAAATAAGTGAGACCTTTGGGATTAGAAAACCATATAAACCAAAAAAATAAATAAAAAATCTACACTCTGACCTGTTAAAGGTCAGAGTGTAGATTTTAACACTCTGACCTGTAGACTGTCTGAACATGAATTTATTATTTCTTATGTTGGTTTTTCTTCTCCAGTAGGATCCTCTGGATTTAGTATTTAGATTTGCTGTGAAATATTCCAGACAGAGCGTTTCACCTTGCTCCACGTGTTCCACCACCCTCAAGGCTTTCCGAGCGGCCCAGCCTCCCATGGACACATGGTCCTCTGTGGCCGCGCTGGTGGACAGGGAGTCCACAGACGAAGGGTGGCATAAAACTTTATTCTCTGAAACTAACAGGGACAGATGTCAAACTGAGTTTTTGCTCAGCTTTAATGATTAATGAAGAAACCCACAAAGGAATTTTGAATAATTTTTTTTTTTTTTATGTGCATTTCCTGCAAAAATGCAGTGTGACTGCTGCTTTCTTGCAGAAATGCACGAAAGCATCAGAAAAAAAGCAAAAGTTTGCAGAACCCAAATTGAAAACTGTACAAGAGTTTAAAAACAAACAAAAAAAAACTTTCACTCAAAGCAAAAAACTCAGCCACAGATATATTTGTGCAGAACATTGTTCACAAAGCACATCTGTTTATGAGCGAACATGGGCAAAAAGGCTAACGCTAGCTTTTCTAGCCTCTCACCCTAATCTAGAGGCCAATATTAGCTTCTGGGTAAGGACTAGCATCTTGTCTTACAGCAACATATTCAATTCAGTGTGAAAAACAAAACGCAAGAAATGCAGGAAGAAGAAACATAAAAAAAAGTTAAGCACTGACTAAATTTAGTAGGATTTCATGAAATGTAGACCAAATCATTTGATCTAAAATTTCTGCTCTCATGCCAAGTTTAGGGTTGGAAGGAGGGTTAGAATTAGCATTTCATGAAATGTCTAAAAGACATGAAACAGCTGCATTTTACAGCTTGAACGGTGTTTTTAGCTGAAGTGGAAGTAGCTAGCCGTGTAAGAGTGCGACGTTTTTAGCAGAACTTTTCCAGAAATTATGCAATGTTTTATTCATTTCAATTGGGCCCAAGACAATCCCAAAAAGCTTAATATTTCGTGGACCATAGACGAAGTCAATGCCAAAAGACGTCGTCCGTAATGTCCTGAATGAGCAGAATGTGGTAAAAGTTGAACGACTGAAGCAGCACACAGACATATAGTACATAGTATGCAGAAGTTGGTAAGTGGGGAAAAAGTGAAGATGTCATCTGAAATTCTCAGGTTACATTTCCATTTGTTGTGCTCACAAACCAACCTAAAGAAGCAGCGGTGCAATGGGCAATCATGAAGCCCGAGTTGAGGCCACCCTCATTAACAAGGAAGGCAGGCAGCTCACTCAGTGAGGGGTTACATAACCTCTCAATCCTCCTCTCACTGATGGAGGCCAGCTCATGGACAGCGATGGACAGAAAGTCTAGGGCCTTTGAGAAAAAAAAAAAATGGCACGAGGAGTTAATTACTTCTTTAAAGGTCATGAGGCAGTTTTATTACCCACAAACCTTTGCTGGATATTCTCCATGGAAATTCCCACCAGAAATGGTTTCACCTCGTTCTGCAAATACCATCTTGTACAACCGTTGAGGTAAAGAAAGAATAGAAAAGACGAAATGTGGAAGTCCTTTTCTCAAAAATAAGTTATTTTTGAAAAAGTCTGATCCTCATGACACTGAAGGATACAGGGTTGTCTGTAGCACTGTTGATCTCTGTGTTGATGATGTTCTGCACAAACATTATTGTGTCATTGGCTATCCCATGCACCTGGATACAAAGAAACATGCTAATAAAAAAAAAACTAATCTTAGCACCACATATTGAAGTAGAAACTTGAATAAATTCAAAGCGAAATATCTAACAACAAAAGGTCTGAAACATGTTCTCAATAAGTTCTGACAGTTCAGCAAATGGAAACAATTTTGGTCATTCTAACTAAGCTAACGCAAGAGAAGTTTGATCTAATTTAACTCCAGACAGGGAGCAAAAAAAATGTGTCTTGATGTGCAGCGCATGGAAACGTCTGGTTTCAATTGCTTTCAAATCTTCTCAGAAACTAGGCTTCGACTTTTGTCATCTGCAAACTTACAAAATCAAAATCAGTAGTATAGTAGTAAACATCTGCAGTAAACCTCCATAGGTTCACTTTTTTGTTGTTGTTGTTTTTTCACTTAAAGTCAAATTTAAGACACACATGTAAATGATCAGATTTCTATTTCTTTTTTTTTTTTTACCCTGATTACTAATGATGATAAATACCAGGTACTTAATCTTAGTTTGTTTTTAGTATTTGCTGTGAAAGACAACCAGGCCAAATGATTGGTTCAGAATGTCAAGTAACTTTATTCCAAAATTAGGTGAAACGTCTACGACTTTCACTTGGAAAATTTCCTTTGCTTCGCTTCAATGTTTTGCTAATCTGACTAATTAAACTAAATTTGACCTGAAATTACCTGAGGACAGCAGCGCATGGTGTAGGCATCCTGGACCCTGTCACAGAACCTATGACTCTCTGGAAATAGACATTAACATCACACATAAGGACATGTAACATAGCCACATAACCATGTTTTCCTAAATCCACATGGCTAACAAATTTGACGTGTATTACTATTTTAAAAAGTGGCTTCATTAATTAATGCTCCCATTGGCTTCGGGTCGCTCTGCTGACCTGCGATCTCGGACGGATGGTGGTCAGAGTCCAGCAGCGAACGAAAGCGCAGGGCAACCTCCGTCTGGCCTGGATGGGGACGCAGTGAATGGATGTCTGTGGAGAAACCACAATGTGTCGGCACGGATTGTGGGCAAATCCACGTCAAGTAGTGTCGGCGTGGATTTGTCCACATCCGCTCTTCCTGCTGTTGCTCACCGCTGTCAAAGGCCTTAGTGGTTCCCTTCAGCACCTCCAGGGTGAGAGCAGCAACGATGTCCGCCTGCTGGGCGATGGCCCGGGCGCGCTCCACCGCCTCGGCCCCCAAAGAGGTGATCATCTGGGTACCGTTGATCAGAGCGATGCCCTGGGCGGAGGACAAACAGAGGACACCGTCTGTTTGTTTTTGTCACGTTTACGAGGTGGCGGACATTTTGAATACAACAATTATCTTAGCAATCAATTAATCTATCAATTAATTAATCCGTTAATCAGATGGAAATTCATCCAGATACTTCATTTAGCCATTTCAGCGTTTTATTTTAGTAGTAGAGATACATAAAATCCAAATATACAAATAATACAATTCCTTTTTTAAACAAAATAAGCATTATTTTCTTCTAAATGTGGGAACGCAGCCTTGTTTGAGTGTAAGCTTTACTATTTGTTGGAAAGGATGCATCTGCATCTTCAAACATCAACGTGAAAATCATTCAGTCAATACAGGATTGATCTGATGACAGTTTTTTGTTGTTTTTTTTTAAATAATATCAGCCCAATAAAGTCAACCACAGCTCTTGAGAGGTTCTGGTTAGAAGACATTTACAGACAAACTTTTTTTTAATTATTATTATTTCATTTTAAACTTAAATGTAAAATCTAGACAGTTTTTGTACAATTTAGGCAAAATGTCATTTTTTTCTAACCTGCATACTCCAGTTCACAGTTAATCAATCACTGACTGGTTGGAGGATTATTTCAATAACTGATTCATCGCCTTTAATCCATCCATTAAAAGCATCAACTCAGTGATTTCTCATCAAAATAAATATGACATAAATCTGGGCGTTCCAATGAGTTTTACATTTTCTTTCATCTTTAAGGATAGGACCTCAATGATTTTTAAAAAAAACAAAATTAGCTGCACACTAGCATCTACTGTAATTATTTGTAATTCACACAGGTGTAAATAATGGATAAATGCTCAAATAGTAAAAGACAGGTTCAATGTCTCATTAATTCAAGTGGCATCCATGATGACTGCATGTACACTTAAGCAAACTGTATTTAGGTTTTATTTATCTCATTTTAAAGTTGTTTTTTCATAAATAAAGTCGTTTTAACTAATTTAAAATTTGATAATTGTCTGTTTGGCTGTCTCACTTCATACATTAACAAAATAGCATCCTGTAATTGTCAGAACAAGTTGTGTACTTTGACCCCTTAATCTCATAAAAACAAATACTACACCACGTGTATATTTTTGAAATGTTACCTCTTTGGGTTTGAGTGATATCGGCTTTAATCCGTGGGCCTCCAGGACCTGACCAGGAGTAAAAAGGAGACAGAGCGTGTGCAAAGACAGGGGTCATCAAAAAGCAAACATGTTTCCCCATTGGACTTATAACCTTCTACTTTTCCAAGAACGACGCTTGTTTCCTCTAGTTATTATTACAGATCTGATGTGTTGAAACTATGGAAAGGTGACTGTACATATTTGGCGTCTGCCCATCCGCTCTTGGGGGACCACATTTTCCCTTCTCCCATCAGCCCCAGGGCAAGGTGTGAGAGGGGGGCCAAGTCTCCGCTGGCTCCCACCGTCCCCTTCTCTGGAACGAAGGAGAGGCAGGAGGCTGCATGGGGGCAAAGTGAGTTGGAGAGAAGGATTAGTCAAAAAATCAACTCTGAGCCTTTTAAAGAAGCGATCAGAATAGCAAATCAGCTCGGGGGAAATGATTTGGTATCTGACGGGTCCGGTTGAAGCTCACCATTGAAGGCCTGGATCATGGCTTGAAGGGTTTCCAGAGAAATCCCGCTGTGACCTTTAGCTAAAACATTGATCCTCAGAGCGAGCAGCATGCGGGTCCTCTCGGGACTCAGTGGGTTCCCCAAACCTACAAGTCACAGCAAAAAGCTCTAAAGTCCAACATACTGAATGCTCAGAAGGGTCGATCACAAGGTGGGCTTTACAGATTTCTACCTGCTGAGTGCGACCGCACCAGGTTTTCCTGGAGTTCCCTGCGGAGCAGAAAGTGTGTGGCACATAAAAGAGGATCGTTCTGCATCAGTTTACAGAGATTAAACCAGAAAAGGTTGCCTTTACTTGAGCTTGCCGACAGGAATGACAGTTCGGGCAAATTTGCCGAAGCCTGTTGTGATTCCGTAGACAACTGCAAGAACGACAGACGCAGAGGAATAAGTTCATGGTGGTGTCAAATTGTGGGAAAACTAAATTATGCAATCATTGATTTACAGCACGCTCTCCACAGTTAATCAGTCGTCAACTGCTGGTTTACCTCGGTTTTCTTTGACAATGGTGTCCAAAAGTTCTCGTGATTGCACAACCTTTCTCTCTGCCTCTGGAGAAAGCTGGAAAAAAAAAAAGGTTTCTTGGAAGGAGAGAAGTCAAAGATTTATCACAGACAGAAAAAACACAACAGTGTTTGATCGTTACCTTTATCTTGTAGAGTCCTCTGCCTAAGTTGACCAGATCAGTGGAAGTCAGGTTGTTGCCATCCAAACTAATGTACTGCACAAATAAAATGTGTCACAAAAACCAAATCTGACATCCATTTTTAAGCGTTCAACAGAAAATATACTTACTTCTGCGGGTTCTTTGTATGCAGCTGTGCTGTTTTGTGGTCTAGTTAAGAATTAACGTTATCCAAATGTGTCTATGTTGTTGCTACTTGGATTTACTTTAATGTCTCTAATCTCTGTTTTGCAGGTCGAAGGATACATATTCGAAACTCCAGGCTCACATGGGATGAAGTCGGAAGACATGGTGTCTCCCTCAATTGCTGGAAGCAATTTAGGAGAAAAATTATATTAAATGAAAAAAAAAAATCTCTGAATTAAGTAATACACATTTGTACAGGTAGGGTTGTCTTTACAAAGTTCAACAAAATCATTGTCCTCCAGCACATCGTCGATGGTGTCATCCGCGTCCAGCAAGCCCAGACCCTGGCACCTGCGCACCAAGAACTGCGTCTCCTTCACAGACTCGATGCCGCCGTTGTCCGGCTTGTTCTTGATGTACCGCTTCAGCGCTTCCTGTCCGAGCCACCGGATGTTGTTGGACGCGTCCCGGCAGGCCACTGCCACCCATTCATCTCGGATGTGGACGGTGAAGCGAGGCATTGCGTGTCGGCGAGGCTCAGCCGCAGTGAGCGCTGCGCTCCGGGCTCCCGGGTTGCACCTTCAGCCGCACGCCCGCCCCAACACCCAATCAGACGCGGGCTGAGCGGGGCACGCCTCGCCGGAATAGCACATTTTGTTGTTTTTCTTTCTTTCTCTCGTTAGAGACCGGTGACCTCCCAAGGTCGTTCACAGAGGTGTTTGATCTCATCGACCAAATGCGGTTACAACAAGCCAAGGGGGAGGAGGCCTTTCACCGGGATGTGCTCCACTTTGTAGCAGAAATGATTAACGCTGGCAAAATGAAGTCAGAGAATCAATATGTGGATATTTATTTGTAATTATGACAATGGATATTCAGGAAGGTGACTTATAGGATCACATGATTCCAGAAGCATTTTGCTAAATCTTTAAAACTCAAACGAGGCACAAGGGTACAGCGGGCACTGTCTATGGGACGGAGGACCATAGGTTTGAGTCAAGTCTTCCCACTTGCCCCACCTGTGAGTTAAAGGCCACTACAGCAAAAATAAAAGAACTTGCTAAAACTGTTAGCACATTTATATAATGATTAGTAAACCGTTTTAGACTGCTTTTCTCCCAGAATAAACCTGGTGTCGGGAAAAACATCTTTCAAACAAATATTTATTCAAAAGTCAAACACTGATCACTTCGATCCAGTTTGTTTCCAACCCCCCCCCCCCCACCGTTATTTGTATCAACGTTCACTGCGTCGGCACTCATTTTTCATGTTGCCTCTGAGGTGGAGATGTAAACCTTCAGACCTGGTTGACATGTCCATCCAGAGGCTACAGCTGCTTTTCCTTGCAAATTTCCGGGGGGGCTGGTGCCAAATGTCATTGGGCAAAAGGTGGGGTTGATAGTCCATCACAGGGAAACACATAGACATGCAGGACGAGCAACTGCACACACTCTCACACTCACACACACAAGGGAAATTCAGAAAGAGTGAGATTCCAGAGTTCCCAGCGAGAATATGCACGAACAAGAAGAACACGCAAAATCAACGCAGAAAGACTCCAGGACCTTCAACAATGTTACCTACTGACGCATTGTTAAAATATGCAATGTAAAATAATAATAATAATCATAATAAAACAATCACAATGCAATGAAAACTGCTGTCCAGTGTTGGATAACTTCAAACTTCATTCAAACTGCTGGTTCAGTTCTAGATATTTTCTGGATTCATTGGATTCCTGTCCTCTGTTGCCCAGCTTTACTGCTGCTGACTCCTCCACCCTTTGATGAATGAACACCCATAACTTGCTGTACATTCATCAATAGACAAGTCTGGGGTGATTGTACTGCAGCATCAGCCTGTGTAGTCAACTTTAGAGCAGGGTGTTTGTAAATTAGAGGTCATAATCATACAAGCAATACAATTTAACTCAATGAGAAGATGAAAGAGGCAGTTGTTTTCTTTCTGTCACTGTTACATCTTAATTTCACCAGGAAATCTGTCAGGGAAGAATCTCAGCAAAATTGAAACTTAAGCAGGGAGCGATTATTCTAAAGAAAAGTTTCTTTCTCCTTTCATCACTTATCTGTAGTGTCAAAAAGGTCTGGGCACATAAAGCTGCTCCAACACTTGATGCACGACATAAAACTGTGTCACCTGTAGAAGCTGTAAATGCTCAGCAGCGCCCCCTGCTGATCAAATGCTGAATGTGACTACGATAAATTGCCAAAAGTCTCATTGTCACTTGCTGGATGGTTAAATCTTTGATATTGTTGCTTTCTGGAGATCTGAATCCACACGAGAATAAACTTATCTTTCATACATTTATTTTCCATATATTTGGAGTGAGTAGGGCTAAATAACTCATCAAAAAACCCTAAGTTGGAAACTACAGGTGTTTTACTGCAAATATGAATATATATATATATTATTTTGTTTGTTTGTTTTTGTAAACCTACGTTTAAGGTTGCCCTGCTTTGTTCCTTAAATGGATTGCGATTTGCATGAGCATACACTTGGTGAAATAACCCAAACGTCTAAATATACACAGTAATATAAATTGTAATGTTTTCTTGACTTGTTACCTGAAATTTCACAATACAGAGACACCGGGTGTGTGGACAGTGTGAGGCGTGTTCAAGGTTTCCACGCTGCTCTGCATTATGACTCCCTGACAGAACTAGCTTACAGTATCCAAGTATGTATTTCATTTAGTTATCTGTATCGTTTTGCTATTGTTATTATTCCAGCCCCTTCAGGGACGCCGTTATAACGAGGCGTCCCTGAAGGCATCACCACGCCGCCGGTGATGTCAGTTCACGGACGGTAGGAGTTTCCGCCAGCATGTGTGCCGACAGAGAGCAGGCCCGCTGCTGGGCGTCGAGGAGGGGAGGAAACGTGCGTGTTTACACAGACGGCGAGCTGCCTGGGGAATCGCAGGGGAGAGGAAGTCAGCCGGCTCCGCGTCCGCCTGCTCCGACTTCCTGCTCGGAGGAAGAAAAAAAAGCCCAGGATCCGATTTCAGTCCAGCGCAGCCGTGCGAAGACCGGGAGTCGGCATGGAAGAGCGAGGGATCACACGGTGCTCGACGTAAAGTTTGGCGGAGCGAGAGAGACCCGGCCGGACATCGAGAAGGTAAAGCTGGCGTTTCTGGACACAAAAGGGGTCTTTGTTGGCGAGAGGAGGGTCTCTGTGGAGACAGGAGCCACGCAGGGTGAGGGGCTGCCTGCTTTATTAGAAAGTGTCGCGGCTACGAGCTTCTGCTTCTCGGCGAACTTCCTCAGAAATACTTTTTGGAGAGTTTCAGGCTGCGAAAGTCGTGATTCGAGTCGGACGCGGTGAACTCCTTCCGGTCCGAGCAACATCTTGAAAATGAGTCAGTGGGGCAGGAGGCTGGAGCAGAACCTCCAGTGGGTGAACGCATACCCCCTCTGGAGGCTCTGTAAAGGGGACTTAACTCTCCACAAGACCTCCTCGGCTTTTCACGGGGTTTCTCGCTGAGTTTTGTCCACGGACTGTGAACAGGAAGAGAGCAGATTTGCTCATGGCCAAGTTATGTCTGCATGCACCATCTAATCTCATTAGGGGTTTCCGTTCAGCCGACACACTGCGTGGCTTTGTGTTCACTGAGAAAGACCTCTTCTTCATCCGAGCATCAGCAGCAGGACTCCTCATCTTCACCTCCACACCCCCGTCTTCCCACTAAAACCAGCAGAGACGTTCCTAGAAAGAGCAGGAACACGTCTCCAGATCTGCTCCGTTCTCTTACAGGTCACCGTGTCAGTCATGTTGTGAGGCTTGTGCAACAGGAAGTGTAGCATCTTCTGTCCCACCGACGTTTCAGCTCTCTGGCTCAACGGACAAGCTTCGCTTTGTCTTTGTCCAACGGCCACGGTGAAGTCCAGGTTCAGAGCGGGTCACTGGGTGGACCTGAGAAAACGGGACAATGATATGATCTTTTGACCTCCTCCCTCTGGGATTGGAGTGGGAAGTGTGGCCGGATCGGGGAAACGCACCCCTGCTGTGGGATCCCCTCACCTCTCCATTTGTCCTTGGAAGTAGAATAGGAGGAAGTCCTGACTTTGACAGGTTTGTGGTTTCACATGGCAGACAGGAGACTCTGGGGCAAAGCTTGTGTCGGAAAACCGGTCCCAGTCCTCTTTGGACGGTGGAAAAAAAAAAGGCTTCTCTCTTGTCAGTTTTTCACTTATTGATTCTCAGATAGCATTTTTTTTTTTAAATCGGGGCCTTTTTAACATTTTGGCACCTTACAACCACAAACTCCAGTGCATTTAGCAAGACCTTAGATGAATATAACTGTGGAAAGGTAGACAGGTTTAAAGTGGTCAATAGTCTGTTGACCAGGAGAAGAAAGATGAGACTGAAGGTCTGCATTACTTTCTCTTTAAACACCATCCACACGGTGAAAAATGGTGGTGGCACCATCATGCTGTGTGAATGGCGTTCCTCAACAGGGACAGGGAAGCTGCTTAGAGTTGATGGGAAGACTGACGAAGGCTGAGCAAAGGTTCAAGACCCAGCCGGACGACTCGCAACACCCGGCCATAGCTGCAATGGAACGCTCTATAGGTCGAAGCGTATTTGCGTCTTAGAATGGCCTAATCAAAGTTCCAGACTCTAAATGTGTACAGCTGGTAAAGAAATACCCTGAAACACATGTCATTAATCAGCTGAGTTTAAATAACGTCAGTCACGATCTCTTATCAATACCCCAGTTTATTATTTGCTTATTTGCGAACAGACTGATCATTTGGTGCCACTATTTATGAGAACTAGAGCAAAAAAAAAAAACCAGTAAAAAGGGATGCAGGATTTTTAATGCGTTCAAGTCGTCGGGGACAGAAAGCTCCTAGTCGGCAGACAGGAGCTCGGAGGCTGCACATTCCTCCATTAAAGGAATAACCCACCCTGGGCCCGTCATGCTTCCTGTGGAGAGAGGGCCAGGTTGAACCGCAGCATATTTCTGGCTTGAGCTGTTGTTCCTGCTTGTATTTTTTTTTTCTCTCCCCTGCTGCTACATTACACCATATTCTTTTACACACACTGTTCTATTCATGACGGCCTGCGCTCAGACGGGCCGTCCCCCCACCAGACACACACACACACACACACACACACACACACACACACACACACACGAGATTCAGTCTGCATGTGGCTGAGCCGTGTTGGCAGGAATACGTTTGAATCAGAAAGGTAGAGTGACGCGAGTGAAAGTGTCGCCTCCCGCTTGCTGCAGGTATGGACAGCGCCATCACCCTGTGGCAGTTCCTGCTGCAGCTGCTGCTCGACCAGAGCCACAAGCACCTGATCTGCTGGACGTCCACGGACGGCGAGTTCAAGCTCCTCAAGTCGGAGGAGGTGGCCAAGCTGTGGGGGCTGCGCAAGAACAAGACCAACATGAACTACGACAAGCTGAGCAGAGCCCTGCGCTACTACTATGACAAGGTTATTCCAGCCAATCATGAGCCGCTTACCTCTTCCTCTGCGATAGTCTGACTAATTGTTCCCCTGCAGTTTTTTGTTTTTTTAGCTGAAAATTGGATGATAGTTTCTAGAAAGTACTCTTTACTTCCTACTTCCTCTTAGGTTGCATTCTCACCATTCCTGTTTAGTCTGCTTTAATCCAACTCTCGTTCGCTCTCTCTGAAAGTTTGATTTGTTTGAATGCGTAATCGAACTCTGATGCAGATCTGGTCCATCTATAAGGTTGTATTCACACCTGATAGTCCAGCAGGCTCGGTTCGATTAGGGACCAAAATTGCAACATTTGTTACATTTTCGCTTTCGCGCTACGCTGTGTAAAACAGTCTAAATCATTTGAAAAACCCGTTATGCACCCTTGGTCACCAATTGAACCGAGTCTACCGGACTATCGACTGATGCCGTTGACACTGTAACGAAACTTTTGCTAATGTTTGCGTTGCAGAACATCATCAAAAAGGTGATCGGCCAGAAGTTTGTCTATAAGTTTGTGTCCTTCCCTGAGATCCTGAAGATGGATCCGCAGGCAGTGGAGATGGGCTTAGCCTCTGGAAGGTTTCCCCTCCAAGAGGGAGATGCGCCTGAGCTGGATGTGGAGACAGAAGAGGAAGAGGACAGTGAGGAGGAGGTCCAAAGGAGGACCCTCGCAGCCCTGGGGGCGCAGCAGTGCCAAAGGGACTACCTTCACTCAGGCCTCTACTCGTCCTTCAGAATTAGCTCCTTGCAGAGGAGCCTGCGTGAGCGCCAGGACGAGCCGCGCTCCGTCATCCGCTTCGGTGCCAACACCGGCGGGAGAAGCTCCCCTCCCTCCATCAAGTCAGAATCCTACGCCTCCCCCAGGGCATCCAGACTCCCCTCGCACTCCCACTCCCCGTCCTCCACGCCGCACGCCCAGCCCAGACGAAGCTGGAGCCCCGCCGCCGAGGAAGAGGACTCGGAGGACTCTGACCAGAATGCTCAGCCACTCAATCTCTCCTCTGGGCACAGGGAGCGAGCCCTGCAGCCTCCTGAGAAGAGGAGCAGCAGCAGCAGCGGGGAACAAGGGGATGAACTTCCATCCAAAAGCAAAAAGCCGAAAGCTTTGGAGATCTCCAGCCCGTCCCTGCTCCTGGCGGGGAGCGACATTGGCTCCATCGCCCTCAACAGCCCGGCGCTGCCGTCCGGCTCCCTCACTCCCGCCTTCTTCACCGCACAGGTGAGTCGCTTATCTCAGTCACACACAGGTATCTTAAAAAGTCCCACCAGGAAACCCAATGTGTGGGAAATAAATGCGACACCGTTTCCTTGTTTCTAGACACGAGTCGATGGCTTAAGAATGATGGGAAAACCCTGAGTCTGTTACATTGGACTCCTGTGGTGTTTTCCACCCTCATGGGGATCAAATGCTCAGACACAAGTGACACAACATTAAACCCACGGACAGGTGAAGCAAACGAAACAAGTCAGCGGATCAAAACCGAATCCCTCTAAATCGTTCCAGACCAAAGGTCCCGTTTCCTGTCAGTCACTTTAGATGAACTAAACATAGTCAGAAAGGTGTTTTGATGATGCGGCTGCTGAGTGTAGTCTGAGGTGAACTGAGGTGCTCTGAATCTACCTTCACCTCTAACATGCCGCCACATGCTGCCACACCCTTCTCTTTCCCTCTCTCCGCACCAGCAGTCAAACCGGATTCTGTCACTTTCTTCCAGCCGAAAGCGGTCCAGCTCATAAGTCACGAAAACACAAGAAAGTGGTTCCCGTCTGAACGGCTGTTCTGATCAAACTTTTCCTGGCTCATTTCCATTTCTAGGTATTCGTTGAAGTCCGCCCTGCTAAATGAACGCTGCAGATTTGAATTTAGCACAAAATGAAATGATTTACTAGCTTATTACCTTGCACTATCGAAGGGATTTTTCCTCCAACACAAAAAAGTGCATCGTAGTACATTTTGTGTTCATAGCTCAAAGATTACGGGAGTTCGTAGTATTCATGCATTTAATGACTAAGAAAAAAAAGTCAGATTTTTCAGTGTTGGACCCACCTGAAAGCATTTACAGCCAATTAATCGCTGGGTGCAGCAGATCTTTGCAGTGCTTTAAGAGTCCTTAATAGATCCAGATTACACTCATTCATCACAAGCTATTTTTTTATTTTTATTTTCCTTTTTTGTGGGATGTTGTATTTTCGTTACTAAAACTTCTCAGTAGAAAACATGATGAGGTTTCCAGTGCACAGATAAAAGAAATTGAAACACAAATTTCTTTTTTTCTTTTTGCTTACAAAATGTCAATGTAAGTACCGTAGTCCAATTTATTAAGCTATTGATTAGAGTAAATATGACTTGTATTATAAAGTTAGTTAAACATAAGATTTTTACTAGGTAGGTATAAATGTAGTCATTCATTAAGTAAATGCAAACTAATTAAAAAATGTCATTTAATTAAATGAGATTCTTAAGTTATTAAATTGGTTAAAAACAATTTTTAAAGATGAGTCAGAAAAGGCATTAAGTGAGTATTTTATAAATTTGTCGCCATATTTAGGATTTTTCAGACTGCAAAAAATTGGTAGCGGCCTAAATCGTAATCGGCAGGTCAGAAAATTGCAATCGGTGCACCTGTCGCTAAAAATAATTAATACTAATAAGAATCTCATTGAATATTCTGACAACCGTTTTCTTCCCCCCCGATGTTTAAAAAAAGGGAAGCAGTTTTGCGTGGTGACATAATGTTTACACCAGCACAGATGAACTTATCCACCATTTTTTTTCAAATTTTTTTATTTTTCAAAGAGGTGTGTAATATGCTTCTTAGAAAAAGCTGTGCTACAGGTAAGGAGCCCTCGTAGCAACTGTTTCTGAGTCACATTTTTATCTAAAGTGTCAGCTAGCTCATAAATAATGGAAACCTACTAAGTCAGCTTCCTCGTGACCCGACAAGTCACTCTATGATGTTCTCTATATTTGTTGGCGGTGGCACGCTTTTGGATTGTGGCAAAAATCCAGACTCGGTTCTGCATCAGCTAATATTTGATCATCCGTTTTAAATAACGTATTGACTTTGGAGGCCTGTGTTTTTAACAGATCGTGCAACACCGACATTAAGAAAGGTATTAATAGTTTTCCCAGCCCCGTTGTCTGTTTACGGGTGAAGAAATTGGAGGAAAAACAAGCAGTTTACTGAAATCTTTAGCAAGTGGGGCTGTAAAAGAGCAGAGGGGGGTGGCGGGGTGGTCCCTAAGTGATGCCATATGCTCCAATAATTCCATTAATAATGGGAGCAGGGCTGGGTCCGTCCTCTGCAGCTCTGGCTCACGTCGCTGAGGTGACACAGGGAGAGAAGTGTGTGTGTAGGGGGGGAGGGGAGTAGATGTAGAAATTGATTTCATATGTTTTCTCTCTTAAGGATCAATGCCCCCCAGCACCCCCATGTATTGAGGAGGAGAAACCACAGACTTCCTTCCTGCTCCCTCAGTTTGTTTTTCCAAACGCCAAAGCGCATCCATTTACCGTTTCAGCATGTTTCACATTACCGAAAACCTCTCAGAGCAGCGTTTTTCCAACTCCGTTTCTCCTTCAGTCTTGGGGAAAACTGTTATTTTTTTATTGTTATTATTTTTATTTACCGGCCTCCTCCCTCATACGTTTGGACTTCTCGCTCACAGACTCCGTCGGGTTTGCTGCTGGCTCACAGTCCGCTGCTGTCGGGGATCCACTTCTGGAGCAGCCTGAGCCCCGTCGCCCCGCTCAGCCCCGCCCGGCTGCAGGGCCACGGCTCCCTCTTCCAGGTAAGAGCCACGGCGCATGTGGGTGTGGCGCCGATAAGCGGAAGACAAAAGGGGCCAAAAATAGCAGAAGAGTGTAACAGAAGGTGCAACACAAAGAGTAATTATTTACTGGAAGCTCTTTAAAAAAAAAAAAAAAAAAAAGACAAAGGAGGAAGTGGCACGCTGGTAAAACACGTGCTTCTGCAAAAAAAAAAAAAAAAAAAAAAGTTGGTTAAGATTTAGCTTTTCAGCAGAACTTTGATTATAAATACTTTTTAAAAAGAAGATTTCCAGTTCGTTTTATTTTTTGGTTATTTGCAAAGCGGCACACAGCGAGAGTCGAGAGACATGCTCAGACTTTGGAAGCGGGTCCTGCAGAGGTGTCCTGTTTCAGAGCTTGTGAGAGGGAGAGGAAATCCTGTGAATACTTCCTGTTAGAGCCCAGGGGAGCCAGGCTGAACAGGGTGGACTGGTTTGAGAGCTGCTCCTCATTTATGAAACACACACACACACCAAAGACACTATCTGTTCAGGCAGATGGCACCTGAAGAGATAGTGTTCAGGTATTTGTTCATAACGTTTTGAACAAATAATCACTCATTCTGATGTGGAGCTTTAGGGTTACAGAGTCGAGAAGGAGGGAAGGAAGAGGAACAATGAATTAAAAATTAAAGAGGAAGAAAAAAAAAAAAAAAAAACAGCAGTGACAATGCTGCATTTCTTTACCGGAAAGCAGCTAACTCTCGGCCTCGTCTCTCTCTCTTTCCTCCACAGTTCCCCAGCCTAATCAACGGACACATGCCTGTCCCCCTCCCAAACCTGGAAGGAACACCCTCCTCCCTGCTCCTGTCCCCCGCCACCCACAAATCCTGATCCAGGGACTGTGAAAGGAAAAAAAACAAAAAAACTCAGAGCATCATCATTTAAAGTTTCTACGTTGTCCGTTTGCGGTCGAGTTCATGTTCAAATTCAGCTTCAAAAAACAAACAAACAAAAAAAAAAACAATAAAGAGATGTGACCTCACTCCTTTTTGCACTTGAGTTGCTCCAGATTCTAGATGTTGAAAGCACTTGGTATAAAGCCATACAGCAGGACGTCAGAGACGTCTGTGGTAGAGGAACATTTTATCCACAGACAGGCTCATTCTCTGCAGAAACTTTTTTTTTTTAATACTGTACAAACATTATTGTTCTCCTCTTTACAAGGTGAAACTGCTGGTTTCACAAATGTGGTAATGTAATGTATGCACTATGCTTTCCTGATAGTACCAGCTGTGCCTTATTATCTTTTTTTTTTTTTTACTTTATTACAAAATCTTTTAATGAAGACGAGATTTCTGATCAATAAAACAATTTGTAACAGTTATGTACTTTTTTTTATACTGGACTTGGCATACAGTTATGCATTTTGTATATGTTTTGTATTGTAAAAAATGTCATTTCCAATAAATAAGACATTGAATGCGTAAAAGCTTAAGGTTTTTTTAAAAATATTATTTTAACAACCTTCTGACAGTATTCATTCCCGTTTGCCATACAGAAATTTAGGCAATAATTAGGAATTGGAAGGAAACTGATACAACTTTTTAAACTTTTTTCTACTGCACAGGTTTTTTCTGCTTTTGTTTCCGACAGACATTAAGTTAATCTAGTTCTGAAGCAAACTGCTTGCAGGGCCGGCCTAAGCCTCCATGGGGCCCTAAGCGAAATTTGGTTTTGGGGCCCGTTAGTTCTGGCAACACTGTGGATTGGCTGCAATTAGCAGCCCGATCATTAGATCATTCACACACCTGCTATAAACTTATTGCGTCTCTGGCAGTGCTGTTTACATTACATACATGTATGAGATACATTTATTGGCCAACTGATTTATCGACCTGTTGCTTTCTGGGCTCCGATTTCCTTAATTTTGGGGGATCGTGATTGGCCAATACTTATATGTGAAGCTAATCTTATCTTCGTTAGCAAAGGTTTATAAATCAACCTCTGTTGTACTTTAAAAAATAAAAAAATCATGTTCATGTTCTACATTTTGCTTCATACAGCGTGTCTGGACCCTCGACGGCTTTTGAGAAGCTAATGCTAATGTTTGGCCGCTAACGTTTAGCCGTGACGCCATTAAGCTTACCGGAAATAGCCTGCGCTGTAAACTTCCGTCCTCCACTGCGATGAGAAAGGGCAAAGTCGAACAAGATGATGTCAATATTTGAAGAATGTGACCATCGCGGCCTGAACAGCTTCGTTTACTTCCACCGCCGCCGTTGGTAAAACTACAAGCGAGTGCAATTCTAAGAAAATTGACGTCATTGCGCACAACTTCTTCTGTTCGCTGATTGGCTCAGACTGAGCCGTGAGGATAGATTCAAGCTCAGTAAGACGGCGGTAAGTGGGAAATTATACGGGGTATGGACAGAAGAGAAAAGCAAAAACATTTGTTTAAACTTTAAATTTAATTTGTTTTACTCTGAAAAAAAAAACTCAAACATGGGAATCATCTCCAACAAAATGCCATACTGTTATTCAATATTCACAAATAAAGTTAAAGAATATTATACAAAACATTTGTAACACTGGCAGACGAACGATGAGACTGAGGGGGAGGCAGAACTGGAGACAGCATCTTCCTGCTTCAGGAGTTCACCAGCTGTGGTATGCAACATGTAGATGGAGCTGAGAAAGAAAACAAAATGACATGTCGACCAGAATAAAGTAGAACATTGAGGTGTTTCAAGGAGGATTTCTTCCAGTAATGCCCCCGTTAGCATTTTCTTTATCCCTCCTTTTGTCTCATTGGTCATGACTGAGAGCATCCTGGGACGCAACCTGCGCTTTGCAGCTCGGGCGTCATCTTCCCGTCGATACAAAAGCCATCACCTATCATATGAGACCTGGCTTTGAAAGCCTTCAGGGCAAGTGGTCACAGATGATTTATGCAGCACCGTTTATAACAGACAGAGCGTTTGACCTTCCTCCGAGTTGCTACGGAAACATTGCTACGTCTGCGAACAGCACAACAAGGAGCTTTCACGGTGGAGTGAACATGTTAACAGTGAGCAAAAAAAAAAAAAAAAAAAAAAAAACTTAAAAAAAACCCTCAAAAACATATCACTTCAAAGCTCAAAAAAGAAAAAAAAAGTTAAAAATCTATACAAATGGCATGTATTCATTAAAGTGACTGAGCCAGTTAAATTCTAAACAGTAGTTTGACTTAGCAGCAAATTCAATAAATATAAATGTACAGTAAATAAACATCTCTTATTGGAGCCAGGCTTGACTGAACCTGGGAGAAGGATGCGGGGATGGAGGGGTGGGAAGGAGTTGTACTGTGGATAGATAGCTTTTCGAAGTATTTTGAGGGGAGGAAGGAAGAGGAGTAATGAAGATGATTTAAACACATTCATCCATCTTGAACTGATTTGTCTGCAAGGAGGTCCTTCTCTTAAAAAAAAACAACAAAATACAAAGTAAAACAGTCGCATCCAGAGTTTTTAAAACAGCATGCTTTGTCTTCTGTTCTTCCCATTGCCTAGTGGAAAAAGAAGAGGAAAAACACAGATTAGAACACAGTTTGTATGATTTAAAATAAATGGTTTTAAAGCCAAGATTCCCTGACGGTGAGTGTCTAAACTAATACCAAAAAATAATCAGAGTAAACATAAAACAAAGCAACACGTTACATTTTCTTATTAGCGTACGCAAAGGTTTGTGGGTAATGAGTCAGTTTAGGGCTTGAAGCCATTTCACATGGCGGTCAGCCTCCTGTAACACAATGTGGAGACTCAGGGATTTTTATAACCACTGTTGACTAAACCACAGTTACATTTTCTAGCTGCAATATGTAACTATGGATTAATGAATATAAATAAATCAAGTAGAGTTAGCAGTACTTCAGTGCATCATTTGGTTTTTTATTCAGGTAGTATCCCACTGACAAACAGAATATTCCTTCAGGAAGCTGACGCATAATTTGTTATTACTGATCTCCATTGATTATTAGTCTGATAGCAACTCCATTTTACTTCTATATTAAATAAGTGCTAATAACATTAGCACATAGACTGCATATAGTAAGAGGAAAGAAACAACGTCAGAATAGTAGCTTGAATTTAAATTTGAAAAGATGTGACAGAAAAGTTTACACTCTCACAGATTTGATCTATCTTTGCTTTTTTTGTCACATATTCCAAATATCCAAAATGAAATATTTATTTTGCACCTTAGATGTTGTTCTGGGTTTTTGTCACCTCCCAAATGAGTTGTTTTTTTCAGCCACTGCTACGTAGGTTCACCACTGTTCTTTCTTTTTCTCCACTTGTGGATAATGACTCCAATGGGTAGATTGAGTCCCAAAACCTTAAAATGTCTTTGTAACCATTTTCAGACTTGATGTCAATGAGTCTGTTTTTCCTTCTGCTTTTGAATTTCTTCACATCAGGACATGAAGTGTTGCTTTTTCAGGCCTGTTAGTCAGGCAGAGTAAGTGTTTTGTTGATTGGACCTGAGGCGGTATTTGAACCATGGTAAGGAATGTGAAACCAAAATAATTTTTGTATTAAACTCCACAACTCTACGGTTGTTGTGTTGGTAATATATGCTTTATTCCAACGTTTTTTTCACTATAGTTGCATGCCAGTTAGAAATTATTACATTCATACAATGTAATGTACTGGAACACTTATTAAGTACGCGTCACAGTGGTTATTGTTCCAATACCTTCTTGGAAACCTAAATGCTTTTATTTTCAAGGCTTTATGTAAAAAATTAATGAATAATAAATTAGTTTGAGGTCAATTCATCCCTTTGCAGGTTTGTTACCCTAAACAGGCCACTTTACAGTTTACCTTAAGGTCATTTATCGTGTTAGTTTGGTAATAAAATGCTAGAAATATTTTTATTTTGTTTGAATTTAAAAAGACAAATTCTATTGCAAACCATCATCAGTGACTGTGGCTCTGATTCCCATTGACATATGAAATATGAACCAAAACAACTTGCAAAAGTGTTCACACCTCTTAAATTTTTCATAGTTTGCAACTACAAAGGCTAGTATTTGTGTGTATTTGTGTCAGATTTTGTGTAACTTAATGCCAGCATAAATACAGTTGTTCTTTAAAAAACAAAGAGAACCATGACGACCAAGAAATACAGAGTGGAGAAGTTTAAGGTTGTGCTAAAGACCATCTGTGGTGTAAAATTCCTAAAGTGAAACAGGGTGGTGGCAGCATCATGCTGTGGGGAATGCACGAATAAGTATTGTGATGGGAAGAGACAGAGTGCTGCGTCCTGAAGGTAAACTTGTTAAAGGCTGCAAAAACACGTGCCTCACTGAAGATAATATTTTAATAAAAAATGCAGCCTTATTCCATCATCCTTACTTTACAATCGTGTACCATGTTCTACTTTGAAATCCAAATGGAACACATTACAGTTCACGGTTTTAACGTGACAAAACAAATAAATACTTCTGCCAGGCAGTCTCCTCTGAGCGCCTCACCTGATTCTGCATGCGAGGAGCTCCGGTAGCCGGGGTCTCGCTGCAGCTGCACCTCCTTCAGCGTGAATATGGATATGTCTGCAGAAGAGACACAGTCCGTCACCTCTCGGTATAAAAGCTCAGACCGATCCCCTCTGCTCTCTGGAAGAGCTTGTGTGCTGTGTACCTCCCTGGCTGCATTTCTGCATCACAATGCGATTACTCACTCTCTGGCAGCGTGTGCACGCGCGGCCCCAGGGTCCTGAAGTACGGCTGCCTCATTGCTTCATCGGCAGAGATCCTCTTTTTGGATTCGTACTGAAATTTGGGACAAAGGGTTGGCTTATGGTTATTAAAGAACAGCTTAAGACAGAGCAAGAATCAAAGCAAAAAAAAAAAAAAAAGAAAAAAGGAAAAAAAAAAAGCAACATCTTACCAAATATTTTTTGTCAGGTTTCTACACTTTAATTAAGACAACTTAGAAGTAACTTTTCAGCAAGAACACAAGCTTGTTTTAAGACAATAATTACTTAACATTGCTAAAAAATACTAGTTATAAGTGAAGTCTGGGAAAAATGTGTTGTTACACTGGCAGATGATTTCACTTATACTTTTTCAACAATATTAAGAAATTATTGACTTAAACTCCTAACTTGCTAATGAAAAGTTACTTGCAAGTTAGTACGTTTGAAATGAGGCAAAACGAAGATATTGACTGAAAATACTTTTTGTGTTTCTTGCAGTGACTTCTTGTGATTTTAACAAAGATATTATCCTAACAGTAAGCCGCTCTGCTGTTAGCGTTGCACCATTTCTGTCAGGTACCTAGTGACTCACTTTTAGGAATGAAGACAGCAGGTCGATTCCATCGTTATCCAGCCTGCATGGAAAAGGGGAGAGGGGGTTGGGAGAGAAGAGGGGCGTGGGGTCAGTAAGGTGGGGTGACTCACAGATCCTGGCGGCTGTAAGGAAGGAAACTCGGCCAAACAGAGTCAACTATTCCACAGGATTTCCTTACAGGAAGTGACAAAGCACACACACTCCTAGCTAAACAACCCAGCAACACGAACGTCTACCATTTAACTGCTTTCAGTGAGCTCTACTGCTGTACCTCGGCATCACGACAAATACTTGCTCATTCCCGCTTTCAATAAGAGGACTGCCAGAAATAAGCGGGAGGTTATGTTAGTGTAGAGGTTATTAAACAATAAAACCCTCATATGAAGGATGTGGTGCAAAACACAAAATTTTATCAAGTATCTTTGGTCTGGTTTCTACTGTAAATATCTTAGCACCCTTGAAATAAGACGAGGACTGGTCTAAGACAAGTGGCAGAAACTAACTTAAAAGTAACTTTTCAGCAAGAAATAAGAGCTTGCTTTAACTCAATAATTCCTTAAATATGAATGGAAAAAATACTAATTTAATAATCCGACTTTTGTCTTATGTCATAAATCAAAATGTCTTGTTCCACTGGCAGATTATTTCACTTACTTCTAGTTCTTTTTTTCTATAATATTAAGGAATTACCGAGTTAAAACAAGCTCCTACATCTTGCCGAAGAGTTACTTGCAAGGGATTTTCGCCTTATTTCAAGTGCATTCAAGATATTTGCACTACAACTAGATCAAAAATACTTGGTAACGTTTGGTGTTTTTGCAGCATAACGGAATAAACATCTGTCCTACCTGGGAGCATGATTGATTAGTGGCTGTGGCTTGTACTTGGAGAACTTGTAGGACCTGAACTCATCGATGGAGGATATTCCAGGCCAGCTGTCTTCTGTAGGAGTGCCTGTGTGGGACATTTAATTGGAGTCAGGCTTCACTGCGCCAGCTGGAGGGGCTTTTTCATGCACTTAAAGTGTGTGTGTGTGTGTATGTGGTGGAGAGGTTTACATGCCATAGTTGATGCGATTAAAGGCTCATGTTCAAAAAGTTTGTTTTTTTTCTTCCCCCCCCTGTCACCAGGGGGCAGCACTGACCTAACAGTCTGAAGATGAGATGCAGCTCGTCCTCCACTGTGGAACCGGGGAACAGGGGCCTGCCGGCAGCCATCTCGTAGAATATGCAGCCCACTCCCCTGAAAGGTTGACAGATGGTGGAGGGGGGGTCACCAAAAGACGACAGAGTTCAACTTTCACCTACGTTCGGTGTCGGGTTCCCCAGAGCAGGGCACTCAGAGGCCACTTTCAATTCGTCACTCATAAAACTCACACAGCGCTTGAAGCGTCGGTGAACTCTTTAGCCTTTAAAAGTATTCTAAACCTTTCGATGTTTTGTCAAGTTAGAAACACAGAAACAAAAACAAACTCTTTCCATAGGAACTCTGAAGGAGCTGTGGAGCAATTTTAGTGTTTAAAACAAAACAGTTAATCAGAGCAGATCCAGTCATATGCCTAGATAGTGATACAAAAAATATTTAGCAGCAATATGAAGTACCTTTAACCCCTTGAACTCGCCTCTTAAATATATACAATTCCTGTGATAAAGACTTATCTAAAGACTTATCTAAGACTTTATCTAAATTATTCTTCATTTCTGGCTTCCATGCAAAGCTCTAAGCATGGCAGAAACTTTTGACCAACACCTTCTCACCCCGACTATGCGACTGTGCCACATGGTGGCGGCGACCTGATAGTAAGGGTTACCTGACTGGCACAAAAATAAACCTTACAGGAACAGTATGGTTTAGACTAAAGCTTAATAAAGTATTAACTCATGAACACAAATGGATAAAAAAACCCAAAAACTTTTCACTCTTTTTAGTTTAGTAAAAAAAAAGTTACATTTCATAAACATTTCATAATTGGTGTTGGGAAATAAAAACTACGTTATACTTTGTGGTTCAAATGTAATAAAATGTGACAAGGTTCAAAGGTTATGAGTACTTTTATGAGAAAACAATAAAATGAGAGGCCTCTGTTTGCACACAGACCAGACTGAATCTGCGCAGAGGGAAATCTCCCTATTTTGGAAATCTGTCGGCCCTTTCCTCCACAGTGCGGACATATGGAAGTAAAGACTCTCTCCCCGCAGAGCGAGGCCCACTCACCACATGTCTATCTGCGTGGAGTATTCAGAGGAGCCCAGCAGAACGTCCGGAGGCCGATACCAAAGCGTCACCACCTCATTGGAGTACGTCTTAGTGGGCACGGACTTGGCCCTCGCCAGGCCTGTGTAGAGCATGTTAAAAAAAAAAAAAAAAAAACACCACAGAAAATTCCTCAATTAAAAAAAATCAGGTAGTGTTCAGTAGAGATTTGGGTTATTTTTTTCCACAAAAAAAAAAACAAAAACAGAAGATGTGATTATGGCGTTGGACCTCACCGAAGTCGGCCAGTTTGAGCTCTCCTCTGTCGTTGATGAGCAGATTCTGGGGCTTCAGGTCTCTGTGGAGAACTTTCCGTCTGTGACAGTAAGCCAACCCTCTCAGGATCTGGTACAGGAAAATCTACAGGAAGAAACCTCCGTGATTAATAAGACAAATACGTCACAGAAAATCATCCAATTAAAAGCCTGTGAATGCGTTGTAAATTGCTACTCCTTCCAACAATCAAAAAAATATTAAAATCTTTAACATTTTGCACTGATTATTCCAGTGTTCACACTTTGCCACCAGGGGGCACACAAGCAGTGTTTCTTAAATCAACATCAGCAGACAAGGAAAAAAAACAAAACAAAACCATCTTGACAATTCATGGAGGCAGCTGGGCCGGCAGGCTCACCTTAACATTCTGCATGCTCAGGATGTTCCCACAGTCGTCCATGTACTGCTTAAGGTCTTTGTCCTGGAAAAGAGAGCGAGGCTGTTAGAGCGGAGAGGTGAGAAGCTCATGACCTGCAACAGTTGGTAAACTAACTGCGTCCCCCAGACTCTCCATAAGGTCATGAATAATAAGCGTTAAGAAATGCATAAATTTTAGCATCCACGATGCGAGGAATGCGCGAGTGGAGAACAAGGTGACAGCGAAGGTGAAGGCAGCCTCACCAGGTATTCGAAGACCAGGGTGAGCGACTTGTCCGTGTGGACGATGTCGTGCAAAGTGACGATGTTGGCGTGTTTCAGGTCCTTCAGTAGAGACACTAAGACGATAAAAGAGAAGACAAGAGGATGTAATCTCATCCAATAAAGCAAAAAAAAAAAAAAAGTGAGGAAATTTAAAACATGACTAAATGTTATTTCTGGCCTAGCATGGACATTCGTCGTGGTTTTAAGACTGTTAAGGGTTAAAATTACGATGATTAAATTTAAGAACTAAGTATTTTCCTAATTTTTCTAAAGAAATATGTGGGTATTCTCACGTCTTGCCTCTGCTGAAGATCTTTGCCCAGGGAGCAGATGCCGGGCTAAAGCAAATCAGCAAACCGTCTTGATGCGAAACACGGACAAATGTACTTTTTGCAATGTTTTCTTTGCAGTTCCACCCAGTTTATTGTGCACAGACAAAGCTTGTAGAAGAAGTTGCTGTGTAATGTTGCAACTAATGACGACTGAAGCTGCGCAACAAGCTCCCTTGCAACAGTGACTGTAGTTTCAACAGTTTGCAAAATCACAAAGGCAAAGGACTGCCTGGATGCAATATTTTGCTGGCTGTAACATTTCAGGCGCCGTGCGTTCAAACTCTGCCAGCACCTAATTTAGATCCTAGCAATAGAGATGCTAAAGGATGCTAAATCTAATGGAGGTAGAAAGAGAAAAAAGGAAATTATTACACAATACGTGGATGATTTAATATCATTAGGCAACTAACAAGGTTTGAACACTATTTCCACTGAAAAATTCAAGCACTTTTCAAGTGTTTCCAAGTTTTCAAACGTTTCCATTACCACACTTTAGAGCTAAAAACAATACAAGTGAACTAAAGCAGACAGTCTCAGTTCACTGTAATATATCTCCAGAAAAGAAATCTGTAATAAATGATTTGTGGTATATTTAAAAAAAAAAAAAAAAAAATCTCCTTGCTGAAGAAAAGCAACCCCAGAGCATGATGCTGCCTCCACTGTGCTTTACAGTAGGGAAGATGTGTTAAAGGTAGGGCCTTCCTATCAAACGTAGCATTTATTGTGTAGGTGAAAAAGTCTAAAATCTAAAGCTGCATTTAGCATTAAATTTTGCTACTTTGCAGCAAAATGCCATTGGCTGCTTGCTGCTGTACGCTCAAGTCTTCCCACCTTCTCTGATAGCCGTACACGGGGCCCCCTCTTCATGCTCCAGTCTGATCTCCTTCAGCGCCACCAGGTTGTCCGTCAGCTTGCTCCTTCCCTTGAAAACCGTTGCATACGTTCCCTGGAGAGCAGGAGGAGAGGAGGGTGATCAAAAAGGCCTCAGAGGTGCTGGACAGAAGCAGCATCAGCTTAAAAACTTTTTATCTGTTCACACGTTCAGCTTTTCAGATCTCGCATCTTTACGTTTATTTCAAAGTATAAAAGGGGAAATGAAGCAAGCAAAAAATCCAGAAACGAGAAAGAAAGAATGAAAACAGGGAGTTGTGTCACATACCTCCCCCAGTTTGTCCAGTTTGATGTACGTCTCCAGCTTCCCGAACCCGATTTCTGACTGGAGGAAAGAAGAGGACAAACAACATTAATGTGGGAAGCATCTTTATTAGCAGCGACAGCATTAACAGACATGGCGACGAATCCTTACGACTGCCTGGCAGCATGAGACGAGGGGCGATGTAAGGAGGTCAAACGCCCAAAACCGAATCAGAACTAATCAGTTGTGACAAAAGAAAGTTTGCTTCTGGCTTTTGGGATGAGTTTGCAAACGGGAAGGCTAAGCAATGACAAGCTTTCCAACCTCCAGATTGGTGTCTCTTCAATCTGGAGAAACATCAATGTGGATTTCTGAAGGAAACGTTTAATTTCTTTCAAAGCTGAGGCTGGTTCATGTATGGATGTGAGAGCTCCTGCTGAGCTGAAAGGTCAGGGAATCTAACACTCGACTGAAGCCATTCGGAGCTTTATAAACAACCCTGCAGGGAAGCATGTATGCTAATGAAGCCAACTGGGCGGGGGACAGGGTTACGTATTCCTCAGTTCCGCTTTTTTTTTTCTTTTCTGTTTTTATCAATGCAAATTCAAAGTAAAATCTCAAGCCAATTACTGATGGTTGCTCACAAAGGGAACGCTGTTTTAAAACACATGGCAAGCTGGGGGGGATCAGACTCTCTCACTTCTGCTTTTAAATAAGACACGGCTCTCGGCTTTATTACGGAGCAGCCTCGCCGCGACCCATTTCTATTAAACTCTCATTTCCCTTACTCACAGGCCGCCAACCTCAGATGTTGGCAGAAGGAACTCAATTTTGTCGAGTGCTATTTAAAAGGCCACAGCTATAAGATTTCCTATGAAAGTGCATTTTCAATGAAGCAGCCGGTCCAATATTGCTTTTTACAATGTCTAAATTTACCTGAATAGAGGCATATTTAGGAAAAGAGAGGGAAAAACTGGAATTGAACTTCTAATCAAACTTATTTTTTAAACTAAATCCTCCCTGGTTCAGAAGATTTTCTCTGAATTTTGTCATTTTGTTTTTTGTTTTTTATTTTTAATAAATATCAAGTCAGACAACATACCTGGCTTGAAAAAAACCATTCCGGCAGCTTCAGCTTTGAGTCATTGTTATGCAGGAATGTTGCTAGTATAAAAGCCCCTGGGAAAAAATCTTTGCCTCTTTTTTCCCCCCAGTTGGTTGCATTTACCGTGACCCATCCCACCAGGAGTGATCCAAACATGTTGGGAGAAACTGTACCTGTCATCTAACCAAACAACTTGTTCACACCGCTCGTCTTTCTGTTCTTGGGTTTTATTTACGTAGAGAGAAAGCAGCATTTACTCTGGATGTGGTTCAGAAAAGCTGACGTCACAAAATGTCAGATTCTTGAGGGGAAGAAAAAGAACCTCTGAAGGAGTCAGAACAGGCTTTCTACAGAAGAATCTGGATTTTAGCTTCAATTTTAACACCTTTCAGAGCAATGCTTATGCTATTTCCCCTTTTTTTTAATCCCAATGATCTTTTTCAGCTACCTTCGTTAGCGCAGGCTCTCAATTAAAATCCAAGCATGTTCCAGTCAAATAATTGCAATTGTAAATACAAAATAAAGTCGTTTCTGACCAAAAGACACACTGCCTATGATCCCTACTTCTTATTTAACGTGTTTAATGTTGAGAACTGGAGCTGATTTGAGCTGCTGCCTCTTCCAATTTGACCTTTCTGGACCACAACATAATAAACCCCGACATTAAAACTCCTCCTCTTCCTCACCAGCGATGCTCTGCGGGAGCGTCGGCTCAGCGGCTGATCGAAAGCCGGGCTGCTCAACTGCAGCTTCTGCAGGTAGCCGTCGGGTATCCGGATGTCGGCAGGTAGGGACAGACGTTTGTTCAAGTCCTGCAAATACACCCGGATGAGAATATGAAACAGATCTTGAGAAACGTAAAGAGAAACAAAAGTTATCAGGAATCTGTAGATCTTCAGCTTGATTTGTTCTGAAACACAGAAGAGACAAATTTTCCTCCCAACATGCAGAGATGTGAGAACGGATTTTAAAGAATAGTATTTTCTAAAATCAAAATCAAATCAAGTTTTATTTGTATAGCACATTTCAGCAGCAAGGCATTTCAAAGTGCTTTACATAATAACAAACATAAAAACACAAAGTCATGTAACATAGAATTAACAATCAAAACATTAATTTAGACGGCCGTCAAATTTATGACTTGTTATCCATTTATCTAAATGTTTTGCTTTGTGCGGATCCTGATCTTTGACATACTTACAGTCGTTTGATTTTATACTGTCTATTGGCTAATTTTTACTTATCAACAAAGAATTTCCTATCAATGTGAGGATTCTCCCTTATGGGGTATCCTCATTAAAAGAGGGGCTCTAGAAACACCTCTCTTGTAGAATTTAGTTGAAACAAATGGGCCTCTAACCCTCTGGGACTTTAGTCAAGTTGTTCTGACAATGACTCCAACCTGGACTTTAGCTGAGAAATATCAGCTGGGCCTCTAACCCTATGGGACTTTAGTCAAGTTGTTCTGACATGTGTTCTACTATGTGTCTCTTGTTCAATCAGGCTATAAAAGAGTGAGAGAGAGCAAGACTTCCAGCGGACAGCTGAACAAACTGTATGTTTTTCAATACTTAAGCTTAAGCTCAGCCTCTTGACAATCTTCAAGTTAAAGGTTAGCAGCTATAGCTTTAGAATACACACAAACATGTTTTCTTTTAGCAATGTTAGTTATCCTAACCATGGAGATTTCTCGTTTAAGACACCAAAGATTGCTCAGAGTCAACTATGTAATCATTTAGTCTTTGCTTCGAAACAATCAAACTGTGTTTGTTCTGAAATCAGCCACAAAATTAGCTTCAAATCAGAATTGATGTCAAAAGCCTCAACATAACAGGTGTGTTTACATAACACAGCTGCAGCAGAATGTTTCTTTTTATTATTATGCTAAAGCACTTTTTGTTATATTACAGGTTCGTCCCTTTCAGGAATCTGAGAAAGGTCCTGGAATGCCCCGCTAGTCCACTGTGATCCCACTGACATGTTATATAAACTCAAACAGACTCAACATCTGGATCCTTCCCAAAATGCATCTCCAGTTGGTTAGATCACCGTTTTTAATCCGCCCTCTCTCGTTGCTTTAACTCTGCCTCCAGCTGGCACATTTACACCTAAACTTCCTGTTTTCAGCCGACGCTGATTTTATGTAACTAACAATTCAGCACATGGGAAACTTATAGGTCTATACCAGCCTTCTGGACGGGTCGGCTGACCTTCGGCCTTTCATTCAAACACAACAGTGACTGAAGTTTTAGGCCGTTTGCAGCTCAAAACATTGAGGCAGGCAGTTGAGTAAACAGGAAGTAGAAGTAGAACAGGTAGATGGTCTGCTGCACAAGGTGAACAGAAATGTGCTCCATAATATGCTTGCTGGTGAATTTGCAAGCATGTTATTAAAATGTTACATTTCCAATTCACATTTAAGACAAATTAGGTTTAATCAATGCAAACTGGTTTGTAAATTAAATTGCATAATTACTGATTAAATATAAATCACTTTAAAGTGTGAATTTTTTTTTATTATGGTAGCAACCATTATTTTTAATAGTCTTTATAAATATGTATTAAAAAATCTTCAGTAGATATTTGGCCAAAATATTTTATCCTATAACCAACTAGATGTTTTTAAATTAGGGATCGACTAGGGATCAAATGATTAATCCTAATTAATCGATTATTGAAACAATAGTCACCTAATTTAGTAATTGAATAATTGTTAATAAAGTTAACAAAATAGGACATTTGCTGAAAAATCAATATATACAATATATGTCTGCTAAGATAAAAACACCTTAGTCTGTAAATGAAGTTTCAGCCAAAACTTCTCAGGTGGCAGTTTTACCGTCACCCAGTTCAAATGTACTGAAGGAATGCCATCTTGTTGCTTTTTAGGCACTAAAATGTAAAGAAAATTGTCTGTTTTTTGTTTGTTTTTTTGCATCTTTTACTGCATTTCTAGTATTGTATAAAATGGCCTAAGTGGAAAAAAGAAAATCCTGTAGAATGTGCCAATTTTTTTATTTGATTAATTATCAAAATAATCACTAGAATAATTGCTAGTTGCAGCCCTAATCTCAGCATTTCCTTTGAAAAATGCTTTAGATTTTCACTTCCTGTTCATCGGCGTCTCAGTTTGTTTTCATCTAAAGCCATCAACAAAAACACAGCGGTTCTCGATGGGCATCTGTCACTCTTTTGTACATTTTTTCGAACAATTTCCTGATGGCAGATTATTCAACAGATGCTCGGCTTGGTGGCAGGCTGCTGGGATGTTTGTATGTTTCCAGAAACACTCCCCCCGTCGCCCTGTTGTTCCCACGCACGCGCCCAGATTTGGCAATTTTATTCAAGCAACGTCCATCCACCGCCTGACCTTTGCACCCACGCCTCCCCTCCTCCAGTCGTCCTGTTCTAATCCCTTACAACACGGGCCCGTCTGGACCGCATTACACTAATCCTGGTGATGTAATCCCAACACGGCATGGCTTCCTCTGCAGAAACGCGATCCGCCACCTGAGCAGGCACAGCGACGCTCTCATTTCTCTCAGTCAGTGAAGCCAATGGCTGCTCCTCATTAATAATAAGTTTGCGCCGTTGCTAGATACCTGCCAGTTTCTTTGTAGCTTTCATTGTAATGAACTTTTTCTGCTTGTCAAACAGGAAGTATGAGGAGTGCTGCTCTCTGAGTTCAGCTCTATGTGTGGGCAGCACAACATTTACACCACAAGTACAAAAGGGTTTTTTTTCCAACCACATGCAATCTTCCATGCATGGTGTCTTCAGAGACGATCTGCAAAAACAAGTGATCATTACTGGTGAAATCACCTTGTTTGAACTCATTTATCCCATTTTCAGTTGGAACCGCAAAGAAACTTGACATGTGCGAACAGCGGAACATCCAACATTTTTTTATTACGTCACGTTTTAATGACAAAAATCTGTTAAAATCTAAAGATGGAAGAGGGACATTCGTCTTTCTGAGGATTCGCTTGGACAGACATTTGCCCCGATTCCTGATTCATGTCAGCTGTTCATCCTTTAAATCTCATCAGCCCATTAGAACCTGAGGCGCCCTTCACGCGCATGCAGGTGTCGCATTCCTTTCCGACGATCAGTGACACACTAGATGCACTCACTACTCTGATAAACACATATGAGAGCTAAAATACCAAGACAACATTTGCAGGAAGATTTAAATAAACATGTTGACCAATATCTTCTGGGGGAATTTCTTCCCCCTTTTAACTCATAAAAGAGAGAAAAACCTTTCACTGCACAATGAGCAATCTCATTAAGGGAACAAAGAGACAATCAGAGATTTATTCCTTCATCTCTTTGCATTATGTAATCACAAAAGGTACGCCGAACTTGGGTCGCTCTCGGCAGGATGTGTGAGAGAGAGCGAGAAAAAGGGCTCGGAGTAGGCGGACGTAGTGACAATAGTAAAAGCTTTCAAACCATGTTTTAAAACTCTGCTCTGAAGAACAATAAGTGGAAGAGGACGGAGTGTGTTCATGCTGAGAACACGCTGAGAACAAGCCTACGCGGCGATGCAGTTTGTCTGCTGAAAAGCCTTCAGTGAGATGATCAGACTTCCCGTTATTCCTCTGACATCTTCAAAACATACGTTCAGCCATGACGAAAAGGCCGAATAATCAGACGGCAGCAGAACTGGCTGAGTTAATATGCCGGAGTGTTTTCACACGTGAGTTTGTTAAGATAGATGGATGACTCGCATCCAACAAGACATCCACGGTTTGACGAGTGGAGAGGAAAAGTGAGGACATTACCAGCCTGAAACGCAAGACTGGAGCTCATCTCACCTCAGCAGAGATGCGTCTGTTCCCTTTGTTCCTCAGACAGACTCCCGTGGGCGACTGCACCTCGTCGGAGGACGTCCCCGACGCCTGATCGCTCTCCCCGTCTGACCCCATGTTTATGTTCTCATGGACAATATCTGGACAATAGGAAGGAAAACAGTAAGGCAGGGATGTGCAACATGTGGCTCAGGACCAACTCAGGGCTCCAAAGTACCTCTGCAGGGGGTCTCTTTCCCCTAAATCTAAATTAAATCCACAGAAAGTTTAATATGTTTAAATAACAGTTTCATGCATGACAGAGTTTTTACACCAGAGAAACGTTCTCAACATTTAACATGATGAAAGACCACATTACCAGCTTTCAAAGCTAATGTAAACACACTGTACACATTATTTACACTGTGTAAATAATGAACCCTTAATAAATTATAAATAAAAAATCTAAATTAGTTTGCATCACCCACCTTCAACTAGATATACTCTGGTAGATTTAGATTTGAAACTGTTTTAATTCCACCAGGAAGTTTGTCTCTGACAGAAACTGTCTTTTTGCAGAGTCGGGTCATCAGTTAAAAATTAACTGAGCTAAGCTTGTCGAGCCAAGAACAGTGGTTAGAAACTACAAAAAGAAAAAAATCGCTGCAAAAAGAGAGAATGTTTGATGATCTTTATACATGCTGCGAGTTAAAAAACATTTAACACAGTATCGTGGTTTTTTTGTGTTTTCAGTTTATATCAAAGTCATTTTTATTTAACAAAAAAGACAATTTTATGACTTCTTGTTACTATTACAAAAACATCACGTTTCCAATAAATTTGGATTATCTTTCTATTTTTTGTAAAACTGATCACATTAATCAAAACTAAACAATGTGTTGAAATTAATTTGTTGATAGATGCAAAGTAATGAAGTTGGTCAAGCGCAAGTTCAAATTACTAATAAAGTTAGAGTTCTTGCCTGTTTGGTCTTGGAAAATGGAGCAGCTTGCATTTACATGGCATGAAGTGGCATTTATTTTGCTGCTGCATAAATCATATTTTTGCCCGTGTTCATAAAGCTTGTGCAACTTTATGTACAAGTATGGTTACACTTTATTTATTTAGACCTTCTGTGTGTTGATGTCAGAGGATACAGAACAAGTAAATAAGGTTAAATTTGTGTGGCAGATTTTATTTATGTCACTGACGATGAGCGTTACAGGAAAAAAAAGCACAGCAACAAATATAATTTTTCCTCTTGCCTGAGCACATTTAGAAACAAAGCACACTTCTATTCCCTCCGGGCTTCATATTTATGTAAAGCACTGATGCATTGTGAACTTGAACCCTTGCTTTGCTTTGAAGAATCTTTGTTATTTCTAGTTATGTTTATTATAAATAACCATATGAAAGAAAAACAGGCCTTTGCTGAGGTTTTTGTGAACTATATTCATGCATGCGTTCCCACATCAGGAGGCTCGTTAAGACACAGCTGGATTGTTTCTCTTCAGGGTTATTAAAATATAACATTTTCCAAATCTTATTTAAATGTTTTATACTAAATTCATTGGGGTAAAATCGACAGAAGTTCAATATGGAAGAAAATTGAGATTTCCAGCAATATTTTCAGTTCTGAAAGCACGGTGTGACAGCTCACCGAGGCGGCTGCCGTTGCGAGGCATGACCAAACCCAGCCCTCCTCCGATGACGCTCTGCGGCCGTCTCATTGGTGGCTTCTTAAAGGAGCCTGTGTACTGGTGCAGGTACGAGTGGACGCTGTGGGCCGAAGAAGGACGGCCGTTCCTCACGATGGGCTCTGCAGGACAGAGGACACTTCCTGTTATGAACACATCCACTCTAAACAAGAATGTATCACTTAATGATATTCCAACAATCAATTTTATAGAGAAATAAACCTTTTCATACAAATAAAAGTCAAATACTTACAACAAAACATACTATAGTTAAATTATAGTGCTATAATTTTAAAAATATAATTAAGAGTCTTTGACTTATTCTCAGTTTCAATTAATCATCAATTATAAGCACATTTTCTAACACCTAACTCTTTGTAAAACTCAAACAAGTGAAATAAGGCCAATGTTTTTATATTGTCTTTAATAGGTTTGTGTCCAACACTAGTAAAAGGCTGTCAAAAATTATTTTATTGGCAACAATGTATCCTCAAAATGCTTGATGTGTTTATCTACGACTACATCTTTCCCACAGCCTTCCTCTGAAAGTACATTACCAAATGTAAACATAGCGGTGAAATAACATTATCTGTTCTGCGCTGTGAGAAATGACCAGATAGAAGTTAAAGTCAATGAGGAGAAAACGGATCTGCAGGGATGTTGTACGACTTGGAGACGGCATCAGGCCGCAGCTCTGAGGAGGATTGCTCCATCGAGGCTATGGATTACGCAGATTAGTGAGTGTCAATTCAGGGTCAGAGGGAAACATGTTTTTATGTGTTTATGACTGATGGATTTGACTGGCTTCCAGCTTCAAGTGCTCCAGCTTCTTTTTGAACCAATAAAGCTGATTTTTGTCAGCAGAAATTCAACTGCATACAAAGCTTATGAAGTTTACAGATGGCATTTTTTGTCAAATTCAAAAATATGTTATCTGTGTTTCAGTATGGTAAACATGAAGTATATTAAACATGAAGGAAATATATTTAAATTTAAAATGTATACTCCCACTCAGCTTGTTGGAGGAAGGTTATTACACTGGTTTTATGCTTGATAAGGAAATATTTCTGTTTGTAGGAAAAAACACACACATTGTCCTTCTACTTAATTAGGGCAGCTGGCAGCAGGGGCGGTCCCTACCCGTTTAGTACCCCAGACGAACAATCCCTCGAAACGCCCCCTACCCGGCCCCCTAGGGGGCATGTACCTGCTCCACAGTCACTAATTGTTTAGATCACCTTATGTCAGCACAGTTTCCATTTATTCAATACACATTTTCATTTGGAAAAAGGTGGAACAAACTAGATTAATACAATGAACACACATAGCAATAAACATACTGTACAGAGACGTTAAAAGCCATCTCTGTACAAGTAAAAATAAAAGTTCAAATACAAAAGACGAAACATAAATATTGTGGAAAATAAATACAATAAAAATAAGGCATTTTTATATTGAACCAATAGTCAAACATTTACTATTATGTTTGTTATGTATAATGTGTACTATCACTACAGTTAAAGAGAGTTACTGGTTGGCAGGCTAAGAGAAGCAAGAGGCTGGTTACTGGAGAGGATAAACCAACTGGTAACCCAACTAATACCAGCTCGTCAGTCTTGAGTCCCTCTACAATGAGCAGAGCAAAAAAATTAAAAATAAAATACAGAATGTAATATCCTGTGCAGTAAGTGCAGAACTTTGTATTTGTTCTGTATTTCTAATCACATCTATTGAACACAATTAAAATAAGAATTTGATATTAATATAACAATAAACATGTACATGTTAAATTATTTTTGCAGCAGTAGAAATAGCTGTTTTTCTGTTTTCAATGAAAGCAACTAGGCGGCCTACTTTTAGGTGTTTTTTTTAGTTATATCTTCTCTTAACATAGCTGGTCTTACTTTGATTTAAAAAAACAAAAAACAATGAGAAACTTTCTGTAATTCAGATGAAAACTGTGTACATGCAGCCATGTGATTCCCATGTCCTCCTGTCATTTCCCCTTTATCTCTGGGCAGTTGCTGCTGCTGACCTGATTTATGGGTGTTGCATAAGCAGATCAGCACCAGAACCAATCACACAGTTCAGATCAAATCTCATCTGGCTACTCCATTATGTCTCGTCTCTACCCTGCTTGCTGGTAAACAGGCCGCAATCTTTCCTTCTCCCAGAGAAACACAGCGATTCTGCATCCCCATTATACGAGCAAAAAGCGCTGCAAACTTGGTGTTAATCACAACACAAAAAGCTCATTGCAAAGCCCAGTGAGTTCTCAGAAAGAGGAGAAGATGGGGGCGTGCAACCGGAGGGTCAACCTCTGCAGCCGAAACCAAAAGAAGCGAAGAGTTTAGAGGTGCGGGGATTAAGAACAGAGGAGGCCATGAAAAAGATGCCTGGATGATTGCACCCAGTGAGCCAAGTCGCCGTGGCAATGTCATGGAAATTCAAGACTGTTTCCAGACCTTGAGAGCCATAGCAACGACATGTGAGCACACCGAGGCATGTCGGCCCCTCCTCCCCTCTCTCCTTCTCTGCAGATTTTGCAAAAAAATAAAAAAATTAAAAAAAATAAAGAGGAGGAGCACTGTGCCACCCTGCTTTAACCTGACGCCTCGAAGGCCACAACCTTCAATAGGATTCAGGGAAACGGCAGTCTTCGCTCGAAAAGTACAAAATGTTTCTGCTCCGACATTAAAACATGGCAAAGTGGCTGCAGAGTGGAGCTGTGCAGAGAAGGGAGTAGTTTCTCTACAACTTCTCAGCTTGTAGGCAAAATGGCACAAAAGAAAGACAGCTTAAGGGCTGCATGGGTTTAAAATAAAAGTGCAACAGCTCCATTAGTCTGTTTTATTGATAAATGCTAACTGAAGTGAGAGATTGGACATCCACTGATCCAGATTTTTTTCCTCTGCTTCAGGTTTTATGCAAAATGTGATCAACTCATTTCCAATTTGGAGAGTTTCCTTTTCTTTTCTTTAAACTTATGACAGATAAGCAAAATAGGCTGATATATGTTTTTAAACTATATTTGATTCTTATTGAAGAAAAAAAATCATGTTTGGTTGATGCTCAATTTTGATGTATTTAAAAGAATCAGATTTTAAAACAGATATTGGTAAATTCTACTCTGGTTGACGAAAGTCCAGATAATACATTTTAGTTTATGTTCAAAAACACCCCACCATACTGAATTATTATTTATTAAATAAATATAATTCAAAGCATAACCATCACTGCACAAGTTTACAGTCAAATATTAAATAAAATTGGCTTTATTAAGAGTTCTCTGTCCTAAACGCAGCCATAAATAAATGTTACGGAGGAGCTGAGCTATAAAGCTGTGATTTACCAACATACAGTCAGATCTGACTGTGTTGTTGAAAAATCACCAAGGTGATTCACTTCTTGCCAGACAGCATTGCTGTGGGAAACTATGCTCACCTTCTCTGAAACGTGAAACAAGCAACTGTGAAAGCGCATCTTACTGACAAATCCAGTTTCTCACAGAAGAAACGCTGGAATAAAATGTCCCTTCTTTTATATAACATAGTGTTATAACACTGTTCCAATGCAGGGATTTCAACAGAATTTGTATAAATAGAGAATCAGTTCCTTTACACTCTCTTAACCTGCAAATGTTATGCAAGACTTCTGCATCTGGCTCACAGCACCTATCATAACTTCGTCAATCCTTTCTACGGTGCATGAGGCTTACTGGATGATTTAATTTAAAATTCACCTTTGAAACAGAACGAGATGTGCACATTTACATTTTAAGGGACACAAGGAGATAATAGTCAGGCTTTATCAGCCCACATGCAGCAAAGGTCATACTGACCCTAAAACACACAAAAGCACAGCATCGGTTTTGAGGCGCATGGGAAACTGATGCACAGTTTTTAACAATCTTCACAAATAAAATTCTGAAAAGTGTGGTGTGCATCAAGAGTTCTTCGTACCAGATTTTGCTGCAGTTACAGCTGGTTGTGTTTTGTGGTATTTCTCCAATAGTTTGCTCTTCTACAGACTGAAATGTTGGTCCATTCTTATTTGCTAAGAAGAACTAGCTAAACTCTTCCCTGCTGAAGAAAGGCCTCCCCACACTATGAGGCTGCCACCAAGTAATGTGTAGTGTTAGCTTACGTTTACATCAGCAGAAATCACACACACTCTTATTACTCATTTTGTAGTGTGGAATGGTAGAAAAGGCTTGATGAAGGGAGCAATAGTCAACAAAAATAGATATGGGAACAATTTACCTATTTACTATTAACCTGAGAGCGGGGATGCAAGCGGCAGACTAACTGCTGGAGCGAAGTGCTTCTATTGCTTATATTGGTGATTTAAGATGCAAGTCAATATGATACCAAACTAATGTCAGATCGGGGCAACCTAGGCTATTTAGTATTAGTCTATCACATATAATAAAAAGCTCTGACGTTAGAGATTGTGGTGTGTTTAAAATCTAAAACGGTTGAATTATGGAAACGTTTCAAAGGCGCAGACCCTTTATTGTTTGATCATAATTTTTTTTATTTAAAAAAAAAAGCTTTGGCAGAGGTTTGTGATTGGTGATGTGTTGATCTTAAAGCCCTTCTACTGTGTCTTATAGCTAAACATTAACTCGATGAGCAGTAGTTGATGAAATGCGATGTTTGTTAAGAGTGTCAATATCGAGGACATGAGGTCGGAACGTAGATTCCACTTTACATGACGAAGTAGCATTTAAACATAAATGAAGCTCACCGCTGTCCTTCTCGTCTATCGTGATCTGCTCAGCCAGCTCGGACAGAGACTCGTCGATGGTGTGGCTGCCTCGCAGCGTCTGACTGAGACGTCGCTTGAACCGCTTCATCTTCTCCATGGAGCTCTCAGGAAGGGGAGGCCTTCGAAATGGAAAAAATAAATAAATAAAATGTTAGCAGCGGTAATGGATACAGCTTGTAGGCTGCCGTCCTGATACAGGCCTCGACATTTCACACGGTGAAATCTGTTACATAAACCCGTTCTGGGTGAAGACACCTCATCCACCTACTGTCATGTTTCGCAATCCTACGAAGAGACGTAGTAAGAGATCGCCAGGAGTCCGACGGGGCAAACAATGAAATGGTAAAAATCAACACGGTGACTATGTAATCATGACTCAACTCACTCTGTGAGCCGCCCTCAGGGCGAAAAGCATGACAGGTTGGTGAGAGATTCCTACACGCAACTTTTTACAGCACAATTCCTGGCACACTGAGCGATGAAGGCCAATCACAGGAACCAGCGGGGGATTAGCTGCTGAATGGTTCAGGACGAGCCCGGGCTGCACCGAGTCCACATCACACATTCCAGCCTCATTTACGGGCTGCGTGAGAGCGGCTGATTGGGGCGTTTGGAGACGGTGCGAGCGTACGCGGAGGGGGAGACGCCAGCGATACAGTGCGTGTGACTTTGATTCAAGACCGGTGATATTTGCAGATTAAACAACAGCCTCTCCCCATGATCTCATGTAGGTATCAAGACGCCTTCAGCAGATCTGGACATGCGTCTGTCTGGGATGCCGATGAGTAAGGCCAGAGACAAAAACACAGGAGGAGCAACAGTCCCTCAGGGTTCACCGTCAGGTAACTGCTGCACAGGGTCACAGATAAACTAATACAAGTTCAGAAAACCCCATCACTACCAGGTGCTTTTATAAATTCACATAAAGAAACATGTTCATCCAAGCATTAGGCAACCTCTTGCAAAAGAATAACCAGCTCCAGTCTTCCAGATGATTGTAGAGGCCCAACATCATGTTAGAAAATATTAGTTTTTGGTCCAAAGTAGTATTTAGATACGAGAGTCAGCACACTGATTCAATTATTACAGTGAGAAACTTGTGATCAGGTCCAAAATCAGAGTGTGGTGATGGACTCAGACCTGAACATTCAGAGACACACAAAGGTAGTTACAAAGTTGGCCTTCTGTCACCTGAAGAACATTTCCAGGACTAACGGTAGTAATTTCCCAGCAAGATCTAGAGAAACTCATGCATGTGTTTGTCTTTAGTAACACTGATTACTTCAACAGTGTCTTCATAGGTCTGCCTAAAAATAATAATAATAATAAAAAGTCAATCAGACAGTTGCAGCTGAGTAAGAATGCTGCTGCTCACATTCTGACTAGAACCAAGAAGATAGACTAACCATCTCTTAGGTCCTTACCCTGTATCTCAGAGAATAGACTATAAAATACTGTTGCTACTTTACAAATTACCACAGTACATTAGAGATCTGCTGCTGTTGTATCAACCTTCCAGACCTATCTGGGCTTCTGGTTCTGGTTCTGCATCCTCAAAACCAAACATGTAGAAGCAGCATTCAGCTTCTATGCACCACAAATCTGGAACAAACTTCCAGAAAACTGTAAAACAGCAGAATCAAGGCTAAAATCCTGTCTGTTTAGATTTACCTTTGATTAGCAGAAAGTAGAACATTGATCAGCATATTCCATGTGTATTTGCTTGATTATTGTTATGACGGCTTTTGACCATCAATGATGTTTATCGCTCCATAATTGGTCACCATCGTGTTTCTATCATGTAAAGCACTTTGAACCGTCTTGTTGATTAAATGTGCTCCGCAAATTAACTTCACATCAAATTAAATTTGGAGTTTTAGATTGTAGTCATAGAGCTGAACTGAAATAAGTACTTCAAATATATCATCATGTGTAATGAACCTACTGAGTATACAAGTTTCTTTTTTCGGCTCATCTAAAATCGCAGCATAATGGACGACTCTTATTTTTAACAACTTAGTCTGAAAATAGAGCTGAAATTGAAACTTTTTGTTTCCCCCATCTAGACTTCCTTTCTAACTGAAAGAACCGAGGTCTATTTTCACATTGTGGGAACCAAATTGCTTTTGTAGAGCAACCAACAGATCACTAAACAAGCCAACTCAGATAATGTCAAAATGAAACTGAAAGGCTGTGACATTTAAACAATTTTAAAAGCTTTTACTGAACCAGCTGTTGCTAAGGTGACGGAATACTCACACTTTAGTAGATTTACATTATTCTAATTTAGGTTTAAAGCAGGGATTAAACGTTTTTTTCCCTCTAAAATCTGTCCTAAGAGGCGAGAAGCAGCGAGCCTGTCCTTATTCACTCCACACGCAGCAGGCCAAGACTGACCTGGGCCACAGGCCAAGGCAAATGGGGACAGTGCAGAGCAAAATACTAATCTGTACATCATGCGTCGGTACATCGAGCTCCACATAAAATTGAGCACACCCAATCATCCAAAGAGAGTGGGAAAATAAGCAGAGAAACTGAGCAAAAACTGAGTATTAATTTACCGCATTCAGTGACAATCCTCAGGAACAAAGTGTTACGAAGACCTGCTGTGAACATTTAGTCATCCTGTGATTTTAACGGTAAAATGATAAAGCTTCCAGCTGCAAGAAAATACAGTCAAGAATTTCACAGTCGCTCTTTGTGTTGCTGAATGTTTGAATTCAGTTGTGATTGAATTGAAATTAGCATTAGTTTCCCGATTGGCTTGCCAAAACTGATTTTGTTTCCCCACTATATTACAATGTTGGGTCTATAAGTACATGTGCTCACAATCAATGGAAAGGTTGATAAAAATCAGATGCATATACTTGTAATTCTTTCATTTTCTGTTGGATTTGAACATACTGCTTTATTAACATAACCTGCAGCATTTTTTCCTTTTTTATACATAAAGAAAATCAGAATTAGTAGGAAAATCCTGATCCACACATCTGTAAGTCCAAAAAATGTAAAATTCTGGCAAAATTGAAACATTTGTAATAAAAAGAAAAGTTTGTTAGTGAAAAAGAAGATTATATATCAACAAATATCACTAAAGATTTTTGATAAAATGTCAAGTCTACTAATATTTCATTCAGTACAAGAAGTCAAACAGCACCACGGTTGAACATCTGAGTCCTTCAATCATCGCAGCATATTTTCACAAAAATACATTTCACTTCTGCATTTTCTCCTCGATTTGTTCCCAGCTAGTTATTCACTGAGTTATTCTTAGCAAAACCACAATCAATCTGATTTTCCGTGAGCCAAGATGAGGGAGAAGGACGCCGACGCGCCTGTCACAACATCAGATCTGTCGGTTCCGCCTCGAGACACGTCAGCGGCAGTGTGGACGGGCGGTCCGTCATCTCCAGTCCGGCTCGCCGCGTCGCCTCGCTGTCCCGGTGCAGACACACACGCACCCTGCGATATGTGTGCAGCACACTCGCAGCTCCACTTTTCCCAGAAAACAAATATTACTCATTACTGCTGAAGCTAATACTTCCCCAATAGAGCACTCACTTTAAATGAAGTAAATGAAAGTAGCACTTATTGCAATAACGACCATGATTAATATGATGAATATGGCAAAGACATGAAGGCTTTTTCTTTAGGTAGTTTTCAGAAAAACAGCGTGACAGATGAATCAATGACAACCGTTACAGATAGTTGCAGGCCAGATATATTGCTGTAATAAATCTGGAAAGCAGAAATCCCGTCTGTGTTAACAGTCAGAGATAAGATTATGGGATTATGTGGATTCAAAAGAGACAACCATTTCACCGTCGTTTCTCGTTTTCCAAAGTTTTATTCAGAAGTCCCTGTGCTAATTTATGAATCTAGATGATACGAATGTAAAGATGCAAACGTATGTAAATATCCACAAATATTTCCACACTATTTACTTTTTCTATGCTTAATTATAAATCTTCTGACTACCAACATCCAACTGTTTATTTTATTAAACTTTTTATGTCCTCGGACCCAGAAAATAAACCTCAGTGAAGAACTAATGGGCGCTGTAGCAGAAGAAGAGTGCCTCTTCAGCGGCCCACATTCCTGTTCTGGGGTCCAGTGTGGAGCTTTGGACCTGATCCCTACTCTGAGCTTTGTCCCTGCTCTCAGGAGCAGACCGGTCCGGTCCGCGTTCTGAGCTCCAGATCTGCCCTGGGAGGGGGAGGTAGCAAGGGGGTGCATGTGGAGAAGGAAGGGAGCCCTGAAGTATGGAACGGAGGGGTCCGAGTGCTATGCCGTTTCCCGATCATTTGTTGCCACGGCAACCCCCACTGTATTTTCCGTGCTGAAAATGCTAAGCACTGCGGGAAACTTGCATACGTTCTGGTTTTCCAATTCCCTTCATCTTGCATCCGAAGCCAAGGCCTTTCTCCCCCACCGGGTCTCGGTCTTTATGCTCATCACCTCGGCCTGAGGTAACGTCTCCTTTAGCCGAACAACGCTTTGCTCCACCTATCCAGTAAGAGCGGGCCGAGGTGAAGCTGATGCAGGGAAACAAAGAGAGAGGAGGAGGAGGTGATCACTGCAGATGCTGAGACACATGGATTCTGTCCCCCCCACCCCCAATCCTCATGACAGGAGAGCAGAAACGCATTTCTTTTTGAGGACATAACCCGCCACGTGATCGCCTCTGTCTGGACGAACAAGGTCAAAGCCCCCACACGACCCCTGCAGGGCTCCGTAAAACTCCCTGAAAGAACAACGGGGGGCGCAGACAACACCCACGTCCCCTTTCCGGCTGCTGCAGCGCTCATACTCGGGAGAATGAAACATGGGAGAGGCATGACAGTGAGCGTGATTCATGAGTGAGCTCAGCCTCGGGTTTTCTGAATAGTGGTCTTTTCTCCAACCTGACCGAGACAATGAGAACACAAGTGAGGGGCTGCTGGGGCTGTTACTGTGGGTCTAACATTAAGGCTGCTCTGTGCTGAGTCAAAAAAATAAATAAAAAGTGGGTGCCTTCCTTAGATATGAGGAGGAGCGCTCTGCGTGGTGCTGAACAGACGAGCATGCGCTCGTCACTCACTGATGTAACATGTCATTTGTTCCTTACCGTGACTCTTTATGTGTCATTTGACATATTTTCCCGCTCACGGCGCCATCGCACCAGCCTCTCGTGTCGATGGCATTCGATTGGAGGCTGACAGACAGCGATGATGACTGTGGGAAACTAGGAATGCACGATATTGGTCAATATCCGATATGCCGTTATACTAGAAATTATTTTGCCGATAAATGATAACACCGATATTTTTGTCATATCGGTGTTAGCTTTCTCTACTGTGGAGTTAAAACACTGCATTATCTTTTAGCCAGCTACAAAATGCTAAAAAGGAGGCAGGTGCAACACTTTCAACTTATTATGTTTAATGTCAAATGTATTCATGACATTTGCTCTCTCTAAGATAATGACAACACTCAAACGGTGCAAATCTTCACAAAACTAAACTGTTCACAAACAAGTGAAAAGTACATCAGTCGCACTTTAATACTTAACAGTTTCTTATGATGCTGTGCTTCAGCAGCAGGCATCATTGTCACTGGTTTGTCTTTTAAAAACAACGGTTTTTGTAATCGGTGAATTATTTTTGACAGAATATAATTCACCGATGTCCAATGTTAAATTTTACAGCTAATATTGGCTGATACCGATAATATTGTGCCTCCCTATGAGAAACAATGTGGAAGAAGCAAAAAGGAGCCAGCAGTGTGCCAAAGCCACAGATCTCAACAAGATTCAACAGCAGCTGATTCAAAACGGTTATAGCAGCCTAAGTGGCAGGCCGGCTCCTCTCTGCTCTCACAAACCATTTAATTCACCGTCATAAACACTTCCATGCTGAATACAGCTTACAGAAAAGTCAGAGATCAGAAATCAACAACAGAAATCTCCAATCTGACCTCCAGTTAGCATATGAAAGCAATAAAATGAAACAAAACCCCCCCTGTGATTCTGGAAATTAATATAATTACCCATAATTATGATAGAATTACTTATAACAATTTTCAGAATGATGACTAATTAATACAGTAGTAGGCAGGAAATGGCTGTGTCTCAGTTTAAACACCTGTGATTGCTCATAGTACCTGATCAACAATCCACATTAAGTCTTCAGCAGAGGGCAGGGCTCTGACAAAGAAAAGCTCTGCTATCATGTGAAACAGTAACACATTTCCATAAAGTTCGAGATTTGCACTCTTTTAAATGACAACTCTGAGCAGAAATCTACACACTCAACCAGAGCTGCACGTTATCTTGTAATGTGTGATAATTTGGTAAATAGTGGCAACTGACTCATGTAATGATCAAAAATCAATTTTTAATTTTGTTCCCAAAAGGCTCTCTGTATGTTTAGCATTTTGACCACTATCTTAAGATTGGCTGTCAGTATCTGAATGACAAAATATATTACTGCCAGGCCAAACTGTGAACCCATGACTTTTGGACATATAATAGCCTATCACTTGATTTATTACCTACTTTACTGATGTATTTGGAAAGTTTTATCTTGATAAATATTATATCCCAACAGGAGTTACTTAAGGATAGCCCACAGCCTTCAATAAACTCTCATCTTGCTCCGGCTGATTCGGTCTTAATGTTAACCCGTTTGTGCAAGGCTAACATTAGCTTGTTTACTCTGTTTTGATAGGACTTGTTGAAAGTTTCAGTCACTCGTGTGCAGGACTTGGGGTATTCCCAGTCTTAGCCATTAAGTTCTAGAAACATCGATCAGATTCTTGAAAAGTGGAGCAAGAGGACGGCTGACATTTTGGCCTTGTTAATTGCTCCAATAAACCGGTTCTAAAATATGCTCAGTTGTGTAACACGGCGCGATTTGTCACTGCAATGACTGACACTTTAATCCATAAATATTCTTTTGTGAGCTCAAAGCAAAACAATGAACTGCTTCTAAGAGGTAAGCAGGCATTAGAGGAAAAACATGACCGCAAAAAAGCTGATTATTGAAGCATAATTAGCCAAGGGTTGAATTAAGACAAAATTAATCAAAGGTTCAACCATTTTTACATAACCAGGTTTTCATGATGCAGTGTTTTATGAATGAAAGAAACGTTTATCAACCTGCATGCTTTAGAGGACAACAGAGTGATTTAAAAATACATATTTAAAAATGTTGTTTCATCAAATGCTTTTATTTGGTATCCTACAAATTTAACGTTTTTTTTTTTTTCTTTTTAAATTAAGAAGTGTCAATAGAGCTGATTTCAGGTACAACAATGTTATTAACTAGTTTGGCTTGCCATGGAGATAATCAGACTCATCTGAGCTGCGCGTTGACTCGAGAGTCGGCGGTTCTCCGTTTGAGAGCCGGACATTAGCATCAGAGAGAGCGACAACGAGTTTGCCCTCGCAGCATCAGCAGCAACCCCTTTGTGGCTGTTAAAAAGCGGAACAACAGACTGGGAACCAGCTGGGCTCTATTCAGAACATCAGAGATTAAATCAAAGTGTAAATACAAACAGCGGCCTCCGTGTGGCAGCTTCAGGCAGACTCCAATGCAGTGTACCTTTTCTTTGTAGGGCGATTAAATAAACATCCGTTGCAAAACTTACTTTGCTTTTGATTTAATCTTTAACATTTGAAACAGCACTGAAAAAGAAGAAAGAAAAAATGAAATGAATCATCAAGCATCCACAACGTCACACAAAAGGCTGGGCTTTTCAGGTGCAAGCGCCTGCCTCTGTTTGTTGCGTAAAATCATGCTTTGGTAGCTGATTTGAGGGTTGTGAAATTGTCACGGTAGGCTGTTGCACTGGTTTCTCACATGCAAACTCCGTGGCTCGAACAGGTAGTGACTCAGAAGTTCCCCTCCATCCCCCCCCAAAATTTAAATTATAGATTTAATTAAAGGAAACAGAAGGCACCACAAACACAAGAAGTGACTTGTTACACTAGACGAGCCAGCCTGGAGTATGAGATTCGATCTTGACAAGTACAAAAAGAAGCATAAATCAAATAAAGACTCATTAATTTGCTTCAGCTATCATCTAGAAATCAGATGTTGATTCGTATGACGAGCTCGTTCTGTCGCAATCGGTTCTGGGAGCGAGATGTGACCAGAGTTATGCTGTTTTATTCTTTTTGAGCTTCAATCTGTTTCTGTCATGGAGCATGCAGGGTTTTAAAATGCCAGCAGCCTTCTGGAAATCTGTGTGTGTATGCCTGAGACCTACATTTTCTCAGGCATACACACACACACACAAACAGAGACTGCTGTTGTGTTAGTGCAAGCTGCAATGCTAATATAAGATGCTGAAGAACGTCAACTCTATAAGCATTTTGTAAAGCTCTGTTTTACAGCCATGGCTCGCACAAGGGTTGTTGTAAACAAATATTTTAGTCATCGAGTAATCTACTGATTATACTGATTATTCAATTAATAGAGTAATTGGATTTAAAAAAATATTAAGTAAAACATAGGTAAATCTAACATAACAGCAGTATTACCATCGCATCAGTCCAATTTTTCACATTTGAGCTTCTCTAACAATGACTTTTCTGTAATTGAGAAAATTAACCTGAAAAATAATCAGAAATTGGATCTGGTATGAAACAAATTTTAGATTTTATTTTTTAAGTGATGTTGCCCAGTCCTACTGTATAAGAAAATGGAAATGTTGGTATATTGTTAAGAAGTGCTGAACCGTGTTAGATCAGAAAAAAAAACTTTGATTTTAACCCAAATATCTGAAGCCCTGTGGGTCTAAATTTAGATTGAAAAAGGCAAAACAGACACTGAAACCCAAGTTGGATTTTTATTAAACCACGGAGAAGTTAATTATGAGCACATGACACCAAGCATTGGAAATATGCACAGCTTTGCTGGCTCTAATAGCACGGGCTCAAATGAACCTGTGTTTATCTCCAAATAAAGACCAGAGCGGTGTTCAAGCATTTCTCACTAAACCTGCCAAGAGCGACAGAAAAATAAAAAATAAAAATAAAAAATCAGGCAACAGTCATCCATCGCCTGTCTCTAACTAATGCAACAGATGACGACAGAGTTGCAGAGTAAGTCACTAATGGGAGTTAGACAAGTCGTCCGCCGAGCAACTCCGGGCTGCATGGAGATCTATAGGATCAACAGATACTTGAATTAGAAAGAGACAAAGAGTTAGGGAGTGGAGGCTGCCAGACATGCAAGCAGCGACCACATGCGAGCGAGCTGGGCCACATGCCGACAGAAATGCGGCAGGGAAAACGAGAAAGAGTTTCTATTCAGAGCTATCTATAGACGGGAGTGGAGGCTGCGACAGAGCAGCTGCCCCCCCCCCACCCACCCAGAGAGGAGTGACACATTAACCTTCAGCCAGCTGTCTCAGCCTGCAGCTTCACCTCGCCGACAGGAAAACTTCCTGGACTTCAGGGGACGCTGAGTTGAAACACATGGACTTTTCATTTCTTGTTGGTTTTCAACCTTTTTGTTCCCTGTGGTAACAGAAAGAACAGCTTCCATCTGCACACAGGTTAAAGAAACGGAAATAAAACTCCCAGCTGGACGGACTGAAAATATATTTCAATGAAATCCACTCAAGTGCATGCTTACACACCCTCACACGCCCATTCCTTTGCCGGACCATCATCTGATCCACACTGGGACTCAGTTGGGATCAGCTCGGCAGGCTACAGCTGTTTCCACAGCGGGTCAGGTTACCCTGCCACCGACTGTCCCCAAGGCCTTCACCAGGGAGACGGCCCCATGTCAAAACAGCACACATGGGTGCATCCCCTCCGACAACTCCCTGCTGCCCTCCCGTTTTCACTAAGCCCTACAGTAGCGGCCGCTGTGAGCTGAACGCTGACCCGCTCTGAAGAGGCCCTCGCCTACCAGCTCGACACCAGGTCGCCTGGCAGCTCGTGGTTGTCAAAATGAAACCTGTGCACAGGAAGTGAGCATGGAAAGAAGTGCTTGAACTGCACCTTCATTCACTCAAGAAAACATGAGAAGCAGCAGAGCATGCAGATGTGGCCTTACTTTGTACCTCAACGAGCTTTCCGCAACGTATACCAGATAGTTGGACTGAAAAGTAGCTTCTAAGTATTTTTGCTGACAACACAGATACTTAGTCATTTAGTCTGATCCATTTTCAACAGCTGGCCCAATAAATGGCTTTTAGGAGGATATAAACACTGCAAAAAGTATATTTTTGGTCTACATTCAAGTGCAAATATCTTAGTGCGTTTGCAATGAGACACAATTAACTTACAAGTCATTTTTCAGCAAGATATAAGAGTTTGTTTTAATACTGATGAAAAGGGCAAACATAAAAAAAAAAACGTAAATAAATAAGCAATAATTACCCTGGTGGCCCTCCAGGCTTATAATACACTGAGGTAAACCTTGCAACTGGTACCACTCAATGGGACCTTTTGTAGAAACTCTGACAACTGACGGCTGTCAAGCAACGTCTTTGATTATTCAGCAACAGGAAAACAACAGTTGACACCAGCTGCCTAAGAGACTTTGGGCGGAAAAGTAAAATCAATGAGAATAGCAAGAGCCAGAGATAAAAATCAGCATTGTTACTCACTGTCCCTGTCAAAGGTCAAAAAACGCCTGAGCCTGATGACCTGGGTCATCACATCAGCCTGCACAGTTACTCAAAATAAAACTAACTTTCCTCATTTTTGATTTTATTTTTTTAAGTTAACATCTTGCGCTTCTAAAATACGGACGACCTTTTTGGGTCTTCTGCTACATCCTCTCAGGGTTTATCCCTGCATCAACAGGAGATTGTAGGGAATCACAGAAAGCTGCTGGAGCGTTGCAGTCCGGGCCTTCACACAGCAGCTCAGCCGGGGCTTAGAAGCTCCTCTTCCGAGGTTTCTTGTGAAGGCTGAGGCCGGTGTGAAACCAAGGAGCCCGAGGACGGGACACCTCCGAAATGTGGGTCACTGGATGTTTGGGTGGCAGCTGTGCAAGATGATCCACGTAGAGCCCCCGGCCGGCCGGCCCTCCCGTTTCACACAGCTCTCTGACAGCTTCCACGCAGGATGTTCGTGGAGCAGCAAAGCTGATACAAATGTCTCCCCATAAACTCACCGGAGCACAAACCACAAACTGCTAGCCTCTCTGAACTTAGTTCAACAGCATGCAGCTGCCCCGGCTGTGTCTCGGTAAACTGCGGCCACTCGCCGGAGACACTCTGCGTTCAAACAGTCTCTAAAGTCCACATTTCTTACACCGCTGTGTCGTTATTAAGCTTTCTGCGTCCGCGGAGCTCAAAGTTGAGCAAATTGAGCAGAAATGAACTGAAACGACCCTCACCAGAAGCGACGGAGGCTGCTCCGACCGGAGTCCCCGACCTCGGAGCGTCTTTTCCTCAGGCCGGATGCCGTCTTTCCGTCCGAGCGTGAAAAAAAGAAACACGGCGAAGCAGCTGCTTCTGCTTTGTGGTTTGTGTGAGGTCGATACTTTCTCCTCCGCAGCGTCGCTTATACCAGCGAAGTCATAGCGTCCATCACCATGATTTGTGGCTTACGCGTCAAAGTTTCTCCTCCTGTAGAAGGCAGGAAGCTCCATCGAAGGGTTTGTCGACGAGCAGACCATGGCAGAGGGGACGGCGGCGATTACTAGTTGATCTGTGTCAGTCCCTCCACGCCAGCTGACGCTGCCTTCTGCCACCAACGGCCGCTGGAGCTGTCGGGTCGCCACGGTTTCAACAGCGCCATCTACCGGCGGCTGCGAGAAAATACACAGCACCAAGTATGACTCAATGACGACATCTGCTGGAGAGTGTTGATATGATGAGTATTCTGTAGATTGAAAATAAAATCACACGTTTTATCTCACTTTGCAAAAGTGAAGGTAAAATGGTTTCCAGATAAAATTCAGAAAAAATGTGGCGTGAATATCTATTCAAATGAATACGCATGTCCAATTCAGGTGTGAGCATCTAATCACCTGACTTCTGTTATAGGTGCAAAAAGTTTCATCTCTAGATGTGCAGAGAGTGAAGGCTTAAACCAAAAATCCAAATGCTGTTTGCAACAAAGGTGACATAACAAGTTATACTTCATGTGGGACACAAATCATGTGGACAAGGTGCCCTGAAATGTGGCAATAATTCAATAATTAAAAAAAAATAAAGCACAGGATTAATACGCAGCTTAAATGTGTCAATGTCAAATAAGATCAGTTACCCGTCTTCCCACCTGTAGTCGGAGGGAGGCTACCCTCTCGTTCACCGGGGTAAACCCCAACGTACAGGCGCCAAGATGGGGGCCAGCAAGTATGCCCACTCCTGCCCGGCGCCTCTCACCGTGGGGAACTCCAGAGTGGAAGTATGTCCAGCCCCTCTCAAGGAGACTGGTTCCAGAACCAGAGCCATGCGTTGAGGTGAGACCGACTATTTGTAGCTGGAACCTCTCAACCTCACGCACTAGCACCAGAGAGGTGACATTCCACGTCCCAAGAGCCAGCTTCTGCAACCGAGGTTCAGACTGCCAGGACCCCCTCCCTCAGCCACCACCCATCCCACACTGCACCTGACCCCTTTTCCCCCCTCTCACAGGTGGTGGCCAATGGGTGTGAGGACCCATATATCCTCTTCGGGCTGAGCCCAGCCGGGCTCCATGATCCAATACAGAAAGTACCATCGCTAATAGGCCAGAAAAAATTGTCTGTCATAAAACATGAAAGCAACTTTTTTCTCCAAAACATAGTCAATAATTTAAATGGGATAAATACAGTTAAGAGTTTTCAAAGAGAGTTCTCACGGGAAGAAGCTAAGATTAAAATCTGTATCAACAAGTTAGGAAATTGTACAAATTTGAGACCCTTTTTAAGACGTTTTTATTCAAATGGCATGTTATTGCTGAGCAGGCAAAAAGAAAATAATTCACAATAAAATTATTTTTTGCACTTTTACATTAAGAAAGTGCCCCCTGAGTGTTTTCAAACAGGTAATTTTGGCCCATGATGAAAAAAGTTTGGACAGTGTTGATTTAGGTAAATTCAGGCAAAATCTTTGGAAACTAGGCTATGCGATGATGATGATGATGATGATGATGATGATGATGATGATGATGATGATGATGATGATGATGATGATGATGATGTTTCCTCACTCCCTTGAAACAAGAATGCCTTTTGTGTGGGGTTGAGATTGTTCTAAGAGACCCCTGACCTTTGATCGGTATTTCAGGTTAACTTAATGTCGCAATTCAGTTTCATCCGTGCATATCAGAATCATGTTCTTCTTCAGCTTTCGCACCGAACTAAGCGAAGCGTTCCCACTTCTGTCTCACCTTGTCAAGCCCTCCCTGCGATTTCCTCTCACTTTCCCGTGAGCCAAAGCACCATCAGTTTCAAATTCCTCACTAAACATTAGGACATTCACTGTTTTCTGGGGCGCAGCCATGATCCACGTTGGAAAACAGTCAAGTATGCACAGCGCTGCTCACTCCTGAGCTCTATTTATGCAAAGCACACTGGGAGAAGGGGGGGTCGTACAAAGGGGCCCCAGACTCAGGAGGCCTTTGGCTGGAAATCTGTGCATCAGTTCTTCAGCTCAGCTGTTTTCTGTCACTGGAAGTTAAATATTTATTTGTTCCTTGTCCATCTTTTTCTACCGCTGGAATTACTCAGAACACTTCTTCAGGATCAGCCTGTACAACTGGGTTTGTATCCTTCTCTGACTGAAAAGCTGATTTAAATTAACCTTATTTGCCACATGTAGAGTGGAAATCGAACACATTGCACCTGAAAGCACCCTGAGCTCATTGCAGTATCGTACTGGGGGGAGATTCTTGAGGGGGATGCAGGGGAGCTGATCAGAGTTGATGGAAAGACAAATGGAGCTGCAGAAAACTTTAGCTAAGAGTTCAAACTTTTATCTCAGTTAAATAAGGACAACAGATGATTATATTGTTTCATAATTTATGTACTTTCTTGCTACTTTCTCTCTTGCTTTTCCTCTCAGATCTGCAGGGTCTCTCTCTCTCTCTTTCTCTCTCTCTCTCTCCTGACAGGTAGTCCAGACTTCCCCGAACTCCTCCGCCCTCCTCTAATCCCAGTCTCAGTCATCTCTGTCCCTCCTGCTTGTTTTTTGACTCTGGTTTCCCTGAACACATCATGACACAGAGTTTTTAAAACAAAAATGTCCTTGATGCATGCAACCCTCCTGGCTCTCCTCGCAGTGCTGCTTGCACTGAGCTGTGAGTTTAATGCTTAGAAAATCTTACTCGGGGACTCTGTTGATGTCTGTTTTGCAACTGTTTTACTGAGATGTGTTTTTCTAAATATATTTCTGGCAAGACCTGTCTCATTTCTGTCTCCAAATGCAGTGTCTCCAGAGACATCTGAATCTGCAGCCGTGGACAGCAGCGCGAGAAATGCAAAAAGTCCAGCAGGTTTGGAGCTGCATTTCACAACCGTGTGTGACCTCTTGTTTTGTTCTTCAATGCTGAAAAGAAACAAAAGACAAAACAAAACAATTTATTCCCCCATCTTAGGTCAGCTGAGGAGGATCTTCATGAAAGAAGCTGATGCCTCCAACTTCTTCAGGAAGCGCAGCAGGCGAGCTGTGAAATCCCAGGACGAGATCGGCGGTGAGTTGGTGGAAAGTGTCCGGTCAGAGAGGCTGAGGCGTGTCGCTGCGTGTGGACACGGTAACGTGGTCACTGTGGGAATCTGTGTGTTACCATCAAGGAGAGGAGATTTTTAACACAAGAGGAATGTGGACCAGTTTGTTCTGTTGAATTCATTTAGAAATGAAATGCAGATCAGAACAAAATAAAGAAATTGAATTATGAACACTCATCATTATCTTCATTAGTAGTAGTAGTAGTAGTGACCTAAACACGGAACATACATTAGCATGTTTGCAATCTTTACGCCACTGAGATGATAATGAACACTATTGCCAATATGTTGGAATGCTTTGCGCATCTGATGCAGAGCTGGTAGATATATTCAACAACAAGCTGCCAAAATGAAAAAAAAAAAAAAGGTGCATTAGTAATGATTGCTGAACATGTCTGTCTCATTGAAAGCACTTAGCATCATTAAGAAAATTTGTCTTTTATTGTGTTTTCATTCTAAGAAGACAGATAAAATGATCTTTTCATCAATTTTTTTAAAAACCTGGACGGGTTCGTTGTGGTGCTTTGGTTAATGTAATGCTAACTGATCACCTCAGTCTCTAGTTACATTACAAACAACACGCTGCTGTGAAGCTGGCGACCGTCTGCCTGCTTTGGCTTCCGAACTTGGACCGACCGCAGAACTGTTCCCCTCCCAGCAGCAGGAGTCACAGGCCAGCATGGAGCTCCCACACCCACACCAGCCGCTTTCTGTGTGACGGCTGACCGTCTCGAGAGCGATGAGGCGCGACGTTGTGTAACATGCCGCACGTATGTCTGCCAACAAAGGTGAAAAAGAGCGAGAGAGAGAGAGAAAAAAAAGGCTGGGAGTGGGATGGAGGAGCGAGTAGGTGGGAGAGGATGAGGAATTTGCAGCTGCGACCAGGCAAAATAAAAGACAGACAAGAAGGAAAAACAGGCCACACATTTGAATAATAATAATAATAATAATAATAATTACAGTCAATCTCAGTCTGCAAGTCTTGTTTTGGTCTCAGGATGTTCTGCAGTTAACAGTGGAAGCACAAACTTGAGTCTGAGAAAAGGTCAGGGGTCGTGGCCTTTCCTTGGAAAGGTTGGCACTGCAATCTCTTTTCCGATCAGAGCTGATGTCCCCACCGTTACTGCAGACGGTGTGAGTTTCACTGACAATCTGATTGCTAAAAATAATGGTTTTCAGACATACGACCATGTGAACAAAAACGGGTTTCCTATTTTTCTTTCTTTCTTTTTTTTCCATTTCAACATTTCAGATCAGCAATTCTTTTGTAAAGATTAGATTTGCAGAGGGAACAAGCGGTTCTACCAGCGGAGCTGTGGATCTCTGCAGCTGCTGCGGTACCAAGGGTCTCCCTCTTTTTAATGTGCTCTTTAACCGGCCTGTAAGTTTGTGTAGAAAGCCACGTCTTTCAGCACTGTTTATATCTACTTTTGGATGATGGGTTGACGAGTTATTTCCATAAAACCTCTTGTTAGCTGACGTTCTCCAAATACTGTCAATGCACCTACTGTGTTTTAGTCTGATTATGTGGTTATGTGTTTCCATCCCCAAGTCATCACATCGCTCTTTTATTAACTCTTTAAGTAAACGTTTTACCAGCGTTTCACTGAGAGACAGCTTGCATAACGCGCTCAGCAGATGCATAGTTCCATCAAGTGTTTGCTAATTGCAGCTGGCTAGTCTGAAGGAGCAGAGTCAGAGAGTCAAAGGGCAGGGTTGCTCTGAGTGTAGGAAGTTTGAAAGCTTGGAAAATGCTTTGTTGATGAGGGAATAACATTATAGAATAATGCATAGCTCAAAAAAAGTTGAGTTAACATGATGCTGCCTCTTGAAACAACAGCCACAAAATAGAAGAAAAAGCAGAGAACCCCTTTGAATCCAAAATCTGGATCATTATCAACTTATCTGATTTCTTCTGTGTTTGCAGCGGAGCAGAGGCAAGTTTTGGCCGCTGACGAGCGAAAGAGGGAGTTTCACGAGGAGAAGAGGAATGAGTTCGAGAACTACGCCGAGGAGGACAACGACGGTACGCGCCGCACGTAGAACAGACGCAGCCGAGACGAGCTTAGACAACTTTGAAGCTCAGGTTTGTCTCCCTGATTTCTTCAGAGCAAAACGAGAAGACCAGAGAGAGCACCGAGCAGTGGAGGGAGTTCCACTACGACGGGATGAATCCGTCCCACGAGTACAAGCGTCACACCGCCTAAGACCATCAAAAAGAAAGGCTCGATAAATACGCTTTGCTCTTATGAAAACATACATTTGATTAGTTTTCAGGAGAAATGTTCTCCAATTTTTATTCTAGTTTGTTGTTTTTTCTATGTAGCTTAAAATTAACCCTGTAAAGATTGGTCAAAATGTTTCATATTTTTGAAAGGAGATCTAATACGTAACTCAGATCACTCTCGTCGTTTCTCGTTATTTCATTTGTCTGTCGTTAACCGGTTGGATTTTTAACGCCAGGCCTGATTTAAAAGAGCAAATTCTAAACGAAATTAAATTCACACAAGTGGATTGATTTCAGATTTGTTCAAATTTTAAACAAAACGACACATTTCCCACAATTTATAGGTAGAAATGATCAAAACAAACCTATAATTTTGTTGTCGTTTTTTAATCATGGCTTTAAAAAATGAACTTTTAATGTCTGCAACGTTTAATTGTCTGATTGAGAAAACAATGAAATTATGTTACACCAGGATATTGACAGTAAAAAAATATACAAGTACAGACCTGTTTTCTTATCGACAGGGTTAATATTCAGTACTCTGTAGAAATGAAAGCTTAGATATTGTTTACAAATATATTAATATTAAGCATTTTTTTTTTTTTTTTTGCATTTTTTGTAATCATATTATTCAGCAAGGGTTACAAGGTATTATTTTATTGTAACAATGCTGAACTTCTGTGTAATAGTAGATGTTATTTTGCTTTCCTGTTAAATTATCAAGATTTCCAATGTAAAAAATAAGAGCTAATAAATTATTGTAATAATAAAAAATAGTTGTTTGAAAAAACAACTAAAATCTTTTGGGTTAAAAAACAAAAACTCACTTGAAAAATCATGTAGTTGCATGTGTAGGCAGGCCCTGGAACCAGCCCCAAGTCATGGGGTTTACTTCGTTGTGGACGTGATTTTTGATTTGTCTTTAGTAGGTGGAGACATTTCTGATATTACTTTGCCAATAATTCTAACATGGTTGTGAAGATGTAGCATATTCAACTCCCTCTCCCTGTTTCATCCAGCTAGAGACACATTTCTGCAACATAGCGTATTATGTAAACTTAAAGTCTCTTATTGCTTCACGTTTTCTTTAGGGTCCCTCAGATTAAAAAACCTGACCTGGTTTCCGATTCTGATTTTAGCTGATACCAATTTGTTTCGTCTGAAATGTTGCTCAATGTAGCAAGAAAGTGGCTGAATTGGAAACAGTGGGGTGACCATTGTTAGCAGTAAACGTGCAGACATGGTCCAGTCTGAGGGTCAAACCTCTCTCACAACACAGCAGAAAAAGGACAGTGGCTGATTTTTAGACCTTTGCCGAGGTAGATAAGATCGGTGGATGAGATCGGCTTCACATGTAAAAATCGGCCGATCACCGATCTCCCAAAATTACAAAAATCGGCACAGATGAATCAGTGTACCCCCAGTTTTCTTCTCATGATAATTTACTAACATAAAACACGTAAGACTGGTGAATGTTGTAGTTTTTGTATTTACAGTAAGTAAGTATACTTCCACAATCTTTGATATTAACCACATCTTTTGTTATTAAAGGGTGGCAAAACCTTATACACTGGCCATGCACGTGTTACTTTTCTACACTGCTTTTTTTTCATTTTTCTTTTTTTAATTCCACATTCATCTGGAGTGATTAAAGTTAAGTAGAGAAAGCACAAAGAAAATACAGAGACGGACCCCTTTCTCTTCTCTGTCAGAGGCAGTTTTTACAGAGCAGGAGGGGAGGGGATGAGGACAGAGTCTTTCAGCTAAATTCAACAGGCTGGTATGAAAAGCACAGTGATTCAACACAGAGTCGAGCTGTTCTCGGAGCAGCCACTTCAGGAGCGGAAGCGGAGCATGATACCTCAACTGCACCACTGCGATGGGAGCAAAACGAAGCAGAACACCGTCACATTACTGGTTGTTCTCCACATCCCGTCACGTTCAAGGTTTACCGAGAAGAAACATAGTGTCAGGAAGTAAACATCTATCCCTGTGGCACATGGGGGATAAAAAGCTGTATTTAGGTGTTTTTCTTTCTTTCTTTCAGTGAGTCGCATGAGTCAGTTGTGATTGATCACACAGGGGCGTTTGGTTAGATTCAAGAACACATCCCTGCAGATCCCTGAGAACTCATAAAGCGCCCTCCTGTGGATGAAGGAGGACTTTACAGTCACATTGAAACTCGTTAAATAAAACAGCAATTACAAAGTCACATCTATCAGATACTATATTTATGTGGCAATAACTGCAAGTCCAGTTTTAATAAACATTTACACGTCTCAGCAAATCATATTCTTACAAAAAGTCATTATATGTAATATAGGAAAATAAATATTCCCAGTTGATAATCAATCGTTTGCAGTCTTTCTCTCTCTCTCTCTCTCTGGAATCACAGCCATGACCGATGCGGATTGTCCTGCTTTGATTGTTAACCGAACTTTGAAAAAATAAAATAAAAAAAAGCACAGACACAACACTGACTGCCACACTGTTGGAAGTTATGATGCCGTGAGCCGTCACAGCAAAACACCACAGCGGATTGGACGGGAGCCGCCTGAACAACAGCAGGTTCAGAGTGCAGATGATGGCACGAGTATTAACCACAGCTTGAAGCTTATACGTTTCACCTGCATGACATGACTCTACAGAACGGTTCCAGGCAGGATAAACAAGGCATACAGCGGAACGACTTTTCACAGTCGAGCTCCAGCAGAGAGTTCCCTTTAGTCCCGTTGCTCCCTCAGCAGTCGCTTGTTTGTTCGCCTGCCAGACAAACAGTCGTCTCCACAGAAGCAGCAGCAGCTTCAGGTGAGTCTTCCCTTCTCCCCCCCTTCATCTGAACTTCCATGTCTGTGTGAAGTAAAGGGGAAGCAGCGCCGTGCGAAACGAGGCCGAGCCAGGGCTCCTTAAATTTCCTCCCTCGGGGTTTGGCGTTAGCAGACAGGAGGCGGCGGGATGGAACAAAACTGGGCAACTGTGTCGCATCGTGAGACCCCCTCAACCGCGGTCTCAAAGCTCAGTGGTCTCCCAGCTCACCTCCCGTGGAACCTGGCGTCATTTAGTCCCAGTGTGGATGACCGTGACGGTGGAGGGGCGCGGCCGAGCGGGTTCGGCCACCACCTGGGGCTCCTCCGGGGACACAGGGAGGTCAGAGTCCTGGTTGTGCCTGGATGGAAGCGGAGCGATAGGGGGACCTGCGGGAGACATGGCTTGAATTAGAAACAGAAATATGCTGCACTATTTTATGTAATAACGAGTTGCTGGTTAGTTTAGTTCCATGATGTATTTCGAACTTTTCAGCAAGATATTGGAGCTTGCTTCAAGTCAATTATTCCTTAATATTGACGAATGGAACTAGAACTTTTTTATCAATATTAAAGAATTATTGATTTACAACAAGCTAGTATTTCTTTACAAAAAGTTACTTGTAAGTTAGTTTTCTTATTCCAAGTGTACCAAGAGATTTGCACAAGAAACTAGATCAAAAACACTTGATCTAAAAAAAAAAAAAAAACAACACTTTTTGCAACGCAGTCTTGGGTCTCACTTTAACAAACTTTGTGTAAACAGCTTTACTCACACTGACATTAAATCAGAGGCAGTCAGATGATATTTTCCTTTGGTCCAACTGGATTTAATTCCGGCGCATCAGTAAAGCAGGTGCACCGTGCTTTTCCAATTTTTTATTGCGAAGATTTTGTGAAGTGGAAACCCAACTTCACAATGTATGAGCCACTTTGTGTTCTTCTAACCCACAAAATCCTATCAAAATACATTTAGGTTTGTGTGTTGCAATGTGTAAAATGTTTAAGGGATGTAAATACTTTTGGAAGATGTTGTATGTCTCATATCACCAGCGCTGCAAAAAGACTTCTTCTTTTTTTTTCTTTTTTTTTTTAAAGAGATGATATATGAAACCCAATGGTAGCAGAAGCGTTTGGCTAAACTCCAAGCTGGAAGTTAAACACGTCTGTTTTGATCAGAGCTGGCATCCACAGAGTCACTTACAGTCCTTCAAAGAGAGCGGGGCGCAGTCCACAGACTGGCTCTTGGCCGGCGCTCGGTTCTGAGAACTCGCCACAGGCTTGGCGCTTTGGATGCTGCTTCCGAAGCTGGTGCCGAGCTGCAGACGCCTCATGTGGCGGATCACAGCTGTCGCGTTGAACGCTTGCTAAGTGGAGAAGGTGCAAAACAGAAATTACCCAGCAAGAAGAAATAAAAACATTGCGTTTTTTTTTTTTTTTTCTTTCGTAAATAAGATTTAAAGTTTCACATACCCTCCATTTGCTTTTGGCGAAGTTTTTGCGCATTTGTCGACTGACAGATTCATGTATGTTCTTGCACAGAGCAGTGTCTCCAGCAATCCTGTAGAAAAAGAAAAGAAAATACACACACGCACAATCAGTGGAAACATTCGCGAACACACACCACACCGTCCTGCCAGCAGAATGATCCCCATGCTGTTTTCATATTCAATCCCTGCGTTTATTTCCATCCAGCTGCAGGACTTTTTGAGTGATGGGCTAATGTTTCCGCAGGATTCCCTCTCACATTCATCATCATCACATCTCTTTACAAAACCCTGTCGACGAAAGCCGTTTCTCTCCCTTACGGCATCTGTTCCCGCCGGTCGCAGCAGAATGACCACCTGCCCACGACCCACAAAAATGCCCGTTACTCCCTAACAGATTTGCTGGCCCCCTCGGCGGGATACGTCAGCCCGCGCCGTCTCGGCCTTGCAAGGACTGACTCAGACCTGGGAATACATCCCAGTTGTTCATTAAGACTTCAAGGATCCTTGAGGACACAAGCCACTAATTGGCGGGGATTTATTCAGACTATTTCTCCCTGAGATGCTGGCGCTGCCCAGCAGAGGTGGGCCCGCTGCTTGGAGCCGTGCTGACAGATGACTGTGGGAGGACAAGCTCTCCATGACACATGCGTAAGCCTGGCAATCTGCGTCACACCGCTATGAAACGAGGTGTGTGTGTGTGTATGTGTGTGTGTGTGTGTGGTTCCTCACCAGGGGTGCTCAAGAGCCTGGTCGCATGTGAATCTCTTCTCAGGATCCTTCTCCATTAAGCAGCTGATGAAGTCTTTGGCTGTGAAGAGGAGAAGAAGAAAAGTCAAGTGCACATCCAGCTGAGGACATGTTCTTCACTTTCTGGCACTGGAGGTTTTGTGTTTTCATCTGATGTCTCACATTAAGCATCACTGTTCACAGTTGCTGACAAGAACAATGGAGATTGGTGGAAAAAACTAGAAGGGTTTTATGATGAATCAAACAAGCCAGTTTCTCTTGCTTGGTTTTAACTAAGCAAATCATTTTTTTCCTCCTGTTAATTAAATGCCTTGAAACTTTAAAGTCACACTTATTTTTTAAATGGATCAACGGATCAACACACATTATGTTCTTCGACACACCTTGATCTGAGTTTCGTTAAAAGTTAGAAGAAAGTAAGGAACTGTGCATTAATGCATCATCATCTGAAATCTACAATCTCTATTTAGGAACCCACAACGCAGTTTCCTATAGTTACACTTTACACTCGTGATTTGAATGCGCTCTAATCTTTTCTTTTTTCTTTTTTTTTTTTTTTTACATTGTCTTTTATATTGGCAAAACATAGAACAGATCTTACAAATAAACAAATGAGAATATGCATTTACTTGTAAAAGCCTTACTGATGCATCTCTATTTTTCTTTGTTTTTCTTTGATAATGCTATCTGTTGAGTGTGTTGGCAAGGTTTATATGTATGCTTTTTTTTAAACTGATAACTGATTGAAAACACTAAAAATAACCAGAGCTTTTGATATAAATGTCTGCGAATGACGTCTAACATGCACAAAAAACACGTGTCACAAAACAGTTTTGAGGTCAGTCGGGAAAATGTTGCAGATTTTGTTTCCTCATATTCTTAATCTCAATCCATTGAGCTGATTCCAGCCAGAGAACGGCTCAAACTATGAGTCACTGGAGGAAGTGGTTACTATGACTCCTTCACTCCCAGGACCAGATGAATCTGAAGAGGATGCAGGAAGTACCGCACGGATAAAATTTGCATCACATAAATGATTTCAATGTGCGACAGAAGCCCAATTCACAAAATGCTGACATCTGCGGTTAAGCTAAAGTTGGCAGGAAACTACATTTGTCTACTTTTTCCCCCTCCTCTTAACATCTGCAGGCGATTTACTGAATTTTTTGAATAAAGTTCATGTGTGTCTGCCCATCTGAACATCAGACTTTTATGCTTTGTCTGCATCACCACCACATTTTCACGATTTATGTAATTTCAGGATTTGGTGACCAACTGTGATGACTAAAATCTCCAGACTGTTTTTTTTTTTTGTTACCAAAAAGATAAAAATAAAATAACTGTCATTTGAAATAAAGGGATTAAATCTGGCAAACAGGAAGCAGTGGTAGCAAATCCAAATTTAGTAAAGACAAACCTCTCTAACAAGATTTTTATGTAATTTGATGAAAAAGTGGCACAATAACAAACTCAGATGAGTAACAGTTCATCTGGCTGATTGTATCTTTCCTAACTTTTTCCGGTCATTTTGTATCAACAAAAGGATCAATTTGTTTGACACCAAGGACATAAAGTGAAATCCTGTCACATGACTGTGAACTGTATCCGTTTAGCTGTATTGGTTTGATCAGAGGTCATGACCTCTTCTTTGTTACGACGCAACTGAACAAATGGAGGTCAGAACCAAGCTAAGTGAAAATTGGGTAAAATTCAAATTAAATATAAAAGTAAATTAAATATACCTCAGACTTCAGTATTCATCTTCTGAAGTTGGAACATATTTGGACAAGAATTTGAAAGGAAAGTTTAAAGAAAAAAAACAAAACACAAACATTTTAAATAGGAAGCATTTAAAAAGTTTGTTTCTAACACGTTTAGTTCTAATCCTGGCCAATTTGGCGTGTAAAAAAAATGTAAAAGAAATAAAAGAAAACGCTGTAAAGACATCTCAAATTCCAATTTTAGCTGGAGCTGGCAATAACATGCAGTCTTGGCAGTGTGCTCCATTACATGGCTAAAAGAAGTTATTTCTCTTTGACACACGGCTGTGAAAGTCAATGATTTACGCTTTGTTTATGAAATTTCTGACTCCACTCAGAAGACCTGCTGTCACTTTTTTGGCTGTGGTTCTTTGTTTTCCACTGAGCCAGAAGAAGATTTAAATATGACGCTATTTTAGGTAAAACAGGAGTCCCACGTTTGCTGCCGTGGAATACTGACGCACGCTTTCCAGGTGCAGGTGGCATGCACGTCTAAAAACGTTGAAACTTGACAAACTGCAAGGCTGGCGCCCCCTAAGCTGAGCCAAATGCAGCTACTGACTCGTGTCCACTTTAAAATAGCTTGCTTGTTATGTTTTGACACCAAACGTGGGATATAGACATATTGCAGCATTAAGTTGCCATGGCAGCTGCTGAACTGTGTCCCCTCATTACTTTACTTTTTGCCTTATTATGCGGCTTTAAGCACAAGGTTGTTAGCTCCGGCAGAGTTATGTAACGGCAGAATCTCCGGGGGCCTTGATTTACCCTTTATGTCAAACGCAGTGGGAGAACACACACACACACACACACACACACGCAAAACTTCAGCTTACCAGAGTCGGAGATGTCGTCCCAATACGGTGCGTCAAACTCGTAATCTGCCTTCAGAATCTGCTCGAAAAGCTTCGAATCGTTCTCGTCATAGTACGGAGGGTAGCCGCAAAGCCTGGGAGGAAGATCAAGTTCGAAAGATGACACAACGGTGGGCATAAAGGTTTGTTACGATGCTTATGTTAGAGTCTTCAACCCGAATCTAAAAGAATTTACATTGACCTAATCCCGGTTCACAGTATCAAAGTGTGAATGATGTTTAAGCTCCCTGCTGGTTTCTGTTCTGAGCACTTGTTCATTCATAAAGCAAAGGAAAAAAAATGTTCAAATGTTAAATGTTAGGTAATGACAAGTACTCACAGAATATAAGCGATGACCCCAATGGACCAGCAGTCCACTGCTTTACTGTACGGCTTCTGCGCCAGAACCTCAGGAGCTGAAACCATGAAAAGTTTTATTGATCAGAAATACCTTCATCTGTGCAGATGAGCCTGGTAGCTGGAGAAAAATGTTTCTCATTTTTCCCAGATTAACCAGTTTCACTAAACTTTTCACTTTTCTCATTTGTAAATAAATTTGTTCGATCACAAAAACTCCAAATGAAACAAACTGAGTTTTATAGCTGCAGTCTAGTAAACATAAAATGAGGTATGAGTATTTACAAAGATCAGCTTGCACTTTTTCCCAAAGCCACAGCTGGGAGCGTAACCTTACCGACATATCCTGGCGTCCCGCAGGCGGTGGCCATGACGCCACCTGTGCCCTCCATCTTGGACAGGCCAAAGTCACTGATCATGATCTTTGAATCGTCATGAGGACTAAAGTAGAGCAGGTTCTCGGGCTGAAAACACAAACAGGAAGCAGCATGTTGCTTTCCCTCGTCTCAAACCATCCAGGCTAAGAAGTCGGATGGATTTGTCGTTTAAAGAGCTTTTATGGCTCAGTCAAGGCCCTTCCCACAGTTTACCGAGAAGAAAAATCCCCTGACATTTAACCTCAATGGGTGATCGCCGCAACGTGTGACAGAAACCCACGCAGGTTTCAATGCCAGGGACTCCCCCTGTCTGGGGCAGAAAAAAAGACGCCTACACGCCAAATGTGAAATACTGCCGTACCTTCAGGTCCCTGTGCACTATGCCCATGGAGTGAAGATAGTTGACGGCGTCCAGAACCTGACGAATTAGTCGACTGGCATCCATCTCTGTGTAGAAGCCCTTTTCTACGATCCGGTCGAACAGCTCGCCACCAGAAACCCTGTTGGCGCAAAAAGCAACACAATGAAATGACAGAAAAAAATTAACAAATAGCATGAAAAAGATCTAGTGGGCTTGAAATAGCTAGTTTAGTTCCCAAAGATTTTCTGGGATCCCCTATGGATTACAATAAAATCGTCCTAAAAAAATAAAAGAAAAAATCAACTGGGCAGACGCATCATTCAACCAGACATAAACTTATACACATATTTTGTTTTCAAACTCCTCTGAAGTTTATTTCGCACTTCAGGTTGAAACAAGAAAAACACACTACAAACCATCTTTGCAGTGAAACACTTTTGTGTAACTGTTTTTTTCTTCTTCTTCTTTTTTTTATTCATCCAAATCTTTGTTCCCTCTAACGGGGCGCGCCCCACACTTTGGGAACCACTGAGTTAATTAATCCATGCTAGAATATCACATTTAGCTTGTAAACCAGAATACTAATGTTATTGTTCAATATTTTACATCCCTTGCTTGCTAGTTTATGCCAGGAATAAAAACAATTTTCCTTTGTTTCTGTACTAAGGTTGTGCTCACTGTTGCTTTCCACATTTTTAAAAGAAATCTTTGTTGTCACGAGAGGAAGAGCAACGAGTGAGAGAGGAGACATTAGGCCAGAGGCCAGCAGAGGTCAGGTAAGGACTGATTACAGCTTGATGAGAAAAGGGGAAAGGAAAACAAAGCAATTTCAACGTTTTGTGAAACAATGTTATGGCAAAAGTAAATCTTAACAACAGCTTTTCGGAAAAGCTGCCAGAAAATCTGTAATTTTAGGCTGCAACAATCACAAAACAAACAAAATAAAAACAACATTTCAACGTCCTGGAGGGACTGATAATAGTGTTTCCGAATTACTGCTACACATCGTGACCGATTCACCTGAGTTAACCAGACCTCTAAAACAGGTCCAATATGACAATAGAAACAACAGAAATTAACAAAGCTGGTTTTGTGATGGATAAAGAAATCTGGCATTACACTTGTTGAATATTTCTGGCCTCTTCATAATTAATAAAAGCTGAATGTGTCTCAGAAAACCTGCTGGTTTTAATCCACCTTTCTGCAATGAAAAGCGGTCAGATATTCCAGGGGAGTAAACCTTGTTGATGGCGACACTACCGGCTAAATTTGTAAATGTATGTGGTGGTGTATTTATATGTTTTAGTCTATATGAAATAGCTTGATCACAGTTCAAGTTGAGAAAACCTACAATGAATTCAAACAGGTGGATCAATCTCTTGTTTTTAAAATGTATTCAAATTGGACATTTGTACCGTCGATCTGCCTAATTGAAAAATCAACATATTCATATAAATTACATGATGTACATGTACAAAATGTACATTATATATTTATTATATTATATTATATATTATATTATATTGGTGGTCACCAATATAATTTATATATCATCCCATTTTCATAAGTTTGTTTTGAAAACAACTTTTTATTCAGTTTTGTTGATGTCTTCTGTAACAACACTGTTCAAGTTCAAAACTCCTTAGAGTTCACATTTTTAATTTTCTATCCTCTTTGTAGCTAAAAATAGCAGCAAAATTTATGCAGATTCTCTTATTTCAATAGCGATTATTAGAGTCGTCGAGCAGCGTTCAGGTAAAATCCTAGCAGCAATGTTTTGCATGATGTTTGTTTTTCTCTTCTCTCATTTCCATAAAGAATTATGGACGTCATAAGCTTGTTGGACACCTGTCCCATTAATATCCTTTGGGGTTTCTAACTCGTGTTATCTGGCCAGCCAGATGTAGGAAACGAAGATCAGATCTGACTCTTTTATTGCCGTTAATAATAAAACACTGTAACACTGTGTTTTAGAGGCACTTTAAAAGCTGAAGACGTTCTGCTCCTTACTGCTATCTGGAGAGGAAATTCTACTCAAAATCTTTTTTAGACAGTTTTCTTGGTACGCACAGACAGATTGTGAAATTTAAACATGGTTGTTTTTTTACTCATTATAATATTTTTATTGGTCATAGATGAGCTGAGGTTTGTTTTTGACGTGACAACAGCACCAGGGACAAATTGTCTGGGACGTAACCCCCTCACTGTCTGACATTAAATCAAACCAAACCTTTCATCTTTAGGTGAGTTAGGATTATCAAAATTATTTCTATTAGCTAAATATCAGAATAATGAAAAAGAAAAATGCAACTTAAAAAAATCAGCTTATAGTTTTCAAATGCACTCAGGAAGATAGACCTTAATTGTTGGGGATTTGTCTTGTGGTCTGGTGAAGCTAAAACTGAAGTGTTTGACCACAATGGCCGCCATTACATTTGGAGGAAACAGGAGGAAAAGCATCCCGAATGTGAAGTACGGTGGTGGCCGTATTATGTTGCAGGAGAGACTGCTGGAGTTTACAAAACGGACAAAACCGTGAAAAAAATAACTTTATGTGGAAACATTGAAGCAATGTCTCAAGATATCAAACTGAAAATTAAAGTTTGGGCACAAATTTGTTCATTAAAGGGACAATGACTCCAATCATGCTGCTAAATTAGTTACCAAAGTAAATCAAACTCACCATTTTATAGACGCCAACATGGAATTACATTAGTTCTGTCAGGAGGAATGGGCCAAAATTAAAACTTTTCCTCTCTATTATAAGTGTTTTTTGAAAGGACAAAAATGGTTACCCAATTATATTATTCATACAAACGTTCCCAATAGTATCGACACGCCAACATTATAATACACATTAGCATTATGCGTCTCTGCAGCGTTTGGGACTTGATGAGGCAGCCGCTCTGAACTCCTTCAGTCTGCAATTAGACGAGGCAAAGGCATAACAAGTGACTCATTAAGTTTAGCACCAAGTGTGAGTACGTCTCTGCTTTCACAGATGACTGGCAATCAGTGTTTATTTAAGAATGAGGGAAAGGCAACATCGAGCAGCTTTCAGAGACAAAGGGAGGGCAGCGAGTCGCTGACTAAACTACAGACAGGTTAGTCATAAACGCTGTAAAAAACAAACGTGGGAGGAGGGGTTTAAAAATCATGAAGATGTGCATTTTACACAGTAAAAGAAAATGATGTTAAGAGTTTCATTGAGTTAAAGTTTGCAATATATTTGGTAAAACCTGTGCCGTAAAAGTGACTAATAATGTAATATTACAGTAACCAGAACTAAATAATCTGCAGTTTAAAATTTAACACCTGATTCGTTAACATTTTGTAAAGAAATAACACGAATATAACTTTCATATCCTTACTTGGGCTGCATGGTTGCAGGACAATATTTAATTGCAATAACAATGTCAGTGTTTCTTTATCATAACACAATGTCTCTACTAGTCTATCAAAATTAGAGAGGACCAAAAGTTGTGTTAATAAAACCTGAGTTAAGCTTGTACTTTCAAGTTAAAAGGTGAATCATAATTTAATAATATTTAATACCTTTTCCAAAGTTCCTAAGAGTTCCCACCAGATCAAATCATACAACGCTTAGAGAAATTTCAAAATACCCAAAAGGTTAATCTCAGGTATCAGCTAGCATGTTAAATGTCAAAGGTCAAAGCCATGGCTAACAGCTTAACAAGTATGTTTTATTTGGAAGCGTCGCCAGAGAAAAGGCAAATTGCAGCACAACTTGCTAAGTGTGAGATTTTCAATGTCCGAGTTGAATTTACCTGGATGAACCATGTCTGTCGGACGGATCAGACCAAACTGGAAACACTTCAAACTCAAACTCAGCCCATCTGCACAAACACCTCACGGCAGCTGTGGACCAAGCGGCAGAGGGGGCGGGAGGATGATTTGGGCTTATTTTTCAGACTCAGGTTGTGAGTAATTTCCTGTCATTAAGTCACCATCTGCATGTGAAAATGTTCTAGAATAAAATATCAGGTTATCTGTCAGACAGCTTTGCCAAAACCGTACCTTCAACAGGACGTTGATGTCGACACCAGCAGCCCATCGACAACAGAACAAAAAAAAAACCAAAAAATGAGAACTATGATGATGTAATGGCCCAGTCAAAGTTCAGACCTCGACCTCAAGAATGTGATGGGAACTTAAATGAACGAACCTCAATGTGCTGAAGGATTATTTTTAAAAAGTTAAGATATTGCTTCACATCTATGTGAGAGACCGACTGAATCGTGCTTCAACTAACCAGCGATTCTTGGAGCTTAAACTTGCATTAACTACAGCATCTTACATGTGAAATCTATAAAAGATGAAATGTGAAGATAAGTTTTGGTTTTATGGAGATTTTCTTGAACTGAGCATCTCCAAGTCTCTGTTAATGACAGTAAAGGTGGCATTATGAAGCGTCAAGTTTTCCATCAACATTTGTTGCCTTAGTTGTAAAATAGCTGCAGTTTGTTCAGATATTAAGACAGAATGACTCCTGATTCAGCTTCACATTTACTCAGAAAAGACGGTAGCATCGATATCGTCACCTGAATCCAACCAAGAGAGTCTTTATTAAGAAGCATAGCTGAAGTAAGAACTTGCACCTTTTTTTTTTTAACACATTGCTGCATTCACTTAAGCAAAGATGTCTCAAGGGCACCGCAGACGCTCACTCAGGCTCAGCATGCAGCACATTATCCAAATGACGGGCCAAATGGGAGGCCGAGAGCTGACCCAAACTAACAGCATGGTGGGCTGATGTACTTACAGCTGCATTATGAGGTACAGGTGATTGGAGCTTTCGTAGATGTCCTCCAGAGCCACAATGTTCTCATGTTTGATCCTAGATGAGGGGAGAAGAGAAAATTTGCTTAGCAACAGCTGAAACCTCCTTCAGCCGCCTCTTAAAATGACACCCGACCGACAAAAAGCAGATCTGTCTTTTGTTTCTGTTACACTTCTTTGTTGGAAGAAATGTGCGCTTGTCAAATGGTGCGCTGCAAAAAGGGCTGAACTTATCTGCCTTTTGTCACACCTCGACCACAACGCGCTAAGAGTTTTATTATGTGAAATGCCAACTGTGCGTAACGTGAAGCAGAAGGAAAATGATACATTGATTTGCATTTTTATTTCAAGTAGGATCAAATAAAGTAGGAATTTGTAGTGTAATTTAATTCAGTAGGTGCCAGAAATAGAGCTTACTAAACCACGTTCTGCTTCAATTATTAGACTTTAAGACCTTCAGGAGTAACGTCTGCCTTCTGCAGCTTTACACATCGACAGACTGAAATGCTGTATTCTTATGTGCAAAATACCTCTGGCTAAGAGTCAGTGTAGACGAAAATAGACAGCAACTTTCAAGACTTTTTGATTAGGTCTTTGATCTGAACTTTGACTGGACCATTTTATTTAAACCCTTCTATTGCAATTCTTGGTGCCGTTTTCCTCCTGGAAATCAATGCTACTGCTAATCTGAAGAGTAGCTGTTTTTTTTTTTTTTGGATAGCTTCTTTGTCTGTGATAAAAAAATAAAATAAAACACTCGCTTTTGCTGTGGGTTTACAGCCCCAATGCGACCGGCATGGACAGAATAAGAACGTTGACGTCTAGCAGTGCGTTGTTTAGTGACGCAGTAACGGTGGACGCCACTGTCTGTTTTAAACTTTATCCACGATAAAGGAAGCTAATAAAAAGAAAGAGCATCTAATAGAAACTGCATGTTGTGGCGCACTGACTGCAACTTCTGTAGAGAAGTCTGTTTGGATGTGCAGACAGAGCAAGAAGTGCATGATGCTATGTCTTTTATAATTTCATAATCATGATTTTATTTTATTTTTTAATCACCCTTTGTTTGCGTCCGATTTGGCTTCTTCTGGTGCAAAATTGTGACGCGTGTCTCACCTTAATGATGTAAAACGCTGATTAAATGCAACGTGATCGTTCAGATTGTGGGCGCCTTAAAAACAATTGATTTTTGTATTGATTTATTGATTTTGTATAAGAAAGAGGCTCAAATCAGATTTGGGAAAAGATCCCAGTTGGGCCGTTCAGAATGTAGAAAAATATTCGGATATCGGTCCCATCTGGGCAAAACAAAAAACAAACAAACCAAAAAAACAACTGATGCACCACAGCCTATGTGAAATCCAAAGAAAGATATGCTGGATTTTTTTCAAGGTGTAAGAATAAAGGGAGCTAAACTGAAATACCCGTCATCTTTTGAAAGAAAAGAATCATTTCCTTCCACTTCACACTTACGCACGACTTTGTGTTGGTCTACCACATGAAATCATGGCAACATTTGTGCAAACCCCCGAGGGGAATGAATGCCTACATGTTAAGCTATAAAACCTCAGGATAAACAAAAAATAAAAGCACTGAGTGCATGTGGCCGGCAGTGTGAAATAAAGTTGACAAAAGGTCTTCAAAAGGGTGAGCGTTTAAAAAGAGTGAGGAGGAGGAGGAGGAGGAGGAGGAAGAGAAAGCCTCAAAGGACCAAACAACCTTCACAACTTCTCTGCTTTCCAAGTCTGGAATGAAAATGAGGTTGCAGTTTGAGGACTGTCAGATGAGAAGAGAGCGTAAAGAGTCACAAACCAAGAGAAAGAGAGAGAGAGACAAAGAGAGAGAGATAGGAAAATGCAGCTGTAACCAAGCAACTACAGCCAAGCAATGCAATGCTCACTTTTAAAATGACTGATAACTGAGCTGCTCTGAGTATTGATACATCAGCCCCTGGAGGAGGATGTGTCACCTGGTGTCAGTGCAATCTTATCAAAGACAGCTGGCCAGGTGTGTGTGCGTGTGTGTGTGTGTGTGGGGGGGGTGTATGCGTGTGTGCATGCGTGTCAATAGCTGGGACTAGACAGGGCAGCCACTTAAGCTGGTCGCTGACGGCTAAATAAACAGAGACTAAATAAGCGGCCAGAGAAAAGAGAGCAAGAGAATCAGAGCTTGGCCCGAGGATAAAAACAAGGTGGGCGACCCTTTCCTGGAGCTCTGCCCCAGAGAACAGCTCGGTCACTCGGCGGGGCGTACTTCCTGAGCACGGCGATCTCGTTCTCGATGCTCGTCTCCTTGCCCTTGAGGGCCTTCTTGGGGATGCACTTGATGGCCACCATCTTTCCTGTGGCTCTCTCGCGAGCCATCACCACCTCAGAAAACGCACCACTGCAGGACACAGACAAAAATAAAAAAGAAAGAGAGAGAGAGAATGTGTGTGGTCAGTTCGGCCATATACAAGCTCAGACAATATTGACACATCGCCAGTGAGCGGACAGCGGGCACTCAGAGGCAGACGGGCCCAGAGTACACAAACAGCATATTGTGAATATTTACTGAGACTCGGGAAAGTCCGTGACTGTGGTCAACCACCCGCCGCGCGGCCAAACCCCTGGCAAACACTTTTAACCCCCACCTTTCCTAAAAAAAAAAAAATCTGCCATTTAGCAGGGCAGATAGCTCGTCTTCTTCTACCATCTGCCTCCACGCACGAGCGTGTTTAAAAACAAAGCAAATACAGAATTAGGGGATTATTTGCTCAAGCAATATATCTGTTGCTATGATACGACAGAGATAATAAGTCTCGCCAAGCAGACACGGTGGTTACTTCTTCCCTCCTCGTGACACGCGCTCTCTTCCCTCCACATATGTTGAGGTTGGCTTCATGTCAGAGTCCTGAGTGGAGCTGGAAAGCTGCGACGCTTGTAGGTCATATTCACCGGGCCTGAAACTGACGTGACCTAAAATGCTGCAGTTATCTGCAATTAACTGGAGCCTGGGTTTTTATTACTATTATTGTTTTTACAAGAAAATATGAGAATTGTTTCCCATAGAAATGTTTTAAGCTAATTCTCATGTTTTCATGCTTTTTTTTTCAGGACTTTCCTGTTGTACACTAATGATTTTGGTTGATGAGTTTCTAGATAAAAAAAAGAAAAGAAATGGAAGATATTTTAAGTTTTGATGCATTTAATGAGTAGAGGGGGAAATATTTTTCAGCATATGGCCTTCAGGATATCAATCAGAGTACAGTATAGAAAGGGAAATATGGTTTTTCTCTCTGGCTAACTCACTGATGAAAGCAAAGATAAAGAAAAATCTTTTGATTTTAAACTCACAAAATGACTACAATGCAAACACCAGAGCTTTTTTACTTTTTTTTTAAGAGTCCCTTTTAAACAAAGTGAGACCAACCTTGTACAACCACTTTGGTATAGATTATGTTGATTACATAGTGCATTTAAATGCATCATCATAATGCGTCTGGATGGTCAGACACAGAAAGCCTTTTAGAGGCTGAGCTATCCTGAAACACGTTGATTTACTCACCTCAAAACAGAGTGAAAAATATTCCATTATCATGACATAACTTTTGTTTTTGTCCTGATAATAAATCATTTTACTTACAAAACGACATGAATCTATGGCAACGATTGGACGATTGAGGTGAGTCAAAGAAAAAAGTTTGAATCAAGTCCTTTGCACATCACTTTGGATCTCTGAGTTGTCTTAAAGGCTCGTCAGATGTCAGACTGCTTCTGCTGATGAAAGCAGAAGCAGTTTCATCAGCAGCTGCGTTTACACCACTGACAGCTGACGTTTGCTTCGGCTTTTCAGAGGACCAGGTCTGACCGAGAGAAACTTGTTGAGCTCAAAGAAAGAAAAAAAAAAAAAAAACAGAACTGGTGGCAAAAATCTCTTAAAAACAGCAAAGACCAGTATGAATAATCAGCATGATGCTATAAATGAAAAAACTTAATGGATAAATGTATGAAATAATCCCAGTTCCAGTCTTGTGCAACATAATTATGCGCAACTGATTATTTTTTAGTATTTTTCCATATTCAAACAGTAGCGACACAGACCCCTGTTCGCTGCTAAAAGCAACGCTGGAGGGAAAGTGAGCATCACAGCAGGACAGCAGATCTGAAGTGATGACTCAAGCTTTTTCGTTGACATCATATCTGCATTTACCTGAGGAAAGATGGCAGCATGGCACAGTATCAGAAGATATTGACTTTGATTTCTGCTTCAAAAGTCCTTTAACTTGGAGAAGAAAGCACTCTGCGCTAACAACAGACTGATTGTTACTCTCTGTCTAGCCGTCCATGACTCCAAGGTGCTGATTTGCCCTAAATCTGTAACATTTTCAGCTGGTGCAGTTCGCTTTCACTCTGCACTGTGTCAAACAAACCAAACCCTTTGGAAAACCTGTTCATTCCCTCGCCTGTGGGGGCGCTGCACCAAGAACAACAGAAGGAAACGAACGATAAAACCTCTGAAGAAGACACTGAGCAACTTCCTGCTTCATGAAATGTAAACAATCAGCATTTGTCTTGTTGGTAAAAGACCACAAGCCATTTCTCGCGCTAGCGCTAGGCTTGCGTGGTTGTTTAGGTTGTAATTACCCAGAATGCCTTGCGTTAGTGTTCACTTCCTGCTTTTTGAGCGGTCTCCCGTCCGCTTGGCGTCCACGTATGAATTGCACCAGAGTTCACTTCAACTTAGGGTTTTAGGTGAACCAGAGTTCGTTTTTTGATCCACATCAGAGTTCAGTTTTGCATTCATATCTGCCCAAACGAACCGCATTTTCCATGCAAATGTACTGGAGTTGGATTAAAAGGGACCAAACAGGACTGGTGTGAATGCAGCCACATGTTCTTCAACAAACCTTTGAGGTATTATCACCATATAATCAGGTGACCTCTGAATGTAACTGTTTATCTTATTGAGGCTCAGCAGTGTGATGGAGGAGGGCAAGAACAAAATGCACCAAACTTTTCAGAAAACGTAGAAAATCACTTTTCGGTGTTTTGTTTAACGAATCATTTTCTTTAGAGCATCATGATGTGCCAGGCATGTAATAATTTCCCTCCCTACAGCCTCTGAATTCAGTGCCATGGTCAGGTGCAGGGAGTCGCACTCAGGGCCAACACACAAACAAACAACACCGCACCCGGCTTCACGTGCAGCGAGGTGGAACGCAATCACCGCAAACGAAACAGAGCGAGCTCGGCGGCGCGTGGGGCCCCGAGCTCGCTGGGAGGGTGTCGGCGAAGAACTACTTGTCGGCCTATTAGAGCGCTGTCTTCCCACTGCAGCGCTGGCCGTGGGGACAATGAGCATCGTTCCCATTCAGCAGCAGCACACATCACGGATTTCCACAGCTGGTGTGAACGTTGGGAGAAGCGCGCCTTTCCTCGACCATCTGCGTGCCGAGCAGGGTTTTTTTTTTTTTTTTCTTTTCAGAGCTCCTCGCTCTTTCTCTCTCTCTCTCTGCAGAAGAGACACGCTGATGAAAACCACAGGAAACCTGTGATCTCAATGGGAAAGTGTGCTGAGCTACATTTTGTACCCCCACCCGGTTCACCACACTGACAAGCAAATACATCACTTCCTGTGAATGACAGCTTTGACACAAGGCCGCTGCTTCCCTTGATTTGTCAGAGCATGAACCCTGACAAACTAGGCTGCAAAAGCATTTACTCTATGAAGCCACAAGTCACAGAAAAAGAGCGTCTTCAGCGTGTGACAGAGACCTGCACATGGCAAAGCTACTGAATCTCCACCGCAGTCAACAATTTTCAAACATTTAATCCAGCGAGCTGCTCTGAAGGGTTGCAAAAGTAAAGATTGTTTCAACTAGTCGATTAATTGGATAACAAACTCCGCACGTTCTGCACATTTTTTGTTTGTTTGTGTTTAGTCATTAAAAGATGCATGTAAACAAATAATTTCCTTTTTTAAGTGAGAATCTAAATATGTTATCACCTAAAATGTAACAACATGGCTTTCCTATAATGAACGACTGATCATTAGTAGCTGCAGCTAAAAAATACTTCTGACACCAACATGTGAAACGCTCAGCTCTTTCTGCTTGACATCAATACAGTGCAGGGCTGATCAGTTGATTATTTTTGGATTACCTGATCAACAAATGAACAGCAGAAGGCGATGAATGGGAGAAAACAAATTATTTATATATAATATATATATATATATATTAAATGCAAACTGTATATTTTTTAACAGTTTTGGCTTAATTATTGCTCTGAATATGTTGTTCTTTCATCATTTTGCCTTTGCATGCTCCAGTTAATGATGAATCGATTTCCAAATTAGTCGGCGATCATTTGAGTAATCGCTTGATCAAGATTAATTTGATGAACGATGATTAACTCCTGACAGATTTTTTTTTGGTTTGTTGGTAATTAAATTCACTCTAATGTACTTATGCGTGTTGCTGCGGTGCATCTTAACGAGTTCAGCACCAGACATCAGAGAAATCTCCGTTCGATTTCAATCTTATCTCGACCTGTTATGCATTACAAATGAATTCAGGCCTCCTTTGCAGCGCTCTGTGCTCACAGCTCTGGATGTCCCTATGAGCAGAGTGTGACAGTCTGCAGTCACACAATGTGCAGACAGCCAGGCCAAAAACCCGGCTGACTAATGCGAAAGTGGGCTCCGTGTGAAACCGGTGGCTGTTGCTGCAGATGCAGAGCCAGCCCAGCCTAGAAAACTTTTCACCGCCCCGCCCGCCTGCCTGCGGGAAAACGCGGGGAGGAGCCGACGGCGGCGCAGGAGCTCGGGGGTTGAATAACAGAGGCTCTGCTGATGCTGAAGGCCGGTGCGGGTATTGTGCTGCTGCTGCTGCTGCTACTGAGTAATTGCGCTGAATCATCTCCTGTAAGATGCATCACGGCAGGCGGTTATGCAACATGATGGAAAAGTCGAGAGCTGATGATGAAGGTGAAGCTGCCGGCCGGGGAGCCGCCCGGTCAGAGTCACCTTGCAGCGACGCCTGCAGCCCGACCCAGAATGGAGGATCCTTTCACCACTCCAATCGACAAATTTATTTCTGTATTAAGTTGCCTGGTGTATCAGTGGCAGAATTCACACTACCCTGATTAAGAATATCTTGCAAAAGTATCCCACTTATACCGCTTGAACGTTTTTAAAACACTGCCTGTTTACAGCTACAAATCCTAGTAATTTTATCAGTAGACCAACACAAACTAATGCATAACCACAAAGTTATGCATTTGATATTTTTCTCCTTTTTTTTAGCCATAAATAAACATAGTAAAAGTCCCCAAATCAGTCTGGAGTTTTTTGCAGGTTCTTAGCTGCCACCGCCTCGGTGTTGCCACGGTGACGGCAAAGTTCAACTTTGCTCTCATCTTCTTCCATATGCTGCAAATATGCAGCAAAAGTCCACGTTAGGGATATGAACACTTTTTTTTTTTTTTTTTTTACAAGAATCCATGTTTTCATTTTGTTCATTTCCACCGGACAGTCTCTGAACTTCACGGCGACATTTTACGGCTTCGTCGTCTGAGGTTTCAAAGTACTTTATCAGATAAATGACGACTACGTACTCGCTCAAACGCAAACGTTTATTTAGGTTGTGGCTACTGATGTAAAAACAAAACAAAAAACAACACCTGTGATCACACCTCGTTGAAAGGATGTGGGTCAGACTGTGATAAAATTGCCGCAGTCACATCTTTATCAGGGATTTTTGACTTTTACTGGTTCCTAACAAATTCTCAGCATTTTTATTTTAAAGATAATTATAAGTCGTTTTGTTATGGCGACAAGAAATGAGTATAACATTAGTGGCGGTGAGCCAGCGGTTAAACAGTAATGCATCAAATTAGTTACATTCAAACTCTCCCATTCTTCAAATGTTAATTAATCTTACATAATATATATATATATTTTAAATTCCGGATGCTTTAAAAACCAGCATTTACTGATTTTACTTTATATCGTCCATTTATTCCACTCATCAAACACAAATCCCTTGCAATTTTTCCACATTCTTCACTGCTTCAGTTTCAAAAACATACAGTGTTTTGTTTTGCTCCCCTCCTCATAGAGTCAGTAATAATAACAACAAAATGGTGGTAGGCCAGTGCTACGTTTTAAGGACTTCTCCGTTTTCCTGCTGTCGCTTCACACTTTCACCGCTCTTTCTCTGAACGTCGTTGTAAAACACGATACAGGCTTAAGATTGTTAGAAAAGAAAAAAAAATCACTAAAATAACTATATCTGGCTAACTCAATGGCTCTCTGACAAACCGTCCATTAAGCATCCTCATGATCAGTCTGACCACATTTAGCAAGTGTCCTCTGAATGAGGTTCAAGCAGCTTGTTTTTTAGCTCGGCACTGTTGGATTCAAAGGTACCATCTGTTGCGTACCTCCTGATTTTATGCATTTGGCAGTGAGTTCGCCAAATAGCAATAAAACGCACACCGCTCCTGGTTACCAATATGAAATCAATTCACCCGGATCATATTTCCACAGTATGTTGCCTTTTAGCCAGAAGGACGTATGGAGTAATTGAAGTAACTAGTTATTCAACATTTGCCACTAGTTGATCTGTTATGTCTATGTCTGTTTACCAGGCTGCCGGATTAGTTTAACATCCATCTGTGGTAACAATGAGCAGCACTCTTATCAAGTCCAGAGACTGCAGCGTGCGTTACAGTACAGCCCTTTTGTGCACGCATTCACACACTGATACTGTGTGCTACATTGTAGCCACGGCTGCCCTGGAGCAGACTGGCATCAGGGAGGCTGCCATTTTGTAGGTGCCACCACCAAATATAGTAAATTTCCCCTTTGATTTCACCCAATACATAGTCATAGTACTGTTTCTTTTTTTTCTTTTTTTTCTGGGGTGGCAAAGCCAAAGTAGTGGCATAACTATCACAGCCACAAATCCAACCAGTGCTGAGCTGCAGTCACTAGCAAGAGACCATCCAATATGAGAAATGTGTCATTCAGCAGAATCTGATAGTGAAGATAGTGAAGTTTTATGAGGAGGGGAAATCATCTGACCTTCAGCTTAACCAGCTCACGCTGGAAAACAATCAGTCAGAAATGTGAAAAGCCAATTATTGTCACCTTAATAAATACTTACCACCTACATGCTAAAAGTAGGTCAGTGAGCCGCTGACAACACTCTTCGATGTGGAAGTTGTCACTGTGAGAAGAAGACTCATTGTAGCTGTTTTAAGTATCAGCGAATTTAAATATGATTGAAAGCACAAAAGTTGTAAAAAAGAAGAAGAAAATAACAATAATAATAATAATAATAATAATACATTAAACACTGAAGCCAGCTCAAAAAGTGCTACTGCTAACGCAGGCTACTACATCCTGGTGTTGCTATAAGCAGCGTTGTTATCTCTCCACAGTCACTGCAGGCTTCCTGTCTGCACCAGAACTCTTTGGGTGCCGCTTGATTGTCCTCCAGAACTGCAGAATACTGCGTCACGGCAACAGGTGCCACAGTGCCTGGCAACAGTAAACCGTAGGAGCCAGTGAATTAATCAATGGCTTCCAACTTCAGCTATGAAGAAGTGAATGTAAGCGAGCCGATGCGGCCGCCATGTGACATTTAACAACATTTAAAGAATGTCAAAGATATCGGTTGCAGCAGCTTTGGTCAGCAGGATGTGGAAGTGTCAGAGTGAAAACATGGCCTTTTAAAAAAATATATAAAGGTTTACCTCTAGCATTATTGTAAGCTAAGCTAGGGAAAAATGAGACTTTTCTCTTAATCCACTTCCTCTTCCCCACATATTGTTAAATAAAAATTCAAATATTTGGAAATGTTTTGTGCCACCCATTTCTAAATGTGATTAGGAGGGCAAATACTGAACAACCTTACTATTTTAAATAGAAACTCCTGCTTTTATTCTGCTCTACAAATGCATCAACATATAAAATGTATTTGTTTTGCTTTTTTTGTTTGTTTGTTTTTCGAGCTCAGCAAAAATCTGATAATGATGTCAGGCCAGCGGGGGATCTATGCAGCAAGCGTGGTGAACGCTGCAGTGACGATTACTTAGAATACAATCAGCAAAAACCTGGTACGTACTATAAAGTCTTCCTATTGGACTGACATATCAGGAAGAAACGACGCTTTACAGTTTTTCTGCAGCCACAGAACGGCTCGCTGGATTCCACGGGGTCAGTTATTTCAGCGAAGAGGTTTTCAACAACTTGAGCTTCACCTCCAGTGTGGACAAAGGACCATAAACACAAGAAGATCCAGAAACGAAAAAAACAACAAAAACGTGTGTCCTTCGACAGCCAGCGTAGCCTCGGGACGGTGACGGGAAATGTGTGGTCTTCCAAAGGACTGGGAACATCTTTGTTGCCTAGCTGCTGTATTCAAAGTGTTCAAGGTCTCGACAGCAACTCCACGTTTGCTTTTTCAGGCAGAAAAAGCATCTTAGTTTTTCTCTGTATGGCGAGTTGCCTTGAGGCAATTATCACTGATTTTAATACGTCTATGGCTGGTTCAGCACTGGCAGAAAACACATTTCCAGACAAATACAGCTCAGGTCTCATGTATAAAACACACAAAGCCCGTATTTCTTAACATGATCTAAGATATCAATTTATTTTAAAAAGTGTAAAAAGAATTGCTTTTTTTTTTTTTTTTAAAGACTGTGTTCACCCACCTTTACCATCTTTCCCATGGAGTGGCTGTATAAACTACTTTCTGATCAATTCCATTAGTTTAAAGTTTTTCATTATTGATCTGCCTGTAAGATCTGATCGGGATTTTAAGTACCCAATAAAAACTTCCAGGTTCCTGCAAGGTGCTGATTCCAATTTTGATCAATTATTATATATATTTTTTCATGTCTATTTGGCATTAAAAATAAGAAAAAAAGGGTGATTTGTTGTTTGGTTTTTGCAGTAATTTTGAATATGACAGAAAATTAAGACATTTATCTAATTTACACTAAAGGGCATCAAACTACATACTGTTGGTTGTGTGCTAATAGACCAAATGATCTATTTAGTTCTGAGTTTTGGTGTATTTAATTACTCAAAACAGAAAATTCACTTGAATTAACATTGTAGAGATCTTGAAATGTTTTTTGCACATCTTTAGCAAAGGCAGCTTTGCAGTGACAGCTGATCAACAGGTCCAGGCTGATCTTACAATAATTTATAGATACTTTTTAAAATTCAACTAGCCAACTTTTCCAGCCTGAATTACACTTGTGGACAAAACTGTTGGCACCTCTCTGAAATCTCAGGACCATGGAGGCATTCTGGAGAGAAATGCACTGCCTAGAGCCAGAAAGCTTATTCTCAGTTGCAGGTCATGGGTCTTCCAGTGGGACAATGACTCAAAACACACAACTAAAGGCATGACTAAGAGCAAAACACTGGACTATTCTGAAATGGCCTTCTGTGGGCCTGGTGGATTATCTCAGCTTCTTCTTTCCTCGCTTGTCACCTTTAGCTTATCGTTTTCTTTAAAACAAATTCCCGTCATAGCCGTATCAGACGCCTTGAAACCGGCCTCTGTCTCTTTAAGCACCCCCTACGCTTTCTGATGCTCAATCATCACCAGTCATCGAAGCAAGGCTGTTTACAGCTGTTTGTGGTTTGCATGATAATCTCAGCAGATGCAAAATTCCACCAGGCGTACACAAGTTGCTGCTGCCGCTAGTCTGCAGGAGCTGTAGAGAGGAGGGGGGCAAAAGCGCATGACATTATAGGATAATATAAATATAAAACAAAACAAAAAAAGTCAATGTAGCTCCCTTTTATGAATATAAACTTTTGTTGAAACCAAAACCAAAAAAAGGGAACTTCAGACAGGATTAACCTTCAGTAGGAGACATTAGACAGCACTGAGTTCTGTAATACAATGTTGAGTTGACTGGATGGAAACAGATCGAGATGAGCTACTTCACTCAAATCAGCTGCAGTGACAAGCACGTTAGTGCATAACAGCTCAAAGTCTCAGAAAGCGAAGCTTCAGGACCAAAAGATTTAGAGTGGGGCATTTTTTTTTATTTCATCGTTTTCCAGTGAACCTCGATTTCACAGCTCTGATGTGTGCAACCTTCACCGATCAACCACAAATCCTGAGCTACAATAAGCAGTTGCCAAGCAATATGAAAATCTAAATAACTGGAAGAGCAGGTAAAAAAAAAAAAAAAAAAAGACAACAAATCGGGTTTTCTTGAGAGGAGTTTTTCCAGTTCCTCATTTTTATCAGGAAACGGCAGCGCAGAGGGAAGAGGCCAGATTTCTGTGTGCGGAAGAGCAAATATACATCCAAAGAGAGAGAACCGCTCATTGCACTGACAGAAAGGCAAGATAAACGGCTTCGCAACAAATGAGATTATGAGACTCTAAAGTGGTGGTTAGCTGTTCAGCTGCTAGACGCTTTGACAAGTTTATGGTGTTTAAATCAGTCCATTTACGGGGCAGCACCAAACAAAATAACAAGGAGACCGCAGCAACAGTTCAGACTTGTAAAGATGCAAACAATGCAAAAAGAGCTCCAGGTTAACAGGTTGTCCGATATTAAAAAACGAAAATACATCCGGCAAACAGGTTCTAGTTAGATGCCTAAAATCTGCAGCGTAAGGTTAGCAGAAAATACAGTGAGGAGTTTAAAGTCCAACTCGTGAAAATCTATTGATTGAAATTGTTTATTTCTTCGCAGGAGCGGCTTTCCAAGATGACGACATAAGTGTTCAACTCCCAAGAAGAGCAGAACGTTTCACTCTCGGATCGGTACCAACTCACTCTGAAGTCTAGGCAACTTTGGCAACGCACAGAGCGAATGTGAAAAGATTAAGGCAAAGTCCAAAATGTGTCAAAACAAACAAAGTGGTTTGTTTTTTTCCAGGAATGTCCTCCAAGGTTATGGAAATATAATGTGGAGATTTACATGAAAAAAAAGGGTTTCCTCCACAGTGAAGCACGGTGTGGGGTTAACCACAAACAACACAGCAAATGTTTCACTTGAAAGGGCAGAATGATTTCGGATTATATAGCCGAGGTTTTGCTTTACTTTAGTATTTGCAACAACAAAAATGTTGAAGGTCTGGTTATTGTACATGTTCATCCTCTGCTGTTCTGCTCAATTCACACCTGAAATAGAGTCATTTCCGTCCACTCATGTGTCCCCTAGGGGACACTTCATACTTGGTTTGAAAATTGAGGACTTGACACAATTTTCTGGTTTTCAATGTAAAAAAAAAACAAAAAAATGATGCACCTGCAAGAGGAGTTTCATTTTCATTGCTTAACAGGTTGTTAACACAGTTTTGTTTGGTTTTTTGGGTTTTTTTTTCAATGGATAAAATTCTTACTCCATTACTTCCTGACTTTCTCTTCACTCAGGGGAGCCAATCACAGAAGACAAAGCCTCCAGATCCCAATCGATACCTGGAGCGATGCTCTTAAGATCCCTGGCGTGCAGAGGCAACTGTGGCCAGAGCTTTGGCGTCACAACACTCTGCCCACTGGGGATCTGTGAACGTGCTCGGAGTCGGTTTACTTAACTTGCCTCCTCAGAGCATCAGCAGCTTAAGGGGCCGGAATTAGCTCCATGGCAAGACAGGGCCTAGATTCAGTGACGGAGATCTCATTAACGCTACAGCGAGACATACGTGGGAGAAGGAGAGCAGCCAAAGCATTGATGGCACACCCCCTGGCTTCCTGTTCGACCGCCATCAATATCTAAATCGGTGCGCAAAAAACGCACATGCAGCAGCACCTGGCCTCCAGCTGCTGATCGGGATCGGGTTCCCTTCTGCAAAACGAGCAGCTCATTTTGCAGTCCTCCAGTGTTTCAGGTTGGAAAATTAAAAACAAAAACAAACAAAAAAAACTTATTTAATCCCAAAGGGAAAGGAAATGTTGGTATAGCTCATTTAATGAAAGAATTGTTGTAGATGGTGACGGTGGTGGGCAGGAAAGATCTCCTGTAGCAGTCCGTATCGCAACGAATTTGAAGAGGCTTCCGACTGAAGACACGGTTTTTTCAGTAAATACGCGCAAATCTTTCTGTGCAGTCTGCCGACGTCCAAAAAATGCAATTTCGCAATTGCAGTGTTTCCATTAAATGACAAGAAACACAATTAAAGTCACATGTGAAGAAGTACATGCAATTAGTCACTAATAAACATGGCGGCAACTGATGAAAACAATTACACTAATAATGGAGATAATGGAGCTCATTATCTGTCAGCCGTCAGAGGAGACATCTGCATCAAAGGCTGCTCTACTGTAATCTGGGATTTTACAGAAGATCAATGGATTCAACACTTTCAAATGACACACGACTTTTGATGAACCGTGTGATACTAAGAGAGCTCCAGTGGAACGACAAACCAGGAAGAAGACTTCTCTCGCTTGTCTTCTTTGTGGTTTCCGCCAGTAGTAAAATCCAGCTGTTGATCATGTGACTTGTGTGATGTGGGGAAGAAAAAGTGCTTTCATTACAGTTACACACGGCTGAAAAACCACTTCATCCCAGCACAACTTTATTTTTTATCCAAAAATGTAACTTTTTTGTTTTTCCAAGTCAGAATGTTTCCGGGTTTGTTTGTTTTTTTTTAAATCGGAAACAAATTAAGCAAATTCATTCTCATAATTTCAATTTGTGCAATTCTTGCAGAGTTTAACGGAAACTCAGCTAACGACAGTCTCAAGAAGATGATGGTCAGGTTTGTCCATCATCTTAATTTCATGTAAAAAAACAACAAAAAAAACAAGAAAAAATCATTTTTTTCTAGCGAAGAGCACAACGCTAACCAGGCTTTGCCCTACATATTTACCCCAACCTCAGCATAGGAAGGAGAGGAAGAAGATAATCTGTCTCCTCCTTTGCAGGCCTTCCTTTTCCGTTTTTAATCCTCAGGCAAAGCTCCTGGCCTGCTGGGCTTTTCTAACCCAGGTGTCCTGCTGTGAGCCCCGCTGAGAGGCAACAAGCCTCCCTCTGATTAAGACCCGGGAACAACTGGGCCGCGGCAAACGAACGTGAAGACGTGACCTGGGTGTTCAATGGGTGTTTCTTTCCACCTGGCCTGCGATTCGCCTCGCATCACTCATACACTCCTCACACACACGAAAGCCCTCCAGGCAGGAGCGACCGACCGCTCCATCCGACAGCTGAAGCGCCGAGTCTGACTTTGTGAATCGGCCATCCAGACGAGGATTTTGCGATTTTGCGGCTGCGGTTGCTCCCTAAAAAAAACAAAACAAACAAACTGCGGCGCTGTTGCTTAGAAAAGGCAGAAAACTAAGAGGGACGAGTGTATTTTCTCGTTTATTAAAAGCGGTTCGGCTGTGAGCACGCAGGGCATCTGTGGTATGCGGTACCGCCAGTTTTTGTGGCCAGAATGAAAGAAGAAGAAGAAGAAAAGAAAGAAAAAAAAAAAACATGATAATTCCCATAGGGAGCCCTCTTCCTCTGCAATAAATCTCCAAGCCTTGAGCTGGACGGATGTGTCTTCAGAGACAAAATGGGTCACAGAAAAATGACATAAAATGCGTGTTAGCACCTTAAACCATCGCCAGTCTGGTTTAAGGAACTCTGCTAGGGTCTCTGTTAGGGTACCGATTTTAAAAAGATAAAAGCAGACTGTGCTCGCTGCAGACAAAAATAAACTCTGGAATTTGACTGCTCTGTGCTTCGAGAGACAGAGAAAAAAAACAACAACAACAAAAAAAAACCTTGATCTAAAGGGGCCCCGGTTCCCATAACTGTTTACAGCTGTACAGTGTCTTCCTCGGAGAAGTACTCACACCCACTAAACGTGCTCCCTTTTGGTCACATCACAACCACAGACTCTGGGGAATTTTATTGGAATTTTAATCCCAATTATCCCATTTTTGAAAAAAAAAAAAAAAAGTAGGCTACTTAAACATTTCTCAATAATCAGTGGAAATATTGGCATTCCAACAAACAAACCGTTCCTGTAACTGCTGATTAGCTCTTTTCCCTTTTTCCTCCTGCTACTTTCACTATTTGATGGTGACGGCCCGTTTGCCATCACCTTCATCGTTAAAACCGCCACAGATTATCCAACAGATTAAAGTCAGGACTCCCACCGCGAGTCATATCTCCAGCCAGGAGAAACACACCAGCAAAAAATCAAAAGAAAGTAAGTGGAATGATTTCTTGCTTCCCTGCGTCTCCGTCAGCTCTCCACTGCCTTCCTGTCTCCGACGATTGAAAAGCATCCCCACAGGATGATACCGCCACTACCGCCATCTTTCTCCGTTAGGGACGGTGAGGTCAAGGTTGATGTGCAGCGTCATTGTCGTCAGTCTGGCGTGCGTGGCGCTTTGCACTGAGGCCAACAGAAGCTTAAATCTGGTCCGACGTTGCCTTCATCCACATGTTTCCCCCCCACACACGGCTTCCTCTGACTTTCGTCTTGCCACGACCGCCATCTGTCCTTCGCCTTATCAGATAAGAGATTGAAAGTTGCTGCGTAAGCTTCTCCTCGACTGTCTCCCTGACGCGTTCCTTGGTTTTCAGTCGGCACAAACAAAAAAATGGGTGCGCACAATACTGTGGCGCCGTGTTAAAGAGGGCGCCAAAATGGTGGCAAAAAAAAAAGACATCTGGTCGGCATTTTCTGTATTTTGCAGCTCTTTGTGCTTCTGTAAATGATGTTGTAAACTATCTGTAACAGAGGTGCCTCTACTATGTGTCGGCTCACATCTCAGAGAGTATAAAGTCGCACTTTTGATCTTCTTGAAGCTGGTGGATATCTTACCGCTAATGAGGGAACCTCTGAGGGTTTGCACTGTTTTTATTTATTTAGGGCTATTCAAGTAAAAAAAACAACAACAACAACAACAACTGAATATACAGCTTTGGAAAAAAAAATTAGGAGACCACTGAAAATGATCTCTGATTTTACTTGTTATAGGTTTATGTTGTTCTTTTATTCTATGAACTACTGCAACATGACTCCGAAATTCCGAGCAAAACTGTAATATTTATCTGCAGAAAATGAGAAATGGTCAAAAATAACGAGCGCTTTTAGACCTCAAATAAGTTCACAATCATTTAGAAACAGCAGCACTCGTGTTCAAAAATCAACATTTGGTGGAATACCCAGAGGTTTTCAATGGGCTTCACAGCAGAGGTCTCTTTAATATCTTTTTTTTTTTTTTTTTCCAGAGCTGTGCTTACATATTTCCTGATGCTCTGTGCACACATATATTCCCAACAAAAAGCTTTTTGGTCCCTGACTGGAATGTGACAAGGTGAGGAGGAGTTGAGGGGCCCTGAGTCAGTGAGGAGGTCAGGAAACCACGGGGCCAAACATCGGACCTGCACCCTCCACCGACCCCTCCTTTCCGAAGAGGGGAGAAAGTGACTGAAGTCCCTGCAGATGGCTGCGTGCGCGTCGCTGTCATTCGCTAGTTTGTGTGCGCAAACCGGAGCCGCGCTGCGAACGCGAGCACAGTTAAACAAATGGCTGCCAGCTACTAAAGCCCCTGGATTCAGTCTTGAAGTGGATGATCCCCAACAACAAACTGCTGCTGCGGTTTGTTTGTTGTTTGTTTGTTCATTATGGTTATTTCCTGAATGAAAAGACACAACGGAGCGCGTCTTATGAATGAGAAACGAGCCCGACGAGGCGTTTGGAGACGATCAGAGCGAGGAGAAGTTTAAAAGGCGACATTCAACAGCTGTCAGTCTGCGCTCTCGTTTCCGTTCAAACGCCTCAATGTGGCAGGTTTTGTTTCTCTCTCTCTTTCTCTTTTTCTCTGTTCTGCCTGCAAACTTTTGTGATCGTCGCCTTTTTTACTCACGTTCCGAGGACTTCCTTGAAGTCGAAGATGCTCTTGATGTCATCGACGTGCTTCTTCCAGGAGCCGTCGCTGGACTCGCCGTTTTCTTTCGCCATGTCGCACCGGGGCTCGGCGGGAGAGGAGAGGATCAGAGGATGAGGAGGAGGGAGGATGGAGATGAGGAGACGCTGCCGGAGGATCAGCCGCACTCGTCTCACCCAACCCGAAAAAAAACCCCCAAAAAATGAAAAAAAAAAAAAAAAAAAGGAAAAAATAAAAGTGGTGCACTTTTTGTTATCTCTCCCAGCTTCCTGGCTGTCCGTCAGCGATGTCTGACTGTCTGTCTGTCTGTCTCACTCATGCGAGCAAGGCAAGCCCGAGGCGGGTGGGCTGGAGGAGGAGGAAGAGGAGGAGGAAGAGGAGGTATGTCCTACCCCGAGAGGTTATTTGACTAATCTGTCTGACGTAGCGGATCCTGAGCCAGAGCCTCCCCGCTGATCACATCACCGAACGGGGAAACACATGCAGGCTCTCCCCCCCTCCTCCTCCTCCTCCTCGTCCTCCTCCTCTTCCTCTTCCTGTCGCTGCCGGGGCGGGGACGAGTCAGCGCGGAGCGGCGATGCTGGGAGCGGGAGGTCGGAGGACGGCGGCCGGCCGGCGCAGGAGCCGCTGCTGTGCCGTGGAGTCGCCGCTGCGCTGTTGTTAACAGCGACGGGAGGAGAGTGGGAGGTTCCCGCCGCACTATCTGACACGGTTCGCATTGCACCAAACCCCGCAGAGCGAGGTGGGAAGTCCAGCCCGCGGTTCAGCAGCACGTCTCCATGCGCCTCCTCGTTTGAATTTAGTTTCAGATTCAGTAGCAGGGGTGTAACAAGGGGATGTTGAGGTCCGGGGGCAGGGTCCCCCCTCAGACACCCACTTTCTGTCATTTTATTGCCTCTGGTGCCTCAACAATCACATTTATTGGCTCACTTGTGACAGGGTAAAGCTGCAGCGCGGCTCAGGTGTGTGACATCGTAATTACAGTAATCGAATTATGGATTACAGAGCACAGGGTCCAGCTCTGAGTACTCTGATCTATATTATTTATACACATTGTGCAAGGAGCAGTTAGCAGCTGCGTTTCTGTTACAAACATGCGCAAGATCTCCTATTTATCGAACAACATGAGCTTCATAGGAGCTGCCGTGTTTCCATTAGGCGAATTTCTTTTCAAAATATCAAACTGCGCATTTATACAGTCAATGGAAATGCAGCTGGAGGCTATTTGTCCTGTTGACTGATGAACCTACCTGAGCAGGGGGAGGGGGGGGGCCTCTGCAGCTCCTCCAGAGCTACCGCGCACGCCCTGGCACGCTCCCCATGCGCAGTCTGGCTCTTCTAGGCTTTTGGATGATGGATTTGACTGAGACGTTTAAAAGCTTCGGTTACTGTTTTATAATCCAACCCTGCTTTAAACTTCTCCACAGGTTTATCTCTGACCTGTCAGCTCTGGGTTTAGATACTCACGACCCGTCTTGTTGCCTAATTCTGTCCAACAAACCTCTGGTGCAGAGCAGCTCGATTTATACCGTCAAATTATTTTAATTTACCTTTCACTGCATCCTGTTTGGTGTCGATGTAAAACACGCTGGTTTTAGGACGACGGCGCAAGAGAAGTTTTAGGGGCACGAAACACTTTTGCGCCACCGTTCGTCTGAGGGATTAGTTTGTGGCAGAGGACATTTTTTCCTCCTGCACCGAACCGGAAAGGCACAGTGTCCATACAGGTAGAAACCCGACCCCCCCTGGCGATGCAACAATCGTTTTCCAACACATTTTCAGGTCATTAAATGCACAAACAGATTCAATAACATGTGCTGAGGTCAACTCAAATATGGCCTCTGAGTCATTAAATGCCAGTCGGTGAGAAGTCACTTTTGACTGAACAAACGCGATGCGTCAGAAGTGTCTGAGTAAATACGTCGATCTCTAACAGAAACAAAGGCTTTCAAACATCTATTTGTGTTATAAACATACACAATGTGTTCCACTGAAATAGCAATGTTGTATTTTAACGAATGGGTCTTTATTTTTACCGTTCTGACGTCAACTCCGCTCTTAGTCGATGTAAAAGATGGCAGCTCATCAGGAAATTATTGTTAAAGTTTCTTAAGACACATTAGAATACGAGACTAGAAGAATACGAGACATTAGAATACGAGACTTCTAGTCTTTTATTAGTCTTCCAATAAAAGACTGGAAATCATCCCCAGTATGAATTTTTGCCCACTTTGAAGTTATGCAAGGCAAATAGAGAATGATGAAGTAAAACTGGCTCATTGAAAGATCAGAGCAGCAGCACCAGCTAAAAACACAAATACAACTGCAGGAATTGAACATCTGCTTGTTACAGAAATGCATTAAAAAGTTCATTTTCAAGGACAGACTCTAATATTTCAAAGCGGATTGCATTCATGCGCCATACATTCTAAATATATTTGACTAAATGGCCATCAAATTTCATTTACTTTCCTGAGACTCTGGACCATGAGGGACATTATGATCCCAGCTTGTCAATAATATCAAATGCAACACATTTTCCCACGAATAATCCTCACTCTTTCACTGCTTGCATTGTAGGTTGTTCGCCCCCAAAACATCTTTTGATGTCATGTGCATAAAAAAAATAAAAACACCAGTCTGGACAATCAGGGTAAAATAAAAAAAAAAAGGCAGAGTAGTGCTGAAGTCACCTGATTCATTTCTTCAAGTACCGGAAGAAACGGAAAAAATCAACTCTTTTGGGAAAAAAAAAAAAAAAAACACTTTTAGGACTCGTTGCTCTGATTTGAGAGGCGATGTTAGGCTGAAGGTTCATGTTCGTTCCCCCTCGTCTTACCTGGTGAAGTTGGGTAATAAACTCAGTTCAGACCCGACAAAGATGCTGATTGCTTCAGTTTTTCATCCGCCGGGAGCGGCCGATCATGACGCCGCCAGACCGCTCCAACTTACTGAAATCAAGAGTAAAAGGCTGCAGCTTCAAAGTCTGAAACCAACAGCAAGAATATCCTGCATAAGAGGAGCAGATGGAGGAGTTTGAACAAGCCAAGGATTTGTTGTTTCTTCAAAAATGAAGTGCAGATTTCCAGTTCATACACAGAATATTGATCATCTTTGAACCTTTTCACATTACAGCCTCAAAAGATTATTGTTTTATTATATTATGTTGAATAGCAACACAAAGTAGGGCAGCATTTCAAAACAAAAAGAAAATGTGATCTTCATTCTTTAAAATAATATAACGTATGAAAATATAGTTCAATTACAACATCAAATTTCTTTTAAGTCATGTACAAGCATTTTATAACAACTGAAGGTAGCATAATTACTTGATTTTGATTTTCAGGGAACTAAATGTCTAATAGGGAACCAATAAAGAGAAGCTAAAATAGGAGAAGTATGATCCTTTTACTCTTTTTTAAAATCAAAACTCACGGCTCTTTACCGCTTGGTGGACTTCCTGATGGAAACGTTTCTTATTTTAGCAAAATTGCAGAAGTTCAAGAAGGCAGTCCTAGAAACCTCTTTTAATATTAATTAAAGTTGAAGAGCATTAGTGAGAAAAACAGAAGAGCAAGAAACACAGATGTGGGGAAGTTTAAAATAGTTTATCTACAAAATAAGCCAAGCTTCGGACATGTCATAGAGAGTTGGTCATCCTCTGAAAATAGAAACCTACTAAGACACCAGAGCAGCCATGTAGGGACAAACACGTGACCCGAGGCGCTCTGGACAAAACTAAACACATTTATATACAGGTAAGCTCAAAATGATTCACACTCCTGGCAGATTTACATTTAAAGAAATATTTTAATTTTATCAACCAAGACGTTTTGTCTTAGTAAAATATCGTTTGTGTGGCCAGAGTCCTGAATTCAGTCTGAAAGGAAATCCTGACCTGGAGCTCATTAACTGTTTACCAGAAATAATATTTAATACGACTTTTGAATTATTGAGAAAGGATATCAACAATAATCAACAAGCCAATTTTTTGAGAAAATAAAAATGTTCCTGTTTAACTCTTATCCTACCAGACAGGAACTAAATATAAACATATGTAGAGTAACCTTAGGGTTTACAGTATGTGCAAAAATCTCTGTTAGTGGCTGAAAACTGACATTTTCTTTGACAACGGTGATGCATGGAGGTTGAACTGTTGTTATACATTTCCGAGGAGTTTTATTGTGAAGGGAAAACACATTCAAAGCAGTGAACTCTTATCTTTACTCTTGACTTTCCGTTGAATTTGAAGAAACACGACCAAAAAATACAAAGCATGAAAATAGATTTATTTAAAAAGTTTTGCTGTATTTACATGAGCTGTTCATGATCTCAGTACTTTCTTTCACTTACAGCCTTTGTGTAAACAAGGATAAAATCATCTCAGAACATCTTCTGCATGCAGAATTACAACTGCAACAGTTTTCACTGTTTAATCACAAAACACTTCATCTCTTTCTGAGCTACGTTTGTTTTGCACAAACAAGATTAATGCTGTGTGTAAACTGACCATTTCCTGCCTTCAAGAGCACAAACATGGATGTCTATGTGTGTGACATGACCAGAGGGGCTTGGATTCCTGAAGAATCCAAACCCTGTAGAGGTTTTATTTAGGCAAATGCATCCCTCCAATCATAAAAACAGAATCGTCATGTAAATATGATCTCTAAGGCTTTGATTCAGACAAATCTAACTTCAAACACACGCACAAAAAAAAACCTGGCGTAAAATGTGAGAACATTTAAGACAATGCTTTCAAATGATTAAAATTAACATGAACGTTATTCTCTTAAAGACATTCGTTGATTGCATTCTTACCACTGACCCTGTAGTGTAGAACTGTTCTGCTTAGTTTGGTTTTGAGCTTTGATTCAGGAGAACGTAGCTGTGAGGATGGCCTCCTGCTGCTGCTGGTGAAGGGTCCCGATGCCGACGGCGGGGGCGGGAAGAGCAGGGCGACTCACCAACCGGAGCTGATGTGCAGATGAGGATGAGTCGTTTGTGAAACGGCAAGATGTTTGCGTTAAAAGCTACTTCACTCTAGTTTACCTTGCAGGCCAGCTGCTTCTCGAACCTGGGCGCCACGAAAGACCAGGGGCCCATGTTTTGAGGTTCCTCTTGACTCCAAATAAACTCTGGGAGGAGGAGAAGAGGAAACAATTTCATTGTCTCAAGGTGAATTACTGCTGCTTCCCTTTTCTCCTTCTAAAATCAAGCTGCCTGACTTCGGCGTTTGCTGGACTCAGAAAGCTGAAGTGAAACCAAGAGTTTTCAAGGTTGGTTTCAAAAGAAAATGTTTGCTCACCGTCACCTTGACAGCAGAAAGAAGAAGAATACAGCGCTGTACTCTGAGCAGGTAACAGGGTGTCTGCAGGATTCAGCAAGTCAAATTTTAGACCGTTTTAATGCTGCCTTGGATTAAAATAAAATGTAAAAGTTATAGTTTTTTTGTTTTTTTTTGCAACTTGGCCTTATATGGCTTGGCAACAGAAGTGAGCCAGTAGCAAAACCAAATATCCTGCAGCCAACTGGTGATAATTTTGCCATGATAGTGGCAAAAAAGCTAGATAGCTAGCAAGGGCACATTAGCAGCTAGTTAGCAATAGCCTCAATCGCCTCGAGTCACAGAATGCCATGAAGATCTCTGCGTGCGCCTCAAACTTTTGCCTCACAGAAAAGTTCTGCGATTAAAAAACCCCCAAAAAACTACAAATACAAGTCTTGACTTATTCCAGGAGGTCACACAGTTTGACAAATGATTTTATTCTCTCGTACATTCCCAGGAACAACACGTTGCAAAAGTTAGCAAAAGTAAATAAATCAATTAAGTGCAGATTGGGCCACATCCTGGCATATTAACAATAATCCTGAGCTTCCAGTCGCAGCTACTGTTCAGCCGCAGAGAGAAGGAAAGGGTTCTCGATTTGCTTTGAGGTCATGATGGACGTGAGGGCGCCACAGACGTGGTGTCTGTGCAGCAGAACATCCAACAAGCCGACTGCAGAGTCTTGAGTCAGAGCAGCAGCTCGACAGCCGACAGGAGCGAGAATTTAAGTGAGACGAGAAACAGGAACGCTTCCTTCTGCTGATGTAAGAGCATGTAATGCTGCTCAATCCGGATCTGCATGTGCATTTGGGATGGAAAATGAGCCCCGTCTAAGTTTTAATTCATCCTAGTAATCAGACAAAATCTGTGTTTTCACTGGATTTTTACAGGATCTTATTGGACTGAATTAATGAGACACGGCGTTTGAAAATGAGACACGGTGTTTGAAAAAGACTCTTAAACTGCCATTGAAACTGGCCCGGCCCACTTTTAGCCAAATTACCTTGAAATGACAGTTTTTGGGATTTATTTCAAATTAAAATTAATTCCTAAACTCCTCAATATTAAATAGCTTTTTGACATCATTTCATCTAGGTTCAGATTCAGTGATAAATCTGAGTATTTTTTTTATTTATTATATACTTTGCAAAACTTCAACTTGGAGAAACACTTTCTGCACAGTAATTATTATTATTATACAAAATTCTTTCTTATTTAACTGTGTTAACTCAACCAGAATTTTTTTTTTTACCAAAAATAAAAATATTTTTTGTTTTAAGCATGTAACCATAAAATGAATCCAGCTTCAAGGCACTAATCAGAAACAAATGTTGAAATTTTCTTAAAAGTAAATTGGACTTTAGTCGACATATTTAACAATGCAGAGAGCAATAAACACTTTTTTCTTACTATTTAGTCCTTTTGATTTCTTCACTCTTTTAACAAAGACGCCATCTTTTTTCACTCCTCCACTCTGTGTGTGTCCTGGTGTGTGTGAGATGTATGTGAGATGTATGTGTTGCACATTGAACATTCATGAAGCCAAAACCGTTTCACCTGGATGATAAAACTCCTTTAAAGACAGAGAGAGAGTCCAAGTTCTGTCCGTATTTCACGCCAGGAGACGATAAACAAACACTTTGGAAGCTCTGTTAGATTTACTGCTTGGACACAGAAGCGCAGAGCGATGCTCCAGCATCAGACGCTGCTAATGAGACGACAGAAAAGTCAAAGCCTGAGCCCACGCATGACTGATTAACGCTCTGCCTGCACGTGTTGTTGTGCAGAGTTTGTGCAGCCGACCAGACCAAATGTGCACCTGCCTGGTTTAGTTACGTCAAATGTGATTTTATCACCTCAAACAACATTTAAACCATGCAAACTCCTAAATAATGCATGCAGCTAATAAATACAGTTGATATCTATGTTACATGTAAGAGTTAATTGTTAGATTTTTCACCAGGTTTCAAAGAAGGCGAACTAAAATTAAATCTGTTTCCTCTCATCATTGTTTTATACAACATGTTAAATAATTATGCTTTTTATTTTTAGACACATGTTTTACAAGAAAAATTAACCAAGCAAACCTTTACATTTTTGGAGAGAAATTAAACCTTTCACTGGCTCTGCAGCTCAGAGAATCGATTTTAAAATACTTTTGCTAATTTATAAATCACTGAACGCGTCGCTCTAAAAATGCATTACAGTCTCGTTGATGTTGTATCAACCTTCCAGAACTTTCCCAGAACCAGAAACAAACGGGGACGAGCAGAATTCCTTTTTTATGCTCCACTAACCCGGCACAAACGTCCAGAAAACTGCAAAACAGCTGAAACACTGATGTTAAAAATGTTAAAAACCCAGCTGCTTAGAGATGCCTTTGATTCATAGCAACCGGAGCATCGATCTTTATATCTATATTCTCCATGATGACGGCATTTGACAGAGTGTCACGTTTACTGCTGGTTTCATAATTATATGCTTAGCTGAACAAATAAACTTGACGGTGGCTGTCTATCAATCATTTTATGTTTTTTAACTGCTCTTCCACATCGAAAACGTTTAAGTTTCAGGTTTTTTCAATGTTATTTTTTGACCTGGATCAGATTTTCGGACATTAAGCAATTGTCGATTTTAATTCTTTATGCTATTTTAAAAAGAGTTTTCTTAAATTATGCTTTGAACTGTCATGTCAGAGTTGATCAAATTTCCTCTTTTATGCCATGAAAATGTTTCTGATCAGACTACAGCATGTAAAATTAGGGCCTTTTGTAATTCAGGAACATTTTATGAGATCTGTGTGAAAAAGCCACCCAGCGATGCTCCAGTTAAGAGGAAGATGAGTCAAACTACGCCCTGCTCTAACAACCTGCTCTGGAGCAAAAATGAGACACATTATCAGACTCTGATTGGAGCATTTAGAAAAAGGATTGGCTAATTTTGATTTCTGTTTTCCACTTCCCCAAAACTCCACCTCCTTAAAGAGGAAGTAGTCTCTTGTAGAGTATTCAACTCTACTTGTGCTGTCAATTAAAAAGCTCTCGTTTGGAAAAGCTCCACGGCAAACAGAAAATTAAACACGCTTTTTATTACCTTGATTAAAAATGTTAATGACTTTAATTTATTTTTGCTTGGCAGAGCTTATCTCCCTTGTGTAGTCGTGGACAGGGCAGCACTCCCTGCTGTTGCAAAGGGGAATTCCTTTAAAAATAAAACCGGCTAAAACACGGGACAGGTGTGCTTTTTCAAAGAGGAACCCCGAACACAAAGAGACTTCAGAAAAAAAGGTAAGCTGGTGCTGAACAGGAAGCGCTCCAAGGCAGAACTACGCTCACAAAAGACACCATTTAATATGTGACACAATGCTTCAGGCTATAAATAAGTCAAAAATGCAAAACAAAACTGAATAGTGGAAAGTTCTTCATATGATTGAGATTTGGAAAAAGGAACTTGTAAATGTTCCGTTTTTAGTTGCACAGTAAATCAAAAACATGATATGATTTGACTCAGATTAATAAAAACCTCAGGTGTGATTGTGTCTTTAAGGAACGTGTTACGAGTCAAGGGTGTGTGTGTGTGTGTCAGGATGCGGTGGCTCTCTCTACCTTTAGCGTTCGGATACTTTCTGAGCTCCTGCTGCAGAGGCTGGACAGGAAACGGACACAGCTCCTCCACACGGACCAGCGCCGTCTTCTGGCCGGCTGCTGACTTCTCTCTCTGCTTCAGCAGGGCGTAGTAATGCTTCCCAGAGCACAGCACCACCTTCTGGACGCTAATGAGAATGAACCAGATATTTTTCAGTGCAACGAAAGAGGACAGAAAAGATAGAGCTCTTTGGAAAAACAGTTCATGTTTTAAGTTTCGAGATTTCTTCCATGCAATATTGATATATGTGTTACCTATTCCTTAAAACCATGATCAAAATCGCACATAAACAACTTTACCGCTGGTCTAAGTCGCTGTAGGCAAATTTGGATTCATTAAAAAAAAATGTATGTTTAGGGAATTACAAAAAAACATTTTTTTGTAATTCCAAACAACAACAAACAACAAAGGAAACGATTTCATCCTCAACTTGCAATTTTTAGATTTTTTAATAGTTTAAAAGGCAGTTTAGGATCTCTGATATACTAAAGAGAAGAAAAGCATTTGTTCATTTTCCGGAAATATGATCAAATGTTTTTAAATCTGTTTCAAGTAGCCTTGATGAATACAGATATCCGAGTTCAGCTTGTTCTATTCCGACTGATGACTGAAAAATCAGATTTTTCTCCATCAGTGAATGCATCATGATAATAAGAGCTAGCTAGAAAAACTCTCCCTACATCTGGAAGAGAAACAATGCCAGCTTCACTGAAGTGTGAAAAATTAAATAAGAGGAAGCACAGAGATGTAAGGTGCTTCTTAATGAAACATTTTTTTTCTTTCGATTTATTCCAGCTGCGACAAAGTGGGAGAGAGCAAGACTTCAGCAAGACTTATTTGTAGATCTGACACTTTTCATTGTGATGTTATAGTTTTCTTTTCTTGTCATCATTTTATTCTATTAGGATTTTACATTTTTCACAGCAGCTTGTTGTCGTTTCAATCTGTTTTTCAAAGTGCTACATAAATAAATTTGCCACTGAAATTCAGAGAAACGCTGGAAAGTTTCTATATGTCATCTTTTTGACATTTCAACATCCGTCTATCATCTGATATTCTGAATTTGGAAATGTTGGGAGATGTTTTAGACATTTCAGAGCTGAGACAAGCATCCAACTTCTTCTAGGACATAGACAAGGAGACTTAAGTCTTGACAAAACCTAAAAGTCGAGATTCAAAATCAGTCACAAAATGAAATACTCAATTTTCCCAGTTAAAGGTCAGGTCATGTGTACCTTTCTGCGGAGACAGAAGCATCCCCCAACACCGGCCTGAAGGACGTTCCCGGAGCCAGTTCACTCAGACTGGACACCGCTCCCTGGAATAAACAAACATCTTCGATTACTTCTCATGGAAACACTGGAGGAAAAAAAAACAACCCGTACTCTAAAAAGAAAAGCGTCCTCTTACGGAAAACCTGAGCAGCATTTTGGGCCCGACCACAATAAGAGGTTTGCGGAAGTTTCGGATCATCTGTCTCCTGAGGAGGTGGAAGTACTGGGCCGGCGTGGTGGGGTTGACCACCGCCATGTTGACGGTGTCGCTGTCCACACCCTCTTCGTTACTGTCGCACATCTGACAGATAAAAGCAAACGAGCCAAGCCTGATTTCCTTCCAAAAGATGACAGGAAATGAAAAAGCACTGATGCTCAAAGGTTTTAAGTCAGAATTTGACGTGATCTAAAATCTGGTGCAGAGTGAAGCTGAAACAGACTCAGCTTCAACCTGAAACCACATCTAAGCTACCACATCCTAATCTCTGGAGGATATCTTATAGATTAACCCTGAAGAGTGTAATATCTTGGCTGTACACTGACATACAAGATACATCTGAATACATTGATCACAAGAATGACTGTCATTATTCTGATTTTTTAGCTATTTGCCAAAATGTTTCTTTTTCCAGGGACAATTAATCAGACAAACGTTTGTGGATTTATTTATAATCTATAAATTGTTTTGGATTTAAATAAGTAGCAATGATGTTTGGATAAATGTCCTTAGCATGTTGCAGGAAAACCACTTTTATTTTGGAGCAATCAACGAGCCCCTGTCATAAACCTGGATGGAAATTTGTGAGACAACACCATCTCAAACGAGTCTGTGTTTGAGATTGACTTGGAAGTTCCTGGAAGCCAAACAAATTTATTCCATCTGAAAATGACAGCTTAGGTCGGAGGGCTAAAATCTAGGCATAAATGGGTCTTTCAACAACACAGTAATCCTAAATAGAGAAAACCCTCAAATCTAATAAAAATGTGTGGGTTATGCTTAAACTTCAGGTCCACAATAAGAAGACAATGCATTTACTAATTCCGCGAAGAAGAACGAAAAACATCTAGTTAAATTTTCCAAGATCACGTTATCTGAGAGCGTGTGCATAAGACAGACATCACACAGTCATAAACATGACATAACACCTGTTATGAACATGAAGAAGTCTTCATGAATGTTTAGGACTGCTGTCATGAAGTGTCATTCAGTAAATAATAGGGAAGCTGGTCATAGCCACCGATCTTATCTAGCTTGGCAAAGGTCTAAAATCAACCGCTGTCCTCTTTTGCTCTTCGGTGAGGAAGGTTTGACTGACAGACCGGCCCACCAAGTTATGTCTGCACATTTACAGTTAACAATAGTCAGCCCACTGTTGTCAACTCAACAACTTTCTTGCTATATTGAGCAACATTTCAGACCAAAGAAATTTGTATTGGCTAAAATCGAAATCGACAGGTCCAGCTTTTTAAAAGATCGGTTATCTGTGATGGGCCAGAAAACTGCAATCGGTGCACCCCTAGAAAATAATGACACTTTTATTGCAAAGTTGTAAAAAAAAACCTGCATTAAAAGTCCAATAAAAGTGTCAACTGAGCATCAAAGGTGTTATTTTTTACCAAATGACACTTCATTCCTACAGTCATGAACATTCATGAAGACTCCTTCATTTTTATGACAGTATTATGTCAGTCTTATGCACACTCTGTCAAATAAAGTGTTACCAATTTTCCTGTTGTGGTGATTAATGCAGACCTGTCGTGAGGAACTAGGGAATTATGTTTACAGTTTAAAATTTGACAAACACGTTGATCATGTTGTCAGCCAGCTGCTTCTGGCTCCGACTTCTTATTTCTGTCACTTTTTACAAGCATATTACCCAGTCAGAGCTCTTTGTTCTAATGACCTGGAAAACCACAGGTCAAAGTTCAAACAGTAGGGTAACTGTTCATTTGCTGCAGCTGGTCCAAAGCTGTTGAATTTATTTACCGTTTGAGTTGCGGACCCTCAGTGATCTATTTTTGTTGAATGCTCAACTAAAAACGCAGCAGCAGTTAGCACATAGTAGCTAGACCTGACCTTGTTGTTTTGAAACCATTTTCAAGTCAAATAACAGTAATGGTAACATTACATTCTATTTCTATCCTAAATAAAACAAAACAAAATAAACCACACATAAAATAAATTATGAAGTCTCTGTGAGCAAAATTGTCTTTAAAAAAGGGACCAAAGCACCAGACTGAAGACTTCAGTGGTCCAGTTTTTGTAGAAAGAGAGAAAATATAAATGGAAATGGAAATTATTGAGCTTGTTTTAATTTGTCATGCTATTAATTGATCTATAACTTAATAATAACACCCTTACACATCTGTGATTCTGTTCATTTTGATTCAGCACAATTTTATAAAATCCAACTTCAAATGTGTAAAAAGTGGGCTTAAATGTCTGTATTTAAAAGCGCGACATGGACGCAGAGCTGCACCTGGAGGAAGCGCTCCATGCGGCAAGACGAGTGTTCGGGTCCGGCTCCGTCGTAGCCGTGAGGCAGCAGGATCACCATCCCACACTGGAGCAGCCACTTGGCTTCACCTGCAAACCAAACAGCTGAATCAGCCCAGTTTCACTTCACCTTAGTGGGAGTAATTTAACCCAGGCCGACCTCCTGAGATGAAAGTATCAAAGATGATCTGAGCCCCGTTGAAGAAATCCCCAAACTGCGCCTCCCAGATGGGCAGCAGCTTGGGCTGGGCGATGCTCATGCCGTACTCGAACCCGAGCACCGCCTCCTCCGACAGCGGGCTGTTGCACACCTGAACGCACAAGATTGTTTTCCAAAACATGTCCTGACTCGACTCCAAACTGTAGTCGATTTTTATTATTGTTACCTCGAGGAATCCCGTCTGCTGGGAGCTGATGTGGTTCAGAGGAACATAGGTGTCGTTGGTATCCTGACACACCAGCATGGCGTGTCGCTGGCTGAACGTGCCTCGTCCGACGTCCTGGCCGCTTATTCGGATATGAAAGCCTGCAACAGTTAAAAAAAAAAAATTGATATTTACGCTAGGAGAAAATATTACCAAGTAATTTTGTCTAGTTTCTAATGCAAATATATCAGCACACTTAAATTAAGACAAAAAGAACTTAAACGTGACTTTTCAGCAAGACATACAAGTATGTGTCAAGTTGACCATTCTTGAATATAGATACAGAAAGCACCATTTGTTGTTGACAACAACAACAAAAAAAGCACATTGTTTTTAACCTAATGACAAGAAAATTAGATGTAAAAATGTTGATAATTTTAGCATCATTCTGTCACGGAAATTCAATTAAATTATTAAAAGAAAAAACTGTAAAATGAGTACAACTTCCTTCTCCACAAAATGTAAACAAAATGGAGTGACATCAAATTTTAGCAGTTGGAGGATTTCACTCCGTAAACAGTAAAATTTATTCTTAAATCTGTGTTTAATAGCAATAGTTGTTTATATATTTATATATATATAAAGTTTCCAGTCCTCGGTATTAAGAGCCATTGCGGAAGGTCCACTTGTGGCTCTAGAGCTGCAGGTTGCAGACCCCTGTACTTAGCTATTAGTAATGGGAATTAGAAAAAATTAATTGGTAAGATTTAGATTTTTGCAGTGTAAGCAAAACACAAACACTCAAAGAGAAACGCTGTAAAGGCACACACACCCTGGCAGAGCAAAGAGCCGAAAGCCAGGGCCTCCGCTGTCGACCAGTCCAGCTTGGTGCCCTCCTCCAACTTTTGCAGCCGAGCCTGAGTTCAGAAAGAAAACAAGACGACAGCGCTCTTGTTTTCTGAACTGCTACAGTGGCAGAACTGTAGCAGTGAGACCCTCCGGCCGAGACCACTGCTGTACCTGTACGTGGGTCTTTAGGAGGTGGTTGTGCAAGCAGATTTGTTCTGGGATGTCAACGGACTTCGCTCCGACGAACTGCAGCAGCTGGGCGGGGACGCCCGTGTCCCAGGTGGTCACTCTGGCCTGGGGCTCCACCAGGTCCCCCCAGCGGCCCTGCAGGTTGGTGGGCAGGGGGCTGTACAGGGTCATGCCAGACAGCTTGTCGTTCAGTGTGCCGTAGTAGCTGGACTTGATCTCTGCTCGCTCCATCTCTGTCATCAGACCCTCAGATATCAGCTGGTCTGAGTAGGAGTCGGGGACGCTCTGACGCGATCTGAGAGGAGGAAAAGAGACATGAAGAAGAGATTTCCAGACAGGAAATTCCTCTCAATCGTACACCTGTCTGTCGCGATAACAGATTTCAATGGACGGCAAATTGTCCCAGGAAGTACTGCGTTTAGTGGTAATACTGTCATTTTGAGGCCATTTATGTCTAGTAATAATAATACTAATACTAATAATAATAATAATAATAATAATAATAATGGCATGTTAAAGCAAGTTCTCCCTCTCAAAGATCAAAAAGAAAAAAATTATTTCTAAAGAACATTTCATGTTGGAGCTGGAAAACATGTTAAATGTCCAAAATACATAAAATACTGAAACAACAATAATGATAATGTGTTATGAAGTCTAAATGTCTCAGACAATTTTAGCCATTAATAGAGAAAACAGGCAAAATGACAGGTATAGTTTAAAAAATAAAAAATAAGTTGCAAACTATTTTGTTCTGGTGCTTTGATAATCATGGATGGATCATCAACCAGATGGATTGATCTGGATCTGGATCCAGATGGATTGATCTGGATCCACAATTTCCAGATGATCCATTTGGAAATTGTGGAGCTCATCATATTTGATCGCGTGATTATTCATTTATGTCTTATTGAGACAGACTTCCTCAACCTTTGACCCAGGAGGTGAAAATGGGCCGACCTAATGATCTTGTACATGGCTGGGTTGGTGAAGAACGGCTCGTCCAGCTCGTTGTGGCCCCACTGACGGTAGCAGATCAGGTCCAGGATGATGTCCCTCCTGAACTGCCGCTGGTAGGCCACAGCCAGCCTGGCGGCTCGCAGAACTTCCTCTGCATCGTCGCCGTTCACATGAATCACAGCACAGTTCACCATCTTACCTTTGGAAAAAAAAAACACCGGGATTTTTTAGCTTTATTTGGATTAAGGCTGAAACAATTAATCAGCGTAAGCGCGGTGAATCGATTATGGAAATAACCGTCAACTAATTTATGAATCAGTTGATCATTACCTGAGTATGCAGACTCAAAAAACCACATACTCAGAGCAGTAATTAAGATTTTACCAAGTAAAATTTTACAAAAAATATAAGCATTTTGAATTTAAGATAATAAAAAAAACACTGTCTGTAAATCTGTTTTACCCAGAACTCTTCAAAAGGAGGCTTTCTCTTTTTTTTTTGCAAAAAAAAAAAAAAGAGCAAAAGCTTATTAATAAATTAATCCAAAAAACCCAACAGAGCCTCCCTGCACTGTATTGATTTTAAATCAAGCAGAAAGGGCTGAGCTTTTCAGCTTTTCGAGGTTAGAAAGTATTTTTCCATCTGCTGATGTGTCCTTCGCTCCAAAGATCGAGCGTTCACTGAAGGAATGCTGTTATTGCATTTTAGGCAAGGCATTTTTATTTTCTTATTCAAAAATAAAAAAGGAACTAAAGGAACTAAAATTATTTATTTATTTGCATATTTCAATGTATTGCCAATATGTTATTAAAAGGCTTAAAAAAACATAACCCCCTGCCCTCCAACAAAATATGTTATTTTTTTATTTGATTAGTCATCAGAATAATAGCGATAACTAAAATAACTGTTAGCTGCAGACCTAATTTTTGAACTACTTGTTCTGCAGACGCAGCTGGAGAGTTTAACTCACCAACGTCGCTGCAGTACAGGGAGGATCTTCCTCTGTCTGACGGAGTGGTGTACCCCACTTGGTTGTTCACTATGAGGTGAATGCTGCCGCCCACTCTGTAGTGAGGTAGGTTTGAAAGGGTCAGCGTTTCTGGAACGATTCCCTGGCCGGTAAATGACCCGTCACCGTGAACCTGGAAATAAAACAAATATAAAAAACTCCCAGGAAGAAAGATTGAACAGTGACTAAAAGTGACTAAATACTTTAGTCGTTTCAGCATACAACAGCATAGTGAAGATGTGCAAAAAGCCTTAAAAGAAGCTCTACTTTTATTACTGTAGCAAATTCTCTTTACCAAAGTATTGAAAAAAGGAGAAAAAGCACGTCGAGACCATTTGGTAGAGATTTCTTGCCGATAAATAAGCCTGTGTCGGCCTGAAGTATCAATCTGTGGATTGGAACTCATGGGCTAACGGCAAAATAGCATCTCATGTTTGCGATTTTACACAATAGTTTGAGGTTTTTTTCTTCAACAGTTTTATTTTTCTCTCAACAAAAGTTCTGAAATGTGTTGAAGATTTTTACCAATCTTAAAATCATGATGCAGGATTTTCCAGCTATGAATTTTTTATTTTCCTACTTGGAGCAGACTAATCAGCAACAGATATTGCTGTCTGTGCTTAAATGCATGCTGCAAGTACCTGCAGACAGATGACCTGGTCCCCAGGGTAGGCGCCCTCCTCAGGCGAATAGTCTCCCTCTTTCCTCAGCTGTTGCCTCGCTCTCGTTTTGCCCTGAGCCACGGGGTTGATGGCCTCCAGGTGAGATGGGTTGGGCAACATCGTGACGTGAAGAGGGTGCCCTGCTCCCATGTCCAACTCCACAGAGGAGGTGAGATGAGAGAGAACGTCGCCGATAGCGGGGGAGGTGTCGGGGAACTCGCTGAGTCCGCGCATCTTACGGAACATGAGCTGCAGGGAGCAGCAACAAGAACAACCTGCTTTAGCGCAATTATGGCTTCCAGCTTGGAAGCAAACTGTGACTTTATTGTAGCTTAGCAACTTGAGCGTTGTCATGGTTGCACCGCAGCAACAATGTTTTCTTTAATCACATCTCTCTGACCTCCGGTGGGAACTTCAGCAGGCCTGTCAGGAGGTTGAGGCGGCCTCTGTGGGGCATCCCGATGACGATGTCTGTCACGCCGCTGTGAGTCGACTGGTGGAAGAGCTCATAGAAAAATCCCATCATGCTCTCTGCTCCTTCTCCTCCATAGCGCTTCACAGTAGTAAATTTAGTGGCCAGGAAGTGGTCGAACTCCTACACGCAGGGGGGAGAAAAAATCGAAACATTTCTTTATTTCCCCATCAGACTGGATGCGGGTGATACCTGCACACCTCCTCTTAGACCTACCTGAGACTCCAGCATTAGCTTAGCCAGGTGCTTCTTCTCCTCTGGAGAGAAGCCTTCCCTCTTGAGCTCCTCAAAGCGGTCGGCGAACCACTCCCTCTCCTCCAGACTGCTCAGCTGGCCGATCTCCACGGACAGGTGGCCGCAGTAGACCCGCTCCAGGTAGGTCTGGACCTCCTCCGCCGAGGCCTGAGCCTTCCCAAAGTGATGCAGGCCTTAGCAAGGAAGAACACGCATCGTTTACCTGAAGGCTAGGTCTGCACATGAGTAGAGAAAAGGTCAACAAAACCTTACAGATTGAAAAGCTTGAAACAGCGTTTCAATTGGTTTTAGTAAGTTGGAACTTTGGGCTTGGCGGTGCAAAATGTCTTGGGGAAAAATGTTTTATTTAAATTAATGTTTAACAATGAAGACATCTCTCTCAAAACTAAATGCAATTCAAGAGACAACTAGAACAACTTGATCATGTTATAGAATCATATCTATTTTAAGATAAATTCAGTTTCAGAAAATATTAATTTCGTTTGTTTGAATATATATACAAAAAAATATCTAATATTACTTGAGTAAACAGGTATTTCAAACTATCTTTGATAACTTTGTAAATTAAGCCTGAGTCAGTCCTCTGAATCGCTTCATTCTGCAACAAGTTTACACAAGTTATTTGGTTGCACTTAACAACCAACAAATTGTTCCTGAAATAGTTAATTTACCATAACAACACATGTGTGTCTTTCTATCTTCACAAGGACTTTGCACTGACTTCCATTCAGTTTTAATTTATTTCTATAGCCCGACCTACAGAAATAAATCAGAATGTATTTTTTGTTAAACGTTTTTTAAATAGTTACTTGTCTACAACTAGAAGTACAAATAAAGTGAAGTAAGTCCGGGCAAGTGCTTTCTGAAACGGGTTGGTGAGTTAATCCTTTCCTAAGGCACAGGGATTTATTCTTTTGTGATTGATTGCTCATCCTTGTCAGCACAAGAACTTTGACACCACTGAAACATCCTTAATCTCAAAAGCAGACAGAAAAAGAGGGAAAATAGAAATGTGGCATTCAAGACACCAGGAATGGGTGGCATCAAATCCTATCTGAAACTCCTGGCTGAGCGTAAAGACAGTAAACTATTATTCGTGCAGGCGGTGAAGACACATGCTGTCATTGAACCGCTGGTTCTTCCTCAACATTTCCTTAAAGTCCAACATTTGATTTTCAGAAGTGAAGCAAGACAAAAACAGCTACAGAGCCTGAAATAACACATTCCTGAATGTGTGTAATCATGACCCTGATTCTGTAGGTCTCTATGAAACTTACCTGAGGTGTTGAGCGTTCCTGTGACGGCGCCGGCCAGCATGTCTATCTCTGGGACACGATCCACAACGGGCTGCTGAGGCAGTAGGGGGTTAATTTTAGCAGCCTTGTGTCCATGTGTTCTGTACGCCTCCACCAGGCGGGCGAGACCGTGATCTGAGCAGAGAACAAAAAACATGTGGGTGAAGCCAGAAAGGTTTGGGCAGGGTGGTGGATATACCAGAACATAATGATGTTGATAAAGTATGTTGCAATGGTTGAACGTAAAATGTATTCATTAAAAATGAATACTGAACCTAGCATGAATAAATGTAATTTGATCTCTTACATAATTGCAGAAAAATACGACGCATACTCATGCGTTTCAAAAAGCTTTTCAGTTATTCAGTTCACAATATTTATTAAAACATTTATTTCTGCTGAATTTGACAACCACAATGAAGCTTGAATTCATGAATGAATCAAAACTCATTTTCCCTGAAAGTCTGATTGCACTAAAAACTGTTTTAATATAAGTGTTTAAGTTATGTTCACACTTGGTTTAATATTACTCTTTTTCTTCTCCCATCAGTCTGTGCGTAATGAACCTATACAGGTTCTACATTTGAACTGAATTTGTGAATAAAAATGAAATAACTCTAAAGTCTAGTGAAGATGGTCATCGTGCCCCCCTTCGTCCCCCCTTTGGTGTCGCCTCTGCTCTGAAGAAGAAACGCGACTCTTCCTGATAAACACAGGTGCACTCCAGTTAGCACATTTAGAGTTAGCTCAATGGATGGTGCTCACGTTAATACATCACCCAAAGACAAATAATTAACACACATTTCACTACTGTAGCCTCCGTTCATCCCCTCCACATCCTTATCAGCTCTCTGTGTTGTAATTCAGCCCGTACCGACCTCGGTTCAGAGCAGCGATGCGGTCCCTCAGTGACTGGTCCCCGGCGAGCTGCTTCGGTCGGTACCCGTAAACTCCTCTCTCGGTGTGATAGCGGCAGGCGAAGAGTTGCCTGGCAGCACTTGGTGGGAGTCTGCTCAGAGACTTTTTCAGAAAAAACACGGCCGACATGTTTCAAGTAGTAAATCTTTAATCCCCCAGCGTGACAGTGGCTCTACTCAAGCCGCAGGGCTACAAGGCGGCGGCCATGATGCCGTCGAACTGGGAGGAGATGCTGCACCGGCTACCGATTGGCCGAAAGGCCTGGACACGTTTCACAACAACTCTAAGTCCGTGTTTTTATTCTATTATAAATCCGTGTTTTTATTTTATTATTCACTACAAATATTGCATCTAGAACCGAGCCTACATTGTCGTGTTTCTGTTTATTAAAAGACGCAGATATTTGATGCGACCACCTGAGTGAACGTACGACTGATGCGTTCAGGTGCTACTTGAAATTTCAATACCACTCTCTTCCCCTCCCCACTTTCAGCGTGTCAGGTGGTATGTTCCGCTCCGCTACCGGTTGTATATAAAAATTAAAAAAAAATAAAAAATTCCCTTCTCACCCACCGCGGGTGGTTCTTATCCTCTGAGCTCGGGTCCTCTACCAGAGGCCTGGGAGCTTGAGGGTTCTGCGCAGTATCTTTGCTGTGCCTAGAACTGCACATTTCTGGACTGAGATGTCTGATGTTGTTCCTGGGATCTGTTGTAGCCACTGCTCCAGTTTGGGGGTGACTGCCCCGAGGGCCCCGATGACCACAGGCACCACTGTGGTCTTCACCTTCCAGGCCCTCTCCAGTTCCTCCCTGAGGCCCTGGTATTTCTCCAGTTTCTCGTGCTCCTTTTTCCTGATGTTGCAGTCACTCGGTATTGCTACATCCACCACAACAGCTTTCCTCTGTTGTTTATCCACTACGACAATTGGTTCGACCTTACCATTTTGTCTGTCTGGATCTGGAGGTCCCACAGGATCTTAGCTCGGCCATTCTCCACCACCTTTGGGGGTGTTTCCCACTTTGATCTCGGGGCTTCCAGTCCATATTCTGCACAGATGTTTCTGTACACTATGCCTGCCACTTGGTTATGTCGTTCCATGTACTCTTTCCCTGCCAGTATCTTGCACCCTGTTGTTATGTGCTGGACTGTCTCAGTGGCCTCCTTGCACAACCTACACCTTGGGTCTTGTCTGGTGTGGTAGATCTGGGCCTTTATTGCTCTGGTGTTTATGGCCTGTTCCTGGGCGGCCAGGATGAGGGCCTCTGTGCTGTCCTTGAGTCCAGCTTTTTCCAGCCATTGGTAGGACTTTCTGATATCAGCCACTTCACTTATTGAAGTGGCTGATATCAGATCTATTTGATCTATCTGATCTAATCATATATATATACTACTCAAAAAAATAAAGGGAACACTCAAATAACACATCCTAGATGGACAGTTTGATTTCACAGAAGTTTGATTTACTTGGAGTTATATTGTGTTATTTGAGTGTTTCCTTTATTTTTTTGAGCAGTATATATAAAACAGCAGCAGCCTTTTTGAAAATATAAAATATATCAAGTTAAATGTATACAGTATAAGTTTGATTTCTGTGTAAATGCAGCTCAGGTAGCTCAGTGCGATGGTAAGACACAGCAGCAACCTCTTCTCTGTTGACACACAACCTGTCACCCTGAGGATGTTAAACAGTGTAAGTGTTATTCTAAATATATACTGACAAAAATCACTAATCAATTTATAAAAACAACCACTTTGTTACTAAATATGTGCCTGTGGCAGGATCTTACGTGTTTAATGTGACTTCTGTCTGTTTAGGTAATCTTGACGCAGCAGCTTCCCTGGAAATGTCTTTCCACATTACCGTATTTTCCGGACTATAAGCCGCTACTCCCCCTCCACACGCTTTGAACCATGCGGCTTATAGCCCGGTGCGGCTTATACATATACGTTTCCGGTTTTAATTAATTTATTTATATTTTTAAAAATGTAGGTGCGGCTTACAGTAAGGTGCGCTCTATAGTCCAGAAAATAAGGTATTTTTGTCATTTGACATCTTCTCGCTACAGAGCAAACATTCAGGTAATCCTTCCGCATTGGCAATGAACGCAAATGATTCGGTTCAGGAATTGTAGAATCTCTCCTCGGCTATTTTTCTGTTTTGCTCTCCATGGATCACCGCCACACACCCGTCGGTTTGTTTACAACAGCCACCTGCCTCGCGCCCAGCCCGGCTGGGAGAAACGTCACAGGATATGGCGCACATCTTTGTTGACGGAAATGTTGAAGTTTTATATTTATTCTACACATTTTCTATAGCATTGGAAAACGTGAAGAATGTTTGTGTCATGTTTGTCCTCCCACAGAAACCATATTACAACAAAAACTATATTTCCCACCCCCATCTTTCTCAATTTTCAAACACTTTTGTAAAAGCTCCAGGGTGCCGCTGGGGCGGCGCTAAAGAGCCGCATGCGTAACCACAAAACATAAGTTTTACTTTTGCAGAACTAAGATAAATTTACACACTCGCCATTTAAAGTATAACAAAACAGAAACGTTATTCTGTAACGACCAGGGAGTCTGAATACAGGACAAACTTTTTAGATTTAATCTTAGAAGATACTGAAAGTCCATGTCATTTTCTTTCCAAGCTAAAAAGAATTTGCATACTGCTTTGTGTTGGCTGTTTAAAATCCAAATGAAATATTGTTTGCGTTTGTGGCGTAACAAAATACTGAGCAGTGTACAGGCCTCCAGGTTTTGCTCAGGTTGGATGGGCAAGATTTTAATGAGCTACCATGGGACCAGAGTGGGTGGTTACATACAACCAATCCAGGCCATTGCTTCTCAAGTGAGTGGTCCACTAAGAAAAACACTTCAAAACACTGTGGCAGGAAAAGTTATCCAAGCTATGTAGGCAGCCAACATAGGTCTGTTGTGCAACCAAGGGACAAACCTACCAGTGACCCACTTTTCATACGACAGTCCACTCCTATGTAGAAATGTACATGTCCTTACCTGCAGAATACAACCATCTATTTAAAACCCCCATGATCCCAGTTTGATGATAGAATCGTACTTTTCTAAACACCCAGCAGACCTGGATACCTACTAGAGCTTTTCTTTTTAATAGCCAATTCTAACATGGATTGAAGTAATGGATATTAAATAAAAAGTTCCATCAAGACTCAACACGGGCTTTGTCATGGTGCAAAATTCAGATTTAAACGTTAAATTTGACTTAAATTCTTGATTCATTTACTTTACCACTGGGTGGAGCTGCTGTGCAGCAATGCTTTGGTACTTATAAAATTTTACCTTGTTTTAAATACATTAGATGAAGAGGTTAATGGACTGAAACATTGGAGTGTAAATATGGCAGTAGACAATCCATCCACATTTTTCTGTTTAATTTTTTTGTAATGTTGTAAAACACGTTTGTGGTTTAAGGGTGAGGCTCTTTGGCATGTTAGGTTGTCATTTGGGACCGTGATGCCACAGAACCAGTGTTTATCTGCCGACAGGTTAATTATCCAAAAAGATGAATAATTTGTTCAGGAAGTAAGATGCTTTTCAGAAGCAAGCGGTGGATTTTTACATCTTCTCAGTGGGTTGTAGCGAACTTTCCTCCACTTTCAAAGGCCAGATTGAAAATGAAACATGCAACTATTAGTGATCCTGTCAAAACATTGTCTCCATTTCTGATCAATCACCAGAAAACCCCTAAAAACTAAGGAAGTGTGTTTGAGGTCAAGACTCAGGTAAATTGATAAGTAGAACCAAATAAACTTTTATTCTGCTTAATGGATTTCTGTTCTAACTTCATGTCTACCTCATATTGGAAATGGACTACATTTATTTTTAATTAGCGCCGAAGGTGTTTAACAACCTTGACATCAGATCTGCAAAAGCTCGATTCACACTAAAAAGGCTACAGCAAAGAGAAGCACAAGAGAGACACGACACACTGGGAGAGGGAAGGGTAGTCCATAAAATGTCTGTACAACACCGGACGAGCACAAAACAGACAAAGACACACAGTCCATATTAGGGGAAATGGTTTAATTTCGAGACAGAGGCAAAGAAACACACCACACAAACGAACACTGATCAAAACGAAAAAAAGAAAAAATAAAGTCTTCCAGCTACACACTCCGCTATGGTGGGAAAGAAAAAAGAAAAAAAACTACACAAGTAAAAAGCAAAGCCTTAAACTAAACACGCGACTTTTTAACTAAGACAATTATCCACACAAGTTGTCAAAAAATCCTGACCATTAAATTATGTGGAAAGCACAATCACCAACATGAAACTTACCACGATTAGAGGATCCCAACCCTCCCCTGAAACTGACTAACGAAGTGAGGACCGTGTAGAGATCCGAGTAAAAATCAAACTCAGGCATCTTTTAGAGGCTAAAGCAGGACAAAAAATTAAAAATCAAAATCAAAGCTAGACCAAAGGCCAAACTCAAGACCTGGTCAAGGCAAGGCCACATCGAGAGGCCGGACATGTTTTTTTTTTATTCTTTTCGATATAGATGTTTTTTTCCTTTAATTTCCAATATAAAAAGCTTCACTGGTACAAAATACATATGAACAACCAGTTGTAGAAATCGGGACAGCCTGTATACGTCTTTAGTATTTTTTTTTTTTTAAATCCCACCCTCTTTCCAAAAGTTTGGACAGAAATAAACTCTACTGTGTGTATAATACAGCTCACATCAAGATGCACTCACTTTGGCTTTCCTCGAGACAAGACAAAACATCTATTAAATTATTGGTGGAACATGAATAAAATCCTACTGATTAGTAGACAAGAAAATAAGGTTTTGTTTTTTTTTCCTTTAACTTGTTTTTCCCCAGATCAACACATCTACAGAGATGCAAAGCTACCCACACAAAAAGAAAAGAACTTCAAAATGAGAAACAACAAGAGTCAAAGTGATTGTTAGAGCTGATGGGAGATTTGAGATGGAAGCCCCTGAAGTGAGTCCAGTTCCTGATGGGACTGCTCTGACTATACATTGTGCTTTTTTTTTTTTTTTTTTGTTTTTATTGATTTTTTAAAATGTAATACACCATGAACTACTTTGCAAAACACCTGCAATCTAATTGTCTTAACATGTGACCCCTCACAGCTCACTTTTATGCTTTAGCTCACTTTTCAACTTCAACCTCCCCCCCAGAGAAAAACAAACAAAAAAAACAGATTATCACAACACAGTTGGCATCACGAAGTGTTTCAATACGCACTGAGACGTTTAACCTTCAAATGTATTGGGAAGTTTATTATCTACATTTTCTTTTTTAAAAACCAACTGTTCAAATCGAGTACATCACAAAACACATTTACCAATAACGCAGCACAGAGAAAGAGGGAGAGAGAGAAGGGGGGGCAAGTGGGGATATTAGCAGGTAACAAAGAGCTTTATGACACTGGCATTAACAAACCAGAAAAAACTAAACAAAAACAAATTAAATGGAAAAAAAGGCAAACTGCAGCAACTTGTAAACCAAGGCCTAATAACAAGTGTAGGCAGTTTCTAGACATATTTATATATGGCACTTTGAATATTGTATTGCATTTGGATAGAAAAAACACTGTAAAAAGCACATGCCCATATTAAAAGAGAAATCAGTGGTACCTTGAAAATTTTGGATCAAAATCACACACACTCACCACATTCTGTCAGTGTTTAGCTCCCACAATTGTGCTTCACATTTCCTTACAAAACTAGAACACTTTTCTTGAGCGCTGTTGCAAATTTGGTATTTTTTTTATATATATATATATATTTTTGGGTTATAATAAAAGGAAACAAAAAAAAAAATCCTAACTTAAAAAGATTCAAAATGGTGAGAAAAGTGTGCATTTTGTGTCGTAATCCTGCGTGTTGAAGTTTTGAACACATAAAAACCCCTGAGTTGACAACTCTTTAGCGCCACCAGGTAAGCAGTTTAGGAACCCTTTTTTTTCTTTTCCTTTTTTTTTTATTATTTTTTTAAGGGGTGGAGGGTGGGTGAAGTGGTTTTTTTTTTTTTTTTAGCAGGGTTGTTTTAATGTGTAGCACAAGAGAGAAAATTTCACCCTGATAAAAAAGTGTAAACTTGGTGCAGAATAATGGAATGTATTTGTATCCCAACACTAAAGTGGTGGAGCTTTTCAAATGTGCCATGCGAGAAACAAAATCAGAAAACGGCAAACAGGCTAGATAAAAAGCAAACGTGTGTCTAAAATGTGCAGAGACCCACAGGTTGTGTTTTTGTCCAAGTGATCTCCTCTTCAGGGGCTCCCACTGATGCAACCATATTAGGTATTGCATGTGTGTGTGTGTGTATAAAGAAAAACTAGATATTACAGCAAAAAAAACCCCAAAAAGTTGTGTATTCAAAAACAAGAGTTTGACACATGGGCACTTCAACAACCAAAAAAAAAAAAAAAAAAGAGAAAAAAAAACAAAAAATGAAAACATTGTCCATGGATGATTAACAGACATTGTAAATCAATTTTTCAAACATGAGGCAATCCAAACTAAACCAAACTGAAACATCAATCGATTAAGTTAGTTATGGGAAAAAAAAAAAAATTCACAGAGTCAACAAGACGTACCTTTGAAGTCGAACACTTTATATAACAGGAAAAAAGATTAAAATAAAATTAGCCTCAAAATTTGACCTGTAAAATTCTTAAACCAGATGTCATTTTTAATTAAACCAGAATTTCACTAAATTTATTACAAATGACCCACAAATGGTCACCAAACTCAAATTTTAGTCCTTTTTTTTTTAAGAGAAAAAAAAAAAAAAGACTAATAAACTGAAAACACTCCCCCCTCCCGCTCCCCAACATAGATGACAATACAACAAAAATCTACAAAAAAACCCAAAGTTGTGCCTGGGTTGTTAGTTAAACCTCTATAGATTCAATGGTACAAAATATAGGTAATCTAAGTGTGCATTTAAACCACAGATTGTCTATTTGTGAATCAGTTCTAAAAAAGTTGACTCATGTAGGTAGTCATTTCTCTCAGCAGAGCAAATGTACCTTTTATTGTGCCATTGATAGTTTAATAAAAAGGTAAATACACTCATTTTTGTAAATGAAAAAAGAAAATATTTTAAATAGCCTTGATGTAAATCGTCACACTGCCCACATAATGTAGAGATCGAAACAGATCGCCGAGAGCGACTTTTACTGGTCAGACTTTGAAAAAATGTTGGAAAAGTGGTCTGTAGGATCTTTTTTTTTTTTTCTTTAAGAAGCCAAAATATTGCTAATGGCACCAAATAGCACATATGTGTGCCAATCCCTGTATTCAACTTTCAAGTGAACTATTACTGAGAGAGGTAAAAAGAAAATACATAGCTAAATTAAAAATTAGAAATCCCACAGGTTTTTAAAATATTAACAGAAAAACAAAAACATCTCTTCAATGAAATCATTGCAGCTAAGTTTTCACATTAATACGCTTGACCTCTCTCCTGCCCGTCACATTTTCTTATAAAAAAAAAAAAAAAACAAAAAGCGAAAAAAAACAAAACAAAACAAACAAACAAAAAACAAAAAAGAAAAAAACAAAAAAAAAAAACCCAAAAGAAAAACATGATCATACATGCAGAAAAATCAGGTTGAGCTAAGGTCAGGGTCAGTGGGTGGCCGGGTATTGGTCAGGCGAGCTTAGAGAGACATCACAGACAATGGTGGGATGATGAGGCCAGGGAGAAGGGGTTTGGCTTGGCTTTCAACATCATGAAGACATGCTAGGCTAATGATGAGCAAACAGGCATGGAGATTTGTTCTAAAAAGGAACAAAAACACGAAGAGAGAGAGAGGAGAGACAGGACAAAGAGGAGAGAAGAGAAAGTTAGGGGCACAGCACAAGAAATTTTTTTTAAGCCATGAGGCACAATAAACAACAAAAAATAATGCAAGTCACCACGTAACAGCAGGGACAGCAGGGTAAACACGTTCCCCCCTCTCTCCCGACACACAAAAACAACACACCGATTTACAGAAGTGACACCACTAAGACTTATGGCAGACTCCGACATGCACATACTTTTATACTTGGCACCGAAAGAGATCCATCTAGAGCCCAGTCCCTTGTGGGAGACTTGGAGGATGGATGGAATGACTGGAGGAAATTGTTAATAGAGAAAATAAAAGAGGTAGCCTAGCTTAAAATGGCTTAGACAATGAATGTAAACAGACAAAAAAAAAAAAAAAAAAAAAAAAAACAGAAGAGGGGAAACAGAAAAGACTGCTAGATATTCACGACAACAACATGAGACAGACTACAGATGAGAAGTGAAAAGCAGGTTGAAGCTCTGGCTCTGGTTCTGTGCGGCCTCGCTTCAGCCCTTCAACAACGACTGATCCTTAGTCAACCTGGCTCACTTGACCTGAAGGCAATGAAGTGGCATGGAAACACATCTGATGCTCTCCACTAAATACAGTGACACAAAATACCTCCAGCAAACACTGACTCCAGTGATAGTCATAAATAATCATATACATTAAAATATTTCAGACTCAAAAGTACATAATAAAAACCGCAGGAATGAAATACAGCAAAAACGTGGAGAGATCTTAGCAACCTTTTTTTTTTTTTTTTTCTTTTTGTTTAAGGAAAAGGGTGAGTCTTCCTCCTGTGGTGGGCTCCTGTCCCCTTTGACCCCCCCTGAGTCTCTGCTGTGGTGACCTTGGCAGGAGGGTGAACTTACCCTAGCAGTGCTAGAACTGAGCTGGGGAGGGGGCTGGGGGGGAGGCCCCAGGCAAGGATCAGTAGGGTTTGCTGTCGTTCTTGGAGCGCTTCAGCTGAACCTTCAGCCTCTTCATGCCGATCTGGAAACCGTTCATGGCCTGAATGGCAGCCTGCGCGGAGACAGGATTGTCATAGCTGACGAACCCTAAAAAAAACAAAACAAAAAACAAAACAACAAACATGTGTTAAAATCTCATGTGATCACTGAAGACAGTACTGTTTGGCATCTTAGTTACATCTGTACTGTAGTTAACGTTTGAAAAATTTGGTTAAAACGGGAACTGAACCGTAACATTGTTCTGAGTAGGATTAAACTGGCTGGTTTCCTGCCTTAGATGCAGCTTTTAAGCATTAATAGAGAGGAGGTCAGGGGTCAAAACACAAGCTTATTGTCAGCCTGCCTCACCCGTCCCTAAAAATACTTTGTGTAACGCACCACAGACAGCATGAAAGACCCTCTGTGCTTTACAGCATAGCCCAAAACACTCGTTTAATCAGATGCTTGGATATCTTTTACTCGAGTCGATATGCAGACTTTAGACCAGTGATGTCCAAAGTCGGCTCTCAAGGGCCGGCATCCTGCATGTTTTAGTTCTCTCCATGGCTCAACACACCTGGATAAAATGACGGCTCTTTAAAAGGCCTAAGAAGAACATCGACATGCTGAGAAGGTTGTTTTACTTAAACTAAAATATACAAGGAGTCTGAGTATAAATATGCAATAAAATGTTATAGATCCAGGATGACCAGCTGTAGTTCTCAAGAGGAGAACTAATTAATAGATAGTTAATAGGTTTCTGCAGAACCTGAACATGCTTAGGAGAAACTCCCAGGTGTTGAATCAGCAACATAATGAAAACATGAAGGGCTCTGCCTCTTGGTTGACCACCACCAAGAGTAAATCACGTCCTGTTTTCATTTAGTGTTACATTGAGACAATTTTTGATTTACTCAGGGTTTGACTCAAGTTCCTAATGAACAAATTACATCCAAGACAAGCTGCTGAAGTGCAAAATCTAGAAGTTAACAACCTAAAACTGCACCAATATCCAGAAAATGGATCTTTTCAAATATAAAACATGATTTTAAAGTATTTATTAAGCTACCCAGAATAATAAAACTCTGATCTTTACACAAAAATATTCTTTCAAAACAAACCACTTTTTAAGGTGCCTCAGTGAGAGGCACCTTAAAAATTGCCTCTGAGTAATTTAAGCTTACCCATCACCTCACACCTATTCACCAATTACACAACAAATCTGTATTCACTTACCAAAGCATTTGCTCAGATTGGTCTGTTTGTCAATAAAGACTTTGGCAGAGACCACGTTTCCGAAAGGCATGAACATCTGCAGAAGATCCTGGTCCCCGAACTCTTGCGGCAGGTGGTAGATGAACAGGTTGGCGCCCTCTGGCCCTACTCCATTTTGTAAGAAACCAGGAACTAAAGTTACATACGACCTTGGAAGCATTCAACAGTAATTACTCATGTCTAGTTCGGCAAATTCTCCATGCGCTGCGAGTGTGGAAAATGTTGTGTGTTCGTTGAGGATGTATTCACCTTCCTTCTGACTGCCAGCCACGCTCTGCTGCAGCAGAGACTGGCTGTAGAGGGAGGGCAGGGCTGAGGCCGTGTACTGTTGCATCCCTGAGTAGGCCTGTGTCAGTGCATCCATGGAACTTGCAGCCGAGCCGTTGGCAATGGAGGCTCCCAGGCCTCCGTTCATGGCCCCCATACCTGGAACAGCAAAGCAAACTGACGAGCTGCACCCAAATAAAACACTTCGTATTTAACGGGTTGCATTTCTTCTTTGGTATTTTCTGAGGCGTACGAAGAGGAGACTCACCACTGACACCGCTAGTGAGGGCATTAAGGTTGTTGAGGCCCACAGACGTGCCAGTAAGACTCTGCAGTGTGCCCAGAGAGGCCAGGGTGTTCATGGCAGCACCAGCACTGGACCCTGCTGTTGAACCTGCAGACAGATTTTTAAAAAATATATACATAATTAGCTTCATGAGGAAAAGTGGTCAATTATTGAAGTACAGTTGAACCAGGTGGTGGAAGACGGTAGCTGAGTTTCCATTAGAAATGTGGGGAAAACTGTTGGTATTCCTCTAATGTTGACAAACACAATTTCACCATTGTGATGTTTTCATTAAATAAACTCAATTTATTGAGTTTATTTAATACACATAAAATCACATGTGGCAAAGTTTGTTCATGTGTCATTTAAAAACATGCTGCTACAACTTTGTCTTTTCGCCAGTAACATCAGGCTAGTGGTCACATGTCTTGTGTATTTTCCATTGCGGTTCTGTGAAATACTCCAATTTTGATACAGCCAAAAAAAAACCCACCCCATCCTAGTGCAAATACTTTAATCAAAAAACTGGAGTTTATTTTTTCCCCTCAAAATTGGCGTGTTTCTATACAGTGAATTTATTTTTATATTTCCACTTTGCACAATGGAAACGCAGCTTCCACAGGACTTAGAAAATCTTAAAACACAAAACATTAATACATCTGACGGGAAACAATGTTGAGAGAATAAATTCACCAAATTCACCCACATAAACTGAAGACCCCAATATGCAGGTTGGTAAAGTAAAACCACCTAACGTTGATCAAAACAGGCTCGACTAATTCTGAGGGTTTAGACCAGTGTCTTCACTGCTGTAAACTCAAAACGATGAATGGGGGGGTCGGGGGGGGAGAGTGACTAATCTGAGCTTATGATTGATTTTAACTCACCTGGACTGGCGAGAGCCCCCAGGGCTGCGCTGCTGGTTGACAGAGCGCTGGTTGAAGTCGGGCTGGCAGAGCTCTGGGCTGCAGCTGCGGCCGCAGCCAACGTGGCCAGGTTTTGCAGCTGAAGAGGATTCACACCTGCTGAAAATACAAAGCAGCAGAGGTAATTACGGATGACTGCCATGTTTAAGCTCCGGTTCCTGCAGGCGTGAGCCTTTTCAAATTCACTTGCAGCGCAATTTTCTGCCCAGAATGCAAGCATAAAACGATACATTCTCTGCTGCCTTTGATTAATCTAACATTAAGCTACGTTATTTCAGCAGTCTGCAGACAGAGAGCTTCAGTCTGTTAAATTCATGACTTGTTGACCTTTACCATTAGGTTTTAAACTTAAGAGTTAAATGGGTTCTGAAAACCAACTTGATAAATTGTTTAGAACCTTCAGCATCAGAATAAGATTCATTAGCCAAGAATATGTACAAACAAGGAATCTGACACCACATACAGACAACATGGATATAGAACTTTAGCAGAAATAAAAAGTAAAAATTTGTACATATATTTGTATGTGCACCAAGTATTTCTGTCACTTTCTTTTGCAATAGTGCAAAGTGCCAATTTAGTTTCACAGAGGGTTCTTAACTATAACTCAACTTATTTTTGGATTTTTAGTTAGTTTCACTCAGTGACCCGTAGAGAAGTGTCGCATGTTATTCATCAAGGGTTTTATGACAACTACTGGAGTCCTTGTTTGTCATGCGTCTCACACACGTTAAAAATATGGCTGCCTTATTTACCACCTGCTCCTTCAGGATATCAAAGTTTTATTTCAATGAACGACAAAAAACTAGTTTTAAAAGTTTCTGAAAATGTTAAGGTCAGACGACAAGTTCCTTCCAACAAGCATGAAATACCAGATTTAGAGTAATATAATTCTTCCAACACAACTACAACCCATGAAATGAGACAAAAATAAATGAATTGGGGAAAAAAAAAAAAAAAATACAACATGCAATATCCATGTTGGAAAAAATGAGGCACATTTAAGATGTTCTACTCTTAAAATGCAGATGAAATTTAACGATTATGACTTCTCTAATTATATTAACTAAATTGTGATAGCCTACAGTTACATAGGTTTTACAGAAAGGTGTAAAATCTAAATTGAAAAGCAGCAGGACAACCCAGAGACCTACAAATCCACCATAAAATGTGGATTTGAAAACCTGCCTCTGTTTTCATCGTCAGGATTATGACAATTTCTTTCCACACTGCAAAGATCCAAACAATATTTTAACTTAAAAAAAAAAAGTTTTAAGTACTCTGACGGACAGAAACCAAACTGCAATTCAACCCCACAGCTTTTACTTCAACACATTTCCATTATTTTATCATTAAAAGAAAATGTTCTTTTAAGCAGTTAAATGTACCGTCACACAACTGCACATTTTTAATTGATAAATTACTGCTTCAGCAGAAAAACACAGCCTTAGACATAACACTGGACTTCAAATCGTTTTTTTAATACCAACAGCTGCACTACATTAGCTCGACTAATGGAAAAGTGCTGTCAATACAAAGGCCTTGCAGTATTACAATAGCTCCAGGCCATGTGCAATATCCCCCCGACGTAAGGTAGCAAAGCGATTTATTATACTTGAACCACACGGTAGAATTGGTGACATAGAAACTTCCCTTTAACAGTCCGAATAGTGAGATAAATGCTTTTTAACATCTGATATTAAAACTCACCTCCTAGCCTCTGAATGCCATTGAAACTGCTTTGATTACTGGTTGATGTCGCCTGCTGGAGCAACTGAAAGCAGAAAAAATAAATAAAAAACAGATGCAGATCAAACATTACAGCACTCTCTTAAACTCTAAATTATTTAAAATCTATATAAATAGAAACCACTGGACACATTTCAGCATGAATTCTGCATGTTTTAAAATATTGACTGAGGATTTTTGCCGTCCTATTTAAAATGTATATTTCAGATTGACGAAAAAGCAGGCTGCCAGGTTTTTGTCCTCGTTTTCTTGGCAGAAACCAAACGGCTCGTCTGTTCATGTTCGAGTCACATGGTGTTTGGCTCAGCGTTACAGAACACTCATGCGAGTCACGTGCCTTTCCTCGTTAGCCAGGACACAAACTGGGAGTGAAGATGTTTTCTAGTCTGAGCCAAGAAATCGGGTGTATAGATCAGGCTTAATCGTCGCACGATTTCAAGTTTCTGCATCTATGAAGCTCTACAGAACAAACCGTCAGCACAGCAGACAATGCATCAGTTGCCCTTTTCACTTTCTGCTTCATTTGTTTCATCAAACTGTATGGAGTTTGCAGAAGGATTTATACTCCTTTATCACTTTTTTCTTTTTAAAACCACAAACATATATTTTCTTGGGATCATATATGACTGAGCATAATTGTGTAGGGAAAAAAAACAAATCGAGCCATATTTAATATGAAAAAAAGAAGAAATAAAAACCAAGTCAAGAAGGTCTTCATGTATTTTGGCTCTGCACATCTAAAAACTAATATTATTTACCATTTGTTCTTACATGAAAGAGTTAGTTTTGGGTGCATCAACTGTAGTTATGCATGTTAAGACCAAGTTGTTAATCATTTTAATTTCAGGTCACATGAAGATGATAAATTTTCTCAAAGGGTCATTTTTGGCAGAATGTATTGAGAATAATATCTATTAAATTGTTAAAATACTAGATTCAAATAAAATTAAATATTTAATATCCTTTCACACTGTTACTGTACAAAAAAATAAAATAAAAACTGATTTGAACCGACTGATAAGATGTGATTTTGAAGTTCTATCTATGTGGCCCTTTGGAGCATGTGTGTCAAAATCGAGACCAGAGGGCCAAAACCGGTCCACCACAGCTTTTTATGTGGCCTACTGCACTCTAAAATTCAAGGCAACAGTTGTGCACTTAAATATTTTATCCAAATAAAAGTAGATTTCATTTTTATAGTGCCAAATTATAATGTGGAAATATGTTCAGTATTTAATTTTAAGTCAGCTATTTATTAATATTTTGTAGCAATTCTTTAATGGGTTTTAATTTATATTTTCTGCCACAACCAGCCCTTTAGGGACATTCATCATCCTAATATGGCTCAAAATGGAAATGGATGAGACACTGTTGCTCTAGAGTTTAGAGGGAAACATAAATAGTGGACCTTTGGTTTGACACGTGGCTTAAATATTAAATTACTCACAAATAAACTCTATAAATTACAAATGCTTCAGGTTGAACTAGATTATATTTGAACCCAAACTTTTTAGGCTTTGTTAACCATATTTCTTTATAATTACATGGTTGCAACCATTTGCGGTTGCAGAATGAAAAAAATTCAAGGTGTGCATCAACTTTTGGAAGTTATAATTGCCGTAGAGGTGAAGACGGTTTGTTTGTCGACACTTACCGCTAGATACTGCGGTGTCAGTGTTCCCAGCCCTGCCAGGTTTCCCCAGGTGGAGGCGTTGTTAAGCTGCTGAATTTGCTGCACGAGCTGCTGCTGCAGGCGCCGCTGCTCCTTGTCCCTCTGGGTGTCAGCAAACTTTACAACCAAAGGTGAAGAACAACCCTGAAGCAGTAAAAAAGGTAAGAGACGTCAAACTGGTTCCAAAGCGCAGACAGACACACACAAAGACATTAACCTTTTATTTACCAATGCACAGTCACATGGTGGCAAAGGATTTAGCCTTGATATGCATTGCACACATGCATATCAAAGCTAACAGAGAGGACATCTGCCATGCATTGCTGAGCCAGGCTACATTCCAAAAAAGGGGGTATGGGACGATGGTGCAGACGGTGAATAATTTTAGCACTCTGCAGAGTTAAACTCAGTCCACAGATATCACACAACATATGGACAACGTTTAAAACAAAAAATAAATGAAAAGAAGAAAATGATAGAAAAAAACAAAACAAAAACAAACAAAAAAAAAACACTCAAACATGGATGTCAGCGGACGCAACGGAAAAAATGCAATATATTACACAGAATCTCGCAAACATACAGTCACATATTGTTTAGACAGACGCATGGACAAGGCATGCGGTGCAAAAGTATTTTTTTCAGAGTTGAGAGCCAGACAGGGACCAGGCTGGATAGGGAAAATGGCTTCTGCACCAGCAGCACCTCCCATGGCAGCTAAGAAAATCGGGAAGGAAACGATATCGGGAGGAAGGGAGAGGGTAGGAAGTGGTGACCCCCATTGGGCTTAAATTTAATCTAGTAGGAGGAGCGTTCTGTTTGGTTTAGCTCCTAATTAGACTGGGTCCAACACTTCACTGGGGAGCCTCTGACCTAGTTGTCAAATTACTGCTGCTCTACTTCCACAAAGGCTCCACCGGCTAATATGAGAGTACAGCCCCAGTTCTTCCAAGATGTGGGAAAGGGTGGGCTAACTCTATTTTCACTTAAATTTGATTTGAGTGGATTATTTTTACCATGACAAAAACAAAGCCAAGAAAGAAAGAAAACAAAAACACCATTAGATCCCAATCAGAACAGAGGTGTGTTTATTTCAGCTCTAAATAGAAGAGGACAGACATTTTTATGAACTATAACAATGTGTTTACTTTTATTCAATGATTCTGCAAACTATTTAATATTGTAATAAGCAGTTGCTTTAGATACACCTCATGCCCTATCGAATTCATTTCTGATAGAACAAGCTCTTCATATTTCCAACACAAGGGGGCAGCAAAAATGTACGAGGGGGTAAGAAAGGGGGGAAATGAGAAATAGGTGCTAAGGGGTACAGTACCTCCATAGTTTGAGAGTGATGCATGGTTTTGATTGCATTCTGTGCCATTGCCCTGGTAGCAAATGTGACAAACGCACAGCCTGTAGGGGGGATAACAATAGGAAAGGGGGGGAGGGAGGGACAAGAAGAAACAAAAACAAGACAAAAAAGGTTTGGACAACTCGTTATGAACCCCAAAAAACAGACATTACAGTACAGAAAATGGCAACTCCCAAGCACACAGAACCACCCTCACTGGTTAGCACACGGAGAAAGAACACAACGAGGAGAACAGTAAACACTGGTCACATGAGCACAATGATCGACAGATTAAGTTGCCACCAAGAGGCTCGACTATGTGGTGTCAAGGGGAAGACGGTCGACGTGATTGTATCAAAACAAATGCACACATACACACAGTGATTGGCTGAAATAATTCGGGCCTGGAAACAACAAAACAAAAACCTAATAAAGCTAATTTATAACTGTAGCTACACTGCATATATAGCGAGAAAAAGCTGGAAGTTGAAGCTAACTGCGTTAAATAGAAGTTGAAGTGTTTATGTTCACTCGATTTCACTGCAATCCGAGTCCTGATGCAAGAGAAAGCTATGCAGAAGATACGAGGTAATTCCAGCCTTTGCAGTGTATGATTAAGGAGGTGGCAAAGGAGCAGCTGAGCTGAGGTGTCTGCCAGCTGAGCCAATGAACACCAGCCGCCAGCAGTTGCCAAGGAGACGGGCCATTGTGCCGGGCAGCGAGTGCAGCAGCCCTTCACCGTGACATGTGGAGGCTTGGAGTCACAGCAACGGGGAGGACAGGAAGGACTCTACTGAAGAGATATATATATATATATATATATATATATTTTTTTTTTTTTTTTAAAAGCTCTCGATTCGTGGATTGTGGGGGTTTAAATTAAATTCGGGAGGAGCGCCATGAATTCTTAATGAGAATATCTTCTTGGCTGTTCAGAGGGGTGGCGACTGTAATGCTCAGAGCTGAGTGCCTGGACGCTAAAAGCGCACTTACCTCTGCTCTGACCGTCCGGTCCCCGGAGAATTCGGCATTCTTCGATCTGTCCGAAAGACGAGAACATCATTCTGACCTCGTTCTCGCCGTATTTCTTCGAAACCATTCCCACAAACAGTTTTCTGTCTTCCACTGCTGCAGATGGGATAAAGGAGAGCGGTTATTCCTGGACAACTGAGGAGCAGTGAAAAGAAACTGTTGTTACACCGTTCCGCCTGAACATCCACTCACTGTCATTTCTAGCACGGTCTGTCTTTCACTCAAAGTGGCAACTTCACAGCACTGTTTTCCCTCTATTTGAATTTTAAGCCAATTATCTATACTTATCCTTTTTCAAAGCTCTTCCTCACAACAAACAGAAATGCACATTGTGATGTTTTATGAGTTTAGTCCAGATACGGATGTTTTCAGCAAAGACTAAAGTCTCCAGGAATCGATGAGCTTTGATAATAACCAACACTCAGTAGTAATATGCTATTAATAGCAGCATCATAAGGTTACAGTAATTTTTTTTTGGTAAAGTTTTTGACACAGGGATGTTTGGTTCAGTGCAAACAGAAAATTTACACAAAGCCTTTAAGCCACTGAAGCCATTTTAAAAACAAACATGAATTGTTCATCATAAAGCTGGTGATATCCACTCTTCTTAAACTGAATAAATTGCTTTATGACAGCATCACCTCTCTGATGTTTACAATTATTTTGCTCAGGCTGCCTTGAAATTATACACATCTCGCTGTGCTGAAGCTACATCTTATCTCCTGGACCGATACAAAGGTACAGTCTGAATTTATCAACATTCTTTAGGAAGTCAAGCGGTAAATCTTTGACATAGCACTGGACAATAAATCAATTTTATAAATTCATCGGATTTAATTTTTGAAAAATGTGGATTTTTTTTTCTTACCAATGCACTTCTTTGGTTTCCAGAGAGACATCAGCTCATCCAAGAACCACCATCTACTTTATTTATTTATTTTTTATACAAGCGTGTTTAATAGCCATTTATTTAATTTGGAATTCAAGTCAATTAACAGAAGAGATTATTTTAAAAAAGCCTGTTCTAGATATGTTCTTTCATTTTTTAAAGGAAAAAAAATTTAATCGGAATCAAATTTTGGATTTATAAAAAAAAATAAATGATTTTTTTTTTTTTGTTAAACGATTTGTCAGCACTATAAGAAAAGTTATGTACACCATGACAACTATAACACTAGAAATTTCAGCAGCAATACATTAATGAGTTATTTACTTTTGGAGACTGTAGATGAATCTCAATTCAACACCAACACATCTAAACCCCAAACTGAATCTAAACAGACAGTTTAAGATTTTGGAAACCTTTACTGTAACTGCAGTCCTCAGGAATCAATGTCCTGCAACTTTTGAATCCCTCCCTGCTCCATTACACCTGAATCAAATAAATGGGTAATGAAGAGGAATTTTGCAAAACATGCTGAGGAGGTAATTCAGCCTTTTGACTGAAGTGTGTTGGAGCAGGGATGCATCCGAAAGTGGCGGTAGGGTGGAAATTGAAGACTAGAGTTTCAGACCTTTGCTTTATTGCATGTGTGAAAAACAAACTGACAGTTTAAACGCTTTGTTGGCAACGACTGACATGAGAATCACAACCACAAAGCATAAACAATCCAACCTCAGACTGAACTCATTCTAATCTGATTGCAGCTTTCTGCAAAACAGCTTTGAGTTTCAATTTTACAATTCAATTTTAGTTTATAATTCCTTTTCATTTACAGCAACTAGTAAATATAAAAATGAATATAAAAAAATTATAAAGGGGCAAAATTCAAGGCATGACTGAATGTCCCTTTTCCCCTCCATACAGTGTCTGTGTTGACAAGAGCAGTGGGCATAATTAGAAGAAACTAAATATAGAATGAAGTGATTTTTTCTTTTATAAAAGGCATATCCATAAGGTGGCCAAAGAGCTCATTTTGAAACTGAAAATGTCAAATTTTTCTCCATCGTTTTCTGAAAAATATGGCATCTTTTCCTCTAATTTTGTAGGCATTAATTGGTTTCACTTTCCAGACAGGAACGAGGAGGGGGAAGCGATTCGCACCCAGGACAGCTGGCACTGCAGACTGACATGGTGCAACCGCTCCAACCACTGAACCATGAGTCCTTTCCTCTTTTTTAAAAGTCAAAATATACCCCTTTGTCAAATCCTTTGGGTTTTGTTTCAAAAGCAGCCACCTACCACTTGTTTTCTCACTGTCAGCAGGTTTCATCTGGATAGGATGATGCATCTGTGGGAAACAAAGAGAAATGATTAAGACTCAGCCAGTTGTCAACATAAACCATATAGAACTTTAAGACTATAATTTTCCAGTTTGAGATACTGGGCAGGTGTCTAAGCTGCTGGTGGATATCAAATCTCCAGTATGCAATTTCACTTCAGGCTGAATATATCGATTCTTCCTCCTCACTTCCTTCTTCTTCGGAACAATTTAGAGACGTTGACAAGCTGGCTAACTTTAGCATTCATTTAATAACTTTTTGATCCTAAAATACTTCCTTCACACCATCTGATCCTGTCGAACAAGGAGTGGCAAATTCTGGATGTGAGCAAACTAATTTTAGCCAGAACGACATCTCTGAACACGCTGCTCATTCTCAATCTTGTTATAAAAAGAAAAAGTGAAAGCAGGATACATTAACCCAATAAGCCTATACACTGTCTACATACCACAAAACATGAAAGAAGGCAGTTGCAACTCAGACACCCGAGCTTGTTGTACTTGAGAAATAGCGGGTTTGTTTTTGACAAGGGAAGCGACAGATGGCCCGCTCAGTGTGGGGACCAGCTAGCGCCGACGACCAAGCAGAGAGCAGCAGCGGAGGGGAGAGATAACAGAGAAACTGATACGAGCCTTTCCACTGTGACACAAAGCTAACTCAGTCACACCTGCAGAAATGCCAGTAACAGCAGGACCAGGGATTGGCATTTGAAGCGCACCATTTGAAATGTCGAGCTGATGGATGGTCTTCCAGGGAAGAGAGCCACCGCTATACACTGGGCCTCGACACTCAATCACCCCGGTTCAATACGCGGCTATAAGCTCGCTGAAAAGTGGCTCCCCTCAAACAGACTGAGCTACGGTTTTAATCGACACCTGGACTTGTCTGGTATGGATTTAATTGACTGGACGGCGTCATTTAGAGTGACCAGGAGGCGTGACAGATTTGTAGCTTTAACAAGCCCTTACTGCAGTTGAGCGCGCTGCGATCTCGCCGGATAAATCGGATGAAATATGGCACCACTCAGCCTAGCTGCTCTATACTTTTAAGCTTCAACTCGGAGTTAAAAATGTATACAGACATCAATGATTCATAAAGTCAAGCCTTTAATAACTTCAGGGTATCTGCAGGTTTCTGCAAGTCAAATTTAAGAATTTAATGAAGACATTTTCAATGGCACCATGAATGAAATTTAAGAGAAAAATATATATACACATATTTTGCACAGAATGTGCCTCGTTTCAAATGGGTTGGCAACAGAAGTGAGCCAGCGGCGAAAATAAAAATACATTTGCGCTTAAAAAGGGCTCGACACACAGGAGACGATATCAATCCCTCTCCATTAATTTCTTGTGACATATCGACGTGCACACGCAAGTTTGAAAAACGTTAAACTTCTGCTTTTGCATCCCGAGTGGCGACGACTTTTGCTTGTCCCGGTCAATCCCTGTGTGTCAAGCCTATCACTCACTGACGGACACAAAGAACTAGCTAGTTAGTAAGAAAGGGTATAATAGATGCTAGTTATCGGTAGCCAACTTCAAAAGACAGAACGCAATAAAGATGTCAGCGCACAACTAAAACTTTTTACCTGACAAAAAGTCCTACAAGAAAAAAAATAAAATAAAAATACACGTATAAGGTTGAATAGTCCTGCCACAACAAAATTAAAACCTGTGATTAACTTGCTTAAAGTCAACTTTACATGATTTCATTGAAGTTATGACTTCTTAAGGATGCCCAGGCACCATGAACTTGTTTTATTTCATGGAAATCAAACAATACGTCTGGTTGAAGAATCAACAGCATGAATCCACCTGAATGCGTCTGTGTTTAACTCATCGGTTCAAGTGTATTGAAGTTCAGGACAGTCCTCGTTTCAATATTACTGATGAAGGGGCTTGATATTTTTCCAGGGCCAGACAGGCCTTCAGTGAACCGAGAGCTCATTACTGGCCAGCGTGCAGCTCCCAGCCTGCACCAGGGATATGGGGTCTGGGGTGGGGGCTCAGGCAGCTAAAAGCATCCCATGCTGTGCTTACTCACCCCACTTAAGGTCTTTATGTTGTGCAGTGCATTCTGGGCCTCCAGTGCAGCTTTTCTTGTATAAAAAGTTACAAAACAGCATCCTGCAGAGTGGAAAAAAACAGAGGGGCAAACAATGGGAGCAGAGAAGGAGACAGAAACGGTGTTAAAAAGCAGGGAAAAAAACAAAACAAAGAAAAAAAAAAAACAACATATTGAATGAGACAAAGCATGCTGTAAAATATAATTCACACAAAAAAAGGATGGAGACAGAAATCTGCAAACGTTCGGCTGGATCAGCCCCAACCCAGAGTGGGATAGCAGGAAATCAAAAATTCTGCCTTCTTATAACAGTGAAGGTACCACACCCAAACATAACCACGCTACAGTAAGATCACCAGAATGGAGGAACAACTCATTAGCCATGTTCAGTCAGTAAGACGTTAAAAATAAAAATAAAAATAAAAAAAAAAATTTAAAAGGTGTTTGAAAAGAAACTACGGTTTACATTACATGTCCGTGATTCATTAAGGCTGTGAGAATAAAATGTTTAGCCGACAACAGGAAGGTAACATTACAGTTTTATATTTTTGAATGTTGGTCGTTGACTAGCTGGATTTGGAAGTGGAAGTAGCCTTTTGGAAATCTCAGAGTTCATAAACTTTTCCATTCTCTAGTAAGATTTTGTCAAATTATCTCAGGTCTAAAGAAGATGCACAAGCTAGCCAGTTTAATTTTGCCATCTAAAATATTAATTTAAATCAATTATTCATCTGAAGTTCTGCACTAGGCCAATAAATATAGGAGGCATAAGTTTTACAATATATTTTCACCCGTTTTTATATAAAACATTTAATGACTTATTTTTAAATTGTGTGACTATTAAAGGACACGTTTTGCAATTCCCCTTCATTTATTCATGCAGAGACTTCAAAATAATAAGTTGGTCTATGTCTAGCAGGTACTGTAGCCATATTGGATACGAGTCATCTGTAGTACCTGGATTCTCCACTAGAGGGTATACAAATACGGGATTGGATACAGCCAGTTTGAGAGGAAATAATCAACTTCATTATTGAGATTGAGGGCTCACAAATCAAAATTAATATCGTCAGTGTTGTTGGTTAAAATATATCTAAGAACTGGCTTAACAAGAAATGCCATCGGTGATTCAGCTTCCATGCTTATAATGTGATGTTGTAGGTGACAACAGTGACACCATGCAAAACAAGTTAGATAGGACTGACATGTCCAGAGAGATGACCAGTGGTGGAAAGCTGTCAGGAGACACCGATTCACAATTGGCGGGTCCAAACAGTGCCGGCAAGACGGAGCAAAACAACCAACATGTTTATCCGAGTATTTCAGGGTTATGCAAGAATCGAATCCAAGAAGTGTCACAAGGCATAAAAAGAGCACAAAGAACCCAAAAAGAGAATGAGCAAGAAGATAGATGATGGGGGAGGGGCATAAAAAAAAAAAAAAAAGGAGCGGGGTGAGAAATAAAAAAAAAAAAAAAAAAGTTTCTCATCCTTCCGTCTCAGTAGACCGCCAGTGGCGTTCCAGCCTGTCAGTTTCACTGGGTTGGGGAAGTGGAGCACTGCAGCGTCTCTGACCTACATAGTGTGTATTATTCTGTTACTGGAGCTCGCAGGCTGTGGGGAGGGCTGTTGAACTCTAATATGCATCAAGCTGCACTCTTTCACAACCAGCTGAGAGCTCCCTTTCTCTTCTGCTTAGCCTGGACTCCAATTTGTCAGAGCTAAATAAACCTCCAAGAAAGGCATGAGAGTCAGATGATTTTTCATGACTTGTGCACAATGTGACCTAAAAGCCATCGGCAACCTGAAGGCTCTCGATAGATCAGTAAACAAACAGAATTTACGCTGGTTGCTTAAGTAGTTCATCTGCACGACCTGTTTGTATTTTGTCACACTGAAACAAACTAAGCTGTTTTACTGGGATTTTAAGTGATAGACCAATGATAAGTAATGAATCTGAAGGTTTTTTTGTTGGGACAAATTGACACGGATTCCTCAACTGGATGCAGAATGGGGCGTTGACAAGGCTAATCTAATATGATTCGATCTAAACCAGGGGTTCCAACCCTATTAGATGGGGTGTGGTTTGAATAAAATTGACTAAAAATTGTAATTGTAATGTGACAAGATATGAAAATGTCCGAGGGGCAGTACTTTAGTGAAAAATAATCAATTTCGTAATGGGAGAAAAATATGACAAGAAAACGAGTGCTTGAGCTTTTAGCTTTTCATACATAATGGCAGATGACACTCAGCCATTATTATTTGGTCCAAATTGTTATGGCTTTACACAAGAGTACAGGGAGTGTTTGTGTGCAGTTTTATCACTGTAGGAAATTTATCTCAGAGTTTAGGTGAGCCAAAGGCAGCTATAATCAGGCCAGATTATCTATCAGAATAAATTTACATGTCATTATCATGTCAATTGACTAGCACAGCTGACAGAGTAAGGCAGGGGCCGATCTTAAAAGGAGGTCTTTGAACTCTTCCGATGAACAGCACTGAGGAGTCTATGTTTTCACGTTCAAGGAGAAAAACGAGCTCCGGGGGGTTTCGCTGGTTTTCAGGAAGAGGCATCACCAGTAAATTTGGAAAGGTGTAAAAGATTTGCATCATGCAAATGAACCAGAGGCGTGGAAGATATGCAATATATACAAGAAAAAAAAAACCTTCGTCGTCTAAGGAGAAGAAAATTGCAGAAGATCATAATTCATAATCAGAAATGTTAATCTTGAATCTCAAGTTTCCCACCCTTTAAACTAAATGAATTTTTGCCTTCATCCACAGCAACTCAGACCAAAAAAGGGGAAAACAAACTCAGGTGACCACTGGCGTTTCTGTTTATTGTAGATAATATAAAGTCATTGCTGACTGCTGGTAAAAGTCCAAGAGACAATCATTACTGTTCAAAAAGGGTTGTTAAAATGACAACCACTTTCTATGTGACCAGGTTTCAGCTGAAGGCCTTGTGTTATATTTTTTCCACCAAGGTTGCATGTAAAGTGCACTAACCATTAAGTCACTGTATTGCAATCACAAACAAAACTTCTAGAACAAAAGCATGACCAAAAAATAATAATTTTTTCTGATAGGTTTGTTAAATATGGAAACTGTTTATTAGTACTTAAACAAAATACAAATAAATGTAGATTTTCAAATGAGGGGGGAAAAAAGTTCCTTTGAAGCAATTTGCATTGGTTTTTCAGGTTTGCGTACTTGTAAAAAATCATGTGTGTGTGTAAGCAAATTAGGTTTGGAGGTTTGAAAGGTTTGGAAACATCCGACCGCCAATCCTCTGGAGCTACACCTGCAACATCTGGTGTTATTTTATAGTTCGAAGTGACCAGACAATGATTAGTTAAGCTGGATAATCAAAAGTTACACGGGAAAAAAAAATATTATAGACTTTAGCTTTTACACTAAAGTCTAGAAGCAGGTCATGGCTTAATAAGATGCAGAACGAAAACCTCAAATGAAGCTGAACAAATGACTCCAGGCAGACACCACTGGTTGTAATCTGTTGATCAAAGGTCAACCGTTTGCAGGAAGACATTAGACACTGACAAAAGGACGGTAATAGAAGACCACACATTTAAATATTGCAACCTCCTTTGGTGCTTAAAACCTAAAGAACATCCCTGGATGCTCTAGGTATTTGTTTCTGTCAGTTGGATGAATATAGAAAACAAGCCCCAAAAAGTTAATTTATCGAGATTTTACTGTACTGTCTTACTGTGACTGGCTAACTATGCAATTATGGTTTCTTCTTGCATAAAAAACCCCCAAAATAAACACGCTTGTGGTCATACCTTTACTCTGAGGAGGATTCTGAGTCCGGTCACGGAGGATGTTGATCTGGTACACAGGTCCAAAGGGCTCAAAAAGTTCTTTTAGTTCTGTTTCCGTCCAGGACCGGGGAATCTGTCCCACAAACATTTTGATTGCGTCAGGGTCAGGCTGGTCCATGTGCTCCAGTGACCCATTCATCTTGCTCCCGTTGCCGTTGCTAGGAGTGACAAAACAAGTGTCAATGTTAGACTGGGCTTCATGCAAAACTCACAAAGTTTCAGTTGATATTCTTAGTTGCCACAAACTGTTTTGCTGTCCAGCTTTGGATGGCAAATACTACATAGAAACTGAAACGTGATGAATTTCCAATGACTTCATGAAAGAGTTGCAACAGACAACAGCTTCATCTTGAGTTTGCACATTTCCTCCCAGCCTCTCAGGAAGCCCAATGACTATTATCTGCTTCAAAGTGTTACTTTAGTTTATCTTTTTCAATGGTAATGGTCCGTTGATGATGCACAATACCACCACTTTCAACAAACTGGTTCACTACACCAAAAAATCTGAAACATTTCTAGGTTTAGAAGTAGTTCAGAATAAAAAGAATTAGGAAAAAAAGTTCCATAACTTAATCACATTTGTATTTAATTACAAGCAACATCTTCACATTTTGTGTGGGAGCTTGCTTTGTTTCACTGCTGCAAGAAGCAGTTAACTTGCACAATAACCTTGACATTTTATTATGATGGAAAATATTTCCCCCTTATTCATGAAAGTGTCAAGACCATGAAATGCCACCATTCTTGCACAACACATGCATCAATCATTTAAAGAGAGGAACAATGATGGGCACTGTTGTAATTTCTTCATTTTCTACTGGATTTAAGACCACCCCCGTCATAGAACTTGTAGCGCCATTGTACGCATTAGCCAAAATAATCTGAATGGGACAGACCACCCAAAAAAAGTTCAATCATGTCAAACATCAAGTAACATTGGTATTGGGTAAAAACTCATTGGAGGAAAATGAAATATAAGAGTACATTCAAAAACAATGGTAACCAGGAAATGAAACTGCTAGCATCAAATACTACAGGGTTTAAAAAAAAAAAAAAAGTTTAAACAGAACACAGGTACACACAGACCTCTGGACACGAGCCATCCATCTTTTATAAATCGAGCCCAGCCGCTCTGCTGAAACGCCAAACTCCTTGAGGGACCTCAACGACATGCTAACAAATTCACAAATCGTGGTTTGGTTCCTGTCCGTCTATAAATCCACTCCCTGCCTCGGAAGACTTCTCTTTTTCTCCTGGAGCCCGTCGATATTTTCAAATCATGACAGAGCAAAGCTGTGGTGAAACAAAAGCCACTCTCCTCCAAAAAAGAAGAAAGGGGTGAGCGGCCCCCTCCTTCCAGCAGCTAGTAACAGCTACAAGAAAACAGCACTGCAGAGGTCTGAACCTCAACAAATCGCTGGTTAGCAGGCAGAGATTTTGCAGTGCATCTTCTCTTCAGGCGCTCTGGCGATGGTACAGAGTAACCTACAGCTTCTTCGCCACAGCAGGCGAACAATATGTGATTGTTACCCCATGCTGGAGAACACTATTCACCGTTCCTCTGCAGCACAATGGGCCGAGTCAGAGGGATGCTTTGCAACACGTCGAGGGTTTCGTCTGTGCAGGCCGCAGCCCTGGTGTGTAACACTATTCAGCGTTGCAAAAAGGTCTTTCACACCATTTTACTGAGGGGCTTTTGATCAAACCCTACGTGTACAGAGAGCAAACATCTCAAACTGCGCCTATATTAAAGCATTAATACTGCCTCTGCTACAGAGTGGCTTTAAAGCCCAGTAATGTCTTAAAACTTCACTTGATGTCTATAAAATATGTTTAAAGCTACATGATTTAATCTCATTATGCTACTGATAGCAAATTTACCACATTGAAACTGAGGATTTGAACTGTAAATATTCAACTACTGGTTTACCACACAGACAGATATGATCATAATGACCAGACTAATCATTACAATGACAGCCCTTGTATTGCAAAACAGTTTTTTCTCACATGTTCAAGCCATTTTGGACCAAGTGATTTATATCTGCTGTAAATCCTCCCAACAGAGGAAGAAAGAAAAAAAAAAGGAGAAAAAAAAAAAGAGATTAAAGCAAAAATCACTTCAGGTAAAACTGTAATAGCCATAGAAGAAAATCCATGAACTGGAGTGCTTTACTAGAAAATGGAGCGACAATGTATATAGATTTTTTTTAAAGTTGTTTTTTAAAAACACATCAATGGTGTGTTAAGAGCAAGCTGACCGAGAGTACAGTAATTTAAAGCCTTCAAACTTAAAGGTAAAAAACAATGTCTAAAATGAAACCAGAGATTTCACACACAAACGTTATTACACAGTTGTGTGTGAAGAATCTACTTTCTGTTGCGTAGCGGTTAGCAGCAGGTTTGCAATACAACACTGTCTTAAAGGTAATGTTTCCAAACCACCGAAATTCAGAGTTGCATCAGTCCTGCTCTTCAAACTCATGACTCAGATTGGTGCTGCCTCTTCCCTACTTGTCAGCACTGCAAGCCATTTTCTACAGCAGAACATAGAAAATGAACCAGGCATGAAATCCAGAAGAAACTGTTTTCAACCAGTGATGTGGTAACCGCTTCTTTACAGCAAAACCGAGTCGGCCTGTCTGTAAAATAACCAACTGTAGGTTTTAGATAAACATCTACAAACTGCAAGTATGACTATATTGCAAATTTATCATCACCAATATGTGTGCAAGAACTGATTGGACAGGAAAAAAAGTTAATTACGTCAATAAAGCGCAGTCATGTGTTGTACGGCCAGAATGTATTACTTGTTGTTTTAAGTAATAGAAAATGTTTCAAAAGCGTGTTAATAGATTTTGGTAAAGTCATTAAGAAATTGCATTGCCATGCAACTAAGTTATTCACTCACCAATAAATCAGCTTCAGGCAAAGAATGTTGTTCAATAATCTTTAGACTACTCACCATCTGATTGCTTATTTGCAGTTCAGGCAGCAGCAGCTTGAACTGCAATCATTATTAATCATTAAAAGTAGAGCTGATTATTACTACAAAAATGATTTCTTAATAAAAGTTTATCCATCCTTCATGCAACACTCAGGAAAGTAAAAAAAAAAATCTGAAATACTCTGTCACGGCGAGACGGTTTACTTAATATAGACATCTCAACTTCAACTGTCACAGAGCAAGATTGTTGCAGCTCGTCCATCAACAATCTTGTCTAGCGACAGTTCGACAAGCTCAGAGACGGCCTACAGCAGCTGACCCGTCACCCAAAGCCGGAGTCCGGACCGGCGGATGTCTACTCTTGCAGGTGATTTATCTGGATCGTGTGTGTGTGTGTGTGTGTTTTGGGGGTGTGAGCTTTGATGCCATGGACACCTCTACTGCGCCCATCACACAAAGAGCCATTTTGCCTGATTCTGCACATTATTTTAAAAGCTCAGCACATGTGTTTGGACATTACTCATAGCTAAACCATGTCACAACACCATGGGTGTTTCCACAGACAATGATGGAAAGCAATCTCACGGCTTCCTGTTCTAGTTTAGAAAAGTTGCAATATTTCTGGACAGCAACAAGGAAAATTTCCACTTCTAAACAAAAGTCTTGTTTCTTGACAATTTTATAAAACTGTAAAGCCCCGAGAAGAAAATGTTTAGTAACAGGGTCTTATCTTTGTGTCAAACAAACCATAAAATAATTGTTTAATTCAAATTTGTCATTAGGTTAAAACCTTATTTGCTACTTCTTTGCACCTAAACCTTCAATTACCCGTTTCTACTAGTTGATTGTCCAACATGAATAAAATTTATGGTTGTGATCTTTGATTCCATTGTTATATTTGTGCAGGACTTAAACACGAAAAGGCTAAAGAAGTATTGAAAAGATAGTTTGACCTTTTATTTATTTTTACATGTCTGGAAATAATGAGATTTTCTGGATAATAAAAGAGGGAATGAAGTTTGGAAACTTTTTCTTTAATACACCCAAGACATTTTTTTCGCTGACTTACCAAGACTTGAAAAGAAGGTACAACTCAAATCTCAGACTCCAAGACTACTAACCTGGTATTATTGCAATCTATAAATGTGACAGTATTTGATAGTGCTGCTTTAATTATTATTGATCAGACATTTGCTGTTGTTGTTTAGTGCATGTTAGAAAAACTGAAGCTGAAAGCCTATTTGCCTGTGGTTGATTTAGTAGTCAAGCATGACAGGAAACATTTTTAAAAATCCAATTGCTCAACATCTTAAAAACAGTTTTCTAAGAGAATATTGTCCATATCAGTTAATTCAATAGCACAAAAACAGGTTTTATTTGAAAGCAGTCCAAATTTTCTGTGCCACATGAAAAGACTGTTAAAGGATCTTTGACAACATTTTGTTTTATAGTCATGGAGTGATTTAAAATAATCACTCCCACAGACTTAAAGCTGCAACTTCTCAATAGGAAAACAGGGACAAGAATTACAAAGCACTTGAAAATCCTTTGATGCAGAATTGCTCTGACATATGTTTTGCACAACAAACCACCAACAATGAATGTTGCTTCAGGCGCTAAAGCAAAAGGAGGGATAATGTCATTTGATTTCCATACCAAGTGCTTGAGCTAATCAGCACTTTGTGGTTCCGATGAGAAATTAAGACGTTTTCCTTCTAGCATCAACTCCAATTCAGCTCGAAATGGCCCAATTCCATTGTTGCATTTCCCCTGATGAAGACAGACGTGTTCAATCAGCGCCTGAACAGACTGCATGTTAACAGACGGCCAGCATCTGATGACAAGGCCAGGCCCATTAGCTACATAATCGCACTAAGTGTCCCTGGCGGTTATCGATGACGTTGGCCAATAAAAAGCTTTTGTCAGCCAATAGTCAAGCAGACGAACGACAAGAAATTTATTTAAGTCTTCAGCTGGAACTTAACTTCAGCAATGCAGCTCTAAGGAGACAAAAGCAACCGCATTTGATTTGAAGACGGTTTTAGCCAAACCTACTTTATTCTCCAGTTTCTCCTAAAAGTAAAGTTGCATTTTAACATTTGTAAGTTGGAAAACTTTAACAATTTAAAATACATTAAGACAATGACAGGATTTCCATTTCGAAATGTAATTTTTTTTTCTGGACTCATTTCTGGAGAGTAGTAAGAGGCTGCTTCATTTTGAAAATCTGGACTAGAAATTGAACACATCATTTAAAAAAAATAAAATTAAAAAAATTAAAAAATAAACTGCTTGTGAGCAGATATGAGTCAATGTCACAAGATACTGAAAAGAAACGGATGCATCAATGCTTTGTTTAGATCTGGGGTGTCCATCGAGCCGCCATTTGCGGCCCCTAGAACTATTCTGAGAAGCCATCCTTCACGTTTCAAGAATGGCCTAAATATGGTTTGCCAGCTTGGGCAGATGATGCAATTACACACCTTTATTTCTCTAATGTTAGGTTGCAATCTTTTCCTCTGCACTACTTTAAAAAAAAAACAAAAAAACAAATAAAATTTAATCTTAAACATTTCGTAACACTTCATAATGTATCAGATGCAAGCGTATTTATACTGTGTTTCTAGTCTTAATAGTAAATAAAACCAGAAACATCAAGTGACTTTGGCCTCAGCCAAATTTAAATCTTTTTTTTTTTGTCTATTATTAAACTTGAACAAAGCAAGACTGAGTCATCCTGTTTAGAAAGATTTGATCAATACAAAAAAAATTTGCAGAATATTTACTTTTATGTGCTTTACATATTGCTTTTCTTCAGAAATTAGACTGCTATTCTTGATTAATTTACTGTCTTTTTGGTTTATTTTTGAGCAGGTAAAACAAGGATAATAGTTCTTGCAATTTTAACCTAATGTAGAAATCAGGTTACATTTTCTCATATCAATCTGGGAGCAGAAATACACAAGAATCAAATACCATTATGTTTCCAATCTGTGGAGAAACCAACGCAAAGAATGCAGTGACGAATATTCAATTCAAATTCAACAAAAGCAAAGATTTTTCCCCACAAATGATTGCCAGACCCGTTTTCCCCCCCTCTTGTCACAAGATCCATATCCAGTCACTCAGGGATCCACTTGACTTGTTCACTCAAGATGCTCTTTAAAACTCGACAGCTGACCCAACTTGATGCGAGCAACAGATACTCACCTCTCAATCGCAGCCACAGAAACCTTTTTATAACTTTTAACAAGTTGCATCTATTTGCTTTACACATAAACTTCAGATGAAAAAACCTCTGATCTAGACGTTTATGCAACAATAAAAATATTAAGCATTTTCCTCGGTATTTTTTGCTTGCGGAAGAATTAGGTAAAACCTTTGATTAAAACAACCCCCCGCTGGACACGGCAGACATGATTATGAGTGTTTCAAAGCTGTTCATGTGGCTCCAGTCTAGTAATTACAACTTCAAAACACAAGCAGAGAAACAGGTGACGAACCAGATCTGAGCACTACTTACTTCCTGGCTCTCCGTGTCTGCTTTGATAACAGCTGTCCTTAAGAGTCCCAAAACGAAGAAGAAAAAGGATCAGCTAGCCCGAACGGCTCCCTGTCGCCGTGCCAAAGATCTCCCGCTTCAAACTGATCAACAGTTCGCCAACCACAAGAAAAAGGATTACAGTGTCACTTAGCTCACTGGCATAGCATTATGACTCTGCTGGCTGCCAAGGGATCACATCTAAGCCCTGATATCCACCCATACTGTCAACAACCAGGCAGATAAATCAATCAAATGCAACTTCATCAACATGTAATCGCCGCCACAAGTCCTGTAAATAAGATACCCTGGAATGAAAGTGTGAACAAAACATAATTTAGTGGAACAACATTTGTACTAAACGGAGCTCGTACTTTCACTCGATGCAAACACTAAGCATCTGACTTAAAAAAAAAAAAAACAGAATGTCGGGACAATTCACCGGATGAATTAACCCGTACAACACAATGATGGCCATTATACGCTTACTTCCAAGATGTCTTTGTAGGAAACAAGCTACACTCTTAAAGAGATAGTACAGATTTTCCTATGAGTCATCTGTGAGAGTCCTGTTATTGCAGGAGAAAGGTGGTAACGCTGCGGGTTTGCAGAGAACTAAAGAATCCCTCAGAGCGAAGCAGCTGACTGTGAGCCTGTCCAGATCACTTCCAAGGCACTACAAGACCTGAAAAAGCCCAGGGAGGCATTATATTTGAAGCCATTTTATAGAAGACACCGTGAAACAAAATCCAGAAAGTTTACTCCATTCTTGGTCGACTAAGAACAGACTGACAAGTCACAGCCGATCGGAGGGGGGATTGACACAGCCTCCAGCATCGACTAGTGGAAGTTTAGTACAGCAATGTAAACAATATTCAGCTGAAGAAGAAGAATGCATGAAGTCATTTGCAGCAATTTGGATATCTGATAAACTAACACAGCATTAAATTCCAGGGATATTAACATTTTCAGGATTAAATGTACAAACCTGCAAAAAAAACAAAAAACAATTATACTACCATGTTGTCTACTAATATTTTTAACTGAAGTTATGCAATTATTTATTTTGCTATAATTGCTTCCTTTTCCCCGTCAATGTCTTTTTAATACAAAAATAGAAATAATAATGATACAGAGGAACAGGATCATTCTAGACTGAAACAGTGTTGCAAAAACACTGGCTCTGGTGCATCCAAAACATTTTTACGTTGTACGAAAGAATGATCTCCATGAAAATGGAGTATTCACCAGTAGCCCTGTGCAGTTTGTCTGTTTCTGGTTCTTTTTTCATAATATTTTCACTGCCGATCAACCACAGCAGCAGGATTAGTTGCTATGGGTTCCTACGTTTCTGCTCCGATTGTCAGCTTCAGTACGACTCCCCCATGACTCGTGTTATCAGCCACGTTAGTCCACCAGTGCCTTTGCAAAGTCTTTAGCCACAGTTTTCCTCTGTCACTCTGCCACTTGTTGATGTGCACCTCCAGTCAGCAGGATAATTTTTTTTTAAAAGTCTACTACACTTTCTCCTTGTCTAATAAAAACACAAAATTGTCTTTGGAATATTTCCAGTTGCACTTTTTATGCATAAATTCTTCATAATTAGAAACATTTTAAAATTGTTGTAGATACCATTACCTTTTACACCATGGTATTATTATCCATCATTATACAGCAATAATCTCATCCCAATCCATGCCTATTTAAAATGTTAAATCAGTGCTCCACATAAAACCAAATGTTACAAGGTAATGCAAGTTCAGCTAAAAGTTTTACACTCCTCTTGGCTGGAAAAAAAAAAAAAGCATCTTATGACATTATAATGAAACCGAGAATGAACAATAAATACCACTCAGCATTGGTTAGTATGACATTCTCATAATGTTCTGTAAAACCAGAGTTTAGTAAAACAGAAAGGAAACAATTATTTGTACTCGTGCACACGTATTTCAGTCATAATCCTGTGGATAATTATTAATCTCCAATTTAATTTCTATATATAGATTTAAGCTTAAGCACAAAATGTACAAGGTTTGCAAATATTGTGCTTATTGCACAGATTATCCTCTTTTTTTCCTGCAACAGAGGTGCCATTTATAGCTCAGAGCTATTCTAAAACAGTTGCTTCAACGCGAGCAAAGGTTACTGCTCCAATTTCCACATTTATGATCGCTTCTTAAAACTAGAAATTTTTGTAAACGGCCGTGTTGCACACAAGAGAAAAACGCAGTGGTCTTCTCTCACCCAGCTGACTAAAAGAACTACATAAACCCACTTGGCTCAGTTATCTGGAAGTGTTTTTAACTCTGGTCCTCAGGGTCCACTGTCCTACATGTTTTAGATGTGCCTTTGCTTCATCACACCTGAGTCTGTAGCATTTAGGACTGCCACGATAAATTGTGCTGGACAATGAATTGCTCCAGACGTTATCGCGATAAACGAGAATATTGTTTTGAGACCATTTTCAAGAAATATAATGGTAATGGCAAAATAATAATGCAAGAGCACATTCTAAAAGGTCAATAACATTTAATGTTCTCATGAACATTTGACACTGGGGATGGGAGACATTTTAAATATCCAAAATAAATAAACAACAAATAAAATGAATTTTGAAGTCTTTGTGACCAAACTGTCCTTCAAAACAAGAGCTAGTTGAGACCAAAGCACCAAACTAGAGACTTTCATTATCCAGTTTTTGTTAGAAAGGGAGAGAGAATCGAAATGATAAATCATACTAATGGAAATTACTGAGATTGTTTTAATTTATCATGCGATTAATCGATTTATTGATTATTGTGACAGGCCTACTAGCATTTCCCCCTGCATGATATCAAGTGCTGCAGAAGTCTGTTCATTTAAATCAGGAGTTTGGGCCCAGCCAACTAAAGCTTAAAATTATTGAGCTATGCAAAATAATTTAAATAAATAAATAAATAAAAAACTAAAACTAGATGATCACCTCTCTTTGTTTTTACAAAACGCATCCTGGGGGCCGGGGGGGGGGGGGGGGCTATCCAGAGATTAAAATGTAGGGGGGAAAAACAGACAACATCCAAGTTTGACGTGTCATTGACCTGCTAATTTTTTTTTTTTTTTTTTTGCACTACATTGCTCAACTTCCATCTTGTTTCCCAAATAAAATTAGGTAATGCTATGAGAGCTGCTGGTTAGCACCCCCAGCCCTCTGCCTTGTTTACATACTCTTGTCACAAGACCTCCATTAATGGCTCAATAATGTAGCAAACCACGTGTTTTCTGCCGTTAAGCGCTCGCATTTCAACATGGACGTTGACAACGACGTCTGTTATCGACACTAAAGCGGCCTCGAACAAGCCTCCGCTTGTGTAACCGCTGGGGAAACAAACGGAGCCTGTCAATATTCAGCAAATAACGAGTTGAAGTGGTGGAGGGACCTCGGCTTTAAAGTGATATTAAACACCTTCCGTGTCGCTTAAGCGCTCTGAACCTGTTTGCTTGTGCAACGTAAGGCTCCGAACACGAAGGAGCTGCTGCGTTTGTTCAGTTACAGCAGCGCAAATAGATAAGAGCACGGTGTTTGGACAAGCTGCCCAGGGTTGTTTTTCTGGACTGATACTGAAACGTGTGATCTCCGGAAGCACATGTCAGTCGACTGTGCTGCGCCCCGCATAGCTAACTGCGTTTATTCCTCGACAAAAACACGTTTTAAACTCCCAAACAGCGCCCGGCCTCCCTCTTAGAGACGAGTTAATTGTCCCAACTAAAACACAACCGCTCCCCTATTTGCAGTCTTCAAACTTTAAACGACCAAGTTGAACTCCAGGTGAGCGGATCCCGTCACCAGTTAGCAACGTTAGCATACCAGGAAGCTAGCGCTAGCCTCAACTGTGTTGTGTTTTTTTCCCTCCCCCTCAAAAAAAAAAAAAAAACACTCACGGGGCTTTTCCAGCCCGAAGAAGCGAAATGGCAACACGACAGAAAAATTGATTCCCGAGGTACTTACATTGTGTCGCTCGAAGTCATTAACCGACTTTCGGTGAGGGGCAGGAAATCTAGGTTGTACGTCGAAGTCATGCTCAGAAACAGCGTCGAACAATGAGAGAAGCGACGCCCGCACAGAGCGAGAGGCTGAACTCCTGCGAGACGAGAAGACGAAGCGGAGCAGGTGCAGGGAGGGGGCGTCTTCTTCTTCAAAGCTGCATGAGAGCGAGAGAGAGAGAGGAGGGGGGGCCAACCTGCGTCCGCCTTGGTTCTCTCTGGTCTTCCGAATGGAATAAACTCAGGCGAGGCGAGTCGCTTTCTGTCTCTGCTCGCCGAACTGCAGCACAGCAGAGGCGTGGCCAGAGCCAGGAAAGTCTGAAACCACGCCGCCAGCAGCAACAGCAGCAGCAGCATCTCTGACCCCCATATAAAATTAATCTGTGCCCCACTTGGTGCTCCGTGGAGACTTTATTATCTATTACTGGCAGCAGAATGGTTGCTGTGCTTCTATATTGAAAGGTTCTCTCTCTGCGGTCCCATTTAGAAATGCTCTGCTTGATTCATATTCGTGCGGATATTACAGTCACTGATAAGGGGCAAAGCTATTTTTGAGGAGGGAGTTTTAGAGAGATAACAGCAGTTTGAAAAGAAATAACAGACGTGGAGGGAAATTATTATTATTATTATTTCTTGCTTCTTTCCTCGAATTGCGTTTTGTAGTTTGAATACCCCTTGAACATTTCCACCTCTTGTCTTGGAGGTTTTGATTTCTTTTATGGACACTGAGTCCGGCACAAATGTGAAGGAAGGACAGCAAATGAAACAAACAAAAACTAAAAAGTGTGGCATTTATTTGTACTCAGCCCCATTTACACAATCACCCTGAGATAAAATCCAGTGTGACATCACCTTTGTCCTATTCAAGTACAGGGCAGGATAGGACGTGTTCTGAAAAGGCCCGGACGGTTTGTTAAAAACATAAATCATTGTGGTCACAGAATAAACATTATCAGATCAGGGAACACAGCAGGCAGGCAGGTCAGGAGTAAAGTTGTGTAGAAGTTTAAAACGGGGTTGGTTGTAAAACCACAACCCAGGCTTTTAATATCTTACAGAGCACTGTTCAATACAGCATCCGAAAACTGAAAGAGACCTAAACGGGTAAGCATTACGTAGTGAATCAACCAAAGAAGCCATGGTTACTGCAAAGATTTACAGCTCAAATGGGAAAGTCTGTCGACAGGACAACTATTAGCGGTGCACACCACAAATCTTGACTTTACGTGGCAGAGTTGCGAGAAGAAAGCCAAACATCATCCACAGAGCACAGCAAACATGTGAAAGAGGGCGGGTCTCTGGTTACACAAGACCAAAACTAAGCTGTCATAGAAAGCGCCATATGTGGAAGAAACACAGTGCATCCTCGTGAACACATCATCTGCATCTCAAATCATCTCGGCAATAACATGTTGGTCAAGGTTCCTTCGGCGGGGCGACGGAAGCCGGTTAGAGTCGATGGGGAAGTAGACGGAGGTAAAATTAGGGAAGCAAGACAGAAAATCTGTGAAAACTAAATCGCTTAGACCAAAGCAGATTTGTGAGTTGGAACGGCCTAGTCAAAGTTCAGACCTGATTCCAGTTGAGAATTCTTGCAGGACTTGAAAACTCCCACTTACAGGAGCTTTCTACGCAATCCGACCAAGCTTGGCCTGTTTTGCAAAGAAGAAATTTCGATCTCCAGATTGTGCGGCGCAGAAAAACGTTTCTGCTGTCGTTGCGGATGAAGGTGGTTCTTCAAAGCATTGAGTCATTTCATTCCAGTGGAAGCTTCTGCTTGCATGACAGGACGTAAAAAAGATTTGATTGATGCTTTTGCTGGGCACCTTGGAATAAAACCTACATTCATAGTTTTCAAATATTCTCACTGATAAAAAAAATACGATGAAAAAGACTCTGAAGTGTACAAAACCGCCGCCTCCCATTGGTCAGCAGACACAGAGAGTGAAAGATGCTCACGTCGTGGAATGAGTGACTGCAAGCCTGCAGCTGAAAATGGAGGCATTCAGACAAAGATGGAAGAGCCTTACTGTACCAGAGTGTGTTGAACCACCTGAGTGCTGTTACCGCCGCACGCCTGGGTAAGACTGGACCATGAATCTCATGCTGACCTGAAACGTCCTATCTGAATATTTCTCTTTGTTGGAACAAGATTTTGAGAACAAGAAACGCAAAACGTGGAAAGCACTGAGCTCCACTGATATTTGAATTTAAATAAACGGGTTTAAAATAAGAGTACAGCAGATTTTATCAGAGCACTAAAAATGTTTGCATTTTGTCTCAGTCGCTCTTTCATTTATCTTTTCTGCTGTTTTTGTTGGGTTTTTTTTACTATTCATTTTAAAAGGTCAGTAGGTTAGTCACCCTGATGTTCCAGCTCGTTCCATAGTTTATGTTGCAGAAAAGCCTAAAAGTGAAATAGCTGAAATGCGTTTTTTCTTGTCACCCCCCCCCTGCCAGTGTCACAGGTCACATCCCCCTTTGTGCCGGTGCTGAGCTGTTGTTTCTCTGGGGGAGGGGGAGCCTATCCTCCTTTGTTGAGCCGGATTTGCAGGGCGAGGCCCTCCACGCACGGAGGGCGAGTGGAAAAGAGGGGGGGGGGCGACGGGGAGAGGGGGGGTCGATGCGGGGTCGTTGTCAAGTGCAGAGAGAGACAGGAGGGTTTTTAGCCTAATTATCGAACCGTTCATTATTGGCCCTGGCAGCTGCGCAGTCCTGACATATTATTCATAGCGAGCGTTAAGAAACAGCCCATTTATGAAAGCTGACTTAATCCTCGTATCCATAGCAATTTCAAGGCGACCTTGCACCGGCGTTCAGCACGCTCTATTAAATAAACAGTGTTTATGAAGAGGGTGGTGTGCGGGACATATAATGCAAGCTATTCTGCGGTGCTTGCAGAGAAGCCCACCATCCTGCGTGAGCTGCCTCTGAGCTTGAGGGGGGGCTGCTATAAAAAGGTTGTGCAAAACCTTTCTGGAGAATCAGGTTTCATCAAGATGGAGGCTAAATACAATAATCTAAACCCATCTGAAGAGTTCACATATTACATCAGGTTTAAGTAGTTCTTGGAGGTGAAGGATGCATTCAGAATATATATATATATAACTCCAAGTAAATCAAACTTCTGTGAAATCAAACTGTCCATCTAGGATGTGTTATTTGAGTGTTCCCTTTATTTTTTTGAGCAGTGTATATATATGTATATATATATATATATATATATATATATATATATAAATTATTTCTGGCATGCATTTGCTTTTTCTATAAGATGTCTGTTTTGAGTTGATGCCACAGGCTGCTGGTGTTGAGTTGCCGCCACCTTCTAATACTTGATTCTTAATCTCAGATTACTTCCACCGTAATCCCATTTTAATCTTCTCCATGCCGCCATGCTTTTGTTGTTTACATCAAACACATCCTGCTCATGCAGTAGACTTAAAAGATAAATAAATAAATAAATAAAAGTCACATCGTCGCCCTCAACATCATCAACACCCCCCCCCCACCCCTTGTGCTTTTAAATTCGCTCCGCTTCATCACAAACTGCAGGGGGTGAAAATAGGTCAGCCTCAAATGAGATCAGCTCCTGAGAGCACACTTTTATTTCTCAACTCTGGATTTTTTTTATTTATTTATTTATTGTTCATAAAATTATTTGAGGAGCAGCTGAAGGGTTCTCAAAATGGAGAGAGTGAACTACGTCTTATCGAGCTGTGTGAAGGAAACCTGCCCCCGTCCAGATAAGACTGATTGAACACGGTTTTGCCTCGTCGCTTCACTTCTGCAAATTTGCACAGAAAGGTTTCTCATTATTTTTATGACAATTGTTATTTTTAGCTGTTTTCGACAGAACTCTGAACATCACAGTGTCTTTTGTTGATGTCTCATCTCTGAGTTTGTGTCCATCGTCCTCTCCTCTTTTATTCACATTTCTTGAAACTACTGAAGAACTTCAAACCAAATGCTCTAAGGTTGAGAGCTAATTTAAAACAAAACAGACTTGTCTCCATCTTCCTCTTTCTCCCATGCGATAATTAGTTGATTTAAAAGCTAAACCCAGTCGGAGAGATGACACACACACAGAGACACACACACACACACACACTTATGGAAACACCACACAGAGCCCATCCTGCCTACAAGCGCAGCATGGGCGAACGCTCAACTGGAAACAATACATCCTGTGACAAAATCCAGTCCAGACAAAGAGGCAGTCCAAATACAGGCTGCTCCACAAAAGCTTATCCAAAACCGAATGAGGGGGCCAGCCCCAAAACGTACCTCATAGACAGGTCCTCATTCCTGACAGAGATCCCGGCCGCAGAGGGGGGGCAGCGCATGCTGTTGGCATACAGACTCTGCACCAGGGCCAGCTCAGAGGAGTGCTCCAACATCGGTGCTCTGGAACAGAAAAATCCAGCTGATGCAATGGACACTTTTTGTTGTTGTTGTTGTTGTTTTTTTCTGTTTTTGTTTGACTCTTTCCGCTCTTCCCTCTATCTGTGTGATTCCTCTTTCCTTTATCTGCCTCCCACCCACTCTTTCTCCTTGCTTCGGTGCAGCAGAGCAGCTCCCACCCCCTTCGCTGACTGTGGTGGCTGAAATAATCCTCTCTGACAGCTCATCGTGTGCTAATGCATTGTGCCGCCCGCGGCAGCCCGGCTCGCAGGCTGTGGAGCCGTGTCCATGGCAGCACTCGTGTACTAATAGAAAGTCATATTTGGGAAAACTTCAGAACATTGACAATGGGCGATGAATTCCCACTGTCAGCTGAGAGAGAGAGAGAGAAGAGGGGGATATGAGGAAACGTCACCTGAGATGCCAGAAGATCTCATCCTCGGCCCGTTCCTGGGTCTGTGACACATTTCTGTGGATGCTGGCATGAATTTGAAACGGTGCTCCCAATGGTGGCCCAAAGCAGAACAACTGTATCCTACAAACTTTTTTGTTGCAGCTGATTCCACCATTCGAGCTTGTAAATACGGATCTTTACAAATCACGACTGAACTTGTAATTCAGTTTGTCTGTATAGTCACAACAATATTCGACAACAGACGTCGAGTCCAGCTCTTCTTATTACTCAGCTCAGTAAGCAGAACTGCTTTGCAAACATATTCACAATCTTTACATGTTTTGTCATGTTGCAACCAAAACTATCAAAGCATTTTATTGGGATTTTATGTAAAAGATGGAGACAAAGTAGCACACAGTGATGCGATGAACCCACCAGAAATCTGAAAAGTGCAGTATGTTTTTGGTATTCAGTTGTTTGGAGTCAGAACTGCCTAGATGTATTTGATGGCATCGTTTTGCACAAGATCTAGATAGTGGATTTTTAAAAAGCCACAGAGTGACCAGCATGTTCAGCACAGTTTCCATATCCTCCATTGTTGTTTGTGTCGTACACGGATCACGCTAAGCTATTTTTCGGATTCTGGAACCTCCCTGCTATGACGACCACACCCGCTTCGAACTGTCACTGAATGGTAGTGGAGAGCCACCTGGCACTGAAAGGGCCAAATCTGGGTGTGGTTGTCATAGCAACCAGGCCCCTAAAGTAACACGACATGATTTGTATGTAAAAACATATCGAAAACAAGCATGTTTTCACCTCGTCTTTGGACCTTGGTGTTATTTTTCAGAGTTGTCATTTTTCTCTGAATACGCTCAGTCGACGTTGCAAGTTTTTAAAACTTACGGGTTCGATTCTTGTAACGGAGTTACATTTTGCAAACTCCGTCTTCCACGGGTTTGCTTGTAGCAAACTTTTACGCTGGCTCTGTCGCGTCTTTCTTTCATAAATGTTCTCCATGTCGCGGCAAAGGTAGAACCGATAATTGTTCTTTCAAAATCCCCTTCCACTCAAGGTCACACTTCCATGCCTGTGCTGGTCGCCTTCTTCTTCTGCTCGGACCGGCCAGCAACATACAACTTGTTCCAATGGATTTTTATTCAGAAGTGTCGGTGTAAAGAAAGAACATTTTGTACCGAAACCGAGACATCCTCTGGGAAAAAAACCGGTGGACTGCTCTCTCCAGCGTGGATGTCAAAAGTTCAAGTATCTTGATGTCTTGTTCGAGGAATGATTGCAGGGTGGAGCAGGAAACAGAAGAGGATCTAACGAGGTACAAAGTGAAAACAAACTACTCATGAGATTTAGATCATGACTGAAAGAACAGGATCACTGATGCAGCTAGGTGAAACATACTTTACTCCACAGTGTGGCATATTCTACAGATCGGAGGACAAGCTTCACTATCTGGGGACAGCATGGTAAAAGCTTTCTGGATGGATGGATGGACGGACGGACGGATGGAGGCCAAAATACACATTTCCAATTTTTATTTGAGACATTTTAAACATTCATTTCCATTCGCCTTCGCGAGCGACTTTGTGTCGTTCTGCCAAGTGAAATCTCTCCACAGTTCATCTAAATGTGTGGGTGCAGTTTGAAAAATTGTGGAAAAGTTAAATGGGTGTGAACACTTAACCTCCCGACAGCTGGTGTACTATTCCTGTCAGCCTCACGTCAGTAAGTACCGACAACAAAAGAGTTTTTGGGAACCCAGGGAAGGCTGCAGGCAGAACGGGATGAAAATCCAGCAGACATGTTCGCCGCTCCGGCCTACACACAGCCTGCATGTGGTCCGGCGCTGTTGGGGTGGGGGGGGAGAAGGTCATTTATAGCTTAGGCAGGCAGCTCCACAAGTCTCAAAGCATGACCTACACATGCCTGCATATATTTCTACAGCAGGATGAATTTTTATTACATCTGAATATAAACCAGGGGGGGGAATGAGGAAGAGAGAGGGGGAACTATCTGATGGCAGGATTCAGCAGTACGTTGGAAAGACTCAAAAGAGAGCCCAACGCCTTAATTTGCATTAGACAAAGCTCATTTGACTGTGTTCTGAGCCGTGTAGGTAGGAGTGCGAGGAAGACAAAGCCGCCTTTGAAGCTGCGAAAGAAGAAGAAAAAAAAAAGCACTTTCCTCACATGACTAACGCTGTGAAGACTCTGCAGGCGTGTGCCTTCAGATTAAAAACCTGGAAGCCGTTTATTACTTTCAAAAAAAAAAAAAAAAAAACAATCCCAAGAGGAGCTGAATGTAGGTCTCGGTCTCCTACAGGTATTGGGTCCCCACTGTTTGTAATGTGACATTAAGCAGTAAAGTCATCTGAAACAGGGTCAGCGTGTGTGTGCGTGTGTGTGTGTGTGTGTGGGGGTGTGTGCGTGTGTGTGTGTGTGTGCGCGCGCGCGCGCTTGGTTTCACACAACCGAGATAACCAGTTTTAAGGAAGGGGGATCTAGTTCCTCTTTGCCGTGCCGCAGAAATCCTCTTCATTTTAACTCTGGTCTTTCTGCCAGCATGAATATTTCAGGCGGCGAAGCTGAAATCCACTTTTATTTTATTTATTTATTTATTTTTCTTCTTCATCATCATCATCTTCTTCTTCTTCTTCTTCTTCTTCATGTGATGCTTGCTGAGAATTAGGCTGCTGTCAGACCCACAGGCAACCACTCTGCGCACACTGACAGACTCTGCTGCGGCTCTGATCTGCCAGCACATGAGAGCCTTCCTGATGTCGTGTGTGCTGCTAATCCTTCACAGCTAAGAACACCCTGCAGAGATGAAATAATAGCACAGGAGATTGATGAGTTTTCCTTCTTATTATTTTTCTTTTAAAAAAAAAAGAAAAAAAAGAGCATTCGAGGCACAAGAAACTTGTGAAAACCTATCGCATCTGAGGTGTGTGTGCAAGAAGCGGCCACATCCTGCTTGCATTCACTGCGAATGTGAAAGGGAGTGTTGCTGGGGCTCCTGTGTGTGTGTGTGTGTGTGTGTGTAGGTGTGCGTGTGCGTGCGCGCGCTGCTTCTGCTTCTGCTGCGGCTGAAAAACAACAACAAAAAAAAGCACTCAAGTCTGCAGCGTAACAAGTCGAATTACTGCAACAGCATGTTTAGGGCGCTGCAGGTGGCCTCGGGATGAGCGAAAAGCTTTCCCTTTTTACCACTCCTCGGCTCCTCTGGGGACCGTTCGAGCAGACAAACACCGTCTGTGTTTCCGCGGTTTAGAACCGAAACCGTCTCAGCTCGGTGAACGTTCTGCTCTGCGGAGCGTGTCGAAGACAAATAAGGTTTTGTGAGCGTCGCCGATAAAGAATTAAAACTAATCAGCGCAGGCTCGTAAATGGGTGTGTATCTCGTGCAGGCATCAGCATGGCAGTGTGTTGCAGGTGGAGGGGCCTCGTCGTGCCTCTCAAACTTTTTGTTTGGTGGTTGTTGTGACCTTTGGGCTCTAACAGCACACCGATTTCATCTGGGAAAGCTGCGTTGCATTTATTGGATTTTTTGGTCCATTTTCTTTGCAGGACAACTCAAACCCCGGTCAAACCGGAAAGCTGCAGCATTTGGGATTGTGCACCCAAAAAAGTGGCTGCAGTGTTTGACTTCTGGCATTTTTAGGCTAAATAGCTTTATTTTTTCATTTTTAAATCTAATCTTATCGTAGATTCTCCCACCCGAGCTGTGGGTCTCTGCAGCCCCTCCAGAGTAAGCATACCGGCATGTTTCTGAGCTGAGCTATTAATGCTCTCCTTGCTCAGCCGGTCAGTTTAAGTGCACCGCATACTTGTTCTATTTTCTGCCTGATGGATTGAACCGTTCCCTGTGACACACGTCTAAAGGTTTGGGATATATTTTCTTTTATCGCCTAGCCTTGGTAAACAGTTGCGTTGGATGTCAGACTAAAAAAAAGGGGGGGTTTAATAAAATACACGGAACTCTTTCCACCTAAAAATTTCAACAAAATACATCAAAGTTGTGTGTTTAATATGTATCTTGATGGAGGGGAAGAGCTCAGTTAACCTTAAAAGAAATGAAGATGTTTCTGGGTTTTTTTTTTTTCTGTCAGATGTCTCACAGCTCTATCTTCCCAGGCAACGTACAGTGAAATTTATGATCCAACAGATGTAAGCCACAAGCTTTGACTGTATGAGACCTGACACCGGGTCGTGTGACCTGGAGGGAAAGCTGACACTTTCAGCCTGGAGCAGAGAGAGGGAGAGACAGCGATGGAGAGAGAGAGGGAAGGTTTTATCCTGAATGTAGCTGCAAATAATTTCAAAGCTTAATCGTTTCATTCCTGAGTGTATGGATGTGTGTGTGTCAAACCCTCGTCTGTGATGATTGACTGCCTCGCTTTTGCGATCGAGGCTGCTGTCAGCATGTTTTGCATGGCCGGCGAGGCCTTTCACTTCCCCCTTTTCTTTTGGTCGCACATCAATTTTTCCACTTCCTCCTCGATTCTCTTTCATCAGATGACACCGAGTGGATTTCCACCCAGGCCATCTGCACAAAGAGAGACAGAGAAGTGGATTAAAGATTATTATTATTTTTTTATTATCTTTTTTTTGTTAAGCAAAACTTTAAAAGTGAATGCTTGCAGAAAAGATAAATAAATAAATTTGAAGCAGTTTCTTGAACCATTGGGTGTGGCACATTTAGCTTAGGTTATATTAGCACCTGGTGCTAAACAGCAGCCAAAGTGAGTCTGATTCTGCACCAAGAGCTCAACCTGACACTAAATATTAGATATATTAAAACTAGCCTCTGCATTTACCTTAGTTGTGTTGACCACAAGTAATTTATCCTGATTTTATAATATTTAATGGCCTCCAAGATGCGATTTCAACATGTAAACTTTCCTATTCAGCCAGAGTTTCATGCTGCAGAAAAGTGAGTAAGAACAAGAAGAAGAAGAAGAGTCAGTCGATGACTACTAATGAAAGCTCCTGCTGCACATGAAAGATCTGGCTTCTCTTTCTCCTGCAGGCAATTCAGTTCTGCACTTCGCTTCAAAGAATGGAAAAAGTGAGATCACACATGTCGGCCCCACATCATTAAATGTTTACTGATAACTCAGGGAATCATGTTTTACAGTGGCTTTTTTTTTTTTGTTTTGTTTTGTTTTTGTTTTGTCCTTTAAAGGCCGGCTTTTAAAAGGCTGCCGAGGGATCATAAAATATGTAGCTATTTTGCACAGAGTGCAGAAAACAGCAACACTGTGCAAAATCATTTGAGTTGGCGGTGGGGGGGATCTTCTCACGGCAGTTAAAAAACTGTGCATAGGTTTCTGCAGAAAGGAACGGCTCAATTAGCTGGAAAAATGGGAATTTAAGGCCAAATATGGATGTGAATATTAGAAAACAAATGTTTACTTGTTCTATTAGAAAAGCCCTGGTAAGCAAAGGTGTAATTATAAGCAGATGTAATGCGTCCTTTCTGCTGCGTCAGACATCCAGAAGGAAAACCCTCAGCCTGAGCATGGACCAGTGTCAAGTTGAAAGTGAAGCAGTAAAGAAGAAAGAAAGACAAAAAAAAGAGAGCTAAAAACTACAAAATACTCATTTCAGATCAACCAGATATTCAATATCAGGGACAGATAACCAAAGCAAAAAAAAAAAAAGGCAGTTTTCAACTGGCAACATGAGAAACACCCAGACCCTGTTTGAGAAAAGCTGGTTGGCAGCCCACTGGCATTGTCAAATCGGATGCCAGTGGGGAATCTCGAAGTTTGAGGAGTCCTTCAACACTGGAGGGTTTTAGAACGTGAGCAGACCCACCAGATTCCAGCTGCAGACCAGAACCTTCATTTGGCTTTCTTTGAGCTGTCCAGAGATGGACCTGCTGGTGCGCCTCTCATCGTTGCTCTGCTGTTGTAAATAAATGAAATTCTCTAACATGAAAACTCCTCCTTATAATTATCCAGGCTCTTTCGTTTTTAACATTTTAAAATTTGTTTGATGATCTGAAACATTCGATTGGGCTTTAAAAAGGAGGAGAAAATATGTAGATGGGGGAAATACTTTTTCCTAACACAACCTGGGTTTTCATAAAAAGACATTTTTAACAGCTGGTATTTAGCAATAGTCGTGTATCTTGTGACTCACTTAACGTGTGAAGGGTGTTTCCTGCTGAAAGTAAAAGGAAGCAGTGAGCCGTTAAAGAGCACATCAGGATCTCAAAATGGTTGTCCACTAGTTTCTAAAGAGATAAATTTGCATGCAACATAAAATCTTGTCAGCATTGATCTTTAAGTCCTTTTAATATTAATAGTCATAATAATGATAGTCTTTCTTGTCACTATAAAAAAATAACATTACTGAAAAAAAAACAAAAAACAAGAGGGGTGATCCAGCTTAACCATACTGAGTTTATTAAGTCGTTAAATTAAGCAGATGTTAATAAAGTAAGTTTGACAAACTTCGTTCCACTTTTTCCAAATCAGAGGTCCATCCTCTTTTTCAGTGTATATTGTTAAAATGTGTGCTGTTTACTTATTTATGCCCAAAAAAGTCATTTTAGTTGCCATTGTTTCAATTATGAAGACAAATAAAAACTATTTAATTCAATTATCATTGCAGCATAATAATCTCATGCTAAATGGTTTTGTTCTGTTTTTAGCACAAATAGTGACATAAGGGTAACAAACCAAGGTTTGATTTAACAAAAGAAGATTTGGAAAACATTTTGAAACCTGATCTATATTAATAAACATTATATAAGCTTTTAAAATCCATCTGGTCACGTGTTCCCTCAAATCAAAAGGCAGTTCAGCTGCAGATATTTGAACAAAATAAACAGTGAATAGATGAGTATAATAATAAAGGCATAAAGAAATTACTTAATTGTGTTTTTTTTAGCTTATCTTTATGATTTTTAAAGGTGGAAAACAGTTTCACAATAATAAAGAAGGAGCCGGCATTGCGCCTCAAGAGTGACACCGTGTGGTCATTTGTGGAACAGACGGGGGCGTTTTAACTACAAATGGCAGAAGAGACATATTTTTTAAAATGTATTTAATGCACAAAATGTTCTACTATTTTTACATTTGTTTCTGCAAAGTAAGTTCAAACTAATTCTTAAAAAAAATAAAAATGTGTTAGCAAAGAGGCGTAGATGTAAAAATGATGCAGATGTGACGCTTTCCTTTTGAGTCTGCGGACGCACAGACTGTTCGCCTTTAATATTGAAATATCAGCAAAAATGATTTACATTACGGGCACGGCTACAGTATATGACTCCGAGAATCCATGTGAAGAAATAAAATAAAATAAAATAAAAATACAAAGTTCAAATTTAAAAAAATGTACAGAAATTACAAGGAAAAACGGTTGGATTTTAAAAACCGATAAGTGAAAGTGGTTCAAACGAGACGATCCTAAGAACAAAACGCACTTGGCTTTCAAGGTGGTATTTACATATTTGTACATGCCTGGTGCAAACATCTTTATATACATGACATTTCAATGGTACTGCAGGAAGATGCAGAAGGATCCGGCGGTGAGGCCCGGCCGTCCTGCAGAAGATGGGAAGCATACAGAAACGCGGCAGACTGACGGCGGCAGACCGACAGCGGCAGACCGACAGCGGCAGACCGACCGACGGCAGCAGACCGACGGCGGCAGACCGACCGAAGGCGGCAGACCGACGGCAGCAGACCTCTCCGAGGTTCAGCTCTGATTTTCTAAAAGTTCATGTGGTCTTCGCGGACAAAACTGCCGGGAAACAGCCAGCAAAACAGCCGGGGGAAACAAAAAATGTAATAATAACAGGCAAACTTTCAGAGCTGATAAAGGAAAAACAGCCCCGCAGCAGGAGTAAGGCTGAGTATGTGCTGGTTGAAGCCAATTCCTCTCCCCGACTCACGATGCATAGCGGCTGACCTCTTTTTAAAAAAAAACAAAACAAAAAACAACCCCCAAAAGTTATCGTCAGCCGCAGATTTTTAGTTACTCTTTTGTTTTGTTTTTCTTTTCTTACAGCAGTGCCGCCAGCGATCAATAATGGCTTTATCGTTGAGAAAGTCCCAAATCTGTCCGTTTTTTTGTCGTCTTTGCATAGTCTCAGTGGGGTTTGTGTTTCTTCTTCTTGTGTTTTTTGTCCTTCTTCTTGCTGGAACATTTTACGCAGAACCACGGCTGGTCCTCCGGGGGCGGCGTGAGGATCCCGACACAAGGCCTGAGCGGAAACGAGGAGACAGGAGTTCAGACAGTGAGGATATGTGTGCATCAGGGTTGATGCGACGTGGAAACGTTTTGACTAAATAAAGAACCAGTAAAGATTTAACCAGAAAAGTTCTGAATGAGTCAGAAATGACAAGTAGTTAATCTTTAATTATAGTAGCCTCACCAAAAATATATGTATTATTTTGAATACACTAGAGGAAATTAGCTCAAAATAGTGTTCATTAGAGTTAGTTAATTAAGTGTTGGGCTGCAAATAACAATTATTTTATTAATCTATCGATTAATCAATTAGTCGGATAAGAAAAGTCGGCATATTGTTCAGATTATTTTTTTATTAAACTACAATATTAGCTTTTTCTATAAAAATATTAGAAATGCATTACAAGACAGAAATTAGCAAATGATTAAATTCCTTTTGAAAATTAGAAAACAAACATTTTATTGTCTAAAATGCAACAACATAGCATTCTTTTTTTTTTTTTTGTGAATTTGAACCAGGTGAATTTTAAAAGAAATTCCACTTGAGGAGTTTTGGGTAAAACATATCAACAGACAGAGGTTTTTATCTCAAATGTGAAATCCATATATTTTTTCGACATATTTGGCTTGATTACTGTTCTAAATATGTTGATTTGTTTAGTAAATGGCCTCTTTTTGAGTCTGTGTACTCCAGCTAATGATTAATTGGTTACTCAATTATTCTATCGCGACTACTTCAATAATTGAAATTAAAAAGGTTAATTAGCGCGTCTCTTACCAGTGGTACCAGTCGTCACAATCGTCACATCCAATCATGGGGCTGCCGTCGTCCGGTTTGTTACATCCAGGACAAATCCAGATTTGATTTCCCCATTCATCCCGGATCTGGGACACAAACAGATACCACAGAGGATCCCCAAAGGGTTCCACGTCAACTTATCAGCTATTGTGCAGATTTGTAAGATTCACGGTAATTACTTTTAAGGTACAATAATTCATAATCCTCCAAACAACACCGTGGTAAAACACGCTCCACTTATGGAAACCCACCACGTAAGTACTGACGGTCTCGGTTACGACGCTGCGGACCGGTGGCTTGACGGAGGCAGCAGGGGGCAGCAGAGAGGGCAGAGGTAGCAGAGACACTGGCAGGGCAGGAGCGGGCTGCAGCGGGGAGGCGGGCGGCAGAATGGGAACCACTGGGGGGAGAACTGGCGGAGGAGGCGGCGTCCGGGGTCGGTTCATGGGGGCCGACTTGGCAGCAGGAGTCTTGGTTCCTGGGGTCTTGGGCTCCGAGTTTGGAACCACTTTGCTGATAACGCTGGAGAAACAAACACAGGTTAGCGTGATCCACCGGACGTCTTTGTGTTACGGTTCTGGTCTGCTCTGCATCCACTGAACCAGAACAGAACATGGAGGAGCAGCATTCGGTTTTTACACACCATTAATGTGGAACAAACTTCTCGAAAACCGCAAAACTACTGAAACACTGAGCTCTTTTAAATCAAGGCTGAAAACCCAGGTGATAATAACTGGAACACTGATCCATATTTTTCATATATATTTACTTTATGATTTTGATGATGGCATTTGACAAAATGTAATGTTTACTGCTATTTCATAATTAGTTACTTTATTATGTTTTTATAGTGTTGCTTGACTTGACTTACTTTGTCACAAAGATCATTTAAAATATTGAGCTCTACCACCAGAGATGAGCTTTGGTAACTATATCAAAACACAACCTAAAATCTATTTTAATTCCAGAAAGGAAAGGGTGAAAATATTTAAATTGCAGACAAGAGTTTGTAAACATTTATAGAAAGTTAAGTGGAGGGGAAAAGTGTGGTAAAAAAAAAAAAGAGCACATTGAACAACCTGACTTCAATTAAACTATTCAATAATTTGATTTATTGAGATTCACCTGTAATATACAGGTAATCCAAGAGACTGCGGGTTTCTGGATGGAATTGGGGATTGTGGGAAACGTCGGCAGACTTACATTTTGTCCTGACCTGCTCCCACCCTGAGGGTCAGCCGGGGAATGACTGGAGACGGCAAGACGACTGGAGTCTCCATCTTCACCTGGGATGCCACAAGCAGAGTTACCGTTAGCAACCGCCCCACAAAGAAACAACAAACAAACAGAAGCCAACGGTTACCTTCTCCAGACGAATCTTCTCCTTCTCTTTTTCCTTTTCCCGTTTCTCCTTTTCTCTCTCCTTCTCCTTCCTTTTCTCCTCCTTCTCCCTCTCTTTCTCCTTGGCCTTGTCTCGCTCCTTGTCCTTGTCTTTCTTCTTCTTCTTCTCCTTCTTGTCTTTTTTCTTCTCCTTCTCCTTGCTCTTCACCTCCTTGTCGTGCAGGATGGGTGCTAATGACGGCAGCATGGAGGGCAACCGCAGGCAGGTCGAGGGGCTGAACAGCGGCGGGAAGTCGCTGAGGGAAAAGGTCGACAGCGCCGACTGTTTCTGCTTGTCCTCCTTGTTCCTGTCTTTATTCTTCTCCTTTTTGTCTTTGTCCTTCTTGCTTTTCTCTTTGTCCTTCTTCTTGTCTTTATGTTTCTCCCTCTCCTTCTTGGTGCCCTCTCCGTCTCTTGATTTTATTTTGACGGGGACCTCCGGCAGGGTGAACTCTCGCGGCATGAAGAGGTCGTCACCCTTGACATCCTTCCAAGGCATCTTGAGCTCCTTGGAGAACTCCTTGTTTTTGTCCCTGTTTTTCTCCTTGTTCTTCTCCTTCACCTTGCTCTTGTCTTTTTCCCGATCTTTGTCCTTCGGCTTGTCTTTCTCCTTCTTCTTCATCTTGGTCTTGAGGTCCTTCTTTAGCTTCTTCTTCACATCAGGCGGTGGCGGCGTGATCTTGCTCTTCTCCTCGAACACCTTGAGCAGCGGCTCGGGGGTGGGCGGAGACGCAGATCCCGACGACACATACTCGGCTGGGATGGGGGGAGGAGGAGGAGGAGGCGGGGCCGACGGACCGCCCTGGTTGGCTTTGCGGACAACTTCGTTGATCGAGTCATCCAAAGTCCAGTTCCCAAGGCCTACGTGGGCATGTGGGTGAAGCGGCGTCGAAGTGTCCTTCATGAAACCGCCGATGCCGGCGGGGATCTTGGGCGTGGACGGCTCCATGATGGTCAGCCTCCTGGGGCTGGAGAAGCCGTTGCTGTCGGAGTCAGAGCCGGAGGAGAAGGCGAAGGGGTCGGGCTCGCGCTCGGCGCACGCTCTGGCTATCACGGCGTCAATGGAGTCGTCGATGGCCGTGTTGTCGGGCTCCAGCTTCTTGAACGAGACTTCGGGGAACTGGGGGTCGTCGTCGACCGGACGCTGGTGGACGATCTCCTTCCCCATCCTCTCGCTCAGGGCAGGCAGCTTGTGCAGAGCTTCTGCTTTGATCTGAGCTGGAGGCGCTTTAAGCAAGCCCATCTTCGGGCTCTTCGGGCTTTTCGGACTCTTGGTCCTGCCTGGGGACTTTTTCCGTTCCTTAGAAGGTTTTGGAGAGTGTATGGGACTGCCTGTGACCGCAACAGGAAGCGCCCCTTTTGGGGACTTAGTTCGTTGCCTGCCAGGGGACGAGACCTTAGGCTTTCTAACCGGCACGGCGAGCGCCTTCTGGTCTGAGTGCTTGGGTAGGACCGGCAGAGGCCTGAATGGAGGCAGGGGCCCAGATGGGGTTTCAGGCGACAGGGGGTCCAGGCTGTCGTGGGAAGGCAAAATGCCTGGCGGGACGCGCTGAGGGTTGAGGGAGGTAAGGGGCTCCCTGGGCTCCACGCCCCACTCTGGGCTGAGACCGGGGTACGTCCGTGGCCTCTTGGAGGTGGGCATCATGCCCAGGGCCGCGTCGGGACTGTCCAGGTGTCTCTTTAGCGGGTGGTTTTCGTCGTTGACCATTTCGTCTTCGTCTATTTCATCCTCGTCTTCTTCCAAGGCCACCTGCATGGCCTCAGCCGAGGTGCCCATGTCAGGAGGAACCTCTTCCTCCTCCTCTTCTGCTGAGTAAAGACAAAACAAACCAAATAAGCAAATCTAGCAACCTTAAAACCCATTTCTAACCCTGGAAAGGTGAGTGTATACATTTGTGAACATCTTATAAGAAAATGCACAGGTGACAAAAGGGCTTTTGAGAGCATTAAAGACAAACATCAGCGTGTTCACTCATTTTAAAACCCAATCTATGTCACTTTGAGTTTTGCTACATTCAGCAAAGAGGATACATTTTCTGAATCAACACTATTAGACTAACCAAGGCCAGTATAACAGTACAAGATTAGCCTTCATGATGTGAAAGAGTTTTTGTTCACTGCACGGTTATAAAAACCCTGAAACAACACAGAGCACAGAAGGCAGCAAAGACATTCAAATTTACTCCAAAGGAAAAATGACAGACTCACCCTTTAAATTGGATTCCTAAAACAAATACCAGCACAAGTTTAATTTACAAACACTCTGCAAACACTTAGAGCAGAGTGTTTGCAGACCTTAACAAGCCGCACCTTTTGGGAACGCTGTTGGTGGATGCACCTCCTTAAAAGATTCACATTTAATAAATCAACACAGTGATGGGCTAAAGATGCTGGGTCAGCTGGGTCTCAAATATATTTGGAGTAAGAATAAATAAAAGAAGTGGATGAACAAAGATAACGCAAGACGGAAAATTCATAGCAATACGACAGGAAAGGTGTGTAAAAAAAGGCAGCAGCAGTTTAAGTTTCATATTTAAGGGCTTCGGCAAACTACAACAAGCCTCAGTTAAGGTCTCCTTCGATGACTCAACAGAAAAAGATGGCCTCCATGAGAGAGCTACAAGTTCCAAAACCACTGCTGACCAAACAGAAGATAAACACCTGCCTCACATTTACCAAAACAACAACAACAAAAAAAAAAAAGACAAATCTGATGTTCCCCCAAGACTTACAAAACTCAGAAGGTGTGCTGCATTCTTGCATTGCTGCATTGCTGTGAGTGGCGGAACAAAGAAGTGAGGCAAAAAGCACTGCGCCCATCAGCTTGTGACTTATGCACAACTCTGAATGGATCTAAAAAAAAAAAAAAAAGGTTTTCGAGTGGCCTAGTCAAAGTCCAGTCCTAAATTTGAATAGGATTATGTGGTGTAAACAGACATGCCTGAAAATCCTCGAAAATGGTTGAATTAAAACAAACCTGTACAGAAAAATAAAACCAAAGTTCATCCACAGTAATTATTGCAAGAAACGATGACGTTGTTTTTGTCTTATCAAATAATATATTATTAATAGCGTAGCAAAGGTCTCAAAGACCAGTACATGTTCATTTTATAAAAAGCCGCTAACTCTGGAACTTTAAATATCCAAAATAAAACACGACAACCAAGGATAATAAATAAAAACAACTTACAACGAAAACCATAAATAAAACGGATTATGAAGTTTCTACAAACAAAATCAACCTTCAAGAAAATAATCTGCAGAACTGAAAATAATTATGGCGCTTCAGGCTTCAGGCTCACTTTCAAATGCTTGATGGCAGCTATCGCCATCAAGGGTGAAGCAACCAATTATTAGGTGATGGTTTCACTGTGATTACAGTCTGTCTTGGTTTGGACAGATTATTTCCTTTAATAAATGAAAACAACTCATCAGAAAACCAACATTGTAGTTGGTCTAATTATTGTTGTTGTAAAAACTTGCACCATGTTCAGAAACGTTTAAAACAGAAGGAACCTGGAGGGGGGAGAATAATACTTTTTCACAGTACTGTGGTAAACAAGCATGCTAACCTTCTTGTAAGGAGACCAGAGGCGGCATGTGCTCTGGGATATAATCCTTTCTCTCCTCTGCATCTCTGACTCCAGGCTGAGGAAACTGCAGGACGTTGTTCTTGTTGACAGGAAAGAGCGGCGTCTGATGGGTGAACGCCACGGGCTCCAGGTTGTTGACGTAGTCTTCCAGTTCGCTCAGGTTGACCCCCATCAGTCTGAAGGCCTGGCTGAGATCGTCCAGAACCGGATCCGTTCTTCCGTCTGCAGGCACGGGATCAAAACAAAAAGGTAAACCTTTAATCTGTCAGTTTAGGGTTGGATAATCTGACTCAAAGCAGAAGCTGGAGATGATCAACAAGTTTTAGAGTGAACTAAATGAACACTTCAGAGAAATTACACAAAACGAAAGCGGGTTACCCTTGTTCTTACTGAAAATAACTGTAAAGCAAGCACAGTGACCACTGAGGTGTGTGGAAGCCGGCCAGGTTTTCAGTTACTGTACTTTTTGACATATCAACCTTCGCTAGGGGGCGCTACTGAAGGGAACAAGTCAACAACAACGTGATCGACAACTTCTGGTTTATTGGAGCAAAAGAAAGTAATCAGAGTATGAAACAGAAAACTTACACAGCTCAGAGTAGCGATGGCAAACCCTTGCCAGCTGCTGGATGTACCTGTGCAGCACATCGGACAGCAGATCGCAGGCTGTGAGCTGCACCGCATCCCAGCCCAGAGCCTGGCAGATCTGCGCCACCGAAACACGCAGCAGCGAGCGGGCATAGTTCTCGCACATCTCGCTGGCTTCGCTACGGTGATAAATACCGCTCAGTTCCGTTTCAAAGACATGCCCCCGGTCTTCATGTTTCACCGAACCCCCAACGGACCAGGGAAAACCCACTATCTCGGTTAGTTTTGGACATCTACTTTAGTAGATATATTGGCGCTTTCGCCAGAGTCGCCATCTTGATTTCATCGGTAAAACCCATCCCGGAGGTCGAGTCTGCACATGCGCAAAAGTGATTGTTAGTCAGTGATGGGAATTGGGTAGATTTGAAGTGATCCGAACCTTTTGGCTAAAATCAGCAAAGCGAGATGAATGTTTAATTTTTTGTTTTTTATAATTAGGTTTGATTTTATTTAATTAGCCTTTAGTTTTAATGTTTAGGTAGACTGTTGCATATATGGACAGACTGCGTACACTTCAGGATGATATTTATATATAAAGCAACAAAATAAACAACAATCTTTAACATATATATCTGAATATGTCTCCTTCCATCAAATATGCTGTCTTTAAATTGTCCCTCCCCTTGATTTATCCCGGTGATCCTCATCCTGGCTTCTGTAATTTTCTTGTTTACTCCATTTTTTTAAATCCCAGATTGATTGATTTTATTACTGATTCTGGTCTGTCATCACTTGACACGCCAGAGGTTGTCTGTAGCTCCCATTGCCGTCACAATATGCAATGATCACATAGTGTAATACTGCACTTCCTTTGTGTTTTTTGTAATGATCTTGAACTCCTTATGATGGGCGAGTGAGACACGGGGCTTAAGAAAGAGTGACAACTGACTCTCCTTCATTAGTGTGTGACAAATATTAATGTCACACACTAATAATTAATATTTTTGCATTTATTTATGCAAAAATAAATAAATAATAATAAAAAAAAATGTGGCCATCGGTCACGGATACGAACCGTCCAATCATGTCGGCTCAGTCCCGAACAGCACACCCCGCCTGCTTGAGCGCATACAGGAAGCCCCGCGGTCGATAACATATAGCTGGATGTAACAGTCAAGGCTAACATGGTCGACATTTGAGCGCCGTCATTGTCGAAAAGGAAGCTCTCGAGACAGACTCGCAGTAGTTTTAGCCGGAAAATATTAATATAAAAGTTATACCAAGGGTTAGTTTTAAGGTTTGAGCTCTTAAGGCGGAGTCAAATGTCCTGGGTACTGGTAGCTACCAGCTAGTAACAAATGGGCAGCAAACAAGATCAGTGTGTTTTTATTTATTATCCCCGGGTGAAGTTGTCGCATTTTAAGCAAACTAGGAAATGTCAGATTTGTGTTTCAAAGTTCAGGTGAACGATATCAGTTCGTTGGTTCTTTTTTTTTTTTTTTTTTTTTAGCACTTTCTATAGTCTACACAAGATGGTGCTGGATTATTATGAATAATAAGACCCAGTGATGTGTAGTGATATTAAAACTGACATTAATTAAAATTTCTATTAAAATGTTAATTTAGTGTTAAGTTGTATAGAGGATAGGGCCCGTTTGAAACCTTGTTTTCAGATTGATTGATAAATCTGTGATAATGCTTCTATTTAGCAACACCTAAATGTTTCAGATCATCAAACTATTTTGTAGTCAGACAAAGATAAATATAAAAATGTGGTTTTCAAATGATGAATTGAACACTTGAATGGCACTAATGTCAAGTACTTCAAAAAGCATCATCCAAAGAAATTGAAAAATAGATGAGAAAAAAAATCACTGATTCATTCTATCTGTCTGACAATGGTAAACAGACAGTAAAAGCGATCTATAAATGGAAAACATATAAAACTGGCAAACCTTCCCAGCAGCGATTCAAATACTAAAATTACTCCAGGGGTACATTGTGAACTCATTTAGGAGGTCAAAGAATAACCAAGAACTACATCTAAAACACTTCAAATCTCCCCATTCCCACAATTCCCAGTTTTCAGGGTTAGTATTAATACATATAGAATAAAAGTAGTCAAGTGAAACCACATTGTATGATCGATAGCAACCCTGCATGTAGGAGAGGTATAAACGATAGATAGACATTGCTCAACCCTGATAACATCAGTACTTTGAATATGTTTTTAGCATTAATGCATCTGTGGTTTATCAATCAGTCACCATGAAACCGAAACATGCCGAAGATGATAGCCTCAATCCCTGAAGAGATAAACCAAGCAAGAAAAACTGACATTATAGTAAATATTCAGTACCGCTTGAACCTTTTATGCAATTAGCCCAATTATAACTTCAAACTTAATGTATTAGGATTTTATGTGACGAACCAAGACGCAGCGCATAAATGGAAAATGGAAAAAAAATGCAAGGGTTTTTCTATGAGTGAAAATTAATGGTGTGAATTTGTGTTCATCCCTCCTGACTCAATACAATTTATGCTGCAATTTCTGTAGGTTTTTGGAATATGTCTCTTCGAGCTTAGCACATCCAGGGACAACGTTCTTTGCCCATTCTCTTTGGCTAAACAGGTCAAAATGAATGACGACCATCTAGAACGGACATAGACCGTCTTTTGGACTTAGTTTTGGACTTTGACCAGGCAGATATGCATTGATTAAACCACTGTAGCTCTGGTTGCAGGTTTAAGGTTTTAGTCTTGCTAGAAGGCGAGTCTCCTCTTCAATCTTGAGTCTTGTGCAGCTTCGACCGGTGAAGGTAAAATTTAGCGACGCAACTTTTGGGTTATAAAGCTTCTTCAAAACATCACTCCTGACCCGTCCTTGGTCTAATGCTTTTTATATGAGGCTGTTTGTTCACCAATATTCTCTAAAACATCATCGATACCTTCAGAGAACAGCTGGAGTTGAAATGAAATTGCACCCCTGGTGGACTATCTACGTTTCAGAGGATAATTTGATGTATATAAACAGTACAATTTTGAGATTTATATTTGTAAAAGAACATTTAACCATTTATCATTTTCCGTCTTTACTGTTATGCTCTACTTAGTGATGGTCTTTCACAAAAAGAACACTGTCATAATAACATGGGGTATTTCAATGCTTCCTCAAGGTGCTACACAAGTGTCTCATAAAGCACAAAATAGAGCAATTTGTTTCAGAAAATTTTTAATCAAGCAAAGTGACAAGTTGGAAATGAAAGCTCTTTCTACAAAGCATCTTTACATTTTTATAAACTTGCCCGGTGCTGAAAAATACATTTCCAGACTGTGCAGGAACCCCACCGTATCTTTTGGTGTGGTGCCTTTCAAGTTTTCCGCAGGTGCAACGACCGGGTGTAAAGCCCAGGTCCTGCACATAACTCTAAAACTGAATTTTAAACGAGTCAGCTTCATAAAATTGGGTTTCTTTAAGTTTCTGAAAAATTTATATTTAGAAGAAAAATAGTTGTCGAATATTAAGAAAATAGAAGTCATTCTAGATACAAAAACGGGATTCTAAACTGGTTTAAACACATAAAAATTTTAGAAATTTGCAGGTAATGCTTAGTTATTGTTCTCAATAAAGTCAGGAAATACTGTACAAGTGTAATCTTTAAATATGTATTGCTAATAAAAAAAGGACAAAACATAGCTTTCTTGCTTTGTTGAAAAAACAAACTATACAGTCAGTATGTCAGGACAAATATGAACAACATAAAAATCATTTGTAAGCGGATTTACATTACAATGTACAATGTTGAATTAAGTTACAATACAAACTGCGTTCAAACAGCACAGCTGCCAGCGTCTTGGCAAATACAGCCAATCTATCCAATAACTGAATCATTACCGAGGCTATACAGAAACATGAGCGGAACAGCCTGTTGAAAGATAGACTGAAACTGTTACTTACAAAAAAAAAAAAAACTCAACAGTTAAGTTGGTAAAAGATTAGCTACTCATGTAGTTGGCATTTTAAATAACCATGACTGGTGGCTTTTTAATTCACACATACAAAGAGTTTCAGAGAGTGAACCTGATCATCAGTTCGACCTTTCTCAGTCAAACTCTGAATATTTCTGCTGAAGACTTTGTCAGAAAAGTGTTCAAAGTCATTGTCAAAATCCCGTTCTTCTCAAAGGCACTCTCAGTCGTTGCATCTGGAAAAAGAAAGAAACCATATTAGAGCTTTTGCAGAGAGTAGTAAGAGAACATGGTCTCAAGAAAAAAAAAAAAAGAGAGAAAAAAAAGAGAAATCAATAATTTTTTTGTCATGGAAAAAAAAAGTATTTCCAAGCACTGTTCAGGTAAAATCACTCAATCAGGTTTATTCATGAATTGTGCACAATTCAGAGAGCTCATCAGACAATCGATAATCAAGCCAGTCTGGATGCAAAGCTCTCCAGGCAGAGACAACCTGTAAGTTTTATACTATCATAAGGAATGAAAACAGTCTAGTGAGACAGTCTGGTTCCCATGCAGCTGTGGGAAACAACCATCCAACCTCGTACATGTAACCCAAACAGTTCTTTTGGTGAGAGTTCACAAACATTTTATATGACATGACTAGCAGATGTGTCCTTATTGTAACCTTTTCCATGACATTTTAAGTAAAACTTACTGTGACTAGTTGCTTTAGGATGCCATTCTTAAAGCAACCTTTCTCAATACCTTCTGCTTTCAGGATACGCTGAAGTACCTGGTTCGATAAAAAATTCAAGACCTTAAATCAGACTGTTTCAGGTCAGTTTGCAAGACCAAAATTATTTATCTTAATTCAGAGGTTTAATCTTTGGAAACAGGTCCTGTTGTCTGACAGAAGTAAAATTGTTGAGTAGATTTTAACAATCATCTTTATATTTGGAGGAAAGCTGGGAAGTCTACAAACACCTTCCCAACTGTGATGTGGAGGAGTGACGACATGATGTGATGGGAGTCACAACTTCGGCAAAAATGGGTTTTCCAAATAAACCACGACAAAGCATACTGTAAAACTGGTTTCAAAGTGGCTTGAGGACAACAAAGTCAAGATTTTTGAGCTACCATCACTTAGTCCTAATCTCAGTATGATTAAAAATAAAAATAAACCAAAAGGATGTGTGGGTCTTATAACTTTGGTAATCCAACCTAACCTAAAACGGGGAAAGTTTAGTTTGGGTTGGTGTCAAACCCAGGCTTCATTTAAATTACAAGACATCTAAAACCAACGAAAAGTGTCAAACATAGTTTCTCACCAGTTATAAAAACAAGAAAACGAGACGATACATGTTGGACTTGCAGTCGGAGCAGACAGGCCAGATAATCTGGTTGATCTTTAGTCATCTGGTCACACTTGTGGTAAGGCAAGACATCCAGTATACCAGCATCTTGGCACCAGTACATCAATAGCTTCTTCTTGTTTGCTTCTTCACTCAACCTGGATTAAATGTTCAGAAAGGTAAAATTTTAACATAAGACTATCATTAAACAATCTGTCTGGCATTTAAACAGATAACCATTACAAAACATAAAGAAAAGCAAAGCTGAATGGAGTTATATTGAGCTTTTAAAGTCACATTCACAAATATTCACAATAGAACCAATTGGTACAAGCCTGAGGACACATCATTTGGCATGTTAATACTGACACTGACACATGATGAGTTTAAACATGAAATATAAATGAAACATTTAGAGAATTGTTTGTTACCACAACAACTAAAACAAAACCCTGTTCCTTTATCCTTTCAGTATTCACATTTTAACAACAAAACTTGCACAACAGGTCAGACTGCAGAGCTGTTGTGAGCCTCTAGCCAAAATAACGTGCTCAGCAGTATTTTGCTTTTACAAAATCACAAGGTTTGAGGTCAGATGAGGACAAACTGACAAAACAATGTAAACCACCAAAAAAGTGTCCTAAGTTTCCTTGTGGTGCCAAAGGAAAATGGTGCAAAAATGGAGAAGCTCTGTGGATAATTAAGTGTATAATCTATCAGCGGACACAATCGGTTTAACACGTATCGGCCGATCTCCGATTATCCAAATACGGCTTGATCTATCGGTGCCTCTTGATGCGCTCACTTCACTCTCAGTCCACTCCTTGAGAAGCTTCCCAAAATTCTTGAATGAATTTCAAGAATTCATTCAAAAATTTGAATGAATGAATACAACGTTCATTCCCACTTCCCACATCCCCACTTTTTCCTTCCACTCAACACTCTAATTATGCTTGCATATTAGAGCAAGCATAATGGTGAACAACCAGCTTCTTTAGCACTGACCTTTTGTGGCTTGCCCTACTTTTGGACAATGTCAATGACTGCTGAACATTTGTCAAGTCAGCAGTTGTCCCCAGAACTTTGTGTCCTGCTGACCTGGACTAAGAAACCATTTAAAGGCTCAGAAAACCTTAGCAGGTGTTTTGAGTTAATTAACTGTTCATGACGTGACACCATGAGTTTCCAAAATGTAATTTTTTCACAATATTCTAAAATCCTGGGGACAGATAATCTATTAGCCATAGTCATCAAATTACAAGGTAGAATAGATTAAATATTTCATTAACTGTAATGAATCTAAATGACATACGGTTTTCACTGGATAAAAAAAAAAAAACACTGAACTTTATGAAGATCTTCAATTTTTTTATATGTGTCTGCAATTGAGGAAAACTTTCCTGTCAAAATAAATAAATAAATAAATAAAATAAGCAAAAATCAATGCTTGTATAACAAGTGTGATGTGCCAAGAGAAAAAAAGTGACCTTTTTAAAAAAAAAAAAAAAAAAAAAAAAAAGAAATTAAACCAACCTTGCGCTTTCTTTCAGGCGACGGCTGTCTCTGTAGTGCAGCATCCATTTCCACTTCCCCATGCTGCTGAGCTCTTGCAAGATTTTGGAGACTTTTTTCATGTTGCCTGCAAATTCACACAACGTTGATAGAGTTAGTTAAACTAAGACAAGGATCCACTGGAAAGGATTCAGTTAGATAAACATACCAACGCTGAGGGGCTCCAGCACTGCTCTGTCAAACATTACGAAGCCAGCCCGGATGAAGAGCTCTTGGTGGGTGAGATTGATGACATCGTCTGGTTCATCGATTCCGGCAAACAGCACACCTGGACTCTTCTTGAGCTTGAGCAAATGTGGAATCTGAAAAGTTGAGAGCAGTCATTAACTCCTGACCCTATGTCCTATCAGATGTCGATTTGTTTCACCCGCTTATTTCTTTACCTTACAAATGTGCTCTGCAATATCTTCGTTTCTGAGGATAATGAGTAACGATGAAGAACCGTCGTCGCCAAGGAAGAATTCAGACGGCTGCACAGCAGTGTGGCCCTCTGTTTCCAGCTGAGCCTTTAAAAAGGTAAGAAACAAATAAAAGAAAAAGACAACGTAAAAATAAACCGTTGCCATAAGCGAATTTTATATTGATTTGGCATAAGCATTAAAAGGAAACGTGTGCATTTTTAAGGCCTAAATAGACATACACATTTGGGCAGATATCTATATCCGATAAACATGATCTACCAATATTGTATATATAAAATATATTTTCCCACCCTTTGCAGATGGATAAAGTGGATGGATTAAGGTTTAAATGTGGCAGTCAAATTGACACCTTGTGGCCGTTCTAGTGTTAAATTTCCCAACTCTGTTTCACCTTGTTCTGAAATTAAAATAGGAAAGTAGCTGATATGACAGGAAGAAGTGAACAGACTGAGAAAGGATTTTTTTCTCTAAAATTACCTTTTATGGCTGATAAGCACAGAAATACCAACAACTCCTCTCGGTGGAAATAGAGCACCTTCATAGCCTACTCATGAGTGTTACAGTTCATTGCATAAATCATTTCCATTTTCAAAAGAAAGACCGTTAGTTGATGATGTGACTAAAATTACGTACCAACATTACTATAGGGCAAAATTGAGCATGTGCGCCTAATATACAAGGTGCGTACGAAAGGTAACAAAACAGCTCCGTAGCTATCTCATATTAAAAATGAATCTGCTGCCGTTGATGGTCAGACTTCTGTAGTTTCTATAAGGCAGAGTGAAAATAAAATGTGCCAGAAGTTCAGGCCATCATTTCTGGGGTTCTGCCATAAATTGTGCACCAACAAAATGTGGCTTTGCTTTAACTATTTTTTTTTTTTTTTTTTTAAAGTGGCCTTATTTTATTTTGTCTTTTTTCTAATTTGGTTTCAAAAAACATAGATGAATAAATAAATAAACGCCCGATTATTATTCATTTGGTGGAAGATAATTCAGTGAATGGGTTACCCACAACAGTCACTTAAGTAAACGGGATTATTTAAGTGAAAGAAAAAAATAAAAACGTCTTGGCACACCAGTGAAACAGAGATGTATTATTCTACTATGAATAGAAAACATCCTCTGGTTACCCCCTATCGAAAGAGGGACCACCACCGAGCCCATTGAGTCTCAAGAAGATAATTGGCAGCTTGCGGATTGAGAATATACACCATTTATACAATGTAATACCTTTATTCCAAGGCATTGCCACAACACAAAGTATTAAAACCAAGCAACTTGAAATTCATTTTACCTTTGTTTCCCTGAAGAAGATGTCATCAGATGTCACCATTATGAAGAATCTGTACTTTGTTTTACAGGATTTCTTGACAACTGCATTCAGATTACTCCGGAAGGTCTCATCTAGCTCTTTCTTCATTTGATCACAGAAGTCAAAATGGTTACTTTTGTCAGTTCTCGTGTCGCTCTGATGACCTTTTCTGCCTTTAGATCTGGCTGGGACTTTTTTGGCAGCGCAAACATCATGCATCCTTGCATTGTAGAGTCTAGCACATTCTGCAGTCATCGCAGATATTCCAGGTTGCTCCATTGGGTTGCTGTTTTCCTGTGACAGAGCATGGATCACCTTTCGTTCCTCTGTGAAAGCCATCTGGTCCTTACTGTTAGACATATCCACCAGTATCTTTTGTCTAACAAGAGGGGCGTCCAAAAACTCCATTGAATCCTCTTGCTCCTCAAGTTTGGAAAAGCTGATAGTCAGAGGACTGGTACAAGACGCTGAACTGTTCTGAGAATCCGGTTGAGAGAGGGGTTCCTTTTTGCTCCTTTTCAAGAGATTTTTCATCTGTTCTGAAAAGATGAGGCACTCTTGCTCCATTGATGCCCGAGTGAGGTCATTCTGAAGGCACCTTTGAGAGAGCTGCTCCAGAAAAGAGTAGGGCCTCTTCTGACCAGAATTAAAGACGGTGCACTTGAGTGAACTTTGAGGACCATCGTCACTTATAGTATCATATTTGTGACAAGTTAGTAACTTGTCAGAGCTGTCTCTCTGAATAACATGTATGATTATATTCTCAGCTGTCCCATTTACACTATATTCCATAAACTTGGGGTCTTTATCCCCCAATTCAGGGAAACTTTCTTCAGATTTAGAGTATCGCACTGATGATGAAGGTGATGATGAAATTTGGTTGAGCTTTGACATGGTTCTTCTGTAGTTCTGATGAGGAGAATTTGATAGGGAATCTGTGTCCTCCTCTGTGTCAGATTCACTGGAGAATGTGTTTGCCAACCAAAGGGATTTGGAAGAAGGCTCACAGACACCGTTATCACTATCAAGTCCATCAGACTTTTCTTTAAAAAACTGCTTTGTCTCCTTCAATATCATGGAGTTTGGTGATAAGTATTTGACCGAATTGCCACTAGCTTCTTTACACTGGGATGTAGTTTTAAGATCTATGTCTTTTGACTGCCAATGAGCCTGACTTTCCTCGCTTTTAGATGGCTTTACTGCCATGACTGGACGCTGAGAATATGGACGGCATTCATTACTTAAATGTGTTTTTTCCTCCTCTTGTAAAACTTCCCCTGAGACAAAAGATTTGTGGGGAGGAAAATTTGAGTCTGCTAGTGACTTCTGGTGGTTAGGAATCTTAATTAATTCGTTTAAACTTCGCAAAACCCGTAGCGTTCTTATTTTGATGTCAGGACAAAGGCCGTAAGGGGAATTTGAATTAGTATGAACTAGTTTTTTATTAAAAGGAAGATCATCTGTAGGTGTTGAGTTTTCAGTCACATTTTGGTCGTCTTCATAATCAGTGAGATCACCGGTGCTGCTAATGGGGCTTGAACATGAGTTTAAATCATGAGGTTTTTCATCTATAGTAGGAGTTGGGGACTGTCTATCAAATTCTTTCCTAAACATTTCTGATGTATAGGTTTCATCAAGAAGTGATGATTTGCAAGGGGATAGTTCTCCCTCATTTGATGCGACAGACATTTGGTAAGGTAGTGCAGCTATAGGTCTAGTAGCGTCGCTAATTAAGGGTATTGGTTCCTGATCTTGAACAACTTTTTCTACCCCATCTTCAGGAGGTACAACATAAACCTCGCTCACATCTTTGGATGGGTGACTTTGATTTAGAACCAAATTCAAACTTTTGCTCAACCTGCTACTTGTCTTGTCAGATTTTGAATCAGTCTTGTCAGTAAGCTGTTCATCCACCTCACACACATGATTGCTTTCACATTTGGATGGGGTTTCCTGTACTACTGGAAGAGTTTGCTCAAGATTTTTCTTTTCACATTCAGAATTGGATTCCAAACTTTGGTCTAATGTTTCCAATTTGTTTGGGGATTCAACACTGTCCTTCTCCTGAGGAAAACATGGAGCTGTGGGAGAGTTATAGCTACCCTCACAGGAGATGTGTAACACCACCTTCTGACAGTCTGTATCGTTTATATCCAAGTTTTCCTGTGATGCAGTGTCTTTAAGTTCAGGTGCAATTTCTGATGGCGTGCTAACAGTTTCAAAGGAGCGACTTTCATATTTGGACACACTGGGATTTACACATAGCGAAGAATCTTCCGTGCTGACTGACAATGGCAGCTGTTCATCTACTTGACTATTCTCTGAAATGTAACCCTGCTGTGCAAGACCTCCACACAGTTTGGGTAATGACTCATTTCTCAAGTCTCTATCAATGTCAGCATTAGACATCCAGCTTTCGTTTGTATCACCTTCGTTTTTCACACAAACATCCTCATTTTTAAAATCTTTCACTGTAGCTGTTGTGCAACAGTCCATATTTCCTTCTTGATTGTCAGTCTTGTCAAGCGAGGCTAGACTTTCCTCATCCGTCAGCTTTTCATGTACATAATTTCCATTACAAACAATATCAGATTCTTTATTCACAGATTCATCATTTCTGTTCGTCGTTTCTGGAGAAGGACCTCTACTGCCATCCTGGCAGATTTTCTTCTCCTGCAGTCCTACGCCTGTATGAGTCACATTGCATTCGTCTCCACTGTTTACCTCCTTGTCCATAACAGATGTGGGTGAGCACAATGCATCTTGCTGGGGCAAGTTCATTACTGTAGCCTCTTCATTTTCAATGCCAACTTTCTTGAAGCTGATGTCTTTACTCCTTTCGTGAAGCACAGATTCAGTTCCAAGTGTAGCTCCATCAGGTTGAGGCTCAAGGGGTAAATTCCTCATCACCTCTGATTGACAAAATGTCCTGTCACTCTTAGAAGAAGGTGCTTCATTGTGATCAAAATGTAATAGTTTGTTTTCAGTTTCAGGTGTTTTACTCTTGATGTTTTTATCATCTTTGACATCACTGGAAATATCTCTGAAAAGCACCATCTCTTTGTTGAACTGTAAAAGAATGTGGGAAAGAAAGAAAAAAAAATTACATTTAAAAATTAGTACTGCCTCCGTGATTTAAAAATTTACCATTTAAAAAAGCCGATGTTTTACAACATAGTATATTCAACAGATTACCAACAACACAGTTCATAAAAACACAATTACAACTAGATATAAATTGTGTTGAAATGTCTAACCACCGAAATTATTTTAGATAATTGCTGTTCTGTGTATTGTACAGTTCATTAATAAAGAAAATGTACAAATTAATGTGAAAATGTATTGTTAGTTAATCCTATGACTATTATAGGATTATAATAGTCATAGGACTATGACTATTAGACCTATGACTAATAGTCATAGGACTAATATAACCACTCATAAGTGGTTCAAAAATTATTATTTAAACAACACAGAATCACAATCAGGAGTCAAGGAGTCTGTGGTTCCTGTTAGCATGTCAACAGGTAAATAGGTAATCACTTAAAATGTCTATCATTCTGATTGATCATTATAAAACAGTCACTGAAGCTAACAACATGCACACCCTTAACACTTTCTTGTTAACTCATGTCTGTTATTATCTCTCCTGGCCTGGCTGTTCAGAGAAATCACATTGGTCAATCAACATCAATCCTGTTTTACTGATTGGATAGACAGTTTCTTAGGCAAGATTTGAAGATTGCACCTTCACAAATGGCTACACTGGCCATTTATTTCATTTTTACTGGTATGTCACCAAACACCAGCCTAACATGTGAATGCCAACTACCCAATGAATGAGAATGTATAAATTTGTTAAGTCAGTCCCCAGATGCTGTTAATCATTCATTTGCTCTTATTGCTAAACAACAACTTGCAGTTGTCCCTTCTAGTTAACGAGTATCTGACATCCCCTGAGGTATTATACCCCCTCACATTCTTTTTAGGCAGGTCTTTCAAGTTCGTTCAGATTCAGTAGCCTTTTGGCAGGGACTTTCCATCTTTAGCTCAAGTTTCAATGGGATTCAAGTAAAGGCTTTGTGCAAGTCAGTAAATAATTAGTCTGGTCTTCTAAATGTGGTTCTATACCAGCAGTGATGTGTATTTTGGACTATTCAGACCCAGGTTTGCTGCTCTGTATGACAGGTTTTAGATCAAGATTTTCACACATCCTTCTTTCTTTGCAGCGCCTTCCAAGTTTACGAGTTCTGGGTTACCTTGACAATTAGGATTCAACAATGTTTTATTGCAGGCCTGGTTTTCTTTCAGCTATCATCTTCTTCCTTATTTCTCAAAACACAGAAATTACATTTAAAGAGCTCTAGTTTTGTCTAAACTGACTGAAGAACTTGGTTTCAGTAAGTGCAATCTGTTTCCATGCTCTCCTTAGCCAAACACACAATGGCTTTAAATAATAATTTTGACTTTAGTAGTCTTTATAGGAAAACATCCTTTTCTGTGTGGACAGTATAAGCCACCCCTAAACCTAGGATGTTTATCAAGGTTATTTTAAAATTGTATCGCTCAATTCAATAGCAAATATATGGTAGTTATTTAATACAGTTACAACAATGCTATTTTTATAAACAGGATAATAAGAATGTTTTCAAATTTATGTAAACCAATGATAGTCATCTTTAACTACAGCAGTAAGTAGTTTTTTCTTTAGGAGACTGTGCAAGTGTTTGCAACCCCAGGCAAACAGACTCAGAGTTGGCCATCTATTAGGTCTACATCAGAAAGGTAATCTCAATAAAAAAAAATTTAATGATACTAATAAAAATAAGAGAGCCAAACCTGAAATGCTTCTTTCTCCTGCAGGCCTGGTGCTGGCTTTATAGCACTCAATGCTTTTAAGGGCTCATTGGACACAAGAGTCACTTTTTTGTTGGGCTGTTGCTCCACTGAAACCCGTTTAACATCCACGTTTTTCACTGACAAATCCAAAATTCCAGATTCTGGTTCTGAAACAGCATTGTCTTTTTTGCTGAGGTCCAACAGTTTTGAAGCCTCTAGGTCCGGAGTTTCTGTTTGACTTGAAAGATCCACAGCTGAACAGATCTCAGGCTCATGCCTCGTTCGGCCTGATGACGTTACACTGGCCATATCCACAGATCCACTCTCCTCTGAACATTGCTGCATCAAAGTTGGATCCACTTGAAAGAACCTGGATGTTGACCGGCTGTAAAACAAACCTATCCACATATGGAAGATGAGTCGCACTTCTTCAGCAGTGTCTTGCATGGAGAAATCCCAAGGCCTATTGAAAATGTAACACATTTTCAATTAAACATCACCAGGAAATGTTTAGCAAAACATAAAATTATCCTTCATTAATTACCCAAATATGAAACTAAACATACCCGTGCAAAGCTCGGATGATGACTTTGTCCTTTGCATCACTAGTAAACCTGCTGTCTAGATTGAAGTTGTAGTTTTCTTCCCATTTTCTTGTGACTTGAATGGATTTCTCCTTCATTACAAAGGTGCGAGAGTGTTTTAACTTTCGCCGGTGCTTCAAAAGGTTTTCTGGAGTCTTGCTGTGTTCACTTATGTCTCCCATACTGACAGAAGGGTGTAGTGTTTTAGCTCCATCGCCATACATTGAGTGGTGATGGTTCAGCAGTCTGGTCGAACCACTTAAAGGTGGTACCTGGAAGGTTGTACCTGACAAATCCAACAGTAGAGAAGATGGGGGCAGTGAGTAAGCATGATCTGTAGATATCAAAGAAACCAAATTATTTTCTGCTGCAAGGGAGCATTTTGAAGGGGACTCGAGAGATGGAAGGGCTCTAGCAGCAGGATTTCTAAGCAGAGCGTGGAGAACTGACTCTTGATCAGCACTGGACAGACTTTTTGAAAGGTCACATTTCTTCGCACGGTCTTTAGCCGTTCTTTCAAGTATCTGACTTGGTTGTGGAGGGACTTTGTCATTACTGAGTGCCAAGTCAGCAAGTAAGTTCAAAGCATCTGTCGATGTGCAAGTACTTTTCATTTTTTCCTTAACAGTCTTCCTGACAGTTTTATCACTAGTACAGTCATTGTATTTTTTTTCAGTTGTAAAACAAGCTGGAGTTTGAAAATGCAACCACCCTGTGAAGACAAAACAGAAGAGAAAAAGAGAAAATGCATGAAGGTAAAAAGTAGCACATTGAAAGCACATAAAATACACCTTTGTTTCACAATAAGAAGTTTGTCACCAACAGATATTGTCATTGCTTCACAAAGAAGGTGGAAGCTTTATTTAGTCAACTGTGCCATGCTTTGACATAAATGCTCTATTAGCAAAGAAAAACAAAATTTTAAAGTGCACAAAAAGACAGTAAAGAGTAGCAACAGCATGCTTAGGATAGTTAGAGAGTTGACAGAGCCAATGAAAGAGCAAGCTGGTATCAATGTCAGACATTTGCATCACAGCCCAAGAGTATCTAGATCTAAATAATTGAAAGACATGACTTACATTTCTTTTTAACGTTTTCAGCAGAGATGCCCTGATGCCTTTTCAGAGTCTTAATTCGACTTCTCCTTGGGAAAATTGATAGAGGCCTTTGAATTATTTGTGGCTGTTTGTCTAAGGGGGTATGTTCCTCTTTCTGTGTTGAATCTTTCTTCAGCAGAGTGTCCACCTTCTTATTTCTTTGAGGATTTTCTAGATTCTCTTTAGGAGTCAAGCCTAAGCAATAGGCGAAAAGAGGGTCGACCGATGCCATTTTTGAAACATTGACACTTTGAGGAGTTGCATTATTACCCCTGGGCGTCTCAGTGTCAGAGTCCACTTTGCTTTTCTTAAAACAAAAGTCACTTTCTCGGTCAACATGTTCCCTCTTTTGTGGTTTTGTCGGGAAATCTAAATTTCTTTTTCGTCTTGAAAGAACCGACTTTAGTTTGCTAAGAAGGAATTCCCCTTTTGGTGAAAGCTTGACTGGAGGAAAGATTTCAAGCTGTTTGGTTTCAATAGTTTTTGATAAATTATTTGTGTCATCATTTCTTGGAGAAACAGAACAAAAGTTAGGAGTCAATGGTACTCGCCCACTATCATCAATGGGCGGTGTTAAAATGTCTTTATGATCAAGCTGACAGTTTTCATCAGCAACAGTGTTTGTGGATGTGGCTTCAGCAACTGTTGTCTCTGAAGCTGAGCCAAGTTGCTTATCCATTGTGACTGGTTCAGGAAGAGTCACAGGAACATCGTGCAAGACCTTTTCAGGGCACTCATCTTTTTTTGTACACTGCATAGACTTAACCTGATCAGCAAAATCTACAGAGCCAAAAGGAAGCAAAATCTTCCCACATTCACTCAAGACAGGCTTCAAGTCCCAGCGCTCCATTTTCTTTCTTAGAGGTAAGAAACTATCCCCTTGGAAACTCGCCAGTCCAACATCTGGTTTCGTCTCTTCAGTTTTGCCTGAATCAACAGCAGATCTCAGTTTGTTATTTTTTGATGATAGTTTACTAAATCTGCATTTCCGTCTGTGAAGTTTTTTCCACTTCGGTTTTAAAGAACTTCTCAGCTGAGGATGATTTAATTCCTCAACATGCTCCTGTGTCTCACGGTTTAAATGTTCAACCTTAACTGAGGAGACATCAGTCTTTAGACTATGAGTCTTGACAGAAGTCCTAGAAACCTTCTTTTTCACCACAGAATATATTCTTCGTCGTTTCTTTCTTTTTATACTCTTTTGGTGTTTGGTGACCTGAGGGAAATCCAAACACTTTTTTGCTTTGTCAGACTCATCAATGACAGAGTTTACTTCTGCTGTTTGTAACTTAGCCATGGTTGAAAGACCAGAAAAATTTAAGTCAGTATGCTTGGATGTTGATACTTCATCTGGAACTTTTCGCTCTGCTGAGGTTATGCTGACAATGAGTTCTGCAGGAAGATCGTCTGATGTTGGAGGATTTAGTGGGTCTCGAGCTCCTGGATCATCAGCTTTGTTAGGTTGATCAGTGAGGTGAGCGCATATTGGATCGTCTTTGGTAACAATGTCACTCTGCAAATTGTCTGGCAAAATGTCCTGAGACATGGGTATTGTAGCACTTTGAAATGCAGGACTTGGAAAACCAGTATCCATAGAATCTCCAATATTACCAAGCGATTGCTCAGCCGATGACTGGTCTTCTGCTTCCATGCAAACTGGGCTCTTTGGCGCCTCTTCTGGTGATGATAGACATATGTAGACATCATCATCAAGATCTTCTCTTTGCTCCTCTTGTCCTGATGCCAATATCTCTGAAACCTTAGCTATTGGAAGTTGGAAGGAGTCTGGTTTGCTCAGGTATGACTTAAAGGTTTCCCATGTTCCGTTATTCCACTCAGGAGACAAATAGAGATGTCTGTGCGCTTCAGGCACGTCATAATGATCTGGAAACATCCCTAACTCCCTTGAAGGTCTGGAAGGACTTGAAGAAAATCCTGGATTTATTAAAGTGGCGTAACTTTGCATGTGTTCAGTCAAGACTTCACAAAGTTCATCCTTTGTATCCATGGACGTTTTCTCAGCTTCGCCCTCAGCGTAGCTTAGCACTGGTAGAATACGTAGAATTTCAGATGACAGGGGACAGTTTTTCTCTCGAAATTTTGTGTCTGCGACAAATAAAAAATTTTTTTTAAAAACACACACATTTTTGTGTTTAGTTTTGTAAACTTTTATGACAGAAAAACAATTGTAATTAGCTGAGTAGTATGGAGAGCCTGAGACAAAAGTCTTTGCCTATTCCTCTTTACTGAAAAGTTCAAGCTAAGCCATACAATGACTAAAATATTTTGAATCTGCAGTCTAAAATTTTCTACATCCTCTTGACATGTTTCTTTATTGGATACACCTGAATTTAGCTCTACATTTCCCTGCTAAGGAAAAGCATGATACCCACAGCTGCTACCACAACGCTCAATGGTGGGGATAGTGTGTTGAGGAAAATATGCAATATTAGTTTCCAGCTACATTATGTTAAAATTGTCAAATTTTGGCTCACTGGATGAGCGTCGCATTCTTTATGTCCGCCATAGCTTGAGGCAACCTATAGATTTTAATTGTTATGGTTTTTCTGGAACACTGAGTTTCTTTTTGCCAACCTACCACAGAGGCCAGTTTTGTTAAGTGGTCCTGACAACAGTTTCACCTCCCACCTGAATATTCATACAGCTTCTGTTAAAGCATTAACATGCTTTAACATCTCAATGCTTTGTTAAAGTAACAAATCAAAGTTTGTTTCTTCAAGTCAAAGTAACAAAACTTTGATTTGAACCTCTCCACAACTTTATTCCTGGCCCGAGTTTAAATTGCTCACATGTTGACTATTCACCAATTTATTGGGGCAAATGGTTGTACTGGATTTAATTTAGCGTAGGAATAAGCGTAGAATACTGAACTGAATAATGCATTTTAGATTTTTTTATTTGAAAGACAAAATTTTTAAAAGCTTAGGTGGTTCAATCTAAATTGCATTTGCAATGGAAATCCGGATAAAACTAGAGTTGCATATTAAGTCACATGAGCAACATAAAAGTCAAAATGTATTTTAAAAAATGTATTAATCACCTCTCCTTACAACCCGTGAGTCAGGAAACACAAAGAGGCCTTTCATGACCTCTGCCGAAGCAGACTCCGCATCTGGAGGAGCAAAAAATGTGCAAAGTGATACATCTGTCTCATAGACAGAATTGGAGGAGCAATTGACAACCTGCATACAATCTCATTTTCACAGCTTACCATCATATCTGAGGAAGTGCGATGAGTGCATTAAGATAAGAAATCCTCCATCAATCACAGGAATGATGAGAGCCTGTGCAAATGCAATCAATGTTTGTTGGTTTTTTTATGTTAGAGATAAAAAAGAAATAAACCTAACCACAAAATCAAAAGCAAACTGGTCATGCATGCAAAATCAAACACTGCAAGAATTCAAATTATGTGTTATTATGTTGATTCTTTAGACTGATATGAAAAAGTAAAACAACAATCCAATAAGAATTTTACAGCTTTGGCCATAAACTTACAGTGCTGGGATTTGGATTTGATCTACATCACTTTAAATTACCGGTAATAACAGATTTTGTTAGTCATTTTATGTAAAACTTAAGCTCTACAGACTCACAAAATCTTTCTCCTTGATCTCTGAGAGCAGCAGAGCAAATGAGCTGGCTTCGTTTGCTTCAGAGGATACAAAGTCACACAAGTCGCAGTAAATGCCGTCCAAAAAGACTGAATAGGACCAGAAAACAAAAACATTGACATGTGTTTCTGCATTAACTCATCCAGAAGTCCTGGAATGAATGTGTAAAAAAAACATGCTAGAACTTTCTTTTACGAACAGGATCAAGACACACCTTCGTCTGTATAGCTCGTTTCAAAAACACTTCTTGGCAACAGGCTTCTCAGAACTGACATGTGAATGGCTTGGTTGACTTTGATCACTGATGGTCTTTTAACAGAAAGGGAGAAATAAATATTACGACACATTTTACAAATTAAAGAGGACACTACAGATGAGATGTTAAAATGCATATTTAACTTACAGTTGTACAGGAATAAAGGCCATAGCAGTGGATCTGAGGTCAATATGGTAAATCTGGTTCTGTATCTGAAGCTGACCCCTCCATGGTAAGTAGTGATGAACTGGGAAAAAAAATACAGCAACAATTAAATAATCTATGATCACAAGTTACAACAATATCTGTGAAGAGTTGGTTGGTTTATTTATAGCGATATCAGTATGTGCAAGAAGTAAAAAAGAAAAATAAAATCACTATTTAAAAGAATGTTATGACTATTGTTTCCTGCAACAGGTTGAGAAGATTTTTAAAGACAAACCTTTGAGCAACTGTGGTTTGGTGTGTTGTGATTTACAGCTTCAGAGCTTCTCTTTCAGACCCACTGGGTGGTGAGATAAGATGTGCCAACTATTGCACTCCCCAGGGAAGCCTTTTCATTTAGGAATTGTGTGTTTTGGTTTTGTGATTTGAGACTGGACTGAATGTACTCTGTTGAGTGATTCTACATTCGGAAGCCACATATATGTAGAAATAAAAGACAATTTGGGAGTTTAAAGGAGATAGAATATTTGTAAATAAATTCATTTGTTTCTCAGACAATATGTCTTCCTTTATGATGCTAGAAGTACTTGCAAATGTTCACAAACTATTAAAGGCAATTACAGGAAATTAGTATGTTTAAAAAAAGGTTTTTGCTACTATTCAAGTTGTACTCACCCTGTTTTTGCACTTCACTGAAAGAGAAGTTGGACATAATTAAAATGAGTTTAAAACCAATATTAAATCTATGCAACTTGGACGAACATGCTGTATTCAATAGTACCTTTTCTCTAGTGTAACAGCTGATGCTTTTGTATCCATATATGAAAATGACACAATAGCAAATGGACATGCAGCGCTGGGAGACTGAGATGTTTCACTGCTTCCATCATGTAGCAGCTCATAAATGTAAAACTGAAAGAGATAAAATAAATTCTTGGTGCCTGGTGTTCGTAGCAAACTACAGTAACATATTTGACATGGCAGTGACAACAGAAGCGCTTCTAAAGACTGAAATCTTTACCTGAGTTCTCTCAAAAGCTAGAAAGGAGCTGGTTTTGGAAGACACAGACGGCAACTGGTCCGACACATGACAGTCATAGCCTAGAGTGGGCTCTGTGAAATTCTGTGTGTAGTTCTCTGAAACCTTTTTAACTTTACCCTTTACCAAGACAACAAAACAATAATTAATAATCAGCGGTAATTTTTACAAACGGATGTTCCACCGTTTTGTTTTTCCGTACCTTTGTCAGCCTGATGATGGCAATGTATCCAGATTTCCCATGATACCAACGGTTTATATCCAAACAATCAGAGTACATTGAAATGTAAACACCTTAAAGAGAGAGAGAAAAAAAACAGACGTTCACTTCAATACATGTTTTCAGAATAAAGTAGAAACAGAGACATTTACTATTTAATGGACTCAAAGAAGGAATACTTTAATGTTTGATGTGAAACAGGTTCCCAGAAACCTGACACACCCTGAGCAGAACAACCACACCCTGCAGAAAGGCTGTGAGAGACACGTCTTATGCAGGAGAAGAAATGTGAATGATCTCATTGAGCTCACAAGTGACCATAATCCCGACATTTATCTTCATGCCTCTGCTGCTAAAACATGCAGAAAACAATAGAAATGCAGAAGGGAAATAACTTTGCTCCAAATCAACAAAGCTATCATTTGTTTTTTGCTACAGCAAATATAATAAAAAGGATAATTTATCTGCATACTAAAAAATATTTGATATATAAAAAAATATTAATAGAAAAAGGGTAAAAGTCGCTGAAAGTTTTGTAGGCTGCAAAAAAGAGCAAGTCGCAAATCCGGTTTTAGTGGGAAACATGAGCAGTCAAAGACCTGTCAGGTGGGTTCTTTTTCATTATGTTTTGTCAGCAGTTTATAGAAACAGTCCTGAAAATAAAAGCTGGTTTGATGAGAGAGAAAAGGACAATCTGAAACTACCTTCACAATCTATATCACACAAGAACTGGATCAAAACTAACTTTAACCACCAGAAAAGTGAAGTTCACAGTACAACTATATAGAGTTACATCTGAAACAATAAAGCGTTTATTTGCTTGTGCTCTTCCATCGGCCTTTTATTCCTCACTTCACTGAAAAGGATTTCTAAAAAACTAAACATCAAAACAGACAACACTTCAACTATATGTTTATGTAGAGAAATCTGAGAAAAGTAATCGAGATTGCTACAGTGATGCTACAGTGATTCTACTTCTAAAGTAAATACAATTCAGTGGTGTATAGAGGCTATGACTTAAAAGTTTCACTTTCAATTTAGGATTTTTTTTTTTTCACTTTCAGTTATATACATTTAAGGAGCTCTGAAAGTTGCTTTCACTTTCAAAGGGACTACTGCACTGCGGGACAAACAGTGTCTTTCCACTGGGAAGACGGACAAAGACTTGCTTTTCAAACATTACTTTTAACGGTAAGTTCATCTGAACTATAGATACATACACTTATATCTTAAGTACTGCAGTTCAAGTCTTATTCGCCTCGTTGCATCAGACTGCAGGGTGTGTGCATGTCGTACATAGGAAAGAAGAGGTTTACCTTTTGCTGGATCTCCCAAAGTTGTACATGTGCTGTTTCCAGAGATTACACCAGTCTCTCCAAGTGCATTAGCCTTTAAACATATTAAAACTGTTTAATATATATATATATTTGATTATATTCTCTGAGCGAAATGTACCTTGCTGCCGTCGTCAAACAACAAGAAACCGTATGTTTCTTTGAGATCATCTTCTGAGTACCCTGCGTTTGTTTTCCTTGCTCGAAATGCGTTGTACTAATGTGAAGAGGACATTTAGAAATCAATTTGAAAGCTGACACAGTCGCGAGAATGTTATATTTTGACATAGTCAATATTAAAGTCGCACTTAAGTCGTTATATTTTTCAGAAAAACAGTGGAAAGGTTATTGAAATGAGCCCGATATACAATGCAGTGTAATGTGAACTTCGTTTGAGTTGTGATTAGTGTTGAACAGAGGCTGTGCGGTGAGGAGGAAAAGACTGAGCTGACCTTGTTCTCCAGAGCAGGATTCTCGACTAACACAGCAGACTTATATCTGAAAAACTGCTTTGATTCCTCGTACAAGTAAGCACTTTGAAGTGGAGCCAATATATTTCTCTGAAAGACGTCCGAAGATTCCGACACAGGTATTAAAAAACCTGGCGTAAACAGAAAATATGGCCATGAGCGAAACATATACAAAGAGCTGGAAAATTACAGAAAACTGCAGTCAGTGAGCAGGGGGGGGGGTAAAAAAGGTATTTCACAACCCTGGGACAGGCTGACCTGAGAGCCAACACCTAGCATTTAGGTGTCTATTTCCTTTAATTTGCTTCAAATGGGTTAAAATATTACAAATGGATATTTCCAATTAATACCCATAAAAGAAAAGTCATTAAAAAAAATACTGACGCTCGTCACCTTCACTTGAGGCTCCTCCATTTCGACTTTCCATTGCTTATGAAATCTGTCCTTCTCCCTTCGCTTGTCGTTTTAAACAATTGTCCCCGCTTTTGAACATCACAAACGACCGATAAAATCCCATTAATCCCGAGATACCCGACGCGTTCAGAGTCCCTGGCGCTGTCGCCTCACTTCCAACTGACATGTTCACGCGACAACCAGGAAGTTACAAAATACCCCTCTGTCCAAACACGAAGGAGCAGAAATGTCCACATTAAAATCACTTCTTCCGCTTAACAAATGATACAGTCGCTTTGCTGCGATGCCACATAGGTCCCCCACGATGTTCCTGGTGCGGGCAGCCCAACATATGGGCGCTACGCGACGAAAAAGAAACAGAAACCTATCGAGCTTGAAGCGTCCATCTTGAAAGTGTAAACCAAACTACTGCTGCTGCTGCTGGAGCTATGGCGTGGCAAAGCTAGTTTGCGCCTGCGGTTCACGTCTCGTGTGTCTGGTTTTCCTGCACTGCCTTTCGGGAAAATATAAGACATAATAACCACTCTGGCGATGAGAAGCGTAGGTGCTGGAGCTTTCTCGAAAGCGTATGAGGACAGAGATCGGTTTAATGTGGCTTATTGTAACTATTCTGAGCAGAACGAGGAAGTAAGTAGGCTATCTGTTCTGGAGCAGTTTGTGTATTTCCCTTATTCATACTTTCAAAGTATAGAATCTTTAAGTGAGCAACCGGCTTAACTTCGGCAGTACATCCTTTTGGAAATGAGAAAACACAGTAATAGCGTTGAAACTGGTTGGTGTGGCAGTATATCAGCCTGGGAATCTACACAGTCCCAGTTACCAACAGGAAGTGGTATTTAAAGTAAAACAAACAAACAAAACTGGAATCCAAGCTTTAGCTGATTTATACCTGCTTAGAGCAGTCGATTATAACCAGCATATGATCTAAGACAGTTTCCTGTTCTTTTAAGGAAGTTCTTGAATAGGATACCAGAACCAAGACAAACAAAATGATAAGGTGGGTCCACTTTTAAAATGCCATTTTCCTACAGGAGCAGTTTCAAACCAGATTAAGCCAACTTGAAACTGAAAGTAGTAGAACATTGTAGTGGCGATTGTTTGTCAAACAGAACATCCAATAAAAAGTTCCATCAGCCATTATAAAGCACTGGGGTCAAGATTCTTCACGCAGGCAAAAAAAGATTAATGTCCAAACTTGTTGACTGTGTTGATTGCTTTTATTTTCCTGTTCAGCAAGCAATTACAGCTTTCAAACTTTCCTTTGTTCTCCTATCTACTTCTTTTGCTATGGGAAAAACCATAGGCCCCAAACCCAAATAAATGCCTGCTGGTCTTTTACGTTTACAGACAGTGGACTGACCCACCTTACTTTCTGTCTGGCTTAGAAAGAAAACAAAAATAAATAAATAAGAAAAATAATAAAACAAAACATAAATAAAATCAACAATTATTAGCCTGCAAATAAACTCTGTAAAAAAAAAATATATATATAGAAATTTGAGAATAACAAAATTCAAATGGATAAAGAAATAAAGAATAAATAGCTCCAACAAACATATTTGTGGTGAAAAATGGCTGAAGGTACTCATTGCTTTTGAAAATAAACTTCTTGCCCGATAAGGATTTGGAAAAAAAAAGGTAAGGATTTGAAAAAACAAAATGGGGAAAGGGATAAGTAAAAATTAGCCAATAGACAGTCTAAAATCAAACGACTGTAAGTATGTCAAAGATCAGGATCCGCACAAAGTAAAACATTTAGATAAATGGATAACAAGTTATAACTTTGACGGCCGTCTAAATTAATGTTTTGATTGTTTATACTATGTTGCATGACTTTGTGTTTTTGTGTTTGTTATGATGTAAAGCACTTTGAAATGCCTTGCTGCTGAAATGTGCTATACAAATAAAATTTGATTTGATTTGATCAAATATCTGTTGACAAGGCATTCTGTTGACGTTTGATTTTAGCTATCAGAAAAAAAAAAGGTTTGAAAGAAAACATCTTTGAAAAATGACAATTTTCACTGTAAGGGAGATGTAACTGTGGTTGTTTTTGTCTTCTCTTACAGGCTTGAATTGCTGAAGAACACAATGAAACCATAACAATACCAACACCAATGTGACAGAGCTAACTGTAGCTTTTGGGATCAAATTAATCAAAGAAAAGAGGATGAGAAAGATGGACCAGTTTTGTGAAAAATTAAGAAGTAATTTAAAATTGACAGATGTCAGTTGTTTTACAAGTAAGATGATGAAACAAAATGAGTCCAAGTCTGTCTGTACATATAACACTGAAAATAATATTTCCAGATTCAAAAGCACCCAGTTTTGGCTAAAAAGTAATTGAATGGAGGTATCTTCTGTTTTTAATCAAAGAAGTTAAGAAGATTGACAGACTTTAAGACATCCTAAATAAATAAGAGTGCAAATGCAAAGTTTATGCAATTGTAACATTATAAAAAATAATGATCATACATTATTAAAAAATTATTAAAGCTTAGGAGATTTATGTTGCTGTGACAGCCTTGTTGTATCTCACTCATTAACCTCTCTTTGTGTTCACTTGAACTCAGTAAGTCATTTGATGTTCACTAATTCTATTTTACAAGCTGTGTTTTTTTTTGTGTTTTTTTTAGCTTTGCATTGGATTTGTTTTTTCACCGTTTGTCTGACTGGAAATTCTCCATCTGGACATGCACATTCTTGCCCGGCTGCCTCATGAATATGCGTTTCGCATGGTTTACTTATGGGTCCAACATTATTTTTGTTCATTGGCTGGCATACTGTGTCGATTGTCTTTTATTTCGCAATTTCCTTCCACCACCACTACTACTTGGATTACATCCAGTTGTATTTGTCTTTTAATCATGCATTGGTGTCCTCGTGCCTAAATTACTGTAAAACTCTTTTCACCAGTGTGACTCAAGACGTATCATAAATTTCACACGTTCTGGTTATTCAGTATTCATCACTAAGACTTTTCACAAAATCCAAAGTAACATTACACCTGCTGTTTACACTGAGTTTCCAGGAAACTTTACAATTTGTTTTAGAGTATTTACACTCAAGGACTGAGGTCCAAATGGCAAAGGAGTTGATTATCTACATAAACTTTTATCAAAAAATCTTGTATTGATCCCAAAAGTCAGAATCTGTTGGTTGTAGCTTTAAAAGCTGCGGAAGTATTTTATAAGATGCTTTAAGTTTCGGAAACCTGGACACCAATTCTGATGGTACTTGTTTTTAACTCTTTATCTCAAGAAGACATTCAGCATTCTCGTACTCAACCCTAAACCACTGCTATAGTAACATTACCCTTGGTCTCACCACATCCCTGTCACATATCCTTATTCCTTCTCTGAATTTCGTTCATGAATTGTAAGAAAGCCACACCAACTTCCCATGCCACAACAAAACACACTCACCTCTTTTGAACCAACGAAATGGTTTTAAAGAAGGAAGTGACATTAAATAACCCGTGGACTCAGACAGTTCAAATTTAGATATCCTTACTGACATTTAATTTTGGATACCAGTGGATGTGAATTGGGGTTTTGGATTGAATTTTCTCAGAAAGAAGGTATTTTATATTAGGTATCATATAAAAGGGTATTTGCAAACGATTACAGTTAAACCAAAAATATCTTGCTATCAACATTCAAAGTGTTCACAACCCCTACCTAAAATTGAATCGCAATACATAAAAGTATATTTTACTTTCACAATAAAAGTAAAATATACTTTCATACTTTTGCTATTTTACTATTGCAACAACACATTATCAGTAGGGTAAAACTAACGTCTCACGACGGTCTAGGTCCCGCTCACATTCCCTATTAGTGGGTGAACAATCCAACGGCTGGTGAATTCTGCTTCACAATGACAGGAAGAGCAGACGTCGAAGGATCGAAAAGCGACGTCGGTATGACCGCTTGGCTGCCTCAAGCAAGTTGTCCCTGTGGTAACCTTTCTGACACCTGCTTAAAACCCCAAAAGTCAGAAGGATGGTGAGGCCCCGCTTTCACGGCTTTGTATTCATACTAAAAGTTAAGATCAAGCGAGCTACTTCTGCTCCAGAAGTAAAATATACTTTTACTTTAAGTAAAGTATGTTTGTTTTTACTTAATATAAAGTAAGTACAAAGAAATATTTTTTCTTTTGTTTCTACAAACCAAATAATATATATACTATATATAATATATATATATTATATATATATAATATATATACATATAGATATATCTATATGTCTATATAGATATCTATATCTATATAGATATAATATATATCTATAGATATATCTATATAGACATATAGATATATATATATATATAAGTATAGATATATATCTATATGTCTATATAGATATACATATATATCTATATGTCTATATAGATATACATATATCTATATAGATATATATATTATATATATACATATATATATATCTATATAGATATATTCTATATAGATATATTATATATAGATATATCTATATAGATATATAGATATATATGTAGATATAGACATATCTATATCTATACATATATAGATATAGATATATATTTCCAGCCTTCCGGTAGCTTTTATCTAAATGAAAGTTAATTTTAGCAAATTTAATGAAATTGCAATGAGGTCTTTGTCATGCTGTAAATATTTCCAAGCCATGATTTTCTTAAACGGCTCCCTTTAGTCAGACTTCAGATTCCTCTCTAAATCTTTGTGGCTTCCACTACCATCAACAACTTAACCGTGAATACGGTTGAGTGGAAATTAACCTAAGGTAAAGACTGAAAAAAGTTCTTATTTATGTCAGACTGATTTAAATAAAATTATATTCAATTAATCAGAAAAATAATTAAAGAGTTAATTTATTTATTAATTATCCCAGTGAAACACATTATGTAGATGAATTATGCACAGACTGAAGCCTTTGTTATTGAAGATTATTTTCCAATTACAGCCAATAGGAACACATCACTTGAGATCAGAATATTACAAGACAATAAAAACACTTTTAACACACTAACGTGGGCTTGATGAAAAGTATGTTTTATGTCTTGTTCTTCTCAATAAGTACTTTTTATCTGAGAAACCAGCCTAACCGGAAATCATTCTTCTTTACTGAACATGGCTGTACTTTAAAGGTTAAAACTGTCTGTTTGGAAATTTGTGTTAATCCCACCTGATGTTGAACAAAAATCTTGTGACTTATTGCCAGTAAGTGTGATTACAACCAAAAAAAAAAAAAAATCAACCAGACCATTTTTAAACACTTTTTTTTCTCCACATGAATTCATATAGTCACAAAACTTTACTGAATGGAGTTTGGTCTGTGTTGAAAAACAATTTTTCAAAAGTATGACAAATAATGGCTTTCAGAGAAAATTGTGAAATGATCTGTACTAATTTTCAAGCGCTACAAAGGATAATAATAATGACGTTTGTGCAGCACTTATGTTTTATGTAACGTCCATGACCCTCCGCCTACATTTCCCAGAATCCTCAGACATTGTTTATTTAGCTGCAAACCCGCTGCTCCATCTGAACGGGACTCGGCTCAACTGCCAGCTGTTGTGTTATATTATAATGCATTGTTTACACGCGTCCTTCATTCTCTACTTCAAAATGAAGCACACACTCGGCTGAACCTCCGAAGGAGCAGAAGGGGAACATGAGATGGAGATAACCCGGGCCAGACCGTCGCTGTATGGAGAAATAGGTAAGTAGCTTACAGCGCGTGACTAACCTGAGATACCAGTTTATAAAAAGATTTGGCCAAAGATAATGTGAGCTTGGCAGATGCAGTTTTACGATAGCTTTCATTTATTAGCTTGAGTGAGCTTTTGAAACGCAGACACAAGGGAACCTTAGCGTGGTTTCTTAAAGTGGTGATAAATGCAGAGCCTGGCTGCAGGCACTAAGCCCGGTGGGAAGGAGAAGTGTTGGAAATCGTCCAATATGGCGGTGGCCCAGGGCGGCATTAAAAACACGGGGCACGAGATTTAAAAGGTACAATTTATTTGTCAGATTGGTCTTGAGTATTTTTGTATTGCTTTTAAGCATTTGCACTCAATGGGGAGTATGTGCCCAGTGGCACAAAATGTGGTTGTGTACTATATGTGGGGCACATTAGGTGCGTCGGACACCAAAACTATGATGGAATAAATATTTCTAGTCTGCATCGTCTGTATCTCTCAGATGTTTGTGTATTAAAAAACCCTCAGGGGGAGCATATTATATTATATTACATAAAAACACATCAGAAAGTACTTTGCTGCGTCCCTGTGCAAGTATGTGCCTCATACTTGCAGCTGAGTCTAGGGTATGTGAGTCGAGGCCCACTGAGTTGCCCCGGGACAAATATTTGTTTTTAAGAAAGTCATTAGGGTGTTCCTTATTCCATTCCATTCCATTCCACCATTCCAAATCATATAAAAATAAACTGAATATATTAAAAATAAATAAATAATTATCTGACCTTTATCAAAGTGTCTTGGGTACTCCATCTAGCAAACCACCAACTCTTGTCTCTGTACAGTGTAAATATAGATGTCGATAGGAACTTTCCTGTAAACATTATGTGGCTAAATGACTGTCACTCCAGTTGTCAGATGGTTGCCGTATAACACCACTGTTTAATGAAGAAGCAAAATGCTCAAAATGGGCCGTTGCCGTTGCAAAGTGGTGCGATGACAGAGAATTAAAGTCTCTGTCGTCTTTGTGTTTTTGCAGTGTAAGATGACTACAAGCTCAAACCCATGTTGAAATAAAATTGGATTTGTCCATTATCATCAACAATGATAAAACAATGATAAGAATAAAGTTGTGACCATGAGATATTAACTCAAGCCCCACGAAGAAAATAAGTTGTTCCCAAGAGTAATTAAGTCATGCCCACAGTGTCGTGCTCATGATTTGTTTTTTTTCTCCCATATCACTAGACAAGCTCCATGGTTACGAACAAAACAGAACACATAAACTGACATCAGCAAGAACATAAACAACGTTCTAGTAATTAAAGGCACCATGTGATTCTTGTCAATCAGGATCAATCAAAAACAAACTTTGAAAATGCAGCAATGTGAGTTCTTTGGTATTTGTAGTAAACTTTAAAGTATTTACATATGAATGGAAGTCTACCAGAAAAACACTGACATCTCCCTAAAAGGAGCATTAAGCCTTCCTAGAGATTTTGCTTGTCATGCGACGTACTTGCATGATGATGATATAAATATCCAAGATGGCGTCGCGGCAGAATCGCTTCAAACTATAGTTACATTTCAAAAGAATGAGATACTACGGCCGGTTGCAACGTGTGCCGAGCTTTAATCACAATAAAAGTCTTAACATACATTAACATCCTGAAACAGTTCACCACACAGCATGCGACTGATTTATATGAATATAAAGTGTTTGATATGTTGCTTAGCGACGGCGGTGACCCTTGAGGAAGGTCAGGGGGGGGGCGACACCTGCCATGAATGTACCAAGTAATGTTCGTTTGTCACATTAAAAGCACCTTAAAAAAAAAAAAACATTTAAGCAAGTTTTTCATTAGACCCACATTTCTGCGTTGAGAATGTTTTCTCATTGGTCTGGTGTAATATTCTAATCTTAAATGTCGTGTTTTCATTAGCTGCAAGCAACAAATCACAATGGTTATTAGAAATAAAAACTTTAAAACGTCAGTCTGTGTGGAGTTAATCTATGTATTATGCACAACTTGTGAGTTGAGTTACAGAAATACAGAAACTTGTCATTAATATTCCAATATGTTCAAGATGATTGTAGTTGATGAGGACTGCCGGAGTGATGCTCGCTCATACGTAAACTCTTCTACACTTCTAGCTACATATTTTATTGACGGAGGGAAGACTAAAATGACAGAGGCGAAAATAAATGACATCTGAACGGGTGTTTTCCACAGCTGGATGCACCCTGAGTCTCAAAAGATTGTTCCTTGTGCAGACATTTCATCTCAAAATGTTCATTTGCCAGAGGGATTATTATTTTTTAAGTCGACTTTACTTTAGCTTGAATCAAATACAACATCGTGCATTTTTTGGGTTAAAACGTTTATTTCAAAACTCAATGAGAATCGATAGGAGAATTAATAAGGAATCAAAACGATAAGTGATATCAATTCTTAACTCTACTACTAAGCATAGTGGAGGCTCTGTGATGCCGTGGGAACCTTGTGAGATTGGATGGAAATGTGGTATTTTAAATAACATTCTGCAATAAAAAGGTGAATTTATCTTAAATATTTTTGCACATTTACGATAAGAGGTAACAATAGGCGCACGTAACGCGTGTATCTGAAAGATCAAGCAAGACAGTCAAAGACTGATCACAGCCCCACGCCTCAGACATGAGCAGGAGTGCTCAGACTTGTTTTGCCTTTTTGTGCCTGCAGCTCATGGCCTCGGATTCTGGACGGACCGGTCAGCGGTGCACGAGGCGGCCGCGCAGGGCCGAGCCCTGCAGCTGCAGCAGCTAATTGAGGCGGGCGCTGCCGTAAACATCGTTGCCGTGGACTCCATCACTCCGCTGCACGAGGCCTGCATACAGGGTCAGACCCAGTGCGTCAGGCTGCTGCTGGCCGCCGGGGCACAGGTGAGGTGATCCGGATGTGGTTGTAGACATGAAAGCGGCTCGCCTAATGTGTTCACATGCGACCACGCGGCCATCCTGCAGGTGGATGCTCGGAACATTGATGGAAGCACCCCGCTGTGTGATGCCTGCGCAGCCGGGAGCTTGGATTGTGTCAAACTGCTGTTGGAGTATGGAGCAACCGTCAATCCTCCGCTCTTCACCTTCTCTCCTCTTCACGAGGCGTGCATGGGAGGTACAGGCTCACGCAAGCAGCATTGCAAGTCAGCGTGATATGCAATCTGGAGATAGGTTATCATGCTCACATTTCCTGGGGCTTCTTCTGCAAATCCTCTCAGAACTTTCAAGGCGTTTAGTTGATTCCGGATAATGTTTTTTATTTATAGTGGATAGCTAAAAGTTTTTTTCTGGTGTTTTAATTTACACACGTGTTGTTGAAAAGTTGAAAAGGACTTAGCTAGCTTAGACGCTTCCTCTTTTCGCTCTTTTAGGTTTTGTTAAAAAAAGAAAATCACCGTTGTGTTCTCTTTTAGATATTGCTCACGTAGAGCTGATGTAGATGTACAAAGATGTAAAATTAATACATTTTTTAAATTGCTGTGGCACAAACATGTGCAATAAATTTCAGAATTTTTTTTTTTACCTTTATCTCCTTGACACTTTGTGTGTGAAGGGGATGATATTGAAAGTAAAAAACAAAAAAATCAACTGTGTTAGCATCTAATTATAACGCGACAGCAGCAAAAGACCAAACATTACCTCGCTTTTTGATTTTTGAAAAGTCAGAGAGGGGCCCACTATTTCCATGCCTCTAATCTACCTTGCCTTTCATATCAGGTAACTCGAACTGCGTTCAGCTGATGATCGATAGAGGCGCCTTCATGGAGGCTCACGACTGTCACTATGGAACACCGCTTCATGTTGCGTGTGCCAGGCAACACTTCGACTGCGCCAAAGTGCTGCTCCTTGCAGGTAACTGAGCCAGCCCCTCCAAACAGGCTGGTTACCATTTTGCTTTCATTACAATCACAAATGTCAGTGCAGACTACTGGAGTATTATGAGATCCAACCAATGCAAAGTAGCACCTCCACTGCCTCTGACGATATGTGCGAAGTTGGTGTCTAGCTAAAATGGGGACCCTCGAAATTGTTGTCGTTTTTTTTTTTTTTTTTTTTTTTTGCAGCTTCTAACAGCAAATACAAACACAAATGTATGCCACACCTTTCACACTTTTATCAGTAAAACATTTGGAAATAATCTGTTTTACTTTTAGCTTACACTCATGTGCTGCTTTGTGTTGGTGCATCACACAAAACCCCAGGAAATGCATCAAATTACTAGAAAGTGTGGAAAAGTTAAGTTGGTATGACTACTCCCGCTAAGCTCTGTACGAGCAGCACACAAACATAAATGCCTCATCCAGGAACAATTTGATTTCCTTATTTCTCCCAGGAGCCAACGTGAACGCTTCCAAGCTCCACGAGACGGCCCTTCACCACGCCGCTAAAAGCAAGAACACCGATCTGATAGAGCTGCTTGTGGAGTTCGGGGGGAGCGTTTTCGTTCGAGACAACCTGAACAAGAAGCCAATCCACTACACCAGCGTGGGCTCTCCCTCCTACCTCTGCCTTGAGTTCTACGAAAGTACGTGTTCTCACTTGAACTGACCGCTCCTTTTACAGGGCGAGGGATTCGGCAAATATCAAACGTCTGGCGTTTGTTTTTTTCCCTCCTCAGATACTCCCCTGAGCCTGCAGCAGCTCAGCCGAGTGGCTTTGAGGAAGACTCTCGGCACAAGAGCGCGCAAAGTCATTTCGGAGCTGCTCTTGCCCAAGAGCATCATGAGATTCCTCTTGTACATGAAGCCTCTTGTCATCGAAATATGACTCCATTCGACAGACTTAAGCGTAAATCTGAGGAGGATCCAATGTGGCAGGCTGTTGAGAGAGCAAAAAAATAAATAAATCCGGACTGTAAAATTAGCCAGATGTTTTAAAAACAGGCAGGCTGGTTGAATCTAGAGTCCAAACACTCAATTACTTTGTCTAATAAACAAGTACATCTCCTTATTAAAGCAGTCTGAAATAAAGCTTTCCGTTTTGTTGGCCAGTTCAGACCTTTTTCTTCAGGAATGTGTATGAAATTACAGAAGAAGTCCGTGCACTATTCACAGCAGGCCACCTTCCTTCCAACTGTTGCTGTCACCTGGAATCTGGTTTTTCATGTTTCCTGGAACTGCTTTCAACCGAAATGATCAGTTTGACTTACGGCAGCACGGACTTTGGAGCACCACCACGGCTCATTTAGGTGGGGTGAAATCTGTGTCCACTTCTCTGGTAAATCAGAAATATATTAGCTTGGGGATCATAGCGTACTGTGCTGACTTCTAGGAAACAAAAACGTATAGGAAACTCTATAGAGAGCCTTATGTAGAAGCAAACATTGTGTGTTTTCCACTTTGTTCACTTTATTCAACATATATTCCAGTCCACAAACAACAAAAAGACGAGGTTTTAATACAGTGGAAGACAGACGTAGCTTTTTTTTTTTTCTGGAAGTTTTATTAAAGTCTAATGATAAACTGACTCTAAACGAATGTATTGTTCCACGACTAGCACTGTATAATTGTGTGTACTTGTATATATTCTGTAACTATATTTATTTTTTATGTAAATATGTAAATATTACAGATGGTTATACCTCTATGAAGTTCATGGAAATAAAAAGAAAACTAAATTGGCATATTAAGAATTGCTTTACATCTTTTGTTTGTTGTACAAGTATGTAAGCACATAATATTTCTAAACTTTTTACTTCAATATTTTCTTGCGAGAGGAATATAACTTTGAAGCAGTGCCTGAAAGTCCTTTAGATTCTCGTTCAATCGGTCTCAAGAGGCTAGGTTTTGATTTACACGCAAACTATCTTTAGACTGAAAGGGACAATCTATTTTAGTTGGAGAAAAGGTAAAAATCTTGAAAATATGAATTCTAAACAAGTCCTAATAAGTCTTTAATTTTTCTCTATCATGAAGAAACATGGGCTTAATACCAGCTTACATGTTATTTTCAGAAGGTACTTGTATTTGGCGAATACGACTGTATCAAGATTACTGTTTTACTCATAAGTAAAATCTGTAATGGAAGATATTGTTGGTGGAAAAACAATAATAAACCATGCTGCTCTTTTCAAAATGCATGAATAGGTCCAGGTCATGAGAAGCAGAAAGAAAAAAAGCTCAAGATTAGATAAAAGCAACTGCAGTCAGGCAGAAATGAACTTCAGGCCCCACAAAACTTACCCATGGTGCACTCCCATAATTTATGCATTCATTCTGTCTGAGCTGCACTGCAGCATGACTGAACATGAAGAACATTTACTCAGCTCTGACTGTAGCAAACACTTAAATGCTACTGTCTGAGCATTTGACTATTTTTTGAAATTACCAAAAAATGTCACGTTGATTTCAATATTATTGGTCTGCTAAATTACAACATGAGCATCTGAAGTCAGTGTTTTACATAAAAACTCAAAAGTACATGTAAAAAAAAAAAAAGAAGCAAATTTAAAACGCAATATCTCTACAATCAAACGTGGTGATACAAATCAGAAATTTGAAAGAAACGGTGGTCTATAATCGGATATTACAGCCTGAACACTTGTTTCTTTCATACGACTTGACCAGAGGAATCTCATCAGGATTCGTTACGGAAGTGTTACCTGGCTGTGGGGTTGCACATAGATGAGGAATGAGGACAGTCATTGTTTGGGTAAAAATAACAGGAGAAGCTAATCACACCCTGAGAGATTCTGCTTCGAAAATATAAATCATTAATCACAGTCCTGAACGGGTCAATTAATGTCCTACATTTCCCAGTAAAAGCTGTTAAGGTGTTATGAAATAAATTCAATGGGGTTCCTGTGTTATATCAACGTTCCACACTTTTCTAAGCTCAAATTTCCAACATTCTCAAGCAGACACTTAACACTGTGGTCAAAGCTTTACTGGTACAGAACTACACAGATGGAAAAAATCTGATTGTTACATATATGGTGGAAAAAATAAAATAGACAAACTAATGAATACATATATGAACAAACAGGTTGAGAAATGGATGGGTAAATAGAAAATGGATTAATGAATGGACGATTTACAAACTGATTAGAGAACAAATGGATGGACGAATCAATAAATGCATCCTTATACAGGGTGGGATAACAGAAAGAGTGTTAAGAGAAAATACTCTTATCCAGACTTCAGCTAAATTACAAACTTTTCCAAAGTGCAAATAAAAACAACAAAAAAACACCCTGAATTCAGATTAAGGTTCTTTGGTTCTTTCTCAGAGAAAGAACCAAACTAGGAGAAATATCACAATGTGGAAGTACTTTTAAAGAGCTGCACCCAGTTTTAGATGATCCATTATCAATGCACGATTAGAAAAAAGAAAGAAAAGGAAAATCGATGAATCAAGAGCTTTTCAACTGGCTGTAAAATGAGTCAGAAAATCAAGCTATTCAGAAGTCTTGCTTCACTTCCTGAAGTCCGAGTCGGTCATTTGATGCTACTTTAAGCCCAAGCTGTTTAAAACATGGGGGGATGGGAGGGTGCTCTTATCTGCAGAGAGGAACAGAATGACAGAGAGGGAAACCAATAGCAAACCGCCTCCTCTGCTGACCGTGTAACAGATCCAAACACACTGAGCAGACCGTCACCTGCCAACGGCTCGTTCATTCACGGCCAAATGAGTTTTGAGGGTTTTCAGTCAGACTGCGATTGATCATTTACAGCTGAAGCCACCATCTGCATGTCGAGCAGTTTGTCACTTTATCAATGCTCGAGAGGAAGTGGGATTATTGAGAACAGTTAAAAAAAAAAAAGGGCAGCATATGTAGGACTTTAAGGTTTCTGAAGGTTTGTGAATGTCATTGAAGAAGTTTGTTGAAGTTTAGTGATATTATCTGGTCACAGCAATGAAGTAATCTCATTTCCTCTTAGGTGAAGGGGAGCAAAGGGAGAAGTCAACTTTGTGTCTGTTTCTCATTTAGCCAGTCGGCTGCTTTTCTTTCGTATTGGTTTGCTTATATTTGCCAGTGGTAAGAAGCAGACTTATCTTATAGTTTTAATGCAAATAACAAGGTTGAGTATGACATCATTTTCAAAAACTGATCACTGTCAAGTTAATGACTGATCCATTTGGCTACTATTTACGTATATGAAAATGTTTTGGGGTTTTTTGCAAGTGAGTCAGGTAGACGTTATCCTTGCAAATCCCGATTTCTTCTTTCAAGCGAACAAACTCCTGACTCAATTGAAGTATTGAAGTGTTAACAAGCTGCTGTCAGCCATCGCAGAAGCATAGAAAAAGGAACTAAACCTGCAGCAGACTTTTTTTTTTTAACCAGTCGACTACATGAAACAAAAAAAAAAAAAAAAAAGCCCAAATTTCAGTTCAGGTCATTATCTTTTAACACTTGTGCAACTCTAAGTCGTAAAAGTGTTTCTTTTAAAAGAAAGTTATTTAAAGAGATGCAGTGACATTGTGTTTTAGAAAACCCATCAGTAGCAGGAAATGGCTACAGGGGTCAAAGTACAACTGAAAAGCGAATGCAGTGCAAACACCTCCCAGTCAATAAAACGCAGTACAAAGAGAAACAATCAAAGCACCTTTTACTTATTTCTGCCATCTAGCTCACAGGTTTTCAGATTACATTTATATACATCTTTTTCAGCTTTTATTGAACATAGCAATATCTCACTTGCTATCTTGTGCCAAACACCTTCAGACCTATGTAAAGCTCAGACGTCACCTTGGTTTCGTCATCCCTTTATCTCAGACCAGATAACTCAACGTACAGCTTAACGCACGTTAAACACATCGACCACAGAATGAAACTGGAGAGCAACAAGTGGTGTAAAACTTTTAACTCAGTCAAGTGAAATGGATCGCCTTTTCCCTTTTTTTTTTTTTCTTGTAAACTAAATACATGTTTAAGAAAACACAAAACACATTTTGGACAGGGGAGAGGAAAGAGCGTTTCAGTGCAGCTAAAAAGACAAGCATGATGAGAGCAATGAGACAAACTTGACTGACAGGACACATGCAGAGGATGCGTCTGTCTGAGAGAGAGGCCCCTGATTGGATCTGTCTACACTCCGGTTTCCTTCCTCCTTTGTGATCCCTGTAACTTCTGCTCCAGCCTGTTTTTGGACAGCGTCTGACGCCGGAGCTTCGGGCCGGGAGGAGGCGGACAGTTCTCGTCTGTCTTCTCATCGCAGGCAGGAGAGGGGAGGACGGGCTGGACTCTGGCTGGAGCCCCCTGCTGTTGGGCGATTGCCGTGCGTAGACAGTTGAGCCACTGCTGTTTGTGGTAAACGTCGCTGACGTGCAGGGTGTGCGACTGGCCTTGGGACGGGTCCATGGAGCTCACTCGGAAAACGTTCTTCGCTGCAGAGGCACAGGAAGCAAAGAGAGGGGAAAAGGTCAGGAAAATAATGCTATTTTGACCAGAAGTAAAAGAATCAGCTACTTAGCTTCACATTTTTTAGATTATTTTCATATATATACATATATTTTTATTTATTTATTTATTTTTTTACTTATTTTCATCCCCAAATGTAAAAATAACAAATATTTACGTACATTTCCCTACACGTTCAATAAAGGACCTAAAAGACATATACTTCTTGAGTATCAATAACTTCAGTGTTGTCTGCAGGGTCGTCTTTTTGGAACTGGCATCTGCATGAACACTGAGGTAAAGGTGAGGTTTAGCAACATTTTTTATTTTTTATTTTTTTTGCTTATTTCTGCTTTTGTTCTAGAATGATATCAAGACCAGACTGAATAGTACTGGAAGTTCAAGAGCGTGCAACAGAAACTGGTGTAAAAGTTACTTTCTCCGATGAATCATTTGTTTGGTTCATCGGGCAAATATCATTTTCATGATATTGTGTGATCCAACTAGTACAAATCACTGTTAACCAGGTCGTGGTAGTGTGGGTGTTATCCTGAAATGTCTTTAAAAACTATAATGTATGTAATTATTTTAGAGATTCAAAGCAGCCAGAGATGCAACGAAAGGAATAAATCTAAGGATTATTACTGATAATGTAAACTGAACCAAAATTTACTTTTGAAGGCCAGACTCTTTATCTCTCCTCCCACTCACAGCTTAGACATGTTCAGACAGGATTTGTGAAACCATGCAATTACTTTTTTTGTTTCAAAAAAAGGATTATTTTTTATTACCTTCTTAAATTATGGCAAATTTAACCTGAGATGTCGGGTTAATTGGGGGAAAAAAGAAATCCAACTTGCAAAGGGCCAAAAAGAATGTTTACTTTGATTAATCTAGAAAGGGTTATTTAATTAGCTTTCCATGTATGCTAAACCTCTTTACTAAATGGCTCATGTTAAAATGCTGACATGACACTCGAATGGATGTGAACAGAACCGCTGAACACAAAAACTAGGCCTGCAACCAACGATTATTGTAGTTATTGATTAATCTGTCGATAATTCTGATGATTAATCGGGTAAAATAATTGGCCTATTCTGCAGATTTTTCATTCAAACTATTTCACGCAATATTAAAAATATATTTAAAGTTGAAAATAAACAAATAATTTAATCTCTTCTATAGTAAGAAAAACATTTTATTGTCTAAAATGCAATAACAATGCATTCCTTTAGGGAACGCTTGGTTATTTCTAGCAAAAGATTCATCTGCAGATAGAAAAAACTTCTAACATCAACATGTGAAAAGCTCAGTTTACTGCTTTATTTAACATCAAGATAGTGTAGGGCTGATCTGATTATTATTTTTGGATTAACTGATTAACAACTGGATATCAACAGGTGTTTAATGGGAGTTTTTTTTTCCAGAATTTGAACTGGGTGAAGCTAAAACAATCCCGCTTGAAGAGTTTTGCATATAACATATTTATAGACAAAGAAGGTGTTTTTTGTTTTATCTTAAATGCAAAATGTACATATTTTTGGTAAAGTTTTGTCTTAATTACTGCTCTGAGTATGTTGTTCTTTCAGCAAATGGCATTATTTCGAGTCTGTATACTCCAGTTAACGATTAATCGATTACTAAATTAGTTGATGATTATTTCAATCATAAATTAATAACGATTAATCGTTTCAGTTAATCCCTGCAGTGTCACTGCGGAGCACGGCTCTACTTACCTTTCTCTCCATTTGTGAATGCCCCCCTGAATGACCCGCCTAAGCGGACCTCTCCGTCCTGGAGGTCCTCCAGAACCAGGTCTCTCACTGGGATGGGCTGCCGGTACACCTGGAAGCAGCTCCTGTCGTTACGTGTCACCGGTCGGGTCAGAACCAGCAGCTCGGAGAAGAGGAACACGTGTAGCCTCTGGAACGGCATTTTAATGGAGAAATTAAAATGCCGTTCAGATTACAGCTTCGGAGAGACGTGAGGTGACGAGGGGGGCAGCCGCTGTTCTCACCGAACCGCTCTTGGTCCGAAGCTCGCCGTGACACAGCAGGGTCTTACACTCGTGTATGAGAGGATCCCACTGCTTTTCATCCAGGAACTCCAGTTTGTCTATGTAATACTGGCACTCCGACTCCCCTTTCGTCACGTTGATGTCAGACAAAATGTCCTGAATTATTGTGATCTGGAGCCAAAATGGAAGAATGATTTGGAAAAGCGGCAATGAGTGAAGTACAGTTCCAGTCAAAGGTTTACATACACTCATCATCAGCACAAATGTTTCACTCATTTGGAGCTTTTCGTGAGTTATGCGAATGATTGTTGTTGTGGTGCAGAGTAACAATACAACTCTCTAAAAAGAAGAACTGGGTGAACATAATTCTCACAATGTCAAAGCTCATATATTTACATGCATCCAATAATTGAAGAAATGTCTTTCAAGACTTTGCATAAAAGCTACGCATTATATGTAGTCAACATCAAGCTTCTGGAATAATTTTAACAACTCTTATCGCTTTTTTATGAGCTCTTGCTACACTGCTGCACTTGGGTTACATAATTACCTCACAATGCACATGATCATAAAAATTTTCTACCTAAATATGTCTGTAGGTATTTGTGAATTTTATGATAGCTTATATCGTCTAAGCTACCCCTTTTGAGTCTATTTGTCTCTCATGTGACTTGAGTTTCAAATTTAATATGATGTGCTCCATCTTCAGCGTACTGGATCAGCTGCAGCTGGATGATTGATTTTGGTTTTAGGCAGTTCTGTGAAGACACTGTTACAGTAATCTATGCGACAACAGATAAACGCATGGATGAGTTTCTCTAGATCAGTGGTTCTTAACCTTTTTTCAGGTACCATTCCACAAGTTTCATATGTGCATTCACTGAACCCTTCTTTAGTGATAAATAATTTTTTTTTTTTTTCAAAATTCAAGACGTAAGTATATGTTTTTTTACTGGTGCACAAAATGAGCCGTGCATGAACATCACCTTCCTCAAAGAACAAAACATGAACTCACAACAAATTATGGTATTACTTAATTCCAGCCCCCAAAAATATTTATTTACTATTTTACTAATTAAAAATAAATTTGGATTTTTTAAAAGAATTTTTTAAATCATTATTTAAAATTGTATTAGTTTTTTGTCGTTTTAAATCCACAAAAGTTTTTTGGGGTCAGAATAAGGCATTGCAAAAAATGACATACCTGCAAATCAGTGTGACTTCTGCTGTTGTTTTTGGGAGACCAGTTCAGACAGGTGTGGCTTCACCTTGGCAAGTGCTACTCTCATGTCATCTTTACTGCAAAATCTGTTCATTTTCTTCTTTTTTTTGCTCGACATATTTACTATGGATTAAAATATTAAGGAAGAAACCGTGCGATGAACAACTCTGTTAAAAACTGCTCGCACTAAATTCCCCGCAGCACTGATTGGCCAAGCAATATAACATGATCCTCTGCAGCAAGTGATGGCCGAACGGGGCGTGTCATCACGACTTTACACAAGCGTGTCTTTACCTCCGCGGCAGAGGCTCCGCCGAACCCCTGAGACCGACTCATCGAACCCCTGGGGTTTGATAGAACCCAGGTTAAGAACCACTTCTCTAGATCTTGCAGGGGCGTTAGTCTTTTAATCCTGAAAATGTTCTTCGGATGACAGAAGATCATCTTTGTAACTATCTTTGCGTGTCTCTGAAGGCTCAGGTCTGAGAAAACCACAACTGTAAATCAAAGTGTGTGTGAAATCACCACGTCACATTAGACATGAGAACCTACCGCTCTCTCCAGACTGGTTACATCGGGGTGATTAGGAGGAGTGTGTCTGAGAATCTCCTTCAGCAGCAGAGGGTACTTCACTAGACGTGAGCGTGGGATGTCCAGGAAGCTCCACAGATCCAGCTTCCTGCTGAAAGGCGACTCCAGGCAGCGCTGCAGGAAGTCCTGCACCCGCTTGTCCTGTTTCTTCTGGTCCAGCAGTGCTTTGGCTGCAAGCTGGTTGCTACAGTAGTTTTTGTAAGCATTCAGACCAGGCAGCTAAAAGGACATTTTACGTTTTAGCGCACTGAAATAATATTATATGTCACATTACGTCTTCCTGCTTGAATACTTACCCACTCTATCACTATCTGGCCGATCTGATCTACTGTTCCATCAGGGCCTGTTCCCTCTGTGAGCTTCATCGTTAAATCTGCAGAAAAAAACAAAGATCACCTGATCAGGAGCAGTTACTAGGAACAAATTGGGCTTTAAGGGACAGGCTGGTCACCAGCAGCTCACACTCATGGAGGGGGATGTATGCGTCCAGGTCACCAAAAATGTGAGCTAGTTCCTCCTGGGTCATGATGGAGAGCTTGAGCATGGGGTCGTGGTAGGCCTAAATGCGGGAAGCGCCACAAGGGGATTGTGAAAACATTTAATACGAGATGTTTAATGTAATTTGCAGGAAGTTTTCCCAACCTTTCGTGCCAGTTGCAGATCCTCAATGAGATCCTGCTCGCCCCTGAAAAGCTCATAAATTGCCTGCAGGATAAATGTAATCTATTAACCTTCCTGTTTCCTTGTTTCATCTTGAAAATGTTGACTCACACTACCTCTTGTCTTTTGATTTCCTTAGCAGAGAAGGTGCTCTTCTGATGGACGTCCAGCGTCTCTGACCACAACGTGCTGTTCCTGCGTTTGGTGGGAGTCGGAGCCGGGGCCTTGCTGGGAGCTTTGAGAGTCGTCCCCGGCGACTTCCCGTCGTTACGTAATGACATGGACTGGGGAGAAATGGGGAAAAACAAATTCACACGTTTGTAGGAAAGACAATTACGTCTTATTTCATGGTATAAATGTGCAAACGGGCCAGCGATTACCTGAATGGACTGGCCGAAGCGCCGCACTGCTCCGTTTTTCGACGGAGATATCAGGTTGACGAGAGATGAAACTTTAGCCAGGGATCGCACTCGTTTGTTACTGGGCTCCTGGAAAATGTCACCTCACATTAACTTCATTGAATGAATATCTAATATATGAATATGTAATATGTAATCAATATTATCAATATATAAAGTCACTCATTCCACCTTTAAGTTTTATTCCGTATCATTAAATTAAGATGATATTTGATTTTTTTAGGCACAGAAATGCCTATTGCCTACAATGTAAGGAAAAGATTCAACTTAACAGTTTTTTTAAACCTTTAAAATTATATGTTTAGACATTATGTGTAATATATATATTTTTCTGTAAAATTCTGGGCCAGGATTTTGAATGACTTGGTGCTTATAATAAGATTTGATTTATGTGTTTAGACCATTTGCAGCTCAAAGAAACCAAAATGCAGGTCAGGGCAAGACCAGCAGTTCCTGCAGCCCCACAAAACAGGAAAGAGACTCAATAGTACTTTCCTGTTAGAACAATACTTAGCATGTCATACAGAATCCTCAAAAGTTTAACCACTCATTTAGACGCGTCCGTCGACGAATGTAGACTGAATAACTGTATGGATTTCACCGATATCGAAGCAAAACCAGCCCTCAGAGACTGACTGCGCTTAGAAATGGCATGTTTAAGGTTTTCTCTTTAGATTTTTCTTAGACAGAGTGTACAAAGTTTTAGCAGGCTAAGTCTGAGCCCATTGTATGTGAGATCTGAGTTACGCAGATGGATTATAATGTGCTGTCTGGATTCTTTCAGTAGAAGATCTGCATTGAATACAGAGGATGATCGCTCACCTTGAGGTCAAAGCTGGAAAGGCTGACGGTGTCATCCTCCTTATCTTTGCGCTTTCTTTTCTATAGGAGCAAAACCAAAGGTTACTGTTTATTTTCAGACACCCGATTAAAGATAAACAAAACCAATTTCATGTAAAACTTCAGCGTCTTGCCACAGTACATATCCATCATCTGTAAATGGAAAGAGTTGGTACAAACAGGTCAACTAATTAACTTCTAGGTTAAAAGGATAGAAAAAAAGATGTAATATATAGATAACTATTTACATTTATCTGGTAATCTCATCATTATAAGCCATTAGTAAATAAAAGCAGCTGCACTGACACATGAACTCACCAGACTGAAGTCCCAGGGCGTCCCTGGAGTGAGGAAGGTGAATGAGCTGCCTCTCTGCAGTGACATTCTGCAGGAAAGACACAAATGTTCTGCAAACATTTCACTGTGGAAACAAGTGAACACCATCCGCAGCTGATTGTGAGCTTGTAAACTGTCTTATAAATTTGGCAAGTCAAATTTATCTCAAAAACAGAGAGGGACACACCCTACTTTCAAACTCCCCTGGGCTTTACTGTAGCTATAGTAGACTGGATGTCATTTTCAGGACATTTTCCATTGACATTTGTCAAGTTTGGCCTGAAATATGACAGATACTGTCAGGTGACTGAACAATGTTAATATTTAAAGCCTTGTAAGGAGTCATTCAGCTCTGTGGCTCCAAAAAAAAGAAAAAGAAAAAAAGAAAACAGTCTGTTATACTGACCAAACAGTGAAGCTACAAAGTGTCATGACTCTCAGAGGGAGCCATCAAAAACCAGCTGTACAAACTGACCCAGTTTTATGCTTGTGCTCATCAAAGATATTCACCGGCTTTTTGCTCTAGTTTAGCATACTAGCTTTGCTGTTATTGTGCAATAAGATTTGTATCTTATTACATATTTTTTTAGCTACTTTTATCTAGTGATTTATTTTTTCTCCCAATTGTTTTATTGTTGTTCATATTTTAAAATGAGTTTATACTTTGTGTAACACTTTATTGATGACCTTATGCCAAATATGACATAATATTTGGCACATTGCTGAACATTTGTAGTTGCTACATGTTGGAATGCAGTGATCCGGATGAAGAAAACTCCTTATCTAACTCATTATGCTACTTGCATTTATTAAAGTCGACAAATGCAAGGACAATTTGAATGCATGACATAGTTTATCGCTTACTACAGTGTAATAGTTCAGCTGCAGAAACGATCAAACTGTTGATCAGAGTTAGATTATGTATTCTGATACTTACTACACTTTTCTTTGACCTGTTTGTTTTCACTGATTCAAACTGTTTTCATGTCCTATCAAACATTTTAAATTCAACAAGAAATTGATTAGTCACTAAATCATTTCTGCTTATGCATCGCAGCATGTTCCATACCTTTATCTGATTTCATTAATCTCAAATAAGTGGATCAAAAAATATTTCTGGTTGACGCATAGCTTTTAGTTTTGATAGTTATTAAATGAAAAAAAATATATAAATAAAATAAGATTTTTTTTTAAAATTTTCCCTGTCAATTACCAAGAGAATCTTCAATAATCACAGATTTGATATCTTTTACAATTTAATAGTCAGTTTGTGCTGAATAAGGTTAGTAAATTCTATTGCTCAAATAGAATATTACAAATATTATTTTTATATTATTTATAATATTTATATTATTTTGTAAAATATTACAAAATAAGCAATTTTGTAATATTTTCTGACCAAAACAACTCCTTGTAACTAAACCCCATAATTGAGAATTTGTAAGATGACTTAATAAACAATCATTCGAGAATTAAATCGATTTTCTCTTTATTACTTAAGTTGTAACGAAGAACTATTGTAATTATTAATGTTTTTTGTATTCATTAGAAATTTTTACAAACACTGTGGCACATCAGAGGAATCTACGAGGCGCACCTGAATGCATCATTTGCCAGTTAATGCTAGCCCGTCTCAGTCGAACGAAGTGGGGTGTTATCTCGGAATAAACCTATTTTTACCTAGGTATTTTACTACTTAGTGCTATCAAATGATGGGATGTTTTGTTTGTTTTTGCAGCTACGTACTTCTTCGAGTTGTTTCTCAGCAGTCTTCGGGGGGGCGACGGCTCTGCAGCGCTGATGACACTCGTAGTCGACGTCCTCGACGAAATCCTCCGTAGTTTCTGCTTCTGGTTTCCCACCGTCCTTCCTTGAACTTCCTCGTTTTCTTCCATTTTGTGAGTCAGTTAGTTGTCAAATATCCTATACCAATGTGTATTAATGAGTAGATGATGGAAAACTAAGTCCGAGTGTATGAAAAGTTGCTTTATCTATACAAAGAAAACACGGGATCAAAGACAACACACACACTGGACGGCGGAAGTTTGAATATGGCGGACTATTGGAAATGGACCAATCAGGAGAAAGCTCAGAACTTTTGCTCCTCCCATCTTCCGCTGAGGGGGCGGAGCCAATATTGAACGTTGCCAGATGATATTTATAATCGGTCACATAGCACTAGAATAAATAAAAACCGACAAGAAATGTCTGAAACTATCTGTCCTACAAAAACCGAACTTATTTCTGATATAATTTATTTTATTTATAAATTAAATAGAGTGGATATCTCAGGTATTTTTCTATCATTATGTTGCCCTAACAAAAAAAAGTTATTTACTAATTTATTTTCACTTTTATGGTGCAAACCTTTCTTGCAATCTTTTAAAGTAGTTCTAATAATTATTTTGGGTGCTTTTCTTCACCATTAAACTCTTAAACTCAAGGGGGTTATATTGTACATTTATTGATTGATTGATTGATTTTTGCACAAATAAGGTGATTCATTCAGAGTTGAAAACTTAACATATAGAAGTAGCTATGTTGGTGTTATGTCCGGTCTTCTGGTAGGTGATCTTTGTTAAATTTTCTCACACTCTAGATGGAGTTTATCTACTATATTTTTTAGATTTTTAAATAACTTTTTCTTCTCTCATCCATGTTTGTACTTCATTTTTAAGGGCAACTTGCAGTCTCGATCAAATAAAACGTCTGGAAATACATGATTAAAACAACAGCAAAAGATCAGAGACAAACATTAAAACATTTCCAGACACCCTTAAAAAGTATGAAAACCAACTTAAATAATGTGTCACATTAATATTTGGCATTTTGAAGAGTAAAGCTTAGTGTAACATTTCCATATTATGACTTTCTGCCAGAGAAATCCCTATAATTATTAGTATAGAACAGAATTGAATAGCAATATATTTTATTGTTCCACAATGAGGGTATAAATGTAAACATTCTACTGTTCTATCATGTTGAAGCCATGTGTTTATTTACACTATTTAAATCCAGATAGACATTTTTTTTCTCAGTGTCTAAGAAAACCCCCCCCAAACATTTAAAGGCAAGTATTAACACCTTGGAAATGTTCAGCCAACATACCTTCCAGGAAGAAAATGGGTTCTCAGACTTGTATGTGTTACACCAAAACAATACTGTGTATAGATGCTGACAGAGGCTGATAAAGTATTATTGTTATATCAATACATTCTTCCACAACTGGTCATTTGAGGACGTAAGATCTTGATAAAGATGAAAATGACTTTGACGTTTGGTGATGTACATGCTGGCAGTCCGTCTCCCAGAACACTGATTTCATGTGGTGCTAGAAACTGGGTACAAAACATCTATGCTCCCAAATGAAATCAGCTCCTGGGGGCAGATTGTTGGATGAAAAGATTTAAATCTTTAGCTTCATGCAAAATTATACAGAAAGAAGAAAATTCTTGACATTGCAGGAGTCGATCCAGATGCACAGCAAAGCTGAAAGGCTCTTCTTTCTGCGAGTGGCTCATCCTGCGGATGGACACCAGGGGGAGTGCTAAATTAACAAGCAGTCATACAGGGAGCCAATTGTCAGCGTCTGAAATCCAATAGCAGACTTTTAGAGGTTGGACGGCTGGCCTCAGCAGAGCTGGGGTGGAAGTCCGAAATGTGACCTGATGTTCCACTTCCCTGGATCAACCCGTGTCTGCAAAAACACAAAATGAAAAAAAAAGTAAAAAAAGGATGTCTTAAGCAGTATCATGTTTGCAATCATATCTAGACACGTTAATGTGTGTTTTCATTTCAGATCAAGACGGTAATGTATCTCTACTGGAAGTATTTAAATTAATTACACATAAAAAAAGAGCACAGCACTCATTTTACTTTTAAAATGTTAAAATCTTGCTTTGATAATCATCAGTGGGGCTTCTTAGATGATGCAGCATTTTGGATTTTTCCACTGGTATTTTCTACTGATTTAGTTTTGGTGGTGAAGTCCATATATAGCAGCTGCTGAAAGTAACTAAAATAGTTACTTTTAATGTAACTTAGTTACTTTCCAAATCAAGTAATCAGTAATCTAACTGTTATTGCATAGTTCCCGTTCTTTCAGCAAATTGCCTTTGAACATTGAACATTATTTCAGTGATCAATTAGTTTAATTTGATTAACCATTTAAGCAATAATTTTGATTATTTGTATTTTTTAATATATTTTCCTACAACACAAATGTACTAAAACTAGAGGGTATTCGTATTTTTCTTAAATTTTTATTATGAGGTGATGAAACTGCACTTTATTTGACTTTTTTTGCACATTCTACCCTTAGGCGGCGGTTGTAGTGAAGGTTGATAGAGATATTACACATGCAGTTGTGCTATTACTGATATGAGTCACAGCCCAACAAAAGTGTGAAGATGTTGTTGAAGACAATCAAAAATTTATTGCAGCTCTTCAGCTGAGAACTTGCACCAGAATTACAACTTTGGGGAACGTTAGTCCATTTTTCAGATGTGGAACTTGGCAATTAAGACATCCAAGTACAATTTAAACTCAGAGTTAGTCATTTCCGAAATGGTTTTACTTAAATGGGAATTGAAAATGGGTGAAGGGTTCTTTTTTCTCGTGAAAAACTCTTTGTCATCCCATTATTATCCTTTGATTTTCTCTTTTCACTGCTTACTGAATAATTCAATCAAAAAGCAGAGACACACATATCATCCCCATTTTCATCCAAAGATAGGATGTGCTACATCATATAGCATCTGGATGAAATTGAATTTTACCTCCTAGGAATTAATTAGTGCTCAAGAAAAAAAAAAAAGAAAAAGTAAAAGCCAACTGTAAATGAGAGTCATGGGACCAGATGGAAGTCATAGCTCCGATGGACGTCAGCTTTGCTGTCTCTGTCCAACAGATTTCCCCTGGTGTCATCAGACACCTGACAATTGATGGCAGGAGTGAGTCAGCTGGTCATCATCCAGACAGAAAGAGCAGAGGCCACACTCATGCAGATGGAGATGAGTATGAAGTTCTTCCTGAAAGGGGCTGGCCTCTAATCTGCACTCCATTAGAGCAAAATGTGGATGAGAGAGACAGAGAGGAAGAGAGGAAGAGGGGCAGCTGGCCTCAAGACCGGAACCTTTATGAACTGACCAAAGTTGATCTGAGAAATATGGTTTCGATTCTACGGTGTTGGATTGGTTTGCGTGCAGCGGCTAGCGCAAAGCTCTAAAAAAAAACAACACATCAGCTCAAGTTGGTCTAACCAGAGGCGTTGTCTCTCTGAAGGACGGAGCTTCAGCTTTCCAGATTAAACTTCCGGTCAATTTGATTCCGGTGAAGGATGAAGAAGGGACTAAGAAGCACGACAGAGTACAATAACAAGAAGTGCAACAATTCAATGCCCATCGTTGCCTGATGCTTTGAGAAACTTATCTGCCCATTTGATCCATTAAGTTGAAAGACCTTCCAGGGGAAAGTTGTGTGGTGTAGACATAATTCCAGTTTTTGAAAGGCAGCATTAACTTCTCTCATGCTCCAACTCGAGGTGCATGGTTATTTTAACAAGTCTACAAAGATCTCAGGACTCTTGCCTCAATAGTTACTAAATGTCAGGAATGTCTGGTTTTGGTCCAAGTCAACCATTGCACCACAGGGATTACACACCTAGTCAGTAACAAAAGATCGACACACACTTGATACAGTGTTAATTAGAATGTGTGTCATTTACCAACAAAACAGGTCTTACGCCTTCCTCGACAATCAGTTTTTTTCTTTTCTTTTTTGACAAATGACTCAGAGAATCACTTACGAGTCATTGTGCATACAGAGACAAAGTAATAGGATTAGTTATGCCAGGAAGTAGAAATGTCACTTAATTTGATGCTACAAGATGAGTAACAAGGGGATTTCAAGTGTCAGTAAGTCATTTAATAGTCTGGAGCCTTATCACCTTGTCTGAAAATCAAGCAGTGAGGCAAAGTGAAAGATTTGATCTCACATGGGCTTAAATGACATTATGGGCTTTGTCAAGCTACTTATGCATGCAGTGATTGGACAGCCTCTAAAAAATTATATATATATATATATATATATATATAATATCAATTATAATATTATAATATATATATTCTATAATAAATAGATATAAATTATATATATATTAATATACATTATGATATTATATATATATATATATATATACTTATATAATATATATATATATATATATATATATATAATAGCAGTTGAGAGAATGGAAACCTTTTAATTTCAGTAGTAATGTCTTTCTTGCTATATTTAGAGCAGATACATCACTGATAGTTATTAGTGTCAAAATTCTTGTTAGGATCAGAAACATTTAAACACAGTTTAAACTTCTGTCTGACAATCTAAAGCTTTCTGATTCACTTCGTCATAAAGTGACCGTTCAAAAATGATCTAAAGTCAAACTGGCAAAAAACAGCAGATCAAGGACTATAAAACACGAACCTGTTGCAAGTGAACCATCCCCTTGCCAGACGGTTCTCGCCGGTCGGACCTGCAGCAGATCCTGTCATATGGACTTCTCCAGTTTGCGCCTCAGACCGGGACGCGTTTCGACCCAACGAGCAGCGGGGAGGTTCCGAGGTGCTCAGCCCTCATCACTACTGTTTCTGTCTGCCGTCCGCAGGCAGAGCGAACCTCTCATCCGCCTCAGTCATTCTCGTAACTCTGAGTCACCGCGGGCTCAAATAAACGCGCATGTAAGCCGCTGAGCGCCGTGTTCGCGCTCGTGTCATTGTGGGGAGATGTCAACAGTCACCCTGCGAGGTTTCGCTGATGCTCTCTCTCTCTCTCACAAGTGAAACCACCCAGGTTTACCGTTTGCCGGTCGCTTCTCACACGCCCAGCATGACGAGGCATCTCTGAGCTGCTTCATCAACGCCACGCATGTGATTTGTTTGGACCATGATTGCTTTGCATGCTCTGATAAGTACTTTATTTATTTATTTATTTATTTATTTTTAATTTTAAAAAAGCTTTAATACAACTGGGAGTTAAAAAATTATTATTATTATTATTATTATTATTATTATTATTATTATTATTATTATTATTATTAATAATAATAATAATAAACTAAACTCGGCATTAAGTAACAATGCTATGCAGAATGACTTCTTCCCCAAGAGCCAAACCACAACAATCTGGGAAATTCCCTGGCCAAGAGAGAAAGGAATGATGAAATAGTATCCCTACAGGGACGGCAGGTGAAAGGTCACCAGTCACAGCATAGGAATCCCAGCCATGCACAAGCCCCCCTCCACATCATCAAAACCACGTGTTTTTTTTTTTTTTTTTCTTCCTCCCAGAAATCCGGTGAGTCAGCTGACCAAACGATGACTCCTCTTTTCATCTGTCCAACACTGAAGAGGAAGAAGGCTGAGTCATGTATACTTCTCGCCCTGATTGCTTCGCAGAGCCCCTCCTCTTCCTCGGCCTCGTTTCAAGGAACGGACCTCGATGCGTCTAACATGAACTCCACTGCTATTTTCTCTCTCGCTTCTCCTCGCAAGCCAGAAATCGATGTATGGATTCCATGTGGCTCAGTTGCTTTTAACTCATTTGATGTGAGGAAAGGAGAGACGGAGAACATATTCCTCCACTTGTCACTCAGACACAACATGTGCTTCTCTCCTTGACTCCTTCTCTCAGTGTATTAGAAAGGAAAGAGTCTGCAGCCTGCTGATTTACCCTCTTTAGCTAGTGGTAAATTGTTTGATTTGAACATAGGAAGAAGATAAAAGCTAATGGAGTCAAGAGGATGGTTTTAGTTCATGCGTCTCAAGTTGATGAGACGCATGATTAAAGCAGGAATATCACCAGGAAGTCTTCTTTCCAGTGATGTAAACAAAAACAAAAAAAGGTTCCAAACTTCAACTTGAGGTGCAGCAGGGATTTTCTTCTTACAGTGAAACAGTGAGTCAAAACTTTACTTTCACAGAGGTACTAAGAGGGCCAGCAGAGTTCGGTTGACCAGTCACTTGACACTTGTGTAGCAGTGTGCCGCAGATGCAGGTTTTTTTTTTTCCTTTTTGTATGCGTAAGCCTTTTTGGCAGAGTGTCAGGTCCGACTGATCCAAAACTTCCTCCATCGTCAATCGTCTTTGTGGATCTCCGGGTGAAGTCACGGAGAGGAAGGTGTCTGGCTTTAGTTTTCCGTTTTGCGGATGACGTGGTTCTGCTGACGTCTGCAAGCCGAGTTCTGAGAGGCCGAGTTAAGAATAACCTGGTCTAAGACCCAGTTCACACCTCCCTGTCCTCTCCATCACCTCTGTTCTCTGCAGATTTCTTTAAGCAGCACACATTTTGCATTGGTAAATTCGTGCAGAATCCTATCTATCAGCAACTATTCTTGCATTTTGTTTAATTCTTACATTGTGAGGCAACTCCCGTGAAGCATTAATTACAAAAAAAGCAGGATTTTGATATACACTTGACTTTTTTTCCACTAAGTAAATATGCATTTGGTTTGTGACGTTTTTAACAATATCTACTGAGTTAATCTTTGCCATAGAATGCAAAGCAAGCAACTCTTCTGTGTTTTTTGCCATAGTATGTGTCATATCCATAACACATTGCATCCACATAAAAAGGGTAAGTCATTGATAATCATATAAAAGAGAATTAGACAAAATATACAGTCCTGTGGAACACCAGCTAATAAACATAGGAAGGTGGATTTACTACTATAACAGAGCAGAAACAAGAAATAATATATATGATTATATGTGTATAAACCTTTGTTTTGTATTGGTCATGGAATGCAGAGCTGCCACCCTTTACCAAAAACCTTTAACCCGTTCTAAGGATTATTTTGTGGATGTTTCTGTAAAATGTTTAGGCCTGAAACAAAAATACAACAGAGGGGAATTTGCTTTATGATGATCGGTAATCTGAATTCTTCCAACACACCGCCTGCTGAATTATAAGCGCCAGGTGGTGGTTTCTCTGAGAAGTGTTTTTTCTTTTTCCAAAAAAGAAAAAAACAAAAGAAAAAGTGTGATATTACATTTTTTGTCAGAATCCTATTTTCTGTATGTTTGACTCATTTTAGCTGAGCCACATATCTTTCTCAGAAAACATCGAGTGACATCATGCTATTATTTCACATTTGTGAAACAGACGGCTGGTTCACATGTGGAGACACGAAGTGACATTATGTCTTTACGTAGCATTTTTAAACACATAAGTCTGGTAAACAGGGAATATATTTCATTTTTGAAACGTAATGTAAAACGTAATGTAAAATGTAAAAGCCATTTAACCATTCAGTCAGCTCTGAGAACATTGGACCTTTTCCTGCAGCTCCCTCCTTTTTTATATTTCATATAAAATGCCACTCATAACAGCTTTAGGAGAAGCTTCATTGCTTACCATGAAAGGAATGGAAACACTGACCTTGTTCTGTTTGAAGTTAATTGAAAGCTCTTTGATAAAAGTGTTTTATGCGAGATCTCTCTGACATGAAGAGAGTCCAGCCTAATAAATACCACGAGTTATTAAAAATGGAACGATACCGACAATGCCTAGAAGGGATTGCTATTTTCTGTGTTGTATTCCAGGTGTTGGGAGTCTTGTAACCTGCTGGGGAAATTGCTTTAGAAATACCACAACTATTTTGTTTACATAAAATCAAATCGGATGTGACTTTTTTTTCCGAAAAGAAGAAGACTGGAAACAATTATGAATGTAAATGTAGCACAAAAAGTCAAACTTGTGTTTTATTTTTATGGGAAGTGACCAACCCCAACATGCACATCTGATATTCAAACCAGTATTACTTGCTGTCTGCTGACCATTACTGTTGCCATTACCATTTATACTGCTTACTAACTGTTTACTGACCTCTCCTTCAATCTATAAAAGACTTTCTTGCACCTGCTCTGTCCAAACTCCATCTGCCCAGCTTTATTGTTGGTGTAACATAGAACAAAATATCATCCTCCTCCTTGGCCTCACTGAATAAAACATAAAGGGAAAAGACATACAACAGCTACTTTATGCGACAAGCTTATTGAAGTACCATCCTTAGTAACGGTCGCCATGGCACCGTTGCAGAAATGGCTGGCTGGCATAACAACAAACTCAGTGACTTTGCAACTCTTTATTGCTAAGTTTAGATTATGGCTCTTTGTCCTGTTCAGGGAAAAACTATTTTTCCCTTACAGATTTCTGCTTCCATTTGCTAAATGTTTCAGCTGACCAAACTGATTTTAGCTTCAGACATACTGATCCTCACACCCTTGGCAAACTGAGGTTTAAAGGGATCTTTAACTTTTACAAACTTGTTTTTTTTGGAAGAAATGTCCCAACTTGAATATGGGGTGGAGATTTTAGATTTGGTTGATGGCAAGAAGGGCTTCCAGTCTCACCACCAAAGAAACATTTGGGAAGAATCTGGGAAAATATACAAAAAGCTCATCAGCAATCAGAAGAAAGCCCTGATTGCTGTAACGACAAAAACTATTTTTCCAATTATTACTGAGAAGAACATGAAGGCGTTTCAACATACAGTTTTGTATCTTAAATTGTAAATAAAACAGACAAAATATTTTCTTAAAAAGTGATACTCCAACTCTTTCCAACAACGCCTTTCCATTACGCCGCTTACTGTTGTTCTTTGGAGTCTGCTAATAATCTTAGCAGACTCTCAGTTCCACCAGATGTTTGCTAATCTGCTGCCACTAGTCTGGAGGAGCTGAGTGGGCGAACCACGGGGGAGAGGCGGAACCTCGGCTCCAAGGAGGAGCTTTGTGGAAATCGGTGCCACTTTGTGGGAGTGTTTAGGCAGCCCGAATGGTTGCCACGGGAGATTCAAAGATTTCTCTAGCAACAAATCAAAGCAACTACTTTTAGATTTTTGAGATAAGATTGGGCTCAAAAATATCACTTTTACATAAAATCCCCCCTTTATATTATCCAGCGACAACTTGGGTTGAGATGTGAATCACACCAGCAGTTGTTATCCAGTTGTAAAGTGACACTTTATTTGGCATTTCTGAAATACCAAATACACACTCTCTGCTTTGTGTTTTTATTTCATTTTGCTCATGAAAACACTGCTGCTTTTAATGAGTTAGTTCTTTGAAATTCACCTTCCAGCTGAAAAGATTCGTGTCCTTCTAATATAAATGCTTCATTGCCTTTCATTTAACAGCAAAGCACAGCAGAGAGCAGTAGTATGTAACACTCTTCTTTTTTTCCCCCAAAATTTGATAAAGAAAGCAGGTGAACAGGTACATACTTTTCCGGTGAGATGGTCAGACATTTTGAGGGACGTTGGAAACAATATGTATTTTTTATTTCATCACTGAACTTAAAGGTCACACAGACTTCAAACAGCAGAGGTTTAAGTTGCAGCTGACAGATCATAAAACAAAGTGCAGTCAATTCCAGGAGATAAAGATTAACACAAAGACAAGCACAAATACAGAAAACATATTTCTCCAAACCTTCCCGAGTCGTCTCATTCAGCTAAATTATTGCTCAGAAAAACATTAAGTCATTAGACAGATTGCGATGAGGTGAGCGCTGCTTCCTCTGTGGTTGGCCCAGACGTCAGTTCTGGTATGGAGACCACAGCTTCATTTCTAGTTTAGTCTTTTCTGGTTTTTGTTATCTGAGTATTGCCCGAGGATGAGACAAACAGTTTTTCTGCACCAAAACACGTCGTGAGCTGAGGGGAGGTTCAGTTTGAGCGAATAAGTATGAAGCGGTTGCGTAATCTGAAAAACGTTGATGAGAAAAACATGAACCTTTAACAAACTACAAATAACTGGAAGTTAAAGAGGTAAATCATCCTAAATGTAAGGTTTGACGTAAGAAAACACTCTTAAGAGTCTTGAATTTTGGTCCAAAACAGTTTCACCAAACATGCAGTCACCCACTTCTTCCTTAAATATGGCAGGACAAAGTGTATCTGCAATTGTGTGACGCTGAAATGCACATATTCACTGATACCAACGGCAACTCAGCAGCTTAACTAAAATGACAATCAGCGTTTCGCAACAATGACTGAGGTGAACTTTATAAGATTCAGCCTTTGATGCATCCCACTCATTTCCTTGCAAGGCATTTTAGAAGAAATCACACCGGTTTTATTTTGATCCTGCAGTCTGAGTTTCAGCTTCTCAGCTTAATATCTGGTCTTTGTGAATTTGTCATTTCAGTTGGTATGTTTTTCGGTATTCAAAACAGTTGACACTCGGTGTGACTTTCATCAAGAACAGTGTTTCAGCATCATCATATTTGTGTGCCATAATAATGAGCCAAGAGTTGGAAGCAGTTATTCTGCAGAACAATGATCTCTTATTCAATTTGATGCTGATTATCATCTCTCTGATCGGTTATTTTGTGGTTTGCTGTGAATAATCCTCCCTGTCAATGTGACTCATTCGAGATCACACGACACACGGTAAGTTAGCAATTCTTCAACTGCAGACCAGCAGAGTAGCAAGAGTTAAAAAAAATTATACAGATATTAGTCAGAGAGCTTAGTCAGAAGATGATAAATCAGTATTTGTCGTAGCAACCTGCGCTGGTGATGCGCTTGATGTATCAAAGCAACGTAGATAAAGCACATTCATCTATATTTAGTCATTTAAAGAAGGCTTTTTTAACCACCTGATGGGACATATATGTGACCAAGAAGGGACATATGAAACACACTTATGAGTCACTGAACAAGTGGCTGTGGTAAACTTGGAACTGCCATTTTATCTTTTGAGTTACACTTCTTTTTTCCTCACAATTTATGTTTTTTTTGCCACAAAACAACACAAATGAAGAAAGCAAATCAAATGGCCACAAATTTGATGGTTTGATAAGTTTGGACAAAGACATGTCAAAAACACATGATGGCATCTGGAGCCAGATGGTGAAAATGTTCTGTCTTACCATATAAGGAAAATGGCTGATGACAAAAACTGACTTCTGAAAACCGACTTTCCTGCTATAGCTGGGCTGGCATTCTTTTTCCTTAGCCACAAAAATCATGTTTTTTTTTTCTGTTTTCATTTTAGTTTGCTTTGTTAAGAAATATACTAAAATCTCGCTGCTGAGTTTTGAGAACAGCATGATCGTTAATGAACTGATCATTAACGTTACCATTGACAGATGCTGATCATTAGCTGATCAGTATCTGTCATGTCTCATGTCGTCGCAACAGTAGCTCTCTAATTCCAGTGGAGTCAAGTTTTAGCTCAGAGATGTGCCGTAAATCCATGTTATGCAGATAAAACCGCTGCACACTTGCTTGTAGACGTACATCCATCTTCTCCCCAAACAGTAAGTGGGAGGAAACCATGTCGGATGGTCTTCAGAAACCAAAAGGTTTCATCAGTGAAGATTGACAAAAGGAAAAATAAATTGTTTATATATATATATTTTTTTTTTTTGCAATTACACAGTCAAAACACTCTAAAAACGTAACAGAATCTCTATTGTCAGACCCAATAAATGTGTTAAAATGATATGGGTAGAAACAGTTATATTCAAAATTAAAAGTTTTTCTCCACATTAAAGCTCAAGGTTTTTTTGGGTTTTTTTTTTTGTTTTTGGAGTACATCCTTAAATCATTTTTTCAACATTTGAGCTACTCTAATCAAGATTTAAATCTCATTCTCAATAACTTACAACCTCCGCCCCCCCCAAAAAACAAAAAACAACCCCACATCATATCACTGGCACCACATGACCTTTCGGATAGTTTGGTATAGTGTAAGTGATGAACTGTGCCTGGTTTCCTTTCGTCAAGCAGCTGTAGTCTGATCTTTGCCCGACCTGCAGAATCCTTTTGTGTTCAGCTTCACATGGCACCAATCCAACGCCATCTGGACTTCAATCCGGAAGTGTGAGGAGCTCAGTCACGGTGACTCTGAATTTCCAACATTTTTCACACCCTTTGAATCTCTGGAAGCCATTGTTTGTATATCACAAAGGTATTCCTCAACCATACCCCCCCCCCCCGCCAATAAAAAATAAATAAAATGCACGTCTCCCAACATGTGACACGTTCTGTGAGGAAGGTTTAATATAGACTCATGTGGTGCTTCAGGCCTATCAGGAGAATCTGGTTTTGGGTGAAGCTGATTATTACAAAGGGCATGACGCATGTGTTGGAAAAAGAACGAGCAGATAAAAGAACAAAAACACTACAAATGGCATGAAAACCTATCGCAGCAGCACAGGTTTCAGTCAACCGGGTTGTTAGTTTATAGAAAAAAGAAAAAAAGCATCCAGTGGGTCAGTCGTTTTTGTTTGGCGGTGCTTTATTTAGCCTGATTTCCCTTAGCCATTGAACTCCATTATTTCTAAGCTTCACCGATGCATTTGGTTGTTGGTTTTGCCCAGCATAAACACTCACATCATAGTTTTTTTCTTTTACACTTTGCATCTGCTTTCCTGAATTCAAGGCACTCCTGCATAATGATTAAACTAACCAGTGATGCACATCTTTATCTTGTTTGCACTTATAAATCCTGTTTGCCACCCCCGTGGCAAGGTTGGTTTTACACACCGATATCGAACGTCATTCATTTAAAGGTTTGTGCACGTGACAAAAGACATTGGGTTGCTACGCCATGGACAATTTTGTGGACAAATATTTTGACATTTAAAGTGGCTGAATTTGAATGTTTTCACTTCTCAGCGTCTCGATTTGAGTTTTTTATCTTGTTGCAGCAGCAAATGTCCTCGTTTCCCCTTTAACCTCCTGTGGTTAGTTTATCCTGCAGGAAAAGAGGAAACAAAGTTAGAAGGTGAAGAGAAATTAAAGGAAGCTCTACGGTTCAGCATAGTTTGCATTTTAGTTCTTACTTTCTTGGCGTTGTCCACACACTGCATGTAGGCCGATGCAATACCTGAGCAGGTCAGAGTTCTTCCTGGGTTTTCTTTGTAGCATTTCAGGATCTGACCCTGAAGGTCTCCGCACAGGGGCTGGCTGTTAAAACGTCTGAAGGGGAAAGAGCACAAAGAAGGAACACAGTTAATTTCTGTAATCTATGTGCAAATATGAATTTGAAAAGGGCTGGATATTTCCGAGAGCCAATTTAGACTATCAGTTCATCAAACTGCAGAGATGCAAATTAGACCTGGGTGTGTGCAGAAATCCAATGATGACACACACACACACACTTCCTGAGACATTCCACCAGCTGATCCAAAACAGTCTCGGCTGTAGTAACCCGTTGCTATAGTGACCCATTTCCAAATGTGTGTTACCCATGCTTTGGAAGACCGAAAAAAAAAAAAAAAAAAAAAAAAAATAATAATAATAATATAATAATATATATATATATATATATATATATATATATATATATATATATATATATATATATCAAAGATGTTGGTAGGTTTTCTTTAACAAAAGGTTTTGTGCAAAAAGTATGTAATTAATTTCACACACAGTAGAATACAAAATCCAGAGCTCAGTGATGGATTTCTAAATATATTTCCTGTTGTTAAAGTTAAAAGTTATTGATATAATGTTTTAGCAATAAATTGATGAAAAATGACCCAAATATTACTGAGAATAAATATAATCCTTGAAATCTTACATTGTTCGGCATAATTTTGTACTTTTATGGACTAACATTAATGATAATAATAATAATAATTCTCCAACATTTTTTTTTCTTTGCTGCTGCTCCAACAATCCCTCATCAATACAAAGTTGTCAAAAAGATCTGAGAGCCAGGAAGTACTTTTTAGTCAAGTGACTAGTGCAAATATTTTCGTACACTAGAAACAAGACCAAACTAACTTACATGTAACTTTTTTAGCAAGACATAGGAGCTTGTCTTAAGTCAATAAATTCTTAATTTTAATAAAAAAAATAATCGTTTCACTAGCAGATTGTTTTACTTATACAAGACATTTTAAAAAAGTTTTAAGTGAAATAATCTATCAGAGGAACAAGTACTTTTTCATCGTTATTAAGGCGTTACTGACTTAAAACAAAAGGCCTATACCTGGCCAAAGAGCTGCTTGTGAGTTTAGTTTTGTCTTATTTCAGGTGTTCAAAGATAATTGCACTCGAGACCAGACCAACATACTTCCCAAACTGAATGTGGAAATAAAACATATACTCCACTTTTTCCACTGTACATGTTTTTGATAGATTAGTGCCAATAAGTGTGAGCCTTATAAATGATTAAAAAAAAAAAAAAAAAAAGAAAAAAGGGCAGGCCATTTTTGTACTTTCAGTCACTTGTGTCATCAGGATTATTAGCAGTTCCTGTCAGTTTTGCATGTTACTTATTTTGATGTAATTTCCAAAAAAGAAAAATGCAGAGTAAAACTTACGCAAAACGCTTGAGAGTCTCCTCTTTGCCTTTCTGGAAATTTTCCGCTGAGACTTTGTAAAACTCTGCGCACTATGAGGAGAACAGACACACGTTTAGCAAAAGAAGAATGGAGTGAATAAATGAGTCACTTCCACTGGGTGAGTGGAAAACTGAGTCTTGCTGCCTCTTAGTGGCCAACGACGGTTAAAAATCAGATGCAGACGTTCTTCTCTTACTGCTAAAACACAATTGAAAAAGGCATTATGCTGCAGACATCCATGCCCCAATAAGAATGAAAAGAAATTATGTGTGTTCCAAAAGATGAGAGGATGTGTTCAGACTTGTGCAAATATATTTTAATTTTATTACTGAATGTGTTTGTGTTAAATTTAGGAGCAAAAGAAACAACAGCTTCATCAATTCTGAATAATAGAAAAAATGAAGTTTTAAGCAATATAGTAAAAACCTCATGCCTTGCATTTGCTTTTATAAGCATAAAAGAAAAAAATTAATGGATTCCAATGGTTTGGCCAAACCTAAATACCAACATTGTCCCTGCATTAAATGTTTCATCGTCTCTGGAGGAAAATACCAAAGCAACAAGCAAAAATTTTTCTAACTGCTTTAAAAAAAATTTTTTTTTTACTGCACCAGACTAAACACTGATTGAATAAAATACATTTGCACGTATTTTTGTTTTAAAATTATTGCGCAGTATCTCCGTCAACCATCTTGAGCTTCTTTAGTTTTAGCTTACCTTTGCTTCAAGTTTGGAAACATGCTCCTTGTAGAGTTCATTGCGCTTCTTCATCTCTTTCTCTCTCTCTGCCAGCTGACGAGCCTGCATGAGTTCAACGTCAGTGTCGGCATAACGGTTTCCAAAAAAACAAAAAACAAAACACCTGAACATCACAGCGTTTGTCACGTTACAACCACAAAGTCCAACGTACGCTGTTGGGATTTTTTGAGACAGACCAACACAAAGTAGCACAAAATCTGTGTTAAAAGGAATTGTTTGTACTTTTTTTTTTTTTTAATTGACGGATTGCATTTGTATTACTCTTAATTTAATTTAGAGGTATTAGTAGGGAGGGAGCCGAATTACAAAACAAAAATCTTTGATTTTAAGTGTAAGAAATTTCCAAACTATGTTTAATCACACAAAACACAATTAAGTTTGCCGTAATAAAGACAAGTCCAATTGGTGGGAATATTTTTGCAAGGTGCCGTGTGTTTAACCATCACCCACATGCTTCTTACAAAAAAAAAAAAAAAAAAATGTCTTCATTTAGTATAGAAACCACAGCACTAAATGACACCGTAAGCTTTGAGGACAAACATGCAGAAGTGAGACATGCGGATATCAAGTTGCTCCTGCCCTACCTTCAGCTCCATCCACTGAAACACCAGGACAAGAAAGAGACACGGTAAGCAGATGGACGTTTGTGTTGAAAGCGAGAGATCCTGTTGCATTCAATAAAAAGATCCAGACTGTGTTTTCTGCTCACATAAAGCTGCGCCATGAGCTTCTCGTGCGCCGCCATCGTCTTCTCTCGCTCCATGGACTCCGTCAGCTTCTCCATGCGCGTCGCCCTCTCGGCCTCCAGAGTCGTTTTCGCCCGCTCCTCCGCCTCGGCCCGAGCCGCCGCCTCGGCTTGCCGCAGAACCTGGATCTCCTCCAGCCTTCGCAAACACAAGCCACAGACATTTTAGCATATTAGAAAAAAAAAATACATAGAGTTATTTAGCTGGTAAAGGAACAATTCCTGGTGTTTTCAACTAAAACACGAGCGCTTTACCTTGCATACTGATTAAGCACAACTGATCCATTAAATATCTAATATCTTTACTTCTAAACTCTGTTTCAACTGAAAAAAAAACAAAACAAGAGAACATTGTCCGCAATTTCCTCACTTTTAGGCTGATGTGGAGTTTATGAGTAATCATGCTTGTTCCTATATTTACTCTCTGATTATTTAATTTATCTACTTTGGTTGTTGGTCTTTTTAAAACATTGGTAAAATCTTTTTAGCACTGAAATTGTTAGCTTTAAAGTGATCTTCAACAATTGCAGAAACTGAATTAACCAACCCGGAGGCAACACTGTGATTCTCTTGTGTATTATGAAACCGGACAATGACTTTATTTAATAAAGCTCTATTATTCTCCAATTAAAGAGAAACATGAAATTGTGACAGGAAGTGTGTCGTTTCCTTACTGTTGCTGCAGCTCCCATCTCTTCTGGCTGATCTCCTCCTCCAGACTTTTCTGCATCTCTGCTCTGATTTTCTCCCTCAGCTCCTCCTCCATCACTTCAGGGGAAGTGGGTGATACCAAAAATAAAAGCAGTTTATTTTTTTTATTTTTTGGAACAAAATAATAATAAAAAAAAAAAAAAATCTGATTTTCTTACTGGTGTTAAAATGGAACAAAAATTGTGCCAACAAAATCACAATTTGGTTTGTGGAAGTATTAAGTGTAAAGTTTGGAATGTAATAATGTTTCTGTTTTTTTTTTTGCAGTAAAATATCAGTTGACATACTTATTTTACACACAACAGCATTTTTTTTTAACTGGGAAAATACCATAAAAATCTGAAAACTTTTATTTTCAGACACTATGTTCGATTATTGAAGCAGCCGATTTAGCCCTGCCGGGGTAAACCGGTCAATGTCAGGGGTTTAGTTTAGTCTCTCTGCCCGACGCCTTCAGAGAGAAGATGCAGAATCTTATGAGTCTGGAAAGCGAATTAAAAGGAGATTCACAAGAATCAGAAATCACCGCCTGAAAGAGGGTCTACAAGTGCAGGACGCTCAAAACGACTGCCGACATGCAGCGGGCTGCAAGATGCTAAGAGAAGTCTTCTCAAACGCTAAAATGAAACTGCAGCACCTTTGGTTGGTTCTTGCTCCACTGATGTGCATCAGTGAGAAACTTTCATAGAAGGTGAGGAGGAAACTGAAGCTAAAATTATTCATTGGACTGACTGAGATGAATCGATTACCCAAATAGTCGCCCGCTAACTTTGTAAATCAATTGATCGTTTACTGGAGCTTTTTATATTAACCTTAAGTTAAAAAAAAACAAACAAAAAACAACAACATAGGAATCAACATGTGAGAATTTCTACTGAATCACCTGAATGGGATGTTTTAATGTTTGTATTTCAGGAAAAACTTAAAGCTGCAAACATTGGCATAGTATTTAATTATACCCCTTCAATCAACACGTTCATGAGCCACGTGTATGTCAAGACTTTTGTTTATAAAGAAATTAAATCTCAACCTTCTGCAGGCGGTGCCGGTGGTAAGGAAGGCTCTTCGTCTTCCACAACAGGAGGCAGAAATGTGGTTGCTGGTGGCTCTTCAGGAGGCGGCGCTTCCAGATGTGGCGGAGCGGGGTCCAGAGTGAGCGCTTCATGTCGCCACGGCGGCGAGGCTTCCTGTGAAGCTCCAGGTTGGGCTGAAGCAGAAGCGAGAGGTGAGGGTGAGAGTACTGGCTGAACTGGGGTGGCAGCAGACTCGAGAGGCTCTGCAGCAGCTGGTTCAGAAGGCCTTGGTTCCTTCACTTGTTCTATTTGAGGCGTAGTCCGTGTTTCTGGCTCTTTGGGTTCAGGTGGACCCAGAGCAGAAGGTGGAGTTAGAGATTGAGGCACTTCGAGGTTTTCAGCCGTTGAAGGGGCAGGTGGAGTTTCTGGCTCCGGAGACGGAAGAGGGAGGGAGGGGAACTTCACAGGAGGAGGCGGGATGAGTTTGACAGGAGGAGCAGCAGCTTCCAGTGACAGAGACGTGGTCACGGCTTCCTGTGTGGGAGGAGTGGGAGGAGCCTGGAGAGGCAACAACGGGTCGCCAGATGGGGCTGGAACGGGAGCTGCAACCTGAGTTGGTGGATCAGCTGAGAAGTGAGGACAGCTGGTCTTTGTCGAATTTTTCATCCGATTGATGACTCTGTCTGACAGCTGAGGGAAAACAAAAAACACACACACATCCTTCATTAATGGGATCACCACCTGATAGGAGATAATTAGGGTTGGGCAATATGGTGGAAAAACGTATCACGATTTAAAGGTTTCAAATAATTGACTACTTTTTTGTTTCAGACGTCTGAAATACTGCCAAAGTGACATTACATGATTTATTCACAATTTCCTCTTGAGCTATTGTATTCATTTCCCCCCAGTTAAGAGACACTGTGGCGAACAAGTTACACAACAGGCTGTTGCTAGGTAACCAAAGAGTGAGAGCTTAATTGATGCCTTGCTTAACTGTGAGAGGCAGTGGCTAAAGCATCTCCTTTGCCTACAACCCCCAGAATGCTGTGCGGGTCTGGGTCGGCATTTACATATTTTCTATTTGATATTGATCTAGTGTCTATCAGCAATATATTGATTTATTTCCCAATCCTATTATTTATTGTGATGTAGGTGTTTATTCAAAGAAACCTAAATATTCAGAGCTACAGAGGAGTGGTTTTAGAATGGCCTAGTTAAAGTTTAAACAGACTTTTGTAATTGAGATTCTGTAAAAAATAAAAACAGAAATCCACGTGCACAGAGGGTGGTCAACTTTGTCCTTCCTGCCTCAGTTATAGATCACATTTACACACACACACACACACACACACCAATAGTTGTTTAATACAGAAAACGCTGACTAGAAATGATTTTTACACCATGCTTTTGGCACAGCGCCTCTACGCAAAGCATATAATCCTCTTATATGACTAAACGGCAAAAATGTCAGTCTGTAAATTTCCAAAGCTGGTAAAGACATATCCTGAAACACCAGCACAAGCTAACAAAATGTTATGGGAGAAAAACGCATGTATGTTGAGTACTTAAAAAAATAAATAAATAAATAAACAAACAGTGAAGTTATAAAAGAAACGCGTCGTGCGTCTTATTTCTGCCCTGAATGCGAGTGACAACCAGCTGTGCTCCGTCTAAATTTATCACAGGGGCTGGAGGAGGAAACACAGTGACAACAAACTCAGGGATCTCAGGTTCTGTCTCGCTAAAATGACACCACCGGATCACGGATCGTGAGCGCCACTCCCAAGTAAAACCTCAGCTCTGACGCACGATCCTCTGGACGCGTAATTTCAGCAACAGCGTGCACAGAGTTGCATTGATTTCCACTCACCCGAATGCCCTTCACAAAAGTTACCCCGCCTCCTCCTTCATCCTCCGAGGGGAAGCGGCTCGGAGCGTTTCCCCCCATCCGGTTCTGCTGGACCGCACCGAACCCCCGCGGCTCAGTCACCAACGCAAACGAATCAATCCAGATACTCGTATCAATTCTCTCACAGCTGCTCCAAATCGGCCTCTCCCACCTCTTCGTTGGGAACAACCTGCGCTGCCATTGGATGGAGCTGAACTACAGCTGTGTGGATTGGTCCGAGGGCTTTTAAAAAATCAGTGAGGCGTGAGAGGACTGTCTGTCCCAGAACTGGAGGAAAGAGGGGGGTAAACCCTTCACGTTGCATAATATTTATTTTAAAAAGCCACAAGACCCGGCGATGTATTCAAACGAGTTTAATTTCAGAGTGTATTGGTTGTTGACACTGGACCAACACACCTGAGACAACATGGTCTGAGAGCAAGGAGCCATAAACAACCTGCATACTCATGATTAATTATGCAAGGGTTGTCAGGTTAACTTCACACTTTCAACAACAACAAAAAAAAAAACCTCCGAACAGCATTATTACAGACAAGACAAAGAAATTGCACCACTGTTCAATGAATGCTACTGAGGTACAAATGCTAAAACAAAACGCTAGATCTGGTGACAGTTGTGTTTTCTTTTTGGGAAAAACAAAACAAAACAACAAAAAAAGAAATCATGAAACGACCAAAATATTGGATTCATTTTTCATCCGAACCAATGTGTTTGTGAGCTCAAAATTGGCTCCTTGCTTGGGCTAACGAAATGCATCCCAGTGTATGTTGGAGACAATATACACAGGAAGTGGTCAGATTTTAGAAATTAAGAACATCCCTACAAATTATGTATCACATTTTGCACCAATATGTGTCTCACTTTGTAGCCAGAGGCCTAAATCGCAGCAATTATCTGCTTTTACAGTCCATTTCAACCGACACCAGCCCCAAATAGAAATGTTGGTCGACATAACACAGTAAAACTGATTTACCTTTACCACTGTGCATAAATGACTAGTCAAACCGCAATAATCTGCTAAGAAAAGTCATGTCTAAAGACTTCTTAAGGAGAAAATAGGGTAAGAATGGAGTGTACTGAGGAGTGAAAGTTTCTGGAACAGAAGGAGCAAAACTTTAAAGTGCAAGGCTAAACTATAGTGTCATTTAAAAACCATTCGTTGTCTACTGGAGCTGCATTAGAGATTTATGCAGTAGCTTACAACCTACATGTTCTGAGCAGTCACATCCGGATCTGAATGAACTAAATAACCATCACTTCTTCCCAAGCTCTCTGGCTATGTCGACGAAACCTCTGTGCTTTTATGTGCAACTGCTTGATGGCACGAATGACAGCACTGAAGCTCAAGCTGATCATTAGCATAGGGAAGAAAGTTGAAACTTTGATGGTCTTGTTACCGTTAAAGGAGACACTGGTTATGCATACGTATATCCAGTAAACTCAACTATCAGTGCTACAGCATGTAAAACTTAAATAGATGGGCTACAGCAGCAGAGGACCACACCGTGTGCCACTTCTGCCAACTAACAACAAGCAACCGAGGCTAAAATTAGCTCAGAACGAACAAAGAGACCAAAACCAGCTGCGACATTCAGAGAGTGGGGTCAGAATCCTGCATCAATATCATGAAAATACGCATCCAACCAGCATATGACAACCGCCCAGACTGATGACGGTGGTATCATGAACCTCTTACTACAAATTGAGCGTCGTTTAAAACAGCCAACCTGATTATGGGTGGTGATCACATCTGTCCCTTTATGACCAGAGTGTACCTCTCTTCTGATGGCTACTTCAAACACAACAATGCACCATGTCACAAAGCGCGGATCATCTCACACTGGTTTCTTACAAACATGAAATTGAGTTTAGTGTACTCCAGCGGTTTCCAGTCTTCAGATCTCATTCCAACAGAGCAGCTCAGGTAGGTGCGAAAATGATGGAAAGCAGTTCAACGCAGTGCTAGCTAGGTGTGGCTAAGAAAGCGTCAAAAAAAAAAAAAAGCAATTGTCGATTCATGACATCTGTGATCCATTCAGAGACGAGTGGATGCTGATGGGGTTGCAAAAGATTTGGTCTCCACCATTTTTAATCACTGAAAAGCAGATTATCATCAGCACCTCCTTTAAACTGCAGTTGGTACAACATGTAGGATCAAGTATAAAAACAAAATGACCGCATTTGTATAAAACTACCACAGGAGATTTAAAAACATTTCAAATTTGCCCAAGGGGGCATATTATTATTTTTTCCTTCCCCTTTACAATCAGCCGGCAGTCTCTCCTTCGTCACTCTGCCTTCTTCTCCTTGACTCCAGTGCCCCGCAGAGCCGCCTGCACTCTGCTCCAAACCTCCGTGTACAGCAGGGTGCCAATGAAAACCACAGCTGTGCCCACCCAGTGCCAGGAGGTGAAGGGGTTTTGGAAGTAAAGGATGGAGAAGATGAGGCTGATGAACTTTCTGAGGGTCACCACCAGGGTGACGGTCAGCGAAGTGCATTCTGTAGTCAGGATAAAGACGCCACGGATGCACACATACCTGGAAATAGGGTTAAGGTCTGCAACAAGACTGAAAGAACGGTCATAATTATATATAAAAGAAAAAATAATAATAAAATAAATACCGGAAAGGCTCTTTGATGGGTTATAACATAACTTAGAGGAAAAATGTAACTCTAAAGTAAGTATTTTGACACCTTTGCAACTAGTCGAAGTTTTGGATCCTACACTTTTCCCTTGCTTGTAATGAAACCCAAAGTCAGCTGTTGTCTTGAACAACAGTCATGGTGAGGAAATGGAGCCCCACCAAATCGCTCTCAATAGGACCACCATGTTTGAAACGTTCTGCAGGTACGCTAGCTGAGCAGAGCTGCAAATGTAGCTCTGTTGTTTGATGAAGAGCAGAAAAGCAAAACGGGACCATATTCTCTGCAACGAGCACCTGAACACTAACTCTAGTGTGCATTTGCTCAAAACCAAAACTAAAATAAGGAAAAGTTCTGACATTATTCTAACTTTAGTAATCCTTTTACGAGGAAAAAACTGTAGGTCTTCCGTGTTAGGAAAAAGTGAGAATATTCAAACATTTTTGGTATAAATGATGCAAAAACAGTTCTGTGATGGACACATCAATCCATATAACGTAGGGGAAGAAAAACAGAAACTGATACAGGATACTGCGTGACGACATTGATCAGCAGGTAGAGCCACATTGTCGGTATGGTCAGTCCGACCACAGGAACAAGAACGGGAGCTGCAACAAAACAATAACAGTAAAAAAGAATCAGTTCACCTCACACGCAGACATGTGTTCCTGAATAACTGAAGGTTTGCACGTCAATTTCCCTTCTATGAATTGAATTATTAATCTGTTTAGACTCACTGCTTTGATTGAAGAGGATGCAGTGGTTGTAGATGTTAGAGGCCAGAAGCAGGAAACCAGGCAGAGGCAGACAGTGCTGAAGACACGAGCAGATGTTAAATCAAAATGAACTAACTCGGACGTTTTCCCTTCATTCTGTGGTTGTCTGAGTCGGAGGAACACTTACGTTATAGAAGAGCGCCTCCTTGCTGTGCTTCCCATACTGCTTGTAGAGCGTTTCCTGGAAAATGCCCATCCTCGCAGACATCAGCAGGGCAAAGGTCAACATGGCGATGCCTGATTGAAGATAAAGCCACGCATGTGAAAGTAGCTACAGAAAGGCAAGCTAATAATGTCCTGCTGCTTAACCGTTTTAGAGTAAGCTTACGAACGAATTGCAGCCAGCAGTCCCTGAGCATTACCCTACCTCCACCATGTCTGACTGTGGATATGAAGTTCTGTTTCTGAAATGCTGTTATTTTTCTGCTGGATAAAACCAGAATCTCTATATCTAAATACTTTTAGCTTTGTCTTGGTCCATAAGTCTTGATAATCGTAAAGATGCTTTTTGGTAAATGTGAGATGAGCTTCTGTGTTTTTTATGCTCAAATTTTTTTCCCATGACCATCCTCTTCAGGAGGTTGTTCTATAAAAACAATGTCTTCAGTCAGAGTCTTCTTCTGACCCGCTGTAATACAGACTGCAAGTGAGGTGTGCACTTGCCTCACTGCTTCACATTTTTTTCTGGATCCCTTTATGACCCAATCATAGAGATGTTGCATATTTCCTCTGTTTGTGTCTCTCACACTCGTTAGCCGTAGTCGAAGCAGCCTTAAAAATGTCTTTGCAACCCTTCCCACACTGGTAAAGGTTGCTAAATTTGTTTCTGCTCCATTCTTGAATTTCATTCATTTAAGAAATAATGTCTTGCTTTTTGAGATCTTTTAGTTTACATCATGTTTATACACAGGTTGTGTGTAAGAGATTGTTTTTTGTTTTTTTTGTCTCGTGCAATTGAACTTAACTTTCCAAATATCACAGTTATTCCCAATTAAATCATTATAAAACAACGGAGAAATCAGTAAAGGACCGATTACTTTTTGCCACAAAAATAAGAGATTTTTCTCCTGTATTTCTTGCTCTTTTTCTGAACCAACACTCACCAATAAGCCAGTGCATAAAGGCATAAATCCCTTGCTTCTCAGATCCATCACTGGACACCTCATGCTGAAACAAACCAGTAGATGCTCTGGATTATTACTGTGGCGTGACAGTGGTTGAACTGGAAAAGACAACATGTCCGCAGAGGACTCACCACTTGTTTGGCTGACATGATGGTGCATATGAAGATACCGGTGGAAACTAGAACAATAGAGAGATATTTGCTGGTTGAGTACCTGCAGGTAGAGAAAGTGAGATGCACTGAATCCGCAGGAAGACATTTAACAAAGCACAAGGAAAAGCAGAGGAAGAATCACCTCTTCTTCAGGATGATTATTCCCAGGATCATGTTGGCTATTAGTGATCCCTGAGTGGAAAAGAGGAGAAGCTTAAACAAAAGCAATGGAGGAGAAGAGGAGAAGCTCAAACGATAACAAGACGCGACACTTACTGATCTGAAGATCATGTGTAATGGCATGGCGATGTTAAAGTTAAGAGCATAGTTGTTGATCACGCTGACAGTGAAGAACATGGTCACCATGATAAAATAGTTGCTGAAAAAAAATAATTATTTCATTCAGTATCAGCAATTAGTCGTATCCGCAGTTTATGAAATGTAATAAACTGTTTATTACCTGACAGGAATTGCTGGTTTCTTTCTCCCAAATTTAGTTTCAAATATGAAACCTTCTAAGGCAATAAAGACGAACTGAGCAAAGGTGACTATGTTGCCACATCCTGGAAACTCTCTGAAAAACAGAAACGCCACTTTACAACGGAGGCAAAAAAAACCCTGAAATTATTGTTTAAAAACCAAAAAGAAGTGTTCAATAAGAGAAGAGTGAGCTTATGAATACAGTGTCACGCAAAAGTATTGAAGCAACTCGAGCCTTTCCATAAAGTTCAACGTATTGTGATTAGATTCCTTTGTGATCTACCAACATAAAGTGGAGAGAAAAATTTGAAAACGAATGAGCAGAAAAGGTTTTCAAGATTTATTTTACTCATAAAAATCTGCAAAAGTCTGATTTGTATTGTATCAAATTTTAACCATATTGTTAATTGAAGCAATTGGCAAACAACAACAACAACAACAAAAACTGAATTGGTAAATAGTAAATATGTGTTAAAATCTCAGTATGAATTCTCTGAAGGCTTCATGTGTTTGCCAATGAGCAAACAGCATCATTGAGACAAATGAACAAACCAGATTTCCCTGCCATTTGTTCTAAATGAGAACAAGTTCACATTCGACTCATCTAGTTAACTAAATAAAGAAAATAGATACGTGGAAAAAGAAATGAAAAAGCAACAAAGAGGACAGAAAGCTGGAAGAAAACAGTTGCAAACACTGAAGCAGAGCTGCAGTGGTCTGCATCAAACCACACTCCTGTGTTAAAATGGCCCAGTCAAAGTCTGGATCTAAACGAACTACTCATGGATATTTTACTGCTCAGATTGTTTTACCATTTTATATTTATGCTATTCTCCCTTTATGTCTGCTCTTATCTGATTCTAATGAAAGTTTCTCAGTTTGAGAGGAAATTATTTCTGTCCACTGATGAAAACTTTGTAGTGAAACACCGACTATCTACTCATACACATATAGAAACTACACATTCACTTAGAACCCCGTTTCCAGGTTGCTCAGGAATCCTAAAGGAAATAAATCTGTATAGTCTGCCGATGTGACACAATGAACATCCCCGCTTCAGCTGCACGCCACCTGGAAATGTTTTACGCTCGTTAACCTGAACTTTAATGCCTCTCGGTTTAAGTTTGTGACTGACCGGACCAGCAGCTCCAGAGACACCACATTGCTGCAACAGCCGACAAAAACAAGGACCACAGCGAACGCGGTCCCCATGATGACCGAAAAAAGTACGAAAAATAAATAATACGGCTCACTTATTGGTACGAATAAGTGAGAGGAGCATGCTTGGACATCAACCGCTGTTTGTGTTTCAGAGGAGGTCTTCTTTCTCCGCGAACTCCTGTGTTATTTGAACACGTCAAAATGTGACATTTCGCTCTTCCGGTTCAGTAGACTCATGGGAGTTGTAGTTTATTTTAAAAGGCGGAAATGGACACCCATTGAACAACTTTTTCCCTTATTATTTTAAACAAAATGCAGTTTATTATGCTTCAGAATGAGTTAATCTGTTTTAGCAAAGTGTCTAAAATGCAACAAATTAATGAGCTCGTCGTCAAGTTGCCACGCTACAACGTACTGAACTCAGTATGAGTTAAAATGTAAAGAGCTCTCACTCTGCTTGAATTTCTGTGTTCGAGAACGTCGTTGGGAAGTTGGTTCATTTTATTAATACAGTTCAAAAAGTGTTTTAAACTTGTTTACCACTTGGATTTATAACACACAAGGCACAACAAAACAGATTGCTATATGACAAGATGTTGTTTTTGTCTGTGCATTTCTGAACCCAACACACAGTTTCTTTTGAAAATGTGAATGTTTCATTTTTTATATAGAAATGTTTTCATTTTCTGTATTTCAGTTCTGATATTGTATATTAGAATACAAATATTCAAATTTACCGATTTGTAATGTATACATATTCAAATTAAATAAACAAATTTAACTGAATTAGATTAATGTTATTGACTTTTTTTTATCAGTGTTTGTGTGTCAAACGCCAGTCTTAGCATTACTTTTTTGTTGAAATATATTATTTTCCCTCAACATTTTCCATTTAATCTAAATTTAAATCATTACTGATTCTATAACTACCACTCCTCCTGACAAACCTAATAACTGTTGTCCTACTCAACTGCTCATTCCTCAGATCATGGTTTTTCTGATAACTGTACAGTATGTTTTAGTTATAATCTTGTATCTAGTACATTATTCTTTATTTTGTTTGTTGTTTTTATATTCTAATGTATATTCTAATTTTTTAATCTTTGTGTGAACCTACATGCTCCGATCCTGCTGCTACACCTGAATTTCTCCACTGTGGGACAATAAAGTATAATTCTATTCTATTCTATTCTATTCTATTCTATTCTATTCTATTCTATTCTAAAACATATTCTTTAATCTCATGGGATTAGGAACATTTCTAGTTTATTGCCGTTTTTGATTTACCTGAACCTCTGTCAAGCATTAAAAATTGACTAAAAGTTCTCTTATGATCCCAAAAGAAGCTCAAGAGTCTGATGTTTGTGTGTGATGTCAATATAGACGATCTCTGCTGCATTGCGTGAGTGCGTACGTGGCTCCATTTGACGTGGTGGCGTAACATACCGCTAGCTTTGCCCGTGCTTGTGGCACTGCAGCCGTCGTAGCAACAATTGAATTAGCTTCTGGTCGTTAACAGCCACATATTTTGGGAGCAGCGGCCGTCGTTTGGTTTGGTTAAATCTCCGGAAGCTTTCAAAATGATTTCACTCACGGATTCACAAAGTAAGAATTGTGGGGTTTTTTTCGCCGTTCTTTGTCGGTAACTGACCGGGTTTAGCCAAATGTACGAGGTTAACAGCGAAAAAACGATTGGTTGAGAACATCATTACGTCACTGTGGAGGGTTTATTTCCTATTTAGACATTTATGTGGGAAAATGGAAACATTTAAATCAGCAGCTACTTCATTAAACTCATGCCCTCCTTTATGCTTATATTCTAATTGTGTATTCACTGTACACTCTTCCTTTTATTGCCTACATGTGAACAGCAGTGATTGATGTAATCCTGATCAAATCTCTTGTTCCCTAAACTTCGCAGAAATTGGGATGGGGCTGACGGGGTTTGGTGTGTTTTTCCTCTTCTTTGGGATGATGCTGTTTTTTGATAAAGCTCTGTTGGCGATAGGAAATGTAAGTTCTTCAAACACACTTCCAGTTCCACTGCACAATATTCAAAGTTTTTATACTCTTTGGTGGTTGTTTTTTTTTTTTTTTTTTTTTTTTTGTCAATGACATCACAGGAGTAAGTCAGTCAATAGGAGGCTAAATGTTACAGCAGACCAGTGAATTTGCATAGACGGAAGCTTTCTGGAGTATTTGAGTTGCTACTTTGCAGAATTTTCTGTAAAATCAATCAAATTTGTATTAGATTACCCACAGAAAAACATGTCACGGTCAGTTCCAATTTATTAAGCATTTATTTCTGGCAAATTGATTAAAGCATGAAAAAAAAACTGTTTTCAACAACAAATGTCTGAGTGAGCATGTTTTTGGCACGATATGAGGAAACTGACAGAGTGTCTTCCTCCTTTATCGGGAGGGAAAGAAAAAGCACCACTGTACAGTACCTCTAAACCTTCTAATATTTCACATCTGCATGCAGATTCTCTTCGTGGCAGGCCTTTCTTTTGTCATCGGCCTCGAGCGCACCTTCAGGTTCTTCTTCCAGAGACACAAAGCGAAAGCCACCAGCTTCTTCTTGGGAGGCATTTTTGTGGTCCTGACCGGCTGGCCGATCATCGGCGTCGTCCTGGAAATCTACGGTTTCTTCCTCTTGTTCAGGTCAGGTCAGAAGGCGATAAAACGCCTCACACTCGCACACACTGTTCCGCGGCTCAACGTTGCTCGTGCTTCGCGTTCGCAGGGGATTCTTCCCGGTGGCGGTCGGATTCATCAGACGAGTGCCTGTCCTCGGCTCTTTGCTCAGTTTACCAGGGATTAGGACGGTAAGTGTCTCATGGGAGAAACCTGTGTAACTCAAGGTTGGTGGAGATTTCCAGTGGTTGTTTTATTGCTCACTGTCTTTCAGTTGGTGGACAAAATCGGTGAGAGCAACGCCATGGTATAACATTATGCTGTTGACGCAAAGGGGGACTTTTCCACTATTTATCATGGATTTTCATCGTGACTGTACGTTCCAGTCCTCGCCACTCCAGAAAAGTTCATTCACACCTTTTTCTGCAGAAAACACACAAACGTGTCTGTAAACATTCCTCTGACAGCATCCGTTCCCCTCGTCCAGACGCAAGGAGCAACCGACTGAGACTGAACAACAGTGCAAATGTTTGTCTTTGTTTTCTTTTGGCGTTTTTTTTCTAACTCTTTGTACCATTCCTTGGAATATTTATGGACTAAACACTTGGCAACACTGGACTATCTCAGAGGAAAGTCAGTGCCTGGGAGCAATCCTGTATGACATGTAACTGGATTATTGATAATGGATTTTGAATTAAAAAGAAGGTTGTAATCTTTACAGAAATGTGTGTTTCTGTAAAAAGATGTTTTGAGACGTTTGTACTGTAATTTTTACAGTGATTTTTCTAAATGTATATCTGCAATAAATAGTCCTTTTTGTAAATGTGTGTGTGTTCCCCCCCCCACCACCGAATGACAGATGAGTTGTATGTTCCCTGAAAAGCCAAGCTGGATTGTTTTTTATTCAAGTACATTAAGCATCGTCCAGTTTGAGGCTGTGACCATGTGACAAACTAGAGTAAAATATCGTAGTTTTATAATATTATGGTATTAATACAATTCAAAACAAAATAACTGTAACACAGTGTAGTATTAATTACGTAAAATTGCAAATAAACATTTAGACCAGATATGTGCAGTACTAGCTTTTACATGTTTTAACTCCAGTGTAAAAGTCTTCAGTATTTGCTTCCAAATCATTAAAATTGTAATTTTTCTGAATCATTTCTCTCCTGACAATCTCTGGTGGAATGCTTTTGTTTCATTGTCAAATTGCTTAATTCTGAACATTTAAGCAAAAAGCCGTGAAGTTTTCTCACTGGAGTTCAAACAGCTTTTAGTGTTCAGCTTCCTACCTATCAGTGACTCACCACGCAACTGCAGAGTCACCAGTATATTACTGTAAATGAGGTGAGTGTACAGTCACCTTGCAGGCTCTTGTGCTGAGATGCTTTTGACCCCTGAGCCTCATGATCTGTCATCTGGACCGGCAGTTCACTGAGAAGGACCAACGAAGAAGAAGAAGTCGTCTACTTCAGCTTTTATTTTTACAGCAGATACATTTTTCTAAGACCTTCTTATTGTTGGCAGAAGAAGTAAATATTTAAGGCGCCCATTAAAAGATGCCGCATAAACTTTTTTTAGCCGAATTTAATAATTTGTCACAAGTAGATTTTTTATATTAACAGTTATGACAATTGACGCAATGTAGCTGATTTCCAACATGGCGTTTTTTTGTTTTTTTGTTTATCTTAAAGCTTTTATTGGATAATGGAATTAAACCATATTTGAGTTATTATGCCGGTTAATCAGCTTTTAAAGTTTCGGGCGTCAGAAATAAAATGTTACTTTCTCAGCAAGGAGGCAAAATTGAATGGCACAAACTCCACCTTGGAAATGTTATTGTTCACCTCTGGATGGCGCTAATGCGCCTGTCTGTACAGTAGGACGGTCATGGAGCGGGTCGCCCCGTTGCTGCGATACGGCACAGCGTCCGCCATATTGAATCTGCCAGCAAGCTGATACTGGCAGAAGTAAATGGACCGAATTTCCGAAAGTGCCGTTCTACTAAGTATTTTAAGTTAATACCTGTCACTGACACATTTTCCTCACACACACTAATATATTATCATTTATCTTTAATCAAATAAATGATTAAAGACAGAGTTTCTAACTTTTGATGTGATTATTTAATTGTTTTTGGGGGATTTCTGAATAAAGAGCACAATGTTTTTATTTGATAGAAATGATTCTAACAGTTTTTATATTGACATTGACGAACAGACACACTTTTACAGTGTTTTATTAAAGACCATATTTACACGATTCTGTAATTTAATGTACATTTAACATTTCAAGACAAGAAAAAATAAAATCTTGTATTTATTTTTGTACATATTATTTATAAATGACTGTCATTGCAGTTGTTAAACTACATATTTTTCGTTCTTTTTTCCGGAAAAGAAATATTACAGTTTTACAACTCCACTATTAACAGCAAAGAGTGAAAATAATTCTAACAGAGTAAATCATTTTTTATTTCATTTCAAAAGCTGTATTAATACACTAATATTTCAGATTGACATATTCAAAAATACACAAAAAGTGAAAGAATAAAACACATTTATTTATGTTGGGTTTGATGTCATTCCCAGGTCAAATGTGTGACCTTGGACTGATTCACTGTTGACATTTTCTCAGCTGATTTCACTGTGAGTCCCTGATAATACAAACATCAGTGCGTTTGAGCAGCTGGGACTACTCCAATTTAACATCCGTTTTGAATGCTGCAAAATGGATCTTTAAATATATTAGTTGATTTCTGGAGTGACCAGCCAGATGTATTAAAATATGAACTCTGATGTTGAGTGTTGTGGAGTCTCCTGTGGGAACCTGATAGTCTTTCCAATCTTCTCTTGTGGAAAGTGCAAAGAAATGTCTCTGATATTGAATGTGCAGCTCTAATGAAATTAAGCTCACACTGTTTCACAGCTTCAAGCCTCCTGGTGGTGGGGTCTTTTACCCCCTCTATACTGACATCACGCTGTCATCACATGAGGCTCATTCATAAGTCAAACTCCACGTAGTGCGACCCTGCAAAGATCCTCTGTTGATTGGAGGCTTCAAAGTTCAAACTTGTCCCCAGCTGACAAGAAGAGACAGCTTCAGCAGCACCTTCCACTCCATCCCAGCTGGAGCGTTAGGTGTGACGTCATTAAATTACCTGTCAGCCTCATCACTGATGTCACATAACGAGCTGGTTTACTTAATATGCGTCTTGAAAGGCAGAAGAAAACGTGGATCCAACGCTTAGACAAGCTACAGCCTGCAGAACAAAAAAACTCAAGAACAGTAAGAATGCATTATTATTATTATTATTATTATTATTATTATTATTATTATTATTATTATTGTTGTTGTTGTTTTTGTTATCATTGCAACAAATAGCTATCATTGGTGATGTACATTTGGATGGAATTCACATTTATTGCTCTTATTCAAGCCTTAGCGAGTTGGATGATTGTCTTTCAAAATGTTTTAAATATTTATTCACATGTCTCAAATTCCAAAGTTAGATTTTAAACAGCAGTATTTATGTTGCCATCTACCAGTGGTTTAACTTTGCTCACATTTAATGCCATCTTGTGACAAGATTTATAATTTTCAGAGTGACTGTTTATATGTCTTGCTAACTTAATGTTAGGAAAAGTAACACTCCACTTAAGAGTTTGCAATGTAAATTAAACAATTCTAGCAAAATATGGGGGATAATTAGTAACAGGATGTATGCAGTGGGCATGTTGCCATATAATGGCATATAAGTAAGCAACACCATGAACAGGATTAGAAATATGAGGAACAATTTGAGCTCGTAGCAGTTTGTAGATGCAGAACTAAAGTGCTGACAGTTTGCTGGTGAATAAGTTATTTTCCTTTGCAGGCTTCAAAAATGTCTCTAAAGGTCACTCTTATTGTGGTGTCGTTGGTTTCTCAGTGCTGCTCCGCTCCCTATGTAAGTACAGGCTGATGTTTGATAGAGGTATTTTCCTTTCTAGACGTAATATTGCAAAAAAATAAATCAAAAAAATCTTTGAATTATTTGGAGTTTTTTTTCTTCCAGAGGAGAAACTGGACTCCTCAGGCAATATTGTATCTTAAAGGCGCACGTAAGGCAAACATTTTTAGCAAAAAACATGTAGGCAGTTTGAAGCTGTTTTGTTGTTGAGGAAAAACTGTTGACACATTGCAGAGGGACACCGCTCAACCCTGGAGCGCAGCAGCAGAGAAGAAGGGGACGCTTTACAATTAGGTGTGTGTCTCACATTTATTTATTTATTCATCTTTTTCTTTACGCCGTTAATCTTATTAATCTTGCAATTGTACACTGACACCAAAAGCAATTATTTCAGGAGAGCAATGTGTATGGAGCACTACTTGAAATTTAGTTTGGAAACCAAAAAAAAAGAGACATCTTTAAATTCATATTTTCAAGTACTACAAATGCACTCAATGTATGTGCTAGAACAGGCTCCTTGAACCTCTTCAAAATGTTAAAATACTGAAAATCTTGATTTAAATATGTGATTTTGATATGATTTGAAGGTCTGGCTGGGAATGAGTAATAAAACTTAGAAAAAAAGAGTACATGCTAATACAAATAAATGCATAAATGTTTTGACTGAACATGTTTCAAAACTTCTCCTAAATTCATGCATAAAAAAAATTATGCGTCCAAGGCCAGAGGGAAGGCGACAACCAGTTTCTGTAAAACTATATATCAATTTATTATGCTGAAGATTTTTCAAATTTTCCAAACGTTTCTGTTTTTTTCCTCTTCAGTGAGCTTTAATCAGATCAACGATGGGCTGGGATTGTCTTCAGCTTCCGTCGAGCTCCTGCAACAAGCTGCAGAAGAAGGTGAACTTGCGCTTCATTTAAATGTCCTATGATCTGCTTAGAAGTTAAAATCTCTTCATCCTTCTTCAGGTGGAGGCCGACACGTTTACCAAGACTCCAGCTTAAAACATCTCTGATTGCTTTTTGCCTGATCCAGTTATCATACCTGTTGTTGGATATTTGGACTCTGAAATGTTGTTGTTGGTATGAATGGATAATCTGCAGCAAAGAACTCTTAAATAAACTTCATTGTTCTAAAAATATAAATTGATTATGACTGACTACATTTTCATGTATTTTGCTGGCAGAAAATTGAGTTTGGTTCCTCTTTCATTGTGCTTTTTCAGCAAATGGGTTCGTATTGCAAAAGCTTACAAATTATTTTCAGTATGCTCCTGGTATGGTTAAGTTGGGAAAGAAACATTTGAAACAGATTTAGCTTTTCAAACTTTATTCTTTACATGTTATGTCCTTCATTTCTTTTTTGCTTCCTGCCTTCTTTCCTATCCTGTCAGCTAAGCCCGTCATCTATTAAGACGCTGAGTGAATATCACCAGCTTGCAGTCAAACATCACCACCCTGTCATCACTGAAGGTGCCATGTGGGGGTCAGACATGATGCTTGTAGCTCACATTAGGACACAGTGATGTGTTTCTGCAGCACTATGACCATAACAGAGTATATTTAATGTGTACCAGTGAATAAGTGAAGCCACACCCCAGGAAACCTTCTTTATTTTGTATCAAAGCAACACTTTGTGTGTCCAAGCGTCAAAACATTTCCCTCTGTTTTTACAGCCTTCGATCACCTCGCGAACATTTATAAATGTTCAAAAAGACACCTACGGCTAAATATGATAAGAATCTACAGGAAGCGGCGAGTGAGGCGCAGCAAGTGGAACTGAATGGTTTTCAGTGATTGCAGAGTGAAGAGCAACCGAGGAGATGTCTCCGCATCGCCCCCTTGTGGTGGGTTAGATGTCCTGCAGGTCCCTCTGGATGTCCCACAGCGTGTTGGCGCTGGCCTGCAGTTGGGCCACCTCTTCATCTGTCAGGGTCATGTTGACCACACTGGCCACGCCTCCGCTGTTCAGCACGCAGGGCAGACTCAGGTACACCTCGTCGCTGATCCCGTACATGCCCTGCAAAGGCAGAAACATTAAAGTCAAAAACCAAGTCGCCAGGATTCCTGATTCCTGATTCCATCCTGCATCCTTCCATCCTAAACACCTGCACCATGGTGTTTAGAATTAGAAAAATCAATCAATCAAAAAAGAAAAATATTCAGATTAATATGATGCTTTCACATCACTTGAACATTAAAGAAAAGTTTTGTCACTTTACAACCACAAAATAAGAAGACTAGGTAGCTGGATAGATTAGTTTAGATTAATAGGTGGATTAATAAACAGACAAGATGGATGGACTGACGGACGGACAGACAGACAGACAGACAGACAGATAGATAGATAGATAGATAGATAGATAGATAGATAGATAGATAGATAGATAGATAGATAGATAGATAGATAGATAGATAGATAGATAGATAGATAGATAGATAGATAGATAGATAGATAGATAGATAGATAGATAGATAGATAGATAGATAGATAGATAGATAGATAGATAGATAGATAGATAGATAGATAGATAGATAGATAGATAGATAGATAGATAGATAGATAGATAGATATGGAATCATCAAGTCTGCCTGCTGGAATATTTCTCAAACAATTAAAAAATTATCAAAATATCAGATCATATCCTGAATTAGATATCTATTTTTCTTATAAACTGAGAAGCTGCTCAAATCCAACTTGTTTATAAGACAGAGAGCATTAACATTTCTGAAAGGGCGCTATAAGAAGTAGAATTCAAGTACAAGTTACTTATGAATGAGTGAATGGATGCATTTATGCTTTACCTGCACCATGGTGGAGACCGGATGGATTCTGTTCATGTTCCTCATGAGGCTCTCGGTTAAGTCGGCCACACTCAGACCGATGGCCCAGTTGGTGTAACCCTTCAGCTTGATCACCTCATATGCGCTTAAAGTCACAGAAATACACAGCTTTACACGCAATAAAAGATTTTACTCAATAATGTCTGGACTTAATGTCTGAGACTTTGAATTTAACTAAAGTTAATGACCAATTATAAAACAAACTCCATGTAAGCACATTTTCTCTTGTAAAGGCATCTTTGGGAATTTATTGTGTTTTAGGGAAGTTGTACACCAAAACTGCTTTCTATTTATGTCAAAACAATTATCAGCCCATGCTGGAGCAGAGAAAATGGTACCATAAGCTGCAATATCCGGGTTCTGAGTTTTGCCCCAAGATTAAACAGCTAAAAAACGACAACGACACATTTATTAATGCTCTCAAAATGACTGCTGCCATGGTTGCTTCTACAATCATTTAATAAATAACCCTCTTTCTGTTTTTCAGGGGATTATAGGTGTATTCTTAAAAACGGGAAAGATGGGAGAACACGGCACTCAGGCGATTCAGATGTCTCTTTATGTAAGACTGAGAAAGAAAACAGCCACATATCAACAGCTAAATAAGGTAATGGACCTAAATTGCTACACATTTTTATTTATCCCCCTCCTGTGTAAATCATCAGATAAATATGTTGTTCTTTAGAATATCTTAATGTAAAACCAAATGACAGATGGACCAAACATAACAAAGAGCCTCTAGAAAAAAGGTAGCAGCTCCCCAATTTGACCTGATGCTTACCTATCCACCACCATCTTATGAGTTTCTTTCCAGTTCTCTTCATCAAAGTCTGTGCCGATGTTGGGGTTCAATGTCTGCAGGTTGACTCCGGCCACATTTGTCCCGCTCCATACAGGCACTAACATGCACATTGTGAGGCTGTTATGAGGCAGTAAGTTCAACGTGCCAACATAAATCTAAGTAAAAACAAATTTCTCACCACTGGTGTCTCCGTGTTCTCCCAGGATCCACCCGTTGAAGCTACTGGAGTGGATACCAATCTTGTCCGCCATCAGAAAGCGGAAGCGGGCAGAGTCCAAGTTGGTGCCGCTGCCGATGACGCGGTGCTTCGGAAGGCCGCTCAGTTTCCAGGTCACGTAGGTCAGAACGTCGACTGTTAAAAACATTTTAGCGGTATTTAAAATAAATATTGCAATCCTTATATGGAAGAGGAAAAGCAGTGTTTTATACAAAGGAAGGGTTGGACATGCCCGGGTTGGAAACAACAATGATGATGCAGTCGGGGCTGTATCGTACAATCTGAGGGATGATGTGCTTGAATATGTTGACGTTTCTCTGTACGAGGTTCAGCCTACTCTCCCCCTCCTGCTGACGGACTCCGGCTGTGACGACAACGATGCGAGAGTTTGCTGTAACTGAGTAATCTGAAAAGGAAAAAGGGCAGTCAATAAGTTGTGATGAAAAAAAAAAAGAAACATAACTTTGCAGTTTAAGATGCCAGAACATTTACATCTACAAATAATAGATGGCAATTTCTCTAAAGTGCAGTCTTGTCGACATTACAAAACAAACGGTGACTTCTCACATCTGTTCAGTAACTGTTTCACCTCTCTCTCTCTCCACTGTTCAAATGTTTAATCATAATGAGTCTTGTTGAATCATTAACAAACTTAATGAGCTGCTTTGGGCTAAATGTTGCTGTCAACAGAGTGAAGAGCAAAGGACTGAGCACACATCCCTGAGGATCTCCTTTCCTCAGTTTAATACCGAGTTTAATACTGATGTGAAAGTGTGTGGGGTTTGTGCAAGAGTCAACTGTTGGCAAAAAACAGAGGGTCCAGAAGAGGTAGGAGGCTGGCTTGTATGTGCCCACAACTAGTGTGAAATAGTTCACTAAGAATAACCATCACCATCAGCAGCAGCAGCAGCAGGTTGAACATCTTCTAAGTGTTTTAAAAAATAGATTTACCTTTGTCTGCGACTATTTTGGGGGTTTTGAGGAAAAGGCTGCCGTGCTGCAGGTCCATCATCTCTCCCTTCAGCTTGTCCTCCACCACGTCCACCAGGGCCAGCTCATCAGCCAGCTCCTGCGACAGACCGCGTTCAAGCAATTTATTTTAAAACTCCAACCTTTAGTGTTCTCCTGTAGCCTGAATAAATAGCAGCCTGCAACTGTTCATGCTGTATCTCTCACATGTTTTGTCACATTCCAGCCACAAAGTTCAACGTGTTTCATTGGGATTTTATGAGACAGAAAAACATAAAATAGTTCATAACTTGGAACAAGAAAAGAAGTGTATTGTGCACTTGTATTTGACCCTCATTATTCTGAATGCTCAAACTAAAACACAGTACAGCCAACAAAACTCCAAGTCTCCATTTAAGAGTAACATAAAGAAAGCTAGTATTTAAAGAAAACCATTTGTACGTTCAGGCCTGGATGAAAAATTACATTATCTTATGCTATAATTGATACTACACAGAATGTACTATGTTCACTGTGAAGCATGGTGGTGTAACTGTCATGCTGAGGAGATGCTTTTTCTCCAAATTATAACCAAAACTGAGAGGAAGATAGGAGCCGCTACATAGAGGGCAATTGTGGAAGAAAACCTGTCAGAGGCTAGAAATAAATTGAGAAAGGGAGTGAAGCTTTACCTCGAATCACAACAATGATCCCAATCATTCAGCCGGAGCTACAGTGGAATTAAAAAAACTGATGACATTCTCCCCCAAAACATACATCTGTTAAATGTAGAGAAGAAAGGTGGTTCTGCTAATGATCTATTCAGGTGGGGAAATGCAGGCCACACTTTTCAAATTTCTTTGTGAAAAATGACTAAAGCCTTTAATTATTGTCCTTCCAATTCACAATTATGCCCTAGTGTATTTAACAGAAGATCTCATTAAGTTCCAACTTAAATTGTGCCAAAACATATAAAAAAGCATCGCTATACTTGAATTCTTTGGTAAACCACTGTATTTTTTGATGATAGAAATATAATACTCAACTACTTCCTTGAACCTAGATGCTTTAGACAAACCTTTCTCAGACTGAGCTTCCAAAACTATCATGAGAAATCAGTTATATTTAAACATTTCATTTTGGGGTCACAGTTTTTGCTCTACCCGCTATATATAGGGTGTAACTGTCCTATTTTAGACATTGTGAAAACAGTCTGACATGGTTCAGTAGAAAGTGCGTGTAAGCCACCTCCTTTCATGACAATTGGAAACAGAGGGGATGAGATCAAGATCAGAGGCCAAGAGATCAGTAATCTGTTGTCAATCCAGGAGAATCCAGGGAATTATCCCGTACTGTGGCTGAAGCAGGTGGGGAGGGAATGTTGTGCAAAAGGCAAAAAAAATCTTACCCTGAGCAGGATACTAACAGCACAGGCCATGCCGACCTGACCCACACCCACTACAGTCACTTTGTTCCTGGGGGGCTCGGGCGTACCGGTGAACAGTGGGGTGATCAGCTTTTGCAGGACTGAAGCCATCCTCAGTGCTGAAATGTGTTAATGAAACCAAATGAAACATTTTACGGTCAAACAATAGCCAAACGTTAACCGTTTCATAGAGACGCAATGTGCTCTTCATAAATACTTCATAAATACTGCAGTCTGTCAAAGTGCAGCAGGATCAAGAATTAAATGTGGCAGTTATCACGGCATCATTTCCCCCTTTCTTTTTGTTCATCTAAATCCCATAATCCCCCACTAGAAACCACACTTCCTGAGCTCTGTCCCACACATGATTTGTCAGCAGAGTTCACCTTGAAATGACACGCAGTCAGACACAGAAAGAGCAGCAATACTTGCTTTGTTCGGCGACGCTCCGAGCTGCTAGGTATAAATACCACCATGTAATCAGCATGGCAGACTGGTGGGGATACCTAAGGTGTGTTTCCCTTAGAGCTGCATCAACGACACTTCCCACAGTGGTGGCTGTGCAGTCCAGAAAATTGAGGCAGGTATCCCCGTTTGCTGCAGTAGCAGCAGCAGCAGCGGTAGCAGAATAGAGGACATGTGACTCAGGACCGGATGGAGGAGCTGCGAGCTGCACAGATCTCCTCTCTCCTCCTCTCCCTGAGCCATCCTCCCCTCATGGAGGACGGGACACTATAATCTCACTGACTGCACACTGCTAAAGGAGTTACTGTAATCCCTTAACACTGCTTCCATCTGCTGCACCTGCACTACCCAAGAACCTCAATTTTCCCTCTCGTAATACTCTCATGAAGTGAAACTTCTTCCTGTTTGCTTTAATCGAAATGAAATTTGTATATTAAGAGCATTTATTTATGGAACACAATTACCTGCATCATCAGCTCTTAAAGGTATACATAGTTTTAGTTTTTATTGTCTAACACCTAATTTGAAAATGAGAATTTGAATTAAAGCCACAAGCGGCGCCGGGCGGCCCTTGCAGCTCAGCGGAGTGTAGGAGTTAACAGTTTGGTGTTTCATGGCTAGTGGGTGAACTTTGACCCCTGGCAACGCCCCTTCAGCATGTACAAAAACTCACAGTTTTGGTAACTTTTAATCGGCCATGTTTTATGAACAATCTGACCAAGTTTGAAGCTGATTGATCGAAATCCCTAGGAGGAGTTTGATCAAATGCGAAGGCTGTAAATGGCAAAAATGGGGTCAAAATTGGAACTTCAATCCAAAATCTCTGACTTCCTATTTGACTTGCAACATGACATTAGTGTGTGTGTGTGTGTGTGTGGGGGGGTGTATATGTATATATTTAAATAAAAAAACTGAATAAAACAGGAACGTTCACACCACCAGTTTGCCAATATTTCAAACAAAATCCTCATCAAAAATTGTCAATACTGACTGATATGAAACATATTTTATGTAAGAAATTGACACATTCAGCAGATTTTTCATTCAACAACTTAAGCCTTTTTATACATTAGAAATAAATCAAAATGCAAATAAAAATTTTAATTCCTTTTCAAATTCAAAAATATTTCAATGATCCCAAAGAGGAATTAAATGTTGTGGTAACTCATATTAATTCAAATTCTTAAAAGTTATTTTAATAATAAACATTTAATTCTTTAAGTGAAACATTTTTGCACACAAGGACAAGGGCAACTTTGAGTCGATTATCGTCATTTCATAAAATATAATAGGTAGGTTTCATGGTTTTACGAATTTTTGATGTCAAAAAATATATATTTTCACATCTGTTCAAACTGGAAAACCTCCAATGTTTAATCAACAGAAAATAAATTCAACAGAATAATGTGGATATGTGAATAGTTTTTATATTAATTGCAAATATTGCTCTGAATGTCTTGTTCTTTACAGCAAATTTCCTTTTTTTAGTGTTTACTCCAGTTAACTATTAACCAATTATTAAATTAATTGCTTTTTACTTAAATTATCATTTCAGTCATAGTTGGGGTGCATGTAAGCCTTCAGGAGGAAGTGTGTGTGTGTGTGTGTGTCAAGTTAAGTCTTCAGCAAACCAGGAGTGTGAGATGTGGGAACAGCTTGTGTCATCAGGGTTAGCGACCTCTAATCCCATGTGAGTGGGTCTGTAGCTCCCCCCTCCGCATGAGCCCTGCTGCTGCACGGCTTTCCAGGTGACTTACACACACCAACACCAAGACGGGGTCTCAGCTGCTAGAGGCACACGCGGAGCGAGCGGGAGCAGGTAGCAGCCCTGCTTGCAATTTATTCCACCTCACAAAGTGGTAAAGAGGCAGCCGACACTTCCCACTGCCAGCTTTATTCAGGAATTCATAGTTTAGTTCAATAATGCAACTGTTATGCATATAAATCTGAAAAATTGGCAAGAAATTCTACACGCAAAGCTCAGTAAATTAGCATATCTTTGCTAATTTAGAGTAATACAAATGATACGTTTCACATCTTAATGCAATTAAAATTATTATAGCTTATTATCTATAATCTATGTTTATAGCTTACAGCCTAAAACAAAGATTTTTAAACTTTTGCATATTCATGGTAAGTTGAGTGGAAGGAAAAACTGTTTAAAAAAATTCTAAAATAAACAGGAGTCCAGTTTTAAAATGACTGACAATAAAAAAAACCCACACATTTTATTTTCAAACTATTTGATAACTAATAAAATCATTATTTTTCATTCAGAATTGTTATGTTGTCTCTATGTAAGTGGTCTAGTTGCAACATTTTTGTTCACAGAATGCTGTATCCAAGCTTTAAAATGGAAGGTTCAGTGGAAGGAAAAACTGTACATTTATCTAACAGTTTAACTGCAGCTTTGAGGTGATTATTTTATATTATTAGTGTTTCTTTTTTTTCAATTTTTAATGTCTAATAACAGCTCTACAAACAGGAAGAGTTTAGTCTGATTTCATGTGAGACTGAGAGAAAAATTATGTTTTTATATACAAATATCTGGTTAAATCTTTAAGCAGAGGCAGACGTTACCAACAACAGTATACCGCTTACTGTGAATCTGTCCATTCATTATAACTGAGTGACACTGGATTACCCATGAAGAGTGCTGTGCACTCCAAGCACGTAAACATGAGGAGGTATTTACATGGCTTAGCACCAAGGTCAGGAAGAAGGGACAGCAGTTCTGTGTCTTCACAATAAAAGCATGCTTTCATTTACATCGATATCAGACGTTTGTGTCTCATAAACGTGTAACATACAGTGGTGAGGAAAAAAATTTGATTTGAAATTCTAGCTGTGTATGTACACATATTAACTTGAAAGAACATGCATGGAAAAAATAAACATACTGTAGGCGTAGGTGTCTTCTTTCAGACGCAAATGTTGTAAAAATAAATATAGAAAGCAAAGAAATTCCGAATCATAATGAACTGTTGATTTGAGAAATTAATGCATCTTTTTAGAACACATTCTTTACTGCTGTTGGACCTAGTAAGACGTTTTGCAGATAATGAATTATGCAAAGTAAAACTACACATGAGCTACCTGGATACTAGATCTAGTGTTTTAAAACCTCATGATGTGCTTATTAATTGTCCAAATGAACATAAGCTGCCTTTCTAGATTGAAGAGCCCGTCTTTTTCTGCTTTTAAATAAATAAAAAGCAGCAAATAATATCAGGCTACAGTTGTTGACCGGATTGTTCAAATCACTTTAGCATGAAAATAATCAGGTTTTACCTTTTGTCTTGAGGTACCCTATACGTTAGTTGAAGCTGCTCGCCTTTTCTCCAGGACCAGAAGATCCGCTGTAGACGTGCCGCTCCACCTGCCTGCTGTCGACCTCCTGGATTTATTTCACTAAGCCTCTCCGTCTCCAGTGGGTCGCCTCGGCTTCACAGACCGACATGCACAGAGTCCTTTCTCCAAAATCACTTCGAAGAAACAAGGTCGAAAATGTAAACAATTCACCACAATTATCACAACTGATCGGTAACTTTTGTTCAGTCAAAAACATTATTGTACATTTATTTTTTTCATGTTTTCATGTTACTCCTTGTTCTGCTTCAAGGAATTGAAGAGAAATAAGCATCCAGAAGTACGGAAACAATGTTTCTTTACTTTATCTCCCAGTCAGCTATTTGCTTTGCAACAGAGGTTTTGGATATAGTGAAACATTTTAATTCCCTACTTTCAATTTTATTATGTGTTTTATTTAGTAGGGGTGCAAATTGTCCTCAAAGAGAGCCTGCAACATTACAGACACAAAGTGAACTCAGACAATAGTGAATGACCTCTCTTCTCCATGCAGTTCAACCATTGATGACTGATTTCTTGTAGATGCTCGTCATGTTCACTCCATAACTTAACTGTCAGTCACTTCCTGTGGGCTGGATTGAGGACCTGTTGCCTTTTCTATTTATTTGTGCGATGTCAACCTTAATTGTGGATGCACAGGTTTGGAAAAAAAAAAAAAAAAAAGAATAATTCCTCTGGTTGGGAATATAAGTTTTACATCAGATCTTGTGGTTACACTGTAAAACAGTGGCACAGACTGACGGTTCACTGATGCAAACTTTCAGGAAATACATTTACAAACCCACAATTCCAGTTTTGTCTTTGTAACACAGGTCCGATTTTATCAGCATTTACAAGCCAGATGGTTCACATAAAAAGATTCTAATCATTTCAGGGAGGTTTAAACATTTTTTTTTTTTTTGCAAATGAAAAAAATTAAAAAACAGCCAGGGATCACAAGAGAGCTTGTAGACAAATGATTAATGTAGCATACTTGTAACCAAAGTCAACTTATTGTAGATGTTATGTCTTGTTTGCTTGAGCTTTGAACTTCAGCCACTATTGGTAGCCGACATCCATGGAGGAGGAATTCACAGCCACAAGACTGATTCAGCATTTCAAGATGAAGCATCTCTGGTCCAGAGAGCTTCCACATTTCCCACTACAAAAAGTTACTTTTACATACATACTGTCTTATATTTTAAGACACTCCAGATGTTAACTGTACACAGTATTACCCTTAACCCTTCTTGAACAGTAATAAGTGCTATTATCTCTTGGCTCAACCAGTAATGAAACAATGCTAGAGTTAACTTACAGTATCTTGTTTTCTTGAACTTGTGAAACTTGAACTAGATTCATAGACTAAATATTGGGTCTTTAAAATAGTTTGTGCACTTTGGGTCCTTCGTTGTGTTTTTAACAGTATCGTAACATTTTCTGTTCTACTTTCTTGGCATTTTAGAGCCAGCATAAGGATTGTTGGTCGTGTTCCACCTAAAGTAGACCGGCTCTTTATTATCTTTCAGTGTGGTCACTACGTCTAACTCCATTTGCCGATAGGTAAATCAAAGACAAAATGTGGTTGCTAAAAATAAAATAGAAAACAATGAGAAAACTACTGCATTTATTCAGCATTATAAGGCTATTGAACATTTCACCATACTTATCCAAAAAAACAGACAGCAAAGTCCATATTATCAAAGACTGTATTTGACACACAAAAAAAAAAACTGTTTATATAAGCAAGGACTTTACACTAATAAAAAGCTGAAAGTGGACAAAAAGAAAATGTGGTGACAACCGAATTTATTTTTTGACACAGCCTACATTATCTTAAATAAACAGATTAAAAATCCTTACCCACATAACCCCAGTCATTTGTGTCCATTGTTGGAGAGCTGCCTGAAGATGAATCACTTTGTAATTTAGCAAGGTTCAGATTTACTGTACAGTATTACTCGCGTCGCTAACATATTGCTTGAAATCGTTACCTTAAAATGTCTATAAAAATTGTTGAGCATGCCACTTTAGAAAAATATCAAAATAGAAACAAAACCCCCACAAAAATCTGTGCCAGTCCAAACATCACCTCCATGTGAGCGAGTCCTCACTGCTGTTAAGAAAATGAACCAAAGTCCAAGCTTTTAACCTTGCCTTTAGTTTAGCGCTGACTAATTTAAGACTGGGTTAAACCGTCCTGAAGCAAGTTACTTTCCTCCAGGCGTTGTCTTTGCGGCCGTTTGAGGTGGGCTATGTGGGTGCACTGCAACAGCCAGCCCGGTATAATGGACTGAAGGATCAAAAATCTCATAAACAATGGTTAAAATAAAAAGAGACGTAACTGAGAACACGATTCGGCGGATATAAACTCATATGGGCTCATAGATAAGGGTGGAATATGACAATTACATTTTTGAGTTCTCCTTTGAGTCAAATATATGGCAGTTAATACAAATAAAAAAATACACTAAATTTGGATTTTCTCTTTGTAAATTCACAACAATGCTAATAAAAGATGACAAAAAAACAAAAGTATTCAGTTCATAGTCAGTTAATCATGATTCCAATAGCGAGTTTTGATTTTACTCTTCACAACTGAAAGCCCCTGGAAAAGACAGGAAAACATTAACCGCCTGATTTTCCTCATTCGGTGACACCGCCTGTCTTTCCTCCTCCCACCACCAACCACAACAAAACGTCTGAAATGAATCAACCTGAGCACCACAGACATAAAAATAACTACCTACACCTCTACTGCTACAAAGCCAATTCTTTTTTAATTCATACAGAAACATGAGAACAATATGGTATTAATAGAAGCGCTGCTTTGTGTGTGAAAAAAAAAGAAAAAAAGAAAAAAAAAGAGGAGTGAAAGTAATAAAAAAAGGGAAGGGGCACTAAGTGCTAACAAGTGTCCAGGCACTTCGCAGTCAGAAAAACACCTGGCGTCGAAAAAACAGCGCGTCGGATCAAAACTACAGTATGACAGTCAAGGGGGGGAAAAAAACAACAAACAAAACAAAAACAAACAAAAAAACTACAATCATGCATGGATAAAACTGGCCCCTCCGCTCCACACTCGTTTCTACATATACGTGTTAGATGCACAAAAAGACACAAACAATTCACAGATTAAAATCAACATTTAAGTCGTCTCTTCTGACTGTCGTGCAACGGCGTTATTCAGAAGCTACTGTTTTGAGGAACCGTCCTCCCTGCTGTGGCGGGAGAAAGTCTGGTAAAATAAAGTCTGTCGTTCCAATTAAAACTTTGTCTTTTTGTCCAAACGTGATGGGAAAAAGGAGGAAAGAGGACGTGGCCTGCTGTTGGAGTTGTGTCGCGCTGTGGCAAGGGAGGTGATCCAGGCATGGTGGCGAGCTGCTGACGGTCCTTTAGTTGTCGGGGCTGCCGATGGTGGCGGCGGTGCTGCCGCCGATACCAAGGTAGTTGGCTGCTGTCTCCACAGCACTTTGAACCGGGACGACGACGGCGTCAAGGAGGCCTTTCAGGACGTCGATCTGATCCGAACTGAGGTTCTGGTACGCATAGTATAGGGAACCAACCACCACAACGAGGAGCAGGAGTTTGATCAGCAGGGAGAGGAAACCTCGTCTGGGCGGAGCTTTGCTGGAGGAAGTGGAGCTGATTGGTTGAGAATACATCTCGGTGTAGCTGCGGCTCTCTGTGAAAACAGTGCGCTGCACACGGGACTCGTCCAGCCAGTAATCGCTGGGTTTTAATGGCCGACCGGCTGCCCCTCTGATTGGACGCCTGCAGGTTGCACTACAACCAAAATAAATACACCAAAAAACTTTGAAATTAATTAGTTGATTAATTGAAACACTAATGGATTGGTTTAATGGCAAAAAAAGAAGACTGACCTGCAACTGAAAACTCTGAGACTACTGACCACGTTTTCAGAACTTCTACTACTACCACTCTCCAATTTGCATAATTTGCTGTTGTTTCAACAGTTAAGTTTCTCTTAGTTGTCTTTCTTTCCATAGACGTCGTTACATTCGGCTGTGATTCCTTCCTGGAGAGGAGCATCAGCTGAGATAACGCTGCTATCAACTAATTGTTCTCCTCTCCTCCTATTTACTTTTTATTTTCATGGACATAGAAAGTACTCCTACATCAGTTTGTCCATTTTTTTCTGTCTTCTTAAATCCCCAGTTGTACTCAGCCAGGTTCTGGTTCTGCTGCATTTTTTTCTTCCTGTTAAAGTTGAATTTTCTCCTTTCCGCTGTTGCTACACGCTCGGCATGAGGGACTGCTATAAAGTCAAAGACAATGTAAGCGACTGTCGCTACGTGCTTGTCCATGAGGAGTGAAAGCTGAAAATCACCGGCTCTATGTAATGTAGTTTCCTTGGTTAAAAACTTTTTCAACTACTTTGAATAATTAAGTGAACTTCCTGCACAGTCTCACAACTAGGATGAACTGGAATGCATATGTGATTGAATTGGTAAAGTGTCTTGAGACGAAACTGAACAGCAAAAGTAAACCTACTACATAAAACGTAACCTCAGTAGTTACCTGATGCCTGTGGGTGTGTTTATTTCATTGGCGAGGATATCTTCAACCACACTCTTGCTGGCTTTCTTTGGAGTCTCTTCAGTGATGACCTCTTCCACAACCTGCCGGTGTAGCATCACACATTCTCAAACAAACTCACACCAACATGCGACCATTCACATTAATTAAAAGGAAAAGTGCGACTCGCCTTGGTTTGTCGTCTGCTGCTGGTTCTGACTGTGACAGGAGCTTTTCCTCTGCTCCTTACAGGCTTCTCAACCACAGGAACAGGTTCTGGTTCAGGGGGAATGATCTCTTCTGAACAAGAAGGAAACAAACCACACTTACTAAAAGGTCTATATAAGACTACTAAATGTGTGCTACTGGCTATTTTGCCCCAACAAATCTATTAATGTAAAAAATATATATATTATAAGGGAAGTGATCAGGGCTCACCATCTTCTTTGTCACTGTAGTGGTCAGAGTTTGTGTTGCCATTCTGGTTGCTGTCTGCTTTGGGGAGAGTTGTGACGTCTGTAGGAGCTGCAGGTTCAGCCGCGTGCTCATCCAGAAGCTTCTGCAGCTTCTTCTCGTACACCTTACGGGTCGAAGCTGAGAAGACAGAGAAATGCTTTTTCTCTATAGAGGACAACTGGAATGACGCATGATGTTCTGCTTCAGGGAGCGATAGCTGCAAGTACGTCTAGTCAAAACCGGCTGATTAGTCATCACTATTCTGTTGAATTTTGGTTTTTGGAAAGAAACAATTGATATCTACATTCGTTTTCATTTTCTGTCAGATTTGAATAGAGAATTTGAAGCCACATCTGTCATTAGCTCTATGCAGGTGAACTATAAAGAAGCAACAAGTGCAAACAGCTATTTTATGCAACAATAGTAGGATTGTAAAATAGCTTTTGTAATCTTAAATTATTGATCCAGAACTGTTAGACTTAGACAGCTTTTTTCAAATTTCTAAAGACAAACTAAGGATATAGTTAGTCTTAGTTTGTAAACAGCTTCCATTTTACACAAATCACATTTTTATGCATCATTTTTAGTGAAGCCTATCATAAAATTACTGTAACTTAACATGATTTTATGACTGATGCATTTTGTATTTTAGTTTTATTACCCTATTTTATTAAATAATTTTAACTCTATTGGTACATTTATCCATTTTTTATTCCTAAAAGTCCTCTTGATATCCTTCTACTTAAGACTTTTAATTTTTTTTTTATTTAAAAGTCTTTAAATTTAAAAGTGGATAGATAGATTTCTCTCTGTTGTAGTACTTTTTATTGACTTCCATTCAATTTAAAAACTCAATTTGTAAACTTTACTAATAAATTCCTAATCCTAAACTTAATTCACACTACAGCTCTAACCCTAACCATACAAACAGTTAAGGTTTTTTTTTTTTAAACTTGATTATTTGACCTAAAATAGGTGAAATTTTACACAAAATATGTAAAATAAACAAGTTTTATTTTACATACTTAAACATATTTTAAGTTCTGAAGCTTTAAGGGTTTAATTTCAGGATTTATGGTTCATTTAAGTGAAATAAAAAAAAATCATTCATTCATTTAATGTTATATAATTTACAATGAGCACGCTAACGAACTGTTCTTCTGAAATTAACTTTTACCCGATTAAACATTTAAAAGGGAGAGTTTAAATTTTAATAACATGTGCGTGCAGCGTGGATCTGAGGACACTCACCAACAATAGGTCCAGTTTCCACACCATGCTTTGCCAGCTGTTGTTTCAAATCTTCATCTGTGAGCTCCGTCACCTCCACCTCCTCTGTGCGCGGCTTGTCCGTCTTTTTCGTTGCTTTCTGGTTAGAAAAGAACACACAAAGAGCAGCATTTCAATTGGAGCAACAGGGATTGCCGGGAAGGGGAAAACAAAAACCAGATCAGAACTTTTTAAAAATCAAGACGATGGCCGAGCAGACAGCCTTCAATCCATGCAGCCTGTGAATCAAACTTACTCTTCCAGAGCGGCTCCTGTTGGAAACAACCGGGGTGGGCAGCTCTTCGTCGCTGGAGAACGTGTCTAAAGGAGGACTCTTCTTGTTGTTCTGTATGGTCAAGTTCTTTAGGTACAGCTGCACATAAACCTCCTTCTTCTGGTCTCCGCTCGGAAGCGGGACATTGTGCGCCGTGAGCTCGTTCTTTAGCTTGTCTTTCGTGAGAACCGACGGATCTTCGAGAAATTCTGCCATACTAACTTATATTTAGGGATAGCCTTGAAACTACTTCAAAATCCTGTCTCTTCCTATACTGCTCGCAGCTCAGAGGAATTATCTACTCCAGTAAGCTGCTCCAAAAACAACAACAGCAGAAACGTGAGCGAATAGCGCTGTTGTCAAACAGAAGTGGCGCCTACCCGCTGCCTGCTCTACTAGCACCGCCAAAGCGCTTTATCAAAATAAACGTCCACTTCTGCGTGTTAGCCTAGGAACAAAAATACTCCCATGTAGCTTGAAATTTTTGGAAATGGGTCTGCGCGTATACTGAGACAGAAACCCGCTCAAAATCCGGCATTAACGGGCTTTCAATTGAAATAGTTAGCTTAGCTTCCAACCGGTCCACTTGCTTCTGTCTGTCCGCGGCTGCAATAGGGCCACACAAGAAACTGTGCCGCTATTGGACGACACGATGCTGTGAGCTTTGATTTGATTGGCCGGCTATGAATGGCACAGTGGCAAGAAGCCGCCACAAAGGAACTGGACGATTCGTCTGCGTTTATGTTATACACGATAGCTTTATAAATACTGGCGACCAAATGTGTAGATAGGGTTAGATATACGTGCTGTGTATGGTTTGATACCATGGAAAGCTTAGAAAGGTAGTTTAAGTTACTAATGCAAGTCAGTTTTCTTTGAATGTAATAGTACCGTCCATTTAATGAGTTTATTAGTTTCCAACTAATCTCAGCTATCTTATAGCAAGAACTTTTCAGTTTCCCAGTCTATAATCAGCTAATTTTAATAATAACAACATTACATAACAATGCAAATATTAAGCGGTTTAGATGTAATCATCCCTCATGTACCACAAGGGGGCAGCATATCCATATTCTTATGAATTATAAAGAGGGATTTTTTTGCAAGTCAATACGCAAAATCAAATAACTTTGTAAAGTTTCTGTTCTTGAACTTGTTCTTGAAAACAATCTGAGACAGAACACATTAATAGCGGTAATAATGCAAAATAATGGATAAATGGAAATGAAAATATCCGTAAGTTATCAGAATAGCTGCAGAATGACTGTATTGATAGCTTAAAATTACTTGAGATGTATTGAGAAGAAAAAGCAGAGAATCCTAGAGTTAAAGGAGCAAAAAAGAGATTCATTTTTTTTCAACTAACCTCTGACCTTTCACAGGGTATTCTTCAAAGGAATTATAAAGCTGGCTTTTAGGAGACCTGGAATGTGGACATCTTTTCAGGATTTTCTCTCAAACTGAATAGATCGAAAGCATATTTGTTTCAATACGAGACCTATAGAGAAGGATATGGCATTGTTTGAACATATGTTCCAGCTGTTTTTAAAGGGTCTCTGAGCGTGCAGGTCTCTTAACACCACCAGCCATAGAGGGCATTGCTTGGAAGAGACACTGAAGTGGCTCCCCACCTGTCCTTCTAACTCACTCCTCTGGGGGACTTTCTGGGATGCTGCTGCAGCAATCGATGCTCGCCTCAGCTCCCAAACCACAGAGAACACAGCTTTTCAAGTACAGTTCAACTTTTCCACAGCAGATTTGCCAGTGGAGTGAAAGCATAAAAACGGTTGAGCCCTTGAGAAACACCTCTTAAGCTTTCTTTGTGTGTAATTTACACAGAAAACAAGGCCGTGGCCAAGAATCATACAGAGAGCCTCTTAAAGCATAACAGTCACGGCCTCTGAGAAATTATCAAAGCCTACTATTTAATCGTCAACGTTCATATTTTCAGAATGAGATCATCTAAAATGGACCGCCCCACCTGATGTCAACCAGAGAGAATATTTGACAGCATTTCTTGACAGATCATTCTTTACTGAACCCGGTGAACAAATGAAACAACTGGTCACAGACAGGCTTTATTAATTGATTTGGAAATAAAAAAATAGTCAGCAGTTACATAACACCAAATAGAAAAATTAATTATGAAATGCTATGTAGTATTTGGAAACGATGGTACATGTCAAGTGAAGGCCAGCATCCATCGGAAATGTTCTAATAGAGGATTTCTGATCATTGAGAAATACGTTAAACACAGACTCCTCAGTGGAGCGTATCTTGGATTTACAACCATTTCTGAACCCCAGTTAAGCCAATGACAGAAGTACCTTTGGAAAAGTCAGCCCTTCCCATCCAGGGAATATCTGATTGAATTTCACTGATGCAACAAAGCATTGGTTTGCACAACACTGTTTATATCACACATGCCCCTTCGACGGCTTACATCTGCTGCTCAGTCCACATTTGATTTTCATTTCCAAATTTATACCATACTGATTTAAATAATCCAAAGATTTTGCGTAATCATGCACCACCATAACTTTTGTGTTTGTCTCGACTAATCTGTCACCACAATCTCGTATCACCCAATGATTCTTTAGCTAAATGCCAAACCAATTAAGTTTAGCTTCTTTGCAGTTTCCTGTACAAAAACGAGGGAGGGATGTGGGCCGCAGGGCCAGTGTATTTCAACAGAGTTGGGATTTGTGTCTCCTGGCGTCTGAACAGCCATGTAAAAATGCTAACACAGTATATTTTCATCTGTTGACAATCTAAACTCTACTTTAAGGACACACACTTACTTACTTACATTTCTGTCAAAAGGAAAAATGAGACTGCTTCTCTGGCCTTGTTGATGCCCAGTTGGCTGCCTGCCTGTTTGTATCAAAGGTACTACTCCGTTTATTTGCATTACTATTATTTTTTGGGCTTCTCCCATTTTATTTGGCACTTTAATACAAAGACACATTTGCTCGTGTCCTCACTGAACTTAAGGCAAACATTACTAGTTGTGAAGTGAGTGAAGACACCCACTCTGAGGACGCCATGGGACATCTCGTCGGATCATTTGTTGGAAACTTTATTGTTCATGTCGAATAGCTGTATACAATTTGAGCTTAACAAATTTATAGACTATAGAAAAAAAACACAAAATGCTTTTTCTCGTTGTCTAACAATAAAACAGCAAAGTTTTCCTGTTGTCACTTAGTTAGGATTGCCACGACTATTTCTATTAGCTGGAATGCCAGCTCAGAGGTTTACATACCCCAACATTACTATTTCAAACAATTTAGGCAAGCCCAGACGATGATGTACTCGTATTTCAAAACATTTGAGCTCATTAGAGCCACACTTGTTAATGTGATTTAAGGCAACAACTTCACCACACTGTCGACTTGTGTGACATGGTGAGAAATTAAATCAGCCAAGATACATGGAAGACAATTTTGGGCTTCCTCATATCCTTTTCAACTTTTGCTATTATTTCTAGATGGCTGACTATACCACATTCATCTGCTCATAAGGCAAGCATTTGAATTATTAAACAATGCCACCTATTGTAATTACTCCACTGAAGTTGTGTCTTTGTGCTAATACAGGCATAGTAGTCTCTGGTAGAGATCTGTTTATTGGTTTGTGGTTGCAATATGACAAAAAATACAAAGTCAGTTCAAGGGACTCGAATACCTCTACTTAGTGGGTAAGTTGGGTAAGAAATGTGTGAATGGCCTATAATAGGTAACCAGAACTGTTGAGGCAAGGTAAAATTTCTCTGATCATTTATAGATTCAAGTCCTCAGCACTGGCTGATTAATACATTAGTCTATTTTTGTCTCTTTTCAAATAACTTACTTTTAATTACTATTGTGAAAGATCTTATTGCAACTTCTGGAAAAGTCTGGAAAAACTAACCAAGGTCCACCAGCAGGTGAGCCTTTCTGAAACATGCCTGACAAGGCTGAACAGTTCGGCAGATGGTTCAGGACTGAAATGAGAGGGCGACCTCACAAAGGTGACTGCCAGACTCTTGGGTTGACAGGAAAGAGCTATTTCCGTGCTTAACTTGGCTGACTCTTAACAGGCTCGCCTCTGCTTAGTTTTTCTATCCGCATGGTTGAACACTGGTACTGGACCAGTTGTGGAAGAGCCAAAGTGCTCTCAGAAGGCATGACATCCCACTGCTGTTCCCTTTGACTGTTTTATGTCCTTGGTGGATGTTTCAAGTCCAGTGACCTCTTTCTTAATTGAGTTGTTTTATCTCAACTCTATGCTAGACTTGTGAATGAGAAGTGGATAAACAACGGAGACTTAACAGCACTTGTTGGTGCAAGTGCCAGATCAGCGAACATGCCAGCAGCTCAGTTGTTTCAACATTTTTTATTATTATTATTATTATTTTTTTTGCAAAGGTTGGCAGGTTTAGAGCTCAATTTCCAATAAAGTTCCTGAAAAGAAAACGAAGTGGATTTTATCAAAGCTGCCAACAAGTTACCTCTTTAGGGATCTTTGTGTGAGGTGCCTCTGTAGACTAAGTTAAATGTGCTTGTGATTTCCTCACTGGTCAATGTGGGGGTTTTTTCGGTGTCAAGTTATTCTAAGTAATAGCCCTCAACTCTGTATCTACAACAGCCAAGACAAACCTGGTACTTCAGCTGATACAATCTTATCTGTTTAATCTTGAAAATGGAAACGTTTGGGCCTCCGTGTCTCGCTGCTGGTATGAGCTGCTCCCAGACTGGCCCCCTTCAGCAGAGCTCATCATCATGTTGGGGGGAAAAAAAGCACTCGCTGTCATGTTTACCACTCTTCCAAGAGGCAGTCTTGGAGGCTATGATCTTGTATCAGCTCATAGTTTTTGGTAGTAAAATTTCAGGGTTCTATCAGTGCTCCGAAGCCTCACAGCTTGGCTCGGCGGTGCCAGCGGTGAAGGACAAATGTGCCAGGTCTGGTGGGTTTGGCTCTTTTCACACCCCCTGACGTCCAACACAGATGTATCCAGCTGAGGTACAATAATTTGACACCTTTTAAGTAGTTGGACCCGTTAGCGTGACAACCGCTGCTTTGTTTTATATTCCTGCCTATTTTGAACGCTATAAAAAATTACAGTCAGCAACATCTAAACTGTGTTTTTATCCACTTTGGACCTCTGCCCCTTCCCACCCCTTCCAATTCCCTTTATTCCTCCCTTTCCTATGTGGGATTTAACGTACACTTTGTGGTAACCTTGCTAGGTTATCGTTTTTTTCTATGTTCTCTCGCACTGAATAAAGGCTTGTTTCTCAGTGCCTGCTTGTTAAGACTTCAAGGACAGCTCCCTCCATCTGGTATTAAGTATTGCTGGTGCCAGTGTCGGGTTAACTGACACTCCTACACTTCTACTAATGGCAGCAAACATTCATCTCCTATGAGGTGCTCACCTTGGAAAGAAAAAAAAAAAAAAAATCACTAAGCCCCCTCATCCCCAATCACAGTGGGGCTCTCACCACCCACTGAATGAGACTATGGTCATGAAAAGGGGGATTGTTTCACATTCAGGCACACGAGAGCCAAAAAAGTAATATGCACATTCTGTCATGGATTTGCTTTCCTTTCAATTCCAATGAGATGTTGAGAGGTGTTAAAAGTGAAAAGAGAAAAATCAGCATTTTATTGGCTGATTAGATTACGGATCAAGTCGTATTTCCCAATTTTTTGGTACAATTACCCTGATAAACAAAATACAGCAATATTGTCTTTCTAAAATTGTTTGTAATATATAATTGCACAAAACTCCTGCTGCTTCTGTTCGTTGTAGGGATTCAACACAAAAACAATGTATTTTATGCTGTTGCATCACGTTGTGGGGAAGGGTAGCTGTGGCTTTTGTCAGGATTGTCTGCACTCATGTTTCCTCTCAACATTCACAAACTTACAAACATCCTTAAAGAGGCAGCATTATGTCTTGTCCAGCCACATGGAACCATTTTATAGCACAATCAAGAAATTATGTCGCCTTCAGTTAGAAACTAAAACTATAAAAATGCTGTATATATCAAACATGACTTAAAAGAAATTTGACTTTAACGCCTTGAAATTGTGCCTCTGTTTCTTTAAGAAGCTCCTGCTTTTTCCAACACTCTACCTTCTGGAAATCACCACAACAGCATTCATCTACTGAGCGTTTACGGTGCACTGGATGAGAAATAGATTGTATGATGAGCTCAGCAGATGGAGTTCTACCAAGTGTTTGCTAATTGCTGCTGGCTAGTCTGAAGGAGCTGAGTGGGGGAGTTCCCCAAAGCGTTTTACCAACCTAAATGGTTGCCATGGGAGATTTCACAGATTTCTCAAACATGCATGACAGAATTAAAGCAACATCCCAGGTATGTTTATGATGAGAGAGTAATATTAAAACATAATGTGAATCTAAAAAAAGTTGATTTTACATCGTACTGCCCCTGTAAGGGCATTGTAGAGCAACCAATTAACCTAACTGTCATGTTTCTGGAAGGTGGGAACCCATACGAACCCAGGGCCTCCTTGTTGCACAGTGACACATGTTACACTGTCCAGCCCCCAACAAAACGTGGTCTTTAGCGTAGTTTTCTCAGACACCTCATGCATGAATTTTCATAAGTAAATAGAGAGTATATTAGAGGTTGGCAGCAAGGCTCCATTTTTACTCCATGGCCATGATGCCCAACATCTCATGGACTGATGAGAGAAAAACCAGGAAGAACCTGAACTGATCCATCAATTTTTTTAATAAAACAATAGATTTTAATTAAAAAATCAGTTTTTTAAATTAAAAACTGATTAAAAATCTGTTAAAAAAGCAGTTTTTAATTCATAAATATCTTGTCCAGAGGAGTCAGGAATAAAGACAAGTGCTTCTCAAACCCCAGCAGCTCAGCATCAGCACCCGTCCTCCTCTGAACCGCCTTCTCTGTGGAAATCTAAACAGCTTTTTAAGAATGAAGAGGTTTCTCAGTTTGTTGCTAAATATAGACCACCTGGTGGGCGGCGACATGTTCCAGAGCCATTTTCAACAAAGATGAGCCCCAGGTCCAGCCCTGCGCCCAGCGGGTGGCGAGTGCCGGTGGTCCGCCTTTCTCTTATGCACTGGCTCTAAAGTAAACACTGCAGTCCTGCGGTGAGCAACAACATGGCAATGAGCGAAAGGCCTCTCTGTGCAGATACACACAGCGTTGGTGTGTCGTCTCTGCTGGCCCTCTCAGTCTCGGCCCTGCCCATCACAGGGGCCTGGGCAGGGGTCGAGGACCAGAGACAGACCTTGATGTTTGATCCCAGAAACCTGCTGGGAACCTGGTGGTGGTGTGTGTGTGGGGGTGTTGGACTCCTCTAAATAAACATCTAAAGAAAATGTTATATATATATACATATTAGTGTTTGTTAATTTTGAGTAACAGGGCTATTAAAGTCTAAGAAGAAAGTTAAACTTTATCAACCATCGTAATGTACTTCTTGGAATGATTTCAAATTAGGATCCTTGGTAGAATAAATGTATTAAATTTTTTATGCTATATTTAAGCTAACCAAGTGAGAGCATGGGAACAACAACTTGATATCCATAGAGAAATTTGTAAATGGGTTATTATACTTCTGATATATATATATATATATACACACTACTATTTTGCCACAGAGTAATGAGAAAAACCTCAAGTCTGATCAGGAAATGTATGAAATCTGAGCATTTCTATGACAGAGGCGGAGTAATGGGCCATTAATCATCACTATCATTCCCAATAAAGACTCAGATTAATCAAAACTGAGGACAACTGAGCACCCCAGTCCTTATCCACTGAGGAAAATAAGGGGCAACAGGTAAGCCTTTATCCATTCAGCTCTGTTCTTGCGTTGCTCTCCTATACACGAAGATCATAATTTAGGGAGTATCAATGGCTACCTGAGAGGACCACAGGGGTGGCAAATAGTGGAGGCTGTGGCTTTCTGAGCTTCTTAGCGGTGGGAGCAAAAGGATTTACGGTAACTCTCAGACAAGCGTTCACAGCTTGGACATTTGGCCGGGAATTGATATTGTGTCTGGCTGACGATCAAACCCACTGAACCTGAGGTCCAAAAGTATCTACACAAAACCTGAGGATGTTTGAATGATAAATCGCCGACATTTAGTGGTAAAGCAGAAAAAATATTGGCCTTGCTGGGGATATCAGCTTTAATCCTAATTTACAGTGAGCGTACATGCTGGGTGGCTTGATTGACCAGAGATCGGCTTCTGGTCTAATTTACACGCTTCTCTTACACGCTCCTCTGAGTGAGGATATAGGTTTTCCTGCAGATTCAGCACAGGTGTAATAAGAGAGCGCAACCGTGCAGTGGAAGAAGGAAGAAATGTAGTCCAGGGGGGGGCATTATTGAATATCGGCCACTGTTTCAGGTAAATTGACGAAGTTATCTAGTTGATATCCATTTCTTTTAGATCACTTCTCCATGCAGCTGCAACATATTTGAGTCCCCCATAAACCCTGAGTGATTCTGGTTTTGATAATAGAGGAACCAGCTATGGGAAATTTCCTGAATACTATTTAATGAGAAAACCACATGGCTTCAATAGCACAAGATGTTAATATAACTGATGTGCAGAGGGAAAAAAAAAAACTCAACCATGCAAACTTTCCTGTTAAGAAGAATAAAAGTTGACATGAGAATGTTTTGGGAGTACTTTAAGGGATTTTCTCATGTGTTATGCTCAGGAAACAGCAGCGCCGCATATGGTGCCTTCCAAAAGTATTCACATCCCTTGAAATTGTTCACGTTTTGTCAAATTATAACCACAAATTTCTATACATTTTGTGTAGATTTCCTGTATTAGACTAATAAGAAGTAGCACAAGGTTGTGCCAGTGAGACACAACTTTGTGCCTTAATCCTCTCACCCCTCACATCATGGTGAGGGGATTATTTTCTTGACCACAGACAGAAAATGTGATTAAGCCTGGGATGGAAGTTCCCATTTTGGGAAGGATACTACCCGAAACATGCAGCCAAAACTGTAATGGGAAAGTGTATTTAGAGTGGCTCAGTCAAAGTCCAAACCTAAATCACTGACACTTAACCTGTGACGACACCTCAAACAGATGCTTGCAAATCTAATCCAATCAATCTGACTGAGATTAAGAAGAACGGAGGAAAAATAGCAAAGAAAAACCCCAATAGACTTTGCAGCTACAACTGCAGCAAGATTTGGTTCCTCAAAGGGTTAGTAAACTTTTTGAACGACACTGTTGGTCAGATAAAATTCTTTACACAGCCATGGCACAAAAATGACTAATTTACTAATCCTAACTTACCAATTTCCACCCAGTAGTAAAAATACTTATGGTGCTAATATTAGGGAGACTGATTAAGGTGCTACTATTAGGCTTTGGCATTAATACTGGTCAAAAGTAGGAACGCCCTCAACACTTTCCTTTGGTGCTCGTGCCCTCTGTCTTCAGTGGCACTCTACATGAAATTTCGAGGAGCCAGACCAAACATGCCAGGGCAGACCACAGGGTTACTCACAGCCGCTGCACATTCTTCTGAGGCTGAAATGCAACCTGGTCCTATTTTTCAGCAGCTTGTCAGGCTCAGTGTGGTGCAGAGAGGCAAACTAGGGAGGAAAACTGTTGTCACCTTCCTATAGCTTTTACCCCTGCAGATGAGGTGGAAGCTCGGGCTGTCGAAGTGAGAGAGAGGGCTGCTAGTCGGCGGCGTGCGTGTGGAAACAGAAGATCCTCTCAGAACACCAGCAGGGGCAGAGGAAAATAAAATAAATAGAAAGAATAGAAGTTTATTAGCGATGAACACACTTTGGCAAAGCAGAAAGTGCACAGCAACCACAAATAAACAAAACCATCGGCTAGACTGAAATTGTAGTGACAACATAACAATTTGAGGCAAATTCAGTAAAAATCGTTATGAAAGCCAAAGGAAACCACACCTTCCTCAGTTGGTTCTTAGAAAGTAGTTTTGTTTCTTTTTATGTTTATTAATACTTTGTCTAAGAGCATCCCCTTCTATTTGTCCCGTTTCTCCTCTCTCTTTAATTGGTCCCCATTGGACAGCGTTCAGACTTGGCCTGGAAACAGTGCAGGGCATTCAATATGTTCGAGCTTGTCATCAAATCAAGCTTACTTTGAAAAATGCTTGTTATGACTGCAGCCAACCGTATCCACCAACTCTGCACCCAGCGAGGGGGGACGCAGGAGAGGAAGACTTTCAGTCAGTCGCGTCATAATTAATCCAAGGAGACTTTAAAATAATTGTCCAATAACAGACAGAGTGATGCAGTACAAAGATGACAAGTAGTAATGGAAAAACTTCATATTGCGCCCTGCAAAAGTATTTATGCTCCTTAAACTGTTTCACATGTCAGCCTGCAACCACAATATTCCATGTATTTTAATGGGACTTTTATAAAATAGGCCAGCACAAGTCAGAGCTTGATTGAGAAGTGAGAGGAAAATAAAATTTTATATTATTTTACAAATAATAAACTGAAAAATATGGAGTGACTATTGTATTAAAACTCCAAAAGTCCAGTCCAATCTATTTATAAAGTCCATTTTAATGTTAGTAGAAATAAAAATTCAAGAAATTGGAATATGACTGTATTCTAATTTAGAGCAACATTTGAGCAGGTATTAAATATACTTTAAGCTATATTTCTCTATTTAGAAATAGTTTTTTTCTTTCATTGGTCTGATGTAATATTCTAATTTTAAATATCATGTTTTCAATAACTGCAAGTGAAAAATCATCACAGTTGACAGAAATAAAGACTTTCAAACATCCATACGTGTGTAATTCATTCATAAAAAGCAGGGGAGTGAAACTCATTTTCATTTTGTGCCATATCAAAAAGCTGAATGTTCTTTAAGTGTTGGCTGGGCCAGAATGTATTGATAAAATCAGTTGACCTGTTAGAATATCAATAAATAGCTTTTTCTCCAGGATTTTGTTCTAGGTTTGGTAGTTTTTTTTTGTTGTCAAAATTGCATAATTTGTACAATTTTTGCTCTAATGCCTGATGTTAAATGTGGCTTTTGAATAACTCACTATAACACACCATGACTATAAGTTGACATCAAGTACAGCTGAGTCACTTAAGTTCAATGTCTTTGACCAATTTTGAGAGAAATTTGGGAGTAAAATAAGAACAAAAAGATTTGTTGATTTTGTGTAAATTTTGCAGATTTCTAAAAAACTGGAAGGACTCATTGACAAAATTTGGAGTCTAGAGGGCCACATAAGAAGCTGCGGTGGGCCAGATTTGGCCCCCGGGCTTTGAGTTTGACATATGTGATATAAAGTGTTTCACTTAGTGATAAAGTTTCTGAAATAAATGGAGTTAATTATAAATTAATATTCTAATTCATTGAAGGGATCTGTAAAGCTCCGACCGAGCCTTCGAGATTTTTTTTTTTGAGAAAAACAGTCAACTGTATTATGACGGCTAAGAAGCAACTTTAGACAACAGAAAGGTGTGGAGAAGAGAGTCATTTTTAAGAAAGCCTCATTCAAAGTTTGACAGAAAATACAGTAAACATGTAGAAGAAAGAAAGCTCTGGTAATGTAAGACTAAAACTAAACTTCTGCATGCAAAAAACAAAAAAACATGCTAAATGTACCAGTTTGTGTTGGTCTATAACATAGAATCCTAATAAAATACATTGAAGTTTGAGGATCACCTTGAAAACATTCAGAGTTCATAGGGTTTTACACTGTAAGAACATAAAAAAAAATAAAAAAATCATTTCAATCATTTTCTTTTTGTGAAACGATTTGATGGTGCTTTTGGCAATAAAATTGCCAGTGCTGCAGGAATATTCCCTGTCCATACCAAGGGCTTAAGCAACCGGTCAAATATGCTAAACCTTTTACAAAGTCACTGAGATCAGACCACTAAAATCTGGCTCTACCATCTACACTTAGCTTTATTCACTTATGGCCGCCAGATGACAAACTGCAAACCCTTTAAGCTGTCTGGTCGACTTTGTTTTAGTATTTTCTGACATTTCCTTAAGTGCCTTCTTGCATCGACTGCCATTTTCACTGTCGGTTTCTGCTGAAGAGCTGTCGAGTGATGGAAACAGAATGGCAACTCTAAGAAAGTCAACACTTTAATGAGTTCAAAGAGCACCCCGGTGGTAAAACCCAACTTCAGACATTTATTACAGTAAACCTACTGTCTGTGATTGACTTCTGAGGTGGCTTTTTGTTTTGTTCTCTGGCCAAGGGTGGATGTCCTCCAGAGTTGTGGGTCTATGAAAGTCATAAAATTCATTGATCACCAGTCCAAAATAAAGATATCGGGGAGGTGAACATAATACTTTGCCCTTTCTCACATTCTTTACCAACGTTTATGAATCGTTGCACATTTTGTCCAAGCTTGTAGATAGTCAATCAGCCAACAACCTTTCCTGACCGTTCCCTTTCTGCAGGAACGCTGAAACATTAGTGCTGACATGACACTTTCCTGGCCACTCACCTGCAGGAAACAAAGTTAAAAAAAAAAAAAAAAAAACAGTTTTCATTTTAAACATAAAAGACTGCTGATCAGCTTATATTTTGTTTTCAGCACGCCAATCTACAAGTCCAGGCTTCCATCGGCCGCAAAACCTACACATTCCTCTTCTGGGTCCGACCGCAGAGGCAGCTCACCTCCTCCGTTGACCAAAACTCACTCTGAAAGTTTCAAAGAGGAATTGACTCTCCAAGAAACACTGCCAGCTTTACCACTGAAATAGATTTCAATAAATTTTAATTTCCGCAGCCACTTTTCCTGGTCTTGAGAAGGTAATGAATTAGCAAACAAGGGCCTCAAAAGAATTCCCTCCCATTACTCTTTGCTCAATGAATTACTGTCGACCACACAAGAAAAACAAAGGATGGTAAGTTTATTTTGCTGCGGTGGGCCGTTTCAACATAGCAATTATTCACTGACACCACCATCAAAGGTTCTTCAATCAAAGACAGAGTACTCTGTAATGCATTGTCACATGATTATTAATAAAAAAAATGGAGGCATGTTTTATATATTTTGACACAGGAAAAACTTACACTTGCTCAATGTTAGTTCTGGAAGAATGTTATTGCAGCAAAACTGACTAAAATGACGTAAAACAAACGGTCACATAAAGCCAATAATCAGCCTAAACTTCAGTGCAGTTACAGTTACAGTTATATTCAAGAAGACATTGAAAGTATGTTTTTAAGAACAAAAATACAATACTTACTGTACAGTTATGTAGAAGAAATACGGCTTTACGCACAACTTAGCAACTTTAGTCTATTCAGTGTAAATGTCAAGAAAACAAAAATGTTTAAAATAGAAAAAAGCAAACAAAATAACCCTCCAAATTTGCAATAATTACCCAATCATTGTACAAAAACATGTCTCTGCACATACAGTAAATTACAAAATTATCAAAAGTTTCAGAGCCTTTTGGGATTCTGTTTGAAAGACCAACGCAAAGCACCACATCAATGTGAAGCAGAAGAAAAAATACATAATTGGATTTACTAACTCTAACACTCTTGCCCCTCCGTAAGGTTTTGTCTAGGCCACGTTGATGTATAAATAATTCTTGACCTATCCTGACGCAAATACACTAATAAGGTTGAAGATTTACCAAATGTGAAAAAACCTCTCACTGCTTTGGTAAGTTTGGTTGCTGCTGCTGCCAGAAGCGTGCCTGTTTTTATCTGCGTGAGCTTGCAGTAACTGTGGCCGTCTGTCTGTGTACGTGTGCGCTTAAGTGGCTTGTGTGTGGCCAGACTCGACGGGCTGATCTTGGCCCCTGGCTCCTGCTGGCGTTCAGCATGTCTGTAAAGAAACAGCTGGAGGCAAAGCCAACACCGGTCGCACTCAGGAGCTCGGCTCTGCCGGCGGCGACAGATTCCAGAACTTTCCACCGACCCGCGTTGCCACGCCAACGGGTCTTGGCACGCCACAGCTGTCCTCATCTGCACACCTGGCCCACCAAGGGTCCAGAATCACCTCTCCTGTCGCTGTGTGATGAACAGGTCATTTACAACCCAAGTGTTTGTGTGTTTTTCAGAGTTATGGGCCCAGGTAAAGAAAACAGCCCGGCACTGGACCTCCAGTACTTCGCTCTAATCAAACAGAGCCGAGGATCGTAGCCCTGTAGAATAGCTGGGCTTAAATTTGATCAGGTTGTTGCTGTGGAAAACCTGCATTCAAAGAGAATTAATAAAACAACAGTCCAGTGAGGACTTGTGATTGTTTGTGATTGTTTGTGTATGATTGGATGTTCTTGTGGCTTGAGTTGGACTTATTGGGATGAAAAAACAAGATTTGCAACTCCTACAAGAGTTAAATCTGTCCTCACTGACTGGTTCTGTAGATACTTCTATGTATATTATTGTAAAAGACAATTTTTTTTCAAACGTGTTTGATCTGTGGGGTTAGGTAAGGTCATTTTATTTATTTATACAGCACATTTTCAGCAACTAAAATGTATAAGTTCAAAGTGCTTTACATGAATTAGATGAAAATGCAACAAAACAATAAACCAAAGAAAAGAGCAAAAGAAATAAAGAAAACAAAAAAGTATGAAACTACAAGTCAGTTCCCCATGTTTAAGAATAAGTAGTCTGTAATTTATAAACAAGTTCTGGATTCTTGTTCTGATGAAACTAGATGGTACTTTCTAAGTTTGTTCTAGATTTGTAAACTATAACAGGAGTTTCTCTAGCTCTTAAAAGTTTAATGCTAAATGTTGATCTAAGGTAATGGGTAGTTTCTCTAGAAAAACTAACAGGAATTTTATTTGGATCCTGAGTTTGTTCTAATTCCTGTTCTAGATTGAGTCAGAAGTAAATAATCTAGATGCTCCTGTTCTGCTTTGCTATATAAGTGTAGGTACTATATAATTCATAAGCTACAAGGGGTTTCTCTGGATAATAATGTAAACAAGTAGATAACCAAGTAGGGGTTTCTCTGGATTCTTGTTACGATTAAACTAAATGTTGCATCTCCATGCAAATCTACTCTGCAAAGTAGATTTCAATACGCTCTTCTGATATCCTCCAAACATTTTCTTCTTGTCTTGAAACACCTACCTGCATACAAGATACCCGTGTCCTTGAAATGTCTTGTTTGTTTCATCAACTCTTCAAGCAAACTAAAGTACTTTAATTAAAAACACGTCAGTCGGTGTGAATCTGTGGTGTGTGGTTCAGTTGCAGTCAAAATCCTCCGGTGTTACTATGACTGCACACACATTAGTAAAACATTGCTGGCTCCAATGTTTCAAAAACAATTTGACTTTTTACGACATCAACAAAAGAAGAAAATCAGTGTGATAAACAATGTCCTGGGTGTAAGTAAAGAAATAGCATAATATTTTACAGACTAAAAACGCGATAAAAGATTATAAAACTAGAAAAACATTGAGTAGTACGAGCGTAAAATGGCCAGACTGAGACCATTACTCTCATTACGGAGGCTTAATGTTGCACCACATTTGCCTTCAGCGTTAGGAATGACCTCACACCCTTAACTATGTTTTGTCTGCAAGTCAGAAAAAACTGTTGAATTTGCCCAATGTTTTGCTACGTGACCTGGCTGCAATTTGCCACACAAGCAAATAACCATCACCTGGCTTTCATGTCATTACGAAGGTTATGGAGTCATATTCAGTAAAATAGAAAGTGCCTTCCAAAGAGGCCTGTTAGTCAGACTAAAATTACCTTTTAAAAATAACAACCCTCATTAAGCATTATTTTAATTAAACACACCACATTTCTGTAATATTTTCTATTGGTCTGACGTAAAGTTATGCTTTTAACAGAAAAACATCAAAATGAACAGAAATAAAACCTTAAAAACAACCGTCTGTGTGTAATTCATCTGCTGTAGATAATGTGTTGCCGACACGAATGACGTTTTGTAATTTATTGAATACTACTTTCAACTTGATTATTACTCGTAAATGTGTTATTGACTAAGTACAAGAAGTACAAAACCCTGGGTACATTTTTCTTCATTTAAAAACAAACTTTAAATAAAGCACATGGAGAGGAATTACTTCTCAGTATTCACGGCCATCTGCTCCAACTCACCGGGGGTCGAGAGGTCAGACTGTAGTCAGAAAAAGCAGAGACGTGTTGGTCCAGGTTGAGTTTTTATGGGAAGGAATGTTTCCATCAGTGGTCTCAACCAGAAATCACTGAATCAATAATAATTACCATGGAACAGATTAACAAATCAATTACAGGAGCAGTTCTGTCACTAGCTTTGACCCGGAAAAAGACACAAGTAAACACAGAATCACTGTCGCTTTCAGAGAGCCGAATAACCAGAGAGAGAATTACAAATAAAATGCCAGTCTATTTTAAAAAACAGAGTAAAAGTATGACTGCTTTTAGATAAATGGTCTTAAGTTTTCCATTCCAAATTGTTTGAGGAGATTTCCAGACCTTTCACATGTTTGTTTCTTGTTGTTGTTGTTGTTGCCCAGAGCAACAGCGGCTCTGTTTTTAGTGAAAAATGTCTTGGTTCATTTTGTTTTAATAGATCCTATCATTTTATTTCCTTTATGAGTCAGGTAACAAAAACATTGCTGGTAAGTGTAACCAGTTGTTGACATATCAGGCTGCGATTTTATGCTATTAGATAAACATATAATTGCAGAACAAAAATACATCATACTTTTGTTACCAATGTATCTCTGTTTGTTGGTCAAAAAGTAAAACAAATATTACTTATCAAGTGGAAAACCTAAGTTGGAGTTTTGGTGTTAAACTATTTAGTTCGTGTCAGATACTAACTTTGAAGAAACTGAATACTTATTCTCTGATGGAATTGGATTCTGTAGAGAGACGTCATCCTTAATGGCCAAAACACAACAATAAATATAATTGGTTAGTAATTAAGAGAATATTGTTCGTTAAAAAGTGAACAGCATGAAGTTGTTGCTGAGAAAGGACGACACTTGATGCTGTGAAAAGGGGATTTTACCTCTGGAGCCTTGAGTTGTTTTCAGACATAAACTCAAGATCTTGGCAGCAAGCTAACAATTTGGGGTTTTTTTGTACTTATGTCCAGCCATTCTAATTCATTTTTGGAAAAAAAAAAGTAAAAAAAAAAAATGTCATAACCTGATATTCAAGGAGGAGAAGTAAGAGGTTAGGCACATCATAAAATGCACATTTCACCTGGTTTATTTTGGCTCAAACATTTTTAAAGCAAGCTTAGTGGAGAAACTATTTTGAATTTGTGCTGGACGCAGTCGCCACCCAGGATTCTCCGAGTGTAAATTTACACACAAACATTCTCTTCCACAGTCGGGGTGGAGCATAGAGAGAAAACATGATTTGTGCATGGATGTCCGGCATGTGAACACTTTGATTGATGGGCAGCTACAGAACACAAGCCGATCCTTATTGAAGGCTGGAGGCTGCCAGCTCTGACGGATGCGTGGGCTTCGTTCTCCTCGGTAAATGATCAGGTGTTTGACTGTCTGGCAGGAAGGAAGTCCTTATTAATTTTGAGAAGGCCACGGCTCAGCAACCTCAGTTATGCCTGTTCACATACCCACACACACACACACGCAGATACACGCTCACACACAAACAGGATCCCATCCAAACAGCACACGCCTGCTCTCACTGTGGTTCGTTACCGAACGGGAGAGATGGTGTGCCGTTACATGAAGAGGCCTGATTGGGTACAGAGATGAACAGCTGCAAAGGTGTTAAAATAAATCTAAAAACATCTGGGGGGTTTCTTCTGGGTGATTTTTTTTTATTTCCTAGATTTTATTGCAGTAAGATATTTAAAATGTGTATGTTTTTACCCACTTGGCACTGGGGGGACTATTGAACAAATAGAGTAAGGGTTGTCCCAGTATACACCTGAGTGTCCTATCCAAACCAAACTCAGATTTATGGATTTGACGTCAGTTTCATCCACAGTGTTAGCTGGCGAGCAGTACAGCCCAGTTTAGCACAGCTTTGTTTTTTAAATACACATCTGGAAAAACTGCGTCACTGCTTTTGAGCAATATTTAGATGATCTAATAAATGTGGATTTTCCCTAAAATTCTAGATGTTGCTTAAATCCTTTCCGATGACTTTTACAGTGCATTGGCTGTGACTGTGTGGTATTACGTGTTACTTGTTCGGTTGTGCTTAGATGTCATCAAAGTGTCTGTGTAGACCACACAGCAGATTTTACTTTGTTCAAATTCAAAGCATTATTGTCACGACATCCAGACAGTATAACGAGAGACAGATAATCTAGGACAAAAACTAAGCTCATCTGCCTCCTCTCAGTGGTCCTATTGCCATCTGTAGAAATGCCACACTCCTGGTCAGAAACGACCAATCATAACCAGGAGGAGGGTTTTAGTGCTGACAATCAGCTAATGCATGCATTACTCAGGTTTTTTCCCCTTGCTCCATGCTACGCTGCAGCTAGTTCACCACAACATAGCCTGAATGAATGCTCAGGCCATCGATGACGGCAGATAAACGATTTTCCTGGAACGTTAAGTTGTTTCTCTACCATTTGCACATTGAGCAGCACATACACAAGAGTTATTGACAACACTAGGAGCTTTCTCCTTGGTCTGATTTGTTATTTCTAACCCTAATCTTAATCCTTTTACACAGATATCTGTCTCAGACTGTACTGTCACAACACAGTGACAGTTTTAACTGTTTTAACTAACATATATATCTTATATATATATATATATATATATATATATATATATATATATATATATATATATATATATATATATATATATATATAAGATTTCTGTAAGAGTTTCATATTACACTTTTAATGTTCTACAAAATTTCATTGATTCTCATCAGTTTTTTAATACTTCAACATACACGACAATATAGGAAACAGAAAGAGCAGCTTAGGTTTTACTGGATCTTTTTAGGAAAACACTCATATTCATATATTTTGACTTATAAGTAATCTCTATGCAAAACTATAGATATGGTTAAACTCTAAAGTTAATTAAAAAAAAAACGTTTCATTATTTTTTCCGTCCCTGATTCCGTCCCTGATTTTCTACAGAATCGCTTAACTTATAACCACAATACAGCATTATTCAAAGTTTCAAAGTGGTCTTTATTCTCGGTAGCTGGCATGGGAATTCCCCAGTCCCCCACTGACGTGAACAGAAACGACTGACCTGCAAAACGAACATATCACACCTACACAGCCACTTCTCTCCCACCATTAACACCAAACTTTAAGCAGCTACAACAGCTCCTTTCCCCTGTAATCCATCTGCACCACAAAGCTGCGCTCTCCCTGGGGGCACGGTAATATAAACATGTTCAGCTTGCCTCAGTATTTCCAATGCCACCCATACAAGCCTTACCCCATCTGAGAGAAAGAGGATCTCAGTCTGAATAAGTGCTGCTTTATTTACGATTCTTACAAAACAAACTTTAAAAAGCTAATTCCCTTTTACTCATGCAGCGGAGACGCAATGAAAGCCGGGCGTTATGTTACAAGGGCCGGGAGACCATTGGCAGCATTAAATAAACAGTTGTGAGCTCTGACTTCCTTCCTTGCTTTACAAGGGGATGCAGATTGAAGAGACGCATTGGCTGTTGTGAGCAAATTCGCCTCATGGATTTAGACTGCTGGAAAACCACATTCCGACAGAAAACAAGATGTCTGGCCAGGGCCCATGTTTGAATTACACTTGGTGTTGATTTATCTCCTGCCCAGAGAGTGTAATTGAATGTTTAATAGACTCACTGTTCATTAGCAGATTTACATTTTTGTACATTTACATAATCAGAACCTTGTTGTAACATAAGAAAATGCTATTTTTGAGGTTTCCGCACACTGGGTGGCCACTGGGAAATCATAGAAATCTTCTGTAAAATGAGGACGAAAGCAAGACCTCAGCAAGATCAAACAGTCACAACAGTTGTCACAATTTACAACATATTTGTAATATATCCATATTTATGTTGTGATGTTTTAAACAATTCTTGATAAAATAAATGCCAGATCAGAAAAATAGCTAACGACGTTTGGTTTTTGTTACAGCTGGGTCGTTTTTGGTGAGTATGCTGTTAGCTTAGCTTATTTTCATTGTTGGTTTCAGATGAATCTTGATAAAAATCAAAATATTTAAAGTTTTTAAATGTTTTTGTTTGGCGGTACTTGCTGCTTAACATAGATTGCACATGGAAGAAACTCTTCTGATTTTGGGTAAGTTTCATTTTATATATGGGTTGATCTATTAAAAAAGGAAGCAATAGTTTTTTTTTTAAATACATTTTATCATCACTTGTCGCCTTTATGGCAATAAAATCCTTAAAATGTCTTGATAAATTTGAAGCTCAAATCACTGCTATTCCTTATTGTTCACCTTCCAGCAGGAAAACAAACGTAAACATGCAGTCAGGCTGGTTCAAGCTAAAGGATATCCATGATTTGGACTTATTTTATCAAAATTTAGACTTAAAACTAAGAGACAATCTGGGGGAAGAGTTTAAAGTGACCGTTCACAGATGCTCTTCGTTTAACAAGACGAGACTGAGATAAGAGTTAAGGGGAGGCGATATAAATACTTTTGTGGGGCACGGCATCAAACCTTAAAATAAAAATCTAAAAATTCACCCGCTGAAATTTCTCCAGTTATATTTTCTAGTACTTCGAGACTTCCTACTCTCTGGTTTCTACATTAACGTCCTCTTGGGTTGTCCAAACTCTAACATGAGTGCCACGTTCTCCAGTTCTCTCGGAGAGGCAGAAAACTGAGAGGTGAAAACTGAGGCCTGGGAGTGCCGTGCCAGTCACTGTGCCCTGGTGAGAACGAAGCGGGTGGCCTCGTTCGACACAGGATAAAGCTGTCCAGAGGCTGCCTTCAGCATCCGCGTCTGTCTGCCAAGCACTGTTAGCGTGTCCCAGGGCTGGCCGGGAGGACAAGACTGCTCAACAAGGCCTCTGCATTGAGTGCGGTCCATTTAAAATAACCTACGGATAAATAAATACAAGACCAAAGTTCACTGTGCCGTGATTGGCCAGGAAACCAACAGAGACAAGCTCATTTACTGTAAATGGATCAGCTTAGAGTCTGAGAAGTGCACTTGGCCGGGGCTGTGCATTATAACGATTTGGAAATTTTCAAGTGAAGCATAGTTTCTCGTGTTGAAATATTCACACTGAGATGGCTTGTATTTTTTCACGACCAAATCCTGACTGCCAGGGTATGCCAGAGCAGGTAAATATAGCTCGATGTCAATAATAATAATAAAACAGAAAAGACGCTTATGAATGATGTGGAACAAAGTGATACGCTCACACGCTTGAAAGGATGACAAATTCTGACATCAGGACTCCTCAGGCTACATGGGAAAGATTTTTAAGGCATAAGTGTGTAATCTCTCTCTTACCCTCACACACACGTGCCCGCACACACACCCAGCGGTTTGCCTGGCCAAACTTGTTGACCCACTAGCTTAGCTGTGGTTGCACGCTGGACGCAAAGCACTCATTAACGATTTGAGCCTGCTCTTCACTTATGCAAACAAACAGAGTCAGCCATCATTACCGTAACGCCACATGCGTGTGGTCTTCTCAGTCAGACCTCTATTGATTGTTCAGTTTTGTTTTTTTGTTTGTTTTTATTTTTTGTTTTGTTTTTTTGTTTTACTTTTGAGTAAAATAACACGATTTGTCAGGCGAGGAAAGGACAGGAAAGCCTCCAACAGTCGCCACAGAGCGTTTCAAACAGCAGTGGGCATCATATTCAGATTTTACACTCGATGCAGTAGCCGCTGCAGCGCCACAGCCAGCCCCACCGCATCACTCAAAGCCACAAAACATAAAACACCACAGTGGGTTTTATGTTGTGTGTAAAACGCCATCATAACTTAGGGCGTTCGCCCCCTCTCCGCCGGCTCCGTTTTCTGCCCCGAGACAGAGCTATCTTTACATGGACGAGCTCTGACTGTGAGCGCTGCCCTGTATGTTGCTTGGCAGCCGGGCCGAAGTTTATGGTAATGGTTTGGGTGATAGGTCAGGGGCATGAGGGTGGTGGTCACTGTTGATGGCTGTGTGGGGTGTCAGGCCGCGTCCAGCTGGCCTACGAGTCGCTTCTGAGGTCAGTGTGTTTGTGTGAGGCTGGAGGGGCGAGGGGGGCTTAGACATTGGGCGGCTTGTGGTTTAGGTTTGCGGGACAAGTGTGGGGTAAGAGCCCTCCCTCCCGCTCCCTTCTTCCATTAAGCCTGGAGCACAGGGCCCACTGCAGAGAGTCAAGACCTGCGCCCCTCCAACCCGTCACCCCCGCCTGCACCACTGCAGCTGCCAAGAGAGAAATGCTAATGCGCTGGGCACCTTCCGAGGCCAGGTCAAAGACTGACGCTGTTGACTTATTTTGTGCATTTGGAATCAATCAGAAATACTTTCTAGGACACCATTTTTTTCTTCTTCTTTTTTTAAATCACAAGCACAAAAAAAAGAAAAATTCAGCTTTTACTTGGAAGCTGAAGTGTAAAAAGCACCACAGGTCAGATGAGCCTCGCTGTGCCAGGGAGGAATCATTTCATCTTAGAAATACATTTTACAGGCAAACCGTCCAATGGCAAATATTTCCTGTCTGAAAAATAATGATTTAATGTACCTGCACTCTAGACTGAGTCCGGACAACACGCTTTTGTCCTCGCAGGACCTCCCCGACTCGCTGTCTCCAGGAGCCTGACATTTATGGCGAACATAAAAACAATATGTAGTTGTAAATATGAAATCAGCCCTGCTAAGCACTACCTGAGGAGGATTACCATATATCAAGCAGCTGAAACAGAAACAGACAAATCTTACAGCTCCGTTCGGATCAAATAAATGTGCGGCACTGGAGGCCATGTTTGGTTAACCCTGAGCAGGAATTAGGTAATGTTCAGGATGTATGCCTCTTTAAGTGGTGAAGTGGCGACCCTTCTCTGACACTCTGACTAAACACTCCATTGTGCATTGTCGCACAAAACTTAAAAATGTGCATTTCGAGTTGGAGCTTTTCCACTGAAGTGTGTAATGCAAGTAACGTTTAACGTTGTTGAAGTCACGGTTTGAGTAAAAATTCTCCTTAGGACAAAATGTTTTTTCCCTTAATATCATTATTTGATTGTATTTTCAGAGGAGTACCAGCAGTATTTCTGCGTATGTAGTTTTGCTTCAATTTCAGTGGCATAATGACATTTTTAATCTTAATTACTCAATTAGTTTCTATGGAAACTATATTAATTTAGATTTCACTGCCACCCATTTGATATCCAATGAGGTTTGCAGCTCTTTTTTTTTACACAGCTCCATTTGTAGTGCTCGGTAATAATCAAGCCAAATCCACATTTCAGTCATTCCACACTCAACTGATAAACTAAATCTTTCTGGAAAATGTATTTCTCACTAGATTACTAAAAAAAAACTAAAAAGGATAAAAATTAAAGGGACTGATCAGAACATTTTCAGCGAGTTTGTATTAAGAGGTAGCCAGGAGTTCATATCTTACGTGCAGTAAACGATTCTCTTGTCGTCACTTTATTTAAATAGTGACGACAAGAGACCAGACTAAATGGTTCCTGAAGCTGAAGCGAACAGCTCGTCTGAGTGGACTTTTACTGTTTTAAAGCAGTTCCAGTTTCCACATTATTTTTTAATCCAACTGGCCTGAAACAGAAAAAAAAGTTTAATCTCATATTAGTTAGAAATTTTCATTGCTTAAACAACATAATCCTGTTGAACTGAACAATGACTGATGACCTCATTTTGACCTCTTCACTCAGGGCAGGATGAACAAACTTTGTCATTTTTCTGTCACTTAAAAGCAACCATAAGTTATTATGCTGTGGTTGAAAACCACCCACAAACCTAACCCCAGCCTTAAAATGTAAAACTGCCTTTTTATGGACTGCATGAAACCTGGCCATAAAAAATGACCAAGAAACCACTGACTCAAAAGAAAACCAGTTGGATCAATTCAACGCTCTGGTCTGGTGAACATTTATTTGAAAGAAGCCCAGCCCGAGAAGCAGAGCCGCTGAAAACAGCCAAACCTGGAAGAGGTGAGGGAGGCTAAAGAGCTTTCCTCACATGACAGTTATGATTAGTAGGCGTGAATGAGCTGCAGAAGACTCTCCAAAAGAAATGCTCACAATAAAACATTTCAAAGCGTGCTTCAAATGAACTATCTGAAATGGTCCGTACAGTAACGCGTGTTAAGAAGCCATTAAGAGGGAAAAGCAGCTCTGCAAATGTAATGTTTCAAGTGAGGTTTTCCAGGATAACAAACTTTAGGTTCTCATATGAGCAATTCAAAGCCATGAACGCACCATAAAAGGGACAAAATATACTTTAAAACCTCAAATATTTGAAAAAAAAGAAAGAAGAATGACATTTAGTTCTCTCAGTTTGGAACGCTACCACACTCAACCTGTTATAAGATGTCTCGGATTAGGTTAAAGTGAAAACCTAGCGCATTTTGTTGTGTAATAACGTCACTAGGAAAGAGAACATTTTTTACCAATACATCATGCATACATAAATTACATGGTGAATAAATGTAACAGAAGTAGGAACTGTTGCAGTTGCCTAAGCCAGAGTTTATGACATAATAGGGTGGGTCTTTTCAGGGAACGAGGACAACACCTCTAAAAATAGGTTTGAAACGCTCTACGTGAAATAAATGTTTCTCTTGATGCCGAGTGCGAGGGGCCTGTTGTTTCGAGAACAAGAGCGCAAATACTTAGAAACCTACCTGGGTGGGTGGGCGTGCTTTGAGTGTTGGACGTGTGAACGTGGAGTCGGTGCGGCGCAAGAGAGGGATGAAAAACGAACAGGAATACTGTTCTGTGTTGAGAGTGCAATTTAGCATGAATCAAAAGCAGCTTTCCTGGCTCCTTTTCCACAGGCTTCAGTCTGCCAGGAAATGGGATTTTTTTTTTTTTTTTTTTGCAGGTAAAGTCTTTGCAGAAAGGAATCAGATGAGGTATTTTTTTCCCCCCACAAAATGGTAAAGTATTGGGGCTGACTCTCTGGAAACAGAAGAAAGTTTGATTTTGGAGAGAGCGCGGGGGTCCCACAGCTCCAAAACCTTCCTGGACTTAGGGCTGAACTGAATGATTACTGCTTGTAAAACATTCAGTTTTCTATTAAATACCACCAACCTGACTTCCCCAACTATGTAACTAATCATCGCCACACAAAGAGATATTTTACAGATTCTAGTCAGGAAGGTAAATAAATCCAAAGAGTTTCTGCACACAACCGACTGAGGGTTTGAAATAGATTGACTGTGTTCATACTTGTCACAACATAAAAGTAATAACTAAAAAACAAAATTTCATTATTTCTCTTGTTTTCCAGAGTTACATCATATACATTAAAGGGCATATATCATAACTTTCTCCAACTTTTTTTTCCCCAATTTTTCAAATCTCCACATCCATTGTTGCCTCATAAGGTGATCACTTGCATATTTTTTTTCTCCCAGTGTAAAAATAAGGACAGACTCTGCCTATAATTTCCACTCATGAACAAAATGTATTTGTGATCGGTGCAGTGGTTGATTAAAACAGTTGAAAGTTTTCTACACATAATCAGTGCGTGTTTTAATCACAATGCTTCAAATAATGTAGCAGGAATGTGGACATCAGTCCTGCTCTGGGCATTGAAAAAAAAAATTTACAAAATAAACATACCGAGAGCGGACATCACAAAACCCATGCAGGATATTGCAAAAGTAAAGATGTCATGAACTATTGAGAAGTTTACAAAAAAGAAATGTTTAAGAAAAACAAGTTGTGTGGATAAAGCTGCAATTATCAACTTTTACAACAAAAAAAAATGTTTCTTCTTTTACATGTTTGCTAAAACGGTTATTTTGTCAAGACATTATAATATGAGACAAATAATTTGTGAAAGAATTAGTCTCCATCTTCTCCCTGAAGTATTATTGTCATCTGAAGAAATGCACCAAAAACAACCAGTCACAGCCAAGGAGGAGGGTCTTGGCACTGTCAATCAACCTCATGTGCTCAATGTGCAAATGGTGGAGAAACGACTTAGCATGGTCATTTATTAGTGGCCATGCTAACTAGCCTGAGCGTTCAAAACAGGCTGTGCTAGCTGCAGCATACAGAGCAAAGAGGGAAAGCGAGAGGGAGGAATAACCAGTACCACACAGAGACTGATTGACAGCGCTAAGACCCGCCTCCTGTCTCTGATTGGTTGTTTCTCGTTAGCTCTGGGTACACTGGGAGAAGGCAGAGGAGCTTGATATTTTTTTCACAGATCTCTCATACTGTCAAAATATAGTGACAGTTTGAACAAATTTGTAAAATATATTTTTCAAATAAAAGTTACTGCAGCTTTAACGGCTGAACACATGAGATGGGTTACCTAAAGTTCCTCTTTTGCTTGAGTTTGGTAGAAAGTTTTTTTTTTTTTCCTTTTTCTGGCAACCATGCCCAATAAAAATTTCTTACTAATTGCAAACTTGTTGGATAAAATGTGGGAAAAAATCAAGAACCAGCTGCAAAGATCAAACCAACCAAGGCAAAATTATGTAATTTTGTTCTTTAACTCTCAGATAAAGAAATAAAGACTGTGTTCTTGAGGAGCGTATATTGGCCTCATGTCTCCTTACCTATTCATTAATCATGAAAATCTTTTTTGAGCTTACATTATGCACAGATAGACTTTGCAAGGTCAACCCTCTGGTGCTCAGATTGCCGGCTATTTCACACAGACACTGCGAAAAATAAATCCCCACTGCAGCTAAATATCACGAGCTTAAAGAAGTGCTTCGAAAGAACAGTAATTTATTGAATTTAATAAAGATAAAGTCATTTGTGGACATGCACAGTCATAATGTGCTGACAGAGCTCACATAAAAGCAAAATAAAAGACACCCAGTTTTATTATCTGGGAAACGTCACGCTTGGTCGCCTTTATGAACCAGATCTTGGTCCCTGCTTGAGTAATTTGTCATAGGTGGGGCACGACCCGTGTCGCGCCTCGTGCCTCAGCCTTGGCCATCGCTCAGCTTGCTTCATAACCCTTCGACGAAAAGTGTTTTAAACAACTTTATTAGGCAAATTTCAACTTTTTTTTTTTTTTTTTTTCTTACATAGCTATTTTATTAAATTACCCATTTTTCCTCCCGAGTAGAACGAAAAAGATTTGGTCCCAAACGTTCTTTTTTTCTTTTTAACGTGGTTTTAAACCATCTTCTTAAAAGTCAAAATATTGACTAAAATGACTATTTTAGACAAAGTCAAAGCGATGAAAGGAAAACGGACCACCAACGTTATATCAGTCCACCAAGAACGCAGGTTTCCACCGACGAAGGAACAGTCACATAAAACCATGTAATCCTTGCACCATCTTTATGAACCATAGAGACGTTAACGGAAACATAAAAGGATCACTGAAATCTCTGGGTTTTAACACAGTACGCTCTGTTGCCCAAGGAGAACTGGTCAAAACCCAGGAAAGATTCATGGCAACGTTTAAACGGATTGCACCAGACATAAACTGAATCGAAGCAACAGCGAAGGACTCCTGGTAATTCTGCGCACACCCACACTAAATCCGATCTTCACTGTTAACTTTCATTTGTTTCCAATTACAGTATGCAATAATTACTTTGAAAGCTTGAAGAAACTGCAGAACAAACTGTACCAAATAAGAATTTATGGGACCAACCCTGCCAGCTGCGTGACGATGAAGAAAAAGAACATAAGAATGCAGTAAAATCTCTGTGAAAATGTAATTTTGTGGTATCTATAGCTCTGTTTTGTCCAGGAAATGCAAAACAAGGAGTACACAACGGTTGTTCGACTGTTCATTTTGCTCTTTTTGAAACACTTTGTCTTGAAAAGTGTTTTGACCCCATTACAACTATAGTTGCCATCAGAAATCACCAGGTGCGTCTAACTTAATCTCAGAATAATTACAGCCGTTCTTCGACGTCCTACGAGGGTTTTTTTTGGGAACAGTGGTGAGCAAACAGCATCACGAAGGCCTGGAAACACACCAAAAGGTCAGGCATAAATATATCTAGAAGTATGAAGCAATGTTAGGTTGTAAAACAATATCCAAAGCTTTGAGTATCTCCTGGAGCTCTCTTCAATCCGTCATCTGAAAATAGAAATAGTAAGGCACAACTGCAAACTTACGAAGACCGATCACAGAATTAGACAGGCTGGGCACGGTGAGAATCAGACAAGAGAAACAGCACAGAGGCTCATGATGATTTGAAGCTGCAGATCGTCACAAGCCAAATGGGAAAACTCCCCCAAAAAACAAAAACAAATGTACGTTGGCTCGTCCAAAAGTCCAGGTTTTAGGGAAATGTGACAAAAAAGAAAACCATCGTCAAAAGAAAAATGTAAAACATCCAGTTTGTAGAACAAAGAGGACAAAACTAACAAAAAGGAAAAGGTTTTGTTCAGTTGAGGACAACACATATTTTTTTTTTCGTTACATGCAAGATGAATCATTGTTCGAACAAAAGAAAAACACAGACAGGACACTTTAAACCACCTCAAAAGTACCATCTCCATGGTGACGCATGGTGGTAGCACCATCATGCTGTGGGGAAGCTGTCCTGACTTGACTTTATGGCATGAGTCTGAGGTTGAGATTAACCTTCAAGACTTAAAATCAATCATTCTAACCTTACCAATAAACAGCAGTAACAATTAGTCACTGAAAGAAACCAACGGAAAAAGAAAACAACACGTCTGCAGCGCCGGAGGAGACCAGCGGAGTTTTTCATTTAACACTGGCTGCTTCTGGCAGAAGCCTTTTAGGGTTACACATTTTAAACCAAGAATTATAACCACGCACGAAAAAGGCAATAGCTCATGACACAACCTTGCCACTGACCTCGCAAACACCAATGGAAAGTCCCTCATTTTTTAATCCACGCTCAAGTTTTTAGATAAAGTTTAATAAATGTAAAACCGTGTACCATCCTACATGCCGTTGTAGTTTGCTCTGCAGCACTTGAGTATTTCTTCCCATGAGCAGCTCCAACTCTCACCTTTGTAGTATTTTCACATCACTTTGTCACAGAGTTAATTATTTTTATAAGACTTGATTCCCTATCCAAACAGCAAATCTGGGAGTAAACAGAGCTGCCGTAAAACGAGGCACTCTTCTCTCTGCATTAGGTGAATGTGTGAGCCCCCCCCTCCCCATCAGAAGCCACTGCGACCATTCGGTGGTGAGATGGTTTGCCGAGGCAGGACGGCGGTGAACTGAACGGTCTGCAGCGAGAGGCTGTGGGTTGGATTTCTTTGAGGTTATGGTCATTCTCCCCTGGGAGAGTGGTTAGGCCGAGGTGTTTACCTTGGAGGAACCCTGCCCCTCGCCTTCAACCGTTCACTCTCCACTTGGTTAGCGTATGGTTACCCCTATACACTAATGTTTTTTGCAAAAGATTTACCACTGCATGCTTTATTTATGGCCTTTTCTTGTTTGACTGCGTGTAAAAGTGTCTGATATTATTAAAATAACATTCGCCGAAGAGTTTCTCGTTCTTTCTCTGTGTGTGGTGGTCTTTCGGGCGTCTTTCCATGTCGCAGCAGGTGTGTGTGTGTGTGAGATGTGTTTGTGTGTGTGTGAAGGGTAAGGGGGGAGGGGCAGAGGTGAGGGGTTGGGAGGTTGGGGAGGGTGCACAGACTGGATTGAGGCTGAGGTGGCTGCATCTTCACCTAAAGCGGAGTTTAACTTTCACTCAGCTCCTCTCGCACACACAGGCTCCCTCACTGCGCAGGACTGAGATGTTTGCTTTCTCGGCTCGGGCCACCAGAGATGATGATGATGCTGCTGCTGCTGCTGCTGCTTCAGAGTAACTCTTCATAGAGCTTGCTGGAGAACAGGGTAGCGTTGCAACGCCGCAGCTAATGGGGGCTGCTGCTGCCGCTGCTACTCTTTCTATCTTTGTCCCTCTTTTAATTTGGACACTGGGGAGAAATAAATAGCTCCACACACACTGTTGGGAGGCAAATGAATGGAGGAGACTCGTGGGGAATTTCCCGAGGCTGACGTTACACCTTAAGAGATACTAGATGGACCAAAAAATGCATATGGCAGGATAATTTCAAATGTTTTCCAACATATTTTTCTCTGGAGTTTAATTTCTTGACCTTTGGCGGGTTTTTTTTGTGGAGTTTAACTGGAAAGGTTGTGTAAGTTCTTTTTTTTTTTTTTTTTAAATCTATTCATTGATTTGTTTTCTTAAACATTAGAAATGGGTAGATAGCAGTAAACCTTAAAATCTAAAAATGAATAAAATATGTTTTATTTATTTACAGAGTTACTCATAACGTGATTTTGTTCCTCAGATCTTTTTGGATCAAGCATGTTTGCTTTAGTGCTGCTTCACCAGTGGAGTCTGGCTGTGTTTTTGCTCTGCTTCCCAGTGACTTTTGAAGAGAGAACAGCTGATGTGCTCATTAACAGAACGTAAGTTAAATTTTACAGTTTACGGCTGAATGCTTAAACTTTAGGATTAACATAAAAATACCCTTGCGCTGAAATACATCAAAAATTTCAATTAATTCTATTTAGAAAGTGCAGAATCGTTTTACATGGACGTGATAAAGTAAGAAACATATGTGTGTGTGTGTGTGTGTGTGTGTGCGTGTGAGGGGGGTTCTTTCTCTTAGGCTGGTCTTAAAGTCAGAGTAGTGACAGGTCTCAGACATGTTTGTGCTGCCACCTACTGTACTGAGGTTTCCTGAATCCTGACCATAAATTTTAGCTGCCTCACATAAACTCAACACTGCGGAGTGAAAAAACCCACCGAGCGCCACAGGAAAAACCAAGAATTGTTGTTCTAAATATTTAAGATGCACCAAAAGAACATTTGATAATCATAAGAATGTCAAAAAAGGCTAAAAAAAAAAAAATAGCACATATTGTGAGTAGATTATACTGAAGCCCCAAATATCAAAATGAAGCTTATTTTAAACACTTTCTCTCTGTTTTTAACAAACCCTCTCTTCTGCTTCTGTCAGGAGAAGGTCAGTGAGCCACGCACAGCTGTTGCATGACAAGAGTCGCTCCATCCAGGAGTACAGGCGCCGCACGTGGCTGCAGGAGCTGCTGGAGGAGGTGCACACGGCCGGGGAGCACGCTCCACCTGTGCAGAGCCGGACCCAGAGCCAAGTGTTCAGTGGGAGCAGCCTACAGCAGAAGCCCCAGGGGGCCAGCAAGGACCTCCTAGAGAGGGTAAACCTGGACGGGGCGGTTCCACACCTCACCCAGGAGACCAACAAAGCCGCGGCCTACAAGGAGCACGACCTTAAAGTTGCCACCAAGAGGAAAAAAAAGGTCCGGTTAGGGCGACGCAGAGAGAACGAAAAGAAGAGGAGAAGAGCCCGCGCCGCCATTGGGAAGGGGCTGTGAAGAGACAAAGGACCCCGTCGAGAGACCCCAGGACATTTTTCTTTTTTCTTTTTTAAATGGTGCTGCACTAAGACACTGACACAGACTGACCCCTGACAGACTGTTTCTGGAGTCAGGGTTGTGCTTGTATGATAAACTGTTTGTACTTTGCATACTTCCTGGAGTTTCAACATGAAATCTTAGGTTCATATTTATTAGGAAGATCGTCCCACCTCTGTAACTGGTTCGTCCCTGGGACGTCTTTTTGTATACATTGTAATCTATAACCAAACGTGTACACAGGCCGAGCAGTGGAGGAAATACTTATTTTCCTTTCGCGTAAGAACCTAAAGGGAACAAGAAATCCGACAAACTGCTCAGGTCATACGGTCACGGCAAAAAGAAAGTACACCCTCTTCCAATGTCGTAAATTAACCCTCTGAGCTTAATCGGCTTTTAAAAGTACTTCTCTTTACCCTCAGGTGTATAAAAACCCTCAACAGATTTCAGCATGTCATTAATCATTAAACAAAGATGAAGTCAATATGGCTGAAAGTCATTACAGCCGGTGACTCAATAATTTGCTGAGCCACCATTAGCTGGATGTAGTTACTCACATCAATGTGGATCCCTTTTCTCCCCCACTGCTTCCTATGCAGCGATGTTTCATTGTTTCAATGTGATTCTGGTTTAGTTTAACGTCAGTCATATGGCTTCAGAACAGTCTCATGAAAACATTCGCGTGCAGACCAGCTCATGCTTGACTCAAAGGCTCAAAGGTGAGTCCGGGTCTTCTGGTTGCCAAGCAAGCCCAGATCATCAGCCCTCCACCGCCGTGTCTGAAAATCGGGCTGATGCGTCGATGTGATGGTTTTTTTATCGCTCACCAAACCTGGTCAAGTCAAGTTTTCAGTCTTGAGGTTCACGCAGATGCATTACTGCAAACCTGACAGCATTTTGTGACGTAAGAGCACTTTTCCGGCAAACCTCATTAACAAGCTCACACTTCTATGTCCTTTTCTGGTTCTACTGTCATAAACTTTTACATTTACAGACCTGTAGAGTATGAGATGCATCTTTATGGATTCTTTGGCATTTATTTGAGCATTGCACATTGGTGGAAGATCTTCTCCTGGGAAGATTGTCAACTGTCTTAAACATTGTTCACTGAGAAATAAACAACTCAACGTAGACCAAGAGGCATCAGCTGCAGGTTTTTCCTCCCTGACGCTATGGTAACAAAGACCTCACACCTGCCGACGGCTATTCAATCAAGGCGTTTGAATTTGCAGAGGGTTAACTTTCTTTTTTCCTGACTGTACCTCTGTTCAAATGGTTCAGCCATAATTTATTTCACTTTGAAAGTCTATATTTATTTTGTGAATGTATCACGGTGCTGCTGATTTGATTCCATTATGCACTTTAGTTACATACATTGTGGTTGAATTTTAGCATAGCGACTGTTGTTGATGGTACTGCTTTCCTTCCTCACCTCAGATCCCTTATGGACTCATAACTTATCAGAGGCATCGTCAGAAAAACGCTTCTGTTGAATTAAGTTACAGTTTGTTTGTTTTGCTTAGAATAAATAAGCCAAAGCTCAACCCAGCGTCGTTGTTCTGGACTTGCACTGAGGGAATGCTGTACATGTTTCCAGTTAATCAAACATTAAAAAAGTAGCTTTTAGGTACCTTTTGATTCGCGTTGTCTTTATTGACCTTGTTGCCAGACATGCACCTATTCATGTAGCCAGATAGGGTCAGTTGAAGTGATTTTACAGTTCTGGTCAGGCTTGGGTGTGGCTTGATAAAGTTGATGTCAGCTGTTTTAAAAGATGTGGTTAGTCACAGTTAATTCATAGCCTAAAACGGGACAACTCCTTTCCCTTAATAGATGACATTTCCATTTAAAAATGCCTCTTTGTAGTTCTGTTCATCTTTGTATGTCATTAAAATAAATTCATTAGTCGATCTTAAACAACAAGGCAAATCCAGCAGAATTTAGTATGTATATGATGCTGCAGCTCCCTGGAAAGACTAAAAATAAACATTGGTCTAAATTATGAAGCATTTTCAACTTCTTTAAAAACAATGTATATATTCCGCAGACTTTAAATGTGAACACTGCTGCAATGTAGAGCTAATTAAACTGCAGGTGAGGCATTTTTTTCCTAACACAATGACATCATGTGTGTGTGACGGAGTGTAATTAGGCTGCGATTCAGAGTAATTTATGGGTTAAAACTTACCTTAGAGGTTGGTGTGGAAATACCAAAAACATATCGACGCTTATGTTGACTTCTTGGCTCATGCAGCACACAACCAAGCTGAGGACCCTGTGCCTTTTTTTTTCTTTTCTTTTTTTTTAACAACCTCTGATAGAAAAGACACCAGATACTGGTAATGGTGTGGTAACCAAATGCGTCAGCTACATCCTGTGCTAACAGCAGCAGCGTACACCACAGGCCATTAGCTGACACAGAGCCATAAATGCTGTGGAAAGCCTGATAAAGCCACTGTTAGGAGCCTGCAGGTTGCACAGGACAAATCAATCAGAGCAACAGGGAGAAACATTAATATCTCCGTTCTGCAGTGGCTCAAAGTATCATAGCGTGACTGACATTTAAAAAAGAAAATACTTTGCATAACTGGGTCATTTTTAATCAAGACTATAGCTGGATCAACGCATTTGCAGCATTAAGAAACAAACTGAAACTGAGCAGAAAACTGGAAAAGCTCTGGGAACATTTGTCATGTATCAAGCTAAGCAATCCCAGACGTTTTCTACAATGAAACAACACGACATGGATGTTATTGCCGCTTGTAAACATTAAAAACCCTTTGAAATGCTCCATATATTTGTTTACAGCTACAGCTGAGCACATAAAAGTGATTGAGTGTGGACGTTTCACCGCCAACCTGCCAGGCATATGGAACATGTTACTGCTCTCTCTCTCTAGGTCCCTAGACAGCGGAGAACGTTTCTCTTTAAGGCCAGTCGACTAGAATCAATTTGGTCCAAGTAATGTTTGCCGTTCATGCGCTCACCTTTCGCTGCCACATTTTGTCATGAGTCCACAGAGGCCGACGCTCTGCCCCGGTTGGAACGTTTCAACGAGACAAAAATCAGCAACACAAACAACTTGTTCCCCACACGGTATGTGGCACTTTCATTTACAGAAGCAGCAGAGAAGAACCAGCTGAGGAACAACAATGGTGGGTGCAACTATAATTATTCCTCCTTTATTGTACTGTTATTGGTATTAGTGAATTTCAAACTGGCTCGCTTTACTCATGCTTATGAATTTTCTTATAAATAAAGATCTTTCCAAGAACAATAACACAGTTGAAACAAAAGTCAGTTTGTTTTCAGAATATTTTTGAATGTTTTTTGCTTTTGGTATAAAATTGTTGTGGAAATAAACACCGAAATTAATAGTTATCGTTATACAGTTCTTTACAAAAAAACAAAAACAAACAAACAAACAAAAAACAAACATTTGCAGTGGTTTTATATGCACAAACTGTGACAGGAACAACAGACCAGGTCAATATTATCTGAAAAGCATATTCATTTAAGTAACTCACTTAACTAAGTGAAACCACTTATACAGATTAATTACAGACAGATTGATGTTTTCAAGCCTTCGTTTTTGTTAATTGTGATGATTTTTGCTTATAGCTATCAGTGGTCTGATGTAACATCTTGAATATCACAACAGACCAATAAAATCTGGGCTGGTGAAAACCATGTTTAGTACTTAGTTACAGGTTGTTATTTTCAAAAGGTACTTTTCACAAATGAGCATCATCAGGAAGCATATGAATGTTATCAGGGATGCTGCCGACAGAATGACAGTCACATTTAATTTTCCCTTTGACAAATTCAAACATTGTTTTTTCTGGATTTTACACAATATATGCAATGGAAAGATCTAAACGTACAAAAACTTCCGCAGCACATTGATTTGTTTAGAGGAAGAACATGAAATAAAGCTTGAGAAACAAAACACAAAAGTTTGGAAGTAATAGAAGACATTTTGTTTTCTTTTTTCAGGTGACCAACAAGTGCTAACATGGCCTATACCAACACGTATGGGGTGATCTTTGCTTGTGTCTGCGGAGTGATCCTGGGCATTGGTTTCTGTGCCAACCTGCTGGCTTTCTCCCTGTTTGCCAAGAAAAACACACTGCGTAAGAATCGCCTGGACATCCTTCTTCTCAGCATGACTCTGGCTGATTTCCTAACCCTCCTTCTCATCCCCTTCACTCTGCACTCCGCTGTAAGTCACTCCTGGCCTCTGGGCGACATCTCTTGCAAGGTCTACCAGTTCCTGCTGGCGTTCAGCTTGGCGGCAAGCACGTACTCTCTGTGCGCCGTTTCCATGACTCGAGCCATGATCATCACCAACCCGTACCAGCCTCCCACCATGGACCTGGTTATCCTCATGTTTGTCTTGGTCTGGGCCCTGAGTTTCTTCATCAGCCTGCCTCTGCGAATGTTTGCCACCAAGGAAAGTCTGAACCCGAGCCTGGCAAACTTCAGCTTCTGTCTTCCAACCATTCATGAGCACCACTACCAAGTGGTCCTAAGCCAGTTCGTGCTTTATTACTTTATTCCAATGCTGGTCATCGCCTTCAACTACGTTCGCCTGGCGCTCTTTCTCCACAAGAGCCCTGTAATGTCGGTGTCTAGTGCCAGGAACACCCGTAGAGCCTCTGTCTTGGTGTTTTTGGCTGCTGCTACTTTCTCCGTATGCTGGCTGCCTGGCTATGTGCTGGAGCTGTGCGTGTACCTGGGACTGTACCACCACGGACGGGCTTGGGAGATGTTCTACTTCATTTGCACCATGCTGCAGTACCTGCACCCCAGCATCAACCCGGTGCTCTACGTGCTGCTGTCCAAACGCTACCACCACCGGAGGGCAGCCTGGCTCTTCGGCTGCAGCAGGAACAGAGTGCAGCCGCAGGTCACCAGCGTCACCACGGACAGCTTCTGATGGCAGACACGTGTCACTCCATGGTTACGTTCATGTTTTCTGTTTTGTAATATATTTGTAACAGTAATTTGTAACAGTTTCAGAAACTGCTATTATTATATAAAAAAAAAAATAAATAAAAAATCAACTACAAGAGGTTGGTCTGAAGACTGGATGTGGTGCAAAAAATCTGTAGCAATGATCAGCCAAATCCTAAAGTTTTGGATTTGAAGCATTGCGTAAAGATAGACGCACTTAGAAGGACAATGATGGACATCGAGTTACATTTGTTTCACATCAGATGACTTCTCATGTCTCCCTAGTAAATGTTGTTGCTCCGTTTTGCTTTTTATAAATTATGCTGTGCCCTGAGTTTTCACAACAACATGGCATGCATTATGATGCCTTGCTCTTGTTTTATGAATCAGCTCTTATTGCTGAGTCTTACGAAGTCAATGACAGGGAAAATATATTGCTGGTTCCTTTTATAGGCATCCCTGTCAAATATGTGTAAAAATGTTAGTCTTTTATTAGAGCAGCTTAATTTGATACTATTGTCAATACTTTGCTTTTCTCCCTTTTGTCAACAAAATGCTTTAACATTTCACAATAATTCTTCTCACTGTAGTCCAGTGTCCTGGGTTCTCTCCTGCATGCTCTTCTCTTCAGCTGGCAGATCTTTTTTTTTTTTATTCAGGTCTTCGTTCAGTGTCTGGTGAACCATGTCTGTGCTTTAGAGCATTATTCTGTTAAAAGGAACCAACTCATTTTCAGTTTCCTGTCACCAGATTTTTGCTTAAACTGTTCTGGTACCTCTAAATGTTCATGATGCAAATTTCCCAGGACCTTTGCTTGAGAAACAGGCCCACAGCATCACAGACCCTCCACCACACTTGACTGAGAATATGAGGTATTTTTCCATCCTGTGTTTCACACCAACCCGGCCTGCAGGTTTAATTGCTGAAAATAATATGTCTTGTCTCAACTAAGAGCTAAATTCTACTAGTACTTTTACTTGTAAAAGTACTAGTAGAATTTAGCAAACTCCACATGTTTGTGTTTGTGGTGGTAGGACAGAAAAAGGGCTTTTACCTGATGTGTCTCCAAAACAAGATTTGCAGATATTTACATATTTATAACAGAAAGTTGTAACTTTAACAATTCCAACAAACTTTGATCGGCCAAAAAAAAGTAATCGTTGGAGAAATTTATTTTAAACATGTTAAAAGTAGCAATTTTTGTGGCACCGGGGATTTGGTAGATTCAGTTTAATTGGTTTTATTTTGAAACCAGGTTGCTGTGTATTGCAGACTTCTGCCCAGGTCCCTCTTGAAAATGAGATCCAGATCTCAATGGGGTTTACCTGGTTAAATAAAGGAAATTAAAAAAAAAATAAAAGCAATCATTTTAATTCCTTTGGGACTATTCTCTCACTAAATAAATTAAGGTTTGGCTTTTTCTTTTTTCTTCAGTGTAATATTATCCTACTGTAATTAAAAGCATTTACTGAGGTGCCAAGCAATGTGTCAGACTCTCTATATGTGACGTTCACTTTAAAATAATATTAGGCCATATGTAAATACAATAATCTAGATGAATGTTTTAATTAAGACAGTTATATTACAACACTGTTAAGGGAGATATCGGGAGCTATTTCTGCCTGCTTACTGTCAAACTGAACTACATACAAGGACAAACTGATGTCCTTGTATGTGATGCATATCTGTTATGCCGATATCTGTTCACTCGACAGCTATTCTACCAAACAGCAATAAATCACTCAGTGGGATCTGCTGCCTCTGTAAAGGACGGCCATTAAATGTGAGCCTCATGATCCTGAAGTGTGAGCCTACAAAAAGAGAAAGGTAAAACCGCAGGCTGAGCTGCAGCCTCTCTGTTTTAATAGAGTCATCATAAGAGCTATTTTCAACACCCCACAGCTTAATCCCACACCCGACAAATTTAGGAGATTTCCTAACATTGATGGTGTTTTTGAATTTTAAATTCTACAATTGAATGCTGCAGATGTGCTCTAAGCTCATTTTAAAGCTTCCTTTGAAAAACGACTTGGACTTGTAAAGCATTTTATCGAGTCCAGAGGACTCTCCCAGTAGCATTGTGTTAGTTTCCATTAACCACTGAACTGGGAGAGTTAAAAATGCAAAAATAATTTTGGTTAATGGAAACACGTCAATTTTGGAAATTCTTGCGTTATTTGATAAAACATTTTTGAGATAGGATGAAGTGGTTTATTGGCCGCGTTGAAACTGCAATGGAAATACTTTTTGTTGAGTTATGTAAACTGCATCTGGAAACAATGAAGAAGACGACAGGAAGTAGTATGAGGATGATGGTTGGTTTTCATTTTTTTCAATGTCCAGCTGGCTCCACTAGAGCTCCCACAGCATCTCACAATTCACCAGAAGTTGTGGGTCATTTGAAAGTGTTGAATCCAGAGCTTTTCTGTAAAACACCCGACTGCAATTTCCCCAAATCGCCTCATGCACAACTAAGTTGTCTTGGTAACTTAAATTGTTGTACTGTCTTTGAGTCAATAGTTTGTCTTTAGACTTTGATAATTTTTTTTTTTTGCAATACTTACATTAAGCTCATTTACAATTTTCACAGGATTTTATTTGTTTGATTTTTATTGACATGGTCAAGTGTTGCTATATTATACAGAAGCACCATGTAATATAGCAATATGTGAAGTCAGTTCTTCTATTATATGGAGGCACTATATCATATAACAAAGCCCCAAAAACCTCAAACCCCAAATTTAAGTTTAAAGATCTATTTTTACAACACTTTATAATGATTTTGCTGAAAGCCATTTCAATTTGGGGATCTGTTTCAGACAGAGTTTTTTGGATTGATTCAAAAAACAATAAAATCAGAACAGAAAAATAATTTGCTCCCTTTTTGTAGCATCAGAAGCGCAACACTCAACAGAAAAATTACATCTTTACGCTCAGTTAATAAATAATAGTTGCATGAGAAGGGAATCTGTTTGATTGGTGTTATTGGAAACACTATCTTGAATTATCTTGATGAACATGCATGTTTAACAAGCAAGGAAATCTAAATCTCCGGTTCATCTACATTTAAAAAAATATCACTCCTTGAGTCTTCACCACCAACAGCAGCCTATAAATAACTTCTCCACCACTGCATTCAGACTGATCTACAGCTTCCCTTGCAAAGAGATGAAAATTACTTCACCAACATGATCATAAACCAAGATTCACTGGAAGAGAGACGAAAGGCCAAAAGATGCTGCAGCCCGACCACATCATTTGAATTCCTGAGAGACTGCATTCTCAACACGCTCCATGAGTTAACCAACGTACATAGCTGACAGAAAATAGTTGCGGCAACACACTGTAAGATCAGATAGCTCCTGCCATGAGCTAATCATTCCATGTGGCGAACAGGCGAGTGTTGAAGGAGCGCTGGCTGTTTATTTATAGGCGTCTCTAAGGTTCCACCACAGGGCTTGCACTTTAGAGATAGATTCAGTTACAGCTCTGGTGAGCGACAAAAATACTGCATCTATACTGACACAAGCTGGGCTTTAAATTATTGATACGAAGGAGACAGTTCTGAGAACATGTAATACTTCACATGGATTTACATTGCAACAGAGCTGTGATGCAGAGCGTTGAAATTACAGACGCCCGTGTTTCATTGAGATTTTGGAAGATTAACACAAGGCTAACACAAAGTACTGTGTGATTGTGGAGTGGTAGTACCCACTTATTTTTTTTAAATAAGTGGGTAAATGCAGGCCATCCCAGAAAACCCCCCACATCTTTATTGCCTTTACATTGGTATCATGCACTATTTTGTGTATTCCAATCACATGCAATGACAGTAAATAGATACTTTTAGTTGTCATGTGGCAAAACATGGAAAGGCTGATGATATTTGAACCTTTTCTCCAAGACACTGCGAACAAAAATGCTGCGTTTCCGCTGAGTGAACAACTCTCCAGATGCTGCTATCATCCCAAAACCAGGCGGCAAGTTTCCTCAGAAACAAATCCAACAGTAGAATTTATGCGCTATGAAACCGAGTGAAAAAAAGCTTTAACTGATCCGTATGGATAATAAGCTAAAGGATTTCCTTGCAGTGTGTTCAGTCATAGGGCATTAACCTGAAGCCCCCAGGACCAGCATGACCTGACGCTGCAGTCCAGGCGTTTGTTGACATTGTGAGGCTTGCTGTAATATGTAGGTACATGACAGGTGAAGTGCAAAAAATGGAAAATGCTGGAGTTAACACTGAGTAAACTAGACTTCAGAACAAGTGAGGCCTTGTAAGCGCCAGTGTAAATGTGGCACTTCCTACAAAATAAATAATCAGGAGGAGAAAAATCTGAGCTTGCTTCAAATAACTCCTGCAATTATTTGTACAGGCAGAAAGTTTTAATCATTTGATGATTAAAAACAGCTTTAGGCTTAGATTTGTTTCTGAACACACTTCTGTTCAGCATCCAGCGGATTGTTTTTGTTGCCACAATAAATAAACTAGGAGCAACTTTGCGTGGGGGTCGACGTCCCACCGGCCTTGCAGAGGAAACCATGCAACATTCACTGCATTTTACTGCCCAGATACCAAGAAATGTGCAGCAACTGCTGGAGCTTCTCGTGTTTTCTTGTGGATTTCTGAGAATAAAATTTAAAGAGCAAGTTGCTGTCTGCATTGTTTAATTCAGGAAGGTTGCACCAATGGTTGTGTACATGCTGCAGCTGTACACAGCTGTGGTGCGCAGAAAACTTTATCCGTTGTCCTCTGTGACCATGCTAACTAGCTTTAGCATTCACGACAGGGGACTCGCTGTCGCTCTGCAGAGAGCAGCAGGACCACAGGGAGGAGGCAGAGGAGCTGGATTATTTTCAAGGATTATCTGTGTCATGTTATTCTGTCAGGACGTGGTAACAGTTTTAACAAACATGTAAGAAAATGTACTGTTTATAAATCCACATACACATGACACGAGAGTTGGAAAACTCCAATTACACACAAAGATAGGAAGTAAATGCAACAGTGTAATCAGACGATAATGACATATGGAGAATTACCAAATCCAAAAGAAAAAAGGGAAACCCTTCCTGTTTGATTCATTCAGAAATTCTACCTTAACAATTTTAATATCCTATTTGAACACAGATGGATATTTGTAACTCTGATATTGTGCATGTAAGAAACATTTTTGTTTTTTAGCTTTTGTTTTTTAACATTTTTTAGTTTTTTTGTCTCTCTTTTTGAGAGAGACAAATGCCAAATAGTATTGTGTCAAATTAGAATTCACAATAAAATAGCTTTGAAAGGTGAGACCTACAGAAACACATTGGAGCATACCAGAAAGGATCCGTCTGCTGATTGACTCAAGACTTGAGTTGGACTTGGAAAATAAAAGCTTGAGAGCATCTCTGGGTAATAAGTTCTTGTTTTACCTACTAGGATTACCTAGAAAAATCAAATCTGAGCAAAACTACAGTATATGGTACTTTTTTTCCAAGGGGAGTATTCATGAGTCAGACAGAAATATTCAATTTCTAAGGAAGTCAGGCAGAAAGCTCTGATTGCTAATGTCAGAGGAGTCTTAGAGTAAAGCGGTAGCAAAACAAAGTTACCAATAAAAATTTTCCTGAGAGACCTTTGAAGTCCCCCTTGATTAACAACCCATGTGTGGTCCTCCTGTGAACTGATCCGTGCCTGAATGCCGGACAGCTCGGTCTGCTAAAAAAGGGAAAAATTTGATCAAGGAGTGAAACAATAATCCGAGCTAGGAGTGAGACCCGCCCACACCAAGGTAACTCAAAGGAACCCATCCCTCCGGATCCGAGATATCCGGTGTCATGTCTTGCTGCATGCCTCATCGCCGATCAGCAAAAAACATGAACATCAACTTCAGATGACACCGGGCTAAATTTGGTGGCTATCAAAACGCAGGGACTGGCAAGGAGCTTGGCCGGGGTGTCCACTTTCCCTCGTGGAAGCCCCTGGTTAGAGCACTTTACTTTGATGGATCTAAGTTGAAGTACGGGTAATGAGGACACTATAAACATTGTGGAGGCTCACTGGGGCCGAAACTTTCACACTAATAATTAGAGGCAGCTGCCCTCAGATCGTTGCCAGGTGATCAGGCTGATGAGTCTGGATAACATGTAGTATTCACAAGTTTGCATCTTTGACGCCCTATCAAGTTCTGACTAATAATAGCATAACTTCATCAGAACTGTGCAACATGGAGGGAGAAAAAGCATAAATTCTTTTTAATCAATAAAAGTCTGAACCATAATAAATGAAACATTGACCAACACTTTGATGCGTAATGATGGCACTTGACAAACTGTAACTTTCACTTGTTTTCTGTGTGGTGTCTTATTTGACTTTGCATTTTTGTGTTTTTATGATGCGAAGCACTCTGAACAGCCTCATCGCTGAAGTATGCCATACAAATAAACTTGAAGCAAACTTGATTGATAAGATTCAAATTGAAATTGTGATCCAAGATACAATTAGAAGTGACATTTATGTTTACTGTTGCATTAAATCCACACTGTGAAAAATATCAATCCTTGTACCAACCATAGAAGTTGGTGGGAATATGTGCGGGGGCCTTGAAAAAGATTACTTGCAGACAGTAACCTTTATTGGTCACTCTGTGTCGTAAAGTGAGCTCAATGTTTCTGTTTCGTTGTAGTCAGACTGTTGACCCTTTCAATGACTATTTCCAACATTTCAGTGCCAAAAAGGCCAACTCACGTAGCAACCTTCGTTCCTTTCAGCCACTTCTCTTGAACCGAAGATAGACCAATATTTATTTGATCTATGTTGCCTCACTGGTAAGGCTGATGTTTTCTGAAGTACCGGTACCATCTTACACACCTTTACGGATTCACTGTACGACACAAAAGACATGAAACAGCTTGACTTTAAGCCACTTTGGGTAATATCTATACATGAAGCAGTGGCTACAAAAGACCCAATATCCCACAGTATTTCTGACAACTGAGAACAACGACCTGACAACCTGAAACACTTAAAAAAAAAAGACATTTGTGGACATTCAATTTGTAGAAGGAAGTGTTTCTCACTTCCCACAGAGTTACATCAGTGGCATAAGATTATGGTTGTAATTGCAATTTGTTTCCAATCATGATCCTCCTCACATGCAATGTGAAGGGAAGTTTTTTTTTTTCCATCATTGTAAAATAAAAAAATTAAAATGAGTCTTTTGTTATTTGGAAAACTGTGATGTAGCTCATTATTTTATTGCTTTCTAACACAGATCTTTAAAGTAGTAATGTTTATGTGCTTGGTAGCACTAGAAGAAGTGGATATGGTGGTGAAATGGACCTTGTTGTTCACCTGGACAACAGAACAGAACAGGACAGGAGATCCAACTGGCTGTCTGCAAGAACAGACAGAGAGAATTATGCTTCAGTGTATAATTGCAAGATGTATAATCTGCAGAGTTAAATCTTTTCTACCATCAGCTGTGGGCTTGAAAAACTCTGGTTTGGTTCTGGGGATCTCTGGAAGCACTGAAGATGATTGTGCAAATAAGGGCTCTTAATCAAATGAGCAACATTGTGGACAAACCATAAGACTGTCACAAAACAGCAGACTGTCTTCAGTCAGAGGCTCCTTCAGATTTGCTGTACGACAGACTGCTACAGCAATCACCATCGACAACAACTCAGGAATTTGAGAAACACAATCTGTGAAGTCAGGCAAAGTTTTTGAAGCTGCAAGTACTGAAAAATACTCTGAGTTTTATGAAAGCTACTGTTTTCTTTCTGGTATTTTGTTAGTATCTTAAGTTCTGGGAATGTAATCTGAAAGGTCTGGTAAAGTTCTGCAAACCGCAAACCAAGTTCTGTAAGACGCTCTGGAAGGTATAGGAAAATAAAGCTAAAGTTTTTACAGCTATTGTGTTATTTCTAGGAAAGGAACATCTAAAGTGCAAGAAAGTTTCATAAAGTATTCTGGACAGTTTAGACAATGAACAAATAACTTTCAACTAAGAAACCAGTAAAACTTAAAGTTGAAAATGAATAAATAAGCAACGTGTATTTTTATTGACGCTGTTGCTGTGCACCATTTCAACAATTTAAAAAATGTATATCCTTTAACAAACCTGATATATTTTAGCCCAATTTTAGCTTAAAACATTGTTTTAATGAATGGCAATTATTAAAAACATATCTGAAATTTGTTACGTAAAAGCAATATGGATTGAAATGCTAACAATTATTCAGTCATAAAGACTGAACAGACAGTACTGACATTGTCATCACACACACAGACACTATTTCTTTATTTTAATTTGAGCAGAGTGGATTACCCTAAAACATTTCGAGTGCTACCACTGACCATCTAAAAACTTCTCTTTCAATTTATTAGAGTCTTTCACACTCATGCATGATATGCACCTGTATTCACTTACCACTCATACGTCCACGCAGACACTCATGCATGCACTCAGTTCAAATAGTTGGCCTAGGGTTCAGGAAGCCAAGAAGAGCTGCTGACACAAGCAGCTACTGTGATTACCTCACGTCTGTCATGGCTTTGAAGGAAACCCACCCTCAGTATATTTAGACAAAGACAAGCTTCAAAAGATGGCATAATGAATAATGCTGTGCTAATAAATAATAATGTATAGCCTTGCAAAAGTATTTATAGTGTCTGCTTTTTTTTTTTCATATTTTGTTACTTTATCACTGCAATGCTTAATGGTCATTTATTCAGATTTTATTTTCCAGAAGTTGTGCAATGTTTCGAGTGACCCACTTTTCATTTGCTCTACATCCCAAATAGTTTTGCATGTAGAGACTCGTTATTTTGATTATTCTTCGTTTCAGATAAATTCAGGTTCAGGAGGGTTTGTTGACAGCAATGTCCGTCTGTGGTCACAAATTTTCAGTTAAATTTGGCTCTGGACTTTGCCTGGGTCTTTGTGGCAAATGAATGACCTTTGTTTAGGGTTGAGCTGCTGCTGGGAGGTGAACGTCTGTCTCATCTATTCTCACCGTCGTTTCTTTCCATGCCCTTCCCATTTTAAGATGTTAAGATGGGAAGAGAGTTGGATGACAAGTTCAAAGTTTGGCATTCTGGTACCTTGCTTTAACCTTCTCTTCATTTTTATCCCTTATTTCGATTTTAATGATAATTTTTGTTCGTTGACGTTCACAAACATACACAAATTCATTCCCTACCTTCCAGATGTTTATATTTAACACGTGCATTATGCAACTATGCACTGCTTTCTGTTTGTTTAGTAAATGAAATTCCACTAAAATACATCAAGCTTGTTGTTGTAATAATAAAGATTTGAAAAACAAGGCGGTATCCTGGGGCAGACTTTAGGAAGGGCGTACTGGGCCAGCAGGTCGGGCAAAAATTTTTCTTTTCTTCTTCTTTTTTTTTGTCATTTTATTCATAGTATTCTGTATAAATCTAATTCATGTGAGTTGCAATAATTTAGGATTTTTATGAATATGAACTCAATTTCTTGGGCATCAACATGGACAGAGGATTGTTGGCTATAAAACCTGCAATGCATTGGTTCATGTCTGCTGATGTTCGGACTGCCTATTCATGTAATGTTGCATGATAAAATAACAAGTAATAATCAGTAAATAGGACACTGAGACTTGCATCAGTCCAGGGACCCACATCCTTGAATAAGATGAAAACAAGAGGCCTAAGATGCCTGTAATTTTAAGAAGAACGGATTAATGATGCTAAATACCATAACAGCAGTCAACAAAAATGTAACAGTATTTTATCCCTGAGGGGGTCTCCTGCCTTCACAGGTTGGGCCATTAATAACGATGGGAGGTTCCTCACTGTCAGCAGTCGCTCGTCCTGCCAGCGTTAAGCCGCGCCTCCCTCAGGCTTCATTACTGCCACACAGCTCAGTCCACCCTTCATCCCCCCATGCAGCTATTATCCTTTACACAAATACGATGACAGAGAAAGCAGCACACTCGTGTCAAACAAATAGCGCCGAAGGTTTCACTGGTGAACGCGTCCTAAAGTGGAGGAATTACATTTTAAACAAATGCGCTCTTCCAATTTGCTCTGGCTGAATTTAGAGTCACGTGTCCGCACTTGTTTGTTATTGTACGTTTCTGTGGACACAGTCTTGACCTGCCGTGGCTGCTTGACACCAGACCTTTTGCCGCGTGCTCTATGCTAACCCACAAGCAGCAGGTGACATCTAGTCCAGAAACTTGATATTTGACTTTCTATCTTCCTCTTTTGTTTGACAAAAATCAGCGGAAGGGTTCTTGTTTTCCTCATAGCAGGTTTAGAGCCACAGTTCATTAATTCAAGCCATCCGTCCTGCGTTTGTTGCACTGATGAGCACACCCCCCCATGCTATTCCTGGAGTCATTGTTTAGCCTACAACTGTGGTGTCTTATATACAGCATTATGAAATGACTGCAATTGAAAACAGCTAGTTATAATTAGATCGCAGGAGTTTACAGGCTATAACTGGGCCACAGTGTCTAAAGCTTGAGTCATTCACTTTGTGTGGGAAAAACTGAAATCGTGAAAGACTTAAATGTACTTTTAATCCAACACTGGAGCTTTTTTCGGGAACTTCACCTGATCTAAGATCTCATATTGCAGTGAACGTATTCTCCTCTACCATGAGAAACACTGAGGCCGCTTGTATTGCAGACGTCGCCGCGTTCAAAGTACAACCGAACCCTTAAAGTGCAGCTAAGGATGAATGTTATTTTGGCTGTGGCTTCGTGAAGGCGCTGTCCACTCCCACTACTCATGTGTCAGTGAAGCCAGCACTTTCCACTGGCCGGGTCCAGGATGGCCACTGGCTTTATCCGAGCATTCAGGCTCTTTTGCCTTATTAATTCCAGGGCACATATAGCAGGAGTCTGCTGTAAGAGAGGAGAAACAATGTCATTCTGCTTCACAAGTTGTATGTACTTGGTTATCAGGAACCTGTCAAGTATCCCATTTTGGCTGGGAATCTACCGTATTTTACCACTCTGTCCTCTATTAGATTTGTCCCGTAGTAGAGTAATTACGTCACAATCCACACCACGTTCTTACGCTAGTCGGTAGTTTTCTCTCCACCCTTTCTTAAGGTCGTCTTCTTCCCATAATCCCCCTACCCACCCTTCAGGGCTTACGATAACACCTACCCCACGTACCCCATTCTCCACCCATCCACCTTGGACAGATAAATGTTTCCCGTATTCTCAAGTCCAAAATTTAACAGGTATGGGACGGGGCGCTGTGACTCAAAGTAGATCCAGTCTGAGTCCTGGAGGTTCCCAGTGAGACAAGAATAACCTCCTGACTTCATGAATGAAGGACTTGCAGGGATCAGGACTTTGTTCCTGAGCTGAAAACAACCTGAGCCTTCAGTAATAAATACAGTGCCTTGCAAAAGTCTTCACACTCCCTAAACACTTTTTTATTTAGTTTTTCACAGGCGCAAACTTCCATCCGTGTTTTAGGTCAACATAAAGTTGTATAATCTGATGCCACTGATTCAAAATTTACTTTTTGAGTTAGAGGAAAGGGAATTTGTGTATTTCAGGCCTTAGAGGTGCAGTACAATCACACAGAGTTAAAACTCAAATAAAAATAAAAAGCAGTAAAAGCGTATTTAGTAAAAAGTCTGCTCAAGTACTGAGTAACTGATCAAAACTCAGATACATTTATTGGAGTAACTTTTTTGAAAAAGAAAAACAAACAAAACAACAACAACAACAAAAAACTTTTAGGAGTATTTTTACTATGCTGTCCTTTTTATTTTTACTTCAGTAATTTCATTATGAAGTATAGTTACTTTTTCTAGAGGATAAATTGTTGGTACTGAAAGAAGAACAAAATTGTTATAACCAAACATTCACAGACACACACCTGCGGTTTTTGTTAAAGCTTCATATTACAGTTTTATGTTGAAATTATTTGATTTTGAAAAATGTTTCTTTTGCCTTCTTTTTAGACATCTTGTAATTATTATTTATATGAATCATTTTCATCTATAAAATACCAAATTGTCCATACAACTTTACATTTTGGTTCATTGGATGATGTAGCGTTTAAATAATTAATGAGGTTTTGATCACACTTTACTCTCCCTCGAGTAATTTATTGGACGACTACACTTTTTACTTTTACTCAAGTGAAAATATGTTGAAGTAGTGCTGCTCTTACTTGAGCACACATATTTTGGGCTCTCTACTGTCCTCTGCACAGAACCACGAAAGGCCTAGCAAAACATGTGGAAAAAGGGGTTCTGGTCTAGTCCAAGCCTCAACTTTTTAGTCTACAAGCAAAACACTGCGTGGTGGGGAAGCCAAAGCGTTGATGCAAAGACCGATGAAGCTAAAAGCAGAGTATTTTTAGGAGAAAACCTGCTAAAGGCTGCAAGAAAAAAAAAACAACTAGGTTTAAGGTTCCCATATTAGAACGGCCTAGTCAAAGTTCAGAGCTAACAAGAATCTATAAATATCAACATTAATGTTTACAGATGCTCTCCATCTAATTTGACTGAGCTTGATCTATGTTGCAAATTTCAGTTGAAAAAAAAAAAAATTAAAAAAATACAATAAAATAGCTGTAACATTGTTTTAAAGAGCCATGCGGGATTTTATTTCTTTTTCATGATTTAATTTTTAGCTTGTGTTTGTCCCATGACAATATAGGGATATGGATACTTTTGCAAGGCACTGTAAACCTGAAGGACTTTGAAGCAAGACGCTGTGAATTTGGAAAATTGTAATCTGTGAAAGAAAAAAATGAAAAAATAACCAAAACAAAACAAAACAAAAGCATCCCGGTGCATTCACTGAAATGAGACAGTAGGAGAGGGACAGCAGCAGCAGCAGCAGCAGCAGCAGCACCAAGTGTCACCCGGTCCTCCAACATGGGGAGGGCTCTGGAGTTTAAAACGGTGTGAATATGATAGCCCATCTGGAGCCTCTGGTCCTGCTTATGCAAGTGAAGATCTCCGTGCACGATCCAAAGTTGTCAGTTCGGAGGCACTAATCTGACAAGAGGTCGGTGTAAACAAACAACAGACAACGAAATTTTGGATCTCCTCAGATAAGTCGATTGGAGAGGAAAAGTACAACAAGAAAAATGAGAGTTTGATTTCATCTTGGAGTGGAGGCCTCGCATGAGAGAGAAGGTTTTGGAGGACAAAAAAAAATTAGGCACCAGGGAGGTGAGTGGCGGATTTACCCTCAGAGGGGGTAAAAACAACAACAACAACAACAACAACAAACAACCAAAACATGACTGTGGTGTCCCAGGGCAATAAAGAAGAGGCTGTGACGGTCACTCCTTTGTTACAAGATGCTGCTGACTTGGAGCCGGCGGACCAGGAGTGCAGCGAGAGGGTGGTCATCAACGTGTCGGGCCTGCGCTTCGAGACGCAGCTGAAGACCCTGTCGCGCTTTCCGGGGACGCTCCTGGGGGATCCGCGGAAAAGGACGCGCTTTTTCGACCCGCTGAGGAACGAGTACTTCTTCGACAGGAACAGACCGAGCTTTGACGCCATTCTCTACTACTACCAATCGGGAGGGCGGCTCAGGAGGCCCGTGGGTGTCCCCGTGGACATCTTCCTGGAGGAATTGAAGTTTTATGAACTCGGGGAGGAAGTCATAGAGCTGTACAAAGACGACGAGGGCTTGCCGAGGGAGGAGGAGCGGCCGCTGCCGACCAACGAGTTCCAGCGGCAGCTGTGGCTCCTGTTCGAGTACCCGGAGAGCTCGGGACCCGCGCGCTCCATCGCCATCGTCTCCGTTATGGTTATCTTGATATCCATCATCATATTCTGCTTGGAGACTTTGCCGGAGTTTAGAGAGGTGCCCCCAGAGCCAGAGCAGCACGCCAACGGGAGCGCAGACAGCAACGCGCCCAGCCCCTTCACGGATCCCTTCTTCATGGTGGAGACGCTTTGCATCGTGTGGTTCTCCTTCGAGTTCACCATGAGGTTCCTGTCCTGTCCCAGCAAGGCGGCCTTCTTCAAGAACATCATGAACCTGATAGACGTGGTGGCCATCGCGCCCTACTTCATCACCCTGGGCATGGATCTGGCGGAGCACGAGGGCAGCAGTCAGCAGGCGGCCTCCCTGGCCATCCTGAGGGTCATCCGGCTGGTGCGCGTCTTCCGGATCTTCAAGCTCTCCAGACACTCCAAAGGCCTGCAGATCCTGGGCCAGACTCTGCACGCCAGCCTCAGGGAGCTGGGGCTGCTAATTTTCTTCCTGCTCATCGGAATCATCCTGTTCTCCAGCTCGGTGTATTTCGCCGAAGTGGAGGATCCCGAGTCGACCTTTTCGAGCATACCCGACGCGTTCTGGTGGGCCGTGGTGACGATGACCACGGTGGGCTACGGAGACATGTATCCCTCCACCATCGGGGGGAAATTCGTGGGCTCCCTGTGCGCGATCGCCGGAGTGCTGACCATAGCGCTACCTGTTCCCGTCATCGTGTCGAATTTCAATTATTTCTACCACAGAGAGAACGAAGAGGAGGAAAACGTGCAGTACATCCACGTGACCTGCGGGCAACCGGAGCAGCGGAGCTCCTTTGGGGAGACGGATTCCACAAAAAGCGACCAGTCCCTCTCCAAAACCGAGTCCTACCAGGGGAGCGACGACCTTGAGGTCCTGACGCATCCAAACGCGACTCAGCCGGAGGCTTACACGGGAAAGCTGACGGATGTGTAAACAAGACAAGTTTTGTTTCTGGTGAGTTTTAGTTGAGGATTTTTTTTACGACGCACGGCCGGTCCAAGGTTTTATGAGGCCCGAGGGAGAGTTTCATGTGGGGGGGTCCATTACAAACTCCAAAACCCACAGACTTTGCCAGATCCGTTTTACTGGGCGCATTTGTCTTTCTGAATCAAATATCAACAACAGAGTCGAGTGTCTAAAGATCAACTTTATGAAATTACAAGAGATTACAGCGACTTGGATGTCAAATAGAAAGGAAGAAGCCACTTGTACATTTTTAAAATCTAAAAAAAAAATTCAAGATGTCTTAGAAATGTTGCACAGTCAGCTCAACGCAGTCGCTTTATTAGTTACACCGATTGGGCCAGTTTTGCCTCAAGCACTGCTTTCATTTAAATTTTTTATTTATTTATTTTTTATGGTAGAGATTCAACAAGATGTTGAAATCATTCCTCAGAGGTTTTGGTCCTTATTGATATGAGGACATCCATGAGTTGCAGCAGATTTTGCGGCTGGACATCTCAGAGATGTTACCTGGTGTATCTGGAGGCCAGTGAACTCCGTAATAATACCGAGGTACACTGTGGCCTTTAAATTAGTCTCAGTTTGTACTAATAGCGTGTTTTCTGAAAATATCGCTCGATCCACTGACATAAGGCAGTGTGGAGAGTTAGTTTTGTGCTGTTTATGCCAAATTCTCACCCAATCGCCTTGATTGTTGCAGCTGAAACCAGACCAGGCAATGTTTCTCCAATCTGTTGTTTTCCCATTGTCTTGAGCATGTGGAAGCTGTTGCCTTGGTTACCGTGTTCACAGCTGACAGGAAACGCACCTACCGTGTCCTTCTGCTGCCATAGCACATCTGCTTCCAGGTTCAGAGGATGTAATCTCCGTATGTCAGTTGTCCAGATTATTTTACCTTCTGACATGCTCCATATTTTTTACAGCCTAATGCTGCATGTTGTCAATTACAAATATATAACAAAAACTTCTAGTTTTGAAGCATATTCCAAATGTGAAACCACCCACTTCTATTGGTGCATCTCCATGATTTTGAAAAAGAAAAAAAAGTAACAATAATTCTGCTGCTGTAATTGTAATTTTAGGCCTAAATGTTTGTGATTTAAGGGCGGGGCCATGAATGAGTTAAAGAGATTTAGAAAGAAGTACTTTTAAAAAAATAAAAGGAGAATACTGTTATAAATAAATAGATAAATACAGAAGTAAATATTGCGACTCAGAATGTTGTCTTTTGCTCCCTTATGCATAAAAGCTTGTCTGACCAGAAGAGACCAACTTCATTTTTAAATGTGGCAATTCTTCAACTTCACATTCTGCATTTAACATGATTGTATTGGAGTTTTTTAAAAACACACCCGCTCTCGCTCGAGTAACTTCTCCCCCTTTTCCCACACAGTGGGGTTATTGTTAGAAAAACTACATGACATCATGACAGCGCATATAAATAAGCGCACCATTTTTGGCACATAGCGCGTGTCATGTCTGTGCCTTTAAGCTTTTCTGGTGTCATTTTACGGTGTTAAGTATCAGGTGGGCCATTTTAAGGCGTTAGAATGACGTTCAGAAAGGTTTCAGGGTGAGTCGAGGCTTTAGGGTGGGCGGTCGAGGCTTTAGGGTGGGCGTCCTTCCTCGAGACTGCAGCGTCAAATTTTAACATTGGAAGAAAAAGGGGAAAAAAAAGGAATGTTGACGAAACCAAATTATGAGACCCAGACTAGTTGGGATAAAGGAAAAGCAGAAAATAAACGAATAAAAAATGGATTACTGCTGGATAAAACTGCAATCATGCTTATTATCCGTTGTTGAAAGTTAGACAAAAACTATCTATGTTAAAGGAAGGAATTCAGCCACGTATTACTCACAAACATGGAATGACAGTCGGGCAAACACACACACACACTCAGACACACACACTCTCCAATGCTGGTGTTGTGTCCTCACGCTGGCATTGTAGAGTTCGTTTGCGGCCTGCATGGGGCTGCAGCTCCCTTGCAGGTTACAGTATGTCATTTCCCCCTGCACCGTCTTCCAGCGTCATCACTCTCCCACGTGCTGCGCGTTCAGCATCAAAGGCTTCTAAGTTTAGGACGGCGTGAAAGTGTAAACATGTTTCTGACGGCGTTTTTGAAGCACGACCATCACATCTAATTCACCCAGCCCAAGAAAGCGTGTTATTTATTTAATTTATTTGTTTTATTTAAAGTGTTCTCCAAACTTTTTATGCATCTGACTGACAACATAAAAGCCTTGCCACCCCTCTACTACTGGCCACATGGACATATTTACCCAAAAGTAAACAGTAGATTAGTTTATCGATTACAGCATCAAGCCAGTACCATGAAAGTAATTAATGCTTGCAATCCTGACCCGCCGCTGACTTGTGTTATACCAACATTTACAATCAAAGAAAACAAAAAGAATACAGATTATCATTAATCAAATTAACTTTAAATATCTTGTCTGTCAAATGCTGCGATTACAGAAAAACGGTTGACTTTCTCAATGTATGTATAATCAGTGGTGAGTTTCACTGGTATTTCCCAATATTTGATGGATATTGCTAAAGAGATCCCGGCCAGTGCTAATAAGATAAGTGGTGCTTTGGCGCCACTGTGTGGCCGATGGACGCATCTACAAGTAGCAGAACAAACTCTTGAACATATTTGCACTGTTGAAACGTCGACTGACTGAACCGCCTGTGTTAGAGACGATCCGCATCGATCTAGAAATGATTTGTCATCTATGCGAAGTTAATTTAATAAACTTTTGCTTATTTGCAGGAGGCAGAAGACTACATGAAGCTTTTTCTTCCTCCAGTCACAAGATTTACATGTGGCATTCTCTTCAAAATCTCATGGATTTTATTTTTTTAATTTGAACGTTTGTGCACTGCAGAGACTTTAAAGTGGACGATCATGGAAAAAAAAAGAAGCTCCTGTCAGTTGTCATAAACATCAGGTGCATTATTTGTGTAAAGTAAGAGTATTTCGTTTTGGTATTGTAAATTAATTTATATGAAAATTCTAATGTATATACATGGTAATTTTGTAAATTTCAAATGTCACTTTCTTATGCTTGCAATGCAATGTGTACCTTGATTTTTTTTTTTAATTTCTATGTTTTGTAGGTTTTTGTTGTTGTTTTGGAACCAGCTTTAGACAAAAAAATCTCCAGGAGCCGTATTGTGCCAAAATGCATGGCATGCATTCACTGTAACTTTTTAAATGTAATAAAAGACATATATTTTTCTAATTTAAACACAGATCGGAATGTATCTTGTGTGCTTTTTCTTTTTAAAAAAAGGAGTTACTGTGAATAAGACACTAGTTTTACTATTTCTACTGGTGCATCACAGTCTGAACAAGAACCCGACATACAGATCCATTAGAATACATTATAAAAGGTTTATTTACTTCAGTAATTCAATACAGAAAGTGAAACTCACTTAGATTAATTACAAGAAGCGGCATGTTTCTCTTCATTATGATAATTATGACTTACAATTTACAAAATCTCCCACCGTGGCTTTCTCGGCAAATAAGAATATCACATAAAACAAATACATTACAGAGCAAAAATAAAAAATATATTTTTAATAAAGAAATATCAGCTCACTGATATGCATGGCCACCTGCTTCGATGCAGTGCAGCGTGGAAGTGGTCAGTCTGTGGCTCTGCTGATATGTTCAGGAAGCCCAGCTTGCTTTAATAGTGAACTTCAGTTTGTCTTCGATGTTGGCTCTAGTGTCTCTCATCTTCTCATTTCCTTTGTGGTCAGGTCAGTTTTTGGGTCAACCTCAGTGCAGCCATGGTTAAAGCAGATGTTGGTACTTCCTGCAACTCGGTTCGGTTCAAGTCCTGCCGAAAAAACGAGAAATCTGTATCTCCATAAATCATAATGAGGACTTGTCATTAATTTCCCGTATTGATGACTGACTGAGCTGACTTTGGGCCTGTGGAAACAAACCAGCAGAAACTCCCCACTGGACCTCAACCAATTTGAATTTTGTTCCTCTCCATTCTTCACCTGCAGTGCAGAACCTTTATTTCCAAAATAAATACAAAATACACTTACTATGAAAAGAGCACTAAGGTTAAGAAGTGCTTTACTGCAAGGAATGCCACAGTTGAAGCCAATATCCAGTGGTATCAATGAGTCTCTAGTGGGCAACTGTTGAGTCCATAGTTCTCCCTATTATTGAGTGACTCACATCAAATATCACCTTTATTAGTTTTATTACATAACTTTCTGAGAAGCTGAATTGCGGGATTAGTTGTAAGCCATAAGCAACTCTGTGAAATTAAATAAATGAATAGAAAATATCAAGTTGTGTAAATCGATTTACTAGATAAAAACTATTTTTGGGCTCAATTACTGAAATAAATCAACGTTTTGGTGATGCTCTGACTGACTGAGATGCCTCTGTATGAAGTAAATGTTTGTAGCAGTTTTGGTGTCAAATGATAGAAAAGGATAGAAAACTGAAGGGTCGTTTGATTCGCATTACTTTAATAATAATAATTAAAAAAAAAAAAAAAACCTCAGTGTGACGTCATAGTGTCAGGTGGATATATTTCAGCAAAATGATCCAAAGTTTGATTCTGGAATTTTTTTTTTGTGTTTATTTATTTTTTGTTTTGTTATGTTTTTTGTTTTAAAGCTTCGTTTAGAAAGTTTCGAGTCAGACTTATCTGGGGAACATTTTCTGGTTTTCTGAGTAGGAGCCATAATTTTCGCTCTCCGTGGTCCTGAAAGTCTCCTGCGTCCTCTTTGTCTTTCCTTTATCTTCACGAGAATTGCAACGATGTTCTTTCGTTAAAACAACAACAACAACAACAACAACCAAACGCTGATGTGCTTCAGTCAGTATTAACAAAACAACAACTATGTATAAATGTCAGCCGATCGGGATGTTTTATTTCCTCCGAGCGCAGATCTAATCCGAGCCGTCATACTTCCCAGACTTTTGGGACGATCTGTGTGTGCTCGCAGTCTGCAGTGCTGGCACACGGGCGCTCCTGTTTTTGTGCTGTGTGGAGAACTTCTAGCGGCGTCCTTTAGTGGAGCCGGTCTGCATTGCGTCGAAACCCTCCAACTCCTCCCCCTCCTGCACCTCTTCCTCTTCCCCTCCCCCCACCCCCCCGCTCCCCCTCACCCCCCTCCTGCTTCCTCTCATACTTGCATGTTAAATGATCAAGCCAAACATGCTTGACATTGCTGAGAAACCGTGCGGGCGTCGATGCCGCAGCACTCGGCTCGTTTCTCAGCTCTAATTTTTAATTGTGTGTGCGTGTGTTCTTTTTTGTATTATTATTATTCCTTTCTTTACAAAAATAATAATAAATAATAATAAAAAAAAATCGCGTTCACCGTCCTGCGCCGGAGCACATCCTGCCCGTCATCTCGTCTTGTGGCAGATTTCTGCTGATGCAGGGATGTCTGGGAATGCCAAGGGCTCGCTTATTGCCCCTTAATGCATCTCTCTCCGAGCTGCAGCGCCACATCTCCTCCTGCGGTTTGCTCATATGCTGTTCGCTCTGCTCACCGCCGTGCCGCTGTCAAAGCAACCTTGGGGCTTTGCAGCATAGCAGTGCCCTTCTTTTCGCTCTTTTTATTTATTTATTTACATTTTTTCCCCCACCACCACCACCTCTCGTCTTTAAATTACGCAGCTCTCCTCTTCGACTCGTCGTATTTTAAGAGTGCAGCTTAGATGACGCGCACTCCCGGGTGCCAGGCTGGTGCAACTTAAAAGTTTCACACCTTAAAAGCCTCTGCTGCTGCTGCTGCTACTGCTGCTGCCCTGGTGTTGGATGATTCTGCTCGAAGCTGTTCAGGACCTCTCAAGATCAAACCACGGTAAGCCTCTTAAAACTGAATACAAAAGTTTATGTATAAAGCTTTAGAGCGGTTTTGTTCCCCAACCCCCCTCAGCCCCCCACCCTGCAAGACTAACACACTGCTGCAGTGCTGTGCCCCTTGCTTTATCCATTTGCAAATTGCCACTAGCTTTGTAGGGCTAAAGGCATGCAGAAACTGTACGAAAAAGAGAAAAAATAAATAAATAAAAAGGCTATGCGTCACGGTCCAACTCAGACTGGTGAGTGTGGCGGAGCATAAGTTGCTGCCTTAAGACAAGCTAAAACAAACATTCTTGCAGAGACATGATGTGACATGAGGACATCATGCTACCTCTCCAACCAAAACAACAACAAAGAGTTTTTTCTTTCTTTTTCTCTTTCTTTTGGCTTGAAAGCCTTAGAGAATCGAAGGACAGACACTCCGAAGTTGCACATAGAGCTAAAAATGTTTCCCCCTCTTTGAAACAGGATTGAGAAATTCTTGTTGAATGAGATGTGTTTTGCCATCATTACTAACTGCTCTAATTGCAGCCCCCAGGGAAGAAGATGACTAAATAAATAAATAACTAAACTGCAGAAAGTGCTGAGCCAGCAAAATATCTCGGCTGTTTGATTCCATTATCCCCTCCGTCCCTCCCTCCATCCCTCCCTCCTTCTCTCTTTGGTTGACAGAAGCAGCAGCAGCGACTGCTTCACATGCACTGGGGAGCTGCAATGGTCAAGTCAGCGAGAGCCGCAGTGGAGCCGCACTGAGGCAAAGCAGCCAACCGCCCCCCCCCACTTGCAACTGGGGACGCCTCCAACGATCTGTGGGGTGTGGGAAGCTGAAGAGTGGAAAAATTTCTCCCAACCGCGAATGCCTGGCCAGTCAGACTAATCGACACCCCTCCGTGATTCCTGCTCCGACTCTTGCTCCGCTGCGTCCTCCTCCGCCTCTTTCCCCCCGAAAATGACCGTTGTGGCGGGGGACAACATGGACGAGACCTCAGCCGTCCCGGGACACCCTCAGGACACCTACCCCCCGGATCACAATGACCACGAGTGTTGCGAGAGAGTGGTCATCAACATAGCCGGCCTCCGGTTCGAGACGCAGTTGAAAACTCTGTCACAGTTTCCAGAGACTTTGCTCGGTAACCCCAAAAAGCGGATGCGGTACTTTGATCCCCTGAGAAATGAATACTTCTTTGACCGGAACCGGCCCAGCTTCGATGCAATCTTGTACTACTACCAGTCAGGGGGCCGGCTAAGAAGGCCGGTAAACGTGCCATTGGATATGTTCTCAGAAGAAATCAAATTTTATGAGCTGGGAGTGGACGCGATGGAGAGGTTTCGTGAGGATGAGGGTTTCATCCGAGAGGAAGAGCGTCCGCTGCCTGAGAAGGAGTTCCAACGTCAGATCTGGCTTCTTTTTGAGCACCCAGAAAGCTCAGGCACTGCAAGAGGGATCGCCATTGTGTCTGTGATGGTGATCCTCATTTCCATTGTCATATTTTGTTTGGAGACTCTACCACAGCTAAAAGAAGACCCGATGGGTCGAATCGAGACATTCGGGAACATTACAATACGCTACAAACCAAATATTCTTACTGACCCCTTCTTTGTCATTGAGACTCTCTGTATAATCTGGTTCTCGTTTGAGTTGATAGTACGCTTCATGGCATGCCCCAGCAAACCGGCCTTCTTCAAGAACATGATGAACACGATTGACATTGTGGCCATTATCCCATATTTCATTACACTCGGCACTGAGTTGGCAGAAGACCCAGAAAATGAAGGGGTGGGGGAGCAAGCGACTTCTCTGGCCATTCTCAGGGTGATCCGTCTGGTCAGGGTGTTTCGGATCTTCAAGCTGTCGAGACACTCCAAAGGACTTCAGATCCTGGGGCAGACCCTCAAGGCCAGCATGCGAGAGCTAGGATTGCTGATCTTCTTCCTGTTCATTGGAGTCATCCTATTCTCCAGCGCCGTCTACTTCGCCGAAGCCGAGGAGCCGGATTCTCACTTCGGCAGCATCCCGGACGCCTTCTGGTGGGCCGTCGTGTCCATGACAACTGTGGGTTACGGGGACATGGTCCCAGTCACTATTGGGGGCAAGATTGTCGGATCTCTGTGCGCGATCGCTGGAGTCTTAACAATTGCCCTCCCAGTGCCTGTCATTGTATCCAACTTCAACTACTTCTACCACAGAGAGACGGAGGGAGAGGAGCAGGCCCAGCTTCTCAATGTCAGCAACCCCAACATCCCGTCCGAAACCAACTCCAGCCGCCGTAGCTCCTCCACCGTCAGCAAGTCAGAGTACATGGAGATTGACGGAGACATCAACAATAGCATCGACAACTTTAGGGAGGCGAACCTTAGAACTGGAAATTGCACTATCGCCACTCAGAACTGTGTGAACAAAAGCAAGCTGCTCACAGATGTTTAGGCATCAGCTAGGAACTCTTGGTCGTTTGTGTCACACGGGGAGTAGACCATCTGATAGGAATGCTTCATTTAGCTCCCAGAGCGCTCTACTGGCATTAGGCCTACAACTATCCTCAGCCGAAAAAAAAAAAAGGAAAAAGATACACAGTTGTTACAGTATATACCAATGTAGATAGAATAATTAATTTTACTGATCCAATAACTATAATGTTAAGAAAACATTGATTACTACACATATACACAGCTCCTTAGAGGACACAGAGCACACCTTGTCTTGTCAGATGATGGTGTGATAACTAAAAATCTTATGCATGCACTACAGATAACTGATCACCAAGCTGCACAATGCACCAGAAATGACTGCAGACATTCAAGCCTCTAAGCCAGGTGGTTTCCGCCAAGAAGGTAGATGACCCCCTCCCCCCAACCCCAAACCCTTCGCCTCCCCGCTCCCACAACCCCTCTCCCTCTCCCCCTGCAAAGGATCTGCTACTCAGCAAAGCACCTTATAGTAGGAAGACTGCTCTTCTCTCTTGTTTTTGGATGTAAACAGATGGTGAACTGCTTGCTTCACGGACATCTGCAATGCTGCTGCTCACGCAGCAGCTGCCGTAATTGTGTTATCACCAAGTGATCCGATGCCATGCCCTTTAGATGCATCACAGCACAACTTGTAAAAGTGAGCTTCATGCGAGCATGACTTTAGAGACTTTCCATTTGATACCGGCATGCATGAGGCATATGTCACAAAGTAGGGGAAAGGATGTTCTTTTGGATGTCTGCCTCCATTTCCCACTTCTCCCTATGTTGCCATACAAAGTGCACTGGATGAGTTCTTTTTCTTTTGAACTGCTAATCATTTAGAAGTATAGAAACTGAATGTTAACTCTTAAGGGAACAGTACATAAATGAGATCATAGCATGAAAAAAAAAAGTAACTTGCATTATGGCCTAACCACTAAGGTACTTCCGTATCCTGGTATATTTAATGTACGATGTATACAGCATGATGTATACGGTTTGTTGCGGTTTCATGCATTTCGCAGTTTCCCCGTCGTCGGGGAAACTGAGGGAATCGAAAAATCTGGGTCTTTCTGAACAGTGATCAGATTTACAGCAATCCAACTTTTAGGCTGCGGAGTTTCTCATTTAAAAGTAGACAAAGAAAGTTACTAAGTAATATTGGAAAATGCATATAATCATTGTAAGCACCAGTTACAGTATTAGTCAATAGAGGAGTGCATGGACCTTCTTTGAGAACAAAAACAGTTTATATATATTTTCAGTCATTTCTTTTCTTTTTTCTTTTTCTTTCTTCAACCACAAAGTTTAGTAGAAAAAAAAGAAACGAGTCCACAGAAAAGAATCATGTTTCATAGACGTATTCTGAGATTAGTTTCCAGTGCCTTTTATCCCTTCCACCAACAGGATCAGTGAAAGTGCCTCAGCGTGCAAACGGTGTTTTGGGTAGATCTGGTGTGTATCGGTGTCAAACATTGCCGGGTGTGATGTTAGTGAATGCTAGATGAAGTGAGGTTCACACAGCAGGTGACTGTGGTACGTGCACAACCAAAAGTTCGTGCTGGCATGCGTTTAATGATGCCATTAAGCAGCAACGGATTGTTCTCTGCATGTTTACCATATTCATTCAAGAAACAAAAAAAAGAAAAAAAAAGAAAAAGAAAGAGTCTTCATCCACTCCTGTTTTACTTCTTTGTGCACCGTGCATCCTTTCAGGGTTTCTACCTCAGCGAGGTCATTGCAAACTTGCGGAGCTGAAGGCTTCAATGCAGGGCTTCCAATACCTATACCTACACATGCACATACACTTACAACATATATATATATATATATATATATATGTATATATATAGATAGATAGATAACAAAAAATAGAACCTTAAGTGTAAACTGCAGTCATGCAATATTGAATGTGAGAGTCCCAAAGCAAAGCCTTTACACAAGCACTTACATGTATAGGGAAAGTAGGGTTTTGCAATCCTGCTTCTTTTCTTTTTTCTTTTTCCACGTAAAGCTGCGCACAATCAGCCCGTTTGTTTGTATGGAGTTTGTAGAGACGGCACGACTCTCTCTCTCTCGCTCTCTCTCCACTGACTGTTGTGAGTGTAAGTTATCTTTAAAACAGTGCCATGTCAAGTGAAGTGTCGTCACAGGGGAAACAGCTGAGTGTGTTTTGTGTAAAAGAAAAGCTGAGAGCTGTCATATTGCAGCAGCAGTCGTGGGGCATTGTAATGCACAGCAAAAAAAAAAAGAAAGAAAAAAAAAAAAAAAAAAGCGCTCCATCTCTTTTGCACAAACGCTTCCTTCCATTGCTGAAAAAGAAAAAAAAAAATACTGGTTTTGATTTGTTCTGTCACAGTGCTAGCTCACAGGAGAACAGCAAGCAGATTTGGTACAAAATGTGCTTGAAACTCTCCAGCGACTGTACGACCAGTCTGCTCTCTGTAATGGGAGGAGTTCATCCATGTAGTAGTAAGACTCTGTACTGTACTGTACTGTAACGCTCCTTCTTCTTATTTAACACTCTCCTGACAAAGATCCTTGGGAAAAAAAAAAAGAAAAAAGCTGCACTGCAGTGCTACTCGAATGTCTTAGCTGTTTCTGCTGGTGCAGTGGCCATCCTTTGTGGTGCTAGTACAAGACTACCACTGTTGCGTTGTTCCCACAACACAATCCGCAGCAAAAACGCGACGAATTACGCTTTAAATGCCTTTTTTTTTTCTTTTTGGAAGCAGGAAGGTTGCTCGGTGTAGGAAACTGTTGTTTTGTTTGAAACAGATCTTTGTACTGTACTTTTGAAGAGCATCCTCCTCAGGCTGAGTGAAAAGTCCTACTTATTACAAGTTTAAAAGCAGGAAAAAAACAAAAAACAAACAGAGGACGTGACTCAATTTGTCTTTTCTTTGTAGATTAGGATGACGTATATACCGAATAACAGAATATACATGGAAATTATATCAGCCTCAAATGCAGCTGCAAAGAAACTGTTTGCTGTCATCACATTTTTCACAGGAGGGGAAAAAAAAAAAGGCACAGCGATGAAGAAAATACTGATGATCTTTCTAGCAGAGAGGACATATACAGACGGTGCTATGCATTCAGTTACCCAATGAAAAGCGCATCCTAACGAGCAATAGGACAACACATAACCTGTTCATGTTAAAGACTGTACCAATCTGTTACCACAACATGGTACCGACCGGGACTTCTGTCCTCAGACGTAGTAACTATTATTTTATTTAGAGAAACACATACAGGGCTTCATTGAAGCAAAAAAAAAAAAAAAAAGAAATAAAAAGAAATAAAAGCTGCTAAATGGCTCAGTCAAACCTGCAAGGAAGAGCCAATAATGCACTCAGAGAAAAGTTCTTGAGGTTGTTTATGTGTGAAAATTAGAGAAGGTGCCTGAACATGTGTGTGTTTGACATTATGCTTCTGTAAACAAATGTAATCAGAACTAAATGTAGCCAAATTGAACAAAGAGACAAAAAAAAAAGCGTTTTTGATGCTAACAATTTAGAGAAAAGTAACCAACATGTACTGAAATTAAGTAAAATACGTTATTTTCTGGGTTTTTAAAAAAAAATTATTGTTTTGTGTATGGTGGCACTGTAACATGACTGATTTAGGACAAACAAGCCTTATATATTGGAGAAAAAAAAAAGAATGTGTTCCTCCAGCAAGCCATGTTAAATAAAAATCACTGTACGATGATCACTTCCTGTACATCCGATGATGCAGACGGTTATGAAGACACAGCTGATTTTTGTTATTCTAGTTTCAAAACGAAGAAACAAACAAACAAACAGGAAATAAATGAAATCATTCCTGCTGTTCATGTTATTTTTTTACCAAACTCTACTCCTGCTGTAATGTATCTCTACAAAAACCTACTAAATGCAAAAGCATAAAAAAACACAAAAAACAAACTGCATGGGCGATGGAAGACTGCATGAGCTTTACCTTTCAAGCTGCAGATTAACTACGACACAGTTGCATCGTTTTTTGGAAAAAGAAACCCTTGCTTTCATCTGCAACCAAGCTAAATCGTGAAAGCTGTTGTGATTTCTGAAAAAGCACCTTAGCGCCGGGATGGACGGAGCTTGGCGTCCGGTGTGGGATTGATGTGCAGGTCGGTGCTGAATGTGAGCAAGGACAACAAGGGCTAGTTTCTTAGACTCTTTACAGCTCTTCAACGTGACACATTGTCCACTGTTATCTCAGTCAGACTGTATTGTGAGTGTATTGTGTTGGGGGGGGGAAGACATGTGAAACACACAATCCTCTGTTCAGATTTCAGGGCATTCTGGGTTTTAAAAAGTGTTGATGCTGGACTGCTTTTTATTTATTTATTTATTTGTTGTTCGCCTGCTGTAGAAACACTGAACTGGATGGATTTGTTGGGGTGTTGTGTACCTTGCTCCAGGAGTTCCTGTTTGTTTTAAGAAAGTACGACGGCTACGAATTTGTGTTTTCTGTCCCGATCTCACATTTACCCGCTCTCAAGGAGCGCAGCGCCGAAGGACTGTCGAAGCATTCTGCTCCTCTTCCCATCCACAAAGCAAACCAAACTCTTAACTGTGTTATTTAATCCAGCTGTCATTGTCATGTTGTGTTTACCAAGGATTATGCTGGAATGTGTTCAGTTTGTCAGGTGATGACAAAAGGCATGGTCTGTGATCTATGCAAGGGTTTTATGTTTCTAAGTTCTTTTGTTTCTGTTTCCTATATCACCTATGACTACATCTTCCATTAACCTAAATAAATTTTTAAGGATCAGCTTGTGTAGGCTTCGATCATTTCTGCTTGGGGCTTGGTGTGTGTGTGTGTGTGTGTGTGTGTGTGGGGCGGGGGGTAAATTCACTCTCAAATTCATGGATTCAATCCGGGGTCAGAAGCCTGCATACGCTCATCATCAGCATGAAGGTCGTATTAAGTTTAGCCTTTCGCTTTTGAACAGATTCGAGCAAGTTCAAACATTTAACCTGTTGTTGCTTTAAGGCCTTCATTTGGGGAAAAAGAAAGAGAGAACAAGTTTAAGGCTTAAAGTCCAAAGTTTTGTGTTGTTCTTATGATTTATTAGTTACATGCAAACATCAAAAGTTAACCTTGTTTTGCTCATTAAGCAGAAGATACAATCAAAGAAGTGTTTTCAAATTCAATAAATAGTTAGTTCACCCCTAAAAGCAACTATAAAGTTCACCTTTCTGTCTATGGAAAGTTTGGACGGACTGCTCACTTCCAGCTTTGAGATGTTTGACTTATTTTCATTTCGTGCAGGAGACACAGGTGGCACAGCCTCAGACCCCTCAGCCTGATGCTGCCACCGCTATGTCTGACTGTTGCTACGTTTGAAAGCCTCACGCTCACTCCTGAGATCGAATGATGATCACTCTCAACCTCGTTTAAAACTTGTTTGATAAAGGCTGCTGTTTCTGTGGGCAGCTGCAAGTTTCAGCTATACTTGCAGGTGTTAAATTTGAAAAGAAGAAGAAAAAGAACACGCTTGGTTTGCACCCTCTCTTACTCTCTGTGGATGCATGGAAGGTGGTTGTGGTGTTTCAGTATTAGCTCCAAAACATCCTGACAAACTTCTATCATCCAAGTTTAAGAGTTTGGGTCCGACCTTTGACACATTTGGCTGTCATCAAAGTGTGTTGGAATAGATAAAGCAGGTTTTTAATTGACTAAAGCTTGTTGTGTGATTACATGATCATTAAAAACTACCATTAATATTACCTCAGAGCTGATGATGAGTAAATGTAAACTTCGGGTCGCCGCCATGTTGTACGCGCGGCTCTCTCTGCGCGACGCCACAGCAGCAGAGATATGCTGCAGTTCTGCAGAAGTGTCGGTGTCCCTCTACTACGGTTCTCTCTCCCAGGAGCCATTAGCGATGATTGATGTGACTAAGGTAATAGTTTCACTCTAATAGTCCCGTCCCAGGAGGGGATCACTTGCCTCTGTCACCTTTTGCAAGTCGACTCACACCTCTGACGCCTTCAGAGCTTCTGCCTCTGGCCTAGTGGAGTAAAAATTATTAACAAAAACAAATAGAATAGCATCTCAAATCTTACAAGCTGCAGCAAAATGTTATTTTTGGCATCTACTTGTTGATTACTTTGATTCTTGTTGAGGGTTTGTTTGATTTGTTTAGTTTGTGAAAATTGTTGTCAGGAAAGAGCAAATATTGCAATTTTACTGGCGTAAAAAAGGTGATAATTATGCACATGCCCAGAGAAATTGATGGAGGGGAACCGGTCAGCCACTGCACAAAACATTTTGTGTTCAACTCAGAGTCACGGTTCCCCTTTTCGTTTTCAGCGAGAGGGCAAAGTAGTATTTCCTCCGGAAGCTTTCCCAGATTAAACTGCCTGGGAAAACCTTCGCTGATGACCCAGGAAAAAACTTTACTGGAGCCAAAAAATAGTCTTATACTTAATTAGACACTAATGTTTTCTTTCACTGCAGCGTCTTACCTAACAAGACATTTTGAGATTTCTCAGTCACAACGGTTTCACTCTGAGAAGCAACAATTGTGAATGTATTTTGTTTGGCGTTGTTTCTTCTCAACATCAAATTATCCACTCAAAGACAATATTTGGCAGGAAATGATATTCAGCGTGCCACGCATGCAGATTTTACATGGCAGTAGTGTTTCTGGCTGGTGGTTTAGACTTTGGTCAGACTGTGCCTGATGTATTTCTTCAGCAACCATTTAGCTCAGGTAACAGCCTTGTGATAACAGATGTATAGAAAGCAGCAAGGAAAATTAGGGTTGATTGTAACTGATATTGCAACGTTCTGTAAAGGTATTGCAATGAAATGCTTTCCTCATATCTGATAGCCCTTATAACAATGCATTTCTACACTAATACTATTACTATTATTATTATAATACAAAAAAAATGGATAGGAAATACAAATTACAAAGTATCCACTTAGCTGTAGCTTCGTTCGGTTGTATTATATTCACTCTTTCTGGTGTCAGGCTAACAGCTAGTCATAGCCTTCATCTAATTATTTAAACCAAATAATTATGTTGGTATTTGTTGGACACAATGCTGTAATTATGATGGTAGAGTCTATCTCAGGACTTAACGACTTCATTTCCAAACAACTGCAAGACCAGGAAAAGCACAGAAATAGACCACATTTAATGTTTTACGTCAAACGTCATTGAAATTCAAACGTTTCTTCCGGTTCTTGTGAACGTCGATTGAAATGATTGACAGCTGGTGCAGTTGGCAACTTTGACTTGTGCAACTCAAGCCTAGTACCAAATAGCTCGGCTGGGAAAACAGCATGAGCTTCACACAGGCGTCCTGTGACAGTGAAACTGTTTGATGTCCAGTATTATAGATTTCAATGTTTGATTTGACTGTGGTTGGTCGACTGAATAGCAATCACTCCCCCAAAAACTTACACAAAGAAATTTATATTTAAAGTACCGCAATATGTTTTTTGTTGCCATGTAAACATCTATTTTCTGTCAGTCCTTAAGAAACTGTTTTAAACACACGGATGTCATATTTATAGGTGGCAGTTCTCACTTGTCTTCACCAGTTTTCAATAATTTTCAATAATTGCAATAACTCTTTCTGACTTTTATCCTGATATCAGAATATAAAGAAAGAATGTTTTTCTCTGACTGTTTTGTGACATTGAATTTGTTCTAACTTCTCTGTATTTTTTTTAATGTCCCCCTTTGACTACAAAGTTCCTTTGTAATATGGTGGAAGCAGTCCCACAGCATGATACAGCCTCCACCATGTGTTTCTGTTCTTACTTACAAACAAACAGCTCTACGTTGGTCTTTTCTGTTAATACTTGATTTATTTAAGGTAAAAAATGTCATCTTTAACGTCACTTATAGGGACGTAAACTGTGCTCCTAATGGGTCACTGTTAACGCTCTCGAGATGAAATTGTGTTTTTTTTTTGTTTGTTTTTTTTTTCACCTTCACATACAGAAGATAAATTATATTTTTAACAACAATAAAACTTTGTAGTCATGGAAATGTAGCTATTTCAGTTTGTTTGGTTAAGCTCCTGTAAAAATGTGATCTCTGTTACCAAGATGATTAAATGAAAAATCACCTCTTGCTCTCATCAGTATATAAAAATATATACCTAGAAACAAATCAGTAAATTCACCATCCATGTTAAGCACAGGGTCCATTTAGCTCAGGTGAGTCCAGTTTGTTTTTCTGCATTGGTTTCACTAACCACCCTGTCATTTTTTTGTGCAAAATGAGGAGGTGGAAACAAGTCGCTTGGCTCTGTCCTTCTCAGGTGGCTGCTTTTGTTTGTTTTATAGAGTGTGGTGACCTGAACAGAAGCGAACCTCTTCCCCCTTCCTCTGCATTGCCCTCAGGAAATGCAGCACTCCTCTCTCTGCAGGCAGCAGCAGCAGCAGCAGCAGTAAGGGTGGGGTAGGTTGGCGCTGGGCCCACTCTTCTTGCACCAGCGCTCTCTGTTACTCTAACTCTGTTTATATCTCACTCTCTTCCTCACTTTACATCTATTGAGTGATTTCAGCACCTACTTGCCATCTTCCAGATTCAGACTTTCCATGATACAGCATAGCAAAGAACATGGAGTTCTGATATTTTTCTCCTGCGTTTGTGAGTCGATGGTTGGAGCTGATGAGCTGATCTGTTTTAAAATCTTTCAAAACGATACTCAGGCTTTCGGCTTATATTCAATTTATCGCTAATTAACTTTGTTAGAAAAGAAATGTCCCTGTTTTTTGCAGCAGCTAATTTTTTCTGAGTGTTTTAAAACTATCAGCATTACATTAAAGGGGCCGCATTATGTGAAATTTACTTTTATGAGCTTTACATCATGTTATAATGTTATTCCCTCACCAAAAACATACCCGATGTGATTCTTTGATGCCTGCTTGAGAAGTCCTGTAATCTCCCATGGCAACCATCCAGCTGTGCTAAACGCCTGGGTGCACCTAGCTCCAGCCTTCGAGGCGCAGTCCCTCCTCGAAGTTTGCAAGCTTCCAAGTTTCCGTCTCACAGAGCAACACTCAGCTCCTTGAGACTAGCCAGCAGCAATTAGCAAACACAGCACCTCTGCTGAGCTCATTGTATGAGCTGCTTCTCTGTGCAACGCCGATTAAAACGCTGTTAAAGGGTAATAGAGGAGCCATGTTGTGATGACTTCCTGAAGGCGGAGTTTCAGAAAAAGCAGGAGTTTTTAAAAAGAATTTCAGGGCATTAAATTACAACGTTAATTGTTTTTAAGTCATATTATACAAATAAAACATATTTAAAACAACGGAAGAAACCATAGTTACATGATTATGCTATAAAACAGCACTGTGTGCCTGGAAAACGCATAATACTGCCCCTTTAAGAAAAAAAAACATTACACATTTTTGCATTCATTTTCATCTGGAGCTCCTCCCAGTAGCAGGTTACATATTCAGGACATGTCCCCCAGTTCAACCCAGACTGACAGACGCACGTTCACTAACTTTCATTCTGCAACAAAAGGATATATGAGTTTCCAGGTTGCTGGTGGAAAAACTGAAGCGGCCAGAGAAAACCTCACGAGGAGAAGACGCCAAATCCAAGGAAAAGCTTCTGTGAGCAACGACGTCCACAACAACAGCATCATGCAGACCTGATGAGGTGGTAAGTATTATTTTTTTTTGTTACTCTAACCTGTCATTAAATTGTGAACTTAAGATGCTTTTCACGCCCCTTAGACTTTTGCATGTTTGTCACACCTCAGTGTATTTCCTGGCTTTGCCGACACAAAGCAGTGAATAATTTTGGAGTAATAAAAGTGGAGCCGAGTTTTCATTCTAACACAGTGACATGCTTTGCTCTATATCTTTTTAATCCCCCCCCCAGTAACACATCGTCTTCCAACTTCCCAACAACTCAGTTTCCCTGTGCCTCATCTACAGCCAGCATCCCCACAGCATGATGCTGCCACCATCATGTTTTACTTTAGTGTTATCTAGTGTATGTTTTCCAATGCTCATGGGGTTCTGCGTAAGTAGTTGAGTTTGAATCTCATTGGATCCACTTTTTCTAAATGTTTGCTGTGCCCTTCCACATGGTTAATGGCAAACATTTCATTTTAATTGTTCTCAACAAAACAGTTTTTTTATTTATTTTTTGCCAGATTTCCAAACGTATTGTATTTAGGTAACATAATTTTATTTATATGGCACATTTTTTAGCAACAAAGCAGAAAGAAAATCTAATAATATTGATCCAAAGTATATAAACTAGATACTCCTGATCTGGGTTGCTAAACAGGCATAATTACATTTTCTCTGGACTCTCTAAGCACGTTTTAAATTTGTAAAAGTATTGAGTACGCCACGGTTTCTAAGTAATAATAAAAACTAAATGTTTCTTTTCTGGAATAATTTTCTTTTCTTTTCTGGGTTCTAAGTTCATTCTAATCCCTTTTCAATAATAGGAGTCTCTCTGCATAATAATCTAAAAAGTATAATTTTGGTCTAAATAGTGAGTACTCCAGTTTCTAAAACTACTGACAAACTAGAATAATCTAAAAAGTACAGTATAGTTCTAAATAGTGAGTTTCTAAGCTTGTTCTGATTCCTTTGACGACTCCACAGTTTCTAACAAGTAAAATAAAAGGAGGAAAGGACAGATTAGGGAAGTATGCACATAGAAACATTCAGACAAAAAAAAAGACAAATTAAGTGACTTCTGAGACAATTATTTACACCAGAGTAAGAGTGAATAAAAATAGCATGTTCAGATTTTTATTTGTAAAAATATATATATACACATAAAGAACATATAAATAACGCCTCCCTTATTTTCGCTGCCTTGTGGTGGTTTGTACCACATAAAATCCCAAAGAAGTGAACCGACTCAAGTTGTGCGAATGCTTCCAGAAGACGCTGTGAGCTATCTGCTCTGACTCTAAACTGAATCGTGACTTGAGAGAAACTTGACATCTCTGTGTCAGACTGAACACGGCTTGATCTGCAGGAGGAAATTAAGACCTCACCCGTTTGGCTGCAGACTGCAATAAACAGAAATAATTAAAACAACACGATAATTCAGATAAGGCTGGTCCTGTGTGATCATGGGTTTGTGCAGCTGGCGTCAGAGTCACCTGCGATGCTGGATAGCAAAATGTTCTTTGCGGTCATCGTTTTTTTTTGTTGTTTTTTTTCTGTCAACTGCTGGCAAATTTATCCCTCTGTGCTGTTTCGGAAACTGCTGTTGACCGAGGTTCTTGTTTGTTCTCTGAGAATGTTTTTTTCCCGAAATGGCAGAGGTTTATTTTTTCTCTCAAGGAGCGAATTATTCAGAAAAGAACAAACATACCGGCGTTCAATAAACTCAGGTCTCGTTTGCACTAAGTTTAGAGTTAGATTGATGCCTTTTAACTAGTTGCAGAGAAACCACACGTTTCTGTAGCAGTAAGTAAGCTTATGGTTCACTTCAGTTGGTTGATTTGCATGAATGCAGATTTTAAGCACAGTTTTTAACAGCACTGAGGTTAGGACTACTTCAAAACCTTAATCTTAATCTCCTTTATTCATTCCCAAACCAATTTGTGTGCTTGTAATTGTCTGAGTGGATCATGTAGTTTTGTCCAAGTTTCGACTGTATGATCCAAGAACCACCATAAATTTGAAGCCGGGAGAATTTTGGTGTCACTTTCCACTGTAAAGGAACTTTACATCACCGTGGGCTGAGCCGGCGCTGAGCTAAATGAAGCAGGCTAACACTGAGGCTAAAGACCACAGCAACAATGGAAATGATGAAATTTCAGATTTATGAAGATTTATTCAGATTCTTATCTGTGCCAGGATGCCATGAATAATATCTGTGAAGAACATTGGTCAAATATTCTGAAATGTTCATATTAGAACCAATATGTCTAATTTTATCCCTGAGTGGATCAGAGAAAATCCACAATAAATTAAATCTCGTGGGAATGTAGATTCTGGCCAAAGTACAAATTGTTGGTATTTTACTTTTTCTCAAAAGTTACTCGCAGCATAATTTTGTGTTTTGTCTGGTTTTTTTTTTTTGTTTTTTTTGTGACACATCAGTTTTATCAGCTAACCTGGTAAATGTTTTAATGTTAAAGGCTCCAACCTGCAGTCGCAGCAATAATGAAACTTCTTAAGTTGTTTTTTTGCTACATGCAGCTGAAGAAGCATTGGTAGCATTGTCTGAAATAATAATTTCCATAAAAAATTAAAACAAAATCCTCATATGAAACACGTGACATTCTTTAGTATTTTTATCTCACCTATGTTCCGAATAGGTCTTAAAAGTTCAAAGTTTAATAATTTGGTCCCTAAAGAGGAACATTTGCTTTTTGAATGAGCTGAACATGATCCTTCTTTCTCGTTGTGAACAGCCATCTCAAAACTTTTCCGACATTTTCTTTGTTTCTAATGAAAAGCTACTGATCAGCTGTTGGGCAGGTGCGTTTAAGGAACGAAGGCGCACAGTGAAAATTTTCCATGCCTGCATGTGCTGATCACCTCTGACTCACTGTCCATTTTCATTTGCTTTCACCTTTACACACTCGTACAGACACACGCACACACACACACACATAAAGAATGGTCAGTTTGCCTGAGTCAGCCTTCTTGATATTCCCAGATCGATTTCTCTGAAGACAGAAGCTCATCCTATATCCTTTATACAGAAGCGCCACGCCATTCCTGTTGATGTCATCCAAAATGCCACTCGGGAGGCTTTTTTCGCTGTGACCCAATCAGCTGTGCATGCACAGTATCATATGATTATTCTATATCAAATCACAAGTGTCCTCTGGTCGTGACTTTATAGCTCCGAGAAACCAAATTGCAGAGTTAGTCCTAACCTCCAACAGCTACAAGCGGCTTCTGAATGTTAATAACGCCCGAAATAGCTTTGACAGCACTATTGGATCTCCTGCGCTTCATCCCAAATCTCTGGGGTCTAAAGCTACCGTACCCTGAGGTCCGAAACCCCCTCTCCTTGCTACACCCTCCGTCCCTAAGGCCTGCTCTCTGCCCCACTTCCTCTTTGCATTACCTCCATCAGGCCAGGCTGCTGACACACTTGTTTAATAATTAAGGGCAGGTCCATAATTTTCTCGTCCTTGTGGAAGTCCACAAATGGTCTCTGTGAAACTCTGGACCTCTTCAGACTCCTGACAGCACCTCCGTCTCTGTCGTAAATCACCAAAGGAATATGAAATCAAGTGAAGCATTACCCGGTTGACAGAAGCTTTCCGTTGAATCACCAAAGCTGATGAGAACTACAAATGTCTGGATGGACATCTTCAGAAAAAACAACAACAAAACAATCGAAATATTTGCACCTTAAACCACCAACATAGACCAAATATACACGGCCTTGCAAAAAAGTATTTAAACGTCTTGAACACTGTTATATTTTGTTACATCGGGACAAGAAACTGAAGCGGATTTCAGTGGGATTCAGTGACAGTCCAACCCAGAGTAAATCATATTTGTGGTTTTCACTGTCATATATTCAGTCTGCGTTTCATTGATACCCCTAAATAAATTCTGTTGTGATCAGAATAACTGGATCACCTCATTGGTCCAGTAAAAACAGTCCACCGATCTATGGCATAACTCCAACCCTGTACCAAAACATCTCCATCACCCTGAACTCCATGACAACGGTGGAGGAGCTGATACTCTCCATCAAAACTGATTGACCTTGATTTTGAGAAGAATAATGAGTAACGTTGTAATGCCTATATAATATGCCTCTAAAGACCTCTAATTGCAGGAAAATGTAAATCCCATTTGTTAGATTTTGTATTATTTTCCATTTATCTCACCATGACGGCCTACTTTCTGCTCCTTGCTTTAGCTCCAATAAAATACACTGAACTTTAAGATCGTAGCGTAATAAAGACGAAGCTCAAGAGGCGTGAGTCCATTTTGGAAAATGCTGTAATTAAAATCGATCTGTACCTAAACATTTCGACATCGTCCCTCTATCCATCCTGTTGTTTTATCAAAGTTCTCATCCTGACAAAGTCCTTGCAGTTTGGGAGAGACGTGGATCTCATCTTACGTGCTCCAGTCGCTCACCGTGCGGAGTCAGCGAGCTTGTCTGGGTGAGAAACTATAAAAGTTAACATCGACGAATCCGCCGCTCTTGACCTTCCTGCTTCAGTTACATCGCCGCACGGCGCTCAGGCAGCCTGGCAAACACAAAACCACAAAAGGATATCAGAGTGAGGCGCGAGGGCCCTGCTGAGACACGGACAACATGAGCGCGGTTTCCACGTGCTGACTGGAGATGTGTGAAACCCTGACAAAGGTCACTGGTTTTATTGCTGCGACTGTGCTGGACAGAAGAAATGCACGGCCCCGAATCTGCTGCCAGGAAAAGTGCGAATCTCATGAAATGATCTGCCAGTGAAATCAGAAGAAGAAAATGCTGCATTAGTCTTCAATACACTAAGGAAGCCGACATGTAGCATGTGTTAGCATGTGCTAGCAAAGGCTCTCTTTGTGGCCTGATAGAACATGCTCAATTAGGAAATATTTGCCACTTTATATCAGAGCTGAAGGGAATAATTTGTACATTTTAAAGTGAAGTTCAGTGATATTATTTATTATCTTGTTAAAATGTAAATAAATCCTCACATGTACAGCATCTGATTTAGCCAAACCACCATAAAACAGTTGAAAGTGCAAATGTTTGTATCAGTGGGATAAGATGTAGTGTTTGCAGATATTAAGTCTACTATTTATTTTTTATTTTTTCGCTGAACAGCATTTGTGTTCCTGTGTTGATTAAGCCTGCTGACTTCATCAATACATCTGGTCTTCTTCTGCCCAACTTATAGATTTTGAGTTTGACTTGAAGTTTTTGCTTTCCCAGTCTCATAGTGGTTTCAAAATGAACAAGACTGACCAGCTGATTAAACCAATCATCTTTTCCCCAGAGGAATAATCTGCTATAATCTGCCAGCCTTCTTTTCTCCTGATGTGAACATTTTCAGTTATTTTAAAGCCAAAGTCAGCTAAATGGAGATGGAGTAAATCTGACTAGATTGTTACTTTTCCACCAGTGTAGGGATTTATTTACTTTTCAACAACCTTACAGTGATGTCACATCTTTCTACTGTCTGTAATGAAACTGTTACTGATAATAATTTCACAGCAATGTCAGTTCTGCAGCTATTTTGACTTTCATTTTTTATTTCAAATGAGTGGAATGCTGTTCAACCTCAGAGCTGTGTCACGCCGACTGGTCTCTCTAACCCACAGAGCCTCCAGCCGCTTTCAGTCCGAAGAAAAAACATAATCATTGCTCTCAAAAATACTTCATAAAACTTCTGTGACTTCACAATAAATTAGCACAATTTTTAAACAATCTAAAACATGAGAGGAGATTGGAGTTTTTCTCTGCTGAGATGCTGGAGTCAGCTGTTATGGTGTGAAAAAAGACATGCGCCTTACGGCACGTGTCTACATTTTCAAGTGTGCAAAAACTAAGGAAAAAAAAAAAAGCTAATCAGCTGAAATATACTGCAATTCTCTTTATTTATAGACACTGCTGTGTCATAACTTGGAATGTGTTTATATATTTTCAGTGACAAATAGAGGGACAACTCTATGAATTTGTTTGTTTTTTAAAAACAGTTCTCTCTTGGTATGAACATTGTATTAGTAAGGCAATAGTTTAGGTATCCTCATCTATGAAATGTTTGTACGTTTGTTTAATGTCCTTCAGGCTGCAGACATCGCAGCTTTCCTGAAAACCTGAAGACAAAAACTGAAAGCCTATTGCTCCTTTTGATTTCTTTTTGATTTGTTTGTTTTTCAATGTCTTAATAAAGAAAGCAACTATGCTTAGGATAACAAATTCAAATTCCAAAAACAAATTCCACTATTCACAGAAGAAGAAGAAGAAGAAGAGAAAAAAAAGTAACTAAATTTCCTGCCCAACATCCGTGTGCGACATGAGTTGTCTGTCTCTTACAGGCAGGACTCATCGCTGGATTTAATGCTGTTCATGTTACATTTAAAGGACTGAGTGGTGATGGAGCCGCAGGTCCGTTTTCCTGACCAGGACACATTAACTGGACCGCTGGATGAATTTACTGTAAAGGCTTGTGTGAGCCAGCGGGGGAGGAAGAAATCTTCTCAACATCTTGGGGAAGTACAGACCCATCAATGTGAGTCAAAAAATTGCTCATCAATGGGGGGAATGACAGAGATTTGTTCCCTTCCTTTTTTTTTTTTTATCAACGCCAACAGATTTGAAGAGACGACAGCCGACGACAACGAGGTGAGAAGTGGAGCCAGATTCCTTCATGGACACGGTAACGGTTGTCATGGTTTTCACAATGTCACTCAGGCTTTAAACCATAATCTCTGATCACTGTTAGCTATTACTCTATCTTCCTTTCACTATAACGTCATTGCTCTGCTTTAAAGTGAAAATTACAATTGCAAGTTTTCCCATTTTTATACCAGTAGAGGAATCTGTTAGGTTTGTGACCAGACGTTTTCTCGTTCTGGAATATGTTCCGATTTCTTTAGATTTGTTCCGTGAAGCAGCGCGTTGAAAACTCGCACATCCAGGTTGTGGATGTGTGACCTTTTAGAAAATTCACGAAAGTCAAACCCTGAAATGAGGCTGTGTACTTGAATTTTGCCAGCAGCTGCTTTGTGCCCTGTGTGCAGAGAGCAGCGACTCTGAACGCAGCTCGGGGTTAGTTTCACAAAGACCAATATCTGAATTTTGTAACCTGAAGCCATGGAGTTCTTTAAGAAAAATACAAAAGCCATCACGCCATCATCTGTGCTTTCCAAACTTGTTTAAAGGCGTCCTGACTTTGGTGAAGGTTCTGAATTTGAACAAAGCAAAAAACAAATCTCTCACTCTTTCTTACAACATTTAGAAAAATAGGATTAACTTTGGTCAGTTTAAGTGACCTTCAGAGGCAATGACTTACAGTATTTTCACATAATTGTAGATTGAGAAACTTTTTTATGTTTTTGCAGTCTATGTAAATACCTGGTTTCAATAGTGTAAATATGGTTTTTTGATCAAATTTGTCATTATGTCTAAAAACCCCCCACATCACAGCGGCCTCGTTTCTCAAGCTCGCTTTACTTCTTTTTACACACGTTCATCTCGTGGCTTTCACGGTCTGTCAACCGTTTTCATCGTTCAGCTGCCAGGTATTGTTTAAACCTGCCTCGTCTTTCTTCCCCTTTCTGTAGGCGCAGCTCGCCTTCTCCACCAGCCACTGCAGTTCCTGTGCCCTCCAAACATGCCCTCATCCGGTAGCTGCAGTCCTCAAGGAGCGCACAGCTTCAGCAGTTTCGCAGGCCGAACCCCTGCAGAGGGCATCGCAGTGGAAGAGAATGAAAACCCGATGGAGATGTTTGTACTTGATTTATTGCACTTTAGTGTAGATCTAATCACTGGATGTGAGAGGACAGCAATTTAGATACATCTGAAGACTGTAAATAAATAAAAAAAAACCCACCTTATTTTGTTTAGTAATCTATTTGTGTCCTTCCTCGTGTAATAATAATAATAATAATAAATAATAATAAAAAGCTAAAGTACACAGTTTCATTGAAGGCGATTAATACTCTAGTCATTATTAAAGGTTGGCTTCTAAGGACATGCTTTGTGCCGGTCCGATCCCACCAGAACCGAAGCTCTGCTGTTATTCCCTGCAGCTCCATAAATTAACAGATGGCATTTTTTGTGTACGTCAGGCATGCATCATCTCCCCGATCACATAATCAACCCCCCCTACTACTCCACTCCCTCCCGCCGCAAGCCTCCTCCACTGTATTGCTGACTCATTGTCATGGCCCCTGAATCTGCTGCCTGTCTGCATATCTCTGCCTCCGCTGCTGCTGCTGCTGCTGCCTTTTCAGCACCACAGACCCGAACCAGATGGGGCTGCCCCGGCTGTCCTGCGCTGTACGTTTATCTGTGTCTCGTTACGCCGTAAACAGCTGACTGCCCAGCGGGTGTAATTGTTGTAAAAAGTGTCATCATGCATCTCTCTCTTTTTTTGTTGTTTTTTTTTTAGCCATGTTAGCTATTTCTTTTTCTTTGCTGTAAGGTCTTAAGAGTAGCTGTTTGGCTGCAAACTGTTTACACCGACACTGTGAAACGCATATTGCTTGAAAAAAATATATAGTTTGACTATGTAGTGTGTTTTAGTGAAGTCCAGCTCCACACAGCATGCTGGATCCTCCTCTGTGTTTCAGTGTAGCATTTTCTGGTCACAGCAGTTTTTGATGCTGGTATCTTCAGACAGCATCAAACGTTTTTAGTTGGAGAAAACTAAAGATGTTCTATAATTTTGCTTTGAAAAAATATTCATGTCCAAACAGACAAAAAAAGCTGCATATTTCTCTGTGTATCCTTGCTGTCGCTCTTTTGAGCAGTCCCTTTTGTGAATATCAAATTATGTTTCAATGATTCATAGCCAGTGGAAAACTGACATTTTAATCTTTGAAACAGTGGAAAAGCTTTGAGGTTACTTACTGATCCAGCTACCAGGACCAGTAAGTAATTATAATTGCTTATGGTACTTTTCTTATTGTCTGGACATGAAACTGACGGACATTTTCTTTTGTTTGTTTTCTTGAGTGCCAATATTGCCCAATGATTGAATGACACCCTGGGCGGTGAGCCATATTACCCATATTAAACACAGCTGCCAGTGCAGGTTTCCTCTGATTATGGAAACATTATTACAGACACTGTTTGATCTACAAATGAAAGTGTTTCACTCTTGTGGGGTTTTTTTCCTCATCAGTCTCCATGCAGAGCCTTCTCTCCATTATTTTGTCATGTATTTTATAACTCTTCACTACATATCTCCTGGTCAGCCTAAACTCTTAAAGTATTAAAACAAAGTTTCAGTCACATTTTAGTGCGATATCTTTTAATGTGAGCGTCACTGTAACATTATTCAACCTGATTAAAAGCAAATAAAAAGGGCAAGTCGTCTGGTCATTTGTGTATGTTTTGATGCAATAACTCTGGCGAATGCTGAAGATTAACAGAAACGAATGTAAACTCTACATTTAGGTACAGTTTTTATTGTAATTAAGTTTAACTTTTAGTCAGATTTTTGCTGTTACAATAAGCAGCATTAAGGAACACCTTGTACTCAGTTTCTGTAAGTGATTTATTACTTTCTTCTTCTTGGTATGAAGAGGGAGAGGCCCTTTTTTTTCTCTCAGGTGCAGCTCAAAACGGGACAAGAAAACCTGCCATTGAGTTGATGTGTAGCTGGACTGTAACTGGAACTTGACAGCAGACTGATCGTTTCATCAACACACGAAGTGGTTTTGGTTAGAAATACGGGATGAAGTTGTGGAAAAGCACCTAATTCCCATAGATGTGTAAATGGTTTATGGACCAGTTTCTGTTCCAAAGTCCATAAGGACCCTGGTCGAGTGAGCTTTTTGAGATACAGGGGTGGTTTTGGATAGAAATGAAATGGTCTCTGCCAGAAAACCGAAAGAAAATGAGAAACCTGACCAAAAAGCAGAACACTGCAGCTCATATTCTCACTAAAACCAGAAAAATAGAGCAGATGACCCGAGTTTCAAAGTCTGGCTCCCTGTAGCTCAGAGAATAGCCTTTAAAATACTGTTCATTTATAAAAACAAAATCACTGAACGGCTTAACACCACAATACAGTGTGGAGTAATTGAAGACTATCCATTATAAGGTTTTAACGTGGATGACACTGTACAATTATATTGAATTTTGAAAAACTATGAACCACCCACCAAATATATAATGTCTGTGTCCATACGATACATTCACCAGGAAGACTGCAGAGCTGCAAACCAAAGTACAGAACATTCTCTACTTACTGCAGCGCTGCCACCCTGAGGGGGAAAAAGGCACGTCTAATTAAAAGATAATTCTGATGTGCATTTAGGTGAGCAACTAAACAACTAAACAGGACTGTAACATAGAAAATGTTACATCTGAAATATCGTACTATTAAAAATCATTCGCCGTCACCTTGTAACTGCTGCAGAGGCTAAAACTATGAAAGGAAACAATCTGCCTCCTAGTGGCAACCAGAAGAAAAACACCAGATTGATGTTAATCTGGATAAACTTCACCTTCAGATGGTTTCTACCAAGACGGTGCAGCATACTTTAACGGATAATATTCAGGATTAGAACAAAACATCAGGGAATCACAAGCTCTGAGTTTTCAGTTTTATTTAAGGTTTATTTTTCCAGACCTGCAGAGGACAGTTCATTTTCCGCTAAGCGCCTCTAAGTTGTTGGTTTTTTTTCCTTGCAACATCATGTTAAAAACCCACTGAATGACGACTGTTTTGATTTCTCCTGGATGAGTTTGTTCATCTTTGTGAATACTGTTAAATAGGGAACAGCGAGGGAGAGACGGTGGGAGGTGGGGAAGGTGTGGGGGGGAGAGAGTTGGGGGTACGGGGCAAGAGAGAAAAGACAGAGCGAACACGAATCAGAATTAAGACTTCAAACAAAAAAAAGGAAAAAAAAAAAAAAAAAAGGCGGCGGTCGGAGAGGTTGATCTCATTTCTAAAGGCTGAGGGCTCCTTGATTTATTACTACGGTACTCGGTACGGTCTTGCAGCACCTCGGGTTGGGATGCGTGCTTGCATACAGCTGCTGAGGGTCGCATGAGAAGTTGCGTAACTCTCGGCAGTCGGTAACGCTCCGGCTCCGCTCTCTCTCCAGCTTCTATTTTTAAGGCCTCGTTTGAAAGCCCTCGTGGATCGAACGATGGGACCCGCTGACCTCTTTACTTCCCTCGTTTGGATCTCTTGACGTTTCCTCTTCCATCTGGTCACTGGCCGCCCACCCCATGTTATCTGGTGGCTGTTCGTGTTAGGGCTAGCTATTGCAGGTACCACACAGTGGCACTGTGAGTAAAGAGTCTAACCCTAGTGCTCAGGATGTGTGCCATGATTTCCCACAGCCCCTGGCTCCCTGTGGTAAGGCACTGCTCTATCCTCTGATACAGAGGTTCAGCAAAACTCTCCCTCAAGCAGAACGCGGGGGCCCATGGGAGCCCGTTTACTAAAGAGAGTATGAGCCAAGCGGCCTCTGATGTGGGCCATTTGTGTCCGTACCCAACAGGGAGCCCATGCATAGCCTGTGCCCTAAACTCCTGCAGCATCTGAAAACGCTCTTCAACCCGATCTCTCTTTTTCTCCCCCCCTACCCTTAGTAGTTTATAAAACCCACTCTCGTGTAATCCATCTCTCTCTCTCTCACCTCGACCGATCCCCAACGAGGCTGTGAGGTTGAACCATTTCAGTCTCCTGCTCAAGACGGGGTGGGAAGGAAGGGGGGAGAGTGAGCGTCTTTGGGGTAAAGCTACAAAGAGATTCACAGCTTCATTCCTTCGACTTTCCATAAATCACAAATGTTATCATGCTTAATCATGTTATTATATTCATTTTTTTTAACATACGTTTAAAAAGACCTCACTTCTGCTAATTTGTTTCTTTTGCCAGTTTGTGGAGTTAGCTCGTGTGTCACCGCTGGGCACTTTAATGCTCTACTGATTCTTGTGCTTTCTGCTGACGGTAAAGCTGCACAACGAATCCCGTGTTACACCCAGAACTAGGTCTAAAGGGGTGGTGATGGCGGCAGACGAAGGGAACTGGATAACTGCGCCACAAACCAAAACAAAAAAACAAACAGGCCTTCAGAGTAGACACAAAGGAAGGAGGAAGAGAAAAAAGAAGAAAGCAAGTTTGTTATTTTGTTAATTTTTCATACTCTGCAGATTGGTGTGTATTGCATTGGGAGAGAAGGGAGAGTGGGACAGGATGAGTGGGTATAAAGTGGGGTGGGGGGGTGGGAAAGAAGGAAGGGTGGTGGGATGGGATGTCTGCTCCAGTCTATTCAGTGGCGATCCACGGCAGCACTCTGTAGTAGCTCTGTGGCGGGCTGTCCTGGGGGTCTGAAAGCGGTCTGGAAGCCTGGTGGAGGGGAGTGGAACTGACCGGTGGGGTTGGCTGTGGGAGGGGGCAGGTAGGGAGCCCAGCCGCTGGGGGCTCTGTGGTGGAGGGGGAGGTGGCCGTCAAGAAGGCCGCTGTGGAGGGGCTGTGGGGGGGCGGGCACCGCGGAGCTGGCAGGACCGTCCATCTCTGTTAGCGCCTGCAGGGACTTGAGCCAGTGTGGCGGGTTGTCGTCTTGGAGACAGTCTAAACTGCTGCCGGCCGAGGCGGGGATGCCTGCGGTGGAGACAAGTGACAACGACGCATCAGACGTTTCACTGGAACAGAAAAGCCGTTCTTTTCAGTCAAGCATTGTGAAGAAAAACACAAAATGGATGTGCAGTTTTTACACCGTGGAATCGTCTGGGGTTGGTGGGAACTTAAGGAATATGAACATCTAAATGATTGACCGGTAAAACTGGAAAAGATGTAATTTTGTTTCACCAGAGTTTTTTTTTTACACCAATTTTGTTTGGGAAAACAAAAGATGAGCAGGTTGTGTACCTTGTGACGCCTTCATCTGAGACGAGCGTAAAAACCACAATATACATGAACTCATTAAACCTAGACCAATTATAGATTTTACGGGAGTTTTCCTCAAAATATTGTTAAACTCTCATCTCCTATAGTGGGTTTATTCTTACAAATACACAACCAATCAAAGCTGTTTCTTGAATCACAAATGGAAAATTTGGTTACTGGCAAAAAACCCCCAAAAGAAAACAGAAAGAAAACAGCATTGTTGCAAAGACCAGCAGAACTGTATTAAATCTGTGGCAATGTTAATTACAGTGTAAAATCTGTTGTGCTGAGAATGAGATGTTCATCACATAAATGAGTTTGCATTTATCTGCTTGTCCATTTACTACATTAAGTGAGATACTACGTTTTATGTGGCCCAATTTGAAGACAGCTTCTGTTCTCAAATCTAAACTTTTACATATTTTCCATAAATGTCAGGCGACGGTGAAAACAGCTGAAACCAGGTTTTTACATACAATTTGTAAAATAAAATAATAATAATAAAAAAAAGGCTCATCAGTTTTTTTCTCCACTTTCAATCAAGGCTAAAAGTCACCTGCTTAGAGTTGCCTTTGATTCGTAACTGGAACATTGATCAATATGTTTAATGTATATTTGCTTGATGATGGAATTTGAAAAAAAAAAAAGTTTGTATATTGCTCGTTTCATAATTACTGTTTTTATGGTGTAAATCACTTCGAACTGCCTTATTGATGAAATGTGCACTTGACTTGTAACGTGTGACCAGAGTTTAGGTCAAACTGCGAGAAAAAAAGGGTTTCTCTCTTTGTTAGGGTTGTCAATGTTGACGCATGTGATTAATCTAAAAAGATTTTAATATTCAATTATACAGATGAATTGTTTTACCTATGTGAACCTAAAAACTGCTCTCATTATACATAGTTCAAAGCAGCGCTTTACGCGGTCTCGTACTGCGGTCAAATGCGTTCGCAAACACGAGTGAGAAGATGAGGAAGCAGAGTCAGACTGGTGTGCTCAGCGGTACATTTTGCTTTAAAAACCACAGCAATGGTGAGTTATTCTTCACCAAAGCTCTACCAAGTTTATAGTTTACATTTCAAACATTTTAAACCATATTTTAACCTTCCTGAATATTACAACCTGAAAATCCGAGATGTTTGCTTTGAAACAATGAAACACTTTCTTAATGTTTTGAAAACGAGAGTTTTTACATCTCCAGCTGACAGAGCCGAGCATAGCGATTAATCACAGCACCAGAGTGTGATTAATTAGATTAAATGGTTTAACAGATTCACAGCGCTGCTCTTCATCCATAATGCATAGGATTGTCTGTTCGGAAGTCGAGACCAGCCGACGTTTTTACCTGTGATGATAGCAGGATCCATCCAACTGGCCGTGCTGTCCCAGCTGAGGCTGTGTGAAATGCCTGCCGGCCCCGTTGGCCCGCCGATGTGGTTAACACTGTTGGAGGACGAGGAAGAAGAAGAGGAGGAGGAGTTGGGGAGGCCACCGAAGTTGATATTGATGTTGGGCAGGAGAGCTCTCAGTCCGTCCTGCCACTCTTTCACATTTAAGCCGTCTATAGAGCTGCTGTTTTCTGCAGGACGGGACAGAGGGACACAGAAAACAATCAATACTCACTAATCAAAAACACTCGTCTTCATGTTAAGCAGAAGTGTTTGCGTGTTGTGATATTAAATGTCTTTCTAATGTATCTCGTCTGAATTCTGTCTTAACACGTACTACCTCTGTGGAGCACATTAAAGCGGCCTGGCTGGTACCTGAGATGGGGATCCCTCCCAGCCCTGTGTTGTGCTGAGGGGGCAGATTCAGGTCCAGGATGTTACTGTGTGAGGCAGCACTGGCTGAGTGGTTCAAGTGTGCAAGGTTATTTCGTGTAGGGATGCCCATCCAGGGGTGTCTGGTGGCGGGGGGCTGCTGCTGCTGCTGACCGGCCTGGCTGTTGTGGCCGCCGGGGAAACTGAAGGAGCTGTAGATGGCTCTGTGGTGGAGCGGGTGGATGCGCGGCAGGCCACCGGGGAAGTGGTGGGATGTGCTGAGATTGGACGGCGGCAGGCCCGGACTGTGACCCCTCCCCTGCGCGAGCGGCCCGGGAGACGAGGGGCTCTGATCCTGAACCGATAGCTCCTTCTCTATCAGGTCGGCGAGAGCCTTGCGGGTGACGTCGAAGGGGTCGAAGCCCAGATCGTCGTCCTGCTGTTTGCTGGAGGAGCCGAAACCGAAGGCCGCTTGCCAGTCTGTTGAGGAAGACACTGGTATTGTGTCTTTCAAAGGAGAAGAAGGTAGTTAGTTTGATAGCCAGATGCCAACACTTTAATCAGAAAGGTACATTTGCATTTCAGCAAGAGTAGTTTTGTTTATTTACTGCATCTCCTCTGACAGTCCAACAGCCACTGTGTTAGGAAGACAGAGATGCAAAATAAAACATCTGCATGACTAGACAGTGTTTTGTAAAAATACCTTTTTCACATTTCATCACATTATAACTACAAACGTTAAAGTATTTGCCAAGTGCTGGGATTTATTTTCTGGTTTGTCAACACAAACTAGTGTAGCAGAAGAAAATTTGATGGTTTTCAAAGTTTTTGTGCAGCGTATATTTGTATTCACACAACAATACCTGCCCATTGTTCTCGACAAAACACCAAAAGGTCTAACAAGTCTATCCTCTCTTATTGTCACAGATTCTGCAGCTAATTTATATCTGGACCATGAGGTGCTTTGAGCCAAGTTTAATTGTAGCTAGTGTTTAGCGTCCTGCTGGAAGGTGAAAATCTGACTGCACTGTGTCAAACCAACCAAACCCTTTGAAAATCTTGTTCCTCCCCCTCGCCTGTGGAGGCACTGTACTAAGAATCACTGAAGGAAACAACACAAAAACCTCTGAAGAAGACATTGAGCAACTTCCTTCTTCACTAAATGTAAACACTAATGGTGTAGTGCCAGATTTTAGCGGTGATAATTTGATGATTTCTCATTTGTGTTTGATGAAAGACCATGAGCCATTTCTCTCTCTAGATTAGAAGCTAGACTCACTCTGACCGTCTTTTGTTTTTCTCCACAAATTCAGCATGCTCACCACAGAGTTTAATTCTGGTCTCCTGTTACAGGACAAAACTTCTTCCTTACAGTTGTCATTTTCTCCAATTGTGGCAAATTGCAGAGTGGGACTTTTTATAGCTTTCCTTCCTTCCAGATTCTTGGAATCCACAAGTAATAGTTAGATACTCTCACCTGAGCTCTGGATCTCTGCAAATTGTTCTACTTTGTGATGGACAAAATAAAATCCCCAACACTGAAGTTACAACATAACAAATGTTAACACATTTAAGGACACTTCTGGTTTTTAGAGGTTTTGCACAATTGAACAGTAATTTGTTAGGATGCAACTTTAATGCCCTCAAAGTTTAATGAAAGAATTTACAAGATATTTAAACTACTCAATACCGGATGTGAAGAGAATCTGTGGTTCTGGTGTCATGGGCCAGTCGGAACTGCCGCGGGAGGAGCTGGGGAAGGGGGGCAGGCCAGCAGGGAGAGGGTTTGGATGTCTGAAGTTGCTGTTGTCTGAAAAAAGTGACTGGGACTCTGCCGCAGCACCCTCGAAGGGCGAACGGGCCGAGAGGTCCGACATGCTGATGGGCACCACCAGGATGGGTTTCGTTAGACCCGGGGGAGGGGAAGGGGAGTCACTTGTGGGCATCTGCAGAACGAGAGGAAGACGAAACGCACGTTAAGAGATCTGACTCTGTGTGATTCACTTTGAATCAAAGGAACAAGGCTGCTTGCTTCACCTGTTGTAAAGTTTCTCCATTGACTATACCAATGGATTCTGGAGGCTTGTCATTGGGACTGCAGATTAGAAATAGTAAGATCAGAAAAACAAAAAAAAATAGAAAGTTTACAGCAGAACAGGTTGGTTTGAGGTCTCTCCATTACCTATTACTGTCACAGTTGGAGGAGAAGGGGGAAAGGGTGGGACGCTGGCCTGGACCCAGCTCTGATTCTAGCCCATCTGAATTACTAGCTTCCTGGTCTAGATAGTCTAACAGCGGAGGGGACTTGCGGTCTTCTGAAAGTCCGTTGGCCAGTTTGTTGTGCCCCGACAGCGTCGGCCAGCCTTCTTTACCGTTGCTACTGTTAGTTCTGTTATAAAGCAGGGGGGAAAAAAAATTCAGCCATCAAGCGCTACGCTGGGAGAAAGCAGCAAAGAAGATAAATGAAAACAGGACTAACCTCTGTGTGGAGTTGGGTTTACTCTTTGACTTTTCTGTTCCACAAGCTGGAGGTTGTAGAAAACCAGGATTTATTTTGTAGAGGTCTTGGAGGAGTTTCTGCTCATACTCTTGATGTTTCCCCGCCTTAATATAAGTTCAAGATTAAACAGATGAATAAAACAAACGCATAAAAAAATCACTTTAAGCAAGAAATCTAAAACACTTCATATATTTTAATAAGAAAACCTTAATCTCACCTGCATCTCCTCTTTAGTAAAGCTAGCTGCTTCATCCCCCAACTCATGTAGATACATACAATCAGGTTTTGGACATTGCATACTTTTGAGGAAGTAACTGCAGTATTTTGTTGTGCCTAAAGAAGCCTGTAGGAGGGAGAGAGAAAATCAAATCCTACTGTTAATACACAAGCATTACAATAGAAAAATATATATACAGCTCTGGAAAAAAAAATAAATAAATAAGAGACCACTGCACTGATCTCTTACACTGGTGGACAAATCTCCTGGTTAGTCCACCAAATATTGTTTGACCATTTCTCATTTTCTGCACATAAATACTAACGTTTTGTTTGGAATTTCAGAGACATGTCAGTAGTTCATAGAACAAAACAATGTTCATTTTACTCAAACATGCACCTATAAAAAGTAAAAGAAACTGATCATTTTAAGTGGTCTCTTACATTTTTCCACAACTGAATATACATATCAAATGATAATACAACTACTGATTACATTCAACACACAAAATGAGAATTTAAAAAACCCAAGGTTTACCTTGAGTGTTCTCCCGTCGACGACCACATTGTTCACACACTGTATTGCTCTTAAAGCGTCTTCGGAACGGATGTAAGTGACGTAAGCGCTGGCACTGGGCCCCTGAACGGCAAACAAAATAAAAGCAAACAGATTAATCAAACAGACCATTCACGGCTGTTTTAGGTTCATGTGATAACAACTATTGACTCAATTGAAACTTTTGTTCGTTACCGACTTATTAAGTCCCAGTTTGCTTCCAACTGATCACAGATGCATTCATAAACACTGCAGCTTTAAAATCAACCATGATTTATTCCTCACCTGTGAACCTGCGTACGATGTGCTGTTGTTGATAACCACTTTATGGATTTTCCCAAATCGCCCAAAATACTCTGGTCGTTTTAGGACCTGTGAGGAGAAATCAACACAAAATGTGTGATGTATGCTGTCAGTTCTTTCATAAACATGCTAATCATTTACAATCCTACAAGGAATTGTGGTCAGTGAGAGAACAGACCAGAATATAACAATTTTCTCTTAACCTTCAAATTGAAAACAGAAAATAAACCAGAATTTCTTTTTCCCATTATTGACTTCTAAATGTATTAACCAGCAGCATTTACTTTCAAGGTTTATACACTTTTCCCGCAGTAAAATTCAAGCACTTTTCAAGCATTTCAAAGGTAAGTTTTCAAATGTTTCCGGCAACACAAATTAACTAAAGAAGACAATTTCAATGTACCATTTTATGATAGCATTTATTACTGTTATTAATGCTGTTATTAAAATTGAAATGTCTCTCACACACTCACACACCTGACTGGTCCAAGAACTAAACACTAATTTAACTAAATAAAATCTCCCAATTTCAATAATGTTATTAAATGTATGAAATATAAGACAATATTTTATTTCAATGACAGACACATCTTTGAGCCATTAGGAATAATAAATATTTATCACAATGAAACAATCCAAACAAATTGCGTTAAGGTAAATGACCTTCTTGTTCAAATTAAATGCTTAAACACAATATGCACAGAAAGGTGCAAAAAAACCTCTAAAAACTGTTTTCACTAAGGTTTCTGGTATTTAGTAAATATGAATCATAAATCTATCTGACCTGAAACAAGAGACGATTGGTCTCATTTAACTTCAAACAGTGAGAAAAAAAATGTTCATCTTTTATTCTGCATATGACAATATCTGGTTTCAACTGTAAATAACATTTACCCAAATTCAGACTTTTAAATCAAGCATCAGATTGTACTTTATTACCAAACTGCACAGTTTGAACATCAATCACTTTTGAGGACTTTATACAGAAATCAAAATTTCCAAACCTTGAAAACACCTTGAAATTCAACCCTTTTGAAGGATTTCAAGCTTTAGTATGAACCCTGTACTTTGATGCATTTTTTTCTTTTCTTTTCTTCAAAATTAGACAACAGGTAATGGACAAATATGTTGATTTATGAATTGTCAAATCTTGAAATTGCTTTAGTTTCTGTTAGATTAAAAATTATGAGGAACTGTTTAATGGTTCTTGAAAAAAAAAATATCTGAAATGACAAGAAATCAGTACCAGCAAGGAAGATCCTAATAATGCAATAGGACGCCACCTAGTGGTGACTATTTGTTTAGTATGTGACAAATGTAACCGAGAGCAACTTTGGTTTATTACACATCCTCTCCCCAATAAAATGTTCAACTCAGCATTAAGGCACAGCATATTCACTTAAGGCTGTAAACTGCTGTACTCACTTCAGGATCAGCGAGCCGCTGCGACAGCCCCACCACAAACACCAGGTTCCTCTGGACGACTCTGACACTCGCCAGATGCTTGCGATTTTCTGTCACCTTCTGCTTTTTCTCGTTTTGTTTCTGCTTCTTTTCATTCTTTATCCTTTGGATTTCCTCCTGTGAGAGAGGCTTATACACGGCGGGGTCCTCTGGGTACGGCTGCGCGACGAACAGAAATCAGATAGTGATTTATGGGGAGTGGAAAGTGTATAACATGATGAACTTAAGAAAAAAAAAGAAGAGTGTATGGGAGCACTAAACAATCAGTCGTGCAGATGAAATTCTCTTTTGTGACAAATCTCTTTGCGCACCTTTCTGCAGGCGGGGCAGAGGCCGTTCTCGTCTGTGCGGATGCGGTGCCAACAGAAGCGGCAGATCTGGTAGCCACAAGTGCAGGGGAAGAAATTGACGTCATCAATCTCCAGCGGCTCCATGCACAGAGGGCACTCCATGGGGTCGTCCTTCATTTCAGGGCTGTGGGACATCCTATTGCACGGCGACGTTGAGTAGTACTGAAGCTGGTCACAGAGCACAGGGCTACGAGGAGAGAGGAAAAAAAAACTTACAGGAACTCCATCTGGATATAGCTTAAAAACAGCCAGTATATTTTGCTTAAAGTGTTTATTTGCAAAGGAAATGTTAACTACTGGCTAGGTCAGTTTAATAGGTGCCTGGATCAGTGCTGTAGTTTCTATTGTGAGATAAATTTGTGGTGAATTTGAATGATTGTGTTCAACCAAAAAAGCTGACTAATCTAGTCTTCTCCAGAACAGCGGAGTGTATTTAAGCTTTTGTCTTTTCAAACAGGATGCTGTGTAATGGCATGAAACTTGTCAAAATTTTCATCAAACGTACATGCAAAAATGAGATTAAATGACATTTTTGTACATTCAGCATAAGGACAAATGCTTACAAAAGGAAGCATTTGTCCTCAGTTTGGTCACTCCAACGTGCATAGTAGTAAGATTTAGCATCCTCAGGAAAATAATAGGACAGAGGAACCAATTTGTGCATGTGTAATTGGTGGAGAAAACAGCTTTAAACCTTTACACTATTTAATTTTTAATAAAAAAAAAAAAAACAGACCACCTTGAATAACATGAAATCAGCAGGTGATGTTGATGTCAAAATGACAAAGATCTGCTCAATTTGCAAAGTGCTGAAGTGGGAAAAAACCCACAGAGGGCTAAATATTTCATGTAGCAGTCTTGATAAAACTGGAGTATCAACTGGAAAACAAACTTCACAAATTAAGCTGTTCAGAAACAGAACGTCAGCAGAAGTGGGTGCACAACTATAAAGTGATCTACCAGCAACATTTCAAGGGCGGAGGTCATCAAAAAAAAGGGACCGAAATGACAATGAGATTTAATACATGGGACCATGTTTTAGCGGGTCTTCCCTGTTCATTTGAGTTATTCTGAAACAGAAAACAACACACCGGTCTGCGTGTCTTTGGAAGCATCAATACATGCAAGTCAGTGAATGCAAGTCGACCCGAAGCAAGTCTTTCTCTCCCTTCTTTACGGTTTTGCTAGTACGACCAAAAGCTTCACATTTACAGATCAGCTAAAAGACAGGACAGGAAGTTGAGAAATTATGTTATCCCAAAAGTAAGAAAAGTCAACCTCTATGGACTTTCATTTAAATGTTATTCATTTCTGTTAGCTGCCCTTGAGTGAAGAAATCCTTTAACTGTGAAAATAAGGCAACTAGGAGCATAAAACATATACTAGAATGCAGTGCAGACAACTTAAGCAGTACCTTTTTTTTAAACTTATATTAGTAGCAGTTCAATCCAGTCTTAAAGTGGTTTTGTCCAGGTTTTAGAATGATTTTTTTTAAGCTTCAATTTACAGCTGAAAAGTTACATTTCAAAATTCTTTCAGCAACATCACAACAATTAAACTCAGAATATAGTTCACCTGGAACGACTTACAAGAGCAGCATTAGCCCTTTCTAACGCAACTCTTACAGCACTGCAAATAGTCTTTTCAGACTTGGCAGCCTCTGTTTTGTTATTTTGTTGTGGAGTAAAAAAAAAAAAATAATAATAATGAAGACATTTTAAAAAAGAAATCACCAAAGATGTTACTGTGTTTGGGTTTTCAACTAAGAGGCTAATGTCAACAGATGCTCATGTAGAGGGTGAATATGAAAAGTGCTTTGCAATTAACAGCTGGTGCCAAAATACTGCAATCCCTGCATAAAAAAAAATTCATATAGAAGAGGAAGAGTGATTTTACAGATGTTTTTTATAGGCACTTACAAACAATGCTAATATGGGCCGGTTTATAAAAAGTTATGAGTTTAAAATGATCTAAGTTTATGTCACGCAGTCACTAATGTTTAAAGTCATTAATCAGATGTGAAATCCTAGAGTGACCAGAATTTTTTTTTTCTTTTCCTCAGAATCGTATGCATCGGAACAGGACAGTACTCCCAGTAACTGTTGTGTTCCTGTTTCAAATATAATCCGTATTTTTCTGTAAATACCAATGATGAAGTGGTATTTTTACTCAAGGTTATACTCTGAGAATCTCATACTCGTCCATGCCTACTCCAACATTGTGCAAAAATAATGCAACAACAAGGTTATGTAATAATTATGTTAGGCCCAGCTGACATAAACAGAAGCTCTCCCTAAGAGAGCATTAAATGCATCAAAACATGAATTTTATTAGACAAGTAAGGCAATCTGAAAGCACTATCTGAAGATCTGAAAATCCGTTATGGGTCTCCCTTCACAGCACAGTGACATACATATGAGTATATGTGCATACATCAAGCAAAAGCCATTGTAATTCTGGTGGGGTTAGGATTTGCAGAAGGGACTTCGTTTATGCGGATTGGGTTAAAACGACTGGCTCACATCATCAAAAAAACGAGCTAAAAACAGAACTGAAGCATTTAGGTGTTAATGCGGATGTTGTAAACATCTCTCGTGGGTTGACAATGCCTGACACGTCATAATACACGTTAAAAGGAAACGTATAACAAGAGAGTTCATTTATACAGAAAAAAGAGAGTTTTTGGCAGATGGACACCGGCGTTGGGTTCTTCGTGACAACACCGCTGCCAGCAGACACACTCTGTGACCAACTCGGACCGACAGAAGCTAAACGGGAGGAAGTTAATTTAGGCAAAACGCAAACATTTCGGATGCTTTGGCAGCGGTCCGCTAATAAACACATATTTACAAGTGTATCACCATCCCATTGGCTCGATTATAAAGTCAAAAATACGCAGATTTAAACCCCGGTGGGCGACTTTACAGGCTCTGTCAGAGACTGACTCTGTCTTTTGGATCTGACGTTATGACAGATGTTATTTGACTAACGTTGAGCTAAGCTAACATTAGCTACGTATTGGTAAGAGAAGCCGGTCTGCCTGTTGGCGCGTATCCAGTTCGACTGCAACACTGGTCACAAAAACAGCTCGCAGTAAAATTTATTCCAACCTAATAAAGACGTTCGCGAATAATGAGAACATGACATGACGTTACAGAGCGCTGAAAGTGACAGCTTGGGTAATGCTAACCGCTTAGCCTGCATGCTAACATTATCACCAGAAATGTACGACGCGGCCTATAGAAGCTAACACTGAACCCCTGGCCTTATAAACAACTGACATTGGTCTGAGGATACACAAATTACCTGGACAGTGATTCGCTAGGTTTGGAAAAAAACTCCAGTCACTTCTTACGTTTGAAACGGAGCCACCTGTCTTTTATTCGCTGGATGTAGGATGAAACCCGACTTGGCTAACGTTAGCGTTACTTACCCTGTCCGTATTTAGCTTAGGATTCCACTCCAAAGGAGTCACACCAAACTGGGCGGGGGCTGCAAGCCAATGTACTTGAAATTGTGAAATTTCTAAATATGGTCACTTACGATAGCGGTAACCGTGGGGTTCTGTTCTAATCGGGAGGCTGTAAAGATGTTTTGTCCTTTCTTTTCTTGGTATTGTTAAGACAAATTACGCTCAAACCACCATCTTAGCTAGCATTATAGTAGGGAGGAGGGAGTGGGGCAAGTATTCGGTGCCATTGAGTCTGCGCCGATACAGGGCGGCATTGTGGGAAAACGAGTTTTTATATTTTTCACGCCCATCTACATTCAAAGCAGTAAAATAGCTATGCAATGTAAGGATTTTTTTTAATGCAACAATACATTTCTCTGAAAGTAATGTACATGAATGAACATAAATGCATAAAAAAAATATTCCAAACAACTGTTCACTTGGACAACTTCCTCATCGAATGTCGGCACTGGTTAGAATTACTATTCTATAAAAACCCGAGCTCCATACAAATGTTAATCATTCATGCATTTCTGAGGAACTTTACAATAAAATGTATTGACAATTTAACTGATTCAAGACATTCAGTTACAACAGCATACACACTGTTCTTTGAGTTTCTACAGGAATATGTGGCTCTAAGTTTAATAATAATAATAATAATAATAATAATAATAATAATAATAATAATAATAATAATAAAATTTATTGCACATGAGTACAGTTTGCACAACAAAAACATCCTTTTGTTACTATGTGCTTTCAACCTTGTAGCAAAATGTGACTTTGTTTTTATAATTCTGTATCCAAATATGCTTAATCGTGTCTGTCTCATTCTTATAAAGTTATCACTGGCATAATAAAAGAGTCTTGTTCTGTAACATGTCATCAGGCTGTAAAGAGAGGGATCTTTGACCATTCCTCTACACATTCTGTCTTGGTTATTCAGAGTCCAGAGTCGTCTCTGGTTGCTCTATTTCTCGGTACTGAGGTGGTTCTATGTTTTGGATTTCTATCTTGCTCAAATCCACCCCACCATATTCAAGGGCATTTTTTTTCCTTTTATTTGTAGAGACAACCAGATTTGTTTTGTTAAAATGTCCTGTAATTTGATGACATAAAATTCAAAGTTTTCAAGGAGTTTTAGAACAGAAAGAGGTCCTTAGTATCACATAACCCTTAAAATACTTAAAAGTAGATTTGATATTTTAATTTGATTTTTTAAAATTTATTCTCCTCCTTTGTTTAACATCAGAAACGCCTGATTTTAAATTTTACTGTTTGTTGCTGAAAAAGATCAATCCTTATATTTTCTGAAAAGCGCAATTATTCCTGTTAAAGTCCCAAATGAGTTCAACAAACTGTGTTTATAACTGTGGTGGTAGGTCGGAAAAGTAATTTTTTCTGGCCTGCCTTCCAAACAAGCGCATTATATGTATACAAATACCCTAAAAGTTAATATTATTAGAAACCAAACTTGAAATTGTGAGGCAACAGAGTTAAAAACAAGAACGTAAAATTCAGTTAAAGTACCTTCAAGAATTTTATTATAGAATAATAAAAAGGTAACCGGCACATTTGGAAGAAAAAGCTTTCAGAGACAGGTTCTCTGGTCAAAAGTTATAACATTTCCTTGAATAATAATTGTGAGACATGAAAAAACACGCCGAAAACTCTGGAATTTAAATCTCAGTCAAGCCAAACAAAGCCCGGCGTGGGCCATTTTGGTGCCTGGACTTTGCTGGGATCCACAGAGTCTAAGGTGAGTGCAGGTGAGATGGGATGTGGTGATGCCAGGGACATTCTCGCAGCCAGGAGGCCCATCCGAACGCAGCTGTCGGTATCTTTTTTCTGAAGAATCCCTGCCATTAAAGCGCCTGCAAAACTGCCAATACAGCAGGAACAACAACTAATTGTGAATACAATAAAAACAAAGTTGAACTGGAAGCACAATAAATAGGGTTGGGTAGAGTTTTGCACCTGTCTCCTGCTCCTGACACATTCATTGTCTCCTCTGGCGTCACGGTCAATGCTGGGTAGTGTAACGCACAAAGCTGCTGCTTCTGCAAATCCAAACCCAATAAATAACATCCTCAGTGGTGATGTTGCAAATATCCTAATTATAAAGTTGCATTTGAAAGGCGCATACACTTTTTTGTTTCCTTGGCTGTAGATCAACTGAGCCTGCTTCATGCCTGCCACACAGCAGCACACCATCAGGCCCAAGAGTCACCACCAGACAGTGAAGATACTCCAGAAGAGGGCGTGAGAGAGCAACTGCAACCGTCAGGATCTCATCAAGAGAGGTAGGCACCTCTGGCACGACACAAACCACAACCTTAGCTACCATCAGATAACATGTCTTCTTCACAAGAATTCTTAGCTGTGACTGGTGTGGGAACTGAGAGAGTTTGTCATTCGCAAAACATGCAAACGAAAGGAAGGGCAACATCTACAACTTTTAAGGCTGGCAAAAGACAAAAGGTTACCTTCAGGAGCCATGAGACCCAGAGCTTTGTTCATCGTGCACAGTTCTGCCAGGTTTGGGGACGAATAGGACAAAGACTTCCAAGCATCTGAGAGAAAAGGCTTACAAGCCTTTTCTGCATCTGTTGGTTCATACCAAACTGTGACAAACACAGAGATCACTGTTTTAATGATGGCAAAAGTGTCCATTCACGATCATTTATTGGGCCACCAGCTCTGGATGCTTACTGTTTAAGTTGTGCTTCCCAGCAAGAGAACAGACATAGTTGATGGTGGAGACGGGAATGTTTCCATCAAGACACACAAGTGTAGCGGATGAAATCTGTTTTTCAAACTGTGAAACCTTTCAAGACACATTTAAGGATAGATAGTAATAGTGCTAACTAAATTTTCCAGATGAAATAATAATAATAATAATAATAATAATAATAATAATAATAATAATAATAATAATAATAATAAAACGATATGGTGTAGAGTTATTTCAAGAATTTATCCAACAAAATGCACATTTAAAAGACAAATAAAATAAAATAAAAGTCCCAGATAGAAGATCTGCACTTAATTAAATAAAATGTATGCAAGTCATTCAAAATACAGGATGAATAAACAGTCCATTTCGGTTTTTAATAAGCCAAATATAGATTTTTAAACATATTTTTTTGTAAAGGATCTAAAAAGGGTCACTTCACAATCTGCAACCCCCACCACAATAGGACCCTGACTTATGTTTAAAAAGTATAAAAATAAAACCTTATTTATTTTTGCATTATTATAGCGTAATACAATACTTAAAGCCCAAAACTTTAATTTAAGGACATCTACTAAGCAAGAAAAAAAAAAAAGAATTCTGTCTTCTAATTTTATTATTTTTTAACTAAACAACCAGAGGTATAGGGAGTGCTACTGTTGATACTTCCCACAACTTCCCTTTTACAGAAAGACATAATTTCCTCAACAATTCAACAATTCACACGGTTGGAGAATTCAGAGAGAGGAATCTTTAACGTTTCCTCTGCATAATTTCTCTGGATGCTGCAGACACCTGGGTTCTCTATCATTCTCTCTTCAGACCAACCCAAAGGTTTTCTAGAGGATTGTTACGGTATGAATGTGGTGGAGAAGGTTTTTTTTTTTGTCTGTTGAACCATTTCTGTGTTGATTTGTCTACATGTGATCCTCATCATGCCAACATATCCAATAGCAACCCATTTTTAGTTCACCAGATTTTATTTTGAAATCTATTGGTATTTCAACGATTTTATAATAAATAAATGAATATTTAGCTGATGACAAAGTTCAGAAAAGCTGAATGTTAAGGACCACATACTCAGAAATAACAGAAAAATCCAGTTTGGAAATTCTCTAAGTTTGTTCTTGACTCATACCTGAGAAAATTATTTTTCAGAAATTTCAAGTGGGTGTTACAAGACTGATGTCCTGTGCAGTGGAACAGCTCTATGAGGATTCCCAGTTTATTGTGAAGCATGAAATGTCCTGATTAGAAAGAACTTTGTGCTTCTTCTGGACACCTCCAGATAAAAACACCTTTCCCTGTTTACATGGCGTACGTGCAGGTCTTTTGTCTGACTAAAGCTCCTGGTTTATCTTAGTTTGTGGTGGTAGTAGGGCAAGAGTCTCCCAAATTACTTCTTTTTGCATTTAAAATAGCTTCTAAGGAAACTTGCTGAACCCAGTTTGTGCTACAGTTCTCCGTCAGAAAGCTTAAGAAACATTTTTCTTTATCACATCCACCATCCTGCTCTGCTCACCATGCATGGTGGCAATATGGGGTTTCAACATGCTGAGTGATCAGTTGCTAAGAAAAAGTGGTAAGAAAAAAAAGGTTCAAATACATTTAAGGATATTTAGAGGGCCAATTGCCTAAAAGTGATGCTTGCCGATCTAATGCTACATCAAAATCTGAGGCAGTTTTCAGGGAATGATGCCAGGTTTCATTAGATTCTGTTTTTTACACGGTCAGTAAAGCACACAATACCTAATCTGCTGGCAGGAACTCACATAATGTTCTGTAATTTGCTGATGAATGTCCATGTCTCCCAAGCCAAGACTCAGTTCCCCATTGTCGGTGATAACAGCACAGTACGTTGCTGTGTTCTGCTTTTCCAGTCTGGCCACACCACTTGTGTTCTAAAAGTAAGTTAAAAACATTGTGTTTTAAATTCGTATTCAAGAGTCCAACAGTACTGACTTTTAACTAGCCGTTAATGTTGCCGCACCATATGTTTACAGTGGTTAAAAACTGCATCGCTGTTTGCATCGGCTCCAGTGGCGGAGATGAACAGCGGCGTCTTTTCTAACCTGCTCAGAGAGTCTGGGAGGAAAACGCAGGAGATGGCATGTGAGGGACAGACAGACGTGTTGATGAAAACGTTTGCACACATGATCAGATAAGGAAAACCAACCAGCGATGTTCCGTCCCACGCCCCCAAACGACTGACACACGCTTCCTGGGTTTGTCTGTCCGAACTGTGAGACAAAAACAGATTCTTAGAACTTATTTTCCTCCACTGTTCGGTGGCATTTGAGATAAATGCGTGTCGTGATGCTTACATGAAGTGTTTTTGTTCTCCCTTTGGCAATAAAATCAACATTTATTCCTCCTATAACAACCTGTGCAAGAATGCAGGTCTTTATTTGACTCATTCTTGATTGAAATTTAAAAAACATATAAACAGAAATTTTTTATACTCACAACTTCTGAGTCATTTGGGGGTTTTCCAGGATGCTGAGCTTGACTTTTTGATCTTTTTTCCCTCATCTGCTTTGACAATGCACAGGCTATCTGACTGCCGACTTTAGCATTGTTGTGAATGAGAGCAATGTCTTTAAACATGACATGTTAAGGGAATTTTGCAGTAACCCACGATTTGATCTAGAAAGCTAATAATCTTCGATATTTTTAAGGCCATATTCTTTATGACATCTTACATTTTCCACGAACGTATTTCCGATAGTAACTTCTGAGAGATTTAGAGGTTTCCAAAAGATACTGGCCTGGAGGGACTTTCCTTGAGTCAACTCGTTGACCTTTTGAAGAATAAACGGCGTTACGTCTCTGCCTGTGATACCTTCAGAACTGAGGAAATCAGAGCGACAAAGCAAAGAGATGAGCAGACATCAATATACAGGAAACCAAAAATAGACTTTACCTAAGTAAATAAGTGAAATTTTATTTGAATAGAACATTGCGCAAACAAAATTAAAAAGCGCCTAATAAAAGAAAAGCACATCAAATGTATACATCACATTAATTAAAAGCTTTTCTGCACAAATATATTTTTAGCGGCGTTTTATGACGATCAGTCGAATTGACATGACGTGAAAATAAGGGGAGAGATCCACAAACTGGGTGCAACGACACCGAAACAACTGAGTTTTACGGGTCTTAAACTGAGCATGTGGGGACCAACAATAAGCACTGATCAGCATTTTGGCAGAAGACTTCGGCTTAACCAAGTCAAAAATATTTTGGGGATGTTTGTTGATTACCATGCTAGCTGAATGCGACCGCATATGACAGACGTTCTGTACCTGACTGCTGTCACTGCAGTTTGCATGGCTTCCTGTATCTGACGGCCAGCAGCTGCATGCTCCTCTGGGATGGGGACTGCTATCAGGAGGCCACTTTGAAGACCCAGAGACAAAGCGCTTGCTGGGAAAACCAAGCAGAAGTACACATAAACAATGTTACCGTATCTGTGTAATATCTGCACACTGGCTGTCAAGTCGAGCTAAGTATACATTTCGGTCAGAAGATTACATCTCGTCATCATCAACATGAATGTGACTTTAATTTTGGTCTTTTAACGATGAACCCTTCTTTTTCTACTGCTGACTGACTATTGGACAAACTCATTTGACTACTTGTAAAAAGTGAGAACACACAAAAGTGGATATATTTTATCATCATCATGCCCCTCAATGTTTAATGAAAAGCCGATTTATTTCTACAATATATTACCAATAAGTTCTGCAGCCTCACTAGGATTGCGGACATTACACGCAGAGGTGAATCCACTGTTTGGAGTGAAGAACGCTGGGAAATCTTTAGATTCACCATAAGTTGCGACACACACACCTTGTGTCTCCTGTAGACAAATAAGGACAGATGTAAAGGTTAATCTTCAGCCACACATTGCGATCACAGCTATGAATAAATAGTAGGCACGTTTGATTTTATGCTGCAAGTCAGCTGAACATAACAGAATAATGCATATTTCCTCACAAGAAACTCCAGGGTGCGGCCGATGTCCAGGATAGACTTGACTCCGGCAGAAACGACAGCGATGGGAGTTCTGCCAAGCTCTGTCAGATCTGCACTGATGTCCAGACCTCAAGAAGCATCGTTTAGTCAGCGGGAATAAATGTTTTGAGTTTGATTCGACTTCACAGCCAGACGTCTCAAACACTGCACCAAATCAGACTTGCAGATGTTTTGATAACTCAATCCTTCCAGTTTAACAAACTACCACAAGGTTTTCTTCTTCTGAAAAGAATTTAAACTAAATGACAGGTATATCAGAAAACAGCATTTCTCCTCAAAAAGGACCCTTGTTAAAGGATATAGAAACCCTATACGCTTATTTTGGAGTAAAGTATAAGTTAGCTCACTGTTCTGTCCATCTCTGTGAACTCCTCCGATGCCTCCTGTGACGAAAACAGGGATCCCAGCTCTGTGAGCTGCAATCATTGTGGCTGAGACCGTTGTTCCCCCGGAGAGACCCTGAAAAATAGTGACAAATATCTGAACACTTTCAAAAATAACAGTAATTACAATAGATTACAAAGTCAATATGTTTCCAGAAGCTTATACACACAATGCCCTGCAAATATATTCATAGCCTTACACTTTTTTACGTATTTTATAGGATTTTATTGGGATTTTACGTCAATCAAAAGTAGCATTTTATAGCGATGTGGAAGGAAACTGGTGTTGTTTTGCAAATGAAAACCTCAAAAGGGCTCAGTGCTGAAATCTTATCATTCCTCTTAAACTTCACCTATTATGCATTTGTGTTGTTCTTCCACAAAACATCTCTCCAAAATACATCAATGTTCGTTGTGATGTCACAAAATGAGAAAAAACTTAGGAGACTTAAATAGTTGGGATTCAAAAGTTGCATCCTCACTTTGCTGACAGCATAAGGCAGATCCCGTCGAGACACCTTCAGGGGGCTTTTGGATCGAGCCAGACGGTCGAGTTCGTTTGACGACAATCCGACACAGATTTCCCCGTCAATGACGCCGATCGTGGCAGGAGTGGCTCCTTCGGCTCGCACAATGTCCTCAACCTCCTTTGCGGTGCTGAACAGAAACAGCAGGCGAGCTTACCGTTTATTAGTGAAACGCACCCTGAAAACTTTAAACGTCTGATAGTGTTTTGACCTTGGCGTCATACTGGGTACCTCAGGTTGTGTGGGTAGGGCATGCCATGGGTGATAATTGTACTCTCTAGCGCAACCACCGGCTTGTTTTGCGCCACAGCCTGAGACACAAACGGATGAACGTTGAAGTGGAAATCTGAAAGAGAAGAAATAATCAGCATTACCAGCCTGCAACAAACAATGTGAACCATTTGTCAGTGCTGAAGGTTTATAATGAGGACGTGTGTTCACCTCTGCTCCTCGCAGTGTTTTGATAGAGCCTCATTTCTCTTCTGAGGATGAAGAGCTGCAAGGCTCTCCTCAGGTCCCTCATTCTGCTGAGATTTTTGTGATAAAACCTGACAACATGCAGACTTTGAATAAAGCAGTCTAAACTCTTACTATAATCAGTTTCATTAAATCAGGTTTTAGGCAGCAGGAGCTCAGATTTGAAACCAATGAAACATATCACTCCAACTTATAATTTTACTTTTCCCAAAGAATCAGTTGCAAATTTAGCTACTGTTACTGTTGAGAAACAGAGGAAACCAGCTGCTTATTAAAATTGATGAAACAATACAACTCAAAGATTAATTGATGTAGGAAAAAAATATCAGAGGTCAAGTTCCAAAAACTATCAACGTGTAAAGCAGAAGATTTCTGGAAAATGATATTTAGAAAATATCTGCCATTATTAGAATGAAGAACAATTTTACCTCAGAGTCTCAAAGAGTAAACGTAGACATTTGCTTCTTGCATTTCCCAGCTTTCAAAGCGGGGTTGCCACTACAGGGTCCAGATCCTATTCAGGAGCTTTTTCTTTTATCCCAGTTATCTGGCAGAAACTCCCATCACCCTTTTCCCCTTTTCTGGGGCCACTCTCACAAATAAACACACAAATACCCAGACAGGAGTGCTTTCATTTTGCCTCTTCTCCATGGCACACAGCAACAGCAACAAAGGGAAATTCTTAAAAACTGCATATTGGAGCAGAGATGTAGTTTAATTGCCACAAAAGAAATCCTCATTAGCCTCTAAAGACAGAACTAGCTTGAAAACAAAACCAGTTCTTTGGGTTTTAATGCACGTTTTAGTTTTGACGATATTTTAAAAAAAACTTTCCAAAGGGGAAACGAAAAAACATATTTGACAAATTAAAACAAGCTGTGAAAAATAACTAATACAAGAAAGTTTTTTTTTGAAAGAAAAACAAACACTTTGTCCAGTTACATCAAATAAATACCTAAATTCAAAGTAGTTATAGCATAACAGGAACATACGTAGCAGGAGACCACATTTTGCGGCTTATTATTATTTCCTCAAACCAGACCTTAATCAAAAACAGATTGTGCAGAAAAAGTTTGAAGCTTACCTTCTCTTGTCCAACAAAAATGCAACAAACTTTGGCCTGGGAGCTAAACTTTGACCCAAACACTATTTACACAGCCCACAACCGTCAAGCACAGATCTCTACTGTCTGAGCTGTAACCAGCCAAAAAGACTACAATCACTGTGATGTAGAAAAACACTGCAAAAAACAATCCAACAACCATCCTCATACAAAAAATGTCCAATGCTGCCTGATCTATAGGATGATGCCCCTGTCAATGATGAGTGAAAAAATATTTATTGGCTTTTACATCAAATAAAACTTCATAATTGCTGGAGTGCATATATATATATATATATATACATACATATATGTTTTGTAAAAATTAAGAGAGGACTTTAACCCCAAACCGGCCCGGGATATAAATAGCGTTTACCCTGTAAATATCATACAACAAATTTATATGATTCTCCCTTGAAATAAATGGGGATGTGAAAACCTCCAGGTAATGTTGTTAAAGCAGCTGAATGCCCTGCACAGTGTGAGAGTTGAACTCCTTTGTTGAGCCCATTTCATGCATTTCAGCCAGCTGAATCATTGTTTCACTTATTGTTGCAACACTTTTTTGGATCTCCATGTCACTGATGAGTTGGACCGAATTGAACACACAGGCTAAGTGATCTCTAATTCTTATTTTCTTTTCATCATATTCCTCTGTGGCCTCCAAGTCTTCCAGCTCGGAGCGTTCCAGTAACTCCTCCTGGAACCAGTACGGATGCTCCAGCTGATACTTGCGAAAGGCCTCTATGGCCTCTTTTAGGGCGCCCCCTGAAGGACATTCGTGGTATTTGTCCTCCGAGAGCCCTTTGATTTGCTTCACTAGGCCCGGTTTGTGTTTTTCTGTGTTCAGGATTCTGAAGAAGACCTCCTCAAACTGTTTCATCAGCTTGTAGCGCACTGTAATCTTGAAGGGCAAGGGGACGTCTTCCTCAGAACAAACGTCATCAAAGTATGCCACAATATACTTTTCAAACGACGCCGACCGGATAAAAGATGGCGCCAGGAGAGTGAGGGAAGGAGTGAGCATGTCACCGATTGGAGAGAGAGCGTCCTCTCTCAGAAAAACTTGTTTGCCTCCACACATGGCTCTCCATTTAGCTTGGACTCCTTGGGAGCAAAGAATTAATATTTTATCCGAAGACCTCTCGATTTGCTCTTTGTGCCACTCAAGCCACTGGATGCTGCCCAGTACTCCCAGTCTGGTTGAGTCCAGCAGGTCAAGGACCACGTCTGTGCCACATTTTGCAGCCAAGAAGGCGGAAAACTTCAGAACGATGTTCTTATATAGCAGATGGTCGAGGGAGTAAATGATGAGGACACGTTTTCTCTCTTGGACGTTAAAAACGTCCGGTTGCTGCTTGTCAGCCGAGGCAGGAGTGACGGGAGCCGCTAAGACACAAAATAAAGTTGCCATTTATTTGTTAGAGTCTCCTGTTGTACGTTTCTTTTTTTTAGTGCATTTAAAAGGAAACTAACCTTTTTGAGATGCTTTCTGCAGTAAATAAAAGAGAACACCAACAAAGATGAACATCGTTCCTAAACAGACCTTTATAGATCTGCCGCCTGTCATCAAAGAAATATCAAGAAACGAAGAACAATATTATTAAAAGAAAAAGATGAGCAAAATATTACATTTGAAAACTTACAGACAAACATGAAACCTACTTTGGCTTCTTGTTAAGCTTTTCTTAGCACTCTCACAGTTATTTTTGCAGCCAATGAAATAAGGTTGGATCTGTAAAATAAAGTGAGATAAACTCTTAAAATGTTCTCACGGCAGAAAGTATTGTTTCATTAAGAATTGGCTTTGGAAATCTTACTCACCGATACTTCATATTGTAACTGAGACGAAACACACTCCAGCGTCACGTTCAGACGCGTCCTGTTTTCCTATTGGTTTACCAAACAGAAAACAGTTAATCCCAGATAAGGAATATAAGGGCTATTGCCCTAATCGTTTACTTTCATAGACAATATTCTTACAGGGGCATCTAAAATAAGACAGAATAGCAGCTTAAGGTTAATTTATTTAAGCAATTTAATTCAAAAAGTAAAACCTCATTGAGTAATAAAAGGACGGCAACAACAGCAAATATCTATAAAGGGACCATAGGGGCTAAATTTACCTCAATTGTTTTTAACAACTGAAATAGTCCACATCTATATAAAAGTTTAATAAAATCTGTCAGTAGACCAAGATCAGTTTGAAAATTGAATCCTCTGCCTTTCGGTCCCCCCCCTCCCAAATGCTAAGATGCTGATTTCAATCAAAATGCAAAATTCTCTTTCATCTGAAAATAGGATTTTGGGCCAATGAGTTTAATTCCAGCTATTTAATCCACAGTCAATTGACTCACCAAAATGCCCAAGTGGACTTTACTTCACAGTCTTATCTAGGCTGCAGGTATCTGTGTTACTTGTGTGCCTTTTACATCTTTTCCTCACACTTAATTTGAGCAGCACTAAGAAGCTGCTATCTTTGGATTTAATTATGGGAATGCGTAAACTTTTATATGACGTATTTTATCGAGACGCATTTGTGGAGGCGCTACCTTATTGACCAATTTGGAAGAATTTACACTTCCGCTCTGGATGGAGACCAGATAGTTCTCTGAATACTCCGCCGAGTCAAACTCCACAATAATCAAGTCTTTCTTCTCAGTGAACGCAGCAGCTATCCTGGGATTCCACAGACTACCTAATTTATCCAAAGACAAAGAAAATCAGTTGTATTTTAGTCCTTGAGCTCCCCGCGTACCACATTTGAACTCAAGAGAAGATGAAACATTTACCGTTCTCCTGGCACAGTCGGGAGTTTTTGATTCTGGGGTCTTTACATCCTGGCCCGGACAGAAAATATAACAAACAACTGATTAGAACGTTTTATATTTATTGCTATTATTGACGGCATTGTTTAACTATTACTATTTGTAGCAGTGGGAGACAACATTTTGTAACATCACTGGAGTGCAGGATCTTATGTTAATAACAACAAGCATTTTGCTCTGTTGTAAAATAAAGCTCATTCAAAATGACTGTCACTGTCTCTATCTCAAGGCGAGTCACCTGGTACAGTAGTTTGGTTCACAAGCCTGTAATGTCCAACGTCAGGTTCAGGGAAGTGAAACAGTGTGATGGTGTATCTATGCTTCGGTTCTGCCACAACATCCAAGGAAAAACTCCACTGGCAGCAATAAACAAAAGGCGAACAAAATAGTGATTCGATCAAAACAAATTCTTAAAATTTCAATCAGTTTAATTCGATATGTAACACGCAATCAAAGTTTTAAAAAATAATGCCCATATTTTTTTTCTGAGCCCCTGTTCATGAGAGAGAAATATTTCAATAAGACCAGAGACAGAAAACAGTCAAATTACACTAAAATATTTTTTTTATTATTATTTCTTTTGCTATTTTGTTGCGTCAATACAATGTAGAAACTGGATTATTTGTCATTCTAGTTGTGTTTTTATTTTAATAAATAAATACATTGTAAGTAAAGATGTGTATTTCTCTAAAACAACAAAGAAAAAGTAGACTGCCAGCCATGTACATAAGTTAAAAAGAGGAGTAAAACATCTGTTGTCATATTTTAAAATATGTCTAAGCGCTGTTTTGCTAAGGAACCAAACAGAACAGCTTTAAGTGTAATGTTTGATCAGGAAGCCAGATGTCCTATGAGAGTCAATAGATGGCAAATGACGTTAAATATCCAAATGGTTTGATTATTAAAATAAAAGTTGTGTTTTTGAAATCCTCCTCAAAGATAGAATCGCAGGAGAGCATAAACCTGATCATGGAAACAGAATGGCTTAAAACAAAACAGTAAGTTTGATGACAACAGAAACACCCACTTGCTCTTACCCTTTCTTCCTTTGAATTTTCCATATTTTTAACAGAGAAATGAATCTGCTCACACACACTTTGATTTGTATTTTCATCTCTGACGTTTATCTCTGAGCCACGAATTGCCCTTAAAGATCCTGCGAACACACACAAGTGCAACAGTTCATGAGGAAGTTCGTGTCTCTTTATTTTGCTCCATCCAACCAGGGCACATAATAACCCCCCCCACAAAAATACAGATTTTTTTTTTTCTGGAATGAGACTTACTCACCATCACTTCGTAGTTTCCAAGCCACATTCACAACAGGAGCTGATCCATCCTTGCTGATTTTTATTTGTACAGAATCCCACTCTGGACCGGTAGCAGCATTCATCCGAGGAATCTTTTCCATGGCTGAGCAGTTGGCTGACATTGGAGGGTTTTATATTACTATGAGTCATCTACTCTTAAAAATCCCTCACAGCCCTGTCATTGTGTCACATTGTTTTGTGATTTCTTGAAAACAAAAGACATTTATGTATATCTTGCTTAAAAAAGCTGCAGGCCCATCTGAAGAAAAGAGAAGCCCCATGCGTAGTCCCCTCACATTTCACTGTGTTTATATTATAACGTGTCAGTGTTGTGCAGCATTGGTTTTGTGCCAAACATACATTTGGAAATATGGTCCCAAAGATAAGCGCTTTGTCAGACCATAACATGTTATTATCAGATGGGAGATTTTACCCAAGCCTGGATTATTTCTTTGGAAAAAAAATGCCTCTGTCCTTAACCCTAGCATGGTTTCATCAAGTCCTTGTTGTTCCATCAGTGGAAGTTTTTGGTACCTTTCTCCTGACAGATACATTTGTACGATTAACATCTCTGCAGCAGTCAGAAAAACCCTAAGATAGTTCAACTTTATCTCACATAAAGTTGAGATAACTTTATGTTATCTCAACATAATCAATCAGGTTCACTGTAATCAAGTGTGTATTCTCTCAAGAATGGTGCAAACCTTTATTTATTCAGGTTATTCCATATTTCTTTTTCTCTGAAGGTTTTTGTTTTCTTAACTGAATTGTACAGAATAAATGTCACATTATGGATTGAAAGGGAAAATAATTCATTGTGGTTTCATCCGTTTACATCATGAGAGCCTTTATTAACAAAGATATGCAGACCTTTAAGAGACACTTTATATTTAAGTGACTGGTTTGTCGATTTAAAGCAAAAAATATACTTACAAACTCTGTAATTGTCAAGGCCCTGCAAATAACAGAAAACACAGAAAACATACATGCTTTTGTGCAATGCTTGCTCATTTTAGTAGAACCATCAGTAGATTTGAAGGCAGTATTTAAACCTCACCGTCTGATTGCAGTCCTTTGTCAAAATCCTAAGAGACGACGGTGATGCTGACGATAATGCTTTGAGTCCAGCCATCGCGCTGAAAATTAAAAAAAGCAAACTGATCATTATTATGTGGGCCATGTAGCTCCTGAAAACTTTACATTTATATTTTTCAAGGCAGTCTGGAAAGCTTCAAGTAAGACAAAAGCTCAGAGTTGTCTGCTGTCTGATTTTTATCACCGTGTGACTTCTGAATAACACAGGAAGGAGGTGTTCTTAGTTGTGGTTAATGACTTCCACTTTCATAAAAAAGAAAGCACTATGTGACTGTCTTGGTTGTTACTCATTTCTGCACATATCTAAATATTTTTTCATCACTTTAGATTGTACTGTGCAAATTAGTACCAGAGGGCACATTTACCTCTGAGACAAAGAGGCAGCCCCACTAGAGGGCAGTGACTAACATATTTATACTGAGAAGGTGGCCTGATTTTACAGGTCAAAAGGACTTTTCTTATTCACACTCTGAGCAAAATCTGAAAAATAACAGTATGACTGAGTTAAGAAGATCAATAAAGACATTTTTCAGAGCTTTGGAGATTATGACAGCTAAATCTATTCATTCTTCTTTACCAGTGCCTTGCAAAAGTTTTGAGGACGCTGCACCATGCATGACAAATTTCAGAAACTGTCATGGTGCAGCCAAAACCGAACATGTTTTATAGTGAGAAGATTTATATTGCATCAAACATGTTGCTGTCACAGACGGCCCGAATGCATAGCATTTAGTTAGTTCACGCTTACTGCAGTCCAGGAAGTTCCACATATTGCACTGCATCAGCAAGAAATTGGGATGTGATAAACCTACACCACACAAACTATCTGATCTTTAATGAAGAATGGATAGGAGTGAGCTGGTGAAAAAACAACCATAAGACGTTCTGGTTGAAGTCTGGTTCAAGACTTGGAGCCCTGAAACATGGTGATGTTAGCATCCCTCTGCAGGGCTGCCTTTCTTCAACAAAGACCAGGAAGGTGGTCAGAGTTTAATGGAAGATGGATGCAACTAAACACAGGGCGCTTTTGAAGGAAAACCTGTTGGAATCTGTTCAAAATTCAGACCTAAATCCAATTGCGAGTCAAGAGATGTGTTTGGAAGCTGTCACCAATTACAGATCATTTCAAAAGCGTAACCTGCCGATTCCGATTTTGGCCAATACCAATTTTTGTTTGTCTGAAATGTTGCTCAATATAGCAAGGAAGTTGTTGAGTTGGCAACAGTGAGGTCACTGTTGTTAAACTTGCGGACACAACTTGGCGGGCCGGTCTGTCATTCAAACCTTTCTCATTGGAGAGCAAAAGAGGACAGGGTTGATTCTTTGACCTTCCCTAACCTCGATAAGATCAGTGGATAAGATCGGCTTCACATATAAAAATCTCCCAAACTTAAAGAAATCGGCACCAATGAATCAGCTGGTCAATAAATCGGTGCACCCCAAACTGATAGCAACATTTTTAAAACTTGTGTCATTTCAATTTTAGAGTAGGACATTATTTTGCTTCTGAGAGTAACCACCATTCCTAAAAAGAAGCACAGGATTTATTATTTTTTATTTATTTATTTTTTTGGTTGTAACGAGACAAAATACAACGGGTGTGAATAACTTTGCAAGGGACCATGGAGAGGATAGCAATGTGGCTGTGGGAAAGTGTTAATTCTTATCGCCTTGTCTCTGAGTTATTCTGTCTCCTCCTGGACTCTGTGGTCAGATGTATCACATGTCACCAGACTGACAGATAGGAAGGCCTTTTGAAACCCTTCCAGAAAAAAGGGTATGGGCTATCTCCCTCTACATAAGAGGTTAATCATGGCAATCATAAGTTAGATCATAAGGGAGCATTTAACCAAAACAGTGGTTTATATAATCCATGTTGTTTACTAATAGAAAACTGCAGCACTCATACAGTATTTGCCTTTTTCTTTTGTATTTTGTACTGGACCATTAGCGTGAACAGCTTCCTCAGAACAACAAGTCTTTGAAACAATCCTCTGGCCTCTGCTTGGCAACACCATGCGACCAGTTTAAAAGCAACGCATGCTCCGAGTTCATGGCCCCTGGAAAGAGAGCAGCTCAGCTGTCATTGCAGAGACGTGTGAGGTGTGTCCTTGTGCGAGACAATCACATGAAATAATTGGGTCATGGGTTGAGGGCAAATCAAAAAGGCATTGTGGATTGTGATGTGGGAACTGTCAGGTGGACAGGGGTCTATTTTAATGAACCAATAGCATCATTGCTTTGAATACGCAGAACTTTCACTATTTATCATAAAGTGCTTTTCCTTCATATGACCTACAGCTAAACTGCCGGCCCGTCTGTTTTTCGCTCATCGTCAAAGGTAAGCGCAGCAATCAATGACTTTTTGTCAGTAGGAAATAGCAGTCAATTAGGCTTATTGTGAACACTGCTTAGAAATCTCCAACTAGCATTGTGAAACGGAGAGAGGGCAGTGACTGCAGCCCAGGAATCTACGTAACATTATCTACAATATTTGCCGGGGCCATGTCAAGTCTAACTTTCCTTTAATAATGAAGGCTGCATTCCCTGAAACTTATACTGCCCTGGTATTTATGATGCACGCCCAGGTCGTTACTTTTGTCAAGGTCTTTATGTGACTTTTTGAACATGGCAGCCTAGTTTTGACTTTCACCTCCAGCTACTTTCTGAATTCTTGATCGCCTCAGTCAGCCAGCGCAATATGAGACTAACAAAATCATGGTTATTGATATGACAGCTGATAATGATTAACCTTTATAAAACGGTTGGCAAAGCTGCAGACTATTTATGGCGCGAGCTCCCTTTAAGTATTGTGCTTTTTTTGTTAAAATGTGCCCTTCACTGCAAGAAAAACAAGAATAAAAATAGACAAAAAAGCTCATATGAAAGCATACATTATGTTTACATACTGCTGTTCACTTGTATCTTGCCTGGATTCATAAAACCAGCAAAAGCATGCAGCACTCAGGAAAGAATGGTGACAATGTGGTCAAATATAGCTGTACAACAGGCTCCAGGCTCCACCTCGACTCTTTTTAACAACAAGTGCCTGGAAGAGAACAGGAACTTATTTCAAAATTACCAAGATTAAATACTTGCATATAGAATTAACTCACATGAAATACTAAAAACCTCTCGGCCACAAAATGGTTCTAATTGAGACATAAATGTAGTGAGTTCAAAATGGTTGGTGAAACACTTTGTTTCTTCTCAGGAAGGATACACTGCTGTGATGTCTGAGGGGTGAGTAATGATCTCATAATTTCTTCGCAATTAATTCCAATAATAACTCCAAATAATCCCAAAAAAAAAAAAATAGAAATTCAACCTAAAATGGGTATAAAAAGTGTCCTATTTTCATGCCAAAAAAATGGAAAATCACTTCAAACTTTTTTCTACACATAGTGTAAAGTGTATCCCGTAGAGTTGAAGCGAATTCAAAGTAAAAATAAAAAATAAGGAAGTAAAACATAAAAATACCCCAAATTTGTGAACCCTTAAAATGAATAGTTTGTTGAAGCACCTTTTGAATCAATCTTTTTAAGAACACAGCAGTAAGAATTGTGCTAAAAATAAAGTTAAGATGTCCTAACATTGTTTTTCTGGCGTTTGCATCTTTTAGTTGAAGTCGACAGGTTTAGGTTGATGACAGGTTAAAAAGGAAGGAAGGTACAGCTCAGGAGAAGGGTAAAAAAAATCCCCAAGCATCAAATAGGAACAACTACCAAAAACTGGAATAAATATGTAACAACAGGGATGCCACAAAAAATATGCTTTTCTCCTTAACCAACAAATAGGTAAGATTGACAAACTGGCCATTGATGGCAAGAATTAATAAAATTTCAATAAGGCCTGGTTGTGTTGTGCATCTAGCAACTATTTCCAGTATTTTTCACATGTTACAGCACAGGACAGGATCCATGTCCCTCTATGAGGACACTGAAGTCTGGCTAAAATTTTCCCGAACCTTGTGGGGGAAATATGTATGTAAATATTTTCAAATTAAGATGAGACAAAGACTACCAAAAGGGCCTTTAACAAAGTCTTAGTTTAAAGTTGTAGAGACTAACGCAAATAGTTTATGGATTTGTTTTGTATTTAGTTCTCAGATTTGATTGTTTTTTAGTTTAACTGAATGTCTTAAATGTAATGAATCATTGTCTGTTGACTTCTCTCTTTTTTCATTGCTTTATTACATGTTTAAAATGACAATTTCTGTGGTATTAATTGTTTTTCTTTATTTTGTTATGGTTTTTGATCTTATGTGACGATGAAGACCGGTGAGTGACAATGTTATGAAATGAAATGTCCATAAATTACAATTGAAAATAATTCATAGTAAATGATGCAGAAACCTGCCATGTTTCTTTTTTTTCTGTCATAGAGAAAACCAAAAAGGAAATTTGCAGCCACACGTCGACTGCTAATAAAAGTAAGTCTTGTAGCTCTGAAAGCCATATTTTTCCAAAGTATATAAATGATGTCCCAACACATTCTCTGGTTTGGAGTTCTTGTTTGATGTGTGAAAATCGATTTGCTTTGTTGTTTACCTGCAGCTAAATGTCTCTCTTTCGCAGATATAAATACAAACTGACATTTCCTAATATATGGTAAGATACAGTTGAAAGACTAGTCATAAATTTTTTAAATTCAGAGTTTTGTCCGCATACAAGTCTAGTTTCTTGCGCTTATCCGGAATCGGGTTGCGGGGGTAGCAGCTTAAGAAGGGAGGCACAGACGTCCCTCTCCCCAGCCACTTCTTCCAGCTCCTCTGGGGGAATCCCAAGGCGTTCCCAGGCCAGCCGAGAAGCATAGTCCCTCCAGCGCGTCCTGAGTCTTCCTCTGGGTCTCCTCCTGGTGGGACGTGCCCGAAACACCTCACCAGATGCCCAAGCCACCCCAACTGGCTCCTCTCGATGTGAAGGAGCAGCGGTTCTTCTCTGAGTCCCTACTGGGTGACTGAGATTCTCACCCTGTCTCTGAGGGAGAGCAAAGGCACTATAGAAAAAAACAATCTTGACCACTTGTGTCCATGACCTCGTTCTTTCTGTCATGACCTCAACAAAGCTCATAGGCTGTGACATTATCATGGTGGAGGGGTTTGAGTGTCCCAGTGATCCTAGGAGCTATGCTGTCAGGGCCTTCATGCCTACCCGTGGTAGGGTCGCCCAAAGCAGAAAGGCCCTCAGTGAAGAACCAGACAAAGTGAGGCCCAAAGACCCCTTATGATGCACACAATCACTGAAAACAGCGTTCCCTTATCCGTACGCGGCCCGCCAGGGCCCCATGAATCCATGGAGCTCAATCGGGCACAAAGAGGAGACGTGGGTCTCCCTTCCCATGGCCTCACCACCTGTGACAGGGGCCAAAGCAGAACGAGACGGGTGGTAACCCGGCAATCTGATCCTCAGCCACAGAAGCTGGCTCTTGGGAAGTGAATCACATCAACACAGAGATTAAATGTAAAACAATTAGGCTGGCACTTCAGCAGGTGTTAAAAAATGAGTTGCATCTGTGTGAGTTCAATTATGTCCAGTCAAATATTTTTTTCGAAAACAAAGGGGTCTGTGTCAGAACATTATCGTAGCTTTGCTAATTTAGTTTGTGTTGGAGCAGCATATTTAGAATGTCGTACTAAATGTGCTATTATGAGAAAACTGTCGGAGAAAAAAGCACATCAACGTTAACATTGATAAGTGCCATATTCAAATCAGTAAAGTGGAGCATGTAGCAGCAAGGAACATGGATTTAGTTACTTTGATGCACTTTACAGCTCCTGTGTTTTCAGAAGTGTGTATTGTATTGATTCAAGCCCATTTCTAAATGACGCAGATTAATGTCAGCAGGAACAATAATCAAAACATTCAGGCTATATAATGCTTTTTAAAAATCCCAGTTATGTTTACCAGCTCTCTAACTGTGGCCGCATTGTATCTTAGGGTAAGCTGCTGCAGAAGGCAGCTTCTATGCTGGTTGCTGAAAGTCAAGAGATAGAACAGGAGAAAGAAAGAGTTGTGAATGAGAGCGTTCCGCCGCTGAAGCTGTCAGGACTGTCAGTCCAGGAACTCCAGGTAATCTAGCGAAAAATACTGCTAAGCAACGCATGGCTATTTGACATCCTTTTGACTGCATCCTCTCCTTTTTTCACAGGCACTTTGCAAAGACTTACACCAGAAGCTGGATGTCGTCGACGAGACCCGCTACGACATGCAAATTAAAGTCAACAAAAATGAGAATGAGGTACACAGAAGGTTTGAGTCACGCTTCTTCGATAGGTAATTATGCAGATTACGGTCTTTCCTAAACGGGGATGCTTGTTTGGTAGATTGTGTCACTGAAAGAGAAGATTATCGAGTTGAAGGGGTTGAAGAAGCCCAGCTTGAAGAGAGTGAAGAAAACCACAGACGACATGCTGGGCGCGTGCACGGACGCTTCCAAACTGAAGAAGGCCGATTTCAAGGCAAACCTCAAGACGGTGAAAAAAGAAGATGATAAGGTAAAATGCCAAAATCCAAGCAAATATAAAATAAATTTAAAAAATTGCCCTCAATCATTATTTCTGTGTTCTTTTCTTTTTCAAACAGAAGGAAGAAGTGACCGACTGGCGTAAGAATGTGGAGGCCCTCTCTGGGATGGAGGGCAGGAAGAAGCTATTTAATGCAGGACAGTGAAACAATGCACATATTAGACAATCAGTAATTTTCAAATGCTAACGTCACAGATTTGCAATTGTTGAGTGAAATCGTTTGAAGCGTTTGAAAAGTTTTCAATTTCATGCTTAAATGAAGCGATTATAACAATGTCTAGTCGTGATTAAATGTAAATTATGATACCACTGAAGGAATGACAGCCATAGTGTAATGCAAACTGAGGTTGTGGTTAAAACAAAGAAAAAAAGAAAAAAAAAGGGTTTTATGCTTTGAAAGTGCAGTATTTGTAGTGGACAGACGATGGTGCTGTCTCCCTATTTGTAATACACATTAAGCTGAATAAAGCACCATGACCAAATGTCTGAATTCTCACTCTTTTTCTTTACTTTTTTAGTTTTGAAAGACTAATCACACAATTTGACCGTCTAGATGGCTTTTTTTTTTTTTTTACTAAACTTTTACATCCGCAGTTGTCTTAAAGCACAAAAATAACTTACGGTTGCAAAATATTGAACTTATTTCTTTCAAAGTCAGATGCATAACCAGATTCAGAAGATTTTCAAACACATCTGACTGGAAAAAGTTGTATATATATATATATATATATATATATATATATATGTATTTATATCATATTGAGACGATTGTGCCCTACAGTACAGCCATACACCTGGCATAGAGTGATGGGAGAGCAGTGATATACAGTTTGTTGGCTGTCAGGACAGAAGACGCTATTTTAGTTGGCCACTCACAGAAGGCAATAGGAGCTATTAAATTTGAGACTTGAGGTTAGTTCTTGTTATTTAAAGTCAGAGTCATATCATATCAACTTGTATTCCGCAGAGATTAAATATAAGGTACGTTAATCTCTTTGTTTGTTTGATGATAATGTGGCATAGATATAATACATTTTCAGGTCAATTTCACCTAATGCAGTATGGTTTAAAAAAACAAAAACAAACTAAAAGTTTGAGTTGAGATTACATTGGCATATTTAGCAGGAAGCTAAAATTTTGTTTACACATTTATACATTGAAGTGCTGCAAATATACATATTTTTAAACCAAAATTTTGATATTTTAGACAGTTTTGTGACTTTTTATCCAAGTAATAGCTGAGATTGCAATTTAAAAGAAAAAAAAAATCCTAACTTGTGCCATAAATTTAGTTTACACAAACTAAATCTGAATGTGATTTTGAGATAGCTGCTCTCCACTTGGCTAGAGCCCAAATTTGATTCAAAAAGGAAAATCATTCCAAGTATTCCCAGCACTTGAGCATGAAGTGTTACTAATTTAAAGGCTCAGAGTCAGTGTGATGGAGTTCCAAGGTCTGGATGACTCGGCTCACCGAAACTAGTGCCAATAAAATGTGTGTATCTGCGGAAAAACTTCAAAACACATTTTATTTGATCAAATAGACATGAAAATAGACTGTGATTTTATACTGCAATAACCGTCAAGTCAAATGAAGTCACCTGAACTGATGATAATAATAAAACTCTAATCTTTCAACAGGAGCATAAACCATGTCTGAAGCGTAAGTTATAATGTTTTCTAATATCTGCGAAAGAATGTTGATTATACAAAAAAATTATAGAAACTGTCCTCACTACCTTTTTCCGTTCTTCCTGTTTTTTCTCTCGGCATAATGCCCAAAACAGACCGGTAAGAAATTAATATATTTGTTGCAGCTCAAATTAAACCAAAACAAGAATGAAAAAACTTTTTTCGTTTTTGTCTTTAAGAGAAAATCAAAGATCTCTGCATCTCGAAGGCTACATCTTAAGGTAATGTCTCCTTTTATGAACTATCTGTTTCTTTCTTTATCCTAATGAGGAACTGTTTGATCAATTTCTTTTTTTCTTTTTTGGCCTGACAGACCAAGCTGCTGAAAACAGCAGCTGTGATGCTGGAGAAGACCAAGCAGGAGAGCATTCAGCAGAAAGAAGTTACTCTCACAGAGAAAGTTCCTCCTCTCCAGCTGTCTGGTTTGTCTGTTCAGGACCTCCAGGTGAGAGGGTTGGAGGAAGAGTTAAGTCACTGTGACGTACGACACTAGCTTTAACTGTAATCATAACATTAGATATGTTCTAAAAAAGGTTTGTGATAGCCAGTTCCCTGTACTGCTATGCTAAATACAATTAATTATACTGAATAATAAACACAGGAACTTTGTTGCTGTTTGTTTCCAGACTTTGTGCAAAGAGCTGCACCGCAAGATAGATGTGGCAGATGAAGAACGGTACGACATCGAAGCGAAGGTGACCAAAAACATCAAGGAGGTCTGAATTTATTCCTTCATTTCGTCTACTTTATGTGTCAATAAATTCTGTTTAGTATTTTTTTTTTCCGCATTAATGATGATGATGAATGAATAGATCTGCAAAGTACTTTCACTTGAACCACTGTTTGTCCGATCAACAGAGTCAGTAAAAATATCAGAAGATTGAACTAAACGTGTTCTTTGTGCTTGAATTTTTACATTTGGATGCGCAGATTGAGGATCTCAATCGGAAGGTCTTCGAGCTGAAGGGTAAGATGAAGCGGCCTGCTCTGAAGAGAGTAAAGATCTCTGCTGACGCCATGCTGGGAGCACTGCTGGGTTCAAAGGTTAAAGAGAGTGTGGACTTTAAAGCCAACCTCAAGACTGTGAAGAAAGAGGATGAAAAGGTAAATGACCGTGTCTTAACAGCTACATGATCTTCAATTATGTGAGAGAACTGCAACACCCCATCACTGAATCAGTTCATTATTCAGAAATATTCACATATTGAATTATAATTATATTTCTAACCTTTGGGGGGGAAAAAAAAGTAATTTAACTGCATTTAGCAAGAATTCAAATATTATTCCCCATTTGTCACAATTGTGGCTAATAGTAATAATGGAGATGTCCTGTTTTCTTGCTTGCTTTTTACTCAATTGCAAAAATTGAGTAATGTTTTACATACATTATTTTGTCCATACGTATATATGTATAATGTGTAGTATTTCACAAAACTGCTGAGACTTTTTTTGTGTTCTTTGCCTAATCAGAAGGAGGAAGTGACAGACTGGAGGAAGAACGTGGAAGCCATGTCCGGAATGGAGGGCAGAAAGAAGCTTTTCAATGCCAACCAGTAGATTTGTCTTTGTGGACATTTTGATGATAAATACAGTTTTACAGGTTAAGAGGTTACAGAAGACCTTGCAGGGATTGTTCTTCCATACAATTAGCAAACACACGAGACAAGATTCAGCCTGCATGACTGCGTCTGCAGACTGTACATGCAATATTCAAAATTTCTTAGATTATTAAAGAAAAATAATTGCATCAATCCTTTTTTTTTTTTTTGCGTTAGGGTTAATTGCATTGCATTTGTTTTGTGGTTTTTGCACTTGTGAAACATTTGAACTGCTTCTATGTCTACTACCCTAAGACAAATGTTTCTTGACCTTAAAATGCCTGAGAATAACAAAGTTAATAAAATGTTCTGGTGGAAACTTAAAGCTGATGCTGTAGTTCTCTTTTTTATGCCTATTTTATGAGGCTGACAAAAACAGTGCAGCCACATAAACCAAGTACTTAATGTTCTTGGCTAAAAGAAGAAACAACGTTCACCTGCAAATATCTAAATCCTGAACATCACTGCAGCAGAAGACCACAGAGGCAAGAAGAGAAGAGTCTTTCTACATGTAATGATCTGTGTGTTTATATATATATGTATATACATATTTACATAAGTAACCTTTTTAAAGTTTGACTATGAAATATGGGTAACACTTTATATGACGGGTTATGAATAAGACTATCATGACACCGACATAAACATAACACCTGTTATAAACATGAGTAAGTTTTTATGAATATTTCTGACTCTTGTCATAAAGTGTCATTCGGTAAATCACGCCACTTTTAATGCAAAGTAAACATTATTCAAGTGTCTTTGTTATGACAACTTGACATTAACCAAGGAATCGTGACCTGACATAAATTTGTTCAAAGAGTATTACTGATTAAACTTTAACAAATATGTAGCTTTATGTTATTAAAGCTAAAGTTTAATACTTTTATAACACATTTATGTCAGATCATGATTTCTTGGTTAATGTCAAGTTGTCATAATGAAGACATTTTGAATAATATCAACTTTGCATTAAAAGTGTCATGATTTACCGAATGACACTTTATGACAAGAGTCAGAATATTCCAAATAAAAGAGGCACACTGCACCTTTAAGACTTGTACAATTTTACCAATATTTGCTTCTCCTTTCTCTTCACATTAATGCATTACTGTCTTTCATGTACAATCCCAACAAAACACAATAGTTTGTGATTGTAAGGTGATGAAATCTGAACAACTTCAAGAGGTATTGCAAATACTTCACGTCTGGTTATATTAGTGTGTCATTTTCTTTCTTTTCCGGCTAAAACAACATCACAAAAGATTTCTACAGATGATGTTCTTAGTTATGTAAATGTGTGTATTCTTTGGTGTGTGCAAAGGGTTGCAGTGTGAATCCAGAGCCAAGCTGAAATCACATTGGCTCAGTTTACAAACCATCAAGCTCCACAGACCACCTGTCCTTGTTCCTCTGCAGGCCAAAATAAAACCGAGTTAACCTTTGGCTTTTGTCTTTCCTCAGTGCAGTCTGTGCAAAGTGTTATGAGACTACTGCCAGAATATGCAGCTGCAAATATAAACAAAAATTGTGACAAAATTTGCTAATGGAAAATGCACGTAACCTATAAATAAATATCTGTTTTACTTTGCATGGCTAGAGAAAGGAAAAAGACATTTTAAGGAAAAAACATGAATCATTTTGAGTCAATTTCAAATATTTGGGAACGAAACACCAGATTTAGTTGATATTCATATCAGACGACTGAGTAGTTAATCTTGGGTAGTCAATGTTACTTCTGGACCTCTTAAACCATGCAGTTTTCCTACAAATTAAAAACGTTACCCAAATGAAGGAAGTAACTCTAACTTCTTTCTTTCTGCTCGACTCCCTTACATCTTCAGCTAAACTTTTCCAGCTGGCCCCGCTCTGTCACGACTCCGACCTTGACCCTCTCTAAGGACACGCTGCCATTTCCACTAATAGATGTTGCAGAAATGATGTTTATACATATCCAAATATCTGAACCCAAGGAGCAGGCTTAATGATGCCCCCTATGCAGCTCGAATATTGTTGTGAACCCCTGCAAATGTCACTGTTGGTGGACAGACAGAGGTGGTAAAACAGATACCACTCTATTTTAGTGAGCCATTCTACTTTGGAGGAGACACTATAAATTTGAGAGATGTGTTTTGTTTTGTTTTTTCAGAACGTACAAGGAGCTCCTTGAGGTTGGATCGCTAGGCAGTGCGTTGCTTGCTCCTATTGGCACTTGCACTTTCATTGTTTGACTCAGTGTGAGTATATTTCTCTTTATTTCATGGTATCTAATCGCAGTTCTTTACGTCAGAGTAGCATCTTGTTCTCTCAGGCCATTTAAGCGCGCAGCAGTGTTATTGTTTAACATTATCAGCTGGCTGAACAGAGTCTTCTCACATGCCTGCGGATTATCTGGTCACTTAACTGCTTTGTCACCCATGGTGAACCTCTCATCAGATATGTTAACACTTGCACTGCTTTGACTCTTCAAAGCACATTCGCTTTAAACCTTTACAAATGTTTAAAAGACTCACAATTCAAAACAATTTAGCTTTAGCGATCAAATGCATTTGTAATTTGAAGGGGTTTTTAGACTTGCATTTAACATGTAGCAGTTAATTGATGTAAAGCATGCAGAAATGTACTAAAAGGCAGTGAAGCAGCAATGTGTTTAACAGCAGATTTATTTTAATGGATTTATTTTCCACATTCTAGAACGGAGGTTGAAGTCAGCCATGTCGGACGGGTAAGTGCTATCACCTCTCGTGTGATTTTCCACTGGTTACTGTGTTTTATGAGACATAAAATTATAATATGTTTCATTTCTCTTATGAATGTCCCCAAAGACATGTAAGTATCAGTATTATACATTTTACTTATGTTTTGTGCAAGATAGAAAGTGGAAATAAATATTATTTATGTGTGAATTACAGAAAAAATCTAAGATCTCCTCCTCCAGAAAGCTGGGGTTAAAAGTAAGAGTTTTATGTTGTCTGTGTTATTATTATGTTTTTGGTTGTGTCAAATGTTTTGGCTATTTATTTAACTGATTTTGACCTCTCAGCTTATTTCATTTTGTTAACTTCTCTGCAGTGCAGTCTGCATGCTGCAGTGTACAGACTGCAGTGTGAGAAATGATAGGTTTATGATAACTTATTCTTAAAGGCGTACATTGAAGGCACATTTTTAAAAATGAAATCTATGCTTTTTTGTATTTGTCATAAGTACTGCATGTACTTGCAAGTAAAAAAAAAATGGGAGGAAGAAAGAGGATAAATGCTGCATTTTATAAATTTTCACTCTTAGATCAGACTTTTGGCAGTTGCTAGTCAAATGCTGGAGGAAGAACAAAATCAGAAGACAAAGGAGAAACAAACCTTGCTGGCAGAGAGACTTCCTCCACTGAATCTTTCTGGTCTGTCTTTACAGGAACTGCAGGTATTTCTTTTTTTAATCACAAAAACGTTTACTTTCTGATTAATACCAGTCTCCCTTCAGCAAGTTGCTCACTATTAAATGTGCCACAATGGTCATTGCCTTTTTATTAAAGGATCTGTGCAAAGAATTGCACCGCAAGATTGATATTGTAGACGAGGAACGCTACGATGTTGGCCTGAAAGTTTCCAAAAACGACGTGGAGGTGAGATCATTAAGACAGAACAGCAATGCAAGATGAAGGTCAGTTCACTTGTCCATGTATTTTAAGCATTAAATTAAGTTTTAGTCTCCAAAATACCACCAAAATCATTACTTGTGGCCAGATAACACACTTTAGGAAAACTTGAAATGAAACTTTGTGAAGCTGAGCCGAAGATCCATGTTCATTAGAGCCCTTAAATATACATTAGTATTTTTGTACATGCTTTTAAATAATGTCATAAACTATTCCCAAACACAATTTACAGTGGCGAAATAAAACGGCGGCCTTTTTTTTTTTTTTTTTTCCATTTTTGCCAACATGGTTGCAATTTGAGATTTATACCACAAGATGTCACTACATCCTACACTTTTGAAAGCAGCTGAAAACCACACAAGCATGTTCCCAAATCAGACATTACATGATGGAAGCAAAAAAAATAAAGTCAATAACTGAAGTTCATCCCATGAGAACCGCATAGCTCAACTGGAAACATCCTGCAGCCGCACCAAAGTGGTATGATGGCATCTCACAACTTGAATCTTAACTAATATCACTGAGTAATATACCTGCAAAAGATGCAAATGATATTATCTTGAGTAATGATGAGGTAGAATGATATAATCATGTGCTCCGTTGGGCAGATTGAAAACATGAAACTGAAGATTACTGAGATTCAGAGCAAGTTCAAGAAGCCTCACCTGCGGAGAGTGAAGATCTCAGCTGAAGCGATGCTGAGCGTTCTGCTGGGCTCCAAACACAAGGAGTCGTTTGACTTCAAGGCGAACCTCAAAACTGTCAAGAAGGAAGAAGAAAAGGTGAATCTGGTTTTTATCCACCTGAATATTGTTTTCTGTTTTTTGTTTTTAATGTTTTTTGTCCAATTTGTTTTGTTCTCTATCAGAAAGAGGAGGTTACTGACTGGCGTAAGAATGTGGAGGCCATGTCTGGGATGGAGGGCAGGAAGAAGCTCTTTGACGCTTCTGGCAACTGAAGACAAAAACACTAGCTTTTCTGTTTTATAATATTTCCAAATTCTGTAATAAGTACTATTATAACGTAATATTATCCCCGCATTGTATTGCTGAATGCAAAGAGACAAGGTTTAGGGAAATTATTGCCGCATCAACAGTGCAGCAGAATTGTGCTCTTTGTTCCAGCAGATGGCAGCAGAGCTCTTTAACTTTTAAGCACCTCCAGAAACTATGGATGTTCAGAAAAGTTTGGTGATTTTAAACCATATTATTTGCTATTTAGAAACAGTTCTCAGTTGTAACAAACTGACTTGATGTGGTACAGCTATAAACGTAGCATTGGCCAATAAAAATGCTTCTAAAATTCAAAACATGATACCACTGTTCGTATCCTCCACAAAAAATGGGATCATGTGTTATTTTCTATTTAAATTTAGAAATTCTCTTTGAAAGCATACTTGATCAAGTTTATTTTGACATATTATGATTAAAAAAATAGATAAAATAAATAAATGGCACCCTTTGTCACGTCTGGGCTTTTAATTTAAAAAGGATTTGGCGTTTGAAAATAATTTTAATCTAACCGTACACATCACACAACTTAAATTTGTCTTGCAGAGGCATAACAATCAATTAAAATACAACTAAAAATCCCATTGTTCAGTTGGGAAAAGTGACACTTGCTTGCTAAATAGATCAATAATAATTAGATTGATATATAATGCCATGTTCATTGTAAGGATTGTGACCTTCTTTGTTCCCTCAGTCGTTCCTTTTATCTGCAAGTTTCCTGTTCTTATATGCTTCCTAAACTTTTACATAAGGAAAACCATAATAAAGCCATAAATTAAAAATAAACGCTCTGAATAAAAATTAAAAAACAAAAAATATTTCTCCTGTATAGGGAACACAGATTCCAAAATGGAAAGAATTGGGAAAATTCTTTTAAAAATAAAGAAAACTTTCATTCCTAGATAACCCCAAGAAGTTAGAAAGGATGTACTATATATACATATATACACATACACACACATATATATATACTGCTCAAAAAAATAAAGGGAACACTTAAACACAATATAACTCCAAGTAAATCAAACTTCTGTGAAATCAAACTGTCCATCTAGGATGTGTTATTTGAGTGTTCCCTTTATTTTTTTGAGCAGTGTATATATATATATATATATATATATATATATATATATATATATATGTATTTTGCATGCCTGTAAACTGCACTATCAGATTTCACCTGCTCCTCTTGAGACAAACCAAGAAAGCATCACAGGTGAACCCTTCTCAGAATTTCTAAGAACTTCACACCGCATACATGTGAAGTACAAGAGATGGAGTCTAAGAATGGAGAGTCTATTTCAGTGAGCCACTCACATGAGCCCTGAAATCTATATATCTGCCCTCTTTCATCCCCTTGAGTCACACACAAGGGAACTGTTGAGCATTGAAACCTCACTTTTAAAGGTAAGAAAATCTTTTCATTAAAGAAAGCGAAACAGTGTATCGGACAAAAGGCACATCTTTAAAGTAGTTGTAGCAGACTCTTCTTTTTACCCTGAAGAGTTTGAAGATTAAAGTGTACGTTTTCTTATTTTTCATTATTTGCATTTTAGTTGCAATTTTAAGTGATCTTCAAGTTTAGGTTGATTTCTAATTTCCAGTGTTTATCGTCAATATGGAGAAAATTACCAATGCTTTTTATCTGTCTGACGTTTACAGACCCAACAAGGAGGAACCAGGAACTTCTATCATGTCTGGAACGTAAGTTCAACCCCAGAAATCCTATTCTTGACCACTTATTGACAACAATTAATCATTTTTTCTTCTTTGCACTATGGACACAAATTTTCCCCTCAACAGCCCTTCGGTGAGTCCAAATGGTTTCTGTGGGTTTATGATGAGTTTTTAAAATTTTTTTTGCAGACATGTCAGTAACTAAAAAACAACGTATCCTAACAGCTTGGTCCTTGAATTCCACAAATACATTGTGAGAATTAAGAAAGTACATCCAGCCAAATAGATACCAATCTTCTGTATTTGGCTATAAGAAAACTGTTTGCTTTATGTTTAGCTTTTGTGCTTTAAAACTGCTTCTGCTGTCACTGTACAAAAAGTGATGCACACCTCAAAAATGTCAATTTAATATATATATTTTTTTATCCTGTCACAGAAACCTAAGCCAAAGATCTCTGCATCCCGCAGATTGTTCTTGAAGGTATGCCCTATATAAATAATGTCCAACATTGCTAATGTGTATCCACAACCATGAAGCAGAGAAAACTATGTGTGTTTTTCCAGACCAAACTGTTAAAGAAGGCAATGACCATGCTGGAGAATGAAAAGCAAGCCAGAATAGCTGATAAACAGAGGATCCTTGACGAAAGACACCCGACCCTCCAACTGTCAGGCCTTTCGATGCAGGAACTACAGGTACACTTATCATCTTTAATTTAGTATATTATGATTTTTAAGGTTGAAGATGTAAAGAAAAACAACCCTGAAGAGTTGTTCAGCTGGAATACTGCATGTATTCCAGCTTGCCATTTTTTTTTAAATAGATCAGTTGTTCCAAATCAATTGTTGTCTTATATATTTAATACCTGGTCATCAAACCTCAAAGGAATTAGTTATGGGTCTTATTTATATAGATGAATAAAATGTGCTCTTCTCCAAATCACTGAAAAAATGTTCATTTAAAAACTTGCAGGAGAGATACAATATTTATAAAAAAATAATAAAATCCTTAAACCGAAATTTACTTGATATAGCTTTTCGAAATACGTCATAAACATCCTTAAAATAGATTCAGTTTATCATATAAATGAAGTCAGAACATAAATTGTTTTCATCATTCGTTAACCTTTTTACATATTGGCCCTTTTCAACTGCATTTTATAATACTTTTCATTAGTATGCAATGCGACAGGTCGGGAAAGAAAATAGTGTATAATGGCGAAGTAAAATATCTCACATTGATTCACAGCCGGCCTTATGTCTGGGCTTTGACTGGGCCAGTCTAACATGTAAAGATGTTTTGATCTGAGTCATTTTATTGTAGCTCTAGCCATCCGCTAATGGTCATCGTCCTGATGGTCGGGTAAACCTCGGCCATAAATTCAAATTAAATTCAAATCTTTGGCAGCTGCTAAGATGTTGTGCTCCAGAGAGTTGTTCACATCAACAAGCTTCCACATTTTTAATATCTATTTTGTTGTTAGTTAACTTATATTCTCTAAGCCTAAAGTCATTTAATGAGTCTGTTAAACAAAATGTTTCTGTCCACAGAATCTTTGCAAAGAGATCCACCAAAAAATTGACAAGGTCGATGAAGAGCGCTACGACATTGCTAGCAAAGTGGCAATAAATGATAAAGAGGTGAGTGAGTCCAGTAAATACAGCAACCTCCACATTCATTGGGCTTTCTGGTAAAGACGTGCAAAATGCTTTGAAATATTTTCATCTTCTATTAATCAAGCGAAAGATCTAACATATTATTATTTATTCGTTTTGCAAAAGAGAAAAAAAGGAAAATAATTGTTATTAATTAATAAAACTATCCCTGCCACATTTACTCACATTCTAAATAGTTATTGCAAAATAAATGCAACTGATGCATTTTCTTAATTTGGATAATGCATTTTTGATTTTATCAGATTTTTTACATAATAATCCTTTTCCTGGGACATTAAATATAATGTGACAAAGAGGCCCACTATCTTCTTCAGGAACTTGTTCATTAACCTTCAAAAATCAGAAAATAGCAACAAGAAAAAGAAAGGCCATCTCCAAAACTGGCCTTTACGGAACCAAACAACAAACAGGGACAACACGGTATCACCAAGGCTGCATAGCAAATTCATTTTGGACACTTTTCCTAGAGACAACTTTCCTTCTCCAAAAGCACACATCTACAGGAGACACATGCGATCTATGTACGGTGGAAATTTAAAACTTGTGTTTTAATTGTAAAGAGGGGTTTGTGGTTTGTTTTCCACAAAGATACAGAACTTGTCTCAAAAGGTCTTTGAGCTGAAGGGCAAGATGAAGAGACCCAACCTGAAGAAGGTGAGGGTGTCTGCAGGAGCCATGCTGGGAGCCTTGCTGGGGGCGAAGGTAAAAGAGTCAGTGGACTTCAAGGCCAACCTAAAGACCGTGAAGAAAGAGGAGGAAAAGGTAAGAATGCAGAATGTAGACTTGTGTGTGCGAGGTCAAATGTTTATTTAAGCCACTGAGAGTAAAAACACAAATGCATACAGAATTTAATACTAATCATAGAGGAACAAAAAAATGTTATCTAATGCCACAACACTAAGCAAGAAATAATCCACATCTCATTGATCTTGAAATCATCTCAAGGGTTTAATCAGGATAAACTGATTCAAATTTTCTGCTCTGATGACACAGAAAGAAGAAGTCACTGACTGGCGTAAGAACGTGGACGCCATGTCTGGGATGGAGGGACGAAAGAAGCTGTTTGACGCTGCCCAGTAGATTTGTGATCAATGCAAGTTTGGTCACTCCTGTAAATTAAGAAAAGTATAAATGCTGACACTGTTTGGGTTTGTGAGTGACAGAAATGACAATGAAAACTCTGGGATCATTTTTGTTGAATACACATGAATGTGTCATCTGTCTCTGCTCCACTTAAGTAATATTACCTCACTATTTCACCCCACCTCTTCTTTGTCATCATTGACTTAAAAAAGAAACGTTTGTAAATTTAAAACAGTCTTAAGATTGTCCTGAAAATCTTATTCTCCTTTAAGTTTTGGGGGGGCAGGGAACTGAAAGGACAGTGCATATTTATTTCTTATAACAGTTCAGGCTGTGATCAGCCAATCATGTTTCAACACTGAGGTGGTTACCCTCAGTGTTGAAAATGATGGTCCATTTTTGGAGATAAACCAGTCTTATGATTTATGTCTAAAAGTACATGTGAAACATTCAGAATGCTGCTGTTTTTATTGAGAACACTTGCAAAATATCAGTATATCCTCAAAAATACTTGTCGTGTCTTTGCTGTATTTTCAAGGAGTCTTACAGAAAATGCCTTAATTCACACTTTAGAACTGTTATATAACAATATGTCCAACATTGTTGTAGGAAAACCAGTTTTTTGCTCTCTGCAAAAATCATAATAAATCACATCCTTATTTCTGGCTTTGTCTGCTTTGTTGCACAGTTATTTGTGGAAGTTTTATTGAAACCTATTATAAATTATGAGACTATTACATACACAGAGTACTTTATACATGCTGTATTCCACTAATGCTTAAAAAGTCTAATTTCTCATTGCTGTCAGTGATTTTGTATTTTTAGGGGAAATATGGCTGTCTTCCAGTGACGTGTCTAATAAACACTGCAAGAAAAGTTACTGTAGGCTAAAGGGTAAGTTGGCAAGTGACATGCAGGCTGGTGTCTTATTAGCAATTTTTAGTTCAGGACAAAATGCAAAAGGCTATTTCAAGATCTTTTAAGGAGCCTCTGACGTGTGGCAAGCATCTGTTGCTCTCAATTCAATTCAAAAATATTTTATTGATCCCAAAGGGAAGTTAAATGTTAATGTTAATATTATTTGAGGTTCTTCAACTAGATGTTGCAGAGGGTAATAACTGCATGCAGAAAAGATCTCCTGTAGTGGTATATATTACAGCAAATCTGAAGACACCTCCGACTGAAATATATGTATAGTATGACAGTCTAATGAAGCGGATGCTCTGAGTTGACCATGATTTCATTAAATGTCTACTTCGCCAATACTGTGTGAAACTACTTTTTGCTGCGTTGAAAGATTAATTTAACATCCATCCATCCATCCATCCATCTACGTTCCCGGCGAGAGGCAGGGTACACCCTGGACAGGTCGCCAGTCTGTTGCAGGATTCATTTAACAGTTAAAGAAAAAAAAAGAGTTCAGAAATTGGAAACATTTCAGATTTCTGAACTAATGTTTATGTTAATCTGAGCCTTTTCTACATGTCATTGTTTTATGTATTACTAATTTTGGCTGTTTTATTTGAAACGTTGTATAAATGTCTGTTCATGTGTTTATATTAAATTAAAAGCCCGATTTCTCCTCCCCCAGCTAATTTTTTCTGAAGTCGGGGTATGTAAGTTGAATGTATTGTTTTTTCTTCCTTGTAAGTTAAGGAGGGTCCCGACAAGGGCTCCATTATCGCGAGAACTGCCCATGTCCGCTACTAGTACTGACATGACTATAGTACTGTACTTCTACTTCCACAGACAATGTTGTAAATATCTCTACAGAGACGCATTACCCCTCTAACTCGTGGAAACAAAAATACAACAAATATGTTCACAGTGCGGTAGCTACGACCTCCTCTTCTTCCTGCTCTCTGTTCTCCTTCCCCTACTGCGAGCTTGCCTGAGCCGTTGCTCCCCCTCCTAATATGGGCATAATGGACACCGCGGGGAACGCCCACAAAGGGTGATACGGCTCTCCGATTGGACGAGCGTCACATTAGTCACCAAAGCACCGAGCGGACGTTGCTGTGGCCTGGCGATTCTTGTCAACATTGACGAGAGAGTCGACGGCATTTCTGTCGGGTTTTTTTTTTTTTTTTTTAACTCCACCGGGGTAAGGTGATGCATTTTACTTAACACAGTTCGACTGTTTCTGGTAAAGATTAGAAATGACGTGCATACACTGAACGGCTGTGCAGCATTAACTGTGCCGGTGTACTGATAGTCAGAACACCGGATCACCCATCCTTTTAGCCACACCATTCATCAGTAATGTTCATGTTATGGGTGGCACTGATACTGTTGTTTTGAGTCTATTTTTCAATAAGGATAATTGATGAGGCGACCCCTTCCGCAGGTCTCTGCTTTATCTGGCATTGACTCTAAGGAGTTCCCACTACTTTTAAACTGAGATCACCTACCTGTGACGTATTATTATTTTATTAAACCTTTCTCTGACCAGATAAAAACCATTGAGATCTCAAGACCTCTTTCTCAAGGGTGACCTGGCAGAGGAGGGCAACAATTACATAGAAATATACATTAGAAATATATAAAATATGAACAATCAAAGAATAAAGTGCAGTAGTTGGAACAATAATAATAATAAACAATAGCTACTTAAAATTGGAAACACAGGCACTGTTGACAGGATATCCCTTGTCTGTTTTTAAAAAAATTGTCAGCCACACCCAGCTTTGTTGTTTCCATTAAGTAATATGCATGACTCCTCTGCTTCTAGATCTTCGGATGTCTAAGTACAGATTGGTTCTGCTGAGGCATGGCGAAGGGGCCTGGAACAAGGAGAACCGCTTCTGCAGCTGGGTCGACCAGAAGCTGAGCGAGGAAGGGGTGAAGGAAGCCCGGGACTGCGGCAGGCTTCTCAAGGAGCGGGGATACAAGTTCGACTTGGTGTTCACCTCCCTGCTCAGCCGCTCCATCCACACGGCGTGGCTGGTGTTGGAGGCCATGGGCCAGGAGTGGGTCCCCGTCGTCAAGTCGTGGCGGCTTAACGAACGCCACTATGGAGCCCTGATCGGACTCAACCGGGCAGAGATGGCTCGGCAGCACGGAGAGCAAAAGGTGAAGCAGTGGAGAAGGAGCTATGACATCACTCCGCCTCTGATTGATGAGTCCCACCCTTATTATGTGGAAATCTACAACGACCGCCGATACGCCACGTGCGACGTGCCGAAGGAGAACCTCCCCCGAGCAGAGAGCCTAAAGGAGGTTCTGGACAGGCTGCTGCCGTACTGGAACACCACTGTGGTCCCAGAGATCCTGAAAGGCAAGACTATCCTCATTTCTGGTCACGGAAACAGCTGCAGGGCCATCCTTAAACACGTGGAAGGTATGCAGTATGCCACTGTGTTGCGTTTTTCTTTCTTTTTTCTTTTTCTTTTTATAGATGTAGTGAAATCATCTTTTTTTAAAGATCACTGTTGCTCATCAGAGTGACTGAACAAGGAAGTATATAAAATATTTCAGGTCCAAAAAGGGAAGCTTGAACTTGTGCAAAAAGGTCAGAAAGTTTGTGTTACATTTAAGTGTAATATGAAATCCATTCTGACCTTTTACTACACTTGTAAGCATTCGGGTTTGAGGGAGCCGTGTCTCATTCATCAGCTTCAATATTCGTAATCATCGTGAATTTTTCCAGGATCTTACCTTTCCAAAAAAATATTTTTGCATTATTAGTAAGCAAAAATATTCATTCAACACATGCCAATAGATATGAGGAGATTCATTGTGCAAAATGAACTTTTTTTTTCCCCGTTATGTTTTCCCATGCGGCCTCTAACTGGTTATCTCCCAGGATTGTCCTGTGGTAGTTTTTTCCCCCTGGCTGAAGTATTCCCACAGCATAATTCTGCCACTACCATGTGTCACGCTAGAGATCGGGTGTTCAGGCAGATTACACTCAGCACAAACCAAAAAGTTCAAGTTTGAGCTCATCTGATCGTTTGCATTTCAGTTCAGGTGCAGCTTTGTTTTGGTCTGTGCCCGAACGTCTGTGAAAAGGTTCCTGGTTGAAATGTCACAAAATGTCAGAGGAAGTAGAAAGGAGTGTAATTATTTTCTCAAGGCACAGGAGACACCTCCACCTCCCACTTTCGACAGGCTTATGAAAATATGAAGCTTCCACAGCCTGTTATTGCTACCACATTTATTTCAGTTCGTTCTGTAAGTGATGAGTCTCTTGAGCTGGTTTGCCTGGTAAGGTTTTGCTGTTTTAAACCACCATCTCCATGGGAATAGGGGACTTTTCAACCTACATAAGAGTTGCAGTCATGCTGTCAGTAACTGAGTGTGTAGGGGGAGGGCTGTTTGACAAAAAATATATTCATTTTACATAAAACTATTCAATTTGACTCAATTTAGCTTGCTTATTTTATGCTGATACTCAACAAAAAGGTCATATCAAGGTAACTTCACAACACAGTTTTGATTTATATACAAGAATATAAAGCAAGTCCAATGCAGTCTGTAAGCTGTATGATTCCTATAGCTTTATCAAAATGGTCGTTAGTTTATGTGCAACGTAACTTTGACTGTAGTTGAAGAAACTCAGTGAATTGACTTTTTTCGACAGGTGTTTCGGACGAAGATATCGCCAACGTGACTTTGCCCACCGGGGTACCGGTTCAGCTAGAGCTGGATGAGAACCTCAAACCAGTAAAGCCTCGCCAGCTGCTGGGAGACCAGGCCAAGATTCAGGCCGCCATTAAAAAGGTGGAGGACCAGGGCAAGGCTAAACAAGCGACTTGACCACGTGCACACACTCACACACACACACACACACACACCTACATATACACACACCGTGTTTACTGCCGGCTACCTGGATTATTAAATCCGGCGAAAAGCCACAATCTTAAACAGACTTGAATTATTCTGTATAGCAGTATTATCCAATAATAAGAACAACAACTCATTGCGGTTGTGAAGTTCCTAGGTCTCAATGTTACTCTTGCAACAATGTGTGATTTTTGGCTTGAACAGGATACACTGGAAATGTAGGAGATCAGGAAAACAGTGTGTACTCTAAATGTTTTAGCAAGCTGCTGGGCTGTGTTTTGTGTGTAAATGTTGAGGGGAAAACTCTGCTCCTTGCCTTAGCTGCCTGTTTGTGGACCTTAATTTATTCACTTGTTCTTTTCTAGAGAAAGTAATGAAGCAAAAGCAAAATCTGTGAAAGCTCATATTAATCTTTTTAAAGTATATATCGCTGTTACATTAGGACTTGTTTCCTTTATTTAGAAAAACTTATGTTTTTGGTATTTAACCAAGTTTCTGGTACAGAGCTTTAGACAGTCTGCTTATTTATTAAATAACACTTAATATATTGTTAAAATATCCTATTGCAGTCCCACATTTGCATGAAATGATCATACATTTGAATTGCACAGTGGTTTATACAGTGTGTTTACCTGTGGTACAGAACAAAAATGTGGATTGCACTCCTGCGGCTCACTAATACATTGGTATGAACTGGTTGTGATCTGCACTTTTAACAAGAAGGTTTTCAAATTTAAGTTACCTTGCTGAATGTGCCAATTGCAAAAAGTAAGTCTTATTTTGTGAAAATATAATAATTTGTTAATATAAGCATCGTTATTATTTTGGTTTTTTTAAATAGTTTTCAAGTCATAAATGTGAGTAATGGTACAAAGAGTCATTGCCATAAAGCAGAACTCTGTTTATTTTATGCTCTTATCTCTTGTTTGGGGGTGTAATTTGTGCAATACTTGTATTTCCATGTTGTGTTTCACCACCACTGTTACTTTGTGCCCTGAATTGCTTTGTCACAACAGGAAAAAGACAAGTCATAGATTTGCAAATACTTGAGTGTCGGCAGCACTGATGTTTGTAGTTTCAGATCATTTTAATCCTACAGATGTTACTGGATGAAAGGTTACCATGTAATATAAAAATCCTAATTTTCGTTAATGTATATTTGTGTTTTTTTATTTTTATTCTTTTTTTTATTGTTTTTTTGCTGAGCTTTGTCAGGAGTATATTTTATTTATGGTGAGGCAAATGACACTGGAAACGGATCAGAAAACGATTTGATTGTTTGGGTCGTTCATACGTTGGATTCCGGTCGCTTAGCAAAACCTGGAGGCAATAAACGGCTGTGGGATACAACACATGAACCCAGACCAGTGCAATCATTTCTGTGTAAACAAACCTTTTTTTTCCGAGGCACAAAGGAAGTCTTCGCAGGCTGGTTCTTTGTATGTCTGTCAACTTTAAAAAAATAAAATAAAACATTCAGCCAACAGTAAAATGAGTGAATGGACAGTTTAACTGGGAGTGCCTCAGAAAACTCCATCTTTATGGACGCAAAGTGATTGCGTTATTATGCGAAGAGTAACCTTTTACATCTGGACAATTCAGTCGCATTACTGAATACAAACTTGGAATTTTATGGGATTTTATGTAACAGAGAAACACAAATGTAGTGAATAATTATTAACTGGACAGACTGGGCCTTTGCACAACATGAATATTCTTCGATCTAAGCCATTTCACTTCAGCTCCGGCTCTGGAAAGTGAGCCTCTGCTCCTGTCTCAAGTCTTTTCACCCTCAGACAACTTCCTTTCTGGATTATGCATTATTTAGTTACATCTGTCCTCTCCTTAGTTTTGATAGCATGCATTCGAGGTGATGAGTAGCATCCGGCATTTCGCTTCCACGTCAAAACATTCCAACTATTTTTGATCAAATCGTGTTCTTTTATCTGTCTCTGCATCCTCTTTACGCTCTCTTCTTGCCACTCCATCCATTGTCGACATCCGGGTTACACCCTGCACAGGCTCCCAGTCTGTCACTGGACAGCCGCTCCCATAAAGTCCAGATCTGTCCTCAGATTCCCAGGTTAACAGACTTAATGATTAAGTAACTTCTGAAAGCAATGAAATGCACTGACTTGTATTTTGTGGCGTCACTCCAAATGGCCAAATTTACAAATGTGAGCTAGAGTTTAAAACTTTATAAACAAATCATGCTTTTCACTTCAACTATGCACAACTAAAACAGAAACCAGTTAAGTTATTTTTTGCTTGAATCTTGACAAAAGACATTCAGGAGACATCAAAAATGCATCCACAAAACCTCAGATTGAAGCTTGTACAAATAACACCTGCCATATTCAATACATAAGCTACTGCAGCTTCAGCAGGCGGAGCTCAGCGCCTTATGTCCTGCTTATAAACCCTCCGGCTGGTCTTCATCTGCTGATTTCCAGCAGGACCAATCGCTTCGTCTGCACCCTGGTAAGTTTGATTGTTACATTTGGTGCACTAGTGTGTTCTGTGTGAATAATGCTATACTATAGTTACTACAGTTAAAAAATATAGAATGTTTTCAGTCAGAAAATGTTTTCAGCTTCTGTGCCTGTTTCTGAGGACAGAGGTCAGAACCTGACTGGTAAACATTACGAATGGCAGACGACCGTAAAGAGGATCAGTTATTTAGATAACTTGTTGCATCTAATGAGCTTAAGGAACTTCTTGTCCATCTAATTTATTTTGAAATATACAACTTAGCCATTCATAAATGTCCCACATATGGAATGTTTTTACATGAACTACGCAGAGCTGATTCTCACATCAAATAATGATGTGGAAATATATCGACGACATCGAGAGGAAGAAATGAGATGTGTGAGGAATATTTGTTTTGTTTGTGTCAGAAAAGCAATGCATTGGAAGCATAAATTATCTTACTCTGTTCAGCAGAAACCTATTAAGAAATGTTACTGGATTAATTTCACTTTGAGAATTCAAAAGCATGAAAAGTATTTTATAAGGAATAATTTTAACAGCATTAAATGTAAAATGTGAAACCTTGAACATAAAAAAACACAAAAAAAACAAAAGCAGTTTCAACATAATTTTTCATTTGCAAAAGCTGCAAGAGTCAACATTAGATCCCTTCCTCCTCCAGATCTGACTTGTTAGCACGGGTATCTGCTCTGTCCAAAACAGGAGTCAGGACCATCATTTGTTTTCAAAATCTGTTTCTCATATGCTGAGCAGACGGGGCTGTGGACACTCAGAGGTGGACATGCCAAGTCTGGTCTGACTTCTATTCCTTAGATGGTCTCAATTGGGACTGAAAATGGGTTTGGACCTCTGGAGCCGGCTCTCTCGCTCCTGGTGATCGCTGAGGTCGGATTGTGGGAAAATGTAAACGGCTGTGCGTGTGCGTAATGATCGGCGGCTATTTGGTGAGCCTTGTAAAAGTAGTAGAAGTGCACTTTTTGAACTTTCTCACAGTGTCAGTGTGTGTCATTGGAATGATGACACACTCAACATAAAGTAGTGTTTGACTGAAATGGATGGAAACGGATACATAGTTGTCACAACACTTCGCAAATACAAATCAGGGCTGTCCGACTGAAACGTTGTCTCTCCGAAAATGTAATTTATAAGGAAATGAGAAACGCATCTCACTCCTGAATGTAAATTCATACCATTAGGTCAAAGTTACATGTTTTATGATACTTTCCACTGTAAATGCTGTCATACAACCACTAACAGAAGCTGAGTAAAATTTTTTCTTAGAAAAAGAAAACCCAAAAGTGGAGATTTTAAGGTTTTTGCCCAAAAGCAGCAACATCTCAATAGTGTGGCATGTATTTGTGAACACGTTCTAGTCTAACCACATGCGCTCAGAAATCACGCAATGTGAACACCTTTGAGTAATTTATAAACAGGTACATAATTTCACCTGAAATTATATATATATATATATAGCCATTACTTAGGTTATATGTACAGGAGTCAAAAGTTTTATTTGCTGTTCACTACAAGCTGCTTGGCACTTTTTAACCCACATACATAATGCAATGTTTGTCAGAAAACTAACGCTGCATCTCACCCAGGAAAACACCATTCCTATTCCCAACACAGTGTGTTCCACATTTCAGCAACAGCAAACACTGAAACGTAACCATGTCAGAGCATGAAGAGGCTCCCTTTAGACCCACAGCGCCCCCACTGGCAGCTAATTTGATGCAACAGGTGTTCTCAGTCATTGAGAGCAGGTTTCATTCATCCTGCTACATTTACTATGAACACAAATGAACCGGGTGACACTAAGAGCTGGTTTCTCTTTGGACTGGACCCTCTAAGTGGGAGAGGAAGTGGATTTAGACGCTAGCAAACCACAGGAGGTGGTTCATAATTCACAAGTGGAATCTGGCTAAATCAAATATAGTTGTGCTTTAAATTCCCATTCATGTTAAACCAGCTTTAATCAGTCGCTGTCGTCCATCTATGCACAAACATGAAGCCAAACAGCGGCGTTTTGGGGAAACCGATTTCTAGTAAGAACAGGGAGAAGTTATTTTCAGGTTGCCACTTTTCACAGCAGCAGGTATTTCCTAAAGTAAACGTCGCTCATGTTCTGTGGCTTTGTGTATCACCAAGATGGGGACTCTACAGCTGACTGTGCCTGAGTGCTTCCATAAAAGGAGGCTAAGCACGCCGCCTGGGGAGGCGCGCCACCGCATGCCGTTTATTTCCACTTCATCCACTGTTGTGGAGTGAACCACAGCTAACTTTAAAATTTCTGTCCATCAACGGTTTTCAGTACTGTCTTCCTATTTTTTTTTTAAATCTACTTTGCATAGTTGTGTCACGAGGAAGGAGAGAAACGGTCACCCCCTTGCAAAAAACCGTTGAGAAACACTCCTGTAATTTTATACATTAAGACAAAAATGCACTGCAGTGTGCAAACAGGAAGAGTCTAAGCATCTTCTCATGCTCACCGAAGGGCAAGATATACCTTCTTTTTTCTAACTTTACCTGCGCCGCGAAATGAGGCAACAACTTGCACACAAACAATCAAAGACGCCGCATAAAAGGTCATCGCTGCAGCATGCTGCGGCTCATGAACCGTGAGGAATTCCTACCCTGGTCGGGGACCTTTTCATACGTGACCATGTTTGGTCAAGTGGAGTAAGGAGCTGCAGCGTCTTGATTGATTGCAAACGCCTCTCTGGCAAGTGTTTATCTATATTCATGTTAAAGTGCTTTCCCCATTTATTACTGAGAACCTCCTCTTGGTATGGAGTAGGGGAGTAGGGTCATCTGATTAACCACATATGAATGTCCCCATGTTTACATCTATGACATATCTGATTAATTACGAGGAGAGTTTTAAAACCCTTATCCCCGGAAAATGCAAAAACAATAGGGCAAGAGGGCGTTCCGCTGCAAGTTAAGGGGTTAAGAAAACCTTGTATGTTGTAGATTATTATTATTATTATTATTATTGTTATTATTTAAATTAGACCATCTTGTGCAATTTAACTGGAAACAAACGTCCTGACATGTCAGCATTTGACCAGTGTACCTTGTGAAACTGAAAGATCTCAATCAGAAACCTGAAGGTCTTCAGTCAAAGTATAAAACTCTTACTGATGCTTCATAACCTCTCAGTCAACTTTGGCTTCAGCTAGTGCAGTGTTAGATTTACTGCCACACAGTGGAGGCTGAAGTCTGAATTAAACTCAGTGTTGTGGCAGTGAATAATAAGTGGAAAAATCAGAAGTACGAGTGAAGCCATAAAGTCTGGAATACGGTCATAAATTAACTTGTTAATGAGGTGCCACAGGCAACAACTACATGATTGTGACTATAGCAGTAGTCACAACATGTTTTTTCATTGGTTTTGCACTTGATCTGGTCTTTTTTAGTGTTATGATTAAACGCTCAAGGATTCTCTGGGCAAACCAGTGGCTTGCTTGACAGAACCAACGTGCCTCAACACACCATGCTCTCTCTGCCTCAACGCTTTGCAGTAATTATTCACAGCTCACCGTTCTCTCAAGTTTTTCAGGATTTGCTGTGAAAAGCTATTAAAGCTGTTGGACGCTGATGCTTCCCTAGTCAACCTGGTGATTGTAACTTTCAGTGCGTTCTTTGGAACGCCACCGAACGGCAGCGGTCCTTTGTGATGAATGCTGCTTGCTTCATAAACATTCACTGTTGTTTTTAATCTTTAGTGCCCTGAAATAATTTTCCCGCCTTACAGATTTGTTCTTTTTTTTGTTTGTTTGTTTTTTTTTTGTCAGTAGTACAAAGTAGCTCATCAACTGAAAAAAAGAAAGCTAATAGAAAAGTGAACACCTTAAGCCAAGAGCTGTTTGCAACAAGCAGTTGTGAGTCTCTTATCTTGATTTGCCATATAAATTTGAGTTTTCAGTCTTAATTTAACCATGTGACTAAATGCTTGGTTTAAACAAGATAGCTCTACACACTGTATGAAATACTGGACCATCTTTGTGTTTTTTTTTACTTTCTTTGATGAATGTGAAGATGATCTGGCAACAATCTGGACATTTGACCTACCTGCTCTGTTTTTATTATGTTTGTTTCAGAGCATAAATAAATAGTGTTTTCATAATAATCAAGTCCATCCATGGGTATTATTTTAGAATGATATATTTTTTAAATATAAAGAAAAAGAAAATAGATTTTTCTTATTTTTCAGTGTGCAAGAGGCAGAACCGTCACAGCTCCCATTTTTACTCCAACGAAGATTATAGAGTCAGAGGCAGATTATATCACATGTTTACAGAGTGTTTAACTCTAAAATACTTTTTCCAATGTGCATCATAGTTTATAAAATTGCACAGTTCTGAAGTGAAAGTTAATTTTTAGGGGTTTTTTTTTATTATTAATTACATGACTTCATGTCATTCAGATTTAACTTTATCACTAAAGCATCAAGTTAGAAGAATTAAATTAATAGCAACAAACAGGAAATAAATGTTTTTGTTTTTCATTCATCCTCCTAACATTTTGACTCATCATTCCTCTCATTGTAAGTCATATATACTTCTCATATATGTTTCAAGTTTATTTTCAGTAGCATCAGTTTTTCTTAAATCGTCTTTATTACTCTTAATTCCACAATATGTACCAAGTTGTTCCCTTAAAGGCAATGTGTTTTGGGTTTGTTCAAAATGGACACATTTTGAACTCCTTTTTTTCATTATTATAATTTTATTGCATATATATATATATATATATATATATATATATATTTTTTTTTTTTTTTTTTTTTTTTTTTTACATGGGTAGAAAATTCTCAGATTTGAGTGGAATTTCGAGTTAATATGCTGAATGAAGGCCCGTCAATCATCATGTCAGTTCAGCTTCTGTTGCTTTCCCCAACCTTTGAGCGGTAAACGCTGAAATGAAGGGATGCCCTTTTATCCCTTCTGCCAGAAAAGGGATCAGTGTTTCGTAAACACTTGTGAAACTGGGCTTTTGGATTTGAAGCAAGAGTCGGGCTGAGGAGGAGAAGGGAGGATAAGAAAGAAAACGAGGAGAGCGGGGAGGCAGGCTTTGCCTTTTCTGGTAGTTAAAGTCACTGAAAGAGCAAACAGGACTCCTCAGAGCTGCTGAACGGCTGAGATACAAACCAGATTGCGAAGGCCGATTCATGACGAGGGAAGAGTAACTGCTGCTTCTGGACTGAACTTCGTAGTCGTCAAGGTATTGTAAACTAACGTGCACTGTAGTTTTTATCTCTCGCATACATCATTAAGACGTCTGGTGGTCCACATGTCTCATGTGCCACATATGAGAAGCTCCTCATCTTTGATGCTCTCTCTTTCAAATGTTTGGATTGTGATGATGATTCCCACAGAACTGCAAAAGAAAAGAAAAGAAAAATAGAACAAATAAACAAAATAACATGCGGGGCAAACACTCGACTGTAAGCTGAAGTGACTGGCAACATGTAAGCATCATGCTTATGTGTTTCAGTGAGTAAGAGAGGAGAATCCTTGGGGCAACATGGATGATGACTTTGACCGCCGCATGGAGCTGAGGAGGCAGAGGAGAGAGCAGATGCGTCAGGATGCAGAGAGGTGAGTGGAGACGTGGACACAAGTCACGGGTTTCAAGTGCAAACATGAACTCAGTCGTACATGGAAAGTTCTTGTCAGAAGTTTGCAAAAACTCAACAACGGGGGGAATGAAGGATCTTTTAAGTTGGGGTCTTTTAATGGGAAATCTACTGATGCAACACACAACCTTTATGCATATCTAAAAGGAATTAGCTCATACTCTATTGTTGAAGTTGTGTTTTTTTTTTTGTTCTGATCCCCACAAAGTTAAGACCGACTTCTGCTTAGATTCGATGACAGATCAGAGTCCTGGTAGAAAGACCGTTCCGGCTGTTTTCTCACAGTCTTCCTGCCAGCTGCTGCCAGGCGGGTCGACCCGGCCCGCCCTCTGGCCCTTCGGCTTCTCTTTTCTCGAAATGTGCCAGACTCTGGAATGCTTTGACTCTCTTTCTATTTCAGCACACGATGACCCGCTCTGATGCTCTCAAGCCTTTTCAGTAATGTTTTCTCTCTTCATCCCTTTCTCCTTCTCTCTCAGCAAACCAACAAAAAAAATATCTAGATGTACTTCTGACAGTTGGAGCCCTTCTGTGTCAAAGGGCCTTTACTTTTATGTTTTTTTTTAAACATCTTACTAAAAGTTTGGAAGAAAGGAAGAAGAACATCAGCAAAATAAAAGAGAGGAAATTGAAAAGATTTAGAGAATTTGCTTCATGTTCAGGTTTTTATATCTATGTCAGAGAAGATACAGATACTCATGGTGTTTGTTTTAGGAAAGAATACATTTTGTTTAACTCCACAGAGACTCGCTGATCTAAGTAATGGCCCACAAGACTGAAAGTCCTCCTGTCAACGAAGAGGCACAAATCTTTGCTTTCCGTTCCTTGTCTTTTAACTGCCCTCGTTTCAATAAACCACTCTGAACCGAATAGACTTTTACGTACGGTAAACGTGTTTTGTCTGCGCGCCTTTTCAGGGGCGTTTCCACAAACGACGACGAGGAGGAGGCGGCTCGAGAGCGAAGGCGACATGCCAGGGAAGAAAGGAAAAAACTGAGAGACTCGGACGAGTCTGGAACGACGGACCCGGCCGACACTAACAGGTGCCGGGCGGCCACACGAGACGGCCTGGGGGGCGGGGCGGATTCACATTCTGTGTGTTTCCAATGCAGCTGATGCTCACCGTGACAAAAACACTGTCAGCATGTTACAAACAGGCAGAGGAAGTTTTGCTGAGGGCGCTTGACAATCGAAGTTTGTGAGTGTGACGTTTCTAACCTCCTGCAGGAGATGTGTGATTTTAGCCTGTACAAAGCAAACAGCAAGCATTCGTGCTTAATTATTATTATTATAGCCCTGTTGCAGCATTACTTTGCAAGAACTGGCTGCAATGTTTGTTTCCAACTGGAGAAAGTTCAGAAGTAGTCTTTACAATCCAGATTTTGTCCACATAGGGTGACGCAAAGGTTTAAAAAGGAAGTGTTTTTAATAACTTAATTTTTGTAAGTTATTAAAAAAAGAACAAAACTGTGATGATGACATAAAAAAAACATCTCAAATACTTTGGAGAGCTTTCACATGACTTTTGCTTGTGTTTTTTTTCTATCAAAAGGTAAATTTCACCTGTTTATTTATTTGATTTTAGTCGAATGTGAGCCTATGTCAAAGTTTCCAAGTCGTGTGAAATAAATAAATAAAAAGATTTCATGTCTGTTTAGCGCGACGGAGACCGAGTCGTCTACTACTGATCCCGGATCAGCGGAGGATGACCAGGTTCTGCTGGAGCGCCTGGCCAAGAGGGAGGAGCGCAGGCAGAAGAGGATGAAGGAGGCGATGGAGAGGCAGAAGGAGCTCGACCCCACCGTCATTTCCACCAACGGCACGGACGGCGGCCTGCAGGAGCAGCCCCCCGTTAGCAACAGCAGCAAACACACAGAGGAGGAAGAGGAGAAAACAGAGGAGAGGCCTGCTCAGGATGAAGTCACAAATACTGAGACAAACTCTTGGGGGAAGGAGGAAGGAGAAGAAAAGAATGAGGAACAGGTGAAAAAAAAAAGAAGTGTTTTTTCTTTCTTTTTATTGATAACAAAGAAGAAGCAGCTTTTTGTCTCTTTGGAGGTGAAAGAACATTCACAGGATGTTGACACACGATTTGTTTTTAGGAGGCTGAGGAGAAAACGGCAACGACCGAAGTTGAGCAAGAGGAACCCGATTCGGTGACGAACGACACTGAGGAGGAAGCTGTTCCAGACCAAAACAAGGAGGAGGACGAAAGGAAGACGAGAGAAGAGGAAGAAAGACAGCACAAAGAAGAAGAAGAAGAAAAACTGAGGATGGAGGAGGAAGAGAGGCAGAAAAAGGAACTCGAGGAAAAAGCAAGGATGGAGGAGGAAGAAAGAAAACTAAAGGAAGAAGAGAGGAAGAGGGAAGAGGAGGAACAACAACAGAGAGAGATGGAAGAGAGGCTCAAGAAAGAGGAGGAAGAAAAAGTGAAAAATGAAGAGGAGGAAAGAGAGAGAAGGGAGATTGAGGAGAGACAGAAGAAAGAGGAGGAGGAGGAGAGGCAAAAGCGGGAAGAGGAAGAAAAGCACAGAAAAGAGATGGAGGAGAAGGCGAGGAAAGAAGAAGAAGAAGAAAAGCAGAGGCAGGAAGTTGAGGATAAAAAGAGAAGGGAGGAAGCCGAGAAGCAAAGGAAGATAGAGCAGGAGGAGAAGAAGAAGAAAGAAGAGGAGGAGAAGCAGAAAAAGGAGATGGAGGAGAAGAAGAAGGAAGAGGAGAGGAGGAGACAAGAAGCAGAGGAGAAAAAGAAGGAAGAAGAGAAGAAGAAGAGGGAGCTGGAGGAGAAAAAGAAAGAGGAGGACGAGAAGCGGAAAAGGGAGGCGGAAGAGAAGAAGAAAAAGGAGGAGGACAAACGTAAAAAGAGAGAGGCTGAAGAGAAGAAGAAGAAGGAGGAGGTAGGACTGGAGTTCTCACTGTGGTCATTGTATTATAACAGTTGTCAGATTCATGTAATAACATGATAACATTAATATCATGTTTACATCATTTCTCTCTCTGTCTGATCTTTTTCTGATTGAAGGAGGAGAAAGCTAAGAAACTTGGCTTTAAGGAGAAGGTAAAACTAAACTAGCAATAATCAATTTTGACTTTAAAGTATGCCTTTGAAATTTTGTCTTTTTCTTCGTGGAATAAATATGCTATGACGATAAGTTCAATTATTTTAGAAATTGGTGCTGAAGTTTATTCTGCATTTTCTGTAAACACAAGAGTCCTAATTATTCCTACAGGATGAATGATACACACCTCCAGTAACACCTGCATAAATGTCCATTAGCAAGTTGCAAAAGGAAACATAAACGTCAGCAAGCTTCCGGCATTATTCAGGTCAGGAATTATCACTATCAGGTAGAGCAAAACCCACCCCACAGCGCAATGCTGCCACCACCGTGTCTGGATGCACCTTCACTCCTCCGGGAGTATTTTCTCAGTTTAGGCCAAACGTCGTCATAAATCTTCTCTCCAGGGCAGCGCTTTTCGACACGTGCAAACCGTAACTGAGCTGGAAACGCATCGATTTCACCTGCAACCTGCAGCCGGACATTTATTTAAATATTAATACATTTGTAGGTGTAACTTTAAATCAGTGTAAATGAGAGAAAATTCATGGACAAGACTAGTTTTGTCTATTATAATCACTCAAGTTTGTCTTTGTGTCGAAATGATCAAAATAAATAAATTAAGAAATAAATATATTCATATATTAACAATATATGAAGTTCATGCCTATATGATGAGTGTATGTTTAAATCTCACTTGTACCATATGATATAATATATAAATAGATATATATATATATATATATATATAATATATATATATATATATATATATATATATTATATTACTACCATATATATATATATATATATATATATATATATATATATATATATATATATATACGACCTTTCAGTTAAGGTAATATGTGTAACCTTTTCTTCCTCCATTCAAGATTGAACCTGCCAAACAGAATGGAGCCGTCTTTGAGAATAAACTGAAGAAAACAGAGAAAACAACAAGGTAAAACTTGAAAAACCACGCCATGACATAAAACAACATGAAAGCTAAGCAGACAGAAGACCCTCCGCAATCCCACATTCTTCATTGCCAAGTGCTGCTGTAAATAACGGGTTCGCTGTGCGAGCAGGGACGGCGCTCCTCCCAGCAAGGCGGAGGACGCCGAGCGACAGGAGGCCGAGCGCAAGCTGCTGGAGCTGAAGCAGCGGCGGAACGACGCAGAGAGCGAGGAGATCGAGAAGATGAAGCTGAAGCAGCAGGATGCAGAGGCCGAGCTGGAGGAGCTCAAGAGGAAGAGGGAGGAGAGGAGGAAAATCCTCGAGGAAGAGGAGAAGCAGAGGAAGAAGGAGCAGGAGGAAAAGAAAGCCAAAGAGCAGGTGATCACATGCTTCTGTTAAAGGAAGTATCTGCGGTTTTAGTTGGAGTTGACGTTTCAGCAATTCATGCTGTTTGCCTGCACTGCTGTGGTTCTAACAGGAGGAGAGAAAGAGGATGAAGGAGGAAATAGAGAGAAGAAGAGCAGAGGCTGCAGAGAAGAAGAAACAAATGGGGGAGGAAGCAGCAAAACCTGACTTCACCATCAGTCCAAAAGGCTCCTCTAAGGTGAGGTTTGGAGAAAAGAATTGTTAACTTTAACACAATTTCAAAACTTACAGCATGTAGTCAATGAAGAAAAGGTTCCAAATGCTTATCTTGAATAATTTTCAGTACTTTGGTGTCTATCACCTCAGCGTATTGTCGGCCATGCTGACTGAAAAGGAGAGAAAAAGAAAGAAAAGAAGTTCAAAAAATTATTAGAGGACCATCGGAAAGTCTAAGACGACACTGAAAGATTTCTGGAAGACAGTCTCCTTTTCTTTAATAAAACATTGTCCATATATCCAGATTGCTGACATTCTAACTTCACAGGTCAAGTTTGTTTCTTGTTTATATGGATCGTTAATTTTGAGCAACGCTGTCTCATCCTGCAGATTGGGGAAAAGGCGGAGTTTCTGACCAAGTTTGCTCAGAAAAGGTGGGTCAGACGACAGATGGTACATGAACAAATATAAATAATAAAACATTTCCCGCTTTATATCTAACATGCAGAATGTTTTTCATCCATTCAACAGCCCAGCGAGGTTGTCACATACTCCCCTTGTGCCAAAGATTGGGAACAGATTAGAACAGTTTACCTCAGCTATGCAGGTGAGACTTAATATGATCAAATTTACCCTCAGTAAATGTACAACAGGGGAAAAAAGGCATTTCCAGAAGTGTATATATTTGAATTCTTGCTTAAATTAAAAGCAAATAGAACAAGGGTCTGCAACCTGCACCTCCACAGAGCCGCCCCTCCTCCCACCCCCTGCTGTGGCTCTCAGTGACTTTGGCCAAAATTGCAAAAATAAATTGAGCAATGTCTTGAAATTGAATTAGAATGTAATTTTTCTACATTTTTTTCAGTTTTTATTAAGTATTCGCATTGCATTTCTTTTTTTTTTTTCACAAAATTTTCTATAAACTTTTACCTAAAAACAAAACTAAAGTTGTTCTTTTATTTAAAAATCAAAACTTCCTGCAATGCAAATTTTGAAAAAAGTTCATTTCTTTCAAAGAGTCACTTTCACGTTCTAAGCAAATTTGTTTTAGCCAGTCGGAAGGCAAGAACTGGTCTAGAAAAAAAGCGGGTGGCAGCATGAAGTGCATTGCAAAAGTACGGACATTTACTGCAAACTTCAGAATAAAGGAACGCATTACATAGTCACAAATAAAACTGCAGAGAATCTTAAAGCAGAGTAAAGTTATAAAACAAAACCCCAAGCTATAAGCATCTCATGGAGCGCTGACCAATCCAACATACATCCACTAATAAAAGGCAAATCTCCTTCAACATGCCATCCTCCTAAACTAATGTTTCTCAGTGTCACTGCCCTGCATGTTTCCTTCCTGACAACAATCGAGACAACAATGCTGAACATGCAGTCAGCTCAAAGCACATGTCAGAGTGTTAATTCCTAAATCTACAGAGAATCAATCTGTGGCAAGACGTTTAAATTCACGCTTCCAGTTGCTCTCCATCCAGCCTGACTGGGATTGAGGTGTTTTCCAAAAAGGATTGTATATCAATTTTATCTGCGGAGACAGAACAACAACACCCCACAGAAGACTTGCAGGTCAGAAGTAGAGACCTAAACATGCCTATATCTGGGAAATACTGTAGGTATATGATAATGTTTACTTTGTGCTGATCAGAACCCTATAAAAGAGATGCAGTCCAGGTGTCGGGCCAGGATTTCACTACGTTCGGGCCAAGATTCCCTCGCGATTCGGTTGTGCTGACTTGGGCTGCAGTTTGTAATGAACCTTTGTTGTTCAGTCAAAGTCGTGCATGCAGAGTCTTCTTCCTGAAGCATCGCCATGCCAACATCTTGAGGATGCTGGCAGAAGACAGTCTCAACTTCTTTCAAAATAACATTTTACGAATGCATTACAGCAATCCTTTTACCGGCAGAGCAGCTACTTTGATTCTAAATACTAAAGTATTGGTTATGGATTTAACCCCTGCTGGGTGGTTGAACAAACCATGTTGATATTTCAATGTCTTGACCAACAAAGCAGCTAGCCCCTTAACAAATCAGCTGATGCTGTGACTGCCTTCCCTGGTGAGTCACTGTAGTAACAAAGTTGGGCTGACTTCAACCCCCTTTCCCCCCAAGCACATGGAAACACACACACGCACAAAAAGCAACCACTGGCTAAATACAATGAAAATGTTTCAAAAACAAACTCTTCAGTGCGTTGCTGTATGTTGACACGAAGGAACTGGACTCCCCTCTTTTGTCCCTCAGGGAAACAAAGAGGTAAAATCCCCCAGGTCTCCTTTGGCCGACATCCCTACGGGAGGCACGCGCAACATCAAGAGCATGTGGGAGAAAGGCGCCGTGAGCAGCCCCCCCCCCGAAAGCCCGACACACAAGGTGAGACGGGATGCCTGCGAGGATCAGACACATTTTCCGATATCAGAAGGAACATCAAAGGTGAGAATCCTTCTCAACTCTTCCAGGATGTGGCTGGCATCAAAGGAAGTGTGGCAGGACGCGGCAACAGCTGGAAGGGAAAGCCTGCAGAAGCAGAGAAGACCCCAGCTCCAGCTCCAGCTCCAGCAGCAGCACCATCACCACCAGCAGCTGCAAAGCCACCAGTAAGACCTGATGAATCCTTCTCTTCATGTAGCCACTATAACAAGACACCAGTGTTGCTTTGTGACAGTAATCCTTTGATATTCTGAGCACGCTAATTTCTTCCCTTGCCTTTTGTTTACTGTGTCTTTTGTGTCGGAGCTCTATGAATAAACGGTGTGGCCAACAGGAGTCTGGTGACCCCACATGGACTGTTTAGCCAACAGCATCTGCTTTCACTTCTCACCGCTCCTTTTATACATCTCACATTTTTTCTAAAGTTTTAACATGTGTTTTTATCTAAACGACTGAAAGGAGCTTGTATTAAGAACTTACTTACAGTGCTGAAAATGGGATAACCGTTAAAATTTTATTAAAAACATTACAGTGCATATTTGTCTTAGTTTTTCATGCTTGGCAGCAGTGAGAACTTGTCATTCGACATCAACAACTAAAAGTAATAAAAAATAAAAAAAACTTAAAAGGACAAAAGACTGAGAGACACATTTATCACCACACAGTATCTGTACATACATGAATTGCTACTTGGTGGACATTGTGTTCTTGTCCAGAAGTAGGACACAAGCTGCTAATCCCACCAGCTTCTCTGGAGACATCACACCGTCTCCCCTTACAGCAGCGTTTCTGAATGACATGTCACATTGTTCTGGAGCACAATTTAAGAGCAAAATGACTTTGGGGTCAAATGCGACTTGTGACTTGTTGGCTCAGCGTGCTGCAACTTTTGCATCAACACCCCCCTCTGATGGAAAAACGCTACACAGCAGTTTGGAGGACTGGCTGTGTCATTTACTATTCCTGGCTTTTCTTTGGTTTATTTCCTATTTGCTGTGGCAATTTTTTTTTTTTCCTTTCTGATGTCCTTGTTATTTGAAGTTATTTCCTGAATTTATTTCCTAATATGACGTAAACAAAAACAATTTTTGAGGTTTTTTTAGTGTCTTCATTTTCCCATCAAGCAGATGCTAAATTAAATAGAACGTGTTACTGAACATATTGAAATAAATACTATTGAAATGTAATTCAGACAAAGCACATGCAGAAGCAAAATGTTGGTAAGAATCAAATGAGCAACATTAGACATTATACATATATTATCCTAGACTATTGTTAAATTCTTACTTCTCAGTCTGACGTGATTGTGTTCCTTTAACGTGACAGGAGGCCAAACCAGGTGAAGTTGGTAAACGCGGCATGTGGGAAGCCAAGAGAGGCTCAACGCCAGCCAAGGTATCGCCTGCAGACTCACCTCACCAAATGTCCACCAGTTGAAAAACTATTAGGCATTAGTTTCAGAAGGTGTCTGCATCTATAATTCTGTTAATTTATGCATACTTCAGCTACATTAATTAACAAATTCTCTTCACTCTAATCTATATCCATATCCATATCCATGCGTATCCTTTATAAATAGGTGTTTATATAGAAAGATTTTGCTTTCAGCCACACATGTTGTGGGTTGGCACTATGTACAAACCTGAATTAAATCAATTTACTTTATGGAGGTGTCAGAAATAAAGGAGAAGTTTACTTCATTAGTTCCTGCTATCGTTCTTGTTTCTAGGTGGCAGTCGGAGGGAAAAGCAAGTTCAATTAGAAAGACCCGACCGGTGAGTGCATTTACTCACTGTACTTATTTATGTTCACTTGTAGGTTATTTACATGCATTTTCTCATTTTATCTGCATTTCTATGCTGTTTTAGAAAACAGGCAAAACTGACAAAACATAAAGCAGATGGTCATGTTTACACGTTGGTTATGAATGAGCAAATTAGTTTGCTTCTGCACTCAAAGCAGGGTTAGGTTTAGGAAAAACTGCAAACCTACCAACAAATGGCTGGCCTCCCAAACTGACAGGCTGGGCAGGGAAAGCATCAGTGAGAATCCAAGACACCCATGGTAACGCTGGAGGATCTGCTGAAATCCACAGCTCAGGTGGGAGGAATTGTCAACAGACCAAATACGAACTGTATGACACACAAGTCTGGCCTTTAAAGAGAAGTGGGAAAAAGAAATCCACTTTAGATGCAAACATCTGGAAGAAGGCGCACTGGGACACACTAAACTAAACGTTTTCTGCAAAAAACACAGCCTGAAAAGCGTCTGGCTGTGAGGATGCTTTTCCTCAGCAAGAATCAGCCTGAGCTTGAACTATTTTGCAGCGAAAAATAGGCAAACATTTCCGTCTTTGTATTCATAAAGGTGCTAGAAACTTTAAAAGAGTTGTGGCTAAAAATGGCAGTGAAAGGTGATTCTACAAAGTATTGATTAAGGAGGCTGAATACAAAATGCACCACACACTTTCTTATTTTATTTTATTTTTTAAAGGAACAGAAGGACAAAAACAATAATGGTGGACTTTGTGTCAATTTGATGTAGTGTACCTTAACTTATAAATGTTGATTTTAAAAAATGTACCTGGCTAATTGAGTCAAATAAAGGACCAGATCAGTTTTAGCTCTTTCTACAAATGTGTAAGACAATTCATGTTAAACCAGCGTTCACCTTTACCAGTCAGGTATGTTTGCTTATATCCTTGGTAAGATGAGGAGGCTTTGACTGATTCATACCCCATAGGGCCCCCATAACTTCCCCAACCCACCTACTGCACTTTGTAGAAGAGTAGTTGCTCTCTGTAAATCAAATCTCCTGGGCGGGATATTTGGGCACAGGCTCAGATCTGCGGCACCGAGGTCTATATTTAAAAACGTCCACCATGACCTTGTTTCCCAGTATAAAGAAAGTTCCAGACTCCTGACGTGTCTGTCGTGTTTTTTGAAGCACGCTGTTCACCGGGTGTGCCACCTGGACTGCCCGGTGACGCGCGGAGAGCCAGTAAGCCGTCATGCATACCGCAGTGCAGCTGCTTGATTTTCACATTAAAACTGAGTGCTGGGAAGGATTACTGACACTTTGAGCTGTGAGTCAGCCTTGTTCGCCAGGCTTATTCAATCTACACAGCATGTCCCGTCGTATGGAAACCTGTCTTTAGAAAATCCTGCACAATTCTTAAAAATATAAATGCTTACACATCATATTTTTGTGAGCTTTCAAGCACTTTGCTATGTCGCTCAGAAGGTACCTCATTTGCCTTTGCACACCAGAGGAGAAAACACTTGTTTGTTGACATCCAGTCCTGGATCTGACCTCCAACTATAACATATTTTTTGAGGAAAATACCTTTCTGCCCAGGTTTTTTGGCGACAAAAAACCCAGAGGTCTCTTAGAAAGCACACCAGTGTTCCCTTGTGGGCAAAAGAGAGCCATCCTGAAGGTCAGCCACTGCGAAGGCACTCCCCATGTCAAGCTTCTGTGTTAGAGTAATCAGGCAGACCACAACACGCAACTTGAATTTTAAGAAAGTAATCTTTCTTAAAACAGAACGTTTTGGCCTAAAGAATACTTATAACATCTGGAAAAAGCAGGCACTGACATCCTTACTGTGAAGCACGGTGATGGCTCCATCATGCTGGGGGGAGGTTTTTTGCCTGCAGAAACTGGGTGCCTTGTAGAGAGGGCACGGGGTGCATTCCGGCCTGACAGTAACTTCTCTCTTATATCTTTGAGAAGTCTTGCTACAGCCTGAACAAAAACGAAACATATCTGGAAAGACCTAAAAATGGCTGCCTAGCGAAACCGGCTAATTCATCTCGGTTGAGCTTAAGGGTTTAGAAAAATGGTAGAAAATACAAAAAAACAGGTGTGAAAAGATTGTAAAGATACATCTAACGATGCTTGTAATCACTGCCACCGGTGTTTCATCAAAGTATTGACTAAAGACTGTGAATCTTTACACACACTCTGCCTATTTTGTCCATTCTGAATCTTGTCCGTTTGGTGAAAAAGGTTTGAACAAGCAAAAATCTGGAGAAAGTTAAGTGGCGCTGATACTTTCTGGATGCGCCGTAAACGGGGAGGTGTCAGCTTCAGCCATAAATAGCGATCCTTGTTTGTTCCCTCCCAGTGTCTTCATGAGAAATGGACAGCTGAGGAATGAAGTGAAGGGCAAATGACCAAGTTTCAACCACAAAGAGGCTTGTATTGACTTTGTAGTTGAGGTTTCTAAAGAAAACAAATGCCAGTTTGAGCTAGATAATTACATTCATAAAGGAAAAGAAACAAAAAGCTTTGGTAAACAACCTTGAGGTTAATGCTGTTTCACACCCACTAAACTATTAGAATTTATACATAACAACTTTGACAGACTAATACATCTAATGTCTTACTCTTTGCAGGCTTAAAAATAATCATCGGTTTTTGGTCAAGCTGTTTCCTGACTGAAAAGGTTTCTGCTCTCCTTCGGGCTCCTTTGCCCTTCACCACACTTCTCATTCCTACCAGAAAGGGAGCCGACGTTCCAGGCTGCCGATCATCTGCACCAGCTAATATCTGCTCTGTGGTACGAGAAATTCTGCACTGCTGCATATTTGATCACTTTCAACCCCAACCAAGGAGAAGTTGATGCGATTACGCCTACGATTACTCTACCTAGACTACTGCCATGAGGACTCATAATCTGTTACCCAGCGGTAATATGACATACAAATGTGACAAAAGTATTTAATAATGAAATAATTATGCTTTTACAATTACAGTAATATTTTAATACCAATGTCGGAAGTTGTTCTTTGCAATACATGCCCCAAGGAACAAGTGTGCTAAGCAATTTCTCAGGGCCTCCAATCCAACAGGGGGCGCCCACCACCACTGTAACTTTCACACAAAGTCTGGTTTGCACATCATTTTTTTATTTTTTTTATTTTTTTGTGTGTGTGGGATAAATCTGTTGTTATTGTGTAACACAAACCTTGTCGTCCTCTATATTCAAAACTTATATCAGTGTAGTATGATGGAGAAGAAAATATTTTGTACTTAAATGTTTAAAGGCAGCCCAGCTGTTCTGTTTCATGCTTCTCATTCCTATGCAAAGGTAAGAACTAACAACTTAAATCAATGTGTCAGGGAAAGCATTTCATCTTTTTTTTTGTTTTTTTTGTTTTTTTTAAGTGAAGGTACATTTTTCTACATCATGTCCACCATCTTTTCAGACAGAAGACATTTCTAACTCTAGATGTCAAAACAAAAGAATACAAAGATATTCTGATATTTTTTTAAAAACTTGAGTGACATCACTGTGAACAAAAGCAAATGAACATGAACTGAAGGAGCACGCAGTTAGACATGCAATAGCAGAATATATTATGGATATTAACCATTATTATAATGGTTACTGTACATAATATTGACCATTATGGATAATATTCCATAATGGTTTGAACATGGATGATATACTGTAAAGATGTGGTAAGATGTGGCTGTTTAAAGCCCCCAGCCTTTGACTGGGGGCCTTAAGCATCCGTGGACCAGCTCTGCTCTAAAATGTTTCCACTTCCAGCTTCTTGAAAATATACACAAAATGGCAATAAATAAGTACATTTTTTAAAAGCAATCCAAATTAGAACCTCACATATTTCTATTGCTTTCTAGTAAATTAGTTGATTTTTTTTTTTTTTAGCTCTTTAGGATTAATATAAGTTCTAGGATTGTTTCAATTGATTTTATGTCATGTCAATTTGTTTTAGATTATATTGCTAAAGATGTTATGATTACACATGGGCCTGAATGAGCTTTTCGCTGTATGACCTTGAGTAGAACAATAAAAAAAAATTAAAACAAAAATGTTAACATCATCCAAAACAGAAATGTACAAATTATACCTACTACTGCTGTAATGTAACATATTGATTATTACCGTTATGTCTATGTGACACTTATTATTTTGAATGAATTTGAATTATTAGTATTTTAATTGCATAACACCTAAATTTAGTTGTGGTTGTCCTCATTTTCTTTTCTGTCCTTTGCAGAGTAAGAATCTTGCGAATTAGTCAGGCTATCTGCTCTGCCGGTCGGCTTCCTGATAGATATTACCGTGTTCTCTGCACATAGGAATATTTTCAGTTGTTCAAACTTGTCTTTCATATAAGCGAAAGTAAAGAGTAGCTGCCTCCTTCCTTCCAGCAGTGTGCAGAAAGAGGCGTGGCGTTGTTGCTTCACGCTTCAGCTACATGCTCCTCACAGCTGAAAAAAAAAAAAAAAAAAAAAAAACTCTGGGCACAATGACGACGCTCCCTCTGTCACCTCATTAAAAAGACATTAACAGCGTGAAACAGTATGATGAATGATGAAACCGTGGGTTTTTAAAACCTCGACATACCTTCATATCAGAAACAGACCCATGTCTAATTATGATTTATGCAATCCTCGTTGTCATCATCACAGGAGGTAACATCAGCGTAACTATTTGGACTTGATCATGACTCCCTTTCGGGAGACAGCACCTGTCGTCCGGACATTGAGAGAAAAGCCTGTATATAGCGCCAGTGTTTTACTAAGTTGTTAGTAACTTTTACTGTGATGCTTTATAGATCTCTGCGTGGCCATCAGCTTAAAGAGTTGCAGAGCTTCTAAGGATTAGGAAATCTATTTGTATCACTTAGTTTGTCTACCAGAGAATGTGTTGACCTTTAACACATTGGTTTCTGCTGCAGAACTGATCGGTTTTTTTCTATCGAGCTTCAAATTGTTCTCACTTTATCAAAAGGATTCGCTGAGATTATTTTTTTTTCCAAGATTTTTTTTTTTTTTGCTGCCATTCTCACCTGCCACCTTATTTTGTGCCCCTATCCAGTCTGTGATATGTTGGATCAACAAGTTGATGACCTGCACCTATAACCACCTTCTTTTTTTTTGTTTTGTTTTGCACCTCGCCTAAATGTTGTTGCGATTTGACTGGTTTGACAATATTGACGTTAGCAATAAAAAGAAAAAATGTGAAAAAATTTTTAGCTGTTGTGTGTTGTGTTTGTTTTCTACCAGCAAGAAAACAAACCCCGTACCTTCAGGCCTAGTTGAAACTCAAGGAGGTGGCGAAAGATTAAATGGCTGCATGATATTTTACCAGAGCAGGAATACACCTGCAGAATGCGTGCGTGTGTGTGAGTGTGTGTGAGTGAGACAGCGCCCTGATGTCCAGCTTCCTAACAATAGACTGGTTAGCCATAGGGTGCTGCGGTCACGTGAGTAGGAAGGGTCGGACCATGTCTCCTCCATGCTCAGCCTGCTGGTGAAGCTGAAGGAGCTGAAGTCTGAAGCTGCTCATCTCTGACCTCCCTCTGTCTGGGTCACAGGTAAGAGTGATTAACGAGTTCAGTTCAAACATAAAAAAAAAAAAAAAAAGTCAAATTTAAGGATTCAGTTATTTTTGCTGCTTCTAAAATGAATTTAAATCTGTAGTTTGTTTTCGTTAATAGTGATTTTCAGAGTAAACAGCGTACGTGCTCATTCGTACTTTGCCTGCCGATTTGTCTTACACTCGTATTATTTTTTTTCACTTAGAAAAAAATAAGGTCTGAATAAAATCCAAATTAATAGAATATGAATATTGTCTGTCATTTTTTTAGAGTTTGCATGAAAAGCATGTGTATTGATCAGGAAATAGTTTTGCATTTGCCTAAAAACACATCTGATCTGTAAATTGCTATTGTTTTCTTAACCCACATTTTAAAAAAAAGTATATATTTTTTTTGTTATTTATTATTTTAGGACATATTTCTGTAACTTTTTCAGGTTTATGGTCCATTTATTTCAACAGTAGTCTGATGTTTAGTCCAATAACTACAATAGCACTCAGTTCTCTGTGAGCCGTTGCCAGGTCTGTTGTGTTGTTTAATGATCAGAAATATTTGCCTGTGTAAATATAGTCTGATGGAAGGGTGGGGGGGGGGGTCCATTTTGCAGAGCTCAACCAGAACCAAATGTCGGACACAGAGGAAGTAGCGGGCGACGAAGCTCTGTACGTAATCAGTTTTATTGTTGGTGAAACAAATGCCCCAAATAAAATATTTGTTTTGCAAATGTAAATGATTTTTAATTAAGGTGTCTTGTTTTTTTTGTTTCTTTCTATTTTTTTTTGTCTGTGTTTCTGTCTTGCTGAAGAGAGGGAGAAGGTAAGAAAGCTGAGGTTTCACATACCTAACCTATTTTATTTAAGTTGCACAAAGCTCAAAATGTCCGACATATGAATACACGAGTATTTGTCCCGCAGTTGATACGTGTTTTTGACCAGTTCCAGTTTTTTTAATATTAGGACACTTGTATTGGTCTCAAGCTGAGACCATGCAAGAATTGCCCTCTTTGTTAGCAATGCCTTGGTGGATTTTTGAAATGTTCCTGATTGAAGATCAACCTTTATTATAACCTCAGCTGTTGCAGCTGTTGGAAAGAGGGCCACGCTAAGGCTGAAAATAAATTTATATGGGTTATTTGTGGTGCTTTTCTTCCCCGTTTTGGAATGGGTATGAATATCTTGATTGTACATTTTATGGGGTCTATTCTGTGATTTGATTGTCAGGCCCCTGGGAAACTCTGAATGTGACATAGACAAACATCAATCTCAGTTATCCGAGCTTTATACTCTGGATTTACCTTTTAATAATGTGCAAATGAAAGTTTATGCAGCTTAAATGGGCTAGAATATAATTCTGACACGCACTAGTATCTTGTTTTTTTTATTATTATAAAAATAAAAGAAGGACTGAAGTACCTTCTTAAAGAAGCATTTTGATTCAGTCTCCTGGGTTAAAAATTTGCTACGCAACTTTTTTCCTGTCACCATGAATCTGAGCTAAGTTTAGGTCTTGCCACAGATTCTCAATGGGATTTAAGTCTGGACTTTGACTGGACCGTTCTAACACATGATCCCTTGAACTAAGCTATTGTCTGGTAGTTCTAGCTGTACGTTAAGCACTATTGTCTTATTGTAAGGTGAACCTTTGCCTATAATCTTAGCTGTTTTTTGTTTTTTTTAAGCTTTTAACAAGCTTTCTTCTTTAACTGTCCGGTCATCTGTCCATCTTCCCCTCTTGAGAAAAGCTTCCCCGCAGCATGATGCTGCCACCTCTTATGGCTGCAGTGCCATTCTTCTCGCCGCTTTGCCGTTAGAATCGGATTTGTGGAGATCACAACTACTGGTGATCCAGACATGTGAATCCCTTCGGTTTTCTGAAAATATGCTGTTTGTGGTTTGAATGTGACAAAACTAAAAAATAATAAGAATAAAAATTAAGGGGAGTGGATATATGCTAAAGTGTTTTCAACAACCGACTCACTCACACTGACCTCTGTGGTTTTGTATTTGTCTGGTGGTGGAAAACACGCCACTTCCTGAACTGATTAGACTGTTTTTCTTTCTTTAGATGAGTCCAAGCCCAAACCCAAGTGAGTGTTTAGGTTCTCTTCGTTGCAGTAGTCAGCCTTCCACCGCCATCAGGATTTATGTAGTAATAACGCATCTCTACCTTCTGCAGGTTTATGACAAATATTACAGCCCCAAAGATGCCTGATGGGGAAAAAGTGGACTTTGATGTAAGTTCGTTCATCTCCTTTTCTGATAGTACTACATCCACTTGGATCCTCGTAGATCTTGTCATAAAGGACGGCCCTTCGTTTCCTCTTGTGATACCAGGACATCTACAGGAAGCGGCAGGAGAAAGACCTGGCTGAGCTGCAGGCTTTGATCGAAGCCCACTTTGTCCAGAGGAAGAAGGAGGAAGAGGAGCTCGTGGCCCTGGTCAACAGGATTGTGAGCATTTCTGCTTCCGAGGAGTGAGGTTGATCTGACAAGACTCTTATAATAATAATAATAATAATAATCTAACTTCTGTGTTCAAATGTGTTTTAGGAAACCCGTCGAGCCGAGAGAGCCGAGCAGCAGAGGGTCAGGGCAGAGAGGGAGAAGGAGAGGCAGGCCAGACTCGCTGTACGGTTTCCCTGCAGAAATGCTCACTTCTTCACTGCTCTCTGATAGTAGCTGGCAGCACGAAGAGAGGTTTTGTGTTTTGTTTTTGTTCCTTTAAATCCCCCCCGCAGGAGGAGAAGGAGCGCAAAGAGCAGGAGGAGCAGCGTAAAAAGCAGGATGAGGACGCCAAGAAGAAGAAGGCGCTCTCGAACATGAGCCAACAGTACGGCGCTGGTCAAAAGGTCTTTATTTGGATTTTTTTATTTTATTTTGGATCAAAATGGGAAAGCAGAGTTGTAAAAAAAAATATGGCAATCGTAAGGTCTTCACTTGAAGTAAGGAGGCGAGTTAAAAACTCGTAGACATACAAAAACATAAATGAGTTTGTTCCTTACATAACTTGTTTTATTAGATTTAATGAAGTAATTCTATCAATTTAAACACCCAAAATCCCACGAAACAATAGCTGACTGTATTTTCAGGTAAAAGGGGCTGAAAATACCATGTTTGGAAATAGGGCTGAAACGATTCCTCGAGTGATTCGAGTTCATCGATTATTAAAATTCCTCGAGGAAGTTTTTATCTGTCTCGAAAGTTCGGTGAGCGGATACTAGCACTGCAACCGGCTGCGCATTACATGATTAACGTCAGTGCAGCTTTACGGACGATTATTTAGGGCGATTATTTAATTTCATATCATCCCGGTCTCCACAAACGTGCGGCGGAGTTCATCGCGGCGGCAGGTCGCTGGAAGATGTTTCTGTGTGACGAACAAAGGAGTCAAATCCCGACGCCAACATAAATACAAAAGCTATGAATGTCTGGGGAAAGTGAGAGTTCATCTGTTAAAATGACTGGAGATGAATACATGAACTAAAAGCTGGAGTATTGACATTTTTATAAGCATATTTGTGAGCATGCCTCTTTATTATTGAATTGAATATAACTTCAGATGTTTGTATTATTTTTCTTCAGGTTGACTTGGAAACTGAGCTGCTATTGTAAATTACCACAGGTTAATTTTCTAAACTACAGAAAAGTTGTTTTTGGGGAAGCTCAAATGAGAAAAATTGGACTGATGTTGATATGCGATAGTAATACTGCTGTTATGTTAGATTTACCAATGTTTTATTTTATCCGATTACTCAATTAATCGTAAGAATAATCAATAGATTACTCGATTACTCAAACATTTGTTTACAACAGCCCAAGTTGAAAACATAACCGAGTCATTAAATAAACAATTTCATATATGAAAATGTAAAAAAATAAATAAATACAATAAAAAAAAAATTCTATTTTTTTGTATTTATAGTCATACGTTAGAATATATATTTTTAAGCATTTGCTTTTGTGCTTTTTCAGCTTCAGTTATGAGAATTGGTGGGCAGGGCTAGCACTACTACAGACAAAGCTGATTGGTCTGCAGATAATCATGTATGTCTCAACTCTTGAGTCGAAGTTTTAGTTCATGATGTCATAGTCGTTTTTAGATGTTTGCATGTATACATGTATGTGAATTAAGTATTTTACCTGAAAAACAAAGTTACTCGAACTGAGTCCCTGCCATTATTATTCTAATATTTGGATCTTTTTTAAAATTTTTATTTCCTGGTTCATTGTAAGAAGGAAGTCCATCTGGTTAATAGTTTACTTTTCATCTGATAACCAGAGTGACACCAGGAAAGGAGGCAAGAAGCAAACCGAGAGGGAGAAGAAGAAGAAGATCCTCGCTGAACGCAGGAAGCCGCTCACTGTTGATCACCTCAATGAGGACAAACTCAAGTACGACTCAGCTTGGCTTGTTGTTGGTCTGGTTTCAGTACGTGTGAAAATGTTCCTGTTAGATGTCAATTTCATGAGAAATCACAACAAACGTGTTTAGGGAGAAGGCCAAGGAGCTGTGGGATTCGCTGAGGGGCCTGGAGTCTGAGAAGTTTGATCTCAGCGAAAAACTTAGAAGACAGAAATATGATGTAAGTCTGGCAAAGCAAAAACAAGCACAGTCACTGTATTTTGCTTACATGTCAAAGGTCATGCTAGCCTCTGTGATTTTCTACAAGCCACTAAATACTTGAGGTTTGTTTCCTTGCAGATTAACCAGCTTCTCTGCCGAGTTCAAGACCACCAGAGGCAAGTCTTAAAAAAAAAAAAAAAAAAAAAAGTGCATTAGTGTGCCATATTTAATTCTCAAACCATGAAAGAATTACCAGATTGGATCAAAACTAATGACTAGAATCACTCCTTGTGCTGCAACACAAAGTTGTACCCTGCACACGGATGTTCTGAGTGTTTTTCTCTCCATGTTTCAGTGCCAAAGGTCGCGGTAAGGGGAAGATGGGCGGCCGTCTGAGGTAAAGCTGCCGTGAGACGGAGACGAGGAAGACCTTTGCAGCAGCAGCTGACCCGCTCAGATACTCCCAATTCTGTTTATCGTCCTGTTGTCTTAGAGTACATGTCAACCATCATGAGATCAAAACAATAAATAGGTCATTTCATCCAATCTGATTCATTTCTATAAGCCATTTATAGCGAATTTGTCCCTATGTGCATTTGTCTCGCATAATCAGATAACACTGTAATAAATAATAATAATAAAAAAAAGATCTGAATGACAACAAATGTGTCTTATCTACCTTTAAAAACAAATATTGACAAGAAACCAAAAGTGTTATTAGATCTAAATGATCAGTTGAAGGCAATACATTTTGGTAACTTTTAATAAAGAGCAGACGTTTTTAGTATGGTTTAATCATTTATAGCTTTTATTTAAATCTAAAATAAGAGCAGAAGTTTCCCAGCAAGACTCCACACAGTGGCGACATAAAATTTCTCATGTTTCTGCTTTTAAGAAAAATATAATCCGGGACTACAGTATGCGTGTAATGCTGATAAAGAGGGGCTACCACACACCATCCCCTATTTATAGACAGTCCTCGTTGTTCTGTATATTACAATTTTATACTGGTGAGGTACACTTCCAACGTCAGTGCATGTTTCAAGTGGTCTCATAGCTCCGAGGTGCATCGTGATTCGGTCGGAAGGGATGCTGGAGACGGATGGTCTGTGAGGATGACGGTCCCAGAAGCCATGAACAGTACTTGATGAAGAGCGGCGATGCTCACCACATGTGGGTTTCTCTGATCTCTGCAATCACCTGGCTGGCTTTCTGCAAAGCCTGGACACACAGGGACATGACAACACAGGAGCATTAGACATCCCTAATATCACACACACATTGGGGCATGAAACATAGCGTTTTTACATAAAACAGTTAAAGCTAACGGTGTTTTTTTTTTTTCTCCACACCGTTTTTTTTTTTTTATTTTTAAGCATGATGGAGGAACTTTGAAATGCTCCTGCACTCAACAGGTTTTTGCTACGTAACCAAAGAGTGAGTGAGTTCACTAACCGTCCTTCGCTGGCCATGAGAGGTTGAGTATCTCAATCTCAAGCCTTTCCTCTGCCAACATCCCCAGAATGCTGTCTATATATATATGCCCCATATACAGCTACTGAAAACTGAAATTCCATTAGCTGAAATTCCTGAGACATGTACAGATGAAGTGCAAGGGATGAACTTTCAGGAAATAACTGCATCATTGTGGTGCAACATGGCTACATGAAGCCTGTGGCTTAAATTAACATTCAAGCTACCTAAAGCTTGTTGGCAGAGAGATGTATGAAGCGCTCAGATTTTCTTAAAGCTCCTGTAATGACTTTTGACTCCATGAAACCAAGTTCAGCAACCAGCAGATGACAAAACATCAAAATCTTCACTGACTGGAAGCTTCACTTATGAGCTCAAATGCTTGAGGTCTAACATTTGCTTTCACTCGATAAGAAGCCTTTGAATCTTTAAGCAACGACCCTTCTTACACTGACCTTTCAACAAAATTATATCAAACCTCTCATCTAATTGACACAGAGTGTGGTTTTAATGCATTGTAGTGCTAAAGCCACTGCGTAAAGAATGTGTCACCTTTAGCATGTCGGCGGCCTCGTTGCGTCTCTGAGCCATGTCCTCAGACTCTGTCAGCAGGTCGTTCAGCAGGGTGGTCTTGTATAACTGACCCACCAGCTCGCTCTGCAGGCAGTCCTTCACATGGTTCACCAGGAAATGCATCACAGCCTTTGGTACGCTGAGTTCAAACAATGATTTAGGTCAGGCAGTAAGTAGATATCGCAGTTTTTACCACTATGGTTAGCATATAAATAAATAAATAAACATCTGTGTACCTATCTTGGATATTTTTCCGGACAATAAGGAAGTATGACTTGATGAGTCTCTCGATGACCTCGCAGTCTCTCTGCTCCCGAGCAGATAGCTTTCTGGAAACTGGTACAGGCTGGTAACAAAAGAATGAAAATTAGCTTCTTGAGCCTCTGACACTTATTGAAAAGCGTTTATACAATAACAAAAAATACACTGACTATTATCTTTTTCACATTTCAGAGTCAGAAATCAAAGGGAAACAATCACAATATACATATTTAAAAACATTCTTTTAAACCTTCGTTGCTCATGTGAGGAAAGGGAACAAATCTTTGTCGGAATAACAAACTTGTCTGCCGTCTAGTTGTTTTATCTCTCTGTTTACAATTCAAGTTAATACTCTATTTTGGTCTCAAAATACTTTGTAGAAAAGTAGAACAATGTCTATGTTCTTTATTAAGTGGTCACAAAATAAGGAGACTGCCCACTAGTGTCAGCAGTATGCAACAACAAATACATACGGCTTAATTTTATTTGCTCATAGAGTCGAAAGCTACGTGTAATTGTGTACAAGGTGCATATATTTTTGGATTCCATAAAGATTTTTACTTTATAATAAAACCAGATATTTATTACAGCAGATTTAGCCAATTTGTAGTTACTTCAGAATACATATTAACATCTGCAGCCATATTTAATTGCTATGGGAAAAAATTACTTTGAAAAACTGACCAGTTAAGCCAGTTCAGAGCACCTACCACATCCAGCAGGTTGACAGCGTGGCCCCTGTGCGGGCTGACGGCGGGTAGAGGTTGGGGTGTCGTCCTGTCAGCTGGTAAACCCTCCTCTCCTTTCTTGAACATGCCTCTCCAGTTGCCTGTGCCTCCATCTCCCTGCTCATTAACAGAACCGCTCTGAAGGCTACCGGCTGCTGCCTACATTGAGAAGACATAAGAGAAGAAACGATTGATAAAGGCTCAATAGCATGAGGACGACGGGGGTAAATGGGGTTAAAATACACCACCCGATCAAAATAAAACCATGTCAACTTTCAGCATGCCGAAAGTTCTCCTGACAACAAAAAAGTTCAAGATATCTACTTTCAAGAGGCACAAAAAAAATAACAGGCTGTGATTGTTACAGCATGCTCTCTGCAGACAAATTTAACATTTAAAGTGACTACAGTTAGAGCTGCTGGCATGGAGATGTCGGCCGCATTTCTCAACACATGAATTCACTAATAAATATAAAAAATGCCTGCATGAGTTTGAAAGCAAATAAAAGCGGAGTTTTCAGTTTACGGGGGAACGGATGCAAAGTATGCAGCAACAGAAAGTGACACACCTTAGCGGCTTCTCCTTCCAAGGAAAGAGACTCAGAAGTGGGCACAGACTGCCCAACGGAGCTTTTAAAGGACTAAAAGCAAACCAGAGGAAGAACAGAGGGAATAGAAAACAGCCTAAAGCTACAGCAATCTAGAGCTACAGATATCGGACATAGAAGCAATTTGAAATTGTAAAAATAAAGAACATTAAAGTGTATGAATGACTAATCCTGTCGAGCTTTTAAGAAAATGTTCACAGACAGAGAGTACCTTATCTCTGGGAACTGAGGGAGGCAAGTCTCTCATTCTGCTGCGTCTCTGCTCCTAAAAAAGTGAAATTATGTTATTATGCAACCACCATTAAAGAGTCCTACAGACAAAAAACTTTTAAATCTAATTTTCTTACATCTAGATTATTGTTCATGAGGCCAATGGCATCTGCAAAGTCTGGGTGTTTGGTGTTGATGTAGGATAGCTCAATGGCAACCAGGTTATGAACCTGAAGAGAAATTAGAAAATGAAACTGATCAGATTTAAAATTCCAACAGAATGCTCAAAGGTGATCAATAAGACTCTGACCATGTCATTTGTGACTGGAAGTCTCCTTCTGAGGAGGGAAGTGACCACCTCCACGATGGCATCATGGAGTTTTGGAAATCTTAATAATTCCTGCAAACAGGAAAGGAAGTCAGGAAGGTTAGCACGCATGTTAAATTGTTTGTACATTCCCAGCATGCCTTTTGGATGTTTCTGAGGGTATTTCTCGCCTGTGTGCTGTAATTGCTGCAGTGCTGGATGATCCTCTGCATCTCCTCGTGAACCAGCTCGACACAACGCAGACTGGGCTCCTCCAGGCGTTTGATCTGTCGCTTCACCAGCAGCTCAAACGAAACCTCGGGCACGAACAAAGCGGGCCTCGGCCCCTGTCAAAAGAGATTCAAACCGTGACCCGCTATTGAAGACTCCGCTTGAGACGAAGATCACAACAGAGAAACGCAACAAAAGTAAAAAACCCACTGTTGCATTCCTGATTGCCGTCAGCACATCGATGGTGGTCAGGCCGCCCAATGGATCCACAGACTCCAAAGTGCGACCGAACGTCTCGTGGAAAATATAACAGATTCTTGCGCCGCCACATCTGAAAATTAAAAAAAAAAAAAAAAAAAAAAAACTTTAAAGATTTGTTCAAAATTTAAGAATCCATTTGTGAATTTCCCAGACTTAGAAACGCAACTCACAGCTCGGCTGTCTCGATGTACTTGGCCGTGCCCTCTATGGTGTTGCAGTACTCTGCAGCAAACTTGGTGATGAGCTGCAGCAAAGTGGCGCTCTTGTCCTCGACGGGCTCACCGTAGCTGTTCAGCAGAGACTGGTACTGTGCCGCCAGCACGTTGATCCTCGTCTTCAGTTCGGGAAGGCAGTCTCTGATGTGATGCATCAGCAACCTGCAAATTAACCAGCAAGGTATCAAACTGTTCATAATCAAAATGCAGAAGTTAAGCAGTTGAAAGATTGCAATCACTCCTCATTGGTAATTTTATTCCCTTCAAGCATGTGTGTCAAACTCCAGGAAATATCGCAAATATTTCCAAATCCAGCAGGCCATGGCTTTTTATGTGACCCTCTAGGTACTAGGCAAAACATTAAGTGTGCTTAAATATTATTTTACCAATCAAATCAATGTAGCTTCTCTGTCTACAGCCCAATTATATCAATCAGTCCCTCCAGTGTCTTGCAAATTATTGTGGAAATTTGTGTAAAGTTTACCAAAATAAATAAGCACAAATATCGCACATATTTCCAAATTAGTACCACAAACATTTATTTATTTTTATTGAAAAAAAAAATAAATAAATAAATAAAAAATAAAAAAATCACAAAACATTCATGAAATCCTGGAGGGATTGAAAAGATGTTCAGTATTATTTGATTTTAAAAATTTATTGATATTTTAAGTTTGTGAACAAGTTTTATCAATACATTCTGGCACAAGCGGCCCTTTAAGAGCATTCATAATCTTGATCTGGTCCAAAACGAAAATGAGTTTGACACCAGTTTGGTTATTTTGGTCAATAATAATCTAGATTAGTTCAAATGTTTTAAAACACACCCAATTGAACAGAACACTGTTAACCATTGCATGTATATGTAATCTATCACTGGATTTTAAGTGATTTACCTGTTTAATGTTCTAGCCAGATATTTAGTTCCATTTCTGTTTGCGAGAGATGGGTACTTCTTTTGTAGGAAGGCATATTCATCACGAATGGAATCCGCCACTAATTTCTTTTGATTGATGTCCAACTGACTCCTGGGGAAAAGCACAAAAGTAGCAATCAGAACATGTTGAGCTGTGAAATTAAGCTCCATTTTCTACTGTTATTGCCGAGCATAGAGCTGTATATGAGCGCGAGATGTTCCGGTAATACCTGTTAACTACTCCAATAATACCCAGTTTGACAGGGATGACTCTGCCCATCAGAACATCCATGGCATCTGTGCCGGCGTCCATAAGATCCAGCTTGGTCACCACAGCGAGAGTCCTCCTTCCTGAACATAAAAGACACACCCATGAAGTTCAAACACAGCAGGGAACTCAGACCCGCACGACTCAGAGGGAGAAAAACAAAAACAAACGCAACGTCAAAACAGAAGTCGCGTTTTGACGACTGTCAAAACAAAGACGGCATTTACCGTCTGGGTCGACCTCTCGGGCCACCTTTAGAGCCTCTGACGTCGCCATGTCGGTGTTGGCAGCAGTCACAGCCAGGATTATGGAGTTAGGGTTGGAGATGTATTTTAGAATCAGCTCCCTGATCTGGATCTCTATGTCATTAGGTTGGTCCCCCACTGGTAACTATGTAAAGAAATAAATAAAGGTTTGAAACCAAAAGGCAGTGAAATGGCCCAGTTAGACCTAAGCTAACATGTTCCAATTGAACATAAGTTATTTATTTGTATTTGATCTTTTTTTTTTTTTTTAAAAAGACCAACTTAAAATGTTGTTCATTTTCTAATATTTTGACTAAATATGTTCAATAAATCCTAGATTTGCAGGCTTTGCACGCTGTTTTCTAGTGTTGTCTGTGCCTCTAAGTAGAAAAATTTTTAAATGAAAGAATACATGCAAAGCAGAAAACAGCAGAATAATAAATGAAAAAAATTACACGTTTAATGTATTTTTAGAGAAACTTTGTAAGGAAAATTCAAAATTGAGCAACAAATTTGTATAACTACACAGTCATATGACTTAAATTAAACTGACGTTGAAAAACTGATTAGGCAATAACCAGCAGGCCATGAAACGCTGTGTTGCTGCAGTAGACTAAATATTGTTGGAAGTCTTAAGCAAGACGTAGTAAAATGCAATAAAAATGTGCTCAACATAAGGATCACTTTTAACATTTGTCTTTTATTTTAAGTTGCAAATATCTATTATGAATTTATCCATTTGTAGGATTTGCAGATTTTCTTTTAAAGATGTTATAGTGCATAATAAACAGAACTTCTTTGAAATGTCTTATTTGTCAGGACAGAGAATAATAAACAACAACAACAAAAAAAACTTTTAGCATCCAGAAGAGAAAATGCTTTTGAAAAATCTGTGAGAGCTTTCTGAGGTACATGGTTGTAGAAGTCCTCCATGCAGCCGTTCAGGGATCAATACCAACCTTAGAACTTTTGCTGTGTTTTTTTTTTCAATGTCTCCAATGCAGCATTGGAGACGCATCCATTGTGATGCTTTCAGTTTAGCATTTTAAGGAAATGCATCTTTCATTCCTCCTCGTCAGACTTTTTGTGGGTAAAGCTAATGAAACTATAACTAAACAGGGGAGTGGCTTGTAAATGACCATGGTGTCCATCAACCTGATATTTTAATGTGTAATTGTGCATACACTGGGAACCTGCACACAAGATTTTATTAATGGTACATGAAACCTTTTCTACAATCATTTTTGCACCCAAATCTATACCTGTTTTTGAAAAATAAGACTAAATTGCCCAATTAAAAAGGCAACTAGAGGAATTTTACAATTTCCATACACTACATAAAAAAATTGCACATCTATGCTGGAGATTTTAAAGCGAGACCAAAACCTATCTTACTTTTGTGATGCCAGGAAGGTCCACTAGCGTGAGGTTCACAACATGTGGAGAGAAGATTTTCAGGTGAATGGGTTCATCACTAATACCCTAAAACAAAAATGCCAAGATTAATCATTTTCAACAAAAATGTTCAAGCGATGTGGCTTTTTTTTTTTTTTTTTTTTTTTTTTTTTTTATATAATTCCTTTCTAAGCCTACCTTGTTATTACCCGTAATTCTTTCCGTCTCTGCTTCAATCTCTTTCCTGATCTCCTCAAATTCTGCGTAGATCTGAAAGTGAATGTTAACCACAGGATGTATGGACAGCAAGAACAGATGGCATCCATTCAAGTAGAATTTTTAAACAAAGATGAAAGACAGGAGCAAAAATTAAAACAATATTAAAAAAGAAGCCCTCTGAACTCTTTAGTATTAGGCTGAGTACATTAAGAACCACCTTTTATAGATCCTAACCATGAAGGACATTTATTGTCCAGCCAAATATATTTTTAGCAGTTAAGAGGAGACCACCGACTCTTATTACAGGTTATAGATCTTGTGATACACTTGTAGAAGTAACACAAATAGCCTGATGTAGCTAATCATTAAGTAGTATGGTATTAATAGAAGACAGGGACTATATTCAGATGCAATAATATAATATTCAGACATTTATACACAGCAGACTACTAACAGAAATGTCAAAAAAGAGGAGAGGAATGGAAAGGAATTGGTGAATTCTACCTTGTTTTTGGTGTGCAAGAATTTACCCCATTCCTCCCCGTCGATGCCTGAAGATACACAAAGATAAGATCGGACATAGTCATGAAAACATGGCTGCCGCTATGGCAACAGTCCCCTTGTGAATGCCCTCTGGGAGGAATTTTCTCACAGAGCAAAGACGGAATGGAAAAACTAAAACTAAACATAGACAGCTGCAAAGCCTACATCAAAAAAACTTGGATGTGTTTACACAATGACGGCAAAATAAAAAAAGATTTAAAAAAATGCTGTCAAAGGGAGGAAAAAAAAAAAAGAGAAATGAAGCAGGTAGATGAGACACAGAAGCAGAATAGATAAGAGCTATTTACATTTATTGGCACCTCTTGATGGAGAGCATATTACGTCACAAAACAGGACGATATTTTTTAATAATCTGGTACAATCTGCCAGGAAACTAACCAGTGGTTGTCACATTACTCTGAATAATGATCCAAAACATAAGGCCAAATGCATACAGAAATAATTCACCAGAGATAGAAATCAACATTCTTCTTCTATGGCATTCTCAAACAGACCCCAGAAGGCAATGCGATTGAAAACCTGTGTGTCATGTTGAAGAGGGCCTAAGAAGGAACCTGAGATCTTGGAAGATCCAGCAGGATTGTGCAACAAGCAATAATCAAAGAGACCCTCCATCTATATGCTTCAGCTTTGCAAAATGTTCAAGGAAAAGCCAAAGTGCAACAGAGGGCTGTACAAAGGATTTTTTTAAAGCAATTATTTCTTGATATTGGATTTTTTTTTACCCATTGAACAGATGTATTTCAATGAAATTAAAAGGTAGAATTGTTTGCAAAAAAATTATTACTTTAAACATACAAAAATAGGAGGGAGGGTGAAGCAAAAATGGCAAACAGCTGAGCAAGTGGGATGGGTTCACAGGTGGGGGTGTAATCTAGAAAACAGAAAAGGAGACCTTTGTGAAGGCGGCCATTTTTCTTGGATGCTGTGGTTAAAGAGAGACAGAAAGGTTAGGCTTTCTGCAGCATCTGAGTGATAGTGAAGCAATGCAGCATCACTCTGAGGCAAATCCCAGAGGAACAGGAAAGCATTAAAGACTAAAAGTAGCTGTTCAAAGAGCTTTCAGACAGTTAAAAAAATAAAAATCAAAGCCACTTACAGAAAGAGAAGCATACCAGTATTCTAGTCTTAAGATATATTTAAATAAACAACACATAACTAATTGAAATGAGTCAAGTTTTAAAAAAGAGGAAGAGGTGACAGTTATGTTACCATTCTCTTCATTGGTTTTCCTGCGATCCTCTGCGTCAATGTGTACAAGTTGGAGGATGAGGGGCCGACGCGTCACGATGCCGGTCCCGCGCGGTAGGATGTCCCGGCCGACAAGGCTCTCTAAAACAGAGCTCTTCCCACTGCTCTGTGGACAACAGCAACAACATTATAAACACTGCAGGAAAACACACAGCAGCATTTAGATGTGACTAATGGGACACAAAAATTATTTCTTGACAGGAAAAACCAGTCCCAACATGCAAATAATAAGAGAACATACGTGGCTGCTGGTTACACCTACAGAGGCATTTCATTCCATCTTTCAGGACACTTCTACTGCACAGAGGAGTTAGGGCTAAAAATGAACCTATTATTCGTGTAGAGATTCCTAAATGAGTCATTACTTGAGGGTTGGACTAGTGAGTGATTCAAGACATTTCGCTCTAACGAAATAAGAAAAGCACTCCATACAAAAAGTGAGCATAAGGGTGCAGTTGCTCTAAAATGTGGGTTTATGACAAAGTCCAGCAAAGATGAGAAGCATTGCTTTCCTTGCGGGTTTTTTTTTAATGTTAGGCCTTAAAAAGTTTTAAATATATGAAAATTTTGCATAAAATGTCTCAAAATATATCTTAAATTCGATTGCTTCTACCATCACCTATTTTTTATTTTATTACACTTTTTTGGGAGGGGAGGGAAAAATAAAGTCATCAAGAAGCGACATAGCCACAGGTCCAATGTTATGGACGCATCAATAAATCAGACGGTTTTCCTTTGATTGGCTCTAATCAGAACGTCTAATGCAAAAAACATCTGACATTTTTTCACACATTCCATTTTCACATCGACACTAAGAACTCTGCATAAAAACACATCAGCATGCACGTTGTTAAGTTGAGAAAAAAAAAACAGTGATAATGATATTTTGTGTATTTTCTCTTGGATTCAAAGCTAGAACCTCTGTCAAAGGACAATTATCACATGTTCTCCTTTACATATTCCAGCCCCAATAAACTTCAGAACTAATCAAAATCTCAATCAGTGTGGCTGGAAAAACTGAAAACGTTATTAGCTGGGAAAACCTCTTATCGGTTTATCTTTACACTGATGTACTTTCCTCATATCTTCAGAATTCCTTAAAAAAAATAATAATAATAATAACAACAACAACAAAAATAATTTATTTCTAAAACTAGCTAACTGGCTTATTTAAGCAATTAAGTTCAAACATTTTTATTATATTCTCATTGAGACACTTGTTTGTACATAACTGTTATGAAGTGTACCTGTACACTGCAGGAAGTTGCTGAAGTAAGGCAGGTAATCTGGTTGTAAAAGTCCACATATCGAATATCAGGACAGAAAAAATACCAACTTGAGTTGATAAAGTCACATTTAACTTCAAGTTAGCGCGGAAGTGAAATGTAAATAATTATTATATATATTTTATTATTATTATTAATCCAGGTCCTGAACTAAAATTATAACGGTGACAAAAGTTGAGTTCACGGAAACCCCGTCTTATTTACTTTGTAGAAGAGGAACAAATTAGATAGTGGACGTTCAGGTAATGTTCTTTAGAGAACATTGATTAGGCCAAGCAAACATTACTAACTCTTTCACTGGCCTTCTCTCCATGACAACCTTGGACAGAAGACAAACTGACTGAGGCAGTTACATCCAATTAGCAACCAAGTGAAGGTAAATCTCTTCCGACAAAACCTGCCACTTTAAACCAATTAGCCTCTAATGTTTACACACGATAATTTCACCACATTTTAAACTAAAACAGCTTACTTAGCTGATAAACAGGGTACTCTAAAATGCATTTATTATTGCTAAACTCTCACATGAAACAAAAAGTATCAATGCGAACGCTGAATGGAAACAAACAGAACAAACTGGTACGGGAGTAAAACGGTAAAAGGACAGCAGTTTTAATGCTAATGACTGGTAACGTACATACCAACTGTCAATAACAGTTCAGAATAAGGAAAGGCAGCTAATGCTAACCTAGCTCTAGCGGTGATTATTCAAATAGAACATGCAACAACAGTGTACGGTCAAGTGAGTTAGTTTATTGATACGGTGTTTGGCTGAAAATGAAAAGGGGGAAAAAATCAGCCAAACAGCTGAAAATGTAACACCAAACAGCCACAACAATTAGTTTACGCTAAAAAAAAAAAAAACTTGCTAGCCTTTAAGTACAGAGACGTTTCTCACCTGGGTTCCAACAACAACTATCTGGGGCAGCTGAATGATATCCGCACCGACTGTGTTAAATACATCTTGCAGCTTATTAATGACAGGTATAAGGGCCTCCATTAGCGCCGATCCCGGAACCGAACTGTCCTCCAAAGAACTTTTCTTCACGTGAAACCACACCGGGACAAAGTCATTCAATGGCCCCCGTCGCTAAAGCTACTTTCGACTGTTGGATTTGGCCACAACTGCGCAAACAGTTTGACCGAGCTGCATCGTGGGAGTTGCAGTTCAGGAAGTGGATAAAGGAGAGTTTGTTTGAAGAACGCTAAACTACAGCTCCAACCGTTGATTTCGTCACATGTACCGTACCAATCAAAAAGCAAATCACCCCTCCGTCACCTCTTATCCCCACCCATCCACCAAGCCACGGTCTCTAGGCACCAAAATATGTACCTAAATCTCTGGACACCATTACTGCCAGAGTGTGATTAACAATTTTTTTTTTTAAATTCCATTCAACAACCTCAAGAGAAATATGCACATAGAACAATATGTTTAAAGTTGTAATTTCTGTGTAACTGGAATAACTGTGGCTTATGGAAATGTTCATATCATGATTACCAAACTAATAGTTGTAATCAGCTTCTCAATAAAGCTCGTCAACAGGGGTAAGCATACAGTGACTAGATAGTTGACTTTGGACTTGATAAAACACAATGGATCAGTGAGCAGGTGACATGGTTCCCAGAATCCTCACTGACTGTACTAACTTTAAACTAGACCTGTTCATCTGTTGTCTTCTTTTAAACTCTTGGACCTCAGTTTTCAAATTAAATGCAAAATGTACTCCAATCTGAACAGAAGAAGAGTTTTGGACTACTGGGTAACAGTCTTCAGCTTAGTTTTCATATCCTGGCAAGGAAAGTCCCAGCTGTACATGTACATGTCCCATTGGTAGGAAGTGATTGATTTAGGCTGCATTCACACTGCAGGCTGAAGTTTTTTTTTTTACGCAATGCGACCTGTATCTGATCTTTTCATGACAGTGTGAACAGCACAGGTCGGATTCTTTTCGAATGGGACCCAGGCCACTTGCATATTCGATGCGTATCCGATTCAAATGCGACCTAACCTTCAGGTCACATTCATCCGGACTGAACATCACTGATACTGGACAAATCTCACTATTCTATGTAAGCTATGCTCCACCGTTAGCCTCCATGGTTACTTCTGCAAACGCTGAGCACTTCTTTTTATTGCTGTTGGTAGAACACTGAGAACGCTGACATCGTTGCGCCCTCTACTACGCAGGCGGGACACTTTCAGGTCCTTTCAGACTGCAGAACACGTACAGGTCAGATATGTGTGGCAGTGTGAATGGCCCCGGCAAAAAAAAAAAAAAAAATCTGATTTGACAAAATGTTGGAATTGGGTCATTTTAGTCTGCAGTGTGAACGCAGCCTTAGTTTCCTCAGATAGTGGAGTCTCTGTTGTCACAGTGGATGATGGACAGTTACCAATAACAGTATAATCCCTGCTGTCAGGATTGTGTATTTATTGTAAAATGTTTAAAAAAAACTAATCAATGTTTTTAAATTTAACTAGTCACTTATCTCATCTGTGATAAAAACTTAACTCTAAACCAATAAATAGTTTTGTTCTTACAATTGATTTACAACATTTAAAGTGTCTTTAGATATTTTACAGTAACAAACCAATATATGACAAACAGAAATTTACCAACACTGGACGAGCTGAGATTGATACTAAGAATTTATTTGGCCCTAATAGTTTTATTAGTCAGTATAGACATTAGGTTATACAGCTCATATTCAAGTGACTCAAAAAAAAAAAAAAAAAAAAAAAAAAGAGCAGTTGGACATGTTTTCCAGGTTTTCAAAAACCATTCCTCCCGATTCAAACAAGCTCTCTGCGCATCTGTCTGATAAGACAATTAAAGTTAAAAGGAAATAAACAATCCTTTGGAAGAAGTGTTTTCAAGAACCGAGACAGGACGCCCTGCTGTCTACGAATTGAGCACTCCTCTTTAGGGTGCATTATTTTAGTCTTACAGTTCCACTGCCCCACTTGATGTAAACTCTGACACAAACATATCTGTGATACTAGAGTTTTCTGTTTCACAGATATTCAAATTACTTTGCACCAAGTGCACTGAAAAAAACAACAACAAAAAAAAAACAAAACCGCTGACCATAAACTTTACAATAAAAACATTAAAAAAAAAAACATTACTGGCACCATACAATGTAGGAGTGATTCAAGAGGATGTGGAAAAAAATGCTGAAACAAAAGTTTAAATAACCAACATGTAGAGGAAGGTAGGTTTTTCCATTTGAAAAACTTCACTTGTAATGGAAGACAAAGTGGATCCTAGACTAAAAATAAATGATGTGACACATGAATTCTTGTCAAATCTCCAAGGTGCTTGCTTCATGAAAAAAAAAAAAAAGAAAAGCTTTCAACTTACACAAACAGTAGGCAAAACTCACTACATTCATTCACAATAAAGCTTATTTGAATTTAGAGCAAAGCTATCTCTAAAGTGAGTGGAAGCTTGCAACCCACCTTCTGCTGAATAATCCTGACAACACCGCATGACCAATCTTGTTGAAGCAATTTAGGTAATAAATTATCTTATGATGCGGTGCAGTCTGTGTAAGTGGTCACCATGTTTCCTCTGCGCTGGGTTACAGTTCTGCAGTGCTGCTTCGTTGTACCGTGAAACCTGCCTTCAGTCTGTTTGGCGTGTTTATCGAAAGTAAACATTCTGTCCATGTCATCAAACATGTCGTCGAGGATCCCTGCCCCGAAGCCGCCTTGAAAGTGTCTCCTGCGTCTGCTGTGGGACTCTTTGTGGGATTTGGAGTGTTCTTCGAAGTGTCGCTTGTGGCGAGAATGTCTGTTCTGGCTGTAGATGTTGAAGTCCTTAAACATGTCATCAAAGTTGAAGGTGAAAGGTTGGTGGCTGCCTGCTCTTTGCGTCTCCCCTGTGTAGATGTTGTTGCCGAAGTGATCATACTCTCTTCTTCTGCTCTTGTCGGACAAAACTTCATAAGCTGCACCAAACAAAGTGACAAATAATTCAAGCCAACGAGGTTGAGAAAGCAACAAAGGTTACAATGACAGGATTCAACAGGAAGAAAAAAAGTGCATCGGGCACATTTTATAATCAACCCACAAAGATGTTTCTCTATTTTTTTTTTTTTTTTTTTAACAGTGCCTTTCAAAAAGTATGCTCCTTGAACTTTTTCACATTATCATATTACAAACACAAATGTCAAGTGGCACATGATTGTGACAAGGTTATTTTTCATGAACAGAAATGACAGGCAAACATTTCGTGTTCAACCAATGAGGATCCAATTTTTCTCTTGTATTTATACAAGAGAAAAATACACACACTGATTGCCTAATCAGTGTGTGTGTATACACGCACACACATCTGTCTATATGTCTGACTTCACAAACTGCTTACCTTCAGCGATTTCTCTGAATCTTACTTCAGCATCTGGACTCTTGTACTTGTCGGGATGAAATTTCATTGCAAGCCTGTGGAAAGCCTTCTTTATCTGGCGTTCTGTTGCACCTTTGGGCACTCCCAGGATATCATAGTAGTCCTTCTTGGCGAGAATCAGCTCTGTTATCACGAGGATGCACACTGCAAACATCAGGACAGACTGTACAGCTGCCATGGCTACACTGTGCCCTGCATCCAAGAGAAAAAAACTATGATATAACAACAACAATAGATATTTTGTCATTTTGAACTTGATACCCAGACAAACAGCAGCAGTTCTGTTGCTGTAGATCAGTGTTTCTCAATTACGGTCCTCATGCCCCCCTGCCCTACATGTTTTAGGTGTTTCCCTTATGCCACACACCTGGATTGAATATGTGGGTGATTAACAGGCTTCTGTAACACTTGATGGTCATGCAATCATTTGAATCAGCTGTTCTGGAATAGAGGTACATCTAAAACATGCAGAGCAGGGGGGCCTGAGGACTGGAATTGAGAAGCGCTGCTGTAGATAGTGCAATTATTGCGGTTAATGAGAAACTGACAACTTTATTTTTCGAAGTTGGTCCAAGTAAAAATAGGACCAACGTGAAAAAAAACACACCCCAAAATCATTTTCTCTTGGTGAAGTAATGCAGACTCTACTAGCATAACCTGCTAACATTAGCTACTGTTCTCACGGACTCCTTCAGGTTAGGCTCACCCCACTCACCTTTCTGAAAGCCAAGTGGCGTCCTCTTTCGCAGAATCTTCAGATATCTAACCAAAACATAATGATGATGGAATGGTATTGATGAACACTACTGACGGAGAGCATACAAAACCCGGTTAGTTCCTTCTCTTCTTCGCTGGTTTTGTCTTCCTCACATCTTTTTTGCGACTCCTAGTGGTCATTGCTATCATTACTTCCAGTTCAACTGTTGAAAATATTACCTTTGCGTATAATCATAGTGCACAATTAGAAAATTGTGCACTATGAGGACTACTTGTCTTTATGACAAGTAGGTCATTTTATGGGTAGAGGACGCCAAGGCACATCCTCTGAGATTAATGACCAAAACTACATTCCTTATACTGTAACTAAGGTTTTAGCCCGTATACCTCTCCGTCCCTACCACTCACCACTAAATAATGTGGGACAATTTTCTCAACCAATCAGCGAGTTCCTTTTATGGGCCAAGTTTTATTCAGCCAATAGAGAAGCAGACAGAGCATCACGTGAACATTGTTTTTCTTTTGACGGTCACCCTTGTCGTCATTCTGGAAATTGTCCGGTTAAACAACGTCTGATGTAGTCGGACGGTGGTTATGTTTTATTTTTTCAGGCTAAACAAACGAAGGCGAGACAAATAAATAATTATGGGATGTTTTACCTCATTGAGACGACAGCACAAGAAAACAGGTGTGAGTTGTTATGCCTCGAATGGTCTTTATGAAACTAGCAAGTTGCGCTAAGCTAGTATCTGACCTGCAGTTGATTTCAGTTGTTAGATTTAATCCATTTCTCCCGATAAAAGCGAGAAATTCTCAAACACTAGTTTCATTATCTTACCGTTTCGTCATTGTTTGCCTCATTTCTGTTTTCGTTCTGTGCTTTTTTTTCTATCTGTGCTTCTTTGTTGTCCATTTTTGCAGGTTAATGACAGTACGTGTAGATGTAATATTTCATCGGAAGGCGTCTGTCTTCGTCCTCTGAGACAGTATGAATCATAGATGGGGCCCAAATATCTGGGTGAAAATAGACAGAGCATCGTCTATATGTCAGACTCATTCTCGCAGGTCAGCGGCTTTACTGCTCTTGTTTGGTACCTCCTCCTGTAGGATCCATGTGCAACAACCTGTTGGCTACCTCAGCTTGAGGCACTTCCATCATCTGAAGACTAGAGGCAGGAAGGCATGGATTTTTAAAGCCAGCCAAGTTAGGCAGCGACTTGGACTTCACACCAGCTCCCTGTGTTTGAATACTTCAACTTCCAGGTGGCCTCCGGGTCTGAGCCAGCACATGTCGCGGGTCAGGAGTACTTTGGACACAGTTTCAAAGGCTGTAAGTGGGAGGCATACACAGCTCCTGTCCAAAATCTCTGGCCTTAAACCAAAGGAACAGACACAGCTCCTGGCCAGTGTTGAATCTACAGCAAAACCTGAGGAAAAGGCAATCACCCCCATTCCTGCTCCCACTGTCTCCACTACACCCAGTTCTGCACACGCGGGCCTGTCTACTTCTGCAGCTGCATTTGATGGGAGGACCACTGCTTCCACTGGTTCTGCTCAAGTGACTGTCACCCCTCCGATTGTCACTCTGCGTGACGTTAGTAATAAAAAACTGAGACGAGTATCTCCCACTGTCAAAGAGACAAAGAAGCAGCAGGAGCAGGAGCTTCCTGCACCTCAGAGTGACAATGGAAACAAAACCACTACTTCCAAAGAAACTTTAGGACTTTTCCATCCTAGTGCATTTTCAGCCAACCTAGATGAGACCTACAGCTACTTGTCTCATCACATCAACTCTTACTTTGGCAGTGGAGCAAAGACTCAGGACAAGAAAGGTGACAATGCCGACAACAGCCCACCTGCCGCTCAGCCTCAGCAACCCTCCGACCTCGTACCTGTGTCCGATAAAGCCGACCCTGCAGCTTCGGTCACCCCGCCGTCCTCCAAGAAGAGTTTGGGACAGTACCTGTCCTATTCCGCTCCCACTGTGCAGGCATTTGTTGGGAACTACATTGTTCCTCTTGTCCCTAAATTCAGAGCAGGAGAGTCTAAAAGCACAACAGAGGAGAAGAAGAAACCTGAGGCTGTGACAGTGAAACCGACTGAAAGCCCGATTAGCAGAGAGCAGACTGCTGCAGAGGAGAAAGCTAAGAAACTTCTGCTCCAACGGGAGAAGGTAGGTCAGCAACAAACATGTGTTTTATGTACGGACTGTTACTTGAGCAGGGTTCTTACGTTAAACTTTTGAGTGTTTGGAGTCAAGGACGAGATGCTGTGTGTATGTTAGGTTGGATATTTACCTATAGTTAAGTAGAATATGATGCCCATGCATGATGGTTGTGAGTATATTATTGCTGTTTATGCTGTGTCTCTACCCTCCACCCTCTCCCATCACTCTGTATGTCAGCTGATGGTGTGCTTACATCGTCTCTCAGTTCTGAGAATCTGTTTTCAAAAAGAACCCCTCCCAGACATTCTGTACACATGCTGTAGTTGTGAAAACACCAAACAGCTAGTTATGGCAAAGTGAAGTTAATAAGCTATGAATAGACGAAATTAGTCATATATTATTTATGTATTAATTTAAATGTTTTCTACTGAAAACAAAAACCAAACTTCTTGTAAACAATAAAAAAAAGTAATTTTATTACAGGCTACCATTTTAATTCATGTGTTGTGATATCTGTATTACACACCACAAAATTGAACAGTTTGTTTCCGCCCCCCCTCCTTTCAGATTATAGCCAGGGTGAGTGTGGACAACCGCACCCGGGCTCTGGTCCAGGCTCTCCACAGAGCATCAGATGTCAGGGTCTACATCAGCAGGGTGGAGGACTTAAGTTACCATCTGCTGGAGTTTCCAGAGACCCGTGGTGTAGCAGTCAAGGTGAGAGATCAACAGCCTGTCTTTTTTCCCCCTTGTTAGGGCCTGTTGATGCTTTCGCAAATGTTTGTCTCGCAAAGATTAGTCTGATTTGCTTTTAGGCTTAGTGAATGAATTCACTCATTCGGTGTAATATGACATTTATCTGTTCATCTTTTTGTGATTAAATGAATTTTGTGTAAATGAATATTATAACCACTCACCATAGATTTTTTGGATCAAACGCAGATTTACTCTATTTTAATGTTGGTCTTGAAGCACAATAAGAAATGCCCCACTGATCTAAAATTGTATTGATTTAAAAAAAAAAAAAACTGACCTGAGCTCTACTTTTAAATTTTTTCTTTCCTCTTTCTGCACCACTGGATGAGCAGTATTTTATGCTGGTTGTTTCTGTTATTTATTATTCAGCTGCTATGTGAAAAGTTTCACTTGTCTATATTCGTTTCACTGCTTTGTGTTGTTTGCTGAACTGCAGTGTGTCAAAAATAGGTTTACTGTCATTTTATGTGTATACAATAATCATTAATGTTACCAGTTGTTAGTTCAGGATATCATTATGTGAATATGAGAGACTGTCTATGGATGTTGTGATCTGTCATTGTAAGTTAAATGGAATCTTTTTTTTGGGCATACGGCAGAATGTATTAACATAAAATTGGCTTGACCACACTTTCTTGAACTGCAGTTACAGATGTAGGGACATTTGAAATGATAAATCCAGTGACACCATTTGAGATATGGAGCAGATTTTGTTTGTTAAAACAGCCTGCCATACTGGGTTCACATTGTTACAGTATTTGTTTGGCCTTTAGAAGTGACTTAACTCTTGGAGTAGATTTAATAAGGCGTCAACATTTTAGTCTATATTTATGTGATGGCACCACACAGATCTGGGGTTGTCATGATGTGACTGTCCTGTTCCTCCACCTCTTCCTTCTTCTGGGCATCTCTATATTTGATTTTATAGCTTATCCATCCATTTCTGTTCATATAGCACCATTGTTGATGAACAGCATCTTTTTGCTCTCTCTTCTTCTCCGCTTTCATGTTTGCTAGGAGAAGGTCATTCCTTGTCTGCTGCGTTTAGAGCAGGCCAACGACCCGGGCTTAAGGGCTGCAGTCAGAGAAGCTCTTGCCTTGGTTGGCTATAATAAACCTGTAAAAGGCCGTGGGATACGAATCCTGTCCATAGACGGAGGAGGTTTACGGTACAGATTTAGCTCTTTTTCTCCTTCTCTTTGCTGCTGAATATGTGTCATGCATCAAATAGTGTCCTGAATCACTAAATATTCAACTGCCCAGTCAGTGCTGTCTGTTTGAAGAGCCTTCCTGTTCCTGTGTGTCTGACTTTATTCCTTCAGGGGAGTTCTTGCCCTTCAGACCTTACAGAAGCTGGAAGCCCTGACTGGCAAACCCGTCCATGAACTGTTTGACTATATTTGTGGTGTCAGCACAGGTATGTTGTCCTTCTGCCCTATTTCAACGTGTGCAGACTGAAAGCATGTTGGTGGATTATTGAAGCACAGTGCGACACTAAGAAGGGTACTGGCTGAACTGGCAGTGCAGATCACTAAGTGACCCATTTGTGGCTCGGCTTTTGTTTAGACCTAAGTTTCCCTGACAGCAATGACCTCGATGTTTAAACGTGTTCAAACATTACATAAAGCAGTGAAGTGACGCTTTGCCACACAGTTGGATGTTAGGCAAGCATCAGCATTATCTTGCTTGATAAATTGTAATTCACACAGATAATTTGACAGGTGTATATTTTGTGAGTAAATCTCCAGAATGTTATTAAAATTTACTGGAAAAATTGAAATTGTAAAATGTTGAAACCATTTTTAAATTGATCTATTATTGAGATAGTTTTACTGCTCTTTAGTAACTGAAAGTGCCACAAGAGGGCGATGTGGACCTTTTTCAGACTTCTTCTATGTAATGCAGCAGATTGAACAAAAGCATTTTATAAGCTGAGCACTGTTTTTAAGGTTCTCTCAGCCTTAATCTCCAACAGTTGGAGGAGTTATTGTACTTGAAGATTTAATGCTTGTTGACAGATAATAATGCGGTCTGTGTGCCAGATAAACTATGCTCATTTAAAGCTCATCTCTACCACATCTGCTCGGTTTGATTCCTCACATTATTTTTGTAGATCTAAATCTCTTCTGTCACAGTTACAATGTGCAATTTTAACCGTGTAAGTGAACATTTAGCTTGGCTGTTGTTCTTTATTTAGGATTAAATGCAGAAGCTTTTTTTTAATTATTATTTACCGTTCCAGCATCATATTTCAGTCTAGTCCTCTTTTTTTTTTTTTTTTTTAAATGGTTTTATGTGTTTTTACCTCAGGAGCTGTCATAGGGTTCATGCTGGGCGTGATCCAAATCCCTGTGAAAGAGTGCGATGATCTGTACCGGAGGCTGGGTTCAGACGTTTTCAAGCAGAACGTGATTTTAGGCACCGTGAAGATGGGCTGGAGCCACGCTTTCTATGACAGCGAAGCGTGGGAGAACATCCTCAAGTCAGTTTCACTGCTGTCGTTCATCGTTGAGTTAATATTGTTAGTTATTTAGTTTAAAATGGCACGGCAAACACTTTTTTTTGTCTTTTAAATCTTCGCAAGTCTTATTGATTGACATTGATGAGCTGTGTTATTATTTATTGGCCATAAAATAAAACAAAAAGAATGAGTCACCGTAAAATTAGATCTATAAGCCAGTAAAAAAAAAAATATATATATTTTATTTATTATTCTTTCACCAATAACCTTGTATTTTTTTAACTCAAGAAGTCAAAAATGATCAAAAGTTCCCCCAACTTTCTGAAGTTCTTTTAAAGTTTTTCTTTGACACCTGAAACTTTGTGAAGCATTTTCAGACTGTGTACTAAGACTATTCAAACTCAAAAAAGACTACTCAAACAAAAAAATGGACTTCAATTAATAAGAATAATATATTGGCCAATATATGGAGCCACAGCTCTAGAAGCCTAAAATTTTAGGGCTTTGGAACATTTTCTTTCTTTTCTTTTTTTCTTTTTGACAAAATTAAGAATTTGCAGATCAGAGTATAATGTGTTGCTTTTTGAAATATTTTTTTAGCCTTCTTTATGTTGTCACACAACATAAGGGATTTCTAAATTCTATAGTTTTTATATTTGACAAGGGAGGCAAAAAGAGGTGTTTGTTTGAACAAAAAGAGGTGTTTGAACACCTCTTTTCCTTTTATATATATATATATATATATATATATATATATATTATATATATATATATATATATATATATATATATATATATATATATATATATATAATTTGTATTTTTCAAATGAAACAATCATTTGAAAACTACATTTCCTACTTACATTTCAGTGTGGAGAAAAAAAAAAAGCAAAAAACAGACAAAATCTATAATATAATATAGAATAAGTTTTGTATGTAACAAGCTGAATCTGAAGAAAATTGACATGCTGTTATACTTCTGTAGGGAGAAAGTGGGCTCCCACATCTTAGTGGAAACGTCAAGAAATCCTGATTGCCCCAAGGTGAGCTTTAGATCTTTTTATTCTTCTCTCCTGTTAGTCCTGCCTTCTTTTCATTAGCTTCACACTCAAAGAGCCACATCTGTTGATGTCCTCTAAACCTACAGGTGGCAGCTGTGAGTACCATTGTGAACCAGGGGCTTCCTCTGAAGGCGCACGTCTTCAGGAACTACAACCTGCTGCCCGGGGTGCGCTCCCACTACCTGGGGGGCTGCCAGTACCAGCTGTGGCAGGCCATCCGTGCCACGTCCGCAGCCCCCGGATACTTCCAGGAGTTCAAACTGGGAAATGATCTCCACCAGGTCAGACACATTAGCTAGCAGAGCAAATACTGGGTATTTATCTGTCGTGTTCCTTACAAGAAATCTACGATTATAGATATTTGGTACTTTAGTACCTGCACATTTGAGATAATTTCACATTTAATTGGCTCTACATTCACTCAGCGTGCATACATTTAGTGGTCCTATACAATTTTAGCTGCTCGTAATTAGAAACAACATATTTCATCCTGAAAAAACACTTATGCTGCTTTTCATGCAAAGCAAATAATTATAGAAGCTGTTAAAAATGTGCATGCATTAAGGCAGAGACGTCTCTTTCCTCACTGTGCACCACGTCCTCTGCCAGCTGACCTTTTCTTGGTTTCTTCCACTTCTTATTCCTGTGAAGGTTCAGTTTTCGCAATCCTTCATTTCAAATTCATCCTGTATACAGTATTTTTCATCTGAGTGTCAACGCAGCAGCAGTCCTCTGCTACACACTACAGAATTTATTGTTGGGCTGCCGAATTAAAATGTTTTGAGCATTCACAGCTGAGGATGAAGAAATGGAAGGATTTTAAGCAGCCTAATGAGAAAAATCCTCTGCACAGTAAGAGGGAAGCAGGAACTCTTTTTTTTTCCTTTTTTTTCCTACAGTGTTTATTTCCAGTCAGCTACATTTTTACTGGAGAGTGAGGCAGCAGAGCCGTTGGGAGGAACACTTAAATCCATCATCTGCAATAAAGTGGGATGCATTAGCCAACAGAAACCTAACGAAGCACCTTTCTACTTTAGCATTTCACTGATCAATATGCGCTCCTCCTTCACTCTGAGCTCAGGCATGATGTTTGTTAAAAAAAAAGAAAAAAAAACACCAGAAAGGACCAGTAAGGACTACCTTAATGTGTTCCAAATTGTACTCATAAGGTGCCTCATCCGACTGTCATTCACAATATAGATGTAATTGTTGCATCAAAGGCCATAATGAGCTTCAGCAAGCTTCGACACTTCTAATTGGAAGCGGGGTTCACCGTAAATGTGAATTGGCAAGTGCAGGGTGAGAGAATGAAAGAGACTCGTTGATGAAAACCCACCTATAGCGGGAGATTTCCCCAGCATGCCACCTTCCAGGTTTTCCTCTTCTCTGGGCTGCATAATTTACCTCGACCGCTGCGTCCCCCTGCTCACACACTAGCAATTTGCCCGCTGCATTTGCTTTATTGGAACGAATTGACAGACTGTCTAATTATGGAATTGCTTTTACAAACTCTGTTCGTTGACAGATCCCAAGAAACCTCACACTGAGTGAGGTTGAGGCAGCGTGGGCAGTTTAGACCATGTGCAACAAATCTGATATGTAAAATTAGTTCGTTGGTTGTCACTCAGAGGTTAATCCAATAAATCATAAGAAAATATTTTAAAGTTCCAATTCACATTCTCTGTGGAATGTGAATTGTACAGAATTTAGAAAATGTTTTAGAAAACAGAAAATAGCATATTGAAGCATATGCTATTTTATTTAGGTTTTGTGCTTGTTTTATTTTAATGCTTTTTCAGTGACACACTATTGAGTCATCAAAATTGGCCAACTTTTTCAAAATGGGAACCTTTGCGATTTGCAAATGCCTGTCCATTGAGTTTTTTGTTATGAGTTTTTAAAAGAAAAATCAGATCAAGAATAAGGTAGAGATGCATTAAGCAACAGCTGTGAGTGATTGCTGACTTGATGGGCAAGGATGAAAAGTAAATTCTTTTTCTGTTCAATCAGTGCAGCAACATTAAGAGCTCCCTCAGCCTATAAATACATCAATCAACTGCATATACACTACTGCTCTTGCGGGGTTGAATAAAATCCCCCCAAAAATGAGAGAAAATTAGAGTCAGTTCCTGACGCATTATGACAGGTAAATTTTCTGGTGGTGTCAGAACTACTGTCTCTATCAAACAGCAATTTTTAAATTGGATTTTAGTGGTTAGACCAATAAGACGGTTGTAAATCGGTATTGGCAAGGAAAAGTCCGATTGATACACCTCCAGGTTCGGGACGCATGCTTTGATGAATAAACCAGTTCATCTGTCATTTTGTTATTTGTTGGTTAATGTTTGTACCATCAAACTTATAATTAAAAAAATAATTTACACATAATAGTGTTTTGGTGTTGTAGTCCATACCAGACATTTGACCTCGAAGTGCTCTTACGACTTTGTATTTTTGTGTGTTTTTTTAAAAACATTTTTATGTAGAGCACTTTGAACTGTCTTGTTACTTAAATATGCCATGCAAATAAGCTTGATTCATTGATTGAAAGAAAACCAGAAAGAGGCATGGACACTTTTGTAAGGCATTTGACATGAGTGCTAATCTGATGCAAAAGCTACAGAGGCTTAGAGATTTGTAAAATGGCTTTCTCATTAATGCTGTGATTGTTTTTGATGAGTAAATAGGGATTTATAATGCCCCCCCCATCTGAAAACAAATTTTGTTCATTAAAACAAAGAAGCTAAGAGAGGGTTTTACTGCAGGTAAGATAAAATGTCATTTTCTTTTAACAGCACTCAGCCTTGAAACTATAAACCACATCTTTAAATTTTAGATTTAATACTAGTCAGAGAACAACATTCTCAGAATAAAATACATTTGTAGTTATATCAATGGTTTCCACAGTTTAGTATCCATATTCATGTCTGTCCAGCTTTAAATGCCATCCAGTCGGATGACTTTATTTACTGGCTACTTGAAGCCATTGACGAACACAACATGCTTTCAGTATGATGTCAGGATTCCCTAGAGAGACAGTCATCTCAGTCTTTTCCATTACCACCCACAGACTTTTTCTTCTAATTCAAGCCCCAAACAATCACCCCGTTGTGCGGGCGAGCGCTGGAGTCGGTATGCCGTGTGCAGACGACCAACCATTGGAAATCTCGCCTTGCGTCTGAAGCGAGTCAACGGCCTGTTGGCGTCTCTGTGAGCCTGCAGGCTCATATGTAAATCCGGCGGAGCCTCAGCTGTAGTTTCCGATCAGTGACGTTGGAGAAATTGTAACTTGGGGCGAGACTTTTGAAGCAGAGCAGCTGTGGCTTTATCAAAGCCTCACCCTCAGATGCCGTTTCCTTAGAAGGGATGCTTTCTGTAGGGATAAGGATGAAAAAGAGTGATGAAAATGAGGTGATGAAAGGAAGGAGAAGGACTATGTTCCACATCAAGTCTTTCAGTTATCGCAGCCCTAAATAACACAGAAGTACAAGACCTCAGGCGCTTCACAAAGGATGCTACGGCATGCGTGGAATGGCGAGAAGGACCCAGTCGTTCCGCCTAGTTACCATGGTATCTGTTGAGGCGATGGAAAGGAATGGGGGAAGATTGTTTTGTGCCCATCTTTGCCAGCATTTGGCAAAAAAGGCATTAAACAAGTGAGCACTGACACCCCCCAGTGTGACCTGATGAGAGCCCCAGCAGGACACCATCCTCAGCAGAAAGACTTTACACAGTTGTAAATGGACTAGGTCAGATCGCCGCTCTCATTTTTTTTCCACTAATGAAGAGCAAATTTTAAACATTAGCTCAAGAACACATTAAATCTGGCTGCTTGGAGCAGAAAGAAGAGAGTGTTACATAATCAACTTTTCTAAAAGGCCAGCTGAAAAAATGGCAACCTTTTTGGAGCTCTGTTTTCACTTTTCTCTCTCTGTCTGTCTCTCTCTCTTTTTCTCTTTTAAAGGCCTTTCAGTGTGAATCTTTTGTTAATAAATTGCACATTCAGTCCCACAGTGAAGAGAGCAGGAATGTAAAACATGGGATCCTTCTGGAAGCTGTTAAATCTTAGCTGTCCTTCTGTAATAATCTTTAAAAGCTTGGCTTTGAGGATAGAGCTTAAACATTTTAGCCCTGCTGCAGAGAACTTTCTCTTTATGTTTGTGCCCAAAGGAAAAAACAGACTTGCAGAACAAACAATAGGAGGTTTTAATGCTATCAAGCAGACCTTTATCTGATTAAATTTCACAGAGTGCTTTTGGATTATGTGTTAATTACAAATGAATTTAATAAGGCTACAATACATACAGCACAGAGAAGCTAAACGAGAATATATAAATGAAAATATAAAGATGGAAACATTGGCTTTCATAATTTCAACTAATAATCTAAAAAGTGTATGCATACCTTCAATTAAAGTTCAGTGCAAACAATTGCCTTCAGAAAGCACTATTGGTAAATAGCGATCACTGGTGTGTAATTAGATCTCAGTATAAATCCACCTGTTTTCTAATGATCTCTGAGGTTTGCTGGAGCACATCAGTGATCAAACAGGATCGTGAAGATCAATCAGAGAGTTCCTGGGTAAATTGGTGGGGAACTGGTTTGGTTATGAAATAATATTGCAAACTTAACGTCTCCTGGAGTGCGGTTCAATCCTTCATAGCATAAACTGAAATCTGCCAAGACATGATAGTCCACATAAACTGACAGGCTAGACAAGGAGATATCTACACCTCAGGTCAATTATATAACCGCCAGCTGTACTCTACAAATCTGGCTACAATGGAATAGTGGATATAAATGCATGCGGATGTTTTTGCTCGTGTTTAGACATGTTTGTGGATTAGACTGGTCGGCTGATTATGCAGACCCTCTGCTGTTTAATAGCTCTCGCAAATCTTCCCAAATCTTCTACTCTGACAGTACATCAAGCAATGAGGAGAGAGATTTTTTTATTTATTTATTTATTTTGTTTTTTACAGCCGCTCCTCCGGATGTAATTCTCCAGACTAGTCTGCAGCTTTAAATCTTCAATTTGAAGTTTATTGAGATCCAAGTCTGTGCTCAATATGAGAAGAGCATGGAATTAAATTTATATTGTAAAGTAGGCAATCATTACATGCGCTCCATGCTGTTATGCAGTGAGGACATAAAGGAGTAACTGAGCCAAATCAATCTGAATCACTCCACAGATTTTCAGTTCAAGCTGAACGAGCACAGCCAGCAAATCTGATTAATCGTTTAATCAGAAGGTGTTTGTGAATTCAGAGTATGTCAGAGTAGGAAAGAGTCTGTCTCACTTATTGTGTCTCCCTGAGGCAAAGTTGAAACATCTATGGATTCCTCCTCTGTCTAGAGCTTGAGAGAATGATTTGAACCTTACCATGACCTTTGGCATCCGTGAAGCTAAAGGCCAAATGGAGAACTGGTCAGCGTAATTATGTAATATGGCATGAAGACCTCTAACTTGACCTGTCCACCACATTGGAATGATACTGTCATAGATTCTGCTCTCATTTTTGGTTTTCACAATGAAGTCTTTCATTGTAGTTTGGATTCCACTTGACGAGGGGAATTTCCTGAAGTCTCAGTTTTTTTTTTTCTGATTACATACAAATACACCAGGATTGGGAATCTTAAGAAACCCTATCGTTCCCTATGACTCAGAGCACCGCTTTAGTCAGCCTACAGAGGTCAGTTACAGACCAGACTGTGGTGGTCATTTTGTCATCTTGTTCAATTTTAGCAGAGCTCCTGAAGTCTGAGGGTAAGCAGAGTGTCATTGGAAATAAGTGAAAGGTAAAGGGTCAGTTCACATTAAAACAACTATTTTATTACTAAGCCACATGTAATGACAATAAAGTGCAATAGAGACTTTTTAAACACTTAATTATCTGCTATGAAATGGGAAAAAAAGCCTTTTGTGTACAACAGTCAGGTTGTGAAAGATATCAGTGGATGTCCAAGGCTTATGTAAGGCTTCTCTAATAATCCCCTAATTAACTATGAAAAAGGACTCTCATTTGTGGAGCTTCTTTGTAAATCATGACAGAGCTCAGTGCCCTGTCCTGTCCCTGTCAAAGAAGCCCAGAGGAGGAAGTATAATGACCACAGTCACTTTAGTGGAGCTGTGACAAGAATGCCACACCAGACGCACAATGTAGTTTCTCTTCATTAAGGCTTAAACAAAAGGTGTCTTCAATTTTCTCTTTTGGCTGCGACGACATGAGTTTACCCACATTTTAGAGTGAGCAAGATATTGAGAAATAGAAGCTGAATGGAGAGGATAAAGTTTTCTGTCCCAGTTAATGTGAGTAGACATACTCTGGGGCATGAAATTACTTTTTCTGATCCTGAAGATAGCAGCTCTTTCCCATTCAGCTCAGGCCTTCAACGCCGAGGCAGCTTAAACGGGCACAATGAAGATAAGCTGCCCAAAATTAATGAGAACTGATAGATTTTTAACAGGAGTGCATGCGACATCATGCAAATGTTCAGGCGTTGCTCGTGAACATCTTAGCAGGGCAGGGCTACAGATTTAACTGAGCTGATGATGAACTGATCTCGAAAAGGCATAAAGCTCAAAATGAAACATTATTTGCACAAACTGACTACCTGTGAATTATTTAACTAGCCTTGCTGATGTTTGTGTTCCCATAGACATTTTGTCTCTTTATTAGATTGTAAGAACTACAGCTTTCACACAGTCACAGCAAGAAAACGTCATAAAATGCAAATTTCTAGGTTTTGTGAATTAACTTAAAACCTTATTTCAACATTCAACAGACATTAGCTTATCTGAAAAGAAATAATAATACTAAAAAAAATCCTACTGGCAAATGATATTTCAGTAAGTTAGTAAACTTTGTTTATATAGCACCTTTTACAGGTCAGAAACCCCAAGGCTCTTTATAAGACGACTTGGTAGAGTTCACATCACCATGCGGAAGATGAACCAAACTTTTTGTTTGTGAACAGCTTGTTGGAGCATAGTTATACTTGAGACTATAAATATTGCCTTTGTCTAAATGCCATAGCAGTAGTGTCCATTTTGAAATCTTATATCTGCTGTAACTGTTGATACATGAAACATAATCTCCTAAGTGTAGACCTCCCACTTAAAATAAAAAACAAATTTATTTGCAGTTTTAGTTTTGATATTTGTTGATACGTCCATTGAACAAGCAGTGGAGAAAATAGTAAAACTACAGACAGTTTAAAACATCATTAATTATTGTGACAACAATAAATCAAAAATGATAAATGATACGTCATAGTAAATGCCCCCTTCTGCCTTTTAGAAGGCCACAGGACAATCCCAGGCTTGCTTTGATCCTCTTGAGCAATAAGTGCCAACTTCCTACAAAAAGCAAGATATGCAATCAAAACAAAGCACTGGGTGTTTCAAGAAGTTGCATTTCAAAGTTGGAATTTCTCCCGATTTGATAGAAATTGAACCTCAAAGGGGCAACGCATCCATCAGAGAGCAACGTCTGACAGGAATGAACCCTCTTGTGACACATGGCAAATTGCAGTTTGAGCAGCTTTAGTCCTGCAAACCGTTACAGATGGAAGCAACCTCTGCCTCGCGTCACGTTGCTGCTTTGACAGGCAGCTGGAGTTTGAGAATTTTGCATGCACGGCTCATCTGCAGATCACCGTGATAAAATGCATTGTTTCTAAATTCAATGCAGCAAATCCAGTTAACAGATTTTTCTGTACCTCCCATGGTGGTTTGGTATCCTTACAGCTGACTTATTACTTCATGCTACTGTTTTTAAAAAAGACGCAAAATTTTAATCTATGTGTAATTGATAAGTCGGGGGGGAAGTATGCTCTGAATTGTTCAAGCAGGTGTTTTGCAATGGAGTCAGCATTCGACCATGAATGCTGTAATGTTGCTTGCCTTGGCACACGGTGTGAAATGAATCACTGTTCCTCTGAAACTGCCCTCCGGCCATTAGCACGGAGAGGCCATAACTGGACCCGGGCTGCTGCCTTAATTGACGCAGAGTTCAGAAAATGGAGCCTCACACAGCGCGAGTTAGTGATAAGAAAACTGCCCAGTTGTTTTGTTTCCAGCTGGGTTTGCCTGGTGCCCACTGCAGTAAGTCACGCTTTAGTCTCCATCAGGAGCATTTCCAATCCACGCATTTTCCCCCTTTTCTCCAATTTCTTTCTGTCTTTCTTTGCCAGACGAGCTGCCGCTGCTGCATAATGATGTGCTTTGGACAAATGTCCACCTCAGCAGTTCTGCTGTGCTTTGTGACAGAGTTAAGCCCTCTTTGTGGGACTTTTCTATATCAGCCTGTTAGACCAATTCTCTGTCACACTGGTTTGCTTTAGAAGTATTAAATAATGTGTAGGCTTATTCAGAAATGACTCGTGCAGCATGTTTTGGAAGGAATGATGATTTCCATCAACGTCTAAGATGTTAGATGATGCAATTTAAATTCAGAAAAAGAAACATACTCATCTTTAGTCTATGTTTGAAAGTCTTTTTTGTACAAAGACCAGGATATCATGAAACAAAGCAAAATACAATTCGTAGATTACATTTGAAGAAAAAGAAGCTCATTTTGACTCGCATCGGGACTGAAATTAATACAGATTCCATTGTCCTCTGTATTTATTGGCATCCCTGGCAAATATGTTTGGTCCTTAAAAATAAATTAATTTTCATGGCATAATCAGCATAATCTCACACTAACAAATTTACTGCAGGCACATTACCTCACTAATTTTCCTCCTCATTGTACATGGCGGCAAGATTTACTAGACCCTAATCACTTCCCAACCTCTGAAGATCAGCATCTACTTTGCTTTATTAGCATTCTCTTTTGTCTTTCCCATCTAAAGGTGTAAAAATTGGCCCCTGTGGAACACGTTTAGACCAAGGGAAATAGGAAGTTTTGCGCATCATTTCCTATTACTGGATTAGATGTTCTTAATGTTGGCTCAATGTAATATTACAGTGCAGTAATATAGAAAAAGATGCTCCATCATTACAAACTTAAAGGCCAAATCTCTGCAACATTTCTAAGTGATGCTACTAACATAATACTAATGTATTGTATTTAAATAAATCTTTACAAGGAGTGGGAATAACGGCAGAGTGAGCTCTAAAGGTATTTTCATTTTTTTTTAAATATTGATTGGCTTAATGCAGGGTATTGAATGTACATTATGGTAAATCAAAGCAGACATCATTATGATGCATTATCTGTAATCATTATAAAAATGTTAACATGCAAACAGTAGCAAATAATCCAAGACCCTTGTGTCTGGGATATGTTGACATCTGCTATGCTGTTGCATGTGTATTTGATACTGTGCCCATCTTAATGCTATCTGTGCCGTCTGTGCTGTTTTCCTGATATTTTTACAAATATAAGTGTCTTTTCAGGCAGTTCAAATATTCTTTTGTACTTTTTATACTCTCAAATTTTCTGCAGATGTGTAAGTGTGTTTTTGTTAGACCTTTAAATGACCTATGTTGATGCACCCACATAATTATACACATCGACTCAAAGCAACAATGCTCTTTCGATCAAACATCCACGTATACCCAGTCACATGAGCAAGCGCTCTTCCCTTTGCTGTGTCCCAAGACACCAGGGGGCCCCTGTGGCTCCCCACTGCCCCCCGCCGGGCCTCTTTAATGAGGACTGGCCCCGGTGTGTTTGATCCCGCTGCCAGCTCGCAGCCCTGTGGCCCCGTCAGCCTCATGCCTATTCAACAATCCCCACAGCCTCGACAGTGACTCCCCCACTGCCTTGGGTACAGTATGGATCCAAAGCAAAAGCACTCCCAGGCGCCTGCTTGATATCAAAGCTAGCTGAGATGAAAATGTGGAGAAGGGTTGAAAAAAACACACAAAAAACTCAACAGTTTAGCTCTGTTTTTTGTAGATTTGAAAGCAGCTCCTCAGCTGTACTTTGGTGCTTTCTTTTTAAAAGTGGTTAAACAAAAAACAAGTCTCTTGACTTCAAGAATTTGTTCAGGCTTTTGAATTTTTACCACTGATTAATTGGGTTTTGCTTGTGATATCCGGTCTCAAACACAGGACTTCTTGTGTTTTTGCTTAGGATGGAGGTCTGCTGATGAACAACCCAACAGCGCTCGCAATCCACGAGTCTAAGTGTTTGTGGCCCGACACGCCGCTGGAGTGTGTCGTTTCGCTCGGCACAGGACGCATCGAAACCGCTGGCAAGACCAGCGTCACTTACACCAGCCTCAAAACGAAACTCGCCAACGTCATCAGCAGTGCCACAGATACCGAGGGTAGGTGACGCAAAATGTCAGAAAAACAAATCTAAAGTCGGACAAAACTTCGAATGTACCGTAGCTTTATTGTCCACACATTACATGCTCTAGAATAAGATAAATTATTATTTTTTTGTATTACAAAATTAAAAAACAAATGAATATTACAATAAGACATCTTCAATTTTTTCTATTTCCAAAATTAAAGATTATAAAAGCAAGCTTTAAAGGGAACCTATTGCCACACTACTGTTTTACATTATATTTATGTGTTGAGTTGAGTTGAAAATTAATTTTGAACACTGTATACTTTCCCCTCCACTTTCCAATTACGCACTTCTCTGCTCTGTCCTGTTGCAGACATGTCAAGCTAAAGGGTCCTTAGCAGCATCTGGCCCACAATACAATTTCATAAATAGATTATTAAGCTCACCAGAAGCTTTGTGGCGTTTACACCAATCACACTACGTATCCCATTATTCACCACAACAGTTGCTCACAGCTCAAGCTGCACCCGCTTTCCTACGTTGCCAAATAGTGACAAACCAAGTCAGCCTTGCGAGATTCCCGAGTGCACGTTTTGCTGATGAGGAGTTTACTGAGTTTGCACAGCATGGCTGACTTTAACACACAACCTGAACTGTTGTGCAGAACCGCAGTGCAACAAGGTAAAGTGAAACTCTGAGCGTTCCACGTAGCTCAAAAACGCGACATGTTTGGCAGCATGATATGCCTCTGAGAGCAACTACTCTCCGTAAAGAAGGCGAAGCAGATGTGCACTTCCAGTGTATTCTAAGAGATTCCACACCATGACATAAAAAAAAAAAAAAAAAAAAAAAAAAATCAATAAATGATGCCAACCATGCTTCTTGGAGGAAGCAAAACATCTCTGTGTTGAGACATTGCTGGCATTGTCATGGTTTTTGTCAGGTTTTTTCCAGATTCTTCATAAATTAAATATATATGGCACTTGCTTGAATCGATTTATGTGTGTGGCATTTCTTCCATCTGCTCAGATTTATTACTCTTTTTATTAAACACATTTATTTTACATTTTTGAGTGAATATTAACCTTGTTTGACCAGGACATAGCCCACCTTTAATGTTTTCTTCGCCCCTTTAACAGATTTTTATTTTTATTTTTTTTTGGTATAGCCTATAAAAAAATACATTGAAGTTTGAGGTTGTATTGGGACAAAAAGGGAAAACGTTCAAGGGGCCTGAATCCTTTTGTAGCACACTACGTTTTGTGTGCAATGTCTAAAGTTAAAGATAGAAGACCATTAGGATATATGCACAAAACTCTTTTTCCTCTACAAATTTTGTGTTCTGAGTTTGTTGCTGAAAAAGGAATGCAGTTTATCTTTGTACAAGATGGATCCCACTGTGTCCTTGTGAGGCTGCAGCCTCTTAATGTCCTTATCACCTCTCGACATGGGCACTTCTGCCGTGCCTAAATTTGGCTCACCCCGTCCCTGTTGATGCAGTGTGTGACCCAGTTGCTTCGTTGCACTTTTTTTTTCCTCTATAAGAAATTACAACCTCATCTTGTCAGCTGGCTCTTTTTTTGTTTTGCCCTTAAACCAGCCAATAAATTATAAACTATATAATCTGTCACAGATTTTTATTTATTTCTTTTTTTTAAATTTTTTTTTTTATGGTTTGTCTTCAAGGCCCCTGCTTAGTTCAGGTCAGATAAAACTAAACATGGCGTGATTACAGCCTTTTAATGGAGCAGACTTTAACTTTATGGACAGCACAGTTCTGAGCGCAGTGTGGCATCGCTCTGAATGTTAAACATGTCTTGGAAAGCTGACATTGGGTCAGATTTCTCCTGAGACCACTGGCCACTCTTAACTCTTTGCAAATTCTTTGTTGTGGTACTGGGAAGTGAAGGTAGGCTGTTGGTGAACACATTAGGATGCTCAGAGTGTCCTCAACTGTGCATGAGGAATCCTGGCTTGGAGCCAGTTGCAATGTTTTTGGATACTCTTTGTATTTTGTGACTGATGCTTTTGTTGAAAACGTGCCATCATTTATAGTAGCCGCTGTTGTTTCTTAAAGGTCCCGGTCCTTAACTGCAGATGAAAATGTATTCTTTTTATAGCTAGTGGATGAGTGTTCATGCATTAAATAATATGCCACAGTGCTTACCTTTTAACTTTTTCTGCTGATGGGAAACTCTGCTTGCTCTGTACTGTTTCACACTGCACTGTCTGATAAAATGTCAGCTTTAGTCTCATCTGGTCAGAGCAAGTTTTTTCACACCTCTGTTGTGTCACCGACACCGCTTGTGATAAACTGCACACAAGATTTCTCCTGACTCATTTCAATGATGGTATGGTACACTTCCCATAAAGACTTTGTGGACTGCACAACCACAAACCTGTCTGTTACCAGTGCCTTGTGCCCTTATTTCTTTCCCCATTTGTCTTTGTTTTTTTCCCATCTTTGTATCCTATCACTGTTCCTCTCTTGTGTCACTCCACTTTGCTCAGTTTCTCCCTTGTGCCTTTCCTAGCTTTACTTTACATTGTCCCCTTTCCTTTCTGGTCCTTCCCTTTTCATTCTCTTTGTCCTTATGTTCTTCCTTGTATCCTTCCTTTGTTCGTTCTTTCCTTCCTGCCTTCCTGAAAAGATTTGTATTTGGTCAGCTTTCATTTTGCTAGAAATTTTGGAGAGTCTGTTGATGCTTAGGATCTACAGACCACCAACTCAACCTCACAATCGCAGATCCATTCATGTTTAAAGATTCTGTTTAAAGGCGTCGATAGTCAGACAGTGCAAACCCGACTTAAGAGCCACTAATCCTTATAATATAACGGTATCCATTTGAACCTTTTAGTGATTGTTCTTGTTGATATGTCCCAAGTTGTCAGTGTAAGATACTAATCAGTTCAAACTAATATACTTTAACCTAGCAAAGTATATTAGTTTGACAACTAAAATAAAGTCAGGAGAACTTTCCGCATATTCTCCCAATAAAATGCTCGACTTTTGCAAAACCTCGGAGGAGAGCGGTTTCGATAATGGTTTCCTGACATTTGGGGGGCAACATGTACAGAAATACGAACACAAATCTTTCTGGATCCATTAGGTGTGTTTACACAGTTTTTTTTCACCGCTGCTACTTGTTCGCTTGAACTGAAAAGCTGTTGATTTTAAAACCAGTCATGCAGTGCAGATGGAGACAGCTATGGCAGATAAGTCGAGCATTTTCTCTTGGACCTACCTCAGGCTTTCAGCTCCAAGTGCTCACTCAGTGACACATCTAATTCTGTCCCAGTCCCGACAGGCAGAATTTGGCTTCGCTTGCACTTTTCGCACCAAACACAGCTGTTGAATGTTTGCACATACTGAAGCTATTACCAGGTTAATTAGTGTGTGCTTACTAGCCTGTTAACTTGTGAGGCCTCACTCTGTGTGCTTCCGTCCCCCAGAGGTTCACGCCATGCTGGACGCCTTCCTCCCTCCCGACACCTACTTCCGCTTCAACCCCTTCGTGAACGAAGAAGTCCCCATGGACGAAAGCCGGCTTGAGAAGCTCAACCTGCTGCAGGCTGAGGGCCTCCGTTACCTGGAGAGGAATGAGGAAAAGCTGAGGAAGGTCGCTCGCATCCTCACCCGAGAGAAAAGCTCCATCCAGAGGGCGACCGAGTGGGCCAGGCTCAGGGCTGACATGTACAACGGCCTGTCCTCAAAGCTGTAGAAACAAAGGGAAGTCACTTTTCCCAGCCAAAATCCTCCCCGCAATCTACATTTAACATTACGTCATGTTACCGTGGTTACTGTAGCGTAGTTAATGTCTTTTTTTTTTTTTTTACCATTAGCTGTAAAAAAAGAAAAGCAAAACAGTGTGAGATGCATGTAAAATGCCAAACGCCTTCTGTACTCACCAATTCTTCGACAGATATTTTTACTGTTGATGTGCCAACAGCTCTAGCACGTCCCACATAAGTAATTTTTACTGCCAACAACTCTGGCAGGGAGCATTTATCTGGTTACTACATGTGTATCACTGATTAAGCGTGATTTTTAAATAAAAAATTTAAAGTTTGAGGAAATCCTCAAATATAAATCAGAGCAACACTGTCGATAAGATTTAGAGGCGCTGTGCCTGTTGACTTCCCTCCTTAAATTAGTGTAAGTGATATGAAGCCAAGGCCACCAGAGAATTGGCTTCAATTAAAATAAAAACTTGATTACATTTAAAGCGTAAAAATTACAAAGCTTGATCGTTTTATGCCTTTTGGGTGTTATTGCTAAATTACACTAACATCCCTTGTTGCAAATTTGCAAAAGAATAATTAAGCTACTTCTGCACAGACTGATCTTACAGTCGAATAAAGCAGCTAAAGAAAATATTTAATAAATATTTACAGCGTCATATAATTTTATCAATTATAATATTTCACGTGAGCACTTTTTAATTATTGGCTTTCTTTTAAAATGTCCTGATTTTTAAAAGTAACCTGCCACTACTGATCTTTAGCTCACTTCTCTTTCAATAGCTTAATTACCACAGTTTAAAGTATTTTTTTTAGGCTTCCAGCAATGAGCAGTTATTAAATATTGATATTTCAGCAGCAGAGGTTCCTTTAAAGTATACCAGCTGAAGAGCAGTTGCTATAAAATAGGGTCATACTAATTTAAAACAAAGACAACATTGCTTCAGGATGTCCGACGTTGGTTAGCGTCATTTATTAGCGACTACTGTGGTAACCATTAGTAAACCAGCACTTTCTGTGTCTACTTCCTAAAAAACTATATATGGTTACTTTAAAGTTTCCAAAAGGCTGCTAACATTTCCAAACACACCATGTTTCATGACAGAGGCTGAGAGCTCAAAGGGATAAAACCGAGCACCTCCGTTGGTTGCGCACAACTAACCAACAGCAACCATCGTCGCAGCCTCCCCAGAAACTTTCCTTCCCTTCTGAACACCTTTTGTGCTTCATCTGACTTCATTCTTCCCTCTGTAACAACTTCAACACCGAAGAGTGTTGCCGCTGGTGGCATGTGGTGCCATTCACCGCTCAGAAAAACATGGGAATTTTGATTTTCTTGATTAAAATGGGCCATTTCTGTATTTCAGATAATCCTTTCTGAAGGTAAATACACAAACCTGTGTTGGTGATCGCTCACAATGTTTTGTGTAATGTTTTATGTGTCAAGAAACGGCTCGATTTGTTATAACTGTAACTGTCTTTCATTTCTGTGAAAGATAGTTAGTCAGGGTCAAGCTGAGGTCCTATGCTGCAGGTGATGTTTCCCAGTTGAAATCACTAAAATTTGCACAATGCAGCTATGGGTAAATCGTGTGTGTCACACAAATAGCAGATGAGGGTCAACCTCAGGCATTATAAGTATTACAAATGTGTTTCTAATATAAATAAGATGCTGTATAGAGAATATGAATCACAGATATGTTATTTAACAGAGATCCAAAGCAAGTGTAACTGTCCTATTGTTGTGGTGTTGTTTTAACTTTAGAGTATTTAAAGTTGTTTCATATACATTTCTGTTGACTGGGTGTTTGGTTCTGCTTACATGTTGTGCTGTCTTCAGCTTGCCCTTTTTTTTTTTTGATTCCTCCCTCGCTTCTCATGTAGCTTTGTCGCAGTTTCTTGTCTCCCGTACTGTAACGTTTTCTGAAATGATGCAGCTTGTAACTGAAGGATTGTATTAAAACAGATGGTTTTTTTTTTTTTGTTTTGTTTTGTTCCGCTGTTATTGATTTGCCACAGTGGAAAAATTGGTCTCTTCTGTTGGCCGCTATATAAGCAGCAGTCGTCCATTTCCAGACCCAACCAGGTCATGCACTGTGTAACCGACGGAGTCACTCCCTGAGGGACCCTGAAGTAAGATGGCTACTGATTCTGTCCTAATTGTTGTAATTTTACCGTCCATCTTGTACTGGTCCAGTGTAAATATACTGTTTGAGAATATAATTAAAACACATCGCTGAACCATAATGCATCCCGCCTCCTCTAATTATTTGAAGATAAGCCGACTATGATCTGAGTAAAGCTGCAGTTTCACCCTCAGCTCGTGGCTCATCTCAGGAGAAATTTACGTATTAAGACCGTAATGTAGGCTCTTAACGGCCTGATTGTTGGAGTAATACACCATCGTCTTTTGACTCAAAATTCAATTCACTTCTGATTCTGATTTGTCCAAATGACACCCCAGTTACATCCTGATCTAAATAGTTGTTGTTGTTGTTTTTTCCTGCCTTAACTCAAATGTGTGTTGTAGAGGCACGGGTGTTTGTCAGGGGAATGTAATTTCACTGCTCATCCCTGAGCTACCTGTCATAAAATGGAGAAAGGTGAGGCGCATTGTCTGCCAGGCTTTGCTCAGGCAACTGGATAACAGCTCGGCCCAGTGATGGATCTTGTCCCCCCCCCAGCATAAATTGTGCTTTCCACCAACTGCTTACACACATGGAAACACAAGGATGGCCTCAGAAACAAGTGGACGCAAGAAACCGCTTCACCAATGCTCACGGGAGGGAACGTCCGCAAACATTTTGTCTGAAACTTGACAATGGTGAAAAGAGGAGAAAATGGTGTTGACTCTTATTTTTGTTTTGACTGACTTTAAAGGCCCACTACGGTTATAGAATTCCCAAATAAGAGGCGCTTTAAAGCAGCAATATGCAACTTTTATTTAAAAAATATATTTTTTACATATTTTTTTAATACCATTTTGCTATGTAATGATAGTCTGAGACATATAATCCTATAATCTTCTGTTCTCTCCCTGTGGACCTGCTGTAATCTGAAAAAAAGAAAAGAAAATGCTGCCAATCAGAGCCAGGTGAGGGTCTGAGAACTGTCAATCATCCTCGTGTACGCATCCTCCCCCTTTGCTCTCTGCTAGGCGACTGATGGTTCACCCCAACAGAGGCTGCCAATAGCAATGCCACCAATGATGACGGATAAACTGTAAATTATTTTTCCTCCACCACTATCCCATTGATCTATCACCAAATATGTTGATAAAAGTACAAATACGGAAACTTTGAATACAATCTCTTTCTGTCTGTTCCGCAGGAGGACACTAACTCTGACATAGAGTATCTACCTTTATCTTCTGTCACCTTCCTACAGGACCAACCTGTCCTGTCTGTTTAATTTATTATGTGTTTTTATTGGTGGTTTTGTGAATTCTGCACAGTTAATAGCTGTTTTAAAAGAGCTTTAGAAATAATATTGACATTTACATTAGCATTGACCTTTGTCCCCTTATTCAGAGTCTCTACTCTTAACTGCTCCACTCGTCTTCCTACGTCCTAACATGCTTTCTCGCTAGTCCACCAACAGTAATCCAATATCCTTCCTTTCATCCTTGGCTAACACAGCTGGAGGCAGTCATTGTTCAACCGGGCCTCGACCGAGGTAATTATTTTGGCGGTCCAGAAATTTGTTTTGGCTCAAGCTCTTTGTCGGATGCCCTTCTCGATACAAATTCCTTGGGCGAGAGGTCCACTCAGACCGACGACTACCATACACAAACTCATATCTAAGGATAATTTAGAGATGCTAGTTCACCGGCAGTCATGTTTTTGAGCTGTGGGAAGAAGCTGTGGTACTAAGAGAGAGCCCACTCGCTGCAAGGCAACATTGCAGCCAACTGCCTTACCGTGCAACAAGTAAATACCTGTATCCACAAACACAAATTAAAAGCCAGCCTTTGGGATTCCTAAACGTTTTTTACTTTCCTGGCTTCCAGAGATACAAAATAATAATAATAATTTTAAAAAAAAGTTAAGATTTGGTTTCTGCACGTTCCAACAATCAGGAAACAACACAATGCAGAGCTTGGCTTATAGTTGAGCATTTTGATCATGGGCTGTTTAATTTATTTATTTGCAAGTTCAATCAACTCTGCTGCAAAATATGTCAAATCTGGACAGAATTAAATATTTAGGACATTTATTCTGTTTGTAAATGCTCGAAAGTTAGGAGTTGAAGTGCTTTGTTTAACCTCTAAACTAGACCCAGTTTTAAAGCCACACAGAGCTCCACTCTTTCACCCAAAGAAGTCTAGATGTCAAAACGCAGTAGGCCTACATGTATGTATTTTTTTATGTTCTAGTAGAAGCTTATTTTTGGATTCTCTCACTTAAAAACTAATAACTAGACAAGTATTCAGTTTGGGAAATGTAAATTCAAGGATGAAGGATTGTGTAGAAATCGGGATTTGATTTTGTGTCTTTAGAATAAGAAATTTAATTTGGGAAAGCAAACATTCCACACAGTCCAAGACTGTGTAGAAACCCTAATAAAATAGATTTTCAACCATCTTACTGTATGCAAATGCAATAAGCAGTCAGATGTTCAGAAGTTAAGGGGAATTTAATTTCCGTCGTAACTAAATATGTCGAGATCTGTGATCTTGAAACACATAGATTACTTACATTTATTAAGAAAAACTAGTACATCATTGAGGTTTTAATGATGAGAAGTCTAACACAGGACCTTTACCAGTAGTTTTTTCTGCATTAATGTTTTCACTGAGAAAGCATGTTGAATATTGCACTAATTTGACTATTTAAAGTATGTTGCTTTTGCTTACACACGTTTTAATTTTAGTTTCAAAAACATTGGAACTTGGGTGGAGGTGGCGGAGTAGCCAAGTCGCAATCACATTATTGAAATGAGTGTTCAAAATTACTATATTACGTAATATAGAGCAGCAGGGTATCCAGAAAAATCAGACCTAGCAGGAGTATGTCAGATTCCATCCACTTTGACCATTTTCTGTACAAAGTATCCCTCTGCACTGAGAGAATGACACATTTTCTCCCCTGCAGCTTTACAGGAATTTTACATTTACTTTTGCATTTTCCTGCTTTCAAGGACCCTCTAAAAGAAATAAATTCAGAGCTCTTATAGAAATCTGGCCTGATTCCTCTCACTGATATTAATAGATACACATTAACGTGACATTGATACAGTTGATCCACCAATTGTATAAAATAAATCCTGATTGAGTTAGTGGCCCCTGTCGCTAACATTATTATCGAGGCGCTAAACGCTGCCCCCACTCAATACAAAGAACTCATAATGTAATTACAGACCCCACCCTGAGAGAGGAAATGCATCTCCTCTCTGACGTAAACAGGTTTGACTCATGAACCTGTCCCGCAGCAGTAATCACATCTCTAATTTCATTTCTTTTGCACCTTCGGGCAAAACATCCCCCCTGCGAATCCCAACGTGTCGGCTTCATTTAAGCCCAGGACTGTGCGTGTCAAGGAGTCGTTCTCCCACCTTTGTTTTTCCTGTAGGAACTGTTTGTCCTCAGGGTGGATGCGCCCCGATCACAGCGGAGGTTTAACTGCAGCAAAGAAACCCAACTCATTACCACCTAATTGGTTTTGGAGAGCCCCGGACTGATAATAGGATCATATATAAAAGATTTCGTTCCCAAAGTACGGTTGCGACATGATTTACGGTTCCTTTGAAACCGGTTCATACCATGTGAACTTTTTTATGGCTTTGTTTTGTTACAACCACAAACTTTAACAACTTTTTTTTTTTTTTTTGATATATCACATAGCTGTGAAGTGGATGGGTATAAACAAATATATTGATAATGCATATAGGCTATATTCATTTTTTTTCTTTTAAGAAAAAGAAAAGGTGTGCCATTGATTTTAGCTGCCTTTTACTTTTAAATAAAACAAGCATGAAGCTATGTAGAAGCTTCAGAAGCAAACCGGTTAGATCAGGGGCGTCAAACTCATTTTCATTTTGGGCCACATCAAAAATCTGGATGTTCTTAAAGGGCTGGTTGTGCCAGAATATATAGATAAAACCAATTCAACTGTTAAAATATCAATAAATACCTTCTCCTCCAGGATTTTTTAAATTATTATTATTGTTTTAGTGTATTTTTTGCAATCAAAATGATAGAATTTGTGGTGCCAATTTTTACGATATTCGCACTAATGTATGATGTTAATTGTGACTTCTTATTACTCATATCAATTACGGACTATAAAATCAAGTAAGGCTGAGGCAGCAGTCACTTAAACTCAAAGTTTTTAAAGGAAATGTGCAGTAAAATCTGAAAAAAGATGTGAAGATTTGTTGATTTTGTGTGCTTTTTGCAGATTTTTGAAAAACCGGAGCAACTTATTGATGTAATTTGGAGTCGAGAGGGCCACAGCGGTTACAGCGGGCCAGAGTTTCACACCAATTATCGCACTGAGTGGATGCAGCAAACTTAGGTTTGGAGCACAACAACAGCACAATAACTGTCGTAATTCTAGTTACGACAGAATCAAAGTGAAATTCATTCCACTTCGGGCTCGAAAACTTTTGCAAACTTTTGGACTGAACTGCTATTTTTCTTTCTAAATCAAAAACTCCAATTTAATAATGTCCGCAAACCATCCAAAACAAATCTGAAATGAGAGCATCTGACTGTGTTTTGTTTCTCAGTCTGTCTCAAGTCTCTCGGATTTAATCATCAGCTCTAATGAGAGTTAATTAATTTGCACTGCTTTGTATTTTCAGCAAGTTGTCACCAAAGTAACAGCACAAAAATGGGTAACAGAAGAAGAAATCGCTCCAAAAGATGATTCTCTGTCTTCATCATGTCAGGTGCGATACGTTGCATCTTGCTGAGCTGATGACTTCTAGCACTCAGTGCGATAATTGGCTCCATAATTGAAAGTGCACCAAGGTAGAGACACCAACCTCTCTAAATGTTTTTTTTTTTGTTTTGTTTTGTTTCTTTCTTTTTTTCACGATAATACCCTGATGACTTTCGGTATGCAATTTGGAAACTGCTCTACTTAATCTCCTTGCTGTTGTCCTTCAAGCTAATAAAATTCCTCAGAGTATTTTGCAAATAAATTGCAAAGGGAACATTACGAGGCTCTTTTAATGGTATTCAAGACACATCCGGACATATCTGGAGGGCAATCTGAAAACAGAGGAGAGGACGTTTTACAGCATTTCTCAGTCTGGTGACGAGAAGGCAGATGAATTTAGTCTAATCATTCTTTCCCTCTGTTTACTGCCACTGTTTGACAGTTTTAATGAAAATAGGCTAAACATCCAGATGTGGATTAATACCATGCACTCTAGGTGAGAGAATGGGAAGGAGTGGTTTGAACCTTCTATTTTATTGTCCTTAAAATGTCTTGCTATCTGCCCCCCAGATGAATCCTCATCCAGAACATAAGCCCTTTCTCCTCTTGCTTCATATCTCGGCCTAATTTGTTTATCTCAGTGAACCAGCTTCTGCAAGGCATCTCCAACCACAAACCCTGTGTCCATGCCAAACCAGGCTTATGCTTACAGTAATAACTGAGTCACTTGCTCTCTTTGTTTGAAGCTATGGCTGCTAATGGTTGCCAGGGCTGTGCCTGAGATAATGGAGGAGTGTGGGGTACATGCTGTAAAAGAACAGGGTATGGCTTGCTGGAAGATGTTTTAACTATAGGAGGAAGTGTGCTTTTAAGGTCACTACCAGAACCCGACTGATCCCAGAGGCTGATATGTGATAATTGATGCTCTCAGTGAGACATTATATAATAATCTCTGAGAAAATTACTTTTAGAGAGATGAAACCACATGACTAAAGATACATGACTTTTTAAAGATATTTTTTCCTTTGGTAAATATTACTTTCATTTGAACAATGACAGCAGTAAACTCTGGTCAGATTAGACTAAGACTGAACAAAAGCGAAACAAAGGTGGAATATTTGGACGAGTATCTCATGACCACAGTTGGATAAAGCGGAGGAAAACAGCAGCAACACGCAGAATTTGATCTGGATGACCTAGAGAGACTATGCAAAGTGGAGTGTGCATCAATCGCTCTTGTTAACATGCTCCAACCCAACTCTGTTAAACACGGAGGCTGCTAATGATGCGCTGTGATACCATGGCTTGGGCCGGGGACTGCAGCTCTGAGAAGGAGCTTTGTGGAAATAGCTGGAGCTTTGGGAGAGCAAGCGTTTAGGCATCCCGAATTGCTGCTACAAGAGATTGAAGGGTTTCTCAAAGCAAGGCTCTGGGTATGTTTTTGATGAAGGAGTAACATTATAACATAATGTAAAGCAAAAAAAAAAAAGACAACAAAAACAAAACAACAGTTTTATATAATTCTTTCTCGCCATTAAGCATTTTGCAGGATTTTATGTGTGCATCAAGCATTTCTTTTTTAAATCTTGGGTTCTGAGCCTCCTGAATAAATGTGTCTCACATTTTTATTGTGAGATTATATCATAGATTAATTTATTATGTTTTATACACATCTTCAGCCGACACAGTGGTGGCTGCTCCTGTGTACTTAAAAAGCGGCTCCCTGCTGCTACCTAACAGACAGCTGACATCGCTCGGCTTTGAAAGGGGAACCTTTGGCCCGTTTCATGCTAAAAACCGGGCCCAGCTGTTCTCCAGCTGTTATGTTCGGACCCCGAGGGAAGCCGAAGCACTAATAGCTTGTATATTTCTGTAACAATTTGCTGGAGCGGCTCACTGCCTCGAGGCCACCGCGCGTCAGCAGCAGCGCTGCAGTGCATCCGCACGCCCCGGAGGATATAGCTGCCGCGCGCCCCCGCCCCGCATGTGCGACGGCGCGCGTGTGAACTGGTGGGAGAGGAGGAGGAGGAGGAGAGGCAGAGGAGGAGGAGGCAAGTGCACCGAACGGGACTCCGCGTAAATAAACGGCACAGCAGCAAAGCGCTCCGTGGCGGGGGAGCTGAAGAGACGGAGCACACCGGGCTTCGCGTGTCGCATCGAAGAGGAGCAGTCAGGTAAGCAACGCTAAATTACACAATTTGTAGCGCAAACACGCGCGCTCGCTAGTGTGGTGCAGTTTGCAGTTCACTGTCCCGAGTTAGTGGATGAAGAAGCCGCTCGAGCACTTTGAGCTGGATATTACTGGGCTGCTGCAAACACAAACCTCTTGACAGCGCTCTCGCTGGGCTTCAGGGGCCATTTGAAAGCCCAATGTACTTTTATGGGATTCACATTTATGTTCTGCTGGAGAAAATTACTTGGAGTCATCTCAACTGCAAAAGCGACGTGTTGTTGTAGTTGTAGGTTGCTCAAAAGATGGCCAGAAGACTGATTGGCACTTATTTAGTCCTACCCTCACATATGATAAAAAAAAAAAAGAAGAAGTAACAATTATCATTTCCAATGAATAGATTTTAATCAAGATTTCTGAGTATAGATAAATTATTCCCACTGATTGTACCTACTCAGCCAAATTCCAACTAAATATCTGATTAATTTTTCCTATCCATTTTTTCCCAATCATGTCAAAATGAAAAAAAAAGGTATTAACTCCCAAATATTACTAAAATTGTAAAGCACATTTAAAATATATGCGATTAAAATATTGGTTCTATAGCATGTGTGTGGAAGACTTGGTGATATTTTTGGAATTTAAGCCCGATTAAAACCTTTAAGCCTGTTTCTGAACATTATAATAGGAGTCCTCCAATGTTTGGTGTTATTGTCCATCTTTATCTCCAAAATGGAAAACAATATACCTGGAGCTAAAGTGTACCTTACAGAGATTAGACTTACATAGATTTCTGTTCTTTCAAACAGACTGTTGACGAGCTTCTAATGTCTTTTTAGTATTTGTTGGTTCTTAGTATAAAGAAAACTAAATTAGGGTTGTTTTCCAAAATTCTTTCCCAATATTTCAAGTCATATTACTTCTGCACTTTTTATGAACTGATTGGTAAAGTTTAGTCAATATATTTATTTAAAAAAGTATAATAAATAATTATATATTTTAAAGATAACATTAAGATACCTATAAGGTTTCTGTGGCTGTTTTAAAAAAAAATTGTGGCGTAAAACAAACAGAGAAACTGTGAAATTTTTGGTCACATCTGTGATGATGTGGAAGTCTTTTAATCAGTCCACACCTCATCAAGATGTGTGATTTTTAAAGAATGAAAATAAACTACCTAATGATAAAGTAAACAACTATTGGGCAATATGATACATTTCACTATGTCTGATAAAAATGTAAATAGTTTTAGTGACTAATATTTTTTAATGTCCAGAATTCATTTTAATTGTACTGTAGCTGAGTTCCTGTTTTGACCTGAGTGGATGAAATTGCTGCCTTAATACAGAAAATCCCTCATATCCTAAGCTGATTTGCTGCCCACATGTTTAATTCCTGTCATGCTCATATCACAACTCTGTCTTGGCTTTCACTGACCAGCCTGTTTGGTCTAATTTTCCCCACACCATCCGCTTCCCATCGAGACTTCACCAGTTGCATCTCTCAGCCATCATTTCACAAGTCAAACAATTGTTGCACTGAGAAAAATCCAATTCTCACCCAATCCTTTGCTTTCTACCCCCTCCTCTTCCTTCTGTCTAGCCTCCCCCCCATCCTTCGCCTCCAATCAAAGCTCTGGCCGGGGGGGACCACGCCATCATCCAACATCTCAACAACACCCCTCTATCCCCTTCTCCTCGTCATCCTCCCAGACGCTCTCACTCATACACACACCCAAGCACACATGCCTCGACTGCACACTTTCGCTCTCTGCTCTGTTGGCCAAATTAATACAATGCTAATGACCTCTGCTTTATTGTCTGAAGCCCCAGTGCTCTCTGAAAAGGCTGACACACTTTCCAATGATGTTTATTCACTCCACACAGACTACAGTTAATCTGTTTAAGAAGATAACAATATCCCTCTATCCCTGCCTTATGGCTTGTTAGCATTAATGCAGAAACAGGAGGTTAAAACTGGAGATATCTTTGCATTGCTGGATTTTTTTGGTGGTCTCTTGAGCAGGCATTGCTCTGCAGCTGCCCGGAGATCTGCTAACGGAACATTTCAGGCCCACTTGACAAATAAGGAGAAATCGGGACAAGATAGTGACCTACATTGTGCTGCCATCTTTTACTCTCAGCATCGGCGCAAACGGCACCAAGGCGGGAGGAGATTTGCATAACTAAGGGATTACGATGACACACGTTGGCCAGAGTTATTGAGAGAGCGCCAGTCTAAGTCACACTCCTGACCTAAAACCAGCAATGGCGCTAGTTCTCCGCTCCGGGGCTGTGGGAAAAGCTTGGGTGTTTGGAGGGAAAATGCCACCAATTCCACCCTGTGGGCTGAAGAAGCATCGCAGACTATGCTCTGAGAAACGATTGAGGCTCTTTCTGTGACCAGCTGTCTGTGGCATGGTGAAAGTTGGGGGATGGAACAAAGTACCCCACTGACAGAGAGCGTTCTTCTGTGTCACTTTGTGCTGATGATTACATCATCGCTGTGAGGAACTGGACTAAACCTGGGAGCCTTTCAGTTCATGATTATCTCAACAAGGACACTCATTTATGTAGCAGACAGATTCATGTCAGTCATTCTCAGATGGAACTGATTAAACAAGCCAGCTGACTGATGCTGCAGTCAGTGAGAAACACTTTCATTATGGATGGCATTTACAGTGCCTTGTACTGACACCTCTTACACTCTTTCTCACATTTCCTCTCTTTGTAACTGCAAACATCAATATATTTCACCGGTTCTTCATGCAGTAGTCCAACAAAACATGGAGCGTAATTATGAAGTAGAAGGCAAACAATTTTCCCTTTTTAATTAAAAACCTGAAGAGTGTGCATTTGTATTTAGTTCTCCAAAGTAAATACGGTCTGGAACTGGATTTAATTTCTTCAAGCTGCAAATATTTTAGTGTTTGAACATCTAGAGAGTGAAATTTCCTGCCTTGTTTTCTTTCCAAAATAGCTCAAGCTCAGTCATGTTAGATGGAAAGTGTCTGCAAGCAGAAAGTTTCAGGTTTTGCCACAGATTCTCATTTGGATTTAGGGCTGGACTTTGATTGGACCGCTCAGAAACATAATTCTTCATTAATATTAAGACTTAATGTTTATTAATTAAAGTGCTTTAAAAATATCCGACTCAGTTAAAATGTATGAACAGGTCAAACCTTTACAAAAACTGGAAATCAAAATGTCAAAATTCAACTATAAAACTGATTGGCACATATCTAACAAATAACGTGTCATCTTTTACGTTGCAAATTTTCACACACAGAAAAAGAAGTAGTTTTTTAGAAAGTGTTACACTGTCACTTTGTCATTAGCTGTCAGACTGTGTTGGAACACAATCCACGGTACATGCCAACTTCTTTGTGTTTGCAAAATGATCTGTGTTAGCCAAACATGTTTCAGTAACTTTTATACTTGAAACAACACAGATTTTCATTAAATAACTCCAAAATGTTTAAGGTTTTGTTTTTTAAATGGTAGAACTTAGCTATTAGATGAGCCCTGCTCTAATACGTTGTTGGCTTGACTCACCCATGAAAGGTCCTCCGATGCCCCAAGCTGAGATTAATGTGACTGCTGTCCACTGCAGAATAGAAACTGACTGCTCCACAAATTCACACTTTATAAATTTAACCTATCATTTACATAGATATTAATTTATGGTATGCATGCTCTGGATACTTTTTCAGACCTTCTACCTTGAAATAAAACTAAGATGACAATGGCCGAATGACTAAGAGGAAGAAAAAAAACAGATCAGACAGAGTCCTTATTTTCCTTAGTGTCTCTGAAAGAAAAACACATTCAACACTCATCAATGAGCCATGATGTTTTACTTGTCATAAGAAATTGCACAGGCAAAATTCAATAATTCACCATCATGTGTCAGCCCTGCTGATTGACCGGATGATTGAGTGTGCTCCGGGGACCCATATATGATCCAGTCGTCGCTGTGAGAACCGCGAGTGTGCTGCTCAGCTGAGATGAGGCCAAATCTCCAGGGACTGATGGAAGCCCGTGCCTATCCATTAGTGTCACTTCGGTCTGGGTGTTTCTACCCAGCAGAGCAGTCACACACATCAGCGCAGCACACTGACATTGCCTGGACCCCTTGTCACAAACATTTTTGGCTCTCTTTGGGACTGATGTCTGCCTCATTAGGGGAAGCGACACTCTGACCTTCTTCACAAATGCTTGAATACTTAGTTGTAATTCAGATATACGTATGCAGAGCCAGAGGAATGCATCTCAAAAGAGTGTTTACGGACATGTTCATTATGTAAAGATGAAAACACATCTCTCTTTCCGTCTGTCTCTATATATGCTACGTGTAGGCAAGGTGGTGGATGCAATTACAGTTTCACAGGCAGTTAGGCAGCAGCTCTAATAGGGACTGACACTTTCCTGTGAATCCACTTAATGCAGCTGCAACAGTTGATGTTTACAGCTTAGACGTTTATTATTTTGTTCAAAAGGAATTGTGACGTAGAGCTTGGAAAATCTGATGAATGGGGTGATTTATGTGTTGCTCACAGCACCCCTCCTGACTAATTAGCTGAAAAGATGTGAAGTCTTGAGGCTTTATTCCACTTTTTAATTGTTTGCAGAGTTTTTCAATGATGATCATAAAATATTATATAGTAAAAGTTACTCCTTGCTCAAGTTACTTTAATTTCTGATGTTTTTACTTGCAAACATTCTCAAAAATCCGACCTCGAATCTTAGAACATTAAATATTTTTTATTATTGCTCGTATTGTATTACTTTTGCAGAGATATAGACATTTTAATTGATCAATTTTTGGTACTAGAAACTTCTGAAAGAAAGTTGAACATCCTGAGCATGGCTAAGGAAGTGGTAGGTTAAAGATTTTGTGAGATTGGATCCAAATAAATTTGAGATCTTGCAACTGTTTAGCTTTTCCTCTCAGTCATATGAGATTCTGAGCTTATTTAAGGTTTAATGGAAACTGAGTCAGGAATTGGCATGGATGGGTATGAGTAAAAGGTATTACATTTTTTTGATACTGTATTATTCATAAAATGATTCTAAAACAAATTGAATAACATTTTCTGATTGCTTTTATCTGAACAGCTTGCCAACAAGCTGATAGCTTGTCAATGTTGTTTTGATAAGAATGATTGGTGGGAGTCCTTTGCTCAGCATTAATGCCTGTTTTTTGTATTAGGGATATTTGCAAGCAGCTTATTGTTTTCTTTCTTGAACTAGCCTATTTTCAACCAACTCTCCAGCAGTGTGCAGCAACAGGTGGAGTTGCGGCTTTACCGTAAACCTGTAGAAAATCACTGCATAGCTTTCCTTTGTGTCGCTTTAGATACGATAAATTAAAGAACTTTGAGCTGTCGGGAATTGATGATGAACAAGTTTAGCAGTTTTTGAACATTTTTAAACTTGACAAAAAAGTAAAAAAGCTCTGACGTGTGAAGCTGTTGTGTGTGCAGGAAGCTAAATGTTAATTAAATGCCACCAAGTTTTAGATCCAGTATTAGCAGGACAAACACTGCTCAACAGGTATATGCTACCTTGTTTAAAATCTTCTAGCTTTAGATCATTAATTAGAAATAATAACTGAACTTTTTATGTCCTAAATGAGTTATCAAGCTCCTGTTCAATAAGGCCTCTCCCTCTAAAATTAGTGTGTTAGTTTTGGCCAATAAAAGGGCCTTGACAGATGGTGCATGAGTAAAGGTCAGTGTAGACGTCCCTTGACGGCCCACTGTGACCATATTATTGCTCCAGAGTTTTTCAGCATGACAGTCATCAAGCCTAATCACTCAGGGTTGCCAAGGGAGCACTATTATCAGATGTGTCAAGTTATTTCACCCTGTTACAGAGTAAAGGGGTGTAATAACATGTAGACATGGTCTTTTTTGTTGTTGTGACTAGCTGCCGGGGGGAGCGGCATCAATCGAGCCATCTTTTGAACTGGGTCACCAGGATAATGGAAGGTAATGGTTTTGGTTTTATGCTTATGTTCTGTGGCCCCTGCAGGTCATGTCATCTTGCTTTTATTCATGTTTCAATCTACTGTAGTCTCATTTAGATCTACAAAATAGAGTATGAGGAACTGGACATGAGACAAAAATGTGCATCCAGGGTGTATTTCTTGAGAAACAGTGAAGCGAGGGGGCCGGTGAGGGGGAGTGTTTTGATGCTTTCGGGGTGTTCCAGGGAGGAGGGGCGGATCATGTACCACCAGCGATGCTGAGAAGGGGCAAGGAGGACAAAAGGGGCCTGTTTTCTCTGTCTGTACTGGTGGAGAGGCTTTTCTCGCCTCTTCCTTGCTGTGTGTGTGCATATATGAGAGTGTGTGTGGGGGTAGAAGGGTAATGTAGGGGTTACGCTGGAGAAGATACACAATAAAAAGTCGGGTGCTGTGCCTCTCTTTGAACACATTGTTATTGCTGTAGAAGAGGGGACAGAAAGGCAGATTTCATCACAGAGAAGCATTGGGTCTACTAAATCTCCTGCCAGCTTTGGAAGGGCAGCAGATGTTTAGAGAGGTTGTTGGAGCCCCAGCAGCAGGACAAAACAACACTTACTGCTTCCCTTTCCTGCCCTTAGGGCAACAGGAGGTGGGCATTACTTCACTGGCAGGGTCATGCGCTCTCCAAAATTCAGGGGCATTAAAGACGAGTGTGTTCTGGAATGGCCCGCTCTCAAGCCTCCATCCTTCCTTTAATCTGAACGGAGATTACAAAAACCGCACCACATATCTCACTCCAAGTTGGCATAGCTCAGTAAATACAAAAGAAGATTCATTTATTGGCAGCCTTGTATTGTAGTTACCCAGTCTCCCTTTGAAAAATGCTGAAAAAAAAATTAAAACATTAATTTAAACACCTTTATTTGAGAGGAAATAAAGGTTATTCTTCATATATATATATAGAAATGATTGCCTTTTACAAAATAACTGGTGGCACAATTTTTCCACCCTTACTGTTAATACTACAATATCCTTTTAACAAAAGAACAAGACTTACTCTTTGACAAGAAGGTTACACTATTCAGATGGAGCAATTTTTGACTATTCATCTTTGCACAATCTCTCAAGTTTGTCCAGACTCCTGGTTTCGTTCTTATGCTCTCTTCCTGTCAGTTGACCCCGTACGTTTTTGGTGTGGGGAAATGGATGACCAGGGAACAAGGTAGATTTTGTGTCTGGGTAAACACTTCTGTGTTGATTTATTTGTATACATGCTTGTACAGTATTTTAATCTTTATCCTGTTTAGAGAGCCATTGGGATTTTCTTGCAGAGGTACAGTAGATAGATTTATTTTTTAAATCTCCTGGTATTTCATAGGGTTAAAAAGGTGCTTAATGCCTTTGAAACAGAACCTCAGCCACAGTTTCACACATCCTCCAACACACTTGTTCCTCTGTTGTTTCTCACCAAATTCACTTAGATTATTGCTTGCTGAATTTTAAACTCCTCTCACTAAACACAACTTTGTTAGAGTTTAGCACCACATGTTTATATTTGTGATTGTAGGACAGGAAAGATTTTTTTCTTGGCATCACACCCAAACAACTAGTTGCCATGCAGCGATTGTTACGTGTTTTTACTCTCCATCCTCAACACTAACCTCTTTCCTGAAACATTTCCGTCCCTAACCTGCAAAGACAAGCTGCCTCTGTGCTGCCTCTTATCTATTCATAGATCTCAAGGGGAGGTGGTGATATCCCGCACAGCTTTGAGATTTCAATTATGAAGTTGGTAGTGTCGAACCACTGCAGATGTGATGCAGCATTGACACCAGCACTACGCATACAATTTGTATTTCAGTTTCCCCAAGCCATGTCTTTTTAAACCTGTAATGCGAGGAGAACTCAGAGTATCCTATTGTTGGCTTTTAATTTAAATTATATACCTCATTTTCTTTCTCTTCTCATCAAAAATGATTTCTAAGTTTTCTTACAGTTTTAGATCCTGAGGTTGACTGATCACTTAAATCATTCTTCATCATTCTCTTCGTCATTCTTTTGACTCCCGAAGCTGGCTTGTCCTTGTAAAAGTCAATTATGGACCTGCGACTACCTCACTTGGTGTTACTGATTACTGATTAAACAATTGTAGAAACTTTTAATAACTGGAAAACATTTAGTACAATCAGTGGCAGCTGGTGGTGATATTTGAAGGGTGGGCTAGTATAGGTGTATGTGTATATTATATATATATATATATATATATATATATATATATATATATATATATATATATATATATATAAATATATATATATTATATATATATATATATATATATATATATATATATATATATAATTATATATATATATATATATATATATATATATATATATATATATATATATATATATATAATAATATATAATAATATATAATATATATATATATTTTTGAGCAGTGTATATATATATATATCATATACATTATATATATATATATATATATATATATATATATATATATATATATATATATATATATATATATATATATATATATATATTACACTGCTCAAAAAAATAAAGGCTCAAATAACACATCCTAGATGGACAGTTTGATTTCACAGAAGTTTGATTTACTTGGAGTTATATTGTGTTATTTGAGTGTTCCCTTTATTTTTTTGAGCAGTATATATATATGTCCATCTTGATTGGACGAATCCTGTGGCAGTGGGCTGGCCCTGGGCTGACCAAAATTAGCCCCAATGAGCCGCAAACCGAGGGGGCGTGGCTGGACGCCTGTCAGAGAGGGTCTAGCCCTACTAGCCCACTTATACCAGCCATCCCTGAATTCAATTCATTTACTTTAAAAAAATTGTTAGGGTACAACAAACTGTACAAAGTGAATAATTAACAACTAGCACAGTTAGCATTAGCATCTATTAGTATCCTTCTCCCTACTGAGTTAATGCACAGTTTTCTTTCTAAATCTTTCAATGTTACTTCTTGTTTCTTCTTCAATAAAAAGATCAATTTATTTTCAGGCTGTTTGCACACTTGCATCAAGGGTGAATACAAATTTGTGTATGTTTGTGTATCACTGAGAGCTCAAATTGTGCTACTGACAGATTTAGTGTTTCTGCAATAAGCATCTGTGTTCTTGTCCAACTGTTGGTGAATGTTACATCATAAGATGTAAGGTGTAAAGTCATAAGAGAAAGCAATTTTAGATAGAAGCAAATCCAAGCCATAGATTATGCCCACACAAAATATGACCATGAATCGACAGGAAAGAGGAAGACTTTTAGCTGTCAAATCATGAATGAAGTTGACTTGGAAACAAATTTGCCATGGTTCACGTGTCTCTCTGACCCCGAGATCTTATTTAGGCCAGGCTTTTCTAATGCCCTGGGCCTCTGATCCGTCCTCTAACCCCGCCCACAGCCCAGCCCCGGCTAAAGAGAACATGCTAGCAGTTCAGTAGCCACCAATGAAGGGCCCTTAATCCAAGTGGGATGACAGCTTGGCTCTGGAGGCTGTTTCTGTGGAGCTGAGACCAATAGGCTTTTCTTTCCCTCTTTTTCATCCCTTAAACCCCCCCAAACGCAGCCATGGGATTCCTAGAGTAGAAAAAACATGTCCCAGAGGAGACAGAATAACATCTGAGATTCCCTCCGTACACCAGAAGATATACAGAAATATCCTTTAAAAATAAAAAGCATAACATATATATATATATATATATATATATATATATATATATATATATATTATATATATATATATATATATATTGCTTTTTATATATATATATATATATATATATATATATATATATATATTCCCTTCTCACCCACCGCGGGTGGTTCTTATCCTCTGAGCTCGGGTCCTCTACAAGAGGCCTGGGAGCTTGAGGGTTCTGCGCAGTATCTTTGCTGTGCCTAGAACTGCACATTTCTGGACTGAGATGTCTGATCTGATGTTGTTCCTGGGATCTGTTGTAGCCACTGCTCCAGTTTGGGGGTGTCTGCCCCGAGGGCCCCGATGACCACAGGCACCACTGTGGTCTTCACCTTCCAGGCCCTCTCCAGTTCCTCCCTGAGGCCCTGGTATTTCTCCAGTTTCTCGTGCTCCTTTTTCCTGATGTTGCAGTCACTGGGTATTGCTACATCCACCACGACGGCTTTCCTCTGTTGTTTATCCACTACGACAATGTCCGGTTGGTTCGACCTTACCATTTTGTCTGTCTGGATCTGGAAGTCCCACAGGATCTTAGCTCGGCCATTCTCCACCACCTTTGGGGGTGTTTCCCACTTTGATCTCGGGGCTTCCAGTCCATATTCTGCACAGATGTTTCTGTACACTATGCCTGCCACTTGGTTATGTCGTTCCATGTACTTGCACCCTGTTGTTATGTGCTGGACTGTCTCAGGGGCCTCCTTGCACAACCTACACCTTGGGTCTTGTCTGGTGTGGTAGATCTGGGCCTCTATTGCTCTGGTGTTTATGGCCTGTCCCTGGGCGGCCAGGATGAGGGCCTCTGTGCTGTCCTTGAGTCCAGCTTTTTCCAGCCATTGGTAGGACTTTCTGATATCAGCCACTTCAGTTATTTGCCGGTGGTACATCCCATGTAGGGGTTTGTCCTCCCATGATGGCACCTCCAGGACCTCAACTTCTGTTCCCCATTGTCTGAGACATTCACTGAGCACATTGTCTGTTGAGGCTATACAGACAATATATATATATATTTAAATCTCTGATGTCACATGTTGTAAAAAACATAATCTATACCCACATAATCTTTTTCCAGGCTACAGAATGATTAGGTAGGATTGAGGTCAGAAAACCATTTGAATCATAAAATTTAGTGCTGCTGTCACACCAAATCCCCTTTTCCTTCCTTTAAACCAATCAGCTGTTCCGTTCTGAACTCATGTGTTTACAGAGATCAAATGGAGCATTAGTTAATGTTAATGTGAAACAACAATGATCACAACGCTTGTTGTGATCATTGTTGATCTAGCAGAGTGAGTCACCCTCCCTGGCTACTACTGCATATTCTTACTTTTTTATGAGGATTATGTTGCAGCACTGACGTTTGTCCTACACAGAACAAAGATCTGAGAAATTGTGTTTTTCAAATGAAGTATTTTATATATATCTAGCTATGTATTTTCTTACATGCACATTTACTGGGAACCCTTGTTAAAGATGCCTTAGTACAAACTAAATTCAACCTTTAATTTGAATACATTTATTCAGTGAGAAGAGAAATACAATGTTAAGAAATCACTAGTGCCACAACCAGTGGCACTTAAAACAGTTTCTTTAATGTAAATGTACGTTTTTACGTTGATTAGTGTGTGTGGGAACATTTTAGTTCCCACACACACTAATCACACTAATCACACTAATCAATATACCCTGGAGAAACATCGCTGTTTCTCCAGGGTATACATTTTTTACATTGATACCCAATTCTTTCTTCAAAATGCTTTTATTTTTATGAGTGGGTCAACATATTATACTGTCAAAAGACAGTATAATATGCCATTTTTATCTCAGAAATGGCTCCTAGAATACAACTACTTGCGAACCTTTCCACACCAAACCAATAATAAAAACATTTAAAAGAGTCAAAATTGTAACATGCATGTCTTACCATTAATATTTTATTAAAATCGTCAATCATTTCAAACTGCATTGCTCCTAACAAACAGATTTCCTTCTCTTATTCTATAGTATATGTATGTGAATATATATAATCATGTTTTTTCATCCTCTCTTCATCAAAACTTTATTTTTAAATTAAAATAGTCTTTTAAAATATTTTGATTTGTAGGCAGGACACCCTCTGTATGTGTTAGGGATTTGCACTGAAGCAGCAAAGGAATAACAATCAGCATAATCTCACTGTGGCCAGTCCTGTTACTGGCTTCTCACTTGGCATCTTTAGAGGCTGAAAGACACAGTAATTGTGCTGGATATAATTTTCTCTCTGTGAACTGGGTTTGCTGTGATGAAGGGCAAACAGACAAATGGCAGCTTCATTTATCAGGATTTCCTCTGAGGCTGGCCAGCCTGATAACCCCATCAAATGTCTGAAAGCTGTCTGTGGTAACACTGGGCGTTTTCACCTCTATGTTTGTCTGTATTTATGTGGAAATATCAATAAGTCAGTGTGGAAAAAGCCATGATTCGATGTCAGTGTGCCTCTGGTGATTGCCAAATCCCCATGGTGTTAAAAGCATAAGGGAATGATTCATAAAAAAAAGTTACTTATCTTTATTTAACATTTTCTTCACATTCTCACAGTATTGCACCATTGTATATTGGGAAGTTGGCAATGAATGGCTTTCATTCTTTTGGATTTAGTCAGTATTGTGTTGTTGGAAGCTGAAAAGACTTGAGTCTGGAGCAGACCTAAAGCTTGGGTCTTCAAGGTTGGCTGGTTTTGGGCCTCTGAGGCTCACTGCACAATGACCACATCTCTCCATGAGTGGTATCACGGTGGATGTGTTACTCAGAGGGCTCGCTGCGTGCCACGGCACACGCCTCCACAGTTCCTGGGAGAGAAAAATAGGACGCATTTACTCATGGTCATTTGTAATATATCACTGAGGTGGAATTCATATAGCTCCCAGTTTTGATGTTAGCGCCGTCATTGTAGTTGACATTTTGGGATTTACAGGAGGCAAAGGCCATTTTTAGATGTTCCCACTGCTTTCATGAAAATGTGTTTGGCTTGGTTTAAAGGATAAAAAATTTGTTATGCATTTTATCAGCTGCCCACTGTATTCACTATGAAGGAGGTTCAGAGATTTACATACAGTTATCGTGACATAGTAATTTGGATATTTTAATGGTACTTTTGGAGAATTAAATTATTATACACCAAATAAATATTCAGTAGATTTTGAATGAATTAATAGAATGTACAGGTCAGAAAACCAAATACAATCTGAATTATGCCAGAGGCAAAAATCATTGGAGTTGTTTTTTGAATTGCCATTCAAGCCAGAAAACAACAACAAAAACTATTCAAATAAATAAAAGCCCCCAAAGTAACATTACATTCAAGCCCAAAGCAAGTGTGAAACCGTCATACTCGACCTGCATTTGGACTTGGCCTGACTGAAGTGTGATGATTAAAACAATAGTTTCATTCCCACATCTGTCTGTGAGATCCTGAAGTGCTCAGAGCTTAAGGAATTATTTAAACCTCCGGGACTTTAAAAAGGATCCTTCGCTGCCCTGGGAACAGATTACACTCTGATCTCTACCACTTTCCATCAGACTCCATATCTCAAACCTGTTTCTGTTCCTCACATCGTTTCATTTTCTATCTGACTCTCTTGTTTCCACATCACTTTTAACATTTTTCATAAGTACAGATGCTAACTTTTGTTGAGCACCAGTATTGTCCCCCTGATTATCATTCTCATTTAGGTGAACATTTTAATTAAAAATTAGGTTTAGTAATGATAGTAGTCATTTTTCCTCAGTTGCCTGTGCAGTGATAAAATATTTAATTATTCAAAAAAGCAGCTACATAGAAATAAGATTTAATTGATTATTTTTAGTTGTACATTGTCAAAAAAAAAAAAAAAAAATCTAATTAAGCCTCTGGTGTCACAAGTCATACTCTTCAGGATTATACTGGTTGTGCACCTAAAATCCAACCCTGGGAGAGAGTGATAACCAGGCTCCCATAATCTGGATCTGGGAAAGACATAAGGAGGGGGAAGTGATGATGAAATCCATTCAAACTGAACCCACTCACCCAAACCACAACACAGGTTTAAAATGTCAGCCATGCCATCTTACACAGAGTCCAAACTAAATCGGAGTGAAGGTCAAATTGAATATTTTAGGTTTTAAAGTTTTAAAGTGAAACAATTCAGGAGGAGGTTTTTGAGAAGAGATAATGAGAGAAAGACTGATTTTTATATAGTTTTATCTAAGTAATTTATAACCTTCAGGTTTTGAAACCAATCCATACGTCTGTCCTCACTGTTTGAACCAGACAGATCAGAGGACTGAAGTCAGGGCATAAAAGCACTTTAAACCCCCTTCCTCCTTCTCTTTTTCAGTTTCTTCTTGGCAAGCATTTTACGGTTTTCTTTTGACTTGCTTTTTTGCCCATTGAATGAAAGTGCATGTTTACTGTGGTCTTTGTCTCTTAGTTGTCCATAAAAACAGCAAAACCAAGATTACTTTATTGATTGGGTGTTTGCTGAATGGAAGCAGGCACTGGGTGTGGAAAAGTAGGGAAAAGAAACACACCAAGTAATCCCATAAAAAGCTCTCTTAGCTTTTTAGCTAAATGCTCACCTTTAATATAAGACTAACATCACTAATGATGATAGAGTCTTTCTTTTAAAATATCACTAACCCCTGTTTTACAGCAACTGCAGGATATTCCCTCTCTCCCAAATAAAATGATTGATGACTACTTATTACAGTATGGCTAATGTTTAAAAATATATATTTTGAAAGGTGAGCTAATATATTTTTATTATGTCAGATAGGACAAAGTAAGGGTTGAAAATGTTGCTAGTTGCATCTTCTGTAAAGAGAGAGGTCAGTATTTGGTGAATGATCAGGAAGAATAAGTGCCCAGGACTTGGTCCATCTCAGCCAGATATACCCCAAATACATATGTCTCCTTTCAGTCCTTTAAACAATGTACCTGTTGGGGGCCTGAGGATAAGTCTTCTCTCCGCGGTACTTTTGTCTCCATTGTGTCCCTGCCTATGTGGGAAAGCTTATGGGATTGTACTATCAATACCCAAGCAATTTTCTTCTCTTCTGTTTCACTACAAAAGTTAAGAAGTTGCAAGGGTTTGCCATGTCTGCTTCCTTTCTCAGGGGATTTTATTGTTTGCAAGCTGTTTCCCCCCGCCTAGCATGAAAATGCAGCCAAAGCACAAGCTGACGATTTGGCTGCAGAACAGAAGCCACTGAGTTTGTTCAACTAGGGCTGTTTATCTAAGCTGTGACTCAGCTGAAATTGGATTTTGTATGTGAATTTTGAGCCGAACTACAGCATGATGTGGTGTCCTTGACAGTCCTGGTTAAAGAGTATGTCCCAAATGACTTATTTGAAGAATGACAAGAAGCTCTTGGATTAAAACCTTTAAAAACACTAAATTATATCTGGGACTGAGGTCCATCTTTTTCTATGACGCCTTCTAGCGACACATATTGTGCTCTGTGGAAGCATGATGGAGTAGGTGGCAATAGAAAATCTAGCCAGGACATTTCGTCACAGAGCTTCAGTCTGACTGACACACCTCCTCTTTTCCACCATCAGACATGGTAAACTGAAAAACTTTTTACATAACATTGGACAACTGCACATTTAACCTCCTTTAATCGCCATTTAGCCCCTGCTGAACTAGAACAACCTTAGCATGTTTGTGTTTTCTGATGGTAAAGCAGAATGTGAGGCATGTGCCTGACAAGGTTATGAGAGATAAATGGTGAAATGAAAATTAGGGTTTTGTAAGTTTGGATGTAAATCCAATTGGAATGCTGTAGCATGGCTTTAAAAGGGGCTGTTCATACTCATAAATCCATTACATTTTATTTTTATTGATTTGTAAGTTACGTCAGTGTGTTGGAAGTATAAAGGAAAAGCCAGTGATTATTGATAAAAGCAGAAAGTTATGCAACTACTTGAAGACCTTACCTTGAATATGATTTCACATTGTTGTGCAGTTAAAACAGACTTAAAATAATATGTAAACCTATTAGAAGGCTTTGCAAATTGACAATATATTGGTGAAATGTTGAGCTTTGTTCTTATTTATTTTTTATTTTCCATTTTAAATTTCCAAGTTACATACTTGGAAGACAGCTTAAAATATAAGAAATTTACTCTGGCATGTGTATTCATAGAACATGTAATATTACAATATGCCATACGTTTATTAGGTTATAAATTATCAGCTACATATCTTGCAAATATAAGAGTGAGATTCCAATTAAACTTTTAAGCTCTCAGATAAAAAGTTAAGTTCCAAGAAAAAACTGAGGACCCAGCAGGCTTTTTCCAAGGATATTAGGATTATTATCAAATACTCTCTGAATTTACATCATGTGGGTTCAAACATTTGAAAGAAAATTCACAACAAACTTTACCAATTTAACAAATAAAGAAAATTAGAATAATTATTGCAACCCTCTTAAGATGTTTACAATACTCGCAGTGAGTTGCAGCACAACAGAGGCAACGTTCTGACCTAACAACATTCCTGGAAGCTTCACATTATAAAATATTAATGAAACAAATTTGTAAGGCTCTCTTTTTTGTAGCACTGGCACTACACTTGTCGAGAATTGCTTCCATTTTCTTCTATTTGCTTTCACCTGCACTTCATAGTGTCATAAAAGTGTGTCACAGCATTGTCATTTATTATCTGTGGCTGTGAGAAGCCTTGTTTTGTGTATTCCAAACAGTAAAGTGTCGCACTCCTCCCTACGTTGTAGTTGATGGCCCTTGAAGTGAACACCTTTATCTCCGCTGTCACTGGCTTTGCTGATATAGTGGCAGGTACAGGAGAAGCAAGGAAAACACACTGCAGGACACACGACGCCCATCTACAACGAAGCCCAATATTTTAATGTTTTTATCTGTTGTGATGAGCTCAAAATCTTTGATGTTGGATGGCCTCCTTCCCTTCACCTCATCAAAACAAATAGCAATCCCACTTTTTTTCTTGCAAGCACAGCACTCCAAAGTCAGCTGTGACATCATTCCCAGTTTTGTGCCAACTTGTTGAGAAAAGTTTGTTTGAAATAATGTTATTAGTGGAGAAGCCACATCTTTCATAAGCAAGCCATGACTGTTTTTTTTTGTAAGAAGAAAAAAGTGAGTTTTATTTATCTATTTAGCTGTTAAAGAGAAGAAAGTTCAGGAAACTTTGTCTAATTTAACAGTTGGGTAAGTAGGAATGTTACTCTATTTGTTTTCATCCTAAGAAAAGGAGCTTAGTCCACAGCCTACATATATAACACTTTAGTATATGTAGTATTTTTAAAGAAGAAGAAGACAAAGTTGAATTTGTGCTAATATGCATGGCATTGTCTGGGCACTGACTGTCAAGTGTTTATCATAAAGACATCCTTGTAGATGAAACTGTCTCTGTAAACAATGTTTGTCCAGCAATTTGTGTACAGGATGTGTGGGATCTGCAAAAATCTGCCCTTTTCTTGACCCTAAACTGTAGTCCTGTAGATCTACAGTATTCCTAAATGCTTCTAAGAATTTTGATTAATCGTCACAATAAATTCCAGCTAATGACGTTTCAAATTCCACAAAGCTGTCTGTATTGTTGAGATTATTATATTTATTCATTGTTTGTTCAATGAAAGTATCAATTCATGATTAAATGCAGTTAATGTGTCCTGTTTAGTGATTCAAATCACACTTCTTTATGTGCGGTGTCCTAAATAAGCATAATATTAATGGGTGTTTTTCAAGAGCAATATTTGTGTTTGCGGGGTTATGATTGCTGTGTTATCCAGTCACAACCATATAGTTACCAGTAAAATAGGAGAAAAAAATAGTTCATATCATTACTTTTATCATTGTCAAAAACCATCATAGATTTTTGGACTTATATTAACTCTTACGTCATTTCAGAAAAGCTTATTATTTGTCTTTTCCTTCTCAAATTCGTTTGCAGTGTGGATTAAATATAACTCAAGATAACATTTTATTCCCTGAGGTCAGATTTAAATAGCTTCAGTTATGGTGCTGTCCTGCTTCTTTATTCTCTGCTTCAGTCACCTTATATTTTTCTCCAGGAAATAAAAAGTGTATAACTACTCAACACAAATGTGCATTATTCTGTATGATTTATGTTGGCATAATGTTGGTAGAAATGACCAGTCCTAACGTTTCTCTGATCCAAATAAGTTTTATTTTTTTCACCCAAAGCAGAAGCAGCAGCTTTCAGTGAAGGAGAATGCAGGAGTAGTGCTCTAAATGTTTAATGGAGAGTTAAGGGATAAGGGGCATCTTCTGTCTCTGGCTGCATAGTGTCTCATTCCAGTCTGGCCAAGGTCCAGTGCTCACTGCAGTACTCTGACCCGCTATGCTGCTGCATTGAGAACGGATGTATTCATTGGAGAGGGTTTTAGCTTCGCTAAAGTTATGCAGGGTATTGACTAGTTTGCACTGTGCAGTCTTCTCAAACACTGCCAGACTACAAAGATCTTCTGTCCCTGGAGTCGTCTGCACCTACATTTCATTTTTTTGGCCTGGCTGATTGCTCTGCAGCAGCGGCTTCTAACCAGATTGCAGGCCGCTCGACCACCACCCACCAGCCCGTGTCACTGTCAAAGCCATAGCATTTTGGTGAGGCCCTGGCAGCGCCTGAATGGTTCTTTCAATGCCACTTGGTGACAATGCATTTTTTCCATGCCATAAAGCAGATGCTGTATTATAGCCGCACAATACCGGGCCCATTTGAAACTGTTTACCATGTGAAAGGCACACCGGGATCAGGATGCCTGCCACTCTGTGGGGCTATTTAACTTGCCACTCAATAACGAGGACACAGTGGAAGGAAAAGAAGCAGACAGCTTTAACTGGGATTGTGATCTCTGCATGAAGAGAGGAAATGCAGAATAAAGTGTTGATCCAGGCCATTCTTCTGTTGCTGGGACTTTTCATACTTTCTGAATGCAGTGATTACTGGGACACCAAATGAGCTTGTCAGCAGCTGCACCTGTAGCAGGGGAAATTTGCAGTTTAATTCCTCGCATACCTTTAGAAAAAAAGTAGGATTTCTGTTTTACATTGCCTTGCAAGATAAACTCTTAATCTTTCAACTTTTTCTCGTTTTACTGTTACAACCATTAACGTCATGTAACCATGCTATGAAGTGAAAAATAAAACTTACATGCTCTTAATTTTTTCGTCTGCTAAGACACATTAGTGAACACATATCATCATGAGGACCAAAGAACATGACAGGTCAGGGAGAAAGAATTAGATAGGTTTAAACCAGGGGTAAGTTATAAAACATTATCCCAAGCTCTGAAAAGCTCAAAAAGTACTGAAATTTTAACCGGCTTGGCATAAGTGTAATTACAGCCAAGAGTGCTATTGTAACTCTGGAGGAGCTGCAGAAATGGGAGAATCTGAGGAAATAATATCTATTAGTCGCACCTCCACAATGCTAGCTTTTATTGAACAGTAATAAGGAAAAAGCTGTTGTGGAAAAAAAAAGACAAGAAAGGAGTCACTGCGAACATGTGGAAGAAGGTGCTCTGGTCAAATGAGACCACATTTCAACTAAATCGAAGAAGGTTGGCAAATACACAGTTTTCTCAGTTTGGGAGCCTCAATCTGAAATATTTTATGATATTTCAGCTAAAGTTTTTGTTGGTTTGTCCTTTGATTCTTTATTTTGTGACTAAACACTCAAGAAGGACTTTGAAAGGTCGGATGTACCCAGCCAGACAGAAGGGCTGGTCAGCCACTCCTCACTGTCCTCTCAGATTAGATATGAGAAGGAGATCCTCAAGATAGAGACCACTCAGGCCCTCTCCTGAACCCAAGCTGTCTTTGGCCCCTCAGCACCACTCAGAGGGATAATCCTCCCTGACAAGAGCTCTCTGTGGCTGTCGAACGGTCATCAGTCTTGTCAAGTGCCTGACAAACATACACCAATGCTCGAACACACACACACATAGAAGCCCAGACGGATATTTTTAGATAAATACAATTCCCACCTCAGAAGACAAATATTACTGTAGAAAATAACGATGTAAACTTAGATATGACGCTGTTGACTGAACCAATTTAATTTCAGCAGTGGTTACAGTTGAGTGAACAGGAAGCTGAGCTGATTTATTTATTACTGCTGTTTGGAGTTCAAATATATATAAGCAAGCTTTGAGGTTCAGAAAGTGCAGTATCTTTCTGTCTGTGCAGCTGTGCTACCTTCGTATTCACACAGACGGTGGGTTTTCACAGATATAGCTCGGAGAGAGTCCGTTTGGGAAGAGATAAAGAGACTTTTTGATGAAGATGAAGAGAAAGTGAAAATGGAGAAAGATGGAAGAGAAGGGAGGTACCATTCCACTGAAGGTAGTGGAATGGGCAAAGAAAAATCCCGGTCCACTTTTCTTCTACTGATAGAGTTCTTGCATGTTTTTACTTCTCTACCTTCACTTCATTCCTTTATCTTCCTCCAGTCCTGTAATAAACAATAGATGTGAGCGATAAAGGACTTCACTTGAAATTTTTAAGGAAGATGCTGCCTTAACCCAGCTTTACATTAACGGTGGATGAATCCGGCTCTGGTGAAACAGCAAATTCATCTAACATTGATCGTTTAGTTCAGATGACCTGTAGGTGAGCTCAGTTGGTTTTACAAGAAGAAAGGAAAAGGTTTTAGTTTTACAAAAGAAACTTACCTCATTATGGGTTGGGCCACATTTTCTGTGAAACACTAGTTCAAAAAACATGAACCGCCAGTGCTCCTCTTTGTCCCTATAGGTTTGAAGAATTGTTTTCCTACATTGGTTCATGAGAGAGCAACAGGCTTTGTAGTGTCATTTGCTCACATTATTGGCATTGGCGGGAACAAAAATAGAGCATATGAGGCATTATTTTATCTATACAGTCCAGGGAAAAGTCAAGGGCTCTGTGCCACCATGCCAGTGACTGAAGGTGGTGACTGATCTTTAGTTCAAAGCACCATTATTATAAACAGCTTCAAGTAGCTTCTATTGGGGGTTCAGACTTTGACAAGTTCAGTCCCAAGACATCCAGGTGATTTTTATGTAAACAAAATTCGGCAATTTTTATATTTAACTTTGAATTTGGTCACTAAAAAGAAAAGAAAAGAAAAATGTTGACTAGTTTGAATCCAACAGCTAAGATTTCTTTTTCTGTCTTTCTTTCTTGCTTTCTAGTTAACACTTAATGGACAACCAATGTAGATTCAAAACACCCCTCTCTCACCATTTGAAAGTGTGTTCATTCATTTACCTTAATAAATATTACATCCCATATGCGGCAGATAGGCTGCCTGAAACTTCTCTACGTTGTAAGTACCTGTGCATGTTTTACAGATACCAAAGAAATTACATCAGTGAGAAAAGCCCAGGCCCAAATGCCTGTAAATGACAAAGCTGTTGTCTCCAGAAAATTGTCCCCCCCAAAGCTTCTTCTTATCCTTGGAGGCAGTCTCTCTGACATTGTGCATTGAGGCACAGCTTGTCTGTTTGCTTTGTTTTGTTACTAATTTATTCATTTAAGCAGTGGCAGCTATATTCAAAGACAATAGTGCACAAGCTCCGAGTTGAATTAACCTCAATAATTATGCAGTTCTGACGAAATAAAAGCCCAATTGTTACTCTCTCCTTAAAATTCCAGCCCCCCTTCTGTGCTTGGCATCCAAGTGAAGAAATTCCTCGTTCCAAGAAGATACCAAACTCAAGTTTTTTAAAAGATTGGACAATGCTTTACTCTGTTTGTGCCAGGGTTTCTTGATTGTATCCTCCAAACTTACATTCTTGTTTACGCTTGCATGTTTAGGCAGTTGAAAGCGAGTATCCATTATAAGTGCAATTGTTATGAGTTGACCTGCTGCCAGTGCAAAGATTTGTCTTCTCAAAACATCTTAAAGCTAGATTCTTAACATGTCTCCAATAAAAACACAGATCAAAAGGCTAATGGAGTCCTTTGATCAATACATAAGCTTTTGACTATATACCTTATAACACCAGAGGCTGAACATATATAGGGCATTTGAATCCATTAAAGGTGTATTCCAATAAATGGGGCTATTTGATTCACAGTTAAGTGTTTACAAGTACTACATCCTGAAATACTTGCTCAGGTAGTTTCATATTAAAGGATCTTGCTTGGTTAAATGCATTGCTCTCACTATGTGGTCAGCTGAGCTTACTTTGCAAAGCTAATCTCTTATGAGACTGTAAAGAAGTCGCCCTCCAGGCTTCAAAATATTCAAACATCTTCCTTTCTGGTAGCTTTGGGCTTGAATTTGCTATGATGATAAATTACAAAACCGCTCTGTCTCCGCATGCACCATTTCTATTCTGTTCTGCTTATTTCATTGATTTGATTAAGCCTCACTAAGTTAGACAGATGCCTTATTCTTTTTTTTCTTTCATCAAGTATTTTTCAGAGAACAGTAACCTTTTTCAGAAAGGGTTTTATGCTGAGCTGCTTCCAGATGGTTCTTTTGCAATAAGCCATCTGGTATTATATAAAGACCATATACTAATGGTGAGGGAATGAGATGCAGCACACATAAGTTGATTTACATCCATTTACCTCCTCTCAAAAATAACTGACTGACTGCATTTTGTGATTATGCTACTTTTGCTTTCAAATAATGTTCCTTTGGGTGAGATGGACTGAACTCTGACATGAAGGAAGGTGGGTCTAAAAAGGAACAATTAAATCTCACATCTATTGTTAGATGTTTGGTTTGTTTTGTTTTTTAAAAACCAAAGTAACCAAAACTTTTAAAGTTAATTATTCAGGTCACAGGATTTATCTTTTGAGTCAAAGCTAAAATGGGGCTCCAGTTGTTCCATTAGCTCCATTGTGCCTGTGGGTACACTGGGATTATAAAGGGATGGACATGGCCTGCAACCTTCACCAAATAGGATGTAAATATTAAACAAAGATCAGTTACTAAGAGTTTGGAACAAAAAAAAAAAGAAAAAAACAACTTATCACAATCAGTTTGAATCACAAGGCAAGATGATTTTGTTCTTTTTCACCAAAAGACACTATCATTTTATTCTAGCCTCAGTTTCCTGTTCCCAGCTGAATTTGCTAGGAACAGGTTATCTGCTGCTGTAGCCCATCTGCTGTACAGAGATGGTTTACCACAATTTGGTTGTACAAATAGCTATTTGAGTAATTGTTACTTTTTTATTGTCTAAAGCCAATCTGCTGCTTCTCCTCTGACTTCTGACATTAACAAAAAATTTAGCCCACAAAGCTAAGAAAATGTCCTTTTTTGGGCTGTTTTCTGTGAGAGTTGTTAGTATGAGAAAGTCAGAGGGCAAGCAACATTTAAAAGGCACATAAATACCTAAATACACTGAGCTACTGCCATGTGTTTGGTGGATTAACAAGCAATTTAACTGTAAAGATGTAAGATGTGCATGCTGAACAATAAAACATCACAAACCCTCCACCTGCTTGTATGATGGGTTTGATTTTTTCATTCACCGAAATAGTTGTTCAAATGCAACTTTGAAAGTCTAAGCAGTTCTCCCTTTTCCAGCTAGTGAGATGAAATATGTTCAGGCATTTTTTTTTTAGATAAACCATGGCTGCTTGAAAAAAATCCAACACACTAACCGATAACTCATATCTAGGCGGTGTCTCCAGGGTATATTTTACAATTTCTCTGACAATCACAAAGTCTGACCTTGCAGTGAACCTGTGAGTTCCCCGTGTTACCTCAGAAGTTTTAGCGCAGCCATAAATATCTTTTATGAATATTTATTCTCTCTGTGAAAAAAAAACAAAAAACCAGATTGGTTATAAATGGCACTGTGCCTGCTTTATTCACAACTTTAACATGGAGTTAAAAATACTCGGCATATCATTACATTGTTATTCTACCACAGATCAACATTCCTGTGGCTGAGTCTGTATTTATTTTCAATCTGTTTTAGAAATACATCCATTTGAAACAGTAACTTTAAAAACCTCATGTTTACTTCAAGCTGTAATGCAAATCCTATTGAAGCCTCATCAGTCTCAAAAGCTATAGAGTGAAGAGGTAACATATATTTGTGATTTTTAATATTTTACTTCGATGTATTTCACTGAATCTCTAAAATCTGTTTGGGGCTAAAGCTAGCAAAAAGATATTCAAAACAATAGTTTTGCACAGCTTTAAGTCAGTTCCTTAGTAATGGCATCTGGCCGCAATAAATCACCCATCTGAGGAATAATTATTAGCTGACTGTGGAGAACAACAAAACAACAGCTTAAAACAACACCAGAAGCACATTTGCATCCTGCATTTGGCTGCTACATGAAGGACGGTGAAAATTTTGGCTCATACACAACGCAGTTGTTGAGATAAAAGCCTGCCTTCGTCAGTGTTCCCAGTGAGCAGTGAGAGGTTTGGGAATTGGATGCCAAGAAATGTTTTTTTTTTTTTTTTTTTTTTTTAAGTCAGGTGTTTCTAAAAATAGAAAACTGCCAGAAGCCTTCTTCTTGTTTGTGTTTGCACAGCTTAAACTAGTTTGTTTGCTTAGTTTGACCAGTGATCGGTCAATGAAAGGACTTTCTGCTTATTTCAGCATCATTATGGGGTTCTGCAGTTTTTTGGCCATTCTGGAGAAACCCAGAGTCTCTGTGTGTTTTCTGCATTCAGGGAGGGTGAATTATTGATGCTGTGTAAATCTAATCTTCCTCATGGCAGGTGTGGCATGTACTGTTTGTTGTGTGTGTGTCTGCATGTGACACAGTGGAGGAAGAAGAAAAAGAGGGAGCAATAGTGTAATTTGCAGTCCAACCCACACACACACACAGCCACACCAACTATCTCTGAATACCTTCCTCACAGACATAATGACCAAACTACATCCTTCACCTTTCGTTTTTTTCCATCAGTCTGACTATGGTGCATGTTGGTCTTCTCTCCTCCTCCGACCTCCTTTTTCCCTTCTTCTTTCTTACCCTTTCTACTCTTTGTCCGACTAACTAAGCATCGTGCCTGAGTCAGACTGCAGCCGTCTGCTGTTGTGCAGCACGCAGACAAGCTGCTCGGGTTTGACCAGTGATATCATCTCATTGTGTCTGAGCTGTCACCTGCACCATGGAGCAGGGGCTCCTTGAAGGAAAGGAGACATGAGGGGCAAAGGAGAAATAGGTGATGAAGAAAGGGAGAAGGAGACAGGAATGCCAGGAGGGAGGAAGAACTGTGTGGTGTTGATCCACTGAGTGAAGCAAACACTGGGCAAACTTAACAGAGAAATATTTACTGGGATACTTTTAGAGATCACAATCTCCTATTTTACCTAAAGTTGTGTATTTGTTTTAGTGTTTTGCTCTGGTGCAATTCATACTAGATGCCCTGATTTTGTTGGTCAAGACTGATTTTAGATGTTCATTGATCTCTCCAATTTCTATTTCTGTCTTCTTTATGTAATACTATTTATATAGTATAATTTACTATAATTTCACTTAATTAAAAAAAAACAAAAAAACCAATAAATGTAAAATAAAATAGTGACTTTAAAATTAAATTGTTCTCCAGATTGTTTTATAGAGCTATTTTTGATTCCAAAGTCTGTTAAAGCACACTGTATGTCTATTTACAGACCAATCCAGCTTACATTATATATATGAATATATTTCATTTTGACCTGCCAATCATGGAAATATTTTGATTATATTAAAACGATTATCATTGTTTTATGGTCTGTTAGCGGTTGATGTGCAATGATGTGGGCATTATTTGATGGTAATCAATGACAGCATAAATTTAAGATAATATCCTACTGATATATGTGAGGTTTGCTGTACATCCTAAATGAGGAGTCACATTGAGCAAGTAATGAAACAGTTACAATGAAAACTGCTTATCTCGCATGTTGGGAACCGACACTAATATGTCGGTGTGATAACGTTAGATTGAATTTTAACAACAGCTGAAGGCTGTTGGAAACTTTCTCTGGTCCCTGCTGGTTTACCTGCTGGCTTTCCAGTCGAGTCTCCAGCAGGCTAGGCCTTTAATCTAAAAGATTTTGTTCATTTTTCCTAGGAGGTTCTTGAAAATGCTTGTCCACTTTTAACGGAGATGAAACTATTTGAACAGATGAGTCATTCACAAGGAACTCTGCAAAATTAAATAAAAATAAGCTATTTTAGAGGTGATTTCATTTCAGTGTTTACCTAGCTTTATTTGTTTGTGTGACTCATTCATTTCACTCTAAACATACACACATACTCAAAAACAGCAAGGTATTTATGTATTGTGACCTTATGACAAACAAACATAAATGTCCTTCCCATATAAATGTCCTTCCTTAGATATGTATGCCATCACATACATCTTGTCATTACCTTCACTATCCTTTTAACCTTCTTTTGCTTTTTTCTTCTCTCTATATTTCTGATCTATCAGCCTCCCGGCGTTTATTCTGCTCACCTGCCGCTACATGAAGTGTGCGTGCGTCTGCGTGTTCATGCGTACGTCTGCCTCAAACGCATCTGCATCACTTGATTCACGCTCTCTGCTTTACCGCAGAGCACCGTAACATACTGCCACTCACAACCCGCCATCTGCAACTTGGATCAGATTTGTTTATTTTTAGCAATATGTGTATTAACAGAGCGCGCAGAAGTTATTTTCTTTTTGCCTCTTTTGTATTTCTATTGAGTTATTAAGCAGTGTAGATTTTCTTTGGAGAGAAAGGGCAGGAAGCAAAGGATCACACTGACAGTTTTTTGGACTGACTAAGAATGTGCTTATTTCTGCTTTGTACTCATCAAAAAAACTGTCCAAGTATTTGCTTCAAGGCAGATAGTTTGATGTTTTTCACTTGGCCTTTTCTTTGCCATCTGTTCTTCTTTTTATTTGAACAGGTGTGTGCTTGTTCAAAGCTTTTAGCCAGAGTTTAGAAACCATTTTGTGGTTAGCTTTCTGTGTCCACTCACTGGAGGCGGCCAATGCAATATGAAGTCAGAAGGCCTATGCACTCAATGTAAGAGATGCACATATGTCCTAAGATAAATATTTATGTAAATTTCTCCTTTACTGTTGTTTTTAGGAATTCTTCACATCCCATATTATAGAATAAAAGGCTTTTATGAGCCTTTTATTCTATTGTGTATCAAACATGTTTGCATCAAATAAATACCAGGTGAACTTTAATCACTAAAGTTTCACCTTTGGAAATTAGCCTTACCTTAAACCTCTCCCTGATGAAAAATGACATGAGAGAGATGTTGCTCTCTCAAACATGGCATGTCAAACATGACTTCCATCCACTTTTACGTCAATTATACAAATGGATCCACTGTGCAAACAAACTTCCTGAGCTTCATACTTGTAGTTCTGACCTTAAAGCAGGAAATTTGCTGGAAACAAGAAGCAGGTGAGAATTAGAAACATAATTATGAACTAATTTGTGTTGACCTACCTCTTAAGACTATAATTGAAACTAGTAATAAAAATGTCAGGGTTTGTGGATGTAACATGACAGCGTGGGAGCTGCATGGTGACCTGCTCGCTTGTTCTGCAAAGGCTGGTTTGAGGAGACAGGTGGTTTGGTAGTCAGCCTCACAGCATGGGTGAGGATGAAGATGAGCGAAAGTATGGAAGAAGAAATATCTCATTGCCCTCCTGCTGCCACAAACATGCACATCAAAGATAGCTACTGGTGACACCCAGCTGCCTCAGCTGTTGTAGGGTTAGGCTAATAAAACTAATGAGAACTAATGAAATTTAAATTTCAAACAATACTTTAGCAGCGAGTTCTGCTCGTCTGCCGCTGCTCGTGAAGTAAAGGCTTGATGCTGAAGAGCTGTGTAAAGTAAAACTACCATTCACCCGCGGATCTCTCGCCGGTGTGTTATGCATCAGCAGGCCGGGTTGTTTTTGCTGATGGCCATAGCGTTTCCAGCAGTAATGAACAGCCTGGATGGTGCGCCCCATGCAGCATCGATCTTGCTCTCTCACACAGACGGCGGATGGAAATTGGTCCTGGTGGGGAGGCATAGGCGGCGCACACATGCCTACACCGTCTGTGGATGCATATGGACATAGGGATCAGAGCACATTCACATACAAAGAGAATGAATGTGTGGAAGACAGCGTGTGTGTTTGTTATCACCCGCAGACGTTCGATGCTCCCTGGGGCGGAGATGATCTTCTTATGGGTGACAGTATGGGCCATATAAGAGGAAGAAACCTGCTCAGCGGAGCTCTCCCTCCTTTTACCGCGGAGTGCTACTGGAAATCTTCCACCTCCCCTCGTGCCATCAGCTGGTGTGCTCTGCAGTTGGACGCAAGCCCCTTCCAGACTCTGTGTCAAAGCAGGCTGCAGTGCTTCCTCTCCTGCTTCATTAGCACATGAATGGCTGCCATATTGCTGTGTATGTTTTGGCATCTTCTGGCAGGTCGGCCAGAGTCGCTAGTTAGTTAGCCATACGTAAGTGGAGTTGGACTTTCATAAACAGATGCATAAAAAGTAAAATAATAGTACTTTAAAGTCTCTTGGCTTCATGATTAGACAAATCATGGAGAACAAAAGCATTTAGTGAGGTTGTCTTGGATGGGAATACTCATGCTGGAAATATCGACATAATATCTGAATATCCTCAAGGACGTTGTGGAGCAAATAAAATAAGAATGGAGTATAAAACCCATAAAGAAAAGGTTTCCGGAATTAAATCTATAAACCAGCAATTCAGAAAAAGTATTAGCAGTAATAAAGATGTTGATAAAAAACATCTGGAATCACATTAAGAACAAAAATACATACATAAAAGAAGGTAGAAGCTGGTTGAAATGAGCTTGTTGATCAGCAGATATGAATGTAAATAGCCTCTGATTCATCATGCAGTGAAAACACTTTTCAATCTGAATGCCGTTGCCGAATAAAGAACATTTAAAGTTAGCTATTTCCATCATCAGTGAGGTGGAATTAGACAAAATCAGAGATAGTAAATATGTGAGATGGTTACTAAAAAGAATATTTTGAACATGTCAAGATAGATATTTTTAATCAGGATGGAAGAGAGAGACAGATTTGAGGTTCAGAAAGGCCGAACAGATTATAGCTCAAAATGATTTGCATGTCCAACAGATTTTGGTTTCAAGAAGTAGTTTTAACTTTACAGTCATGTTTCTTTATATTGTCTTCTAATGATAAAACATTCTGCCAGTTGTAGTCTTTGGAAAAAAGACTTATAGATCCCATGTCTTGATCTTAACTGTTTGAAAGATTGAGATGAAATTTAAAGTTATAGTTTTCTTCAACAATTTGAAAGGACATCTCAGTGACCTTTACATGGAAATATTTGATATTTTTCAGAATTATTTGAAAGAAAATGCCGATTATGATTCATGTGTATTTATTATTAAGTTGCTTGATTATTGTCACATGTTTTCACCTGCACATTTTCTGCACTGCACAATTTTGAAAGATTTTTTTTGTCCTTGAATTTGTGTTTTTAAGTTTTTAAGTTCATAAAAGAAAAAAAAAGTATGATATACAATATAATTTCTCTTTATTATAATGAGTTAATCTTTTTTTCAGTTATACAGACGTAATTCTGTGTAACCACAAATATCTGGGAAAATAAAAGGGTTTCAAGGCTGTTTTTGAAGCAGCAGCTTTCTAAAACTTATTCTTCGTTTTTTGTTTTTCTTTTTGTAAATGTATGTTTGGTTTTTAGAAATCCCTGTAATCATCTGATTGATTTTCCACTGAATTTTAGGGTTGGCATATTTACTTAACTCAATGGTTGACCATTGATGACATGGCTTGTATAATACCTGCAGATGGACAACCCAATTTTAAAATAAAACAATTTCTTTGATATATTTTCACATTATAAAGACTTTGCAAGGTCTAAATACGTAGGAGATTAAAAGAAGAGCTTGCTGCTGCTCTGACTTTCTGCTGCTTGAAGTGTTGTGTGTGTTTTGGTTTTGTCTGTGAGGCTGTTTAAGTCAAAAAAGAAATACGATATCCACCGGTCCTTAACCTCGGGGATGGTCTGTTGACTGCATGTGGTAAATCTCTTCTATACCACACTTGCCTTGTTTTTTTTTTTACTGCTCTCTCAATGGCACCCTCTCTCTCTCCGTCTGTCTTGTGTTCCTCTGTGTTAACACTTCAGTCCTGTCAGTGAGTCTCATGGCGCCATGGAAACCATTCGCACCGCTCTCCACCAACAGCGTGTCACTGTGTAGGGGTGTGTGCGTGTCGATGGGCGGGACCAGGGTGTTGTTTAGTTTCAAATAGCTGGGAAGAGGTCACGGCCGTCTCGCTGGGGGTCTTCGTGTAATTCATGTAAATTCTCTAACTAACCCGACCACTTTGTTTTCAGTTCTGGTTGCATGATTGGCCGGCTTAAAACAAAATTTATATATATTTTTTCTAGTTCTTTTAGCTGGAGAATTGGTCAGACGTTTGCATTTAATAATGTAATTTATCAGATTTTTCTTCTAAATTACAGCTAAAACACAAATTGGGTGCGCAAGTATAAATGTGTCATGGATTTTATTCAAACCACATGGATTTATAATTACACAAACAGGCATATACATGAACTGCTCTACTCATATTTAGTTTAATGTGTTTTAGTAAGCTGCTGAGAAGTCAGATATGTGTAATAAGCATCAAAAAGATGCTGGCTTAATTCTGGCTGGACATTTGACCACACTTGTAGGTTTCCTGGCAAGGACTGAACTTTTAATCATAGTTCATAAATTTTTAATAGGAATGCGATCAAGACATGGGTAGAGTTGCGTTCAGGCCTAATGTGCCTAAAGTAGTTCTTCCAGAACTAGCTTTGATGTGTCTTTGAGATCATCATCCTGTTGAAATATCCAATCTGAATAACCCTTCTGGAGAAATATTTCACTTTCAAGCTAAACAACAATTGAACTGTTTGCCAGCAATAAAAAAAAAATGTAAAAAAACAACAAAAAAACAAAACAAACAAAAAGGGTGAAGCTTTAAAACCTAATAACATCACAACAAATGTTAAGCATTGCAATAACATCTTGCTCTTTTAATGCCTGACTTCTTCCAAATTCTTCATCATCTCAGGATAATCATTTAACATCAAATGTGGAATTTCCCAACCCTGCAGAAAATTTCCGTATTATATTTAAAATCTGGCTACCTGTCAGGAAACCAATTAATTTGAATAAACTAGAGGAATAGTCAAATGTCCAGTCAGAGTTATGCCAGAAACATATTCATAGCAAAAACAAATATTGAAGTTATTAATAATATCCTGAAAAAATAAACAAAACAATTTCAAAAGTTCAGAATAATTTTGATTATCTTGGCCACGATGAGTGTATGCAAACTTCTGATCAGACCTGGACATATTGCTCCTTTAATTAATTACCAGTCACCTCGGTAACCCCAACCCCTTCCTTCTATTTATTTTGTTACTTGTTAATCTAGAGTTAACAGGATGCAAATTGATAGAGACATGGATGAGGACAATGAAAAGCAATTGCCTGAGGACAGTGCTTTCTATTCCCATCTTGTCATCGTCATGCTTTATCAGTTCATACAGGAGAGCATCTAAACATTTGTCTCCTCGATGTGACCTGAAAACACAACAGAGCACCTTATTGTATGATGGGTTCAAACCGACAAGCGTTGAGGATTACTAGTAGGAGCAAACATTAGAGAACCAAATTACCCGTGCTTCTCTTCTCATTCTGATGCTGAGAGGAGTGAAGGCGCTCACAAGTGTCCCTCTGCCCCGCCTTGATAGCCTTGTGAACTCAGACCCTTGTTCTCACCCCGAGCCAATCATATTTCTTCCCCTTTCACATTTCTGACAAGGAAATTCAAAAGAAGCCCTCACTATGGACACCCACGTACACATACGCACTAACACACACTCTGGTTAGGACTGCATAGTTTTACTGCAGCACGAACTTTGCTCCGGTAAAAGTAGCCATTGAAATATTGTTAATCTATTGGTGTCATGGCAAAGAGCAAGAAGGGCTGCGCTCCTATCTCAGTGTGTTGTCTAAAGGAGCAATGGGCCGGCGGGGATCGCCCAGTGTCTCCGCTCTACAGAGTCAGTGTGCAGAAATAATGCCCATTAGACTTGGTCAATCACGCCCCTCGCTCTGAGAAATATGGCTCTTTCTCCCGTTCCATACAATAATCCATACACTTTGGTGCTATCCATCATCTGTGAAAAGTGTCTGCTCCTATGAATGCCTTTATTTACATTTTTTAAATTAATGGCATTTCACGTGGCGATGTCAGAGCCGAGAAATGTTTACATGCTGAGTTGTTTACATATAAAAGGCTGCAAACGGTTCATTAGGAAATTAAAAGTAAAACCGCAGCATCTGGGAGGTTCTGACAGTGTGCAGGCTGCAAGTAGGTGGAAGTGAAATGTGTGCAGTGCAACAATAAGTGCCTTGTGAGATTCAAATCACATTTGAACATCTTGGTTTTCTAAAATGTCAGGTTTTAAATTCAGAACCAGTGGAAACAGCAGGATGCTCATTGTAGATGCACCTCAAGATTACTGCATCAGTTCAGAAGCACAAAAATATATAAAAATAATGGAAGAAAAACTTTTAGCACTCATTAACTTGTTCCTTTTTTTATCGTAAGTTGTCATACTCACACATTTTTCTCTTTTTGGACTCTTAAACAGTGTAGGCAACAATGTCCACAACATCAGACATACAAATAAGTTAATGTCTTACCTTAGAATGAACCAATTATTAACACAGTATCTTTGTAGCAGCTTGTTATTCAATTCTGAGCTTTTCAAATTTAGAAAGGTTTGCACTTTTTAATCATTAGCTTAAAAATGAAAGCAGGACCAAATGGAAAATTGTAAGTATATCTTTAGAATTTTAATAAAATGTGTTCAATAATAGGATCCCTTTGTATTAAAAGAAAAATAACGATGCTATGTTCTCTGTCTTGCATTATGACGGTGCACATTATTACTTAGTGTGAAAAAGGTTTTGGAAGGAACAAAATTTAACGCCAGACAGAAGAAGTTAGAACTGAACAGTGTTAATATCCACAGTGAAATGAATCCTAAGCCAACATGGATAGAAAAGTCACTCAGCAGGAAGAAACCATCGCTCCACAGAAACAGAGAGAGCTAGATTACACTTTGCAAGACCCGTATTATAACTGTAATTATGTGAAATTAAAATTTAAGTCGTTGGCCATGAAATCAATTGTTAAATTTCAATTTGTTTTGCTGCAACAGGGGCTGGTGTACAAAAATAGACAGCGTCAACCGGATCGTGGTGTAGAGCATTGTGAAAATAAAGCAACATCAATTAGGAAGTAAATTTTGAGCACATATTGGTTTTCCAAATGGACCTAAAGGATAGCGCTAAGTTAGATATAAGGTTGCTTAAGGACAAAGCCAGAGTTTTTGGATGTTTCATGAAGTTTGTAAAAATATTGAAAGGTTTATCTAAAATAAAGCTGTTATTGTTCTAGTATTTTGTTACTAGAACAATAAAAATAGAAAAGCTAAGAAGTTATTAAAAATAGAAAAGCTTTTATTAAGTTTAACAGACAGGAACACTTTAATTTGACTAGATATGTGTGTAAAAACCTGCACCATGTCCTCAGTGGATCATTGATCCAAATCCTGTAGCTCGAGTAACCTGGTAAGGGTTTTGTGACATGATTTATTGGGTTACATAGATTTTTTTTTTTAATTCAGCAGCAACACAAAACTTATTTTATTCTATAGGATTTTCTCTTTCTTTTCTTTTTTTTGTGGCTTGTTTAAACACTTCCAAGTGTTAAACCAGCCAGAGGCGGGACTCATTAGTTCCATGTTTAGCTGGATTTCCTGTCACTGCGTTTTTCTTCTTCTAGGTTTTAAGTTATTACTTAAGTTGTAAACGGATTGCAGTGGGAAGTAAAGAACAAAATTACCTTTAAACTCTTTAGTTACATGTCAGGAGTAAAAGTGTTGAATGCAACGAAAACGGGTCTAAAGATGTGGTGCAAAGGGCTTTTTGGACAAAGGGCTCTAAGTGACTGTTCAATGGGATGGACATTGCTCTTTGATGCAGATAATGTTACATTTTCTTTGCTTTTGTCTTGAGAGCAGTGTTATTTAAGGCTGGGTGCAGAGAAAAGCTATTCTCTCAAACAATTGTTGCCCTCTGCAACCATAGCTAACGGACGTCAAAAGACTTTTCACATCCATTCTTTTAAAATGGGCCACAATAATGCTGGTGAGGAGTCGGCAATAAATAAGCTTCCCTTCACAGAGTCAACTGGATTAGATTGCATGGGGACATCTGTCGGGTGTAGGTGAGCACTTTCTGTGGTGTCTAACTGTATGGGAAAGGAAGTCTTTAGGATGTGCCTCGAGGCTTTTTCTTTCTCTTTTTTAATTTAAGTTGCTGCTCCATTTCTCCTCTACCTCCACCCTCTATTGAACATTGAGGAGGCTCCATTGACTCGAGCACAATCAGCACAGATGACAGTTGTTTTCCTTTTTGCACTATGCGGCGTTTGACTTAACATGAAATTAAAGTGTCAGGCTGGCTTTAATCTTCTGCCAAATTCATATGGCCCAATGTTACGCTCTGTCTTCCCCTTGTTCTCCTTGACGCTTGTCTCCGATGCAAAACAAATAACTTTCTTTCAAAAAAAAAAAGTCTGATGCTCCTGCACAAACATGCCTCCAAACCCAACCTGGTAACTTCGAGGATTCGGGTAGCTGATTCATTCGATAGCAGGAAATGTTTAACCTGTATTGTGGATAGACAAAAGGTTGTTTTAATCCCAGCGTGAGAGGGGAGGGGCGGGTTTTGTAGGAGGAGGAGGTGGAGGAGGAGAAGGGCTGGTGGGTGTGTTAGTGGACGCTGATTGTGTGAGGTGAAACAGCTCCTCACTCTGCTGTCACTCAGTCACAGCAGATACATCGAGGAATACACAGCCGCTGGGATTATGAGCAACGAACTTCCCTCTCATGCAGAATGCGCACAAGTTGACAGGATCTGACCCAACTGATATATACAGACATAAAGGTGAGGTTTCCTGTTTGTTACTCAAAGATCAAGCAGTCGCTGTTATGTAAAAAGTAAAAGTGTTGCTTTTACTCCGTCGGATCTGCAGGTGGCATACAAAAATACTTTCTTCTTGCATGACGTAGTAAGATGCTTAGTTGATACTTTCTGGTTTTAGAAGGAAAATGTCCATTTGTTTATATAAAAACGTACTAACAGGGTCTAATCTTAAATATGTTTCATGTTTATTATGGATTAAACCTGTAAAATTTAAGACTAAACTTTGAGGCAGAAAGCATTGTAGTAGTCGATTTTCTAGATAATTCCTAGATTAAAAAGGCAATAATGAGCCGTCTTTACTCTCATCCTGATTATTCCATACATCTAATGCCAAGCAGAACCCTTCTGCGTCTCTAAACGTCGGCTCTTCTGAAGTCCTCGCTGTGGAAGAAAGAGTGTTCTCATTCTAATTATTTCACTCATTTTGGCATTAATGATGCTTCTTCTGTGTCCACACTCTGCCTCTCATTAGTCAAGACTAAATTTAAACACACAGTCTGCTGATATGGCTGCTGTTGAACTCCCTTCACTTATCTGACTTATACACACACACATATAAACACACACACCAACAGCACAGCTTTGAAAGATAAATGTGTAGAACTGGATTTAGGTGTTTTCTAGATCTGGGCAAGATTAGGAATAAAAAATGTTGTGGTTTGTAAGGAGACGTTAGATCCATCCGTCTGTCTGTCCAGTTTGAGTATGTAAAAGTTTTTGATTTTGACTTGAAAAATGCAAAGGAACCAAGCATCATTACAGAACAAACCACATGGCGTCATCTGCAGTGAGTCATAATTAAAACACTTGTTGACATTAAATATTGAGTGGTCACCAGTATCAGGTCTACAGGGATTTTAAAAAGTGCTGATTTTAAAGCTTTCATCTAAGTGATGAAACAGCTACAATGGAGCGTGTGAAGCAATAAAGAACCATCTCTGTTGTATGTAGAAATTATGGTATCTTCACCTGAAGATACTGCAAAGAATAAATAAAAAACTCTTCAGGATGAAGGTTTGAACAATTTGCAAAGAAGTGATAAAGTGCTTTGATGTTAGATATACTTATATTTAACAGGGGTAGGGAACACAGCCACCTGTGAATAACTAAAGTTTTTAAACCCTTAAAACTGCTTATTTTAACAGTTAAATACCAAATACGCATCCATACACAATGGAAACTGTCCACAATCCTTATCTCCACTCCTGGGGATACAGCCAATCAGTGCCAAGGAAGATAAATGGCGCTCCTTGATTGGCTGTTATTTTTCTTGAATAAGTACAAAAAATCCACAAATACTGAATATTAAGCGTTAAACTGTAAAGTTGTTTTTATTTTTTATGTTATAATGTTTCAGAACATCAAACAAATTTGAATATCTTTCAAAGACTACTTTTGTTTCTAATCTGTTCTTTATTTTCTTTAGATCAGGGCACGGTGTGTTTGACAGCTTTAAGCCCAATTTAGCTACGTATCCCAAACGAATCCCAAATTCATAAATGGATTACCAATCTGATCTAGTTGTGATTTTGGGATTGTTGAAGCGACATCAAAATACCAAAAATGAGACCAAAACAAAGTTGTCAGAAGAAAGATGAAAGGCAGCAGCATCCAATCGACCCCAGTCATTTAGTTTGTGTTGATCTTTCTATTAACTGGACTGAGATGTGTTTTTAGTCTCAGCCTCCTAAAGCCTGTTAATTCTGGCATTACTCACGGCATGAGAGTGATCTCAGAGGTATTGAGGAATACTATGTGTCTCTTGCTGCGAGGTGTTTTGTAGTCTAGCCTCTGCCAGCACACAGTCTGGCTATTTTCAGTCCCACTACCACATCGCCGTCTTCTTATCTCCATGGCAGCAGATCTGGACTGAACTCTGCCCGGCTCTGTGGGGTCCAAGGGCAGAGGTGGGGCGGTGGGACGGCGGGCCCGACATCGTGGGGCGAGGCTGCTTTTGATGGGATCAGGATTTGGATCGCTTCAACAGGATGTAGAAAGGTCATTTCATTGCTGTGTCTTATTTAGAGGCTTCAGCAGCAGTAAGCCTTTCACAACGATCCAACAAATCAATAAGAGAAGAACGGATGATCAATTAGGTTCGGTACAAGAGCACCGCGGTGTGCGTCTGTGCTTCTACTGCTGCAAAGTCAGCAATGGTGTCAGCAATAATAAAAGGGGATATTTGAGGAGAAAAGCATCTATGTCAGTGTTTTTAAAATCTGGGTCAGAAACCTCTTAAATCCAAGTCTATGAGAATGTCCTTTTATATTTGTTGTTTTTTTCCTGTCTTTTTGTAAGCAGAAATGTATTAACTACACCTAAGCTCTTGAAGTCAGGGAATTGCACAGTTGGTTGAAATAAATAATGGAAGGTTATGGGAATGGAAAATGGAAAAAATAAAAATCTTCTGATAAGTTTTGGACATGCAGCGAATTGAAGCGAAGGAAACCTGCAAACCTGCAGCTGATAATAGCACCTGTGTTACAGCACAGAAAGCAGTGTTTGTATTAAACCATGTGGAAACGCTGGTTCTCTCTCTGTTGGGCCCCCAGACTCTTATTTTGAGCGGCAGACTGAAGTCGATAAGCTTTTTTTTTTCTAGAATTAAATTGGATTGGGTTCTTCAATCATTTTGCCAGTGAATCTCTTGGAGCATGTCTGTGTTCACCATGAAATACTGTAAGGAAAAGATGCTAGAGGATTAGGCATAACAAATAGCAACACAATAAAAAAATTTCTCCAGATTGTTTTGACAGAAACTGTATTTTATGAACTGCTATTGTAGTTTATTTTGTTTGCTATGGTGTCTGATAGGTCAAGACAAATCTCCCACAGTCGACTGTGCAGGAAGCTGAAATGAAGCGAACGGAGAGGACAGATAAAAGCATGACAATGTGGGCGAGACGTGACAGAAGGAGATCAAAGAGATGATGCAATGCTTTTTATAACTCCGTGCTTACAAGTCTTTTGATAACTGGCTCGACATTTGCAGTGCTTTCCAAAAGTATTCATACACTGAAAGTTTGAACTTTTTGTCAGCCAAAAATAACTTTACCACAGCAGTGTAGAGTTTTTGAGTTTTATAAGATTCACCAAGCCAAAGTTAAAGGAATGTTTGTTTTTACTTTTTTTCACAGATAACATTGTACTTGACCCCCATATCACTTTACATGCCTAAATAAAATCCACTGGATCTGTTCAATTCATAGGAGAAAGCCATAAATCCACTTTAAAGTCAAAAACAAACATGTGGCGGACAAGAGCAAAACTGACTGCTGTAGTCTCCACCACTATGGACTTTTATTCTTCATCAGCAAAGCTGGTCAGAACAAATGGAAAGATGAATGGAGTTAAATACGAGACAACTCTAGCAGAAAACCTTCTAGAGGTTGTAAAAAACTGGAGACAGATTCATCTTCAACCAGAACATCAACTATATGCTGTTTGATCTCAAAATATGTTCAAGCTATGGAATAATCTATTCAATTTCACATTTTTCAGTTTTATTTGCAAAAGAAATTAAAAGCAGGTATGTTTTTTTCTCTCTCGTGTCAAAGTATGTGCTGCCTTTAATTTGATCTATTGCATAAAATACCAATAGAATATGTGAAGTATTGAGAAATGGTGAATTGCATGTTATGGTTTTGCAAAGCACTTAAAACATATAATATAATTATAATTCTGTCAATTCCAAATTGTCATCATTGAAGAATCTCTATATTGTTTGTTCTGTAATGATGTCTTGCACAATAACGTTTTATGAAATAGAAATAGTAAATAGAAATAATAACTTGATTTTAGACATGCCAACATATCTTTACAGTGATCTCAAAAGTGCTCTCCACTCTCTGAACACACTCATGTCCCTGCATGTAGTCCTAACCTCAAAGCAGCGAAAGTGACGAGACGCAGGTGAGGAAATGAAAAAGACGAGTGAGAGAAGAGGATCGGTATGGAGGGTTGGTAACACTGGGGCAGAAGGAGTGAGGAGGGATACAAGGAAAATTAAGACAGTAGCAGTGTTTTGAATTGAAAACAAGAGTTTAAGAGAAAAAAAAAAGATTGGTTCAAGACTGCAGTAAAGGATGACAAATAGGTGGAAGAAAGAAGAGATCAGTGATAAAAGAGAACAACAGGAGTAAGAGATGTCTGCCAGCTGTGGGCCTTTGTCAGCTTGGACTACACACTGTTTGTGTCTGAGAGTCCAAAATCACACAGGTTTACACAGCTTGGGTGTTTGCTTTCTTTTCACCTACAAATCTTTTCACGGTCGGGTGTGTTTTAAATGCATTTCTAAAGACCTAACACACCCACTGCAGTTTACATGCATTCTTTAAAAAAGGCAGAGCCTTTGATGAGGGAAGTTTTCATGTTGGAGGATCCCTTGATGTGACAAAAGGCTGAATAGATTTCCAATGTGAAAGGGAATTTTCTTGCAGATTGCAATAAAACCAAATAGAGAGAAGTAAGCCCATTGTATAAAGAAGTAGATGTACAAAACTTCCTACTGAGAAATCTTTTAAAGGAGGTTGGATTTTCCTGTCTGGCTGCTTTGAAGTCCTGATAATAATAAAAAAATCTGAGTGTTGTGAGTTAAAGTGAAATTTCTTATTCTCTTGAATTTACCAGACTGAAGAAAAACCCCATAGGAGGAAGAAGCAGACATCTACCCAGAGAGGAAGCGCAGCAAGTGTATTTGGGTTCCTCTGGTAAGCTGAAAACATTTTTTTCACCCTTTTTTTTCTGTATCTTCTCTGATATTATCATTTTCTAAAACTGTATGAACCTCCATCCTTTTTCAACATCAAACGCTCTCCTTAAAGCCAACTCTAGTCCCGCAGGATGTAAACACACAGATGTCACTCGGCTGTGACACTGTGAAGCTCTCCCCAGCCTCAGTGTCTTCATCTGTGATGCTGAAAGCCTGGAAAAGATATTAATACCAACACTTTTCTGTGGAGCTTATGAGTCATCAAACATCCATTCAACCTTTCTTATTCTCTTTTAAAAGTCTGCTGGGATGCCTGCTTTTTTTCACCTAGCTGTGAGGCAAAGGTCACGGCTTGCTTGACTGCCATTTGTCTGCTGGCGGAGAGATTTGGCAGTGAGGATTGGCATGAAATCACAATGGTTGGACGGTGTGTTTGATGCATTTTGGTTCTCAGTGTAACAAACCCTGTCAACACTTGCCCACTGCTGAGAAAGTGGGCATTATTACTTAGAAATCTTAAGATATCCCTAAGAGCCTGAACTTTGCCTTGTTCCTCTGCTATTAGCAACATAATGGCTCACAGTGGCATGTGCGGAGGTGGGAAAGGCTCTGCACTCTCAGATGTGGAAAAGGTTTTTGTAAATTTCAAACATTTACTTATTTTTTGCCACACTCCAGCCACAAACTTCAGCATATTTTATTGTAGTTTCCTTATCACAAAGTAGTCTGTGATAAGGAAGTGGAAGAAAAAACAGATTTAAGTTAGGACAGGAAAATGCATAGCAAATGTATTGTCATCACTGACTTAGTATATGCAAAATTAATATCACAAAGGAATGTTTGAAATGCAATAATTCTTTGCAAATAATCCAATGATGCTACTCTAGAGTAGCATTGTTGGAAGCAGATAGAGGAAAATCTGGATCCATATCTGCTATTGCACTTTCCTAATATTGTGTTGCCCGAAATTAATCTGTTTTACAAATGATAATCTGAGGAGAGGGGTGTTCAGATGTTCATTCGTCTTTAAATTACACCCCATTGTTACATTTCAATAGAACCATCTGCTCAGAAGTCACATATTTATTGGAGAAAGTCAACTTGTATAGAAGTTGAGCTCAGTGTAAATACAGCTGTTCTGGAAAGTTGCCACAAGTTTATTACATAACAGAAGCAAACAAGCAACATCATTATAACCAAGAAACACATCTTGCAAAGTGCCAGAGTTTAAAGCTGTGGAGATATTTCGAGCAGGTTTAGGTTACAGAGTTGTATATCAAGCTTTGAACATCTCACAAAGCAGTATTTGAACTCTTATCCAGGACCAAAAGCTGGACATACCATTCCTGATGTGAAACATAGGGTGACAGTTTTGGGCAAGGGAAGCTGGGGAGTGTTATTAAGAAGCTGGATGGACACCGCAAAAGACTTGAGAGTGGGGCTACGAGTCTGAACATGCAGAGTTAATGTGTTGGAATGGCCAAGTCAAAGTCCAGATCTAAATCCAATTCACATTATGTGGCAAGATCTTAAAGCTGCAATTTGTAATCATACAAGTTTTGACTCAGGAGTCCTCAACACAAATGCACTCCACACTATCCACAAGTCTACTTATAAAAAAAAAAAAAAAAAAACTTTTAATAAAATGTACAATTTTTTTCCCCTTTTTATAATTATTTTTTACTTTGTTCTGGTCTTTTGCATAAAAATCCCAATAAAATACATCAGAGTTTGTGGCTTTCCATGACATAATGAAAACATTTTTCCTGAAGCTTAAGATGGTACAGAGAACTGCTTTCAATCTTTCATGACCTTTGGCTTTTCCCCCTTATTGTGCTGCCCTGAAAGTGTGTCTATGGTCCAGCGGGGAGTTGATCTGATGCTCTTTGACTGAGCATCAGGTGACATGGAGTGATGTGTGTCCACCTTCCAGCAGGTTGTGAAGAGAGGGATCCCACATCAGCCTCGCAGCACGCTGTGCCAGGCGGGAAGCGCTGCACAGCAGAGCTCAGTGCAGAGGGACTCAGTTGGCTCGAAGCTAATCTGCCTCTTGTGTTGGTGCTACATTTGTTTTATTTATGCTGGTGGGGGCTCACTCCGGGCCCATCCATTTACATGCCTGTTGCCGTGCTCCTCTCTGCCTCTGCTTTCCTCTCCGTCGTTCCGTTTGTCTCTGAATTCTTTCCATTTCACCCGTGTCATTGCGCTGTGGCAGTGTGAATGTGTGCTGTGGGCCAGAGAGGCTGAGTCTACAGTTTTCAATGGCCGAGTCACAGAGGACCACACTCGGGAGCGGCACACTGAATTTTGTGGTTTGAAACACAGTGAGGCGTGAAGCATCTATTGTGAACAGCTGCATTCAGGGCCAGAGCCCTCCATTAGAAGGCCGCAGAGGTTTCTGTTTACCTCCAAGCTGCTGTCTTTCAACAAGTTTCTCTCACATGCTCGTTCGGGAGTGTGGCATCCGTATTTCAGTGTTTGGATGCCAAATAGGGATGGGTGGGAGAAAAAAAACAAAAAAAACCTCTCTTGTACAAGAGATAATTTAACTTCAGAATAGTATTGGACTCTTAGTCGTTCTAATTCTTACATTTTATTTTCGTAAATTTAGCTAACAAACAAAAATAAATAATAGATTTATTTCTAAACATTATGTTGAATATGTGAGGTGTGGGGATATGTACAAACATCAAGTACTATCTGACCGTGAAGAGGCCTTAAAATATTGTTTTTTGGATCCTGTGGAGTTATTATCAGTAGTTAGCATCTTACTAGCAGTGGACGACATTTAAAATAATTATTGACTTTATTTATACCACAGAGCTGAAATAATGGATAGTCAGAGTGGCAGCAGTTTTGAAGCAGTTGTTTTATGGTTTATCACAGATAACCTCTATATATGCTGCATAATGCAATCTATCTAAAACAGAAATGGTAAACTTATATAGTGCTTTTCCAGTCACACTGACCACTCAAAACACTTTTCACCAGAGTCACATTTACCCATTCACACTCACAAATGCCCACCCATTTAAACACAGATGTGTAGATCTGCAGGCAAGTTGGGGTAAAGTGCCTAGTGCACATCAATATGCGACTGGAGGAAGCTGGAATCGTTCAATCATTCTGTTTTAAATTACCTCAAAGATTATACTAATGTTAATACAAATGCTGCTTTACTCACACTTCCATCACTTTCATGTTTGAATTCGACTACATTGTAATAGAATCAAAACTGAGTGGGAGTGCATGTAAACAGATCAGAATCTAAATAAATGTTTGAATTGTGCTGGATTGATATAAACTGATTTTGGACCCAATTGTTACAGATTTGGATATAAATGGAAACTTTTTGTCTTGCTAAACTCCCTCAAGATGAAATTTGCTATGAACTGGTGCAATATACATTAACCAAATTAAACTGGGCTATGAATGATCAAAGTAAATAATTATTGACTCAAAGACTGAGATCACTTTGATCAGTGACTCTTGCTCATAACAGCTGCAACTATTTAAGAGGAAGGGGGTATCTGAAACGACAGACACACATTAAATAATTCCTAAAGTTGTTTTGGGGACAGATATTTAACCTAAATAAAAACAAATAAACAAACAAACAAAAAAACAGATGTTTCAAAGTTAATTTGAATGAGCTTGAAAATTAGAAATATGGGTCCACACTGAAACTTTGATGATGGACACATCAAAAATGTAAATGCTCACACATGGAAAAACCTCAGCCTCATTATAAATCTGAAAAATGTCCAAGAGATCAGGAATCTGGAGATTGAAAAGATCTCCAATCTTTTCAATTAAGATTGAAAATTAAGATGCAGCATGCAGAAGAAGTAGTAGGAAGCTGAGCAAGAGTAATGGTGAATTCCAAAGCTTCAAATATAACCAGTCAAATTTTTACACGAATCAAAGAAAACCAGAGGAAATGCAAAAAACATTTTTCAAATAATGATTATAAGTACTAAGGAAAAAAAACTACACAAACCAATCTTGCCATAAGTAATTGCATAACTGTTTCAGTTCATCACATTGCAAGGTTTTTGCTCCAGAATATCCTTTCAGGTAATGCCACAGCATCTCAGTCTGATTTATGTCCAGACTTTGACTAGGCAACTTCAACACCTTTAATGTAGTCAGTGGTGGTCTCACTGGTATGACTTAGATGATTGTGCAGCTGCATAAAACTTCCAGTGCGCATGAGCTGAAGTTTACTGGTGACTGAACTCTTCATTCATGGTTACATGAAGAAGCAAAACACTTCCACACTCTGACCCCACAAACTTGACGTTTATTAGTAGAATATTTTTCTGAAACGCTCTGTCATTTGAATGTCAGATGTAACAGGACACATACCTCTCAAAAAGGTTGACTTTTTGTCAGAAGTGCAGCTATTGGGGATCAGTCAGGTCCTGTTCAAAGGGTTTCTTGACTCTGCAGTAATCAGACCTGGGTGTGTCTATTGAAATTGAAATCAGCAGCCCAAAAAAATTATGTTAATCATAGTTAATTCAAAACAGGTCATTATTGCTTTTCTGCCCTTTTATCAAAGGATAATTTACATTTTAATATAGGGCTAGATTGATTTGGATAGCATGTTATTGTCTGACATGCAATGTTTAATCTGAAACATGAAAGTCTGACCAAAAAGCAAACATGGGAGACATCTGTTTCAGGTCAAATACTTTTTTCACGCTAGTGTATAACTTAACAACTGATTACTGGAAAAAAATAAATTAGAGACCACTGATCTATTACCGTATTCTCCCAAAACTTCACCTGTTAGAATAAACCACCAAACCTGGCTGGAAAGACCATTTATGAACGAGAGCCTTAGTACTAGTACTCTTATTATATTTCACTTGTGACGATATGAAATTGCTTTTTGCTAAGAGAAGATGGGATTTCATGTCTCCTTTTGAAGCAATTACCATTCATTTTAGTTGCAAGTTGAATATTTAAAATAACAAAAAGAGAACATGCTTTCTGATTTTATTCAACTGAGGAGGAGGTTAGGTATTTCTCCAACTAACGATGTCTTTCACATACTAAAGATAAAACTGAAAGCAGAGAGACTCTGGAAGGTCAAAGGTGTATCTACAGAAGGCATGTTAGAAAAATGTGAGATTTGGGAATTTCAATTTTTTTCTTTTTTACTTCTACTAAAAGAAGCATCCATGCTGAGAAGAATACTGACCTTGAGTTGCAACATGCCTCAATCAAATCTTGGCAGGCCTTTTGTTGCATCATTTCCCTCCCTCTTTTCTAGCATGTCTCCAGTGTTTTCAGTCAAACAAAAAGGTACACTGACCCTCCCCTAAAGAGAAAATGTGTGAAAACACACAATGGATTTTACTGAAGCAAAACAAAGCTTAAAATATTCACTTTATAGGCAGTGGTAGATGAAATCTGCTGAGAACTTCATTTGAGTACGTATGTGAAGTCCAAAAAAGTCAAAATTATTTGCATAGCACATTTCGGCAACAAGGCAGTTCAAAACGCTTTACGTTATAAAAACATCATGCAGTCACCAATTGTGAGACAAGCAATAAACATTACATTTTGACATTTACCATAATCAAAATCATCAAGCAAACACACATCAAATATATTACAGTAAAGTTCCATTTACTACTAATCAGAGGAACTCAGTGTTTTGGCTGTTTTGTAGTTTTCTGGCAGTTGGTTTCAGATTTGTGGCACATAGAGAATGAATGCTGCTTCTCCATGTTTGGTTCTTTCTCAATCTGTCTGCAGTTTTACATTCTCAGACTGGGTCCTTCTTTTGCTGTTGGTGATCTTCTCTCACACATTCGGCAGTAAAGCTTCTGAATTTCAGAGATCAAGATGAGCGGTGGGATTCACACGGTCATGTCGGGCCCCTGGGCCGCTCCGAGCACACGTCGTTTCGGGCGAGCGCACCCAGATCTTTCCGAGGTGTCTTTTTGATGAGAGCCTGGCAATTCTCTGACTGTAAACTGATTCAGCAGGCCTGCCTGTGGACGTTGTGTCTACTGCCAAGGAGAAGGAAGGTGTCTGTGGATGTGCTTGTTTTTCTGACTGCGGTTGTGTGAGAAGCAGAATCAGGACAGGGACACGCAAGGAGGAGACAACTGGTTATAGAAAAAGGGACATGAATAAACAAATAGATGAATGGGTGAATACAAAGACAGCTTTACAGGAAAACAGGCGGAGTGGTGAGAAAGTGGTTGTGGAGGCCCCTCTCGACGGGGTATCTGCTCTTCTTCACCGTTTTTCAGGGATGCTGGAGAGGGTTGGTTTTGTGTGATGCTTACTCAAACTGACAGCCTGGGGATGTCTGTTTTGTTTCTGTGGTCGTATCTCCATCCTCTCAGTTCCTCTCATCTGCTCAGTCTTCCTCAGTGCTTAGTTTTAACTTCCATTCTCACCTTCTGTGCAATAATCTGAAACTCCAGAGTTGATTATCCAAATCTAATGAAGCGTTTGTTGGATTTAGCTGCTTTTCCAGCTCAGACTTTGTAATTGTTTTAAAAACTGATGGTGACATTAGACTATTTCTATTTTAGAGCTTCTTTTTACAAATCATATGAAAAGTATTCAAAAATATTTTCTTGCCAATTGAAAGCAGAGCAGATGACACACAGTGTTTGAGAGTAGCTATCGCGATTAGCATAGCAAGCGTTACTAATTTTTACAAAGTTGACAACATTTCCAACTCTGAAACGCTTTCCAAAACTCAATATCAATATCCTCTGCCTTTCTCTTATCTGCAGCTTCCTGTCTTTCTTTGCAGCCTAAATTAAACAGATACAAATGATAAAATGTCACAGAGGATAACTTCTTTTTGATATGTTTCTCTGATCTCCCTCTGACATTTAAACACCTCGTTGATATTAAATATGTTTAACTTTGAATCTTTTTTTTCTCTCTTTCACTGCTTCCAGTTTGGAAAGTTTTGCTGTTTCTGCAATCTGGTAATACTAATTACCTATTCAGATTTTAAAATTTACGACTGACCAGTTTAAAGGCTGTTCAGGATGAAGAGGCCTGCATAATCGAGATTAATATTTTCATTTATCTCTGTAATAGAAGCTTTAAATTGAAATTGAATTGGGTAATCTGTTTCTTGATTTTGTTTCTCTTTAATTTCCAATTAAGACAAAAGAAAAGGAAATGTTCAGGCAGGTGAATATTTCACTTAAACATAACAGATAGCAATTAAACAGATTAGCTTAGATGAGGTTTTTTTTTTTTTAAGGAAGAATGTCTATTTATGCGGAAAGTGAAAAATATTTTTCGTCAAAGTGCCTTGGAGTCTTGTTTTTCTTCAGTCCTGAAGTCTGATGGGTTTCGACTTGGCTTGGGGACAGAGATGATTGTCCTGCTGCTGTCTGAAGCTGGTTGGATTTGGGTGTTTGGAATGGCCTTCTAAGAAACCACATGATTTATGAGAGTCTCGGTTCAAGGCCAAGCCTATATGCTCATCACTGTAAACAGGCGGCTCCCCGGGTGTCGGTGTTGAATACAAATGCCTGAATTTAGATGTAACCACTGGCTCACCTGCTTCTCAGCCGACTCTAATGAGAAATCTCTTCTGCTGGGAAAGTAGAAGAAGAGTAAATGATGCAATGTGACAGCCCGCCGAAAAAGCAAGCAGCACGCAGACGTTTGTATTTAGATTTCTTCTGCGTGGTAAATTACTTCTAGTAATATGCTATTTTTCCCATTTATTTTGTGTTATTGGTTCATTTCGCAATGACATGGATCAGCACATCGCATCTAAGTCACTGAGAGGATTCACATTTCTTGTTTTATTATAAAGGTCTTTCAGATTTATAGGAGTTTTGACAGGCACTGTTATATCTGCACATGTTTTATGTAATTGTTTTCTATAAATCAATTATGAATAAGTAACACAGGGACTTTTACCTTTAGTGCTGCAATTTTCGCCAAAGTCTCAAGTCGTTATTTACATGTTTAAGGCTGCTAATAACAAATTAAACATCAGATTGATCAGATCATGTCTGCATATATATTGATTCTTCTCACCTGTAGAACTGCTAAGGACAAAGCAGATTTTTAAAAAATGATGCTGGTTTAAAGGATCCTGTGCCATCAAATGTATTGCTTTATTGAGGAGAAATTAAATGAAATTATTTGAAAATCTGTCTAAGAAAATCACTTAGAGTAAATTAACAAGCCTTCCTGAACTGTTTCTTTCCAAAGGATTGTCTCTTCCCTCACATCTCCCTCAACTGTATTTGACTCAATTATGGACAATCAGAATCTCCTCTGATCACCCGGACCAGCAGGACTGTTGGACCTGACTGTGTCAGCATGTTTATGTACATTATCTGACTCCTGGAAGCAGTCTGAATAAGCTCCTCCACAGCCTCACCCAACCATTAGCCGACACTCAGAGAAAGCTTCCTCTGCATTACAGACCGGTCTCATCCCTCCGAACGCTGGACGGAGGCTATTAGCAGAAGCTGGGTGGACTGTTAAATGAGAGCGATATATATATATATATACACACATTTATATATATATATATATATATAAATGTGTGTGTTTTTCTGGAATCACTATTTAACTTACGAGGGCTGATGGAGCAGTTTGTGTTGGGGCCATTACTTCTGATGGGGTCAGATGATCCTTAGGGATGGAGCTGTGTTTGTCTGAGCTGCAACGCCCCCTGGGCAAAGCGCCGCTCACTCAGTGACAGACTCAGTGACAGACAAATTGGAGAAAAGCTGATACAACCTGAATCCTTTTTTTTATACTTTAGGTCCCCGGTGTGTTTTTTTTTCTTATCGTGTAAACGTATAAAAAGAGTTTCACAGAACGAAAAGAGAGTTCTTTTGTGGGAAAGCTTTGTCTAGCATTAGTGTCTCCAGTGCTCAATCTCTTCAATCATTCGTACCCATGAGACGTACAGAAACGTGTCTCGGTGAGGCGCCAGCAGGAGGTTTCAAATACTTCCCACCGGAGAATTTCTGTTTTACTGTTTAATCTCCAAAACCCTCTTTAATTTCATGAACACATCAACTTAATTGAAATGGGGTCATCTGCTTGCTGCTTAAGGGAGGCAATATTTTCCCTGTTGTTACACTTTTGTTTAGCAGTCGCAGGTTTCTACATCCCCTCAAAAGCTGTTGGAAGGGACATCTAAAGTGAAGAGGACTTATTTCTTTGATGTGTTTGGTTGTTTGTCTGCTTCACCTGGAGTTGTGAAGCAGATAAATGTGTTTGTTGAGAATACATCCCTCCTGAAAATAGGGTGATAAAGGTTAAAGCTAATATAATCAAAGCTCCTCCAGAGCTCCTCCAGAGCTTTGATTATGATTGGATCAGTGCAGGATATATACATTAACATAATAGGTGGCATGCTGTATTTCTTCTTGTGTATTTGGGCGAATCTTGGTTCTAATGTGGATTTGATTATGTATAATTGACCCTTTTATCAGGCTTTTCATCTAAGAAAACTTGCAAAAACCCCAGCATGAGTCAGATATTTAGTCAGCATACTCTGCCTTATGAGTCTTTTTCAATGTGTTGCTAATGTGACATAGTAACTTTTAGGTATTTTCTGACTGAACCGTCACTGGTCAAGGCCAATCAAGCTTAAAATCGGCAGATTTTGAGCACCATGTGATTTTACAGTGCATTTCTAGCAAATACAAAATGCACACTTCACCTAATCTTACTGAGAAAATTAGATTCAAGACTTTTAATATACTTTGTTGCAATTTAGCAGTTATACAAACTATTTTATGTCATTTGCAGATATAAAACACAAATGTATAACATATTAGGGGGGAAACAACATCTCTTCCATTTCTCACCACTGGTACTATTCTTGATTGTTTCCTTCAACAATAGTAAAAAAAAACAAACTACAATTTGATTTTCTCACAGTTTGAAAGGACTATTGTTTGTCTAAAATTGGATGGTGAGTCCTTTTGGAAAGCAGCGAAAGGGAAATAATTTGTATTCACCTGCTGTATCTGAAAAGAGCTGGGGAGGGGCAAGGAGAAAGAGAAGGGGGCTGTTACATAGTGCTTCCTTTATGTGATAATGGATTGCTCTGACATTCACCCACATTGTGGTGTGGTGTGTCTGTCAGGAAGTGCTCCAACTCATGGAATGAAGGGGAAATTAGCAACAAATGCCTTTAAATACACCTATATTGCCAAATCAGATTTCAAACAACAGTTTCAATTTGTCTTGTTTTTTGATATCAGAAGACCAAGCTGGATCTCGTATTCCAGAAATGCAACTTGTCATTCCTCTTGCTAGCAAATTAATTGCCTTTTTCTATTTTTGTCTCTTTTTTTCCATACCCTTGTAGTCTCTTTTATTGGCCCAGCTGGGCAACTGGATTCTTCAGGCAGGAATACAAAAGACACAAAGTAAAACCCTGGACAGGCAGTAATGAGCAACTCCTCTTACAGTGTTACATATGGACCTGCCGTGGTGTGGGGAAACCTTCAGGAGACAATGGAGGGGTTTAAGAGGTTTCTAGTTCTCTGAAGCCCGCTTTGATTGAGTTTCCTGGGACCAAGCTCCAGTGTTTGGGATGATTGTGGAGTGGGAGCTATAGGTCTGGAGGACTAGAGGGAGGGGAGGTGAAGACCCTCCTCCACACTGACCTTTCACAGACACAGGTGGGGTGGAGTGGAAGGAGCTGTTGGAGGATGATGAGGAAGAGAGAACTGTAGGAGAGGCCTATTGTGCGGCGTGAATGTCGAGGTGCCATTCATCAGCTGTAAACTTGCTGGCTCCGTCCACCTGCAGCCGATTTTCTCACAGTTTACTTTCTCCTCAGCTTTGTGACACTTTCAGATTACATGTTCTGGAACCGTGAGTGGGTGGCAGATTTGTACTGATATAGCTCCTTATATAATTTTAAGGATTTACTTATCTGATTACTTCCTTATCATATAGCAAACAGAAAACATTGTACAGGAAATTTGAAAATATCACCTGATAATTATGAGTTATTGAAAGATTGGAAATTAATACCTAAACACCAACTATAAGGTCTTAAAAAATGTAAACATTTTAAAAAGACTTAAATAAATGAGTAATCTTAGCCTGGTGGGGGAAAAAGTAAAGCCTGGTGGTGCTGCCAGACTTATAATGCACTGGGGGAAGCCATGCATGCATATAATAACAATATATTTTTTTAATGAAACCAAAGGGTTTGTTATCAAGATAGCTGATTAAACTCTCTGGAGCATGTTTTTTTTTTTTTTTGTTTTTATAAAGTTTTAATTTTTATATTACATAGATTGAAAGCACAATTCCGGTTTTATCCCAGGTTCCTACAATTATTGTAGAATAAAAAAGAAATAACTTTAAACTATATTCAAATTAAAAAGAATCACTGTTTTGTATAAAGTTTAAAACCATTTTGATTTAATTCTTTTACTTCATTTCACACAAAAGTTTCCATGAATATGGAAAGTAGCCTGTGTGCATGAGGAACCCTAAGGCCTCTCACTTACTTGTTTTCCCCACAACAACAAGGGAATAACTTCCACTGTCACACACTGTGTGTTTTTCTGAAGCAAGACTTCAGGAGAAAGTTTGCTGAGGAGTGTAGAATGTTCTGCGGAGTTGTGTCGAGGGAAAGAACAATAGCTGAGAAAAACAAGCAAAGAAAAAAGCACTAAGGTGTTGAGTTAAATTAAAATTTATTGTGAAGCTTGTTGGAGATAATGGTTTTGCTGTTGCTCATTTTCTGTTCCGAGTTAGACCACAGAGTTAAAAACCAATTAAAGAACTGAACTAAACTAAACTGTATGAGAAATAAATACTGAAAAATATAATCAAAAGCTTATTTCAGCTTATTTCAATCCCACAGTGTTTTGTATCTCTTTTTACTTTTCATCCAGATGACCAGTTATACAAATTAACTTTTGGTACAGCCAATCGTTGTTTTCCTTTCTGAGGCATTGGGGGCAATGGGTGCCATGTCTGTTGACATAAAATCAGTATTGTTAAATGGAGGATGATAAAAATTACATGAGATATTCTTTTTCTGATACTTTCTTCAAGACATTCAACAGTCAGGAATTCATGTTGTCGCATATTCCTAAATTCTTCTTTAAATGTGTGCTATCAGCCATCTTTGTAGAAGGATTTGGGATTCTGACATTGCCAACATATATGTTCTGTAAAGGTAAAGCAGTAGCTACTACTTTCTCACTGGTGAACTAAATGTTGCAGTTTGCACAGTTACTTCACATTCACTGTTCATGCAGTGTTACTTCATGTTGCTGGCAGCTTTTGAAACAACACAAAGTGCAGACAGCTGTAATAGCCAATCATTCTGTGCCTACATACTGGATCAGCACAATTCATCAGCCAATATATGATTGTGTTGTTCCAAAAAGACCTTTTTCCATTTACTGGTAACTCGTATGATTCCCATAGACGGCTTTGTTATGTCTCTCTTACGGACATGGCCCACGGGAGTCTAGTTGCAACAAAAACCTCACAGCTTCTAGTTTGCTTGAGTCTGTGGTGAGCATGTCCTGCACTTTCTGTGTAACAAACTCTTTTTGCATTGTCCTGACTTTAAACTCAGTATAAACTCCACATGTTGGCCCCTGTGTGGCGAGACTTTTCAGATGGAGAGTAAGCCATCTGGTAAAGATATGGTGCCAAACTGAGATTCTAATCATACATCTTTTGTTAGATGAAGAGGAAGTAGGGAGAGTTTCTTTTTCTTTTTTTTCTGACCAAGCAGATAAAAACAGAAGAGTTTCTGTTCTGTATTAATCCTTTGCTGAAAATGGTTTTGTTTCTTTGTCCCTCTTTTTCTATATATGTGTATTAGGTGACAGAGTTGACATCTTTTTGTGTGGCTATGGCTCTAAAAGCATTAGGAGAATTGCCATGGATACAGAGTGCCCTTTAGAGTGTGATTTTGCACTCATCCAGCTTGCCAAAATTGTATTGGAGTATCTATGTTTAGCTCACAAACACTTTCTACCATTAGTCCAATCTGTAAAACCAAAGAAAAGGATTGCAAGTTGGATCGCATATTATGCATGGAATTTTCTTTCTGTTGTCTGAAAGGATTTGCATGTTTTCTGAGAGGAGATTAGTTTTATGTAAACTTTTAGATTTTTGAAATTGTTAGATTTCTGTAGCTGTAGTGTGTCTTGCGATGTTGTGTGCAGAGGATTTTGAGAGTTCTTTTAGCTATTCAAGAAGCCAGTCACCATGCATCCCTCTCACTCTCCTGCATTTATTTAGCACAATGAATGTCTGCTCAGCATATGAATGGCTTCGCCCATAACAGTCATGTGAGAGGGCAAGCAAACTTGAGCTCTGGCCATAATGTCGTCCTCTGGTTTAGTGTGAGAAAAACTATGATGAATGTCAAAATGCGGATGCCTATGCAAATACGGAAGATGAAAGCGTGCACAAACTATGACAAGCAAAAAGCTTTGGGTGTACCAAATAATACCATAGAAAAAAACAAAAAAAACAAAGAAAGTATTGGCTAATTAGCTTAGTGGTTCGACAGCCTTCCTGTGTTTTGAATTATAAGGCAGTGAAAGAATTAAAAGACCAAGGAATATCATACAAAAACAAAGTTAGACTGTCATACAGTACTTATATAAAATCCGGGATCTGAATTTCCCCCTGTTCATTTTATGTTTTGCTTCTAAATCAGCATGTTTTCTTTTAAGTTGTAAAGTTGTGTTGATCAGCAGTTTCTCAGGCTTTCAGAAGGTCTTTTGAAGTTTTTCTTTGAGCTTTGACTGCATTTGTACTGATCTCTGTCCAAGACCAAAACCTGCAGCGTTTACTTAAACAACAACAACAACAAAAAAAAGACAACAAATAAAAGACAAAAATAAGTGGTCCATTCCAAGAAACTTTTAAGCAGACTCAATTTGTGAAGTAATTTCTTAGTTGAGCAAGTTTCATCCAGCAGTTATGGCAATTATAATTCTGATGCAGAAACTATTTTTAATCTTTCAAATACAGTATAAGTGGCACTGTAATATACCATTTAATAATTGTTTGCCAATAGTGTAATATGACAGTTGGACAGACCTATTCAGTTTTTACCGGCACACCTGACGTAGATATTAGTTTTTAAGAACTTAAAGCGTCCTGAAGACTGATCATGAACATGAAAAATTTGAAGAAAGTGAAGAAATCACTTTTATTGTCATCGCAACCTTCTATAATATCACAGCTTCCGATTTAACATAAGAAATGAGAACAAATTCTCTCTTTCTTATAGGCTCCCAGCTCAGAATGGCTAAAGATCCATCCTTAATATTGTTTTTTTTTTTTGTTAGTTTGCTGTTATATGTTGACAATAACCTGGTTTATTCCTTGAAATTTGAAACCTTTTCAAGCATGAATGTAAGTGGTATGACAAACAACAAGCCTTTATTTGAAAATTGTGAGGTACTGGACTTAGAGTTAAAAATAAAATGAAACATACATGGGAAAATGTCAAAAAATAGGCCACTGTTAGTTTCTGACTCTCTGAATCTATTACATTCAGAAGCATTGACAAGTATGCTGAAATTACCCACAGGTAAAGTCTGGCTCTGGAGAACTGTTGCTCAACAGCACCAGAACAGCAATAATGCCTAATGACTTGAAAACAAAATGTAAGAAAGTTCCTGATGACTTTCAAACATTTCTGGCAACCAGATTGCAGAAAACGTCAGTGAGAATGTCAGTGCAACCTCAAGAAATTACTTTGCAATGATATGATCTTTTTCCCCGCCAATCATAAGATGAAAGCGTAATTCCTCTTCTCCCAAGAAGCCGAACAGGCCAGCATCCCTCCGTTAACACCATCTCATGTAGAGCTGCTGCATCCATCTGCATGCTAAAAAGAGACCCTCTCAGAAGCACCGGCGCCATTGCTGATTAGCATTTGGACGCAGGGGACAGGGAGCAAATCCTGGAGTGTTGTTGCTGTGTATGTGGAGGCAGCTCTGTGAATGCCAATGGGCTGTGCGCTGAAAGGAGGGGAACTAAACAAATTGCCGGACATGTTGCATTAGCACCAGATGTCAAACAGAGCCAAGAGATGTTTTGTGTCAAAATCTGGGGAGGTTCTGTAGTCCTTCTCCGAAGCTCGTGTGGGACAGTTTTGAAGATGCCACGGTGTCTTCATGTTTGGTTTGCAGTAGCTTGAAAAAAAAAAAAAAAACACTAGAGCATGCGGTTCCCATGATGACAGCCAATTTTCATTGGCAGCAAGAATACTGGGGAAAGAAATAGTGACGCATAAATTATGGTTGCCTTGCCTTAAAGGCTCCCAGCAAGTATACAACTGCCTGCAATACCTCTTCCACCAGAACTATACCATTCTTAATACATTTGTGTGAAGGGGGAAAAATGTTTTCTTTTTTTTTTTCTGCTTGTTAAAGGCTTGAGAAGCTTTTATTAATATCAAAGTGCATGTTAGATTTTGTATTTACTCTGTTAGACTGATGGAGCCCGCATCACGGGCAAAAATTAAATGCTGATCATGTTGTTCTTAGACAAAAGCTTTGATGTACAAACAAAGTGTATGGGATCTCTTTAGATAAAAGCCCTCACTGCTTTGAACTTCATTGTTCTCCTAAAATGAAAAAGCTGAAAGAGGAGAACAGAAACAAAGTACAGTATTTAAAGAGGAGCCAATGGCTGATCTCTCATTGTCTCACATTGTACAGTGCAGATAAAAGACTCGGCTTCATTTCTGAACTGTGAGGTCTGCCCTGAACAACAGGATGCCAGTTCATATGTTAACCACACCAATTATTTGCATATGGTTTCCCAATTATAAAGGCTAATGAGAAGATTAGGGGAAACCCGCACCGAAGCCGGCTTGTGGAATTTCCATTGTGATCAAGCAGTGGCTCAAAGATGGGCGTACGAGGGCCAATGAATGCCAAGCTTCTTGCGTCCTCCACTGTAATTCACAACCCTACTCAAAAAGAAAACCTCAGCATACATTTTTCCACCTGTTTTTTTTTTTTTTTTTCATGATCAGCAAAGAACCTTCCAGAGCCAAACATTTTGAGAAACCTTCCTCTTCCTTTTCTTCTTGGCTGCTTAATGGCACAGAAAATGATATGCAGTACTTGGCATGAATAGGCACATCCTCGGAAAAAATAAACTCTTCCAGGCGTTTCCATTTTCTCCTCTTCACTTTCCAGCGTATATGAAGCCATTCTAGTCATTATAACCGCCCCATTCAGACGCCTGTAGGGGATCCCTGCTGCTCCATTAATGCCATACCAAGCTTCACAAACTCTGATTGCAAGAGCCATCAATAGTGCTGATTATGGGAGTTAATTAGGGTGCCTGGCATAAGAGAATGTCACTTTTTTTTTTTTTTGTTCAGAGATGTTAAATTTGTGGACCGCTGATGCAACAGCAGTAATTCTGGTAACGTTGCGTCACTGCTGTGTGGTGCAGATAATAGCGGCATCTTTGCTAGAGGCTAGCATATAGCACAAATATATTGTATTAGCTGTGTGTTCATGCAGGATCAAAGTTGGGACTTTCCCCTGATGACTGCTTTTCATTTACACTTTCATTCTCAGTCCTTGAGCCCCTGACACCTCCATTTGTGTGTTCAAACGAGTCCTACCGCTCTCAGTCTGTGTGTGTAGTTTTGAGACGTGCACAAAACCAATTAGTTTTGGGATGCTGAAGTAGTTGGCTGTGGCAAAATGACAATGAAGTAATTGAAGAGGCCGGCAGAATGAGAGGCCAGGTTGCTGAATGCAGCTCTGACAGAAGGGAGTGTTTCCTTCACTGGCTGAATAAGTCAGGCCTGCAGGAAGGTGTTTTCACATAGCACTATACAGTAATGAACATGGCAGTCTTTCAGTTGTCTGACATTAATTATAATTAGGTTTTTGTTTGCTGAATGTTGATTAGGTTTATCTTAGTTCAGATCTTGTCAGTTTGTAAATTATAAAAATGTTTAGATTTGATTCCTGCAGCTTTTCCATGCAGTTCCTGATTAATATTTTGAACTCTTTTTTTTTTTTTTTTTGTCCCTGATAGCAGTCTGAGTCATTTACAAATATTAGGGTAATCAGAAGTTAAACAAATATTATCATGCTTGTATAGCTCTAAGTTCAGTAAAATAAATTATTTCAGTAGTGCCATGAATCAGTTACCGATGAAGAACTCTCTTCCGACTTTACAGTGAGATATAATTCATCCAAAACAAACTTTCTGAAGGTCGGCCTCAATATGCTGCATGTTAATTCAATTTCATCATGTTAATTTTAATTTAACTCAACCTAAAAAGATGCATATCTGTACTATTTGTTAAACACACACTTATCAGCCAAATTTTACTGATTCTTTTCTTCAAACCTTCTTTAACTTGATAATCAATCAAAAGGTGTAGAAAGCATTTCTAAGAGATTTTATTTTATTGAAACAATAATCTCCCACTCCTTCTTGTTCCAAATAGCAAACCCTGAGTTAATGTTTGACATTGGATCAAAATGTCCTTGTTTTAAACCACCTAAGAAATTTAATAGTAAATCAGTGTGATCTGTTGCTGTGAACCTCAAGTGCAAATGACTGCAAAAGTGGTTGAGTTTAAACCCAAACTTTTTCTTACAAACAGTGCAATGTCCAGATTTATATAAAGGATAACTAGACTTATTGGAAATAAAATGAATACCAAAGCAGTCCACAAAGAGTAAAAACTGTAAGCGTTCAAGCTAATTAGTCCCAGAAGCTGTGTTGTGTAAACGTGGTGCATGCATGTGTGGGATCTGAAAACAAAACAGCATCTGTGATGACTAAAAAAAAAAAAAAAGAAAAAAAAAATCCTTGTTTCATTCACTCAAGTGGAAAAAGAAGCTTGGGAAAGAGACAGTTTCCACATTAATGAAGAATATAAACTTAAGTAGCAGAAGTTAATTCGAAGGAACATTTAGCTGTTAAATTTTTTTTTTTTTGACAAAACAGAAAAGTTTATAAAGGCATTGTGTGTAGACTTTGAGCTGAAATCTGTCAAAATTACCTTTTTGTTTTCACTATATTGAGCTTTCCAAGTGACATAATAGCTGGGTTTATCATCCTCTTAGCCTAATCTATTTGATAGCTTTTAAAAAAACATCAGCGAATCTGCCATGCTTCTTTCTAAGAGCCCATTTCCTGTTCGATTTTATCAGTCGCCTGACAGCTTTTGGCACACCACCCTAAACAGTACTTTAGATTTATCTGGGCCTCAGCAAGAGCTTTATTGACTTTGGCTTTCCTGTCTGTCAGCAAGGGATGCTTATGAGCTTTTAACAATAGAGGCAGATATTGTGTCTCCAATAAAAAGCATATATCTAGCTTTTGTCTTTTGTCTTTCTCTCATTTACTGCAAACTGTATTGGTGGAGTGAAGGTGTAAGAATTAACAACATGAATCCTTTATGATTTCTTGCGAACAGCGCAAAGTCGGGCTCTTTTTCTTCTGGCAGCTCTGTTGGTCTTAAGAGCCTCACTAGAATTTCCACTGCTGTCCCGCTGTGACAGGGATGTGAATGGTTGGCTCCATATCACTGCAGCTCACAGGGATAATTATATCACACACACACAAACTGTACGCGGACAGTCACACGCTCCTGGAAGTACAGACTCTGCACATGAAGACTAAAACATGCTGACCGGCTGGAGCTGAGCTGCTACACCTCATTAAATTGGGAAATGAATCCTGGATAGAGTGCTGGCTCCATTTCAGATAAGCTGGAGGTGTTTTAGGATTCAACACATAAGTTACTGTGGATGATTTTTGTTGCCAATTCTGATTCCCGATATATGTCTACACATCAAATCTACACACAGATGCATTGGGTGCAACATCTTTGATGATGTTTTCTGGACTATTATATTTAAGCTGAAGTTGGACGTCAGTAGAATGAACTCTCATTGCCCTTAATACCCAAACATAAAACAGATGTGGGTGACTTAAATACTTAATGGCAGTGGTAGGAAATTATGATGATGGAAAACAAAAGAAAACTAAGCAAAATGCGGGCACTGCTAATACTGTCACTGCTACATAAATTAACAATGTCTTAATTGGGTGTTTTCCTAATACGGTGCAGCTTTAATGAGATCATAAACTAAAGTCATGTGGCCAAACCAACATTTTGAACTTCTTCATCATCCTCACTGAAACCTTTGGATTTCAAACAGGCTGCTGATGTTTGCAAATCCAGCATGTTCAGTAGAGGGCAGAGTTAAAACACAGCGACTTTGCTACATCTGTTCAATCTTGCTATATGATGAAAGATATGCTCTCTCTTGCTCTTTCACAGCCTAAATATGTCTTGACAGAAAATGCATATTTCCTTAAAAAGCTTCCTACAACTTACATGTTTCCTCTGACTTTGCTTTTCAGCAGTTAATTTGGATCCCTTTTCTCTCAGGTATAGCACATTCACTGATCATAAAAAGATTGGATTTTTGAGTTCCAGGAATAGCCAGTCACCAGCCAGGACCAGTCAGGCTGAAAACCATTTAATTCCAGGAACCAGCAGATCTTCTTGTTTATGTATTTATTTTTTCTTACAATTTTTGCAGAAATGATTGCTCACATCCAAGTCCGACTTTTAACCATCGTCATGAATGAAATATTTGTAAATCACCTCTGATTTTAACTTTCTCACGGCACATTGAAAATAAATATTGAAGGATGGAGAGTGTTCAGGTTGTGCAATCCTGCCTGCAGCCTTCAGAAGGGGCTGGATGAAAAGCTGCCCCTTATCTTTGTGTGTGAAATCCCAAGCCAGACCTACCTTTTTGTGAACAGAGCGCTGTGATTGGCTGAGCTGGGCGAATAATACACAGCTTCCCAAGAGAGTTGTAGTGGAAGCCCAAGGTAACAAGTTACCAGACACCAGCTTTGGGGGCCATAACTGTATCATGACCCTGGGGCAGCGCTAACGAGCACATTCACTCCCCAGGGAGGACCGTTCCCAAATCCAGGTCTGACTGACTTACTGTTTAGCCTCTAGTACCAGACTCAACTTCCACCACCTCCTCATCTAAAACCTTGTTCTGTCAACCCGGAGGGCAAGACAGCTACACACATCTACAGCTCTGCCTCTAAAAGGCTCTATTAGGTTCTTTCATGTTGTAACCATCATTAAAATCCAAAATTTGCTAATGTGCTTTTGTGATGGTTGGGAAAATGAGCCTGCCCGAGATCTAATTGAAGCTGTGACATTTTAATACCAGACTAGTGAATGCCTTGGGTGCGACATGCAGGAAGGAAAGATTAAAAACAGGTCTCTCTGCAGTCATTAAAAGATAGAAAATGACTCCTTTTTAGGCGGTTCCTTTATTCTCATCTGAGAACAGCACCCTTACTCATACAACATACTGATGAGCTCCTTGCAATAACATTGAATAAAATTAGAGATGTACTGTTCAAATTTTGATAGCCAATTTCCTATCTCCGTTTTTTGTAAAGCTTTGACCCGGTGATTAACTTCCAGTAGTTATGATATTAGAAGATGTAAGACTAGCATTCAAAATATATTTGTTCAACCTTAAAAGCAAGGACCAATTGATTTCACATTTTAAATGACTAATCTATTTCACCTATTTGTTATGTTAGTGCTTAGCACCCTAAATACTAGTGTTGGTAAAATAGCTGCAATTAATGATTAAATCAAATCAGATTTAATCATTAATTAAATCTCATTTCCAAAATGTTGCAAGTTGACACACTGAGGTTGATAGTTCAAAGAACAAAACAACTTGCTGCACCCATTTCACCCTTCCTGTTATCTGCTGAAATTCTTGCTCTCTTTTGCAGCCTGAATAAACTGCAAGCATGTCCTCATACAATTCAGTCCAACGACATGAATATCTTTATACACTTTTGTTTTTTTAATAGTAAATCAAATGAGCAACTCTCAAAAGATAATATAAAACCACATCATAAAAGGAGAATCAATGTTGAATTTTTTTGTTGTATTTACAATTGAATGGAAAAAAGATATTATGTTATTGTTTCACCATTTTCAATAATCAGTGAAAAAATGTAAAAATGTATCTATAGTGTTTAAATCCAAGTCTTTCAGGTTTGATGCCTTCCTTGCCATCACACTAATCCTTAGTTCCTTCCATGACTCTATCTGATTCAGCTCTGGATTGACGAGAACATTGCCCAATGGTAATACCACTTCCAGTCATTAGCAACATGGTGGTAAATTTGAAAGCTCACTTTAAGCCTAAATCTGCCAGGGGTGTGAATAATTTGGGGATTAAGTGCGTATTACAGTTTCCTTCCATTTAGCTTCGTATGTCTCTCTTCTTCCTCTGACTTTACTGTTGGACAACTCACTAGCTTTGAATCCTGCTGACTTTGAGTCGAAATTGAAGCGAGTTGTTGTCAGCTCGGTCCTGTAGAGCTTAAGTATGATACATCCACCGATTACGGGAATTTTCTAGTTCCCAACCAGCCGATCACAGTTAAAATCCATTGAAAATCATCCAATTCTGGTCATCAACCAATTTCTCTGTTGTGCTTTTATAACAGCTTAGAAAATGAGTGTGTCTGTGCTGTAATTAAAGCTGTAACATTTCAGTACTGGGCTGCCTTGGGTGAGACATGCAGGAAGGAAAGATAAAAAAAAACAAACTGGAATTATCACTTTCATTAAAAGGTAGAAAATTAATCTTTTTATTTTTTATCCAGTTAAATTGCAGCCACAGAGACTGAAGTCAACACAAGTGCAGTCAGGTCTACTTTAGTGCCTACTTGTTACCAATGCTTGTTTCACACCCTTTATTTCATTCTCTTATTTTTTTTTTTGTGTTTTGCCGTTATTCTTTTTTTTGCTTTGTCTCAAAGAACAATAGCATTTTTTCAAAGCTAATGTGACATCTTAACACTGTGTCTGTCTGCTAACAATAAAAAACAGAGAGAACATCAGCGTTGCTGTTTTATTCTCCGTAGTAACAGTAAATGTATCATCTTGCCCAAAGGTTGTGTTGAAAGAAATTCATGTAAATAATGATTTATTAATCTTTCATTGCTTTGTTTAAAAGAAATTCAGACAAGTCACCCCGGCTGAACCTATGATATCCACACCATCTGTCTCCATTAAACAGCTATCAAACAGTCGTACCTGACATTTGCTGCTACAGCTGCTGTCTCGCGAAAGACTGATGGTCCAGTGTCAGAAATCTGACCTCGCCGCAGATCAGTTTGCCTCAAGCCTAATCTGCCAGTCACTCACATTGATAAAACTGAGGGTGAAATGTGTTGGAATGAAAAGTATGTCCCCCTGTTCTGAACTTTAGCCGTGCCATCCGCTGGCGTTTGGAAATCGAAGCAGAGCCAAAGCCCTAATGGCGCAGCGTGCTGAGTGCAGCGAGATGAGCCCGCGCGGCTTCCTGTCGATCCCTATTGGAATGCTCTACATCAAAAAGATAGCTCCCAGCAAAACACCGCACACACCAAGAGACATCGATCCGTAACCACACAGTCAGTGTATGTAACTAGCTCGCTTGTTTCACCTCTGACCCTCCCGTGGATACAGAGTAGAACAAACTCAGTGTTATGATTAATAGCTTCTGTCACTGGATGTGCTGTGAAATCCTTAGCTTTCATTTGATGTCTGAGAATTTCTTTCTCTGCTTTTCTTTTTCGCCTTGCAGTTGTGGAAGTGCCCTCAGTCTGTAGTTGAGCAGCAGAGGGGCAAGGGCAGACCTCAGTGGCCCAGGATGATGATGGAGATGAGGAGTTTGGAAGCAGCGCTGCTGGTGTTGATCCTGGGACACCTCGTCTCTGCTCTGGAGGTCCCACTAGACCGTAAGGGAACATATCATACCACATATCAGAAACCAGGAAAATGCTTAGGGTCTAAGCCAGGGGTCTGCAACCTGCGTCTCCGGAGCCTCAACCTTCAACAATGGCTTATAATGCCTTAGGCTAAAAATGTCAAGGAACCAATTTGTTTTAGGCTTTTATGGAAAACTACACTGTTTTCAACAGAATTGCACTAAAAGAACCAGTAAGGTCTTTTTTGATCATTTTTTTTATTTGACCTTTTTTCTGTGTATGTCAACTTAACTCACATGAAAAACAAAAATAAAAAGTGATTGTCAGCTCTTTGGGTTGAGACAGGTTTTGTTTCCAATGTATCTGGTTTGAAATGTGACCATCATATTCGGCCCTTGTCCAAACATGGGACAACCACTAATTTCTGCATCTCTTTACTGTCAAATTGTTTTTCTTGTTCGCTGATTCATTGGGGGAACCTACAAAAGTTCTTCCAGGATGTAAGTCACAAATAAATGCTTTGCTGTTAATAAGTTTGCAGTTTTTTTTTTCTCTCTGTCCACATTTGGAGGATTTGTTTTGTTTTCAACCGCTCAGTATTTATGCCTGGTTAATATTAGAAAGTTTGGAGTGTGATTTGGAGTGAAAATTTGCATGTATTTATTCCTGTGCTTGCTTTCTTTTGTTTTCTGTGTCTCTACAGATGTGGAAGAGTTTACATAGAAAAAGGCCACAAACAGCATGACTTTTTCAGTTATTTGTTTGGCATAGTCCTTTAGTTATCTCCCCAGCAGCGACAGGAATTCAGTAACCATCACTAAAGAGAAACACATCTTGGTGTCCTGCATGCTTTTGTGATTTTTTTTTGCCATTGCACAGATAAAGAAAGCTTTTTGTGTGTATGTCAGCACAAGCCCTTGTGTGGTTCTGGACACTCTGGTTAGTTTCAATGTGTTTGGTAATGACTGCTTGTGTGGTCGACACACAAAAAGTAGTAAGATGGCTTCAGATTAAGCAGCAAAGGTCATGGTTAAACATTTTCCTTCTTTTTGATCTCCATGTAGTGGCGCAGCCTCCAACAATAACTCACCAGTCCCCAAAGGACTACATCGTGGATCCTCGAGAGAATATTATAATTCACTGCGAGGCAAAGGGGAAGCCGCATCCCAGGTAGGAAAAAGCCAAGTGCGGTTTAAAATTCAAGAAGTGTAAATACTCCTTTAGCTCTAAGACGTAAACAGTTCAAGCTCAAATAATTTTTTATGTTATTCCATCTCAATTTATTTGTAAACACGCTGCCCTTGCCACAGGCTAATTGTTACTAAGGCAACTGCTTTACTGCCTCTTACAAACAATTATGCATTTTTTTGTTCCTTTGTTCTTGTTCCTTAGGCTTTGGTAATCTTAAGAAGGCAAACCAAAAGCAAGCACATGGGCTTAGGAGTTTTATTTTCTTGTTATTCAATTTAGACACTGATGTTTTACGTTTGGTTTCCACAAGTTAAAACCAAATGAGTTCATGTTCATAGTTCACTACGTCAACAACTTAAAATAATCCCAGTCACAACATGAACCAGTTCTCATTTATCCATCATGTGTACTGACTAGCAGACCGATTATATCATCTGATTTTTTCAGCCTGATCTTCAATAGCTTATTTACCTCTTTGCTTAATCCTGTCATGTTGTGTTATTTAGTGTCAATAAACACGACAATCACATATTTCCCTCTTTTCATTGTCAGCAAATTAAAGAAAGATTTATTTTTGATTGGATTATTTTTCTATTGACACCAAGTATGTAGCTACGGCCACTTAAATTGCACTTCACGCTCTTTGATCAAATTTTGATTTGCTAAAACATGTCTGCTGACAAAATCTTCACTCGCATAAATCAAAGTTAACACTCGTACTGTTATCTTGTTTATACTTACCAGTAAAATGAGTTGGAGACAAAAGTTAGAAATGACTGAATGCCTTAAACTTCATCTACATTCAACATTTCATCTCTGCTTTACCTTTAAAGTTTTATTGATGCTTAGGGCATGAGCGCTCAGTTTATATTAAATCTAAAGCGAACAAGTTTCCCCTGAGTCAGATATGTGCATGTAGCAGACAGAAGCTCCACCACACACACACATGCAAATATACACATAGCAGTCATCAAGTTCATGTCTTTGAAGGGAAATGTCAAAATGCTGTTCTGCATACAGAAGCAAATGTTTGTCCTAAAAGTCTGGAAGTTGATGGTTGTTGATTCCCAGGTTGAGTACGGTGCAGTACATCAGGAACCGCTGTGCTCAGTTCAGTGCTCAATGTTCATAGTTTGTCTATGAACATTGTTGTTAGGTTGAATCTTAGCCGAATTGGTACACAGCACTGTAAATATGGAGGTAGGGAATGAACCAGCATATAGACAGACATTTAAAGATAAAATAAAAAGGCTCCACTAGATCCATAAATATCCACATAAATAAATGTTATGTTCAAAATTTTCTTTCCTTTTAAACTAATTTTAACAAAATATTTTAAGTATATCACTTTTTAGCATGGAGATGCCAGTAGAAACCTGGCAGAATTACTCCCTAAATAAGCCCCTATTCCTGCACCCTATCATAACCAAACTGGAGACAAATAGTTTGTTTATGGCCCTTATGTGTAATATTTAATTTATAACTTTAACATTAAAGACTGTATATAGATACTGGTACCTTTTTTTCTATTTTTTAAATTTTATTTTTGTACAAATTAGCAATTGTGATTTAGGTGTTACTGATTGCGCCTCACTGGAAAGATAGTCCTATTCATTTAATCGTACATTCATTCACAAAAACCACACTGGTTTTTCCTCACCAGCTTCTCCTGGACGAGAAATGGGACCCACTTTGACGTTGAAGAGGATGAAAGTGTCACCATGAGGCCTCACTCTGGGACCCTGGTGGTGGACATCACCAGAGCAAGACCTGAACATTATGAGGGAGTGTTTCAGTGCACGGCGAGGAACAAACACGGATCTGCTGTGTCCAACAATATCGTCGTCAGACAGTCAAGTAAGTGTGGCGTCCTGCTTCATTTCATTTAAGCCATTCATTCTTTCATTTCAAACATTAAATTCATGAAACATTCTGGATCATTTCCTCCTTTCTTTTCTTTTCTGTAAATTAAGTTGCGTTTTTCTTCCTAAGACGCCTTATTGAAGGTAAAGCTTGCAAGTAGAGAAAATGCATGTTAGATTATAGATTGAAATGCCCCGTTGTATTTGTCCTCTTAGCTTTTACACCATTTAGACATCATCCTCTCATCTTGCCTCGTTGCTTCTGTCCATTATTAGCCAGCATTTTATGTCCAAATTGTGACAATACTCACCCTGTCATGTGCATGTTCATTTTCAACAATCCAGAGTCCCCCTTGTGGTCAAAGGAGAAAAACAAACCAATCGTGGTTCAGGAGGGTGTCTCCTTGGTGCTGCCATGCCGACCTCCAGCAGGACTTCCACCTCCCATCATATTCTGGATGGACAACAGTGAGCTGATACCAGTCATTTTGATTCATTTGGAATTATCTTGGCTTAACGTGGGTTTTGTTTGTAATTGTTGTAGGTATAGGGTGGAGCTCGTGTTCTTACCATTATAGGTTAACACCTATGTCAAGAAAAAAAAACTTGTCACAAAGACTGTGAAATGTACAAGAAATGTGTAAAGAAACACAATTTTGGGAGATCGGTGATCGGCCGATTTTTATATGTGAAGCCGATCTTGTCCACTGATGTTATCAACCTTGGAAAAGGTCTAAAAATCAACCACTGTGTTTTTCTTTTCTCTTATGAGAGAAGTTTTCCTGACAAACCAGCCGACTAGGTCATGTCTGCACATTTACAGTTAACAATAGTCACCCCATTGTTGCCAATTCAGCAACTTTCATGATATATTGAGCAACATTTCAGACAAAAACTGGTATCAGCCAAAATTAGAATTGGTAAGATAGGCTTTTTAAAAGATCGGTATTTGGCAATCGGCCAGAAAACTGCAATTGACGCGCCCCCTCACTATACCTGTAGCTAATAGTCAGTTGCAGAAGCCATATTTGTCAAGTCTTTATTTGAGCTCCTATTGACAAATTCTGATTGGTATTGATGCCAAAAGGCTTTTGAAATGTCACCATTTCAGTTTCAACAACTTCAAAAATATACATTTTACAGAGCCAAGTTAACTTTGCTAGTTAATAATATTAATAACCACTTTTTTCTTGGATATACAAACCAAGAACTTAAGTTGTTTTAATTTGAACTGAAGATCACATCCAAAATGGTGAAATTCAAATTGAGAATAGGGGTCCAAAAGTTCAGCCCTGGATGTATATTTATTTTGATATAATTTTCTCAGACTTCCAGAAGTTACCTCAGAGCAAGAGGGTGTCCCAGTCCTTGAATGGCGACCTGTACTTCTCCAACGTTCGCCGAGAGGATTCCAGGAACGACTACATCTGCTACGCTCGCTTCACACACACACAAACCATCCAGCAGAAACAGCCCATCACTGTCAAAGTGCTCAACCGTAAGTCTCTTCCCCCGTCTGTGATTCTCAGATTTAAAGATGCGATTAAGATTTGCATGATTGAAAAAAAGCACAACAGTGTTTGTGTAACGCATGTGCACAAGAAGCGGTTATTTTTCAGCAGGACAGTATGTGCCAGGATGGCAGCGTGGGAGGGAAACCCTGCTTCCCATCACAGATCCGATCCTCGGAAATGCTACTGTTGTCTGACTCAAAGACATATTGTCTGAGTTCTGGTTGTTCTCTAAGCTCTCTGCTAAGCAGCTTTTTACTGTCGCTTCTGTGTGTTGTTTTTTTCCTACACACTTTCTCCTCCAACAACAAAGACTGCTCTCATCATTTTAACCTTTACAGCTGACATCATGAGAGACTCTGCATTACATATTCTGGCGATTATTCCCTACATAAATATTTTATTTTATTTTTTTTTTATATTAGTTTTCATATTGCAAAAAGGATGTCCAAACATGTTTTTGTAATTATCATGATTTAAAATCGTTGCATGTGTGATTTCTTTTGTTTTGTTTTGCTTGTTGTGTTACAGTGGATGCAATCAATGAAACAATGGCAGATTATTATAATGACACTGAGTTGTTAAATGGTGAGTTTTTGGCACCCTCCAGTGCTTAATTCCTCCCAACCCAGAGCTCCAGACTCTAGCTTTCCCCCACTAACACCAACCCTTCAACCCATTCATCCTTGGGGCTTTTTTTTTTTCCAGAGGTTTGCTGGTTTCTTCCAGGGTGAGATCTAGCACCCCCTTGTGGTTTTTCTTAAAGTAGAGCTCAAAACTAGCTTCCGCACTAACACTCACCCACCTCAACCCCAAAAGTCACTCCCGCTTTATCCAACTGAACCCTGTTTCAAATGTACCTTTCCTTTGATTTCCTTCAACTACAGCTGCATGCTGACTTCATTTTAGATTGAACTTAGTATTTAACATGCAACATCGACATTTACACAATTTACTTTTCAATAGTTCGGGAACTCTGCACTCTGTCTTTGCAGAGCACAATATTTGTCCACTATGAAAAAAGGGATAGCAATGCCTCAAGTTGGAATGTGTGTTCATAATTGAAATATGGTGATTTGTATAGCAAGGAGGAGGATAAACACTGTCTGTTTGTAGATCTAACAGAGTAGCAACCTGTCTATTAAAATGGTTTTACCTGTGACTTACCATGGTGGTGACTTGTGTCAAGAAGTGTAATTCAGAAAACTCAAAATCTGGAGACACTCAGTTCAGAGAAGCATTTTTACTCCTGACACTTGCGTTTTTCATATCATCTGTCACCAGAATAGAGCCATTTAGTTTATTTTTTGTAAAACATTTTGACAGTGAATGGAAGCAGCTGAAAGTCTCTTTTCTTCAGGTAGACATTTAAAAAAAAAAAAAACATTACTTTATGGCAATGCTTTTAGAGCTGTTGTAAAAGGATATTTTAGTACTTGAGTACTCTATGGAATATTTTTACGATTAATCGAGGAATAGGATCTCATTCCTACCGTTTGGTCCAAAACTGTGATGACGTGGTTCCGACAGCACAAAAGCTGTCATACTCCAACCATCATGCCACAAAATTCAACGATCCTTAATGGTCCCTAAACCCTCACAAAGCGCCATACAATTCAGCACCATGCTGCTAGCACTTCACAACTCATGGGCGGAAGTAAATGCGCTGCCCTCCACAGATAACCACAGATAATGATCCGGACAGAATCGAGGTATTTGAATCACTTGAGGAATGGTTTCAGCCCTAAACTCTGGCTGAAATGAACTTACTACTTCATAGAAGATCTATGACAAAAGTGAGAGTGCTCATCCTTTCTTTAGCTAATCCTGCTGTTTCTATTTCCAGTGATCCTTTCCATTCTCTCATTGCTTATTTAATTCAAACTTTTTAATATTTCCATTGATATTATTTCCACCTTATTTCACTTGCTTATAAATAGTCTAAGCTCTTTGAATGATGTACATACTAAATCTGTTTTAATTTATTTTCTTTAAAACAATGTTGGCAACTGACAAGTAGTATTTTATGTTTATATTACACTGCCTAAGTCAATTTTATACATTAGTTTACATATTTATGCTTTTTCTTTTGCCTATAAACACGTTCAACACACATAATAAAGAACCTGGAAATAAAAGCCAGATTTACCAATAAAACATGAGTATTTGTGTGCAGAGATGGCTACATTTCCAAGCAGATGTTTTGATTACACCACAGTACTGAAAGGTGAAGGCTTAGAGAAGATGAAGGGCATGATTTGCCTCAGTTCCTCTCTATTCTTGGCTGATGCCAAAGAGTTTTTTTTTTTTTTCATTTTTGACTCGGTATATCTGTGTGTGTGACTGCAGAGGCCCCAGTGGATGATAGGAAGCCAACCTTCCTCATCCCATCTGGCCACTCAAGCTACAAGATGGTGCTGAGGGGACACGTACTGGAGATAGAGTGCATTGCCGAAGGACTGTAAGTCAGAGAATGCGCCAGAATTAAATGTCTCAGCGCCTCGAGTAGCCGCCTGCTTGACCACAACTCTTAAATCCAGGCCCACCCCTGAGGTATCCTGGACCAAAGTGAGCGGAGACCTACCCAGCAGGCGCACGTCCTTCCTTCACTTCAACAAGACCCTGCGGATTGTGAACGTGTCTGAATCGGATGAGGGAGATTACAGTTGCACAGCCAAGAACCAGCTCGGCTCGGCACACCATATCATCACCGTCGAGGTCAAAGGTGTGTCTGCGTCTGCTGTTTCCTGCTTTCTCTCTCTCCTTCTTACTCTACCTTCCTCTCCTAATTGATTTATGCACAGATGCCATCAGGATTGTCTGTTCGGTAATTAATTCTCCGCTCTGTACTCCTTGCCTCCTTGCAGCAGCCCCTTATTGGATCAGTGGACCTCCAAAGAATCTTGTTCTAGCTCCAGGAGAGAATGGAGCGCTGACCTGCAGGGCCAGCGGCACACCCAAACCCTCCATCATATGGTCAATGAATGGTGACCGCATAGAGAGTAAGAGCAATTTGCTCCACTGTCAGAGATATATCCACTATAACATCAAATATTCATCATAGCCTACATAAAGTTTGTTATATTCTATAAGAACCTTGAAGATTTTCAGATAGTAAAAGTACAAACGTCTAGTAATCTTTTCTTTTGTGTGCAAATTCAAATGCAAAGGATTTAACTTTTTTTCTTGAAAAGTGTCATGATGGGTTCCAGTTTCTAAACTCACATGCAGAACACCAGGAGAATGTGAAATCAGATAAAGCTCATTTGAACAATATGAAAATGTTGGTGAAAGGGCAGACCCTGGGGGGAGGCATACTGGGTCGTCTGCACACTGAAGAGCAGCAAGGAAGATTGTGAGTTTGAACTTCAAGAGAAATTAGACTGGCCTTACTTGATTTGCAGGTTACTTCCACTCAGAAGAGGGGAAACTGTTGGTTCGTGATTTCGGTATCTTTGTGGGAGTCCTTAAGATGATTAAGGTTCCAGAGTGAGGTCTTGACTGAGTAAGTTCTGGGTAGATGACGCTGAGGCTGCGGTGGAGGGTGGACAGGTAAATTCTGTCATGGAGGAGCGAGCCGACTGCCAGCTGGGTAATCCAGGAACGGTCACGAGGAATCACCATTACTGGCAAACACTCAGGAGAGGAGGTGCTGGCAGTCTGCTCCTCTTAAGCTCCAGGATGACTGGGTGATGAGTCACAGGTGCGCTGAATCAGTCAGGGGGCACGCCCCTCCAGGTGTGCAGCCTCTAACACCATCTGGTGGATAAAGGATGAAGCAGCAGGCGAACAGAGAAAGACCCCACAAAGAAAACCAAAACCACCGGTTCCCAATAAAAAGCTACTGCAGACAGGCAGGAAACAGTATTGATTTGAAACACTTCAATGAAAAGTTATGTTTTGCACACCTAACCCACACATTACGAATATTTTTTTCAATCAGTCAACAAATTAGTCTCTTAATTGTCACCCTTACATATTAGTCAATGGGTCCATGAAGATACAGGGGACCTCATGACAAATAATTGGCTTTAATAAACATTATTTGTTTAGAAAATGGTATATGGCATTATACCATATACTGTGGTTGACAGGATTAAAGTTTCAAACCTTACTAAAAATAGACCATTAAGAATACAAGTAAAAAGAAACGATGATGGTCACCAGTAATAGTGACATGGGTAGAGCTGCTATAGATTAATCTGATTTTTATATGCTTTATCAGCAGGAAAAGGCTTACAATTTGAAAAGTGTTTTCAAAAGTAAAGTATGTATAAAAAAAAAACGCAAAAAGATAAAAAAAAAAAAATCATGTTTTTCATTGACTGCTAGGAATATTAGAAATCTCTACAGATATCTGTCAATCGTCTTACCACTCACTTTTTAAACACTTACCTTTTGCTTTGACAGATTTACCTGCAGATATCAGCAGAAAAGTGGAGGACGACACAATCATCTTCACTGACGTTCAGGTTGGATCCAGCGCCGTGTACCAGTGCAACATCTCAAACCCGTATGGTTACCTCCTCTCCAATGCTTTCGTCAACGTCCTCCGTGAGTTTAGAACTCAACATCCATCATGGATTTTAATGCTATTTCCCATCCCTGGCATTTTGTGGACAGTAATAATCCATAAATATTCTGTGCTGACTCACTGCAGATGAGTCACCCAGAGTGCTGACGCCAGCCAACAAGATCTACCAGGTCATCGAAAATCGCCCAGCCCTCATGGACTGCTCCTCTTTTGGGTCACCCATTCCCAAAATTGAGTGGTAAGTTAAGAAACACTCAACAAAACTTTGACATGAAATCCTTCCTGTAGCATAACACAAAGTGGTTAACTCTCTGTGTCTTAGGTTTAAAGACAGCAGAGCCAGCACCCTGAATGGAGACCCTTACATCCTGCATGACAATGGTACTTTGGAGATTCAAGTAGCTCAGTCGCAGCACAAAGGCAAATACACCTGCATTGCCAGGAACTCGCTTGGAACCTATGAGAACCATGTTTACCTGCATATAAAAGGTGAGTTTGTTCATTTGTTTGAAGATCTCCTAAATGATTACCCTACCATATATATCGGCTACATGCTTGCATTCTGTTGGATTGATCCAATTAAATATTTCTGAATATGATTTGGACACGCTTGTCTTTAAACGTTATCGAGACGATTGTTGTGACCTTCTGCTACATAGTGAACTGAATTAAATTGAATTTAATCTGGTAAAAAAGGAAACCTGTGACCTGCGATTTAAAACTAGCACTTTACAACATCCTAACTGCATCATCTTTCTGATTGATGTGGTAGTGGCTGCATTATACTGTGGGGTTGTGCCTCTACAGAGGTCAGAATTTGATTGACATTCTGTGGCAAGTTTTGGAAGTTGATGTTCAGAGATACTACCCCTACAATTTTATTTATCTTGAGCCATATTGCACAAATTGCAACCTCTACATGGTGTCTCTTCTCATAGATGTGACGTTCTGTTTGCACGAAAGTATTATTTGAGTACTGAGTACTGAGTACTGAGACAGGGGCCCAGAAATCAAACGTATGCATAATATTTAGATGTGTAAAAAAAATAGTCATTCATTCTTTTATGTTCCTTCAAATTCACTATCATGATATTTTTGTTGGTTGGATTGTAACAAAACAGAAATGTAATGAAAACACTGCTAGCATGGTAATTGTAATATGCACAGAATATCTAACACACTGAATATTTCTATGTTGGTTCCTCTGATCTTTTATAAACTACAGTATTTACCAACATTTGCGTGTGAAACTCTACTGAGGTTCAGATTTGTTGTTAATCTTTGGCTTTCTTGTTCCATCAGAGCCTACCCGAATCCTAAAGCAACCGGTTGGCACGGTGGTCCAAAGAGGCCGATCTGTGAAGTTCGAGTGCATAATAAAACACGACAAGGATCTCTTACCCACTTTGATTTGGCTTAAAGATGATGAGGAGCTTCCTGACGATGAGCGGTTGGAGCGTTCTTAAATGACTGTGTTCAGTTCTTAAAATTAGTCAAATATCTGCAGTTGCACATAACTGAATGGACTTTCTATTTTTATTTTATTTTTGCAGATTCATTGTAGAGTCCAACAGCCTGTCTACGTCTGATGTGTCACAGAGAGAATGGCTCAGAGATCATGGGGAGCTGCCTAACAATGATCGGTTGGAGCTTTTTTAAGTTACCTGTATTTAGTTCTCAAGACTACACAAAATATCTGAACTTGTACCTAACTGAATGAACTTTTTGTTTATTGCAGATTCATCATAGAGTTCAACAGCCTGTACATCACTGACGTGTCGGAGAGAGATGCAGGCGTGTACACATGCTACGTAAACACCACTCTGGACCAAGACTCAGTCACCGCTGAGCTGACTGTTGTCGGTATGCGACTCTGAGCTTAAATTTACAAGTTTAAAACATGAACGTTAAGAAAATGGCAGAGAGGTAGGTCTGTAGGATAATTTGATTCAACAGTCAGCTCTTTAGGACTAAGTGTGTCGGGCAGAATTTAATCAGTGATCATGCTCTGTAGGTTGATGACCTTCTCTTAAGCAGCCTAATTATCATTCCTGTTTACTTATGGCTGATTTGACCACCAAACTTCTTATTTCAATGCCGCCCTCCAACCTCACAGAGACCACACCAGCTCCAGCTGTCACCCACGGTAAACCTGCAGACGTGCTTAGCTAGCATGTGTTTGTGTTGTTCTCTCGATGGTTTCAGTTTAATGCAGCATGCTTTGGCCCAGAAGAAGCCGTTTTGATCGAACAGTCACAGAGTGTTGACTTTTTCTTTATTTACATCTACCAGTTTGAGTTGCTCCATTATTTTTTGTGTGTGTTTTTCCGATCTGCCGTTTTTGCAGAATCAATCGCATTGATGGCGTTTGTCTGCTGGCGTAAACATCTGGGAAAGGAGAAGCAACTTCCTCTTGTTTTTATATCAAAGCTAATTTGAGAGCAGATATAGTCCCGGAGTCCCTGATATTTCATCATTGCTCATTCATTTGAAGCATGCATTTCTTATCACTGCAACTTCACAATATGAGCATCTGTTCATTTTATTTGATGAGCTCGAGATGAAGTGAAGACTGAACATCAGTCATTTCATCGCATGATGCAGCTTCTGCATGTGTTATCGTCATCAGTATACCAAGCAAAAGAAATACATGAAAACATGCAACTAAATTGTCCTGCAAAAGAGAGGCTTGCTTGGATAAAGCATCATGCCACAAATGATTGTGGTGTTACTGTTAAATGTTCAAAATATAAAATATGTGTCTCTTCCGTTTGCTGTTTTTTCTTCCAGGGCGACCCGACCCCCCCATGGACCTAGAGTTGACAGACCAGAAAAAGAGGAGCATTCAGCTTACTTGGATCCCTGGGGAGGAACATAACAGCCCTATTCAGGGTATGTGAGGGTCTATGTATTTTATCAGTGATGTCAGTAATGCGTTACTGATGTCGGACCACTTTTTTCAGTAACGAGTAATCTAAAGCATTGCTGTTTCAAATCCAGTAGTCAGACTACAGTTACTTATCGAAATCACTTTGCGTTTCTATTTTATTTTGTAGTAAAATTTTATTTCCTCTATGTGTCTTGGGGTGTGACCGTCGTTTCTATGTGACAGTGTCAGCAGCGTCAGAAACATAAACAATGGAGGGAAGAGAGAGATGCGCATTTTGTTGCTGGAAAAACTGGAACTATCTTGAGTTTCGCTCACCAAGTCCGATTATTACAAGCAGCTTTGCGCTTGTTTCTTTCTAAAGTCGCTTGTAGATTTTATGAGTTGCGGACTGCGGTTTTTTCTTGCAAATAAGTAGACATAAATCCCCAGAATTTGTCTGACATGCGGTTAGTTTTAGTCAGGCTCTCCCTGTTCATCATTTCCTGGATGATCCGTCCGGCTGTGACTTTGTTAATGTCAAGTTAATATATTACCTTTGAATGACGTCAAGCTTTGCGTTGCGCTCCAGAAAATAGCAAACATCGAGACTAATATGAACAGTGCAATGAACATGAAAACAGCCACGAATGAACGTGTCCGTAAAGTTGTGCAACTAAACACCATTATAATTATTAATATTAAGATAAGTGTCACAAATCTGTGCAGCAGGACATCTGAGTTGTGGAGCTGCAGAAGGAGATCTGTGTGCTGCGCTGTGACCCCAAACACAGGGCCACAACGCACAACCTTACTAGTTATGAAGTAATAATGTTTTTAGTGTTTTGTTTCAAGTTTGGATGATGCCATTTTGCCGTGTTACTTTGTTTCCTTTTTCTGTTTTTCTGAGTAAGAAAAAATAGCTTTCACTGATTTATAACTAATCGTAACTTGAATTTTGTAAATAAAATAGAAAAGAATATACAAATTGTACCAAATGGCTATCAATTAATATTCATCCCTTGAAGTCAGTGAAAAAAAATCCCTTTCCCAAATCTCTTCAATGAACTGAACATAACAATCTTGTAATACACGGGTTGTTGTTTGACCTCGTTTACTGTGTTAAAATGCTCAGCATGTTGCAAACACTCACCTTTAATGAAAACCTTGCCAAAATCCACAGTTTAATTGCAAATTCAGTGTGTGCTTGGTGGCTTTTTGAGTTCAAGTGGCATGAGAGTATTAATCCCATTATGCAAATATGTGGCCAAGCACGGTTAAAAAGTGTAAAATGATTGTCTTTTTGAAATGCAGAATTTGTAATCCAGTATGAAGACTGGCTGCACCACCAAGGTCACTGGCATGATATTGCACGGGTTCCCGGGACCAAGACAACGGCTCATCTCAAGCTTTCACCATATGTCCACTACACATTCAGAGTGTTGGCCCGTAACGCTGTGGGTCTGAGTGAGCCCAGCAGCCCATCTCGAATGTATAAAACTGAGCCTGCAGGTACAGAGCCAGCTGTTATAAATGTTATTCAGTTTTGCACCAGAACATTAATAATTGAAACCATGACAACAGGTTGCTTCCTCTAAACTTATATATAGCTTTCCCCAAACTTAGATGTTTGGGAAAGTTCTGAGTACTTTCTTGGAATCTAAAATTACTTTCTGGGTTCTACTAGGTACTGCATTTGAACTTTTGTGGATTTGTTTATTAACTTTTTGATAACTTGCCAGATACTTTACTAAAATGTAGAGATTATTTTCTATAACAAAAAACAAAAATAATAAAAAATTCCCCAGAATGTATATGTTTATCTAAAAAATTTACCAAATAACTTTCTGAAACTTTCACAAAACTTGCTGGTTAAAGTTCAAGACACTATAGTTTACTTTCTCAAGAACTACTAGGTACATTCCCAGAACTCCGAAGTCTTTTTTTCTGCTTAATGCCATTCTGTAAGTTCCATAAAACTTAGCTTCCAGGAAGTACAAGGAAAGGATCAAATACACTTTGGATAGTAAACTGATTAAGTAAAAGTTGTATTATGTATAATTTGTTAGTGGAACCAACACATGAGTTCATTTACAATTTAGTTCCTCTATTTCAAAAGTCTCCAAAATCCACAAATAAAGAAACTATTATTCTAAAAAAAAAAAAGCAAAATAATCAGTTTAAATGTAAAATTGACTTTTTTTTCTTTGGAATTTGTTGATTTTTCTTTTATTTTGTCTTCAGCTCCTGACCAGAACCCAAAAAATGTACGTGGATCTGGAAATAAACATAACAATCTTGTTATCACCTGGGAGGTAATCTCTATACATTTAACTATTCTGAATATGATCAATTACAGATATGTTATTGCAAAGAGTACCATAACCAGCATTTGTGTATAGGAGCTTAATTAGCTTTTTGTTCATACTTATTTACTTCAGTGCAATGTAGTACACCTCCAAAGAAGCAGCGTCTAAAGAATATGTTATATCTTAAATTTCTCTTTCTCCAGCCTCTGTCAGGCCTTCAGTCCAACGGTCCCGGGCTTTATTATAAAGTGAGTTGGAGGCAGAAGAGGCCAGGCAGCGACTGGATAACAGCTACTACCAACAACTCCATGTATATCGTATCTGAAGTACCCACATTTAGTCCATTTGAGATAAAGGTTCAGGCTGTAAACAACCATGGAGATGGACCAGAGCCCGCTGTTGCCATCGGCTACTCAGGAGAAGATTGTGAGTCCACCTTAACCTTTTAAGGCCTTTAAGTTCTTACAAAAAGACTGTTTGAGCCGGAGGCGATGTATTTGGTTGCATACCCTATAACATTTCACTCTGGCCTTTTGGTTGTAGCTTGTCCTAATGTTATGTATCTTTTTTAACTCTACAGTGCCAGCAGCAGCTCCAGCAAATGTTCATGCTGACGTGCTAAACAGCACCTTGGCTCGGGTACGCTGGGACCCTGTACCTCCTCATTTAATACGAGGGCAGATCCAAGGATACAAGGTACAGCATTTTGATGAGCATGTTGAATAACAAGCTGATTCATCTCATGAAAAGTAATGGTAATCACCACATCTTTGGGTGAAAGATGGGTGTGTAATTCCTTTCCTGTTGACAAATACAAAGTTGTGCCATAAAGCTTCAAGGTATGCAACATACAATGAAATACATAACACTTTAAACATCTCACAAATAAAATATAAAAATACAAGGAAAAACCTTACAAAGACCTTATATTGTAGCAGCAACACTTTCAGGTCTTAAGTTCTCACCAATTGGCTAGTAAATACATTATTGCAAGGGGATGCAAAAGTGTTGAGTGGGAATGCAAAATGTTTGTGAGGGAATACAACATAAATAAACTAGTTTATGTCCCTTGGGGGCTTTCTAGTTGGAAACCACACCTTAGTGTGATATTTGAGGACAAAGGACATATCTCGCTTATTATATTTTTTATTCACTTGTCTATTCATCCATTGTCTACACCTGATTTTATTTTTAACTTAAAAAAAAAAAGTGTATTTTGGATACAAAAATTAAAGGAGTAACATCTTTGCTCAACATGTATGCATATAACACAGATGAAGCTTCTGCATTTGACACTGTTTGTTACAGGTTCATTACTCGAGGACGCACAACCTTCATAAACACAGCCCCCATCACACAGAGAAGCGCGTGCTCACCTTTAGTGGGAACCACAGCCAAGGCCTGCTGCCCGGGTTGCACCCGTTCAGCCACTATTCTTTTTATGTCAGCGTCTTCAATAAGAAAGGAGAGGGGCCCAAAAGTGAAAAGCAGGAGTTTAAGACACTTGAAGGAGGTATGACATCTAAACTTTAAACCTCTAATATGTACATTTTTAGGTCTTATGAGAAAATGTCAAATACATGACCATGCTAATGTTTTACCTCCTGAACTTAAAGGAACAGAAAGGAGAGTTTAGTACCATCTAGTGGGGAATTACGAAATAGCATTTGTACAAGGTGGTTGGAGAAATTTATTTATATTTATGTTAACCTTTTGCTATTTTGTATGAAATAAATTGGACATCATCTCATTGCCTCTTTCCCTTTATTGTTTTCTCTTATATTAATCAGATTTTTTGTCACTGACTTGTGTTCACTCATTGTTGATGCTTTTCTGCAGAGCCTGGGCCACCCGCCTCGCTGTCTGTCACAAACCCAAGCCTAGATTCACTAACCCTCGAATGGAGTCCTCCTCATGAACATAATGGCCACATCACTGGCTACAACCTGAGATATCAGCCAGGTGAGAAATTTTGATTTTCTTGACAGGCAGCAAGCGAGATTTTAAATCTATGTCATGTGAACATCATCCTCTGTCATCTAGTGCGTAGCCTTGTAAAGCCATTCTTTTTCATGGCTTAATCAGTCATATAGGAGAAGCTTAGAGTAGCTTAACTGCATTTAAATGTTCTGACAATTACAACAACACAAGTTAACAAATCAACTCTGGTCACTCCCAACTTCTGTTTCTGAACCCTACTCCTCTGTTATCCAAATCTTTCCATTTTCACCCTTTTTATTATTGATACTCCATCTGCAACCCCTCACCCTCCTCCTATCGCTACACAACTTCCTGTTTTCCGACTTCCTTCTCCATCCCATCGTTGTCGTCATCCGTCCCTCACCCCTGTAGTCAATAACTCCAATGAACTTGGCCCAGAAGAGGAGCTGGCCCTGGCTGCCAATGAGACCTCAGTCACTTTGCAAAACCTCAAGTACAGCCCACGCTACAAGTTTTATTTGAATGCGAGAACAAGAGTTGGAGCGGGCCCAGCCATTTCTCAGGAAGCTGTCGTCAAGCAGGATGAAGGTAAGTCATCAAAGGCAGACAAGTGCAAAACGTGGAGCGTGTGGTATTTAAGATGACTAATAGCTAACATTTCCAAATTGTTCTTGGATGACCTTTAAACGAGACATCAAAAAGCATTAAAAATAATTCCTATTTAAAAGAAACGGTCGATTATATATATAGATATCAGACAAATAGAAACCTGCAGGTACATCTTCTATGTAGTTGTACTTATTTAAGATAAATATGTCTGGAAGTTTCGTAATCTGCAGTATCTTTAATCTGGAGCTGGGGAGCTAAAAAAAGACGCTGCATGTAAGGAATGTGATAACACCCACAAACTTCAGACTTCTGTTTTGCAGCATGTTTCCATGGAAACGGCGATCAATTTAGAGGGGAATTGCAAATTACTTGGAGGCTATGCCCTGGAGCACAAACTAATTAGATTATAATTTATGAAATAAACATTGTGCATTATTGAAAATATCGACTGAAACAAACACATTAGGAAAATGTTTCTAAAAGTCATCAATTATGTGAGATGGAAGACCATTTAGTCTTGGTCTACTTTTGACTCGTAAGCTTTTTTTAATTCACAATCTCCTTCAGAAAACAGCTGAATTCAGAAAGTAATGTTTTCTAAATAAAGACTGGAAGAGATTCCCAACATAATTTAATGGTAACTGCTTTGCTATTGAAGCTTGTGTCCTCTGTTATATATACATTTAGTTGTAATATGTTTTTCATTGTGAAGGAATGCTTGTCTTTTTGTATGACAGAAAAGGTTACCTTGTTCAGGTTAAAGTCAATTGGCAAGACGACAACAATTTGCAGAAAAAAACTTTCTTCTGAAATGTGAAAATGTTTGACTTTCGTCCTTAAAAATCTTAAACAGCTCAGCTAGCAGTAAAACATCTCATTTATTGTTGTGATCAGAAGTTTACATCTGCTCATTCTAGCCAGGAGTTTTAAGTTTATTTTGAGCTTTTAATTAGTTATTTGACCTTTTTCAAGGATTGCATAACAATGGTCTATTATTAAAGAACTGCATGTTCCATTGTTCTTCATAGCAAGAGTTAAAATGTATTTAAAAATTCTACGTAACACACTATCAGAATTACACATATAAGGTTAAATATACACACACATTTACCTAAATCTTTAAGTAAAGTGTGTTGAAAGTTGTCAGTGTCATTGACCGTTAACCTCTGTTTTGTAATAGAAATTGATTGCAATTGGTGTTTTTTCTTGTTAGCGTAAGATGGATTTGTTTGCAGTCATTTGACTAACAAGTGCTCAATATTTATTATTACATACATCACCATAGACTGAGAAGATGCTGACCAGGAAACAAGTGCATCAAGTAAAATGGACACTTGCTTGACTAAAATTTGCAGATGTATAAATCCGCAAGTTAAATAATTTCTGCAGGAAAGTTTTATGGTCATACATGAGTGTTTTGATACTGTGACACAATATATGTTTAGAAATCTTTTTATACACATAGGTGGTTGACAACTCGGATTTAACTGGTGACATTTACTTAATGGTCATCCATGGATCATGGATGTAAACATTTGATCACAACCGTGCAAACACTTTAGATGATTGGCTTTTTTCATATACTGAAGATTTATATTATATATTCATATAAAATAATTACCTCAATGATACAAGTGAATGGACCTGTTGCCTCATCATACTTTTTTGGTTCAAAGAAAAGTATCAACATCTAAGTATTTTACTTTAGTTTTAGGTGTGTACATTGCACCGTTGGTTCTACTTGTTTCCATGTTTTGCTCCTTAGATTCAGTTTCACATTTATCCAATAAACCTCATGTTGATACCCTTGAATTGAAGATATTTCTATGATGCAAATGTGATAAAAGCAGAGGGATGAGTGGTGAGCTTATTGTAGCTCACCTATTATTTTCTGTGTATTTGTTTCTTCAAATGTTAGCAGATGTGTACATCTAGGTGGAGAACACATTGCATGCATTCTGCTTATCTCTGAGGACATTCACCTTTTCTCTTCTCTGTCCTTTATCCACCTAAATGTTTGAGTTCACAGCCACATAGACAAAGATGCTGTTTGACATGTGCCTTTTCAGTTTCACCTGATAAAACAGGATCAGACTTTATTAGAGTGGCATGCTGCTTTTCTTCTCCTTTGTTGTCAACAACTTTGACCCTCTTGTACTTTTTGCACGGCGGATGCTGTTTGTGCTTCCTGCTGCATGGCGAGGTTTTTCCTTGCATGCTAATGAACTCCGTGCTTTGTGGATAATGACTGTGTGTCTGCTCTGTCTCCCTGTTTTTGTTTCCTTTGCATGTATATGACAGTGTTTGGGTGTGGGTCCATATTTTATCCTCTTGGTGTTGTTTGCAGGAGGCACCCAAACCTCTCATCCCGTTGCAGGGTTTCCTCCACGCCGTCCGATCCACAAGGGTACAGACTATGCTGAGATCTTAGTAAACTACATGTTGGATTAGATGATTATGAGTTTGATTGTGAACTCCGTTTCTGGTGGTTTATTGCCCCAGCCAGTGCTGTTGCTCTCTTCTGTATGGGTCAAGGCATGCATGTCAAAGAATTACAAGTGCCTCCTTAAAAATGAGAAAACCATCAACAAGTTAAATCTATTTGAGTCATTTATTCCAAGTGAAACTCATGTATACAACTGGTATCAGACATTTACATATTGTGTACAGAGAGAAACATATTCCACACATTTTTTAGGAGACTAAGATCAGGGATTACTGATTGCCACTTTACACATCGACGTTGTTGCCCTTGATTTAACAGACTGCTGAGGGTCATCAAAAATGTTCCAGGTGGCATCTAATGTTTAACTTCCCAGGCAATGAGATCCAATTCTGCCTAAATGTTTGACACCTCATGATGTCAAACATGTCGTTAAGTGAGCTACTCCCTTCTGCAGCAAAATACTCTGCAGTAAAACTGCCACTCCAGTTTGGATTATGTTCTCAATCAATCGAGCTCCTCCCTAATTCCTCAAAGTGCAACCATAATTGTTTTGTCTAGCATTTCAACTTTAATTGAATTACTTTGGGACATTTCTCCAGCAATGAAGATTGCCTGATCACAGTATTTTGAAGCGTTAAAAGTTTCCTACTTGATTGTACACATGACATTTCTGTATTGATAACCCTTCTGTATTTGTCTTGTGTAATATTCTGATTTTCTAAGAATGAACATTTTTCGTTAGCTCTAAGTTTCTAGAAATAAACACTAGAAATGGATCAGTTTATGTTTAGTAAATCTGTGCAACACGAGTTGTTTTTTAACTCTAATGTGGAAATAGACTTCTTGATGATATTCTAATACATTAAGATGCACTTGTATAATCAGGACAAAGCAATTGATTGCCATTTGTTGGATTTCCCATCGCCCCACAGGACAGCTTTGATGTTTGTCTCTTCTCTTGTGTGCGCAGCCCGGCCTGTGAGTCTTTTTGCGAATGTTAGCTCCTCGGTTGAAGAAGATGGGGCCCTGATCAGTTGGGAGTACTGGGGCCCAGAGAAAAATGTTTATGTAGAGTACATTGCAGAAAACAGTAAGAAAAATCACCTCATTGATATTTCTCTCAGCTTCAGGCATGGGTGGCAAGAGACTCCTACTTCATTACCGACTTCAGCAGGTGATTAAAAATATCGGCAGTCATGTTAGTGCTGGGTTCTGCCAGGGAAGACCCTGATTTAATAAATTAAGTTTCCCGTGATTGGATTCTGAATTGCTCAATGCTGGAATTGGCTGGCGTTCTCATTTCCAGTAATAACACTGACAGAATTTATGAGTAAAATCTGACAAAAAGCAGCACTTCCTGTCATCTTTATACCCACAGAGGTTGACGAAAGTGCTTTCGATTGCTTATTTCTACCTGCAGTGAGGTTAAAAGCTCTGTGGTATGACTCTCTCACACCTATTGTTTCAATCATTCAGTTAGGAAATGTCATCATAATAATATCCAACTAATTCAAAAAACTCAATTCAGTGATCATCAGTCATGACACATTTCACATTTAGATCATTCCCACTTGCTTGTTTGGTGGCCCTGACAGCTCATATGCAGGTAAACAGATAAAACACTGCAACACTTCTGAGGCATTCAGTGGACAAGTCGGAGTGAGATTTCTATCTCGGCGACAGCATAGCTGTGAAATCACTGCTCATAGTGACATAGAAATAGGCCTTTTATTTCTTTACCTGAAGGTCTGAACATCAAGTGTTTTCTCTAGTGGGTGTTTTTATGTGTCAGATCATAGGATGAGATTTTTTTTTGTGGCTTGGAGTGCAGAATAGCCTTTAAAAAAAACAGTAATAAAATACCTTTTGAGCATTCCATTTTTATTCAGCTCCCTGAATAATTACTTTTTAAAAACTATCTTTGACTGTAAGTCATTTGTAGTATGTCTACCACCTTGGTAAGGTGCATGCGCAATATTTGCACATTAACAGTATAGTTAGTTGTCAGTGAAATTGCATGCAGATTGTCTGCGAATGCCACTTTTCACATATTGCTGTGATTTTAATTGAATTCATGCCTGGATTGACTGGGTCATTTCAACAAATGATTGTGCTTAAAACAGTCCATTGTACCTCTGGGTTGTTGCCTTACCATAGGGCAAATCGCCACTCTATTCTCAGCTCTTTTGCCAGACTTTTCCTGTGTTTATTATCAAACAAACACAGCATGAGGCAGTCGCCCCTACGTTTAGGGTGATGTGCACCTTTTTCAGCCACACAAGGTATTTAGCATGTCGGCCAAAGATTAGGGTGAATTTTGGTGTCATCTGGCCAGAGCACCTTCTTCCACATGCTTGTTTGGCCTCTGATGTGGCTTTTCTATGAGTATTTCTAATTGCCACTGTGTACAGCTGTGATAACAAAAAGTAGCATATTGTGACAGGTTGGTTCAATTCTGCAGTGTGTTGTCCAGAGGGGATTTTGACCAAATTTTGGAGCAGAAAAACAAGACCAAATGATCATGGGTATTATGTCAATTTATCATAAATGAAAGCACATGAAAACCAGAATAATATTACTATGCGGCAGACATCTTTCCTGTTTATGTCTCCTTAGATTATTGTGTTTTTATAATTAAAATATGTTCTGAGCAACAAGCGGCTGTTGTGAACCAAGCTGGTTTCCTTTTAGTTATTTTTAGGCAGCACTAATTATCAACAGTTTTTTGTTTTTTTTTCAGTGTACATGGGCTTGTTAAAGTGCATTGAGCTATCAGGGTCACCACAATAATTTATTCAAAGCCTAAATTGATTTTTTTTTTCTACTCCTGGAATATCTAAAATTGCCTGCAGAGTAATGCCGTATAAGTAGTTCCCATCGTTCCACCATCTCCATGGACCATTGAAAACTCTGTTCGCTCCCTCAAACATACCTCTCTCCGTCGACGTCCCTCCTGCAGGTGAAGGTGAAGAGGAGTGGCAAAAAGAGCTTGTGAACGGCTCTCAGAACGTTAAGCTGAAAGGTCTAAAGGTGGGCCTCTCCTATAGGGTGCGTGTGGTGGCTAAGGGTCACCACGACCAGCCGCTCCACTCCGAGGAGCTGTTTGTCACGGTCCCAGGTGAGGCGCGTCCTGGGGTGTAGCCTCCGTCTTGACCTGGCCGAGTCAGGCCTCATAACGTCACTTGTGCAAAGTGATATGGTAGTTTGCACCATTCTACCATCGCAAAATTGAGTTGGTTTTAGCTGAAATGTTGCTATTAGGGGTGTAACGAGATCTTGTGGTAGTAAAACACCACAATCCTTCTCATAAATTTGAAATCTTTTTTTTGCAAAGTACAATGTAGCTGTCAGTGCTTTCCCTGATGAAGTAAATATCAGGGCTGTTTGATCAGACAGGAAGGTGGCTGCCTTAAACTTGACTAGAATGAAGCCCAAAATTCTCTTGGCGGATTTAGATTCAAGTGATCTTGTAATTTTACCTACATGTTCTACATGTTCTTTCTGACTAGAAGTAATATTAATGTTGAGCCAACCGGGGTCCTGACTGATAGAGAATCTGTGGAGGCAGTTAAAGATTAGGGTGATGGTAAGGATGCCGTCCAACCTCAAAGACAAAATAAATCCTCAAAATCAAAGTGGAAACAAGCAAAAAATCTTTCAACAATCATAAGACGGATTTGATGCCAGAATTAATCTATTCATTATTCAGAAGGGTTTACATAGTTTTCAAAATCCTAATTTTGTTAACCTTCCTACAGTGACTTACTACTTCTACTTACTTTTTTATCAGAAAGAAGCTTCTTGGTTGAGTGACAGGGATTTTAAATCTAAATCTGCCTGACTTGTGAATAATTTTTGGGCTTAGCTGTTGGTTTGAGATTCAGAAGAACAGAAGTGCTTCTTGGTTTGCTTTGCTTTGTTGAAGGAGTCAACTAATAAAGACCTCTCTGGCTGCCATACAACTATTTGTAAAAAAAAAAAAAAAAAAAAAAAGAAAAAGCCTCTCTGCATTTTAATTTTTTATCTGACATTCTTTTTCTGTAGCTGGTAGACAAAAGAAACAGTGATAGGACCGACAGAGTAACTATTAACTATTTTTAACATGATTAGTGGCAACGCAGCTAATTGCAAATCTAAGTACCTATTTCAGGTTTTTGATGTTTTCAAAGTGCTTAATTTGAATACATTTTAGCTGACTTTATATTAATCTCAAGAGAGATCTTTTATGATATATGAAACTTTAGCTCGATTTTAAAAACACAAAATGTGGATTCTTAGATTTACCTGAGGTTTTGACTAAAACTTTTTCTTCTTTTCATTGTGAATCTCCTGAACTGGATGTATCGTTACACCCCTAGTTGCTGCAGTGTAACAAACATGCAGAGATATAATGTTTAACAGTTTGCATGATCTTTAGGTTTTACATTTTTGCACTTTGTAAATTAATCTCATTCATTAGATATGCGGATAACAAAAAACAAATAATATTCTAATATAGATTATTTGAGTATAGCATTATAATTTCCAACCTAGACTAGAAAAAACTTGTATGATGGTCAGTGATTGTAGCCTTGTGTGCTTGTGTGTGTAATTGTCACTAAATGTAAAATTATTTTGCAACATTTCTAATGCAGTTCATCTTATTCTTAAATGAATAAATCTAACACAATTTGTAAAAAGTGTTATTTTGGTTCACTCATGAGCTGAAATGACTAACTGATGGCTATTGCAGCTGCCAAAACATTGTAAGGCCATTTCAGCACATCATCGGAGGGAGATTTTCCTCATTGGTGAAAAGACTGTAGAAATATTGCATTTACAATTATTATATTATCTCTCCATCTCTGGCCAGCTGTGACGAGCAGACAGGTAGACATCGCCACTCAGGGATGGTTCATTGGCCTCATGTGCGCCATCGCCCTGCTCATCCTGATCCTTCTCATTATCTGCTTCATTCAGAGGAATAAAGGAGGAAAATACCCTGGTGAGTCACTGCACAAACAAATCCAATGCGCAGTGTTTTCAGCTATCTTTGGAAGTTGTCAAAATATATTTTTTTTGGAGTTTTTGCTCTCAAAATGTGGGATATTTCTACTGCTGTGTGAATGTTGGGTACTGTATAATGTTACCAATTCCTTTTTTGTTAGGAAATTATTTCATATTGGCACATTTTTCTAAATTTCACAACAGGCATTCAGCTAAAGAACATGTCACAAGTACAGAAGTGCTATTGCAAATATTGAGAAAGCCTACTGTTCTTTGTTTATGTCCCTAGTCAAAGAAAAGGAGGATGCACACACAGACCCGGAGTTCCAGCCAATGAAAGATGATGACTGTACTTTTGTGGAATACAGGTGAGAGAAAAAGTGCACTGCTGCTGGACCGCTCACGCCCCCAAAGTCCATTTTTATCCATCAGCCCCCTCGCCTTGTGCCCACTTCTGGCCCACTTCCTTCCTCTTCCCAGCCCTTGCAGCTGACAATAACCCATTCAAACCCATCAATATCAGTCACAGCATCAAGAGGAAGGCAACCGGTTCGAGCTTCTGCCAAGATTCTTAATGGGTTGGAGACGTCTTGGAGGCGTCTCGTGTTGGACTGGTGTGTCTGCTGGACATCACATTGTGATGCCATGTAGGGATCAGGATTCTTCAGGTCTAATTGATTTCAGATTTTATCATGTCAAAGGTTTAAAAATGACTGTTACAAGAGATGAATAGTACAAGCAATCATTAACGCTCATCCCAACTAATAAGCTAATCACAAGCATTTTGCCGACAGTAAATATAGTGTTAACACTTTGCCTAACCTTCTGGATGTTCTCCAGCTATGTCTGTTAGCCTCCTTCATCTGGGCTGCATCTCCAATAGCATGCTGAAATAAAAAGACAAAAAAGAAGCACTTTAAATCTGTACATGTAACGTTTTTGAATATTGTTTTTTAAAAGTCAATTTATAAGATAGTCTTGATTTTATATTTTGTATTCTATTCCTTTTTGTATGTAGATATAAATATGTTTGATGGATTTTATGCATGGGTATTCAACATTCTGCTCCAGGGAATAATGTGTTGAATGGATTTATCGATTATATATAGATATAGTATATTGTATAAATGCATATGGATCTGATGTGGCATTTAAAGCATGTCTGGAGACTGAATAGGCTGTTTAATTGTGCTACTGACAGATTGACGCCTGGTTTTTAAATTGTATTACATTTTAATTCTAAAGTTGTCGGTTCTCCATCTCTTATTTATTAAATTCATAAAAAGATCAAAATCAGCAGTACTGGAGGCAATGTTTAAGTTAATCCCAATCCATTTTTTTATTTTTTGCTATCTTGATGACAAAGTTACATTAATCTCTGAAACACGTCAAGATATTATTTCTTTTGGAACTTGTTACATCTTTTTGAACTACACACAATATATCAGATTACCTTGACAACAAGTGCTTGTGGGATTTATAATGTTTAGTGGAGATAGTTGAGAACACTCTAGCTTTGGTGTGAGTTCATCCCAGTATCTCCAGTAAGAAGAGGTCAATCAGGTGCAATGCTGTGTAAGAGCAGTATTTGGAGACATAACAACCGGGCACAATGGTCAGCCATTTAAAAGCAACAGGGAGTTCTGACTCTATTTTGAGTGACTGCTTGTGACAACACTGAAACTAAAAAAATAAAAAATGTAAGTGTTTGCATAAAACTTACAAAATGGAAATGTTAACATTATTGACCTGCTTTAATAAAAGTAAAACAGGACTGAAAGTTATTTATGTTTTATGCTTTCAAGATGTTTAGGTTTATGAAATAGAAATATAACACCCAAGCTCTATATTTGTAGTGCCACCAGTACAAGATGGTTTTGAACTTTTTATTGCTAAAGAAAATGCCAACAGTCCATTGTATTAATAGAGAAAGAGGAACACAACAATGGATGCAAATGAAAAGAGAGATTTATTGGACAAACCACATCGGAAAGTAACATAGTGCCTTTGTTAGAGAACTTTTTCCTTTCATCCTGTTTCGTTTTATTCAGCAGGAACCTTACAATATGTCAATAAAAGGCATAACCTAACTCACCCGAGCTGTTTTTGGTTGTAGAACAAATAATTTCTGTTTAAGACATAATTTTGTTCCTCACTAATGTGAAAATAGTAAACTCTCCTCAGTGTGTGTGTGCGTGTTGAGTAGTGAACCAGTGTGTAGGAATGTCTGTCTGTCAGGGATTTCAGCGAGATGTCCTCATTTGATCTCAGGGGTTGTGGGTCTCAGTGAAGGTAAGAGTGGTGATGGTGTCGGTGGGGGTTGTTTGAGGTCTGTGGAAGTCACTGTGGAGAAAAGCGCCTGCTGTCATCAATTTTAATACTCACTCATAAAGCCTTGATCATGCTCAGCGTAGCAAGTTTTCTTCATCAATATGACCTCCGCTCTGACACTCTGTAAATGTTTTATGCTTACAAATTATAATATGCTGTGTTAAATTTGAAGAACATCGCGGCGTTATGAAGGCTTTATGAACGCATCTCATTGACTTTCAGCTCATTTAACCACGGAACGTTTCTGATGATTTGATTTCCAAAGAAAGCTTTCTTTGCAGATGTTTCATACATTGTGCCCGCGTTGGAGGTATTCTCATGCTCGCTTTGCAGGACGTGCATCTGAAAGTCTTTGCTTTCCAAGTTTTATTCACCTCATCGTGCCGGAGCTGCTTGTTTTTCATCACAGGCTCTTGTCTTGGGATGGGGAATGCTCTTTGTCCCTCAGCACATTCACCACCTCACTTTTGGTTTCAAAGGGAATTTAGACAGAGTGCGTCGGCTCAAGCTTTATTCCCTGTTGCCTGACAGAAACCAATCAATCATAGCTTCTGTTTTTTTTTTTTTTTTGTTTTGTTTTTTTTAGACGTGGAGCAAATCAAAATCAATACTAAATCCAAATTACTGCTTAGTTTTAAAACTTTTGGCTTTTCACTCCTCAGGTGTGAGTCATAATTGGCTGTTTCATGCTCCATCTAAAAAAAAAGTGATCACTAATCTTCTTGCATCTGCCACCTCATCTCACCTGTAACATTTGCATGTTATTTTCTCCCTCAGTGACAATGAGGACCATAAACTGGTAAAAGAGAGCCGCACGCCGTCTAACGGGACGGTTAAGAGAGACGACAGTGACGACAGCTTAGTTGACTACGGGGAAGGAGGAGACGGACAGTTCAACGAGGACGGCTCCTTTATTGGCCAGTATAGTGGAAAGAGTTCCAGCAGGGACAATGCTGAGGGCCCTGAAAGCTCAGGGGCCCCGTCCCCGATTAACGCCATGAACTCCTTGAACTCTTTTGTGTAGCGGTGTGGTTTGCTTGCTGCATCCCGATAATGGCAGAATCTCCATTTAGCCTGGGGATTTAGGTTTGGGGGTCTGGGGGTCTCACGACTCTGCATGGCTTCATAATCACACACATCTGAGGCACAAGAAACATAGAAAGACTGATTTTTTTTTCACTTGGAAGTCTTCCCGACAAAATCGGGCTTAGTAGCTGAATTGTATGATACTGATTTGACAATACATGCTTTTACTTTAAGACATATATTATTAATACTTTGACATTAACTCATATTGCATCTTTCAATAGGCCTCACATGAGCAATGCAGTGCTTTTCTGGAATACATATGTTGGTTTTGACATTTTTTTTCACTGAAGCAGTGTTAAATGTCAACAGTAAGCAGCCAACATGCATATTTCCAACTGAGAACAGGACGTTGCCGTGACATAGTGCACTGATATAATGCATGTGCTGCAATTATTAAGTTTCCAAATGCATTTACAATCCCACTGGCAGGACATGCATACCTGCTAGGCGATATAACCGAACCATACAGAGGGTGCAGTTCCTTGCAAAAGTATTCATATCCCCCAGTTGTTTTTACATTTTGTCACATTACAGTGTCAGACTTATGTGTATTTTATTGGGATTTTATGTAACACACAAACTGGTACTTGTGTGTGTCTATAGTTGATAGGGACACGTTAGTGATTTTCTCACTTTTTTTTTGCAAAGAACCTGAAAAGTGTGACTTGCATTTTTGAGTCTGCTTTTTTTGGATCACCTTTGGATCATCTGCAAGTATTTTGGGGGCATGTCTGTATTAGAGGAAACTCAGATTAAATTGAGAGCATCTGTAAACAGCAGTTCGTAAGATCCAGCTATAGTTCTTTATTTGGATTCATCTTCCATCAGCTTCACTGTTTGTACAGTATGATGCTGCCAATACCATACCAGTACCAGAGCTATGGATCTCTGGGATTCCTTAAGAGTGTAAGTTTCTCTTGGCTCATTTTCTGATCAGTAGCTGCCTTGCCTACATTGTAGATAGATGGAAATATTAAGATACGCTAGATTCGTTTTTTTTTCAAGTGACGTATTGAACAGTTCTCTAGGAAATGTTCAAAGCTCTGGATATTGTTTTCCAACCTAACCGTGCTTTAAGCTTCTCCATGACTTCATCCCAGGCCTTTCTGCTCTGTTCCTTGTATTTTATGAACTCGTTTGTTCATTAATGTTCTCCAGAAAACATGCAAACAAATTTGTACAGAAATTAAATCTTACTGAGATTTGGCGACATGTAAAAGTTGTACTGGTTTTTAATTGAGAACAAATGAACGGCCTTTTCTGTCAACTTCTCAATGATGCAAAGCTGAATGTTGATATACAGGTCTGAGATTGTAAAATGAGAAGCAGCTCAAGGGGGGTGAATACTTTTCCAAGTTGCCACTACAAATGTAGAAATTGAAATGCAGCTTTGGATGTGTCATGCCATCTTTATATTATTTTATTTCCCCCTGCATGTGACCTCCTGTTTTTGTTTAGCTCAATCTGAAGACGTGAATGCTGAAGGTCCAGCAGCTTGGAGGGTTCCTTCAGCAGGCAGTGCCTTTCTAAAGCAGTTCTGAAGACACTGATTGGAGTTTAATTACTACAGTGAAAACAATAATGGGATTTGTAAGAGTCACATCCAAGGAAAAAATACGACACGTCATAAATTCACTCCTAATGATGCTTTGACATGCAGAACTGGCTTTGTTTCTTTATTGGGATCGGATCGAAACATTGTTAAAGCTTCTTGTGGCGCATCAGCGATGCTATTGATTGTATTTCTTCAATGTTTAAATGTATATGGATTTGTGTGTGAATGCGTGTGTGTGTGTGTGAGTGTTTGTGGATGCCTGACATTCAGTTTCATTGAGGCAAGCGTTGTTCAAATGTACTAACTACACTTGAGGGCCTTTGGATGGAATCAAGATTTTCTTTTTCTTAACTTGCATCAAGTTTTATTTTTAAAACATTTAGTTGATGAGTATTTGACGACTGTGTAAATACGTGAATTGATTGTACAGGGACAAGCAGAATATGAGTGGGCAATATTGTGCATGATGTGGTTTTATTTGTTAATTTGACTATAATAAATATAGACAACTATAGACTTGTAGAGAATATATATACAGCCTCAACTGTTTCATTTTTTATTATTATCATTGTTTCTGTGCAACTTGTAAATTGTAATTTACTAACAGGACTGAAATTTTCTTATGAATAATGTGTCTTTTTGTTTTAATACTCATGGCATCATAATGCACAGGCTGATATTCTGATTTGAACTGGTTGTAATGGTTTCTATTGTAATCCTGTAGGAATTGATTCACTTTGTTTTCAAGTATCTCAAATGTTTTGTATTTTAGAGCCAGATTTGTACTAACCAATGATTTCATTTCAGCTATTTAAGTTTTTATTCTCTTCATTGCTGGTTTGACTTTCCATCTACGGGAAATATGATGCATAAATAAATCACCTGCTTTAAATTGTCCGACTGAAACGTCCTTGAGTGAAGTGAGCAACTTTAATCGGTCTAGAGACACAGCAGAGAACTTGTCTAGCTTTAAAAATATTAATTATGCAGCCAAGAAGACATTTTTCAGAACCCTTCTATGACTGCATAAAAACCCACCAATCTCTGAAGTAACTTCAAACTGTTTTTGGCAACTATGGTTGTTCTTTTTATGTGCTTTTGATCATTGATCCAGTTGAATTGTGGAGTAAATAAAGATGGATGTTTTTGGCAACATATTTTGCAGTAATCCTTGCCAACAAGTGATATCTGTACTTCACTCTTTTACATTTGTTAACAGCTAATCAACTTTTTCTGATCAAAAGGATTTTGAAAATACACTTTTTAAATCTTTCCATATAGTCTTTTTGGCTCTTCAAATAAAAAATAAAAAAATCTTTACAGAATTACAACTTTTAAAGCTGCAGTATGTATGGTAACTCTCATAAAAACTTTTTTTTTTTTTTTTTGCATATTTGTCAAAACTGTCACCATGTCGTGGTAGTGTAACACGACACAGATGGTCTGTGAAAAGATTGACCTCCTCCCAGTGCTGCTACACATCGCTCCTGGTCAAAAGCAACCAATCAGAGCCAGGACGCCACTGCTCCTCCACCGAAGCCAAGAACAACTTGTAAGCGGGCATAATTTTCACTAACTGAGGGCAAAAACGTTCCCTTGTTTCCTAATTAATTTCACCAACTAACAGGTAACATGATGAAGAGATGATGTATTATTCACTTCCCCTGTCAGAGGTCATCATGTTACGTCTGGTGGGTGTGTGGTACTTCAGGGCACCTCTTTCTTCTGCTCTCTCAGATCCATGTTGAGTGTAGTGCACACACTGATCGCAAACTACACGGCAGCAATGTTTGTGTTCTCTTCAAAGAGGCTGATAAAACACTTGTAGACACATGAGAAACCAATTAAGTTTCAACTCTAGTTTGGACGCTGGGCTGTCATGCAGGGATCAATCGTGTCCTCAGAGGCGCCGCCGACAAGCCTGCCCATCTTCTTTGAGCAGACGTTCGTGAAATAAACATGGTATCATCTTTTATCACATTTTGATTCGTCTACTCTGTTGCATGCTAAAGAGATGCAGGATAGCTCTGGAAATACGTTTTAAACTGGACCACTTTTCAGGAGTAAAGGCGACTTGTTTAAGTGAACAGCAGAGGAGACGGTATTTTTCCTCATGTCTGTATGTAAAAGAAATTATTTTGTCATCCGCTGTAGCAAAGCTAAATAAATAATCTGCTTTTTGTCCACATTTGCACTGATAAGTCTTGTCCCCTTCTAGGAATAACTGAAACGCCTTCCGACACAAAACATGTAAGTCTGGATGCTTCAAACGTACCCACACGAGCGTAATACATCTTCTCTAGATGAAAGAACTTTGAACATTTGTAAATATGGATGACTGCATCTGCCTCAGTCTGAGGCGTCCCTGTGAAGGCTTTATGGAACATGGCAGTCGGGGCTCCATCTTTGTGGCGCTTGCTTGTGGCACTTCGACCTGCATTACAGTCGCGTTGTCACAGTAATGCGGGGAGAGCGGGCGGCCATCTGTTGCATTGTCACACAGCGATGGTGTCAGGAAGCAAAGAAGTCTGTTGCATTAAATACCCTGTGGCAGCGGGGCGACGCCTGCTTCAACATTTACCGACGTCGAGAACTGACTGAAGTCACATTTTTGCTTACAATACCAAAAGTATTCATGCCACATCTTTGCAGCGCAACCTCAAACTTAAATTAATTTCATTGGGAGTTTATTTAGCTGACTGAGAATCTCTGACAAGACACGGAAGCCGATGTTCGCAGTAATTCTCTCCATCCAGTCTAAGTGAGCTTCAGCTATTTTACAAAGAAGAATGAGCAACCCTTAAGGACCTCCAAACTGCAAAAAGTTGCATCAAATAAAATAGCCAAAAATTACAACCAGGTCAAATACAATCCATGTTTGATGATGAAACATGATTGAATGCAAGAAACAGCAATAAACAAAAACAATGCAGAGTCAACCTATTTGCCAGGCACTGTGAACAATTAACCCATACACTGATGTCAGAAAATATTTCAGCTAATTCACAGTATGACGTATTTAACTGACTGCACTTCTTGACTTTACTGCCATCTAGTGAAACAGGGCAGCTGGACCGACCAAAAGGCTTTTGAAGTCTAGATGCTGCTTGATGCAAAAAAAAAAAAAAGTAGCTCAAGTAGATAATATTACAACAGAATAACTCCATAATAAACAACACTGTGCAGATTTTAGTCTGTGCATGCTCTAAAATATCCACAGTATGCACAGTGTTTGTATAACAAGTGTGGTGAGTTTGTTGGCGTTTGGGTTTCTCTCCCTGCAGGTCATTCTCAGTTCTCAGTGGTGTCGGCCTTCCCTCTCAAGCTTCGCTGTTTATTTCCAAAGCAGCAAAATACCATTTATCTGTCAGTTGTTGATCATTGCCACCCAACAAGCAGCTGCCCCATTACCCTTCTGAACTCCACCCCTCCCCCCACACCACCCACTTCTCCCCTGCCAACCCCCTCCATCCTCTCTCACTGGTCGGTGAATTTATCCTGCACCGACCGAACGTCTGCCACGGCATCCATTAACCGCTCCCAACTCCTCCGTGTCCTGCTCTTTGATTTACAGCCGGGGTGGAAAGGCCCGCTCTGAATTGATCCGCAGCTGCTTTTAAGCGTGCCAATGCAACGGAGGAAGAAGCTCATTATGTGCACTTGTTGTGACTCTCATCCAAAAACACTGCGAGAAAAAAAAGAAAATAGATTCTGACAATTAAAGTGTGAGTTAAAGATGCAAAAACAGGTATTAGAGAATCTTCATGATTAATTTGGAGTGAAAATGTCTGCTGAGCTGCAGGGAATTTATACTTGAATGCACCCAGATAAGCCCCTGTGTCTGTTTTTATGTAAATTTGACCTATTCTTGTGCTATGGAAGCTTGGGAGGATAATTGTTTATGATTACTCAGTGACATTTACATATGGCAGGCAAATGGTTTGCACACACAAACCAGTTTACGATGACAGACGATGCCACAAACATAATGGCTTTATTTTGATTTGAACACTTCCCAGGCCAAATAAAATGCCTCCAAACCCTTGACCTTTACAGTTTAAATCAGTGGAGTTCAGACTTTCTTCTATGTGGCATATTAGGCTCAAGATTTTATTTTATTTATTTAATTTTTTTCCCCAAAATTAAAAAGGATATTCTGAATGCCGTTTTCATCTGCTCCACTTGCTGTGTTTATCCAATAATTACATGAAAAGTTCCTGGATATTTGTTGTCATTTTAATCATGACGTCAGAATAAAATCAAAAAACCCAAAAATAAATTAAAAACACAAAAAACTTTGTGCTTTTTCTTAAAATTGCACACTGTAAGAAGATTTTAACAACAGTGGAAATCTGGTGTGGGTATGCACTTGTATTGTGGTCGGGGCCGACAAAAATCAGTATTCCAAGGCTGCAATTGGACCCGGAGTGTCAGTTTGAAAAGTTCTAGTCAAAAGGAAAGGCTAAAACTACTTTTTAAACTCAGGTTTAGTTAAAAAGCTACTTTTTACCTAAACCAAGAATTGGGAGTTATCAAGTACCAATTTATAGATATCAAGACAGCTAAACTAAAGGAAGTTTAACAAAAACCAAGAGCTTTGAAATTACTTGCAGGGAGGAAAGTTAAACATAGAAAGATGCAATCTGAAACAAAACACAAATAATCAAAGCGTGTTTACTTCAATTTCAACATTAGAAGTTTTTTCACACAAGAATGTTGGACACATCCACAGAAGTGGTTTGTGTTTCAGAACAAGAAAAGAACCAAACAGAGAATCCAGCGGTGAAGACAAAAAACCCCCAAAAAAACCAAAACCAAAACAAAACAGGAATTTGATTAGTTGGTGAGTGGCAAAATGAGGAAACACAGGTGGATTCAATGGGCTTGATGGGCCCATTTGGGCCTTTTGGACCAGAAGGAATTGGATACAAAAGAAGAAACTGTCAGGATCCCGGGTTGTCGGGTTGTTTTGGTTGATTTAATCGTAGTTTTGTTAATATTTGACGTTAGTTTCAGTTTTTGATTGTATTCATCTTGTTTCCGTTTCACTTCACTAAATAAATTTATGTTTATTTATAAAAACAGCAAGTGGAGCAGATGAAAACGACATTCAGAATAGCCTTTTATTCTTTGCTACCCTAGTTTGAATATGTTTCTTCAGTCTAGTTATTCTTTGGAGTTAGATTTATTTCTGCTCCCTTGTGTACTCTCCCTCGGCCCCTGTGCCACTCTCTTTCCTCAGTCTACTCCCTCTACTCACACCTGCAACCTGTTCGCTCATCAGCCCAGGTCTTTTGTTTCAGCAATCAGTACTTAAGCTCCTCTCTTTCAGTCTCTCCTTGTTGGTTCCTTCTGTTTCTCCTCAGGTCTCTGTGTTCCCTTGTCCTCGGATTTATTTATTTATTTTGCACTGGGCTTTTGTGGATTTTGCACATTTTTGTTCTTCAACTCTAAATCTCCATTTTCCGCATTTAGATCCTGACACTAATCAATAAAAATGAATACAATTACTCAAAGGGTGTAACACTAAGAAAACAAACAAAAGGGAACATAGCAAAAGAAACAAACAGCAAACCTGAACAGCACTATTTAAACTAATAAAAAGGAAACCAAGGCATCATCACTGACTGGAGACTACATTACTGCTGGAGGAGAATTTGTTTCTTTTTTAGGGAGTTTATGATTTTTCCTACTAGTGTTTCCATTAACCCAAGTCCCCTACGCCTCCTCAGGAGGTCAATATGCTCATCTGAGGGGATCTGCATTCTTGATGCAAGCCCCCCTCCCACTGCTATAGAGTTTGAGTTGATGGGTTGGGGGTTATACCTTTTTGCATGAGGCCCATGAAGATTACTGGGGCTAAATCACATTTACTCTCCCTCCCTCCTTCACGCCGGTGCCTCCATGTCCCTCCTCCTCCTTGTCCTCCTCCGCTGCCAGACAGATACATGACAGCCACCTATTCTTTCCCTCAAACAGCAGGGTGTTTGCTGTTCCTCTTATCCACCCCAGAGACCGACCTTGTAACAATGTTGTTGTTTTTTTTAACCAGCAGGATCCATCTCTATTTGCACTGCCTAGAAGGAAGGGGAACAAAAGTGTTGTATCTGGGTTATTTGAGATGCATTCAACTCTCAGATAAACATAATATTCTTCTGCGCCTTACACCGCTCGTTTTATGATTCCACGAATTTGCTTGGTCTTACTGATGTACTTTAACTGTGTTTTTTTTTTTTTCCTCATGAGCCCCTCGGGGCATTTCTTTTTCTTTTTCTTTTCTTTTGCAGTAACAACAGTTCCTATCTGAGAGGACAAAAACAAAAGTCAGAATAATACCTTCAAAGGAACAAAGCTGTCACTCCCACCTTGAAACAAGGCTGTAGAAAGTAAAGTCAGCTTTGGATCACATTAAGAAGAACTTTTGCATCACCACTCTCCCCTCACCCCAAAACACAAACCACACCAAAATCCATCCTATAAGGTTAAGTCCTTCAATTAATTCCACTCCGGCTCCGTCTCAAAGACTCCTGAATTATTTATGGGGGCGGGCGTCTGCCGGAGCAGATTATGATTTGGCTGTTTGGTGTTTACATCCAAGATTTGAATCTAATCCCGGGGGATTGAGGAGGTTCTATGTTTGGTCTGATGTGCACACAAGGCGCTGTAATTAGTAAGAGGCGCCCTTTTGATATCCATCACATGAAAAGCAGCGCCTCGGCTAATAATGCACACTTATTTCTCATCGGCGGCCGGTGACGGGCAGACACACGGATCAATTTATTTGTCTGGGGTTGAAAGTAATTGCAAACCTTAAACCGTGTTGCTGACTCACCAACTCAGGGGAGGGAGAGGGAATTTAGATTGAGAGATCTCTGAATATGTAGCTACGCCAATATTCGTACCCCAAATTTTCAGAATTTGTCAGAATGCAGGCACAGATGTCAATCTGCTTTATCTGGATCTGATAGGCCAACACAAAAAGTTCAGATATGTGAGGCGACAGGAAAATTATAGATGTTTTTTTAAAAACATTTCTTGCAAGTAAAACCCTAAACCTTTATCAGGCGATCATTCCGACCTACTAAAAGCCATGTAGGGATTACAGCAAATACGCAAAAAAACAAAAAAAGAAAAGACTAAGAAAAATTTTCTTAGGCATATCCCACCAAAATCTACCCTTTTGTTGACCTATATGCAAAAGCAAGTGTGTCACAGAAAATGATCCTGCGTTGTGGTTTTAGTGTTTATGACACGGTTATTAAAGATGCTGCACAAAAAGACAAAGTGTAGATCCTGAGGCTGCAGCTTTTGCTTCCACATCACGTCCTTCAATAAGGCTTAGCAGCTTTCGCTCTCATAGCCAGACAGAAAGTGTTTTGTTTTGTCTACCCAACACCTCAAGCCCACAGAATAGGGTTATACTAAAATATTTATCTATAGTACAAAGCTGGGATAGATAAGAGTTATTTTTGAAACTTACAGGTGGCTGACAGGTCTGACGTTTGTCTTGTCGAAGGAGAGAAAACATGAATATTATGCTTTTGGTTTAACAAACGCTGAACAAATAAACTGAATCCAGACGGGTTTGGTTAAGTTACAACCTTATAATTTATTGGGATTTTATTCAATAGACCAAAAACAAAGTGAAACAAATATTGAAGCAAAAATTTTAAGGACTCATTATTATTATTATTTTTTAAATAATGATACAAATAAAGATGTGAAAAGTGTGGCGTGCCCCTTTTATTCTGATACCCCAAATAAACTCCAGTGCAATCAGCTGTAGGGGAATAAGTAGGTTGTTTGTGCAGTTTTAGGCAGACTTGAACTTTGTCACCGGCAACAGTGACGGTGAAAAATCAAACTGAACATGTCATTCACACTAAAGAACATCAGCATCCTGCTCTGCAGATGGTCTTAGTTAGGAAAGCTGACAGAAACCATGGAGTAAAAATCTACTGATGGGACTCAAAGCATATTTCACTTGCAAGGCGAATGAAAATCAACACTAATATGTTATTGACAGGGACATCAAAAAGCAGAAGCAGAACAGAACTGAGCTGATATCGCAGTAATGAGGAAAAATCCAACCCTGTGAGGCGCGCCTGGCCCCACAGTGGGGGGGGGGGGGGGGACCGCGGCTCCGTGACCATGTGGGCACAAGCGGGTCTAGCGCCCCCTAAGTTAACAAGCACAGCCCCCTCCATCCAATCCAGTCCAATCCGCTGGGACTGGACCGCGGCTCAGTCAGTCTCTCCGCCTGCTCCTGCTACTTCAGCGCCCGGAGACGCGATGCCGTGCTGAGCAGGTGCGAGCATCGTGAAGGACACGCAGACCGGACGCAGGGAAAAGGTGAGGACGAGGGGCAGACCGGGGGCAAAAAAATAATAACAGAAAAAAAAAAAGAGAGATGCATTATTTCCGATCATTTCGGGGGGGAAGCTGGGCGCTGTAATTTGAAAGCTGTGAAGATCGGCGTTGTTTACTTCGGGCTGAGTGGGAAGGAGCTTCATGCGAGCCCTTCCGCATTGCAGATTTATATAAACGATTAAGACGGGAAATAAACTAAAAAAAACGGATCATTTTCCACGGGTCGCGTCGGATGCGGAGTGACGCGTTTGCTGCCGTGTAGTTGCAGCGTAAAGATGCTGCACCTGCACATCCTGGAAGGCAATATCGGATTATGGGCTGTGCATGTTTAATCTGTCCATATGTTTCGTAGTTATATATACTTTTGCATTTTTCTTACTAAATATAGCAATAACTAAAACAAGCCAGAGGCCACCGTCTCACAGCGGCGCAAATACCGCCGCCTGCCTTGCAGCCAGGAGATTAAGACGTCTGTAAACACTCGCATACGGAGGAACTAAAAAATGCTCCTGCTGCTGATCGATGCATAAGGTTCGACTCTGCTGTCATGTTTCGCCCCTCACGCTGAGCTGTGATGTCTGCGGACAGGCCCCTTCGCATCGGGGCTACAGCCATAATACGAGGTTGTGCTGATGGATGGAGGGTTTATGGGCGCGTCCTGACTCGCGGCTTCAGTGGGAAGGGAAGCTGCTCCTGCGACGTGCTGGTCAAGTCTCTCCTGACCGGAGGTGGCCGGTGGTCCTTGGAGGTGATTTCAAATCAGAATTAGTGTAGTGGCTGTATGTCTTCAACGTGGATCCCCACTCTGAGGACATGGCATGTTTGGAGTGTCTCTATAAAGTTCATTTATGCCATGGAGCTCAGCTGGGAAACTCTTAGATTCATTTATGTGGCTGTTTACAGATAACCAAATTACAGCAGACCAAATGGGTTTTTATTACAGAAATGTGTGCCCTCATAATGGACGGTGAATGAACATGGCGCTTAGTCAGGACAGAACCACAACATGAAATTGTGGATCAGTTAATAGGTCTGTGTGTCGGAGCTCATAAAGAACTGTCCCCAGCCGCCGTGAACATCCCCAAAGTAAACATAAGTAATCATACGTTTCTGCACGCCGTCTCAACGTCTCATTCCTTTTGCTTGTGCATGTTTTACCACACTTCTTCCTTCCACTCAACTTTCCATTCATGTGATGGGGAAACGGCAGCTTCTTTAGCAATTACCCTATTGTGCTTTATACTCCTTGTGGAGGCTGTGAAGGACCGTTTGGTTTGAAAGTTGTCAAGTTAGCGGTCGTCTCCATCCTTCATAATTTAATAATTCTATGTAAAACCTCTTTACTTGTCTTGTGCAATATCCTAATCGCCATAGAAATGGATTTGGGGGTTTTAATTAGTTGTGAGCCATTATATATATATATATATATATATATGCCATGCCATTTGAGCAGCATATGTATATATGCTGCTCAAAAAAATAAAGGGAACACTTAAACAACACAATATAACTCCAAGTAAATCAAACTTCTGTGAAATCAAACTGTATATAAAGACCATATCTACTGAAAAAAGGACATTTTCCGTATTTCCTAACATTTTGAGAATCACCTGAATTTTATTTTATCTTTTGCATTTAAAGCTATATTAATGGATCCCACTTCTTATTATGTGTGATTTGTTCTTTTGTTCCGTTTACAAGAATGATTTTAAAACAAGCATCGCGTGACATTTTCTTTATCTTTTTTTTTTTGGTTGCTCTGATACATTCAGGAAAGGGCAATCTATGCAAATTCTAGTGCATTATGTGCTTTTAACTCTCAACCTTCTCGCCTTCAAAAATAGCACAAATTCTCATCATATTTTTATATTCGGCTCATATTCTAAGCATTTGTGGATCACCGGGGAATTCAAGTAAGGAATGTGTTTGAAGCAGAAAAATGGCTACCAGATGCTAACAGAACATTGCCTGGTAGATTCACTTTCACTTTGTGATGTAAATGTTTTACTGTGCAGCTGCATATGCAGGTTGTTGATCTGTGTGGAAAATGGATCAGAAGATGATATTTAACAAAGAAATCTCTGAAAAAAATAGAAATTATACTTTTGTTAAATCAACATATGCCTGACTAACATAGGACTAACATAGGTCACATATGTTGAGTTGACTAACACAGGAGCGGCTGTAGTATTCCACATGCTTGGGATGCAGTCAGTGCTATGCAACACAAGCATGCAGCACAAGAAAGCGAAGGAAAAGGAAGACGTTAAATATTGACTGTTTAACATATTTTTCACTTTATATACACTTAGTGACCGCTTTCCTACACCTTCCTAGAATAGGCTTGGACCCGTTTCCGCCTTCAGAACTGCTTTAATTCTTCACAGCATAGATTCATCGTAGCTGTTGGAAACATTCAGGTCCATGTTTACAAGGCAGCCTCATAGATTAGATAGCATTTGCAGGTTTGTTGGTTGGATGTCAGACAATTTACATCCTAAAGATGACCTAGAGGTGAATGTGGATTCGTTTGAAGTAGAGCTGCTGTATATGTTACATATGTATTATGTTTGTACTATGCATGTAATATCTCAAAGGGATGGACATGGTCATTAAGAAAACCTGGACATGCTGTGGAAGTTTACCTAAGCTGGAAATGGTCGAGGAAAATATCCCTCACACCATTTCACCACGGCAACCAGCTGGACTCATTGATGCAAGGCAGCATTGACCAACCTGTCTGTTTCAAAATTTGACGACGCCTACATTTAGAAGTAGTCAAAGTAGTAGTAGTTACAACCAACAGTCTTGGTTATAATGACTGTTGTTGACACGTTGATTTAAAGTCACTTTCATCTTCTTCCTTCCCTGTTTTGTTGGCTTGGTTTGATGTTAGCCACCTACTCTATGATTAGGTGACTAAATGCGCTGAGTCGCAGGCCTGTGAATGATTTATAAGAAACTCAACATATGTGACCAATATAGTGTCCATAGAGGATTCAAAATTCCTCTTATCTGCATAACGTTGATGAAGTAATATCATCCTTAAAGTGTAGGAGGTCAAACAGCACTTAGGAGGGCAGAACCATCTGTCACACTTCTTGAGCCCAGGCTCCCGGCAGGGAGACTTGTCTAAAATACCAGTGCAACTTCTTTGCCGGCAATGTCGTCCACCCACCTGCATGATCTTCCCACCGTAGCCAGCTGCTCTAGTGGCAGGAATCCCAACCACCTCTCTGCAAATACTTCAGAAGACATCCTGCGTTACCCCCTGAATTGAAAGATGTTAGTTGCCAACACCATTACCGTGTCCAGTTGGATTTAGAAAATGTATTTTGCAACTGGTCAGAAACCACCGGTTCAGATGTTACTGGCTGAAGTGGCTGGCTGCGTCCATCGTGTTAGCCACGGAGTGAACGTTGGCAGGATAAAGCAGAGACGTGCAAGTCAACAGTGCTGAAATTCCTGATCTCGGTAAAAAGCAGCTTTGGCTCTGGTCAGTTAGATACTCTGAAGCGGGATTTTTGCCAGTGAGGCTTACACATCCTCAGAAACTGATACTGGGATGAAGTACACTCTTAGTTGTTGTGATGAGTCTTATTACAGACCAGAGAGCTGACATTTAAACCGACAGAACTTCCTTTTGGGGGATAATGAGGGTTCTTGGTGATTTTTTTCCCCTGTAATCAGTCAGAACGAATCAGCGTCTGCCTGCCTTGTACAGGTATTTCCTTGTGTTGATGAGGGAAATGTTACAAGAGCACATCTTTTTGACTGTCAGCCTGTAGCAGCAACTCTTAGCAGTTTCGCTGAGAGAATGAAGTACCTTTCAACCCGGTGCACGTTTTGATTTCTGACCCAGATTTTCATCTGTTGGTTTTGTTTTCCCTTCAGAGCGGGTGTGAGATTTATGGCTGCGTAGGTTCTGGCTGAGTCTCCGCCCGAATGTTGCAGAAACGCCAGAGGAATTCCGTCGTTGTCTGTCAGGTGAAGCGCTTCTATAAATCTTGTAAGCTCAGCGACGGCTAATGCATCCCCCGTGCCGGGGGACAGAAACACTGCTAAGTGAATGAAATTACCTTTCTAATGTGCAGGCTAGCTTTCTGCATTTTATCTCCTTATTGTGCTTTAAACTGTTTCCTCATTTATAAATTCTTTTCTGAACGATGAGAACATTTTTATCTAACAAGTTGAGATGAGGATGAAAAGGCTGGTGACATAGTTTACATGCATCGCGTACTGATGAACTCAAGTGTGCCTGACTGCACTCTTTGACCATCTCTGGCAGAGATTGTCGTGTTTTTTTAAAACGTTTTTTTTTTTTACTGCTGCTACGCTCTTTTCCATTTCGCCGAGACCTTTATTGACATTCTTAATTTAAGTTACAAGCCTTGGATGATTGCCCCCACAGGATTACAGCAATTTTAAACTCATTACAGCAGATTAGATTGATTTCCAGATGTCCTTCCAAGCGTTGGGTGAGGAGTATCTTGAACAAGGACTCAAAGCAAAATATCCGGCTCGAGCAAGATGAACGTTTGAGATTTGAAAATGGTTGGCATCGGTTTGGAAAGTTTGTTAGGCATTCTCTTGCCGTTACACTAAATGCATTGCATTCACACGGGAAGGAGGATAAGCACTTGCTTTGAGACAAGCTCTGCAGATGAACTACCGTATGCAGAAACACATGCAGAAGGATGGGCTTTTATTACCGAAACACACTTGGCCGTCTGTGGAAGAGCTTCTTTGTGCCTTGCTTACAAAAAGTGAGTTGGGGGGGATAGCAGTGCTCTTATTGTTGATGCTTTAGATTGATTGTGCAGCAATTTACACACCAGCAATCAATAGCGAGATGCACTTGTGGTACGGCTGAGAGACATGACGTCTATGGTGTTTGCCCAGAGACAGACCCTCCCCCCCCTCCTCTGTTCATGAAGGAGAAAGAATCCCAGTTCTTAGTTGCCATTCGTGAGTAGAGTTTTCCAGCAGTCATGCCACTGATTCTCCCACTGTGCACGGCTTTATGCTGTGTACATGCGTGCTCCTGCATGGTTCCCAAAGGCAAACAGAACTAATAGACAAAATCCTGATCAATCTGCATTCGTGTGTCCAGCCTGCTCTGATCTGAGCGGTGGTATGAATTTGGAAATGTAAATAATAGGGCTGTAAGGGAACGTTCAATTCAGAAGGGAAGACAACGGACAATACTGGGTTCACAAGAGAGAGAAAAGGCAGGATTTTAGTTAGAATTAAAAAAAAATTAAAAATCCCCATTACCTTTAAAGGTATAGTTTTCATAAACTGGGAAATGTTTTGTTGAAAGAATCTCTGCTCGGTGTATAAAACTGCAGTCCCGGTTTAACTAATCCACAGCTTCGAACAGGATCCAATTGACTGAAATAGTTGAAAATCCTGATGTTTTTGATTGCACGTGAAGGTATGACATCGTCAGTTGATCATAGTTAGCAGGGGTTTTTCGTATTGCTTGAATATTTTCCGTTAAATGTTCTTTTCTACCCGAAATGTTGCAACACACAGCTTGAAAGTTGTTCGGTTCTGCGTCCAAGCATTTGTAACCTGGTGTCGTCAGCCGGGCGGTTCAGTCTTTTCAGTTGTCTTTGTCAGCAAAACAGAGCGATTCAAAAAACCCACTTCCTCTCTTGTGTCAAAATAAGTCGCCAGACAAAGTTTGAACTCCTGTAAGGGCTAACGGATGTCGCGGCATGCGACCTTACCGAACTGGACGGGTCAGTCTGCAGCGAGCTGAGAACAGATCGTATAAAACTGGTGGCTTTCGATGTGTAGCTTAGAGACAGTCGAGCTCTCATTTTCCACCTAGTGCTATCCTGCACAGCTCCCCTCTAGGCATGCTTTAGTGTTGCAGTGCAGTCTTGATTTTTGAAATCTCATTTGCGTGCAGAATATTGCTAATAATTTTGACTGATGAACTGCTAAAGGCAGCTGAGATAATGGAGCCATCTTTGGGGGTTTATGACAAAACTGTTTTGCGAAACAGACTTTGGATACACCTGTGACTTTTAAAATTGTAGGATATTGTGCCACATGTTCTTATTACTCGGTTAGTACAAACTATTATTCACAGAATACACAAATAGCTATTGCTCTAATCTGGATATCAGCAGTGGGAGTCCAAACTATTTTCTAAACATCTTTTTTGTGTGCTGACTTTCACAATTTTTAAAATTGCACACACCTGGTTTATCAACCATCGCTTTGCGTGTGTAAAATAAATGCATGGATGTTGATTTCATCTGTCATCTGGTTCAAATAAAGAACAGCATGTATGAAAACAGCACATAGCCAAGAATAGATTTATTTGATATCAGCTGCTGTTTTTTGTCTATTTATAGTATTAAAGGTTCCAGGCACAAAGAATAATACAACAATTTATCTTTTTACTGATTGTAAAAACATAAAAAATCCAGCCAACACTCGAGAGTTAACCAGAAATCAGATGTACGTTTTTTATTTATTGATTTATTTATTTTGCCTCTGCTAAGTCAGAGTGATTTAATCTCTTTAATACAGTGATAAGCATCCTCAGTGACTCGTTCTGCTTCTCCGGTTTGTCTGTCTGCCAAAATGATGTCCCCTTGAAAATCAGGTTACTCTTTCTACATCATGATAAAGAGGTCAGGACAAGCAGCGATGTCTACCTCTGCCACTTAGAGAAAAAACGGGATGACGTGGATCGATGTTATCAATGAGATATCAAAGATGGGGGAGAAGGTTCGGGGGCGTGATCAAGGATTTGTCTGCTGAAGAGCTCCACTGTTCCAAAAGAATAACCCTGATGAAGCAGGAAATGAGATTTACCTTCTTTAAAAAGTGATAGTGGTGAGTTTTATAATGCTATCTAAAATGCATCATTATGAGCAGCCAGTCTCTCTAACCTAACAAATAAACATTGATGCCAGAGGGGAATAAATGTAAGTGGAGGACATAAAATGTCAGGACTGGAACATCTGGGGCAATTTGAGTTTAACTGTTTCAATCTAAACCATCTTAATATTTTTAAAGTCTTTAATGAGGTATTAGTCGTTTATTGTGGCTGAATTTGAGTCGCAGGAAGGATTGGATTCTGGTGTCAGTCTAATTTCTCTCTTCTTTCTTTAGACTTTATAATCAAAGTAAATCCTCTGGGATTTGTGGTGTCAGTTAAAAGGACATACAGATGTGGTTTTTCATGTTGGTATTGGGAATATCAGTCTTTAACTCTCTGAGAATATATATATATATATATATATATATATATATATATATATATATATATATATATATATATATATATATATATATTTATGGTGCCAGTCCAGTCTGGTTAGTTGAGCAGCAACAACATCCTCTTTTATCTGCTCTATGAATCTAAAAGTTAAAGCAAGAGTTACTTGCTCATCAAATAACCAGTTGCAGTTTAGTTATTGTTATTTGGTGCTTAAGAGGCTAGTTTTAGATGGCGATAGCAAGCAGAAATGAGAGCACTTCTTCTTATTGAGGTTAACAAGTTCTTAGGACAATAACCCCTAATTAAATACTCAGTTTTAAGTATCTAAATGTGATTGGGTCTTAATTAAACTACCCGTCCAAGTGCTGGATTGCCTCTTGAGCATTTATTTATCGTTTCACTGAGCAGAGATGTTGTGTCGCACCAAATGGACCAATTTCTTAGTAGGGAGACTGTAGAGCCATCTGCTTTTGCACCTCTGCAGGTGTGCTGATTCAGTACTTTCACGATGATGTTATTTGAAAATTAGCAAACTGTGTCTAATATAATCCCAAGGTTGGGGATGTAAATGCATACAGTTGTTTCACAAAGGACTTTTAAGAAGCTTGATGTCTTACAGTGTAAAACAAAACAAACAAACAAAAAAAATAGCTGTGAAATCTAGATTCAATGTTGTCTAACTTTGAAAACCTAAGAGGTGGCACTTGGTTTGTCTATTTGTAGTTCACTGACAGATTTTGTACCAGTTGCTTACACAGTCTATAGTCATCGTGTGACGGCTTGTCAATAGCAAATTGTCCCAGACGTTATTGCGATAAACAATGACGTTGTAACCCTTTTAAAGTAACGTAATGATAATGGCATAATGATGCACACATTCTTAAAGATCAATAAGCTTTAAATTCTAACAAACATGTAACACTGGAGCTGGAAGACATTTTAACTATCTGAAAATAAATAAACGAGACAAAAGGACCAGGCTGAAGAATTTTGTCATCCAGTTTTTGGTGTAAAGAGAAAAATAATAAGTTATGCAAATAGAAATGATTGAGCTTGTTTTAATTTATCATGCGATTCATTGATTTATTGTTTATTGTGACACGCCTGGCAGTGATGGTGTCAGATACGGCTCTGATGCAAAGTCAGATGTCTTTTAAATCAAGTTTGATATTTCAAGCATTTTCATAACAACTGGAGTTAAGAGTCGTTTGGCTGTGCTATAAAATGACACCATATTCCCAGAAAATGCAGGAATGTCTCAGAGAAGCCCCCTGGCCCCCATCTCTCTGGTTTCTCTGAACCAACTTTTAAACACATCACCAATAAAGAAAATATTTTTCTCACACAGCAGAAACTTTCCCACTGTTCAGTGATTGAAGAGAGGTGACCAGATGCTGAGAAACTCAAGATTTAAATCTCTCTTTCTGTCCCATTTAAGCAAAAAAAAAAAAAAAAAAAAAAAGAACGGCTTCTTTTGAAGCGGTCTAGATTATCATGATTTTTTTTCTCCAAGGTATTCTGGCGATGACCTTTTGAATACAATACTGGTGCCTCCTATGTTTTAATATTTAATCAATCTAGAAAAGCTGTAGATGCTAAAATGTTGTGAGAAAATTCCTTATCGGTACGTCTCATTATAAGGCTGCTTGCCTTTGCTATTACCTTTTAGTGCTTCGGGGCGAAGGAGCAGCCAGATAATAAAAGGAACTATTACTACTTGGCTACTTCTTTACCGTTCTTTTAAAAGGAATATAAGCAGGTTTTAAAGAGAGTTTCGAAGTGGATCTGGGCTTCTTTATGGTGACTTTGCACGTGGCCTGTTGCTATGCTGCTGGGAGCATATATAGATCTTAAAAAATGGCATTTATCCAGTTATTTTTTCCTTATTCTGACTGACTATGCATCTCCTCGCGGTAGTGAAAGATTCTTTTTTTAGAGTTTTCTCTGGCCTGCTACCTTCTTAGCATACAAAGCATAGTTAGAAAGTCTCCAGCAGGGGGATGTTAAATAATATAACAGGATAAGAGTCCATGGGGATTGTTACGTTAATGAAAAGCGTCCTTGGTGAAAAGTGCAGTTGCTCCTTAGCAGACTGATCCCTGTACTTCTGGGTGAGGACGGTGGAAGTGTGTGAGGGGCTAATCGCCCAGAGGCGAAGTCTTCCTGCACATGGACAGAATACTGAGGAAGCAGGGCTCTTGGGAAGCTTCATTATACATTTAGGGGAGTCCTGTTTTCCCTCTTTCTGGACAGCTGGGCAACTAAATTGTTTGTAGATCAATAGTTGAGCTTCCTATTTGCCTCCATGCAGTAAGTGAAGTGCATTTAAGCCCGAGAAATCCCATTACCTTTGGCGGAGATGCGGAAACAAAGCACTAAGACCCTCAGTAAGTGCCGCAGCGACGGCCATTATGCCGTGTTTACCTGCATTGTCTCTCTGTGGACCACCATAAACTTGGTTGGATCTGAAGTTGCATGCGGATATTTTCCTGTTGCTGTGTGTTTGCGAATATCCCATGACGATTGCAGCTCTGGTGTTTCTTAAATTCCTATTTGATTGCTGTCATTTCCTTCAGGCTGGATATGGCAGCAATACGCAGCAGGATCGATTAAACATTATTAGTTTATGGTGTGATTGCCGGATGAGCTGATTGCATATTAATACAGCTTGATGACTGGAGTCTGGCTGAAGCTCTTGCATATTGAGCCAACTCTTCATAATAAAAAATAAATAAACTTTAGTTTTTTGTTAGCAATGAAGCAAAGGCCGAAAGAGAAGGAAAATGGGGCGGAAAAAGGGGGGATGGAGGCTTTACTAAAACAAAACTTTTGGAGCGCTCCCTTCATTCTTTAGATCAGTGTAACCACAAATAAAAGCCGGTGGTGCTGTAGGGCTCGTTCTGGCCATGAGCCGCCGCTGTCCTCTCCTGGCTCCTCCACCGGTCTGACGGTGAATTCGTGTTTCGGTGGTCAGCCACTGAGCTCCTGGCTGCATCTTGACATGAAGAGAGACCATTGAGGTGGTCAGCATTAGCATTCAGCTGTAGCAGGCATGACAAACAGGTTGGGTTTCAATCAGCAAACATGTTCTTACTGGATCTTTTCAAATGCGCTCAACTCGGTCCTTTTATTGCGTCTCTAATGAGTGTTGAGAAAAAAAAAAAAGAGGTCGGAGCGCATGTAGTGTACGCTTTCTCTGTAACAGTTTATTGCCTGCTTTGTAAAAAGGAAAAGTGTAAGAAGAAAGGAATGCTTTGGCAGCTGGTGTGTCAGAAAAGGGCTAAAAACAACCCAAAAAATACATTTTCTATAGTTAATTTTTTTAGCATTAAATCAAGAATATATATACATATATTTGTAAAAGGTAAATTTATGACCTAAAAGTGACCAATTGACCAGTTGCCAGTGCCATGTTCTTAAAACCTTGATTACTTTGACAACTTTGTGAAATTTTGTCATCTCATTAATTGTGAAACATTTGAAAGTGCTGGCTCCTCTGGTGCTCAGTGACCTTGTGGTTCCTCTTACATTTACTAACTGGTTGTCAGTTTTAAGATAAATTTAGGATTTATGTGTGATATTTTATTTTATTTTACTGTATTTTACTGTAAAATCTTTTATGTTGTTAAAGACATATCTGTGGGCTATCGACCAATTTCTTTTTAATTGCAAGCCTAGAGACCGTGATGGCAGTACTTTTACCGACCGACACACATATAATGGACGACACCTGAGGAACTTGGCGGTTGTGTTGGATTTTGAGGCTCTGTGAAATATTTGGAAAAGTACCTTAATGCTGTTATTGTATAGATGACACTGCATGAGACAGCAGCTTTGTTGATACTGTGCAAATCAGCCCTTTTCAACTTTAATCAACATCTCACACACCTTCCTGGAAAAAGGTCGCCTCCACCATCATCAGCTTTTCTTCTGATGTCATAACCTGCAGAGGAAACAAACACACACCAAACACACACTCACACGCACGCGCATACAAAACAACAACATTGAGACCCGGTTTGGATCTGGATGACTTACTAATACATCACCGAGTTTCACCTGGATGATGTGTTAGTAAGTGATAGGGACATTTTTAAACACTGTAATTTAACCAAATTATTTCATGTATTTTGTCATTGATAGAAAAAAAAGTTCTTTAGACAAAAAAAAAAAATGCAGATTCAGGTTTTTCATATAGTTTTGGTACATTTATACAATAATGTATTTTCATAATCAATCTGGGACTCTGCAACTTAACTGACTTATTTTAATGTACTGTGCAGTTTACAGTGAAAAATGTGTAAAGCATTACAGAGTAAATCATATTTATCAATTTATGCTGCAAAGCAATTTAGTTACATAAGAGAAAGTGTTGGACACCATCATTTATGTTGTGTTGTACATGCAGTGTATTTTGCAACTTATAAAAAAAATTGCCTCTAAAGCAAAAGAGAAAAATATGTTGATTCAGGTTTTGTGAAATAAAAATAATTTAAACTTGTTGAAAAAAACAACTTTGGGAAGGACAAATTATCACAGTGATTTTACAATATTTACATGCACTTAACAATTTTTCTGAAGAAAAAAAAAAGGACAACAAACAAACAAAAATAATTCTCTTTCACAATATGCTGTAACTTTAAAGCGTCACATTTTCTGCCCACTTATCTCAGAGGCACATGAGGTGATGTAACGACCGACGTCATGTTTTCACCGACACCGGAGCGACAGTGCACCACGGCTTCTGACAAACTCCGCTGAAAAATGTCCCTGGACTAAAAGTTCATGTTTTGTGAGGCCGGTTCATTATTCGCTGAGCGTTCTGTCGGGGGTGAAAACTGCCTGACTTATGCATGAGAAGAGAGCACTAATTAGGACCCAGATCTGGCTGAGTTCATGGCTGCAGGAGCGTCTGTTGCAGTCCGCTAATTCGTGTTGCTGACATTGTTCTCATGATTTTACTTCGCAACAACACTACGCCCTAATAAAGGATCGACTGTTATTGAAAGGCACGAGAAAACACAACACGCTGCCTTTGTGTTCATTAGCTTTTTTTTGTTGCAATTATCGTGAGTCAGACTGCTCGCTTTTGCAAGTAATCAGTGTGACGGGAAAAACAGGGAGGACTGTGGACCGCAGCTTCTTAATTACGGATTTTTCTTCTCTTTGTCTTGCCGTAGAGGAATTTATAAACGCATAATAAAGACGCGAGGAAAGGTTGCTCCTATTAGAGCCTAGGTGCCAGCGATTACAACACGTACCCCTGTCAAGCTGACAATAGCAGGGCACGGTGGCGGAGGCTGCACGTCTGGAGCTCCTGCACTGTAACCGCGCCAGTTATCCAGACTGGTGTCACTGGATGGATTATTCATAAGCAGAGGGCATCCAGAGGTGAATGTGATGGAGGGGAGAAGGAGCACTGAATCCTTTTCTTTCCTCTTGCTCTTTTTACACATCCCATCCCCCTCCCTCCTCGTCCGCCATGTATACACAGACTCTTATCTGCGACCCACAGCTCCACTCGTGCTGCGCACACAGAGGACCACTGAGTGGAGGACAGTCAGAGTGAAGAGCAGAGTGTCACAGGACAGCAGGCGCCCCCTCCCACTCCTCCCAACATACTCACAAAAACACTCTTATATGCACAATGGATGAAAAAACGAGGAGGGAGTGAAGCTACTCTTAAATCTTTGGAAATTGTGGACAAAACATACTGCGAAACCAGAGGGAGGGGGGATGGGAGTCTTTTTTTTTTTTGATAGACAGTAAAAGCACACTGTGATCCATGACTGTAATTTGTCCAAGTGGAATCGTGAAACCATAATCTTCAATAATCTATTATTATCAAAACTGTTGTCTTTTATTTTTTACCGCATGTAGAGCACTGACATAACCTTCTGGTCTTAAGGTCGACTTTTGTCAACAGCTTTTCTTTTTTAGAAATGTTGTGCTTCATGGTGACAGTAAAGTACGTTTTCCTTCCATTTTGCAATAATTTTAAAGTTATTTCTTTTCTAAAGTCATAAGATTTTGCAACATTTTGACAAATTTGAGACATTCTACCCACCTTATCCCTCTAGGCACGTATCATTATCAGTATGATTGGTAGGCTGTGTTCACTGGTCAAAATAAAACAGGATTTTTCAGTTTCTGAACTGGCCGGCCACTTTCCATCACCAACGTCTCACCACTCTATATCCGGTTTGAAAAATTTCTGGCAGATTCTCGAAGATTGGGGCTATAAAGAAGTCATGCTGACGTGTTGGTTTTGAAGAGTCAACACATTAAAACACTTTCAATTTTGCTACTGGAGGGAATCGTGCAGCCAAGGAGCGTGGGCTGTCTGAGTCGTAGCAACCCTTGAACTGGGTCCAAGCAGCTTCCCGGCAGTGAAGAGATGATTTTCTTATGTAAAGTGATAATCTTGTTATCCCAAATCCAGAGAGCTTCCAAACATCAGCGGGTCCTTAAATGACTTCGCTGAGTAATGTCATATTGAAGAGATTTATTTTCCCCTGCCAGCATTTGTTTTCAGTGCCACGCTCTGCTTTTCTTTCCCTCTGTGGTTCTAACTGGGTCACCTGTTCTGTGTTCGGAGCCATGATCACAGTGTGGGACTTGGCCAGGAGACACGAGATGACTCAGGTCTTTGCTCAGCCTGTTCTCATTGTGAGGCGGAGCACACGCTGCCGCTCAATAGGCCACCTGACTGTGGCCATGTGCTCACTGCTAAACACAAGCGACTCGTTCGGCTTACACGGACACCCTGTTCCAGACGAGAATGTCAGTGGCGGGCGGCCTGCAGCTACTGCTCGCATGCAGAGATGTAATACTGTTTTTGGATATTAACAAAATAAAAACAAAAAACATGAAATTCAAGAAAAAAGCTTAAAATTCACATATTTATGCAGTGTCATTAAAAGTTTCTAAGACCATATTTATGACTTTGGTAGTGTAGTAAACCACAGCGAGGAGAGAAAACATGGAACAGGGGTGAAAATTGCTCCAGGAGTGTCTCTTAATGAGATCACAAAAGAACCCAGAGCAACACTGCTGGTCTTACTTACCCCGGTTAGAGGCAAACCAGCAAAGAGACTGGCTGACAAAAAAAAAAAGGGTGTGGGGGATTCAAGCTGGTACAGCTAAAAGTAACATTGCATTTCAGAAAAATACCATCATAATAACAACAGTAAAACAGTAAATGTAGTGTAATAATCTGGTTCTGCTAAGTGCATTGACAAAAATCCTGCAGAAAAATATCCCACAAGTAGTTTGTGACATTAAGCTAAATCACTCTTGGGTGACGTGGGTTGACAGTAACACCAAGCTGCCCTCTGAATGACTCAGAAACCCTCCAGTGTGCCTAAATTTGTCTTTTCTACTGAAAAAGATTTTTTTTTTTTAAATTCCCCTAAAGTATAGGACACGTAAATAACTGATTGCCACAGTTTGCTAATTTGTGCCAGTGTGAGAAGAAATCTGTTAGGAAGCAAATCCTTTTTCACAGCACTGCATAGTAACAAGATTGGGTTCCTAGCATTTAGAATAAGAGCCCGCGCTGACAGCAAAATTCTTCTCAAACGATATAAGAGCCAAATAAAAGGCGATTATTATTTTACACATAAATGCACCCAAATGAAATGACTGCTGAGCCTGCAGGGCCAAAAGTAAGAGTGAGGCCTCCTGATGGGTATGCATGAATATGCATGCAGCTGCTTAAAAGCACGACGCGCGCTAATACAGTGTGTCAGTCGATTGGTTCACAAAGCTGAGCTTTGTCGTGTCGGCTTTAAACTTTGGAGGCGGTGTCTCTTGTTTGAACTCCTCGGTCCTAAAGTGCCTCTGGAGAGATTTCAGAGATCTCTGATCTTCTTATACGAGGAGCGATATTTTGTGTTGAATACACTTGCTCACACGCCGCTTAATTACTTATTTATCAGTGAGATCATAGGGTGTCTGGAATCCTGCTCACCCTGGAAATGTGATATTTCATTTGGGATTCACTGAGCTGGAGTTACTTTAATGGTGCAGTTAGTAATAAGTTAGAAAAGTAAACAACTTAGCGCCTGCCATGTGCTTCAACGACTCTTGAAGCTCCATTTAACGTCTCCTTCCGATTCTCTCGTAGTGCTTCAGACATAGCAGGCTGTGCGTCTCCGTGCCAGCGCTGTTTCGCAAGAGGCGAGGGATCCGTTTCTCTTTCTCCATGTTCTGAAATGAGTTTCCATCCTATTCACTTCTGCCTAGCAGGGAATTATTGAAATATAAAACAGAGGCCAGCAAACCTCTGCAGGGCTTGGCATGCATTAAACTTAAAAACTGGTCAGCGCCGCTCTTGGCAAACAGGGCCGCTGCCGGATTGAAGAAATGGCAGAATGAGGAGCCACAAAGGATTCATCAAGTTAAAACATTCCTCAGAGTGCGAGCGGATCGGGACGCTGCTCTCTGTTCAACTAAAGCTGCAAGGTTCCCATTCAAATCTACAAGTGAGGCAGTGAGGCGGGTTCCAGTTTATATAGAACATAAACGGAAAGGGCAATGTTTATTTTGAGTCCTAATCAGATTCAAAAGGGCAGCATTCCCCACAGTCAACAGCACCTTGATTAGACTATTAGCCTACTAAGTTTATGTGCAATGGCAAGTTTGCCCTCATATCTGCTCGAAGGGCATTATTATTCTTCTTGCCTGTGCTTTTACTACATAAGAAATAAGATGTGATTTGGTGTTTTGTTATATTACAAACACCTTCCTGAACGTTATATATGAATTTTAAGTGATTGGCCAATAAAGAGGCAGGGAAATGACATAGGACTTTCATAGGATGATACACCGGGGACTGGAACTTGATACATGACGGTTCTTGAAGCACACCTGTTACAGACTGCTAAACACCTGGGACTGCGACCCTAAACAGAAAGCCGTCGCGACTGTATTGTGTTAAAATGAACTTGTCAAAATCCAGACTAAAAATGTGGTAATATTTGAAAACTAGCGTTCTGGTCGACTGCTCTTGAGTTATTTACCAAGATGAATGAGTTGAAATTTCAGTATCTGGATGTGTAAATGTGGTGGAGGCATTTACGCTAGCAACGCATTGATCCAGGGAATTTAAATACAAATGCACACTACGCTTGTTTTTGTTTAGTTTCATATTTCTGTATTGCTTAGTTTGGGGGATTTTACAAAATCCCATTGAAACACATTAATGTTTGTGTAAGGTGACAAAAAAGAGGCAAAAGTATTTCTGCACTTCAGTTTCTGCAGGCTTCTCTTTCATATCTTTCATCCTGTCTCATTCTGCTACATCCACCCACACAGCTTCCCTTCCCCTGATTTGCTGGCTTTCAATGGGAAAAAGAAGAAAAGCTGGACTGTTTGTGTGACTGTGTGTCAAACCGCATCAGGGGAATGTACAGAATAAAGATGTTACACATACGTAAGGCTGGTAAATGTCCCTATTAAAGACTCGTCTGCTCAAACGGTGCCTGCAGTCTGTCAAACAGTCCTCTGAGCAGGTAATGAAGGCAGCGCAGCCCAACGCTGAGATGTTGCCTGTGAAAGAGGAAAAGAACGCTGCGTTCAGGCAGCTGGTAAAAGGCAGCGTTTTCTGACACGGAGCTTTATTTCTCGGAAATAATTACCACTCTGCAGTTCTCCTTCCTGTTAGTTGTTTAGGGGAGATATTAAGGAATTTACATACACCAGAGCGAAAAAGAGAGAAAGGAAAAATGTCAAATCGTCTAAGCACACAGTAACGAAAACACAAGTCCTGGGTCACATTGTGTGACCTTGTTTGTAAACGAACTGTCAGAGCTGTTTTTTTTCCACTCCACAAAGAAAAAATAAAACCCTGGCTCTCTGGGTTCTAGATTGCCACAAGACATGGAAACATTTATTATGTTGCACTTGCTCCGGGTTTCCCTTGTTTCATTTCAGAGCCGGGTGTGTGTGTGTGTGTGTGTGTGAACTCTGTTGTATGAGAAATGTGGCAATTGCCATCGGGAATGCAGCCATATTGGTCATCAATTCTCATGAATGCTGCATAAAGCAGAGGATATAGATGCAATCTTCAAAGATAAAAAAAAAAAAAAAAATGTTTTAGGGGTTTACGTAAAAATACGCTAAAATCAACAACAAAAAATGTGTAGTTTCAAAAAAAATCTCATTGATTGAGTTAATCATGTCATCTATATTGTATAAGAATGCCTGTGCAGAGTTTATTCCTTTCAAATGTAAATTAATTGTGAAACATGTAGCATGCAGTTCTTGTAAAGAAGAAATTTAAACTATTTGTCTTTATATTATGATTTAAAAAAAAGAAAAAAATAGCTTGAAGTTTTCTTTTCCAGACATATTTCATCTTGTCTCTTCGCATCAAGTTTCCCTCTTTACATTCCGTTTTGTTCAACGAGCATGAAATTTGTCCCATTTAACAATGCTCTCCCACTTCTTTCAGGATGCAACATCTATGTAAGAGCCTCAAAACAGCCCACTGACCCTTCCTTTTATAGCTGCTAACTCAATTAAAGGTGCCGCTTTAAGTGAGCAGCAGATTCCAACTCGCATTTCGGGTTCATCTCTATTGTGCTGAGCATTGTGATGTGCTAAAACCCTGAAGGGGAAAATCAGTTGTTGACCTGTCCTAAAAAGTACAGCTTTATGAGCACGGCATATATCATTCATTGTAAGGCCGGCCTGACCTATAAGTAAAAAGGAACGGGTCAAAAAAGGTCGGAGCAAAGGGTGGATATCTTTTTAAATTAGCCTTAAATGTGGCATCCAGAGACGAGACATGAGCCAGACTGTTGCAGACTAAACCAAGCAGAAGGAGCTTCACGATTACAAAGCCTTTAGCTCTTGCACATTCTTGTCATGTTCACAACCAAAAACTGAATTTATCGCGCTAGGATATCAGGAAATAGAACATTTCTGAAGAAATTTAAATGGGGGCTGCCAAAATGCGCCCTTTGGTTGGAACCAAACGTTCCGATGCTAAAAATTATCATTGATGCTAAAGTAAAGTAGGATGTACTCAATAGCATGTGGGCTAAACATGGCTAATAAATAAACAAAACAAGTAAACAAAATAGCTAAAAAGCTTATTTTAAGAAAAAGGCTACTGCTTCTGTGGGCAGTAGCTACATTAGCTTTGTTTGTGCTAGTGTTAATGCGCTGCCTTCTGATTTGTAGTTTTGCAAAAGTAAAAATCAGATGTTTACGTCGTGGCAGTTGGTTACCAGAAAACACGCTCATCTCTTAGCAACAGAAAACACGCTCATCTCTTAGCAACAGAAAACACGCTCATCTCTTAGCAACAGATGAACAACAAATATTGTCATTGTTCAAAAAACATAATATCTCTTCTGCTCTTTTGAAACATTACTCATCTTACACTACTTACTGCTTAACAATAACTGTGCAGTTGGTGAATTTGTCAGAATTATTATTATTTTTTTGTCATTGGTGATAAATACAATATAAAACAGACATTCAACACAAAAGTAAAAATTAGATTTAGACTTTGTGGCAGGTCTTTAACAGAAAAAAAAAGAAGCTAATTTCTTTACACCAAATTAATAACAAGTAACATTATTGTTTACAAAATATAAGCTATTCTGAAATACTAATTATTTGCTTAGGCACAAAAAATTTACAGTTGGTAAATTTTTGCAAAAGTAAAAATCAGATGTTTATTTCGTGGCACTTGAACACGCTCATCTCTTAGCAACAGATGAACAAATATTGTTGTTGTTCAAAACACAAGAGTTCTTTGAGAGTTTTTTTTTGAAATGCTACTTTCAAAAAAGTAGCATTTTTTGAAATGCTACTTCCATTGCATGGAAGCAATGCATGCCTTCCATGCATTGCTCTCTTCCATGCAGAGCAATGCATGGACGGCACCTGTTGTTCAGTAGAATGTCTCTTTATTTTTATGCCGCTACCATTCATGCGGCTTGTACTGCTGCGTGTCCGCCCACAAAAAAGTTATCAAAACGTGCTGCTTGATCCCGGGAAGGGTGCTATTATTTTTATTGGGAATTGGAGTTACCGTGGCGATGTAAATAGCGAAAAATTAGCGAAATTTCCAAAATCATCAATCACTCAACCAATGTTTGTCCTATCAAAAAATTCATCCTCTCAAGCTGAATCTGTGCAGCTCCTCCAGAGTTTCCATTATTCTCTGGACTGCTTTACTGATTTTTGTGTTTTGTTTTGTTTTGCTTGTCAGTTTTTGTGCATCTCTTGGCAGGTTTGCAGTTGTGCGACACCTTGTGCTGTTGTGGTTGTTGATCTTCATGATGCTTTTTTATTTACAATCTTTAGAGGTTTTCCTAGATAAGCTAAATGAGTTTGTGGATTTTATTTAAGAGCATCAGCGTAAAGGTGGGCAGGAAACAAATGCCTGTCACGACTTTCAGAATTTTACTTACAAATCTAAAAACTATTCACACGACATTGTGTTGTTCTGTCACCCAGTTTCCTCATAAAATATTCTGAAGTTTGTGGGATACAAAATGTGACTGGGACTGTACGGAGATCTTTAGCAAGTTGTTCGATCCAAAACAAGGTGTGGTTGACTTGTGATTTTTAAATCCATACCATGCTCTTCTGAATGACATTGATTTGCAACCAAACTGCTCGCACAACTTGCTGTTCTGGCCCTTTTCGTCGCTTACTGTTTCACGATACAGTAAGCAACTGTAGCTGGCAGATAAACCTCTGGACATCATTCAGCTCTAAATCAACAAATCCAGTTGGACAGGGCAGACAGCAGACGACAGAAAATGATGGACCAGCTTTGCTGAGGGGGGAAGGAGAAGATCCAGAAAGTCCAGTGAGACTCCAAACGCCCATTATCTATGCCTTGATGACTCCTCTGGTGCGGAAATCAATACGGTGTGACTGACTCCGAGGGCACACGCCTCGGCAAGACGTTTCCAAAATATCCATTATGGATGAGAGGATGGAAAATCAGTATAAAGAGAGATAAAGGAAAAACTAAGGGATGTAAGGAGTGACGGATGTGTACCACAGTTTTCTATTTCAACTTCTTCCTGTTTGCTTGTTTCTAGCAGAGTTTATACTCCAATATTTCCAGTGGTGGAAACACGACTTTCATCCTTGCTTTTTTTTTATTTTTATGTGCAGCTCATTCCCATGTCAGTATCTTTGTGTCCTCCTGGGTCACTGCTCTTTAAGTCAGTACCTTATTATCACTCTTCATGTCTCTGTAAACACTCTTATGTCACCCCCTCCCCCTCTTGCTGTTCCCATGCTTTCTTTCATCCTCCTGTCTCTTCTGCGTTTTGTGAGGTCACAGCTGGGAAGCCCTGTGATTTGACAGCCCCGTGTTTACATGAGCTTGCATTAGTGTGTGTGTAGATGTAATGGAAGGACGCAGGATGCCATGGCAGCGGCTGCTAACAGTTTATCCTCAGGCACGCTCATGTGGAGAGAGATGCAGCTGATCTGAACGCCGTCGACACAACGCTAAGGAGACTGCAGGTGTTTGTGGGTGTGTTCACCTCAGTTTGTAGCAGCTTTAGTTTGGTGTGTGTGCGTGTGTGGGGTGTGTGTGTGTGTGTGTGTGCAGAGAGCAGCCAGAGTTGAGGGGAAAGTTGAGAAGTTTGCTTGCTGTTCTGCGGTTATTGTCAGCTTGTATGTTTGTGTGTTTCGCTCCACTCAGCCCTGCTAGCTCTGGGATTCTGTCCTCTGCAGAGGGAGAAGCTCATTATCTGTCCCAGAATGAAGCAACCTACCTAAAACTGCAGAGCTGCACATTTGGAGGAAGGATAAACCTACTGAAGCATTATGTGTGTATCCAGCTGCATCTGTGTAAATTGTTTGCTCTCAGAAAATGTCAGAATTGTATCGCAGTGTCTATAAATCTAATGACTCATCTTGAGTGAGCCTGCAAAAACTTACTCCAAGGCTTGGCTCAATTCTTTCTTTTCTTGTGATGGGTTGAGCTTTGAGATTCAAAAATTCAGGAATTTTAGCCTGATTGAAATCTCATTTATACCCTTAATTATGAATCACTGAAATCCATATAACAGAAAAACATTTTCACCACATTACCTAAAATACACAAAGGAAGCAGGAAAGGAAGCAGGAAAAAAACAAACTCAAAAACAACAATTTTACAGCTAAGAGTATCTCAAGACAAAAATACATTGAAGTTGAATTTTAGAGATCGGACAAGTCAAAGTCCTGAACATAATCCCGGTCTCTGAGCAAGAAGCTAACATTTTTTAAAGGAAACCTGCAAAGCCTGATGGCTGACAGTGTTCTGTATGAAGCAATGTATGGGAATATTATGGATCACTGCAGCTGACCAACACTAAAGTTTCTTTAGATGATGTTTCTAGTGGAATATATGATTGGGGGTTGCTGATATCTAAGCTTCAATAACTTAGACATCTAATTTGTTCATGCTGGATGAAGGATTTTCAAACTTCCTTTGCCACGGCAGATTCATGCCTTCCAGCCTGTTTACCAGTGAAGCCAGTGTGATATGAATGTATGTGTGTACCTGCCTCTCTTCCCAGCAGCGGCGTTGTGACAAAGTGAAAGCGATCGTTAATGTCAGCAACTCGCCCAGTCAACTTTCTGAAGCATCAGTCGTTACTGACCTTCCATTAACATGGACTTCAGAACCAGAACGATAAATATACATCATATGATTCAGGAGCGTTTAATGCTCTTAACTGTTTGGCAAACAGGAAGAGCTTTCCCAGAACCTTTTAGCTGTAAAAAGAGTAATATTCACAACCACAGGACTAATTTGTATTCGGAAAAAGTTTAATGACAGTTGCTAAATCTGAACCTACTAGGCTTTCGATTTGATGATTTATTTTCACTTGACTGCATAATTACAGATCATCTGGAATAAGTGGAACCGGGGAAAAATGTAAACGTTTTTCTCAGGGACGCATTTGTGAACGGAAGGAAGTCGGCATTAGTGAGAGATTGAGATGAATACGGAGATGTCCGTCTCTTACGACCAACAAACATCTTCATCACACATGCCTTTCTTCAGATAACATAATTTCACACTCATCTGGATACAGCAACATTTCTGCCAGACTGTTTTCACAGATTAAAGTCTAATTACCCCAAACACTCAAGTGATCATTGAAGCAGATTTGCATTGTGATGCGTTTTGAAGAATGACACAACAAACTGAGATGTGTCCAGCCTCGAAGCCTTCATCCCCCAGCACTTCTGTCTTTGCGCTAAAATCATTTGCCATGTTGTTCAGTCAGCTGTGCACAGGTTGGAGACGAACAAGGCTCCAACTCTCCCTTCCCCCTTTATGTGGCACTTCAGGGATTGGCTATAACCAGCTGGACATCACGTCTCGTCTCGAACAAACTCCAACCCTCCTCACAGTGTATGCAGCAGCAGTATCTACGCAGATATTGAATTATTATTATTATTATTTTTTTGCCACACATTGCTAATAGTTAGTAAAACTGATGAAAAATTACTTATTTTGTCTGTTATCTTTTCTTTTTGCGTCTCTTTTGTCTTTGACGCACTAAAACCAAGTCTCCCAGTGGGAGCTAAATGCCGTTCAGGGTGCCTGCTTTTACCAAAACCTCTCAGCACAGCCCACATGAACATGCACACAAGAGCTCTTTTGAGCGCCTCGGGTGCAATTTGGTCTCTTCTCTTAAGTCAAACCCTGGGCTCATTGTGCCTCTGCTCTCTTCAGCTGACTCACTGAGCACTAATAAAAGGCTGAAGGAACAATCAGCTCGACACTATCAAGAGTCATTTACTCTGCTCTTAATGCATTTCAAGAAAGTTTTTTATATATACTTTTATTTGGAAAAAAAAGAAAGCAAAAGGAAAAACGTGATTCATATTAAATGATGCAAATGTTAATGAAAGGAATGAATGAATGAAGCCATTTTTGTAAGTGTTACTCATAAACATGAGTCACTGGGTGCATTTTTTTAATGCATCCAGCCACCTTATTATGCTGCTGATGTGGAGAATCGTATCAAGCATGATCAAAGCGAACAGAAACCGCGAGCCAGGCAGGTTTGAGAAGGCAACAGCACAAATCAGAAGTCAGACGAGACACTGACGGCAACACCAGAGCTACTTGCTGCGTCTTATGTGGAATTAGTTTGGAGTAATTTGCAAAGTTGTCTGCGTGATCAGTCATCTGCCGATTATAATGAGCAGAAAAAAAAAACAATCCTCAAGAAAACTGATTTTTAAAATTACCATTCTATTCCTAATTTCACTCATCAGTCACAATTAGAATACTATTAGTCTATTGAACTAAAAAAACACGAAGAGACAAGAAACGTGTCTTTTGCATTAAGTGGTTGTCAGCCTTTCCAAAGGAAAAAGTTGACGGAAAGGCCTGTTTTTAAATTAATACTAAAAAAACATCTTCAGCTTTGATATGTTGGAGCTTCAGCTGAAGCGTCTTTTCTTTCTTTGGGAAAACATTTTTTTTTTTTTTTACTTTTCTTTTCATCAAATACGGCTGATTAAAATGTACCTAGAGTTACAAACATGTAAACAGAGGTCAGACTGACCGTAGTGTAATTGTACTGCAGCTCTTAGTTCAGATTAAAACGAGAGATCGAAGTTTTTACTTAAGGATTAGATGAGTTGTGCTGAGTCAGAAATCCTGAATACCTCAGAAAGAAATAAAATGAAAATTAAAGTCGGTTATTCTCTCATGCTTTATCCTTACACTCTTTGACCCGCTACTTACTGTCAGCTTCCTGAGTGTTTGCTTTGGTTTTGATTAGCCAGGAAGCTCATACTCTATGAATAACAGCAGAGTGCCTGATAAAAGGGAGAATTTTCTACTTCTTTGCATAATTCTGCTGCCTGGTTGATCTAAGTTGAAGCCATCAGATTAGATTTGTTCCCGAGCACCAACTGCAAATCTCTTGACCTCATCCATTAGCCTAAATGACTCAAAGGTTAAGTGCAGACATTCGGAGGCGGCTGATTTTATTGAGCACGTTCTGGCATCAGTCCGGCGTCTTTACCTCCTCGCAAAAATGTTCTCCCGTAACCTCTTAATGTCTGCTGATATTTGAAATCACTTTGTGGAGAATGACCAATGACACTAAATCCTCACATAAAAACGTTGTTATTCACTTCTCACATTCTGTCGGTTTTACATAATGTAATCAGGCGTCATCAGTGCATCGAGGCCAGCCAGGATTCATGTCTTCCATGTAATGAGAATTAGAAAAGAGCTGTGAACTTCACTGTCTTGATATACATCCAGATCTTACTTACTTCCCCCGTCCTCAATCTGTGCTGCACATATTCAGCATCTTTATTTCTGCAGCCCGGAGGCTCCCAAACAGAGTGGAAGCCTCCTGCATCTGATTCCCTGCCATAGACTCAGTAAAAGAAAACAAAAACATAGAAAAAAAAAACTTTTCACCTGGGAATAACTGAATAAAATCATCTTTTGCTGTTTACTCATGGGTAACTCATGCTGAGAAGCTTTACGTCCTCCGTACTCCATGTTTTCCGCTGTTCTCGTCCTCTTGCATGAGGAGAAAGTGCTGCACGACTTGACAAACTTTTCAGGAAGCTGCAGTGTTTACTGTACCTTTAACAGCAGCCTTTCTCCAAGCCTGGATATGGGCCAGAGCTGAAGTCGATTCAGAGCCAGTCTGAGGAAAATACAGATGGAAAAACTTGGAGGAGACAGCCAAGTGAGAAGAGACCTGAATGTAAAGCAGCACACTTTTATAAAACTGGTCGTTTGATGTTCAGGGAAGTTCAGCTTACGAACAATCCGTTTCATTTTTGTGCCCAAATTATCTATTTGAACCAGAAGAAAGACAATTGGTGACAAGATATCTCACACAAGTTATGATGTAAAATAATGGAACAAGTTAAATGAGGAGTTAAAACAAAGTCAAAATTTAACCCAACTTAAAAGGACATATAAGGAGGTTATTTTGGCAAAATACAGAAATATGGAGCGTTAGCACCAATGTGTATATGTAAATTGAGGCCAATGCTTAAGAGTGTGGACGTGTATGGATGTATGGATGCATAAACTTAGACATATGTAAGCCCAGATAAAATGGAAAATTAATTAATCTAGTTTTTTTTTATTATTATTTAATAATGAGGGTCCATCTGAAAATATTGTACAAGTTTATGGGTTAGGGGTTCATAAACGTCTTACTTCTTCCTACTCCTTTTTGAGTTTAATTTATTAAGATTAGTGTGGTTACAAAAATATGTCTTTTGCATTCCTTTTTTATGTGTATGATTTTATACTTCTATCATGTTCGAAATATATAAATTAAGAAATAAATTGATGATAATAGAGAGGATGAGACCTAATGTTTGATTTATTGCTTTCTGTGCAAATTCCTCCATTGGCAAAAATCCTTAGCAGATCAAACTTTAATCATGCACTGAGTGAAATATCTCCTCAGAAATGAACAATAAAGCTACATGTGTTTTAGGCAAACTGCTATAGCAGCACAGAATGTAAAAACACTAAAAGAAAACAAACAACAACCCCTTCCAATAAGGCAATAGGTGTGAAATTCCAGGTAACATCAATCAATCAATCAAATTTTATTTGTATAGCACATTTCAGCAGCAAGGCATTTCAAAGTGCTTTACATCATAATAAACATAAAAATACAAAGTCATGCAACATAGAATAAACAATCAAAACATTAATTTAGACGGCCGTCAAAGTTATAATTTATCTATTTATCTAAATGCTTTACTTTGTGCGGATCCTGATCTTTGACATACTTCCAGTCGTTTGATTTTTTGACTGTCTGTTGGCTTATTTTTACTTATCCCTTTCCCTATTTTTTAAAAATTTTTTATTAAATTTGGTCCAGTTTGTTGACGCCTCGGGAGTCCTAAAAACTGGGGATCTGATTCAGTAGGCCATCTGACTGTTGTTCATTTCAAGGGAATTGCTTCTTAACTTTGAATAAATGTGTCCTCTACTATTTTATCACAAGCTAGCTCAGAGACAATTGATTGATTTTTTTAATACCCTTGCATTAAATATTCTTTTGTATTTTAGAGTGTGAGAAATTCAGCCTGCTAAACAACTCTTGTACAATGATACCATATTATGCTTCTTATGAATGGAGGGACTCTGCTGGACAGAAGGTTTTTATGCAACATAAGCTCTCTTTGCAGATGACGATATAGCTGATAATATGGGCTTAACTCTAGGATGAAGGGGAGAGATGGTGAGAGTGGAGAAATCATGTATGTGCCCCCCGTGTTTTCAATTTGGTTGGGGGTGTCCCTGGGTGTGTGTGTGTGTGTGAGCAGAAGGATTTAAGAGATTAAACCTCGGCCACAGCGAGACGACCCCTCTCTGGGGCATTCTCACTACAGGGAGGCTCTGTTACTGGTGTCCTATTTGCATGGCTCCCTGTCCTGCTCAGGGAATTGGCCTTTTTCCTTCCCCATCGAGCCTCCCTCCTGCTTTGCACCTTGAGAGATTGCTCCCATCCAGCAGTACGGCTTTTTTTCTTAGGCAGACAATGGAGAGGAGGATTTAGGACACTTGGCAGGGTCGGCGTATTGGAGGGGATGGAGGTCACGGGCTGCGAAGGGCCTCTGCACGGTTTCCACGTCCGTCTGCGCGAGACCGCCGGGACTTTGCTGATGCAAATTCACATCAGCTGTTTTTTGTCGGGACCGCACAAGAGTTTCTGTTTGGTGATGACGAAGAAAAACATTGCACAGCAGACAGGACACGGATAAAGCTTTGGAGAGGTTTTAAACAAAATTTGGTTATTAAACAAAATCCCAAGCTTTAAAAAAACCAAATGAAATGTGTTCGATTTGTTAAATCAGAAAGAAAAGCTAACTGATTTCGAATATTACATCAAACCAATAGGAAAACATTTAGAATGGCAAAAAGCACACTTAAAGCCTGATTAAAAGCTGTTATTTTGACTAACTCTGCATAATTGATTGAGTATGACCCTATGATCTGGTTCTACAAAGTATTGACTCCGGGGTCCAAACACTAGTTTGTGCCAGATTTTCAGATTTTTATTTGAAAAAGTTATCAAAGACTTTTCCTAACTTCCATTTCACAATTGTTCACTTGTTGCTCAGTCAAGAAATTCTATCAAAAACATATTGTGTCACAATCCTTGGGTGAATCTGATCATTTCTGTGGCAGGTTTCTTATCTTTCATAGTTTTTGCATTATTATGCAAATTTCCCTATTTTTATTATTGGAGGTTTTGATGGTGTTACCAAAGGATCTCATACCTTTATATTTTGTTTCTTAATTTATGCTTGTGTTATGTTTCTTGTATATTTGTCCCAGTTCAATTCCTTTTGTTATAATTACTCTCTCCCTCAGTTTTTCTGCTTCCTTCCTCCCATAGCTGTATCACATTTGTCTCTTTCCACCCCTGCCTGATTATTTAGGCTCCTGATTTGTCATTCTTCTTGGCTGGATTCCTCTGTTGCTGAGCCTGTTTCATGCTCCACGTTCCTTGTTTACTCTGAGAAAAGACCTGGAAGTTTTCTTTTTATGAAACTTCCTAATATGCATCTTTCAAGGTGGCTGTCGGCGTCTTGGCTCTGCTTCATCCAAATTCACTGGAGTTTCTGTTTGTAATGTGACAAAGTACGAATAAGATAAATTTGTATTAATAGTTTTCCACGACGTTTGTGGACTTGAATAGTAATAAACGGTACAAATTAGGACCATAACAAATCCTATTTCATAGTATCATACTTAAAAACACAAGCAACCATTTTCCTTCTTTTTTTTCTGGCTTTGTCTTTATTGACGCGTTCATATTCAGCTCACAAAGTCTGCTAAAACTAATACGATTGGTCAATATTTACCTCTTATTATTCACATTTAGTTGGTCAAAATAGTTCATGTTTGCATTAATGAATATAACCGTCTTCATGTTTCATTATGAAGTCGTGCCACACACATTTCTTGTCTTATTCCTAGAAAATATGGTCTGGTTAATCTGTGATGTAGGACTGATACACTCTAATCTAGTAAGGAGGATAAAGAGAAAAGCCATTAAACCTTTCAATTAAATGCATAACATTGTTGCTACCCAACAAAGCGCGGTGCATAAATAACATAGATAATAAACTGACTGTGCGTAAAATCTGTGGTTCTTGATTGTTTTTTTTTGTGTGTGTAAATTAAGCTGCGTTAATCGGAGCCCTTCAGCTTCCTGTTTTGTCAGTGCAGCTTTGCCTTTAAGAGTGAGCTGAACTCTGTCAACTAGTAATAACACTGATTTATGGGAGTTTACCGTAATGGTTATTGAGGTCTGTGACATAAAGGTTTCAAAGCATGTTATTGTTTTTTTCTAAAGAAACGTCTTCCTTAAAGTCTTTATTAGCCAGATGTGAATGGATGTCATTACGCAGAGCCCTCTAATCCTGATTGAGAGCAAGTTTCTTTTTCCAGACCTTTGACCTTTGTGATACAATACATCATACCTAATGTGGCACACTTTAAATAGCTCGACGGACATGTGGCGCATTGTGCTGAGCAGGATCATGTGGGTAAGTGTAAATCAGTCTTCCCTTTCTGCACGGTGATAGAATAAAAAGGGTTAGTCCTGTGAAAAATGATTATTACTTGCAGGAGAAATTGTGTAGCGTATGCAAAATGAAATGAAAGCTTTTCAGATCATCTCACATTTATTTATGTGCCGTACTCTTTTTTGGGAATGTGAGTATTTGAAAATTAAAGAAATATTTCAAATATTCTTACTTGATGAATTGTGTACCCCGCTTGTCGGTTTGTTTAGTTAGAAAACTTAGTTTTTGATTTAATATTTTAATTTTAAGGCTGGATGTCCTTGTTTTGTTTCTTAGTTTTAGAAAGTGGAGAGAAAAAAAACAAACAAAAAACAAGTGATCGAGACATAGGCAGTTAATTCTTGTAGAGTTTATTACTGTAATTTAAAAAAAATACATTTTCACTATAGCAATAAACCGATGATTTTTATTTATTTATTTTTTTGCAAATCCCCCAAAAATGTGTAGCTGGAAATTGATGCTACTTTTGTTTAACTACGTTTCCACTGTGGGTTTTATTAGAGCATGGAGTTGTCATGGTACAAAACTTTCACGACCAATATTAAGAAAAACATTTTCACTTTATACCAGTTTTAATAGGAGCATACAGATCTTTCTAATAAAGACCATAAAAATATAACCAATTCAAGTGAAACTTTGTTTTCATTACATTAATTAGTGCTAATGTTCCTTACATTCAGGTGTAGAATTAATTGGGAAAACGATGTGACCAAAAAAACTGGCCAATACAAAACCTTCCCTGTTCTGTATTGCTGAAAAGCTTGCACACATTTTTTTTAGTGTGATTAGTCTGGACTATTGGTAACTACTGGTTCTGACTAGTTTCTGCTGCCGCTGTCAACCAGAGCCTGGGTCCAACCTTTAGGACCATTTACTTGCTTTTGAGTTAGCCATGTTAGCTGCTAATTCCTTTACAACTAATGGAAAGGTAATTGATGGGGCTGTTGCTAATCATTTTGGTGTTTCAACATTTTCTTGAAACACCAGCAGAAGCCTCTTCTTCCCAGAGCATCTACATCTAAATAAATCGAGTTAAATGCAATTATTTTGTGATGTAATCTTTTCGCCAAGTTGATTTATTGTGGCTCCCTGGCCATCTTGTTGCTTGCCAAGAAAAAGGCTTTGGCAATAATAATTTTTCAGAATGAGTGCTTGACACCAAGCTTTTACGCTCGGTTACAGACACCGCCTGGTTTAAAGCTTAATGACATGCATGCAGAGGACCCAGCTTTGCTGTTCATGGACTGAATGACTGAGGTCATTGATATTCAAACCGGCTGAGGGTAGTGAAGCATTGTGGCCCCTGGGTGGCATGGTGTTAACAGCAGGGGTTTGGATAAATAGCTTATATTAGTGTAGCTCTTTCTAGCAGGTGATATGCAGAGAAAAAGAGGCAGAAGGAAGTAGGAGGAGGAGGAGATGGGGGAAACGCTGAGCAATAACTGGATGGTTTTGAGAATGATTACATCATGAATAACAGTGATTTTGAAGCAGTGGGGAATATTTGCGGTAGATGTAATATCCTTTAGTTGAGACAGTCGTACTGCTAAATCCTTCAACGTATCAAAAAAAAAATCAGGGGCTGTGTTAGTAATCATATCCTGTGTGCTGCAATATCAGAGAGGTATGTACTTACAGCTGCATATGTATTTTAGTAACTCGTGTATCAAGCATGATTTGTGTGTGATACAAGGGGAGCAAGAAAAACAAAAATGTGTATTTCACTTTGTAATATTGCAGAAGTGCATGTTTTTACTTCCATTCCCGCTGCTTTCTTAACTGGAAAAGAAAGTTTTAAATCACTAATGCTCATCATGCTGTTACTATTCATCATTATATAACTTTGAAAAACCTTAAAGTTACTGCAGTGTAAAGGTACATTATTTAAAATTAAACTGGCTTTCTCCATAATGAAGATCAAGGCAGAGCTGTAGAGATCCATAGCTCAGGTAGGAGAAACTGTTGCCAGGGCAACGTTTAGCTGTGGGCTTTACAGACCTGACCGTCACGGTACAATGCAAAGAGAAAAGCCATTTAGCAGCAACAGCAAACTTAGAAGAAGGTACTTGGATCACATGGAACCAAAATGTAACATTTTTGCATACATATAAACTTCACATCATCCCTAAACACACTATCCACACATTGACAACTGGTAGTTTGGGCATCATGCTGTTGGAAAGCTTTTCTTCAACATGCACTCAGAGCTGCAATAGACTGATTTAGACCAAACAATATCTTAGCTGATACGTGAAACAGTGACAACTCTTTTAAGGGAAAAATAATCTGACCCTGTGTATGAAAGGATAATCCTATCATCTTGAAATACATATTTTTATATGCTTTAATGTGATTTCTTTTTGACGCAATATGCCATTTAAAGCAAACCTAATTTCTGATGGCATTGAAATAACAGAGTACCTTTAGTGATCTACACAGGCATGGTTTCTAATGTAATAAAATGTGTTCATAAATATGTTTTTGCTGCAAGAAACACTTTCTGGTTAGTTTAGGTCATTTTCATTTTTTCTGAACAATTTCCTGTCTATGCAGCTCAGATTATTTAGAGGATCTTTTTCAAATGTTGTGTCTGTCCTGGTTTTAATGCTTTGTCCACTATCTAATAGGCTTGGGTAACTGATGTGCATATCACGTTCTTGACAGAATCACAGTGTTTTGGGGAATAAACATTACTTCCTGTAGAGTGTTTAGTCTTATTTCCTCTGGATACAGATCACCTTGGCTGCATGTTTCAGAGTAGGGGAGTTCAAATGACAAGCAGAATGAGTGTGGCCTTTTTTGCAGCTTAAGATCAATAGTTTTTGCCATAAATAATTAGTTCTTTGTGGGAAAATTGGATTGATTCAGCATCAGTTAGGAATCCATCACAGCTAGTGTCTCATTCTGGAACATATGTACTCATATCAAGTGTATGAGGTCATGTTAGGTGAAATGTTTTTTTTTCTTTTTTTCTTCTCTATCTCCATTTAGCCAAACAATGGGGCAAAATACATTTATTTTTGACATTTTTTAAAATCAGAATATACTGGAAACTAATAATCTGTCGTTCTCTTTAACATTGATGAGATCACTGTTTCTCCAAAAAGATTACGTCAGACTCAATACATCTCTGTTTCATCTTAATTTCATCTTAGTCAATGCTGTTCTTTATCTTTGCTTCCAGTATGTTTGTCTAATGGCATAGTCGGCTGAAATCTAAAAATAAATAATGCGATTTTATGAGCAGGCCCTACAGTCTGCATTGTCCTCCCAGGTTCAGTAAAGCCTGGCTCTGTAATATGCTGCTTGTAGCGCTAATTCAGTCTAAAAAACAATTCCACATTGACTAGTTGTCCCAGTTTCCTGCTTTCCTGGTTACCAGAGGAAGTAGGTAGCCAGGGAAATGCATGTGTGGCGTTCTTTCTGAGAAAATGATTAGAGGATCAATAATGCTCACAATAAGTAAATTAGAGCCTGGGGCCTGCCACAAAGCTGAACACAAAGACATGGAACAGGGGTCGTTTTTGGACTTTAGCTGACTGCAATTACGAGGGAAAATAGGAAGGTTTGATTATTGATGTGCAGATGCAAGATGAAAGTAGTTTAAAGAAATTATTTGCATTCAGACACAAAAGAGCATCATGGAAATAATTAAATTGTTTAATCAAACACCAATATGCTCATGATCAGTAAAGTGTATTTTTAATTTAATAATAAGACTTTTAAATCATGCATTTTTTTAAATGTAAAAATTTCCCATTGCTGAATTTAAATGCTTGATTCTCAATTACAACACACCGGCCACCTCTTTTTGCTTCTTTTTTTTTCCCCCAAGCTTTTTTTGTATTATAATCCTAAATCTCAGTGCACATGGGTTTTATGTTTCCCCTTTGTCCTTAATCCTGTTCACAGATCTAAAAACAGTTATGAAAACTGTGCTTTTAGATCTTTGCTCTCTGAGTCTCTGCTTCAAACCAGAGGCTCCAATATCATAGAAGGATGGAGGAAGAGATGAATTGATGGACTGACAGATTAGCTCCAAGTCTAATCTGTCATGGATTTAAAGTTCTTGATTTGCCATCTTGTCTCCAAATGCCACCTGTAGTCATGACATATAGATGAGGAAAGCAACAATTTATAATGTTTTTTTTATCTCTCAAAACTAAAGCTTCTTCTTATATTATTCATTTTGAAATAGGCCACAACAAAAGACACCTTTTTTTTTGTTTTTTTGGACTCCTTGTGAAGTGGATGAAGTGAAAGGGGGATGGTGTGGTTAGATTAACATTTTGGCAATATTTTCAAATCCAGACCCCTTATACTTAAGAATTTTGAAAAAAACAAACATTTCTAGCCACTTAGTTATGCACCTCCCACCGGAACAAACACTGGAAGGCCTTTAGGAAACTTGGAGTCATAAAACAATCACTAATGACACTATCGATCCTCAGACTGCAGCTAAATTGTAAAATTAGCTCCCAAAGGCTTCTTCTGTCGGTAACATGTACAAAGCTTTCAGAGCAGTGAGACTGAGCTTTGAAAGTGACGTAAGGACACAGAAGGACATTAAAATTCAGGGGGCAAAGCAAAGCTCGGGGTACATAGCCTGACAAAACCTTTGCTAAAATCAAGCTAACAGCAGTAATAGCTTTGCCGTCATCAGGGGTATGATTTATGAAGAGAGGAAATGGCCTTGTTGAAGGGCTTTCATGTCCAGGGCCTGTAATACCTGGTGATAGATGGAATATTTCCATCCCAGGCATTCAGGCCGCTAAGTTAGCATGGAGGAAGTGGAAGGCGGTATTAATACTGATTGTATAGACCTGCTATCTACTGGTCTGATGTGTTATCACTTATCAGTCCAGTGACCATTCTTAATGGCATAGATGGGATTGAATCCTTCAACGCCCCAACACTTTAATGGCGCTTCCTTTGTTTGCCCATAATTTCTTTAGAGTAGGGCCATTTAGGATTCACGAGAGACAGAAAGGCTGTATGAGGCTATTTTTAAATAGATGACCAGCTCACCATTGGCAGTCTTTCTACGTCCATAGCATTTTTTTTTTCTTCTTCTTCAGATTAAAATGAGTTTTTGCATATTATCATTGCTGGCTACAAAAGCGCCCCCACCCCTGCAGCTACCAAACTGCTGCTTTTGAAAGGTTGGTTGCTAAGATACATCCCCTCGTCGAGATGAAATCCCCACTGGATGGCTGTCTTACAGCTGTACAGCTTAGCCGTTACTCTATGTTCAGCATGGTGGACGCGTGGTGTGGGTTACAGTGTGTCTGCCCGTGTGCAGCTTAAGCTGCAGTTCTGCTGCTGGTGTTATGCAAACTGCCAGTTGCACGTGCTCGCCTTCTTGTAATCTATTGTTGGCAAAATGACTCTATTTTTCCTGAGAGCTCTGAGATCTCACTCCTTCTGTCACACCTCTAAATCTCTCCCAGCTGACGCCTCAAAGGCGCTCATGGAGAATCAATAGTTTTTGCCTCATGTTCAATTACACTCCAATCAGGAGTCGCCAATCCAGCGTGAGCGCGGGGAACGAATGGACAGGTGCGGCGTTACTGATCTGATGCTCGGCGCTCAGAAACCAGAAAATAACTAAATGCGAGTCTTGACAGCAGGCTGGTGAGAAAAATAGATGTTCAGATTGGGGTTTCTGACACAGACAGAAATCGCGCTGCAAACGAGAAAGCCGAGATGGAGTCGTTAAGGTTTGGAAAATGCACCGGCGTTGATACTCAGGGTTTCATTTTCTGGTTAATTTCCCCTGAGATTTTGTTAAGAGGATGTTGGGTTGAAAAAAAAAAAAAAAAAGTTCATGAATATGACTTTAAAAGTTTTGGTTTGTTTACCATGTAGTTTTTGCACGTCTGCTGCTGAAGCAGTAGAGATTATTATTTCAGTCTAAATATCTATATCTGAGCTTTAATTATATATTTTTCAGAAATTACTTTTTTTAAAGCAACAGTTTGCCTTACTGCATTCAGGTTTACAGTTAATGTTGTTAACGCACCTTGAAAACCTATTAATCCTTTTTTTGCTCTTTTGTTTTATCATTTCAATGAAATATTCAATTCTCACTGCATACATTTGATTAAAAAAAAATCCCATTGTTTCACTGTGTTAGAATATTAACATGAGGGCAGAAAACAAAAATACATGCAGCGGACCCAAAATTATTCACCGACGTGGCAGATTAAGATTTAAATTATTTTCATTCAACCAAGAACTTTGTTTCTGATAGGAAATGAGATTGAAATCTCCAAAAAAGACAATAACACAATGTAATAAGTGAATCAGTTATATAAAAACAATTTTCTACCTCTTTTCACTTAAATATGCGGCGTGCCAAATCAGTCACACCATTTTAAGTAATCACAGTTTTTATTGACATCACAGCAATCAAATCCTTCTTATAATAGTTGAGCAGGTTTTTCTACTTTTCCACTGATTTCCACATGACAATGTATGTTTCACGGTTGGAAGGTCTCCTTACCATCACCCTAATCATTTTCTTTAACTTTCTCCACAGATTCTCTGCCAGATTTAAGTCAGGGCTCTGGCTAGATAAGCCCAAAACTTTACTGTCATGTTAAGACAGAGAACAAATATTGGTAAAATTGAAAAAATGATTAAAACCTAGTTCTGTTATGAGTAATTTTGGACTTAGTTGTGGCATAATTTAAGTGGTTTTGTTTAAAAGGCTAAAGTAAATGTTAGTTGAATTGTTGCTAAAATAAAATTAAATATCCATTATGTTACTTAAATCATCCATGTATTGTTGCTTAGGGTTTGATACCTAGATTACAAATAAATGTACTCTAGGAAATGAGATTGAAATCTATTTTCAAATGCTTAGTGTGTAGTGTCTTACTTAAGCTCAACATTGTGGCTGTCCACATATTAAGAAAAGGAAAATCTGTCAGATTTGTCTTTCTTGTAAGTGAGGAAAAGTGGAGGAGGCTTCTCTCAGCCAGCTGTCCAGCGGTCAACAGAGCTGGTGGTGCTAAGCCCAGAAAAAACTTTGGTACACAAGGCACTTTGTATGTCATTTCAATAAATGGACTTTCACAGAAAAATGTAACTCTTCTGAGACCTTCTGAAACCTGTCCACTGGTCACACGCTAAAGCCTACTTCACACTGAAACAGAGTTTTGTTTCCAAACTGAGCTGCTGGGAGTGAGTGAGAGACGGTGCTATCATCTTTGGAAATGTAATTGTGCCCAGTCTGGGAATGTTCAAACAATTAGCCAAAAGTCAGTCATCAAACGTCAATCCATCACGAGACTGTGCCTTTGAGGCTGACAGGAAGCAGAGAGGTGTGTGCGCTAATGTGTGCCGAGAGACAGAGAGTGGCTGCTAAAGCTTGGTGAAAGCTGCTGTTTGGTCCTGATATCATCCCCTGTCACAATGGCGGACAAGTGATGGATGGATGGATGGATGGATGGATGGATGGATGATAAGTATGAAGGAAACACACTTCATTGAATGTCTTCTAACTGTAGCATAAGTTAGAAAAGCTGGGAGTCAGGGACTCTGCTCCTACTGCAAGGATAAATGATCTAATATTAAATCCACTATTCTTTTTTATAGCTTCACACTTTTCTTTTTTGCTATGAAAAACTGGAGCTTAGCTCGTCAGAAGCCTGTATAAATGACACTGAATGCGTTCCTATAATTCGAGCAAAGAAAGATCACACAGTTCAAGGGTAATACAGACTCTGCAAGAACAGAGAAATGTGGTTCTCTCTCTCTCTCTCTCTCTCTGTGTCTGTCTCTCTCCTGGGGGTCCGAGAGCAAAATGACATCATTCTGTTCTTGCAGCTTGTTCCTGACACATATTCTGGGCAGAAGGGTTTTGTGTGGTGTCTGAAAGAAGAAAGTGGGTGAGAGAGACATATGAAGACTTCCCAGGAATCCTTCACTCCAGTTCTTGTGGAGTACGAAGCGTCCTGCATGTCTGCGGCCCTGGAAGAGAAAACATATTTGTTCTTGTGCAATATGTCCTGCCATTTATTGGTGAACCAGTTAAAAAAAAAAAAAAAAAATCCTAAGCAGCTAGCTTGTAAGATTTCTTTCTTTTTTTCTTATTTTTTTTCCAAAACCCAATAGATTTTTCCCATGAAAAAGCAACAAAGGCTATTAACTAAAGGTTCCTCTGCAGAGACTTTATTAGAGCCTTAAACGGAATTTCTTTCTGTTTTCTTATCTCTTTTAGGAAAACCAGGGGGTCCTGCTGATGTTTCATCAACCAGGTTTCTAGCTGTGACCCCACCAGGTGGTTCTCGCTTCAACACCATGCTGCAGCTTGCCCTGCTCCTTCATCTCCTGGCCTTCTCGCTTGCAGGTTTCTATCAAAATTAATTTTAAGGGGAAAAGCAAAGAAAAAATAAATCACAGAAAAAGTAAAAAAAAAAAAAAACAAAGTGCAATAATGATCAAGCTTTTTTGGGGGAATTTAATTCTATTCGCTGTTGGCCATAATTAACAAAATTACAGGCAATAAACACATTGCTCCGTCTCTAAAGTGTTTAATTTCTGAGATGATTTTTACTTTCTTTTTGAGTTGGAACGTGTCTTGTCTCAGAGATGGCCGTTGAAATCGCAGCTATGAATTTGGCTTTGGCAAGACGTAGAAATATGATGCCTAGATCAAAAGAGGTTTTCACAGTTATAGTTGCCTCTTTAAAGGTTATTGAGAAAGACTTAGAATTTCAAAGTATTTTGCTTATTTAGCTTCAGCTTGCTTTTGGCCCTTATTCTATCAAGTCAAAACATCCAACAACCAATAACCTATGTTTTTCTAAAGAAGAGAAACATAGAGTCCTTCAGCAACTCCGCAAACAGGCTTATGGATGACTCTGTCAACAAAGAGTGAAAATCGAACAGGTGGCTTGGATAGTCGCATACCTTTTTCTACACAGCTGTCAGTTTATCCCTTAGCTGAAGAATGAGGAAGACAAAGTGAACAAGCAGCTGAAAAATTGTTTGGTTTAGAAAATGAGATGGGGGGGAATCAGGGAATAATTTGAGCTGTGTGGAAATGAGGAAAATCTGATGTTGATGAAACAAAAAAGTTACTTTTTTAAAGTTTTTTAAGTTATGCTGTCATTTTTTTGGGGGGTCATTTTAAGATAAATAAACATTGAATGGGTGACTAAAGGAGAAAGATAAGTCCTGTACATTTGAAAGGTCATTGTGCATTAGAAGGCTTAAAAGTTTAGTTCATTGCTGTACCATCTGCTCAAAACAAAACAATCTAGACAATAAAATAAGCTTGAAATGTCCAAATTACAGAGATTGAGTGTATTCCCACTCCATAGGCAATTCACAATCATTTTAGACTTATTTCACATGAAACAATAAAAGACAAACATGTGAATCTACAAGATTTGGCTCTTGTTTCTGTTGAGTTTTAATCATGACTTTAAGGCAGCACACTTTTTTAAAAAATATATTTCTGATTACAATATATACAGTACATTCTGCACTTCTTTTACATTTTTAGGAACTTAAAAAAAATCACTGCTGTAGTAAGAAAGACAGCAGTCAAGTCAACTCACTCTGGTCTTCACTTTAGCAAGGGGACATCGGCTTGACATGTTTGTGTAGCCGCAGCATGAACAAAGTGTGATGTGACATTAACGCTATGACAGCTTGGGAAATGTCAAGCTCACTCTACACTACATCCACAATAAAAGGAGTGTGCATGTTTTCTGCATTTGTCCTTGGGAAAAATTACGCTGCAACCCATTTGTTGTGCAACGAGCAGTAGCAGTTTTTAACATCACTTATCATTCACAAAAGACAGAAACATTGTAAATTGTATTTTTAATTTATGGTTTACAGATGTAATATTGCATAGGCGGTAGGGAGGTTCTTAAGCCAAATGTATAAGTATTTGCATAATTTTAAGCGTTGTTCTGTTATAAATGTAAAAGATCTGAGTCTTCTGCATGCTTTAATAGTGCAGAATATTGATTTGATGATTAACATTGAATTCTCTGCTGCAGAACCATCAGAGCAAGGGGCTGTGCTGGACCCTTTGGAAGGTAAGACTAATAATCTTCCTCACAATTTGCATTTTAACCTGCTTCTGATCGTACCGTATGTATTTTTTATTGTCATGCTAATTAAGGTCTGTGGTGTCTGAAATATGACTCTTTCAGCTTTCTCCCTTTTGTGGGAAGATGCCGTGATATTCAATCACTTGTGAATGATCTTTATCACTGAGGAGTGATAAACTTTAAATTGTTTGTAAAAAGACAACAGTTTTTTTCTGTTTCTGTATGCAGCCATTCCTTTCACCAATCATGTTGTTTTTTTTCATTCAAAGCCTAGAATTATTTCCAGTAAAAAGACTTCACTCTTCCCTACTGTTTATATGCAGAGAGGATCCTAAAACAATTTTGGTTGTCAAGATTTATGTTTAGCCAAAGAATGAGTGCCAATGGCTGTCATGTCTTCTCGCCTTAATACATGGAAGACAACTAAACATGTCTCTTAAAAAGTTAGCAAGCTGAGTAGCAACCAACCATCATCTAATCTTTAATTTAATAAAAAACAGTCTTCATAAAAAAAAGTTTAAAGACAATGTTAGTGCGTTTGTTGTTTGTTTCAGTAACATAAGTAAACATGTTGAGATATTAAAGTAGTACTGCCTTACTGTGAATTGGATTTGATAAACAAGTCACAATATACAAAGAAACAGAATTTCAGTGTTTTACCTTATTGGCATTTCTACGCCCTCATTTCAAATAACCATGTAGAAAAACGGATACATTTCAAGGTTTTCTTCCGCTGGGTTTAATGGTTTTAAAGAAATCACAGGGCTGGAGTCTCCTCATGTTTTCTGTGATGAGGTGGCCTTGGAAGACGCCGTTATTTATAGTGAAGCCTCTGGGTGTTGACAGAGCTCCTCTTTAAGTTATAGCTAATATTTCTTTAGCTCCTAGTGTTATTCCTGCACTTCTTGTATTAAAACCGGATATTTAAAAGAGAAAGCTTCAAATTTTGCTTGTTTGTGTTCCTCACCATAGAATACTGTTTGAAACAAAGACTAGAAATATGTAAACTACATACAGAGTTCATCACCAGAGGGGATTAAAAATTACAAACCCAACAGAGGATATAGATGCACTGATAGTTAACAACATAACTGGATAATTATATTTTGTGGCTATAGTATTAGGAGGATGTACTTCATAAAGTGGATGAGGATTGTATGTTTATGATAGAATAATGAGATACAATATTTTCATGATGACATTTATTTCAGTGTTCAGATGATGAATCTTGTTGTTATACTGTAATAATCCACAGCACTAATCACTACAGAAGATATCATCACATTTGAAACTAATTGAAAACAATTATTGTTGTTATTGTTCTTACTTAATGATTTACTTGATTAATTCTTAGACCATGCTGAGTTATTTGATGTTAAATATATCCAGCAAGTCAGAAATATGGCAGCAGTGCAGACAAGTAAAAGCCAAACGAGCAAACAACCTGCTGTGGTCTCAGACTGACTCATTTGAGCTCGCTATGTTACAAGCTGCACTCTGTGGAGGTTGCTGTGGATACTTGAGGAACAACTGCGACTGGGCAAAAATAGCACTTATTGATTTTCCTCAAATTACCAGAAGAAATGTGTAAAAAAAATAATTAAATAAATAAAATCTGCAGGAGCCTGTCAGAAATGAATTGCATTTTGTAAACATGTACTTTAACTCCAAGACGTATCAGTTCGTTTTGAACTGGTAGTTTATTTTGTGTATTATTAATTGGGCATATTTGTACAATTTCCAGCCACAGTATGTATTACTTTTTCGAAAAAAGTACAATATGAATGCAATGTCATCAGGCTGAACTGGTCGGGAAAAATAAGTTGAGTTGTTGCCTGGGAACAAGCTAAGATCCTGGATGTAGGCTGATTAGTTGACGGGATGAATAATTGTCCTCTCTGATGGTCTTCTTTGTTGCCTGCTCATTCCCCCCATTCATGTCTTTTTCCTTTACCAGGAAGCACTGGTCGTGTTTTCCCTTTGTAGAACAAAATAAATATGATGCTTGGGATCCATTTTTGATACATGTCTCACTTTGACAGGCAGTAGCTTTGGGCTTTTAAAGTTCCTGAGCCATGGATGATCTCTGTGAGGTCTTGGTAAGATTTCCTTCGGTGCACCAAGCATACATTGTGCTTACAAGTGAGCATCAGATTCTCCCAATGGTTCTGACCAGGCAGAAAAAATTTGCGTTGAGATCGCTATAGTTCATGATTGTGTTGTCAGGGTGTCTGAGTCGTGGGTGCTGTGTGGAGTCAGCTGGTTGTCAGGGCATTAGTTTATTTGTGCTGTCTTGCCTATGGTCAGATACGAGTCATTCTAGATATATATCACTGCTACTATTTGTACACTTGGCTGGAATTTCTTAAAGTCACATACTATAATCACTTTGGTGCCATATTTGTACTGGCTACAACAAAATCTATTTCACAAAAACGGCTTACATAAATAAGCTATTCTCTTCCTGCTTTCCACCCAAAAAATTGGATTGGTATTTTCTGCGCCATCTGTGGTACCCGCCTCCAAATTGTGCAAATCTAAAATGTATTTGTTTGGCATTGTATTTGTGTTGAGGAGGAATTTGGAAGATAAAAATCAGGGAAAAGGAGAGAAGATGTCACTGTGTGACATTATCAGATGAGTATTTTCTTTAGGTGCATGGCAGAGCACTTATGAAAATAGAGCACAAAATGTCATGCTCTGCATTATGATACATTTATGTTAAAACCTTAACCTTCAATTTTGCTAAGCTTTGGGATTTTTTTTCCCCCTGTAACTGAAACTGATGGTGGAGGTTCAGAAACCTCCCACAGGAAAATTACACAGATTATCATGAAGCATTTTATTGTCTCATGCCTGATTTCTGAAGACACAAGGAGTTTTGGCTATTTTACTATGAGCCAAAAGTGAAAATCTGTTGAGGACACTGATGTGGTTTTAGCTGCCAATGAATCATTTAATGCAAAGTGATGCAGCATATTTGCACAGGAGTTGTGATACGTTATGAGACACGTTATTATGCAGACAGCACAACATACAGGGATCTTCCTTAATATCAATAGTACTAACAACAAAGCAGAATATTTTGCACTATGATAGACTATTATTATCATAATCCATTGTGGACTGTTTACCACAATAAACAGCCCCCAAATACATATAGCTACATGTTTTTGAAATTACAGTGATGCAGCGACTGACTGAGTTTTCTTAACCAAAGCAAATAGGTTTCAGTCGAATTAGTACAAGTAGAATTATTAATTATTATGTAAACTGAATAATAAAGTAGATCATCCCTCCAGGGACAATTTTGGTTTGTTATTGTGCCTCATTACATGGCTCAGGGGTATGTGGGTAATTATTACTACATTGTGTCTGTCTTGCCTCAAGGACACAATATGCTATCTGTCCCACTTGGACTCTCAGTTGGTCATGCAAAAAAAAAAAGAAAATCATGCACAGATGTGAGAAAACATAGAACAAATTAAAATTTAATTCACCAAAGAATTACACTTCTGTGGGATTTTAATAATCATGTTTCCATGGGGATATTAAAACAAACCATCTGAGCAAACAAATTTAGAAAGACACTTGGCAATAAAACAAAAGATATACTAAAATATTCAATAATAATGAATGTATGCTGTGTTAGTACTCAATGTCACTATGGAAAAAAATAAATAAATAAACAAGTGTTGTTTTTAGCTGAATCTATAGACTTCGATGCCGTTGAGCTGCACAAGGCCGCCTGTGTTTGATAAAGAAGTTTGTCCACTTCCAGCCGGCCCTGGTGACACACATTACACATTTGTTTTGCAGGCGCAGCCTTCTCTGTTCAAGAGACTGTCCGGCTTCCTTTCTTTTTCTCACAGTTGACTATTGTGTAATAATTACTCGCCTGTTAAGAAAGTCAAAGCCAAGAATCCACAGGCAAAAAACGCCAAAATAGGGAACAGAGGAAATCTTTGATGTAGGATAAAAAAAGAGAAACGAAGACTCTTAGAGATTAGAGAAAAATGGGGTGATTGAAAGAGCTGTTGAAAAGAGATTTTCTCTGTTTTGTGGAAAGCTCTATTTTAGGAAGTAGAGTGGGAGGTTTTGAGAAAAAGAGTAGGATGATTTGAGATGTGTATTTGCAATTCTGCAAATGCTTCTGGGAAGCCGCATTGAGCACTGTGATTCTTTAAGGTAAAGGTTAAAACTTGTTCCTATTTCCTAAGAATATAAATGTCTTTATGTGCTATGTGATTTCATGCATGCATCTTAGGTTTTACACTGAGTACAACATATTAACATGTTGTTGAATCTTAGCATCATGTGAGATTTGCAGTATTTTCTTCAGATGAGTTGTCAAAGTTGGACTGTAAGACAAATTGTATAGAAACTAAAATAGAGACTAAGTAAATCAAGGAACATAAAACCCGTCCAGTGACCAGTAACAGGGTGGGAACTGAAGTAATCAAGGACCAAGCGACCTGCTGAACAGACTGATTACTAGAGTGGCAGCAGGTGAAAAAAATGGAACAGAACATGTGGAGGGCTGGGGGGGGAGGATCAGGAAGGCTGCAGGAAAAATAGGTGCTATGACAGACAAGTCCACAACTTTAGTACTCTATCTTGCTTGCATGTTTATTTTTGTGAATAGTGCATTTCATTTCAAAGACGTGAAATGCACATTTAATTGTTATTACCTTGTCACAGAATTATGTTTAAATGGTAAATGCCCTGAAGTTATATCGCGCTTTTTTGATCATTTTGACCACTCAAAGCGCTCGGTCACTTACGCTCACACATTTATACACCGACATGCAGATCGGTAGGCAGTTTGGAGTTAGGTGCCTTGCCCAGGGGCACAATAACATGTGGTAGAAGGAAGCTGGAATCGAACTTACTACCTTCCAAACACGAGACAGAGCACAATAGCCCCATGTTTAATTCTGTGACAAGAATTAAACATAATTCTATTTATTTTTATGATGGTCGCTGTTGCATATATTGCATGTGCATTTGGAACAAAGAGCATCTGTAGAGCACAGTCTGAGATTAAATAACATTGTTGGTTCCTTTGTACAATATTTGCATCAAACTTGAATAAGTGGAGACTTTGACTAGGCCACATCAAACGGTATTTATTTAAATTCCCTTTAGCTGCATAGAGGTGGACTTGCTGTTGTCCTGCAGCATAACCCATCTGTGCATTGATCGCTGCTAGTGGCAGCTTGTGATTTGCTGAAATGTCACTGATTTTGATTGTCATATGCTATTGAGTTCTTCAGATTAGGGCCTTTTTTGGTCATTTTGTTCTGTGGTTCTTATGACCCGCTGTTCTACACGTTGTATGCACTTCCCTGTTGCCAATTTCCTGATGTAAACAAATTGCCGATGACTGAGATTTTGCAGCACTTAGTTTGAAAACCACAGTTTTAGTCTACTTCTTGTACAATCAGGTCATGTGTAGGTCAGGTAATCATGTCTACTGTCTAGTGAAATTTAACCAAGAAATACATTTTCAGTGCTAATTCAGTGGGCACTTATGTTTTCAGAAATGGACAGGTTGGTTCGGATATTTTTTTTTTTACCCATTATTTAAGTCATTGTTTGAAAGCTGCTTTATGGATTTACTCTTCCTATCATTCTATTGCTGTAGTGTTTAAATCACAAGTGGAGATATATATATAACTGACACTTTTGATGGAGAACAACAAGAGTAAAGAGATATTGGAGGGAAATTAGCCTTGGAACGCTGTTCAAGCTTGGGTGATAAAGAAATAACAGGGTGAAACTTGGAGGAGTTGGAGACTCCCTCAAGCTTATAGGGAAAGTAAAACAGACTGGAGAGAACGTTTAAGGCCCCATGTGTGTCTCCAGGCCGTATATGTGGCCTGCTTTAACACCCTCGCCGCCATCTGTCACATCCCACGTCCACGTAACATGGAAAAGTCGGAAACGGCACCAGAGCTCGTTACATCTCAACTGCCACTTCAACATTTTACCAAAAACACCAATGCCATATATATATATATATATATATATATATATATATATATATATATATATATATATATATATATATATATATATATATATATATATATATAATTAATTCTTACACACACAAATGTCTTGTGTGTGTAAGAATTTATTCCACATTTTATATGGTTTTAGCTTAAGTCAACAGAAAATAGGGTCACAATTGTCTCTTTGCTCTTCAGTGACAGCTTTCAGTTTTAACTTGCTCGTACTTCTTTCTACTCCCTTGTTCCCCGAACACAGATTCTCACCTAATTTTAATTTTATCAACCTCTCAACGGCCCATTTTTAGCATTTTTTAATTTCGCTCACAGCCAGCAGTAATTCTGAGTCCTTGGGATTTCCATCAATGTCAAGCGCTCTTATTGGGCTGGCTGCCGTAGTGTTTGAGTGCAAGTTGATCCCGTCTTTCAGTGTCTTTATGCGGGCCGCCTGCTTCGCTGTTCAGAGTGTAACAAACTTCTTAATGCGACTGTCGATGTGTCCTCGTGCTTCTTAGGCTTATTCGATTTTCAAGACCTTGAGCCCCTGACATCCAAGACAGAAAAAGTAATTTAAATTGTAGATGTGGACCTAGACAGTCGGTTTCAAAGATTGCTCTACATACACACCAAGAGCCAACCCACGCTGGGCTATAGCAATATGTGCATGATTCTTCCCATGACTTTGTCTTTAAATCCCTGCTATTGTGACAGTTTATTTTACTATGATACTCTGATAACCTTACATAAAATCCAGTCCTATCAGTCGCTCTGAGAACTCTTCTGACAAGTAAACAGAGCGTTATTTAATCTCAACATCGGTGCAATAAGTTTGTGAGAGAACGTTTCAGAACAAACAGAATTGATTTAGATCAAGAGAATCCCACCAGAAAGGTGAAAAGTTTAAGCTGCAATGATGTGATTCAAAGTACTGCGTTGGATATAAATAAAAACAATGCTTTTCAGATTTAAATTCAATTATGCACCAACTTAGTAAAATCCGTTGAAGTTTGTGGTTGAGATGCAACAAAATGAATCAGTAGGAGTCGATTAGCAAGGCGCTACAGGACACTGTTGTAGTCAGACAATTCCTAGCGTTGGCCTGGTTCCATGAACTAAAGCAGAGCAGCATATTATTGTCTGAAATAGCATATATCTCCCATTGAGGTGTCAGCTGTGCATTCTTAGAACACAGAAACACAGGGGGGAATAACACCCATGTGCGCACGCATTCATACACACGCATCCCATTTGCAATCCATTCAGCCACCTACAGTCTTGATCTTTGAGAATAATCAGCGTTTGGGAACATTCTGCCTCATTGCCTATTCATATCCCGGTATTGTGTTTGTGTCTTATTCATGCCACTGCTCAGGATGTCTGTCTCCTTTAATGAGTAATTGGGGGTGATTGCATTTGTGTGTTGCTATTGCGAAAGCAAGATTGAACAAAAAGATGAATAAAAAAAAAGGCGTTCTCATCAAGTGGGCTCTTGCACATCTGCAGCACACAGCTAAACATGACGCATGCAGAGAGAAAAGGGGTTGATGTGGGCATTTTTAAACGTCTGCTGTCATACCAGCACATTTAGTAGTTGCTGTGATAATTTCTGTTTTTCTGATCAAACTTAGTGACTGAACGTCCTGAACTTGCCAGCTTGCAAATCTACCTCACACCGTTTTTCAACCTACTCGGCCTTGTTTCTTTTCAGCAGATGATGCCACAGGTTTCGGCCCGGTGTTTGAGGAGCAGCCGGTGGACACTATCTACCCCGAGGAGGCGCCCGAGGCCAGAATTGTCATGACCTGCCAGGCGAGAGCCAATCCACCTGCCACATACAGGTAACATGATGTTTCCATAAACCCAACCTCATTGCTATGCACTTTAAATTTCACCTCCGTTGTTTCTGCCTGTAAAATGCTGGCTGACGTACTTTTTTTCTGAATAATTATTAATACACCGTGTTCCAAATTATTGTGCAAATTGGATTTAAGTGTCACAAAGATTACATTTTTTGTTGTGCTATTAAATTTATAGATGGTATTATGTGTCAGGGCTCTTTGAATCACTACAATTAATTTCAGAAAGCTTAGTTGATTAGTTTGTCTGGTGAGCTCAATTAAAGGAAATCTACTTAAGAAGGATGTTCCACATTATTAAGCAGGCCACAGGTTTCAAGCAATATGGGAAAGAGAAAGGAAAATCATCAGATATTGTAGTGCTGTATGACAAGGTATGAAAACATTAGATATTTAACGAAAACTGAAGTGTTATCATCATACTGTAAAGAGATTTGTGACTGATTCAGAACAAAGATGGGTTTGTACAGATAAAGGCATAATGAGGAAGGTTTCTGTTAGACAAATTCATCGGATTAAGTGAGCAGTTGTTAAAATGCCCTTTTAAAAAAGTTGTTTTAAAATTTTTTTTTTTTAAGTTCTTTTAAAGTTAGAAAACAGAACATTTTACAACTTTTTCAAAAAAAGTTGTAAAATATAGCAAAAAATGTTGCTATACATTTGCTATGTAGCAAAAATTGTATTGCAAAATAGAATTTTGCAATACAGTTTTGCAATATTTGACTTTTGCTAAATATAGCAAAAGATGCGGCAGACAGAGCACAAGAGAGAATCACATGGAAGGAAATAGAAGAAGGTGTGGCATGTCTACGTTTTGATGCATAAATTATGTCTGTACAGTTAAATATCTATGAACAGCATCATTTTGTATGTCAAAAAGCATGAAAAGTTAAAAAAAAAATGTTGTCAGTGACTAGAGTGCACACTCTAGTCACTGACAACAGTTAGAGAAATCCACCATAAGATTACATTGTAAACCTGAAAACGATCAAAAATCTACATAAAACTTAAATCGCAATTGTAGAAAAACCGTAAGAGATATTCAAAAGCTGGACAATTTGAAGATAGTTTACAGTCTTGTGACTTGTTTAAGAGTTGAATGGAGTTTCTATGGTGAAGTAGTAAGCTGTGGAAAAGCAGAAGATTTTGGAAAAATTTTGTGGAATTTTATAGAATTTCAATGTACTTCAGTGGGGCTGAAATTTGCACAAAAGCACAAATATTTAAAAAAGTACAATGGTAAAATTTAGAAAAAGATATAGCATAAATCTACAGAAGAAGCAGAACATTTTGTTATAAGAATTAGTAAAATTGGTTAAAATTGGCAGAAGTAGTTAAAGACCGAAAAACATAAACAGGATCTTAGTAGGTGAGCATGCAATAATGCTTTCTCACTGATAAACAAGTATACTCACCCAGGTTGCTTTCCATGCAGATGGAAGCTGAACAACATGGATGTTGACCTGAGCAAACCTGGCAGCAGCTACAGTTTATCGGGAGGCAACCTGATTATCAGCAACCCCGTTAGATCGGAACACGTGGGGAAATACTCCTGCTTGGCCACCAACATGTACGGCACGGTCGTCAGCCAAGAGGCGTCTGTCCAGTTCGGATGTGAGTTGCTTGGATTGGAGTTCGATGTTTCTGTAGGCAGCACTGTGCAGTGCCATCCAGATGTTGAACAGCTTCCCCAGAGTTGTTAATTCATGCATAACATGCATATGAAATATGCAACAACATTTCATTAGGAAGTTCATGTTCAGGCAAACCCTATGTTTAGTGTGTAATGATGACATTTAGATACGCGAGAGTCTTCAATTCAACCTGTAAAACGATGGTCTTGTTTCCGTCTCTGCCTTTCTCAGATCTCGATCTTTTTTCACCGGAAGAGAGGCAGGCAGTGCACGTTAAGGAGGGCCAGGGGGCCGTTTTGCTCTGCGCACCCCCTCCACATTATCCAGGTAAATAAGCATGTGATAACAGAGTCTACTTCTCTGATGAAAGGATTTTCTAATTTAGTAAAATCTGAAACTAATCAGACTAATGCCCCCTGAAAGAAATGTATGGAAGTGGTGCTAGAACCCTGAACTATATGTGAATCTTTGTCCTGGGAGGGACAGGGGACATTTATTCTTGGTCAAATATCAACAGGATGTTTGAACTCCACTAAATAAAGATGCATATTTTTGTTTGCAAACACATTTGTATTTTCAAACACTGTCCCCCATGACATATGTATATCAGTGCGTTTTGACAAGCTTAACATTCAAATACATGCATGACATCAGCAATCCTGTTTGTTTCCATATCTAAAACTAAAACCTAGACTGTAAAAAAAAAGCCTCCAATTTAGTGTGAAATACCAGCAGCTGTGGTTGCCAGAACTTTACCATATTTATATGGTAAAATGTTATTTTACTTTTATTTTTAAAGATTAAAAAGTAAGATTGGAATATTTTTCAGCCTTTTGTTTCTTAAATTTAAAGTAAAACAACTCAGTTTCAGAATGTGAAGTTGTAAAACAAAACAAGTTTTGATTAAAGAGCCCTGATGTTGCAAACCCCACTGGAGCTTTGCTTTTCTCTCTCTAAAGGTTAATAAACACTGATCACTGCGACAGAACAGGTTATAGATGTATTGCTAATATAGCTGTAGCCTGTATTTGTAGTTTTTATTTGTAGCTGGGCTTCTTTTATTTCACCCTGGAGTCAGAATCAGACCCATTCATGTAAAACATTGTTTAGTTACACATTTCCACAAAGTTTAGTCTGACTTTCTTTATCCTTTAAACCAGGGTTGCATGTCAATGTTCTTCTTAGACCTTCTAATTGGATCCAGGTGTGTTAAACCAGGGAGAGAACTAAAACATGCAGGATGCCGGCCCTCGAGGACCCACTTTGGGCACCACTTCTTTAAACCATAACCACTATGAGATTCATACTGAATTGCACTCATTTCTTTGTAAATTGCTTTCTGAACTCTACCTGGGAGGAAATTTGCATCCTCAGAAACATGAATACTGTGCGAGTCGGAGGTATTTTAGGTAAAGGATCTGGTTTGAGACCCAACAATATAACCTTACATCTGTAGTCTGGGTAAATTAAAAGTCTCCGGTGTTGTCCAACCATTTCTTTCTCAGTGACTGTTGCCAACACATTTCCCATTGGATGGGTAATCATTTTTGGTCCTACCACTTATGCAAACAGTTTTTTTATGGCATCTAGCCATGCAGATTGTCCCCAACAAGTAGAGACTTTGACCAACTGGAAATTGTGAGTAAAATCTGGCCAAAAAAAAACTTTCCAGTGCATCCTCTGCTTCAGTTGTCGTTTATAGTCTCTTAATGTGGCTGACCAAACTGTCTCCCTCTTCCAATAGCAATGCTAATGTAGCCATAACCATCCACTAAATAAAACGACTCTGACATTTATGATATTCATATTGAACGCTAATCTATAGTCATCCATTTGTTACGGAATTACCAACTCCAACAGCATCGTAATTACTACAACAAGCAGGACTTCCCCACAGTGCTAAGCCTTTCAGCCGAAAGAATCCTGCAAATCCATCTGCAAGGTCAAAACATGTGTGAATTGTAATTACTCTCAGCACGGCATAGCTGTTCATGACTATTCATACGTTTCATATATTTGAGCCCATGCTCGTATCCAGATTCCTCGTCTGTTTCCATAAACGTTGCCTTGTGTCCGAACAGTTGATTGACAGGCAGCATTTCAATGTGTGTCTCCCTCCCTCTCGCTGTGTAGGCGAGCTGTCATTTCGATGGATCCTCAATGAATTCCCCACTTTCATCCCACTGGACAAGCGGCGCTTTGTCTCCCAGATAACCGGCAACCTTTACATCTCCAAGGTGGAATCGTCGGACAGGGGCAACTATTCCTGCTTTACGTCCAGCCCATCCATCTCCAAGAGCGTCTTTTCCAAATTTATTCCCCTAAAGCCTCTTGCTGAACGTTAGTACATTTTTTTTGTCTTAATTAGTTATTGTGTTGTCTTTATTATTATTTACACTCTAAGACAGTGTCAATGTAAGAACATTGTCAGTTTTGGGCAAAAAAGGAGCAACTTATTAATATGTTTTCTTTAATAGAATCCAGTACATCTTACAAATTTTTTTTGACATGTTGAAGCACTGAAATGAGCACACAGCAGCGCCACAGTTATTTTATTCAGATTTTCTTCAAGGATGCTCTAAAATCCTCAGGAAACTCCATGTTTAATCACAGAAGTCCATTTTCAAAAAAATAGTGGTTTGAAAGCAAAGAATATTTAGCTTAGATAAACTAAAGGCGTAAAAAAAACATTATACATCTTCCATCCCTTTTATTTAAGTATGGTTAATTTTTATGGTATGTGTTTGTACATGTTGCTCTTCGGTTTAGGTTCCATCAGAAAATATCCTGCTGACCTCAGTGTGAAGTTCCCACACACCACTGCGTTGGTGGGACAGGACATCATCTTGGAATGCTTTGCATTGGGGAAGTAAGTGAGAAAGGTCTGACATTTCCTGTTTGCTTGAGTGCATGAAGTAACTGTAGGTTTATGGTAAGGCTTATAGCAAAATGCAATCAGCTATTGCTTCATCTTCTTGAAGCCGGGCTAATGACTTGTGCAGCATACGTTTGAATGGGATCATACAGTGTGAAAATGGCACGAGGAATATTTTCTTCTGCATTGATTGAAAAAGCTGGGCTGAGTCGAGGAGCGGATGAATGGAATGAGCTAGATCCAAATCAAACGTAGACCTGTTAGTGGGTTAAGACTGGCGCAAAGGGTCACCATCTACGGCAACAAGGGAATGGGACGTTGATGTGTTAGAGCTAGGAATATGCAGTAAGTCTTAAAAACTGATGTTCATAGATGGTCCCTATTCACTCTACCTGGCTTTAAGATATTTTGCAAACTAAAACGAGTGCAAGTTCAGTCTGTAGTTGTGCAAAAGACATGTAGAAATAAATGGAACCAAACCAAAGTTTTGAATATGGGGTTGCTAAATGTATGACTTGTGAAATATGAAGATTTTAAAGCTCGACTAAATAATTGTGCTCTTATTTCTAGAATAAAAACACCAATACAGATACGTTGATATAGTCTGAGTTTTAAAACAATCATTTATGGGAGCCCCGATGAAATCAATACGTGCCGCCCTTTAGATTTTTGTGCACAAAAATCTATGTATCATTTTATCTCCACCTAACAGTTACTCTCTAATACTGACGTGTATTGCTCTAATGTGAATACTTGTGGCAAATGTTTTACTTTTGCAAAGAAGTGCATGTGTTACAAGCTGAATCCTGTCTGGTGTGTGACTTTGCTCCATCTCCCTGTGCCTCCCAGCCCCGTACCTGAGATTCATTGGAGGAGGAAGGGCAACATTTTACCACATAATCATGAGGTGCGGATGGCAGGTGCTCAGCTGTTCATCCCAAACGTCCAATTCAATGACAGCGGCGTCTATATTTGTGAAGCAGCTAACCACAAGGGAAAGGACTCTCACCATGCTAACGTGTCTGTGGAGGGTAAGAGAAATGTTGAAGGACATGTCAGCGCTCAACATCGAAAGCTAAAACACACTTTCAACAAATTGAAAAGTCCCTGTCCAGGGACTTAATTGTCTGTTCACTTCTGTAACTCTTTACTCCTCTCATTGCAGCACATCCAGAGTGGGTGGAGCACATTGTCAACACAGAGAAAGACCTGTACAGCGAATACACCATGTCTTGCATTGCCAAAGGTGTTCCGAAACCTCAAATCCACTGGCTGAAAAATGGAGAACCGGTAAAATTCTGGCATGGAAGTCTTTGTAATTCAGTTTGCAGTATAGTAAACATCCTCTGTAGTTCCTCTCAGCTGTGTGTGCAGCCATGTGTTGCACACACAGCTGTAGTTCAGAGAACGTGTGTGTACATCATGACAGGGGAAAGTACTTGTTGTTAATCAACTGTTGTGCAACGCTTCCCCAGAAGCGGCTGTCGTCAGCCGGAGATCCCCCCTGGGAGCAGCAGCTAGTGACAGAAAATGTGCAAAGAAATATTAAGATGTGCTGTATCAAAATACATAATGTAAAATGCTGTGTAGAGAAGGCATGTAAGTGTGGAGCATTTACTTTTCCATCAAGGTGTCCTAGATGTCATTTCTACTGCTTAAAATGGGTGAAAATAGTCTAACTTCTCTATTCTGTCCTACAGCTTGATGGGACCGAGTTGAGATTCAGCAGACTGACATCAGACAACGCGGGAATGTACCAGTGCATAGCAGAGAATCGCCACGGAGTCATTTATGCCAACGCAGAGCTAAGAGTGTTTTGTGAGTCAAACCCTGGCACAAGTTGTTGCTTCAAAAACTGCTGTGCTAAAATGTAGAGGACTACATTCTAAAATCTGCTGAGCTAAAAACTTTGTTTTTTTTTTTTGCTAACCCCGTCCTGATCTACCACAGGATGGGTAATAGTTACGATCAGTTCTACAGGGTTAGGTCTGCAACATGAAATACCTGGTTGAAGTGACTGCTATTGGACATTAGGGGTTTTATCAAAAACAAAATACAAACCTTGTGGTGGTTCAGGCGGTGGCCTGGATGAGTTTTATTTTTAGTTTAATTTTTGCACTGAAAAATATCTAATTATCATAAATGCATAAAAAGCTCATAATGTCACAGAAGAATTTCCCTCACAACCAAGTGAACTGGGAGAACAAAATTCATACCTAATGTATTATACTGTTTAAAATATTGCCTGTCTAGCATATTGACATTTTGACTATTTCTGTGGTCAACATAAATGCTAAACATGGAGGATATGGACTTGAATGACACAATATTCAGAGGATTTAATATGATTTTGTATTAGAAGTGTCGTGTTTATAGCAAATTTGGACCATTCTTTCTTCCAGAAGTTAATTTTTAAGGTCAGACATTGATGTTGGACAAGAGTTTCAAGAGATTGAAGCTTTGTGAACACAATTTTTTTCTCTGCCAAACTGGTACATCCATGTCTTTATAGACCTTGCTTTGTGCTCAGATGCCTATTCATGTTGGAACAGGAAGGTGATATTTTCAAAACTGTTCTCACAAAGTTGGGAGGATGAAAATTTCTAAAATGTCTCATGTGGAAGCAGTAAATAAGGGGCAAGCCCTACTGTCAAGAAAGACGACTTTCTTTCATAGTCACTTCTCTGGGAGTCCAACTTAAAAAAGACAAAAAAACCCCACCGGGAGACATGTTTTGACCCAATCAAAACTCCAGTTTTTGGGTTAAAATAAGAACTCAGCAGTTTTTTGTGCGGACATTGTGCTCAGCAGGACATATTGACTCTTAGTGGTGTATATACAGCTAGTTTGGGAACAATAATAAATTCTGTCATCCACAGTCGGGGCTCCAAAGTTTCCCCATAACCATGTAAGAAGAGTGCTGGCACCTAAAAATGGCCGGGTGGTTATCGAATGCAAAGCCAAAGCCGCCCCAAAGCCCACCATAACCTGGAGCAAAGACACGGAGCTGCTCTCCAACTCCTCCAGGTCAGTCGTCCCTTAGTAAGACTGAAACACTCGTTTTGTTCCCACTCAAATGAGTGAACATTTGATGTTTTGGGGGTTTTTTCGCTAAAAATAAATTTGAATAAGAATCTAATGAATATGAATAAATAAATATTCATATTCAGTCATTTCTATTCATATTATTCAGTCTGGTTTGTAAAGGTTGAGTTGTTTCGAATGCCAATATTCATCAGCTGCGTCCCGTCGTCTGTCATTTAGACACATCTGTGCTGCAAGGACCAGAATGTGTCATTCTGCTTCGAAGGCAAGCTAAAGTTCCCAGAGAAACGCTTCACAAAATGTTGGTCTGAATAAGCTCCAGATCCATGAGACCCACAATAATCGGAGGAAAAGTCTTAAATGTTTTCGATTGCTGAGCAGAGCTGCTCTGTCTGTCATTGGCTGACGTTAAGCCCGTAATGCAGCGCCGTTTGGGCAGAGTAAAGCCCCATCTCATGCTCTTCACTTGGCAAACAAGTGTAATCTGAGTGCGGTGAGATGCCTCCCCCACACGACCCCCGATTCCGATCTCTGATGCTGCTCCCTAACCCGCCCACCCCCGAGTCCCAATGCTGACACTCACATATTGTGGAGGAGGAGCAGCAAGTCATTTACTATGCAGCATATGCATCCTAATGCTCTCTATGGCTTCTGTCTGAGCAGGAGAGGGTGTGCGGGAGTCATGGGGATGGGAGGAGGCTTCTGGCATGCCTTCCGTCATGCATGAATATGAGCGTAGATAAAATGAATCCGTTTATTACTTTTGCAGGAAAGTGAGGCGACTTCTTGATGAGTTGTGCACATAGTTGTTTTTCTCATGAGAACTAACAGTGATATTGAATATTTTCACTATTTTCCATGATCTCCTCGTCCGTGGAATACCAAACGGTGCACTTTTGACCTTTTAAAATTTCTGGAATCTTCAGTGTGTGAATATTTGGCCTGCTCCCTCCTCAGGATGTTCATCTGGGAGGATGGCAGCCTGGAGATCCTTAACGTGACGCCCCAAGATGAGGGAAGGTACACCTGTTTTGCGGAGAACGACTGGGGAAAGGCCAACAGCACGCGCCCTCTGGTGGTCACAGGCAAGTTGCAGCCAATCTCAAACAAAGCTTAAGACAAGCAGCCCTCAGTGACCTTTGATGCTTCTTGGACGGTGGAGTTTGCTTTGACGGATCCCAATGTTAGCTGGCAATCAATCTCGTCTTTCTCAGTGCTACCAAAGAGGGCCGACCTCCAAATGTCAACTGATGTTAAACAACGGCCCACAAAGTAAAGTGACAGGATACAGGCTTCTGCTGGATAGTCACTCATTCCCCCAAGGCCAGATTCATGAGGGAGTTGCTTTGGATTCAATGTGCAGAGACAGGGGACTAGGCCTTGCAGTTCTTTGAGAGAAAAACACAAGTTCTTGTTCAAGAACAGCCAAGTAATAAGAAAAGTAATAAGAAAATGAAATAATGTAGTTATTTTGCCTGTCATTATTATAATTTGATCTACTTCAGAGTTGAGCTTCGGTGTTCCTGCATCCAAAGCTCTTTTCTGCCCTCTTCTGGAAATTTGTGTTTATTGCACTTCAAAAAACATTAAGTTCATACATGTAAATTACTTGTTTTTTGTGTTTGTTTTGCAAACCTTTTATCATGTAAAATAATTAAAATTATTTATTAAGTGTAGTTATTTGTGGCGCCGTCTTCGATGCCTTCTTCCACCAGTACTCATTTGTAGCTTGTGTTGGCACTAAAATTGCCAGAAATCAAGCTAATATACTTTGTAAAATGTTTTATTACACAACATCTGTTCAATAGATCTGTGTGGTTGGGGGGAAAAATGCTGAGACGTGTAATATTAATTTTTATAGTTAGGAATGGAAGACAAGCATCCTGCCACATGTGTGTTTATGGGGTTTAGTTGATGCAGCTTCCCATTCTGTAATATTTAGGTGGACAGTCACCAAAAATAAAATTAATCAAAAATATATAAAGAGGAACAGTATAGCATTAAAATGTAAAACATTAAATCGATCAGATTTTTTATTTTTTTTAAAAGTGGCTAGAAGCAGTAAACCTCTTCCCTGCATTCGATTTTGTTTGTGAAATTTTAGAGAATTGTGATTCGTAATATACCAAGGAAAGTGATGAGAAAATCAGATAACTCCTCTTTTTAAAGATTTATTGTTCAATGAGAGTCCAGATAGCAGTTTTGGAAGGTTCATCATCTTTCATTGAGCCCTGGATTTTTTCAAACTGAATTCAATTTTCGATTTTTCACAGATTTTTAAATTTTTTTTCTTTTTTTTTCAAAAGAAATTACAAACAACAGAAATATATATTTTTTAAAACTTGCTCTTATTTCGACCGTCTCTACTGGGAGTTGACCCGGATTCAAAGTTCACCTAAACACAAGCTATAAAATATGCTTGAGAAACAAGATGATTTGTCCTGGGTAGCCTGACATCACTACACATTGGTAAAAAAAACAAAACGACAGATTTAACAGAAAATTTGATTCATGGATAAAAACGATTTATCGCCTACTCCTAGAAGTTCATGCTATCAAAACTGTTTCAGCTTTGAGATTTGATTCTTGCTTATTCTTGTCATTTATCTCTATTTTTCTTTCATTTCTCAAGAGTCCACAAAGATCACGCTGGCTCCCTCGAACGCTGACGTTCACATTGGCGACAGCACCTGGATGGAGTGTGCAGCATCGTATGACCCAATGGTGGACATCACCTTCGTCTGGTCCCTGAATGGACAAGAAATTGATTCGGACAAAGATAACGCACATTATGAAAGCACCCTGGTGAGTATTCGCCACAGTCATTTTGTTGGCCTGTTTTCTCTTATTAGGACTAAATGTCGGTTCATTCAGGTCAAGAATCATGCTTTAAAGTCTGATGCGAGCGTTGTTTTCACTGGAATATCTGAGATGGAAAAGTACAGTCTATTTTAAGTGGACTTTATGGCTCCAAAATTAATCCCCCATACTTTCTTGAAAAGAGCATTGAGTCATCTCCCAGTTGTAATTATAACTGCCATTATGTCCTATCATGTGGACATGACCTCCTCTCTCTCTAAGTGCATTTCTTACCATAAACTGGTGGTTTCTCGTTTGTTTCTCCACTCGCTCAGCAACCGCCAGATTACGACTGTGAATGATGATCTCCTATTTTTGTGAGCAGGAATTTTCCCTTTTTAAAAGGGGAGTTCGGTTTCACTTATGTTTGTGTTGCTAGCAAAGCCAATTTCAGTCTTTAGTGCAGCGGTTCGGATCTGTTTTGCTTTTATTTAAGCCGAGTGTAGGCCTAATAATGCAACTAAGGAAAAAAAAGTTGAAGTTCGGTATAAATCTCTTTAGACTTTTGGGCTGAAAAACAAAATGTATCTGTCACTTTTCCCCCCTTAGATAAAGTTTTCAAAGTGATGAATTGTTTCCCTTGTGTTTGATGCAGAATGGAAGTTCAAACACTAAACTACTCATCAAAAATGCTCAACTGAAACATGCTGGACGCTACACCTGCACTGCAAAAACACATGTGGACAACACCTCCGCTTCAGCCCACCTGGTTGTCAGGGGTGAGTTGTGAGCCTTTGGTAGAATTCAATTTAAAATCCCTGAAAACAGCTCCATCTGTTTGTTGGTGTTGTTTGAGTCATTGGATTTTGGTGAACAATCAACATTTTTATGCATTTTTGGGTTTAAACCTAAGCTGACGCTTTGGTGAACTTTTAGGTTAATTCTGTAGAGTTTGTTTACGTCTGTAGATTATTTTTATTTGAGTTGTCTTGTTGCAATTTTACTTCAATGAAGCATCTGTAGTTTCCAAAGCATGATTAATAAGCTTTCTTACATTAAATCATAAGATAGTGTTTGGATAATCAACCTCAACATTTCTGAGACTGGAGCTGTTAAAAAATGTCCACAATAATCCACTGTGGTCTTGATCCCCAATAGACTGGACTTTAGCTTCAATCTGCACCTTCAACTATTCTGGACCTATGCTTAAAGAAAAAAAAAAAAGAAACTACAAAATAATGTACTGCATATAAGACAATAACCGAACCATGTGCAATATAGTTTTAAAAGATTGATTTTAATACGATTTCTCCAAAGGGTTAGAGATACAGAACAATGGTTTGTATGTTAAACTTATAATGAAATACATCTATTGTTCTAAATATAAAGGCTTAAGTGTGAAACTATCTGACAAATGAACTCATATGTCAGATAGTTTATAGCTTGTTAAGCAACTGGGATGACAAAACTGTTCTATGATTCATCGGCCACATGCTTGTACAGTTCTCATTAAAGCAATTCAGAATATGAATTACCATGAAGGGATCGAGTATATGCTTGTGTTTGAAAAGGAAAAACTAAACCAGACACACTGACATTACAAAAGCACTTTGAGAAACTCTTTCTAGAAACAATTGAATCAGAATCTTTTTTGCCAACTCATCTGGCCATCTCTGAGGTAATGTGCGATCAAACAAACGTTTTGTTTTCCAGTATCGCTACTGGAACCACAGTAGACCTGTTTGTAACAAGAACCTGACCTGGCTTAGAAAAAAAGCATGGGAAATGTATTTTTTTTATTGTTAGGAACTGTGATAAGTCGTTTCTCCGGTTGCAGAGTCACAGTAGCTGAATAAACTGAATGGGACACGAAATGCTTCTGAGACTGTAAAACATGTTTTGAAAAGTGTCAGCTCCCATCCGGCCTCTTTATGAATGAATCAAGTGTGACGTGATGTGATGAGGGTATAATGACTCACAGAGTTCTGTCCTTCTTCACTTTATTTTGACAGACAGCTGCTGATTTTTATCACTTCATAAGAGTACACACAAAGTAAACACTGGCAACTTTCAGTGCTTTATCTCTCCTTTTGCTGCGAGTTCAGCTCCTGGATGATTCACTGAACTTTGCCTTTTCTCTCTGCGCCACTCAACAACTGGGAGCCTGCCTTACAGCTCCTCTTCTCTGGTGATAGATAGAAGTTCGGTTTCACAGGACAAAGGCTTTCTGTAGATTTCCACTCAGGAATTTTCGCAGAGATCCAGAGTGCCGATGATCCCTGCAATGTCCTGGCTGGGCTGCTGTGGCTTTCACAGCGAGCGCCGACAGACGGCCAGGTGAACGCACAGCGTCTGAGCGTGACGGTTCCCCAAACTGTAACCAAAGCAGACATCCTGGGTCTCTCCTGACGGACATGAAGCTGGCAGCTGATTCGTCAAGGCAGATGAGGAACTGCAGAGCCTATAAATGCACTTGCATCCTTGGATGTTTAACAGTTTCCATTGCTTTTGCAAATCGATTATGTTCAATTAAATATGTTGTTGTCTGCAGAGTCTCTCCCATGTCCAGTGCTGAAGTTTGTAACTCTATGAGCGTAGTCATGGTGACCTGCTGTCCTCTCTCACTATAGTCTCCATCTTGTACTGCCACTCATCCAGGCAAATTTACACATGAGTCATACTCCTTAAATGCCATAATAATGGATTTAACTGAACCACAATGGATATTTAATACCTCAGATAGTTTTTTTGTATCCATCCCCTGACTTGTACTTTTTAACAACCTTTATTCTGATTTGTTTGGAGTGTTTGTTTGTCTTCATGCTGTAATGATACCCATGATTACATATTGACAATCACTTGAGACCCAGTCACTGCACTCAGGTGATCTATTCCATTCACTTTCAGACAATTGGCACCATTTGATTGAGCCTCTGTTGAATCAGGTCACTCACTTTAAAGGGAGCCCATGTTTATGCAACTGCTTATTTTATGTTAACTATTTTTATTTAACTCCCATTATGTTTGGTAGAAATCACATTTTTTTTTTTTTTTTTTAACACAAGGCTTTATTTTTGTATACATTTTTTGTTAAAAAGCCAAATTTTGATCATAGTTGATTTGTACAATAAATGAAAATGGTAAAACATCCAAGGGTGTGAGAACTTTTTTACAGGCATTGTAAATATTGACAATGCTTAATATCCAAATCTAAGTTATTTTCTTGTACATGTAGAGAATCTAAATGCTTTTCCTTTCTTCATGGTTCTTTTGGGGCAGTTAACAGTGAATATATTGTCTTTGCTTCGATAATTTTTTTTCTAATAGGGATTTTTGGCTTTCTCGGGCTGTGGGTTGGGATTTGCAACCCAGACATTTTTTTGGTTCCAATGGAAGAATTAAGAATTGCATCAGGACCAAGAGAAACATTGGATTAAAAAGCCTTTGACTAAGTTTGAGTTAACATATTCCACTGCACTATAAAAATTGAATGCCCTGCAGTCAAAGTTTGTCTCTGTCTTTCAAATGAAAAAGCTTTAAAATGTAAAAGGCTGTGATATGCTGTGCTTTATGAAAGTTTTGTTATTTATGGGGGTTTTTATGCATGTTAAATAGATCAGAGTTAATGCCAGGAATTTCCCTAGGCGACTGAAGCTCTCCCAGAATCATCACTCTTCCTGTCTACAGCTTATTCACAGCTGTGTGATTCACCTTCTCTGGGCTTTTCTGCCACATCTGCATTTTCACCTGTGACTCTTAAAACCTGTCTGGTAATCTCCTCTGATATATTTACCCCAGGGCCCCCCGGAGCCCCTGGTGGGGTGCGAATAGTTGACAGATCGGACAAGAGCGTCACGCTGCAGTGGAGCCGTGGAGCAGACAACCACAGCCCCATCTCCAAGTACACCATCCAATACAGAGACGAGTTCTCGAAAGACATCTGGAAGAATGCCACAACATGTGAGTTAGACATATCACTACAGAATTATGTGTGATAACGATAGCGTAGGATTTATGGCTTTTATTTTGACAATAGCTTTCTTATTGTCACTCTATCATTAAAACTTGTGTATCACTAATAAAGAAGCTGTCAAAAAGATTTGCCCACCTGAGCTGTGGGTAGCTGCAGCTCCTTCAGAGTTACCTCTGAACTGTCGGGCAGCCCTGTTTTACTAGTAAGTTCACAACTATCAATACTTTATCTTGTTCTCTCATAAAAGTCCAATAAGTTCAGAGTTTTTGTTTACAACATGACAGATGTAATGTAAAAACTTTTATAAGATACTTTTACTGTCAATTTGATCAAAATGTACTTCAAACCGAAGTGAATTTTTTTATACATATATTTATTTTTTGAAGCTCCTGCTGATGTTGAGGGGAATGCAGAATCAGCCAAAGTGGTGGATTTGTTCCCCTGGACAGAATATGAGTTCAGGGTCACGGCCACCAACACTCTGGGGACAGGAGAGCCAAGCAGGCCGTCAAGCAAAGAGAAAACCCTGGAATCAGGTAGGACCACGTCCAGATTTCTAGATCTGTTTACTGCCGTTTACACAACTGAAAAGCAAACAGTAATGTTAAAGAAGGAAGAAAATTGAGTTACTTCCATGGAGCTTTCAATTTGTTAGTTACACCTTGTCTTTCTATTGTTGCCTGCTTGAATACATAAAGTATCACTGCAGAAGTGAGTCAGCAGTATTGACATCAGGCTCAACTTCCAAAAAACATTGTGCCAGACTCACCACATAAGCTTTTACAAATAAGCACTTTAGTGAAACTTGACACTGGAATTCAGACCTGCTATGACCCCTTTAAAAAAATAATCTCTAAATGAAGGTGAGCTTCGGCTGGCAGGCTTCCTGTGAGTAGCTCAAGGATTGTGTTTGACGCAGTAGCAGATATCGATACTGTGCTCGTCGAGGAAATATGTCTCATTCGTAAATCCAGAGCTAGGTTGCAGGCTGTGTGGGTTTGGCTTTGTTTTTTGTGGATTCATAGTATGTGGGCTCAAAGTTTTGCCACTGCTGTCTCATTGTAGTTCCTGTGGTGGCGCCCTCAGATGTCGGCGGGGGCGGCGGGGCCAGCAGAGAGCTGACCATCACATGGACGGTAGGTCGGCTGTTTCCAACCTAGGAATCTCTTTGTAAGAGCTGACGAAGCCTTTTCTATTCAGTCAGTTTGGAATGGCGGCTATATATTTTACTCAATAGGTGCCTAGAACTTGTTGTAAAGTTACTTTTGTGTTTAAGTTTGAATAACAGTCAAGACACTAATCTCTATATCAATTCCAGTAGCAAAAGTAGCAACTTCAGCTGCAGTGTATATTTGCATTTGTTTACAATTGCTTAAATCGTGTCTGACTTGTTATTTTTTTCACTGAAAGCCTGTCACAAAAATGATTAAAACATCTTTAATGCTGACTGAGCGTTGTCAGATGAACTAGACCGATTTTCATCAGTCTAGTTCATCAGTACAACGGGGCAACTCAAGAATTGCTTCCATTAATACCTCGAAATAAAAGTACCAAACAAAATAAAAGTACCAAACATATATAAAAGGGGTTATTCACATCTGGGGTTCTTAATAACAGCTTATTTCAACAGATGAAGTCAGAACCTCCCAACACAGTCTATATTTTACAAGAACTACCCAACCAATAGTTGTTACACCTCTAGTCATTATTTTTATGATTGACCATTTGGTAACAGCTTCATGCTTTAGCCTCATCTCCTTCAAGTCTGGAAATCCCAATATTTGGCAGAGTTTTATTTTGTAAACCACTGAGTCCTATTTTTCTTTTAAGTATAAAAAAGGACTTGCATTAGTTGAAGATGTTTTATAGATTTTTGTTCTGAATCCTGGAAAAGAAAGTACTGTCACCGTGTAAATATGAGCTTTAATAGTTGAGTTCAATGCTTCTGATGTTAAAACCTTGAAAAAAATAGAAGAACAGAACACCAAGGGGTCTTACAAGACTTTGAGAAAGCAAAATATAATATTATTTTATTTCTTAATGGTTGTTGCCTGGTTAAAAAAACAGCCAATATTTTAATTAAAAACTCTATATTCCTGATTATTTCTGTTTTCTTTCTTTATTTGTGTTTAGCCAGTGCAGCCACAGTACTATTATGGACCTAATTTTGGCTACATTGTGGCCTTTAAACCCCATGAAGAAAAACAGTGGAACAGGGTGGCAGTACCAGGCCCTGAGGCCAAGCACTATGTTCACAAAGACCCGAACCTCGCTCCTATGACACAGTTCGAAGTCAAAGTGAAAGCCTTCAACAGACAAGGAGAAGGACCGTACAGCCTAACAACCATCATTTACTCCTCACAGGATGGTAAGTACTGAGTCAATCCAACCTGCAATAAGAGAAAACATGAAAAAGTGATTTCCAAAGCAATGAGTTGGTAGAGAAACTGCTTTCTAGTCTGTAAGCCCTGCTCTATAGAGTGAGACCTTTTAAAGGGTGGGAGTCCTCATGTTTAGCAAGGAATTTAAATGCACAGTGAAAGTGAAACCCTCCCCCCATCTTTTGTTGGAGGCGGATTATAACGATCCTTGCGGCATGAACGAGAAGGTTGGTCACTTGAACAGGGATGTGAAATGTTTGGATCAGTTATTAACTTTCAGTGACAGGAACTTGAGATAACCACTGGCTTTGCAGACATGATAACTTACTGCCTTCCAGGCAGCGTAATCATTCTTAGGAAGCACCTGCCTTTTGAGGAAGTGCATATGATTGTAAGGTCATCCTGACAAAGGGATTCCTCAAACCCCAGTGGAACCATGGAGCACTTTAGGTCCTTCACAGGACTCTTCATAGCATTAGCTAAAAATGATATCAAACTGAATAGCATTCTTAAATTGAAAGTAAAAGCATCTAGTTTGACAATTGTAATTTATTTCATTCAGTATTTGCACAGAATTTTCATTAGAGGATTAATTTTGCTGACAATGAACTATTTTGAGTTTTGGTGTCCAATTCCGTTTATTGCGGCTTTGGGCTTGTTTTTTCTTTCTAAAGTGGCTTGTAAATTTAAAGAGTCGCGGTCTGCACATTTTGGGCTTGTAAGCAGTCCCGCTGTGTGTTTGTTAATAATATATTTGCTGTGAATGACGTCAAGCTTCGCGTTGCGCTCCAGAAAACTGCAAACATCGAGACTGATATGAACAGCACAATAAACATGAAAACAGCCACGAATGAACGAGTCCGTAAAGTTGTGCGACTAAACGTCATTATAATTATTAAAATTAAAATAAGTGTCACAAATCTGTGCAGCAGGACATCTGAGCTGTGGAGCTGCAGGACACTGGGTTTGGCGCTCTGACACCAAACCCAGGGCCGTAACGCACAACCTGGAGGCTGGGGGCAGGGGGTAAAATCCTATTTATAGTTTTCCAGACAATAGAAGCACACAAAAACACGCACAAATTACTAAAGTTTTTTTTTTTTGTGCTGCTGTAACCATTAAACAGTCTCTTCTTCAGTTCAACCATATAAGTGAAGACACATTGTTGATGTAATCATTATAAAATAACTTGCAATTAATTATTGGCAAAAATCAATGTGATTTTCACAGGTGGCGGAGCGTTGTTGTCAGCAATTGGTGAACGTAACTAAAAAATTACTTTTAATGTAACAGTTATTTTCAAAATCAAGTAATCAGTAACCTAACTAAGTTACTTTTTCAAGGAGTAATCAGTAATCTGAATAAATCTGATTATGCCATCACTGCCTGTGTGTCTTCTGTGCAGAGAAAGTTACAGAATTCTTTCATTCTGTAATGAAAGAAGATAATCTATCAAACCTCTCAGAAGTATAAGTACAAAGACAAGAATATGGACATCATAGAGCAGCACAATAATGCATTTTCAGTTTATAATGCATGCACTTTCATTTATGTAGTTATCTTGATATTAAGAAACATTTAGTTTTTCAAAACAATTAAATTATTTGCTTTTTGCCTGATGAAAATGTTTTCCCTTGAGGTTACTGACAGAGCCATAACAAAATATTGCTCTATTCTTTTAACATACAGAACATGATATTTTTCTTTGCAGGAAGTTTGTTTTTGTCTGTTTGCCTTTTGAAAAATGGTTTCACTTGAAATCACTGACAAATCTATGAGAAAATATTGCTTTATTCATTTAATTATTAAATAATATACACTGTGTTATGTCTTGGTTCAATAGGCTATGTGCAATCATTTCAATATATTTTAATAAACGGTGAGCCAGTCCGGTCCTCGGCTTGTAGCAAATTTGGTTTTTTGGCCCTCGGTGTGTTTGACTTTGACATCCCTGCTTTAAGTAGTAGACTGTGAGCTGCTCTTGTTTTTCTTCTTCATGCTCTCATTTAGCATTCTTCGACATGACATGTGTTTCTTCTGTTACTGTTACTTTTGACAACTTTTGCATTCTCCCGCTTTAGCTCCATCTGAACCGCCGGTGATTCTTGAAGCGAAAGCGCTTTCTGCCACAGCGGCCTCTGTCTCCTGGATGCTTCTGTCAGAGAACAATACAGACGGATACCAGGTGAGTAAAAAAAAAAAATTAAAGTCCCATTCTGGTACTGCGCATTCCAAATATTATTAGATTATTAGTATTATTATTAGGTGTAATCTTTCTATAAACAGGCGTAGTGCTTTTGAATCGGATGCAAAACAAAAAGAGAAGCTTAATTCAGCCAGAGTGTGAAAGGAATTGATTTTGTGACATTTTGTCAAACTCTAGTGCAGTAAGCTATTTCATGCATTTGTGTCAATAAAATAGAGACAGAGGTTGAAAACTAAAAAAGTTAGCAACGATGCAGTTATCCATTCAATCTGTTGCTCTTACAACCTTAATAAACTGAAGATAGTTTCCATTTAAATAAATGTTCTACTTTTTCTGACTTCATTTTAAACACCTCTGATTCTAAAACTGGAAGAAAAATATCTTTGATTTTTTTTTTTTTTTTAGTAACTTCATCCACATCAAAAAGTGTTGTCAGTGCAATCGGCTAGCATGTAGTATAGTGTTTACGAATTAGAAAAAGATCACATTACTTTACTGAAATATGTTTTTTTCCCCCAATTAATTATTACTCTAAGATCTTATTATCTTGTTTTCCATAGGTGAAGTACTGGAGGCCTAATGAAGACAGTGAAGGTGGAGCGCTCCTGGCCGGGGTGTCAGGGAAGGAAAACCACACCAGGCTGGAGGGTCTGAAGCCCAGCTCAGAATACATGATTGAGATTCGAGGCTACAACTCTGCGGGATACGGACCACCCAGCAACCACATCAAAATCCACACCAAGAAACCCCGTAAGTTTCAACATCGACTCATGTGACCTGAGTAAACACATATTTAGATGAGTGTTTATTTAGGTACAAATGAGAAAGTTCTTTGATCTGACCTGGTATTGCTCTAATTAACTTAACCAGCTCCGGATCGACCCCCGAAGATATTAGATGCAAAGATAAAAGGCGGGTATGTGAATGTTGCCTGGGAACCAGTGGTACCACTTTCTAATGAATCCCTAATAGAAAACTACAAGGTAAGAAAAACTTGATGCTTTCTCATTTCTGGGATAAAAAAAACTGGAACGTCTCTGGACTTGATGCTTTGTGTTTACATTTGTCGCATACCCAGGTCCTGTACAAGCAGAAAGGCATGCCAACAGGTACGCTGTACTCAACCAACAAGCGCTCCATAGAACTTCCCCTGTGTGCAGATGGGGATTATGTGGTGGAGGTCCGCGCGCACACGGAGGGAGGAGATGGCGCTGTGGCTCAAATCAGCGCCCCCCCTGGAAACACTCAGAACTACAGTAAGTCTCTGTTGTCGATTATCGTCCAACACTTACAAGAACTTATTTATATCTTTTGAATTTCCAGAGAACATGTGTTAATGTCCCAAAGATTCAAGAAAAAAAAAAAGGGGGAAATGAGGCTTCCCTAAATTTGATCAGTGAGCTCACTGATCAAATTAAAAGTATTGATTGAATATAATCTCCTTCGGGAAATCTCACACCGTCTTGACGAAGATTAAGTTTAGCACCAGTGGAATAGAAATAAAGGCTTTAGTTATCAAGTGACATTTTAAATCTACACTGTTGAAGTAAAACAATGCCACTATTCAATCCGGTCTCGCATCAGCTTGTGAGATTATACTGGGCTTAAAGTCAGCATTAAGTTATCATTAGTCAAAGCCGGGGTGGGTTCCCGTGGGGGCCGAGTTGAGCTGTCACTTCTGCTTTCATACCTTAGATTGGAGGGATGAGATGGTCTGTGACTAAAGCCTCAATGGCCCCCTGACTGATCTGCTCGCTGCATGGGCGACCGGCTGGCAGGCCACCCGAATGGAGAACTTAAGCCTCTGTAATCGATCTTGATGGGAAGAGGAAACCCCTCCTGTGGTTCTCCTCCTTCCTTATCATTCAGACCCAGACTCCACCTGACAGCTTGATTTCACAGACTCAGGAATTTAAGTCGTGATGGATTTCGAATGCGAGGAACTGACGAAAACAGAGCTATCTAGGGTCATCTCAGTCCCCTCAATCTTGTAACTTGATGAACGTGGTCAGAGAGAGATGAACTCTAAGCGTAGCACTTCGTATGTGATGGCACTCTGTGGCTAAATGCATACAGTATTTAGCCATTGTTTGGTTATGTGGTTTGCCCACAGGGAAGGACAAACCACATAACCAAAATATGTCCAACCTTCCAACCACATGTCCATTAGGGGAATAGCTGTTCCACACTGCTTAGATTGTCCCTCAGCAAATTGACCATACACTTTTAGTTGTTTAATCAAGAGAGTTTCTTCATACATATGTTGCTTCTTAGGTTTACTTGTTGTATTTTCGATTGGTTTGAAAATACAACCAATCGACTCGAGAGGCTCTTTTTAAATTTTATGTGTTTTTGTGGTCATTGTGCTGGTGTAATTTTCGTAAGTTTTCTTTAAGTTTCCGCCATCCAATCCAAAATGTCATGTTTAAAACAAAAGGAATTTGTTACTGTGTTAATGCATAACAAAAACAATCACTTTTATTCAAAATAGCTGGGTTGGATACTCTGAGCTCTTTTCGAAATTTGTTTGACTTTTTTAGATAATTTTGTAGCAAATTTATTATTATTATTATTATTATTATTATTATTATTATTATTATTATTATTATTATTTATTTATTTATTTATTTATTTATTTATTTATTTTTTCCATAAACTTAGGCATTAAATTCTGCTTTTATTTGCTCCTATTCATCTGTTTCAGGTGGAGCAATCATGTCCTCTTCATTTCTCAACGTCCTCCCAATGCTCCTCGTGGCTCCCCTCCTTCTGAACCTCTGAATGTAGCACCATCTTTGTCTTCTCTGAGTTGGGATGAAGACTGGTTGTGATTGCTAAAGGTTCACACCTGTAAAGGATCTGAGACTCTTTCCACAATATTCTAATCCAGAGTGTCACATTCCAGCTCTTCCCCTAAGGGAAGTGTTTGTGGGAAATGGATTAACAATTGGAAAATGGACAAAGGTTTTCCTTATTTATCCACAAAAGGCCTCTCTGAAGGAATCTCAAAGGAGTTCTGTCAACTTAAAATGCCTTACATAAATGATTACTCTTGTCTTTCACAGTGATTTGTTTCCTAATAGGTCAGGACCGAAATTTTAAATTCCAGATTTGCGTATGTTGTCTCTTCTGTTTTGTTTCCCCCTCCGTTGTTTCGCCTCTCACACCAACCAGACTTTTCTGATATAAAAATGCTGCGTTTATTTTCTTACCTCTTTTTAACTGTTGTGTTCTCAGTTCATTCCCTTGCAAAAGGCCAACAACGGGCTGTGAAGGGCAAGTGTATGCGTTTATAAAAATTACAAACTGTCTTTTTTCCCCCCCTCATTTTCAGTTCAGTGACTTTTTTTTTAATAATCACTGTCTTACAGCGATACAGTCAAAGCAATCTCAACCGCTTGTATTGTGGATTATATTCAGAGAAAGCACAATTTATTTCATGCAGAATTAATATATTGGGGGATTGATATTGTAGTGTTAGACAAAATTTACTTTGCTGTATTGATAAAACACGAAGGTCATAGTAAAACTCTGGTAATCCCAATTCCAAAGAGTGAACATTATTGCTACATGGAAGTAAAATAACAATTAAAAAAAGTTTAATATATGCAGTTATCGCCCCAGAAACAGGAAATGTGTTTAAATGTACAGTTTTAAATACATGTCATCATCCAACACTGATTATTTCTAGCTAACCTGGTCCAACTGTGCAATGATCTCCGATTTTCCAGAAATGTTGGCTAACATTGAGAAAGATGACTGAGAAAAACTAAAGAAAACAAACAAACAAACAAAAAAAATATCTGAACCCACTTTGTTTTGACTGTATCATTAGATCCCCAGTGATGCCAGCTGGTGCTTTGTAAAGAATGTTAGCACTTCATTTAATGTAAGCAGTTTCATTTCATGTTGCTCATCGTCGGCTAATAATGGTAAAAATTAAACAGTAGTGCACCTCATGCCCTTCTGTAAATGTGCAATGTCTGATAGAACTGTGGCAACTTCATGTTTTCTAACAGGACTCTTTGCTGAGCTTCTGTAAAAGGAGTCTGATTTAATGCATTTTTAATTATCTGATATAAGCGAAAGGTAAGCAAAGCCATCTCTATCAGCGGAAAGAGCTCATCCGAAGCTCAGGATGTTGTTTTAAATGCATTAGTTTAGTGTTTTTATTAACATATGATCAGAGTTTTATGGACATTATCACTTGTCTTTTTTATTGTTATATTTGTACGTTTTGACCCGAGTCCGGTTGGTCAAATTTTAAAGTTTTATGTCCCTCAAATGGAGGAACAAATGCTGCATTTTGAGTTCCTCTGAATCATTTTGTTGTATGACAGATGCTGGTCATGCTTCTACATTGTGACAGTATCGGTGTCCACCACAAAGTGCTTTTTTCTGGTTTTCTCTTCATGCCACAATTCATTAAAGTAAAAAAAAAAAAAAAAAAAAAAAAAATTGCCAGATGCATGAATGCCTTGAACTTCTACATTTTGGACGGGGCTGTGGCTCCGCATACTACCATGCATGAGATTGGAGACAGCGTACCAACATCGTAGAAACTTCTGAAACTATTGTTAAACACATTCCAATCCCGAGTGGCATCCCTTTACGTCAGAGACCGTAGCGATCTTAGACTAATATGTGCATTAGATGCTAAGCTTCAATAGACCAGTCATCTCGTCTGAGGCCCTTAGGAGAAGTCATTTAGTCCTTTAGAGGAAATGTAAACTGACTAAAGGCATGTCACTCTGCTGACTAACGGTCCTGCAGTCCCCTGCGTACTTAATGCTTGGAGTTTTGGTTGCATTATTGGTGGTTCTGGCAGCATGTGTGGCTGTCTGCTGGAAATTAATACTTTGATATGAATGGCATACATGAGGGATGAAATAAAAAGCTCTCATTGACTGGACAAGGAACAATAAAGGTGTAGTTAACTATATTGTAGTGCTGTTGTTTTTGTGTCTCGTGAATACAAACAATTTACTTCCATTGGCATTTTTAAGTTTACAATTTTAGGGTAAAGAACAATCGCCAGAGAAGCCACTGAAGTCACAGTAAATAACAAAGAGGAATAATGGTTGTCCAGCAGGGAGTGGAAGAGAAAGAGGAGCTTAAATACTAAGGGAGAGGTGGAAATGACAAAGGAACCAGAGGAGCTAATCACAGGTAACTGGATGCAGCAGGGGGGTGGAGGCCAATAAGGCAGAAAGACAAACCATCATGGTTGGTTGAGGGAAAGGTGAAGAATATACAAAGCAAGGATACAAGGAAAAAAGGGGAAATAAACCTGAATAAATAAACAGTAAACAGAAGGAAATACTGATGTAAAGACACAAATTCAAAGCACAAACAATGTGAAAAGAAACACTTACATAAAAGACTGAAATGGTAAGGGTCTTTTTGTTACTCATTCTAAGAAAGTGTTGCTTGCTGTCCATGACGTACAGGACAAAATGTGTTTGTGGACTTTATGGGAGAGCAGAATTGAGCCATTGGTTCTGCTTAGAAAACTGATGTTTCTAAGCATCAGTCAGCTTAGAAACAGCTGACTGATGCTGTTTCTAAGTCAGAGCATTGACCACGTGAAATAAGTTAGTGAAAATGCTGAGGTCGTTTTCACTAACTCTCGTACCAAGGGATGAACCAAAGACACATCTCAACATGTCTTTGGATGTTCTAAACATATTTTTAGAGCTTTGGGTTCTTTTATCATTTTAAACACCTCTCTGATGCTGATAGCTTCAAACCAAAGATACTGGGAATGATCAGGCGACTAAATAATGTCCATGAATAAATAGCTTCAACTTAAACAAAAATACTTATTTTTATTTCCGTCCAGAGATTTAATAAGTAAAGAAATGCATGCAATGCATAAGGTGCATTTAATTATAGTTTGAAACTGTTATACTTCATTCATACAACTAAATTAAACAAACAAAAGTAGAACTGAAGCAAAAACCAACCAACAAAAGAGAGAAAAATTAAGTATAAAACAGGATCTATTTACAATTTGAAAAAAATAAATAAAGTTCCAAACTTTATTTTTTCAATTTGACAAGGTTTCATTTGTAAGTGATCAAAGGTTTAACAAGGCGCTGTATGTATAAAGAGTGCATAGTATTTTAAAATGCTTTCCATTAGATATAAGAATAGATCCGTGTTTTCATTATGAACCAGCTGAGAGCGTTGCCTCTTATTAGATAACACGAAAGGCAAATACTTAACACTTCTCTTTGTAAATTAAGTTAAAACACATTAATCTGATTTATATCTCAAGGTTATTCAGGCCATTGTTGTTATTCAGTGAGTTAGTTCGCAAAGAGAACAAAACAAGGGCAGGACAATTTTTTCAGTGCTATTATTTTGAAGCTTATCAGTACAAACATATGGCCTGTGTGATAAGTCTGATACCCACTGGTTGCTTGTAATGGATTTTTTTTTCCTCTGAAACAAGCAATGCACAGCTCCAAAACCCCAGAACTAAAAATCAGCATGCTCTTTGACTAATCCGTTTCTGTGAAGTTATACAGCAACTTTCTTTTTGCAAGAGTGATTTTGGGTTGTCAGAAATGTCTCAGACCTCTCACCTTCAAGGAACTGTGCCTCAGCAGATTGTATTATGCTTTTTAAAAAAGACCCACACCTGTTCTCCGACAGCCCAGATCACACGACACTCACTCTGAACTGGTGCAGAGAGCAGACTATAAGCAGACTGTTTGAAGTGGGACCTGATATCTGAGAATCTGTCATGCTGTTCAATCAGATTAACCGGGTTGGGTATTTAGCTACTGAAGAGCCCCATTGAGGCGAGCTTCATGTGTGCAGAACAAAAGTTGTATAAGAACCAAGGCAAATGTCTGGCAACAATGTCAATTTTATGAAGGTTTAAAATACTCTTAGAGGTTAAAGGGTTTGTTCTTGTAACTTTTGATTTTGCCAGAGAGAGGGCGACCTCTGGTGGAAAAGATGTGTAACAAACATCAAATTCCCAAAACAAATTTGTATAAATTATTTCTAGCCGGGACGTTGGACAATGAATGAATGAATAAATAAATAAATAAAAACATTTTTAGAAATAGTGATCTGTTGATCTGAAAGTCAGTTTTCTTTTTTTTTTGGATAAGACTCCATGAACTCCTTCTCATTGTCATGTGGTATGAAAGGCCAGGGAGTCAAATAAATTATACTTTTATATATGTTTGACATACTATTGTCCTCAAACAACCTATGTGGACATTTCAAATTTTCAAACAGACACATGAAAATGACATGTACAGAATGCATCTGCTGTGCATGTTTTGTTTATGTAGAAGCAAAATTGAAAAAATTATTTTGGTTGGTTCATTTGAAATTTTGTTTGCTCATTTTCTAATCTGTGCTATTTCATAAAGTAGGTCCAGAGAGAGCGAGGGAAGTACACCAACGGGGGAAGAGAAAAAAAAAAAACTCAAACAAGGAATAATGAAACATTTCTAAAGAAATGACTGAACTAAAATGAAGCGAGGATTGTCTGATCAAAGAAAAAAGACTTAGGAATACAAAGCAAAATATAACTACCCACTACCCAAGGGAAACCCCCCCCCAAACAAATAACCCAGCATCCTGACAGTAAACGTCAGTCCTCCTCCCCACTCCGACTGACGCACCGCGAAACGTAAACTGCGCAGAACATTAACACTTTGTTTTTTGTTTTCTCTCTGCTACAACTACTTTGATTACTTAAAATGTAAAATTTCTCTTTAATAAACTCGAACGAAAAAGTTTTTTTTTTTTTTTCGCAAACTGTGCGGGATCGGACTCAAAAACTCGACGCAGCGAGCGAAACCTTCAGACTCGGGACGCTCGGTGGAGACACAAGGAGTTCTAAAAAAAAAACAACAAAAAAAACCGCGTCGCTGTGCTCCAAGTTTTTTTTTTTTGTGTCAGAAGGGACGCCGACTTCTGCCGTCCGGTCAAGGCATGAACAGCACGGAGGAGGAGCGCTGCTGCGTGGAGTCGCTCCGGGCAGTGAAACGCGCGTTGGAGGAGAGGGGCGCGGGTCTGGAGCAGGCATCCCGGATGGCGCGGCTCAGGTGGAACAGGAGAGAGCAGCTGCTGGTGGCTCAGGTCGCGACGCTGCAGAACGAGGCTCAGCTCGCCGCCTTCACGTATCAGCAGAGATTGAAGCGATACTTGCTGCACATCAGCAGCATCGCAGAACAGATCGCTGGATACTGTAAGGTAGGAGGCTGATTGATAAAATCTCAAAAAAAAAAAAAAAAAAAATCATTATTATTATTGTTTACATACAATGGAAAACTAAACAGGTGTCTGTTTGTTGCTTGAATCAGAGTGATTCCAGCACAGCCCCTGACATGCAGACACACACATCAGACCATTCAGCTACAGGAAAGCTGCAGGAAACTGTTGAGGAGCGTCAGGTAAGGAAACTTTTTTTTAATTGACCATTTTCTTTCTCACTCTTGTGAAGATTTAGCTCAAGTTGCAACCTAGAACTTTATCTTTTTAAGACATCTTCTGAGACACTGCTGGTTCTGCACATTGAGGAGTTGAGACAAAAGGTTTGCAGACTCATAGTGCAACTTGATGTTGCTTCCTCCTCCTCTGTTTCACATACAACTCACTTGTTTTCTTCTGCATGCTGACTCTGATCTCCCAGTCTGAGGGTTTTAACAATCTCTCCTCACATCCTGTCGTTTATTATTTTCAGTGGTGTTTCCAGTGGGTTGTGAATACCAAGCTGTTTCTTCATTATACAACCAGTCAATTGGCAGAAAAGTTGTCAGTGTAAGATATTGTCTCGCTAAAACTCTTGGCTCTGTTTAAACAACTTCAGCTTAATCCATTTGACTCAAGAGTACTCTGCCACTCTCTCAATGGTCTGGCACTTATGTTTTGGCATTAGAACGCAATGTCACACATAATCAATGACTGCAGAGCTTCTTTAGAAGTTTAGTTCTGTCAGAAGCAAAGCAGACTGAAAATTTGGTTTCTCAAAAAATAAGTATTACTAAGAAAACTTATTGCAGAAATCTCTCATGTTCGTGTTGCAGCCTTCATTATAACAGAGGTGTATGCTGACTTTAAAGGTGTTCAGGATACATTACAAGAAAAAGGTCAAATGTGTTTGAAAATTTGTTTTCCGAGCATATTCATGGAAAGTCAAGTGGAATAAAAATGTGCCTTGAGTTCTGTGACTGAAATTTGTATTTATTGAGGTCCACATGTATGAAAAACTGATATTAGTTGATAACTTGGGGTGGCTATATTAGGAGCTAGCCTGTAGTTTGGTGCTTTACAGATACATCTTACCAAATGTACTGTCTTTATAGTTATATGAGTGACTGATGTTGTTACTAATGTCTATATTATGCTGTCTCTATTATCATAGTAAGACTATTCTCAACCTATGTAAAAACATTACTTTTAAATTTAAATTAAAGCTTTCTAAACAACTTCAGAATCCATAAGGATCCAAATGTGCGGAGCAGAAGAAACAAAGTAAAAATATTACATTTGAAGTAAAAATGATGTAAAACTGTTGATATAACATTCTAAGATCTTATTGTGGACCTCTTCATGTTTTAGGTTTGAGAAGAAAATAGTCTCAATGTTACCAATGATGACATTTTGTTTGTTCTTTTGGTTTTGAAAACATGTTTTATGACCTTTTTCTGTGATTGCCTAAAACCTCTCTACTTTTGCCATGCAATTAAAAGGTGGGACAGATGTAATTGCTGTGATTTTTGGTTGTTACAGAAATGTATTAAACCTCCCACTCTGGCAGCCAAATCTAATATTAGCTCCCACTTCAGAAAGCTAAAAGGTCTCCATTATTATTCTCTGGCTAGGATCGGTGTTATGTTTGGGCTGCTGTCGAGGGTGGATAAGTGTAATTGTGGTAATGCTCACTTAAAGTGTTCCACTAATTACCTGCAGCATGCTGTGAGTGCAACTGACTCAGTTTTGATTAATGTGGAAAACCGCTCTCTTTCCTGCCTAATGTGGGCATTAAAACCCGCTATCTATTTTCAGCATTCCTGTTACTCAACTGTAAACTCTTCTTTAATGCATCTTTAATGGCTTTGTCACTCCGTTCTGCTTCCCAGATTGACTTCCAGTTCTTAGAAAAGCTGTCTTGGAGAGAATAAAACAAAGTTGCAATGTTTGCTGGAGAAGTTATTAGTCCGGACAAGAGAAATTAATCACTTGTCAAGATCCCCAAGACAGTTATGGATTATCAGAGTTGTGCCTATATCCTGGTTCACCACACTGCAGCACACAGACACCATACTAATGTGCAGTCATATGGTGCCTTTTTTCACATGGCTGTATTTTAATGCATGGTCGTATGTTATTGATCACAGAACTGTACATACCTGATTCCATATTTTTGTTTTGTTTTCAGTGTTTGTGCTTGTTGAAAGCAACTTATTTTAATAGTTTTTATAGTTTTTTAAAAATTTCTTTCATAGTTTCCTGGAATTCTGTTTCAGGCAAATGTGTTGTTATTTTAAGTGGGATTTGTAATGCCATGTGCCTATATAGTGACGCTATAATTAATGCTTTTCCAGCTTTTTTTAGAGTCCACCTGTCCTACCTCATTCCAGCTGTTTATTATTCTATACCTAGTCCATACTGTAAAAGCATAAATGTTAATATCTAAAGGTAAAAATGCATTAAAATCCTTGAACATGTCCTTTTAACCAGCAACCCCAACCATTTCCTGGTAAAATTGAATCAAACCTGGGTAAGTGGAAGACAGGTCTGAACTGGAGAACAATTTGTTTTGAATTACTAGCTTTCTCTCCCTCCTACCTTCAAGAACTTTAGCCAAGTCATAGGTGTAAGGTCTTTACATAATCACTTATACACGTAAATTGGTATCATTCTGTAATTAGTACAATGCAGTAAAGTTATTAGAAACACAAATTTTTGCCTGTATTATGACACTTCTGTGTTTCTTTTTTACTTTTGACCATTGGTTTTTCTCCATGCTCAGTCAAGACAATGGGCTGCAAGGAAAAAAAAAAAAAAGCAACCAGTAAATATGTGTAAATTGCTTTCTTCTAATTTATTTTCCTTGAATGTTCCAATTATTCCTGAGCTATGATGGCGATAAATGCCATCATCAAAGGTTGCTTAGCGTTTCCATCTGAAACATGGTGGGTAAACTCTAGAGAGCGGGCTAACATTAAGACCAACCCAGTGTGAGTGTGTATTTTTCCATGTGCCTCAGAGATGCACTGACCTGGATGCCAGAGATTGTGTGACAGAATTTGCAGAAGCTGTGTCAGGTCGACGGTTCTGCCGCGCTGAAAAGGGATAATGGCAGTAAGATGCAGCGCTGCATTGGCAGCGAGATTATTCAGCCCTGCAAAAACACAGCGCCCTTTGCTTGCCATGCAACCAGCCCATATGCTTGTTTAAAACCAGATCCATACACAAATGAAACCACAGATGAGGTAGAGCTGTTCCACGGCTCCACTTGTCCGCAGCCAAAACCACATTCTTTCCGTAGAGCTCAAAGGTTTGGAAACTAACAAAGTGGTCATGTTATTCAGAGACGGCTCCTATTATTCTTTACTTCTAAGGCTGAAGACAGTAAGGAGAAATATGTGCTCACTGAGACGTCTTGCGTGATTAGAAGAAAAAGAGCGAGAGTACTCGCATCTCGGGTTTTTATCAAATTCTAATCTGGTGAAATGGCAGAGATGAAAGCAGTTCAGTTAGCCTCCATAACCAAACAAAAGAATAAGGGTCTGATTCACGACAGGAATGCACAATTTTTCCAGGCTTGTGCATCCCTAAAATCACAAAGCCCTGAAAAAGAGACTTTGGTCTTTGCTTTAATGTTTTCTGCGTCTTGTATATGGAGAAGGACCGTGGCTGTGACTGTAAATAGAGCAGGTTATGTACTTTCATCTGTTGTGTATCTGAACATGTTTATAATTCAATATTAAGGAGAAGATAACAGATTTAACTTGTCAGACACCCCCTAAAAACACATGAAAACATTCATGGTCAGGAGTTGTGAATTGGTCAGCTGAGGGAAGTACATATCACTTCCTGATAACTGTAAAAAAAAAAAATAATAAAAAAAATAAACTAAGTGAGGCCTTTTCAATAAACAAAACAACAACCTCATTTGACAGTTTACCACATCTTTTTATTGCCTGTCTCGATGTGCAAGCCATTTCTTTGTACTCCAGTTTCCGAAAGCATTTTGTTGACTTTAAAAGATAATGCCAGCACTAAAGAAATGGCATTAAAACTATAGTTTTAGATTTCAAATGTATGAAACAAACCATTAAAGGAAAATCTTTGCTGCGGCTCTCACAGGTGGTAACATGGGGTTTTCTGTTTGCCTCACCCCTGGAGGTGTTTTTTGTACCTGTTCTGCTCTGTTTGGAGTGCCACTTACCCAGAATTTACACCATGTAAACTGTTTGTCTTTTGCCTGCAAGAGAGGGACCGCCCTGCTCACCATTTCCTATTTCCTCTCCAATTTGACTGCCTCACACACTCACACTGAGTTGCTAAAACAAACTTCTGCTTGCAATAATTTAGAATTAGCAATTCAGGAAAACTTTAGCACTCTGATTATTCCATATGAATAGCATAAGGTTCATTCAATATCTGATTCTCATCTTATTGTCTATGCATAGATTTTATTTTAAAATAATGGAGTCTGTAATGTTTTAGTAGGTGTTGGTTTGGCGAACAAGGTGTTTTTCCAGAGCTGTGAGGCACATGCTAGGATTTGGATGTTTCACCTTCTACGGCTATGGAATCGGACCAAACCAAAGAGCAGTAAAGGCAGTTTGTTTATGGCCCTGTACGTGTGTTTCGATATGTTGCTGCAGGCATGATTTGTGAGAAGGAAAACCATTTCACTTAAAGACCACCCTGCTTGTAAGAATGAAATGTACCCAGAGTAAGCCTTTCTCCATAGGAAAGCTGGTTTATAAATGTAGACTGAAGACCGAAGACTGATGCGAACTTTGCATTTAAAGATGCATCTGAATGAACACATCAAGCATACTGCTTCTTTTTGTGAATGCATGGGAAGATCAAAACATATCAGCTCCGTCCCACTAATATGAATTATTGTGTGTTAATAATGGCTAGGAGGGGTCTGGGCTAGAACAGCAAGGTTCTCTGTCAACTTCTTTCCTCAGGCTGTTGGAGCCCTTGACCTTCTCACAAACATGTGCATCCTTCTGCCTTCACATCCACAGATAAACGCAACTCTCCTTTCACTCACACCTTGCACTGACAGGTGCGAGGTAAATGTGTGAATTCTTGTGCTGCTGCTTCCTAATTTACTTGTTCTCAAGCTCATTCATGGTCCTGGACTGTTACTGTCTCTCATGCCTGTCTTGCACATTGCTTGTTTTTACTGGTGGAAGTGAGGCTGACATACAATCAGTGTTGTTGGGCCCTCTGCCAATCAGAACTGACCGGCACACAGTAGATTTTAGGATTTTAGGTTGAAAGAAGTTAAGAAGTCTGTTTTGTTTCTATAAAACAAAACTGCAGTCATGACCAAAAATGTATTCATATATTTGAGGGGGTGGCTGACAAGACACATACTCTATCTTTTCTTTAATAAAAGACAGAAAAGAGTATGAAAATTTGAAGTTTAACCATAAAACGAACAACAAAAAATAATGGGTGGCTCTTAAGGCACAGAGTTAGAGAGAAGGATGTCCGATTTTGGAATCTCAGGGTCTCTTCCATATTTTTGGCAGATGATCTGTTCTTCTGGCCATGACATTCAGAATGTACTGAATCAGTGCGTAGAAAGGATCAATTCTACCTTTGGTTGGAGACTATGGTTTTCAACCAAAAAAAGGGACTGTTCAGTGCCGCAAGTAGAGAAGTTCAATTATCTTTGTTTTTTGTTCACTAATGAAGAAAGTGTAGAGTTGGGGATGGATAGCTGGTCTGGGGTTTCATGGTCAGTCATCGTGTGTCGTAGTGAAGTCACAGCTGAACCAAAAACAAACGTCTCAAATTCATCGCTCCAACCTCAAAACCTCACTTAAGGGCATGTGGTAAGGGTCATGCCCATCCGTCCATCCATCCGTCCATCTGTCCATCCATCCATCTGTCCATCCATGTCCCTACTGGGCCGGGAAGTGTTGGTGCCTATCTCCAGTGAGACGTTTTGCGTGAGAGGCGGGGTACTCCCTGGACAGGCTGCTAGTCCATTTCAGGGGTCATGATCAAAAGCAAGATATCCTGGATACACACAGATAAAATTAGTGTCGACTCATAGTTAAGTTGGTTCAGGCATCTTTGGAGATTTAGCGATCCAATGCGAGGAGGGGTCCAGACCAGTCGCAAAAATCACCAAGGGGACGATGTATCAGTTCAGAATGAATTGGAGAGTTTCGATGCGGAAAGAGATGTTTGAGTTTTCCAAGCAACCTAAAGCCAGATAAATGGAAAACAATATTTCATCCACAAAGCTTTTAAGCTATGCCTGCAAAGCCAATATTTCCTGCTGCCTCATATGTGAACCACAACATCACAAATATCACTCTGCTATTTTTGAAACTTGGAGAATTTTTAAAATTGCTGGAAATGCTTTTGTGCAAATATATAAATTTCTCATACCATCATAAAACCTTGTGCCAATAATGTGAAGCACATGATGCATTTTGCATACCAAAAGATGGAAGAGGATTACATTTGACCCACACAAAAACATAAAGGTTAAAATCCTTTTGATAGTATACCACTAGTGTCTACCGTCTTTCAACAGCCAACATCTGGAAAAGACACAAAAGTCAATAGGCTTTAAATCAGAGACTGAAAAGAAACTGATGAAATTTCCAGGTGACCTCCTGCTGGTACGCTGAGGTGCTTCCTTATGGTCAGGAATGTGAACAAACAGAACTGCCGTGCTTGCTGCATGTACATGTTCTGACACACTTCTGTGTAGCCAGCACAGCAGAAAACCTGACTTACAGCTGGATTCAAAACCACCGATGTCATGTAAAACCTGCCTGTGCAGCAGAGCACTCGTGCCATCAAACAGAGGAGAACATGGCTTGAGTTTGTGGAAAATCCAAGTTGATTCGCCCCCTCTGTTCCCAGCTTTACTAACAGTAGGAGTTTAGGTTAGTCACTAACCTGATACCTTTGGAGCTCACGCACACCTACTGATCTCTCAGAGCTGGGTAAACATGTGGCCTAACGTGCAGCTGTTACAAAGAAATTATGGTTAAGGGGTTGAGTCAGCGTGTTCACATGAGAACATGGCCAGCTGTTTGTGTACATAGCATGACATAAACACGACAGTGGTCACTTTATCAAAACCGAACGTGCAAATTGTGGTTGGACCTACCATGAGGGGTGTTGTGTTGGAGACTGTCCTCCTCGACTGAGTCATTTACATTGTTTTGCCATGATGCTGTTAAAATGATTTGATTGTTGTTGGTTATCTCAGGATGTTCTGTTTAGTTTAAGAAATGAGTGCAAATGGCCCATACTGGGTTTCCTCAATGTAGGCCATCACTTTGTTGTTAAAATGTCTGCTGAACTAGCATGTATTGTTAATGAAACTGAAATTACGTCAGTCTTTTTTTAATGTTTTATTGGCTCCAGTGGCGTTTATCTGATAATTAATTGACATTGAAGTTGGTAATGAGAGAGGGGAAAAGACATGTGGCAAAGGTTGCCAGGCTGGGAATCGAACCTGCGACGGCTATATCAAGGACTAAGGCCTCCTGCACCATCAACCTCTGCGCCATCACAGCACACCCCTGACATCAGACTTTTTAGTAGGATGCTCGAAGACACTTAACATGAAATCAGACATTTCCATTCACGGACATGTTCACACGCTGACCATGGCAAGCTACTGGATGGTAGCCTCAGCTGCCCTGGAGTGGTCTGACAAATATTGAAGAATAGAGGAAAGAAAAATGTCGAGACTTCACAGCAGTAAGGTGAATGTATCAGACAAAACCCCAGTGTTACTCCTAACTTTTTAGTGGCTATCCATCAGGCATTCTCAGCTGCAAAATGAATGAATGCTACCTCTGCTTTTGTCAGCAGGAGGATTAGGATTTAATTACACCTGGGCAGAGACTGCCATACAGTCTGAGAAAGGACTATACAATGGGAGACTGGATCAGCACATTTGTGAGGTGTTGAGGAGCAGGATATAAGCCTGTGTAATATGCCAGGTGTGCTCAGAGTATTAGCAGATGCTGGCAGAGTCGATAGTGAAGATGTAGGATCAAAACAAACATGCCTCTTTGGTTTCCTGCTCTCATTCCACTTCATAGGTAAAAATGTGGAAGGAAAGGCAGCCAGCACACGCATAAGATCAAACAACCAGAGGTGGGTAGTAGCTAGGTGCATTTACTTGAGTAATTTTTCAGACAAAGATGTGATATTGTTATTGTTCGGGATATTACTTTGAAGCATCACCACTTATACTTAAGTAAAATTTGAAGAACAAACTTATTTAAATCAAACTTTTATGAAATACAGACACATCTACAGTCTATGTTAAAATTAGACTATTTTTTACATAAGCTTTGTTGTCTTCTGAGCCTTCTGGGATATTTGGAGGTCAGAAAGCAAACACCTCTACATTGGCAGTGAAAACTTCAACTCTTCAATATATATTTAAATCAGAAAAGCTTTTTTTTAATCATAAGCTAAACAGCTTTAGAGAAAAAATAAGGACAAACATTTATTCTGGTGGCTGATGTTCAATGGACAAAGGTGAGATTTAACCTTTTTGGTTTTAAAATCTTGGTAGAAGAATTATTATTTCAGGCAGCCATTGAACATTCCTATTTTAAAGTGGTATAAAAATGATGCTTTCATTATCACAAGTCATTGGCATACTTAAGATATAAACTATAATTCACCTTTTCTTTTTAAGTGCTTTTTTAATTGGACTAATACTTGAGCATAGCTCTACAACTTCATGTCTACATCTGACTGCATCGTTTTAATCCATTTATTTAAAATCCATATCAGTGATTGGTAACCAACTCCAAACCATGGAGACCAACAATAAATAGACATTTAGAACAAATGTCTGCTTGTCCTACTGCGGACAGGCGTTGTTGGGCATGACTATTTTAGTGATTGATAATAATTGCAGTGAATAGTGCTGCCTCATCGTGGTTTTATTGTCAGCTGTGCTATATTGCACATAATATAATGATGTAGTCCTTGGGAGTTGAATAAATATTATTTTGGAATGTGGAATAACTCATAAACACCATGAGAGAAAATGATTTGCGTGTGAATTTTCTGCAAAGGGGGGTTATGGTTTGGGGCTGTTTTCTATTGCATCAGCTCCTTCTTGTTCCAACATGGATCAGTGAACAAAACAAGGTCCACAAGGACATGGCTGAGCGCATAAGAACTTGATTGGTTTGCACAGATTCCCAACCTTAACCCAATGAAACGCCACTGGCTTGAATTGGAGCAAAGACTGTGAGCCAGGCCTTGTCATCTAACATCAGTGTCTGACTTCACAAATTTGCCTGGTGACTGGAGCTGTTGTATTCACAAACGGTGGAGCAATATCGTGTAAAGTCATATGCATCAAGATTAGGATGATCCTCAAGTCCTTGTTTATGACTTAAGATGTTTGGAAATATTGTCTACTTGGGGAAAAAAACCTGACTTATTGAGTTGCCAGCAACAGAAACAACTAAGAAAAACTGGCACATTTAGTATTTTAGTCAAGAAGCAACTTTTGAAGACAGGTATCTCACTCCACGGGGTTATCCCTGCCATTATACTTCATCTACAACACTTACTAATGGGTATAGAAACATGTGAAAGTGCAACATGTTGTTTCCCCCGTCTTTCACCCGCCACATACGTCAATGTTTCTCCGCCTCATTTCCTGCTAATCGATCTCCATCGTGTACAGCAGGAGGCTCGGAACAGCCTGCACGTCTGTTTGGATAGCTATCACCAAAAACGAGCCAGATGTGTTGGCCCACCGTGCAAGTGTGGAGTCAGCACGCTGAGGTCACGGCACCGGGTGCTGGCAGCAGACTTTCTTCTGCCTGTGCTATAAGAGAGCTGCAACAAAAGATTGATCTGGTCCAACTCGGTTTCAGGTTTACATTTGCTGTAGCTTCCCCACAGGTACAGTAAATTATGAAGATATTCAAAAATTGTGAAAAAATTCAGAATTTGAAAGCATTGGAATTCATTTAGTTGTTTTTTTAAGCATGCATATTTCCTTAATGTTACATGCTTGATTAATTCTTTATAACTCTTTATAGTTTTTTAACTGTTGCACAACTTCAGCTGTGTATTTTGTTTAAACCTTTTCCATCATACAATTAAATATGACATTGTGTTATTCTTCCTAAAGGCTTGCACTTGTTAAACGTTATAAACATCAGCACTTAACTTGACTCTGAAGTTGTTACTTCAACACCATCTTCAGAGCGAGTAATGGTTCTGAGAGACAGCACAGCTTATTATTTATTAAGCCCACACTGACAGTTTTGTATTTTATTTAACACGCTGACTGCTTGTAAGCATCTTGCAAGACATCGATTGATTGACATTGAAAATGTCTTTGAAATGTCTATTTGGATAAAGCTATACAAATTTTCCATAACGCTCTCTCTGACCCGCCTGGTGTGTTCCTGGGTGTTCATGATTTTGTTTTTTCACTGATATTCTCAAACATCTGGGTGTTTGCTAAGCACAAAGTACACTCAAATGGACTATTTTAAAATTAGATCACTTCTGTGGGCAATTGTTCACATTGGATTTTCTTTAGGACAGACGGAATGAATAACCCCGCAAAAAGCAAAGAATGAAATATAAATGTTTTACTAAGAATTAGTAAAACATCAGGTTTAGTAAATCACCACACTGATTCGAACTATAAACTATTTCAACTCCACCCCACAGTGACATGTACAGCTGGAAGGGACATGCGACTCTGGTTTCTGACCAGCAGATGGCAATGAATACACATACCTATCTGGTGTCTGCTACGTGCTACTTCATACAGATCTGAATATTTCAGTAGCTGATAAAAATTGTAATGAATGACGCTGCTTCATGTTGAATTTATTTCTGGCTGTGGCCACTGCAAGTATCCAAACCTCTTTCTTTTTTCTTCTTTTTTTTTTTTTTTGCACATTATCTGGACAAGTCGCTGGAATTAAATCAATTTAGTTTTAGAATTTGTATTAACTGAGAAACAGTATGTAAAAGAAAATGTATCAATAACTTAAATGCTAAATATATGTTTCAATGCGTGTTTGAAAGTATATTTCAATGATTTTATTAATATTTTTCGAAAATATGACACATTATGTCCTTTGTATAGCAAATGAATCTTGATTGGTGATGCTTAATCTTTTTTTCTGCTGCATTGAAAAATGGAGATGCAGCTTCACCTATTATAAGCTAAACATAAAGAAGCCATGCTGGGGATGCTGCTATGTTGTATAGTATTGAGAATTGATAGAAACACTTTGCAGTGTTGATTTTTATTTCCTCGACAACTTCCTGCGGCTACACCGGCCCGCAGGGAGAGCCAAGACAAACTCTCCATTAGCCTGCACCACTTCTTGATTAAGTTTCAATAGACTCTAGTTGGTTTCCTCCGGTTGGCCTCCTAATGAATGCCAGGGATGATTTGGCCAAGATTGTCTTCCCTCATCACTGCAAATGACCGCTGAATGCCGCGGCGCTGCAAAATCAATAGCCTTGGACCAGCAAAGCCTCAAACACTCCTGTGGATTACTGATGAGAGTGATTTGAAGTGTTTGGCTGGGAGTGTGTTTGAGCTGTGTGGGTGAGAATGGAAGACAGAGCAAGTTTTTTTGTTTTTTTCCCTTTAATGTCTGTGCAACAAAAGCGGGTGAGGAAATAATGTGAAAAACAAGGGCAAAATCAGAAAAAGTGGTTTAATTTTGATAACATTGATGGGTTTTGGCCAATTTTTGCCTTTGAACAGACAGTGTGATTCATCATTTTAGTAGCTGCTTGAGTTTCATTTTTCTTCCATTTTCATCCAGTTTGCCTGTTTCTGCTTTGCAAAGCTGCATGATTTCAACGGTCTTTACATCTTCTCCATTCATGTGTTTGTACACAACGAACGGCCCATAAATCAGCACTGCATTTGCACTCCGCATAATGTAGCTCATGTTTCAATGAGGAAATGTGGGTGATCTTATGAATAATACAAGCTGCTTGGTCTTTGATGCCAGTGCAGATAGTAATAAAGCCGGTTTTTGTCAGTGTGGGCCAATCATTTTGAGCCAGAGAACCTGGTACATTAGCTGTGGAAGGGTGATGATAAATCAGGTGATCACAGAGAGGATTGCTTGGCACAGGGGGCCCCCGCTGGAGGCCTCCCAGAGCTCTGGCATAAGGTGAGGCGAGGCAGGCAGAATGCCCTCCTTACCCTGTGTACCGCAGGTCTCTGGGGTTGCTTTTAATAGCTACAAATGGGTGGCAATAACAACTAGTTGTATTTCACATTCTGCCCGATAGTTACGGCTTCCTGTAGCTTTTATGACAAGGAGATGTCAGGTTCTGGCCATAATTGGCTCTTCTATGTGGATTTTATGAGTCTGTTTACTCTGGCTGTACTTGTATCTGGGTATGCTGCTGTCCTAAGAGTCCCCTGGGCTGGCTACTGGATATACTTTCAGCTTATCACTGTGTAGGGACAGGATGCCTAATGATCACATATTGATTGATGCACATGCTACAAAGTCAGGCATGTTTTTTTTGTTGCTAGTTTTTATCTAGCCATCTTTGTTCTATGTGGTACCATCACATCTTCTTATGTAGAGATGTGTGAGAATCGGTTGTCCTTTACAAGTACATATTCTCAAAAATTGTGACGTGCAAATTACCTTTGTCTTCTGTTGATCTTATAATACTGAATACATCCAGTGTGACCAATTACCTCCAAAAGTCAACCAAAGTGCACCTAATCGATAAATACAGCTGTTCTGTGGAGGCTATAGAGATTTGACATTAGCGGAGAGGTCAGGGATAACACTGTGGCAAAGTTTAAGATATGATTAGTTTATAAAACAGTGTTACAAGCTTTGGTCATCTCTCAGAGGACCATTGAGTTCATCATCAAAACAATGGAAATTGTAAGGAACAACTGTCAGCCAAACAATATATGACCACAATATAAGTCCACCTAATCTGACAGGCTGGCAAAGGAGGTTGTTGATCACAGAATCAATCAGGAGACTCTTGATAACGCTGGAGCTCTTACTGGAACATTTGTAGACAAACAACTTAACAAATCTAGACTTTGTGGAATTCTCAGGGGAATTGATGCGTTGAGATTAAACGCTATGGCTAATTTGGAAGACATTGTGTGTGTGTACACTGTACTACAGTATCCTTTCATTCACAGGTCAAGTCATTGCTCATACAATAAAATTACCACTTCATTATTATTGACACATTATAAAAATGTTTATAATTTATATATATATATATATATATATATATATATATATGTACTCCTCAGGTGCTAAAACCAAGACTCCACATGATGGTGGCTTTCACTAATCTCCTATTTTTCTGCTGCTTCAAAACATGGTTTAAAGAAGGCATTATTCGATCACCGGATTATCTGTTGCAGACTTTCTGTTCTCTCAATAGAGAAGACAAATACCTGACAGCCACAAGGTCACCACCGAGGGCAGAGATTTATTTTTTCCACTGATAAGGTACAGTGAGGTGTTGGTGTTTTCTGTCCACTTAACCTGATGAATTGGTCCAATACAAGTTTAAACGAATTTGCTTTGTTGTTGTTGGGTTAGAAAGCCCACAGCGAAACCCAGGACTGCACTTTCCTCTAATCGCCAGCGTGGTATCTGAGCTGCAGCACAAATCCACATTAATTATTTACGATGATAAATGTTGGAGGGGAAAAAAAAGTTTGAGTATTGTGTGGACATAATTGTGTGTATGCATGAGTAGCAAAATAAATTAGGGAAGTGGAGCCATACAACTCCACCAGCAGTCTCCCCATTGTCTTCTCAGATTCTCAAAGTCGCTTCACGACACAATCAAACTGATATTGTTTTGTTTTATAACCCACAGCTGGCTACGGGTGACGTGCATGTAATTACCCCACTGTGCGTTTGTGTGTGTGCGTGTGCTTTTCTATGTGTTCGGCCACATGCTGTGCGTCGCCGGCACTACACCTGTTTCATGTGTCATATCATGCTCATCTTTTCACAAATCCTCCCAGGCCTCGGCGCCCCAGACATGAGCACATACACATGCATTCACACCTTGATGAATAATTAAGAAGGTGCCATGTTGATAAGAGACCATTGTACCTTCAGGAGTGTCGCGCTCGCCACCTTCATGTGAAACATGCCTGGATTAAACGTTCTTTGTTTCCTCAGTCAGACTTTGTGTCTGTCATTCATGACGCAGTTCAGGAGGAGAGACATATTTCATGAGCACACATACGTAAACACGCCACGGAATGACTGAAAACATCTAACTTTAGAGATGACATGCACCGAGCAATTAATTAATTCTTTAGATTTACCAAATATTTCATAGTGGTGTTGATTTCAGTTGTCCCAGTTTTGCAGTTTTAGAAATTTCACCTGAAACTACATTGTTGTTCTCACCAGACATTAGCAATCCAATGATGCTACCACACAAAAAGACTTAAATATTAAATTATTTTCAGAAATGACTTTTGCATCACATAACGTTCACCTGCACATAGAGAAAGACACCCATTTCTGATCTTCCTTTGCAAAGTCTCTTTAATAGCTCCCAGTCCTCCCTGTAAAATTATACCAGATTTAACTTTTCTGGTAGATTTTCCCACAAGACCTGACCATTCTTCAAGAAGTACATTTATGAGGTCGGACACTGATGTTGGATGACACGACGTTCCTCTTAGAATGAAACAAGGGAGTCAGTGGAAAACAATGAAACCAGAAAAACTTACTGATGAGGAAGTGGAAAAGGCTAATTACAGATGAGTGGATGCAGATGGGGAAGAAGCAGGTAGAGAAAATGAGAGCACTTTTAGCAACTGGGAAGAAGAACAGAATGGCAGACTGAAGATGAAATTAAAGATAAATAAGCAAATAATACGATAACGGGGGGGAGACCGGAACCTAACCTAAACACAAAACTCTAATGTAAAAAAACAAATCTAAAGCACAATGACACTAAATGAACTGACAAGGGCTAAACCAAAATGGTAAGATATAAGTAAATAAACAACAATGATCAGAATAGAAACACAAATGAAACTTGGAGTCAAAACAATTACAGATTAAGGCTCACTTTGGAGAACCCAATGCTTCAGCAGCAGCAGAGTGTACATCAAAATTTATCAGCCTTGTCAAAACTGAGCCTTCCATTTTCTCTAAAATCAAAAAGCCTTTACTATTTATTAATCTATTTAGTTGAAGTACAATGGAAACAACTGCAGTGCAAACTGCAAAGTGAAACAAGTAGATAAAAACAAAGCCTCTATGTACCTGTTTCTAATATTCTCTGGATGTCCTGTCCAGATTTATACACAGCAAAAATTTGTTTTCAGGCTTAAAAATAATCTTTGTTGTGATTCAGAAGGAGGATGCACACATCTTTCCTAAAATTACAACTGGCTAATTTTGGTTTTTGAATTTCTTGTTTGTTTTGTTTTTGTTTTTTATTAGTATATCAATGAAGGTCACAAGCCTGACCTTCATTGATATACCTCAAGGTTTTGTCCTTGTGAGGCAAGTTAGGGTGTGGCTGTTTCCTCACTTTCCATCTTGAAATATTTCCTGAATTACATTTTTCAATGTATGGGTTGTGTTTGCATTTTTGTATAATTTATTTTTTTTTTTTTTGTCATTTTAGTGTCACGGAAATCATTATTGCCTGAAAAGTGGGAAAATACTTGGCACATTAACAACACATTATGACAGTGTTGTTAGCTGTGTGTTATTACCTGATGCTGGTGCAAAGAATCACACATTATTTCAATTTACACAAAATAATGAATAATGAAAATAAAAGATTAGATGAAATTAATAAATTAAAACTGATCATTCAGTGCAAGAGTAAAAAAATAGCAACAGACCAAAAATACATGATGGATGATATAATAATCATTGTTATTCTTTACTATTTCTGCAGTAATGTTATCACATTGCTCACTCCTACCATCTGCCGACTGCTAACAGAAAATAATCCATAGGCCACCTTAGGACCTTTTGTACTTCTGTTTTATTTTCCATGCACACAAAAGAGAAACTTACAATGTCTCCTTACAGACACTATCAATTCGATTCTCAAATGAGAACATCTTTGACCATATCCCTCTTTCAGGCATAACACAGATGGACAACAAAGGGTCAATAGGTCTGATTTGAAAGTGCTGAGTGAAAAAGGAGACCGTGGATTACTCTTGACAGCTCCAACCTCTAAGAGTAAACAGGAAGTAGAAGGAATGTAACACTTCTGGGCACCACAAAAATAATGGGTTTGATGGTGCTCGAAATCATGAAGATGAGTAAAATCAGATATACCTCTGTCTTACAACCTGACGCACCCTTTGCTTTTTTTGATTACTGGCTGTTGCTTAATACCTTAATAAAGCATAGCTTACATAATTACAATTACTAATGAGTGCAGACCTGCTGTACTAAGGATGACAAACATTTCGAAAGAAATATCTCTGTGTTTGCATATCTAGTTGTAGCACATCATCAGTGTGTAATTGAGGATGCTCTTATCAAGGCGGTCTGAGCACTGAGAGCCATTAACTGGCCAGTCTTTTATGACATTCTGTATTATGGATGCCTTGTGTGTGCAGTTTCATCAGAGGCCATAAACATCAGCCCAGTCAGCAAAGTCGGTTCATTAAGAGACATTTAAATGTAATTATTTATTGATGCCTGCCATGATCTATTGTCTTGGCAGCATCAGCGTGGTTATTTATCTTTCGTACCATAGCGCTTGGTCGACTTTGAGCCCGACCAGGTTAACAGCTGTTTTAACTGTTGTACCAATAAACGGGTCATTTTGGTGACGTTAAAAAGGAAGAAGGAAGAACCAAAGGTAGTGTTTTTGGTCTGAATTTACTGTAGCAATTTTGTTACCTGACTTGATGCAGGTCAGGTCCCAATAAATAAGCTAAAGCTCACATTTCGCTACAGCCCCCAAAGGACGTGTTGCTCCATAATCCTTCAACAGTTTGGAAACCCAACACACATTTGACCAGTGTAACTGCAGTTTCTACAACGGCAACCAACAGATGATTTCATGGACCATGTAAAATTATATTGGCCATTTTACGACAGACTTTCATAAAGTGCCAATGAAACTCTCCTGTTTGACATTTGCTAAAGCCAGAATGATAAAACTATTGAACCGAGACATTTTATGAAAGACGTTTTTGCTCACTTAAGGTTTTATTAGTCCACAGAAAGCCTCAAAGTGCTGTGAACTGGAGCTGAGAAAAAGTAATTAGGAGTTCAAGAGCTATCCAGGGGATAAATTAGTCTGTTCTCTGAAAAGTGCTTATATTCCTTCAGAACTGTCATAGTTACTGTCATGCCAAACCGTACCCTTGACATTTCTTTTGGCAGTGGTGCTACTGTATCTGTGGACAGAGATGTTGATGCTGGTGAGGACATGTCTGCAGATGACACACTGAGATTGATTTTTGTGTGCGGACTGCAGAACATTATCTCTCATTTTGAGCAGTCTCTGTGTGGTGGATAGTGTAGAATTATTCAAAACATGATTAAAATTCTACTGCCACTTTGCTGTGTGGGGACTTATTGTGCGATATATTGGTTTCTTTTATTATTAAAACTAGAAAGCAGATGTTCCTCGTGGCTATTGACTGTACTCCCAACAATTTTACTTCTAGCAATTGGTTGAATCGCATTTTGGTAGGTAAGTATTCACAATGGAGATACATTATGAGACTTAATGCTGAAATCTGACTTATAATTTGATTGAATTTATTTTCTCATATTTTTAATGACCTACTGATTTACATCCCAACTTTGACCAGCGTCCCTTTCAGACATATGAAGCATTAGGGCCTACTCCTCTAAATAATACACCAATCTCCTGTTGGTATATAATTTAGAGGAGTTACAAAATCTAAATTAATATGAGATTATGACTAGATAAATGTGGATTACATTAAATTGAAAGCTATTTTCTATTCGCATGAATGTCTGCGGGCAAACAGATTGAAACTCCAAATCTGTGAAAAGGGGAAGGAAAGAGTTAAGCACTGTCTGTTTTCATTTCATTTTGCTGTTTGAGATAATTATACAGAAGTTTCATGATTTTATTATCTCGCAATTACCTACCTCCTCTTCACAATACCATACTTCACATTCCTTGCTAAAAGTCTATTTTTTTTTTGTTGTCATTTTCAACTCAGTGTTTTTCTGCTTTCTCTATCAAGATTACATGAGCAATAAAATTAATCAAAAAGCTATCCATCAAAAAAAAAAAAAAAAAAACATGCTGAACCTGATTGGACACTTGTAATTGTTCACAAGTACCATCTATAAATTGCTCAGACAATTCTTTATCTGACATTGCTCATGAATAGATGTGGGGCTGGGCTCTTGTTGAGGATCAGAGAAGGTCTAACTTATTATAGGGGGATCTGAAGGGATTGGCATGCCTCAGCAGATAAAAGAGGTTGGCAGTACAGTGACAGGCTCCATCCATCAGACACAAAGGTGGCATGTCAGCCACTTTTACACAGCACTCTACTCTGATGGATGACTCTGTTGCTGACATTAAGACATCTGAGGACCTGTCATTACCGAGGTTGCTTCTGTAGTCAAATCTTGGAGCAGTGACTAATCAAAAGAACTGCGAAAGAAGACATGGGATCCTTTTTTTTTTTTAAATGAGGCAAAGTTACTTTAAAGTTTACTCACTTTGGGGAGGACTGAGAATACAAATAACAAATTACAGAGGAAAAAAAATAATGACTTACAATCCAGAGACAACAGGAGAACATAAGAAGATTCTCCTGTTATGTTAGAACTCATATTAGTAAGACTGTCAGTGTCTAACAATAAACATTTTGTGCTGTGGAGTGTGAGCGTCATTACCTTGGAGCGCAACATTCATTTACAAGTCTGAATAGGAAAGTAGGTTTGCAAAATCCTCGTATTGGATAATGTGGCTGCACTTTCTAATTGAGATGGATGTGTTTTTAACGAGTGGGACTATTCTGCCGTCGCCTTAAGTGACATTAGAGCTGGAGGAGAGACGGGGAACATGCTGTGCTAATAGGAAAACTGTGGCCAAAGGTTATGGCTAAAGCTCGTATTTGTATTTCATATCATTTCTGCGGCTGAGTCACAGGACATTTTTCTTTCTTTTTTAATGACGGTGGCAGTAATTGCGATTCTAATGAAAGTTCACTTCCCCACCAGTTAGTTTGGCAGCTGCGGTTTGCTGCTCATTTCCAGAGTGAAGGAAGGGCAAAGGTGCTCATAGCAAGAAAGCCTTGACATTACATGCATTGCTACTGGATACTATGTGACAGAGGAATAGCCTGTCTAATTACTGTCAGAGCAGGAAGCCCAGGAGTGTGTGTCTCGCTTATTTAGCACTATGCTCCCAGCACTATTTGAGGAAAGATGAGCATAATAAATTCCTCTTGATTTTTATCACCTGGAATATTGTTGTTAATTGTAGACAAAGGGCTAAACGCTGTATAAAATGTAGGTTTTCTCATTATTAGGCAAGTGTGTTCATAGGGTTGTAACATTATATTGAGCTTATGGTACTAAACAGGTCAAAATGTAAGCAAAATAGAAAAAACTAGAAACTGGGGAACTTTCACAATTAGGAGAAAAAATGTCACTACTTTGTTTCAAAGAATTGAATCAATATATACTATTCCAGTCCAGATTGAACTAGTTTGACTTGTTCATTGCTGTACTTATGCTTATTAAGACAACATCTGTGTTATATCAGTTCAAGCCTTTCTATGTGGGTTTTTTGCTTGTTCTTGTGTTCTGTTCTCTGTAGTGGTTTTAGACTCTTTTCCATTTTAATTTGCAGTTATTTTCATTCACTCTGTGTTTATTCTGAAAATGAGTAAACCCTTCAAATCTTTTCAGTATTTAAGTGTCATGGTTTCTAAGGTTCTGTGATGTTTTTCTCTTGTGCTGCTCCAGCCCCTGTCCCATCCATGCCCTGTTAATATTAGCATCCAAATACCAGCCAGGTGCACTAGTTTCATAAAGCTTTCACACTGGGGCTACACAATATTGGAACAATGTGATTGTGATGCCATTGCTGAAATTAGTAGCTCGTGTACTTTTTTTTCCCCCCACCACACTTTGTGAACTTTAGCATTTCAGTCATAAAATAACACCTGGACCGTGAGGGCTGTGGATGTATATCCAATAGACTAAAAATATCATTAGGATACAGCACTTGCATACATTTTATTTAAATTTTACTACTGTGTAATTATTGCATCCCAGTACGTATTTGTTTGATTGTACTATTGCACATTGGCAATGCAATGGTGACTGTGATTTGATTTATTGTGCTGGTCTAGGTCATGTTTTTGTCTCTTTTCTGTTTTCTGCGGTGGGTTCAACATGCTGCCACACAAACTGTTCTTCTTCTGTGCTTTTAAAATTCAGTATTGTCATTCAGTCAAAAGATTTTGAATTTCAGCACACACTCCCATTACAACAGGTCAAAGAATACCTTGTTATATGATCACAAAATAAAAAATTCAAATATGGATACAAGTTGAGAAGTTGGGTTTTGCTTCGTCAGGGAAATTTTAATTTCTTTCAATATCAGATGAACAAGATAGTGATATACCTCTAGTTAGGTTTTTACAATATCTATTTTTTTCTGAAGATTGTGACCTGCAGGAAAAAAAAATGGCTCCACAGCATATTGTTCTGACCAAAAGAGCAGAGCACTCAGTCTGTCACAAGGCCTCATGTACCACAAGAGATATGGCAGCGTGATGGCTGCAGATCATTAAGATCATACAGCCGGGAGAATAGCCCTCAGTCAAACATTTATCTCTTGTTGTAGGCTCCACAGCTGAAAAGTCTTTGTTCGTCCTCACTACCACTGATGGAGGCCATTTCTTTCCCCATGTTCTTTTGAAATCAATGTAAAGAATGGTTCTGTCGGCCATTCTTCATCTCCTGCCATGGTTGGGGAAAAAATTGACGATGTAGGTTTGCTCTGCCCGCTTCAAAATGATCCAATCTTTCTCTGAATGCGTTTCACCGTGTTTTCATGACAGATTCACACACCCTGTCACTTCATTTTTTGGCTATATGATATCCCTCCTCTTTTTCACAAGCTACCCTTTAATTAGCTCTCTTATCAGGAGTCTGGAGCTTAACCTTAGACAGTGAATAGCCACAGCTTGTCCATCATCTCATAGACCCTGCTGCAAATGAGAAGACGGTGTAAAAGCTTCTTAATGATTAACAAAGACGAACTATAGAAGTAAAACTTGTATGTTATTGCATTGGTTTGGAAATAAAAGTCAAAAAAACTATGTAACCTTGTACAGAAAACTGAACGATGTTGCATTGTTGCCTTGCCAAGAAAGTCATAAGGGAGAAAATGAAGGGCAGCATCATGAAGGGAAGGGCAGGAGGACACAACAAAGTAAGAACGGGAAAGGAGGAAGAACCAAGGGGAGAAAAGACAGAGTAAAGCAAGCAGGGAAGGAGAAAGGAAGTAAAAATTAAAATAAGAAAGGAAAGAAAGACTCATGGGGGTACATGTAACAACATGTACAAGGTAGAAGCGCCGGTGGAATTGGAAGTAAAATGTAATTTGTCCAAAATTATTCATACCCCTTCCAGATTTAAATTTAAAGCTGGTTTCACCTAAAACAGAAGTCTGACAGGAAAGGATTTAGGTATCACACAAGAATTGAAAGCACAAGTTTGAAAATAAACATAAGACAATTGTGGGTGTTGTTGCTTATCAATAAAATAATGGCATGTCAATAATAATTTACTCTTCTCAATAATTTGCTTCAAATTCTTCTTTTCACATTATAGCAATAAATCCAATCATTCTCTTTCCTATTCCTCATCAGAATCAAGTCGGGACTCTAGCTGAACCCCTCCAAAACATTAAGAAATACTCGTAAAATAAATAGATTATTATCAGAGTCAACAATAATTTTGGACAAAGCTATAATTCTGAAAATATATTCATCGTACTTAAAGCTGCATTGGTAACTGAATGTTATAGTGAGAAGTCTGACGAATGTTTAACCGCTTTATATCGGTGCTGCAACATGTACAGTGCTAAGTAAAAGAAAGCAAGTGCAAAGCTACATTTCAAATATATGTGGCTGTACATTAAAACTAATTACATCTTTCTTGTTCCAATAACCCCACAGCTTTGGTACTGCAGGGTTGCTTACGCATCAGGTTGCAAAGTTGCAACAAAGCAGAAATTTCTCGATAAGTAACTCAGTATTTACATTCAAGGGTATACTCAACAGTGCGGCTATGATGGGTTCAGTGCTCCATTTCTGCACAAGCTGCAAAACTACCCACATATCTGATTGCTGAACAAAATCTGACGATTGATGGCTGACCTTTTAGGATGTTAAGAAATCGCCTGAAGTCTTAATTGAGGCCCCCTCATATTCTGCACTAGCTTCTTCGTGTGAAACTGCAAAAATTTGTATCAATGGCCTACCTGCCCATTCATTCATTTAATTTTGAATCTCATTTTCCTGAGTGGGCTGATTTAGAGGGTGAGCATCATTAGATATAAATTGGATTGCTAAAGGTTGCCATGGAGGAGGATCTGTCTGTGGGGGTTACAAGGCAGGGGAAAGCAGGGCGCGATGGTGCCAGGTGGGGGAGTGGGTGGATGAGCAGGAAGGTTAGAGGATACAGAGTTGATTACTTTGGGTTGCTATGATGGTGAAGACTAATACAGCAATATCCAGCTGGTTTTTCTTGGCTCCTGCTTGAATAGGAGAGTGATGAGGATCTTAAAACGAAGATTAGATTGGATTCATTTTTCATGAGTACAAATCCATCTGTTGGCATTTGATAGGAGTTAATAAGCAAGCTTTTTGCTTGTTTGGGTCTTCCTTGATTTTCAGTTTAACCCCCCCAACCTACCCCTCACAAGTTAGACAACAGAACAATAATCTATTCTCTAAATGAGATTCTCCACTTGTCTCCCATTTCTGAGTGTCTGAGTTCTTCTCTGCCCCAGCTCTCCATCAAATGCCTAATTTCTCGCAGTCTCACTCTGCCTTTTCGTGTTTACCCGTGGCGCTGTTCAGTCTGATTGTCTCTGTGAGCGCTGATTGAGGGTGTTGAAGGTGGACCATGCGATGGGGTTAGGGTGTCTGGCACTGTGCCATCCTGTCTCACTATGGCAAGAGAACAAGAAGGAGCCGGTGTGGTTGCTTACGTTTTGTCAGGGCCGACAAATGCATACACTGAAACACACACGCGCGCGCGCGCACCTTCATACGGTGTCTTTCATTACCGTTTGAACTCACGGAAACCGAGCTGGAAAGAAACAAAAAAGGCTGAGCGAAGAGAACGGGTAGTAGAATGCAATTCTAGTGGAAAAAGTACAATTTGCCTGTGGGAGGAAGAGAATATCTAAAAAGAGGAAATATGAAAGGGAGTGTTGCAGTGTGACAATATGAAATATTTGAGTTTTTTTTTTAATAGTGCCAAGCCTTCCTGATGTTGAGGGAGACAAAACCAACTCGCAGGCACAACAAGACACAGATCCTATCATCTCTTGTCCAGCTGTGTAATTAAACATTATCAGTAATAATGTTACCTTTGCAATCAATGCTGAGGCTTCATTTCCCTGATACGGGCAGCGAGAGAAACAAACATTGGCCATCTGTTTGCATCCCTCGCTCCTCCTTTATCACAATCTAACCCAGTGACTGGAAGAAAAGTGACGAATGGAGCTCCGTGTTATCAATCAGACAGAGGAGGGAGGCTATTAGCATAAAGAAGTGATGTTAATCAGAGGCAGTGTTTCCGCTTGCTGCAGTCGTTGTGGATTGGTCTACGCTCTCAGGGTGGGATCTGTTCTGAAGATCAGCGCTGACAGTTAATTACAGGTGCAGGTAGGGAGGTGTCTGCCAGGTGATGCTAAGGCGCTGCTGTCGACCCGATCTGAGAATGCACTTCCAAAACAATTACAAGGATGTTATTGTAGTATGCCTGTTTTGGATTTGCCTTTTTTCTATGTACCTCAGCTTGAGATTTTGTAGGAGATTTTGAGGGTTTATGTGCTGATAGAATCAAGTTCACTGGCAGCGGCAGAATGAGTCTGTTTGCCGTTCCTGGTTAGCGTCAATCAAACGTGATTGATATCCTGGATGAAAGGTATGGAGGGTTAGCCTGTGTAAAATAGACCCTGCTGGTGACTTTCCAACGTCGCTTCCAGACAATTATTATTATTGTTATTATTATTATTATTATTAAGTTTATTTTATAGGGACAGACACTCATAGACAAACTGAGCAAAACAGCAGTCATGTTTGCCTCATAGTGCAATAGCACAGCTGATTCACAGAATTAACTAATTGACAGATTAGTCAAAACATTACCTTACATTACATTGTAAGGTAATGTGGACATTACCTTAAGGTAGAATTCAGAGGTGTTGAACCAAGGAAAGATCTAAACCCTGTAGCAAACCAGTCCATGAGGACTGACTTTGATTTAAAACAAATGGAGGAAAAAAAAAAGACTCTTTAAATTAGTCGTACATTGCATGAAAATGCCAGATTTCCTTTCTTAATATTTACATTCAGGTTGTTCAGCGGCTGAGTTAAAAAGTGGATTGTATGCTTAATAAAGCGTGGCTGCTCTGTTTTATTACAGTGGGTAATAGCTGCAGGTCAGCAAATAGACCTAATGGTGCACAAAAAAAATCAACATAAAGCAGGGACCATATGCAGTGTCCTGTGCCTGGATGTTTATGAGCCCTGAGCTGGGCGTACAGTAAATCACCCTTTATAATCAGGGCCATTGCAATTGGTGGTGTATAAGATGAGTAATATGAGTTATATCCCCATATTGCTTAGCTGTCATCCCCTTCATTCAGCCGCCCCTCAGAAACCGATGCGAGGCTATCAGCTGCGACCTTGCCACAGTGCAGCAGCTCCAGGTGGAAGTGATAGATATTCACTCTCCGTGACAGCCGGGCCTTTCTCTACAAGAAAAACCATATTGATTCATGGACCAATAAATAAAAGCGCACACGAGTAGTTTTAGTTCAGTTCCTCACCCCCCCGTTTGGCTTTTTTTTTAAAACATTTTTTATTTCTTTTTTTGCGTCATCTTGGCGAGAAACACAGCAGCTAAGTTATGTCTTATCTACTGATCGGGGCCTGTGCCAGGCTCGATGGGAAAGACAAAGCGGGGTCAGTGGGCCACCAACGCCGGGGTCTTATCACGGCGGGGCTCATCAGGGGCTGCAGCTCCCTGGCCACCCGCACAAATAATGGCCTCCTCCTTGCACAGGCTGGCTGTCCTGAGATAACAGGGCAACCAGCCTCCTCCGTCTTCAAGGCTGCCTCGGCTCCATGGATTAAAAATTGATCATAACAATCTTGAAAATGGAGTTGTTATTTTCTCCATGTGTCATTATATAGGAGTCGCCTCCCCTCGTCATGCCGCAGATGACCACTTGTGGCAAATTTGTATCGCCGTCATCAGTCAAAAAGAAGAAGAGAAACAATTTAAACCTGAAGGCCTTCTCTTATAGAACAATCTTATTGATTATTCTAAAAACAAACATTTTTCATGGTGTGTCAGTGGTGGCAAGTTGTGGCAACACATTTAGAAATGGATTTCTATTTCAACAAGAGAAGGGATTTTCATTTCCATTCATTTTTTTTCACTTTTACCACAAAACTGTTAATGTAAATAAGATAATTGGGATCCATTAAATATGCAAAACACATTCTTTCTTGTATCAGCCACAACTCTGCATGAGACACAATCCAAAGTGCGTTGCCTATAATAGTATGAAGACCAGCCGGGGCTTTAGTGAGTTTACGAGTAAATGTATAGAAAGCAGTACAAATTAAATCTTCTGCTGTGAATATTTTCTTGTGTTCAGTATACATTACTTTGGTGTTCTGATGTATCATACTGACATCAGATTAGTTGAACTTTGCAGAATACCACTTTTGAGAGATGAATATGTGCAGAATTTTATCAAATTAAAAATGTTTCTCTAAAAGGGATTTGAATTTAGGAGATCAGCGTTGTCTTTGTTGGCGTTTACTTCAGCCTCTCCATCAATGTCAGCGTCCGTCCTGGTCTGTTAATCGTCAGAGTCGAATTCTGTCTCAAAGACGTCAGGTTGCATATCTTGCAGCTGCAGTCCTCCATCTGTCTTGAGTTTTTCCTCACAGAAAAAGTCAACCAGAAATGCATCAGAATCGGGTTGGAATCGGTTTTTATTGCTCATGCAGCATAGTTGTTAAAAAGAATAACAACTGAAATTGAAACTCAAATCATTGTGTCCATTCATGTGGTTCACAAATATTTTTAGCGTCCGGACGATCCCATGCAGTTACCCAGATATTCAATGGACAGAAATACGATCTTTTTCAAATCATGAATGAATTTATTGCCATTCAAGAAAATGATATTGAGACTGTAGCGGCTGTTCCCATGAAACAAGTAATCCCTGAAATAAAAGGAAAGTAAATGAAGCATGAAGTTGAAGAGGATGTTTGTTTGTTAAATCTTCTGAGTCTCGCAATGAACCATTTCCAGGCATAAAATACAATTGCCAGAGTCCAAAACCCACATTTAAGGAATCTGTGTTGACTTAGTTGTGGTATCAGAAACATCCACTGTGTGACAAGACAACATATGAAGATGGATAGCACCCATTCCCTGTGTTTGTGCTTGTATGGTGATGTTCGATTTAAATGCCGCAACAGCTGAAGTGAATGATTTCAGTAGAAACCAATATTCATGGATCATTGAGCACCTGCAAGGATTTATTTATACAGCTTGACTACATCTGGATCTTGATTTGGGATAGCCTCTCCGATTTAAAGGCAACAGTGTTTATATCGAAGTAAAAAATATTGCAAATTGGGTCTTCCACTGTCATATGCCATTGAACTTGCATTTTTCTCAGCGAATAAGCAATCTGTAGTATGTCTGAAATGCCAGGTCTAGTTTTGGGTTTGCCTGATGGCACAGTGGTTCTGAATAAACTATAGATTTTTCCCCATCACATTTTAAAATACACCTGACAGGTAATACATCACATTCCACATTCTCACAAAGACCTTTTAGCAACCAGCACATCTAATAGACAGTAGCCATACCTAGAATCTGCATTGATTAGAATTAGATGTTGTTGAGTATAAACAGTTTTGTTGTGGAATATTTATTTATTTATTTTTTCCCTGAAAAGCTCTTCCTCATCGGTTTAGTCCAATAACGCCGCTTGACACTATCTCAGCTGGGTAACTGTAACGTTCCACGCCTGCTGCAGCTTCACAATTGAATTATGGCTTAACTGTGGCTAACCTTAACACAAAGGAAGCATATCCAATCACATTTGTGTGAAAAATGAGACCAACCATATTTTCAATTACATTTCAGCATAAAGGGATTGTTAATCCTGTCTCCCAAGGTGCCAGAAGCTGTTAATGAATTAGCTTATCCCTGAAGATACTGACGGGACTTACCTACACTTGGGGGGAAAAAAAACAGAGAAAGCTGCCTCTCTTTGTCCTCCTCGCGCTACATTGTTTCTCATCGTAACGGGAGCAAATATATTAGCGGCAAGGTATAATCGTTTTTTTTTTCACTGATACTGCTTCTCTGTTTGTCTGCAAAGTTTTATTCTATGACGTCATACTATTTTAAGGCCCATAGCCACAATGTGCAGCATCCTCCGAATGGCTCTGTCTGTTTAGTGATTTGCTTGATAGGGAACATTTTTCCCAAACATTTCTTTGCTCCTTGAAACATAAATCAAAGCTCTGACAGCAACATAAAGTCTGCTTGTTTGTGTGTTTGAAGGCTGGTTGGGTTTTCTGGGTGGCTACTAGAGTCACATACGCAGCACTATGTTTTCTGGGTAATTTTATGTTTATAATAGAGAAAAAAAATACATCATCCATAGTTTTGTTGACAGGAGAAAACAGTTGCGTGTGTTTTTGTTGTACATGGAAGTTTGAGATCTGAATGGTTGACACTTTCCAGATGAGAGAAAACAAAAGAGCTCAGCAGATTTTAACATAAGGCTGGTTGTCATCCCAGCATTTGTTAAATAAAAAAAATACTAACAATACAGAAAAGGCTTACAGTGCTGTGACAAACTACCTGTACTCTTAAAGATTTGTTGTTATAAATTTTCAAACAGCATTCTCAGATAACCAGCAAAATGTGTAATTGAAATTATAATGCAGGTTTTTAAATGGCGGGGGGGGGAGAGAAGCTATTGAAATCATCCTGGAAATAATGGAAAGTGAAGACATCATAAGTGCCACCTGTGTTTTTCAATAATTGGCAACAAGTCTTTCAAATTGCTTCAGAGGAATTTTAACCCTCTCTTCTTAGCAAAAACAAAAAAAAACAAAAACAAAACTACAAACAGTTTCTGAGCATAAATATTTCAGTCAACATCATTCCCACATTCTCTCAACCAGATTTAAGTTCAGACTTTAACTTCTCCAAAATCTTGCATTTTTATGCATCATTTTTGGACAAACTAGTTAGCAATTTTAAAGAAGCGTTATTGATTAACACGCTCAACTTTTGATGAACTGTGGAATGCTGTGAGAGGCAGCTGTGCATTGTCCAATGAGGATAGTGCCTGCAAATAAGTGTTTGCTCTTGCATACAGACTGATGTGACTCGTGTGATGTGAAAGAAAAAAAAAGAAGTGTTTCCATTGCAGTTTTGCAAAATACACAAATTTCAATATGGTTGAAGAACCACATGCTCCTATAATGTGATTTTTTTTTTTTCAAAACTGTGTTTCCATTAAGCATTTTTTTTTCATAATTACAATTTACACAATTTTATGCCCAATGGAAACAAAGCTAATGTCCTGCTGCAGAACCTAAACTCATTGTGTTACAAATAATTAGCAAAAGAGATGAGTTTTTAGCTGACATTAAAATAATCTAAGTGCTACAACCAGGTAGAAATTAGCTGTTCCACAATCTTGAGGCAGCAACTGCGAATGCTTGATCACCTCTACGTTTTAGCTTTGATCTCCGAACATCGAGGAGAAAACAGCCTGGTTTTTATCTTCACTATAATCTTGTGATAACTTTCTGGAATATATCGGTTAATGAACAATCTTATTTTTAAATCTCCAAGCCTGTTTGAGTTTAAATCAATCTTGTTAAAGCTGAATTTTCCACTAGATTATTCAGGCCCTTTGAAAAGTAAACAGTTGTTGTTGTCTTTAATCTGCGTCACGGCCAGCTGACGCAAAGGCCGCTTTGATGTGCTCGATGTGCTTCCCATTAAGGAGCAGGTTTTGGCCTATCAAAGGTCTGATGTTGTCAACAGTCAGCCTAATGATGTATGCAGCATTAAGGCAGCCAGGCCCTTTCCACTGTCACTGCGCATTACACAAATGAGAAAAAAGAAATGCCCGCCCCCTCAGCCTCTTCACCTCCTTCAGACACACACACAAGCATTGCTCCTACTTTCGCATTGCCTTTGCTAATATTGCTAATGGGCTTTCTGTGTGTGTGCATGTTACCTTGATGACTGCCAAAGTTCTATTAAATTAACTGCAGTGGACCTACAGATGGATTACATCAGCACGTCTGGCTCATCTCACCAGGCCTTTACATTTCTCTGAAATGACAAGCGCAGTTTGACCGTCGGCCCACTTCTCCCTTCGCTTTCCTCTCGCCCGCAGAGCAATGCCTCATTTTAAAGTGCGTGGCGCTACATGATTCATGTCCGTGGCGAAGGTGTGCTGTGGGCGGTCTGTTGCGTACAGGCGGTGGGGCCTGCAGCGGTCGTCCGTTTTTAGAGCTTTGTGGCCACATGCGTGGACCATGCACGAGCATACATGCATGCACTGACACAGAGGTGACACAGTCACCGTCGTTAGACCTTCACGGGCATCTGCTCATTCCCGCAGTATGACGTGATCCCTCACCTTCTACATGACAGTTGCCCATTTAGCACTAAATTTATGCCGCCCGTGCCCTTTATCAGTGCATTCTGGGGGAGTGACTGGGGGGAGTAGATAGAGGGCGTCACTCTGTGTCCTGGCTTTGATTTGTGTTCACTTTTTAACTCAGCCAGCACTAACACGATAGCCTTTCGGGACAATAAATGGATGTCCAGGTAATGTAAATGCAATATACATTAGTGTACATTGGATAACTGCAAAGAATCTGCCAATTTCTATGTCCTCAGATGAAAAGTAATTCCAAAAAGGAGAAAAAATAATTAGTTGAATAATAATTATATAATAACACATGAGATTCACCAATCAGGCTTCTTCTAGCCAATTTATTTTTGTTGTTATATACCTGGCCGCCAGGTTCTAATTCTGTCAGATTCTTCAGGATGGTAAAAGATGAACATTGTGTTGCATGCTTCTTTTTTTTTTTAGTTCTGTGAAGGATCAGACTCACAAACAAACATGCTTATAGACCAAACATTGTGGGATTTCTGAGTTTTGATGCATTCTAAGAAAAACGAGGCATGTTTTTTATTCTTCTTCCCACCTCACCTCACCGCACCTGGTTCATGCTGATCCAGGTGCAAATTGGGGAATCTGATGTCTGGTCTGGATAATTGGTGATCTAAGTGTTTTTGCATTGGCAAGATTTTTATGTTGAGATTTTTACTGATAACATTTTTGAAACTATTGCTCACTTCCCTTACAAGTAACAGCTGTGCACACGTTTGTTTTTCTCAATCCCATAAAGCACAATTTACAGATTTCCAATGCTTTTAGTGTAGAGCTTACAATCTGTGAATTTTATAATGCTGCTCAGCAAGTTAAATGAAACTTCTGGCCACCTACAGGGCAGGGTCATTATAAAATACTAAATGGTAGAAAAGCAGCATTTAGTACTTCACTTTATGTTGACAGTTTCATGTATTGCCCATGACATTGCTGGATAATACGACCATGAGCCAAATACTGTTTAGATTGGACCCGAAGGATCCTGCCAGAATCCAGCCACATTGTGTACAAGCCCAATCCAACTAATTAATTCTAGTTAAAATCCCGAGCCCAATGTAGGTTCCAGACCTCTAACTTTACATTGCTGGCTTATTAGTGTAGCTTCTCTTATTTTTAGTTATTTAACATATTCCAGCTGCATTGTGATGCTTGTTTTAACCACATGGTGAGTCAAGTGCAAATCTCCTGGGATGTGTGATTGATAGGCGTAAATTAAGTAGATTGATATAACTTTATATAGTGTATTCTCATTCAGTCTTCTATAAAACATGCGCACGCCTACACACACTCGCGCACACAAATGTCCCTTTTTTCCCCTGATTTGCCATTTCAGTATTAAATCAGTGTTCAGGGCGACACACATATTGATGGAAGGAGGACCAACACTTATCTTTATGGATAACTTGGTTGAGATTTGTTTTGCTTCTCTGGGAATTAAAAACTTGATCATTATTCAGGGGGAAAAAAAATGTCTGCGATGTGGTTTTGAGATGAGAATAAAAGGAAAACAAACACCTGGTGAGGCGGGTTATTATATTGTATTACTGCTGCATGGAGTCTGTGGGGACCTCCTGAGCCCTGCGTTTTGTTCAAAGTCTTTGTCAGTGAATAGGCACTTTTTATATTTCCCTGGTGGCTGGAGAAACTTCCAGACGTCGAAGAACAGTTTGTGAATAATTTAATAGACAGCTGACTTGGAGAAGGTCACCTCTTTGTAGCTTTAAAAACCCTCCTTCCCACATCCTTAGACAGCCGGTGTACTCTAAATCACCCTAGAATCCGATGTTTGTTGTTTTTTCCACACATTTCTCATGTAATTCAAACATCCAGTTCATAAAATAACTTTAACTGGGTTGTCTTTGTCTAGGTCTGTTTTGCAGTAGCTGATTTTGAACATGCTCCTTATTTATCACATCTTTTTTGTTGATACTTTTTATCCCCTTCTATCAGCTCAATTTAAAATAAATGCCTGACTTAAGGTGGCTGTTTAAGGTTGAATAGCCCTTTGTAGCATAAATCCGTCTTTGCTTTTTCTTCATCCGCTCCATCTGTTTGGCGCCCTCTTCACCTCTTCTCTGGGGGGGGCAGTATGAACGGTAATGGAGGCTGAAGATCATGGCAGGGCAACTCTGCCATTATCCAACCTTTGGCAGAAGAAGCCATCACAGGGTGTTATCAGAGCCAGCTGTGAGGACTGAGGGTATGCATTAAACATGGGTAGAAAAAGTCTGACAGTGTGCGAACAGAGAGTTGCAGACGTGTGTGACACAGACTGTAGAGGCAGGTAAGTGTGCAGGATGAGGCTCAGATTAAATCCCCTCAGCCCGACACAGGTGGTGAGCTGGTGTGGTGGAACGCTGGCGGAAAAAAGATCTTTTGGTTTTCTTCTCAATTGAGCTGAGGTGAGGTTGGTTGCACATTCTGAAGATGCATTCATACATGGAAGCTTTGACTATTGTCTTAAGAAGTAACCTTGATCACAGGTCTGCCTGCCGTAGGTTGGTGCCTTGAGTTATTTCAATCAGATACATAGTTATGAAATGTATGAGGGTTTCGCTTAAGTTTGTGAACTTCAGCAGCAGTGTACACATTTGTGCTGAAAACATACGGCACAACTGTTCTGTTGTTTTACATGCATGCAGAATGTTTATGAGTGGAACTAAATACGCGATGAGATGTTCTATGGTGCAGCTTTAAGACGTGACGCCAAAACAGAATGAAGTCCCCTCTGCTATTTGGTAACATCACATTTTTCCAGGCTGCTTCAGACACTGGTGGACTTAGTTTTCACCTGTTTTGTTCCAGACAGTTTTGTGAAGAAAAACATGATCTAACCTTTCAGTAGCTGCTTCAGTTTTATGCTCCTGGTATTGTTAATGGTGGCTTACTGTCACACTGTCAATTTTAACTGAGCGTGAGAGTCAGAGCTGGTGCTAATAGTAACTATTGTGTGTCAATTGTCACCTATTTATAGTCAAATTGCTGCTATTTTATTATAAAATATGATTATTGCTGTCGGCGCACACCGGATATGTGAATGGGTATTCACCGTTGAGCCTGGGGAACATTTGGTGGAATTGCTATCATAAATTACAGGCCAACTTTGCTATGTGTGACATGATAAACTGTGGGATAAGTGCTGTGCTTAATAGTCAGTCAACCTTGGTAAAGATGAATCATTGCGTGCTGTTTTAATGCCTTTTGCCAGAGAAATAAATGTGTAAACAAAACAAAAGATTTCATGCACTGCTCTTTATATAGTGGACTTAGTGTCAAACATTTGAGATGTGTTATAAGAGTGTAAAGTTAAGACCAGGAGGAAAAATCTGAAGGAATCAAGAAACATTGTTATGTTTTGACATTTCTTGTATACCTTAAAGCAGGGTCTCAAACTCGTTTTGATTTTGGGCCAAATCAAGATCTTGAATGCTCTTAAAGGGCCGAATGTATTGATGAAACCTGTTCACAAACTGTTAACATATCAGTGAATCCTTAAAGTTAAATAATATTGTTGAACATCTTTTCAGTCCCTCCAGGATTCTCTGCTTCTTTTTGCTATAAAAATCAAAGTGTTTGGAAATGTTTGCGATATTTGAACTTACTTATGAAGGTAAATGTGTCTTTTATTCCTTGCAGTACAGATCATGGACTATAATCTGACATCAATTAAGACTGAGGTGGCTGTTTAGTACAACAAAGAAAGCTTTTGACAATTTTTGAGAAAAATCTGCAATAAACTCCCAGTTTTTGGCGCATTTTGCTGATTTTTACTGTGAATTTGCATGATATTTCTCAAGAAGCTGGAGGGACTGATGGATATACTTTGGCAGTAAACAGATTAAAAACTGCATTAATTTAATTGATAACATAATATTTAAACATACTTAGTGTCTTGTCTCAAATCTAGAGGGCCACATAAAAAACTGTGGTGCGCCAGATCTGGCCCACGGGCCTTGAGTTTGACACATGTGCCTTAAAGAACTGGAGCACGCATGTATATAAATGTCTGATTTTCTTTGATAATGTTTCTAAATCCTCTCAAAAATTCGACTCTGGTTTGCTTTGATGAGCCTCTCCTGGATTTAATTTCCACCAAATCCTGTTGCTCTTGCATATTTATGTACATTCAATATACATACTAAACGCATACACGTCTCAACCAATGAAATGCTTTTTTTGAGCTATACCACAGTTATTTAAAAATGCTTAGGTAATAACTATGTAATGCAATATTAATCAAACACTGACAAGTAAATGCAGAGGGTTTCACATCATCAGTTAAAATATCACAATATCCTGCAAGCGAAAATATTCCGTTTTCATCTCAACATTTTGTGTTCCCCGCCGAGAGCTCTCTGCCTCCTATGCTGCTTCAGAAGGATGACGGTGAGCCGGGATCAGTGATATTCAAATCGCAGCTAGCAGAGCGCAAAATGGAAATGAAGTCTTGTAATTGACAGGAACTCATAACCAGGCAACACACACCCGGTGATATCCAGCAATTCTCGCTGTATGCGAACATGTAAGCAAGACGTGTGTATTAAGAGCGGTAATCAGCTGTAGCAATATGTAACTCTAGACAAAATATTCCCTTGTTTGCATTCAGTGCACAGATTTTATTTTATTTTTTCCTGTACAAACAACATTATCGTCATGCGTAAGTCATATGAATTTGTAATGAGATTCTGAATATGACCTTACAAAAAAATAAAACACAGTTTCATCTGCCGGGTCAATAATGCTATACGGATGTATGAATTTATTATCGTGAACTAAAACTCAGAAGCCATGGGGTGCAAAAAAAAAAAAAAAAAAAGTCTTAGAACCTCCCATTAAAGTCAGGCATGTTGGCCTCCATTGATTCTCAATAAATGCTTACATTGCAGTACATTTCTTTCTTCAATATGTAGAAAGAAGATTTTTATTTAGTCATTTTACAATGAACATAAATAATCATCTTCACTATACATCAATCAAACTAGACAACTAGTCATGCATTATGGCATGACTGCAGGTGCAGACAGAAACATCTCAGTATATTAAACTCCACAAACCTCATAAAACTTGTCATTGTTTCTCAGATGGAAGCGCATTTCATGTCAGTAAGACCATATTAAGAAAAAACACATTAATAAAAACTGAAATGTTTAAATAATTGTTAAATTTCTGCCTGTCTTTTCACCTTTCATCAGCCTTGTAAAGGTGTAGCGGATACTCCAGGAGGCGCAGATGGGATGCTGCCATCTCTGTGGGTGATCTGCTAATGTCACACCGATCTGTGAACACAGATACAGCCAAATTATTTAAGAATCTAAAGCAATCCCTGAAAAACCGAACTGATAAAAGCATGCAACGACGAGCACAGCATTAAAGCATATTTTTTCTTATCAAAGCGTATTTGTCTTTCAAAGCACTACTCCCTGGCTGCTTACATGTTGCTTCGACGAGCTAATGTTGAGCTACGTCACCAGACATGCAGTGACGTCTTTGAGTACAGATGTCACATTTGTAAAACTCAATCTCCTCTTCGAAGAGGAGATTATTCCAATAACCAACAGCTTTAGTTTGTCTTTTCAGTACCATTTTTGTATCAAAATGTTTCACCCAAATGATGCGCCTGCTCCAACACGACATGCTCTAAACACAGCGAGAACTAATTTGTTCTGTTGTTCTTCACCCGTTCAGTGAACTTTGAGTCAACCAAATGTCTGTGTTGTTCTCGTCCTTATCAGTTCTCACTTGCCTGCTTTTAACATCATACTTCAGGAAAGTATTAAAGCTTCACCACAACATTGTCCTCCAGCCGGAGGGAACATAAGAGTACAGCGTAGCTGAGGAATTTATTGTCATTGGCCATTGTGGAAATGAGATTCATTGGAGCCTGGCACATTGCTTCTTTCAGAGAAAGTATTCAACAGTGAAACTGTGTATGAGAGCAAAGAATAGATCACTTTAAAGGAAAATGTCAACTAAAATGAACTGAAACGGTCTCTCCAGACAAGAAAAGGAAAAGAAAACCAGACAGATAAAAAGTGGAGGATACGTTCTATCTGCATGGTAATTCGAGGACCTATTGAGCAAGTTTATGCATCACTAAATCGGTAAATAGTCTAAAGTGGTCCGATCGGAATTTCCCGTATCTAGTCTTTAAGTGCATTAATTTAACGTTAACCATCCACAGAACTAACTGAAGTAGTGCAAACTCTTCCAGGCCTGCACACTTGGACAACACAAGGATAAACGGTCCATTTTAATTTCAGCTAAAGGAAATCGTTTGTTTATTTTAACTTCTCATATTTGTTTTTTTTTTTAATTTGTGTTAATACAATGAAGTGCTTTACGCCATCTAACCTCTTTTCAAACAATACAAGCAGTAAAGTCTGATCTGCACTGTCATGCACTGTCTTTACTAAGCCTTTTCTGGGCCATTACAAAATAAAAAGCAAGAAATAGAAATAAAATTAAATGTGTAGCTGTTTAAAAACCGTAATGTTAAGAATTTTTAATACAAACCCAAGGAAATTAGCGGCGTATAGTACAACATTTACATCAGTAACTCAGGTAGGTGAGCTAAAGATCCTTCATTATCCCACAGTTGGAAAACATAGAACCTGTGACTTTTCACACAAAGAAACATTTTTCTGTCTTCAACTATAATGAAAAACATTACACTTCTCAAACACACTTTGTGAAAATCAAAGGCAGGACATCATTTCGTACCGCCAAATGAGGTACAACATTTTTGAGTAATATTTTCACATGCTGAAGGTGACACATATTCGTTTGCCATCATTAATATTGTGATTTTGTCACCAATGACATTCAAAATGCTGCTCTGTCATTTATGGTAAGCTAAATTTAGCTCTGTTTGTTCTCTGTCAGGTTGAGTCATTGGTAATTCAAGTAGCATTATTCAGTGCCTTTCTCCGCAGTCATGTGGGGACAAACTTGGAGGAAAAGCTTTATATAATATGTATGTTGCTTAAGGCATTTCAAAATGTGGTGGGTAATCTTTCAGCTGTGCTTTGTGCACCACTCTGGGGATATCTAAGCAAACAAACAAAGCAAATCTGATGCCACAGACAAATAGGACCAGGAGCAGTTCCACTTTTTGTCATTGTGAAGGGTGAAAGACAATTTGGTCTGAGAAGCATTATGTTTATTTTCAGACATGTGGCAGGCATACAGTTTTGTGTGGCATGCATATATAAAGTAATAGACTGGTGAAAACAAAAAGGCATTTCTTGCAAAATCACAGAGAACACACTGACTGCAGGTATTGAGAGTTGAGTTTTGTAAGGTCAGGACACGAGGAAGAGGAAATTGCAAGGAAAATGGTTTTGAAAAACAAACTAAATATGCGTGAAATGTACAAACTTAGTCATCATAATGCTAAACGCCTTGTTTTGTTGTTTGTAGATTTTTTTTTAAAGCTAACTCTATACCATTTTGATTTTACAAAATTCTGAGTATTATTGATCAGGAAAACGTTACAGTGATAAAAGTGTCATAAAGATACCTCTAATGAGATTCCAGGTCACCAGATGGGGGGAAAAAAACTGAGAACCTGCAGTCTGTAATAATCTGCATGTTGTGTGAGTTTCTCTCTGAAAACACAGACATCTGTCTGTCGTGACTTACTGATTTCATTACACAACCAGTAAACCCAGCACTGAAGCTCTGCAAACAAACACAGATGCTAAACACGGTCAGTGATGCTCCATCACATTATGCTCCATGGAAAATTAATTTTACATTGGCCGTAATTGAAATTTAGCAATAGCAAGCCCATACAATTTCATCTGCTCTGCGTCTTCCTCGTACACAGATACAGGGCTGTTAAAAAACAGGATTCACCTCCTTACTGAATTCAAATCATCATACAAATTCACAAATTTTAATCAAAGGTAACTAGAGTCTTGTTGCCACTCCTGGTAGCAACAAGCATCTTCAGTCGGGTTTTAGAGGTCATCAGAGCAACAGTGTATGTTAAATGATATTCTCAGGGTCTCAGGTAATAAAGACCCTCCCTGTGAATATCATTCACTCTGGCTTAGAGCTCAGTGTTGCACTTAATCCAGTTGTACAGTATGCAGGTCCAATATTCTCTAAAATTAGCTTGAGTGTGTCGTAGTGATCAAAGAAACAGCACTAGCTTAATGTTGTTTTCAATGAGGAATCTTTTAACTAGTTTATTAATGACAGTGTTAACTTCTTCTGTTTTTACGTGAATGTTCTGTAAACTTTGTGTGCTGCGGTCAGTCCTGGCCAGGATTCTTTCTTGTGAAAGAGATCTCTAATTGCCAGTGGTATTTTCCTGGTGAATTAAAGATTTAATAATAATAATAATAATAATAGCTAGCACTGAATGGTGAATCTTTTGCACAAACCGGTGTCTATCATTGAGTTTCTCAGGGTTTAATGCTTGAACACAGTATAAATTTCTGTTGTTATACTGACGATACTCAAGTACTTTTTATCCAAGAGTCCCAATTAATTTAATCAGTTAACTAAAGTACACATTTTCTTGAATACGTTAAAACCTGGATGACCTAATGTTCTCCTGCTGAATTCAGATAAGATATTTTCTTTAGACCAAGGTGTTTAAGTAATAAATAGCTTAGTCCATCAATTACTTTGGATAAATTTGCCTTACATTACTAGAGTGCAGAGCTGACTAGAACGTTTCCCTTCAAAATCTCGCATGTGTTTCTTGAACCTTCTTCATCTACATGCTACCAGAATAATAATAATAATAATAATAATAATAATAATAATAATAATAATAATAATAATAATAATAATAATAAAACATATAAACTTGCTTTTTGGAGGAGAAAATCACGTGTGTGTGGGGGGGGTGTGGGGGTGTGTGTGTGTGTGTGTGTGTTCAGACTGCTTCCTTTCTCTTGGTCTGATTGAGACTTGAGGCTCCTGTGTGCGTTTAGTGACTCCCTGCTAAAGTATGTAGGTATTTGACAGGTGGGCTCATAATGTCTGGCCCCTGAGGGGATACACAGGCATGTGAAGTTGTTGCTGAAATTGCTCATGCATTAAGGTTGTCTTCCCTTTTGTTTGTGCAGGTCCACCAGACACAATGGGGTGAGGGGATGCTAGTTTCTTTGTCTGTGGCAATACAGCAACTTGACGCTGAAGTCATTGTTCTCCTCTTCACAATGTCTTGTTGCACAAATACGTTCAAACATGCCGGCATCTCCGTTTTGCACATCTGCTTAGATTTCGAGTTGATCGAATTTCTCCGAAATTTACGCATCTGATTTTTGAAGCGACGACAAAGAATATGAGATTGGTGCTACAACTGCACTGTGCACACGTTTAATTTAATCATCCAAGATAAGTGGCATGCTTGTGCATGTGTTTGTCCGTGAGATTTATGTTTGTGTGTGTCTATATATGCACGTGTTTGTGAGCAGCAGCTCAGTTCTAACATCTGGCACTGCCATGATTGGTGTGGTGAGCCCTCAGGCCTTTTCATAGGTGATAGATGACACCTATCACAACCTGTCAGCGGGGACTCAGCCAACCAATTCGCCAGCCAACCAGAAGCCTGCTGTCCTTTATCTTTACTGCAGAGATGAGCACAGAGACGGCCAGCGCTTTGCTGTTTGTAAATATGAAAATCTAATCTGTGTCTCTCTCACTCCAATGTAAAACTTTAAAACTCCTGCGAAACTAATTCCCCTTTCCTGAAATAACTTTTCCGAAAGTTGCGCAGGAGGTTTACGGGGCAAAGTCTGAAATACTTTGTTTGGTGAGAGATGACAAAGGAGGAAATACTTTGAGTAATAATTTTATATTTCAGTTGTAAAGGCTCCTGCGCTGTGCACGCTTTCCTAAACTGCTGATTGTAAATCAGCATCACAGTGAATGAGAATGAGGAAGAAGAAGAGATTTGTTTTATGGCCAGATGAGGTGTTTCAGTGGCGTTCAGGAGTGGGTTATGTTTTAGAAAGCCTGCCAAACATCTTCTTTCATGACTCTGTAGGCTGAGAAAACAATTGGAAGCCATCTGTTGTAGCATTTGCTTTTGCTTTAATTATTTTGTCGTTCATTAAAGTCAGTATATCTGATAGGAAAGCAGACAAGTTTAGATTTATCCAATGTCAAGATCTGTAAAGGTGACATAATTTGCAACCTATAGTTGCATAAAGAGTGATTATTATGGAAAAAGGGAAACAAAATCACTATGTTTTGGCGCATAGAAGCTGAATGCTGTTTCTCTAATTCCCTAATTGAAACCAAAGGTTAAAACCTGATGTTCAAATGTTCTCTGCTTTTCCAATCTTTGGCCAAAACACTGGCTAAACGGCCAAAGTGATATGGCTGTTTAATTGTTTCTTTGAGTCTGGATTTTCTCACTGCATTTGATCGTCTCTGATTTAGTTTAAAATATTTGGAGAGAACAAAACTTGAACTACTTCATTCCACTCTGAAAAGAGACTCATTTTTTTACTTTTTGGTTTTAGAACCAACTTAGAAGTAGGCATTCAAAAAAAAAAAAAAAACATCCAATACTATTCTGCACTGGTTCAAATGTATGGAAGCTTTTCTCTATTTTTGAAATTAAAAAAAGTGTTAGTCTGTAAAAATATCCCCATAAGCTTATAAACCTGCACTAAAAAAAATAAAAATCATGCATTACTTGTAAGTTGCATGACTGTTCATATATATATATATATATATATATATATATATATATATATATATATATATATATATCTATATTATATCATATATATATATATATATATATATATATATAAAATGTCATTTCTGTCTACTGTTGCTTCTCTAATCAACAGATAGCAACATTTTAAAGGCCTGATTACTTTCTGTAGGTGAAGGTGCCCCAAAGACATTGTAATATCAAATACCTTATTGACACACTCACTGAAGCAGATACATAGAAACATACTCTGCTCAGGCTCTCACATGTTAATGGATTAACCAGGGTGCCCTGGATGAGGTTTGACAAAGTGCCGGCTCAGGGCCGTGGTGGCTTTCCTCGTGCCTGATAATAATTGATGGATGACTGTGGTGCAGGACACTGACAGCCTGGTTGCCTGGCCTTTACCCTCTGCCAGCTCAACCCTTACATGTGTGAAATAGCCAATTACTCTGACGCCTATTGAAAGTAATAAGCTGATGAGCAAATGGCTACTGTGGGACATCGGAGAACCTTGTAGACGGAGGAAGAATGCGCTCTCTTGGAAACGGCTGCCTTTGCCACAGCTGGCGGTGCTGTCGACTGAACACACGAAAAGCAGGGGTCAGCTTGCTATTTTCTTCCTCAAACTATATTGTCCCCCATGCTTAAAGTTTATGGTCCATGATACGGTCATGTTATACAGGAGCTGATTTATCGAAATAAATCCCCCTGTTAGAAGCTGTTAAACAGGGTAATGGAAACAGCAGCAGCCATACATTCTCTGGAAAGCATTAAACCCCATTTTTGCTCTAGTATGAAAAGTCATAAGCTGCGTGGCGAGCTAACGCTAGCCAGCCAGAGGATATTGACAGAACAATCCATCTTTATAAAAGACGGCAAACAATTCCAATCTATTTTCTGGGACCGCATTATCAGAGGCAATATACGACTACAGCTAAATATATACAGGAGGCTTAAAGGTGGACACAGATAGGAGGAATCCAATCAGGTGTTTTTCTTCGGTAAGACATCCCAGATAAAAAGGTGAGCAGTCTCTCCTCATAAGTGGACAGGTTATTTTCACTTCATGCTGATGTCTAGGAGTGCTTGTTGATATGTGCAGCAATATCTTGAATAAAGATTGTGCCTTGTTCTCTTTCAATGTCGAATACTCCCGTCTTAATTAAACTCCTTGAAAAATATTGTTACTAATTAATTATGTGATATTTTAAACTGCGATATTCTAAATGAAGAGTTTTAGTCGGGTTTCAGAGCTCACCATGCTGAAAGCACTGGTGAAAGTCACTAATGGCATCCTCATGGCCTCACAGAACGAGCATCTATCCGAACTTCTCCTGCTCTCAATGCTGCATTTAATACAAATGATCTGAACATTATTTTACCCAGGGTTGGACAAGGAATCGGTGCAGCAGCACTAGGCTGGTCTACATAAGTTTTCTCTTCAAGAAGCCAGTTTGTTTGGAAGTCAAACCAGACGGAGACTTGGCTGACCTGCAGGAGGAAATGTGGAGGACTTACAGATGACCATGTCGATTCATCCAGCTACTGTGGAAAGATGGGGCTGCAATATTACTATAAACTTGTCTGAATAAATATACTTCCTACCTTCTGAAAGTCACACTGGGATAAAGTAACAGAATTAAACATCTTCTGGTTGAGCATGTGGCCATTTGTTCACAAAAGGATTTAAGATGAGGTCGACGGAAGAAAATGCTGCTCTCTCTCATTTTACCAATATGGCAGGTTGGTAGTGAATCTACGACGATGCACAGACTTATAGTAGTTTCTGCTACTGTACAGTTTGGTGAGATTTTATGTGTTTTATTTTATATTTTTGGAATCTAAACATGAAACCATGCACTGTTTGAAATAACTGATTCCATTATGTTTAAGTTAATGGCAATTATGTCATAATGATTATTGTTTCATTAGTTATAGAGTCCCCCAGAGCTAAATGGATCTGGATATTTACATCTACATTAATCTATCTATCTATCTATCTATCTATCTATCTATCTATCTATCTATCTATCTATCTATCTATCTATCTATCTATCTATCTATCTATCTATCTATCTATCTATCTATCTATCTATCTATCTATCTATCTATCTATCTATCTATCTATCTATCTATCTATCTATCTGTCTGTCTGTCTATATATTTTTTTTTGTTTGGGAAAATTATTGGACAGCATGTGATTAATTTTCTTGTTTCATTTGAATGATACTCTCTTGCATGTATCCAGAAAGCCTGATAAATCTATTGGTGAACAAGCATTTTTGTTAAGCTCAGTTGTCAAAAGAAGTTATTGTTGTCATAAACTCTGTGTATTGTGACTTTCTATAAAGTACTTCTGAACAATGACTTTTCTTTGTGCCTGCTCAGCTCCCTTATTCTCATGTGAGGTGTGAGTTATTTATTTTGAAAAAAAATACTGCAAAGTCCAGGTCTGGGTGTAATGGACTGTGCTTCCTTAGTTACATAACTTTTTCTTTTACCAAGAGTAACTTCATTGTATTGTTGGTTGGATAGAACTAGAATGTATTACTGAATTTAAATCTAAGCGTTTGATTAGGCTTTACTTGACTGACTTGATTATCAATCATACTACGAAGAACGGGATGTTATTTTCTTGTAAAGTTCCTTGAGATTTTACGTTATTGCTACTATGTAAATAATTAAACAAAATAGAGTTGGATTGAACATTTCTGTGTGGTACTTATGTTTTCTCAACTCAGTTTCCCACAGATAAATGGGTCTTTCTTTCATCGGCAGGTCTTACATTTTCCATCTTCGACATCTTACTCTTTCAAAAGTGGCATCGTTTGATGTTATGGAGCATCTCAGCATAGAAGAGAGAGTGCGGGCAAAGCTTTTCTCTCTGTATCTGCTAATTAAATCCAGCAGGACTCCAATCTACAGGAGATGCTTCAACTGGAGGCAAACAAAAATTAGATCTGGACATAGACGCAAAGCTACTTCTCATAGCTTTTATGCATGTGCTCTTGGAATTCAGTCATAGTGGAAAATAAAAGCTAATTACCATCCATCTCTCAGCATGGCAGTCATTTTGTTTCTTTAGCGTTTTGTTACGTTCTGCTCAGATCATAAGACACGCTCAGACATAACGTTCAGTAAAGATGCGTCGTGATTTTATTTCCTATGTGCACAAAACTCTCGAAGGCTTCTCAAGTCTAATTCAGTCCACTTGAAAGTTCAAAGATAAACTTGCCCTCGGCATCTGTCTATCAAATGAACAGCTTTGGTCCCCTGCTGCTTCACACAAGCTTTGCGTGATGCACCGATGAATTAGTGGTGACTAACACGAGAGTTCTTCTAAAAATAATTAATAATTGAAATTACAGAACAGCCATGATAAGAGGGAAAGATGATGTGATGAATTCCTACATGCAAATATTTTACTGGCAAAATGTCAATCAACTGCTGCAACTATATTAAACTGCTGGTGTGTATAAGTCAATCCTGAACCTTCACAGTCCGAAATAAACTGACTTGTTTTCTGGCTACAGAGGCCTCTGTTTATTTACTGCTTAGTTCAGTTGACTTAAATGTACACTGTATGATTATCCTAATTAAAAGTGTAACATGAGTTTTGATCAACTTAGTGTAGTATCAAGCGGACAGCCCCTCCCCAACTTATTGCGCCCTGCTGCTGCTGGGCTGCTGCTGTTGGATTGCATGTATAATCATAAGATCATCATTTTATAACACGTCTTTTATATTTTTGGACATTTTAGCAAGTCTTGAAAAGATTTATTTCAAGCACAAATGATGTTTCATAAATATCTTGGAGTATTTAAGAACTGAAGTGAATTACGTCTCAGACAGTCTTTAACTCCCAAAATTTTGAAGCAAAACAAAATTTAGTTTAGCTTCTAAACATACCAGTCTGATTCCTACAACCAGGCTTTGCCTTGTTACCAGAATGAGGTTAAACCAAAATTATTAAATGACGCAATTTCAGAACTGCTGAGGTTCTTGAGTGATCAATGTTTTCTCTGATTACATATAAAGAGAATAGCTGCTGTCTGGGACTCTGACACCCACTGCTAAATATTGTTACAACCAGGTGGCTGAATTATGAACCCTAAGTTTTTTTTTTCTTGCCCACAAGAAAGACAGATTCACTCTAAATGATAACTGTTGTTGTAAAACTCAAGACGTTGCATTGTGTTTGTGTAGCAGTAGAAATATTTGTGGTCTCAATAGGATCATTGACTTTATCTTGTACATTGATTTTGTGTGTGTGTGTGTGCGGGTGTGTGTGTGTGTGTGTGTAACAGTTCATATCTCAATAAATAAAGTTCCTTAATAAATGCACCTTATTGTATTCAGTATTGCTAATGTTTTGATTGACTTTTTACTGATACAGACTTAAATGTGGCCTTTTGATAAAGTAAATAAACACACTTCAGCGTCTTGCTTAAGGTATGCTTTTTCTGTAATAGTGCAAATTGTAATGGGCTTCTTGCAATGCGAGGTTGGCCAACACATCAGCCACTGATGGAGTGATTGACATGGGCAATGGGGCCTGGGATTGGAGATGGCTGTGCAGAGTATTGGTGCAGAGTGAGTTGTGCTCCCTTCATTAGACAGGCTGGGGGAATGCCCTGTCGACCCTACACTGACCCCTCCAACACAATTACAATCCACAGGCCTGGCGCCGGTTATTGATGCCCATTACTGACATGAGCAGCTGCTCTGGGTTACGCTCTAACTCATAATATTAGCTGCACTGTCTCAGACTTGGTGAACTACGAAAACACGGATGTGTCCTTGTGACTAAGTGGTTATGATTCCATTTTGGAAAAGAGAGACAGATTGTACTGCATGCATTTCCTACACCGGCTTACGGTCTGAGCTCTACTGGGTTCTAAGAACAAAAATTACATCTGTATTTCCCCCATTATGAGCTAATGGCAAAAATTAGAAGGTCACTTTGGCTACACTGTCAAGACTAATGCAAATATATCATCCAAGAGTCCTAAGAACGTGATCATATGCCTATAAAGTTTATAAATATTGGCCCTACTCTAACTGATCAATGTAACAGAACAAGATTGATCACACTAAGCTCTGTAACCCAGTTTGTTCCAGTAAGAAACAACAAACCAAAGTGATGGCAAAGACACAAACGTAAAAAATACATCAGGCTGAGATGAACTGTAATACCATTAAAACCAGTTATTTCAAAGCAGTTGGGACAAATTGGTATGAACGTTTTTCTCATTTTAATTACAATTTTATTCTGTTCATATGTGTAGGACCGACTGGCAAGAGATGTCGTCTCGGGGTACTTTACAAGACAAACGGGTGTAAATCATCAATTGCAGAAATTAATTTAATCCATTTTCAACTCAAATCAAACCAGTTAATTTAAATATAGTTTAATCATACAGTCACATGCAGAAGAAAGTGACATTTCCAGGATAATAAATGCAACTACACAAACAAAGTTTAATCCTGGAGTATAAAATATTGATCTTATTGAAGAATGAAAAGCAGATTAATTTGCAGTTGTAAAGCTGCAATTGGTCCTTTGGTTGTTTAAATCAGCCAACTAAAATTCAAAGAACTATATGTTTTATTTGAAATACAGAAGTTTTCACATGCTACACCCTAAAACTTGAGTATGGAAAAAGTTTAATGTTGTTTTTATGAACACGATTAGACACAACTCTGGATATTGGAGTTTTGCGGTCCTCAAGAAGGGATTTAGTGGATTTTGCAGAAAGAATTGGACCAAACACCAGAGGACGCATCATCTAGAACTAGTACAAGTGATCTTTGGTGGATTTCATCTTCTGGGCTTCTGTTTTTCTCTACTGTGCGTGCGTGTGCATTGAACATTATGTGTGTGTGGCATATTGCTAAACTGTGCTTCACTATTGTATTTGTGACGTAATTACAAGGCTGCAGGACGAAACACAACCCAAAGCTTTTCTTTAACTTCTTATTACCCCCCAGCAAGTCGGCAATAAGACAAAGTTCAGCCCATCGATTTTTCTCCACCTCTTCTTATGAAAACTGAAATTGTGCCCTTCTTCTTTAATCACTTGAGAGTTTGTGCTTTCTCATAAACTTTGTAGCCTGTGATTCATTTGATGCTTCTCTTATTAAGCTTAAGGCTATTTTGTTATATATTATTAATCTTATTTATATAATTTTGCTGATTTTGTTTCATGCCAATGCATAGCAAGCACAGAACTGATTGGAAATAAATATGAAAGTCAACAATAAAATAAATGTAGGAACATCTTGACGCCTGGAAAGCGTCAAAGGCTGAAGCTTCAGTTAATACAAATTTGATTGAATCGTTGCCGTGTCTGAGCAGAACAGGTTTTCAGTGAATCATTGAAGACAGTTTTGATAACGAATCATGAATTTTAGACAGTTTGAGGGTGTCACTGCTTTTTTTTATTTACCTTGTATGTACCATTCCAAAAACATTTTTAATATTAAACACCTTCTGGAAATTTAAGGTCAGGTTGTTTATTATATATGTTGTCAATGATTTGTATTATTTTATGAAGTAATAAGTTGTATTACAAGGCTATTATTAAAATGTACAGCTGGGTGAGCTTTCTGCAAGGTCATTAATGTTGTTTCCTGCAAATATTTTTTGCAGTAAAACTAATGCTTTAATATTGGTCTTATATTTGTTTCCCCAGACCTCAACCCACTGAAATGGGGAACAATTAGTGAGTTATACAAAATAGCAAGTATTTTTTGGTCATAATAATCCATTATTTTGAAAAGTATCACAACACATTTAGATCTAGACACATATGCAGCTTTTAAGTGGATTTTTAGTTTTGAATTCTACATATACAGACAAGTTTTACCAAGGTAAAGACATAACTCAGCATATTTCATGTCAAATATTGCAATACTCCTCAGTTTGGTGAAAAGTTACAGGAAAAACTGGTTCCATCTGTAGATAAAACACACTTCAGTTTTAAACTCATTCAAGTCTAATATCAATCCGTGTGGTACACCATCTGTGACTTTTAATTACAAAGACTTTGTGGGATTTATTTTCACACATAAAGTCTGGATACTAAATGGGTGAAGCGCGGCAGAGTTCTGGAACAATATTCTTTTTTTTTTTTGCGGTCATTTTTCAAAGCAACTTGTGATCAAAGGCGTCAAAAAGATTTTTTCAAAGTTCCAGAAAATTCAGCTGCGTCTTGCATTTTGAAGAAAAAGTTTTTTTTTATTTGTAGTGTCGTTTCTGGCTCAGTACCATCAAACAAGCCCAGACTGCAGCACCTTTGTGTTAACTTTGGTTCTCGAGTCGAAGCAGATACTAGGAATCCCTACATTCCACCTCTCAGCGTTAATAGAGGGGCGACCCTATTAATGAGCCTTTGTTCCTGCTCAGTGATGGAGGACGCTCACGTCCATGAAAGTAACCTCTGAGATCACTAAATTATGGATAATTAGATAAATGGGAGGGTCAGCAGCAATGAGAAAGTCAAGAGAATCAGTGAGTACTGGAAGTGTCTGTTAAAATCATTAAGTGGAGAGTGCTAAAATTAGACCAGAAACATCCAATTAAGAGCAATTAAAAATGATCAGACAAAGACAAAACTATTCTTATTTGTCATTTAAACCACGGAACTACTTCTGGCTTTGTTGTAAATCCTTACTACTGTTAAGATCAATGAGGTGAGTGGTTTGATGTAATCATATCTGTGTGATCGGTTCAACCGTTGCTGAACCGTTAATGTTGGCATGACGATTAAGTAGCAAAGCTGGACGACGCACCGTATCAGCAGGCCCGTTTCATGTGTTTATGTCTAATCTCTCCAATCACAAAGAGATCAGTGGAGAAAACGTGCTGGGAGATAAAAGGTCGATGTTGTGGGCAGAGAGGAAGGAGAAGATGAATCACAAATAAAATCCAAACTGAAGCGATTAGACCCACATCATGTGAGGCACCCAGCAAATTTATCTTCCCCATCAGACATTCTCTCTTATCTGACTTTTATCTATCTTCCAGCAACATCCAGTCAGTGAGAAGAAAAATGACAAGACTCTTGATTATAACCTAACGATGGAGTAAAGCGTGAACAGCTATATAAGGGCTTTTCTTGACATGTCAGGAGATTTGTGGTTCTGCTGCTGTTGTCCAACTTCAAGTTTTGGCTGCAGCTGACCTCCGGACTCTAGCATTGGGCAACTGGTCCACAAAATGTCCAACTGTAAATTTCCTGCTGGAAGTGTTTGTCGGGGCCACGGCAAGGCGAGAGATCCACAATGAGGAATTAAACACGCATTGTCTGCTAACTGCAGCTTCATGGTGTGAGGAGAGGAAGCGGGAGAGGTATCACTTAGGGAGCGGTGGTGTCTCGATTGTTGATGGAGGAAACGTTCCACACTGTGAGGTTCATTATGAAAGTGGCAGAAACCAGTGAGCCATGGGAATAAATGCAAGACAGAAAAGTGCTAGATACAGCACTTTTATTATTATTATTTATTTAATTATTGAGGGTAACGACATCCAAAACTATGCTGTATACAAAATATCATTAAAAATACTTGATGATAGACTGGAACTCTGTTCAAAGTACTTCCTGTTAGTTGCCAGATAAGCAACTTAAAAGTGCTGCGGGCTCCTACAATGCTTTTCAACCCTCGTGTTGTCTGCCAGCCTGAAGATGACTTTACAGGATTATGTTTTTTAGCACGAGGCAAAAAAAACTGAAAAAGTAGTTTCTTTTGTACTTCAAATTGAAAGACACTAATTTAAATATTTGGAGCCTGAGAGTTCAACAAAATGTAGATGGGCAGTGAATGTGTATTCATGATGACGTTCTAATATTGCAGGATCTCATGCCAAGAAACCTTATTACACCTCACCTTTGCTTTTTTTATTACTATTTTTGTACACAGAATCGACTTCAATTCAGTGTACTAATTGACTGATTGACTTCAATTAGTACTTGTAGAAACACTTATCATGTGAGGCACCTCTATGTATTAGTATTATTTGCTAACTACACTGTTAGCATGTAATCTTTTGAAATGAAATGAAAACATTTTTTTTGTCATTACAGCACATCCAGGAGGTGAAAGACGGGGCTATTTCAGAGGAGCAGAGGTTGTGCAATGAGATTTCTGTGCCTCGACTATGAGAGACAGTGTTTCTTTTTTCCTCATAAACCATTGGCTGATTTGTGAATATTTTTCACTTTTGGTTTAATCAGCTGTGCGCTGCGAGGTGGAAACTATTCCCAGAGGGCAGATGGGGGTGGGCTATTAATTTATCTCCAGTTTATTAACAGTGTCCTGGCAGGAAAGCGGACCTCAACCCTTTCTTCAACAAAGCATACAGGGGAGATGTTGACCTATGCTGACCCTGAGCCTTGAAATAGACTCCATTTAATGACAAGCAAGGCGGTCAGAGGGCACCATTGAGTTTCTTTATGGCTTACCCCTGCACCACCTCCACTTTTATATGAGCATTACATGGTCAGCTATTGCCTTTTACCCTCCTGCGTGTCTACACAATGGGGGTCACCTGTGTAGATTCCATCTATTACAATATCTTTACAACGACGGCAAACGTCTATAGGATGCTCTATTGGACACCGGGCACAATTGCATGATGGTATTACATGCTATGATACAGCAAATTTGTTGTCTCACATGATAAGCAAGGATGCCCTGCAGCAATATGAGGGCTATCAGGCATAACACTCAAATCAATGAAACACCACATCCATGATGTATAATCTCATTAGAAGGCTGCTGGTTAAAAATACGGCCGTGTATGATTAAATAGTACTTTTGGCCGCTGTGTAGATTCAGAGCTTTTATTTTATTGCTTGTTAACATGGTGTGTTCATCCCAATCAATGCTTTTGTGTCTGAGAAATGTGATGATCATGCAGAAGCAGCAATTCCACCAACAGCGAACAAGTGAATAAAAAAGCATTTGCTTTGAGTGACACTCGAGCGTATTTCAGCGGTTTCACCGTTTTTGCAAGTGATTCATGAATGTTTAATTTGCCACAGTAACTTGATTGGGCAGACCTGCTTTAATTGTTCATAGAAACAAATAGCAGATCAGCCACTCACATGGCAGCAACTTAACGCATTCAGGCATCTAGAGATGATGACGACAACTAGATTAATGTCAAAGTATCAGAATGGGCAAGAAAGAGAATTTAAGTGACATTGCACGTTGTTGCGTTTGTGATTGCTAGTTTCGAAAAGGCGACTATGAATATTTCAGAAAGAGCTGTTAGTGCTAGAACTCTCCTGCTTGATGGTACTGTGCAATAGGTGGTTGCAGCCCTTGAGGTCTGAAGTTGAAATCCCCTCAGGCGTTCAGGGTTCTGCTTACTTAATGTTCTCTGTCGTAAGGCCCATGAAGCAGCCAAGGTTGCTGAGGTGGTGCAACCAGGTAATGGGTGAAAAGCTATGGCCTGCAGACTCAAGCATTTTACCTACTGACATTCAATAACTTGGTGTTGATTGTAACTACGAAATCAATAGCTCCCATTTGGGATGTAGAATGTTGCGGTAATAGACAGTGGCAGCGTGGGGGTCACCTCTGCTTATTGCTTCGAGTCTTTCATTGCTCAAGAGTGCCAACCAAGAAAGATGTTTAGGTTTCCTAACATCATCAATCAGACACATGGAAGGGGCTATGACAGCGTTGTTTGGATTTTGTTGTGCATTATGTCTGAGGCGAAACTATCGGATCTGAATTTCACACCCTTTCGCATTTCGTCTAACTCCAGTGTGAAGTAATTGCTTTCTCTCTTGTTCTTTGATCTAGATCAAAGTTTTGATTAAAACTTGTTTTAAGATTGTCAGAAATAATAGGCAAAAAAATAAAAAATAAATCTCTCTCTATATATAGATATAGTGGTTTGGTACTTCAAGAAAACAAAATCCTGTTTTTGCCATAAAACACTGCAGACTCCATCATACCCCACAATTTCTTTCCACACTTTGCCACATCACAACAATCTCCAATGTACGTTTGCGCATCGTTGTGAAGTAAATAAAAACGGTTTAAACATTTTTGTGGTAGATCGGTGCTCCACACAGCACTGAAGGGTTTTCCAGCTTTTCTGCCAGGACTGGCCGTTCAAAGTGTCGGTGTTGAGAACTGAGCTGAATATAAATCTCAACATGCTTCAGTTTTAATGAGAATATATATTAATTTAGCTAAAAAACAAAAACAAACAAACAAAAAAACAAATGTAACAAAAGCAGTGCTGCATTCAGATGAGCTGACTGGATTTGCACGGGAAGTCAGAGGGGATCTTTCACAGACTGATATTTTATAAGTAAAAGGAAACGATAATAAAATGTTTGTATATACAAATGTATTCCTGACCCTTGAGCCTTTCCATATTTGTTATGTAACAGCGAGAAAATGTAATGAACATAATTACCACAATTGTCCTTTTGAAAGTAATAACCTGAAACAGGTAATCAATATATTTCTCAATAAGCCCACATTCCTATTAAAAATTGTTTGTAAAAGTTACATTCTAATCTAAAATGTTTCTATTAGCTGTAAGCAGAAAATCTTCATGAATAAAAACTTGAAAACATGACCTTGTAATTACTGTATATGAAGTGTTTCTGAATTGAATTGCTGAAATAATTTACAATTTATTTAAAAAGACGGTAAACTTTTAATTTAAAGCTATATGCTTATTATTATATTAGTGTAAGGTGAACTTCTGCCCATTCAGGATTGTCCTGCATGTAGCACTATCCATCCCCCAATAAATTTTAACCTTGCATTATTGTCCCTGCTAAAGGAATGCATTCCCCCAACATGATGCTGCCACCACCGTGTTTCACCGGGAGGGTTCACAATGGTTTTTACCATATGTAGAATTTTTGTGTTGGACAAAAAGTTTGATGTTGATCCCATCTGATACTTGCTGTCTGCAAAAGACTCGTCTCATGTTTTTTGTTTTTTACAGTTGAGTTGCATAGCGGCGAAGTACAGTGGCTCGTAACATTCTCTCTTTTCTCAAAATACAATCATGATCCTCACACTTTGGTTGTAGAGTCATCGCATTTCTCAGAAAAATTATCAAATTTTCTCCTACTTCCTTTGCAAACTAAAATATTACTTTTTAATGTTGATTTTGCAGTAAAAGCCGTTTCCTCCATTTAGGCCACGCTGGTGTAGGACTCACACCTCCGTTTCTCTGAAAAATTAGACTTTCCTACCAGCTTCTACCTGCATCTTAATAAGGTGTTTTACTTTTCTTATGCTGTTGATACATATATTTTGAGAATAAACACATTAATCTCTGGGGCACACAACAGAACTCACTCCTGAACATTATGATGTGTGGAAATTTCCTTTTTATTCTTGTTTATAACTTGAAAAGCATATGAACTGAACATAAACTTGCTTTTAAAGATAGTAAAGATATTTCCCCAAATGTCTGTAGTTTCTCTGGTATTTTGTAAAAAGAAATAAGTTTATTAATCCTAACAAATTCAGCCTCGTTATGTCCGTTTGATTTCAAGCAGAGATGAAAGGCCATCTGCCTTTTTTTTTTCATAGCGTTTCTGAACGCTGCTGGAAAACCGGGGCTGAATTGCTGCTACAAAGAAGCAGAAACTCAGAATTTTCAGAACAAACTAGAGAACAGACAAAGAAAACGCAACGCTGCGACCAAAATAGTACCAAGCACAAATCACGCTGATCTAAATGAAAACTCAAAGAGCATGGCAGCCTTTAGATCAAACACTCCGCAAATATAAACCACATTAACTTTAGCAAACAAAATGAGATGGGGATTCAATTATGTCTACCTCACATGTTTGATCTGTAGGTTTGATGAAGTAGAAATAATTTCTGAGCCTTGGAATGCATTTGCGGCTCATAAAGAAAATACAATTATATAAGAAATATAGCAAATCCTTATACGTTTGTGTTTCTCTAGCCCTTTAGGATAAGAGTAATTCCTATGGATGTTCCCCTGTTTCACAACCACACAACATTGTGTGATGTGAATATAAACACATTTCATTTATCCGGATGTATATAAAAATGTTTCTTTAATATCGAATGGAAGCTACAAGAAATGTAATTTGTTTGCTGCTAACGCTAAGACATTACCCATCAGGCGCCATCATATGCAGCGTCCCTAAAACGGCGTGCCAACACACCAGCATGCTGCACAGCATGCTAAATCACACACATCTCCCTCTTCCTCTCTTCCCATTTGGTTGCAGTCTGCTCTTGTTTTCTTATCAGGAGCACAGAAAATAAGATTCCTGCCCCCTGGGTATCATCATAATTCCCGACTAATCTGTGCACTGAAAAATAAGCGCGTTATCCATCTGCAGGTCTTTTATTACCGCTGGATCCGTGTCCACGCTGTTCCTGGGACACTGCAGCGTCAGAGAAGGTTTTCGAGCTGATCCTCGAGACACACTGATGACTTTATCCCACCTCTTACAAAAAAAGATGGGGTTGAGTGGAGGGAAGAAAAAAAAACAGAAAAGGAAGAAAAGACTATCATATCGGAAACAGAGGTGTGTTTGTGCACGCACCAGGTGAGCGTAAGTTCTAGGAGAGGCGGGATGAGCACACATCACAGCACAAATTATAGAGAACAGGAAGGGCGCAGACAGAGGCCTGCTGCTGCATTAATGGAAAACAAACCCACATTATTTGTTATGCTTTTAAAGTCAATTTCTTTCTGAACTGTTGTTAACTGTGTTATTTATTGCTGTACTTGGATTAAAGCTCTTTGGGAAAAATCTGTCATTTTTTGTGAAGCTTAAAATCACATTGACCTTATACTTGGTTGGTGTTGCTGTAGCATTTAGCCTGGGTCTAACTCTCATCAGACGGCAAATGCTGCAGTCAAGATTTATTTCTTCTTAAAATAATCAGTTTGCAGCTTTGGTAACATTTTTTTCCTTTGTTCACTTCAATAATTACACATCTGATAAAATGGTCCTGTGAAACTGGAACAACGTACAGCAATAACAATATCTTCTGTTTAAAGCATAAAAGTTTATCTTTCTACATGTTTAAGGCCTTATTATAGTTCTGTAAGCAAGAACTTGTTCACATGTAAGAGCGCTGAGATGTCAAAAGCACAATTTAAGAAAGCTCCATGAATTAGGGATGAGGTAGATTTAATCTTTTTTTTGGTTAGTTTTTTTTTATTTAAGCAAATGTTGAATCTCAGTTTTGTAATAATTACATGATTATTGTTCTTTAAAACGATCTCATTTGTTGCACACTTAGGTCCTGTCCAAGCAAAATAAATAAATAACAATAATTTTTTATTTCTGAAGTTTCTTCTAAACATAAAACAAAACAAAGCGAAAAATCATTGTAGCAACTTAAGCTACCTTTAGCTTACAGACATTGAAATGTCAGCTGTTGCACCTTTTTGTTTGAGCTCTCTAAGATTATACACTGATTCACACAAGACCCAACCAGTGTTATTAACATCTTATTATTATTGTTAAGCAGAGAGTGATTACAAAGGAGCAACAAAAAAATATGTTTAAAGGAAATGTTGTGAAAATGACTTCTCAGTTAAGTTAAATTCCTTCCCTGCCCAGCTGGACACACTGTGCCCTCAGTGACCATGACTTAATGTGACATTGGAAAACAGACATCAGGACGCTGCTATTGTGTTCCTAAAATTAGGTAACTTGTAGGTGGCGCTGCCTTCAAAAGTCCTTGGCACAGCACACAATAAAAGGTTACAGATTGTTTCGCTTGATGCCAGAATCAGCATAGGCCTTGGAATGGATTGAACGAAACAGAATGGTATGGAGTCCAACCTGTACGCCCTCGGAGCTGATTGTCTCTATGGATTGCTGCTTTCTCTTCAGGAGCACAAAACCCTCATGCACAATCAAAGAGGCATTGAATCCTTATTGACGAGTTCTCAGCCGGCAGTCCTCGCAGACTGAAATCAATGACATGCCTGTTGTACAAGTTCACAGACATCAATGAGAATTGCCACTTTAAGCTGCTGTGACATGTAAAGCAATTGTTACTGCACCTTTTTTTTTTTTTACTTTTTAAAGAAATCCAAAAAAATTAACGTGCAATTAAAATTATTTACGACATCATACTGTGCCCTGCAAAATCTAAATAGTCCTTGAATCTTTTCACATTTTGTCACATGACTTTTGCAAGCGTCTTTGTATTTATTTATTTTTTTAAATTCGGATTCTTTGTGATAGTCCAGCACAAAATATTAGATATTATGACATGGGAGGGAAAATTACTTCTATTACTTCTTTTTATTTATTTATTTATTTTTTGCTAAAGATGAAAATATGACAAGTGTAATGTGCAAATACATTCAGCCTTCATTACTCTGAAGCTCCCAAAGAAAATCCAGCACAACTAGTGACCTTCAGATATAACTGAACTAGGTTATTATTAATGAGGTCCATTTATGTGTGATTTAATTTCAGCATAAATCTACTTTCTTTCTTTATTTAAGCATTGAAATAAAAGCTGTATTCATTTGTTTATTTAATTTGTTCTAAGTGCAAGTGACCTTATTTATACATAACCACCATGTCAGTCAGGTCAGCTAATGTCTGAGACGTTTAGGAGCTATATATATGTTTTTCTACAAATCTATCTAAAAAATAAAACTATTCATCACAGGTCAAAAGGCAAATGTAACAATTATCAACATTTTGCCCCTTTTTCCTCTTGAATTGTATGGAGGCAGGTGCCACAGCTGCACAGGATATCCTGAGGCTGTGTTGCCTCTCAGGGCTGTTAGGGTCACAGCTTTAGGTGCTGGTGAATGTTTTCGTGGCAGCTGTTGGTGTGGGCTGCACAGTGTGCTGCCTGGGGTTGAGTGCATTGGAAAACAGACAGGTGCATCCAGCAGAGACAGCAGTGAGAGCGCTTGTCTTTCACCCAGAGTTCCCCCGTCATTCTCCCCCTGCTGCAGCCTAATGCATCGAGTTGGATGTTTCCCACCTTGAAAAGGTCATCGCTTCTACACATGTTAAAACTGATGAAACATTTTTTTTTTTTTTTTTTTACCAACACCTACATGCAACGCCTGGTTCACACATGAATTACCTCTGATATCTTGGAGAAAATTGAATAGCTGAGATGTCAAAGAAGATGGTTGCACACGGTGTAACGTGATGGAAATCAGATTTTGCATAGAGAGCGATAATATCTTTAGTATTTTCATAGGAAGAAAAAAAAATTGTAATTCAGTGGGTGAAAAATTGTGACATAACATTACTTTCATTTAATGATAGAAACAAAACATGGATATTAAAAATGAAGACACTAAAAGAACCTTTGTGTATTTTTTTTTTTAACAAATTTGGACAAATGTGTGGCATTATACTGAAAAATACAAATATAAGTAATAAATTGAGAGAGAAATCAACCCAGGTGGGCATGATTGCAACATCTTTACTATGCATTTTATAGGTGGTTTGCCCTTTAAGCTCAGCTGTAAAGTTGGGTGTGCTCCCGACTATAAAAATGAGAATAAACACCACAGTAAGACTATAAGAGCTGTCGTCTGAAGACTTCGGAAAGAAGCCAGTAGAAGCTCATAAATCTGGAAAGAGATGTCAGATGAGATGTCAGGAGGATTTGAAATCAGCCACTCTGCTGTATGGTTAAAAGTCGGGAGCATTTAAAACGGAACAAAATGTCCAGCTCTGACCATCCATGCAAGTTCACTCCGAAAGGAGATGTCAAGATGCTAAACGTCTGTAAATCATAAAATGCTATGACAGTCAGAAAGAGACGAAACATGTTTAATTTTTATGAGATGCTCACAAGAAGGAGACCTTTGCTCTTTAAGAAAAACATGAAGCCAAATAAAAGTTTTCTAGAGAAAATGCAGACAATGACCAGCACTTCTGTGGAAAGATTATCCAGCTCTAACAAAATGGCATAAGAGCAAAGAAAACTGAATGTTTTGATTTGTTTTTTGTTATTGCTGAAAAACACAAATTTTGTTTATATTTCCAGGTTTTTTTTATTTTTATTTTTTTCAGGCGTCTTTTGCAGCGTGTTTATATTTCTAACTTCTATAATTTTAACAGAATATATTTTTATGTAGAGCAAGATATGTTGTTATTTAAAGTTTAAGTTTATCTATTCCAGAACATTCATGTCTGTTTTTATTCATATTTATGTAAAACAGGCAAAAAAAAAACAAACATTTAGTTTCAGTGTCTTCAATAAATGTTTATTTTGTTTGACATGCGAACCTAAAGTGTGTTTTGAATTTTGGCCCCTTGTGCAATTGAGTTTGACACCCCTGCTTTAGAGGATGTAGATGACATAATCGTAACAATGCATTTCACAAAATAAAGAGAAGAAAAACATCATATTAGCTGTGAAAAATTGTCATGTTCTGGCCAGCAAAGCACTGCAAACCATAGCACTTCCACCTCCATGCTTAAGAGTTTGCTTGCGTTTTTGCTCCTGGGATATTATATTTGGTTTATGTCAAGCATGTATTTTCCAAATAAAAAAAAAAAATTAAACATTCATCTATCTTTTGTGTTGTTAGAGTGCAAAGGGTTTGTCCTCACAGGACTGTTTTTAGATATTTTTCAATTTTCTTATACAGACAGTTAAAGTATTTAGCTTCTTGGTACCACAAAAAAGCTTATAACGTTCTGATGCAAACGTCATGCCATCTAAACTGAACCGAAAGTTTATGAAAAGATCAAAGTGTCTGCTGTGTTAAGAAATGCATCAGCAAACAAGGTTTTTGCAGTCAGTGCTTGTGAGACTGAATCTGAGGAAGAGGGTTGACGATTCAGAATATAGTTTATCAATTCACTAATTAACGTAAAGCCATCGTTACATGTGTCGTCATGCTGTGCAAGCTTCACCGTTCTATTTTTAGTCCTGGTCATGTTCCCACATGAATTAAAGATTCACCATCTCCTCAATAATTCACCGTCACTGAGAAAGATCTTTTAGTCGGCTTCCCACTCTCAGGTTGCGCTGTGCTTTGAAGCGCCCACCTGTGCACCTGCGTTTTCATGCTGGACCGATTCCTGTCAGCGTTGTCATGAGAGAGCTTGGCTCCCCCAGTGATTGATTCATAAAAGGCCCCCCATTTAATTACTCCCAAAATCAGGTCGCAGCGATACACGGGAGATGAGTTTGCTTTATAGTGGCAGTATGAGATCAGATCTGAGCCACCGCATCAAATAACAAACCCCCAACCCGCACTACCATCCCTGCCTCTCATATCGTCACGGCGGCTCGTTCAGCTGAATAGGATTTCAAGTCTTCGGTGCCGTGAGCAAAGAGATTTCCACCCACCCTGTGTGTCAAGTTGTGTCAGAGCAGGTCTAATAAACTTGTTTATGTTTTAAACACTGTGGGATCATTCTGGGTCATCCCCGCAGAAAAATAAACAGTGCAATAACGGTCTCTTATTAAATCTCTGGCTTTATTGGCATGATTTCCAACTTGTTTTCAAGATTAACATAATATATACTAAAGCATCCACTAACTTGCGATGCTCCCATTTGTTCTGTTTCTGCCAGAGGTATTGATTGGGCCCAAGCACCAAAAGGCACCGCAAAGACCTGTTGAGACGCAAACGAAAACCTAACTTGGCTCACAATTATTTTCTCTTAGAACTTTTCTGTGTTGATGCAAAATGAAAATAATTTGATTTCTTCAAAAGTAAATTGTCTAACTTTTAAACCGCATCTTGTGTGTGGTTGAACGGAATCTTTGTTGATTACACTTACCCGTTTGGGATTATTGACAAATAAAAATGTAATTTGTGTTTACACTACAAGTTGTTTTGGCAATAACTTGATTTGTTGGATTTTTGTTTAATTTAGAGGGTGTATGTGTGCGTGTGTGGAGGACAAGACATGAGGAGCCAGAGTCAATTTGAGAAAAATCTAGACATTTTTAAAACACAGGGTTTTGCTAAATTAGAGCACAGATTTTAGCTGAAGATAATACTTCCAGGTATAAAGCAAGTTCAAACGTATATTTCTGAGCGTCACCGTGTAAGTAAATAAATGAATGAATAAGCCTTTAATGTCCCTTATTTGAGCCCCATTAACTGAGCCGATGGACCAAACTATGGGGCTGCTTCAACACAAGCAGCTAAAGGACACACCAGATGATTAATGACATGTGGACAGGTGGAAAGAATTACGGGTTGTAAGTTGAAAGGACACAAGAAGGAGACAGGCTTGGTGTCTATCAATATAAAATACAGACTCAATTCAAATAGTTCTTGTACATTTTATTATGTTTCATTTATTGCTGAGCTAAATCATCTTTGTCAATTTTCCAGGGACACACAAGGGGAAAAATAATTTTGCGCTTCACCTTCACAGTAACTTTACTGAACGTAGCTACAAGGTGCAACTCCTCAGATTACGAGTTGAGTCTTGCGTTACCTTGCCCCGCTTTAGAACCTATGGGGATGAAGTACCTCTGAAGAGCCGTTAACCAACCTAATTCACCTATTCAGTCTGCATGTCTCTCCCAGGGGTGCAGCTTGCCTTTCAGGGAGAAGCTGCTCAATCGTTCTTGCTTAATAGATGAAGAAACCAATTGTCCTGGAGACCAATGTGTATCTGAACCTTCGAGGTCATGCTGTACACTTGAGAACAATGTCCGGCACCAGCAGATTTTCTGCAAAAAAGAAAAAAGAAAAAAAGAAAAAAAGTCCAGCATCTAGCCAGGAAGGACTTCTTCCCCCCTCCTCTTTGTGCTTTAACATTTTCTATCTCTGCTGGCCGTTTTTTCTTATTCTCTGGCACTTCACAGCTTCACTCCTTGATATGCAATTTCAGAAGACTGCTCCCGATTCCCATTTTCTCCCCAGTCCATTGTACCACAAGCAAACAGCACCTCTGTTCATCCTATGCTGTATTATGCCCCAGCTCCCTGGTTTCCCAACAAGACTCTTTGATGTCGAATTGACACTTTAGTGAACAGCTCTTCGTGGATTTGAGATTGCCTGGCAACTGCAGAAAACCCACTTCTTACGACTTTGTTAGGTAGGGGAGCGGCTGGTAAGGGACGACAGTCTGGACGGTAAAGAGGAAGGGTTGTGACGGTATTAATAATAATGGCGATGCAGCTTTTTGTTTGGCTTGCCTGAAGGCAGCGGAGAAAAATTAAAGCCCAGAAAATCGGATTACGAACTCCCTGGGGGCGGGATGCCCAGTAGCCAGCTGATGAACGCTCATCTACTCTTAGCCGTGCCGGGTGCTGCGAGAGCCGCTGTTGGCTGGGAGGCCAATTTGCTAACCGTTATTGCTCGTTAGTGCAACTTCCTGCACATGAAAGGGGGTTCCAGAGCGGAGACAATAACCAAGGTCTATTGTCTTGCAATTATCGCAGTTTGAGGGCTGGTGGTGGTTGATGCGTTGCCTCTCAATTCTCTGAGTTTACTGATTGCCAATTTACTCCAAGAACCCCCATCTCCTCCATTAGTGGCGTCACCTGTGGTACTCGTGTTATAAATGTGCAACAAATTATTTTTCATTTGTTGCCGCAAGTTGTCAACTTGCGCTGCTGTTGGTAGAGAATTGCAGACTTCAGTAAAAACTGCATGATATCGAAGCATTTTTAAATATTCAGGAAGGTCAGCGTGTTCAACCTGCTTGTTGCAAATAGGTCAGGAAGAAGTCTTTTTTTTTCTTTTTTCAAGTTTCTATTTTTATCATCAAAGGGAAATTTTTATATTCTACAGCAGAATACTCTATTGTTTCTGTATAATAAACAATAGCCATGTAAAAAATGTCATGCAGAACCATGACTTTTTTTTTGTATTTTGCCTTAATTAATGCAGGTTATTTATGACACATGTACCGTTTTTCAGGAGATATTTGTTTTAAATATATCTACCAAACATATTAAAATGGACTGTAGTCAGTTCATTTCATACAACATAGAAAAAAACAGCCCAAGGCTGAGGGACAAGTATGTTTATACAGCAGATAGCTCCAGCGGCGTTGTTAGAGACGATTGAGGCAATAGCATTCGTTGTTATTTCTTTAAGGTAACATCTCTCAAGTAAAAATATTGTTGGATTTATGCTTATATTCTCTTTAAAAGTGCAAAATATTTAATGATTTTTGAAAATATTGTTCTAAAACAGCATAAAAGACTGCTTTTATCAAATGTTAAGTGCAGCAGTACAATATTTTCTGGGTATGTATGACAAAATGGTGTGTTAGTGCATTTTAGTGTTTTTTTCTTACTTTTTACATCATGTTGTCATGAAAGTAGACATAGCTTACATAGTGTGAGGAATTACGACTATTTTATACAATATTGACAGCTATGTTCCTGAAGTGCAATCCAGTTTTTCTGTGAGAAATAGAGTTTTACAAACATTGTGTTGCTCAGCAAAGCAAAAACATTCTGCTGGAAAATTATTCAGGAAAAAAAAACAACAAAAAAAACTAAAAAATGTCAGCATATGTGTTCAATATAGAAACAATGCTGATCAAAACTGTGACAGAAAATGACTACTTAATTCAATTAGGTAGAAAATTACAACTTAATTGAATGCTGCCTTATTTTTAGTTTGCTGAACTCTAATTCTAGTCTCTTTTGCTACTGTGGTGAGTAACATGTGGACCGGGCTTGTCACAGAGAACTTTATCGTTCTTGGCTATGGTGCTGGTCTGATAGGTTTCCAAAATGCTGCTTTGAGGCTTTTCTATCTTCCTTTTGAAAAATCACCTTATAAATACTCCACATGTCAACTCATCTTTGAGTTGAAAACGTGATTATTGGTCGTTTCTTTTCAAAACATCAATGTAGTAGGCAATGATAAACCTATTTAGATGTATGACGTCATTCTTGCATAGATCGATTTTAAATTAATGTTTAGAAAATTGTGACTTTGTTTCCCCCTCGCCAAGGCACTCTTTGGGTTTCCATAGTTCAGAGTGATGTCAGCCCACCCAAGAGCTCTCGTCTTATTTGACAAGCATGTTTTAGAGCTCCTATTGATCTCCATTGACTTCAAGTAAACTCACAGCAGGAATGATTGAAATAAAAGCCAGTCATTTTTGAACTTTTTAAGGAAAAAAAGCAAGAACAAAAACCATCAGAACTTGGATTTGGTATAAAAAATATGGGAATTTTATTTTTAAGCCATGTCGCCCAGTCGTAAGTTAAATATTTAAAGATATCAAACGTAAACAATGGAAAATCTGCATGTTGAACAAGCTAACCTTTTTTCAACATGTTATTTTTTGTTTGTTAGTTTTTTTTTTTTTTTTTTACAAACTTTAGTAAGCTGTAGGAGCCTTTCTGCCAGAGCATGCTGCCTCAAGTGCAATCAGCAGTATCTGTGCTTCTCACACAAAGGAGCTTATTGTGTCACTGTGCCTCGGTGTTAATGAAGCGTCGCTCCTGCAAGCGCCTCCTCCTCTCTCAGACTCCTCCCCTGCGCCCTCCTTCCTCATGAATATCCCAGCGGCCTTCTTCAATATTCATAACCTTGTGTCAGCGTGGTAATGCGCGCCGAGACTGAGAGGGGAAAAGAAAGGGGGGAGCGCCGGGGTGAGTGTCTGCGTGAACGGGAGTCACAACTCTGCTGCGCGGCCGTCTGAGTCTGAGGGTAAAACGAGGAGAGCGAGCAGACGCAGCTGAAGCCGCGGTGACGCTCGCCCCACGTCTGAGCGCCTCTCCCCCTGTTGGACTCTGCCGCTCTGAGCTGCCGCTGGCTCTTGAGTGCGTGAGTCCGTGAATGGGATGCCGCGAAAGATGCGCTTTGCTGAGGGGTGACTGATGAGAACCGGAGCTCCGGTGTGGACGGTGACCCCCCAGTGTCCGTGCCACCGCTACTCGGGGAGATTTGGGCGCCTGGCGTTTCCACGACGACTATAATGGGCTGCAATCTGTGCACTTTACAGAAGCGAGAGGAACACTACAAGCTGCTGTATGAGATTGCACAGGTGAGTGCTGGCATGGGAGACCCGGGCATTAATTCTGCATGTGGGCTTATGTAATTCCTGGTTCATGCTGAGACCAGAGCACTTCTACTCTGCAGCCCTGGTGTTGCTGTTTCAGGTTAAAAAAAATATGCAGGTAAAGATTGGGAAGAGGGATTAATGTAGAAAATAAAAGTGATGTAGAATAATGGAGAGCTGGTTCTTACTCAACAGCAGATTGTGTTTTGAGTAATGAGTAGTTGCTTAGAGAGCAGCTAGTGTGCAGCCCATTCATCCTGCCAGAAGAGCTGTGCTGAGAGAGCAACTTTTTATTTTTTTATTTTTACGGAATAATGTTGGTGCCTGGGTGCTACTAGTTTGGGGTTATGGGTTTGTAAGCATTTATGTCTTAGAGATTATTTGTGATAAATTAAAATAACATGTCTTTTGCAAAGATATTTCTCATCCCTCTTTAAGGATCCAATCAGACTTTTGTCTTGGTTTCTTTGAAAACCAGTTCAATTAAATTCAGTCAGACTTCAAATCAGAATTTTATGCTGTAGCACATTTTGTTCTTAAAGCTTCTTCAAAAACTCATCTTGGATGGTTATGTTTGTGTCCTACAAACACCGAAGGATTCTGACTTCGTCTAGAAGAAGCGGCGCAGTCTGCTCTATCCCTGTTTGTTTGCTGTTGCTTCTCCAGTCTGTTGTCCATCTATTTATGCTCGTCTACCACCTCTACTCCACTTCTCTTGATGGAAATTGTCTTTGATGTGTTCTCTCTTATCCTAAAATCCACAAAGTCACATAAAGACCACCTGATCAAACACAAAACCATTCAATCTTGACAAAAATGATCTTGTATGAAAACAGATAAATTTTTGCCCCCTTTTTACTTGTTTACTATCCAATACCAAGGATGCAGAGGGGGCCATCTCACTGACAGAAGCAACGGCAAGTAGCTAAACAAGTATTCACGCCACCACCTCCAGTGTCTCCACAAGCCCTCTTTCTATGACAGGCTAATAACTGTGAGACTGTGGGTCTCTTGCAAGTGGAGTACCACTCATCCCCTCCCCTCTGGTAGTGACTGCCTTCACGCCGCTGTGATCACAGCCTCATTAGCCGTTTTATGCAACCATCCTGTGCATTAATTAGACGTGAAACGTCTCTCTTTACCCTTGTGAAGTGACGGGGTGAGATGACGCGAGGGAGGTAAACCCCTTAGCTTTAACCGCCGCCCGTACCTTTTAGCTCATGTGCAACTTGAGACACCATCAGACTCCGTTGATGCGCATTGTCAAGTTGATTCTGTCCTGCATTAATGACTGGGAAAAAAAAAAGAAAGGAAAAAAAAACTGTCAAGTATGTTGCAGTGAGTAGGTAGTGACTGCAGCTGCTGCCTTCTATCTAAAAACACATAAAAATAGTGTCTCTGATGCTTTTTGGGGTTTTTGTCCTTTTCTTAAGAGATAGTCTCAACATGTTTTGCTCACGGTTCAGACGAGCAAATCAGTATTTGCATAGCGGGGCCGGTCTCTTGGGCACAGTCAACTCTTGACGAGAGCTCTCTGGCTCGTCTGTCCACCCACTATTTTACTGAGCTTGTTCAGGCACGAGCTGCAACATCAGCACCTACTTTTTGATCACCACTGTGGGAGGCAAGGCAGGAAGGTTATAGAGTGTGGAGGATAAAGACAAGGATGGGAATAGCAGGCCATTAAACATGCAGAGTCTAAGGGAAATTAAGAAAGGCAGAAAGAACAAGTGAAATATCATCCGCATGGGGAAGGTATGGAGATTTATACAAAAGATGTAACATGGTGTATCTTGTGAAATAAACAGCTCCTCTTTCAGCCTTGCACTCGTACATCTGTCCGCATGCCAGTGGATGTCCTCTGAGACAAGAAAACAAGCAGTGCATTCTTGGCAACAACACAGCAAGTTCAGAAAAAAACCCATTATAAACAATGGATAAAAAAAAGAGAGAGAAAGATACAGAGATAGATTCAGCACAGAGACTTCTCGTGTAGCGGCGCGTTCTCCGCAGCTGTGCAAGTGTGTCACCGCGTCGGTTTCGTCTGGAAATGTCTGTTTTGACAATTGAAAGCTGTTCTTGCTGCTCACTCCTCTGCCAGTTTATGCTTCTTTCTTTCAAATCATCTGTCCAGAATGCTTAGCTTTCTCCCTCACTGTGTATTTTATGGTATTGTCCCTCATTTCAACAGGTACAGTGACACTCATCCACATGTACACACACATACACTTTACTGGCATTATGCAAAGTTGGTGAATGCATGCATGCAAATGAGCTAAAGGCAGTTTGCTGCAGCAACTCCCTGACTGACCAGCCTCATGGCAGCTTAGTATGAGCTTAGTATGAGTGGTACTTCTTCCTTCCACATGTAGAAACTACTTTGACTCTCTCTTCCTCAGCCTGACCCCAAAAGCTGTCTGAGATTTATTACCAGCCAGCTCTCTCCCTCTGCATCTTTGTGTTTCCTCTTTTCATGCAGGTGTTCTGCATGGAAATGTGGTCACCGTTTCTAGTTTGGCTTGCAGAGCTATCTCAAGGAGCTGACTTTTAAAAAAAAAATATTTATTGACTCTGCTTTCTTCCCTGGTCAAAAAGAAAGAGAAACCTTGTGACAGCCCTTCTCTCACCGCCACCTACGACTGATTAATACTTGTCCGTCTTTCTGATGGTGCACTTTTCCTCGTTCTGTCTCTGTTTGATTCCTCTGATTGCTCTTCTCGATTGATTGCATTACATTCAACCTTTGCTCAAGCTGCTCCCAGCTGGATTCCACTCCAGGTAATCTTCCAAAAGTTTCTGTCTCATCTATAGCCAGGGAAATGAAAAACTTTTTTCATTCACTTGTTTCAGAGAGGAGCGCAGCAAGATCCTGTGGTACGAGACCGTGCAGTCACAATGTTTCTGGTCAATCTAAATACCCGTGTTATAATGCACTGTCTTGTTGCCATCTGCATTTGTCATCATCTGACAAAGTTTGCAAAAATCATCATTATGGCCTTAGAATATTATATGTCCATTAAGCTTGACACTTGTTGAGTCTTTGCTTGTAACTCTTACTGTAAGAAAACTCTCCTTGACCATCTCTGTGTGGGGATGCCATCCATCCACCTACAAAGAAGGTCATCAAGAGTTTGCAAAATGGAAATCAAAAGAAATAGACAGCTCAACCAAAGTAGAAGTTTACTTCACCACTAAATCAGAGTAACTTCACTGAACACACTGAATTTTGGTGGAAAAATGAGTTTTGTACATCACCCCAACTTTTAACTTTATTTAGGTCTGAGAGATTTATCAGAAAATGTAAAAAGACTATTTCTGTAACTAAATATTGGGAAAAAAAAAGTTGTTTTTTTGCTTGTTTTTTTATTTATCATGAGCATGAAAGAAGTAGATAAGTATAAAACTACAATATAGTCAAACCTTGACTGGATTATCCCACATTTATTTAAAACAACCTTTGAAGGACAGTTTGTTATTTGTTTAAATGTTACTGTATTTGAGGAAAAAAATTTATTTTGTGTACCATCTTGGCTGTTAAAATGGTACACACATTGTCGTTCCAGTCAAACCGTACACACAGTTTCTGCCGCTCAGGACCCAAAAACTAAACCATAGACGGCTTCCTCTCTGTCATAATAGGACTCTATGACTTCAATGTCCACGGGCTTTCTCCTGTGAGTAGTCCACATTGTGTGCACACCACTAAAACTCAGTGAAGTGTGGCTCTTTGGAGCCTAATTAGCAGGATGGCAGATGTTGACGAGTGGCAGTTTAGCATAGATCAGAGTGAGAGTGAGATTTCTGTTACATGCAAATGCATTAATAGTCTGCATTGTCTTTCTTGCTACGGTTTCCAGTAGAGCTAAAGGTCACAGGGGAGCCGCCATGACTGTCAAACCCGACATTTGAACCACCACTGTGTCACATTAGCAAGCAGAAGCACTTTATGTTTGTTGGGTAATAAATTTCGCCACCTCTCTCTTCAGAGGACAGACGTGCTGTATTTCATTATCTTGTTTTGTACTTTTCCACCTGAATCTTTTCGTTTTTTATTAGTGGAAGTTTGTGAAAGCAGCAGGGCCAGTTTGGTAAGTTTTATTAGGCACAAGAAGAATCACTTTCCACTGCATTTGAGAAATAAATGGAAAGCAGCTTCTCGGCTCAATGAGGCACAGCGGTCCCTGATAACTTGCTGATGCATATGAATGAGAATGAGGCACCAACACACACGCACACTCAGTCTCACTCCATGCACAAATCTCTCTCCTGGAAACCAAAACTTATTCTTGGTGAATATTTTAATATAAAACCAGAAAACGGGGTTCAAGAATCTCCAACTGTGACAGTCCCAGGAGACAACTGAATCGTAATTTAGTGTCGGAGTACATTGACGCCATGTTGAGTTGTGTGACAGGTTTGGCAGGACCGGGCAGGTGGACATGAAATAAAGCAGGTTCTTTTTTTTTTTTCTTTCTTTTTTTTCTTCCTTGAGGTGAAAGGCAATTCCCCAGAGCGTGGCCTTGGATTGGGGAGGAGACTCTGTGTTTTGTGCTCTGGCAGCAGATGTGAAACCTGTGGACCGGAGACGGTCTAAGAAGGACACAGCTGACTTGAGGCTGCTGCTGCTTCTGCAACACCACTAACCATGTGTGTAATGGATGTCCACTAAATGAAAAGTTGAACTATCAGAACAACCAGGCTCTTGTAGGAAAAAAGCTTGGCAAGCTTTAGCAAGAAGCTTGGTTCGCCACATACAGATGCTGCAGCATGTGAGCCGTCAGACAAAGGAAAGGGAATCATTTCTAGGAGAAAACAGACCCTCAAACGATAAGAAGCTGCAGTGTGTAACTTTTGTATACAATATGTTGTTTTTTTTTCCAATATTTGTTAAAACCGTCACGATCTATGTCTTGGCACTGTCAATCAACCTTGTGTATGTGCTGCTCAACTTATAAAACGGTTTATCCTTTGTCATCTGTGGCTATGTTAGTCTGAACATTCACACCATGCTCCAGTGTGGTAGGTAGGTGAAGCCTCGTAGAGAGCAAGAGGGAGGGTGTGAGCACCGTGTACATAAGAATGATTGACAACGGCAAGACAATCCTCCTGACTCTGATTGGATGTTTCTGATCGAGTGTAATTTTGCAGAGAGAAGTGGGGACAACAGAGAGGAGGCAGGGCAGCTTGACGTTTTTCACAGCTTATCTGTCTCGCATTATCTTGTCCCAACATGGTGACTTTTAAGCAACCCTGATGTAGTTCAGTTACAGTAGAACTGGCCTCTCCAGTGAACCAAAACAAGTTACTGAAACAGAGAGAGGAAGTAATTTATGTGTATTATTTATGGTCATCTATGTTCATCTTAAAGTTTTTTAATCTTGCTACTGGTTAGCTTCTTGGGAATGCTACACAACAAAATAGGGGTTATCACAGTAAGTTGTTTGGTTCACTTTTAAAACTGCATCAGTCAAGGCCAATCAAGCCAAGACTGCAAATCTGATAATTTGCAGTCTTTTTTTTGCTGCATCTCCAGTTGTTTCTAAGACCCACTTTCTCTTTTCTTCAAGTACTCATATGCCATTCTCTTTTGATGGCTTCGGCGGTAGATTAGGGCTGTTGAACCTTGCACTCATGCGTTCCCTCCATACAACGTCTTCAGCAATATCTCCAGACAGTTGGTTGCAAATATTCTCATCCATCTTCTTGTCCCATTATTTCTTTCTTTTGAAACCATTAAAATTGATAGCAGCGAAGAGCGAGATGGGGTTAGAGAGAGAAAGGGAGAAAAGGTGCCGTGTGATTGATCTCCTGTCCACCCCGCAAAGATTAGCCTCAGATATAATTGCGGCACCACTTTTCCAATTCCAAAACAATGCAAAGGTCCAAGGAGATGGACAGATACAGGCACACTAACCATCTTTATGTCTTGGTAATGTAATACTTAGACTTTTAAGCCACCCGTGTTCCCATCATATCTCTGTGCTTATTCTGCTCTTTCTGTGCCGTTGTTTGATTTTAGCACAAATGGTTGTCGGTCGTCGCTGCTACTGTCTGCGTCAGGTTTTCCAGAGGTTAAAATTTATGTCTGAATAAGCTGAGATGTTCTACTTGTGCTTTGGCAGCTCATAATGTAGCGTTATTTACCTCCTAGCAACAAAGCTTTTTTTTTTTCGCTTTTTTTTTCTTAGCATGTAATGCTATTTCCCATGCACTGTTGCATGCCTATTGCCTCACACTGACTTGGTAATTGGAGATTTTGTAGTCAAATTTTCCGTGAATCATCTACCCAGTCACATGGTCGTTTTGGTTTATCAGATTTGAGTGCCTCATTTTATTTTATTTTTCAATGCATTGTACATGGGGAGAAGAGAAGGAGGAGATTAAAAAAGGTAATTAAAGTCCAGGTCACGTGATTTGGCCCCACAGATGCAGACAATGCCACATTTGCCACAAGCCGTCATAAAGTCAATGGCTTTTATCACTGACTGGTATATCTCACTACGAAGGAGCAGAGGGGATTTAAGAGGGAGCTGATGTACTGACCTTTCTCTTTTTCATCCGTTTCTTATCTCAATAAGAGCCACGCTGCCCTTTTCAGCCTCATATCAAGCCTCCAGACCTCCTTGTTGTTTTCTTACTGCTCTCCAACCCCAGCACAAACGGGGTTTTTGACAATCGGTTTTACCCTTCTGTCTATGCTTTTTTTTTTTTATACCTCCTTCTTTCACTTTCCTCAAAGTTGTTCCCTACACAGAGCCACACAAGCAAACCAAAACACAATTTTCTTAAGGGAAGCAAAGCTGTTTATCAGGGGATACGTTACTCTGCCTCACTGTCAGGTGTCAGATAGCTGCTTTTGGTTGCTTATTATTCAGTGGCGTTCGCAAGACTGCAATCTACACGCTGCGAAAACAAGAAATGAGGTCCTGATGCACTCTGAAAAAACAAAAAACAATTTGAGTTATATCACTCGCCCAGGTCTGGGTCAAATACAGACGGATCCAGATTGAAAGAGTTTTCTTGTGGGTTTGACCAGCTTGAGTCAAACCCACATCATGACACAAGATGCATGGATGCCTCCATGCATGCTTTTCAGGTCTCAGCATGTGAATTTCACAACTCAAATCGAGACTCATCAGACCAGACAGTGTTTTTCCAATCCATTATCGTCCAGTTTTTGTGCCACAGTCCTGTTCTGAGGATCAAAGTGGCACCAGGTGTTGTTCACTGTTGCTGTAGCCCATACACTACCAGGTTTGATGCATTTTGTCTTCAGAGATGCTATTCTGTTGCCTTTGACGCCAATAGTCCTGCCACACTCTGTCACTTCCGTCCAAATTTTGATTCTCACAAATCAGACCCAGTTATTAAGTACTCGAGCTGCCATTTTGTTAACAAGCAACTGAACAGGTGTAAATGGAGCCTGGCTCAGTTTTAGGAAGATGCAAATGATGTGAGAGTGTCCTCAGTGGGTAATACTCTTCTTCTTGGAGCGGTTTTGCTCTTTAATTCTCACCAAGATCAAAGGCTGTCAACTTCAATCAGACTGTGAGAGCATCAGAAAATAAATCAGAATGAAATACACGCCTGAGTAGCTAACATGAATCCCCAAAGAACCAAAAAAAGTCATTTTAATGAATGAAATCCAAAGGAAGAGGACTCTGGACATAACTTTGGCTTGGAAGAAATCAAATAAACATATTATTTCCACCCGTTTGCCTTTGTGTGAACGTCTCTGAGAATGCAAAAGGACAAAAGAAGCATAATTTTCCTCCCCTGTTACTATTATTATCATCTTCCATGACTTGATAACTTGGAACCTGAAATTATGCATTTCGGAGGAGCTTTTTTCCCCTCTTTTCTGCACAGTGCAGTTAAATATGTGCAAACATGATTGGATGTGTTCGCATGCACAGTGTTGGTTTACATATGTGCCCCATTAAATATGCATGTGTGTGTTGTATGCAAAGGCATGGGTGTGTGTGTGTGTGCAATTGTTTCTGCTCAAGACTTTGGATTGCTAAATGATGGTCTCAACTTTTGTGTGTGTGTGTGTGTTTATCATCTGCAGAGTGTGAACAAACCCAACAGTTTCTACTTTTCACTACAAACAGAGGAGAAAACAAAGAGCTGTGGGTTACACACGGGGAGCTCCACATCTGCATCCAGGGTGCCACTTAGCTGATTATCTGTGTTTAAGCAGACAGAAGAGTCCTCATTAATTCTAGCAAATTCACATTTATGCAGTTTCCTGCCTCTTCCCAATTAGGGAGCATTGTGTGGAAGGATGGAAGCAAAGGTCCAATAACAAAGCGCAGTTAAGAGGGAGAAATAAGTCTAAGGTTTCCTTTTGCTAAAGTCACAATTTAGAAGTCTGTTATTATTTCAAAACCATTTCACAGTGAAATTTTTGCTTGTGTGTGTGCACAAGTCCCTGCGTGTGTTTGTTTCACGACACAAGCCCAACTTTATATTTTACATTTACAATAATTGGGCTTTATGCCTGTACACAGATGCTGCTGCCGGCATCTGAAATCCTCCGGAGCTGAGTTGGTGACATAGCACTAACTTGTATCACTCACTGCTGTGCGTTCACTCCAGTGTGACTGAAGGCTGAATACACATGGGTCTGAAAACCGAGAGCAACAAGCAGCCTATTGCTACGTAATCGAAAAGTAATGGCATTCTCAGCCGAGATTAAAGTCTGTCTCGCTTTCTGTTTGTCGTAAAAAGTCTTTCCTCCTCAATCTTGAGTTGAACACATATGTGTTTGAGTAAATCTCAAGATTGAAATGATGAAGCTGTGACTAACAGAGGTATATATGCAGAATGCCAAAAGGAAAACTTTAGTTACTATTCATCAATGGCTACAAGTGAGCTATTCTTTAAAAAATCTAGTCGCCACTTCGATTGCTCAGCCCTGTGTCCAGCGAACGGATGTCAGGATGTAGCAGCTGCTGCAGGCTTGTTTTCATTGTGACAATGAGCTGAACTCTCTGAGGTGCAGGCAGCGGTGACTGAGAAAATAACCTGAAATCGGTCAGTCTGTGCTTATCACAGCTGGTCCTTTGTCAGTCTTACACCCTTTTGTTGTCATCCTGTTGACATTTTTTTTTTCACCCTGAAAGAAGGTGAGATGATTGTTGTTGAAGTGCAGCACATGTTTTGATGGACAGACTCTATGTAGGCATCACAAAAACAAGATTTAATTTACTAGTCAATCTGTAATTTTCCAAATCTTGATGAAAACCAGCAGCAACCAGCTAAGAAAATTAGCTTTGATGTGTATTTAAGGTCATTATGCTGTGGGAACGACGATGTGTTTCAACGTTTCAGCTACCTAATTGTCAATTTGAGACAAAGTTGATTATTTCAGGTGATTCTCTTTATTCCACCAGCCTGGCAGTAAAACTCTCAACATGATGGTACCAAAACGATGTGCTGTACAGATGCTATTATTTTAATAATCCTTAAAGACTTACACCGTCTTTAAGGATTATTAAAACCAAACAAATGGTTGGAGTTGTCAAGTAGCTCAGTTCTCGTTATGAATATGAAGCTCTAGTGCAGTAGTTGGCTTGTCCACAAAAACTCAGTCTTGACCGAGGTGCAGTTCTTGGAGCAGGCACTGCTTCTTTCGCTTTACATGGCAACCCAAAAATTTCTTCACTTTGGAAAGTAACTCTTGTTTTCAGATGTTGATTAGTGCAAAATTCCACATTTAGATGGCACCGCGTCACCGTTTTAGAAGAGACCACCAAATCACCTTGTGACCTGCCAGGCCACTATATGGCGCTGTGATTTTAGCATGTCATCGAAACGCTCATGCGATTTTAACCCCCCTTTGTTTTTGTTTTTTTTATTTTACTTTTGAATGAGATGCAACCTGACAGAGTACACATCATTTCTCTTATCTGTAATGTACAGTAGGCAAACTGTCCAGACCAGTCCCCCCCCCAAAATCCCCAATCATGTGTATCAGCTGCAGCATCTCAGGTGACATTTGAAGAGATAGAATGGCGTAAGGGTGATTTAAAAAAAAAAATAAATAAATGTGATAAAGCCCTGAATTCCTATGGGACAAACATTTATTTACTGCACTTTTACTTTGCTTGTCTGCTTCCTTGACTCCCCCTCTCCCTACGTATACATTTTTATTTTTATACCTCTGCCAGAATACTGAAAATCACAAGATGTGGGATGACTGTGGAAGGACGGTGTATATATGTCTCCAAACACTTCTGCCACCGTGTGAGGGGAAGGCTTCAGCTGGCACACGTTGGATAATCATTCAGCGCACGTGTGTTGGAGTGGATGGGGGGCTGAAGGGCATCAGAGGTGTCATACTGACAAAAAACCCACTTCCCCTCCCAGGGAGGAGGCAGCCATGCTGGGTGTCACTCCACAGGTCAGCAGGCAACCCCTCGCAGTTCCCATGATAAGCCCAGCCTGACAGCCATTTGATGGGAAGGGCACCCAACTCTCACACCTCCCTGCTCCGAGGCTCACATGGCCAGGCTCTGGGGAGGAAAGTGATAAGAAGCTCTTCGAATGCATTTGAAGAACCTGAAACAACGAGGATTCAGTTCCAGACAGTATTAACACCTCAGCAGTCAAAAATAAAAACCCAACTCTACCATTTCATACATGTAAAGATAATATAAAATCTATTTTTCTCTTTTTTTTAATCTTAGGCTTAAAACTTAAATAACGTTTGGGGGTCAACAGTGTTAAGCCATCTTGAAGCTTTATTATTTCGTCCACTGACACACTGCCACAGATAAAGAGCTCTCAGTTTTAATGAGCTGCATTTGGAAAGCCTCACAGATGCTTTGTTAGAAACAATAAACCAAAAAAACCCCTCAAAGATCAATGCAGCATCAATGCAGGGTGAGCTTTAGCTGACACTGTGGTGTAAATAATTTAACTGAGCTGAAATAGATTGGTAAATTGATTTAAAAATCCAGTCGTATTATAAATGTAAGCAAAAGGTTTTTGAGAGGCGGAGATAAGTAATCGATGGAAAAAGAGCCCTTATTATTGCTAAAAGATACAAAGAAATCCTCTACCGTACCGGTCACATGCATAAATATAAGAATTTCATAGAGAATAAACTTTTTTTTTTTTTTACCAGCACAACACATTGTTGTGAAACAGCTTCTCACAGAAGATCACAGTCAGAAGAAGATGCAATCTTTGGAATCTTGGAACGGTGACCGTGTTTTCTCCCTCGCAGGGCTGCAGTCAACCCGGCACCTCCTACACAATCCAGATCTTCTCACATGCCGCCTTGCTTCCTTGGAGTCTCAACACCATGAGGCAGACTGGCAGAGGGGGAAAGCTGCAGAGCGCAGTGCCCTATATTTTTGTTTGGTTCTTGTGCAGAAACATAATGTTGCACTTGGGGATTGAATCATTCGGTGCTGGAGGTGTTTTGACCTCACCTTTGTAATCCTAAAATTTCGTGGGGGCAACACATGCTCACAGTTTTTAGAGGTATTCTAAGTAATAATAGTGCCATATGTTTGCAATGCTTGCAACGGGCAGGTCATTTGGACACGTGTGCCAACAACATTCGTTTCCTGCCAAAATGGTTTCCTTTCAAGTCGTGGTGGCCTTGCATTTAATACTACTACAAATTACAAGAAATGGTGAGAAAAAAGCAAAAGATTTATTAACATTTCAAAGATGAGAAAACGTCCTGATGCACAAAAGGAAAACAGTAGTATAAGGGATGAAGCATTTCAGAGGGTTAAGGAAAAGGAATATTACATAATGCTTGGAAATTGAGGGGAGACTTTCTAATATAATGCTTTAGCTAACAGGAAGAGACTTGTTCTGTTGTTTGAGAATGGCAGCGGTGTGTTGCAGTTATGGGTTCTGATAGATTTATATGGATGATCAGAAAGGAGCAAATCATAAAACCCCTTAATACTGTCTCAACTCAGTTTTTACCTGGGAGTGAGTGACATTTAGTTTGATTTCTCAGTTAGCTTAATTGCTAATCAGGTGATGTTCTGGAGCTTCAAGGTGAAGAAAAGCAGAAATGAAGGACAAATCACGGATTAATGAATGCTTGTTCTGGCATCTGAGCTCTCAGATGAGAACAGCATGATGGGGGATTTTCCCAGACAGGGAACCTCGTCTTCAAGCACAGAGAAAGAAAGGCGGATTATGTAGGAATCACAGTTTATTTGCACTGAAAGGCACAGCTGACAAATAAAGTATTAAGTAATACTGGGTTCAGACACATTTTCATTAAATACCCTGTCCTTTTTTTTAAGTGTAATTTCTAGATCTTCCTCCTGCAGTTAGGAGCTTTAAAACTTGAATAGTAGCAGCTTCCTTAAGTTCAACAAATAATTAGATGGATGAATTAAAAATAGCTTTTTATAGTTCGTTAAAGTAATTTCACTACTTTTGTGGCATGTGGAGTGACCAACTTTCCCCCTTTCTTCTTTTTCTCTCTCTTTTTCTCATTCTGAACATTTGAGATTTCAACAAAACAAAAACATGAGAAAAAAACCCAAAAAGTGTTTAAAAAGAAAACAGGAAGAAGCAGTGGCTTACCCAGGCACATTCCTAAGTTTACATACAAACTCTTATTCACAACAGTAACTCATTAAATACACATGTATACACACACACACCTATATACGTACACATCCATCAGTAAAGCTGCAGATACAAATTTACTCTCATATAAACAATATATCAGTTTAAATAAAATAACAGTTCAGATAACTTTGCCATCAGTTTATCTTATTTTATTCAATGGGTAAAATGAAGATGACAGTGTGCAGTTTAACTTAAACTTATATGAAAAACACTTCCTTATTGCGTGCTAAAACATTTCGCTAGCGATTGAGACTTTTGTTGTACAAAACATTGTGTTGTTTTGTCTAGATAATATGATTTCAAAAACACAAAACAAAAAAAGGGCGTCAGGTTAATTATTGAATAAACATTTTTAAAGTTCTGAAGTGAGTCATTTTATGAAGTTTGTTCATGTAGAGACAAATAAATGTTAATTTGGACATTTAAGCCTTGAATGTTAAATTTTTACCTGGAAATAGAAACGTGTATGAAAGTGTAGGAGAAGGGACATTTTTACTCCTGCAGCATGACTGCCACTGTGAAGAACTGCATCAATCTATCTACAAACATATCAAAACATGTAGATTTTCACAATTTTGACATAAGTATGTTTTTCCACTTTAACTCGTTCATTTGGCCGTCCTCCGGGGTGAGGTCCGTGCACATGTACCAGAGACAGTTCAGGACGGATTGGCTTCAGACAGCATAATGTCAGAGGGCACCGAGTGCCAGTCCATTAGTGTCACCGGCACATCACTAATTCAGAGTGTCAGTGGTCCATGTCAGTTTCGCCGCACCGCTTGTCAAATGTAAACTCGGAGTGACTGCTGTCACCGAGCAGACATGCTCACGTATATGGAAGACCGCAGTGAAATCCCACAGCTTGATTCGAGAGACGCTTCGCCTTCGTCGATGTGAAATTGCCTCCATTTGATGGTAAGAGCTGTTTAACAAGATGAATTTGATTTTCATGGTTCTCCTCAAAGGCCGGGCTTAAAGCTGAAGGAGCCCGAGGGAGTAGCTTACTTGTAATCAATGAAGGATTGTCTGTTTTTAGACACTGAGATCATTATAGGCCGTTTGTAAATTAATCAATAGCAGAGTTGAGGATAGACAACTTCTCTTTACCTGAGGAGTTTTATTCATTTGGGCCTTGAAATGAATTAGGACGTTACCTATGTGTGTTTTTTTTTTTTTCTGGTTAAGTTGTGTGATCAGTTTAGTGCCTTTTATTGCTATAACACAGGTTTCTGGCTCAGCACTGAATTCGCCTGCTCTAAGGAGAGAGGAAATCTCAAAACAGAGTCGGAAACTATCATGACTGCTCAGGAAAAAAAATCTGTGCTCTCTTGTACAAAAATGAATCTGGCAGCTCCACAGTTGAGGAAGTTCGGTTTCCTCTCTGTGTTATGTTTGACAAGTCTGCACCTTTACTCCCCCCCTCCCACATATCCTCTCTGATGGCCCCAGGTGAATCTGTGATTTATAGGAACTCCAATTTCAGAAAATGGTTTTCCTAGGAGAAGGCCTGCAACTGTGGTGAAGAACTTTGTGTCAATGTAGCAGAATATTTGTGCCGATTTTTATTCCTTCTTTTTCTCTCTTTTCCTCTGATTAGAATCAGTATAATTTATGGAAGTTTGTTGCTCCAGTTCCTTGTAAGTTCCTACATTGTAGCCATGTTTGACAGTCCGTGTTTATTTGGTAGGACTTTGGATATGTTTACAATACCGTCCACTGGTTATTGTAAACATTTATAAGCACATTTTAGCATTTTGTTTCACATATGTGACCACAGAGTGAGTAGAGATGTCACAAAGTCACTTTGAGTAAAAAATATCATGGTTATGTAATAACATGGTGCAGACTTAAAGATTTAAAACAAACCATTTGCAACATAATCAGATTTTTTTTTTTTTTTAATTTCTTACCAACTTTAGTTTTAAAACAGTGCTACTGTAGAATAAGTGATTATTAGCATTTGTTTTGTTTCCACACCGTCACCATTTCTGATTTTTCACTAGAACTATTTCAGATCTAAAGGTTTGGACTTTCATGTAAGACTTAGAAAACAGGAAACAAACAGCAACAACAAAAGCTTGCTTCTTTGAGCCAGCTGACCAACAGTGTGCAGCAATATGTGGGGGTTTTGGGACCACTGCATCGACAACTGCAGCCTTTTCCCAAGGCAGACTTGCTCTGGCACTGAACCACGCATCTCCCTCAACCGTAGCTTTTCAAAACCTAAAGATTAAAGCAAATTCACTTTCATAATTGTAATTACTTTCATATAGATTGGCGGTTTAATTTATCTTTCTTTTTAATTCAACTAAGAATTGTCTCATAGTGAATTAGACAGTATCTCTAAAAATGAAAACTAAGCAATGTAGAACGAACTTCAATTTCAAAGTTTTTATTTAAACTTTATTAAGATTATTTAAATTTTGTGGGATAATTACATAAACACTATTGCGCATTTCTGTGGTGAGAACGACTGTTTTAACGCACGCTGCTGTATTTGCTCAGTTTGAGCTGATATTTGTGGGTGTTTATTTTAATGTGCAAAGCAGATTTAGAATGGAAACCCAACAGTGACAGATGTGAACAGGTTTTAACAGGCTGGCCCCACTGCTGTGTGGGACCAATTAGCATTTTTCATAACCAACTTCCTCTCCGCCAGCAGACTTAATATTCAACACACGTTTTGTGTTTATTTACTTCGAGGTTCAGATTTTGCTGGCATCTTTAAATGTCCGCACCTTCGGACTTTCACCTTCTCGTCTCCGAATCTTAAAACTTAAAAAAAAATAAATAAATCACAGCAGAACAGACGCTTTGCTGCCGAGCAGTTGCTCTTATCTAATTATAAATCGCTAGGTAAATGTTGAGCAGATGCCCTCCACCAATCCCCTCTTGCTTCCTTCTCACAGCTTTCCAATGGAGAGAGCCATTTGGTCTCATTCTAGTGTTACATTGGCTCCACATGGAGCTGTGCTGCTTTGCCAAGCTGCAGCCACTGTATAAACGAAACTAGTCGCTCGCCCGACACCGCATAACAACAAAAGGACTTTCGGTGCAATTTAACTAGCGCTTAACTCCCTTAGCTATAGCTATGTCTGATGTTGGAGTTACTTTTTAAGGAAAAGAAAAAAGGGGGATTTCAGTGACAGTCTCATTCCTTCTTAAAAATGAATTTGTGGCAGATCGTTGTGCCCTTGCACTTCGACTTTCCCAAAGTAGTCGCAGGGTTACCTTTGATGGTACAAAGCCACATTTTGAAGAGGGAGCGTTTATGATGGCAGAGAGGTTTTGTGGAGAAGAGGTCATTTAATGTTTTTGCCTTTTTGTGTCTTTATCATTTATTGGAGTATTTGTATTTGCCTTTTACAGGTTTGAAATGCATCCATCAGCCATGGGACTCGTTTTACCAAGCCTGTATTAATTTGGAGACACCCTTTACCCATTTTGACCACAGATGATTTAAAGTCCTTATTTCATTATCTGCCAATAGCTAGTAACTACCAGCAGGATGTTAATGAGAATTAATTTTTATGATCTGTCACATTTCATAAGATTCATTTATCAGGCATGTGCATCAGAGCTGCAATCATTAAAAGCAGGATTTAAGTAGGGTAATATTTTGATTAAATAATATAGAATTAATTTACATTGCAATATTGTGTGGAGAGAGTTTATGCTTTCTTGCTTGTATATTTGTCTCCATAACTCAGTTAAATTGTTTCAGCAACAAGGTAGTTCAAAATGCTTTATAACATAAAAGCATCATACCGATTGTGAAACAATGTTTAACTAGAAAATGTAGGAAAGTGAGTATTACTTTGAAGGTGTGAAAATAAACTGTTTTGTACTGACTCATGGACGGGAATATATGATCCAAGTAAACCACATGTAGTTTTTTGGATGAAATCTGTAACTGTTGATTTTTTTAAATTTTTTTAAACTTTGCATCAGGAAATCCCAATCTATTCCATGAAAGACAAACGCTACTTTTTTTGTGAATTTCTGTCAGACGTTTTATTTCTGCTGCCATTCCTTTAGTGAAGTTGTCCTGTCTGGAAGGAGAACAGCGAGTCTGACAAAAACAAAACAAAAACCATTTCCCCAGCTTAGCTCACCATATTTATGTGGATTACCTAATATTCGTGAAGAATATAGAATAGAAATATCCTTTATTGTCCCTCAGTGGACACTATCCGGTGTAACAGCAGCAAAGTGACGGCGGCTTTATAGTATGATTAAAATACTGCTCACTTCAGTGCCCTTTTCGACTTTAACACATCTTCTCCTCTTTTACTGGGTAATTTTGTTCTTTGTTTTGCTTAACTTTCAGCAGAATTAAGCTGTTTTACTGCTGTAGTTATTATTTTTCCATTTGCCATAAATTTAAATTCCCCTATTTCCTACTGTTAGCTAAATCAAAGCATGAGGTAAGCTGGGACTGAGTGGTGAAGTGAAACATGTTAAACGTTTTGTGGCTCCTGGATCATCTGTGGATTGTCTGAACCCACTTATCCAGTCACTGGACAAGAGGAAAATGCTGGAGAGCCAGTTTGTCATAAGGCTACGCAGGACAAACATGCACAGACACACACACACACACACACACACACAGTCCTACCCACGGGTAACCAATCAACCCACAAGTAACGTCTTTTGGACTGTAGGAGGAAGCCAGAGTGTCCAGAGATAAGCCATGCCTGCACAATAGAGACCAGTCAGAGGAGAGAACTCCTCAGTTTGAGCTGTGAGATGATGCAGTTCTTGAACATATTTTCAGATTTCCATTGTTTAGAAATCGTTGTAAAGCTTAGAAAACACACTTTCCAAATATATTAATAATTCAACATGTACCTTGGGCACACCTGCTTTTTCCATAGGCGAACACAAATGCACTAAGTAACGTTGACAACAGATGCTGCAACTTTGCTATAATGTGAACTGCCTTAAAATGTTCAAAGTAGTCCTAATAGGATGTTGGTGAAGTCGTGCGCAGAGAAATGAAAACCCAAGCAGAGAAGCAGAGCAAATTATGCTGCATTAAGCAACTGTTGTGGAAAAGTGGCAATTGTTTATCACTAGTTTTTTGTCTTTTTGGTTTTTTTTGGACCTCATGCTGTCCCTTCTGATCTTCCTTCAGTGTTCACTTTATTCTACCTGCTTCATTACCCTTCCTCTACATTACACTCTGGTTCCTGCCTGTGCATCAGGACAGATGACAGCTCTGCAGCTGTCGGCACAGTCCAGGTGTGGGCTTTGGGTAAATGCCTTACTGGAGCCCCTCCACGTCTGCGATGGCACTTAACAGCAGATTAAAACCTTAATTTCGGCCTTCCAGTTGCAGCAATAAAGCCTTGTAAAGCAAAATGGAATCCGTGTGCTCCGGCATTCATTACAGTCAGACAATAAATCTGCCTCGGATTGAAACTCTGAGTGCATAACACAGCGGGGCGCTGCAGCCGTCTCCTCCTTATCTCAGAAATGAGAGTAAATGAATGATCAGGAGCATGAAGAATCGTTTTATTTATTTATTTATTTTTTACACCCACAGAGCCTCAGAGAGCAGGAGGAACCAAACATACAGCCCAGTCATCACATATGTGCCCTGCTTATGGTTCCCGTGACAGTGTGAACCCAGCCGCCCACCCTCCATGCGTGCATATTATTTCCACATTCCCCTCTCTGTTCACACAGTCAGTGGACTCACTTCAATTGCTCTTTGTAACGTCAGAACATTTCCGAAGTGCCAGCTAATAAGTGCAGTTTTGGAGTACCTGCAGTAATGTTCATCAGCACAGTTTCATTCTCTCTTCTGGAGAAACTTGGGCCTGTGGCGGGTGTCATTAATCAGAAATCTCGCCGCATATCGGTTGTAAATCATCACGCTTGTCCCTGGGAGCGCTCTTCAAGAAAACAACGGCGCCAGGTGTTCTTAATCAACACTGGTTTGTTGGATTGTTTTTGCATATATTAAAGTTGCCAGGTGGACTTATGTTTTTTATTTTTTTTATTTTTTATTTTTATTTTATTTTTTTTTCATTAATGCAGTCTGCAGCTAGAGCAAAGCAATGTTACAGCTCATTTACTGTGCAAAGCTCCAGGTCATATGAACATGTTTGACAGGTGTTTCATTACATCCACATTCTGGTTTAAAGTTAAATCCAAGAAAAAAACTGGTTGGCAACATGTTTTTTTTATTTTGTTTAGTAACATCTGACTATTTCACAAATTCGACAATCACAGCAGTGTGTCAGAGATTGAAAACGGCAAGTTTTCCTTAATTAGCTCAGAGTTATGATCAAACATTCAGATATCAGTTGTTTTTTTTTTCATCCAGCCATTGTTTTCCACTCATCTGGCCACAGAGGTAACAGGCCCACGAGATAACCGTCTTCAAAGCAGCACCAATTCATTCTGTTTTGATCCAAAGTTATTTCCAAAGTTATATAAAAAAGTCCTTTAAATGTGTTCTGGGTCTGGTCCAGGGACAAAGACAGACACTTGGGAGACATCCTCATCAAATGCTTGAGAACATCTCCACAGATTACTCTGGCTGCAGGACATCAGTGGCTGTGCTTCAAGTTCCCTCGGAGAATTAATCTCCTTATTTTACACTTAAACCTGACTACAGCCACAATTCAAAGGAAACATCTTTAGCTGCTTGCATCCAGTCCATATCTACAGATATGATTTATATCTCATGTCTAAAGCCAAGAGTCCAAATGTGGACAGAATTGATCAAAACTTTACTTTTTGATCCAACACGCTCTCTATCACAGCAAAACAGTTGATAAGATGAAAGTATTTTACAGCAGGGTTGCGCAAGGTTATTATTATTATTTTATGATTTTTACATTTACAAGCCAACAAGAAAGAATAGAACAGAAACAGCCTTTTTTTTAAAAACAAGCAGAAACTTCAGTAAGTGAAGTTTGTCATTGAAAACTTCAAAGATTTTACTGGTAAATAATTTCAGGTTAATTACCACTATATTCATAAATACAACATACCAGCCTATTATCTTTAAATTACTTTTATCCTGGAATCGATCAACAGCATAGTCCTTGCAGTGTTTGAACTTTGCTTAAATTAATAAGCAATCGTTAATTGCTCATCAATGTAAGCTCTTTGATAAGTCAATAATGATTAATCAAAGTCGGTTGCGAAGATCCTGTCTTTTCAAACCATACGTCTGTTCTCAAATGTACCGGCCCGATATTTACTGAGTAAATTGTACGTTCACTTGAATACCATTTCCATCTTCTCTCTTTCATCTGTGTAATCAGGACACAGCAGCAAACATTGACTTGTATCCAATTTCCTCACACTGTGCTGTCTATTGACTGGAGCTCGTGCAGAGGAGTGCGGCCAAAGGAGGCTGAGAGGAAGCAACAGACGCCAACGTCCTTATTCTCCCTTCCTCTCTTGCTGCCACTTTTGCCGCGCTACGAACGGCACAACGGGGAGCTGTGAGGTAGATTGATTACACTTGTGATCACTCTTCTCAGATAATGTCCTTTCTTGTAATCATGCATTGTGCCACTGCACTTTACACGGATGAGATTATCATCAGTGGCTTCATCACTGTCTCATCCGAAATGCCACCTTAATTGGGCAGATTATCTTTTTTGTGGGGGAGGATTTGATCTCTTTTTCACTCCTGTGTGTCCTTGACAAGTAATGGCTTTGCTTTCTGACACCTTGTTTTATTTTTATGCTGTTCTCTCTCTTTGTGTCTTCAGTCTTTGGCCTAAGCACTTCCTTCACCTTCAGCAGGACAGCTGATGTCTTTTATTGTCTGAGACCTGCGTTTCAGAAACTGTTGTCATTTGTGAGGTGATTCCATTCGCACTACAAAAACCTTTCTGGACTCCTATTGTTTTTTGTCAAATCACAAAGACAGTGGTGCAGGTCAGCGGCGTCTTTCTTGTCTTTGGGTGCTATTAACGCGAAACAAACCTTTATTGTATCAAAATGTTTACATGGCATAAAAAATCCTCTAAAGTTTAATATAAGACATTACAGATAATAGGTTTATCTGTAAACCGAGTCGCAAAGAGTTTAGCTCCACTAAACTCTTTACGACTCGGGGAAAAAAAATAAAATGTTTTCATTTATGTGTTTTTGAAAAGATGGAAAAACACAAACCCCTCTGAGTATTACCCCCAGTGTGAAGGACAGCTACAGATTAGTGATGGTTTGGGATGTTTTGCTTCAAGCTGGTCAAAATCAGAAGCTAATTCATCTATCGTGGACATAAGTTCCTCTTTCAGTTCCACGGTCCACCATGAGAAAAGCACATTGAACGTCCTACGTTTGTCGTATTTATTAAAATCTTATCGATGGCAGATCAATCAGGAATACGTCTATGCAGCCTGTGAAAAAAACTGTGTTCATTTTTTTTGATACATCTCATTTCAAGCTTGCACCAGAAGAAGCTTTACTAAAGAGTTAAAATTAAAAGGCCAGCCGATACCCTACTGCTCTAGAAATGTAGTACAGGTAAAACTGCATTTTCTGCTATAGAGATTTTATTAATAGATATGCAAATATGCAAATTATGGCCATTTGTATGTTGTGAATACACAGTAAATTACAAAGCACCTAAAGGGACATTGAGGAAAAGGAAAAAAAAGAGAACATTTTCTCCCCTCCACCAGCACAATGGGGCGCAATGGATACTTTCTTGTGCGGAAGAGGAAGTTTCTTTTTTTTATTTTTCCATCACCCTTTTGAGGCGCCGTAGTAAATCAGATTTCTGAAAAACAACTGAAGGTAACTCAGTTACTTGATCGTGGTATAAAATTCCACTGTGTGCCTGGAAAGTACATCTTTGTCTCTGCCTTAAAAAAAGAAAATTGTGTTCTTCAGAGGCATGTGGTTCTAAAAGTCTGAGCTAGACTTTGGCAGCTGCTGGTCATATCTTCCTTTCACCATTTAATGCTTTTCCATTTTTCAACACATGACATTTAGGTAAGGAAAGGAGCCATCTTTCATTGGATGTCAATTTGTGCGTGCCTTATGGGATTTTTGTTGAATTGACGAGAAGGCGAGTTGACCCAGAAGGCTGGCTAAAAGCTGATCATACAGGAAAATTGCTGCATTTTATCTTTTCAAACTTTCAACCTTTTTGAAATTTATAAATGCATTTAGAAAGTTAAGAGAAGGCTCTCCCTAATGTCAAGCGTACCAAATGTGCTAACTGCTAATATAAGTGCTGAAGACATTTTCAGATGTCACCTCTAATCAGTTTGTCTTAGTCAAAAGGAAAATCTATCACCTCTTGGAGATCTAGTAAAGTGAGTTGCATAGATAGAAATTATTAGAACTGCTTGCTCTTGTGCTAACAAGCATCCTCATTGTCTGCGGTGATGCGTTTACGAACAGCCAGAGTGATTTCAGGAACTCGAGAAAAGTTGCTGAAATTAAACATTAACTCCATGGACCAAATGACATCGGTCCAGGAAGTTTGCGGTGTAGGAATGACATTTGTCAGGAGGCTAACGTTTAGCTCCAGTCCTTCTCACTTTGTTCCCTCTCTTCTGTTTCTGACCTCTACACCTGAGCTGACCTGCTGTTATTGACTCTACAGGCAGATCGGTGGAAAGCAACAGGGGTCCTGATTGACCTTTCAAAGCTCCGCTGTTAATTGTTTTTACCGTCAGAACCCTGTGCGTCACCACCTTACCTGCTCCCTGTTTCCCCAAATCTGCCACTATGACACACACACACTCCCACACACACACAAACAAAGATCCTGTTAGAGAGGTGTTTGGGAAACGGATGGGAAGCCTTTGTAGTAATTAAGTGTGTTTGGCATTATGTAAATAGCGCTTATCAAGTGTTAATTGCCTCCGCTGCCAGGATGAGAATATCAGACGTGAAGGAAACAAATTGCCACTTTCCAATGTGTCTCTGTAAGGCACAGAGACTATGATCAGGCCTGGTGCTTCATACTGACAGTGTCAGCTACCTCACACTTTCTTGTGAATTTACAGACAATACGACATAAAACATTTGTCGTTGCATATCAACACGTTCCTCTAGTTTAACAAAAATTAAAAAAATAATAATTAATTTGTTAAAACCTTGTCTATAATCAAGCTAATATGTCTATTCAGTTAGTTGACTTATCATAAAATGAAAGAAATATTAATTACAATCCACAATCATGTATTATTAAACTGAATCTCTCTATGAAAGGATTGCTTTACCAATTTGCAATAAATTCTATTTCATATCTTTATGTGTGCTGAAAATGCTGAACGGCTTCCTTTTGTTTTTTTATTTCCAGCACATAAGAGGTGTTTTATCAAAGCACCCAAGTGATTTGGTTCAGCTAGCAAATGGATGGCAATGTTACTCCAATGTCTTTTCATGCCAGCTTTGCCATTTTGCTGCTCTGCTCTGCATCATCCAAACACCCCCTCCCACCAAAAACCAATTACCAGTTATCACTAAAAAAGCTGTTCCTTTATAAGTTACTTACCCCCACCGAATGCAAATTTTCCTCCTAATTTGATTCCCCACTTTACACATTAACTACCTCTAAGATGGCGAGATCTTTCAAGTTAAGCACTCAATTTAGCTGTCCGTGGTGTAAATCTCTCTTTTAAAAAAAAAAAAAAAAAACCTGCATCTATCATTAACCTTGAACTGGCTAATTAACTTGCCTCCCTCTTTCAGAACTTTGCTGCAGAAGCTCATAAAACAGATACAATAGGACTTTTAACGCAATCATCTCGCACCCAGGCGTTATCTACGATCAAATAGGAATACACTGCTGATGTAATTTCACGCAGAAGTGATCATAAGCATAACAGGAGCTAAAGCTGGAGATGGAGGGGAAAAAACTGCTGCCGATGCAGCGTTCTATCAAAAGATTGAATCTTTGGATGGGAGCCCAAAATAACATAAAAATGCCTCTTCATCCAACCCTAAGTGAGAATAAGTCGATTTAAGTCGATTATTTACTTGTTTCCAGTAGTTCACAATAGTGCTCACACTTCTTGAGTCTCTATATATTCTCTCGTTACAATCACAAACTTCAGTACATTCTGTTGTACTGAATAACCGTGAAGTGGAGGATAAACCTATTTGTTTTCAGCTTCTTTTCCTCTTAATAAATCAAGTGTAATAATGCAATAATGGCCATGATTCATTGGCCAATCCATAAATTGGAAATTTTCTTGGAAGACGAGCAAAATAAAAAAAACAAACATTGAAAAAAAACATAAGAAATAATGTTTGTCACAAACCGTAGGTGGGAAAAAATATTACAAATGACAGCAGTGGAACTCGGTGGTGGCAGTATAATACTTTGGGGATAATGTAGTTGTGCATGGATGGCTGCCAGTAAAAAAGAGGAAAATGACAAATGTTTACTTGTTAAAATATGGCTTCATTGTAAAGATACCAATTAAATCTTATAAAAAGTGAATTAATATTGTAAATCTATCAGTCATATAAGTTGAAATTGATGAGGGAAGTATGTATTATTAGCAGACAATGTCAAAAAACAAAACATCTGGCTCAGACCTTCAACTGTGGACAGTGACAGAGAGCGGTGAGGGATAAAGAAGGGATTTGGTAAAAGCTGATGGGAAGGTAGAGGGAGAAAAATACAGGGTGATCCTGCAAAATAAAAATAAAAAACTAGAGGCTGCAAACTAATGGAGACTGTATTTCACCTTCTAGCCAGATGATGACTCTGACCAAACAGCCAGAATTACACTCGAATGGCTTAGATCAAAGCACATCCATGTGCTAGGATGGCTCAGTTAAAGTCCATGCCTCAATCCTACTGAGAAAATGTGATACAAACCCAGATATGGATGTTCACAGACGTCCACTTTGACTGAACTGGAGTTATTCCTTAAAGATTTAATTGCATAAATCTTTAGTTTCTAGATAAGCAACACAAGATAAGCGAAGACGTGAAGCTTTAATTTTAACAACAAACGAGTCTCATTTTGCATAACACACTTTTGAGATTATTTTTGTGAAAATGTTTGAGGATTATGTACCCTTTTTTAGCAAGTATAACTCCAATGAAAGAGACCGAAGTTCTGGATTCTTTTGTGATAAAACACAAAATGGTGTGAATACTTTCCACTTTAGATCACAGGTCTGTAGTTAACCAACTGGACATTATGGGGAAATATCTGCCGTCCATCTTGGCAGCCATGGTATTTTCGTACACTCCATAGAATGACTTAATAACCATGCTCTTTATCTGGTCATATCCATTAACATGTGTGAGTTTGTTTATAGTCTGACTATCACCTTCTGAAACCTCAGCAATTAGATGAGGTGGTAGCTTCCTCCTTGGGTTATTATGAGGACATTAGTAGCTCATTTCTGCTCTCATTGGTGGCCCGCTTTCCGATGAGACGAGGAGCTAGAACAATAAAAACAAGATGCATGCATAGGGAACCTTTGACCATTGTGCAAAACAAAATTCTGTGTGCTCCTTTTTGGTGCGAACAGACAGATTGCTCCTAGCTTTGCTTTTACGGATGAGAACATTTTTAGGACCAGGGTAACAGATAGCAGAGAGAGCAGGTCTACGGTTAGATTATGGCAATTAAATACAAAAAACTGCTAATCATATCCACCGATATGAGGCATCAGCGAATCATTAAATGATTCTTTCTTTACCGACGAAACGCAGAGAGAGGAGAGCTGGCGTGTGGGATCTCCTCTGCCTTTGTCCTCCTAAAATAGCCGTCCTTGTACCGAACGATAACAGCAAGAGATTGGATAATAAACACACATAAAAAGGCGCCTGATTAATTTCAGAGCATATTGAAAGGGGTGATACACTTTGAGCGAGTTTTGCAATAAAGGGAGTACTCCACACAAGATTGGTGCTCAGAGAGGAAAATTGGCAGAATTCATCAAATGTTCTGCGGGCATTAAACCTCGGCAGCGGCACGTTGGCCCTTTTAATGTGAAAGATAACCCAGGGGGCCTTGTGGGGTATGTTTTATGTGGTTGGAAGGGTTAAAGGAGGCCTGTGCATTGGTTTATGTAGAGATGTTGAGGTGATTTTCAGATTTCCCCCGTGGCGTCCCTGCACTCTCTTTCTGTTTCATGTCACTGGAGCGTTGCTGGAGTCACTGGGACAGTAACAGTGACTGTCGAGGAGTGATTTATGCAGTCATAAGGGCTGCACTGTAGCAGACCTCAGCCCGTATTTTATTCTGACACTTATTATTGAAATGAGACATTTGGGTGTAAGGAGTAACTCAATCCATTCTTTTACTGAGTGTGAGGTACAAGTCGTGTTCACATTGAATCCCATCTCTTTCACATTGGGAGACTCCCTGGGGAGTGTTTAATTCCATTTCTCATCTAAATAACTTTACTATTGCCTGTGTGTAGCTTTCGTAGATGCAAATGCTGATTCATTTTCACTTGTGGAGAGCAAAACTGCGGCAGGCTGGCGCTGTTCTTCATTCAGAGTCCAGTTCGGTGTCAGTAAACAGAACTGGTCTGGGCGGATTATTAGTTCTCCTCTATCGTTGCAAAGATTCAGCTGAGAAAACCGAATCTAAAACTAACATAGTTTTTATTGCTGTAGTTGAAGACTGCACCAAAATACGATGTGTTTTCTGTGTTACGGTAATTTAAGCATCGCTGATGCTTGATTAGCCACAGATCAACAACCCTGAAACTAAACATAAGTTTTGTTTCGTTGGTCCTGTTGCGCTCGAATACAGCTGAGATCAAAATTATTAATGTTCCTGGCAGAATTAGACTTAGAAACAATTTTCATTCTAACAGGAAATAAGATTAAATCGAAGGTTAATTAGTAGAAATGACAAAGAAAAAATAATAATTTTGAGAAAAATAGTTTCGCAGTTTTTAGTTAGAGAAAAAACTGCCATGTTTCACATTGTGTATATGTTTTGCAATAATCAGTGGATAAATGTTTATTGCCATTAGAGCAGTCAAACCCTTCATGGCCAACTTTCATTTCCTTCAGTGTTTTAAGGATTTATCCTCCTTTCCATTCATCACATCCCTCCACACCAGTCCTTTACATCCAGAGTCCAGACTTAAGTCTGGCTGGGCCACTCCTGAATGTTAATATAGTTCATAGGCAGAAGAAACATGTTCCTAAATCTTCCTGGGGGGCAAATAAAATTGTTGTTGTTCTATCACAAATAATCCCCATAAAATAAATTAAACTTTGTGGCAGAAATGTTTTATGCGTCACTGCATGCTGCTTACCTATATTCTGTTTGTTTATTTGGACATGGTGTCTGTTATTGTTGTGCAAAATTACCTGAATGTCCCTGAATTTGTCAAATGACTGTGGCCTCTTTCTGTAATTTTGATTAAAAAGGATGCACATAAAAATAGAGTAATGCTGTATTGAGTGTGTGTGGGGGAGGGGGCATTTTCGTGTTAAATAAAGTAGAAGAAGAAGAAGAAATCCAGCTCAAAGACAAAAAATGCTCACACTTTTTATTCCATTTTTATGGTATTATTCATCATCATGAAAAATAGCCAACATTTTTCATTAACAATTAAATTTATAATATCACTTCACAAAAACTGCCATCTTGTGGCAATTCAATTCAAAGTATCCTATAACAACAAACCCGTTCATTTCCTGATCGTGTAGTCGGATCATGATGCCAAAGTGTAACAAATGACAGTCAAATTAAGACGGTCATGTGTACTGGGTTTGCACGAGGCAACAACAGAGAAGAAGCGTTCTCTTTCAACTCCAGCGGACCCAGACCATCTGCTGGGACCAGCTGGACAGAATACAGACACATAAAAACATAGAAACTCCAGCACATGCAGGCGTTCCACAAATCGAAAACAAACGGAAAAGAGTAAATGGTGACAACCAGAGCAAGTGCTGCATAAGTAGAGAGTGGCGGGAGAGAAAATAACAGACTGCACGTCTCGCAGCCGCGTTAGTGTCGAGGTCGCTCAGTTTTACTTTATTGTCTCTAATTACAAGTTTTTAAATATAAGAAGCTAAGACTAGCCTTAAAGCACAAAAATCTGATAACAGCCTACCATTCTGCTTTTATGAACTCTAGGAACTGTACTGGCGAACCTGAAGTCTGAAAGTGAAGTGCTCTTTTGGAAACAGTCTGATGTTTTTTGTTAGACGGAGTTTAACTTTTAAAAGAAATTCTACTTTCGACTTAACAGAGAACCAATATAAAAAAATAAAACAAGTACAAATTGGAGATCTCATTTTCAATTTATGCATGGTGTTTTCTTTATAGTTTTATTATTTTTTTAAATAAATAACAAATTTATTGTGTTGCTTTTGCTATGTAAAGCCCCTTGAACTGCCCTGCTGCTTGACGGATTGATTTTATCAGAGTTCCCTCTCTGCAGAATCTTAGATAAGCTGAAAGTAAAAGTCCTCCACCCTACTGTCTGCACTGAGGTGTGCATTAAAGTTCCCCTCACAAAAATCCAGTGTAGTCTCTGCTAAAGCGTTCAACTTTTCAACAAAATATTATGTTTGTGTGCATTAGCTCTCAGCTTCACCCCAAGCATCCCCAAACGCACACCTTGGCAGCAATTTCTACTTTCACACTTTTTGGTTTTTTTTTTTTTTCACTAGGACATAGTGCAGATTATTGTAATTGGATTTAATGGTTCCATTTTAAGAGAGGATTTTGAAACTTCACTCTGGTTATTTTTTTTAATTTTCTCACTATTTATAGGTACTTTACCAACCGGGACGGAAGCTTATTCGAGACGAGAGATGAAAGATCAAAATCCTTTCTTAAACAGTATGCATCAAAATATTTTGTTGAGAGAAAGATATCGAGCAGCGACCAACAGCGATGAATTTCAGGAAGAACAAAGAGGTAATGGAAAGGACAGAAGGGGTAAAAAGTACAGCAGAGTACAACATATGGTGCGTTCACTGATCAGAAAAAGATCACATTTTTGTGTTCCAGACCTGTTGGTCACATCGGCGCTGATCAAGCTAAAAATCTTCTATTCTAGACATAATTTTTACCATTTGTGCTCATTTTTTTTATGTGTGTGTGTGTCTCTAAATGTAAATCAAGTTGAAACCCACACAATCATAGAGGAAGTTCAGCAGAAAAGAGCTAGCCAAGCAAGGGAAAGAAAGAAACCCTGGTGGGATGGAAGTGAACGGGCGAAAAAATGCAACCCTAACACTGACATCATCTCTTAAAACTCTCAACGAGTCCAGCTGAGGTGCTCTGCACAGCTGAGAAGACCCCAAAAGTGAGGGGTCATGTTGCCTTTTCCTAAAAGATGAGGCTCTGGACCAGAATCGCCAACTGGCAGCTGTAAGCGCAGGACTCCTGGGGATGATGACCTACATATTTAACTTTCTCCATCTGCTTGTACACACTTGCATCTCTGCAGGCTGCCACTCAGACCAGCAGGTGAAGGCACTCAGCAGTTCCAGTAGGGCTGTCCGTAACAGAGGTTTACCACCTTTACACGGTACTCAAGGCTAAACAAAGGTTAGCCATGAGTCATAAACTTTAAATTCAAAAGACAAAAGCAAATTCATGAAGACTCAAAGGGCCACATGTGAAGGTGCAGCATGCAGTTATTTTGGAGGCATGGAGCTAAATGGACTATTACTGTCTACCGCCTGAGGCTGGCTTGCTCCCCTTGCAGAAGAGGTAAATTAATTTTCTATCTGTGATCCCGCAGATGCTGCCGGCGGTGTCTGTCCCCTCTGCCATGTAGAAGCAGCTCTGGCCACTTCGGATGCGGCTGAAGTTGTCATGTTAACAGATAAGCGGACTGTACTTTCCAGCCGCCATCACTAGATTCTTCCCCCCCAGGAGTCGCTGGCGATATTGATAGGACGGCAGTGGTTGATGAGACAGCAGCAGTGATAAAGGAGGCACCTGAAGAAAAGCACAAAGCCGCTTTGTGTTTGTTTCACTGTGCCTGTCTTCCTACCTGCAGGATAAATGATGAGACGAAACGGAGGCGAGGAGCATCGCCGGCACCGCGTTGAGCTGCAGGCAACAGCAGCCTGGAAGTATGGGCGCATTGATTGGAAAAAAAAAAAAAAGGGACTTTTGCCAAACTCAAAAAGCTCATCTCTAACTTTTGCTAGACATTTACAAGAGCCAAGACTCGTTTCTCTCATCTGTCCCAACAACCTGGTTCTAAATGTTTCTTGGCAGCTGAGGAAAATAACTGACTGAGGAAAAGTGGCTTGATTCTTCTGTTACACGCCGCTAAGCTGGTTTATTGTGTTTGTTGTTGGGAAGCTGGTGTTCATCCCGGGGGGCTTTCAATGAAAACACATTTCTCTCCTGGCAACAGCTGCTTCATATCCCCATACAAGCAGCCAGCAGATGTGTCTTGATCCAGCATCCCCATCCCTCCCAACTTCACATTTACCTGATCGACTCCCATCCCGATTGTTGAACAAATGATCTCTCCTGAGTGTCTGTCATTGTTGGGTTGCAAACCGATAAGATAATTCACGTTGACTCTGTGCGTATGGAGCAGTTAGGGACATGAAGCAGCTGCTTTGGACCTGCTGACGGCTGCAGCTGCTAAATAATTTGTTGCGAATGATTCTGTTCGCCAGATTGTTTCCATGAACACAGCATGTACTTTGGTATTTGCAACTTTACTTTGCCATTTTAGAGGGATAATTAGGATATGACAAGCGAGGGTCTATTCTATGCTGATGATAACCTACTTTATTGCTTCCCTTCTTCACTCTAATACAGAAAAAACAATTAATGACATTTTCTTAAATGCGAGAATTACTATGTTAATTACATCGACCCATGAAAATCTGATAAAGTTTGTCTGGTCTTGTGCTGGACACAGACACAAACTAATTTGGTCCATAGATGAAGGGTGAATCTTCCTCTAAATCTGTAAACCCTCTCTATCAACTACTTTTTTTTTTTTTTAACCATGACTTTATTATGGTGATGTTCCATGAATGCCTCCACCAAATCAGTCTATCGGCGTGCGTTAATGCTTTTTACAGGCTGCACCTTAACTTATCACAGGAATTTGTTCACTCTACAGCAGAGCCGTTTTGTCTGCTCACAGCGTGGCCCTGATTTATGACGATTCAGTTTTGCTGCCCGTCGTTTCTTGGAATACTTTGCAGACTTAATTCAAAGTGTCTGAGCTTGTCTCACTGGAGACGTTTTGTTCCGACTTTAATATCAGTCAAAAACATTTCATCGAACAGTGCCTGTGTTTTCCACTTTTGTTCTCAGCTTCTAAATTCTCAGGGGTTCTTAAATTACTTAGTACTTACTGAGTAATTTACTCTTTGTTGTAAGATTTTGTTGTTGTAATTTTCCCTCTTGTATACTTGTTACTATGTAATGATGGCTGTGGCGTTTCAGGGACTGAAGTGTTTGCTTGTTCCTTCCCTGATTGCTCTGTAGTGTCAGCTTCCAGGACCAGTTTATCGGAAACTTCACTAAATTAAAATGCCAATAGGATCAGACCTGAGGTAGGGCATAAAAGAGCCCTACCCCTTTAACCGATGAGATGTTGGTAATGGTGGGAAAGACTGAAACTTGGATGAAAGATTGCTATGAACCTGACTTCAAATTTGAAGCCATCATGTCTATATATCCTAACATCTTGCCTAGGTTTATTGCAATCTATGGGGCAAAACAAGGATGGAAGGATGCAGTACATAAAAATACTTAATATTTCTGTTATTATTTGGGATTAATTATTCCATCTGGATTTATTGAAAACTGGTAAATAAATAAATAAAACAAAAACAAAACAGAATGTCACTCCTTCTCCCCGCTGTCCTCCTTTACATGTTAGCTGGTTTTCTTGCGGTTGTCAGTTTCCGTGATTCCTGAGCGGTGAGGCTTGGAGAAGCAGGAGGAGGAGGCTGGACCGGACAGTCAGGACCAGAGGGAGAGCTGGGAAATGTGATCATTTTTCTTGGGGTCTGTCATAAGCTATAGGCTGGCTCATCTGTCTGCTCTGACTCCTTTGTTTCCAGCAAGCCGGGCGCCGTAGGATTAAGCTGCGGAGCAGGAGAAACGCAAAACAAGAAAAGAGAAAAAAAGAGGGACAGTCAAAGCTAATTATTATAGTGCTCCCATGTTTCTTTAATGCACTACTTACATCTAAAATAGATGCAGCAGTTTTTAATACCTGCTGAGTTGCCAGAAAATAAGGTAGAATGAAAGCAAATGAGGGAGAAGGAGAGAGGGCATGCAACTGCACTTTTTTCTTTTTTTCTTTCTCTAAATTGCCCCGCAGTTCCACTGGAGTGCTGTTGACCCAGTTTATCTCCCAGACAGGTGATTAATGCAACTTCACCGCAAGCAAAGGTCACCTCGGGAGGCACGGGCGCAGGTCAGAGCACAACTGGATCTAAAGGAGGTTTACGCGAGCAGTGTTACAGCTCAGAAAATAAAACGTTCCGAGCGGATCATCGCCGAGTCTCTGGGGACGCAAGAGAGGGTACTGAAAGAAAAACAGAGAAAACACGCACAGTGCAGCAGGAATGAGAATACCCAACTCAAACAAGCTACTGACAATTATCCAATTTCTATAATGATTTTTTTTTTTTTTTTTTTTTTTTTTAGTTTTGCTAAATAGTAAATTGACTGACTTCATAAAGCTCTTTGTTTTCATAAAGTGCTTAACTGATTCATGGGGTAACAGGCATTCATGTGACAGGAAGCTGGATTTGGACCCAAAGCTTTTGGATTTCCCAGCTATGTGAGTCCTGCAGACACTCCGAGTGTCTCCAACTAGCCTCCTGCCTCTCCTGTTCCTTTTAGGCTGCATGCCGAGCGCGTCACTGTTGCGTCTCCAGTCCTACATGTGAGTCACAGCTCCGCCGTCCAGGAGTGAAAAATGTACACTGCAGGCTTTTGTCAGTGTGATGTAACGGCTCATAAATCAGTCCTGCACCTGTTCCGCTACTGGTTGGAGCTGCCCTCCAACTGGTTCACTCGTTTCTATCGGAGATTTGTTCAAGGACCACAGTGGCCAGCTGTAGCGCAATACAGTGACAGTCAGCAGTGGGTCACTGGGGATCCGGCTTTATGAAGTTGGAAAAACACTATAGGTGTGATAAAATGCTACAGCTACTGTAACTTGTCTGGTTTCTTATCATATTTAAGGACAACTTTAGTCTTTTCCTTTATTCCTCGCTGGTCGGACTCACTTTATACAGCTGAAGTCAAACATTGCCAAAGTCCCATTACTTGTGGTCCCCAATTATCTGGGGCCTCTTATTGTTTATCATATCTCTTTTCAAGGAAGTAATTTTTTTTTAAACTCTTTGTTTTGACAGCTAGTCTTTGTATTTCTAGAGTGTTTACTCTCCACTGCATGCAAATTTTTGATCTGTATTTTTCTTTAAGTCATTTGGGTTTTATAGTAAGGTCATCTATTTAAAAAAAACAAAAAACACTTGGTAACATACCCCTTTATTATTGTGAGTGCGAAAAAATTTACAGTTTAATAAATGAAAGATGTTTCGGAAAGGCAAGTTTTTGTCAGTGATTTAAGTATTTTCACACAGGATAAAAAAATATCTTTATCTTGTTTGTGTGAACAATTTGTCATTGTAGACAAATTGTTCACACAAATCTGTATCAAACAACAAGCCAAAAAGATTGTGAATATAACACAACTTAACTGTCTTTTCCTAATGAAAATGATTTAAACTGAAACAGGAGGCTCACAAAATGGAAAAAAAAAAAAGTATTTTCTGGCAAATGTTTGGATTTTCAAAATAAGATCTTTTAGTCTGAAGCTCTAAATACAGACGAGACAGTCTGCATCTCGTGTTTGACATTTTTACCTATCAAAACATAGTAACTTGTTAGCATTAACGGACATGAAGACAGTTTAACTAATCAATGACAATTCTAAGTGTTAAAAACTGGATGCAGAGCTGGTCATGGTTGGAAATGACCTGCACTGACTGGATTTGATGTGGAAACGGCTCCTGTTGAGCTGGGATCTTGAGATCATTTATGCTGGGATGTTTTAAAACATACTGAGCCATTTCTCACCGGGTTTAAATCACTCAGTTGTGTTTTCTTTTTTTTTTTGTGACAGACACGAAAGGAGGATTAATGGTGGAATCTCTCAACTCTAAAATACACAAAGCTCCTCTGTAAGAGTTCCCCTCTGGTTTCTCTGTTGACTGCTTCTGAATTTAGGTCATTTTGTTCTAGTAACAGTGAGGCGATGTGCTTTTATTTCTGCTAAGATGATCTATTTTAAAGGGTTTTTAGATCCTTGCCTCGCAGCACTGCTGATTTTGAGTTTTCTGCAGCTGGGCCCCTCTATTTCTTCACTTGATGAATGCGAGTATAAATGTTTTCTTTAGCTGTTGTTTCTGTTTTTTTTGTTTTTTTTTAAGATTCTTCACCTTGCCCTGTGATGAAAATGCTCTGCTCCAAAGACGCATTTAAATCGAGCACTATCTATAATTACGCTGCCAATGACTTACATTTTTTGGTTATCTAAATTATAATCTCTGCTTTCAGTAACTCTTCTAAGTCGAACTCTCCCGAGGTATTCCACATTCGTGGTTTTGCCTTCAGAGAAATTACTGGGCTAAATGAAGCTATGATTTTCTTTATGTGAGCCAGCTGCAGCGCAAACGCTTTCCAATCTGACCGAAAAGCCCCGTTCGTCTTTGTGGAGACGAGGGCGAAGGTGAAATGAGTGAACAGACGCCATTTGGGTCTTCGATTTAAGAGAATGTTGAGAACGTTGCATCAAACTCTGTTTTGTAAGTGAATGGAACAGGTGAAGATTTCTCTTTGGTTGTCCATTGACAATACTTTACGAGACTAATTGTAAAGTTCTAGTGGAGAAAACGATTCAAAGTGATGCTTCGATCACACTTGACGAAGAGTTTGATTCCAACCTCGTGTGTGGCATCTGAGTCAAAATAAAAAATAAAAGCTTCTTGCTTTTTTTTTTTGTCTTTTTCTCCTCCGCGTTCAGGTGAATGGAAAGGAGTTGTCCAAATCCAGCCACGATGAGACTGTGGAGGCCTTCCGAGCTGCCAGGGACCCCGTCGTGGTGCAGGTCATCAGGCGTACCCCGAGCGGCCGCCCCCACGGCCCCCCTCAGGAAATCCATGTGGTGGATGTGTGCACTCAGACCGACATCACCTTTGAACACATCATGGCGCTGGCAAAGCTCCGGCCTTCAACCCCTCCTGTGCCTGACGTCTGTCCTTTCCTGCTCTCTGACAGGTATGTACTATCCGTGGGCATGTGGGTGCTTATTTTTTATTTCGCCTTTGCAAAAAAATAAAAATAAAATAAATAATAAGGACTTCCATCTATTTACAATGGCATATTTCAGGCGTATTAGTTTAGAATTTCATTTGGTTTGCTGATATCATTTAGGACAAACCTGCACAATAGAAGGGAAAGAAATTATTTTTTTTTTTGGAAAACTTGACTAATAGCGTAATTTTGTAAAATCCGGTGCAACTAGTTCCTTTAAACATAACCCATTTAGTAATTTAAGTCTCAGTGTGGATGATGTGTTCTCAGTATGAATCCGGTTTCTTTCTTCTTCTTCTTCTTCTTTTTTTTTTTTTTGCAAAGGCCTCTGAGGTTTGTTAGAGAACATTGGTGAACAGCAGAAAGCTAAGGGAGAAAGCTGAAAACATGATTAGCTCATAAAACAAAAATCTGCCATTTGAAATGTTACGGAGTGCTGTTTGGATCGGGATCTGAAAATGTAAAGAAAAATCTACAATTGAGCCTGAGCTTATTTTCAAAGAACAATGCACAATAATCCCAGTCTGTATGTGAGCAAAGTTATCAGTGATTTATCTTATAAGACTTGCAGTGAAAATGGTACATGCTACATCAAGCCAATGAAAACATATGGAATATTTTTTTGATTGTTATCCGTAAAAAAAACAAACCAAACCAATTATCTTTCTTCTTCTTCTTCTTCTTCTTCTTCTTCTTCTTCTTCTTCAACTTCACAGTCATCCACTGTATTGACCAAATAAGACCTCAAGAAAACGTTTTCAGGTTTGACATGACAAAATATGAGGAAGTTTCAGAGGAGTGAATACTTTTGCAACACACTGCAACTGTTATTTTTGTTTGTTTGTTTTGTTCCTTATCATTTATGCAACGACTAAAGAAAAGCTCTTTTTGTCTAACATTTACAGAGCTTCGCCGATTTCTTATTATAACTTTGACTTACATTTCATTTCATTTTTTATTTAATTGCAAAAAATAAATAAATAAATAAATTTAAAAAATTGGTTGACTGCCAGACTGAGGAGAAAAAAACAAATTGTTGTTGTGTCCTTGTTTTGACTTTGGCTGTGACTGCCTGTAATTAAAAATGGAAAACAGTAGGAAAAGGCATCAGCAAGCCATGAAGGAGAAACAGCAATGTTGCGTTACAGATAGGGAGAAATTAAGATATATGTAATAACGAGCTGTCCGTGGGACTTTAACGGATACAGATTTACGTGATGAATGAGTCTGTTAACGACCTTCATGTCTTCCTTCACCAACAAAACACAAAAAGTAACAAGAAATGTGTTTAATTAAAAGACAGTTGGTCACCAGACTGCGTTGTCGTGTTTCTAACATGCAGGAAACCATTAGGTACAAAATAAGTTGGGTCGAACTACTCAAAGTTTTGTCCTTTTGTGTTTGTTAACTAACAGCTGAAGAATGTGACGGCATCTTCAAGTATCAACAGGAGATTCTTCCTCATAAACAACAAAGAAACTGGTTCAATGTTTGGGCTTTGTAATTTAAAAAATAGCTTATTTTTGGTTCACCTCACAGGAGCAGAACGCCGTGAAAAAGGAACACTGAGAATAAAGGAATATCTAGGTTTCACCTCCAGGGAACGCAACAATACGAGAGCAGAGGAAGTCTGGAAAATTACAGATTAATTTGCATCAGGCTTAGCAGATAATTAATTCCGAGCCCGATAAACTTTTTAACGCACGTGTGTGTCATCATTTGTAATCTGGGACTTTGTTATTAAATATCTAGAGATAAAAGCCCAGATGGATTCTCCATCTGTGTGAAAAGATCAATAAAATTCAGCAATATGATCAGTGCTGCGCGCAAGCTATAAAACTAGTACACATGAGCTGCTCAAAAACATTATGGATTTATGTACATATCGTAAAGCCGGAATCCCCCAGAGGGGCATCCGGCCATAATTGGGGCTGCTTAGAGGTTCAATTTGAACCCAGGTAAGGTTTACAGGGTGATTAAAGTAAATGGCCAATTAAAAAAAAAAAGGCAACTAAAAGCAACAGCCATCGGCCGAGTCCACACTTAATCAATGTTTCCCATAAAACTGATATTTCCTTCCTCCGCTCCTGAACTCAGGTGCATCATCCAATAAACAGCTGACTTTATAGATTTTATAGATACATATAAATAGTTGGCATCATGTGTTGAGGCTACATTGTAAAATTGTAATTGTACTGTTTTTTTAACGCTTGCTCCCACTGCCACAGGGAGAACTCAGACTTTTATAGGTTTCAACTTAATAAACAGAGTAACAGGACACATCACTTGCCGTATTTCAGAGATTCACATTTTTTTTTTTTTTTTTTTTTTTTTTTTAATGTTATTATTTATCTGCAGTCATTATGCTGTGTGGCGGCCACACAATATGCTAGAACCCCTACAATAGTGTTTTGTTCATTGACTGAAGGAGGGATAATAGAATTACACCATACAGTCTGGGGGGGGTTTGTCTGTCAAGAGCATGAAGCAAATTACAGAGTGCGGATGTGCTGTTATTAACAAGAGGCTGCGCTTTTGTCACGTTCAGGAAAAGCCTTCCACAGATCTTTTATTCTGCCTTCTCCGGCTGAGACAAAAGCAACAAAATGTTGTCACTTTGAGGCTTTGAGCTTGAGTGGTGTCTCGAAAGAAAATGAAGGAAAATTATCCCACCAGTGTTAAAATCTTAACCTACCTCTGTCTTTTTTGTCTCTCGCTGCCTTTCCGTCTCGCCACCTCTTTCTGTCCGTCTCCTTCTCCTCTGACAGCTGTCATTCCCTTCATACAATGGACCAAGATTACTATGAAGGTACCGACTACCTCTCCCCCGTCCCGGCTGACGGAGACAGAACGGAGGAGTTTGAGTACGAGGTAAGAGCTGAAATCTGACGTGACTGCTAAAGAGTGTTGTGTTTTTCTAAGGAACAATTGCAAAAGCAATTGTAACTTTGCAACACTTCACAGTGACCACCAAATTTCAGTGTTTTGTTTTTATTTGTTGGATTTATAGTGACACACCAACTCAAAGTAACTCCAAATAATGAAGCAAAAGGAAAAGGAAACTTGTTTATTGCGCATATCAGCGCAATGCTTTCAGCAACTTCAACACAACTAGAGATCGAAGTTGTTCCAAGTTGTGTCTTTGCAAAACAGGCCAATCTCAGTAAGAGTGGACAGAGGTTGTTTATAAGCATCAGTTTTCAAGTCTTGCCGCAGGAACTCAATTGTATTTAGGTCTGGACTTTGACTGGGCCATTGTAACAATGACCATATTTTCATTTAAAGCGTGTAAGCTTTTGCTGAAGTGTTTGGTGATACAGAGAGCGAGACAGAAGTGGTTTTGAGTTGTACTTTAACGGTTTTTCCCTTTACCGTGGAGCACAGCAGAAAATTACGAATATCTACCCGTTTGATTGAGGTAACAGAATTATTCCACTGCGGCTAGAATAGAATGCGTTGTCTGCATGCACAAAATTTCCTGATGTAACCAATAACATACAAGGGGTTTATTTTTGTAAATCTGATTATGATTAAGTCAGTGCCTCACCAGCTATGAACCTCACCGCACATCACTGCTTTGAGTAATATGTGAACTGGGCACATATTTAGGAATTGTTTTTGTCATTCAGTCTAAATGACAGAAACAGCTCGGAAGTTTGAGAATGTGACACAGTTTTTCTCTGGTTGTAATTCATATAGGTATTCATAAATATGAATGGGCTTACCACTAAATGCTGGTGTTGTATCTCATGAAAATGTCAGCTTACTGCAAATGGTCAGGAAATCATTAAACTATGCTAGCAGCAGGTCTTGCTTGTGGTTCCTGAATAAAGATGTGTGTATTCTGACCTAAACACATTGTACACTTACAAATAGCTTTATGATTTGCCTGTGACTTTGATCAGTCCTTGGTAGTTATAACTGAATGCTGCAGGTATATTTGCTGCTGTTTATTGGACAAATCCAAGGTTTATATGACTTATGGTCTCTGACTCCTATTTTCCATCCATATCTTCCGTATGACAGGAAAAGATCAACACACTGTCTCAGCTTGCCGCTGCAGTCCAAGACTCTATTCCCAAGTTACTGACGTGCGAGCAGACACAGCGCCATGCCTCCAACTGCTCTGATGTATGATGATTGCTCAGCTGTCCCTCCCTCTATGTGTTTAATTTGAATTTGTTCAGAACGCTTCAAGCCATCGAGCTTGAGCTGTCTCTTCAAATCCTAAACAGATTTGTGCACCCGCTTGGATCGCTGAGGCCCCAATGTCAAATCCAAAATATATAACATATTAAGCATCTGTTTATGCCTCATTGCTATTTAAAAAAAAAAATCCTTTTTACAATGTGCATGCTTAGCAGGCTTCATAGTTTCATGCATAATCTCTAGGGGTTATAGCGCCCTAATGCAGCCCCACTTGCTATACGACAGCTAAAAATGCTGTGAGGGGGATGGAGGCGAAGCTGAAAAGCCTCTTTCTGAATGGAACGGATTTCTGCTGAAGGAGAGATGCAAGAAAAATTGCCTTTGCCGGGTGTAAAAGCTGTGGGAGAGAGCATGTTGCCGACATCTAAGAGAGAAAATATCTAAATCTGATTCACTTCTCTAATGGAATCGGAAGTTAATCATGTTGAGATATTCCTGGGCTTACTTTATGTAACAGTGTAACATACAATGCTCTCTCTGGCCGCTGCGCACACATTCAAGAGAAGAGAATATCTCTGCTTGTGTTTGGACTGTGGAGACTGCACCATGTATGCAAATGTCAGATGGACGAGTTGCATGGCTGTTCTATTTACGCACATTTACAGCTACCGCAGTCGATACTTTTCTTTTAAAAGTCTATCAAGTGGCCACAAATCATGCGAACGGTGTTGCACTCAGTAATGAGCCCATTTAGAAAACATCCCTGCATTAAGGCACTGTAAAAAGCAGCGTTATTGTGAGCCAGTTGGATGAAATACGAGGGCGATGTGAAACGAGAGCCAAGACGGCTGGTTGACTGAAGGGATTATCGCGCACTAAAAAGCTGGAGTGCTGTTTTATAACACTTCAAGGGTGGATTATACAGTTTGGGGAAATTAAACATGGCTGCAGATGCTCGAATTCTTGTTGTGACAGACATGAGCTGAACATTGGTACAACTGACTTGTTTTTCGTGAGGATTTGATTTCCGACCTCATTCGTTTCTTTAGTGAGCAGCTACATTTGGCCAGAACACAACTCTGCCATGTGCCTTTGAATATTTATGCAGTCATTTACGAAATTATTAGATGTTAAATATTTTTGTTTGATTGTTATTACTTTGTAAAAATCATTTTTTAGTTTTTTCGGTTTTCAAAGTATTTGTAATTTTTTTTTTTCTTTGTCAAAAAAAGCCAGATTTTGGTGATCATGACTGTTTGGCAAAAGCAACAATAAGAGCAAAACATCCATGGGGTTGAACACTTTTTAGAGACGCTGTCGCTCTAATTAAATTTTCTTGTTGGATCTCCCAACAGGAGTATATAAACTCTTTGCTCTCCCTTCAGATTCGCGGAAGTTCGTAGGCCGCCTCTTATTGCTACAATTTCACAGCCTAACATCATACATTTCCAAGAAAGCTCCTCGATGCGTGTCGGCGCTGAACCATGTTAGTAACCGTCCCCTTGATTAGTTTTGGTGAGTTCAGAGGAAGCACGCTGAGCTCGGAAACATCCGTCCCCGTATCTCTCTCTCTCTCTTTATCTCCCGCTCTCTCTGCCAGTAGTAGCCATCAACGCATTTGGCAACTGCTTTTTCAATTACCAGTAATCAAAGGCGCGACAGCATCAGATGTGCTTTGATGGTGGCCAGCAATCTTCCTCTTAATCACACCATCACAGCCATTAATCTACTGTCGGCCCTCGTCCCGCAATCTCCCGTCTGAGAGGCAGAAAGCTCGGCGAGGAAACGGAGGAAGGAGGGGAGAAAAAAAAAATCAAAGAGGCAACAGATCGGAGGAGGTGTTTTTGATGGTTCAGGAGGCAGGCACCTTTTACAGAAGCATCTGAGTGAGTGGGTGTTTTTCTTTTTCTTTTTATTTCCAGGCAAATTTTTCTTTAAGTAAAAAAAAAAACAAAAAAAAGCATCTGATAGAGAAGAAGGGATCACATTGTTAAATACACACAGACTATGTGGGAATAGCAGCAGTCTGTTTCCCTCAATCCTCATGCCACAGGTCTCCTACACCACATCCAGTCATTAATTAGTCATAAGTAACTTCTTGTTTTGCTGACAGAAATCACGCAGCACCTGCTCGCACCTCCTAGTTGCCTTACAACCGGGAATTTGTGTGAGTTTATTTTTAAAGACCTCTCTGAGAGATTGCAAGTGATTTCAGTATCTCCTTCTGATTTCCCTCAACTTCACACATAATGCTAACATGCACGATGTGCCAAGCACATACCTCCAGTTACACTGCGTCTGGAGCATTCATTAATAATCCCATCAATTTGAAACCTTTTTGATTAAATTAATGACACTTTCTTTTCTAGGCCTAATCTGCTCAGCCAGAATGCATCGCATGCAGTTGTCCATCTCTCATTCACTTGAAGTTCTGACCAGATCTATCGAAGTTGCCCTTCGATTAGAGGCACATCAGAAATTATGAAATGACAAACGACAGCCAGATGACATCTTTTGTTTGTTTCCAAATGTGCGATGCTTTTTGGAGCACACCTACACCACGGGTTTGTGCTTGCGCTCAGATTTAGTTTGGAGGTTGAGTATCTGCAGTGGAGTGTGCAGCTGCTGGAACCTAATTCCAAAAACACCTGAGAGATCTAGTTGTGTGCCTGTGTGAAAATGCTAAGCTAAAAACTAAAAATTTCTAAACTATTTAGAAATATAATCAAAAAGTTAACTTGAAAAAGAGAAACTTGCATATGTATATTAGCAGTTTTTATTACAATATTAGTTTTTTATCTATAAGTAGTATTTAGGGTTTTTGAGTACATACATTTGATGGCCTTCACGATCATTGGGAAGCTGCTGTCCTGGCAGACAGCTCTGACACCGTTCACGATGACAGGAAGCCACAAAAGGCTACTACTAAAGAAGCCATGTTGTATATTTCATTGGGATTGCATCAATGAAAGAAATCACTGCTAGTCTAATCCACTAACAGTAAAATTCATAAGTTACAATATTGCAAAGTTCATTTATTGATTTAAATCAAATCAGTTAACTTAATGAAACACATTCTATAGATCAATATTCATATATTCAAGCCTTTATTTATGTCATTAAGATGATTTTTTTTTTTTGCCTACCCATACTAAAATTTTAATTTTTTATATTACACCAAATTATGAACATTATTTTTACTACCTGATTAAAGGTTTCAATAAGTACTTTTATGCTAATGAGCAACTCTTGGAACACACATTGTAATTGATTGAAATTGTTTTTGTTTTACTGAGTTGCTGAAATAACTTTTTATGTTATTCTATTCCCTGAGAATGACCTATTAAACACATGTATGTTGGACAGACATGAAAGGAGATACAAAAATTATACTAAGATGTTGTTTCTGAGAAGCCAGCAGTCTTAAAGCACAAAAAAGCAAAGTCCAAAACAGTGTTGGCCTTTTCCTCTTTCTGTCCTTCGTCTCATCCCTTCCCCCTTCACATACCTAAAGCCATGCCACATCTACCACACATAACCAGCCAACCTGCACTTGTCACAGACAAAATGGATCTCTTTCTTTTTATACGAGACCCCTGTGAGTCCTGCCAGAGTCCTCACAGCCACCTCATTTCTCTCTGCCCCGCTCCATCCTCCTCTCCACTCAACCACTTCGCTCCTGCTGCTGAGAGATGTTGTGTTTCTGCTCTAATGAAGACCTTGGGAGGGAAGGCCATTTCACACTTGATTCCCTCAAACACCCTTGATAGGTTTCAGGGGTTAGGAAATGGGACAGGGGCTAGTGCTGTTGGGTGTTTGGCTTCATCTCCTGTTGTGGTCGACGTGAAAGTGCAGAGTTGGACTAAAGTGGCTTAATGATGGAGAACCTTTTCATGAGGAAAAAGGAAAGGATAAAGATTAATGTCCGTAAATAATCAAGTTTCATAACTTGTCAGAGGCAGGTAGAATAAAACTAAAGCTGTTTGTGCTTTTGTTTGTGCCTCAAGATTATTCTGAAGTTTTGTTTAAGGTTTCACTCCAACAGTTTTCTTGTCGTCTTAAGATACTGTATTCTTCTCTTTCCCTTTATAGGAAGTGGAACTTTGTCGTCTCAGCTGTCATGAAAAACTAGGCCTCACTCTGTGCTATCGAACGGATGAAGAAGAGGATGTGGCCATCTATGTCAGTGAGGTTAGTACATGATTTACAGACATTTCAAGGCGATCATTAGTGCAAGTGTTAACGACATCTATTTAAAAGCTCCATTTGAATTATTGTGAAATAGCTGAAAACATTGTGCATGAATTAAATCATTAAATATCAGGGACACAAAAAGGCTTTGGTAAATGTACCAGAAGAGCGAAAGCCCAGCTGCAGGTTAACAACACAATCGGCTGAGACTGCAAAACCAGAAAAACAAATCCGTGCCCTGCCTGGATTGATTATAAGAAAACCTAAACTCAGTGCCACACACATGGATCCTGAATTGAATGAAACTGTTCAAGGTTAATAGCACTCTGAGAGCTTTTGTTGCAAACTCCATGAGACTGTGGGAACCGTCCTAGATGCCAACTTCAAGCCAATTGTGCAACTCTCAATCAAACGTGACATATACCAAAGAGCTGCTCTGTGCCCCTCTGGTGTTCTGCATAAACCTGAATGAACCCCCATCCTCCAAGTAATCAGCAAGACCATCTATGGATACCAACTCAGAAATGGAGTCACTGTCACTCACCTCCACTGCATTGACAACTTCAAGGTGATCTACGGCAGGGACACTGAAATTTCATTCGGATTGGACAAATGTAGCTGGATGTTGTCAAAGAGATGGAAGGTAATCCACACAGAGGGAATTGCTCTATAAGATGTTGAGGGGCGACATAAGTACCTTGGAATATCACAAGCAAAGAAGTCACAAGGAAAGCAGCGACAGCCGAATACCTGAAACGAGGAAGTCGTGTTCTGAGGAGTCACCTCACAGCTCAGATACCATGCTGTGGTAATATGTTGGCCAAAGGGGGAAAGTCAAACCACAGATATTAAAATACCAAACTCACCATCTATGGTGGATTCCACCCAAAATCTACTTAATCACAGGCTTTACATTAAAGGAGGCAGCGGACCAATGAGCATCAGATTCACTATTCAAGATAAAATTTCCACACTCAAAGAATAAGTCAGGAAGATGGCCCAACAGTTGAAGTAACTTGTGAATGTCCCTGGCAGTGAAAAAAGAATAAATTGGAATAATCTTTACAGGTAGAAAAGCCCTCCGTAGTACAGGTGTCAAATTCCAGTCCATGAAGGCCGGAGTACTGAAACCTTGAAATGTACATCTATGTCAACACAGCAGAAGGACACAATTATTAGCGAGGTTCTCTAAAACCTGAGTGTTCAAAGAGATAATTGAGTCCTTTGATTGAAGGGTGTTGTATTTGGGAAGCACCCAAAAGGCTGCAGGACACTGGCCCTTAAAATCTGGAGTTTGTGCCGTTTTTGATGCCTGGCTCCGAAGGAACCACAGAGAAATAGATGAAGTGACTGAAATGACCTAAACTTGTCTGAAAGACAGCACAGAAACACTAATCCTAGCAGCACAGGTGCAGACCTTGAGAACCTTAGCATTGAGGTATCAAGATATCTGGTGCAGGTTGTGTAAAGAGATTCCAGATACAATTTAGCATCTCACAGCAGGACGTTAGACACTATCAGCAAAGCAATGCATGTGGAATATGAACTGGAGACCTCTGAGTCAAAGTGGAAATCACCTCCCAAGGTGGTAGAAAATGATAAAGCTAAGCAGCCAGATCCATCCATCCATTGTAATTCCTACAGAGTTGGGAAGGATTAGTGCCTGTCTTCAGGGGTAAGCAGGTGAGAAGTGAGGGTATACTATAGACACGTTGTCTTCCCCAAAGTAGGTTTTCTTCACATAAAAACAAGGTAGACAAATAAACTCTCTGCATCCTTTTTGCTGGTTTTCTCCCAAATGCTACAGTTTTGATTGCTAGCTGTTTGAAAAGTGAAAATATTAAACCTCTCTGGGCAAAAGCTCTATGCATATTCCGGGAATATCTCATTTCTTTGAAGTTTCTCATTTACATATTAAACTCTGTTGTAGAAACCCACAATCATCTATCCAGATCAGAGGACCCCGGTGCAATGTTGTGCTTCTCAGCCCGAATCAGATGTGACATTTCATATTCATCCACCAATTTATGATTCACTTTAGTATTCATGTGAGCAAAGCGGGTCTATTTATTGCTTGTGGTACTTCAAAATTGAACTCTCATCAGACACAGATTACATTACCCAAACAGATGATCTAACTTGCGTGGTTCTGCTGTCAGCTGCCAAGATGAGATGACCACCAAGCAAAGAAAGGCATAAAAAAAAAAAAACAACATAAAAAAATAAACCAAGGGTGTTTGTTGTAGTGGAGTGTGTTATTCGGCTAACCTCAGAGATGTCGAGAAGAAGACGGCTCTGACGCACATAAAAAAATAAAAAAAATGGCTTGTTCTCTGCTTTTGTAGAACTTTTTTTTTTTTTTTCAAATACTGTTCACAATTCTCCTCAACTTTCTCCCCGGCTTCATTTGAAGATTTCTCCAGCCATGCAAGGTGTTGGCTTTGAGAGCTGAGCTGAATATAAATATCAACCCACTTTGGTTTTTGACAGCAATATATGTTTATTTTGTTAAAAAAAAAAAAAAAAGTTAGATAAGGACAGTGCTGCATTCAGATGAGCTGACTGAATGTCTACAGGATGGTGGAGAATATTACACAGTCTGATCTTTCATAAGGAAAAGGAGCCAGTGATTAAAGGTTTTTCCTTAATAACAGAACTTACAACTTTGGTTATTTATTGATCAATTACTAAGTAATAGAATCAATTATTTTATTGTATTTCTTTTTTCCAAAGGCAACTCTTTGGAAAAAAGCCTCTGAACTCCCGTCTTCTAGTTACAGTGCCTGGCTTATATATTCATAACCCTTGCTGATGCTGGTTGTTTCTTTAGCTAACAACCAGAACATTTATTGTATGTTATTATTACAAAAGTGCCCAGGTATTGAACATACTTTTCATTAAGCCCATATTTCTGCATTAAATCTTGTTTATCGATCTAATGTGATACTCTTGTTTCACATGTTTGGTTTTCATCAACAGTAATCAGAAAATCACCATATTTGACAGAAACAAAGGCTTGGAAACAACTGTCTCATCCATATACTGTGTTTCACTTAGCAAATTAAGTTACTGAAATAAATTAAACTTTCAAATATTATTATTATTTTTAAATATACCTAGAATACGCTATCCAGTAAAGTTCTGGATAGCGTCACCTGGGTGGAAGCTGAACGTTTTCCAATCAACTCGGACCAACTTCCCAACACTTGGGTCAGCTGTCAGTACCGAGCTGACAGCTGTGGTCATGATGCTGTTTGTTCACTGATGTTCTGTAACAACCCTAAGGTGTCTTAACAGAGCAGCTGAATTTAACCTGGGTTTAAAATGTTGATGCTACTTGTTGGTCTTACCAGACCTTTTTAGATTTTTTGATTTTTTTTCCCCCAAAACATCCAGCAATATCTGAAGAAGCCAAAGTCATATTGGAAACTGCTGCAAGGCACCTTATCTCCTTTCGGTTCCAGTCTTCCAGTGATTCCTTTCTCAGAATGTTGCTTCTGGTTTAATGAGCATTTCTCCGTGTGGGAGGGAACTATCATGAAGATGGAGTGTCTTACTTCCACAGCCACCGCAGAGTTGCAGTCTGATTGGAGGAAGTGAAACAAATTGCCTCAAATAGCTGGTTATAGGGCAAGAGAAGAGTTTCCTGCCCCCTTGTTGGCAACCATTATTTCCGAGAAGAGCAAGCACATTGTGTGCTGCAGTGAGCCTAAACACCAGAGACGGCCTTTGAAGATGCTTCAAGGGAGAGAGGGGGAAAAAAAGGAGCGAAACAGTCACTACAACTCCAGTGGTAAATAACGTGCGTTTTCAATAGATTTCAAAAAAGATCTGAAATCTGATCCAAGACCAGTGGTTGGGTCTGACGCCTCCCATAAACGCTATGAAACAAATTTACAAACTAGAATATTACAAAATAATGTTCTCCCTGTTTCTCCCAAGCTTTCTGTCTAAAGTCATTTTTTGTTTGATGTGCAGGTCAGTCCGAACAGCATTGCCGCCAGAGACGGGCGGATCCGAGAAGGGGATCGAATCTTACAGGTGCAGCATTCGGCTCCGTCACCAAACTCCTCCACACCAGTCCATCTTTAGCTTAACAAAAGGATTCTTGTGTTGTCTGGTTTTACTGAGCCAGTGTCTTCCCTCAAGAGAGCACATTTATTTTTAATGGCAGCACATTATAGTGGGAACTTGCCCCCGCTGTGACTGTTAAGGGGGAAGAAATGCCCCCCTGGCTGTTTTAGTTACCGACTCAGCAGCAACAGGGGCTTTTTTTTTTGTTTTGTTTTTAAGGGTTCTGCTTCAGGACGGTGCTGTGTTGCAGCTCGTTGCCTCTTGTGTGATGGCTCAGAGGCTGTGATTGCCATTAGCCTCTACCTTCATCTTCAGTGCTGAGAGCAGAGAGCATCTCCAGCAGCATTTGTCAGGCCTTCTGGTGAAATGCTGCTCTCTGCGACGATTACAATAGGAAGCCACTGATTGTTTCCTGCATCCTGTTTTATTCGTTAGGGGTTCATTAAGGATTTTAGTTTTACTTTTCTCACTTCTGTCATAAGAGGAACTCAGAAACAATTAGAACCTTTTTTGGTTTTCTGACAATTGCATGTTTGTGTTTTGAACAGATACGGTTACGTTGTGCTTTAATTACTGTTTTTTCATCCCTCTGATTCTCGCATCCGACTACTGAGATATTTGTCTGCCTTAATTAATGCATCCAGGCTCTCTGACTGCCCACACAACTTGCTAAACACAACATTTAGTTTATGGCAGCACTTTAAATCTATTCAGGCTTTGTGCTCTGCTGCATCTTCAGGGTGACTTGCGGTTCAGTTCTCTCAATGCATTCAGTCTTGTCACGAAATAACTTCGCTTTCAACCTCTGTGTGTTCAGTGGAAATAATTTGAAGGGCAGGAAAAATACACCTCTATTTCTCTTTACGATGCAAACTCTCTTTAAAATCGCTTAAATAATTCAGGCTACACGAGATTAATCAATAGCAAAGTATACAAACTATATAGTCTGGTAGAATGTAAAGTTTTAAAGCAGTGGTGAAGTAGCAGTAAGGACCAATCTGAATAATTGATGAACAGGAACTTGCCAACATAAAGTCAAATTCAAACACACCATTAAGATTAATGCATTTGAATCCTTTTATTAGATCAGGTGTAAAGAATTATGAAAACAACACACAACACAATATACAGCTCTTGGTACGCTGCACTGAACCCCATTGAAAACCTCTTGGTTATTCCACCAAATATTGATTTCTGAACTTCCTGAGTTAAAACATTAGCATTGTTGCTTCTAAATGAATATGAACTTGTTTTCTTTGCATTATTTGAGATCTAAAAGCACTGCATGTTTTCCTTATTTTGACCATTTCTCATTTTCTATGGATAAATACAAAATTTTTGTTTGGAATTTCAGAGACATGTTGTCAGTAGTTTGTATAATAAACTAACAATGTTCAATTTACAATCACAGACCTATGAAGAGTAAAATCAGAGAACTGATCTTTTTGCAGTGGTCTCTTAATTTTTTCCACAGGTGTATATTAGTACTGTGATCGCATTTCACTTAATGGGACAATTCAGATTTTTGGGAGGAACATTATGTGATATTATCAGCAATTTGCTTTTAAGGGAATCTCTAAAGTGACTCATACATTCATTGTTTTCAACAGACCCAAGTCTCTTTCTGGTTGGCAAATGCTTTCATTCAGAACTATTTGGTAAAATAATAGGTAATTTTAGTATCCTTACAATTTCCTTGACAATACATTGATCATTAAACTTCATGAAACTAGCATTGGAAGCAAGTCTTCAAATATTTTCCGCATATTGTTTCATACTATGTACAGATCTGCTCCACGCAACACCTGTGCAAGGGTAGATCACATGACACAGGTTGTAGCAGCAAATATAGTCTCTTTAAACCTGATTATTGTTGTAAAGTGTGTAAGATAAGTTTGATACAGAATACACATATGCTGGATTAACACACACACACAAAAAAAAACCTTCATTAAAAAATACTGACAACACAAACTACAAAACTGTTTACAGTCTGTTTCGACTTACATAAAATCTCACAGCAGCACATCAATAACAGGCATCAGGAGTTGAACTTAAGCTTGGACTCTGATGGCTATGATTCAAAAATGACTCGATCAATAGAACCCCTAACATAGGTAGAAATAGTTCCACGTAGGGTCCTCAAAGTAAATAGCACAACAGAACACATTTTTAACCAGTATTTAGTCGAGCATCACCAGCGGTGAAAAATAATACATATTCTTTTATGCAAATGCACCTCGGTGTTTTGAAAAACCTTGATGACAAATGGACAGAGAACCGAATTGCACAAAGTATGCGAGAGCTGGATGCATAACCATTACTGAGGCAATTGCCCAGTTGAATCTGGTATGAGTTGTGCGCCTGATTTTAGCCAGGATGAGGCATGTGCACATGTTTGTGATCAGACCAGTTTTCCTGCCCCATTATCCGCTGCTGACAGGACATTATTCTCAGGGCAAGGAGAAAAAAATGGAATCCACATGTCAGTGGTCGGCTAATTGTGCAGCTGGATTCGTATATGCTGCAGAATGCTACAAACTCTGCTATCTAATTCATGATAACAGCTTGCTTCCTGGTTTGTATTTTCGAGAAACAGCCAGCATTTACTCCTCTCCTCAAGACGATAACGTCCTTTTTGGGCAGTTCATTTTTATGTTTAATGGTTTGTGTGTTTGCGGATGTGCATTCTTGCTTGTCTGTTAACCTTGCTCTTGTGGTAATCTTTTATTTATTTATCTTTTTTGTTCTTCCATCTGCAGATAAATGGCAATGATGTGCAAGACAGAGAAGAAGCAATGGCTGCTCTCTCCAGTGATGACTTCAGGAACATCGTACTACTGGTCGCCCGACCTGAGATGCAGGTTAGAACCACTACGCTTTTATACCCAAGTGACAGCTGAGTTAAAGGCAGATGTTTTATGAAATACAACTAGGAGGGTTTTTCCATTAGCATTATTTGCTCAGAGCAAGCTTTACCATTCCCGGATGGCCAACCAGCCTCCCCCCCCCTTCCCACCAAGCACCAAGCACACAACTTCTCCTGGTGGAAGCCACCGCTGGGACACCTCATCATGTTTTATTTTTATGTAGCGCCACTGTAATTGACTTCCAATGGTAAGCCATAAAAGCTAATGGCATGCTAATGTGGAGTGAGTTCAGGCCCAAGGCCAGGGACGAGTAAGTAGAAGGACTCTGCCGCAGTGCAGATGAGCAGGAAAAGCTCTAGTAGGCTCTTTGTAATTAAGTGGCTCCTCCAGTAGTAAATGTGGAGTAATCAGATATGGATACCATTCGGCTCAGATCAAACAGCCTGACGGATGACGCAAAGGTAAAAGGTCAAAAACGGTTTTTACGCCCGTCAAACTGGATTGGTGCAGTTGAAAGATCAGCAGTTTTTTTGTTAGAAACAGAAGCTAAATATCAAACACAGCTGCGGTTTCCGATTTTAAACCCAGGCTGGGGCATTTTTCAGAAAATCCCATTTGTGCACCCATTTGGAAAATCCAGCTATTTGTTTCAAGGCACTGTATTGTCACAGGCTTTGGGCCGTGAAAAATCATGTTTTTCCCCCTTTTTTTCCTTTTTTTTCTCTTATCCCCATTCCCACCCACCCTCCACCGATGTTTCTCCATTATGTGCTTTCCTTATGCTTTCACCCCCAGCTGGAAGAGGGTTGGCTGGATGATGAGCATAGCGAGTTCCTGGAACAGCTGAAGATGGAAATGTTGGAGGAGCAGCAGAGAGAGGAGATGGAATTAGCTGCCTTACAAGAAGAACAGGAAAAGCAGCAGGTTGGAGGCAATACATGTGTTGGTCTAACAGTTTTTTCAAAATTTCTTGGAATTAATTTGATACACAAGGGGCTTTAGCTGGTTCAATGGGATAAACCACCTCTTGAATAAGACATTGATGCAAAGTTAGTTTAAAACGACTATGAATTCTACCATGACTTTTTTTTTTTTTGGAAGGATGGGTGAAAAGAGACTTTGTCCCTTGAATGGGGAAAAAAAAGCTAAATTAAATGAATATTTATGAAGTGGGACTACTGAACCATTTAAATTCCAAACATTAATAATCGTAATCTAAAATTCTCTTTTTGTGGGACGAGAGCATTCGTTGAAAATCCATGCAAATGAAACTTCAAAGACGTGGCAGAAACAAGACAATCCCCAAAGCATGAGCTGTAAAGGCATGAGCTCTCTTTCACACACACACACACACACAAAAACCTGTATCCATTGGGAAGGTGTAGAATAAGTTTAGACTGACTACAAGAGTGAAGAAAGCGACGCAAGTTTATACTAACCGATGATCTCCCTCCTTTAATAAAACAAACATCCTGAATGTTTTAAAATTTAAAAATGTACTTTTTGTATTTAAAACATAAAAAAAAAAAAAAAAGATGTCATTATCTTAGTATGTAATTTTTTTTATTACATATACATAACCTGATGCTAGATAGAAGAAAACTGCAATGAAGAAAATAATGGTAAAATCATTCATAATTTATATGGAATATATTAAACTGATTCTTCCATCAGCAGATTAATTGGTGACTTCTGATCTCACCAGAACATATTAAAATATCTAATTTCAGATGGACCGCCCCAGTGCATATGAACTATGGGTTCATTTTGAGCTAAGAAAAAAGAAAGAGACAATTTGATCTGTAACAGCAAATGGTGCGAAATCCAAGATTATGATCTGCTCTCTTAACAATAGGTTGGATCAAGACTGGGAAGACTGGGAATGGGCTACAGCTGATCAGAGGCATTTCTGTATTATCTACTTCCCGACTAAAACTATCTGGGGAAAACAGTAACGTATTATAAACATTAACATGTTCATGCTTTTACAGCTAAAGCGTCTTTCAGGCAATATCCTTGTAAAACACCCCTCAAGAATGTGTTCATTTAGAGTTAAGCAAGTGTTAGCAAGCTTCATCTTTATTTTGATTTGAGTGCTTTTTCTTCCAACCTGCATTTTTTCTGGTGCAGACAAGTTTTTGTCGTGAATGTCATAAAATTTAAGTAGTAGTGTTTCATCTGTTCTGATTGCAGCTTTCTCCTACACTGAGAGCTGTCAGTAGTGTGCAGAGTAGGAAACATGCACAGAAACAGATTTGTGTCCTTTGTATCACTGCACATTTTATTGCAAAAGGGTTAAAAAAAAAGTTGATATTATATGAGAGAAACCCAGATTTGATCCACATAATGGTGTGCATGAACAATAATGCAGCTTTTCGGGTCAAGCTAACTAATTCATGTTTCATGTCATAAGTTTTATTTACAGGTAAGTTTGTAGCTAACATAATCAGAGACAGTGAAAAAATAACCGATATCTCGACCTAAGATTGCATTTACTGAAGGTATTTTTTTATTTATCCTTTTTCAGAGATCCGAAGATGACAAGCCTTCCTGTTCAACATTTTCTTACTCAAGAGACAGCCTGCAAAGTCTGAAAGAGAGAAAGGAAAACTCAGACCACAACGTCTTAGCCCAAATCCAGAGACGCCTGTCCCGGTGCCTACGGGACAGTCAGGACTCCCATTGTACCAGTGGTAGCAAGCGACTGGAGGACAAAGACGATGAGGACAACGATGAGTCAGAGGGAGATCGTTTCCAGCAACTTTTGGAGCTAAAATGTCAGATACGCAACAGCGGCGAGTACGACCTTTTCTACAGCCGCCGCAGTACTATTGAATGCAGCATGGCGGAACAGAGCGATGTGCAACATGAGCTGCGTATGCTAAATGAGGAGCTACGCAGTATTGAACTTGAGTGTCAGAACATTATGCAGGCCCATAAGCTGCGCAAGAGTCAGCAATCTCCCTTAATGGGACATTCTGCACCCTCCATCAAAAGTCAAAGCCCCAAACATGGAGAGTCTGTTAAGGGTAAGCTGGGTGACATTAATGAGAGGATGGAAAAGTCTGACAAGGACAGCTCCAGTGCCTACAACACTGCCGAGAGTTCTCGGAGCACGCCCTTGGCGATGGACCGCTCCCCAGAGCACTCTCTCCAGAGAATGGTGAGTCTCACCAACCAGAGGAACCTCTATGGCGGCTTTGCTACCGGTCACTCACCGAGCCCGAGCCCCTTACCGACCTGCAGAACCCCCGTTCTGGGCAAAAGTAGCAGCCCCGACCACAGTAACCCTTCAGAGTCAGATCAGACACCTCAGGCTGAGGAGGAGGGTAAAAGAAAGTTAAAACAATGCACTTCTCGGATTCCTTACTTCTCTCCTTCCCACAGTTCCCAGCAGAGGCAGGCCAACATTCCAGCCCATGCCCGCCACTACCAGAGCTACATGCAGCTGATCCAGCAGCGCTCAGCTGTTGAGTACGCTCAGAGCCAGCTCAGCCTGCTTAGTGTCTGCAAAGAGCCTCAAAGACCCATTAATGAACCCAAGATGGAGTGGAAAGTCAAGATCCGCAGCGATGGCACCCGCTACATCACCAAGAGACCTGTGAGAGACAAGATCCTGAGGGAACGGGCCTTGAAGATTAAAGAGGAACGCAGTGGGGGGATGACGACGGACGACGATGCAATGAGTGAGATGAAGATGGGAAGATACTGGAGTAAAGAGGAAAGGAAACAGCACCTGGTCAGGGCAAAAGAACAGAGGAGAAGACGAGAATTCATGCAGCGCAGTCGGCTGGAAAGCTTGAAGGAGAACCCTCAAAGCAGCAGCGAAGGTCGAAAGGAAGTCAGTATTATAGAGCTCAGCCACAAGAAGATGCTGAAGAAACGCAATAAGAAGATTTTGGACAATTGGATGACCATCCAGGAGCTGATGACACACGGCACTAAAGCCCCCGAGGGAGCAAAGGTGCATAATGCCTTCCTCTCAGTCACTACTGTATAGGACAGACACAGCCTACATTCTACCCCATGTGGTAAAACATACTTGCCTCGTTCAATGCGGCATTTTTAAGTGGATGGTCGGAGGAACACTTTTCACTCTTTGTATCCCAAAAAGCATTTTTAAAGAGTTTATTTGTGGCGTCATGACATTTTTGTGATGTTTTTTCAAAACAGTTTCTCCTGGGAAACATGGCATTTTCTAAGAAACTTTGACAATTATTTTAATACTTCACTCTGAACATGTCTATCTTTTCGATTCTATTTTCATATTTATGTTGAACTATGTATCTCACGGTGGTTGTTTGACAGTAGGTAATTTTTCCTTTACCTGTGTTTTCAATGCTGTCTTGTAGTCCACAGATTTTATATGCCTAAATTCTGGAGCTGAAGCCGAACAGATTCCTCTGTGCTGCTTGCAGGTTGCTGAAAAAATGTTCCTCACCAAGTATAAAACAGTGCAGTCGGTCACAGGTTTAACTGAGCTACATTAACAGTTTGATTACTAAAGTGCTTTTAAATTATGGTAATGGCTGGAAGTGAGCAAGTAACAATCACTTAATTAAAGAGATCCTTAAAAATGGTGTTCTGATGCTGTTTCACGGTAAATTTTAGTATTTTTAAAATTTCGCCTATTAAATTCCAACTACAATTTACACTTTAAATTGTAATAATTAATATATGTATAGCGACAAATGTTTTTCATATGCACAGTGCTCTCCACAATTATCAGCACCCCTAGTAAAACTATACTGAATAATAGATGATTATAATAAATTTGGGTCTCGAGGTTTTAATGACCTCAGGCCAACAGTCTTTACCATAGTCCTGTAACTGTGACTTATTTTTAAAATGTTTTACTTTGATTATATTCTAAGTTAATGAAGGATCTTCATAAAGTTTGGTTTGCTACAATTTAAGTTTCAAACTTCTTAATTTTGTCTTCTGAAGCTACTGTGGATAAGGTAAGGCCAGAAGCCATTTTTTTATTTCCTGATTTCTATAAATCCACTTGAGGAGTGGTTAATGGAAACTGACCACATGTTATGGACAGATGTTTTGGAAGCTCTTATGAATTAACAAACATCAAAGTTTAAATTAAAAGAATGAGTCAGTGATGTTTATTTTACAGGAGTTCAGATGGTGCCGATCATTTCTCAACATAGGATAGATATTTGCTACTGAATGAATATACTTAAATCTAATATTGGGGTTTTGTGTGTGTCTGTGGGTGTATAACAGGTTTTTATATCCTTATAGGGACCTATTTCTGTCCACAATGTGGGGTTATAAGAACCATTGCTCATTGTGGGGACATTTTATTGGTCCCCAGGAGGAAAATTTTTGTTGTTGGGTTAGTGGTTAGGTCTGTGATGGTTAGGTTTAGGGTGAAGGTGAAGGTAAAGGTTAGGTATGTGATGGTTAGTTTTAGGGTAAAGGTTAAGGTAAATGTTAGGTATGGTATGGTTAGGTGGTTAGGCTGTAGAAATTAATGGAAGTCAATGTGAAGTCCCCACAAGTGATGAAAACATGACGGCGTGTGCGTGTGTGTGTGTATACTTATTTTTCTGCAATCTTAATAAATTTGTGTTAAAGATTTTGGTGAGTCTTTACATGGGGTGCCAGTAACTGTGAAAAGCAACAAATCTTTTCAAACAAACTAGATTTGCACTCAGCTTTAAACTGACAAAATGTCAGTTTAATCAGCCGTCATTTTTGCAACATTAGGAATGACCATTTGAGAGCTAATGTTTACAAAAAGAATGTTATTCATTATTTTACAGCTAAACTATTTCGATGTTCAATCTGTACCCCCTTTAACAAAAGGCCATTACATCCCAAAGGACGACGTACAAAAATATTTGGCAGACTCTTCCACTTATTCAGACATTCTTGTCGTTATTGGAGAAAACAAAAGCAGCCTGAGAAAATATCCAGCTAAGCACTTCTAAGCTTTTGACTTAGCTTTTTAGGTTTGCAGTAGGTGTAACACTTTTTTAAAAAAACCACACAAATATGTTCTAAAATTTGGTTTCTTATTTTTCTTTTCAAATTTTTTACAAAATAATAGGAATAAAAATCCATCAAAAGGCTTCAAAGCCACTATTTCCAGTTTCATACTAATTCAGCTCGTTTAAATTCCTCAGAGAGCTAGTTTACATACCTCAACTGAGAAAGTGCATCAGAAAGCACTGAGGTGATTGAAACTCTATTTCATAAAAGCGTACAGCAGTTACCAAGAGATGAAACATTCTTCATCATGCATATTACATATCAATCTGTAGGGATTGTTTAGTCTCTGGATTCATCTTTTTTATTTTTTTGTTTACTTTGCCAAACAGACCAGTTCTTGCAAAATATACCAGCTCCGTCAGGAAAAAACAAAAACAAAAACAAAACATCAACTTTGATCAGGAAAGCACATCAAACACCACCTGAGCAGAACAGCAGAGGAGTTTTCAAAGCGGCATTAAGTCGTTCTTCGGACTAGATTCGGTTTTCAGTGTGGTTTTCTTGTTTATTTCTTAGAAGCTCATTAAAATTCTGAAACTGTGATTTTTTTTATCTTTAAAATTTCAAAATAAAACTGAAATTTTTACCTTTAAAACTAATCTGTTTGTAAGTGGTCATATTTTGGTTTATTTTGTTTTATATATATATATATAAAAAAACATATTCAAGAACAGATGAACATGACTGTTCCTTTTACATGCTGGGATTTTTTATACATTAATTTAAATCTCTTTTACTCATAGCCTTAAAAACTCTAACCTCAATGATGCATTGGTTGGTTGATCTTATTTTCCATGCAAACAAGAATCGTTTGTTTATCTCTGTATCTGAGAGATTTTTTTTTTTTCCTGCCTTATTTACAATATATCATGTACATTTGGAGTGTTTGGTTACTGGATATGTTGAAAGACTTTCTAAAGGTGTTTCTGAATTATGTTTGCAGTTACGTTTAAGGGGCACATATCATTTTTTTTCCAACTTTAAATTTTCAAACGTACTCAGGTTTATAGCTCATGAAATATGTACAGTAAATGGTTTCTAGGTCCAAACTAGAGAAAGGAAATAGAAAAATAGTTAAAGAGTGACACCAAACAGAAGGCTGCCAGGAACGTAGCCAAAATTTGCTTAAGAGTGATGAAGTTATGTCTGGAACACTGAATTGGGCATTAATGCATTACACGATGATCCCCAAAGAAAATAAAGGCAGTGGTAGAATAAGTTCAAAGTGTAATTAAAATGTGTAAGGTTAGAAGTCAAGTTAGGAAGAGATGGTTGGAAGAAATTTTGCCTTAGCATTGGTACTTTGGAGACGTCACAATATAGCACCTTAAAAGGTTTATTTGCAAAGTCTAGTCTGCCCGTACTTGTACTTGAATTACCCCGTTTAACAAAAACTAAACAAAAAAAAGAAATATTTTGACAGTGTAACAATCCTGACACACAATGAAATGTCTGGTCTGGTTTTGACCAGCATTGTGATCAGCACTGTGACCATGCAGTGGACGTCAGAAACATGGTGTCAGTGGATGAAATAGATAATGTCTTGCCATTCTACAAATCATCTGACATTAATTTCAAAGACATTTGACATCACTTTTAAGACATCACTTAAATGCTGCGAGTTAATTTTCTCACCCCATCATGTCCCTAAAAATAAATCAAGCTAATAGCTGATATGATGGATGGGAAAGAAAGAAAAATACTGATCAATATTCAGTATGTCGTTGCTAAAGTGGGCTGCTTGAAGAGAAGATCTTTGCACTAGAAAAGTGCAAAGCATTTTTGAAGAAAATTAAGTGTGCTTATTCTGTTTTACTTGTCAGATTTCATCAGTTTCTCTTTAAAACGATCTTGCTCTGTTATTCCAGACGATGCATGGTCATCCATATTTGGAAGTGCCTTTCCATTTTACAGACGAATCCCAGCAAAGGCTCTTTTTGCCTCATGTCTTTAAATAATAATTGTTTGGAAAAACAATGGAAAGGCTGATTGGGAGTTATATTTGTTCCACACTTTAAAGATGTTTAGCTTTTCTGGCTCTAAAATGTTATGATATTTGCCCTTTAAACTGGTGTTTGGATGATTGCCACTGAGCAGGACTCAGAACACTTTAGAACCGTGGAAGAGACTTTTTTTTTTTTTTTATTTAACTACATTTCTTTTTTTTTTTTTTTTTATCGAATGTCTTTATAGTTCAGTATTAAGTGCAGTGCTCATTGAAATGCCTCATTTTGAATTGACGTATTGTAAATTTTAAATTTAAAACTGTACGTTTTGGATTAGTGTCTGATGGAGTAATGCATACGTGACACATTTGTAGCAAGGTGAAATGTGCGATGATGGTGATCTTTGCAAAAGAAATGATAATAAATTATTGTTTTTGGTATGACATTGCACTAAAATGTATGCTTTTGTTTATTTAGGCAGAGACAAAGGATTAAAAGTGCATCGCTTGCTTCTCAGTTAATGTGCAAGTTGTTGAGCTGCTGCTGTGAAAAAAACAACAACAAAAAAAAAAACCAACAATGCAGTTATAAAACAAAGAACTTGGCAATAACATCACTGTTGGAAAAGAAGTTATTTTTATTTCACATATTCTCTTGGCTTTTGACTCCTGTGAAATGTTTGCCGTTAAGTGGGTGAAAGTGAGCAACCGCAGCTTCCTATTCTCATCGACGTCTGTGACAAGACCGGAGGAGGGCGAGTACAGAAGAGAGGTAGGATTTTCGCTCGGAAAACGGTGTCGCTCCACCTGAGGTAAACGGTGCAAAGAACAGTCGGCAAGCCTTTGAGGAGTTCAAGACCAGTGTGGATAAATGGAACACAGTTCCCTTTTTATTGCTGAAAACACATTCACCTCAGATATCTCTTGAAGAGAGTCTCACTCAGAATATGTTAAGTTATTAAACAGAAGGAGATTTCAATTAAAATGTCCTTCCACTTGGATGGCTTTGTGTTCATTAAATTACACCAGCCACTTAATCATCAGTATGGCTTTGTTATGTGCAGGGAGGAGAGCTAGTGGAACTCAGGTCTGTGAATTATCTTTAGTCGTCAGGTTGCTAAACTGAAATTGAACTGACATGAATCCCACATAGCCCGGAGATTGTTTTGTAGACTTCCTTTTTTTGCCCTAATGAAGTGAGAACGTCTTGCACTTAAGGACATTGGTAAAATATTTACAAAATCACATATGAAGGTTTTTCTTAGAAGAAGATACCATGAGGGCATGAGAGCAAAAACCCAACGGCCTGTCTGGATGTTCTACTTGGAGAAAACAGTCTCTTCATTGCGAATGCAAATTCCAGTAACGTATTCAGATTTATGTACAATCTCAGATCAGAATGTGTTGATCCAAAACTCGGCACGTTGCTGTTTTATAATAAAGGGTTATCATTTCTGTGCTTGGTTTTCCACACGGACAAACTCCACAAGCCTTCAAGGAGTTCGAAAAGAGCTGCAAATCTTTCTTTTAATCTGGTGAAGAGAGTCACAACATAGAAAATATAGTGAATATATTGATTCAACCTGTCCTAAATGCAGTTCTTAGAAAACAATCGGAAGCAGATGAAAACATATTTCATTAATGTAATAATGGTGTTTTTACTCACCACTACTTTTATATAATGATGTTATGATGTAAAGCACTTTGAAATGCCTTGCTGCTGAAATGTGCTATACAAATAAAATTTGATTGATTGATTGATTGATGTAAGCCACATCAATCGACTCATATACCCCCTTTTATCTCTTGCAGGGGCCTTTAAGGCTTTACGTGAAAGAAATGTCCACTTTTTACTGCCGGTATGAAAAAGAATATCCAGAACAAATCCAGACAATTCAAAACCACTCTCTGTTTTTCTGTGGGTTTTCTTGACACACTAAGACTTTCCTCAGAAAGTCTAACTGTGATGAAAATGGTCCTTTATAAACTCATGAATAAATTGTCAGTTCGCTTCCCTTTTTGCTGTCTCTGCTGTGAATGTCACATGGATCTACACTGAGAAAAGTCCTGTCATGGCTGTAAACAATGTGCATCCCTTTAAATCCTGCCTGACTTGTGCCATGCATGTTTATTTGGGTGAAAGGTAAAACAGATTAAGCTACTTTTGTCAAGATATTTTCACCATTTCTTTTTTTTTTTTTTTTTTTTTTACTATATTGGAGAATCTAGTTCATTCTAGAGTACTCCCAAATAAATTTGAGATGAGTTAAGTCAGAAAGTAGGTTGGGCTGCCATCAGTTGGAGTCACTCAAATTATTTAGCATGTGGTGAGTAAACCAAGTGTGTCCATAGAACAACATGGATGAGTGAAAGTAACGTTATCAGGTCTTTTCTGTCATGTTTGAGTTCTGTGGTGAATGTGTGGATTATATGTATGATGTCACTAGGAGGATTCTCACACAAGAGCAGTCCAGAGGGCTCCCATATGTTGGAATTGGATCTGCTTACTTTCACACTGCACTTTTGAAATCACACCAAATCAGGTGAATAGGGTCATGCAGTCACAATGGCCACTTATTAGTGGCGCCGTCACAAGAAGATGTCCTAAATGAGACAAAGTGCAACAGTGTGCTACGCAGCATTTTGTAAATGAGACAAAAATAAACACCGTCGAGGGACAGGCTTTGACATGCTGCTGAGGCCACACAGATGCAGAGTGACGACTTAAAGGTTTTCTGATCACATCTACACCTGCAAATCATATGCATGTGTCATGACACTTCCTCTTTTTGGTTTACTCTGTTTTTATTTCTGCTGTAAACTAACCATACTAGGATTCACCTGGCCAAGTGGAGCCTGCAGAAAAACAAACTCTGACCTGTTTGAAGCAGCTGTGGAGTGAAATCACACCACACTGATAAAACCCATGGCAGAGAATTTTTAAGAAGCCCCCCCGATTCCCCCAAAAATAACACGTTTTATCTTGGCTAACTATTGCAGGTATCAGATGTGGAGGAAGGTGAAGCAGCAGCATTATTTACTTCCCGTATCTCCCTCTGTCATTCAAATGCAAAATAGATATGCAGTAGTGTGATTAGGGTGTTATTTTCTCTTCAGACTGAACTTAAATTAGATTCATCACCGTTTTATAATGCCAAAGCAACATGTAAGCAGCAGTGATTTTCTGAACACAATTGCCAATATGTTTCATTCCATAACACTGTGTGGCATTTAAAAGCATTGTTGTTTATGCGCCATTGCGTTTTACATTGGAGAGTAGAGCTGTGTTCTTCGCGTCCATTTTCTTTCCTCGTCTTTGTTAATTCTTGCAGTTAAAAGACCAACAAATTTTTAAAGAAGGCACAAAAGAAGCTGCAGATGTGGTACCAGCTCACACCAGAACTACCCTGAGTGCTTGTGAGCTAATTAAGTTCATCCACAAGCTCCTGAAAGACCTGGTCAGGTGTAATTAAAATCGAGCCTGTGACAGCCCTGGTATTTATCAAAGCTACCCAGCAGTTGAAATACCGATGCTGACAGAAATGTCAAGCAGATAGCAGCGGTTCGCCTCTTCTTCAGCGCTCCACTAGTCTGAAAAACACACATGCACACACATTTACATACAGCTATTATGAATGCTTACTTATAACCTTTAGGATTCCCAGAATAGCAAAAAAAACAAAAAAAAAACAAATTCTCTCTTGTTATTCATGCACGGTGGGCAGGATTTGTTGACATTTAGATCCACTTGACACATGATGGAGCATGTACTTTTCAGCACTCCTCTTTGCAAATCTCAGAGGCAACCAAACTGGTAATTTGCGTCGTGCAGTATGTCTCTCGATGTCACTTTAGAAATTGACTTAAACTTTGATCTCTGATATCATGAGAGCCTTGTTGTGGTAATTGGCCTTATCAAGCTAGATGCAGCAGCGCGTAATGAATGCAGACACTATGGACAGACTGTTATTGATGAGTCAGCTGGTTTGCCAGGCAGAGAGGAATGGTCAGCATTACTGTGGACGGAACCTATTTAATCTCTAAAATACTTTGCTTTAGAGAAGAAGGGGGAAAAAAACCATGGACTTGATTGCATGATTATAAAAACTGTACCAGTGGATTTATGAAGAACCCTTACGATTTACATGTCATATAATACTAAAACCAGACCAGAAAAATGTGCATAATGATGCAAAGAAGAAACAAGATGAGAAGTTGCATAATAGCAATCTTAAATTTGATCATAAGAATGTATTTGCATTAAGTCTGATGTCCATAGTTTTGTTTGATAATATTCTAGAAATCTGAATATTACATTAAACCCATAAAAAAAGAAAATGTTTTGAATGACAAATGTCAAGTTTCCTGACATTTGACAGAGAAAAGCACAGTAATGAAGAACTTATGAATGCCATTTATAAGCTTGTCTGTTCTTCTTAATATTTTGGCTTTATAAATGTCCATTTGATCAGCACTGAAAAAGTCAAGAAATATAACCAAACTGAACAGAAAGACAGACACTTCAAAGTTTTTTTGTAAAATGCACCCAAAGAAAAAAATACACTGTACATCCGTGTGAGAAATAAATTTAGGACAAATCCTCGTTTAAAGTGGATACAATCAGGCAGACATATTACATTAGCTGCACAATGAAAATAATCCAATTACTCAACATTTTGAAGGATGTTTCTTTAGTTTATTCCTGACACATTAAGTGCGTTGCACTCCTGACTTTTGAAATAAGAATGAATATCATGGTGAAATTAAAAATCTGCTTGAAATATTTCAGCCAACTGTTGATTTTTTTTTTATTATTGTTCTTTTAAGAAGCAGCTGTAACATTGCCCAGATTACAGCAAAACGCTCATACCATGTGTTGTTAATGTTCTAAACACAAGCAGTGTATCACCAGGAGACGAGCCAGTTTAATACACCCAAACTCCTCCATCAGAGGAGTATGTAAAGCTTACAGTCTGAATATGAGTACATGAGTGACAATGAATAGCAATAAATCATACTTACCCCAGCACCAATGGGAGGAAAAACTGCTGCCCTATTCAATAAATGTTCATTTATTTCCCCCTGCATTCTTGTATTACAGTCAGCTGTATGCTGAGACTAATGCAATTTATCCAAATCAGAGGCTGGCTGAGTTTGATGGAAACTGGGTTGGACAGTAGTTAGTCATCTATTTTAGGTTGCTAAACAGTGTTAGTGCTTTCATCCACACTGCTGACTGTACAGGTGGTGGATTTATTGGGCTGCGACTGGTGGTGAAGGTGCAGTTACACAGTGCTATGCAGTATTTGAAGAGGGACTCAGTTACAAGTCAAATGCCTGTAATTGCTGATTTTGTGGCACCTTTTTTTTTTTCAAACAGCTTTATTTTTTTCCCCCCCCATGACTTGACTTGACTTTTTTACATAAAAAAAAGAAAAAAAAAAGAAAAACTGAAAATGCTGCATATAACCTTCCCAAGAAGGAAAGGAGGTTAACATAGTTGATATTTAAAGTGGAAATAACATTTTCCAGTACCCTTTTGAAACACCATCTGTAAAATAAATAAAATCATGTTCTGAGGAGTTACCAAACTGAATTTCATATTGATTATTCAAGATGACACGAACGGTGCACACAGTATCAGCAAATCCTGCAAAACATCTTTTTTGAAAAAAAGAAAAAAGACATGATACCATTTTGCATCAGATGAATTAATGTGAGACATCATGAAACAGGAATTAAAATTAGAGCAGGGCTCAGGTGATTTGTCAAAATTCAGCTGAGTGCAGTGATTGGTCAGAAAAGACAGACACATCTGGAAAACATTAAGATGATTGGTAAGACTTACGGTAAAGTTGAATGGTAAAAAAAAAAATGAAACCCCGACAGTTGATTTCAAAGTCGGGGCAAAATTTGCAGATGATGAGTGAATTTGCCTTAATAGTTAGGATCGCAACATTGCAACCAATGATATATTTGTGTGCATGTCATTTCTAGGTATCATAACACCCAATTTTCAAAAGCATAAACCTAATCAAAGGGAGAAGGGTCAGCCAGCATCCTCATGAAGGTTTTTTTTCCCAACTCCAGCAATGTTGTGAGCTGCACATTTTTCTTTACAGTCATGTATTTAAAAAGCTTTTGATTTATGAAAAGCACCAGTGAAATATGCAATATGACAGTTTCACAAACTTCCTTGATACCTTTTTGGCTCAGAGCCTGTGGCATCAGCTCCATGATGCTACGGCCTCTTAGGCAGAAAATATACTTGCTTTTAATTACACGGTTGCATACATATTATTGCTGCCTCTCTTATCCTGCATTGGTTTCAGTGTCAGTTCTGCACATCCTGACATTGATGAAACTTAGAGGTGCCCAGCAGAGGCAGTGTAGGGATACATTACAAAATCTTAAACACCCAAAAACAAACCAAAGCACTCTCTGATCTCACTAATGCAGTTTTATTATTATTATTATTATTATTATTATTATTATTATTATTATTATTATTATTATTAAAGCTTTCACAGTTGATTTCAAAGTTGAGTTCAAGTGATGATTCTACCATTTTAGTTGCATCACGCTACTATTTTTTATAAAAGTTAAACTATCAAACCATCAAGTCATTTACTCAATCAGACTTGAAGCCTCGACATAAAGTCAGTAAGTTAATGATTTTTTTGTTTTATGTTGCACAGATTAAATATATTCACAGATGCAAACAGCTGTCGATATGGCAGAAAACCCATGAACCTCAGAGGGAAGAACACAATAAAAAAAATAATTAAAAAAACTCACCAAAGGCATTTCATATTTAATTCATTTAGTACTAAAACATCATGCAGAAATTTGGTTTACAGCCAGCCGTGAATATATTATTCATGCATTCGAATAGTTTCAGGGATTGGTTGAGAAGTCTAATCCTCTGTTGTCTCACTCTGGGTTTCATCAGGGCTCTGTGTATTCAAACTCTCTGCAGAGTGTGTTTGTGTGTCATAATTGGCTGAAATCTCTTATTGTTTCTAAGAAACATTTGGCACATCTTCTCCCTGCACCGAGTGTTGAGTGTGTTTTGTTTCCACCTCAGTCAAGAGCACTGGAGGAATGCATGTAAATATTTTAGTACATAATTAGAAATAAAAATAAAAAAAATATATAAAACTGCAATATTTAAGAGGAAAAACTGTATATTGGGCTTTAATGTATACTGAAAACAAAGGTACACCTTCTTTAGATTCTGAGGTTTTCCACCTTTTGAACACATATGGAGATTTCTGGATGAATATCGAATTTTTGTAAAACATTTCCATTTTGAATTTACCGTTCCTTAATATGGTGGTGACAGATGTGAAAAATATATGTTAATACCGAAATTAGCGATTAATAACTAATCCTGCTAATCTTGGGTTCTTACTAAGGACCCGAATTGCTACTTGTACTTTAAAATATTAGAAGTACATCCTAAATCTTGCTGCAGACCTGATAGCCCTGTATGAGAATTAATTTATTATGCAAATATTGGAAATGTTCATAGTTGAGTAGCTGCTGGTTTTATGCTTCATTCAGACATACTTTGCTTAAAAGTGTAAATAATAGCAATCATCAGATCTCTGATTAAGATGCTTCTATTCTCCAATCATTTTTGTTAGTTTTTAACAATTCAAGCTCCCTTATATGCAAATGTCTTCCTTTTGTAACCTTTGTGCATTTTACTCTCTCTTTGAATCCTATTAAAATTCCTGGGAAGTTTTGCTTTTCCTTCTTCACAAGTCACGGGTCAGAGTCTGCGTCTGAAATAACTTGTCATTATTATTCAGAGTCTGTTTCCGCTTTCAGATTCGGAATTAATAAGTGCTTGACAGTCGGTGCATTGACTGGTGCTTACCACTTGTTGCCAAATGTCAGAAATATGAGTGTTTTTTTCACATTACCTTCATGTCCAAATAAATCCATGGGGAGGTCTTGAAATTAGAAATCACACTTCACTTTGATTTAGATCTTTTCCTCTGCCTCTGCTTGTTAATATTTTACCAAAAAAAAAAAAATAAGGCAGAGGGAGGGATGGAATATTGTATTTAAATGCTTCTTTTTTTCTTGGGATGGTCGGTATGGCGAAGGTTCAAGAGCATCTTCTCCAGCTTCATCCTGGGTTACAGACAACAGGACACTTCTGGCAAGTGATGCGAACCCTGCCACCAGGCCTTGCTCTTCAGAGTTCAGCTCTTCACTGCCCCCAGGCTTTGCTACAGGTGACCGATGATGAAACTGAAGCTCAGTGCAGCTGCTGGGAGCACATCACAGAGTAATGACCTCGCCGTTATGCTGACACTGCTGCTTTCCAACCCCAAGCACACGGAGTCAGAATAATGCTCTCTGCTGCAATGAAAGACGGGGCTGTAGACATATCTTTGTCTACTTCAAAGATGTTCTTTTACGTCTCTTTTTTTTTTTGTCACACTTGAACGTTTCAGATCATCTGACAAAGTTTAACATTGGGCAAAATTGATGACTATGGTCAGTAATCATGATTCTCATTCTTCATCTATGGGAAGGTTAGACTGCTGACCAAATGGTGGACAAAGACACATCTCGCATTTACTGAATGACATCTTGATGATGCATGAAACTGTTGGCAAAATATTCTCATGACAAGACAAAAGTGTAACGATTAGGAAGGTATGCAAACTGATGCATTGGATAGAAAGGAAAGTTAAGATTGAATTTCTAAATAAATAAAACATTTTGTAGTAGTGGTTTGGGCTTGTTTTGAATTTGACCAGATTGATGGAACCGTGAATGATGCTCTCCAGCTGAAAATTACAAGTGAAAAGGTAAGTTTGTGACTTTGAGTTATTCAGCAGCAAAATGAGAAACACCACTGAGTCCATCAATCAATGACTAAAAAGAAAATCGGGTTTTGTGTCTGAGTTAAAACAATTATTTAAAGAAGTGTAGGCCAAACACATTAAATCCATTTTTCAGGCATTGCTCAATGAAGTTTGAGGTTTTGTTGTGAAAAGGTTCAAGGTGACCTATTTTACCCTGTTTCATCCTCCTGAAATGCAGTTATCGTGCAACTGTCTCTCTTGTACCTTTAGATCCTGTGAATGCTCCCAATTTATTTCTGGTGCGAATACAGTAAGGCCAATATTATGTTGCGTTGTGCTTGAAAAGCGATGGAAAAGAGCACACATCAAAGCTTAACAACGTGTCGCTTCTTTCAGCTCTTCTCCTGATAAAACATGGCCTCCCTTTTAGCTATTAATGCATTTATCTTTTGCGACCATTATGGTGTGCATTTGGTTTTATAACTCTAGCTCTTTTGAAGTTTCATTAGTGGCTTTACAAAAGGATGGGGAGTTCATCCCCTAAAAATGATTCTGTTTTTCAGAAAACAAGAGACGGTGTGCTTGGCGAACAAATTATGCACAGAGGGAATTTAAGAGCATAGTTGAAAATGTTCCCATCTGCAGAGTGCAGTTGTTGTTTTTTTTAATATTGCGACTGACCTTAAAGATGAACCTCAACCTTGTAGTTTATGACAGTAGGTTAGAATAATTTGAGCAGGCTTTCTGATTTCATTGAGCTCTGCAGACCATTTGACAACGCTGATCCTCATGATGAAAACCTACAGCGAAGGCGTGGCTGTAGAATCTCAGAGTAACAACTTTGATTTCAGATGGTCAAAAGTAAAACTGATGAGACTCAAGCTATTGACTGCCAGAGACTCAGTGATGCCAGGCTCAATAATGCCAGGCTCCGAGACTTTTTTTTAACATCTCAGCCCAACAACTTGTGCAACAATCAACAATGAAGTGGTCGAAAAGGTTTGAAGTTGCAGTCAGGAAGCAATTCTGCAAACTACAAGAAATTCTCCAAAGTGACCACAATTGACATTTTTAGGAGCTTTCTCAAAGCTTTTCTTTGGACTTTGAATGTTTGTGTGTTTTTGATTGAGCTACTAATCCATTTCAGAGGAATATTTCTACATTTCTGTTTAGTCACTGCAAAAATAGGCCCAGAGCCCAAAGACTAAGTCAGTATTATCTAACAACTTAGCAACAACATAATTTAAAATATGCCCTTTGTTCTGAGTAGGTGGTCAGATTAAGCTATTTGACCACCTTTTGTTACTTTAATATTTAAAAATACAGTCGGAAGAAAATCCTATTTGTTTGTAACAATAAAGATTGCCACATAAAACATGTTTGGACCTTGCCGACATTAATAGCCATATTTATGTGGTTGCGTTCATATTACACGTTTGCTTACATAAACCATAGTGCGTCATTGGGCCAGTACTACAGCCTTGTTAAGGTTTGGAAATGATTTGTCAACTGCCTACACAGCAAGAGGAAGAAGAAAGTAACAAAAAAGAAAGACATAAAGGGGGTTACAAACAACGGTTGTAAACGGAACGATTATAAACAACATCAATGGACGGCATAGAGAAGCGCTGTTGTGATGATGAGCTGAAGGGGGAGTGTCAAAAAGCATACAAGCTTCTTAAAGGGACAGAGGCCAATTTCGAGGCATCATAGCAAGACACGGCTATGATGCAAAGTCAAATTGTATAATAACTGAAGTTTACATAGTTACTTGCTTGTGATTTAGAACGGCACTATGTGCCTGGAAAATACATAATACCCTGCAAATCTAAGAAATTTAAATAGTATGCCATAATCCACATATGGTACTCCTGTCCCATTTTGAGGGAAGAAAGCACCAAAGGCATTTCTCTGGCATAACAATTTATTATAGTTACATATTAGCAATAAAAAACAATTGGAAGACTGAAAATTATGTGTTCACAAGTTTTATAGCTATATATAAAATATCTACTTTATGCCCTGTAAAAGATCTTCATAAACCTGCAGATATATTTTTTAAAAGGCATTTTAAAAATACTGAGGATGTCTCTGTTTTTAGAGGCAAAACTTAACAAAATGTGGTGCTTTTCTGTCTTCAACTCAGTGCTGTGGTCACAGTGTTGAAAAATGATCAGCCACTAACCTGATAACCCAAAACAAATTGTCCTTGGGCGTTGCTGTCATCCACACGGAGACATAAAAATGGGTCAGATTACTACAACACAACATGCTGTGCAACTCCCTCCACCTTTGCACTGACTACTTTTTTCTCCCAAAGGGTGACAATGCCGTGGCCCGGAAAGTGTCACTTTGACTAAATGTGAAGCCACGTATGTGACACAGAGGGGCTGCAGCTAAATACTGCTATTAGTTTTAATTTCTATCTGGTAGTCTTGTTGATTGTAAAAAAAATAAATAAAATAAAATTTAAAAAATCAGGAAATGGAGCAGTGAAACACTCTGGGGAAAAGACATACAGTGGAAAAATGCACAGATTTTCCCTAATAGCGATTATGCCATGCATCACTGTCATCCTGATCATTATTTTTGAATATCCTATCTGCATTCTGCAGAGGACTGGCAGCAGAAATGTCTCTCCTGTGGATTGGTTTGTGATCTTTATGCAGAGGCAGTGTGCACAGTAATTCATATTTAAGTTACTCGTTAGGATGGTGATGATCATTGTAAACTATTGAAACACAGCAGGTTTTGAAAGGATATTTGGCGTAATTCTTGCCATACATAATTAGCATGTGCTCCTTTTGATTCAAGAAGAGTGCTATGTTTTCACAAAACTTAAAGCTTCTTAAGTGTGTCTAGTCTTTGCTGCACAAGCACCTGGATAGTTAAGCTCTCAAACTGCAAACACATCTAATGAAGTAAAAATGTATGACCATCTGCTGCTGTACTGCGACGTAATCAATTAAAATTTCTTCTGCGGTGCGGTGTCCATTATGTTTTGGGGGATTTGTGAAGAAGCGATTACAGAATAGATTTATTTTAATTGCGCTAAAAACCGTGCAATTTCTGTGCAGGTGAGCACTTTTAGGAGAAGGAAAACAACAATTAGTCCTTTATCCTTTATCGCTATCCTGAAGCATGTGTCATGCCATAGCCAAACGTATACGGCGTGAATAGTGTGTTAAAAATCAGAGTTTACAAAAGCAAACCAGCAGTCAAGGCAACACTCAGTACTCCCCCCCATGTTATTTGCAAAGCCGGATATTTTGGTGCTATTTCATCATCGTTACATAACAGATCCGCATCGACTTCAGCTGATTTCTGGAGACAACTGAGATTGCAGAACATTACAGACTCCCAACAAGACACACGCTGCACAGGTTGTTTTAAATAAAGATGTTGCGTTGCATCGACAGCGTACAGTGTCTTTATTTATGAGTGTGGATCAAGGTTGAGCTTCTGCTGCAAGCGCCCTCTGACAGAATATTTTACAGGTAGACAAAAGAATGGTGTAAATAATATATCTTCAAATATAAGATGTTCTTTTTCGCTCATTTGGTGCTTTAATGCTATAAAACGCCATGTTTGATTGCATAAGCCTCAGGAGTGGCTGCCCCTCCATGGGCTGCTGTAAAATTAAACAAGATGGAGAGATAAGAGTGTTGTTAAATAGGTAAGCATGTTTTTTAATAAGTGGAGAGAAGTGTTGTTTCTGTACCCATTTGTTTTTGCAATGTGTCTCCACAATTGATTTTCACTGATTACATAATCAGCTCGGCTGGAATAATTTAGAACTGTGCATTGCTTATTCTCTCAGATACGCCCAGGGTCCTGAGTAGCATCCAAGGACTTAACATTAGAGTTTGGTTAATAAACAAAGGAAGTCGTTTTCTGGGGGGGGAGAATGCTATAAAAGTATGCAGTTAGAATGAATAAATTGGGGGGGGAATGGAGCAAATGTTTGTTGTCGGGTGAATCGATGTTTCAAATTTATTTCTGCTGACAGTGGCAGTCGGAACATTTCTAAGATAAAGAAAAAGTGGATGACATCAAACAGTGGGAGCAAATATGAACTGCAAAAGAAATGCAGGGGGTGATGGCGAGACAAATGTCAAAGAATAGTGATAAACAGTGCCACAGAATACCAAAAAATGTTTCTTTCACTATCTTTGTGCATTCAGAGTCAACATTGCAGCATGTATATGGAAATGCTGCAGCATGTATATGGAAATGCAGTGTGCGGCTCACTTCAGGTTGTGTCAGAGGGCTGCAATCAGTTAATTTCTACCTGGGGCAATCAGGTTTTTAATGATGGGCATGCATTTAATCAAAGTGACTGACAGCCATTCGTGAAAACTGGCAAGGAGGTCAAATATACATTGTTTTGATTTATGACTGCTGTTTAGCTTTTATTTCCCAGGCGGCAAATCTATTCTTTATGTGCATGGTTTTCACAGTGCAGAAGGAAAATCTCAGTCCTGGTGCTATATTTGGAAGCATATATATATATATATATATATATATATATATATATATATATTGTATCCCAAAGCAGCACGTACAACAAAGTCAAATTAAATATTAGTACCGTAACAGTTTTCTTTCTAAAGGTAAAATTGCTACGTACTGTTCTGATGTCCAGATGTTGCATCAGCTGAAGTTTTCCAACTACAGCAGCAAAACATTTAGAGATTAGAAACATCTTTATTGTTTTTACAAGCAGCAGTTTGGTGTGCATGTTTGCATTCGTAACCCCAAAGAATAGAAATGTGCATTTCTGTTTGGAAAACAAATTATCCACAATCTTAGAGGGAATTTCCATCATTAGTCCATAACTGCTTTGAAATTTCTTTAAAAAAATACACCTTGATTCAGTTAGAGGAAATAAAGATAATAACCATGTTGCATACATTTGCACCGATTCAGATAAGAAGCATGTTGCTTTAGCTCAAAAACACGGCAGATCTTTGGAAGATACGTTTATGTTTTTTTTATTCTGATATTTAGAAACCCACTGCAGAAAAAGTACTTTCATCTGAATTTTCGAAATGAGTCATTGCAACGCTGCTTTTACCAAAGCATTGTGACATGTTTTCTCCACTGCCTGTATGTATTTACACACACAAAAATTGGGGTGCTAACCTGGCTTCTACAAAGGACTTTGTCACTGTGTGTTTATAATATGAGTGTTTTATCACAATTTTTTTTATTTTATTTTTTTTTATTTTGGCCGAGTGGCTTTTCTGTCTGTGCCGCTTTTATTACTTGATAAAACCACAGCGCTGCTTTGCACAAGTGCATATGAATAGTAGCCCTGTTCAATATCCTTTCCTTTTCTATTGCATGGTCCTCCATCTGTCCCTCACATATGCAGACTCTCACCTCATATTACAAAAGAAGGGTCTTGTGGGCACATTGTAAATTAGATTCCATTGAAGAGTGCATGCTGAATAGCTTAGGTAATATTTCTTTGGATGATTCAAAAGACACATGGACCTGCTGGCCATTCAAGTGCGCTCATATTGTTGAAATAAAATATTAGATGGATTAAATGAACATAACAAAGAAACTAATATTTCTCACCAATATGACCAATGGGTTTTATCCCCTATGTGCAGCAATATTGACAAGCTTGCCCAGAGTGTCTGATGTCATCAGTTACGGTCCAGCTCACAAACATATTCACGTAAGATTAGATGATAGTTGAAGAAATAAACAAAGAATGGAACCGTGCACATATAGCAGTCAGTGAAAATGTGAAAAACACATCAATGTATTAATAACAGAGTGTATCACAAAAGTGAGTGCACCCTTCACATTTCTGCAGATAGTCAAGTATAGTTTGTCATAGGACAACACTGACAAAATGACACTTGGACACAATAAAAAGCAGTCTGTGTGCAGCTTATATAACAGTGTAAATTTATTCTTCCCTAAAAAACAAAAATTCTGTTTACAGCCATTAATGTCTAAACCACCAGCAACAAAAGTGAGTACACCTCATGGTGAAAGTTCCTTAAGTGTCAATATTTCTTAAGGTAGTTATTTACCAAAAATAACTCTCCTGGGCACTCTCCATGCCCAGGAGAGTCCATGCCTTAACTCTCCTGGGCATGGAATTCACAGGATGCCACTGGAATGCTTTTCCACTCTTCCATGATGACATCATGGACCTGGCAGATATTCAAACCTTGGCGCTCCTCCACCTTCCGCTAGAGGGCGTCTCTTGGTCTGGAGACATGCGTGGCCAGTCCATCACCTTTACCTGCAGCCTCTTCGATAAAGCAGCGGTCTTCTTAGAGGTGTGTTTGGGGTCATTATCATGTTGAAACACTGCACTGTGATCCAGTTTCCAGAGGGAGGAGATCATGCTCTGCATCAATATTTCAAAGCTGATAGTTCATGTAATGCAGTTTCATGTAATGTAACTCATAGTTCATAAAATGTAACTCTCCAACACCGTCTGCACTCATGCTGCCCCAGACCATGGCATTCCCACCACCATGCTTGACTGAAGGCATCACACACTTATCCTTGTACTCCTCACCTGATAGCTGCCACACATGCTTTACAGCTTTACGACATGTCCATGTCGTAAAGTAACCCATGTCCTTTTTTGACATGTCTTCTGTTTGCGGGCTTTCTTGTGTGCAGACTTCAGAAGACATGTCCTTGCAGGGTGACAGCCATGCAGACTAATCTGCTGTAGTGTGTGGTGGAAGGTCTGAGCACTGACGGGCTGACCTTCCACCTCTTCAATCGCTGCAGCATTGCTGACAGAACCCCTGCACCTATCTTTCAAAAACAGCATTTGGACATGACACAGAGCACGTGCACTGAGCTTTTTGGACGAACAACGCAAAGTCTGTTCCAGCTAAGAATTCTGGATGATCTTGGCCACTGTGCTGCAGCTCAGTTCCAGGATGTTAGTAATCCTATTGTAGTCTTGGCCATCTTGGTGTAGCGCAACAATTCGTCTTTTAAGATCCTCTGAGAGTTCTTTGCCATGAGGTGCCATGTTGGAAGCTTTCAGAGACGAGTATGAGACAGTGTGAGAGCTGTACTACACAATCTAACACACCTGCTCCCTGTGCACACCTTTGACCTACACTAGTCACGTGACATTTTGGAGGTAAAATGACAAACAGTGCTCAGTCTGGACATTTAGGGGTGTAGTCTCTTAGGGGTGTACTCATTTTTGTTGCCGGTGGTTTAGATATCAATGGCTATATATAGAGTTATTTTGAGGGAAGTATAAATTTACACTGTTATATAAGCTGTACACAGACTACTTCTCATTTTATCAAAGTGTCATTTTGTCAGGGTTGTCTCAAGAAAAGATATACTTAAATATCTGCAGAAATGTGAGGGGTGTACTCACTTTTGTGATACACTGTATAATCAATCACTGAAGACAATATTGCCAAACACAAGTGACACATCAGTGTATAGTATTTTAAACAGTGGATCAAGCTGACACACATTTCAGTTATTTTCAAATGCATAGAAACTGTTGAAAGTTTGCGTCCCAGTTGTGAAGTTTTCCCAGTTTTAGTCAGACTCAGACTGTAATATTTATAAACATCACCATTCCCATAACACCTTGGTCATATGTGCAAACAGCTCATTATGACTTGGAGCTGCTCTGCATCTTTGGAGAGCCCCCTTACCTGTAATTATGATCAAAGCAGGTGAGGTGCTGCAATTATACAAAACAAGGTAAGAGTGGCATGGAAGAAAATGCCAAGAAAAATATTTTTCACTGAATTTGAGAGGGAAAAGCTAATTCAGCAGCTTATTTCCCAGAAAATGATTTTTTTTTCTTTTTTTTTTTTTTTTTAAGAAAAAAAAAAAATTAAATAAAACAACCTAAACATAGTGTCACTTGTGGGTTTTGTTTGTTCAAGCCAATTTAAGTGCCAAAAAATACTCTGCAAACACTTTCCATCGAATGGCAGCGTTAACCTCCCGGCAATTAAAATTGCATTTTATATTTACACTGACACAAATAAGTATCATACATACTTAATTTGTCACACACTTACACCTAAGGACACTATAGAGAGGCCGGTTGACCGAACATGCATGTTTTTGATATGCAGGACTTTTAATGAAATTTGGATAAAGATAATTGATAGTCTGACAGTATGTCATAAAATTTAGGCAGCTGAGCAAGGCATTAAATATACCTTTGATAGTAAGTTCATAAAATTAAATAATATAGGACCAAATACCAAAACTGGAGGTTAATATAGTTTTGACAAAGCTAGTTTGACTTATAAAACAGAGAAAAATCCCTATCTGATTAACAGAATGTAAATAATCCAAAGACTTGAGTCAGATGCTGTCAGAGAATGATTTTCTATTGTTTTAAAATAAACTGCTGGTGATGACTGCTATTTGTTGTTTAACGACCTGTCGTTAATAATCCTTTTGCACAGGTGTTTGAAACAGCAACTGAATTCTTACTTCATCCTCTGGAAAACTTGGTTAGTGGAAATCTTTTTTTAAATCACTGCTGCTTAGCACTGAATTACAGAATTAATTACTAATAATACAGAATTACTGAATTACACAGAATACACAGTGTGTATTCTGGCTTCCACAAAGTGGAGAAATGATTTGCACTCTGCAAACAAAAAGCAACGAGTCCCCTCTCTGACAGTGACGATGCAAAGACTCTGGAGTGCTACTGCAAAGCTCAATGACCTTCGGCAATATTTAGATGGAGTTTGACGTCACCACATCCCACCATCTAGTCACACTCATCAAATGTCAAAAATCTGATGAGAATATTTCAGTGACCCAACTTGGGAGCATATCTTCAAAGAAGGTTGCTGCTTTCATGTGGTGACGATTTAGCAAGTATACTGAGTTCCCTCATACATACTGAACCTCAGGGGGCCTAAAAAGAGAAAACAAACAAGTTACCCAGTTCTGGGATGTCATCTATTTTAGGTTATCTAAATAAACGCATGGCCTGCCTCAGCAATATGATAAAAAAGATGAAAGCCGCACCCCCATCGGCAGGTTTTGGATGGGGGGTGGAGCTGCCAGTGATATCTGGTGTGTCTGTCAGATCAAAATCGGCACTCGGTATTAAATGAGGGGAGAAGACGTGCAAATTAAATTCACCTGCCAATCCACATTCGTTTGATCCCTCCCGTCTGTCAGTCTGCATCAATGCTGGAATACAACATAATTTCAAGACTTTAAAATGCAAACAATGTTCAGACATCTGGAAAAGAAGCACAGAATTTTGTTATATTTCATGATATTGATGTTTAGTAAAAAAAAAAAAAAAATATTTAAAAAAATTGTTCATAGCTCTTTCTGATCACTTCATGATACAAATAATTTTTTGTATATTCACTCTTTCTTTGATACAATTGAATAAAATTGCAACCTATTGCCTTCAAACTTAACCCATTGAGTAACTAGAGTCCATTCAGGTTTTGTGTAATCTCAGTTTAATCTCTGTGAACGTCTCAACCAGAGGTTTGTTCGAAATTTACCATCCCTGTAGTGGTGGCGCAGGCAAACTCAGAATCAACATTTCATGCTGTTGAAATGTTTTTCTTTAACGGGGACAGAAAAGCCGGTCAACGTTTATGTCGAGACCCGCATCCACTGGTGTACTCTGCGTATTCTGTGAGTCACACGGACGATTGAGACTTCGTGGTCGAGTAAACCGATTTCCGATATTTCTCACAACAGATTTCTTTTTCCCCACAATCTGAATGAATATAAGAAAATTTGCTGAGTTAGTTTGGTGCATAGCCCCATTTTTCCACCACCAGAGAAGCCGTCGCACACCTGTCAGTGTGGCACACACATAGTGCCAGTTACGCTTGTGACTGATTGTGCTGGCTCTTGACCTTCTCAGCTCGTTGTTGCGCAAAGTTGTTTGATTTGAACACTGTTTCCAACAGAGAAGCGCTGTGTGTACATGGAATTCATGTACACGGCCATAATAATTGACGTTTCGCATGCATGTGTCCGGCAGACGTCTGATTTGAGTATGCTTTGAGTAAGCGCGGACCTCTGCGGAATGAAGTACGCCCGAGTCTGTGGGAGCCTTTTGAGGCTTGGTAGACGTTTATTCTTACAGAAGCAGAGTAGCTCTAAACATGCAACCAGAGTTCCGGTGGACTGGATTTTATTTATTGTTTCTCTCCCAGTCATCACAGAACTTTGAGTTGGTCTGTCATATAAAATACCAATAAAATACAAATATGTTTGTAACAAGAAAATGGAAATGGCGTAAAGATTTAAGGGGTATTAACACTCATGCCAGGCAGTGTAGATTCTTGTTGCATTGCTTGTAATCTCTTTCATTGCTATGTAAGTTACAGAACAATTGATTTAGCCATGGTAGGTTGTCTTGCATAAATTACTTAATAGAATAACCCTTCAGGATACAGAGTCAATTCATCTCATCATTGCAATAGACTAATAATCACCAGATACTTTCAGAACACAACCGTACCAATTTCGTCTATCAAGTCAACCACATCACGAGCTGAACGTTGTCTTTGATCAAAACCTATAAAATATTAATTTCTCTACAGCCGTCTTGAGCTCTCTCTTGTTTGACATCAGCTGTCAGCCTCCTAATAATCTTCCTGGGTTTTGTTTCATTTGTGCAGCCCCACCGAGAGGCCTGTAATCTCCTTCCATATTAATCTCGCGGAGCAGAAATGTCATGCAGGCAAACTTGGAGTCATTTAAATTCTTGTTTACCAGCCCTCCTATTTCACCGTGGAGCAGCTCGAGCAGCAGGCTTTCCTCTGAAGAATACTCCTCTCCTTCTGTCTGGAACCAGAATTTGCATCCAGATCTATGGTCCTCCCACATCCACATCCCTCTTATCATCCTCCTAATGGATCACAATAGCCATTGTGTGTGCTGGTTTGTGTGTGGTAACTGTTTTTGAGCCACGATACCTTCAGAGTCCTCCCCCTCTAGGGGAATTTTCTAGGCTTATTTTACCCTTTTGTTGCATGTCCTACTTCCTTCTCCCTCATCTCTTTTTCCAGGTCCCCAGACTCCTGTGGCTTTTATGTGGCAGGGTACAGGTTTGCATACCTTGACTAGAAGCTCCATATGGATTGAAAACGGATGGACCTTGGCAGTTTGCCTGTTGGTTTTGTATAATTTGAGTGCTCATTGTAGGTGCTGGCTTTTGGGTCGGGGGGAGGAAGTGTTGAAGACTAAAGGCTGTAGCATGCATTTAAATTGCACACGCTTATTTTAAGGTTACATTTTACAGTAATCTTGTGTGGCTTAGTCTGGATGTTGAAGACAAGACATTATTTTAGGTTGACGCCATGTTAGAAAATACATCTAACAAAATCAATATTGGGAAACACTTGCAGAAGTAGTTTTCTCTCTGCAAACACATATTTTAATTTCTATAAAATATCTTTTTGGGGTGTTATGTGAAAGTCAAACACAGAGCTGTGAAGTAAAAAAAAACAAAGAATGCATGGATCTCAGAATATTCCATCGACATCAGTTACCTGAAAAGTAGCATCGCACTGTTAAGTATGATAAAGGCATGCTTGTTGTTGGAATTGGTGTGTTCAGGTTGATGTATAGTCTTCGCTTTAGCAGTTTCCTCTGCAAATGCCAGGTTTGAAAAATTCAGCATAAGTAGTTGTCAATTTTGTTTTGTGAGATACTGTATCAGTGATGAATAAGAATCAGAGAATGTATCCACAGTAGAAAGAAATCTCAGTCTCTACCTCAGGGCTAAAGTTTCACACAGTTTAACTAAAGAGTTTTAGCGTCATTTAATTAATTGTTTTTGGTTTAATGGCTGGGATCTTTAGTGTTTTGTTTATACCAACTGCTTTCATCAAGAAAATGTTCCCTTCCAGCTTTTAAGGCTTTTAAAATTTCTGTCATTTGTAAGAAACTGAATGACGGTCAAACACAACTTCACTTTCATATGAAACAACATTTTTGAGAGTTCTTTATTTAAAAATACACAGTTAATGAAAAAAGTATTACCAATTGATAAGTCATATGACGATTTGTTGCTAATGTCCACTCTTATTTTACATTCAATTTCTTTAAATAGTCTCTGTGATGCTTGCACAACATATCCTGTATGGTAACTATGCCAGTCACTTGTCTACACAATCACCAGTGGCTGATTTTGTGCCTTGGAAAGAAACCTAAATAATGATGTTGCTAGAATAGCTGTTGATCTATGAGTCATGACCCATTTGTCTAAATCTTTGGCACTTAATGCAACAACTTCTCACCCCACAGTTAAAAACAGATTAGCATCCAACATTTGTATATTTATTTCTGCACAGATGTGCAAAACGAGACTAGACTTTATTTTATTTCTTGGATTCTTGTCCAGCCTTGTCTGTCACAGACCCCGTAGTTTATTTTTTAATCATGATCCTACAGTGCATAATTTTAAAGAATAGCATCTTTTTTGTTCATTTTTTTGATGTACGCCTCACCTGAAAGACATGTTTATTGTCTTTCCCATTTTGAAGAGTGTCGACATTTTTAAAATAAATCGGGTTGTCAATTATTAACAGTTTTAATGTCATAAACGCATAGACAAAAAAGCAAAGTAGTCAACATACTTAAATTTAAAATGCTTAAATTTGTTTTTTGGGTTGTTTTTTTTTTCCTTCTTTTGTGTGTATTTTTTAAATGTGAATGTTATCGGTATGTAAAACAGCTATTTTTTGGTGTCGAAGTGATTCAATTTGGTCCAATCAAAAGTTGGTATTTTGCAGTGAAAGTAATAATAGTAATATGTTGTAGTAGCCATTTAAGAAGTCTTGAGCAGTCTTTCTAGAGCTAAGCTGTAAAGAAAATATGTAATTTGACAAAAAGATCACCAAGTTAAGTACTCACTCGCTATAACCATGCTCCGCGGAGTCCTTTGTGGAAATGAGAGAACCATGCAAAAGAACAATCTTCGATTCAGCATGTGACCAATCCAATTATGCCTTTGTAGAGACAAAATGCCTTCTGTGAATTTATCAAAAAAGTACCTGACATTTCTGGGCAACTGGAAGACTGACCACCATAACAGGAACGTCATTCTTCTGGCAAAACACACAGTAATTGAACACAATGTCTGGGAAATGATAAAAGATCCAAGCAAACAAAGGCACAGCTGCCAAAAAATGTTGCTATGTTAGAACTAATTGAGTCAACGTAATGGCCTGAAAAGTGTTGGAGCCTTGCAGAGTAACACTTAAGAGTCTTTAGAGACCCACTGGACAATTACAGCAAGTCAAGCTGAAGTGGAAATAATCAGTGCTAAGTTGCCTGCAGCAACTTAAAAATTGTAGAAATAACTCTCATTATGTTTCCGCCACGTTCTGGCACAGAGGCAGTTTTATTTAACTAACTTCTTAATTTAACCCCTCGAGATCCCCTAATATTAGGTCGTATTGAACAAATTTACCTTGTTCTTTAATTCGTCCAAACTTATTGCTCCATATTTCTCATCAAAATTTGATCATGTGTGAGCTGGAGCCGAATGTTTTGGCCTGTAACTGTGCATTTTTCCCAATTTAGAAACACAGGTGCTGACAGTATTTAGGCCAGATTTCAGATTAAGACCTCAAGCTGTATGGATGCCCTGGAGGGGCTGAGCCACAGAGGTCTTGGCAGTTCACTGAGCCGGTATATTGGCACTCACCAGCTGTTCTCTCCTACAAGCCAGCTCAACCTTTGTTTGCTGAGGGGTTCATTGGCAGATATGGAAAGGCACCTGTCAGAGTTCTCCACCGGGATTAAGCAGCTCCACAAACAATTCCACAACAGATGGGCAACAAAATATGGTCTCCCTTGTGCAAACTCCTACTTAGAAATACATATGATTCCATCATAAAAAATAATTAAATACAGTGTTTTGACTGACAAATTAAGATATATATATATATATATATACATTTGCAGACTTACTGGCATATTCACACAATTTCCCGTAAAAAACAGTTGCATTTTTCTTTGTTACAGCTGAGTCAGGGATGTCCAAATCCACTCCATCCAGCCAATTTTCAATGCATTCTTGCTCCAGCTATGATGGAAAATTATGGGAATAAAATCATAATATTATGAGAATAAAGCAATAACATTCAAAAAATAAAGTCAAAATAGTATGAAAATACAGCCGTAATAACATATGAGAACAAAGTCATAGCATTGCAAAAATAAAGTAAGAATGAAAATCACAATATTATGGGTTCATCTTCATAATTTATTATTATTATTATTATTATTATTATTTTATTTCTTAACACCATTGTACACCAGCACACCGGAATCAAATAGCTGAATTCCCTCACGGCGTGTTCCTTTGATTCAGGTGTGCTGGACGTATCTGAAGGCTTCAGGATGCTAGCGCTAAAGGAGCGGACTTGAGCTCTTCCAGTGCTCTGCCGTTCTGTTTCCTGGAATATAAACATGATTTTTTTGGGATGTCATTTATTTAAATTTCTACTCAAAAAGAGAGAGGCAAGAGAAGTTGCCATTCAAGTACAGCAAATGTGTACTGATCTTCAGAACGCAGAAAGTCGGCATAAGAAGAGGTTCACTTTCCTCAACGTCCCCATATCTACAGCCAGATTTAATTAAACAGCTGAAAGCCAACAAAGAAACAGGAAAAACATGTCTAAAGATCTAAATTAGGGAACTGAAGCAAATACTAACATCTTGAGAAGACCAGATTTCTATATGTCAAAGAACTATTTGACACATGTCTATCCAACTATCCATGAATGTATTGGCTACTGTTCACTATGTTCAGCTAAGCTACCAATGACAAAACTTGAAACTTGTTTACAAACCAGAAGACTAAGATAAAGGCTGAGACCAACGAAAAAAATAGCAGTAATCATCTTCAAAACAAATCTAGGCACAGCGCGCCTCTCTCTCCTTACTGTTGTAATCAATGACAGACCTTGGATTGTGTGCCATGTGCAGTCATGTTGGGGCTAACTAGTGGACCCATCATCAGTGCTGGCCAATCATTCTGACAGATGTGACTGTGACATTTCATTTTATAGAGGGAAAGATATTTGGTTACGTTGGTTGATACGGTTTTCAATCTTCGCCGATCTGTAAGACTGCTGGCCTGTTTTACTTTTACTTGCAGTACAGCTACATTTTTATGGACTTTTTTTGCTTCCTTATCCAGTTTGTCAATAAATGTGGCCCAATCTGTATAAACAATCAGTTTTAACAGCTTTCAAGAGTTTAGCCCCCTTTACACAGAATAACAGAAAGAATGAAACAAAGGTATGAAGAAAGTATTGGAGCTGTCAGGAACAATGAGTCTTTTGTTGAAGACCTGCTCTGTTGTGTGTTGTCAGCTCCAGCTTCAGGACAAAGGCACTGTCTGCAGATATTATCATTTCATTCAACCTGTCTATTGAAATTCACAAGGTCTTAGACTCGCGTAGAGATGAGAACATGCTTCTCGAGAACGATATGCAGAGCTATCATTGTTTAACACAATGTCCTTTTTTTTTCCCCCAAATAAATTCTCTGTCAAATTAGACGGACATTTGACTAATCAGAGACAGATAGGCAGTACATTATAGTACCAGAAGTATCAAAAGAAAATCTAATGTCTACATAGATAACCTTAGAAACAATACAACACCTATAAAAAGCATTCACTCTCTTTTATTTCTATGTATTCATCATCAAAATTTGGCTGTTTGGACAAAAAAAATATACAACAAAAAACCTTGAATGTCAAACTAAAAACCAATTTCTACAGAACAATGTTTAACAGTAATTATTGAGAATCATAGGTCGCGAGATGGATACAAAAAAAAATCTCAGTTTTTTATGTAAAATTATGGATCTGTTTCTTGATCCATAATCAAGAAACAGACGAAATATAGTACAATGGTGGACACCAAATACTGCACATCATTACAAACACATCATTCGCACTGTGAAGCACGGTAGTGGCAGCTCTATGCTGTATTGTGAGACCTCTCCACTGTGCAGCCAAAGGTGCATCTACTAAATACTGACTTGATTTATGCGATCATATTTTATATTAAATGTTTTCATCTAAATGTCATTATTTGGCAGAAACAAGTTTTCACTTTGACATTATAGAGTTTTTGTAAAGTTTTTGGTCAAATAAGCCAAAATTTGATCATTGATTCATCATTGATTAGTGAAAAGAGTAAAAAAAAAAAATTTTTTTAAAGGGTAAAACATCACAGGAATAAGTTTGTTGTATAGGCACTGTAGGTTTGCGTAATAGCAAACTTTTGCAAACGTTTTTCTTTTCCCTATTTGAAAAGCCCCACATGAGAAAGAAAATTGAGTGGCCATAATTTAAAAGATATTTCTGGAGATGCCTTGAGGTTAATAGATGCTTTCTTCTCTCGTCGAGAGAAGCCTGCAGTTAATGAGAAAGAATGGCGAGGTCTATTCAACTTGATTGGCAGACCTGTTTAAATCAATATATGTGAGATAGAAGTCTCACCTCATCGCAGGGCGTAATTCACCCATGATACAGAAAAAGCAAAAGAGTTTTTTAATTACCGGGAGTCTGTGATTTTTTTTTTTTTTCAAATGCAATGAGGCGAGACAGAAACGTCCAGCTTGTGTGACATACAAACCCACTGAGATACAGAATGGGTTTTGTCAAAATGATTTATAAAATTCTCTGCTAGCTTGTGATTTTTTAATATCCAAACTAAGATCTCTTGGGGTTACTTCAAAGAACTGGCATTTGGATTATCAGACAGGTGAATTATTTCAGTTGGTTTTCTAGCATCATTTTAGGGTCAATTATTTACCTTTTATCTTTACGTTTGAAGCTTAATTTTACTTTTTGAAAATAAACAACCTTAATTAGCCAATAGAAGAAATGTGTTAGAGCAAACAAAATCGGACCTTGTCACGTTTTCGTCAGAGGTTTCCATTAACTCATTTTGGACATAAATGAGTTAACCCTGGAGCCATGCTGGTTTTACCATTGTTGAATCACACTTCTGTGTTGTTGCTCTCCTGGTGAAACTGGAACTTTGTAAAAAACATTAAGTTTATACATTCTTTCATCTTTAAACTTCTATTTTAAAAAGCTGTTTATCCAGTTAATGAATTGCCTCAATGGGGATATAGTTCAGTAAAGTTTGACCACGTGTAGCTCTGATATTAAGTGGGTGGCCATTTAATATCGGAGCTACTGTAACTCTGTTGGCACTTTCATTTATTTTAAATTCAGATTAGCTAATCCCAGAGGCTGAAGCTAACAGGAGCCTAAAAGGGGCCAATTCCAAATTAATTAGACCTTAGAGTGACTAGAACCATAAAAATATCACAGCAGGCTATGCTTAGGTTACTCTACAAACCTTAAAACCATTGTCATGTTTACATTGGGCCTTTATTTACACAGATTCAGTGATAACCCACAAGAGAAAAAGAGGTTGGCGGTGGCACATGTTCAATTCACGATGAAAGAGAATGGAACATGCCATGGATTTCCAGTCGCACTACCTGCTGAAGTACGGTTGTGTATAAATAAGAAATAAATGTTGCTCGTGTTGCGCAGCTGTTGCAACCGTGTGACATAGCCCAAGCGGTTTGCGCCGCTTTAATAATTTCAGTCTGAAAGAGAACCAGTACAAAAGAAGGTCAAAAATGTTCAACATTGAACAGAACAGCGCTCCTCATCAGATGATCCCAGAATTAAGAAGACGAAAAAAAAAAAAACTGCTTCTGAGATGTGTCTGGCTTCAGGGCTTTAAGCTCTGAGCTGCCTGTTCATTTAAATGTCTGCCAAAAAGAAAGATTTTGTTGCAGCACGTCTCCGTAAGATAACTTCCCTAACTCATCTGTGCACATCATTTGTTTAGAAACTTGTCATAGCTCATGCAAGTTAATTACCTTTCGAATCGATGCGAGACTTTAACCTTTTTTGACCCGCATGTTGCTGTGATCCCGTTTGAGCGAAACTCAAGGGAATTATGAGCTTATCTTCTGGTAATTACTGTTCACAACATAGGCAAAATTGATTTCCACTACAGCAGAAGTGTTTGTTTAATTAACTTACACCCTAACCCCGAGACTAAATATTTGTGAATAAAATGATATTCTTTTCTGACGAAGGAAGCGGTGATCAGTATACAACTTCAGTTTTACCCTTAAATCTGAGGAAGTGTAAACAACCAGCTCAACCATCAGTTTTAGCACAATTCACATTTAAAGGTATAATCAAAATGTTATTTGAATTGTTATGACCAGGAAACTGAAGGCCAGTAAATAATTGTCAAAGAATTTCTTGAAATATCTCATTCTACTATTTATAACTCAGTCAGCTTTTGAAATGATTTGAAATTAACTTATATAAGTTTTTAATAAATAAATGACAGATTTTTCTATTTTTCTATTGATTATTTTTAGAAAAATTGTGGATTCTAGTTCAGCCTTGATTTTGTTTCACAACCCTGTTTTCTAGAAAACTATTCTCTGGTGGGGTCATTAGTGGCTTACATTACTTTAACTTATATGATCTCTCTAATCCGACTTTCCAACTTTCCAGCAACAATCCAACTTTGGATTGTTGACAATTTGGCTCCGGAAAGAGGAAGCATCAGTCATCTCCAGTGACAGATGAAAACAGTCAGTTCGTTCCCGAAGCACAATTTTGAAGCCGGATCGAACAGATGCCATACTCTAATTAGTAGCTAGACTTGTTAAAACTAGCATGGTAATAAACACTTAGATTCTTGTAAAAATGTCCACTGAAACTGTCCAACATTATTTAAGATTTCATTTCAGTAGGTTCGTCGTCTGAGTATTTGCAACATTAAACAGGTTATAGTGTATGCAAAGCACATAAAGACAATAAAAAACGTGTTTCTAACTCGTGTATAAAGTTCAGAGCAGTACTAAATACAGAGATGACTGGGTGCTAAGAACAATAGGAGTGAAATTGTGTCAAAAAAGCATGTTAGGAGGCTAAATGTTTGTTTTTCCTTGATCATAGCAAGAAAAACCTAATGATTTCTTATTCTCTATAAATAATATAGATCAGTGCATTGAGTGTATCCTCAAGTGTTGCAGTTTTGAATTTACAAAAGTCTGTTGATTGCATAGAAAATTTGTACAGTAACACTAATAAGGACTATCTTCAGACAGGGGAGTTCATCTACATTTTACAAAATGTTTAGAATTTTCTTCTTGTTCATCTTTACATGGCCTTCGCTCCAAGCTAAGCCGTGGTTGTTTTAAATCTGCCAATGTTTATATCAGATGTGGTCTCACAGATAAGTCGTTTTGAAAAGCAGATTTCAAATTTTGATGTCTTCTTTTTTTTTTTTTTTTTTTTAAGAATTTTTCATTCACTGTCCCTTTTTGATGGGACCTTTCTTTTTGCTGTGAGTCACAACAAAAAGAACATTCTCTGGAATTGCAGTTTTTAAATTATCTAAATTTAGAAGTAAGAGTTACGTAAGGTTTCATGTAAACATCGGTGCTTCAATAGGAAGCCACAATTAGCGAAACAACTCACGAGGAGAGAGTTTAAAAGGAGCAGGTGTTTTTATTCAACTCAACCTGAAGTTCACGGGTGTTTTCACGTCAACAGATGCTGTGGTCCGCCTACGAGGTTTCTGATTGGTTGGATGAAGAGTAAACTTATCGGTGGTCCATGCACATGTTCCTGCTTGGGTTGATGACAGTATGTTAAAAATGGTCTCAGTTTGAAATCTGATGCTCTCTGAGTTCTTGTGCATGCATTTGGTAAATACTGTCGTAGACATGCTTGTAACAGAAATACTCGAAAGTGCTTCACTTTCTTTCACCTACAGTTGACATGTGAGATTCCAAACAGAGAAGAAATTCATGCAACACTCTATATGTAAAAAGACAACAAATTTATTTCTGCTAGCATTGACCACTAAAACTGTGGAGATTTGCCCATGAACAGCCTCACGTGTTCTCATCTGAGTTTTAATAACTCTGCAGGTAATTGATGCAGCTGAATCACAGTGCGTGGAAATTGCTTTGTTACACTCAAGAGTCTCGCTGTGAGGCTCTCTGTTGTCCTCTGATTTATATTGGGGAATTCAATTGTGTTTCTAATGAAGTTTGTCAATTCTGAGATTTTGTGTTTGTATTCAGAGTTTCCAAAAAAGACTCATGTTCGCTGTTGTGGTTAAGGTGGCCAATAAATCAGCGTGCAGGAAATAAATTTTATGTCAGCAGTTAAATCTAATTAGACCCTGATATTAAGATATTATCCACTGAATAGCTCTGAATTTCCACCATCACAATGTTGGCTGTAAGACTTTGAGTGTTTCAGTAAGCAGGGATATTCACTGCCTTTGGTTCAGACGATCCATTACGTGAGTTACATGGTGTGAAGAGGCCCGGTTTTCTTTTCCAGACAAGCAATTTTCCAGTTATTGGCTTATTAATATTTCTATCAGATATGCCACAAGGCTATTATATTATTCAAAGTGTATTTTGCTTCTTTTGAAATGTTTAAAATGAATAATGCACCACCTGCACCGTGGCAGGAGGAGAGCAACACTTCAGTCTGAACAACAACATACCTCGAGTGTTGCATTGATTCTTTCATGCATTTTTTGAAAAATACTTTAATCTCCTCCAGCAACCATTCAGCTGTGCAAACCACTTGCATGGACCTGGCACCGCCCTCAACGGTGAAGCTCCTCCTCGGAAGCTGTTAAGTTTCCAGCTCACACAGCAGTCCGCCCTCACCACTCGTCCGCTCGGCTCCTTCAGACTAGCCAAAAGCAATTAGCAAACTCGTGCTACTTAGAGCAAAGCTGGTAAAAACATTGTTTAAGGGTTAATAGCGGGGCAAAGCTGTGATGACTTCCTGAAGACAAAGTGTCGGAAAAAGAAGGTCTTTCTTAAAGAGACAAAGGCCCAATTTCAAGGCATTAAATTATGTAGTCAAATTTCTTTTAAGTCACAGTGAAGTATAGCATTTTTATTACAACTGAACGTAATGTAGATACTTGTTTGCTTCTGCTATGCTACAAAACCAAATGCCGTTAGACAAAAAATGTTGAAAGTGCAGGAGGCTTCTTCAATGATTTCATAAATAAGTATTGTTTAGCAACCCGAGAACAATTGTGTGGAGGGTCAGAATGTACAGATAAAGAAAAAGCATAAAGAAATATATCAGTGGCAGATAGTGACTAGGCACAAACAGTTAAACAACATGGGTTATTTAAACTCCTTGTATAATAGAGAAGTTGATGAGGGGGGGGGGAAACATCAGCCACATCCTTTGATGATAAGATTTCTCATGGGACACCAACATCTGAATAACAATAAAACAGCCTGACAGCTGAGGGGAAAAAAGAGTGTTTTCCACCAACCATCCCTGTCACAGTAAGAGCAAGAAAAAGAAGAAGAAAAAAAAAAAAAGCTTCTGGTTATGGCAGATCTGAATAATTCCCGCAAGGTTTACTTTTGGAAATATTCCCTTTTTCCCTTCAAAATCCAGGAAATATAGTGGACATATGGATGCAACTGGAATTACAATGACTACATTTTCAATCTCTCTGTAGGAATGTGTTCTCATGGGAACCTGTAAATAATTCAGGAACAAAAAAATTGAACTGCCATGCAAAAAAAAAAAAAAAAAATGTCACACAATGTTTAACATAATAATCAAGGCTCTACTTTTGATTAGCGTCTCTGTCTCTACATAGAGGACTTCATTTCAGAGGTGTATTTTTGCTATTTCACACCTTTTAGCCTCCTGGAGATAGGGAGCAGTCATATTAAACAAGCTGAATCATTGCCCCTAACTTGCATGGAGCTCCATTTATGTGACTCGGGAGTCAGAGGACTGAAAGGACATTGAGCTATAGGAGATTAAATGCAACAGTGCACTTTGTGGATCAGCCATAAATGACAGGCCATTTATTTATGATACAGAGAGACTGCATATCTACCGAATGATAATTGAATTCGCATCTTGGATGGGATTCCTGAATAGCTCAAGATGACTTCAACCTGCATATGCTTTTAAATGGGCCCAGCAATGAAATGAAAAGACTGAAGGTGTCAAAAACATCGTCCTGCTGAGTACTCCCATTCACACCTCCCCATTTTTGTGTATTTATTTTTACTGAAAAGAAAGCATGCAGCTAGTTGAAAAGATGTTCAACCTTATTGCACAAGGCCAAAATGTTTAATTTCTGATTGCAGATGCTTAAAAACAAACAGTGGCAATCAGACTGAAAGCAAAGTACATTGCAAGTGCGACAGACCAACCAACATTGGCAAATCTAAAACGTCTGAATTGTGACTTTTGTTAAAAGATTTTTAAATCTCAAAGATTAAGTTGAAATATTTTGTTAAATCAAGTTTGTTTTCTATCAAACTTGGAAATGTCTGACAATTAGTAATGGGAAGTTTGAGCAAAGAAATGGCTCACAGGTCTTTTTTAGAAGCTGAATACATTTCCTTGTACTTTCACTCAAGACATTTGAATATTTCTCACATTTTGTCACTTTCCAAACACAAACACCATTGTCATTCACTGCGGTCTTACATGAGAAACCAATGCACATGCATAATTATGAGATGAAAGCAAAATAAGTTTTCATGCAAGTAACATTTTGAGAAGTTCAGAATGCGTTCGTGTTCATACCACTTTCATGTGATACACCAAAATGAAATCCAGTGCAAACGTTTGGCATCAGAAGTGCAGTCTTGATATAAATCCAGCTGTTCTGCAAAGGCCTAGCAGTTTTGTTCGAACAGCATCATGGAGACCAAGGAAATACATCAGCCGGTTGAAGGAGAATGTTGAAGGAGAATTTAAATCAGGGTGAGGTTATAAATAACATGTCAAGCTAAGAATTTTTCTCAGAGATCTGTCAAATCTGTCATCTGGAAAAGGAGTCAATCGACAGGACATCCATTAGTTGTGCTCTCCACAAATTGGGACTTTGTAAAAAAAAAAAGTGCCTATGACAATGGCCTTTTTGAAAGAAAGCCATGGAAAATTCCGCTTAAAGTTTGTTGCAAGCCATGTAGATGCACAGTCAACATGTACAAGACGTTGGCGTTAGATGAGACCAAAAGAAAACTTTTGGAGTAACATATAAAGCACTGAACGTGAGGGAACATTAATTACCCCAAACACACCACCCCCAATATGAAACATTGTAGGAGAGGCATTATGTGTGGGGATGTTTTTCTTTAGTAGGGGCAGAAGTGATGATGGAGAGACGTTTCAACCAGGACAATCCTGAAAAAAATTCCCTTAGAGGCTCCAAAAGACTTGAGGCTGAAGCAGAACTTCACCATCCAGCTGAACAACTCGAAACATGCAACCATGGCTACAACAGTGTGGTTAAGATCACAATAAATGACTGTGTTGAAAAGGCTCAGTCAAAGTCCAGCTCCAAATACAGTTGAGAATCTCCAGCAAGACTTGAAAACTGATATAAATCTGGTTTGGTCTGTCTCTTAAAATTCAAACAAGTAATATGTTATTAATGTTTGTGATTGTAAGGTGACAAATTTGAAAGGATGCCAAAAATAAATAAATAAATAAATGACAAGACATTATGTTAGTGAAATCATAACAAATGGAATGTCAAATGGCATAAACCATTCATATACAAAAAGAAAATGGGAAAATTGGAACTAATTTTGGACTCTATTTGAGCATTGTATGCTTTACTGACAAAAAGTTTATACTAAAACAACATGCCTATATTTCCTATCTGTCTCCGGCATTAGAGTAAATTTATTCATCCTGCTGACAGTGTAACTCTCCATGTGGTGAGACGGCTAAGCAGATGGAGCAAATGACAACTCCGACATTAAAGTAAGGAGAAAGCTGTTTACTTGTTTGTCTTTATCAGATGGAGCGTCTCCATAACTCTGAGACAGGAAGTAAAAGCCGACATAAGATGTTCGCTATGACTGAGAGGGAGTGAGAGAAACAAATCTGGAGCCAAATACTTCATGAAACCATTGTGCTTCATAGGGAAGGAAAATTGAACAACAGAAACCACAGACTGAACACATAATATGCTGAAGCTGCTCACTTTGCCGCTGATAATGGCTCTTACTAGTATGATCCTACTGGTCTGATGACAAATGACCAAAGGCGGTCATTTGAAAATACTCTTTAGAACTTCCTGTTGTTTTTTCTTTACCTAATGTCATTTTTTTAACTATATAAAATGTCTTAGCTGAATGATGGCCATAATAAAAGAATGTGATGTTTCAAAACACTGAGAAGAAGTGCTTTTTTTTTTTTTTTTTTTTACTTATTTATCACAACCTCCTTTTTTTTAATTAAAATGGATGATTTTATTTTGTAATCTTTGGGAATCCAACTTTCAATACGCATTTTGAAAAATTGCGTATTGAAAAAGCCATAAAATTAACCATAAATACTCCAAATATGAAGCTGAGAAGGGGACCTTGAGCAACTTTGGATGCCCCGAAAAGTGTGTTCCTTTTTTCGGCTGTTTTGTACTGATCGTGACATTGTTTGTGGTTTGAACTTAAGGACACCATGGCAACCATTTCTAAAAAGTTCTTACACATCATATGTGCCTTCTCAGAGGGAAAAGGGATGTTACATCAGCCATGCTGTTTCCCTTTGTTAATCCAAAGAAGCTAAATCGATGCAACTCTGCAGTTTAAAAATCTGTTCTGACCCGTGACAGGCTAGCGTTGCAGAATCCGCTCAGTGACAGCAGTAGGAGCTGTGAGTTGTATCCATCATCTCCAATCTGACATGCACACACCTGTTTGTGTCCGCCTACATTTTCATCTCAAAGAGCCATCCAACAGTGGATCAGCTTTTACCCTCACTTCCTCCACAGTACTTTAAAGTGGCTCTGATGTGCAACAAGACTCAATCAGACTGAGCTATAAAGTGCTTTGTGAAACAGTGTCATAAACAAAATTTGAGTAACATGTAAGTAAATCAGCACTGTGCTTGCCAACAGTGTTTAACAAAATTTTGTGAAGCAAAATTTTGAAACGTTCAGATTTTTTTGCAACATTTATGTTTGACACTGAATGCATCCAGAACAACCTGATGTACATCTGCATTAAGACTCGCATCTTGCCCAAAGGCAGTGTCACAAGAATTATATCAGCAAGTCCTGCAGGTGTTGTCTAAGTCATTTTGTCCACATAACCAATCTGTGTTTTACTACCGACACTTTAACTTTATTAGTCGCTTGGTAATTTTCCCTTCTACAAAGCTGTCTGTCTGTCTGGTATCACTGGGTTTCCACTGCAGATTCGGTTCTAACCGATAAGATACAGAACAAGCACACTCAGGGTGTGATTTCATGAGATTGCTCAGAGTTATCATGTTGGATTGCTGCAAAATCTGCCGCAACTTTCTTCATGTGCTGCTGAATGTGTTGTTGTAGGATTTTTCTGCAAGCTTGAATAATCCTCCACGAAGCTTCGCTTAACATCTTTGTGTTTATTTCTCAGTGGGTCATTGAAAATGAGAACATTAAAAAGTTATATTTCTCATGTGGCCAAAGAAAGAGGATTTCAAAAATGAAAGACAATCAGGCTGAATGTTCTCACTTTCGTTTGGCTCAGAAATATAAAGAAAAAAAAAAAAAAAAAGAAAAACTATGTTGCTGATTAATGTGGGGCAAGTCAGCAGGAGGATGAGTGATCTCTGATTTAACTTAAAATGCAGTTATTGTATTTGGTTTGGACGGAAGATGCATTCAGTTGTCAAAATGTTCTGACTTTTCTTTGCATAAACTGTGTGTCTCCTTGACATTCTCCATGCTTATCTGTGGTCTATCTTATTGGATGAAACATTCAATCATTTATTCCTTTTTTTTAATAGATTTGATATGCTATTGATATGACGTGAAGTGACAAATTAACCCAGTTTTTACACTTTCTACCATAACTAATTCAATTATATTAGCAATAATGACATTCATTACCCTATTTGAAAATTATTATAAATCCTGCCCTTGCAATTTCTATTGCATTAACGGCTGAGAGGATTATTACACCAGCATTTGTGTGTCGATAAGATCCGAGGAGCTTCTTGGATTATCCTCCCATGTGACGCAACAAACCTGAAAGATTAAAGCTTAATCTTGTTAAAATGCCATTATGTTAAATGTTATGTTTCTGCAAAAATAACGCATATCTTTATCTAAGGAGTCAAACGCTGCCAGGATGTTTCCCTTTGTTCACCATGTGTTGATTTCTTACATTAATGCAGAGGAAGACTTAGCACAAATCTAATTGCAAATATAATCACGAGATTATATAAGAGCCTTATATAATATGTCCTGTACATTATGTTTCCTACAATGTATAGGACACATTTAGGACATATAAACGTATCAGGAGATACTGCAGTAACTACAACAACAAAGACTGAAAATGATTTAAATTGGTAGCGTACATGTTTCTTTATACTTGCCAGGATTCAATTGATCTCTGCTTAAGTCTTCTATAGGTAGAGCATCGAGTGACGGAGCCATTGAATGTCTGCTGGGTGAAAGGTAAAAGAAAATCTATGCATGCAGGAGGAGGATAATGAAGTGGAGTGAAGTCAGACCCTACAGGCACATGTCAGTGGCTCAGTCTGGATCCCTTGACAATCACGATTTTCCCCTTTAATTAAAATCCAGTTTCTCCCTAGTTGTGACCGACATCTTTGAAAATAAAGGCGGTGCCACCTTGCTCCCTGTTTTATCTGTCGATCCTCTGCCTAATAATACAATTGATTTAAGGAGATGGCTGGCAATGGAAAAGAGAAGACAAAATCTGGTTCATTGGATTATACAGTTCTTTTTTTATTTTGCTAAAAAAAAAAAAAAAAAAAAAAAAAAAAAATTGGAAAAACTATTCTAATCTCTGGATGCAAGTTGAACATTTCTCAACTAAGTGTCACATCTTGAGAAAAAGATTCAAATCAACAGTCACTAAAGAGAGTGAAGAGGACAGGATTGATATATGGTATGGAAAGAAAAATCTTAAGAAATGTGGCAGGCATTTGTATTCAGCCCCTTTTATTCTGAAATGCAGAAATAACATTTTGTGAAACCAACTGCCTTCAGAAGTCAGAACTACTGAAAATTAAACATATTTTTGCTTTCTTACAAAGTGCCATTAATGATCTAAATATATCCCTTCTTTGTAACCTTACAAAGTCATTGCACAGACACTTTTGTGCCGGTCAGAATTCGGTTTTCTTGAAAAATATCCCATTAGAAATTCTTGTCTTCATCACATGTTGCTATTTGTACTATTAATCTTCTCCCTGACAAATGAGGTCCTTTAGTCCCCCAAGCATGCATAAATAATGATAATAACACACCGCAGCTTTGACAAGGAACCATCTTTGTGTTTTGGTGGATGAAGTGTCCTTGAAAATAATAAGGGGGATCTGAAACATGTCTGTCTTGGTGCAATCCATGTTCCACTGGTATTGGTAAGCTTAAATAGAGCAATTGCACTATTGCTCTAACATGTCTGACTTATCTCTTTCAGAGTTACTAATGCCTTGAAGGGGGCAAGAAACACAATTGGTCTAATTTTAGCTTGAAATTAGATTATAACAAGTACCACATAGCAATGTTTAAACACATTTCTAACGAGAACCAATGGTCTGAGAGGCAGACAGAGAGTAGTGGAGTTGTGAAACAGTAACAGTAAATGGTGCAAAAGTATTTTGTGACAATACTGCCACAAGATAAGTTGTATTTTATGCTACAGACCCCAACACATAAAAAGTGCATAACTGTGGGGCAAAACAAATTATTTCTGTCTTTGGCTGTGTTCGTCTTCCTGTCCAATCTGGTTAGACTGGACAGCAGATTGTCCACTCTAAGCATCTTCCTGCTGATTTTGAATAATTTTCTTCCTCCTGCAGGAAGAAAATTGTCCCGATTGCATGATGCTGCCACCACCATGTTTCAGAGGATGCCATGTTCAGCGTGATGCACAGTGTCGGTGTTCCACCACACATCGTGTTATCTGAACAACTTCTGTCATGTCTTCTGTGTCCTCAACAAGGCTTGTTTCAAACTCTGAGCAAATCTTTTTATTGCTTTATTTTACAGTGCTTCTCCTTTTGCCACTGCTAGCAAAATCTTTTATGGTTTCCTTTCCAAAATAGATTAATGACAGTAATGATTTGGTACGTTGTGCCATAATCTCGTTTTTTTGCGTGGTGTTTCAAACAGTATTTTTAATAAGAAAGCAGTGATCAGCTGACTTTATAGTAGTTTTAAAAAGCATAATCTTTTTTTTTTTCCTTTTTCTTTTTTTGAATACAAGAAATATGCAACATATTTTGTTGCATTTGATTCCATTTGTGGTATCAAAGTAATAGGGGCCGGATATGAACGCTCGCCACACTTTCAAAAATTTTGATTTGGAGAAAGTACAAAAAAGAAAATAAATAAACATTGTCCTTCTATTTCATGAATATGCACCTTTTTTTGTTTTTTTTTTGTTGGTCCATAACATTTGGTCTATCAAGCATGTGGTCTTGATGTGACAACTATTAAAAGTTCAAACGATGTGAATACTTTTGGCAGCCAATGTACTCTCAAATTCATATGAGACACTTTCTTGTCCTAAAAAGAACTTTACAAATACCACTGTTAAAAATCATTACGTCTCACTGTCTCATTTTCCTGAAACTTTGATTAGTTATTAGCTTATGTACACAGCATCCGATATGGTGGGTGGTCCAGCAAATCCATCTTGTGTTGTCTGCTGTCAGACTCTGGGAAAAAACAATTAAAGCCACCGCTCACAGGTCGAGTTGCTCCAATAGTCATCGCTGCAACCTCTGTGTGAGGGCCTTGGAGAGTTACATTCATTAGGAAATGCCACTGGAGGAGGGATGCATGCACAAGAAAATTAAGTAACCCACAGTATATTAGGTTGAGGACTCGAGGGACTAAACAGATGAATGAAAATGACAATGAGTAAACTATGAAGTTTGCTAGGCAAACTTTACACCAGCATACAAAAACATAAATTATGAAACATTACATTTTTCCAAATGCCATCATCAAAATTATCAGGCAAGTACACATAAAATATGTTGATCAATGTTCCAGTTACTGCTAGTCAAAGGCATTTCTAAACCAATGGGCTTTTATCTTTGATTTAATGGAGCTCAGTCTTCCAGCGCTTTTGTAGTTTCCTGGGAGTTTGTTCCAGATTTATGGACGTTATCTAATTGACTTGCATCAAACTGAAAATGACACTTAGAACCTGATGTCACGATGGCAGCTCAAGGCAGAGGCAAACAACACAATCTGATTCTTGACAATCAGTTTACAGGCGATGTTTAGCTTCTGGCTGCGGTCATATGGGCGTAGAAGTACACATTCAATCAGTTTCAGTGAATCAAATTCTCAGTTGGTTAATGCTCTTTGTCAGTCGTGTCAACACAGAGTAATCAGGGAACTGCATGCTACTGAATAAAGGAGAATATTACTGAGCAATAATATTTGGCTGGGCATTGATTTCAGCTTGCTTTAGGGTCTCTGTGCTCAGATGTAGCTTCCCAATGAGACGTTTTACTAGGAAAAAAGGTCAGCGGACGTGATTGATAACCTATTTTATAAAGGGCCGTACAGACAGTATTACTGGTGCGTTTCGAATGCTCAATCTCAATAGCATTTGCTCCAACTGGGTCATAAAAAGCTAATATAAGAGGGGAAACTGAATAATGGCATCCTTATTTGTGGTTCTTTGAATGTCATGCATCTATAAAACAGGCCCTGCACTCATTGAAGGAGGTGAGAGCCTTCTGGGTCTTCATATAGGCTCTTGATGAGTTATGGTTTATGGCTGCAGAATGAGAGGAAAGGAGCCACCTGCCTCCAGTGGCTCAGAGTATCGATTATTTATTGAAAGTTTAATCTCCAAAGTGTTGCACAAGGAAGTGTGTCATTATGACGGCGACCCTTCTGTCAAGTGTGTATTTGAACTAATACATCATGGGCCCGACACACCACCTAACTAAACCCACAACTCCCCTTATTGAACAAAAATATTATATTTCATCAGAAACGTTAAGTTTCAATACAGTAGACAGACAAAATATCCAATTAATTTAGTGCTGAATCATGGTTCAATTATATATCCTGAATAATATAATAATGGTCTTTTACAAAGACTTGCTTTTTGTAAATTTGTTTGTAATGTGTTAGCTTGATTTGTAAAGCGTTCAGAAGTGCTTATTTGATCTGCTTTTGAGAATATCGAAGGCAGCAGAAAAACAGAGTTCGAAGAATCTGTGTGCTGTTCATTTTTTGAAAAATATTAACAAGTAATAAGGACAAGAAAGACTTTTTTTGTTTTTCCAGTAAGCTTGGCAAGAGAAGGTGGACTGAGGAGCTCAAATTTAAGCCTGACTTCCTTAATGCTAGGTTAGCAGCAACTTCCATCATGTTGTGTGTCACATGTCACTGGTATGCAATTGATCAAAAACAATTTTTATTTAAATGTAGAATATATATGTATATATATCACCAAATGAGACTTTGTAGCTATTCTGACAAAGTGTGGATGAACTTAAATCAGTCAGAAATCACCAGATCCAGACACTAAGCTGAACCTTCTAAACAGATTGTCATTACTACTCTCTGATGAGGGACCCTGAAACAGCCTTTCATTTTATTTTCTTATGGATATTTCTAATTTTCTTCTGCTAAGAGAGGCAAATTTTCTTCTCAGCATTATACTAAATGATCCATACATAACTTATGCTGCATGGTAAATCACAATAATTGTTTTGAGCCCTGACGTACCAGCGCAATTATACTTGTCTCAGCACTGTTGGAAAATGTATTATTGATCAAAATGTTCGCTGGTTAAATTATTTTGACTGTGGGAAAGGAAGAGAGGGGAGAAGTGGATGCTAGGGAAAGAAAAAGATTTTCATCCCGTTTAGTTTGATTAGCAAATAACTGTCAAGGCAAAGCACATTTATTTATTTACCAGGCAATCTAAAGTGCTTCACAGGACATCGAAGGTTAATGTTTCTAAGATACAGCTAGTTTTTGGGTACATATTTATCATACTGTCTGCATGCCTAGTCAATGGCTCGGCATGTTGGAGGCTAAGTTGGTTATAATTCAGATAGTTTCCTTTTGTTTGTTGTTTTCGGCATTAGCTCACTCTGAAGCCATATGCTCCACTTGCTGTAACATCTCAATCCAAAAATACATATTTTGAAAATAAATAACATTATAAAATGTTCAACTTTGTGTGTGTGGGCTGCTTGAGATCTGAAGAGGATGGATCCTTCATGTTATGATCTGGCCACCACCAGACGGGTCGTAATACTGGGGACACTTGTTTAAAATGTATAAAAAGCTGCTGAAGGAAATTAAAAATAAAAATTGCTACAACTCTAATGCATCTTATTCTTGCTTCTTTTCCAATGCTGAAGTCTTTAAATTCCAAACATTGTATTATCCTTATTATATTTAATTTGTTTTTGCTTTGTACTGATTCACTTTGGCCCTGGCCGCTTTTAAACCATTTCAGGTGTTTAAATCCCTGCTGAACACCACATGGGGAGCAGGAAGAGCAGGCCATAACATGAATAAACCATTGGCAGATGAGGTCTCAATCACCATTATAATCAGGGAGAGTAAAAGCAGGCTGAGGCAGCAATAGTCTGTCCACCTAAAAACAGAAAACACTTTGCATTTTTAAGCAGAAAAAAAAAAGAAGTTATCTTTAAAAGGGTTGCGCTTAAATATATTCACCATCACCGGGCATTTACCTGCAGATGTATGAGCTCGTTATGTGAGATAAATAGGCCACTCTTCATGCTTAATCTCTTGAAGACAAGTAGAAAGAAAGTTGGCAATGCTTTTACAGCATCCAACAAATCCTGTTTTGGAGTTAAGCAAAAGCTCATCTTGGAAGCCTTTTTCAGACCCCGTGTCATTTTATAAAGCATGGACAGAAGGAGAAAAAGAGCTAACGGGCATTTACAGCAAACATACAACACAATAAAATCATTCATAAATCCATAGCACTTGCTGCAGTTTTGCTTTACATTCATTTGCCATTGATTTGCAGATTCAGAGTTAGATGTATGATCACTTTTCTAAAAATATTTCAAACCTTTTCCACCCTTGCTGCACATAAGCCACTCCTTGACAAGAACATGGATACGTCAAGCTGGTTTTTAGCATAGACTCCATTTTAAATTCATCACACGGAACCGTTGCCAATTCGGGGCACGTCCGTCGATGTGTCTGCGAAATGAAGAGCCACAGGCTGCCGACCCAGACACATCAGCTCCTCTTTTGGCCATCTAACAACAGTTTCTCAACTCCTCTTGCATTGATTTCTCATTTTCAGCTCACTGCAGCCTTCAAGGATTGAGTCTATGCTCGGTCTCAGTGTGGCAGGAATGAGCAACAGGCAGGCACAGTGTTCAGGGTGAAAAAGTCAAAATTATACAGATTGAAGTGAAAACAAGAGTCTGTCAGCCTCAGATTACTATTTTACTCAGGTTATTTGTGAAAGTAAACATAACCAATGATCCATATTCTCCATTACTTGGAGAGGTTATGTCTAAAAGCATGAAGAACATTTACTCAATGTCACAACCCTGCAGAGTTAATATATTGTGCGAGTATTCATTGTGTTCATCAGCCACTTTGCTTTTACCCTATGTCTTATAGGAATTACCTTGGTTCTTTTGTGGCATACGCTCAACAAGATGAATAAATATTCCGTTAGTGATTTTGGTCCAAACTGACATTATATATAGATGAATAAGTTTCTGCTGAATTCTTGGCTGCTCATGCCTGATAGGAATTTCCTGCTCCACCACATCCCAAGGGTGCTCGTAGATTGAGATCTGGTTAACTTTGGAGGTTATTGTAATACAGCAAACTCATTATGCTCAAGAAGCAACAATGAGATGATAGGGTGCGTTATCCTGCTGGAAGAAACCATCAGAGAATGTGATCATAAGGATGGACCTCATCAGCAAAATTTCTGCCAGATACGAGAGTAAAACAATCCTCAGCCTCAGATTACAAGGATGCAAAAGTGCGCCAAGGAATTATTCTCCAATCATGAGACTGCCTCCAGTCCAGACGGTGTTCTGCACACCTGAGTGGTAGATGTAGCAAGAAGCCTTTGAGCTACTGGGGTCTTTCTAGGGTACTTACATCTATATAGAAGATGGTCAATGGCTATATCTCCAGACTATTTCTCTAGAAACGTGAGAGGATTTTGTCGGTCCGTGTATTTTCAGGCAGTTAGATTTTTCGTTGAGATGAAAAATGAAGATAGACTCGTTTTTATTGTTTATTCGGAGATCGAATAACGGCTCGTTATCCAATTTCCCAACAAAAAAACAAGTCTATTTTTGTTTTTTCCATCTTTCATTTCAAACAAAAAACAAACTGCCTGAAAATACACGGCCCTAACAGCAACGATCATTCCACATCTTAAGTAAATGCAATCCTGTTCCTTCATATCTCGCAACCTAAACCCACTGAGCTGCTGCTGTATGATTGGCCAGGTTCATGCGCCTAATAAAGTCGTAGGTGAACGTATTATCCAGTCAAACACGGCTTTACAACAAAACAAACAGCTGCAACAGAAGTTTGACAGGAAAAAACTTCTTAGTCTTTTAACCTGCAGTTCCTACAGCTTTTGACTTTCCATTTTAACATGTTAAAACATGTTAAGCCTATATATTCTAGATTAAAACAACAACAACAGAAGCATTTGGAAATATTTTTGGATTTATTCTAAAATGTTTCCTAAACATTTAATATTGTTTTCCCATTTTAAAGCAAACATAATCAAATATGTCATTAAATCCCTCACGATGTTTGGTGGTTTGATGTCAGAGCAGAGTCCCTTTGAAGTTACATCAGTTACACAAAGGGATTTTGTTTGGGCAGCAATAAACACAAACAAGACATGTCCAATAAAATATGCAATAAATGAAGAAGAGTGGAGTGTTTGAAATAATACCCACAAATACTTCAAGTTAACATCATAGATGTCCAATAAATACTGATCCGATTAATATGAAATGTTTAATCAAGAGAACTTTTAAGTCTTTAACCAAAACCAAGAAAGATAATGCTGAATTATATTAAGAATCTAAAATACTAAATAAAATACTCTGTTTAGGTCAAAATTTAGTTTTCTCATGAAACTCAAAGCAAATAAATGTCTTTACTCCTTTTCAAGCTCTCTCTGAATACAAAAGCAAAAAAAAAAAAAAAAAAAAAATGTTAAAAATTAAAAAAGATTGTGATTGTCATTAAAAACAAAGATTGTTGTCCTTATCAGCATCAAATCTGTAATCTCTGCCGGGCAAAGTAAAAACAGTGTATCTTCCAGGAAAATTGAGAGAGTATCTGTGTCCTTATTGTGTCTTTGACAGGCAGATATGTACCAAAACTATCCATGTGTAAAAATAAAACACATTCTTCTCATTAATTTTCCATTCACATAATCTCAACGTACAATCTCAGCATCCACAATGTAAACAAATTACCGTCTGTTCTTAACTACATCATCCAGTAGGTCATCTCCACAGGAGGAACACCAGTCAACAAGGAATGATATTAGCTTGCAATCCTAGCCATGTCTTCTGGTTAAACAATCCTGATGCTCTCTCTTAACCTTTTGGTAAACACGTGGCTGGATCGGCCGCAGTAGGAATGCGTAGTCGCCTGCAATGCCGCTTCCAGTGGCTGAAGCAGGGAGCTCTCCATGTCCTCGCCGAAGGAGTACTGGGGTGAGAAGAAACATGGATGGGTTATCATTATGTTGTCAGAAATCTGACCAGGAAGATATTATTTTATTCTACGGTTCGGTTTCTAGAGGGTCTGGGTCAATGCAACAATTCATGCTCCAATTGGTACCCACATTTTAACATTTTGTCTCAACCCACTTCCATTTGGCAACCATTTACTTGACAACAGCGTGTTTTTACCACTTACAACAAAATGGTTACCATGGTTATCATTTACGTAACAACTGTGGTTGGTAGGTAGATGGGATTATTTATACAGGCAATGGGAAAGGTAATAAAGTCAGAAAAATCTAATTTTTTCCATACTTATCAAGACTCGGAAAACAATGCAATCAAATTCCATGCTTTTAATTATTGGGTCAGTTGATTCTTATGAAATAAGGCACTCTTTATCACACTAGAATAACAGTGAGAGACCCTAAATGGAAAGTTTCAGTTTTTTGATTCATAAAACAACAGTCCAATTCCTTTTCACTTTAGTCCAGGTAAAAAACTTCTGATGTTGCCGCTGGTTCAAGGTTGACTTAATACAAGGAACACCATGCAGCCCATGTACTGGATAGGTCCTTTATTGCAGGGGTTGTCACTGTGGACTGTTCCTTGTGTTTGGTGACAATTATGTCCATTTATTGTGAATCTTCCTCCAAATGGTTGAAGGGTCTTTTTTTTTCCCCACAGTCTTGTCAGTGCTTCCTAAGCACCTTTTCCGACCTTTCTACTCTTAACACGCCTGGATACAGTGCTCTACAGACAACCAGCCTCGTTATCAACATGCTTTTGTGCCCTACCCTCCTTGTGGAGAGAGTGTTTGTGGACAACTATCAACTCATTGGTCTATCCTACGTTTGAGTGGGCCACAACAGGATCATAACGCTACATCTTTAGAAACCTGCATCCACCTCTAGCATTAGCCTGACATCTCTTAGTCCCTCTTAATTGCTGCTCTGTTTTAATCCTCCTTTGTTGATTTGAGCTCACTGGTCAACGTACAGGCTGCAGTCCATGGGAAGAGGAGAAACAGTGTTTAGGTAAACGAGCAAGCTTCCTTAAGAGGCACTTTTACTGAGATATATTAATGCATGTAGCATATATACCTTACACACACACACACACACACATATATATATATATATATATATATATATATATATATATAAATAGCCATTTCCATCCATCAATTTTCTGTTCACCCTTCTCCCTAATGGGGTCGGGAGAGGTGCTGGTATCTTCAGCTACGTTCTGGGCGAGAGGTGGGGTACACCCTGGACAGGTCGCCAGCCTGTCGCAGGGCAACACAGAAACAGACGGGACAAACAACCATGCACACACACACTCACACCTGGGGAGAATTTGGAGACACCAATTAATCTGACAGTCATGTTTTTGGACTGTGGGAGGAAGCCGGAGTACCTGGAGAGAACCCATGGATCCACAGGGAGAACATGCAAACTCCGCGCAGAAAGACCCCGGGCCGGGAATCGAACCCAGGACCTTCTTGCTGCAACACAAGAAGGCCTGTGCAGTCCACACACATATATATATATATATATATATTTAGGTGTTGTTTTATGTGTTAGCTCATGCAAAATGAATTTGGTCTCTGTCAATTTAAGAGAGTAATTTGCATATCTCAACTAAAATTGCATGTGGATTATAAATATCTATCACAAGAACAGAAAGAGTTAGTAAAGAATGTCTGTATGAGATAAAGCAACATCTGCAGCATTTCCAGTATGCTTCCTCATATATTCCTCGCCATGTGACTCCAACAGCAAAGATAAAACTTCCAGATTTCCATCTAGTGGAGGGAAACCAAGGTTCCTACCATCTAGTGTGACAAGATAAAGATCACTTTCACATTGAGGAGAAAGTGACCTTTCTCCTTAATGTGAGAAAGATCCAGTAAATAAAAGGAACAAGTATTTTGCAGTGTCTTATTTGTTAGGCAAAGCATCACATTTCTCAAAACTATTTCTTTATTATCTTTCATACACTGCATCAGGCAATATAGTGCCATTAACAGCCGCCTATCGATTTTTATGTGAATGTGGCTGTTACGTTGTCCACACAGCCATCACGATGTCTCAAACTAGCATCAGCACTAAAAATTTTACAACTCTTCAGTGAGCTTGCCTCAGTAATGGCAGTGGCCTTTATTGCAAGCTCCTCTGCCGACTGAGAGAGCCTGCCTTGGGAGCAGGGCTGACTAAGGAGCTCTTGGCGAGATGGAAATAGGAGTTCCTCCCAGAACCGTCTGCACAGGGCTTTAGGATGTTGTTCTCAAAGGAACAAGTGGGAACAAAGTGGGAGGGTGCCGAGGGAACTGGAGAAAGAAGGGTGGATAATAAACTTCAAGACACAATGAGGCAAACAAAGGATGGAAAGCTTGGTGGTTCTCTGAACTAATGGGATAATTTTGCAGCAAAGACCAATTTTTACTTGATGAATTAAGCCATTTTTTTTTTCCTTCCACAAAGACCCTAAAATCCAAGGACTCTAATATGAGTAGAACGTGCTTCTCTGCTGCTGGGGAGACTGATGGAGCTGGCCGAGTGCCTCATAATGAAGCCTGCTCGTTTACTTAATAGCTGAGAACATTGCCTGCATTGATAGTGGCCAGGTAAGGCCTGTCCTGGTAATGGATGGAGCCCGCCTAATGACGCTGCTCCTTCTCTTCCCATGGATTGCTGCCCGCAGGTTGACCAGTGAGCTCAAATCAACAAAAAGGATCGAAAAAGAGCAACAATGAAGAGAGACTGAGAGACTTCAGGCCAATTTACCTCCTTACTCGGGTTGTGGAATATGCTGAGCCTTTGAGATCATAGGGTTAAAGCAGGGCAGTCAATACAATGAATGCTTGCTAAGCCAAAAAAATGTTTGAACCGATGAATGTAACACAAAAAGGGTTATGTTGACCATTACTTATGTTTCAGGAGAATAAAAATGATGCAATTACTTATGGTCTGTGGAGCTTAAATTCACTTTTTAGAATTGTGTGGATTTTGTCCCTTACCTTCTACAAATGGTAAGGATGTCACCATACCTATCTTTGTAAATTTACCTGTTCTTGTTCCAGAGGGAAATAATTTCAATGAATTTCAAAAACACAATCTGTGAGCACATGTGTGGGTTTTCACGTCAAACTTGCACATAAACAGCCTCAAATATCCAACTGTGTCCATTTGATAACCATCTGATCCAACATGTCGACCTTAAAGACATGAAGTTGGTTATGACATCGGCAATTAAACAGAAACCTTTGCTTAATTGCAAAAGCACTTTCACCCTGCTGTTACTAAAACAAGGCTACGCGAGGAATTTGATTCAGTCCTATTCAGGACATGTGTGAGCTTTAACACCGGTTTTTATGACACCTTGCAACACACGCTGCTGCTTTACACTGGATGCTCATGGCACACAGCTGACAGTGCGGAACAGGGTGGTTGTGGGTGGAAAAAGCTTTTATGGAGAGGCAGAAACCAAAGTGAGGCTCTGTGCTCTGAGGGATTTGGATATAATGCAGGTTATGGACTGATCAAACATTGATGTGGCAAGGGGCACATACAAAGTAATCAGATTAAATTGATCAGATTATGATTCTAAGCATCTCCACGGGAATAAGAATGGGACATTCTGCTCATATGAACCTTCTAACTGAAACCCAAGTCTTATATATTTGCGATTGCACGTGGAGCCATTATGCTGTTGAGGCCATTTCATTTTTTAATGCAATGACAGCCCTAGAAAAAGAAAACAAAAGATACCATCAGTGCACCTAGTTTGATTTTATCTTTTACTTTTGTTTGTCTATTCCACTGCTATTACAGAAGTGCTTGTCCTCTGTTTCGTCCTTGAAATGGAGTCTTGTTTTCAACTCCACCAAAACAAAAATCATCCGGTGCGAGTGAGGCAGCAGCTCCATCGCGTCTCATCTCTCGCAAGAATGGATGACAACATGCGTTTCTCCTCATCTAGCCTCACCTGCTCCTGACTACTACTACAAGCAAAATAACAGCTGAGCTCCAACTTCTTGCCAGTAAAGTTCAGCTCAGCGCATGTCGTACCTTAAGGTCACTTGTAGCAGATGCTGCTTGTGGTGTGAGGTAGTGAGGAGGAAAAAAAAAAAAGAAACAAGCTTTGTCCTCCTTCGCAGAGGAGAATGAGCTCATTTTTTCTGTCTTCTTCCATTTCTCACTGCTGTGTATCCCAGCTGGATCCTTCCAGATTATATTGCTGCTGTGACCATCCGAGATCCCGCAACACGAAGCGAAACAGGAAAGATTACAACACACCCCGTGGGACAGCAGCTGTGCTTCCCGGTTAAATTACACCCGTCTATGTTCACACATCACAAAGCTGCCTTCAGTGGCAGAAGGTGTAAAAATAATGTATATTTAAACTTTTGTTTTAAAAGGTGAATCAAACTGTGCAAATGACGTCTGATATTGTCGCTTGACAGATGTAACCACTTCTGTGGTTGAGTCTTGGAAGATGCATCTCCCCTTTCTTTGGAGAACTTAAATATGATAAAGGAAATATTTAGCAGAATATCGATTCTGCTTCAGTGGGCAGATGCATCCATAATAGAAAAGCACGGCCTGAAGCGCCTATTGATAAGAAAATGACTCGCAAACGTTTCTCCAAATAGCTTACACACACACACACACGATCAGTGGTGGTTCTTGCACACATTGCGCTCTGAGTGGAACACTGATCTGCTCGATGCTAGGTCTTGTGCTTCGTAAAAACAATTTTTGCTACATAGATAAATGGATGGACAAATCTACTTATTTGTATTTATATATTGACTAGGGTTGGAACATTCAAAATATGACTACACTTAATCACACTGTGGTGTGTGAACCAATAAACCATCTCGATTTGTGTTTAAATTCGCACATATCAGTTATCCAACTGCAAGTAAATGCATTGCAGAATAATAAGCGAGCTGGGTTGCGCTCCATCTCCTTTAGTGTGTTTGAATTACTGCGGTAAAAATGCTTTGAACACTGCCTTTGAGAGTAAACTTTACAGATGATTATTACTAAAAAGGCCCAACATTTAAAATCTAAAGCAGACTGGCTCACTGTTGAGGCCACTGGGACCTGGGCTAGCAAGAAGCAGCTCCAACCAGCTAGCCCTTAGGAGATTTTCTAAAGCTTCAAACGGACCCCAAGAGAGAAAAATGTTCCTCTCGGTTTTTCATTCCCCTCTCAGAGTTCTCTTTGAGTTTCTTTAATGCAGCAGTGCGACTCTGTTCCCAACTAGAGGGAGACTGAAGGGTGGAGCACATGCTTGTGATGTCACGCTGCACTGGGTTTATTAAAGCCCAATATCGTTTTTTTTTTTTTTTTTTTTTTTTTTTTGAGTGCATTTGACAGCCCTCCAGGAAATATCAAAAATTACCACTGCATGCAACTGCTCTCTAAGAAACAGAGAATTTCAACTCATTTCACCTGATACAGGATATTCTTTTGCTCCATCATGATTTTTAAACAAACTTTAAGATTTTTTTTAAATACGGTGGTGTCTTTCTACCTGTTTGATTGCCTCGTAGACGGCTCTGAAAGCAGGCTGCTTGTCGTTGTGATAAACTCCTCTGTTACCATGGAGAATAAAGACACCTTCTTCTTCAGCTTGTTGACAATTGCTGCCATAGATGCAGTGGTCGGGACGGTAGTTCCACTGGCAGGGAAACACGTACAGGCTTTCTGCAGAGGAACAAAAAAATAAATAAATAAGACATAAACTTGCTTCTTTAATAACAGTCTACTACAAAACAAACAACAGAAACTCCAACATATGCGATACAATAAACAGTACAATAACAAGGTCGCACCTACCAGGGTTGTGATGAAATATGATGTTAAGAAGATCCTGGTCCCCCCAGGTGATATTGAGTTTATACTTTTGAAGAAGAGGCATCAGGATTTCCCCCCACTGGAGCGTTACAGCTGTCATGTCATTCTACAGCGAGGGAAGGGGGGAAAAAAAAGAAAAACAGCAACCCAAGAATTTATATCAATTTACATCAAGAAACCAACAAATCTGCTTTTCAGGCAAGTCGGTCTTTTTCTTAAGTCATTTTTACATCAAGGAAGTTGTTTTGGAGAAACCTGTGCAAGCTGCAGGGATTTTAAGCTAAAGTACAAGAGTGACCTCAACTGTTTGATGCGAGTATTGCAGCAGAACCACTGGAAATGGTATTTTGTTAAAATATCATTAAACATCCATGTCACTTTTTCAGTCATTAACTGATTGAACAAGCACTTAACCATATTCAAACCATCTAAGACCAGAAATTAGCAACACAAATCGATAGCATAACAGCTGCCAACCCTTCCAATAAATACTTCAATAATAAAGCACGCCCGATAAGTATTTCTACAAACGACAGGAGGTATCGTACTCTTTACCTTGAAGAATTTTTCCCTGATGCGCGTCATGTTCATGAGCATGACCCCTGAGTTGACGCCCGTCTTGCCGTAGTAAGGGTGACGAGCGAAAACGGTTGTACCAGCCAATACGAGGCTCCTCGTGCTCTGGTGCCATGGCAGCCAATTGGCTCACGTTAAACTGAGAAAGTAGGCCCCACATGTCTTCCACTGGGCGCAGAAAAAGAATATCTGTGTCTACATAAAGCAAAGAATCCACCTGCTTTAATATTAGCTGGGGGAAAAAAAAAAAAAAAACAGAAAGCAATATTAGAATTTCTCAAAAGATAAAGAATTTTTGATGAATATCTTCTGTTTAAAACAACTTTAGACCTACCGGCAGAAACAGCCTCTGAGAGGCACAAGGCTTGAAGAGCTTTTTCCATTCGCTTGCATTGTCCTCAGGAAACATGACTGGATAGATGTTGAATGTAAACTTGGTCCGGATTGCCACAGGCCACATTTCCATCTTGAGGGATGAAAATAGGACACAGAAATGTGTCCGTTACTGTCCTTCAAATGTCTCATTTTAAAATGTTTTAGAGTTTAAACATAAAAGAACCTTTATAAAACCATTGAAGAAGCAAAAAATATCCAGAAATAAGACAACTGAGCTTGAGTTTTGCTGCAAACACCAATGCTCATCCACAAAGCAATAATTCACTAAAGGAAATCTCAAATTATCAGGAAACACAAACAGAATTTTGTGTTTCCTGATACACATTTCTTGCATTACAAGGTGCAAGAAACCAATGATAGATGACCGTCTTCTAGATTTGTTTTTATTTCAACAATTAAGTCTATCAAGACACTGAAAATGCACTCCCACCTCAGGGTCATAAAGGTTTTTAGGGCACAAATAGGACTTTGAAAGTTTCCCTGCTGTTGGGACGCACACTTACAGCATTTCTAAAGCCGTAATGCAGATCATCCTCGGCGAAGATGTGGACGTGCACAGGCTTTCTGTTGAAGAGGACGGCAGACTTCAGCATGGTGAGAGTTTCCTCCAGCCTGGCCCCGCAGGCCACCACGGCTAGGTGACTTCTGTCATTTGTAGGTTCTTGTGTAGCAGAGCTCAACTTCTCACTAACAGCCAAGACATAATTAGATCAGTCATACATGTAGTCATTTTACAGCAGAAAAGATTAAGCAGGCATTTACAGCAACATGATTACAAAAACCCTCAACTTAATTAATGCCACGAGCCGCCAAGGAGTGGTGAAAGAGTTAATTGATGCGTTGTAAAAGTTCTTCTTATAAAAAATTAAGTAATTTATTTACAAGCAATTTAAGGACAATGTAGTTTTTTTTTCTATTTATGTGAAAACTTGAACATACACAACCTCAAATTTGCATTTTGTATTTGCAAATACTGACTAAATTGAGAGAAACCTAAAGACCTAGAGCAATTAACAGTGCCTTAAAGAAATATTAACACCAATTTGTCATTCTCACATTTTGTCACATTTCAAACACACACTTCAATGTAACTTCTTCAGATTTTATTGGACAGATAAACACAAAAAAGTGCTATATTGTTTTCAAAATTTTCAAAGAAAATCTCAAAAATGTCTACCTTTTTCATCTGCTACCCCTAAAAAGAATCAAGTTGTACCCATTCCCTTCATAAGTGGCTAGTAAACAGAGTGCACCTGTGTGTAATTCAATCCCACTTAAGTTTTCTGAAGGCCTTTGAAGTTTTTCGAGAGAACTTGTTGAACAAAATGCCTCATGAAGAGCGAACACAGGAAAAGGACAAGTGATAAAGCTGAGGAGAAATATAAAGCGGGGTTATGAAATAAAGGCAAAAAAGAAAAGCACTTGAGACTGAGGTGAAGAGTCTCCTGTCAGCTGTGTGTTTAGAATGACTCTAAACACATAGCTAAAATGGAATGGTTTGGAGAAAATTGTGTTAGAAAGGTCCCATCAAAGACCAAACCTAAACCAAACTGAAGATTTGGATCACAAATTGAAAATTGACATTCTAAGATACTTTCCGTTTAAACTGTGTGAGCTTAATTTGTTTTACAAAGAAGACTAAGCAAAGGTCTAGAGTAGAGACCTAACCTGAAAAATTAAGAGTAGCAGAAGGAGGTTCAAGAAACTACTGATTCAGGAAGGCTGAATACAAATGTATGCAGCATTAAGAACCAGCTTTTGATGTCTCATTTTATGCACGACATTGCTCGTTACGTAGGACACATTGAAGTTTCTGTCTGTGGCATGACAATATGTGGAAACATCCAATGATTAGTAATACACAAGGCACTGTTCAGATCCCTTCAGAAATGAGTAAGAAAAAAATCAAGCCCGCAATTTATCACTGAAACAGGTTGGCGGTAGGGTGTGACTAACTGAATTATGATGAATCTCACTGTAATGGATATTTGCTCATATAATAAACCATACACAGATAAGATTTTGCTGTGTTGAAGAATATTTAACAATCATTGACTAGTAATGTGCTTCATGGAACCAAACCGATGAGTACACTGTTATTGCGACAGAGCCAGGCAATTTCATGTACATTGGATATCTGTAATTCAAAAATTATCACAGGGAACAGTGTGAAAGCTAGACATGTCTGGGGACTTCCTTCATTCTAAAATTGATCACTAATAATCTTAGATGGTCACAAAATTAAATCATACCCAAGAGGTGATTCCAATAAGCAGTTCACTCCACAAACATCATCAGCAGGTAGTCTCCAATATGGATTCCAGTAAGAGACTGACAGTGATTTACACCTGACAGAATAAAAACATGGTCTTTTTTTTATCTTAAGTCAGTAATCAACTTCTTGAACATAACTTTTAGAGATCAGATTGTTGCTGAAACATCTTCTAAAGTTCATTAACAGATGGTTGTCCGCTAAATCCAGCATTAAGCTGACGTTAATGAGGTAGTTAGAAGTCACATTAAGCCTGTCAATTACAATGTTAGCACCAGTGTTGACATAAAACATGCATAATCACAAATTTTCAGAATATATAGGCAAAATGGCAACAAATATATAACTGAAAATGTTCCTGTATGACTTGTGAACTTTAAGCTTTTCCTTTTAGTTAATGAGCTAAGTCAATAACTAAACACTAGGACGATTAACTAACATCCAAAGCTCACTGTTACGAATAATGTTAATTGTCACACACACACAAAAAAGTCACGGCTTGCTAAAAGGTACCTGTTCTGTCCCCACTCTCGGTCCCGGAGGCCCAACAGTCCTGGTCTTTTCCTGAGAGTGTGCCCGGCGTCATGACTGCTCTTGCCGGATATCCTGCCTCTTCCTGACCGCCCCTCCCTGTCCTCCAAAGTGGAGGCAAGCTGACTGTACACATAGAGTAAGGAGAAGAATGTAAATACCGTGCACAGGAGATAAGCGTGTGGATAGCATCGCATTTTGCGCATCAATTATGTGCAAAACAAAACATTTTTCCTGATCCTAGCTAGGTACCATGTTTGGTACTAGCTCCTATAGCAGTTAAGTCATGGCCAGTAGTAGCTGGTGTTTATAGTTTTCCGCTCCGCCCACCGCTGTTACACGTGTTCCTGCCCGTTAACAAGGACTGCCTATCTGCCAAGTGCCAACCTTTACAGACAGACCTCCATAAGGTGTACTGTACACAAGGTTAGCCAACTTTTACTGACGAGCTAATGTCAGAATCAGGACCAACCTTTCTGCTAGTAAATACATTTTAACTTACGTTTCACGTGAGGGTTTCCGCTTAGATATTATATACACAAAAACTTAAAAGGCCTTATCCTGTGTCCCCATATCTGCTTTTAATGCAGATCTGTAACTTTTTTTACTCCTTTTCCCCTTCCTCACAGTCCTAAACCTCAGGCTTAGAAGTTTCTAGTTTCTGCCTGAATATTGTTTTGGGACCAGTGTGTAGTTCTGACCTGTCTGTTATCAGGTCAGAACAGAGAACTTCTGTGAGTGAAGCAATTTTACAGTTTAATATAGACTCCAGGTGAAGGTTGCATGGGTTTCCTAGAACTGACATCAATACACCAACATTCATAAAACATGGAAGATTGGCAACTGACCTACATAGTCTGGAATGTGACCACAAAGCCAGTTTAATTAAACTGAGGCAGCCTCTTAAAGTTGTTTTAAATTGCAGAAGCTCACCAGGTTTGCTTGCCAGGGAACATATGTTGAATGGGTATATAAGCACAGCAGCACAAAACCCAATTGGTGTAATTTAAAGACCATACCTGACTGTATCTGTCATTTGGTCTTAATGTGGTTATAATGCCCAGTCACTCCAAGCCTGACAGTCTGTTCAAGTGACCTCTCCATTGACTCTTGTAGGCTCTGGGATTTTTGAGAACACTTTTAAAAAATATTTCTGAAAAGATGTCAAGCAACCATTTAACCTTTGTTAAATTTATTTTTATTACCTTAGTTCAGATAGGACACTTCTGACATTATCTCTGATATAACAAAACAAAATAATGCAACAATCCTTACCCATGTCCTCAATATACCGCTCAAGGGTGCAAGTTAAAGCACTGGACGCAACTAAATGCCACACTTTGTGAATCTTCCCAAAACCTTTGGTTGGGCGTTGCTTTATTTTAAATTGGCAGGGCTTATCAATTGTAAAATTTGAACAGAATTTTAACTGAAGTACAGATGTTAAGAAATGTAATGTAAACTGCAAAGCTTGAAGATGACTGCTGAACAAGGAAATATGCAAGTACCAGACACATCAAGTAATTTTAAATCTTCCATTTAAAAAAGAGAAAAAAAAAAAAAAGAAAAAAATGTATATCTACAATATAAACCATTCTATAGATTAAATCAGACTTGTCTCTACAAAATGAGGGCAAAGAATGCTTAATAAAATTGTATTTAGATGTTAGACGTTAAAACAGTTATTGCATTCAATGGCATAAAATGTGTGCCGGAAACGGCAGGTAACCAACAGTGTTATAACACAAATATGAAAATATACAAAAAAAAAATGTTACTAACACAGGATTGGCAACAAGTGCAAATTATGAGAAAAAAAAAAAAAAAAAATTCTGAGATGATTTCTTCACATTTCCACCATGACCTAATCATTTATTGTGTGTAGCGACCAACATCAGTCTGACGCTGATGCAACACTGTTGAAGCACCAAGAAATGTGGCACAGCTACACACAGACATACAAGTTTTAATGCTACTGCTCCATTTTCAGTTCATCATGATAGCTGCAGGAGAGCCAGGAATCGATCACATGAGGTAAAATGTGGGGAAGGCAGAGAAATATACAACCTCAAATGGAAGTGGATGCTATCATACTGACATTTAAGGTTTATATGAGGAAAAATGTGCATGTTGAAGTTTATTCTCTGACTGAGACTGTGGAGAGTGCAGATCAGTGTGTTACGCCGACTGGGAGCTAGTGAGTCTCTCCGCTAATCGATGAAGTCTCCCCGCGGGGCGAGGAGCACCTGGAGACTCCTCGCTCGGTGTTGTCGGAGCTTGAGCCACTTTGGCTGTGCTGGTCTGCTGAGGCGGTGCTCACTGAGGAAGATGTGGATTTAACTTTCTCTTTAAAGTCTGTGATAATTACAGTCAAGTCTCCAACCGTGACCTCCAGATGCTGGGCACTACTCCTGTCTACGTTCTTTAACCTGGGCCTGCTGGAGGAGCAAAAATAAAACAGGTCAATGAGGAACTGCTTAGAGAGGTCACTAAATATTTCTGATTTTAAAAATTACCTCATCCTTTTCTGGTTTTTCTTTTTCAATGCTGTATCTTTGTCCTTCTCGGATTTTTCCTTCTTGTCCTTTTTGGGATGCGTCAGCGATGCGAACTGTTGATTTACTTGCTGTGCAACAAGCTGAGCAACGGGTCGTGGTTTTCTGAAAAGGACAAGGGGGTAGGGGGGGTCTTTCCATTTAGTTATACAGTTGTGTTCAAAATGCCTCATTTTCTGTTTTAGAATTACATGTCCTGGCTGAAAAGTTGGCATGAATGATTTGAATGGGATCCAGAATACACGCATAAGACAGTGAGGAAGACTCTGCAATTTGGCTGCATCCAGGAGAGGTGGTTCTAATACAGGAAAAGAGCCTGAATTTGCCACTTCACTAACCATAAATCTTGAGAAAAAAAACAAAAAAGAAACAAAAAATACACAGCTGCTGAAATATGCCTTCTCAATTTTATGAGGCCTGATAGCATCATCAAATGACTTTATAATTTTAGAAAACATTTGTTTTACAGATTTTACAATGTCAGAAAATGAAGGTAAGGCTTTTCTTGTGAAAAATTGCAATATTTTTCTCATGACCCATCAGTGAACATCTGAGTTTTTTTTTCTTTTAAAATACAACTAATACTTTAGAACCAACCAAAATCAATCACTTTCTTATTTTTTAAATTATAGATGTATACACAAACTCTTTACCAATAAGTGTAGAAGACTGTTAGGAAACCAGCAATCATGACATGCTTGCTGCAGATTTAGTGCAACAGAAACAATAAGATCCTTTTGAAAATTAAATCTGCACAGTATAACCTGTGGAAAACATATCAAAACAGTTGCCTAAGTGATGGCAGCGGTGCTGGTTATAGTAAATTCCTGTCTGCTAATCAGTATCCTGCAACTGATGCAACAAACCTCAAATCAACTGTGTGCAGACAAGTTCTCCAAAGACCAGCTAATGATCTCATTATCTGCTTCAGGTGTGTTGCAGCAGAGGTACATCAAAATGTTGGACAGTATGTCAGGCAACCTCCAATTCACGCCACAAAACATGGTAGCTCAGTTATAATGCTATCTGGTTGTTTCTTATGGTACTGTGTTAGCCCTCATCATTACATGGATTGATTTGAATAAATTGGAATACTTGCTGACTTATGCTGGAGGAGGAAACACCCTTGAAACACACCATTAAGCAAACGACATTTTGGCTCCAGACCAACAAGATTAATGTTCTTGAGAGGCCAGCCTAATCCACAGACCTTAATCAGGTAGTAAATTTGTGAGGGAAAATTAAACATGTTTTGGAGCCGAAAACCACAGAATGCAGAGGAACAGAAACACAGATGTGTAGTTCTTAGAAACTGTGCTTAAATGACCAATATAATTTTACAAATCATGAGGCTTTTTTTTTAAGCTTATGCCATAGCTGTTTGATTTTGTAAACAAAGATTCCTCTCACTTTCTGTTGAGTGGTAAATTAAATTGTTTTCTCTGATGTTTAATTTACATTCAAAGCTGAATTGTTTCCAACATGTATAAAATAAATGCATTCTCACCTCACATTTCTCTAAAAACAACTCTTATGCACGTTCCTGAGACTGTAGCTACAGGGAACAGGCTGTTTACAAGCCATGTTCACAGTGGCCACAAAGAGTAAAAGGTTTGTTCCAACAAATGTTAATTTCTGGCTAAATGTACAATAAATGAAATAAAATTTGTAGGCCAACAGAAATTACTGCCACAAGGAATGGAAACATTACTGATCAGGTCAATGTAGCACAAAGCAAACAGAGCTTGCATGTTGTGTCACTCGGTTGCTAAAACAATTCCTTTAAAGAAGGGTAACTCAAGTTTTTATCCCACCTTTTTGCAGAGAATATAAAGTCAATTCTTATGTTGAGGTGGTTATGAGAAAACATTAAAACTATGATAGTCTTCTACATTTATTCCTCTTCTGTTGGGAATAAAATCAAAGCCTTTTTGAGAGAGATGATCGATGTCTGTTGTGACAACAAACATCAGCCGTTACCCAAGCAGAGAGTCGTGAGAGTGCAGGTGTTCAAGTTGAACATATTCAAAGAGTAAGCGGCTATGATTCAACATTCAAAGCAGACCATCTGTCAACAGGGGTGAAATTAAGTGAAGCAGTGGTAAAAAGCAATGTTTGTGTTGACACTCTTGTCAAATCTTTAAGCCAACAGCAGAGGTCTAAAGGAAAGGTTTGCATTACAATAGATACTGTTGCATTTGTTTTTTGAACATTTAAGGATGATAACCTATTTACAATGACTACTTTTTCCTCAACAAGAACGAACCAGATGTTTGAAAATGTTTCCAGACATGATCATCATAGACAGTCCTGGCTCAGAAACTAAGGGAACAACCATCACTTTTAATAGAGCCAAGACTGCTTTAATGCCACGCTCGCCAAGCTATGAGCATATTTATTAAGTCAGCTGGCTGCCCGGACTGGTAGAGTGACTTATAATCAGCAAATTACTATCAACTTAATACACACCCAGTGTTACTCTGAGAAAAATAAAACACTGAATATGGTAGGCATGTTTTGTTGAAAACTCCAACTAGTTTTAAAAAGTATATTTTGCTTTCCTCAAAAAAAAAAAAAAAAAAAAAAAAAAATTAAATAAATAAATGTTTATCCTAGAATATTTTAGTTTTAATAGGAATAGCTGTTGCCCTTCTTCAGCAATCTAACACAGGGGTGGGCAAGCCTGGTCCTCGAAGGCCAGTGTCCTGCAACTCTTGGGTGTCTCCCTGGTCCAACACAGCTCCTAAATGCAGTCAAGTTCTCCAGAGTTCTGCTAATGATCTCATTATCTGACTCAGGTGTGTTGAAGTAGAAACACATCTAAAAGTTGCAGGAGACCGGTTCTCGAGGACTGGAGTTGCCCACCCCTGATGCAACACTTAGACGATTCAGCTGTAGCACGACAATCGCCAGCATAAACATGTTTCGATTCCCTCTTTGCAGCGAGACATGCACTGTATTTTCTGTGTTTGTGCACTGTGGTATGTGAACAGCTGATTATTTAAAGCCATGCAAGTTGTACGGTGAGCACTGGATCGATGTCCAGCCCAGAGACGCTTGACTAAATTTGAGATTTGGGGAATTTAAACGGCAAGTGAAAACCTCCTCAAACTCTTTCTGAATCAATTATGCTTTGTGGCATGGCACATTATCCTGCAAAAAGTCACCATACTTGCTACGGTAGTAGAAGACTGCCCCAAATCATCCCAATGCCTGGATTGTTGATTTGCTGCCTAATAAAAAAGCCACCTGAAAACAAGTGTAATGTATTAACTGAAAATGTACATAAGATTGTAATCCCAGAGCTTTTGGTTTAATATCTTATGTACATTTTCAGTTAATACATTACACTTGCGTTTTTATTTCAAATAAAGCATCCACATTTACAAAATAAAAGCTAAACTGGATTAGGGTATATATGATCATGAAAAAAAAAAAAAAAAGCAATCTTCTAGCAAAAAATAAAATAATCTAACCCTTAATAGCTGCGCTAAGATATACATCCAAGGTGTGCTTAATCATCCAATTTAAATCCCTCACGCAGCTTTAGTCAGAGTCACGTACAGGCGGATTTCTCAGTGTCAAAGTTACTGCACTCACCGGGTTGACGTTCCCTTCCTGACATCACACATCAAGCACTTGAACGCCTCGGCGCTGTTCTTAAACGTGCACACGCTGCAGTCCCAGTACCCATCGTCGGTGAACGGCTTGGACTGCCGCTTCGGCCTTCAGACACAAACAAAAACAAACACACACAGCGGAAATTTTAATAATGACTACTGTGCTGTTTTAACAGCTGTAGGGAAAAGAAACAAGGCATTAAATCGTTCGGGAAACCATTTCCTAGCCTGAACCGGTCAGGGAGGCACGGAAAGCAGCCACACATTCACACTCGAGCAGCAGCAGTCTGCCGCCATGAACACTTTCAGTACCACACTGCTCCATCCATTCACCGTGCTTTCTGTTCACTAAAAGCCCGTTAAAGTCATTATTGAAACATACCAGCGACGCTTTTACCTTGTGGGACTCTTCTTGTCTCCCATTCTACAAAACTAGACCCTTGAGGAGTTAGAAATCATCAACGGTACAGGTGGGGGGGGGGGGAAACACGCATTAACAGCTTTTCAGCTGTCGTGGAAACTCCAGTCTGGTGGGCTGGTCACATGATCCTTGTTCAGCCAATCACATTTGATGTAATCACAACGGCAATAAATGTGACAACACTGATGAAAGGCTTTTGTAAAATTAACAGCAACGTAAACTGAGCAGACGAGATGTCAATTATGAGGAGAATTGCCTATGCTGTGACAGAACACCAATATAACATTTGTATGGCGGGCTAAATGTGCCACAGTTCAGTAAATGATTTATCGTTTATAAAATATTCACATGGAAATTAAAATACTCTTGATAAATGCAAAATATCAATTAAGTTAAGTTGAATATTGTCATACATAATAATATCTAAATAAGTGTATGCATGGACTGATTCACTCAGAAAGACTTCCTGTTTACTTTTCATTTACATAGAAAGTCTATATCCGTTTTGTGTATTTGCTCTGTTGTCTCAAACCCCCATTTGATCTTGGCCGATGGCATTTCTGGGTTTTGCTAGATGTTTCTTCCCGTTAAAGGGGTGTTTTTACTTTCCACTGTCGCAGAATGCATGCCAAGTATGGTGGATTGCTGTAAAGTCAATGGCACAAAGCAAGAGACTGCCTACTGTAGCTGCACATTTGTCCAGGATGAGTGAATGCTGCAAGTCTTGAGGTGATCTGCTGGGTTTCCTTAGATAGAAGCCTTTTGAACTAATTTGAATACTGAAGTGCAATTCATGTTGGATTGGATTTAAATTACATAAGACAGGATGTGTGAATTGTTAATATATAAATAATTTGAATGAATAGTTTTAAAGAGTGAACATGTAAAATATGTATGGTCTATTTATATGGTTTACCATACAGTTAAATGGATGCATTATTTTACCATATGGGTTTCAAATTCAGTTTTATAACATGAGGAGGTACTGAAATATAGGAAGCAAGTCACACATTACTCCATAATATAATTATATTAATAGAAACAGTTTATGCGTAGTCCAAATAAAATACAATAAATATACAAACTAAAACTAGCAATTACATTACTTTTAAACAGATTTAAAAAAAAATAAATAAAAAAAAAAAACTACCTTCAAATTAAATGAACTAAAAAAAAAGTCTTTGAGAGGAATACTTCATCCAATATCGAAGTATACATTATATTTTTATAGGTTTATAAGTATATATTTTGAGTGCATCAAGATAATTTGTTGCACGCAAAAACTATTTGCAGGAATTCACTTTACCTTTTTATTCCGAAACAATGCCATATTGTGACGTTGTCCGGTGAAACATGAGCCACATAGACCCCCAGAGGGCGCTCACCTTTTTCCAAAACACATTCTTCATCGAAGAATAAGAACAAGGAAAATAATGGCGTTGCTTTTGTAGTGTTCCTAATGCATTTCTGTTGTAAACAGAGGAAAGAATCAGCAAAAAACAGAAATTTAATTTTGCATCCAAACACAGCTCTATAGAAGGACGATGTAAGGCAGACCTCTCCGGAAGGGGCGTACTGAGTTCATTATTCGGTGAGTTTCATACGACTTCCGTATGTGCTGCTGCTGCAGCGGGATATTTTTGCTAATTGTGCTAAAACACATTCGTCAGGTACTCACCAGAGAGTGTCTCGCTTTTTGCGTAGAGGTTTTAAACCTCAACCTATTTACAAATAAAACAGAACATCGGCATGTATAATTTTATAATGAGCTTAACGTCATAGTAGTTAGTAAAGCATTTGGACCATCTTTTTCTTTGGGAATAATTGTGCAAACATGTAAAAGTTAAAATTTTACATTTATACTTTAAACACTCCCGCAGAGATTTGGTTAAATGTCGTCAAGCAACTGCATGCTTTTTGTAGCTGTCAATAGCCTCTTCTCTGGATCGATATTTTATCACCTTTTTAATCATAATTGGAAGACTTCATTTAAATTAGCTCGTCTCCTAGCATGTGTTTAGCTTTTAAGTCTAGTCCAAGCCTACAAAACAGTCGAGGTTTTAGCTCGTGCCATTCGATGCGGGTAAAGTTAGCCGGTGTTATTTGCTGTAAAGTCAGCGTTGATGCACATGTGATATTTGATTCCTGTTAGAACAACCAGTTGCATCCAAATTTGTAGCTTTTGTATGACGCCACCACGCTTAAAAGCCGTGGTTAAAAAGCACCGCCTTGTTCTTCATTCATGCTTCCAGTCATTGTAAACTAATCTTTTTTCACATCAACATAAAACATTTTGGATTCTCCGCTTGGCAGCTGAAATTACAATCACGCTGCTGTACAACAAGCAAATTGTTCCAGTTCATTGCAGACAGAAACATTTGTAGTTCTGTTCCTAAACACCCTAACCTAAGATCTTTCACTTGTGGCGACATTTAGCCTCTTGGTGCAGATAAGGAGACATTTGAAGACTCAACTAAAATCTTTGTATTTAACAGTTTTAATAAATTTCTAAAAAGCTTGAGATTAAAGACTTTCCCCAAATTACATAAATACAAGTCTTTTCACCAAGTTCCTTGGATCTTACAATTGTCCAGCGAAAAGGTTGGCACTTTCAAACTTATTGTTTTTATGCTGACAATTAGACACTACCGGCTACTTTGAATTCATGAGCGCAAAGAAGTTAGTACGCTTTAGCATGTTCTACACCATACAATAAAAGACTGCTGGATGTACACTTTTGTAGCTACTGGGATAAATCTGACCTATTTCGCTGAAGGAAGTCAATAACAAGCCAAACTGTCCTGCTGTGTTGAACTGAGACACTTGTGTGTGTGATTGCATGTTCCACACTGTGATAACTGGCTTTTTTGTAATTTTGTTTTTATACATTTACTTCATAGGTTCATTTTTCTCAACTGAGGCATCATCAGCAGACAGAGCAGAGAACCTAACCTGAAAGTAAGTGCAACTAAAAGAATCTTACTTGTTTTTGCATCCAGATCTCATAGAGGTCATCTTCAAAACATTAACAGCTTCCAGAAAATATCCAGCAACTTGGAGACAGAAGAGGGTTGTAATTTCTTTAAAAAAGTCAAACTGAATACAAATGTTTCTCATCAGCACTGTTAAGTTATCTTTGGATTCCAACCCGGGCGTACATCTTATGTTTTCTGTCACCGTTTTTTGTAGTGGCTTATCAGCATGGTCGAAAATCTATCAGAGAGGCATATGAAGAGCGCTTTGCCTCAACGGATGCGAGAGAGGTATGCCAAACGGTTGCATTGCAATTCTTATTGGCAGGCAGCATTGTGGTTGTTACTGCCATCATCGCTGCATTGTACTAAAATTATTTCAATAAAATTTCAAAACTGGTCCTTTCAGGTAATAGTTCATAGAGTTGTCAATATTATTGACAAGAGGAACCCTATGCCACGCCCAGGGTTGGAATTTGACAGAGGATATGAGGACCAGCGGTACGGAGGCCCTCGCAACTACCAAAGTGGAAGAGGATATCACAGCGAAGACAGTTATCAGCCTGATGACTGTCAGTACTATGACGAAAACCTAAACTATGGCAGCTATCGAAGAAATTCTCCACCACATCGAAATGTAAGTCAACTCAAAGGACATGACTGTGGCCATAAAGAAGTACAGATTTTTTTTTAAAGGCATGCCAATAACACACACTACTGATTGAAGCAAACTTTTTTTTTTTTTCTTTCCTTTACTGCATTTTGAGCACATTGTAAAAACAAACACTCCCACAGGCAATGTAGCAAGATTATGGCGTGAGGTGCAACAAAACTAGCTGGCTTAAGGTAGATGCATGGTTATCGATTTATTCCCTTGTTCATCAATATGAACCAAAAGTAGTTTTTTTTTTTTTTGTTTAGGAAAAGCATTGTGGTAGGTTTTGACAGGGTTGGGATACTATGGACTAGGGCTGCAAGTTATCAATTAATGAGTCAATCTAAAATTGATCAATGTTAATCGACTGATTAATTGATAGCATCCATTTTCTTAAAAGCTTGAGTTTTCTATCAATAGGGCTATCCGACTTGATAGAAAGATAACTCTTTCATATGCTGAATAATAATAATAATAAAAAATAAAAAAAACAAGCATTAATACATTTTAACATTATTTTGTCTCAACTATATAAAATACTAATCAAATAAACCGAAAATCATAATATCCTCACATAATTCAACTTAGACGTTATAAAAACAGGAACCTTTTGGGTTGCTGGATAGACAAAAGATGAAAAGAATAAAATATGTGAAACTCTTAATTCTTCATGAACAGAGAAATATTCATACAGAAGTACTTCCTGTGGTTGCTCATGAAGGAATGTTAAAACGCTCGATGTGAACAGCTCTCAAAACTAACCATTCTCAATTGGTATCATGTTTTGTTTTTTTCTGTCATGTTGAATTCAATAATTTTTAAATGAGAAGTTGAAGCTGCTTCACCATTCTTCTAGACTGAATGAGCGCCATCAAGGTGAAACTTAAAGAACTTGTCGAGTGTTTAGATTTCAAAACAGAACCGCATAAAGTGCATTTTCCATCCCAAACCGAACTCAGTTTCCCTTTCTTGTTATGCTACAGCGTCGCCATTTTTGGTTTTGGATCAACGTCTCCACTTAAAGATGGCGGTCAAATTACAGCTCTTAAAGAGAGGTCTAAGTGGACGTTATTAACTAATCGACTGGAACCAATTTTTATCTAATAAACCATCAATCGGCAATTACTAAGCAAGATAAATGAATGCAGTTGTTGCCATGTCATTAGCTGATTTGAAATTTGGACTAATAATTTAAAAGATTTGCCTATTGAAGTGGCTGATGATTGTCGGCCCATTTACTCCTCCCTGTGGAATTTCTTATATTCTTCAGTTACACAGAATTTTTTTCAAATACAATTAAAAATCTAATTTAGCTGCATTTTTGTAGTGGTTATATTTTGTAATATTAAAATGTTTCCCTTTTTTATAGGAAGGCTCATACCCCCAGCAGAGTTACAGCAGAGATGACTTAAGGCATCAGTTAAGCTCAAGGTAACATTGTTTTACTCTTCTGGCTATTAAAACCTCCACTGCGTTTATGTTGTAATTCACCAATTTGACCACCAGATGGAGGGAGACTTCCGTTCTATGATGAACATGAGAAGCATTCATAAATTTTCTCCTTTTCATGCAATAAGCCAGGAGCACATTAATAAATACAGTTGCATCAAGTTTTACATTTCTTTTGCATTTTCCTTTTAGCATTCTGCTAGACGGAAAGAATATGGTTCTGCTACTTTAAAAATTGGTTTGTAAATAACTATTGAGATAAAAATGTTTACGTATACAGATAAAGTGTTCTTAACTGCAGAAATTAAATCCCTCTTGAGAACGTCGGAGCGGTTCAGCAATTATAATGACTCCATCAACGAGCCTCTTTCCTTGCTGCTTGTGCATACCAGCAGCTTCTGGTAGCACTATAGGAGTCATGCCAGGCCAAAGAAGAGGACAAAGGGCAGTAGTGTCTACTCACCTAGCCAAACACCCCTCCACTCACTTTCCTCCACTCCACACTTTACCCCTCTCTGAGAGGAGAACCAGCTGGACAGCTTCTTCTCCAGGCAAACAGACACGCGTGTCTGTTGACTTTGGCTTGCTCGCCTATCAAAGGCATTTTAATCAGATTTAAACAGCATTTATTTTCAACATTAAGAGGGAAAGTTGGTTTGATCTTACCTACAACGATTCCCAAGACAACCAGTGTTTCCCAACCCTGGTCCTCAAGGCTCACTGTCCTACATGTTTTAGAGGTTCCCCTGCTTTAAAGTGTCTGATTCAACTGATTACAGTTCAACAAACACCTGATAATCAGTCATCAATTGAAATCAGCTGGACTGAAGCAAGGAAATACCTAAAACATGCAGGGCAGTGTGCCTTGATAGTTGGTGGCGGTTTCATGCCAACCGCCAATAAATATCAAGAAGAAGAAGAAGAAGTGTGCCTTGATGACCAGGGTTGGGAAACATGGAAATAGAGTAACTAGAAATGAAGTACTCTTTTTCTAATGCTATTTAGCAAGAGTAATGTGTTGTTGAACATTGCTTGAAGGTGGCAAAACATGGGTACTATTTTTACTTTTTAAAAAAGTTTTGGCTAAAATTTTTATCTTAACCCTGAAGGATGAACCTAATTGTACACAGAATGCTTGTCTTTTTCATTTCTATTGTTTTTTTCTTTTCTTTTTTTTTAATTTCCCTGATTTCAGGAACAGGAGCAGAGGTCACAATCTCCGAAAGAGAGGTCGAGGGAGTGGTCCTCCTCCAAGGTGGGCGTCAGACATGCCACTAACTTCACAAGTAGTGAACAACAGAGTTCACAAACAGTTGGTTTTGTTAACAGGACTGATAAATTGCTATATATTTTTTCCACTTGTGAAGGGAAATTGCTAATTAGCTTTCAGCTTTCCTTTGTTTATGTAATGCCTTGCAAAAGTTTTCAGAATCATGCAGCTCGGGTCAGATGAAACCAAAAATTTTTTTTTGTCCTCCCCACATGCAAATACTATATTTATGACTCATTAGATTAGTGGCTTTTTTTTAGCTCCAAAATCCATTTTGTTCACTTTATTCTTTCCATAAAAGCTTTGATGTTATATGTGGTTTTCAAGTACACACTAACTTTGATATGTGACGTGAATTTACTTCCACTTCATATTTGATATGAAAAAAAAAAAGTCCTGAACTTCAGCTGTAAATAGGTCAAATTTTCACTGCACTGCTTAATGTTTATACACTAGAGAGGATTATGAGGACTACAGGTCCTCTAAATCCCTGGTCATCACTCGGGAGCGCTCACCTGGAAGGAGGGAAGGCCATCCGCCCAGCCGATCCGGATCCAACTCCAACAGGAGCTCCTCTCCGGACAGGGACAAAGGCTACACATACCAGCAGAAGCGTAAGTGTGGCCAGATGAGTGACGCTCCTGAAAATGGTTAGCCCTCTGGTTGCCCTGATTTGGTTTTCATTAAGAAATTTCTGAAATGTCTTAAAGATCACACGGAGTTGGTTTTGTCATTTAATTTACGCCAGAGCAAAACTATCCGGTGAACCAAAACACGAGTCAGGCTGGTGTTAATCTCGATTGAACCCATCTTGAACTCTCCTCCGCTGTGTTTCGTCTTCGATTGTAAATTTGTGCTTGGACCCCGGCACTAATGAATTTGACCGCCTGACCCGGTGACCAATGGCTTTTATGACGTCTCGTAACAGACCGCCACTTTGAACCATCTGACACTGTGTTATAAGGCACAACCTAAAAGTTTTCACTTAAGACTTAAAGCACAAACAGATTACAGAAGGAGTGCAGCACGTAGCACTTTACATGACACGTAACCTGTGAAAGTAATTCTCCTGTTGCAGCAGCAGAACAAAAATGTTCCCATGTTTCAGAAACGGACACGAACAATTAAAAGAAAGGAATTCACTCATTCCAGGTAAAGCATCTGTTTTTAGAGGAGGTGTGTAATGTGAAGGGTCAGGGTGGGCTGTAACATCTTGGGATGTTAATTACATGAACACAACACACACAAACGCACACAGGCTCTATTAAAGGGTGGGAAAAAGGATACCTTTGGTTTATTGGGGTGGCTTGTCCTGGGATGCAGAACATGACCTTTTCCTCACCGTGCGAGCAGTAAATGCACAGCCTTAACTGTGTCTCCTCGATCACTTTCAGTCTGTTATTTCACTTAATTTCTTTTTGATTTGTTTACTTCAAAATAGCTGAAAGGACCGCACACATTTAGATTTCTAGATTTTGGTTCAGTCGTGTGTGAACCAGGAGCAGTTATTACTTCACTTGGAAGCAATTTGTTGTTTCTGATAAGACTTATTCACAACCAAAGACCAACTGGTAGGTTTTTGTTTGAAAAATTTCACAGATTACAGTGGAGTATTCAATTATAATAGAATACTCAGAAATGTTTAAACTGCCCAGTAGCAGAGAATATTGTCTCTATGTCACATCCTCATTAATATCACTGTGTTCAAAACAAACTACCTATTGGATCTTCAGTTTCTTTGTTTGTTTTTTTTTTTTATTCCAATGGAAGGGTAGTTTAGCTGCCTGAATTTGTGAAGGAACAAAAGTAGCAGCTCAAAGATGTCGGCGTACAGTTTGTTTGAAGCAAAACTTTGACCTGTGAACGGGTATTTGTGCCTCTAACTATGGATGGAAAAACTCAACATTACCTCACTCTAATCACAATAAAACACTTTTCATGGTTTCAAACAGTGACAAAACGGCCGACGTTTATCTACGTTCTCTTTTAAGTGAAAGCGGTGTGGCCAAATGAGGACAAAACGGGGACAATTTCCAAACGGCTGAATTGCACAAAATCATTTTTCTTTTACTTGGGAGACCCACACAATTAGAGTAAAAATAAAAACAGATGAGAGACATTTGCAGCTTAATCTTCATGCCATGACTTTATTATTGTGTAGGGATAAAGGAGGTTTTGTGGCTAATGTCAAACAATGTAGTTCAAGGAGGGGGGGAAAAAAAAGACATAATGAGCATTGCAGTCCCTACATGAAGAAACACGCTGCGTTTTAAGGCGACATTTGTTCCAGACGACGACCCACAAAGATGTTCCTCCAGGCTTCGTTTTAATGGGGAGAAGAGTAAAAGAGTAATTGAGAGAACCCTGTAGCCACCCTGACTGTAGTTGCCTAATTTTTGTCAGACCTTTGTGTTTACTGTTGGGATATGAGAATGATTATGAACTGTAGCCCTTTCATGATTTTGTCTCCATAGACAAGGCCAACACAACAAAGAGCTACACTCCCAGCAGCTCTGCAGAGGGCTCTCCTCACCGCTCACTGTCTGCAAAGGTAAAATATTTGATCTGCACGCATTCAAGTCTATATGGTGCTGTGCAAAAGTTTTAGGCCACTCTTATTCTTCTGAAGAGTCAGACCCGCATGGCTTCGTTTACCATCACGTTGATTATTAGTCTTGCCATTTTTCTGTAGATTTTCTTGCTGTTTTTTCACTCATTTTCTGTTTTTATATGTAACTATGAAAGCATTTTTAGGAGCATTTTGTGGTAAAAATGCCAATCTAAACTTCTTTTTTTTTTTTTTTTTTTTTTTTTTGTGCAGCCATTTTGGTTCAACTATAAAACAATGAAAAATGTTGCCTTTGTGGCTAAAGTTTGAAAATAGTTTTTTGGGGTAATTTGTATGTTTACTATCACATGTAGACACTGGTCTATATTCGTTGGTTTTAAAACCTTTCTATGCAGAAGTGATTCATGCATTTAAAGTTAAGCGGGTCAAACAGCTTTGCAGTGAAAAGTTGCTTTTGATTGTGAAAAAACTTAATTTACATTTTATGATTATAGCACCAATTACTGCAGTAAGTGATGGTTATCGCAAAGAGATCAACCCATTTACCTTTTCATGGACAAGTAACAATAATATCCCCAGTGTATTTTTTTTTTATTAACTAAATGTAATGAATCTTATTATAAAATTCAACAAAGACATTATTTTTATTTATGTTAACTTAACCATGTTAAGTTGAGGTACATGGATGCAAATTTACTTTTCTGGGTCAGTTGAATATTTTGTTAAAAGTTCAGAGAAATCTATGGCACAAAAAAAAAAGAAAAGTCAGAATATCCCTTTAATTTTCTAAAGTTATGCTACAAAGTCAAACAGATCCGGATAACTTCAGTTATGCCTAACAGTTTTTGATTATTTTAAATTATTTGTATTCCTCAGCCTGGACCATGACAATCTGAGGATATTAAAATGTTGTATATGACTCGCATAGAGATTTAATTTTGTTACTTATCAAATTTGTTTTGTCACTTTACTGATTAGTTCAGTAAGAATCAAAGTTTTAAAATGTTATTATTATATATATTCAGACAGCTCAATTAGGCGAGATATTAAGTAGAAGCATTTATAAGTCGATGCAAATACTGACTTTGTCAAAGATGCAAAGTCTTTTCATATTCACTTCATAGTTTTCTCTTTGTGTACCCTATATGACACCCAAAATAATTTTAATGTACAAAGTTAGAAGATATTTCTTTTTGCTGAATATAAGTATAACTTATTTGCATAATGTCTGTCAGGATGCTATTATGAGAAAGCTATTCCCAGATTTTCCTATTCCATTTCCGTGCTGATCACTTAATAAGAGACGCATGCAAACAAGATGCTGGCACCTGTAAGAGAGCAGACTTGTCTCTATTTGAAAGGCTTTGAAATCAGAGCCAGTTTCTAAACCGGTTGACCTCTGCTCTAACCCTCGACCTTTGGCCTGCCAGGAAAAACCATCAGCATCTGCAGCAGAGACGGAGGAGGTCGCGGCTGCCAGCACGGAGCCAAAGCTGACGCCAGAGGAGGACTTAAAGGCACGTCGATCGGAGGCCATTAAGGCTAAAGTTGCCGAAATTGAGAAGGTAAGAACATTTACTCGGAAAGTGGCAAAAACTTTGTGATTCCTGTTGACTCTTTTGGACCTGAACTTTCTTTTTATTTCGAATGGAAAATGTTTAGAACCAAACATTAACCAAAATATTTTCCAGAAATGTTGGACAAATCTGCATGTAAATTAATACTTGCGCTTTATGCTACTTTACGCTTCAGATTTGCCTTTTTCTTGAATGTGAACAATGATACTGTTGTTTTGGTAAACTCAGCCCCAATTAATCTCTTCCCCAATTCCTACTTACACTCCGTACCCACATGTGGCCATTTTCACCCTTCTAATGGTGTTTTTCTTACCCATAAACAAACTGTTTCCTCCCCACATTTTAAAACCATTGTGTATTTCGCGACAAGTCATCAAATAACACTCTGTGCCACTATCCCCCTAGCACTTCCTATTGTCTTCATCTTTTCTGCCAGTAGTAACAGCCGGTTGTTGATCACGTGACTCGTGTGATACGGAAAAAGCATTCCCATTGTAGTTTTGTGAAATGCTAATTCCAATAACGGAAAAACAACCTCGTCTTGGCGCAAAAGCTTTTTATTAAAAAATGTTATTTTTAAAATTTTTTTTTTTTAATTTAGTGATTTCCATTAAACATATTTATTTTTCAGAATTCCAATTTGTGTAATTATATGGTCAACGGAAACAGAATATCTTCTTTAAATAAATGTTTTATCAAATCCAGACGTAAAATGCTGCAATCCAATCCAACGTAATTCACCTGTAATATTTAAGAAATACAAAATACGACAGAATATGACCCCTATCTACTTGATTTCTCTAGCGGGTGCAAATTAATACATCGTTATCCTCCTTTCTAGCATTGATTTAGATGCATTTTGACATTTTTCTGATGCATCTTTATTGCATCCTGGATACATTTGCAGCCTACCTGTAGCCAACTCACCAGCAGTAACTTTAATGAGCGCTCTGCTCATTAAAATTACTATACACTGTAAAACCGAAAATAGTGTAAAATTTTTAACAGCTCTGAAAAAATTGCCTACATGAGAAGAGTGTTCTGTTGATGAAAAGTCTGAGAGTCCTCAGCTCCTCAGAGTGGGACTTCTGTTGAGGCCGTGCTATTCGGAGCTGCACGTTTTTCCCGCTCATTCATCACTTTATGCTACAGTACCACTTATCTGTTCCCGTTAAAGCAGGGCAGGAATTGCCCTGCAGGATGCAGGTGGCCCACCCACACTGTGGTGCATCCCTTGGCATTAGTGCACACATGCTCACCCTTCCCTTTCCAGCTGTCTCCACAGACATGGTGAGAGAATGAAACTCCAACTGCTCCTTTATTGTAACATCTGGCCCAGGTGTTGTGAAACACACGCACACAGATGTTGCTGTTGTGGACGGATCAGGTGGTGGCCAGAGCCGGACCACGGGCTCCTCCCTTTGGTTTGAAAGAGTTGCTCCTATTAGTTGCTATCAAGGCAAAAAGGACCAAAACATCGTCACTAAGATTTAAGGCTGATACAATGAATCCATTAGTAATTTATTTATTGCTAGCTGAAGCATGGAGACAGAAAAGGCTGTTTAAGAAAAGAATGACCCATTCAGAGCAAAAAAGTCAAATCTGTACAAAAATACATAGAGTTTGTATTTATTTAAGATAAATTAGGAAAAAACTACCCAAAACCCATGTGGCATAGTTTTTGCTTTGCCCAGTTCAAATTCTCTGAAAGAAAATCTATTAATAATCCTTTGCTATCTGTTTATTAATAATAAAAAAAAGTTAACAGATCAATCAGAAAGAACTGAGATTTTAATGTTTTTGGCAAAGTATTGTATTTCTCTGCAGATGCATTCTTTGCTACAAATGATCGCTAATTGCATTTTAGGCGAAAAAAAAAATCTCATTTAAAAGAGAAATGTAATTGTTTATTTGTTCATTTTGAATGTATTTATAATATTGCATAAAAAGGGCAAAATCGAATTTCTACTTTGCTAATTTATTTTATTTGTTCAATCGTCAAAATAACCGATTGATCGATAACTAAAACGATTGTTAGTTGCAGCCCTGCTAAGGTTAAGTGATTTAAGGTGTCACACTACACCAATGTCTTTTTTTTTTTTTTTTTTTTTTAAAGAGACTAACCTCTGTACAGCATTGCGAAGTGAAAGAGAAATCATGACCTAAACAAAGTGTGGGAATATTATTCCAGGAACTCCTTTCATCCGGTGCAAATGAAACATGTCCATTTGGACTATTAGGCCGACCACTGTGAGGTCCGGTTTGAAGCCTGAGAGATTAAAATGGCTCTTTTAATATCCCCTAATGCATACCAGCCCTCAAATCATTACCCTACTTCCCTTATTATGCAGGACCCCTGCCTGCCTCACTGCTCATTTGAACTCATGAAAATGTCCATGCGAGACCCCATGTGTGCCTCTCGAACTGCCCAACCCCCACGCGGTATTCCAGCAACGCTCCTCGCAGCATGTTCACAATTTGGGCCTCGGCAAACATCCTATTTGTGTACAAGCCCGCTTTTTGAGATTCCTCTTTCAGGACCCCAGATTTGCCAGTTGCTCCAGGGGCCCGTCCTGTGTGGCCACCGTTTTATCAAGCTCTAACATCAGCTTGTGGCTCCCAGTTTCAAGAGGGAATTAATGAAGGGGAACTACTGTGCAACATTTTTCTCACTTCCTAAAGGGCGTATGAGGGTCTAAAGTAATTAATTGATTATTTGCATGATAAATTAAAAATGATTTTGATCATTTCCAGTGTGATATTTTTTGAAGGGCAATCGTAATCTATTTTATTAGTAGTTTTGGCTGTGTGTGTGGTTCTTGTTCCCTTTTTATTTATTGTTTTTCATTGTTTTATTTTGAATACTTCAAATGTCTTCCAATTGCAATGTTAGTATTAAGTGAAAATTGTCTCAAAGTGACAATTTTATTGTCTTTTATTATTTTATTATCTTAGCTGTGGTAATTTCTGGGCCAACTTCTTGTCCAGCAAAGTTTGTTAAATCTTTGAAATGCGCATAAAAGTATGTATACCTCTTAAACATGCATATTTTGTCATGTTGGGATTCTGTGGAATAGACCAACACAAAGAGTGCCATTATTAAAGTGAAGTGGAAGATAAATTCTTTTCAACCTTTTTTTTTTTTTTAGATATAAACCTGACCAATGCTCTGCTTACTGCTTGCTAAGACTAAATTTTCTTAACTGTGGACAAAAAAGTTTACGTCTATTCTTTATTTGTATTCATGCCCCTTTACTCTGCCATCTCTTCAAAGTCCAGTGCAACGTGTCTTCAGATGTCACCAGCTGCGTGTAATTATATTTCACTGTAAACGTGGTTTGTTAAAGCCTCAGAAGTTTGTTTGAGAACTTGAGTAAAGAAGAAAAACTACCATCACCAAGACCATCACCACACAGCAGACAGGTTAGCTTTAAAGTTGTGGAGAATAAAAGATGAAAAAACTTTGATACAACTGCAAACCTGACCACATAGGAAAAAGCGCAATATCAATAAGGATACTGCAATAAAGTGGGTCAAACATTTTGAGATGTTCTGCACCCACTTTGACCGAGCTAAAACTATCCGGTTAAAAAATGTGGTTCCACACACTCTAGGCTACACTTTTCAAGAGTTTTATTCATGAAATAAAAATAAAGTTTCAAACTATGTGTTTGAATGTGCCTGTGAAAAGGTCCAAAGTTGTTTGACTGCTTTTCTGTGTAATGGTGAATAATAAAGTGAACATTTAATTGCTCTCAGCAGTGTAGCTCGGGAGATAAAAGGAGAAGACTTTGTTTAGAGAGATGGCAAACATTCAATCAACAGTAAAGTGATTTGGAAGGGATACTGGTTTGTGGGACAAGATGTTTGTGTCCCACTTAGCATCTGTTTCCTCTTTCATCTCTAAACCAGAAATGGGTTTTGTCGTCCTTGTGCTTAATTTCTGCGAGGATATAGAGATGAGCAATGGCGCAACGGCCGTTCCTTTTTTTCTTGCTGAGAGAGAACTGAGGAGTCGACTTGCGCTGCTGAATGAGGCTGACCCTGAGCTCAGCTGGCCACACGTGTTGTGAGTGCCCCACTTCCTTGTGGTCAGGCTAAACACTGTCATTACGCTCGGCCTCAAAATCGCTGAACATGATCTGCAGACATAAAAGCTTGCATTTGAGTCCAAACATCTCCCACAGTCTGGAATATTTCTGTCAGAGTTGATTGGATTCGCCTTTCCCAATGTGTGTGGTTGTTCGTGTACAGTGAATATTGTCCTACGGCCAATATTACCGGGAGTAATTGGTGTTTTCCTGTACATTCTTTAGTGTTGCAGAGAATGTTGACCCTTTGCAAGTGACATCACACTCCTCGGAAAGTCACCCACTCTGCCATGATGGACTGCAGATTGATTACTGTAAAGCTTGTCAAAAAACCGACTGTTGGTAGTCTTATATCGTGTTTATTCAGTTGATTTCACTGCAAAAAATAAATGGGGTGCTGCGTGGTCGGCTGCACAAGCGAACAAAGATGGAAACAAAAGTTGTCATTTTATCATAGCAATACCTTTTGATGAGGAAGGAGCATGGCAACAAATAGCAACCGTCAATCATCCCTCGGTTTATTTGCAGGGAACATTTTTTATAAGGAAAGAAGATTAACGTTTATACACTGTTTGAGGTGGCAAGATTAGTAATCAAATATTGCATTACGGAGAAGGTATACGTCCAATCATTAGTAACCATATATAGAATGCTCCCCCATTATGTAGCCTACCATGTATATAAAAAAAAACTGGTAAGCCTTTAGATTTTTTTTGTATGTTTTTAAGTCTACTCCGATTTAAGTGCCACTGTCGTTTTTGTCAGTCGTGCACATCATGTGACATGAATTCAGGTAAACTCTCTTTCTATGAGCAACAAGTAGGCATGCTTCTTCCACAGATGAATTCACTCGTCTTGAACAAGTTGACGCCACGGCTGTATCGGCAAAAGCAACCAGGGAAAAGAATCGCAACCGCTCCATTCAGTACTCCGATTCCTTTCTTCTGATGTATCGGGTGATTAAGTGACGTACTTGCAAAGGGTCATTAAATAACGCCACAGAAAATGACACCTGGCTGGTATGTCATCTCCATAGGACAACATAAAGATAACACATTATCATGGTGTTTAAACAGGATCCAAAAGAAAACCGTGTTAAAAGTAGTAATAATCCCTATTTCTGCTTAAGGAAATTCACTGATAAGTATACTCCCTTAAGGTTTTACTGAGGGTGCAGTGAAGTACATCAAGTGTGGCACGTTGAGGTTAACCCTGTGCCTTTATGCGTCTGAACCACCAAGCAAGGTGGTTACAGAGCTGACCTGGCAGGTATGTGTGAAGAGTGTGGTGGGTTACAGTGGTAACCCTTCACTGTAACAGCCATCATCCATTCACTAGGCCCATTGGAGTTTATGTGCGAACAATCAAAAGTGGTTTGAAGAAGGAAATGTCTTTGCAGACGTATTGTGAGTAGTTTAAAATTAAACTGGTGTATAATCTCTGGATGACTTGATTTGTTTCTTGCTTTTTCTTTTTATCTCCTATAATAACAATGAACTCATCCCCTCACTTGTTCTGTCCTTAAATACAGGTTTTTTTTTTTTTTTTTAACATCGGCTGCTTCTTTTAGCTGCAAGCACAGCAGATGGTTGTCATGTGGTGAACAGTTTCCATCCTCATTGTTCCAGGTTAAACGTCACATTGTTTGTGTTTCTTTGTCCTTCTCTGTGTATTTAAAGAGCCACCCTTTTTGAGTTTCCGCTCAGAGTTTGACCTTCATTTTGAATGTCCTTCATAAAATTTGATTCGCTCTGAGTGGGACACACTAAGATAAGTTTGTTGTTTTCGACCAGATCAGCTGCTATCAGCAGGTGATGACAAAAAGAAAAAATAATGTAGACTTTATGAGTAGTGCATTTTACAAGGCAAGGTTTGAGTAATGAATATGAAATGAAGAGGTAATTTAAGCTCTGAGGTCCCGTAGTGCTCTTATGGCGTAGCCCTGAACCTCTTGTCAGCTTCAATAAAGGACCTCACTTTCCATCCCCAGGTGATAAAGACATTGCAAGATTGTACCTGGAACTCTATAAAGAACTTAGCCATTTTAGGTTAGCAGTAAAATATCAGGTGGATGTGAAAAAATGCTACAAACAGACCGACACCTTTCGCTCCTTTTCTTATTATACAGACAGGCCCTTGAATTGGCGCATACACTCTCATTCACACACCTGTTTCACAGAATACGTCCATAAAGCAGACCTGGGATCATTGGGGTCGTGGTTAGACATGAGGCGGTTCGTTGAATTTAAGCAGCTGTGTGACAGAGGCACTGACTTATGAGGTTAATGTTTTTGCCTGGTTGGTGATAAATCTTAATACCTACCCTTCTTTTAATGCAACTGTCATCCAGGAGGCACTGGTTTACAAATTATTTCTGCCTTGCCGCAATTTTTTGTTTGGATTTCTTAGCATTCTAAAGGAGTCTGGAATTTTATTTAAACATTTTTCAGGTCAGGATAATTATTCCAAGGAAACGCTATTGTGGAAAATAAATAAATAAATAAATTCAGTCTTTACTCACCATACTGAAGTCTTTTTCATCCATCCATCCACTTGTTTTTCCATCTGTTCACTATCCATCTAGTCATTCATCTGTCAATGTGTTCACCCAGCCATTGAACCATCAACCCATATTTTATTTAGTCCATCTGACTGACTAACCATTTCAATCTATCAATCAAGCCATTTTTAATGATCCATAACAATTTTTGTGTTTTTTATAATTCATAGATGGGCAGACTAAACATTACAGAGAACCTTTTAATCCTGGAGAATTATAAACTTTTGATTTAAAAACATTCTGGAATACTGTAATTGTTGCATCTACATGTCTCAATTTGTAAAATGTTGCACTGAAAGTGCAATACTGTAATCATATTTCCCATTGATCATAATAAAGCTTTTGTTTATTATCAAAACGTAATGACGCGTACTAAGTAAGTTTTGCCTTAACTTAATATTGGGTTTGACAATAAACAATAGATTGTGATTTAACTTTACTGTGACTTCATTTTTTTGTTCTGCATTGACTTTGCGTGTCTTAATCTTATTCTTTTGATGTGCAGAATTACAGGCAGGACTGTGAAACATTCCGCACAGTAGTAAAGATGCTGGTAGACAAGGAGCCCAGTTTGGATGGTCTGCTGCAAGCTCCGCTGGACAAGAACTTGTCGGAGATCCGGCAACACTGCCTAGATGCCATTAAAGCCTTTGTGGTGGAGCTGGACGAGATCTTGGAGCAGCCGGACGCGACAGCCTGACACGGTCATGGCAGACTGCTAAAAATGACAATGTAAAGTCACTTGGACATGAGCTAGAAATCTGAGGACTAAAAAAAAAAAAAAATCTAATCTTTTATTCATATTTTTCACATATTCTGTTTATCATAATTCTACAGATTGAAGGTTTTGTAAATGACTAAAAATGTTACAGTGAAGTACATACAGTATTAAAAGCAGCCAAATGTAAAAGAAAATATTTTTAGCAAATTATATCCATACCAACTTTGAACTTTTACTTGCGTTTGTATTATGAATTATGTTACCAAAACTACTTGAGATGAAATAACCTTCAGGTTCTAGCAGAACTTCTTAATAATGTATTATAATAATTTTTAGAAGTTGTTTTTTTTTTTTTTTTCTTTCTTTTTTTTTTTTTTTGCTTGTTCCGCTGTAAGTGCAATTAACTTCAATAATTAGGGTACAACTTTATCGCTGCTTCCAATGTGAGCATCATTTAGTGTTCATGTGTTTTGGTCCCATTCTGAATTGAAGTTGAGTTTTTTTGTTTCAAATTCCTAACTTTTGAAATAAACAAATCCCCTTTTCCTTTACATTATAAGATTTAATATATCTTGCAACAGCACAAAAATCATTATGTAGACATATTTTATTACCATTATAAATTATGGCCTTATTTTCCGGTTTGTACAATGACACAGTATATGTTGAATGATTACGATACAGTGAAACCATTGGTACACTCCTCGGTGAAGAAGCGTAATTCACACAGTGCTTTTGAATTGAACTCACGCAGGCCTGGACGCAACACAATTGAAGAGTCGCAGGCTACATGAATCCACATTTAATGGTCCCGAACCAACTGCCAATAGTTTGGGATCTATGCTATTTGTTACAAAGACCATCAATAGTAATCTCATTTTCCATTCAGCAGTTTATATATCACAATAGCATTTTAAATAAGCACTAGCACTGTGTAGATTGTGTGTTATAAATATGTATTACAATAAAATACTTTACTGGTTGTTTTGTAATGCCACAGACATATAGTGTCCAACACCACTACCTGGCTAAAGTGAGTGCGGTGAGGCAATATATAGCAAGCAAACTGCTATTGTACTTTAAATGATTAATGAAAGAAACAATTGTGAGTGGCAGCATTACATAAAGCTCAGCAAAGCCTATGAAATTATACAATTTTTCCCTCTTCGTCCTTTTTTCTTTTTAGACTTGGTCCACTGGTCGTAAGGAGGAGCAGTCTTGCCTGCAATGGGGCTGGCTAAGTCATCAGTGTAATAATGTCTGTGTGGTCTTGCCTGAGGTATAGGCTGTCCCAGAAAAAAGCCTTCTTCCTCTGAATCAGAAGATGAAGAAGAACATGTTGAACACCAGTCATCATCATCGCCGTACAATCCTAAGAACCTTCCCCTATCCGGGCCCTGCAGTCTGTAGTCCGACATGGCTGCTGGATTGAGGTGACCGTGGAAGACTTGGTGTCCCTTTGGTCCAAGCGAACTGCCTCTGTGGTCCATCTTGTAGCACATTGGTGCTCTTTCCTTGGGTAGCAGATTAAGAGCATTGTCAGACCGAGACTTACGACTGCGACGCCTCCTGTGGTGGTGACTATGGCGACCAGATTGAAGGTTGTGCCCCTGGTCATCGAAGTGGTACACTCTCCTGCGAGTTCGTTCACTCATAGGGGGCTGACGTAACGGAAGGTCGCCATAATGGCCATTGTCCACAACATCGTCTGAGAACTTGACTTGCTGGGGCCTAGACTGTGAGCGTGCCCTTCTCAGGGCAGGCACATGAGGTTTGGGCCTTTCCTGCAGTGGGACTTCTGCTACTTCTGTAACATCTTCCTCCAAACTTTTTAGGGAATTTGCACTTCTATGTAGCATGGATGAGTTGAGGGTACCCATGTTGCTGGTTTTATCACAGTCCTCTGTCTCATAGTCATGAAGTGCCTGGAGAGAATACACTTGAGGCCTTACTTTATAATCTCCACATACTGAAGCCCCTGGAGAAGAGACAAACCAATTACAAACAATTTCAAAATGAAGACGGGAGTCTGTCGAGACATTTTCTTTTATGCCTACTCACCAGTAATATTAGAGAGAGCAAGAGACTCCACGGAGTCCCGAGCGCTTTGATCAGTTTTCTTGAACTCCGCTGTGATGCACTCCAAAGAGTTGGTGTACCACTGTGGCTCCTCTCCAGGTAGACCTCCTCCAGCACTCTGATCCAGCTCCAGCTCTTGGATTTTTCTGCTGCTCGCTGGTCCCGGATGGCTACCATACGCAGAGTCCCCCAAGCCATCCTGTGATTGTGTCCAGTACATGTCGGCCTGGTACTTCTTACTGACCAAACCTTTTTTTTTTGATGACTCCTGCTTGGATTTAACGTCCATTTCAGCTATCCAGAAATCTGTGGGTCTAGAGTCACTAGTTTGCTGAAAGATTCCATGATCGCCAAACTTTAATAATAACTGGGTCATGTAGTCTTCATGTTCAGCCCACTCCTCCTCCTGGTCCTCCGGTACCTCGGTCTCCTCTCCACGCTCCCTCCACAAGTGCTCATCTGACAAGTTCAAGTGAGTCATTTTCGTCAAGGTGTCCTCGGCATTTTCACTAATTCCTGGGAACTTATAGTTGACAGAGGGAGAGAAGAGGAGTGACTGTCTGCATTGGTCAGCTGAGCGACTGCTCTTGCCCAACCGAACGCTGCAGCGGGATTCACGTGAACGCGCCGACTGGAAGGCGGAGTCGGAAGAATCAGAGGCGTGGACGTCTTCCCCAAGAGCGCAGGCCTTGGAGCAGTAAATGTGACCCTGGTGTGGCAGGAAAGGACAACCGATGAGAGAACTCTTGCATTGGCCACAGCTGAAACAGTTCTCAGTGGCGTGCCAGTGGAGCCCATCGTAGGTCATCTGAGCATGATCAACACCTGGACAGAAGGAAATATGAACATAAATAAGCAAGGTAGACTGTGTTGATTTTTGTAAATCTGTGAATTTATGTTAAATAGATGTCCCACCAATGTGTTCTCCACAGGCCTCACAATATTCTGCATACAGCGATTCAAAGCAGCCACAACAATAGGGTCTACCGTCCTTCATGATGTAACGCTGCCCTCCAAGAATGATCTCACATTCAAAACAGGAGAAGTGCTTCATATGCCAGTGGCGCCCCTCTGCCTCTGTGCATTCATCAGCAAAGATGATCTATGGTGAGGAAAAAACAAAAAAACAAAACAAATGCATTGAAAGATACCAACAGAATAAAGACTTGTAGTTGTGTTTTACTAAATATCACTCTTGTGCTTGTACCTCGTCGCAGGCCGAGCAGCGTGGTTTGAGCAACTCAGCATGGTGCCTTCCACAGTGGATCTTTCCATCATGGTAAAAGTAGATCAAATCCACCAGCAGTTCATTGCATGTTGAGCAGGCAAAGCATCCTGGGTGCCAGCACAGCCCAGAACTTGCCCTTGAGGCAAACACTCCCATTTCCCCGCCGTTCATATTCTCACCACACTGCAGTCAAAGGCATAACAGGCTGATTTTAACATGGAATTACATATCAGTTGTACTTCAACTTTGTTATTCAGAGCAAAGCCAAAGCTATTTTTGGTGAAATTAATGCAGTGTAAAGGGTTAATTAAATCCCATTTGTATGTTCATTGAAATATTTTTATCATTACTATTATTCCTTTTTTTTTTTTTTTTTTTTACATTAGAATTGTTTAAGATGGTAGAAATTTGGTTTGGAATTGGCTCCAGCCCAAACATCCATGTATTCCAATTTAGGTCATTCACAGGGTGATATTACTGCTTGTAAGGTACTGAGTGCTGATGACAACTCATCATAACCCCACATAACAGAAAAGAGAGTTAAATGCAGTGTCATTACTGGAAGTGTGTTGGAAACTGCAAAGAAATTGAGACTGGAGCGTATGTGTCTCTTACGGGACTACTCTGAACATACAGAACATAATTGTGTGTTAAAATAGTCCACTGATAATCGGAACTTACACCCAATTAAGAATCTATGTCAGTATTGGGAATTGCTGTTTACATTTTCTTACAAGAAATTGCAGATGAGGGTAGTCATTTTTGGTGAGTATGGGCTTGATTCTTGATCACAAAGCAACTTTTTATCAATCAAAAACATGTAGAGAATATGACTCACATGCTCACAAATGCCATTTTGAACATTGCGAGGCATCAGTTTCACAGCTCCCCTTCCAAGTGCTTCTTTTTTCCTCTGGAGACTGAACATCTGCAGCTCCTTCTTCTCTTCCTCGCTGAGTGACTGGCAGTAACGAACCTGGAAAAGAAGATGCTAGGTTATGTTTAATAAAACCATTTGGTGCCTCAGGCTTAAGCCAGAATTTGCCACGTTCTCTCATTCTAGAAGCAAAGAGGCATAACATTTTTTGCACTGATTTGATCTTTTATTTGATGGCTGTTGAAATATCGTGCAGCAGGAATGTGGGTGCCTAATAAAATTTATGAACTTAGGTAAGTTCGGATAAATGGACAAGAGAATACCAGAGTGCAATGAACAAAAGCAACTGTTGACCCCAGCTTGCCCTTCCTAGCCCCCACAACAGATCTCCACCCACCGCCCCTGTTTGAGAAGCAAATTTTTTACAATGGGTCTTTTTGATGTTCCCCAAAGGCCTAACAAGAGGGAAAGCAGACTTTACACAAATAAGGTCTGTGTTTAGAGTGAATTCAAGAGGGTAGAAAACAAAGGGAGAGAGACAGCCAAGTTGAGCCGTGGTGCCACTGCGGTGGTGGCATCACATAAAGTCTCTTTCAACCAGCAGGCCTCTCTCCTGCTGTGCGCTCCTCGTAAAAACCACTGCTATGACAGGAATTCTGCTGGTGAGGGCTTCCAGCAAATATCATAAAGACATCAAGTCAAATGTCACATTGTGCCTACACTACCTGCCTTCAAGACTGCGGTACAAAAATCCCTGGGTGGGGTGTCAGCATTTTGTGAGATGGAAGAGTGTTTGACATTATCGGAATTGCTAAACGTAAAACAACCAGTTGGAATGAGCTGTTCTTTACTCTGCAAACAATAGTTCTCACCTCATTATCATGTGGTGGCAATTGGTAGAGGAGCTGCTTGATTCTGAACTTCTCTCCCGGACTGTTCACATAGGGGACCTTGTCCTCAGGTAAACAGGAGAAATACAACTGCACCTGAAAACAAATCATTGGATAGAACACGTCAGTGGTTCTGAAATGTTCCTGCTTCCAACCTATAAAGTAAGAGCAAAAGAGACTCATGACCCAAGTATTGGTTGAGAATGCAAGCATAGCAAGTAAGACAAATAGCTTTACTAGCCTATACAGTGTTTCTTTTTCTATTTGATGGATTTTGGATCGGTTTAACAGTTGTATTTGCCAGCACCAAGCTCGTCTCTATAGGTGCAGGACAAAACCAGCCTGTTTTGCTGGGACGCTGACCCTTGGGGTTGGCCAATGAAATCTAAACTTTATGAGTGAGGGGCTATTACAATCAGCCAGATAAAGAGGTGGGTTGTGCCTGTTTTGTGTGTTGTGGGACTTCCTGCAGCTTCGGGGCGTCTGGGGGTTTGAGGCAGTTTACATTCACACTCACCACCTATTCCTCCTCAAACACCATAAATTATGCACATCTTTATGCCACTATTACCCCTCATCCAGCACCCCTGTGGCTTGCGAACAGTCAGTTATCACCAAAGACCTATCTGTTTCTAGACTGTAGTGATGACCCCTAATGCAAAGCCCATTTAGACAACTGACTGCAGTAAAGGCATTACAGTTGACCTTTGCATTTTCCCAATAAAAATGCTTTTGAGCTCTCTTTGATTGCATTCTGATGTTTCGTTGCACATCACCTTCCACTCACTGCTTCTACGTGTTGGTTTTGATAAGTCTGATGACAAAGGGATATTAGGAGCAAGAGGGGAACATGGAAAAAATCCCCATGTATGTTAGAGAAGTTCTGCCTTGCAGACACAACTAACAGGACGTGTTAAGAGAAAGCCTGTTGTCTTCTTTGGCACTCAGAAACAGCAAGTTTCCCTAATAATCTCAAGCAGACATCTTCCACTTACAAAAGTTTTTAAACTGCTTGAACTTTTTTCCACTTCGTCACACTACTACCACAAACGGGAATCTTTTTTATTGAGGAGCTATGTGAACGGACCAATTAGTCAAGTGGAAAGAAAATAATACAAGTTTTTCAACTTATTGTAGATCAAACCTGAAAAGCACTCCCTCCATTTGCATTAGGCCCCATAGAGTCAATCCTTTGGACAACCACCCTCAGCTTCTATGATGGTACCATGTCTCCAAGGGTGTATTTGCAAAATAACCCAAGATTAGTTAAATTAAACAGACATGTTCTATTAACAGCAATTTTCAAGTCTTGAAATAGGTTACCTGGCTGAACCAATCTAACGTATCAACTATCTAACTTAATTGTAGTTCAGTCAGTATGTTTGGGCTCATTGCCCCACTAGAAAGAGAATTTCTGGCCCAGTCTGAAGTACGTTGCAGCCTCTAATAGGTTTTCTTTAAGGAGAACACTCCATCCATCTTTCTTCTTAACTCAGCTACCACCATGCATTACCATGGAGACAGTGTGCTCAGACAGAAGTGGGATATTACTATTTTACCACACACTTTTTTTGTAGGTAGGTCAAAAGCTTCGGTTTTGATCTCAAGTGACCAAAATGTTTGTGGTGTCCCCTCACATGGCTTGTGGCAAACTTCTTTCAACAATGTCTTACTTCTTGCTATTCTTCCATGAAGGCTAATTTTCTGAGCAGTGGATCTTCACATCTGTGCTACTTCTTTGATTGGGGCCAAGTTGATTGAGGCTTGGTTGGCCCTTTGATTTGTGTGACCGTGTATTGGTAGGTTCAACTTTGAACTTTTCATTTTTAGTTTATGGACTTTTTGTTTGTTTGTTTTGAGGAGTATTAGGATAAAGCTGGCCGAATAGACATGCAAGTAAACATTTAAGATGTTTTTAAAAACTTTTTGAAGCCATTGAAGTTTGAGGTGATAGTGAGACAAAATGCAAAAAAGTTTAAGGGGTTGGGACTTTTTTTTTTTCAATTATCTGTACTCTACCTCTCCATAATGGCCTGTTAAACTGCATCTAATAAAAAGAGCTAAACGGGCTTCATGAAATATGCTGTTCATCCCATAGGCATCATTCTCCTGTGAATTGATGTGTTGTTCACAAAGTGTGCTGAATACCACTTATCTGGGACAGTTAAATGGGCTAAAAGGGAGATAGAATCAGGTCAGAGCTCTTTTTATTCTCCATCAGGAGGATAGATGAACATTCACTCCGGTAATCTGGAGAAAGTCAGGGTTTGTGAAGTAAAGAAATGGACGTCACTTCTTAAGAGAGTGGCCCTACTTCTAAGTACAATAGCTTCTGCTAAGTCAAGAAAACAAGCATCCCTAGTCGGCCATTTTCTTCTTACCTGTTCCGGTCGAAGGCCAGGTGGCACCCAGGCATACTCCTCCAGTGCACAGCCTGAGTCATCGTCAGACGTAGAGCTGCGCTGAAAGCCAGAAGTTAGCTTACTGACTTTCTGGTCCATCATAAAGTCCCTCTGCTGTTTCCCACGTTGGAGGTGGACAGCTGGTCCAGCTGCACTTGCCAGGCTCATCAGAATCTGCTCACTGAAAAGACATGGCAAGGGAAAGAAGATTTAGAGGTTAGTTATAAAGACTGTACTTTCCTCATGCATCTAATTAAGTTCCTTTGGGTCGTATGTTAACCAGCTGAATCACACTCATTGAGTCTATAATCAGGGGCACAGCTTCCCCTCAAAGCCCATTATAGTATCTTTTCTTGGCTCACTTCTATCAACGAGTTTAACTTCATAAAGATGGTCATAAAGATGACTACACCCTGTCACAGCTATTGTGGTGGCAGCTTAACGTGGCGTTCTCATCTGGTTTTTGTGGCTGGAGAGACAGTTAGGAAATTCCAAAATCCTGATGGGTCAATCACCAATCTTATCTTAGTAACAATAGCAAACAGTATTCAAATGTTATTCAAATGTATGCTAAAATAAAACATTCAAGTATTTGAAAGAAGAAAAAAAATCTATAAAGCAGCATTCAAGAAGACCACGTCAGTATTTTAAATTTTCACATCACTGTAATTATATCAAACCGATACTCTGGAATGGAAATGCTTCACGTGTTCTACTGTATATTGTTCGTTTGTATATAAGTGTCTCACACAGTAAGGGTGGTGCACCGCCACCTACCTCTGTTTTCCGTCTAAGTACTATAATCACCAGCTTCTGAGTAAATAACCGTGCAATGTAAAAATGACGACGGTTTAACGGTCTGTAGCACAACATCAAATCACCATGACCTGTTTGAGACTGAAGTTATAGACAGTAAAAGTCCATTGTGGTCTCATTTAAAAGTCACTGTTAGCTTTACCCTCCTGGTCTTGCTAATCCAAGATTTATGCAAAACGAAGATACAGAAAGAGCTACACACTTTTGGTGAAAACATTGGTGAAACATTTTGGTGAAACATTTATTTAAAAAAAAATAAAAATAAAAAAATGGTGCATCTGACATTTTAATCACTGACGTAGTGTAAGTTCACAGGGGGCTTTGTTGCTGAAATTCTACATTTTCCTTTTTTTCCCACAAGGGGCCACCACCTGGGATCTGAAACTGGCCTGATCAGTTGAGTTTGAGGTCTGTATAAACACCACCCTTGCCTTAAAACAGGCCCACCATATGGGAAATGTCCACAACCCAGCTTCTGTCCCTTCATCTCCCTTTCCTCTTTGACCCGTTTGTTTTCCAACCTGCTGCAGTGAGTGTCTGATCATTCCTCTTATCTTTCAGTTGAACAAAGATGTGCCAGACAGGTGTAGCTGCCGGGATCGGGAAGGTTGGAGTGGATTGGAGCCAACAGCACACACCACCAGGGGAAGAAATATAGCAATAAGATCAAAGAATCGACCAGTGGTGTATTTTTGTATGTGGTAAATTCAGTTTCTTTAGATCAACAGTAAAAAGAAGTGTTGGGGAAAACTTGCACAATAAACTCAATGAAGAAACTTAATCTTCAAAGTCCAGCACAGAATAACAACTTTAAACTGATGTGTTAATTTTAGTACTGGCAGTTCTTAAAATGGTAGACATATCTCACTGCTCAGGGTGCAGATTAATCAAGGGGAAGCTTCAAACTGTTTAATGCGTCTGCATCAGATTTTTCAATTGCTTGTTTACAGCCACTCATTGAATGTGGCAACACACCAACCAATAGCACAAGGCTCATTACTGAAACTGATTTCTGTGATATTTACTTTTGAATTTGCGATTATTATTATTATTACTATTATTATTCTTATTACTAATGTATACATATTTACACCTTAAACTGCAATTTTCTAAATCCTACTGCTCAACCTGAGTCTGTTCGAATTGTGATAGGACCAGTCAGAGCCGGTGTATGTTGAATGCTTACTTGAAAAATTCCTAGGCAAACACTGAGATACGTACAACAAATATCTAGGCACACTCAACCCTCTTTCTTAAGGTCATCATGGAACCCTGAGCAGGGCCAACGTGTGTGTTTCTGGAGGTCACACGTGATTCATTGTTAGTCAAACTTTTTGGAACTGAGTTAGCATGGCTACAATGAGTGTCTGTCCAGTTGTGGTCATTTCTCACAGGCTGAGGGTTTCTAGCTGAGATCAAATGGGAGTTCAAACCAGGATACTGCAAGCTGGTCTTTGCTTCACATCCCCCCTGAACGCGTACCTCCCTCAGCCCCCCTGTGGCTAGCCAGGCCTCAGAGGGCCACAGAGACAGCTGAGAAAACCAGACGCAGTCAAGCGCAACCTTTGAACACAGCTATAGGGCCTAAAACCTGTGCTCTCTTTCCAAGAGTGATATATCTATATGTCTAGCTGCTTCTTGCAGAGGGAATGCACAAATGGATGCAGGTGTGCAGACACATGGAAACAGGCCTCTCTGTAAGCTGTGACAGTGTCGAGACAGTCCAGACAGTAACCGGTCATTCAGATCAACTTATCGTCCTCAAGAACAAGTCAGCCGCGGTGGCCTCTGTGCTATCTGATTCCCTTTCAGCTCTGAGTGTGATGGATGGTGGTGGCTGTGGATTCGTTTGGAACTGCACTGTGCCCGAGGGTTTCAGGTCAGGCGGATTTTGTCATAACACGTCCCAATAAAACGTCTCTGGTGTTCTCAACAATAGCACCTTTGTAACCGAATCTACTGGCTCAGTCAAGAGTTTGTTTGGTTTCAATTACATCTTTTTTTTTTTTTTGGATTGAAAGTGTGACAGAAAAATGAGAGATAACCTGTCTTCAGCAGAGGTAGGAGGTCAAGAAATGAGACACTCTCTTGTTCCAGTCAGATCTATTGACTTGCAAATGAGACCAAAATAACCTGCAAAAATGCAGCCTTGCTTGAGAGCAGCTTGGGTTTCGCATGGAACATGTGTAACTATAGGGGAGGATCTCCATAGGACCAAGCGTATTCACGGCTTTATAAGCACTGCTTTCAAACACTGGCTGAGAATCAGCGAGGATGGTTCACACAGTCGGACCTGAATCACAGGAATGTGAACTTTAGCCAAGTTCTCAAGCAGATGTATGCACCTCAAAGCCTTTTTTTTTCTCTACTTCTTAAATGGCCACATCTGCTCACATGGTAATTCTTCTTTAAGATGTCCTCCAGCTCATTTCCTTTGACTTTGCCCAGAAAACTTCCTTTTCCATCATCAATAAGAGAAGCACTGAGCCAGCAAACCTTAAGAGGCTTTCGCCGACTCATCACTTGCGGAGGTCTTTCAGAATTCTGCCCCAAACAAGGGATCCATGGTTTGTGATTGTACTTTTTAAATTCCCTCTTATTGGCCCCTGTCCCTCCGTCCCTGCCCTCCTCCTACACTTTCCAGACCCCTGCAGTCCTGAATGTTTAACAGTCCTCTCACTCTTTTGTAAAGGTGCTTGTTAACATGGCTTTGGAGAGCTTGGAGGCCTTGCATATCTGACTGATCTGCCCACATAGGGCTGGAGGGCGGTGGGGGTGCGATCAGACTGACACTGAAACAGGGTGACGAACATGAATGAAAATGTTAATGTCGTCTCTTAACAAAAGGGGAGGAAGTTGAATTTTGGTGAGGTGAAAGATTCTTGCATTCAGCCACCGCGGATCTGGCAGTAAGCTACCAATACGTTATGTAAAGTATGAAAAAATACTTGTATTCTACAATGAACCTTATATTCCAAGGCATTTTACATTAGTGGGGGCTTGGTAAGTGAATGAGTGCAAAAATTATTTACTGGGGAACGAAATGATCTTTTTGCATGTTTTGGACCCTGTAGAGGATTGGTGACTCGCTGTGCTGCCTGATTCTACAGCACAAGTTAACTGCAGCGGTCAAGTTATTTATCGCTTTGTGGGATATAAACTCTCAAAGGACTACAGAGAGAAACTGAATAATAAAATCAGACAAAGTGGCATTTTTGTGTAGCATTCAACAATACTTGAGCTCGAGCCACCTAAAGCCCAAGTCCTTGGAGCTTTGAGATTTACAACCCTTACGAGAGTGAAGCAGCTTCTTGTCTGAATTACTGTCTGTGTTCCTTTAGGAAGTGGGTGATGGACATGCACACAGCCAAACACAGTTCTCTCTGTCACTTTGCACTAACCTAGCATGTTTAACTTGGCATCTGTAACCTCAGTGATGCAGGTCTAACTCTAACTGGAGAGGAAAACAAGAATTTCTCCTCTGTGCGCCTGACTGCTTGAGCTTAAACTCAGAAAAATGAGTTTATTTTTCATGTCAGACAAGATAGAAAAATATGCAGCACATTAATCGTTTCCTTGCGCACACATTCTTTCAAAGGCGAGTCTGTCAACCTTTGGCACACAGTTTGCTCTAGTTGTTAAAAACATAAAGCATAATACGTTAAAGGCAAGAACTGATTTGTTGAACAGATACACCCTTGTATGAACCAGTAGTAACTTCTGTGTACTTAAGCAAATCCCAGTTAAATCCCCAAGTTGTTACTGAAGGATCTTTATATCCCTGACATGAGTAAACAAACTGATGCTCATAAAACCATGAAATAAGAACCTTCATTAGGCATGTTCATTTGCAGCTTTGACATGCAATGTACATGCTAAAGTCTCACGGAGAGCTTGCAGACAGGAAGTGTATCCTACTTTACTGCCTGAGGGTACATTTTGCCAGAACCAAATCAATGAGACAATGAGAATGATGTTTTCATGAGGATTCACAATTATTAGACCACTAACCATAACCATGACCAGAGCTTCATGTTACATTCCAGGGTTCAGTTTAAGATAATCTCTTCAAACAGTAGAACTTGTGAATGTAGACAACAAACTTCAACCAAAGCAAGAATTTTAACATTTGCGCCTCATCTTCTGTCACTTTCCAATTGTTCTTACCTCAGGGTATGCCGACTCTCATTAGGCACTCAGGAAACAGATCTTATCACCAGTATCCAGTCCTAGATTCTCTTCCAGCCTCTAGGGTCCATCGCTATGCAAGATCCTGTGAGTTCTGAGTCCAGGACAAATCTGCCAGAGCTGTCAGTATAACAGCAGCCCATGTCTCAGCTCAGACTGTAAGAAGTGAGTAAATGGGGGAGAGGTGGTGTTTGCGTGTGCATGTGTGTGTACATAATAAGCCCAACCAGATGGTCACCCCACTCTCCTCTCTCTCTCTCTGAGCCATCACTTTTCCTCTGCCTTTTCCACCTCCTTCCCAACCTTCTGAACCCCAGCCCGGCCCCTCATCCTCACAGCAGCCAGTCAAGGCAGAGTGTGGCGGAACAAGTTGTCTCTCTCTCCCTCTCTCTCCTTTGGCAAACCCTCCCCTCGCATCTCAAACTTACGCTCGCAAATTAGAAACACCGGTGGAGCCCACATGCAGGAACAGATCTTGAAAGTAGCATATTGGTGATGGCTGAGCTCATTTTACCACAATAACCGCTTCGAAGCCACAACTGCTTTCGCATGACATTCTTCGCTCCTCGCTCACTATTGCAATTGAATGTTGGAGTTAGGTTTTGGTTAATCTGGCGGTTTGTCTTTCCTGCCTCTCGTGCTGCAGTGTCACCAAGTAAGAGGGTGGTGTTTGCTGACTCACAGTCTGATGAGTGATGGCCAGATGAAAATTATTAAATGTTTTCATTTATCGTGCTACCGAAGCTTCCACTTTCAACTGTATCTTAGACCAACTCCAGCTGTTAACACCAGACATGGTCCATGAAATGTACACTTCCACCCGTCAAGTAAAACTCCCCCTCAAGGGATAAAGGCTGACCTCTGCCTCACTTTCCCCTCTGGAGGAAACTCCATAAACCACCCTCTCTAGGGCCCGACAGAGGGCCCACTCTCCCTCCATCTGCAGGGAACAGGTTTAAGTCTACAAGCTACTGCAAATAGCCTTTCTTCTGATTTCCTTTGGCTCAATAAATGTCCAAATAACTCATCACTTTTGAACTCACATTTAGACTGGAAACTTTGTTATGGCTTCTATTGTCTCTGGGGGCACTTTTGTTAAGGGTTGATGTCTGGATCTAGTACTCCAGATGTAACTCCATTTCTCTCTCCGTCTTCTGTAACTTCTGAGAGTGAAGTTTTCTTGCATGTCTTGTCCTCAGCTTCATTTTTACTTCTCTGTTTTGGAGGTGGGAGTTGAAAAAACAAGAATGAGCAACAAGCCTGAGCACAGCTAAAAGGCAAATGTTTTAACACACCGACACTGAACCAAATGGATTCGTTCAACAAACTTCAAGCAAAGCAACAATTTGATGTAACTTTGACAATACATTTGACTGTAGTAAAATATCTATTGAAGGTTCTTCGAAATGTCCACACTTTTCTTTATTTTTTGAACCAAATAAGGTGGAAAAATGTGAGCTACAAAGAATGAATCGGCAACTTCTGCGTTTTATTGTCTGCTTCTGATGGAGCACCACGATTCTTACTTTTGCCAATCTTCCTTGCAATAAAAACTCCATCTCAAATTGAAGAATTCGGTCGAGCAAACTGCATGATGACAGGTGTAGAATAATGGAATGCATTCTTGCGCTAGATGAGCATGTGGACAAAGCCATTGCAGCAGCCAAGGCCACAGAAGAAAGCCATCCTTTCGAAACAAACTTGAGCCTTTTGTGTTGGTCAGAAAGACCCAGCACCCTGCTCTATTAGCAAGTCTTTGAGAGAAGAACTGACACAATGCATGCCCTGAAAGGCAACGTTTACAAAATGCAATGCTTAATTGACCAGCCTATTTACCCAAGAGTTGCAGAGCAACAACAATAGCAGTTATTTCTTATAGTAAAATGCTGCCAACATGAAATAAACTTCAAAGCCGGTGGTTTTAGATCAGCAGGTTTTAGCAAAGTAGCTTTTAAAGTCCCTACCACAAACCTAGTGTTAACTGTCGGGATGTTAACAGTGAACTAAAATCTGGGCATCTATTTAAAGACCCTGACAAGAATATGTGAAAGAAAACCAAAGCTTAATTTCCCTCTGCGATCATACCACTCGAAACTACGAGGTACATGGCTGGCTCAAGGTTCACCTTGGATAGTTGAACAACAGAAAACTGGACACATCTTGCATCCCTGAACTTTGACCTTAGAGAGCACCAGATGACCCATAAATCTGTGGCCTCTGGGCTTTATGGCCCATTCCCCAGCCATGGCTACAACGACCTGAACCTCATCTCACACCTGGTCTGCACCTTCTCACCGCTGTAAAAGGAGGGCATAATAAGCCCTTTGCTGAAAGCGAGGAGCTCTGACACCAGCATGCCCCAACAACGAAAGGGTGAGGATGATGATCATCAAACCCAGCACAAAGTGATAAAGCTGCATTCTTCTCCAGTTTCAACGTGTCTTAGAAGACACTGACCTATGAAAACAAAACCAAGCAAGATCTGGTCAAAGCCAAAGCTCACTCTACGGCTATACTCCAATGTTGCATTGACAGGGGAACCCTTTACAATCAATTTAGGTTTGTAAACTTTTTGTTCTAAAGATGTGTCATAAATTGGGATTCTGAAGAGGGCAAAGAGAAGGTCAGCTCCCAACTTACAGTCATTGATGAGTGCCTCCCAAAAAAGTTCTCACTGGTGTGTGAGCTGCCTATAAAACATAGGCATTCTCAAGGTTTGAATGACTTGCCAGCGGGTATGAGTAGGACCAACAAAAGCTTCAGCTATAAAGCCCAATAAAAGCCTATCACCCTACTGTAACAACAATTCCTTTTTACGCCTTGAAAAAGGGAGGAAAAGGTCAACTGGTGGAGCAGTTGGTGCATTGATGTTGACTTAGCTAGATTGGCGCTGACAAACTCAGGTCAGACTGTGGTCTTGTTAGCCCTGTAACCCTCATATAACCCCTTTTAACTGCTGTACTCTGACACTGAAGGCAGCTGAGTGGGGAAAGCCTCGATCTGATCTTAGAGTTTCTCAGAAGAGGCATAAGAGCATGAAGAGTCACAGACAAATACTGACTCACTTGATGCAGATCCAAAAGTTAATGCACTTCTCCTGAGTCCCCACATTGATAAATGTCCAAATTAAATATAGAATCACTAATAGGTAGCAATATGTGTCCTCCCTCCACACCACCAATGTATTTCTTGAACATGCACATGCGGATTATGCTGACAAGTCAGAAATTTGGTCGTTTCAACCAAACATTGGGTTGAAAATTGTGATTCCAGTTTGGATTAGAGAGAAAAACTTGAAGGCGCCTCTTTATTTTCACAAACAGCTATTTTGAACTATTCAATGAAAAATATGAACGTCATTGGATTATGTTAACGACTTTACAACAGAGAACCAGCCTTTTCACTTAAGGTAACATTGACTGTTTAACTCCCAGATAGTTAGTACAACCAGGTGGTAGCTCAGCATTCACACTTGGTGATAGCTCCATGACCAGAAGAACCATGGTCATAAAGGTATCAGAAATAAGCAATGTTGCATTTATTTATATTTTATCGGTGTAAATATGCTTCGTTCCTGAGTGGACACAATTTAAGTCAATAAGACGGCAGTTAAACAGCAAACAGAGCAGAAAAAATGGTGAAGGGTTTACCCCAGTGAATTTTATTCTAATTCTAATGTTCTTGGCTCTTTCATTTCCATGTGACAATAAATATATTGAGAGATGTTTCCAGATTTCTATAAAGTTGAAAATACTGGAAGATTATGTGGTTTACAACATGGTAAAATCCAGCCCCTTGTTCTACGCTTTGCATCGTACAGAGGGTCTGGACCCTTGGCTACTGAGAAACGAATCCTGCAGTTTCTTATGGCAGACATTTGGGGTTGCCTTGATGCTTGCTAATCCAATAGGCCACCTATTTACTCAAAACTCCTGGAGCAGTCAGTCTCTACCCACGCTCCCAAATAGCACCCCTCCCCTGTGCCTCACCAACACAACTCCACCAGACTAGCGGCAACACCAATTAGCTAACATCTGTGCATCTGTTGAGCTCATTATACAAAACCCACAATGTTCCTAAGAACCGTTGCAAACATCATCATGTAGTATTGTTGTGATTACGTACTTTAGGAGGAATGTCGGAAACGGTACAAAGTTATTCAAGAGGCAGAGGCCAATTTCTAGGTGCCAGAAATGGCTAAAATGCAGAGTCAAATTTCTTTTAGCTATTACACGCAGCACTTTTAAAACAACTGAAGGCAGCACATATTGTTTGTGCTATAAAATGACACAATGTGCCTGGAAAGTGCATAATAAGATTACATTAGGTTTTTAAATGCTACATAGCACAAGCTTAAACATTTACACTGAGATAGTGATAGAAGAACTCGTTAGCTGCACATAGACAGAAAACGTTGTCTATATCGTTATATATTAATCCTAAATATTTGTTATCAAAACGTACATTACAACAAAGCTCTTTTTAGACAGTACGTTGTTGTCTATCAGTTATCTCAATTAAAAATAAAAAGGATTTCATTTTTCACCCATGGTGTTACATATTTCAGTCTTTAATACATATTTATACAATTAAAATGCCTGAATACTTCCAGAATATAAACCTTACCCAGCATACATGGGTCAAATCCATTCAATCCATATTTGATCCAATGGTGGGTTAGCAAAATAATCTAATTGTTTGTTTTTATAACCCAGCACTTTTAACGGTGTAAAAAAAAGGCTCTTGATCATGTTATTTGTACTCTATTGTCCAACGGTTTGCCTAACATTTCATTGATTGCCATGGGTCACATTTCACTCTTGATTTGACACCCATTCACTGAGTTGTAAAAGCTGGAGCTCATTGGGAACAATGAGAAGTGGAGCAACACTGCTCCTGGGGATGTTAAAGGGAGGAAGCCCTTTTATTTGAGGATGCTGCAACTCAACAAAAGCCTGTGGCTGTCTACCCACAAAGCAGTCGCTGGATGAATGGGCTGGTCTTAACATTACACAGTTGCATTGACAAACGCATGGGACTGGCAAAATGTGTGGTCTCCATGGACAAACTGGGATGTATATAGACATAAATGTACAAAAGGGGACATTAGGAGCTCAAACAATATGCTCACCCTGCTCTCTTCCCTTTTGTTAAATCTCCAATTATCTGGAGTGTCACAGTGCAACCAAGTTTCATCGTTCCAGAAAAGCTCTCTTCACTGTATTTAGGTTTAATATCTTCCTGTTGAAGTTCAAGCTTCAGTGATTCACACACATCTGGACCCCCCCCCCCCCCCCAAACCCTGCTATGATAGACTGTTCAATGAGTGAACAGTCTATCCTGAAACGCAACCATTTCCTGTTAACATGCAGCCCTGGGATTGCGTAAATTGCAAACCAACTATGGCTGCATATCAAGACAGGGAATACTTGGGTGTGAGTTGTACAGGAGAATCATTTGTTAAGAGGAGCAATCTAGTTTTAAGAAAGGCAGAAAAAGGAAAAAAAAAAAAGGTTGTGAATTTCCACATGTGGAAGCACTTTCCTGAACCGGATGACTTCAAAAAGCAATCCAAGGAATCCGACAATACTCAGACGTTTAAGAGCTGCTCAGTCAGGATCCCACTAATCATTAACATTCCTGAAGGAACGCTCTGTTACAGTCTTTTTAAAGAGTTCTAATTAAACACATGCTCCAGTGCCAGAACATAGAAGAACTCTGACAGCTGCGAGCAGGGATGCTTCTTTCCTGCTCTGCTTAATTGGACACAATTTAAGTCATTAAGGTGGCAATAAAACAGCATAAAGAGCAGAGGAGAGACCCTGTGATTCCCCCTGTAAGCTTTTCTGTTGATCCGATGCTCTTCACCCTTTCACCTCCGCATGTGACTCACAATAAAAATCCAGAAATCCAAATGGATGTTTGATTCAGAACAGACATTTTTGTTGTGTTTTTTTGCAAAGATTAAAATATTGTTGCATTATGTCATACACCTTTGGCACTAATCTATGGTCTTGTTGGCCTAAATTGCATTAGTTGATATATTTATTTCACAACCTTTAAGCTGTTTTTTTTTTTTTTAATTATTATAATTTATTTAGATGTGCATTCTCTGCTTTTTATTGCAAAGTGCATTGTAGGAGTTGTTTACTTAACATGCAAGGAAGGAGTTCTTGTGAAACATTACTGCATCAGGTTTTTTTTACAACTATATGTGAACTAATTATTAAAAAACGCAGCTGGGTTTTTGAAGAACATATTTCACTTGCAGGATATTACAAAATACAAAGTTTTTACAAGCACAATGAAGAAAAAAAAAGATAATTTTTTCTGAACAATGACATCACATAAAGTACAAAGTGAGCTAATCAGTAAACCTTATGGTGTACAAAACACTTTTGAGCAATGTTGACTTTGAATCACCATGTCCTTCTTTCATATGTCACAATTGAAATCTGGTGATTCCAGCCTACATCGTTTCTCTCCAGAAACATAGTCCAAGTTTTCAAACCAAAACAAAAAATACAAATGAACTCAAATAAAACAATAAACTGCCACATAGCTGATGGGACGTCACCAGAAAAATGTATTTTCAGTGTGTGCATGTAAAACTGTGTCCTGGGGTCCAACCTAAGTACCCAGGGAGGTCTCTGTCAGTTTATCAGATATACAAACCAGACATTACTCATTGGCTTCTCTCTGCAAATGGGTTTGCATCCATCTGTTAGCATTATGCATATGTGGAATGGAAAAAGGAGTACAACTAGCCATCTTATCACTTGGATAGCAGTCTCCCAGAGAGGGGTTTATTCTTGGAAGCCGTTCATGTAATGTGTCTGTTTCAGTCAGTATCAGTGCATTATTTTTAGGACTTGTAACCCTGAGGGAGCTAATAGTAACAAACTACATAAAGCCTTGGAACCTACAATGAGGTATTACTTTTAATTTAAAAATTAATCTACTCTCACATGAAACAGATGCAAAGATTTTATTTTTATTTTTTGGGGAAAATTAAACTAAGTAAAGTTCAACATGCAGCCCTGAGTTGTGAAAACTGCCTGTTTTCCTGCAGGCAGGACATACAGATCCAGATGCACACATCTGTTGTGCCGCTGCTCTTGTTTTCTTTGGGAGCCCAGCCCCCGTAACAGGAAGACAGACCAAGCACAGCAAACAAGAGCTGGATCACTGATTTGGCCTCTCCCCAGGAGCTCCCGTCAGGTTGTTGTAGCCAAATGATTCCTTTCTGTGTCACTCACAGAGCCCAGACTGAGGATCAACCTGCCGCTCTGCAAGACACATCCTCAGGTGGCTTTTGTCAATATTAACCCATCTGCATGCTATCCGACAACATCTCCCTACACCAGGGGTGCCAAAGTCCAGTCCTTGAGAGCTACCACTCTGCAGCTTTTAGGTGGATCCCTGCTCCGAAACACCTGAATGTCTCCACCTGCAGTCATTCAGCTCTACAGAAAAAAAAGCACATCCAATGAACAAGCAGTTCATTGGATTCAGGTGTATTAAATAATGCTTCTTACATTTGAAGGATGGTAGATCTCTAGGATTGGCAGTGGGTGCCCCTGCCTTGCATTAATAATAGTTCATTTTCTCTGTAAACATCTCACAGAGCACTGTTCAGATTCATCTGAAAATGGAAAGAAAATAGCACAACTGTAAACTTATGGAGAAGGGGGTCATTAACCAGAGAAGCAGCCAGGAGCCCCATTGTGGTTCTTGGGGACCTGCAAATCCGTGTTCGACAAATTTGCCCTCAGAAGAACGCCATTGTTAAAGAAAAACCACGAGGAGTCTTTTATTAGGCCATGTAAGGGACCTTTAGTTTACGTGAAAAATGTTTTTTGACAGAAAAATTAACAAACACTGCACATCACCCTGAACACACCATCCACACAGTGAAACCCGTCAGTGGTAACGTCATGATGTAGTGATCCTTTCATTCAGCAATGACAAGGAGGCAAGTCATGGTTCATGTAAAGATTAATGGAGCTAAAAACACTTCAAACCTAAAAAAAGAAAAAACAGATAAAAGCAGTAAAAGTGTTGAGATGGGGGTGATTATTCACCTTCTAGCAGTGCAACCACCAAAAACAACCAGCGCAGTAATGGAATGGTCCAAAGTATATTCTTGTGTTCGGGCGGTTCAGTTAAAGTCCAGACCTAAATGAGATTAGAAGTCTGTGTTAAGTCTCAGGGGTGGGCGATATGAACTTTATGTTTTATCGTGATATTTTGAGGTACTATTGTGATAACAATAAAAGCGAAGATAATGAGAATTCTTTCTTTTAAGGTAATTGATTCGACTGCATGACGGACGAATCACTGCCCCACAAACACAAGTACTGACCTTGAAAGACATACAGACTTGTAATGCGCTTCTTTAGAACACCAGTCACATAAAGAAGTGCGATGTGTATCACGAAAGCGCACACAATAACTGCAATTAATCATATTTTGAAGTTCATTGATATTTATTGTTACTCTCATTGAACAGTGGAGACTAATAATAAGACCAACAATCAGTACAGATTGTTTTGTGTGAGTTTAAACACCAAAGACAGCGATAAACCAAAATTCTTATCATGATAAGAAATGTATCGCAATAAATGATAAACGATATGATAATTGCCCTCACCCCCTGTTAAAACTGATGTTCACAGACTCCAATTGCACTACACTGGAGTTGCTTTGCAAAGAATACTGGGAACAGATTTCTGTCTCTGTGTGATGGTATCAATCCATCAAGTAAAATCTCATTGTAAAATTTCCTTTATAAACAAAAATATTTAGATATTAAGTACAACCACGTTTTTGTAAATTCTCTCAAGGTATTTGAGACAGAGCAGCTCTCTGCTTCGTGACTGCTTCTCTTTACAACACAATGAAACCAAGTACCATAGCTCCTAAAGCAAAAATGTTTTCATTTTCTTGGTTGATACAGGTACAGCTGGTCTACATCATGGAGCCAAAGCGTTTCTCACAACGTTATGCCACTTCACCGCTCTGCATGTTTTCAACCAGCGATATATCTGGACTGCAGACGGACCAGTTGGGCACCAATCCTCTTTGGGTTTTTTTTTACTACGAAGCCATCCTGTTGTAATATGTTTGGAATTTCCTTGCTGATAGAAGCAAGTCCTTCTCTAAAGAAGCCATCATCTGGATGACAGATTATGTTGCCCTAGGCGGCTGTGGGTGGAGTAACTGAGCAGAGGGGGGGATAAATGGAGTGAGAAATCAAACTTGCCTTAAAAAAATCAATAACTTCCACACATTGCTTCATTGTCGAGCTATTTTATTGGACTTGAACCCCCTGCAGGGTTTTTATAAAAACTGGTGTGACATGTTAATGTTTATTTTCTTAATCTCGCTGTGGCCTCTTTTTTTTTTTTTTAGCATCTGTTGATCATGCACATCTGTGGGCCAGTTCTTGGTCCAGTAATTAGAACAAAAATTAGTTTAGCCCCTCTTTATTGTATTTCAGCAGCAGTGATTGCATGCAAAAATAATTAGGAGGTGAATAACTCATATTGCAAGTAAGAACGCTTGCCAGCCGTGTGCTAAATAAAATAAAACTCGAAGCTCTGGATGGTAATAGACGTCATAACTTTTATTTTAACAGATAATCAAGAAATCCCTATTTATGGATTTGAATTTTGTTAAACTCAGAAAAGAGTTTTAATGAAAACACTTTTCAGTCTACTTAAAGACTGAAAATGGCGGGAGTTTTTTTTTGTTTTCATAAATTTAATGAACAAGGAACATTTTTGGATTTTTCAATACTTGACCAATAATTCATCACTGGCAATCTCTTGCCATTTGGCTTCTCTATCTCTACATAGATTGGTGTGAAACCAAGTACTCTTACTCTTATTTATGAAGCCTAATCAAGGACATAGTGAAAAAATTAAAGAAGAAAGGGAATATACTGGCTGACATCCAGTGGCTCTCATTCAACTCCACTTTTGCAATCTTTCTTTAAAACCTCAGGAAACATTTTTGTTGTCAGTCCACTGTTGACCTTCTTATACATCATCCGTGCTCCAAGCTCCATCCCTGTAATAATGCAAACACAGGAGAGCCCTGGGTCACAGGAGGAAGGAGTGGGAGGAGTGTTTGTTTAGCATATTTCACTAAAGGTCCTGAAACATTTAACTGGATCCACTGTTGTTGTGCGATGAAGGAAATGAGAATTGCTTTTTAATGGTTATACTGATGTAAATGTGTGCTTATTTGCTTATTCAGCTGCCCACCCCTCAGTTTCTGACCAAACATTTTGGTTGAATGAATACATTCTACTGTCAAACCGAGATAACCTGAGGACTCGCAAAGAGCGATTTTAAGATGATGAAATAAAGCAAGCGTCTCACATCATAGTGGAGGAATTTTGGCATGTTCTTTTTTTTTTTTTTCTAGCACTAGCCAATAAGACATAGCCTCGTCCTGCCAGAGCATCTAAATCAGATTTAGGTCCAGACTCTAACAGTGCCATTCCAAAACTTTTATATATATATATATATATATATATATATATATATATATATATATATATAATTTTTACTTATTTGATTACTTGCTGATGTGCGTTGGTTCATTGTTCTGCTGCAGAAGCCAAGTGCACTTGACCTTAAGGTCAGAAAATGACAGGATTTACTACAAGAGAGTAGAAATCACAATTCCATCAATTACAGCAAGAACTCCACAGAACAGTCACACCACCGTGTTTTAGGGCAGATAAGTTATTTTTCAGAAATGCTGTGTTTTTGATTTGATCACATGTAACAGGATGAACACCTTGAAAGAAGTTCCACTTTTGCCTTCTTAGTACACTGTTTTATTTTATTTTTTTGAATCACTAAGATGTTTTTCGGCATATCTGTGAAGGGCTGTTGTGTTAGTTTTGGTTGGCAGTGGTTTTCTATTAGGAAAACCTTCCATGATGCCATTTCTCACCAGTTTCTCTCTTATTGTTAAATCATTGGGAGAGCTCATGATATTGCTATGGGTTCTTCTGCCACTTAAAAATTATCATTCTGTAGATCGGGACATGAGATCTTTTACCAAACTTTATATTGTCTGACAGATTCTGTTTAAGTTAATCCTGCAGGTCCGACTTTAAACTCACCTGGATGTGTCTGGTAAAATGTAAAGTGGGTTTACAACATTAACAATGCAATTAATCTATTATGATCTAATAAGGAATCAGAATTCCTCCTTTCACATTATTTATAAACTGCATTTGTCTTTGATCGGATTGTCTTAGTCTCATTCTCAGTGTCAGCATAGTTCAGATAAACTTTCCCAAATCTGCATCGCGAAAGTCGCTGACACATCCTTGTGTCTGTTATTCCCCTTTATCAAAGACAGGCACGGTGATAATAAGCAGTTTTTGTGAAACTCCACCAATGCTTATTAAGTAGTGCACATCCAGAGTCGAGCATCATGCCTATACATGGTGGTGATAATGAAACATGTGCGTCGAGCATGACTTTCATCATCGCGGTGGTCTGACGGTTGGTCCCGCAATTATGCTGTGCGGTTACAAGAATTCTGCTGAGCCAAACCCATTTTCCTCTCGCTCCATCCTGTAGCTCCTCATAAACACAGTTGTGCCTGGAAGCGCTAAGTAACCATAGCTACTTTTAATCACTTCAGAATAATGCTTAGCATGTGGATCCAGTGTGTGCCGCTGCTCCAGGCAAATCCCCGCTCAGTTTCACACACAATGAATGTACAAAGTTAGAATCGGTTCACAACAGTCACCCCCCTCCAGGCCCTCCACCCCTCGCCCCCTTATAAACGACCACACCTCCTCCCCTCTAAACGACCACACTGTAACAGTGTCCTAAATTTTTACCATCCCAGCCACCATCCGTCCCGCAAGGCAACAGTGACTACACATTCAGGGACCACCGGCGTTTAAACAAGTTATATTTCATCCGGCCTTCTGCCAGCCTACCCCAAACAGTTTACAGTGAGCGGGCCCGGCCCTCTGGAGTTCGTCTGTGGCAACTCGACTCCGCGCCACAGCTCATCGTCCAGAACTGCGGAGGGACTAGGCCTCCTCTGACAGCTCCTCACAACACTCGGCCCTGTCCTGGTCTGCTTTTAGCCTCGCTGCGGTAAACCGGAGCACGTCTGGAGGGATGAAAGGTTGCCAAAGTGTTTGGCCTGCAGGCGATTTACACGAGGCGCAAGGTGATTCATTCTGTCCCTGCACAAACAGGTCTCTGTGAACGTTTCTTCCACGCTGACCATTTAAATCAACAGTGGCGAACGTATATACTGGTACCAGGACTTACACTCTGACCATTCAAGCCCGGCTCGGTGTCGTGCCTTAAGTGCTTGCACTCGTATACGTCTGGACAAGTTTGTCCCTGTCCAGATGCACGCAGACAAGCATCATTGTTTATGCTTAAAACTCTTTTCATTTCCATTATTTGTTTTCTCTTTCCACTAAAGTACTAAAGTGCACAGTTGTTAGAGAGCATTTTAAGATTCTAATTCATGCAGCACTATAGACCATGCCGTGTTGTCTTGTTACATTTAGCTACAACGCAATGACACATTTTTGTGTGTTTTTATTGAGATTTTATGAGAAATCAACAAATCATATCTATTTTTTTTCCACAAACATCAATCTGAAAAGCATGGCGTTCATTTTGTGTTGTGCCTTCTTTATTGTTATTCCCCTGAACCAAATTCAAAGAAATCAACATGAGAAAGGTCAGGGATAGAGTTGTAGGAAAGTTTAAGGAATGATTGGATTATAACAATTTTTTAATCTACTGTCTGATAAAGCAAACAGCATATCGCAGTCGCAGAGCTACCAACACATGGTTGACTACCTCAAATGACAAGAAGGTGCTCTGGTGAGATGAGACTCTGTGTTGTGGTGTGAAACACACCATAATGGCAGCGTAGTACTGTGGGTTGCTTGGCTTTAGCTGAATAACGAGGAGGGTTATCCTCGGAGAAAATCTGTGTGAGACTCCAAAAATCACTACAATCCAATCTGACTGAATGTGAGTTATTTTGCAAAAAATGTACAAAAATGTCCATTTTTTGTTGTGCAAAATTGATACAGACATAATTCCAAACAATAGCAACTATTGCAGCAAAGTATAAACTCAAAGTTGAAAAATATTCAAGGGGTATGAATACTTTAGCAAGGCACTATAAATTACTTGGACTGTATATCTATATATAGTCCCGACTGAGCAGCCACAGAGCCGTTTCCATTTCGGTCTCCAGAAACAAAACAACGAGAAGGTCACCTATTCTTAGTTCCCCTCTTTTGTCTCCCTGCAAAACTAAACAACTCTGCTTTGAAGCCTTTCAATTCTATTACTGGCATCTTTTGATTTGTCTAAGGAAGCCGGAGAGGAGACATTCACAAGGAATCAGCGGGCCGCTGCAACAGCCATCACTCGCAGATCTATTATTAACATAATGACGAAATTCTCACCTGCAGCAGATCACAGAGGAACTGAGCTCAGCTCACATCCCCCCCAGCGCATGCCTTTTCTGCTACATCATCGCAGCAGTGCAGCCGGCTGGGGAGAGTGGACCAAATGCTGCGCTGTGCACTTGATGAGAATAAAACCCTGGATTTGACATCGTGGGACTGCAAGGAGCCGTGAGATCACGGATGTAGGAACACAAAGCATTTATTCAACCACAGACTAAACTTGTAAAATCATACATTGATTGATTCACTCACTTTGGTCTATGTGGGCTTGTTTAACAAGAGCTTTGAACTTATTCCACACTTTGAGATGAAAGCTGGGGCTCAAAGACTGTGAAGCTGTCAACCTGTAATCCGACCACTAGGTGACACCACCGCCTTGTTGTTGTTCTTTGTCTTCGTCGTGTTTCTTAAGCTCTCTCTTTACGTGAAGTGTCCCTGTACCTGCAGCCTTTCTGTGGCCTAGAAAAGCAGACGATTCTTTAAAGTGTCACATGAGAACAAAAGTTGTTTTAAAACAACTTCTGGTTGTCATAGCTTCATTCTAACTTTTGGATAAACATCTGAAGGTAGCACTATTAAGATGGTTCTTTTTTTGCTGCAAAACAAGCCCATGTTTATGTCCGTCACAAATGTAGCTGTCCTAAAAAAATCTCTTAAACTTGACTGGTTAACAATGATTAAAAAAAAACTGTTCTGAAATCCCAGCCTGCTGCGCTGTCCACACCGCTTTGCAAAAATGTTCACATTTCTTGCAGTGATATTTGCTGACAACAACAAAACATTACTTTGGACATCTTTGGCCGCACAAAACAGCAGAGCTCTTCTGTCTCATGCAGGTTCCCTGACAGTTTTGGGATGTAAATGTCTTCTAGAGGGTGTGTCGGAGACCCACAGAGGAAACATTTTATGATATTTTCACCTCTGTTCATAAGGAGGTCTATAAGGAGCCATAAATCCGCCGAAGCAGCTGGTTTCGGTTTTCTTTTTATTTCAAAGCAATCTGTGTGTGCAGGTTTCTGCGTCGGTGCTGACCCAGTTTCTGGATCAGCACGGAGGACATGAAAACAAATATTAAAAAAGTGTAGAAAAGAGTGATGCGTTTGCTTTTGAGATGTTATTTCAGAGATCATAAAGCAGTTTAAAAAAAATGAAATAAAAGTCAGCGTTTTAGATTGCAGGTCTTGTAAAAGGTCTCCTTTGACATTCCCCCCTCCACTTCCCATGTCGTTCTCACCCTATCTATCATGGTTAGAGTTTGTAGAACGTAAAAGAAACTTCTCATACTGTACTTCATGTGGCCGTGGTGATGTTGTGGGGCCACATTTCTTCCAACTCAACAGCTCTCCTGACAGCTATGGACCCGCGTGGCGGACGGGCAGCGGTCAAGGAGCGCAGACCAGTTGTCACCGAAGTGACAGGCGACAGCTGAGTGCATGCATCTGGAGAGGGGGGCAGAGTCCACACTCCCGCGAGCCCGACGGTTCAGAGTTGAGTTTTTTTTTTTTTTTTTGGTTGTTTTTTTTTCACAGTCAGGGGTTTGAAGTTACTCTCATGGCACGCGCACGGAAAACTGATACGTGTCTCTTTGGAAACGTGCTGCGTAAAAGCGCACGGCGAGGGACTGAAAAACCAGCATGCGGCGTTTTTTAGCATACGCATTAAAAAAAAAGAAAAAGAGAGAGCATGGTTTGCATAGAATGATATTTTACCAAACGCTTTTCATCTGTTTGCCTTTTAAATATAACCGTTCATTTACGTAGACAGCAGATATTTGATCAAACTGGTCCACTCACCAAGAAAAGAGTTCACTCGCAGCAAACCGAGCATCCAGAACCAATACTCCTGGTGAGGCGAAAAAAGATCGCAGAGGGTGTCATCTGGATTAGATGCAAAGTCCAGAAAGAAAATTTAAGGGAGGTGCGGGGGGGGGGAGGGGGGAAGAGGAGGGGAGAACCACAGCTCCGCTGGGATCGAACAAAGAGCCCGTGCAAAGCGATACGCTGAAACCCCCCAGGAACTGGCTGCTCTGGAAAGGGGAGATGTGACTTTGCGCACCGTCACCGCATCGCAGTCGCTTCACGGTGAAATCTGCGCCGCTCCTCCACGGTCACAGTGGAATGGCATTAGTGTTCCTCCCTGCCTATTGGCTTAAACTGGAAGCCCCCACCGCTCATAGAGAGACGGACCAGTCTCAGCAGCACAGTGGACAAACACTCCCGAGAGTTTTAACTCTTGATGCTGCTGGAGGGGTGGTGGGGTGTGTGCGTGTGTGTGTGTGTGTGTGTGTGTGGAGGGGGGAGAGGGGGGCTGTAACTTCTTAGTCACTATTGCTGGTTCTGCATCATACAGGGCATCAGTTCCTCACTTATTTCCCATTTGTGACACCGATTTAATTTGTTCAGTCAATTAAGAGTCTAACAGCACTGACACTGATAAAAAAAAAACAACAAAAACAAACAAAAAGCCCCCCAAAACAATAGGTTGCCTACCAAACACGTAAAAGATAAACTGCAACAAACCGTCTTTCAAATTGTTCAGGAAGTGCTATTATGAAATCTAAATATGATGTAATATAATTACTAAAGCATGATGTTGCTCAAAAACTGGACTTTTGTGACCTGCCATTGAATTTGTTTCAGCTAATCAGGACCGATACAGATGTTAATATCAGATCAATGCATCTCGAATTACAATCACAAACTTCAATGTGCAAAAGAAAAGAAAAGAAAAAAAAAGAAGAAAAATGTCACCCTGAACAGTGTAGCTTGTAGCCTATTTCCATTTTGCTTGAGTTAATAATTTGTAAAACAAGCTTATAATTTTACAGTTCATGTTTTGGGGTATTTCTCTAGCAGCCTTACATGCCATGTCTTTGCAAAGCAGCTTAAGCTCACTGAGATGGGTTAAAGAGAATATGTCAATGTATGTTCTCCTGAGGCATTCTTAAGTGAATGTTGGGTTGGACTTTGACTAGGACATTTAAACATATGGTACAGTTCTTTGCAGAAAAGATTAAGCTTAGTCTGATTGGATAGAAACCATACACCATTGTTTTTGTTGCCCTGTCTGTATGTTTAAGGCTCTCATCCAGATGGATTGATAATCTCCACCCCAGTATTAATTCATGCTTACTGTTTCACATTCTTAATATTCGTTTACATTTTCAACATTCAAACAATGTTGAAAATGTAAAAAAAAAAAAAAAAAAAAAAAAAAAAAAACATGTATATCGTCCACTTCCCAACCACTTCAAAAGAATCAAACAGTATGGATTTATTTTGCAAGCCGTCATAGGGCTCAATTTATTTTATTTTTATTTTTTTGCTGTTTTTTTTTACTTAATTCACATCTTTAGCAAAATATAGAAATGTGATCTTTTAAAATATTGTGTATGGTTGCTTTGACATCATTTCACCTTTTTGACATTTTCTATGTTCTCCCCTACTGACTGTAACACAACTCCTTTTCGATGCGAAGGATGAAAGGTAAGGCTATATGTGCTGAAGTGAAAAGAAGCTATATGTCCATTGAGCTACACAAAATGCTAGGGGATGATTAAAGTTTTGAAAAGAACAACAGTCACCCATTAATCAACAATGCATGACCACAATACACACAGAGACTTAAGCTGTTCAGGCTTGTGTAAAAAAAAAAAAAAACAAAAACAAAAAAAAGAGAGATCAGTTTTCTATGTTCTGACCATTCGTGTGCCGACATCCTTTACCAATAAAATACATGTTTTTTCTGCTAGTAAACCATAAAAGAGAGAGCCAGCCATCTCTGTAACATTAGGAGTGACAGCAAACCCACAAACAACTGAGCCAAATCTGGATCACTCATCCGTTTTTGAAATTAGGATGTTAAATTGCTTGTGAAATTCGGGCTCTCTTGTGACACTTGAGATGGCTCAAAAGGTAAAACTGACCAAAATGTATCTGAAGAAATCCATGCACTTTGACCTTGATGGTGTTATGTCTTTGGCTGACCCAGGTTACAACCCAGTCACCACTGCGTCGTTTGGTGTGAATGTGTCCTAAGCAAGACCAGGTTCTGTAAGTTAGAAGGGGTCAGTCGTTCTCCAAACAGTTTTGACTTTAAGCAAGCAAAGTGAGTTTTGTGACACAGCTTATATGAACCAGATGGATGAGACCATTCATTTGCAATGATTCAGTTTGTAAGCATGTTCAGAGTTACTTTTAGTGCTGCACATTTTAAAAACATTTGGAAGGGTGGATATTTTACATCTGGAAAACTGAAAATCTTGAAAATGTAATTTTTCCGGAAAAAAAAATAAAGGAGCATTCTGAGTCATTCGATGGCCACGAATGATAACGAGAATCTGGGCCGATAGCATGTTGACGTTGCTCTCTCTCCATGACAGTGGACCTAAGATGGAATCCTCTTTTAATAAGAATATGTGAAATGGATGTCTGAACACTTACTGGCAACAGAAAAAGGACAGAGAGAGCACATCTGCTTCAAAGATCATCAAAGTTTGAAAAATGTGTGAGCTCATTGGAAGCAAGGGGATGAAGAGAACATATTTCTCTTTGGCCACCAATAAAAGCCGTCTTTTCATTGGAAATATTTTTTTTGATTGTAAAACACTGGAACCTTGGATTGAAGCAAAGGAACAACCCGGTGCTGAGGGAAGAGGACACAGCACATTTCATGCCCCAGCAGCTGCAGCACCAGCATGCCTTTTCCCCACCGCTCCTAATAACGCAGGACCTGGTTTTGATTCCAGTATATCAAATTTAATCTTGCCTATTTGCATTAGGGACCCAGTCACCCAGTAGACATTTCTGGACTGCAGTTATTGTTCTTGCAGCAACGATTTTCTTCACCAGAGGATCTCACAAGCTCCAACTGTTTTGATAATGTTCACATAACACCATGCAATAACTATGAAAATGACTTGATGGTTTTCAATAGGTATCATGTTAACTGAATTGATACAAATAGCTAAATAATTAGAAAAGTAAAATCAAAGACATCTGATTTACTTTCAAATAATTACATAGGAGGTAAAAATCTTAAAAAGCCATTTGTAAAAGCTTTTAATTCCAGTGTGTCCATGTGTCCAATAGACCTCATGGTGTACATTTTAGGTCACATCAAGGAAGAAATACAGAATATGAAAGAAGAAAAGAAAGATTTGAAATACTCTAAATGGCTAAGACGTAGGACTAATGCTTGTCCATCCATTTATCTATCATCCATCCATCCATGGGTGAAAAATGACTAATTAAGTTTATCAAACAGATAAAAGCACAAAATGAGCTCCTACCTGCAACTTGTTGTGACACGCTGTCCCCGTCTTCAGAGGATCCAGATCGAATTTCATTTGCTTTCCTATTTCCGTGTGACTGACTGTTTTCTTACGCTGAGTGAGGTTGAGAGAATAAGAAGCCGACATGCTTGTGTTCACTAATTGTGCAGAGTTTATTTGTTTTATGCAACCTGCAGCTTCCCTTTAAATGCGAACGCAGAAACCAATGCGATAAAAGCTGCGCCTGGCCCAGGGAATACAAATCACCACACACCGGCTTCAGTGGAAATGCACTTAGCACAACAGGTGCCCGCTTTTAGTTAGGATGCTGGGCTGTTATTTTTAATTTGTCTGTGCTTACACAGGAAATCTACAACCCAAACAAAGGCAGGAAAGCACAACAAACAATCGACTGAGAAGGAAGGCAAAGGCTTGACCGGCCCACAGAGCCATTACAGACTCCTGACCTCCGTGTACGTACACAAAACCCAACCAATTAGAGGCCAGCCTTCGAATGAACTTCATAAAACTTTTCAGACTTCAAGTCCCACTAAACTGTTACTGAGACAGTTGTTATGGACACTCTCTTGGCTTGTTGATTACATTCTGTGAATACCAGACCATTATCACGGACACACTTTAGCCTTTGTAGTCTCTAATTGGTGCTTGCTTGAGCGCTTCCAAAATAACTACAAACAGCCACTAAGACAAGACAAGGCTTGTTTACTGACAGCATGCTAATTATGGAACTGCTGCCTGGCAGAAGTGGAAACATAGTACTTGAAGCAATGTCATTACATCCACTGGACTCAGTCAATGGGATTAGCTGACTGTGTTAAAGCTTGCCCGTATTAACATTGTATGGCAATTATCTCCCAGCTGGGTAGGAAGGAGTGACTGGCACGGCTGCATCCATGCCGTCTACTGCGGTTTGCAAAAGCACTGATACCCCGTAACTCGTTTTTTTAGATGACCACCATGTGATGTAGTTTATCTTATTTATATAAACCAACACAAAGTACAAATAGTTGTAACTTTTTGAAGGTTGTCATGCTTGTTTTGTTAACTTTGGAAGTCACCTAATCAGTGAAACCTGTCCATTTGAATGTACTGTAATCTCAGAGCATGGTGGTGGCAACAGATTTGTAATTTCAAAAAATTACTTTTCCAGACTTTTTCAGAAATCAGATGGATGGATGGATGGATGGGTGGATAGATGGGAAGTATTGTTTAACTTTTTTCCACATTTTGTTGTTGTTATTGCACTTATTCCAAATTCTATTAAATTAATCTCTTTCCTCAGAATTCTAAACACAAACACTCTGTTACGACAACATGGAAAAAACGGTTTTTGAGTTTTCTTTTGAAAACCAAAACATTGCATTTACATAAATCGTCACGGCCTTTCTCAAGAAGCTCAAAACTGAACTGTTTCCACTGATCATCCTTGAGATGTTTCTACAGCTTACATGGAACCACTTGCTGCAAATTCAGTTAAAAGGCACACATTTGTCAACATAAGGGCCAGCAGTTGACAGTGCAGGTCAGAGGTCAAACACCAAGCCTGAAATCAAAGGAACTACCTGAGGCAAGATTGTCTTGAGGAAGAAATCTGGGAAAGTACACAGAAACATATCGATTGATTTGAAGATCCCAATGAGCTAAAGAGCCCCCATCATCTGTAAATGGAAGAAGAAGTTTGGAGCCTGATCTCAGACTGGGGAGACGGTTCATTTTTCAGCAGGACAGTGACCCAAATCATATGACCATAATCTCAAAGGAATGGCTTTGGAATCACGGTGTGAATATCCTGGAGTGGACAGACCAGAGTCCAGCTTGACCCAAACTGAACATCTCTGGAGAGAGACGGACGCACAGATGTTTCCGTCCAACCTGATGGAACTTGTGAAATACTGCAAAGAAGGATGGAGGAAACTGCCTGGAGACAGGTAGGTGGGAAACTGACTAAGCCAAGCCAGTAAATAGATTTGAGTCTCCCTTTTCCCCTTTTCTCGCCTTCTCCCATCACTAATGGGCTTTAAATCTTTGCTTGGGTGGGTTGGAGCTGAACTTGTCACACCCCCATTGACTGTTGTGCTTCGGTTCAGACATGAATTGTCAGGGCATCAAACCCTCATGTTTTCTGGTTTCCAATGCATCTCTTTGCATTTCTCCATCCTCTCTGACCATTTCATTTTCATCCCAGTTATTGCAGTGCTTCAGTCCCAAGGGGCTGAGCTCTTGTAGGCATGAGGCGTTCCTCAAACTGTCTCCTCTTTCACCAATGAGATAGTACAAAACCAAACTTGAACTATTACTCAGGGGGCAGTGTTATGTGTTTTCCAGACACATAGTGCAATTTTACAGCATAGTCAAGTAACTATATTACCTTCAGTTGTAATCAAAATGCTATATGTATCAGATATGACTTGCAAGGAATTTTATTTCCTGATTGAACACCTTGAAATTGAGCCTCTGTCTCTTTAAAACCTCCTGCTCTTTCTTAACTCCGCCTTCAGGAAGTCATTGTGGTATCACTACTCTAGTAATTTAACAATGTTTGTACCAACATTCCACTGAGAAGTAGCTCGTACAGTGAGCTCAGCAGGTGCACAGTTCCACCAGGTGTTTGCTGATTGCTGCTGGCTAGTCTGCAGGAGCTGAGTGGGCGTGTCGCGGGGCAGAGCTGCTCTGTGAGGCGGAAGCTTGGACACTTGGAAACTGCAGCTGCACCTCAAAGGCGGTGCTCGGTCCACCCAAATCTTTTGGACAGCTGAATGGTTGCCATGGGAGATTAAAGGATTTCTCACACCTGCATAGAGGAATCAACAATGCAGAATCAAAAACACAAGTGGAAAGATGAGGGAGGAGAGTTAAATGTGCTGTGCAAATTTTGCTGAAAAAAAACACCTTGTGAAGGAAGTTTGGATTAAATGAAGGTAGCATGTTGCAATGGTGAATTATCTTTCCACTGAAACTCTGCTGAATTAAATGACTCCTTTTGAATGTTCCTGAATAAGAAAAACTTGGAAAACTGAGAAACTTCAGACAATTTGGTTTGAGACATTAAAACATTTTCTCAAACAGTTTTTTGAAGACGTGCATATTTTTTATTTCAAGCTTACAAAGTTAAACATAGCTACCAATTGTGATTAATCACAGTGACAGAGCGTGATTAATCTGATTAAAGTTTTTAAGCGATTGACAGAACTGATTTTGATCCATCCCGTCTCACAATGACGGATGGACCAGCTTCCCTGTACACAAGATGCTCAGCACGATGACGCCACCGCCATGGTGTTTTCAGTCATGCACCCAAAACATTTGAGGTTTCTGGTTGTGATGTGGAAAAAAAACTACTTTTCCAAGGCAGCATATGTCCTTTTCCTTAAAAAGCACATTTCTGACATTCAACATGATCATGTTCAATCAAAAATACTTACATTAATGGAGGTTTTTCTGAGTGACTTTCATTGCATTTTTGCAATGCACCACTTCATTTTACCAGGCTGTTCACAAAAATAACTCTCCTAGAAAGTTTGCTTCTATTAAAGGAAGCAGGGACATTAGTAGAGATTTCCTGCCATTGCTCACAGTGAAGGAGGCTGATCTTTTTCACGGTTGAAAATTTGCTGGATGTAAGTTATATCCCATCTTTAAGTAATCCTCATTCGCCCATATTATGTATTCCCTTGGCACTGGGCACCGTTTTCAGATGGTCAGTGCAGTGAACAGAGTTTCTTTCCTTTTGCAATCTCCTGCAGCTTTCAGCAGCACTGGGCTGCAGTTTAATGTGTGCCTTTGGAATTCAGCTCTGGGTCATATTACTTGACTTAAATGCCATCAACAGCTTTGTTCCACCACAAAGAAATGCATAACCAGAATGAGGTCAGCCACACGTCTTGGTGACATTTCACAAATAATATATGGCTCTTTAATGACTTGTTAGAAGCTCCAAAAAGCCAGATAACCAGATTTACAACCGTCGCAGTTACAGCGGCACTTGCAAGCATATGTTTCTGTGTTTTGCTTCAACTTGCAGCACCGTGGTAATGGAATTTTTACTGATAAAAGGGTCCTTTCCTTCCAAGGTCCTTTTGTCTTCTGGAAGATCGGTATCCCGAGGATCATCAACTTGGGACTGAGCCAGTACGTCTCTGTCTGCACCTCCGTAAAAGAGGCTCATGGCGGAATGTGCAGGGAAGCTTTCAAAGGTAGTCTAAAGGGTAGTAGACAGACTAAATTCTGCCCCATTACTTAAATTCCTCGGGAGGCAAGCTGCTCCAGATGAGAACGATCCATTCAGAGATGCTTGTTTGTTTCTGCCCATTTTTTATTTTTTTTGGAAAACTTTGGGTCCTCCCCCCTCCCGCTCCTCACATCCCTCTCCACAATTACTTAAATAACTCCCTAAACCTTATTCATCTCTTTTTCCTTCCAGGCTTCTGTCCTGTGGAAATGTGCCATCAATAGATCTTTATCAGAAGACTCATCCCTGCCTGGGCTCACAATTTGACTTTGTTTTACTTCACCCTCCAAGTGCTGAGCCAGGATGATGGATTTCAGCGTTCTCTCTCCCTGTGTGTGTTTTGAGGTCCTAATGTAAAACTGCTGTGACTGTGGTTCTGACAATCCTTTTCCATTCTTAAATTGTAGCAGTGAATGATAAGGACATGAACCCGTGCCTGGGTAACAGGGCTTTGCGGTTTTTCGCCGGCCACAGATTGTCTTGCTTACGAATGACATACAGAACAAGAATGTCAAAACAAGCAGCAGACAAGAGCTGAAACGAGAGGCAAAGTGGAAAAGTGGGTGGATAACAACCAATTACCAAACTTTAAAGATATGCAAATGTTGGAATCACATCGAAAAAGGTGAGTTTAGCTGATAATGTTTGTAGAGAATGAATTGCTTCCTTTGTGGCCCATTGATACTGTCATGGTAAATGGAAAATACATTGAACAGTAAAGAAAACACAAACCAGAAGGGAGGAAAGGCAACTTCATCTCCCTGATGGTGTTGCAACAACAATCTATAGAGGATCTACAGATCTACGTCTACAGAACCAGACGTTTTATATTCACTGTTTGCATGAATGTCATGTTTGCTTAGGGGACACATTTGAGCGCTATTTGGCTTTCCAGCATTGAAAAACTACACAACGTACGACTTCAGTGATTTACTCAAACAGACCCGAGGGCAGTAGTTGAGTGGTTCAACTATTAATAAAAACTGGCTCACATCTGATTTTTTTGAGCAGAATCCAGAAATATTCGATATTTATTTGGGCTAAGATCTCTTTTGAGGACTAACGGCAGCTGCTTTACAAAGTTTGAAACCAGATGCTTTTTGTTTGGAATCATTTCTGGCTGAAACACTCAACAGCATATATTAGGTTATAAATCTTTGCCTGGTCTTTTAATGTTAATTACATTTTTACCTTTGTTTGAAACTACATGCTTCTATTTTGCTTTGCTGCCAGTAGACCGGAATTTTCCCACTGAGGGAAAATAATGGTTACTTCTGTTCTAATTGAAATAAGAACAAATAAATCAGATTAGAAATGAAAGACATTCAAACAAGACTCTGTAAAACTCAGGTCACTGATGATGAAGATTCAAGACGCCATCAGCTTGGGATCTGAGGTCATGGAGGCCAATCAAACATATTTTTTGAAGGATCTTGATGAAATTTGTTAAATTTGATCAGATGTAGTGTGTTTTGTTTACCATACATTTACCAACATTCTTCAAACAAAAAAACTTTAGTTTGTATTTTTGTAATCTTTTCAATCTGTAAATGCAACTACAGTCTTTGTTATTGACTTGAGATTGATCCGCGTGATGTTTTTTTGTTCCTCTTAGCAATTTATGACCAAAATGTACAAAGACATTTCCTTTTATATCATGTCAATAATTTTACTAATTTCAATGTAGCCTTCCCCTTCCACTTTTTCTGAAATGTTGCTCATGCCTCCCCCTAAACACATTTCAGCTTTAGATGTGCTTTAGCTTTTTAACAAAGAAGATTAAAAAAAAAACAAATCCCTATTAGCCACTTCTCATTTCATGTCAAATAAGCTTGGTTTGCGTTTAATATCAATGCACACTTGCAAACAGGCAAATGACATCAACTGCTTGAGTGAGGACGTCTCCTCCTCAAACAGCCTGCTGGCCTGTCAGTCAACTATCTGCTAATTAGCCACCTTCCTATCTGCCAATATCATGAGGCTTTTTTTTTTTTTTTTTTGCTTTCCAAATGATCCGCATCTTTCAGTTACAATTTAATGAGGTGGGAAGAGTGAGTGAAAGTCGGGAGCATGTGCGGTGCATCTGTGGCTCTCCTAATGGCCACGATTTAGCAGTTGTCACATCAGGCCATTACCCACTTGCAGTGTGTGCTTTCCATTGTGTGTCCATGCTCGTTAAAAGGTGTCACCGAGCAGAATTAACTTCTCCAGCCACAGACAAGTGCGCTTCTGGCCTTTGTGGAGCGGATTTTCTAAATTAATTAAAAAGAGGAGCCTCTCTCCTTGTCCAGATCAGCTTCTTAAAAGCCCGCACGCAATCTTCAGAGCTTTGGGAAAACAACCCAACACCTGTGTCAGGCAGGGATTTATTTGGATCTGATGTCCAGAGAAGCCATTATTACCTTTGATCCAGCGTAAGTGTGGGACGCTCGATGAAGGGTTTTGAATTGCAGGTGGCTACATACACACACACACACACACACACCCACACACACCCCCACACACACACGCACGCATACATACCTAGACAGGGTGACACATATACACACACAGTCAAGAGGAGAGTCATGGGTCAGTCTGCCCCATTAACAGCCAGTCTTCTGTGACGTCAATAAAGAAACACTGCTAGCATATTTATGACTCATTTTCACAAGCCTCCACTGGTGTGAAATTTTGATAAGTGTCTCTTGAAGAAATGGTTTGTGGGTGATTCTGGCTCAAGAAACGGTGATGGATCTCGACTGTCTGATGAGAGGCGTCGGTTTGACTCTTTGACACTGAATATTTCCAACCACACACGCAGCTGTGGCTCGGTAGGTAGAGGAGTGTGAGTATGCACGCTGACAGGTCAATGGTTCCTGTGTGGCTTCCCATGTCTACATTTCAAAGCTGTCTTTAGGTTAAAACCTAAACCCTGCCTCACCCTCAACGCATTCATCACTGTATCGCTATGGGTACGACAGAGGAAAGTCAGTGCCTAAGAGAAATTTCAGTAGATTATGAAAGCATACGTGAATATGTTATAATATTTTAAACTTGTTCAATTTAATGTATCACTTTTTTTTGGTACATAACAGATTAATGATCTGCCATTTAACAAATAATCCCTATGTGAAATGTTGAGTTTGTGAAATCACCTTTAGTCTAAAGAAGTTTCTACACTATTTTCCCTTTGTGATTTGAATTATATTTATAGGAATGCCTTATCTTGTGATTTAATTAAAGTTAAACTATTTATATTCAAGATGTATCAAGATGATAGAGGAAGAAAATTTTTAGGAAACCCAACTTACATCATTGAAGTGCCATTCAAATTAAGGATGGGTTTCAAGTTGAGCCGTTTGTAAAGCTAAATATGAAAAAGTGGACAGATTCAAAGGGGTGTCAGAAGACAAATCTCATGAGAGTTTTCTAAACTTTTTGTGGGTGAGGATGAGCTTCATTTGTATTATGATTTGACAAATAATGGTTTTGTTTTCGGTTGTCTGAAGCACACATATTAATGAAGAGACTTTTGTTTCAGCAATATTTATTGAACATGCCTGGCAACAAAAATTGGGAGATTTGTGTCCTCGTTACTCCATTTTTGCTACGGAATTAAATTTAGTTAATATTTTGGAAGCTTGTTCAGTGTCTGTCTTGGCGTCCCTATAGCTGTATATAATGTATTTTGTATTGTGAGTCCATGTACACCGGGCACCATAATTAAATCAATTAGTCATGTTTTAGTCGTAGCTTAGGGTGAAAAATTACCTAACATGCATGTTTATTGAATGTGGGTGGTGAAAACAACACATCCACCCCCAAGGAGAACATCTTAACTCCACGTCAAAAGCATGAACCTGGTGCCTACAGGAACATTCACACTTTTTCAAGTAGCTGCGAGGAAATGATTTTAACCACTGGTGTCATCCTACATGAGCATTTTTATTTATAGTTCTAGGAATATTTTACATGAATTTTTGATTCCTTCACTCATTTTTATAGAGCAAACCTGTATTACATGTTGCACTAACTACACCAGACCTTTACTACGCAGTTAGCCAGCTATTCTCCAAATCCTCCTCATTTTTAGATTTTAGACTCTAGAATCAAATAGCCTGCATATCTGTGGGAAAAAAAACACTTTGATTAACTGACTGTTTGTTGTGCAACTCTTTAGTCTTCAAGCAGCTCAATTTCAGCAAAGTTCAGGGATCTGCCCGGAAAACCAAAGCCTCCCGCCACTGAGGTTGTGTAGTTTAACCTCAAGGTATACATCGTTGTCAACTGCTTTCTTTCTCCACTTTGAGAGCTGATCCATCTCACTTGTTTACTGTCTCCCGCACAGTCAGTGACGAGTTGTGTGATCCGAGAAAACGGGGGTGGGGGGATCGACTGCCTGGAGCAAAAGAGAATGTCATCGGCATTGTTTTTTTTTTTCTTTCTTTCTTTTTTTGGTCTTGAGTCAGGCATTTGGTATTCGTATCTACATGGCTGTAGATCACGTACACATTCACTCAGACGAACAGCAAGGGCTCACAGGACACCACGGTTAAACAGTTTCAGGTCAATGAGGTGACAGTCAGAGTGCAGGAGCGATGTTCTGACATAATGGGTCAGGACTCAAAATAAATCTGGTAAGGAAGACAAATACAAGAACACGATGAAGGCCGAGGACACTTAAGTGTTATTTTTTACGGGCAAACTTTTGGGAACACAGCCTAGCATTTTGCAGCTGATTTCAATGATTGATCAACAATTTTTTAATATGTGCAATGGAAGAACATCTGAATCCACATTTTGAGCTTTAAGTGTAAAGGTATCACCTTTTTTTAAAAAAAAAAAAAACAAAACAAACTAGATTACAGGGAAACGCTGTGTTTAGTCACCCTAATCCTGAGCAAACCCAACCACTTGAGTTAAATAAAGAAGCACTTCACGCGAGGTAAACAAAGAGGCACTTTACCTGATCTCTTTCGAAAACCTAAGCTGTGAGCTTTAAAGCTGCAACACTCAATATTTGTTCACGAACAATGGACTAAATGACAGAGAGTCAGCTGGGTGAAACCTCAGAAGCTCTGGTTGACTGTCGGACAGACTTTGTCCTCTCAGCAGACGATTCCCCCACGAAGCAGCGATTAACTCCTTGCAACTCATGATGGAGATTTAAGACAGTTGGAGAAACTTTTCTTAGACCGATCTCAGAAGCTGTTAAAAGAAAAAAATAATAAAATTCACTAATGTTGTTTCACATAAAGTGGACAGCAGAATTTATCTATTCGCTTCGTCTTCAGCTCAAAAACACTTTCTTGTTGAAATATTTTGTTCAATAACAACTTTCTCTCCAGACATAACTAAAAATGTGATTAGACATCAATATGTGGCCATTTCATGGTAGAAATAAAAAAGGACTGAATAACTAATAGGGTGCGTCAACTCTTTTACATTACTGTATAAGTCTAGTAGCTTTTGACCAGACGCAACCATAAATATGAGTATAAATAAACATTTCTAGTTACAAAATCTTTTGATTACATATGTACCTGCCACAAAGCAGAAAATAAAAATGATTAAACATCTAATTGCAAAAAAATGAAGGTAAGAACTTCAGATCAGTCATTAAAAGTTAACATGTCTTCCAGTTGTCCTCTTGTTTGAGGATGCCATTGTGTAGATCGCTGGGCAGTGAGGTCTTCAGGGGTTGCCATAAATCTTGGCAGCTTTCACTACTTCCTCTTAAATTCGCACTTAGCTTCTCTGCTGGGAGAACTCTGCAGATTTCTCTGTACCACTGACTTATAGACCTGTCTTTCTTAAAACAGGGGAAAGAAATACAGTATGTGCAGAGAAACTTTGTCATATAAGCCTAAAAACACTTTGAATGCTCCAGAACCTAAGATCATCCATAAATACTTTGCTTCTTCAGGTTGTTTAATCTGTGTTTTCTAAAGAACAAATCATATCTGATGTTTTGTCACTAAAAATGACTAATTCATTACGGTTTTCTCAAGCTTCCAAGCTTCATTCTAACACCTGCAGAAGGAAAAGCGAAGCTCGTCCAACCGGTGTAAGGAAAAACAAATTTAAACTCTTTACAAAATTGACTCTTGAACACACGGCGTTGGGTTTTGTAATATAACACTTTACATAAAATCTGCTCTCGAGCTTCGATTAATGAGCACCCTCTGGGCAGAAAAGCCCTGGATAACATTACCGTTTGGCGTCTGAGAGAAAAAATAAACCTTCCTATGGTCTGTTATTATGGCGGCAACACAGCGAAGTGCCAGACAGATGTCACTGCGAATGAGACGGGCACAGATGAGTTGGTGGAAGCGCTGTCGTGAATGAAAGTTGAAGAGACCTGAGTCACTTTGTAGACTTTTGTTTGTTCACCGTTCTTTCTCATGCTGCGGGTGGAGCTTTGACTCGTTCCTGTACCAAACCGGGAGCTGTCAGCAATATTGTCATTGGCTGGCAGGGGGGAAAAAAAATACAGATGAGCCTGAGAGAACAAAGCACACGGCAGTAAACATGCACAATAGATGATTGTGCGTGAGCCGAGTGTGTCAGAGTCTGCAGTGCGAACAGGCGTTCTAATGACTGCAGTGTAGTCTCCTGTATAAACATCTGCAAATGAAACCACAAGTATCAGAGTGTAAAAAAACAAAACAATACTGTTTACACCAAGACAACACCCACATCATAAAAAGTACAGACTGCTTGGTAGCTTAAAAGCAAAGTATCACCAAAAATAAAAAAATAAAAAGTTGTAGTATTTTCATTGTTATGTTTCTGTAAAACCACTTTTGTTCCTCTAATCTCCGTCAAGATACGCTGTGTGTATCAGTTCTCTGAGAAATACAAAGCATACCAAGCGTAGGGTGTCATAAAGTGAAATCGGAAACATAACATAGTCTGACATTCTGTAAAGATTTATGCTGGCTCACTGTTCTGAGGTTTTGCACCCATTTGGTTGAACACAGACCACAGCTGAAACAATTCAAAGCGGTCCAAACCCTCACTCCGTCGTCAGTCCACAAATCCTAAGAAACGCAGAATATGGAGTACTGTTTCTGAACAAATGGAAATTTAAATGTTAAGGCAGTGTAGAACAACGGATAGAATAGCAATCTTTGCTTTGTTTCACCATTCTGTGGATGAACCCTTGGCCTCTGTCTAACCAACATTCACTCTCTGCTTGTGGTTGGACTGAACCTGATGATTGGATTGGGATGAACGAGTAGCAGACTATGGGGATTCTGCTTTTGACATATACCGGCACCGATCCAATCTAATCTATCCTCTTACCCTGTTTTTTGTTTTTGTTTTGTTTTTAGTAATACACTGAATTGATTGCAGTTTTAGCCAGAATCCATCAATTCCACAACATCATCAAACCTGGTCTGTAAAACGACTTGGGGTTAAACCAAAGCACTACTGTGGGTTGTGATTGTTGCATGCGATGACGTTTTTATGTCCTCCAAACAATAAAAACTGACCGTACCTTTGTCTTATGGTCATACTACTGATGTAAATCAGTTGTATAGACTACTTTTTCAATAAAAACAGACTAAATGGTGTCTAAAAGTGCACAGAGCCATGTGATTGGCTAGTTCACTTCTTTATTTTATCAAGCAGTTGAACAGTTTTACCCAAGAAGAGACTGACGAGTTAATTTTATGTCATCAAATTATCATGTTGTACATTCAAAGCTCTCTTTAGCAATTTATAGTATTTTAAGTCAATGTAAATCATAAATACTCTCTGTAACTTGGTGTGACTTCTTGGATTACTTTCTAAGAATGCAGATAGCCCTGATATTTCTACAACCAGTCCATTGCAGCGCTTGCACATGTTCCCACTTATTATTTTAGGCAATGATAGAATTGATAATTCAGACAAACACATGCATGTGTTTGGAAGTTGAAGGAAAAGTTTTTTACTGGACATTTAAAGCAGAAATGTGGCTGCTGACTTTTTCACACATTTTGCATCACAAACCTTGCCTTTTTTCAGCAAGAACAAAAGATGAATTTGGTACAAAAATCAAATAGACATTTGGTGGAAGACAGGTTATGCACAACAGTTAAAATGTAAGCAGGTTGAATCTGAAAAAAGAGGCTTTTATTTACAAAATGACAATGTGGCTACTGAAGGTTTCTTTGTCAATGAAAGAAGTTTACTTTCAAATCAAACCGAGAGAGAAGCTTAATGAAAATATAACTGTATATACTGCGGGGAGTTTATACAGACGCAGCCAAGGAGATATGAGTTCAGCCAGCTCTGGTTCTGGATTGTTTTTAATTTAAGCAACAGCGAGAAAAAGACAATTCCCAGCTGGGGACTGTGCAACATCTGTAGTCAGGCATTATTGAATGACTCTATATATTACACTGACAAATTGAATGTCACCGATGAGTTATGGGGAAAGAACCGTGAAAGAGCGGCTGCCACAGTAAGACACAGATACGAGCATATCCACATGCGGTGATGCATGAGTGCAATAACAGAGACAAGTTTGACCAGATAGACTGTTTCAGTGGGTGGGCCATGGTCCATGGAACCTTTTTATTTTTTATATTTTGCTGTTTCTGGATTTTATATTTTTGGTTATCTTCCTGTTCCCCTTCCATTTCTTTTCTTCTTCTTCTTCTTTTTTCTTTTTTTTTTTTTTTTTTTTGTTATGTGCTGGTTTTTGTTAGCATTATCTTAAGTTTCATTCCCGTAAGAGTCAGATTATAGAACTGGAACACACAGGTTGCTCACACTCACAGTTTTGGAAGGAGTTTCCAAACAGCTAATCTGTACAAGCATCTGCACTGGACAGTTGGATTCGCTTTCACATAGGGTAACCCATTATTCATTTTTGCCAAAGAGAGCTAAATTATATCTCCAGCAAAGTAATAGTTTATTTACTTCACATTTTATAAAATTTGATCAGGCTGCCACTTACTCCAGCATCTTTTCTCTCCGACAGGAACCTTCCAAGCTAACTGACTGTACTATCCATCCATTGTTATCCTATTTCATTCTTCTGGAATATTGAGGATTGGAGGGAGGGCCAGGCTTCCCTCTCCCCAGTCAGGTGGGCCAGCTGCTCCGGGGGAATCCCAAGGTCTTCCCAGTTGAGAAACATAGTCCCTCCAGTATTCTGGGTCTTTCACTGGGTCTCCGTCTAGTGGGACGTGCCCAGAACTCTTCACCAGAGCTCGTGACTATAGATGAGGTAGGAACGCAGATTGAGCAGTAAACTGGGAGCTTTGCCTTTCGGCTCAGCTCGCTCTTCTTTATGACAAACCTGTTTGGCTTTCACGTCACTGCATTATGTATTTTTCAATGTTATGGTGCTCTACTGCAAGTTTGTAGTGTGGGAGGAGACGAGGACCACAGTTTGGACTTTTCTTTTTAAACTATGGATTAAAAATAGGTACACCTCATAAAATATTAGAGTTGAACGGGCTGTAGCTTGCTTAATAATAATCCTATCACACTACCAGCATAACCTTTGCCCAGACAGCTAAACACTGACATACCTTCACACACTATGAGCAGATATTTTGATTTGCCAAACGACCATGCAGTACAGTCTGTGCTTGTGCAATAACTGAACTTACATGGTGGCTTTACCCCTCAACACTGTTTGACAGGAGTCTTTCAATGCATTTGTAAACTATGTAAACACAGAAACCTGTGGCTGGGTAGAAGCCTGTCTGAATCCAATCTCTCCTCACAGTGAGGTTTCGGCGTTCAGTATTTAGAGCTGCTAAAAAGAAATAACTCATGCTCCGTCGGACCAAATGTGCGAGACCATAATAAACATTCACAAGACTGCGCGCTGAGAATAGTTCTGGGTTCGCCCAACACCTTCATCCCCCTCATTCGCCCCTCCACCCCTTCGCTGGCCGTTTTGCAGCTAAAAAAGCGCAGCAGTCATATGGTTTCACTTTGAGGATTATTCTTTCCTACATGCACTCTGCGAAGCTCAGGTTTCCATTTTCAAAGGTGTGGTCTTCTATTTAGGTCACAACAGAACTGAGAAGAGAGGAATTCCCTGTGCGTCCACGAGAGAGAGAGAGGACTTTAATGAGCCACTCGGTGACTGAGATGGAGCGAGTCCGCTTGCGTTCACACTCATGCGACTCCCGCTTCGCTTTGGGAAGACGAGGCACGGCCGAGCCCAGCGCTCTGCGAAAATACTCACGCCTCTTGGACTGCTTCACGTGATGTAACATCGCAACCACAAGCGTCTGTGCATCTAACTGGGATTTTTGTGGAAGACCATCGCGAAGCAGCTTTTTCAGCCAAGAAAAGTGCATTTTTTAACATTCATGATGATGCCTCGTAAAAAAAATATGTATATTGTTGAAATCTTCATCTAATTTGTATAGCACCGCTGTGTATTATAAAGATACGAAGTAGGTGAGAATTCTAGGGGGGGGGACAAGAACTTTACACTTCACTTATGCTTTAGATCATAGTGTGTGTGTGTGTGTGTTGGAATGGACCAATAAAGATTCAGACCTAAATCTAACAGAGACTCCATGGAAAGATTTGAAAATTGATGTTTACAAATGCTTTCCGTTCATTCTGGTTGAGCTGGAGTTATTTTTGTAAATAGAGTGAGCAAAATGTTCCACCTCTCGATGTGCAAAGCCTGCAACTGTAGTTTTAGTAAAATGTGGACATGTCAAGTGTTGATGTGGGTAAATGTTGACACTTTTTTTTTTGCCCCCAAACCTTTGAAGATCATGCATAATTTTTCGACAACTTCAACAGTACTGTTGGTCTGTCACAAAATAAATAAATGAATAATTTTTTTTTTTTTAATCCCCGATAAAATATATGGACACTTGTGGAAAAATAAAATAGTATGGTCAAAAACTGCGCCTGCTTTAACTGTTGACAAAAAAGCGGGTGTTAAAATTAAGACAGCTGTTTTAAAAGCTGGATCTCCCACTTCTGGCTCACACATCCCCAATTCTTCAAACCCCGCATACCAAATAGTATTTCATCTGTATCAAAAATGTGTTCATGGAATTGAAGGAAGGAAGACGGGGGTCTGGCCACAGCTCTCACTCGTACCACAGGACAGCTATTCCTGAGGAATAAAGAGGATACTTTATGGCCTGTGGTCCTGGAGGGTTTTGGCCAGTCACACACCATAGCAATAAAGCTTTCCTCAGACGACCAGACTGCTATTAGCAAGTAAAAAGTACTGACAAAAACGTCCACAAAGCCAAGGCAGGTTTATTAAATGGGCACATGGCTGAGACTATAACATTCTACATGTAAATGTGCTTTGAAACTGGGCATTTGATCAGAAGTTTGCAACAAATAAGCACTCGTCTGTTTCCAGAGAAATGCAACATGTAGAGGAGGTGGTGGTTGTAAAGGAGAAAAGGGAGTGACTTCATGACTTCATCTTAGAGAAACAAAAGATATTCCAGTTCCTTGTGTGTCATCATCCAATCATTACCTTCCTGGAACCCTCTGCAAACTGTCAGCAGATGTTCATAATGTTTTAACCCACTGTTCAGTTTCCTGTGAGACATCTCAAAGGCTGCTCTCCTGCCTACTGAGGCATGTGGGTACCTGGATGAATGGTCAGGATAAAGCTGTTTTGTTTGTTGGCGGGGGCTCAAGATAACTTTTATGCACTTTACTGATGAGACATCATCAGCAAATTACCTAAATGAAGTTTACTGCATGTTTCAATATAACACAACTGTGGTCTTGCATCGACCTAAATCTTGCCAAATAGGTTGACAAAAGTGTTACTGTTTTTTCCAAGACATATTATTGGAGTGGGACTGGCTTGACTATTATGCATAAAAGCCAGCAGAGCAATGGCTGACTTGGGAGTTGCTGAGTCAGTTTTCCCAATTGCAACATGTTTGTTTTGACTAATGGCCACAACTTTGTTGTCAGTTGACATTAGACTTAGCAATGCATTTTCCAGTTAAAGTTTTTCCCTCATCAGGGACAGGGATTTGTTTTATGTATCCTCCCTATGGATCACAACGTGGGTAATTCAGAAACAGAAAGTCTACACAGCAACAGGCTTTTTCCACGCAAGTAAAATGATAGATTCAGATGAGATTTTCAAGTCACTCCATTCGATTATGATTAAAACACAAATGTGCTCCTCAAATTTGTGTTTGTGTTTTCTTAAAAAAAAAAAGTCATGCATCATATTTCTTACATTTTATGATTCTCCGTGTTGGTGTATCATGTTACCAAGGTTGGTGGTAGTACTTTGAAAAGTGAACCATGCAATTAACCAATATATATATATATATATATATATATATATATATATATATATATATATATATATATATATAAATTCCCTTCTCACCCACCGCGGGTGGTTCTTATCCTCTGAGCTCGGGTCCTCTACAAGAGGCCTGGGAGCTTGAGGGTTCTGCGCAGTATCTTTGCTGTGCCTAGAACTGCACATTTCTGGACTAAGATGTCTGATGTTGTTCCTGGGATCTGCTGTAGCCACTGCTCCAGTTTGGGGGTGACTGCCCCGAGGGCCCCGATGACCACAGGCACCACTGTGGTCTTCACCTTCCAGGCCCTCTCCAGTTCCTCCCTGAGGCCCTGGTATTTCTCCAGTTTCTCGTGCTCCTTTTTCCTGATGTTGCAGTCACTCGGTATTGCTACATCCACCACAACGGCTTTCCTCTGTTGTTTATCCACTACGACAATGTCCGGTTGGTTCGACCTTACCATTTTGTCTGTCTGGATCTGGAAGTCCCACAGGATCTTAGCTCGGCCATTCTCCACCACCTTTGGGGGTGTTCCCACTTTGATCTCGGGGCTTCCAGTCCATATTCTGCACAGATGTTTCTGTACACTATGCCTGCCACTTGGTTATGTCGTTCCATGTACTCTTTCCCTGCCAGTATCTTGCACCCTGTTGTTATGTGCTGGACTGTCTCAGGGGCCTCCTTGCACAACCTACACCTTGGGTCTTGTCTGGTGTGGTAGATCTGGGCCTCTATTGCTCTGGTGTTTATGGCCTGTTCCTGGGCGGCCAGGATGAGGGCCTCTGTGTTGTCCTTGAGTCCAGCTTTTTCCAGCCATTGGTAGGACTTTCTGATATCAGCCACTTCGGTTATTTGCCGGTGGTACATCCCATGTAGGGGTTTGTCCTCCCATGATGGTACCTCCAGCACCTCAACTTCTGTTCCCCATTGTCTGATGAGGCTTTGTCCCTGATGTATCTATGGATCTTGGATGTTTCGTCCTGGACAGTGGTTCTCACACTCACTAGTCCTCTGCCTCCTTCCTTGCGGCTCGTGTACAGTCTCAGGATGCTGGATTTGAGGTGGAACCCTCCATGCATTGTTAGTAATTTTCGTGTCTTAACATCTGTGGCCTGTATCTCCTCCTTTGGCCAGCTAATTATTCCTGCAGGGTATCTGATTACTGGCAAGGCATAGCTGTTTATTGCCTGGATCTTGTTCTTGCCATTGAGCTGGCTTCTCAGGACTTGCCTTATTCGTTGGAGGTATTTGGCTGTGGCTGTGGCTCCTTGTGACCTCATCGAGGTTGCCATTTGCTTGTGGTATTCCCAGGTACTTGTAACTGTCCTGTATGTCTGCTATTGTTCCTTCTGGGAGTGAGACCCCTTCCGTGCGAATGACCTTCCCTCTCTTTGTGACCATCCGACCACACTTCTCTAGTCCAAATGACATCCCAATGTCTGTGCTGTAGATCCTGGTGGTGTGGATCAGTGAGTCGATGTTTCACTCACTCTTGGCGTACAGCTTGATGTCATCCATGTAGAGGAGGTGACTGATGTTGGCTCCATTCTTTAATCGGTATCCGTAGACTGACTACGGATACCGACTAAAGAATGGATAATGTGAGATTTATCTCACACGGATAGTGAGATAAATCTCTTGCATTCGGTTCAACTCCCTTACAAAGAGCAGTTTTTTTTTAGTTGTTATTTTTTTTTGTGGCATATATATATATATATATATATATATATATATACATATATATGCATTTTTGTTATTCTCAATATTAACAAAATAACAAAAATGTCATTGTAAAAGGTAACAGTTATTTCTTGAATAAATAAATAAATATGTACAACCTTTAAAAACTTTTGCCCTCGTTTTGATCCTGTCAATAGTTTTGCTTCTTCATGCACCAACTTTTGTGTGTAGTGAGAAGCCTCAGTACAACACATAAAGGGTGGGGGGAGTAATGCAAATAAATGTAACACTTCAGTTCTTTTGAAGGTAATTTCAGGGGGGAAATGGCTCAAAAAGCTTAAATGAAGAATGAAACTTTATAAACACTACACCAGTCCGTAATGACTGACTCAGGTAAAACCGTTGTTCCGTGAAATTTGAAGCCTTTATCATTTACCATGTTACTTTGCTTCGCTGGATACAGAAAATTTGGGGAGTTTTCAGCAGCATCAGCAGCTCTCTGTGGTGTTTGTGCCTGGGCACACACTATTTCTCACGTGTGCAGAATTTTGTGTTCTGGACGGTGGATTAGGGGCTCGGTCTCTGGCTCTCGTCAGCACATGGTGGACAGGCCGCTCTGAGGCCCTGCATTCATTCCATGTTGTTTTCATTCCCCCCACCTTTGCTAGGTGAGCAAAAAATGTTTTCTCAAGACTCTGCATTCCAGCAAAAAAAAAAAAAAAGTGCTAGCATTTACTTTTACTTTTACACACATCACCTGGGTTGTGCCTGTTCATTTGATACCCAACATTTTTCAGTCATGCAGCGCAACCCTGAAGATTTGAAGCTTTACTCCCTCAGGACTAAATGGTTTTGGCACTCTGGACGCGCAGGCAAACTGTCGGTGATGCTTTAATAAACACATTTCCTAGCCCCTCATTTATCAGGGAAATCTACAGTGCATTTATCAGCCACTAGTAGAAGAGCATTGCTGAATATAAATGAATGAGCAGCAGTTTTCTCTTGTAGACAGGCCCTGTAACTCAGGAAGTATAAAGGCCTGTAATTACCGTCATACACAGAAGGCAAGGAAGTGAACCCAAATTTCTGATCCAAGTGCAGCCCAAGTGAAAGATAGAGACATTTTCTACCACAACTTGTTAATTTATTATTTTGTTTTAGGCATACCACGAAGACGTGGCACTTTTTTTCCTCCCTGCTTTAATGCATAATCAGTCAAGGTTTTGAAGCTAGCACATATACATATCATGGTTTTGCTCAAGAATAGGGAAAAGCTGTCATTATGTGTTGATGCAAACTGCCATTTGATTGGACCCAGGAGCCAACAGGAAACAATTTTGCACGCTGGGAGATATTCTGAGTCAGGCCAGCAGAGCTGCAGACACTTGAGCCGGACGTGTTGTGTCATCTCGTTGCCCTGTTGCCTGAATCAGAGTCGACTTCTGCCCTCAGCAAACTGCACCACGTTGTCAGAACAATCTGCAGCTAAACTTGTCCTTCTCTCTTGCCCATTTCTGAGAACAGCGAATGCGGATTCAGTGTGCATATTTCCATGACCGTTGTCGAACAGAGACAAATGGATTAGTGTGTTTGCGTAACAGCACCCAAAAAGAAGACAATGAAGTCGGCGGTGTAGCACCTTCCACACTTTTGATGTTGTATCCAAGACCGTCTAAGGATGGAACTCATGATATTTCAGTTATGTATGTAAGATATGTATTTTGGTACAAAGAAAGATAGAAGTTGTTAAAAAAACATAAAATGGATCATTAGTTGTGGGAAACTTTCATTCTTATGAAACCACAATCTTTATAGAATCTTGATTTCAGTCAACAAAATACAAAACATCTATCAAAACAATGAGTACTAGGAGATTCCAATAACATAATAGATACATTATGACATTAATTATTACAAAACAAACCAATACTTCCCTTTTTAGAAAAAAAGCACAAAAGTGCTGCAGTGCATCTTGGGAGTTCATGCACATCACATGGCATCTTTAATAAACATTTAATGTTTAAACTGAAATTAAATTTTGGCCCAAACATTTTTGGACTAGGTGCTCACTAACATTGGTAAAACATGTTAATCTCTGCAGATTATCCTTATAAACATATGTGCAGTCATTAAAACTCACGTTAAAATAGAATTTGCCATCATGTATCGTAAAGATGTTCATGAAAGCCTCTCTTGCAGTGACTGGTGTCCTGAATTCAATGCAATTAGCAACCATATAAATGAAATGTAAATGTAAACGTCTTGTTGACGATGTCGGAATGATCTGGTTTCTTCTTTAGCGTTGCTATTTTTGAAAATAAAAAAGCAAGCCATTCCTTGAAGATGTTTTTATCCCCCTTTCTCACATTTTGTCATCTGTCAGTCACAAATTGCAGTTTCCAGTGGATTCCCGTCTATTTGCAGTTCGGTATTTGCAGATTTTTCACATGTTCTTTTTCCTGTATCTTCACATTAGTTTGTTCATTACTTTGGATTCTTTCAATCACACACACAAAAAAAAATCACAATTATATACTTACAATTTGTTGTCACACTATACAAATTATTATCTCTCTCCTGATGAGGACATTTAGTTTTGAAAGACAGAGCTTGATTGTGTTGTATTGTTCAATAGTCTGATTACTCAAAGAGTTTCTGCCTATATGATGATGAGTCGTGCATCTGTATCTGCTTTCTGTTTACTATCTGCATCTGATGTAATTATGACTCACAGTTGCCTCCACACACACACACAAAATAGTTATATAGGGGTTTGGTAATTCCCAAAAAGATCTGATAGGATCGAGGTTTTTTATTTTTAATGCATAGGGGAAGCTTTTCCTGCTTTTACTGTGGGAATAAAGCGGTTATTTTTACTGGCCACTCATGCACCACAAGAGAGAAATGCAGGGTCCATGGAGGGCTTTATCGTTGAAGAACGGCAAATTATAACAGCACACATGCACTAAAGCCGGGCCTTTCAATTATGTCAAGATATTGTATAAGAGCTTCTCAGATCTCCAAAATAAGATTTTCAAAATTATCCATAAACTAAATAAACAAAAATTATGTTGTTTGATAGTAGGGGCAGACGTTAGCCAGAGTTTTGAATGACTTGCTGCTGGACACCAGGCTGCACATCCACAAATCACACCATCAGCAAGAGGAAAGCGGAACAGGCGGTGTTGTGAAAGGCTGTCCGGGCTCTGGGCTGTCTGTGTGGTGCAAGAATCTCAGCCTCCCGTCAGCACAGCGCATCTTTCTGGTATGAGGTCATCAGTGTTGAACCGGGGTGGATAAGGGCAACAGGCTTACTGAGAAACACACAGGCGCACATTCCTCTGACCTAAAGATATACACAGATACACACCTTTCATCACACAAGCACACAAATCATTCGATAGCCACGACTGATGACTTTTGTTTGAGATTGGAGAATAATGCTTTATTTATAAAACACAGTAAGCATCTTTTCCGAAGACTGAGAAAGATTAAACTAGCTAAAACAAATTTTCACTGAGGGGGGGCCGTGACGAGGATTGCCTAACATATTGTGATTAAAGCTTTTAAGATAACAAGATGCCAGCAGCTTTTGCTCCATTTTTTGATAATGAAAATGTAACTTTTAGGGGAAAGAATTACCTTCGAAAACATTCCTTGAAAACTAGATTTAAAAACTTAATGGAGTTAAATTATTTCTTATTAAATAAACTGAAAAATGGAGGCACAGTAATTGACACATGCGTATTTGACAAGAAGACAAAGACACAATACAGCAGGTTTAAACCAGGAAAACATGTAGTAAGAAACTGGCATATTTTTTTGACATATGCATAGAGAACAAAAAGACATGGCAATAACAAGTATTTTGTAAATTAGACAGGCTGCACAATTAAAAGGATACCTTTGTCTTCATTACTTAAATTTATTTGTGTGTTGCAGCAGTCTCTCTTGGTACAAGAAAGCTATTTTTATCCTTGGCTCAATAAACTGAGATCCTGTTGTTTTTTTTTTTAAGTTTTCAATGGCGATAATGATGGGCTTTTAAAATGAATCTTTTCAATGGGAGAGAAGCTGAATGGCCAACTGTCCCGGGATGGCTTGATGGGGCAAGTTGGCTGAATTGGAGCATTTCTGATTTACCTGCAGGAAACAACTCTGAATACAGTTGAACTCTCTCGCTGTTCAGGCCGCTAACATCCTTCCATGCAGACATTAAAATGAAAAATCTCCATCCTGAGCATCGAACATCTGCTGGTTATTATAGAGATTGGATTTGGACTTGTGGGCAGATATTGATGGCCAATGGGACAGAGTACCTTCTTGTGTTTGGGTGTCAAGGTGTACCAAGAAACCCCTGCAGCATTTCACATATGGTATCACAGACTGAATAGGTTGGAAAGCCACTCTGAGTTGGACTGTTTCTGTAATCCTCCCTGAACAAAGAGGGACGATGGATTTGGTCCTGAAAAATCTTGGAGGCGTTAAACAAAGAAAAAGGCTTCTGGTTAAAACTCTCATAGGGTCGTGGTCGCTCTAACTCACAGGGGGCACGGGACCAGAAGTCTCTTTTAGGCCTTCTGGGGGTCTGGACGGTTCCAGTCGGCGGTGGACGGGTCTGCCCTCGGAGACTCAGGGTTCACCACTCTATGAACTTCACAGAGCCAGGGGTCAAGAGCCCAAGGCAGGCCACAGCCTGCACAGCTGACAGTTATGCTTTAAGATCGTACTCTGCAACCTGATTTGTGAGGTTTATACAAAGAATGGGAGGAATTGTCAAACAACGCTGTTTATAGCCTGACTGTTTACCTGCATCCATCTCTTGGTACACAATTTACAACCTATTATTTTAAAATTGGAATGTTGTTAGCAATGACTCTGTGGCCTGTGACTGGGCCACTAAGTCACTTGCATTTCCATCTACTTGCCTCTTCCAGAAGGTGCGTGTAACTTATAGTCCAGGCTTTTACTCGGTTAGAGTGATTATCTTTTAAATAGTGATGACAACAAGAAAGTGCACCCTCTCAGAATCTTTGTCCTGTATTTTTGAACAGCGCCGGCGTAAAGCCTCCCGACCCGGGGGGAGAATAAACATTCCATTTGGCCTTCATGACTTGCCAGCAATTACCCACTCAGCCCCAGGCCCTTGCTTGCTGCCTCCCTGCCCCGCTAACTGGCTGGTTTTACTTGGAAACAGACATTTAAAGGAGCGTGTATGAATTTTCTGAAACCTTTCTACCTCACATTAACATTGCAGAGGCATGTTCACGAGGGGCTTGTAAATTCACTATCATAAACCTCGGACTCAAAGCAGGCGGGTCCTGCCTAATGGGACACAGCGTGTATAGGTCTTGAAATGGATGCATTTTTGATTCGTTGCATGAAATTCTATAAACTGAAGAAATAAAACCAGAACACAACATGCATTGTATTCTGGTTTTGGTTAGCGTTAAAGCTGCATCTCTCTTCATGCCACTACTAATGTGTACGGGACGTAATGTTGTTACTGTCTGGCATCACTGACGCAGGATTGATGGACTGACAGATGGTGCTGTTGATCTGAACTCACGCACACAGATCTGATTATTCACCGTTTGGCTCCGCTCCCTTATTATCTGCATCGCTGCATGTCTGGGACCTTTACCACGGCACTCTGGTCTCCACAGCACAGACAAAGCCAACAATGAACATTCAAACTTAGCAACACTAGCTTGTTTGTTCAGGTGATTTTATTAAAATGTTTATTCTGCTGAGATGTTCATTGAATTTCACAGCAGGAAATGTCAGTTCGTTACCATTTCTTCTTGCAAAAACAGGAATTCAGAGTAAACCTTATGTCACTTTGTCTTATTTTTCGGTGTAGGATTATACATGGAATATTATGTTTCCCGAGGTTCTAAATTGGAAAATAATAAGTCCATTTTGTAACTATTTATATGAATTATTTTTTTTGTAGATTACAATGTGTGTGTGTGTGGGGGAGGGTGGGGGGGTGCGTGCGGGGGTGTGTGTGTATGTCTATGGTGAGTGTGTACTGGGATGAAGGGCGTAAACTCTGCTACATCAAGACATAGTAAGAAAATACAAATTATTTCTCATTCCATATTTGATAATTTCCTTCACCATCCTTGGCTAAGAGTTCAATGTTCAAGAGTTAAATTATGTATTTTCTGCAAAACTGAAGTAGTACACTCTGGCAATAAGTTAAATAAATATAGCCTAAAACAGAAATCCTTAAATATCCTTTTTAAAGTTGTGGATTTTGCATGGTAGTGAAATAGTATGAGATTAGGCTCAGTAAAGTAAATATCCAGACTTCTTATAGTAAAAGCTCTTTTTTTTCTCATACATATTGTCACTCTGGATGTTCTTCTACCTGTTATTTGCCCTGAATGGTGTTGATGTGACCAAAAGAAAAAAGCTAGATTGCTCAAAGATTCTTATTGCAAGGTTTTATCTGATGCAAAATATATATTTTTAAATTGTATAAACTTTAAATTCACATACATGCAGTTTATGGCTTACAGAGGGACCAGAGTCCAATAATGTTGCTCTTGTTGGCACAGCAGCAATGTCATCCAATCAGGTTGGTCTGTTTCAGTCTAAGTATTAAATGAAGGTGTTAGTTTAGAGAGTGAGCTTGTATCATAACAAAACCATACATTATTTTTAATTGGCTGGCGGGGTTCGGTCTGGAACTCGTGCTAATGAAAATGCAAAGCCTCGTCTAATAAACTGTGTCTGTAGCACAGTCCCACAAGCTTGTTCCTACAAGTTCCACAAGCGGTTTACCAATAAAACAGAGCTTGAAGAAGTCGTAAAGAATGTTAGCTACCTCAAGAGGTTATGGGAAAAAAAGATTTAGGAAAAAGAAAACAAAGTAAGAGAGCATGTAATTGAAAACAGAGGAAACTTAACTTGTGCTCTTTTTATTAAAATTTAACTCACAAAATTCTCTAAGTGAATTTGATATTACAGTGCCATGTTGCCAAATGTAGGAAAAATGTGTTTTAAATGGCATGGGGGGAGGCAGCAGGGGTGAATGCAGGTACTGTTCATATAAAGGCCCTCTCTAACTACATGTTGACTCAACCGCTCAGATGTCCAAATGTAAGCAAGAAAAAAAAAAAAGTCATATTGCAGTTTTTTTTTCTCCCACATATAGATTAACCTTTAGATTCAGGTTAACAGTCCTCCAGTGCAGGAAATGCCTCTGTTTTGCATGGTAGCAGGGCCAGCTCGCAAAATAAATGTTAGCTTGAGTTGCTACGCCATGCTTCAAAAGTTTCTAAATTTAGGACGGCTCGAATGCTCCTGGTGTTTGTGCAAATGACACACTTGACAATTTAATTGATCATCAATTGACTGAGACACACACACACAATTTGGAAACAAAAACAAAAATCACAATCCAACGTTTTTTCACATTTTCTCATGCCCCAACCACAATTTGCTATGCATATCATTGGGCTTTTATAAAGGCAGTACAGTTCCCGAGAAGTGTAAGGAATGTGACTTTTGAACGAGCTTACTAATATAAATTTGAACACTGTGTATTGTTATCCCTTTAATATGACCGTTGTTCAAACTGTCATCTGAATATGTATGACAGGTTTTACTGACAGGCTGGGAAAGGAAGGCACTAATTCCAGAGGCCGCCTGGAAAGACCTGCAGAGTCGCACTGCTCAGGTAGGAAAATTTGTAGACAAAACATCTAATTCAGTTCAGTGCTTTGATTGTCCTCTAAGAGCGAAAACATTTTTGCAGCCAGGCATGTCAAACATACAAAACAACATAAAATACATAAGACAACATTAAAAACAGACAAAGCACACAAACGCCAAGTCAAAAATATATAAAAAGACACAAATTTAGGGACCTGATTGCTGTGGGTACGGACGAGTACCCACCATCTGTTGCTTTTAATTCCTGGGAAACCTAAATGTCTGCCAGGAGGGAAGAAGCTGAAAACTCCAGATTTAAAGTGAGTGTGGTCTGAGCAGTGTAAGATGAGCCTTGCTTTCTGTGTGGCGTGACAAATAAAAATGTTGTTAAGGTGAGTTTGGGCTCTCCCAATTATCTTGCTTGCCTCAGAACCAGTTTTGTTGAGCAGTTTCTGTTCTGAACACTTAAGTTTCCAAACCATACGACTAATTTGGTGACTATTCATCATAGACACCAAATATATATGCGACTTTGACAAAAGAGTTGGAAGGCAAACTTGTATTTGTCATAATCCATGTAAGGAACAAACATGTGGAAGAAGATGATGCTTTGGTCAGATGAGACTGAACCTGAACCTGACTTTCTGATTCACATCACTGTGGTGTCCTGCTGTGATGAATGAAAGGGAATGCTTTCCTTCAGTATCAGCAGTGAAGCAAGGCACTGTTGATGGGAAGATGGATAGAGTTAAATACAAGAAAATCCTGGTTAAAACCTATTGGGAATTACATAGGACTTCAGACTGGAGTAAAGTTATTTTTCAAGCTGAATAATAAGACTTATCATAAGGCCAGAGCCTATGATGGTATGGTTTGAATTGAAAAATGTTAAAGTGTTTAAACGTTAACGTCCTTTATGATCCAGTCTTATGTATCATAAAAGTGACCCCAGGGAGGCTGAAATCAAACACACATATTGTTTTGTGGACTTTTTAAAAGAACAATTCTGTTCTTTCCACTTCACAAGACCATGTCACTTTGTGTTGGTCTCTCGAGTTTAATAAAACACATTCAAGTTTGTGAATTTTTTGTGGCACTTTTGAAGATCAAAGGTAAGGAACTCTTTCTCAAGACAACACTTTCACCGATGTACCCTAAAAACAAAAAGCAATGATGATACCAATGATAGAGAAAGACTAATTTTCTTTGACATATAAAAAAATAAAACAGACCGAGCTGTCGGGGGGTCGCGCCACATTTGAAGTGATCAACGATAAAAGCACTCCAAGGGCTTTTTGAAGAAAGGCTGATAGGGTGAATTTTCCATGCCTCTGTGCACCGAATGTCTTTGTAAATAAGAGGAAAGAGCTGGTAAGGCTCTCTGAAGGCTGTGGTCTGTGATCAGACCTTATAAGGAGGCTCACTAGTCAACACAGCAGTCGGTAGGACATTTGATCCTACGAGACAAATGGAGAGCACTTGCACTGGAAACAGTGGGCAGAAAAGGAATCTGGGGGAAGGGAAGCGTATGGTTAACCATCCTGAAGGTATCAGTGACATGCCGTAAGGCATGTTCCAGGACATTTAAACTAAACTGCAGCAGGAGTAAAAGTCTTGGCATCATACAGAGTGAATTCTTTACTAAAGATACAACTTCTTTCACTTGAGTAAATTGCAAAGCTAACTTCCTTTTACCTTGAGGCAGCATGTCTCTGAATCACAGAAGCCCGGGAAAAGTAGATGATGTCGACCTTTCAGAGATGTCACGCGATCGAGGTGAACATGTTCATTCCTGAGAGCCGTTGACAGAGGGTCTGACGTTCAGGTCAGCATGAGCAAATGTCATCCACAAAGCTCAGAGATTTGTTGTAAACTGCAAGAGAACAGCTGGTACCAAGCTTTTCCCCACAACCCTAATCCATTCCTGTCATTTATTCCACTTAGCAAGGAAGAAGAAGTAGACATGTCTTCCTGACAAGTGCATGCCTTGACAGTGTACTATTGTCCATAGGTTATTCCATCAGTGGAAGCTTTTGCAGTCTTGGATAACAGCTCAGTAACTTTATTTGTCATCTCTTTATGTAGTTGGCAAGACAGTGACAATGTGGAGCCTGAGGTGGCAGAGAAAATATTGTAGCTGTAAGAAGACTTCAGCAAGAGACATAGAGGATAAGACGAGGCAGATTACTTAACGGATCACATTTGTTTTTTGCTAATTGATCTGAAGTACAGGTATTATTACCAAGGGGTTCAGCTTGATGATAGAGGGCCTTACGAGCAGTCAGTGAGTGAAGACTCAGCATATTCAACAACACATGACCCCGTAAGGAGAATGTTGGTCACAGAGATGCTGTAAAGACACGGTGTTAAGTGAGTGACATTGCTTTGGTGCAGCTGTGTGGCTCACAGGCTAAGTAGTCAGAGGCAGATGTGAAGACTGGACCACCTACGTACCAAGCTGAGAGTACGCACAATTACAGTAAAAAAATATATATATTCTCAGTCTTTTGGAAATGGTTCAAGTGGATCACATTATCTCAGTCAAGTTCATTTCAGATTTACTTGAATTTGTCCTTGTGATTATTTGAATTTGTTCAACTGCCAGAAAACTGGAGCAATTATCCAAGGTTTGTGGTTAATAGGTCTTTAACGTCAGGATGCAAAGCATGCAGAGCTGACTGATTCGACTTAGGTTTAAGATGTTTTCTAGAAATGACAATCATAAATATCCCAATATCATCATCACAGATGGGGATGATCCAATATAATATTGATATTGGACCCGAGTCTGATGCTATTCTTGGATCAGATATTTGGCTGAGGCCACAAATTCATCCACTTATCCAGATAACAAGGGTTTGTGCAATTGAAAGTCATATTTGACCCATTTTATGTTGGTTGTTTAAATTGTCCACAAAAATAATGTAAATTTACATGCACCATAAGCTCATAAATTGCATATGAACAGAAGTTTTTATTTTATTAAGTCAAGTTATTCAGGCAGATTCACACAAAACTACCAACAATCTTCCATCAGTATGGCTTCTGTTTGACCTCACTAGTTCTCTTATTTCCTCAGTGGTACTGGGAGTCACAGGAACCATTACTTTGTACCTGTCTGAAAAGAAGGCTATTCATCTTTGTTTTCTCAGGTAGCTTGGCACATTGCTGGGATGCACTTTGATTCCTGCAGATGTAACTATCCGAACCCAAGCATTACACGCAACCTAAGATGCTCCCCTCTTTTCTGTAGTTGTCATTATTACAGTCTCTCTAAATACCCCAAGATCTAACAATGGGGTAAATCTGCAGGAACATCCACTCCTGGAGAGACATACAATTGACTTCAATAGGCGCTTGCGGGCCAGACAGTTTGAAGGGCTCTCTGAGGGCTTTGGGAAATGAAAAGTTTCAACACAACCTAAAGGGCTTGTTATAGTTGCATCTGCACTGCCTGCAAATAGGAGTGTTGAGTTTACACAATGGTTATTCTCACCAAGAGGCATCAGACCAGCAAGCTGTCAAAACTTCTGCTTTGAAGAGGGAATATAGCCCCTGCTCATTCAAGCTCAAAGCTGCATCACATTTTCTCTTTGTCATCAGAACGCATTTACTTAAGAATTCAGTCATTGCTTCTTCATTTTGACTTAGTTTGCTATGTGAACAAAGACATTGTGCAACACACGGAATAGGGTGTCCATCCATCCATCCATCATTTATACCCACTTGTCCTCGCAGAGGTGTGGCTGGTTGCTCTCCAGCAGTCATTCTACGCCCTATAGAGGTTACTTGTCCAGTAAAATTAGCTTCTGTTATTTTAACAGTGTTCCTACCAAATGTTACAGCCAGGAAAACAACATAATGCTGTATATCCAAATCATATACAAACAATGAGTCTTGTAGTTCCAGAGTCGTTTCATGTGTGTCTTTTATGGTGTGGGTCTGTTCGGCCCTAAAGTGATTTTACCCAGCAAGAGGCAATCAGAGGGAGCAGACGCGCTGCTGAAGGGCTGCTCATTCATCTCGTCATCCCAGAAACATTGACAGCTGGCTTTGACAATGAATCCGAAGGGAGCTCCTGCAGAGAGAATCTGGCCCTTTCTCTTTTCTCTCCAAAGGGGTTAAAGTCTTAATCCGCCTCTATTCTCTGCGGAGCGGGGATTAGCCAAGCAAATTTAATGTGCACACCTTCGGGTTAGGAACCAAAGCGAAGCCCTGCTCCGTGGTCACACAGGCGGTCAGAAGTTTGCAAACAAACCACAGCCTTCACCGTCCCGATTGGCTGCAGCAATTCTGTGAGGACCACATCACTGGATGGTGATCAGGCCGATTTTAATGACCTTATTGTCGGAAGAACAGATTGTTTGACTTGTCAGTTTGGACTTTGTGCATGTGCTTAACCCCGGAGCAAGGCCGTGACCAAACTGAATTTGTATTAATTCACTGCAAAAATTTGGCGAGAATTGTGTAAATAAACTTATAAATAAAGAGATGTCACATCTGACACTGCAGAACATCAAAAGGACATTTGTTTGCTCTGTTCCGCTCAACATAAATATTCAGTCGCCAGTCAACCTGCTGCTGCTGTTTGTCAATTCAAGTTGCTGCCAAAGGAAAGATCATAACTGAGGTCTGAGGGATACTAAGTCATTAGTTCTTAAACACACCGGTACGCCAAAAAGATTGTTTGTCTTTTGTTGTGGAGAAATTACTGCAGAGGCAACATTTAGAGGGAAATAAACATCATATTTTGATTCTAAGCACACTCTGTTCTGAGGACATCTTCTGTCCACTCTGATCTCCAGGTATGTCATTCATGTCCAGTCATCGTCTGGGACATTCCAGGAGCTTTATGTTCTGTTCGTGAAACTTTGTGCTTGTAATAATATTGATACCTATATAATCAACCTGCGGTTTTAATTCTGTAGATTTTTATGTCCTTTTGTCCTTCGATTATACAACGTCTGGCAGTAGCTGTGCTCAAAAACGCGCCCAGGTCAACATGTTTTCAGCTCTAAACCTCACTCCTGGGGCGTTGTCTTTGGGGCGATGCTACTTCTCCTTCTGGTGAAGGCAGTAAGATCCCAATAAATCAGTTTTAGCCAGAATATCTTCTTGGAGTATTTCATTATTTTATCCAAGTTTTCACTGTTGAAGAAAATGATTTTTTTTTTTTTTTAATTATTATCTACATGCAAGAAAAGCATATAATGTTGAAGCCGTCGTGTGGTACCAGCATGTTTTTTTCTCTCCAGTTGAATACATCAAACTTTGTGTTTTGTATGTCACACCTTGAGTATGAGAAACCTCTTAATTGAAAATCAAATAGAACTAAACCTCAGTCTTAATTTGCACTGATATGGGTCAGGATCAATTTTTAAAACAAATTTCAGTAATTGCTTTGGCTCTCTATGGCTTTTTGCAGTTGTTTTTCCTTGTTAGATTTAGTTGGAAGCCATATTTTTTTTTTTACATTTGCTTTATGTTTCGTGCTGTATTTGAAAAACAACTGCATGTCTTTAAACAAAAAGAAATGGTAAATGATTGATTTTCTTTATTAACAAGACCAAGTGCTTAAAGCAAGCTGAGTGCCATCATAAATGGTTGTATGCTTTAGTTTTTTATTGGCTCAAGTAAGTGCAGGCTGGTATCTGGCATGTTGTGTAAGTGAAAACAGGTGCCTCAACTAGTATAGGGCCATACTGTCAACATCTGTGTATACAGACTGTATGTACAGTATCTGCAGTTCTACAGTCTACAGTTTATTGTAGCATTTTCTCTTGGTAAACCTACTTGAATTTGATTGGCAGCTTTTCGTTGAAATGTTTAATCATCATAATGATCAAAAAGCTGCGTTTACAAAAGACAACTAACAGCCACAATTCATTTTTGGGGTAACCAGCACCATTGTTGTTAATCATGTCAAAATTTTGGATTCTTCTGTATCAGGATGGGGTGTGTTAGATTTAGCTTAGCACCATTGTCTCTGTGAACTACAGTAAAATCTGTGACTGTCCCCAAGTGATTGAAAAAGGAATGACTTTAATCAGGGAGCAGATTGCTTTGTCAATTGGAGCCACTTCAATCGCCTTTCATCAGTGTAGACTGAGTGTTTGCATAAAGTAGCATTAGATTGAGTTATGTTAGGTTGCTGCAACTTTTGAGCAACATTGGCAAATAGATGGAGATGTTGTTTTAGCACTACAGTCTTGTGATCAAATTATGTGTGCTGCAGTTTTGAAGCTATGCGCATTGTTTTTCCAGATTTGTCAAATTATTAAACTCAATTTATCAAGACACAAAGAAGTCAGCCTAGGATTATGTGAAGAAATCTCAATGCTGTCTCTTCATGTTGATGTTGAAAGGATACATCTGCTCATTTTGTTTGCAAAGATTAGAAATCTTCCCACTCACCTAAGTATCCATCATTGACAATAAAACATGATTGGCCAGTCAGCAGCGTCAACGTGGCTTAGATCCAGATGAGTTATGGATCTAACTCGGGCTCAGTGGGAAATCTTCAGCTTTCTGACTGGCTAAAAGCACATGGTAAAGAAGGGGAGACTCTGGACTTTAATTCATTGTGAAACCAAGCATCTTTTATCATCAAGCCTCATTTATTATGTAGAGGATTAAGGCATCCCTAAATTAACGACGACTTTGATCATGACTACTGGCTGCTGGAATGTACAAAGGATTGAGCATAAGCAAAGGCAACAATTACCAGCCGGCTGAGAGTCATTAGGCAGGGAGCAGCTGCCCACGTTCCAGACGGGGCCCTTCCTCTGTTCTTTAACCATTACCAACCAGGACCTTTGATAACATCAAACCCCCCCTTCTGCTCGTCCACCACATTTAGGCTGAACCAGGTTGCATGACGCTAAGTACAACTGTGCCAGACTCCGCAGAGATCCAGCATTCCCCACAGCTAAACTGGAGAGGAGTGGCCCGACAGGAAGTGTCCAGGGTGGGCCAAAGCTGGGGTCATTGAGTTCGTGGAGAGCTGCCAAGATGTAGTTTAAATGCGATGCTATCTTTTTAGGAGTTACTTGCGTTCGTCTTCTCTTACTGATTTACCAGGACACCAGTAAAGGTATTTACATAAATATGGAGTTTCTATCCCAGTTATTTAGATTCCGTTATCCATCAAAAGCTGATGACCATAAGATGATATAAGATATCAAAAATAGATAAATTGGTCAGAATTTGCCTTAAAAACTTGAGCTTCCAGTTATGATCTACATTTAGCTGTCAACCAAGTTTATTCGTCACACATTTTCTCGACCTGATAATAGCCAAAATAACTTAAAACGTATCTAGGTCCTTTTTATTAGTGTTCAACAGAAAATGTACAAAGTGGTTTGATTTTACCATAGTCATTTTTTTTTTGTTTGTTTTAATCAGAAACAACAAAAGGCTGTCTCCACTGAACTTCCTGGGTTTGATGTTAAATGCGTGGCTGATCTTTGACTCATCCCTTCTCTTTGGCCTTTTGACTTCAAAGGTAACAAAGGTTATTTAGTTAAGGTCAAAGCAGGTTCCTGCAGGGATAATGTCGCTGCAAACTGGGATATAGAAGGCCATTCATGTACTGAGACATATTAGCTTTGAACCTATACATAGAGAAGTAGTTCAGTTTTATCCGAAACTTTTAGAAGAGCCCATGCTGTTGTCAGAAATGGCAGCAGATTAAGTGATTCTGCCCAACAATGTTTTGCACTTAGTCCAGATTCCATATTAGCTAAATTCTAAGTATAATGAATAAGTGATTGTTTTTATAATTATTTTTAAGTCTTAAAAATAACTTAATGTATTTGATTGATTTACTCATTCAAATACATTGAATGAGTAAATCAATCCCAGAAGTTATATTGACAACTAAATGATTACTTATAAAAATTGATTGAAGAATTTATTAAGGTAACGCCTCAAACACACTGCTTCCATTTCAGTTTTTCTTCTATCAGATGAAAGTGTGGCTTATAATTCCAGTTTAAAAAGATGCATTTCAGTGACACTGAAGGATATTGGGGGGATATTGCTCTAAAGAAATGACAAAAAAAAAACAAACAAACAAAAAAACAATTCTACCTCTTGTTTGGTTTCTGAGGTTTTTGCTTAGTTGTGTTTTTGTATTTCGCTGAAAAGTCCTATTCAGTGTCCCAGAATTAATACACTGAATAGGATCAGCAGCGCGTAAAAGAAAGAAAAGAAAAGGCAAACAAACAAACCTTAAGCTTTCATGTGTGTGTTCTCTGGTCATAACTGTGAACAGTATGTGAGGGAAAAATAGAGTCATCTTTAACTTTTCTGGGAACCCTCTCTCCACCTTGTTATCAATAGTTGACTGTTTATGTGTTTTTCCATCTACATTGTTGTTGAAAACCACATAATTAAATGTCACCCTTTGGTGCACTTTACCACTTTGAAGGCCCTGCAGCCATGATTAATTCAAAGGATTAGGTTACTTCATAGCACGGTTTCAAGCACACACAGCCATTTCTTTTTCTTCTTCATTTTGAATACTCCGAGATCTAAGTTGCTTTTCACCTTCTAAAGAAAAACTAAAGTTAACCTCTAATCCCTGTAGACTAATTTTAAAGCCATCAAGGTTATTTTAAGGATTAGGGAAATGTTATCACAGGCCCAGCAAGCTGAAAGCTTCTTCAACTCCTGCTTTCCCTGGATTACGCCTCAACTCTCTTACCTGCTGGTGGTAGTCATGAACTTGTATGAGTTCCAAATCAAAATTGCTCTTGACATACCCAGGACGTGTTGAGTAGCAGTTGAAAAAACTCACATACTTAAGAAAACATCTTTGTTTAAATTAGTTTAACTGCAAACAGTCAATCTAGTGTCGTTTGTCCAAAACAGTCTTTCTTTAAGAAAGTCACATTTGTTTATTATTATTTTTTTTTTTCTTCTATCGGCAGACATGCAAATTTAAAATGTAGTCTGTCATTAGCTCACAAATGAAAATGATAAATCTCCTATCTTTGCTCTTCTTAATCCTTTCCATGGGGGTAACACAAAATAGTCATGACATTTTCTTAAAGTGTATTAGAGATTTTCAAACAGCTGTGAACAGCCCAGAAGCTGAGAAACTGATCACTGCTTAACTCGCTTATTAGCTAGTTAAGTGTCTACTTTATTGTGTAGTTAAGTGTCTACATTAGTGTTGAGTACTACTAGTTAAGTACTATATGCTATTAAAAATAACAAGACTCTTAAAGGAGCATAGGGATGTTCTTTGGTGTCTTTTAGTGCCGCCTCTAGGACAAGCTTTCTATAATTAATCAAATCAAATCAAATTTTATTTGTATTGTACATTTCAGCAGCAAGGCATTTCAAAGTGCTTTACATAATAAACACAAAAACACAAAGTCATGCAACATAGAATCAACAATCAAAAAAACTACATTAAGTCAATGCAAATAAAACATTTTTAATATTTAACCTACAAAACTCAATAACTGTAAAAAACTAATGTTCACAACTTTCCATGGAACTCTGTAAAGTTACTATGATGTTGTTGAATATCATTGGATGTTGAAAACAACAGAGTTCAGGGTTCAGAATACGTTTTTGCTAAGGGTGAAGCATGGCAGGGCTGACACCGAACAGTCGGCTCGCAGTTGGTTTACATGTTGGTTTACATGCGTGCTCTTCAACGTCCTGTGGACACATCGTACCGACCTGCTGTGCACTTCTTCCTGCTGTCATTTCTGCTCGTCTGTGTCCACAATCGGCTACACTGTGAGATGGATATACCCACAGCGGGCTGGGTCTAAGCTGCTTAAATAACTAGTTTATCTGACAGCAGACAAAAAAAAAAAAAAAAAAAAGCAAAGACAAACCTTTTCTTGGTGAGATTCATCTCCTTTTTAAAAAAATAAATAATTTGATGTCAAGCTCTGCTGCATGAATATCTGGTCTGTATAGATAAGATAGTGAAGGCCTGCTGTCTCTGTGTGAGGAAGGCGTGGTAGGAATACATACTATGAGGACGTATAGAGTTTAGAAAAGTAAGACTATAGCTACTCAAAAGTAATAGAAAATGAAAAGTAGTGGTTATTTAGATGGAGAGAAGGCAGGTTTCTGAAATGTTTCTCTTTAGGACTTTTCAAGATTAAACCTTGACGAGTGTTAATCTGTTCAACCCATCTTGCTTAAAATGTTATGATGAATTCATGGCAGATATATTAAAAAGAAATCAGCAATATGTACCAAAATGTCTAAGAATGTGTTCTACAGTCAGACTTTAAATAAGAAACATAAAACACTTGCAGAAGGAGGGAAACCAAGAAAGAAGAGTGGATGGATGGATGGATGGATGGATGGATGGATGGATGGATGGATGGATGGATGGATGGATGGATGGATGGATGGATGGATGGATGGATGGATGGATGGATGGATGGATGGATGGATGGATGGATGGATGGATGGTTTGAACAACAAAAAGAGAACAAACATTTTTACCAGACTTGGAAACATTCAAATCGAATCTCCTACTTAACCAGGAACACTGAAAAGTGCACAGTCAGTGTTTTATTTTATTTGTATTTTTATCAGATCCAAGCTCCTCTCTGAAGACATTTGGTTATTTTCATCCTGATTCAGCCCCTGCTCAGCAAACACTTCAAAGAACAAGGATAAGAAAAAAAAAATTCCCCAATTGCTGCTTTCCTTGTGTCTTATCTTTGTTTCGGAGGAATCTCTTGTGCACGAATAGATGTGTCCAGATTTGATCATTTGTGTCCACACCCAGACAAAAATGTCTAGTCTCTCTCTTTCGGATTAGCAGCCCTTTCCTATTGCTTTATCAGATTCGACTGACAGACATGACCAACGGCTTTATCGCTGGTGTGTGAGTAGGTTTCATTTCCCTTTATCTTTCCTTTTTTTTCACACTCTAAGCCAGATCAAAAGGCTCAAAGCTGCTCAAAGAAGGTGGAGAAAATGGCATTCGGTCTTCATGTGAGCTAATCCGAGCCAGGTGGAAGACGCAGGGAGGAATGAAGACTGATGAGAGGCTTGATGTACAGATGTAGCAGATGTAGCTGCCGAAATCTATGGTTTTGTGAGTCTTGTATATTCTACCGATGCATTTTTGTTTAAAAATGTCATCATTTAACTAAACAAAACCTTAACAATAAGTCAACTACTGTCACCTTAAAATCATCAGCAGAATGAGGGGTGAACTACCAACAAAGTGATGGATCACATAAACGCTGAGATGAAATGATTGCATTAACCGTGTAGATCCTTCAGGTCAGATTTCTTTTTTCCACGTTTCCAGGAAAGGAAGGCGGGATTTAATTTCAATGCTGTCCTACTTGCAAGTTTAGCAAAGTTTTGAATGTCATCTCCAGCAGCTAGCTCATTTATAATATTGTTAATAGCAATAACAATAATAATAATAATAATAATAATACAAACTGGAACAGTTAACAAATTATAGCATGGTTTTATATGTCTGAGAATTTTTCAAGGGATTTCTAACAACAGCTAAATGCTGCGAAAAAGCAAAAGGGCAACGCTGCGCTCCTAACGTTAATCGACACGTACAATAAATACGGCGGATGCTTTCTTCTCTGGACTTTTCAGAATGATTTGGTTATAAATTTTTATTGCATCTAGTCAACCTGCTATTTTTTAGTTCTGGCCCAGGAAGATTTACGTCTCCTCCCGCGTCCGTTAAGTCACCACAGCGTTGCTGCTTCGCTGATCGTCCTCCGTATTAAAAATGGCAAGGCGAGTAAACGAAAAGAAATTGTGTTCTGTCACTAATGGTTTTCATTATTGAGTTAAAAATAGTGTGCTATAAACCATCTGTGGAGGGTTAAATGGTCATTAGTCTTGAAAGAAAAAAGCAAACAGGATATCCTTCAGGCAAATAACTCAGCAAACAAGTGTTTTCTCATTGTCTCCAGCTGCTCCATGTTTCTATTTTACATTAGTTTACGGTCTGGCTTTGAAGGATCTGAAAATCTTGTTTGCATTAACAGTAATTGCCGAAGGAGAGTTCGAGTTTAGACCTTGCTGTAATTGGACCTAACTCAATGTAAGTACATTAACTTAATGAAGTGCTGCTCATGTCCGAAGCGTGTGGTCAGCCACAGAACATCTCACTCAAATCCTCCCCCCCCCCCCCCCCACAGTTATAAACGGCCAGTGAGGGGCATGTACAGAGAGCAGATACCCGGGGAAACAAAAACAATCCCCCTCAACTGTTTAAACTTGAACTCCGGCAGGCCGATTGGCAGGGTTTGGGGTCAGCGCCTCCCGCCGCACATCAAAGATCGCCAGAATCGGCAGATAGACGGTCAGGCCGAGTGAGCGAAAACAGCTGGGCCCTAGCAAAACAAAGATGATATAAGTGGCTTCCTCCTCAGTGGCGGCTCCGGAGCGGTCAGCGATGATAAGGAGCAGCTTATATTGTGTTTGAAGCCCAGAACCGGCCCTCCTTCCACCCGCCAGCCAGCGACCTGAAAACCAGACAATTTAGAGCCTGGTGTAATGCAAGAGGAAATATAAACTGTGATCTCTTGAACCCAGTCAAAAGAGAAAGGCCTGGGTTGTGTCCGTACACTGTGTTGGGGAAGTAGCGGCAGTGACTGTTGCTTATAAAAGAATATGATTTGTGAAAGCTTTTCAAGATCTCTTAATGTCGTCTTGAAAGTTATGAAGCAGTGGCAAAGGGTAAAAGCAATAATAAAAATTATATGTCTAGCCTTCTGAGGGGTAGAAAGTTTGAAACTGGGTGTACTTGTAAACATGCTAATGCTTTCAACCAAAAAAGTAGGTCATTATTGAGAAGTGAGGACATTTTCCTGGTTCTCACTTGTTTTTATTTTACCGAGGTTTACTAGTTAGGTTTAGCGGGATGGTGTGAATAGTCATAAATAAAAGTAGTAAAATGATTGGAAGTCAATACAAAGTTGTATACTGTAAATATGTTTGTGTTTGTGTGGGTTTTTTTTTCTGTTTTGGCTTTAAGAACATGTTTTTTAATCACTTCAAGTAAATGTCCGTCTTGGGCTGACAGACAAGAACAAAACCAGAAGCGTTCAAGCAAATTCAAAGCCATTTTTCAAATCATTATTTGGCAAAACTTATCCATACCAACATAAATAATGTGTAACCTAACCTATCTGGCCTAGAATTTGTGCATAAGCAGCACCCATTTTTTTTGGTTGGTAACATATTTCTAAACTTAGAAGACTTTTCTTAGTGTGTACATTTGTAAACATATCCCACTATAATTACCTTTGGTTAAAGAAGAGCAGAGTGAAAACTTACCAGCAGGATAACCCGTAGCCTTGCTTTGCATTATACTGATGCTATTAAGGCAAACAAGGATTCAAAAGATTATATCACTAACCTGGAAAAAGAGTGTAGTTTAATCCTGCTGCCAAAGAGAAGCAAAAATATTTGTATTAATTAATCTCAGTACTCTTGCATAACCTAAATAAATTTCACAAGGTTAATAGGCTAGACTTGTGTGAGGGGATTATGCAGCATTATGGAAATGACGGAGCTAACATGATTATGTTGTGAACACACTGTTGCATGATAAGATTACTATGGTAATCCTCTCATTATGTAAGTCTGTGCTCTGTGCCTGAACCTGTAACCTTTATATAAATATAGTTCCTTTAATTAAGCGCACGCACACGCTTGTTGAATCGGAACGGAGTGCAGTGCTGCACAAGTTTCAAAAAGTTGCCTGTTTTTTTTGTTGTTGTTTTTTTTTCGCAGTGGTTGTGTTTTTCCAACTTGTTTTTATAAATGATTACAAATGATTTATCGATTAACAGCGCTCTGAGAAAAAAAAAAAGAAAAATCTGTCCTTTTCAGGATTTCTTCTGTTTTTGCCTTTATAGAAGATTACTTTTTGCCTACTTCATGTTGTCAGATATGTCCTGTTTAATGAATGTTTGAATCCTACAAGTCAGCAATGACAGTAAGTGCCATTTATTTTCCTTGCCACTGATTTGCCGTTCCCTGAGAGCAGACCGAAGACTGCAGATTTTAGACTCTGCTACGACGGTTTTCACCTTTGAATTAATGCAAATTAATTCATGTTTTAACTACTCAATATGTTGCTGTAGGTGTTTTTATATATTCGTGAGTAGCCATTGTCCCTAACCCTCACAAATACTGCAAACATAGTTTCTACCTAATCTGAAATTGATCTTACGAAATTCTTAAAGAAACCAATTACCAACTACAAAACTACCATCGGGTTACATTGTCTTTGCTGTGCGGAGGGGACCGTCCAGATCCACTCTTCCCCCAGGGGGGGTACAGAGCCCCAGCCACTCTGATGAGAGAGAGTTGAAATCTCACAGCCAGGATGGTGGGGCCCCATCTGGGCCCCTGAATTAAACATCAGCTAACCAGACGGACTCCCTGCCTCGGAGCTTCAGGGACAAACAGGTAGCCAGCCAATTAACCTTTCTAGATGTTTCTGTGTAGCCAGTAAAGAGGTAAGGTTAAAGATTTACAAAAGGATTTGATATTTTAAGTACGCTGGCTTGTTTTTGTATGAAATTATTTGGACAGAACGGAAATCTGTTTACTTTTGTAATGACAAATATTCAAAATCATTCAAAAGCAGAAGATAAAATTACGGTAATAAAAACTGAGCTCGGAAAAAGTTGAAGGTCACATAAAGCCACAATGTCGTCAGTGGACGGTCAGCATGCAACCACGTTCTTGTGACGCACTGCGAGACGTCGGCCGGGAAAGCAGAAGTCGGCGTCTTCAGGACAGACTTTCTTTAACAGTTGTTTATCTTCTAGTCCACTAAAAAGTTTCGTTCAGCAAATTACACTGCTTGGTGGAAGCTTGATAGTTCGCGACTCTGTCGGGGGAAAAATTATCGATCATTGTACTTCTTCTTGATTATGTAAGTCACCTGTCATGTGGGACCACTGCGACATAAACACCAGATGTGTCCAGCCGTGGAGAAATATTTCCAGTGTAACAGGATGCAGGAAGTATGATTTAACTTTCACTGAGTACTTCCATTAACATTCCAAATAAAATGTCCCAGATTTATTTCAGCGCTGAGCAGTCTGTACGTATTAGGACAATAATACGTTTTCATGGACCTGGCTCTGCTCCAGAGACAAAGAATTTGAAGGAAAACACATGCTACGGGGTCAAAGTGGTGACTTTTGGGTTTTAGGCGTGTTCACAGTAATGTAGGGTGTAGATTTGGGAAGTATTTAAAGGTCTACCGATGCTCTACTGGGTGTTTTGTTTGCAGTTGCTTGCAAAGTACAAATAATATGGACAATGAAAAATAAAAAAATATAGTTTTAAACGAGCCTCATCCCTACATTCTCTTACTCATTAACTTTGCTTGACTTTTTTCCTTGTTTTTTTTTTTAACTAGGGCTAAAAGGGATTTTTTTTATTTTTTTTTTACACAAAATGTTTACAACAGTGCTAAGCAGGAATTCATTACATTCAGCGCTCAGTCCTCCTCCTTCCCTCTTTCGAAAAGCTGACACCTCAATCAATCTGTCCCCTCAGGGAGGGAAAACGTGTAATGATGGTGAAGCTCGAAGAAACAGGTGTTCGTCATGCTTTGACGATGGTGCTGAGAGATACAGAAAGAGTGTGAATCACTGCTAATTGTGCAAAATGATAGTTCGAGGGGGTGCGAAATGAACTTGCTCCGGTGGAGCTTGAGCCAAGAGGGTGAAACGTGGAGGGTTTGGAGATGCCACGGGTTGTGGAGTTATGGAGGAGTTTTTGTAAGCTCGCTCGACAGTGACGACAGTTTACAGGAAAACGCTGCAAGGACGCGACGGAAATGTTTCACATTGTGAAGGATGCGGGGGCTTCAAGAGTCAATCTGTAAATTTCCTTAGGATAAATCGCGATCACATCTGAACAAAATGCAAATCAGTCATCAAAATAAAAAGATTATAATGCTGGAGCCTTTATCAGTGAATAAATCTTGAATAAAATACAAATATTTGGGAAAGAGTTAATTTCTCAAGGGTTTATCTTTGTTTTATTTGACCATATTAAAAATTACTACAAGTCAATAATGTAAACATATATGTGTAACAGTCTTATGAAAGTCCATAGTTAATCTTTAGTCACTTATTTTATCAGAACAGATTCATGAATAAATAATAATAATTAAAAAAAAAACAGAAATGGAAGATTATTTATACTATTTGTGTAGCCAAAACCAATAACCAGGAAAAATAATACAAAACTCCAGCAGGGAAGTAGGTGACATCTTATAAACGTCAGATATTGATTTGTATGATTTCAATAATTTCATGATCTGTATGTACATTACTTTTCTGAAATATTTCACTGTTAATTTCCAGAACTGGTCTGTGTTTTTTTTATTTTTATTATCAAACAGATCATTTAAATTTAACTGCCCATGCTGCAGAGCACATTGTTTTACACCTTTTATTAATCCTACCACATAAGTGGAGGTAATTAACGAATGGGAAGCCAAGAGTTTCATTTTGTCAACTTCATTTCAAATGTAAAAACCAATTAGTTTATTTCTGCTAAACCATAAAGTGAATATGTAATTGACTTGGCTGGACAAAAGGTTAAACAAAACTCTTGAATTTAGTAATTCACCAAGTGATGTCATGTTTTGTAAAAAAGAATACAAAAAAGACATTTGGCATTTAAGCAGAAAATCTTGGCTGTCACCTGATTTTGACAGGCCATGTTTGGAAATGACAGACTCTTGACTAACCATTTCCTTATTGCTTAAGATATACTTCCCTTTTAGTGGTGGAGATGTGTTTTTCTGTGACACATATATTTCTGCTTTCAAAAACAACAACAAGGCATTTGGATCAGACTTTGTTCTGATCACATCTTGGAAACGATCGTGACTCAGAAGACTCTGGATACCAAAACGTTTTATGCAGATGATGGCGTGTTTTATAGTCGCGTTCGGTCAAATCCTTTTATTTGGATTCATCGGCTTCTCAGCAGCAAAAGGCAAAACTTGTGACATATACGCTTCTGTCGGGAAGAGCGTGACTCTGCCTTTTAATTATGAAGGACTGACAAAGTCACATTTTTTGAGATGGACTCACAACTTCACCATTGTTTTCTTAAGAGCACAAAATAGAGTGAAAACTGGAAAACCAGAAGACATCACTACAACTGGATCTCTGCTGCTGGAGAGTGTAAAGCTGCAAAGTTCGGGAACTTATCAAGCAGATGCCCTGCATTCTAATGGCACCCTGGTTAAAACCTGGACTGCTCAGCTCTGTGTGATGGAAAATGTACCAAAACCTCGACTCAATTATAGCTGCGGCACCAACGTCGTTAAGCTTAACTGTGAAGTCTCCAAGCCCGAGGGTCTGGATTTCTCCTGGACGCAAGATAAAAAGATCTTGCCAAGTGAAACAAGACAAACTGTCAGCATATCACTGAGTGACATAAAAGAAAACATGAACTTTTTCTGCAGCGTGGCAAACAAAGTGAGCGCAGAGAGCAGCGACACAGTTCGGCCAACATGCACAGTCCCAATGCTTTGCTATAAAACCAAAACTGTTCTGGGAGTCCTGGCAGGAGGAGCAGGTCTGATTTTCCTTTTGCTCGTCATTATTGTCGTCCTATGTCTCTCCTACAGACGCGCCAAATCTAGCATGCAGCTCAGTGACAGAGTGGAGTTCAAGAAGCTTTCGGTACACAAGCGAGAGGCAGAGTCCGTCACAGAGTACGAAAATATACACCATGTGGAGAGTTATCCATCCCCAAGTCCACAGCCTTCACCAAGGGCCTGTTACCAGAATATCTCCAAGCTGGATGTTGGGACTGACAGTAAGTCTCCACAGCTGTCCACAGCTGCCGAGGGACAACGAGTGTCTCCAGTGCCGAAGCCGAGGACAAAAAATGCCAAGACACAAAACATCTGAGTTTGAAGGCCTCAGTCAGCACGGGAAATAGATGTGAGGAAAGCTAATAGTGTGATTACGTTCATTGGGAAATTATAATGTTTTATTATTCTGAAATAATTAAATGAAAATCAAGCAGAAATATACGTATTGTGCGAAAAAGAAAGTGATAAAATGTTCTTGGAGAGAGCATGGGACTGTTTACATTGCATGATTTCAGTTGTAATATGATGTGAAGACTTTTTTTTATTGAACCTGTTTAATTTATCATTTATCATTTCTTTTAGCTCTCATTTGTTGAATAAAAGTTGTGTTTTGCCAAGATAAATGCCTCATATTTTCCTTGTTTTTTTGTTTTTTTTTGTTTGTTTTGTTTTTTGTTTTTTATGTATAGGAGGTACGAGGTAGACGAGTGTCGAAGGTAGGTTTACATTATTGAACTCAAAAGATTTTCAGAACACACTAAAATCACACAGGAACCAGACTGAGAGAAACAGCAGATTCTAGCAAAGAATGACAGAAACGGAAAGACTTAAACAGTGAGGAGTGTGTTTACTGCATAGTGGGTGATTAGAAACAGGCTGCGACCGTGAGAGGAAGCAAATAACTGAAGTGTAATTGAGGAAATGGGAGAAATGGCAAAAGGAATCAGGAAAACAAAGACACAGAAAATAGAATATGGCACAAAGCATAAACAGGGCATGGCCTGACATTAAAGTTAATCAAGATTCAAACCAAAAGCTGACAAAGAAGTTCGAAAACAGGAGCAACAACACAACATGAATAAAAATCAAAGTTCATTGTCCAATTTCAAAATAAAGCAGGAGCTAAGATCCGCAAAGAGTAGCCACAACTAAAGGCTGCAATTCAGAGCTCAGATTAAATACACAGAGAACAAAAACACGAGGAATATTAAAACTAAGGAATGCACTGAATAAGGAAAAAAATGAGTCAAATACCAAAATTAGACAGACGAAAAAAGAAAGTTGCAATGACTAAGCTATAATTTCTAGTTCCATCTAATCACAGTAGGAATCACAGACTTAACTATGTTGGTAGGGAAACGCTGAAAATGTAAATAGTTATCCACCTAGCTCTAAACAGTCAGTGAAAAGAAACAGCCTGTAACATAAAATGGGTTGATCTTCACCAGCTTCTCAAATTATGAAACATCAAGTGCACTAAACCACACATCAAAATGACATCATTGCAACACACATCTGTGTGAAAACAAATTGATGTAAAATGTTGTTCTTATCTAAGAAATCAAATATTGTGTTAAATAATCATAGCTAAAAAGATTTGAAAACTTCAGTCTGCGTGCAATTAATTTATGTGATGTGTTTAAAGTATCATAGTAACTTTTCAATCATCCATCCATGGTTCTGGATGAACTTTTTAATAGTATTTACTGAATATTCAAAGAGAGAATCTAAAATATTTTTTATTAATGTTCATGGAAAAACAGAAGTTTCCAGGACTTATTTGTAAAAAGAAGTGGAAAAGACAGCATGTGAACAGACGCCATGTCAATTTAATACATAAATGCAGACGTTAGTGAAGTATTCATCCTCACTAATGTCAAACCTTGCGTGCCGCCACAGGTTCATGTGGCAGCGATAAAACAGGACGACCGAACACTGGCCGGCTGGGCAGCTTGGCACTCTTTGTTGCTGAACTCCAACCATCTGGCTTTACTTAGCAGCAACATAAAATTGCGTGCTTTTACATCAGTGTAGTAAGAACTTTTAAATATACACTGTTTCTTTACACGTTAAGAAAGCCAGATTAACATCTTTATGAGTTCACCATTGAACGTTGTCGTGTAGTGCTGCGTACTCAGGAGTCAGAACAGGAGACTAACGCGTCTCCTGTTTGCTTACCAAATCCAAATCCAATTTTACTGTAACAAAAACAATATGAGAATTTTAGGAGATATGAGTAATCTTGGAAGGAATCTGTATGGTGTTTTGTCATTATGCTGTAGCTTAGCTTAAACTGTTTGGGTTTAAGACCAAATACTAAAGACTTACTTTCAACCCCAAACCAGATGATCATGAGACGATGATGATGCTCTTCGGCTTGGATACGTAACCTACAGTATTGAAACGATGATAAGTTGCCAGACAATATGGCAAAACTATAATAACTTGACCTACTTATGCTTGAGTGGAGTGATTTTCGGATGCATAGCTCTTTCAGGAGAGCATTCGTGTTTTCTTTTATATGACATCGTTTTACACATATCGTCTTTGGAATCAATAAAGATGTCAAAAGAGATCTCGTACGCACGTGAACAAGTGCAGTAAGCGGCTCATCTGCCTTAAACCCGGCCTTTTTGTTCCAGCCTCCCACGTGTCAGCATTCTTGAACGTAAAATCTGCTCGCTTGCAAGAAGTTATTAAAAGAAGGGGGAAAAAATCAACAGAGAAAAGGATTAGCAAAGGCAAATATGTATTATCTCCAAAGGGTGAATGGTAATTCAGACATGAAAGTGTTTGACGTTTGGCCTAATGCTGTGTGACAGCTTCACAATGAGGTTCCCCCCCTGACCGTCATCACCCAAAACTTACAAACCAATGTCATCTTTTGTCAGGTCCTGCTCCGATTCTGCTGTTTTACACGACTGAAATTTCAATTGCAGCCAGCGGGGATTAGGCAGTAAGCTGGTAAGACGATGCTCTGTTTTCCCCTGCTGCTCCATCTAAGTCTTGGTGTTTCTTAAGAAAAACTGCTGTTTGAAGTGGCATCTCTTCCTACGTCCTCCACAGAGTTAGAAACAGAAGGCGACACACAAGCGCACTGTACTCTCGCACGCACTGCACGCTGGACTTAGAAATTCATTTTACAACTTAATGAAACACATCTTACATGGTGATGCCAGATCTATCCAGGAAGTGGAAGGGAAATACTTCTGAAATGTGTTTAATCAGTGGCTCTTGGAGCCTAGAGGATATACCCTTTTGATGTTGGATTGCGTGTGTCCAGGAAAGAGGTCAATTACCCATGGAAAGTATTTCAACTCATGTCAGATCATTCTTATTAAAGTGCTCTTATTGTCTGGAGCTGCCAAGTTTGGGCCGAGTTGCGAATCGGAACATCAGAGGTCAGCCAGCACTGTGGCCTTTTTTTTTTTTTTTTTTTTTTTTTATATCAGATTTATCCAAAAACAGACTTTATTGTTATTACTTATTAGCATTCTTGGGCGGACTCTGCATTCTTTGACCCCAGTCCTTTCCCCCTGAAGCTTAACGCACACAATGCGCTAAATTAGTCGAAGCCATTATTTTCCGATCGGTTTTAATTTATTGCAAAAGCAATGTGGCCATTTACCGTTGAAGGTCAGCGGCATATTGACTTGACGTTGTGTCTTCAGCAGTCATTCTGGGTGGAATAAGACATGAAGGTTACTAGATAAGCAGATTTAGACAATATATTGTCTAAATATATTCAGAACGAAAATTTCAATTCTTTTTTTCCATTTATCAAATCAAAGTCAATTTCTCATCTGATTTCTCTTATTTTACAGAAAACCCTCACAAAATACTGTGAGGCTAAATACTGGAATTTAGCCTTTGACCTTGACATCTACCTTCACAGTAGACCTAAAGGTCAGGAAGTGTTTTTATCCTTCTGTTCACGCACTGAGATTTGTCTTGATCTTCTTCAATATTTCTGCAACTGACATGGTGCCATTAAAGGAAACAACAATTTGCAAAACTCACGTCTTGTAGTGACATTAAGCTCCATATGCTACCATAAAAAGCTCAACTTTATGGTTGCATAAAGTTAAGCTCAAACTTAATTTTATCAAAGAAAGTAATCTGGAAAATTAATATTCATATTTTTATGATTTTAAATTCTCACATGAGATATGTAGCACATAACAAAATAATTCTAACAATTGCAACAGTGAGATACGAATGCATCCGTATTGGGAACTAAAATAAAAAAAAACTTAAGACCTAAATCTATACGTCAGACAAGTTTCCAAACTGTTCCTTTTAATATGTCCTTCCATATCTTGACAGCATTTTTCCCTTATAAAACAACAATAATTTTTCAACCCTTTGTGTATTTAAATTCCTTTTTTTATATACGTGAACATCTGCCTTGTGCCAGAAATTATGAACAACTTTCTCCAATAGAACATGTTTAAAATTAAATTAACCAGTTTTTGTAGTATTTCACTTTAAATAAAAAACAAAAAGAAGTAAACACAGTCATCATTTCCGGTTTTGGTCATATCACAAAAGGTAAATGGTAAAGCATATTCTGCTGTTTTAGAAAAAAACAAAAAAACAAAACATGAGTATTGACTGTGGCTCACTGGTGAATCTCAACATTTTTTTCTTTGTCGTGGGTTGCTATATTTCCGAGATGCAACCCCTGCACGGGAGTCGAGTCTAAATAAAAGTGTTCCAGAATAATCAGCTGAAGACAAAAGAAAGGGGCAAACTCCAGGCCACAACTGCTGTAAAAGGAGACCTATCATTTCTGCTGCAGCCTGAACTCTGTAATAAAAACGCTCCTATCAGACAAATTACCCATCTATTGACTTGCACCTGATATAAATCAGATGGGAGAAAAATTCCACCTCCTGCTTTAATAAGCATCTTGCTCGGTGTTCATGGAAAGATCAAACATTTCCCCAACATTCTTGTGAAGACAGTGTGTGTGTGGGGGGTGGGGGGGGTGGGTGGGGGTGTGGGTGTGTGTGTGTGTGCGTGTGTGTGTGTGTGTGTGGGAGCGTGCCAACATAAAATTACAGTCTGGCATTGAAAGATGTAAATTCAGCTCCCTGCTGGTTGTGATGCACATTTGCAGGCTTTCTTTTGTGTGCTCTGACTACAGGGCGTTAATATTCGAGATGAACAGCCCTGATAGCTACAGACAGGAAGAAAAGTAATGTTGGTACCCCGGGTAAAGAAATCTGAAAATAATTTCCTAACGGCATAATCACATACTGAAGCATTTTGAAGGAATCCAGATTTTAATTTGAGTTTGTTTTTTTTTTCCCTGTGAAGAAAAAAAAAAAGATTGTCAAAAGCAAATTATCAGTGGCACACTTGTTGGCACTTTTAAGACTCCATAAAAAAGTAGCTGAATCAGTTTTATAAATTTGGTCTTACCTTTTTTTTAAAGATTGCAAGGAGTGTCTAAGAACTGACATAAATATGGAATTGCTGTTTCCCTTTAAATTTAAATACAGTGTGACATAAAGGTCTACATCTGTCAGCCACTGGCAATTAGTCTGCGAAAGGACCTGCATTTATTTTGCCATCATGCAAGATAAGAGTGGCAGGATCCTCAAGTTTTCTTAAAAACCAATAAATATTTCTATTCCACCATCACATATGAAAACATGTGGATTTTATTTTTATCTGTGTCCCTGGCAAACTCTTCCTTTTCCCTCCTGGGAGCGAATTGGCTCATTACTTGATACCACTTAAGTATCAAGTAATGAGCCTCTTGTATATCGGAGCTGTCCTTTTGAAATACAGACATCATAAGAGTTGGCGATGGTGGGATTGGAAAATGTTGGCGAATACGTCCTAATTGAAGCCGAACACTCATCAATGTCATTTCGCGATGGGGAAGTCTTCCATCCCTGACCACACTTTGAAACATCTGCACCTTAAAAATTGTGAGGAACGGACAGAAAAAATGTGCAGGTGCTTTTACAAACACTAGTTTGCAATAAATTTAATTCCATTTTAACTTTAATGATGTTGCAAAAAGAGACTCGTGCCGAATGAGCGTCACAGCTCTGATTTGAGTTACATAAGATGATGCCCAGACTTTTTTTTTTTTTTTTTTTTTTTAAATACACAACCAACATTATTACAATGATTATGTCTGAGAAATTTTTACTTGAACCATAACTTCTTCATCAGTAGGTATGGAGTTGACAAAATAGTTAAATATACACCATCATATCTGTGTTATTCACTCTACTTATCCTTAAAAGATAAAGTATGTGGTTTCCTGGTTGTTGTCCTGTTTAATGTATAAAAGTTAATGATCATTCAGAGGATTAAGCGTTATGAAAAGGTGACTACTTAGCCCTGTCCTGGCTACACAAATGGCAGAGCGTCAGCAACAATTCAAACCAAAAAAACGATTGCTTAACATTACAGTAGATTTACAAACGCATCCTCACCAGTTATCAGGGTTGGCAACAATATCCTCTGCTTCTGCGTATCACCTCATGGAGGACAAACAACAAGGTAAGAGGGTGTTTGTGGAAAGTTTGACGCCATTCTCTTGGCCTGCGGGCCTCACAGTGAAGGATCCCTCCGGCCTTATTTTGCATGTGGACTCATGCCAAAGTAACAGTGTGTCAGTCAATCCCCATGCAACAATAGCTCAAGATGAGAGAGGTGTAAAAGTGAGACAGAGCGCCAACTACACAAAGTCTTGCTTTGACTATGGCGTGCTTATCAAACAAAGCATCAACCTCTCTGTGTGGCCTCCTTACTGGAAAACTGCTTAAGAAAAGAGGTTGTGATCACAATACGTTTGACCATAAAATTGTGTTTGTACGTTATCTGTTGCTGCCATGGCAACCCATGTGACAAAGACGGGGGGGAAAAAAAATAGAACAAAGTAAATGCGCAGCATTTCAAACTTGCGTTGTGCCGATGTGGCAACATTACAAACAGTCCTGCCTGGCTGCAGGCTTTAAATGAGCTAACAAAAGGTTAACGCTGCGACATGGCTGTCCAATTAGGAACACGACACACTTTGTGTCTAAATGGTGTCCTGGGCCAACTAATCCGAGGCGAGTCGCATCCTTATGGTAACCGACAGACAGTCTGGTCAAAGTAGCCTGCCGACGCTTCACTTTGTGCCAAAAAAATGTGTCACAAGCAGCTGGGCAGAGCATGTCGTACATGCTCCAGCACCAGATGGAGCGCTAAAACGAGATATGTTCCTCCTCTAACTAATTGGGTGACATTGTATGTGTAATATCAGTAAACAGTGCCTTAACTTTATTATTATTATTATTATTATTATTATTATTTATGCTATTGATGGTTATTCATGTACAGTATTAAGGTGGCACAAAGCCTGTCCAGCAGTACAACAAAATTAACGATGAGATGTTCGATATTGTATTAATGGAGACCACCTTGTTAAGACCAAAGACTGGCACATATCAAGACTGCATGAGTCCGAGACCAAACCAAAGCAAAATCCTTTACAAAGCCATTGCTGTAATCGTAATAATGTAGTTGTTTCTGCAAATGTTTGTAGAAAATCTGCCTGTGGCAACTCTTCACCTCCAAACTAACTGGTGGACTTGTGCACAAATGTTTTCAGTGCACCATCATGACATTGTAGGGAAATCAAGGCAGTGACTCTGCTTGACGAACTGACCATTTCTGGTAAAAAAAGAGGAAGAAAAGAACTTGCTACTCATGTTTAATGTCCTTGCCAGAAATTTGTTAATATGCTCACTTCACAAGGCTTGTTTAGTGGGGACCTTGATCCGTATACCACGTGTAATTTTTATTTCATCTATGTCTGTTTGCACAACTCGAAACTCTCAACCAGACATGATTCCTTTTTCTTTCTTCCTTTCTTTCTTTCTTTCCAATTATACAGAACATCAGCGGTTGAAATTATGGGTTTGGAGCCATTTCATCTCTCAAGAGGACACATTTGTTATAGTGTAAACACGAACACTGTTGGATCAGTTTAACTGCCGCTTATCAGATGATGCATTTGCAGCTGATTCGCAGCTTTGAGCTGAGAACTGCTTTGAAAAACCTCATAGCTCATTTTGCTGAGTTATTGATGGATCGTATCCCCTTATTGTGGGGGGCCAGGAGGAGCATATTGAGTGTATATCTTCTTTTTTTTTCTACTTAGAGCTTTTACGTTCATACACAGCCAAGAAACACTTTAAAACGCAGAAAATTGTGACTTTTAAACAAGTTCTGCTTCGTGTGTTTAGACGTTTGGGGCACAAAAGAGAAAAGCTGCGCAAACTCTTTCAGCTCAGACATGATTTAAAACTAATAAATGCATTTGGATGTAAGGGTCCCTGTTGTAAAAATATAAAGTTCTTCAGAATAGCAAGTGGGGTGTTTAAAAGCTTGTCATTAGCTGTTTTATAGCTCCACTGAAGTGGCTTTGTCTGTCGTTGAGTGGCCCCCATCAGGAAACGGACTGGCTGTGAGTGCCCCTCTAGCCATGCTAATAGACTCATTGTGCAAATGTGTGGGTGAATCTGCTGGGGGCGTGTGTTTGCAGCAAACAGAGAAACACACACAGACCTGTGTCTTTTCTTTCACCTTTTGACACCTTCCAGATGCAAATTCCAATACATTTTATTGAGACGTTATATAAATGATCAACACAAAGTGATGTAGTAATAATAGAGTGGAAATAAAATGGTAGATCTTCTATCGCTTTTAATCTGATACTACCAAATAACGTCAAACTGCTGTCAGAAGTCGCTTTATTGCTTATTAGAGTCCACTTGTGAGTACATCAGATAGCATATAAAAACAGCTGCTCTGCTCTCAGAAGTTTTTGTTTTAGAGAATATTAGTGATAAAACAGCATCATCAAGATCAAGAGGTCAGGGAAAAGTTGTAAAGAAGTTAGAAGCAGAAGTACAAAAACAATACTTCAAGCTTTGCACATTGAATTTATTTCTTTCAGTTTGTTTTTGTTGTTTTCTGTGCACAAATACACCCAGATAGCAGAAGGATGGCACAAAAAAATTGCAGTTTTACATGAAATCCCTCCAAGTCTTATATTCCAGTGATCATTACGCCAAACTTTGAAGTTAAAAAAAAGGGGGGAAACAAACACTTGTAATTTGTCTTCAGCCTGAAGGTTTTGAATTTGAAATTTACACCCTGCTGTGAAGTTTGAAAACCTGATGGTTATTCCACCTAATATTGTTTTCTGAACTCTTCCTGAGTTAAAATTTTAGGATTGTTGTTTCTAAATGAGTATGAACTTATCTTTGCATTATTTGAACTCTGGAAGCACTTCATCTTTTCTTTTTTCTTTTTTTTTTTTTGCTATTTCCATTTCTATTTTTCTGCAAATAAATACAAACTTTTTGTTTGGCATTTCGGAGACATGTTGTCAGTAGTTTATAGAATCAAAAAAAAAAGTTCCATATACTCAAACATAAGCCTATAAAAAGTAAAATCAGAGAAACAGATCATTTTAAGTGGCCTCTTAAATTTCCCCAGAGCTGTTTATATTATACATATATATATATATATATATATTATATAATATATAATATAATATATTATATATATATTATTATTATTATTATTATTATTATTATTAATTTGAATATGTTTGCTTCCATTCATTTATGTATTTGTATGCTCCAGACAAAATTAAGATGGCAGGATTCAAACAAGTTCGAAGAAATCGGTGGGGACTTAAGAGCAGCTTTGCGGTGTGTTAAAACATAAGTGAACACTCAGGCAGAGACAGAATGATTGATAATCACGGCCAAACGTTCCAAATACTCAAGCGTGAAAACATATTTTCGATCTCTGTGGCATTCCCCACCTCTCTCCCTTGTCGAGAGATCGCATCGCGTTAAAACGAGGGCACGCCTGCACGTCTCACTCGTACGGGAAACCAGAACCTATCATTTAGCCGGTGAAGACGTTGATGCTGGGAGCAGAAGAGCAGCGGAGGAGTGATTGATGTGATCTAACCCTGTCAGTGGAGGGTTATGGATCAGTGCAGAACAGCACACAAATGACTTCCAAATGGTCTCGTCTGCTACTGTCAGACCAGATTGATTCTCTGTTTCTCACTTGTCTTTCTCTGAAAGTATCACACACGGGGCAACGATTTCATCTGCGAATGAGGTAAAATCTAGCTGCAAGCTTTCGTGTCCGGAGACTGAATTCTTTGCCCAGTTTTCTTTCCAAAATAGTTCAAGGTCAGTCAGATAGAACAGAGAGTCCCTGTGAACAATTCTTATGTGCTATTGCCAATTGGGAATGCTTTTTTTCTTTTTTTTTTGAATCCATTTCATTGTTGCTTTGATTGTATGTTTAAGTGACAGAAGGTCAATTTTTGTCCCAGTGTTAAGTTTTCTTCTGAGGTTGTTCTGTGTTTAGCTCAGACTCTGACCCGCTTCCCTGCTCTGCTGAAAAAGAGCACAATGCTGCCACCACCGTGTATCACCACAGGGATGATGTGGTGATATGTATTATTATTTTTTGGCAGCATATAGAAATCTACATATAGATATTTTAAAAAAAACAAAAAAAACTCAGTTCTGACCAGAGTGCCTTCTTCAACAAAGCATCGCATTTAATTAATTTTAAAAATTTTTTTCCCACAAAGAAATTCCTATTGCTTTTTCCATTCTTTAGTTTGCAAATAGAAAAACAGCCTATGTGGGAAAACTGACATAATTTTTTATTTTATTATTTATTTTCAACTATCCTCACAAGAATCTTTTCATGACCTCAAACATCTTTTTCATTCCTGTTGCAAACGTTTTCCAGTGAACACATCCAGGGTGTCACAATGTTTTCACCCCTGCTGGACACCTCCCAACGCGCTGAGGGGGAAAAAAAAAAAAAAAAAAAAAAAAGAAAGTATTTGGAATCTGCTTGTTTGGTCTGCCTGTTCAAATCATCATATGACATTCACTGTACATGCGGTCACCCGAAAGCTATTTTTAAGCGGAACTTGCTGAAACAAAGGGGGACATTATGTAGGTTTAACAGATCTAGTGTAAAAATATCCAGAAAGCTCAGTCGGTTGAAGTGTTAAGCTGTTAGAAATAATTACCCCCACCTCTTAGCGTTACGGAGAGCCCTGCCTGCTGGGTTTGCACACAATAGAGCAGCCAGAGCTCGGAGCTGTGGCTGTGTCTGGCCTTTGCCTCTGTCAGTCTAACTATGCTGACATGGGGCAACATTTTCCAGGCTGCTTAACAGCCCCAACGTTTTTACAATGGGAAAGTATTTTCTCGGACAAAAACATGCCACTGGTCATTATGTGCACATTTCCTAAGCGACTCTAGGCAGGTTTTTATGGCTTACTAGGTGAGACAACTTGAAAATGTAAAGCAAATGTAGGGCTTCAGCCACAATAATGGCCATTCAAATGTAACCTTAAAGAAGCTGGGATGCATTTAGAAAAACACAAAGCAAAAACGATCAGACGTGCTTTGAGTTTTGTGTCGTGATTCGGTTTCACGTTCATGGATTCAAAAAAAAAAAAACACAAACAAAAAAATGCAATTCAATTTTTTATTTTTTATTTTAGCACACCACATGTGCATGAAAGTTACTGGCACGTAAAGTGCACACCCCAGGGCCCTAACTCCAGCCCCCTCCCCTCTACTCCACCGGGCCAATCTCCGACAGTGCAGCTCCAGAAAGGTGGTCAGCGTCGGGCCGAGCCTGCAGTGCCCCACACATCGCACGCAGCTGTTCCAAAATGGATGCTGTGTAGACGTGTAACTTAATACCTAAAAATGACCTCATTCCGTCTCAGCTGGTTAAAGTCAAAGGTGACGTTGCTTCCTTACAATAGTGCAAGGCGTTTAATATAATGCCTGGTGAGGCAAAGCGCCAGCAGCTTAACGCTGTCAAACTGCTGATGGTCCAGCAGGCTGCAGAATGGCTGCTACATTATGTTGTTCCAGGGGTTTTGATGCCAGCATACTGCATCAGAAGGTGGAGCTGATACCGTTGAAGGTCAGCTGCTTCAGTGTAGGATGTGTGTGAAGGAGAACATGAGGGCCAGGGCTTGACGGAAGGATGGATGATTGAGAATTTTGGAAACGATGGAACAAACGACTGTTTCCAGAAGAGTGCTGAAACTCACACAAATAACTTGAATCCAGAGTAGGTCTAACAATCTGCATGATTGTGGAGAGGTGAAACTACTGAGGTAAGCGCATACTCTACTGCCATCTGCTGGCCACATGAGAACATGGTTTGCAACCAAAGGCCTCCCAAAATGTTCACACAAGTCCTGACTAAACTTATTAACAGAAACTAAAACAATGTTAAGATTTTAAAATATGAAACAGAATACAAGTGCAGTCATTTTTACACTGCAAGACAAGCAGGAGAGGGAATAAAAAATACTGGTAGGTAATCAGAGTCCAGCTTGTATCAATCAATCAATCAATCAATCAATCAATCAATCAATCAATCAATCAATCAATCAATCAATCAATCAATCAATCAATCAATCAATCAATTAATCAATCAATTCCCTGCCAGTGTGTTGTCTGTTTTTTTGGGGGGGTCAGGTGCACCAAATTAGAGTAAAAGGTGTTCATAATTTTCTCACTTTTCTTTTCAAAATCCCAGAAACTATGTAACCTGTTCCTTTCACTTTGCAGTTATTTGCTTAACATGACAAAATAATGACATAAGTAGATCTATGCAAGGTGCTGCAATACATCAACATGTTAATTTCTTGTAATATCGAAAAGAAATTACTGTAAACAAATGTAGCCACTTGTTAAATCTTAATATTTTCGTCAGAGAGTCAGATGTGTATTTCTAACAAAAATCAGATGTGATTCTTTTGTTTTGTTTACTCTCACCAAATATTGATTTAACTCGTTTTGCCTTATTTTTTGCGCATAAAGGAACACATAAAAAAAAAAAACAAAGAATTAATTAAAAACTTATTTAACGACAGAGCAACATAACAAACACAAGGTGTCACTGTTTACCCAATGTGTGAGACTATTCATTTTTGAGGAGTTTTTTTTTTTTCCACAAGTTATCTGTAATTTAAGAGGGGTGTGAATCTTAAACTTACTAATACTTTATCTCTCGTCGATATTTCTCCCATTATCTTTTGCCGCAGATGTCACATAAGTACAATAACTAATACCCTGCAAGAGGTGAAAACAAAAGTAAACACATTTACACGCACATGCACACGCCGATGTTTATATATCAGCAGCAGTGGAAATAATGTTTTTGCTTCTTCTGTATATGTTCTCCTGAGAGCAGGTCACAGCTGCAGATCGCACTGGAATGTCTGCGCCGTTACCTTAAAACAGACTGTGCTTCATGGTAAACATCAATCATTAGTGCCTTTTATGAGGGCTCTCAGTGCAGGTTTTTGTTTTTCAGTAAAATCATTAAAGATGCTTGGCTTATACTCACAACATGAGGTGCCATGGGAAGCTGCTTTTGTTTTTGTTTTGTTTTTTTTAATCGATGTGTGGGTCAACGAGTCTGAAGTTCTCTATTTTAAAAAAAATGCTTTTAAGAGCGTAGCTGGCAGTTTTTGGAACCCTGGCCTTTTGGTCAGAAATCAAAGCAAGTCTTCAGGAATCCCAGGATCTGTTTTCATTTACTATCAAAGTTGCATTGAGGCAATAAGACGTGGGAAAGTGCCTGGTACGTAAACAGTTTATCTTTTCCTAAAGTACCTGCACCTTTGTTATTAAGTCATTAAGAACCGACTTTTCTTCCCTGGACAATTTTCCAGCGCTTACAGTGGGGCTTACCTCGGCCTTTGATTTGACATTACAGTTGGATGAGTCACCCGGCAGAGGACAACTTCAGAACTCAAGAGCGTATCTAGATTAGAGAAAAACTGCTCTACAGGGCATTTGCTGTTGCGTTTTATGTGACTCTAAGTGGAAATAAGTGCTTGAAAGTCAAGTTGTTGAAATTCAGTCCACAGCACTGAGTGAATCCACATGGAGCCACAATGTGGTTAGCAGCAGGATCCAGTGTTGACCAAGTGTACGCTTTTAAATATTGACCTGGACTGAAGACACACTGCTGTCGGATCACAAAATGTATCCTATTTTATTTGCTCCTGCAGTTTGACATCAGATTCTCTGAGTCAACCCTGTAATTTCACATCTAATCATCGTCATGGTTTTGTGCTACTTCACTGAAGGCAAGCTGTCATTCCTTGAGTTATACAGCTCTGAATATATTTCTTACACCTCTCTCGCACTCGATCTGCCTTGCATTTCTCTGCCGTATAAAACTACCCTGCTAAATCCACGAAATGACATTGCAGCATCGCCTTTCTTTGCAAGTGGATCTATGTGCCAAAGTGAAAAGTCTGGCATGTGTTTGTTTTCAGCCGCTTTTGTGGAGAACAATCACTCTAAAGTCACAGCCAGCACTAAATGGGAATGATTCAGATCAAAGCATATTCATGTATTGGAATGGTATAGTCAAAGTCAGGAGCTAAATCCGAGAACCTGTGGAGCAGCTTAAATAGAAAAAAGGCTGCTCCTGCACTCTCTCCACTCGGTCTGACTGAGTTAGATGTGCAAAGTTGGTAGAAACATGGCGGAAAGCACACATCTGTAATCTGTAAGGTTTTTCTATTAAGCTTAATACAAGTGCAACACTTTTAAAGACCTTGTATTGTTTAATCTACTATTTATAACTATGATCTTTTTTTTTGGTCAGTCACAAATACATTTACCTGTTGCTATAACATGACAAAATAAGAAGTTTGAATTTACAAGTCAGTAAACAAGCCACTGCTAGTTTTTAACACAAATTCCTACTCAAAAGTAGCAGCAATGACGTAATGGCAATGTTAAATTCTCTCATGCGTCATTATGCAGATGCTCTGTCTTCACTGATGAAGATTCTCTCACATTAGCATGCCAATCCCTAAAAGTGTCTCCAAGATTATTGCAGTCAGACGTATTGATGATTTCTGCAATTAAAAAACTATTTCAGTCAAAATATATATATATTTCTTTACAACTTGAAGACAATAGAGCATTAAACATTCATCCACACCGGGTCAACCGACCACTAAGAATTGAAAATTGAGTAAGTGATGTCACAGCAAAAGTAGTGTAACAGAATGTATCATAAATGGTAGTTAATTTTTGTTTAATAGTATATTTAATGGATAGATTACTTTTTTTGTGAAAAAAAACTTAAGTCAACCTTTTTTTTTGCTGAAAAGCATATTTTATTTTTCTGTTTCTCCTTCCTGTTTTAGTATAATGACACGTACAGTAACTGTATGATTAGTAACCATACATAGCACCACAATTATGCATGTCTTATGAGCAGCATTCACCCCTCATCATCCATACGTACATTCATACATACTGTCTACATACTTACATACACGCTATATATACATATGATTCTTAAAAATATCTTTGGACAAAGCAGGGCAAGCAAAGTCAACATCTCTCAGTCCAGTACCAATGCCCACTGAATACGTCACACAATGTTTACAATTCAAGTATTGAATATTAAACACACACACAGACACACACGCATATATATAAGTTACAGTGTAATGGTTATTCCAAAAAAAAAAAAACATAGAAGATTACATTTCTACAAAGTTAATGGCACATAGTGCATAAAGTATTCTTGAACTTCTGATACAGATCTCATAGCACAATTGGCTGTCATAAAGAAAACATTTTAAAAATGGACGCCAGCCAAAGGTTTTCTAGCTGCTCGCCAACTTTTATCATTGTCAGCCGTTCTTTAAATCAGAGGAAGCTGCATTGTCTGAGGGGAGAATAGAGTCTGGATCTGTTTCCCAACTTTGGTTAAAAGCTCAGCATCTGCATGCCAGTGTGTTAAGCTACACGATGGTTGTCACGGCAACAGCTGTGGATTAGGAGCTCACGTCGCCCGCAGGGGGAGATTTCCCAGGGGGCAAGTTCGGCTGGTATATCTAAGAATCCCGCATCGATGTCAGTACTCTGAACTGCTTTGCAAGCAGGTCGTACATCAGACATTTCAAGACATTTCTAACTCTGCCGGTGAAAACAAAAGAGGCTCTGCCGCAGAAAGAGTTACTCCAAATGTCAGTATTTTCCATTTTTAGATCAGATGTAATTCCAGTAGTTAAAAAGCACAGTACTTTAAGGTTAGTGGTTATGCAATACGCCATTAGAGCACCTTGTTGGCAAAGCAGACAACGTCTCCTCCAGTGGCAGTAGTCGTTGTATCATATTACAAACAACATGTTCAGAGGTCAGTATAGAATAAATATGGTTGAACATAAATATATTACAGCACAGTTCAGAGTACAGATGCTTGTGAGAGGTAGGGTTGTGAGGACTTGGAGCAGGGCAAACGGAGTGGCTCAGATGCCATACCTGACTGTGTAATGTACAGTAAAAGATGAGAACTTGTGCAATGAAACAACACTCTTTTACACCAAACTTATACTCTAAGAAATGATCTGGGTTTCCGCTCATAGCAAAGGCATTTACCCAAACAGTTAGCATGTCAATGTGACTCTCAGTCACATTCAGTAGTGAGGTGTTGAGCGCATTTATTGGCAACCAAGGTAAAGATGTGAATAAATCATCTTTTATTACCGGGGCATAATCTTTAGGAGGCTGGAACATGCGGAGAGAATGACCTCTGACCTCTTTGTATAAACTCATCAGAGTCCAGGGTCTCCTCTAATGGGTCCTCTGCAGGATTTAGTTTTATGTCTGGCTTATTATTTAATTTAATTAAGGACATTGGGAGAAAAATTGATTGTGATCAAGAATGTTTCCCCACAAACAGAATTTAAATTCAGATGTTTTAAGATGAACATATTCAACTTGATAAGAGAGAACATGAAGCTGTTTCCCTTGTTTCGAATTCTTGCATGCCCTCCAACCCCGGTGACCACCAGGTCCTGACTCCCTTGGAAATATAACTACATCAGTAAATACATTTCCAAACCACAAAACGTGCCACAGCAAGCAAATAAAGCTGGCTCGTCTTCAGTTTTAAGGAAACACTTAACGGTGACAGCATGCAGCATCAGTGGACTGTGTTGTGTATCCTTTAGCTGCCATCTGGGAACCGGAGATGTCACAGCTGACGCCCCTCCTCCGTGCTCACAGCCGACGACTGGATCCAACAAATGACTCTGATTGTGTGTTCCTGGCCCACTGTCATCAAACTGAATTTAGAGATTTGTTTTCGACTTGGCTCTCAGTGAACTTGGAGGAGAAGACCATTATGAGCGTGGGGAATGCACTTCCCACAGAAACCACCGCAGCGACCGTAAATTCTTGTTCCGTCCTACGCATAGAAATGAATGAGAGAGCAGAAAGTGGGCAGAAGGGCCGCATTCTATGCAAAAAATGGACAGTTTATAAATAACAGTGGGTTTACCAGCAGACTGAAATAACATCATGCTTAAAAGAGAAACAAAGCACAATGGAATTTCATTCCCGCACTCAGAAATGTGACTTGGATAGCAAAATGACGACGAGGCAATACTTGAAAAATCAACATCAGATGTCACATGAAAGTTCTCACCTCAGATCTGTGGACTTTGACCGAAACGTAGTTCCCTTGAGATGTCCACTTGGTGTTTGGAGCCACTTTAAGGCCCGTTCCAATCAGGTTGATACTAAATTGGCCCTAAAAACCACATACAAGCTGTTTCACGTAAAATATATAGAAAGGAATGCATGAAAACCATGTGAATGTTTCTGATTATCAAAAAAATAATAATATCTCACAAATCTACAATGCCAGTTTTTAAATGAGGACGTTTTCTTTTTAAGAAAAATCTACCCAAAGCACCACACTGCCACCACCATGTTTGACTGTCCGCGCGTTCATGCTGTTTAGGTTTTACACCAGATCTAAACTTCTAAAATGTCCAGTTCTGTCTTGTTAGTTATCAGAATATTTTCAGTCAGCAGTGGGTTTTCTTTCATAGACACCGTTACTGGCCAGTCTCTTTTTGTATTTCATGAACTCTGACCTGTACTAAGACAAATGAGGGAAACAACGCTTTAGATGTTCTGGGTTCTTTTGTGACCTTCTGGATGAGCAACCCGTTCTCTGTCGGAGTAATTAGCTCGTCCCTAACGAAGTTTCACCCTGTTCCATATTTTCTACATTTGTGGATAACAGCTGCGGTTCGTTGGAACCCCGAAGCCTTAGAAATATCTCTGTAAGCATTTCAGATTGATAGAGTTGAATCATTTTCTTAATTCTGTAGGCCTGAAAGTCATCAGCTCCAAGTCTGGGTTGTGGAAAATAAACAATAATGCAGACAATCACAGTTATTTAATGATCTAACAATGATGGCACTTATTTTCTTTTATTTTTGTTACTGGGTCTGGTTGGTTAGGACTGCTTTTCAAGTAACCACTTGGAAACCAGTTTTTGCATTTACTTATGTTATCTTAAATAAATGCTTGATGATCTGAGACAATGAAATGTGACAAAATGTGAAATGTGACAAAAAATGTAAAATCAGATGTAATCAGTAAGGAGGCAGGCGCTTTTTTTTCTTTTCCCTGCACACAACATCATTTCCATGAGGTATAACTTGACCAACCTGTGGGCACTTGGCTGCACTATAGCAATCTCCTGCTGTAGCAAATGGGACAGGCCGCCCATGAATAGTCTGGGAAAACTGGAGGTCTGTGACTGGTAAACAGAAAAGACAGAAATCTTGAGTGAAATTGTGCAACAGTCGACTTGAACAGACTGTAAGCATCTGCTGGGAGGGGAGAAAAAGAAAAGAAAAAACACACAGATAATTGATATCACTTTGCCAGATGTTTTTACTCCTTCTAAGATTTTTCCACTCAGTGAAATTAAAAATACATCAAACTCTGTGAACTGATTTTCTTTCTAATGTTATGTTCCTTAGTCTTTTTTCAATTTACATCAGCATAGGAAGACAAACACCTTTGCCTAAAATGTCTGAGTAGAAAAGCAGTCTTTTAAATCATTATTTCAGGATTCCCCCATAATTTTGACATTTCCAATCTCAAAATATCAAATGTGTATTATATTCTCACTGCGTATCATGTGAGTGCGTAGATATTTTGTGATTTCGCGTATTTATTTATAACCTGAGCCACATCGATGCCTGAATAGTGAAATTGTGAGTTTGTCAACACGTGATCAAGAAGGGGGGAACATAATATGAAAATAAATGAACCATTAAATAAGTATAATAAAGAGAATTAGATTTTTCAAATTTGGAACACGGGTCATGGAAAACAGCACCAGAAAGAAGCTGCTTTCCCATCGTTTTCCAATCTGTCCAGGAACCACATTGTTTTCATTAAGCCACTTTGTTTTAATCTCAAATCCTTCTTCAATCAACTTGGCTTGTTTTTCCTCCTGCCATTCTTTCGTACTTTCTATATCACCATAAAGTTGCACTGATATGCAAGTCACACTCAATTAGCACCTCTTCAAACTTCCCCCCTTCATCTTGAACTAATTTTCCTGCCTCAGATCTGATTTGAGCCACCATAAAGCCAAATGAGTACCAATGCACAAAAAAAAAAGGTGGGAACATGGTGTCAAGAACGCAAACGGGCGGAAGCTATCTGAGGCTCCAGACTCCTTCTTAAAGTATACATGAGCAAAAAACGAATAGACAAACACGTACATCCTGCGTTAATCCTTATCCTTTAATCAAAGGCGTACTTGAACACAACAGTTGAAGCTGACTGTAAAAATTTAGAGGAGGAAGATGTGTGTGTGGACAGTCTGTGAGTGTGCGATTGGCTGCTTGCAAATATGAAAAAGTGTTTGATGATGGTCCAGTTGGGAGTACCGGAGAGAGTGCTCACAGATTGCCTGGCTGAGCACATGCACGCACGCATTCCTTGATCCTCCCTGCTCACATGTTTGTATGGTAGAAGCCTTGTGATGTGAATGCTGAAAGTTCAACTTTTTTTTTTCAAATTATTTTCAGCTGACAGAGTGTGTGAGGCCTTTGGACCTTATTGGCACTCTGGGATGAGGTGTGCAAGAGTTTAAATCAACAGCGATGTGTGGTCTCGTTACAGCAGACGGTGTAAGGCAGTCGCACAGTAATTACGAACTCATTATCCGAAGGGAGTTCAGGTCCAGGCGAACTTTGTGGAAGAGCGTGTACCCTGCTGCCGAGTAGTCGTTTCTGCAGTCACAGTCTTGCCTGCGACTGCCGTTGTACGGACATTCAAAGGGGTTGATCAACCTGTTTGGGAAGGACAAAAGGTGTTAGGATCGATTCCGTAAAACAGGATTTTAAAACTCGTAGCTGCGTTACAAACCTGTGGCCGTACACCTCAGAGTAGTTGTCTGTCTGACCGCTGCGCAGTGTCACGTACTCCTTCGGGAAATCCGTCTGCATCTCAGCACAGTAAATCTAGAGCCAAGCAGATTGTGAGACGGGAGCCGTGACGTGCGCAGGAGGATTTCTGTCAGCAAAGACGCACCTGCAGAGTCCGAAACTTGACCTTAAGATAGTATTCCCCGTCCATCCTCACACCCTGGTTCTGCTGAACGTCTCGGCAAGAAGTGAACACCTGGCCTGAGGGAGGAGTTATTAAAAAAAAGGATTGTGACTTGGCTCTTTTTTAGTCTCTTGCCTGTTTTCCAAGACTGCTGGAGAGCATGTATCGAGCTGATTAGTTCATTATACTTAAAACATGACCACAAAACTGGCTGTCACTCGAGCAGATCGTTTTAATTTTGCCAGCGCTGGACTTGGCAGCAGCCTGGTTGGAAACGACTGGCCCAGTGTGCTGTTGCTGAGACATGTGAAACATGATTGAGCTAACCTGCAAACTTTGGCCCGGCCCAATTAAAGCTGCCCCGGTGGGCCCCCCGCAAGGCATTTTGATAGAAAACTGCTGACTCGCTGTTTGTTGTTTCGCTAAATTATCACTTCGGGAGACTTAAAGCGGGGCTCGCCGTTCTGCCTAATGTGCCGAAGAAAAGCGTGGTTGGATTTCTGTAAACACAATCAGATACGGTGTTGCTCGGTACACACGGCACACTCAATTTAATCTCGTCCTGTGAAAAGTTTCACGTAGGCAGTGTGTGAAGACATTCAAAAAGGAGAGCAAGATGTTTCAGTCAAAGAAGAAACAGCCAAATCCGATCCTTAGGAAAGCAAAGGGGAAGAGAGCATTGACCTTTAACACAACCCTGTCAATGCAGTTGGGTTAGAATACGTAAAACTTTCTAAATGCAAACTGACTTGTGCATTTTTTTTGCAAACTCTGAAGAGTAGTAGTATGAAACTAAACAAAACTGACACATGAGTTTACAAAGTTTTGACAAGTAAAAATCTGAAAACAATTCACACCCGCTACTTTGTTAACTTCTAAATAAAATCTCAGAGGTTTGCTGGAGAACATTAGAGAACAAACATAATCCTGAAGGCAAAGGAAAATGGAAAATAAAGTTGTTTGAAGCAGGTTAAGGTATAAGAAACCATCCCAAGCTTTGGAGACTTCACAGACTGCTGTTCAATCTGTCGTTTATCTGTTGACATAGCTGCAAACCTTACAAAACATGATCATCCATCTAAGCAAAAGACCGAGCAAAGACACCCTTAGTCATCCTCCGGTAACTCTGGAGGAGCTGCAGAAATTCAACACTCTATTACAAATCGAAGTGAGAAACTCACATTGTCTCTCTTGACACGCAGCTTGCGGTTCAGGTCTGTCTGATGGACGGCAGTGTTTAGACATTTGCCCCTCGGAGGTCACACACTCCACCCTACGCTCCATCACTCCTGCCCCACAGGTCAGCGAACACTGGGACACAAACCCAAAATGGGAAGAAAAGGGACAACATCTTTGGACAATTTGAAACAAGTGGGGTGGATTTTCTGTGGCTGCTTAATGTTCTGTGCTTCACCTTGGACCAAGGGCCAACTTTCCAGTAGGAGGTGTGAGGGCACTCCCTGAGGAGGCACGGCTGAGTGGCAGGAGGGTGAGGTTCAGGGCAGATTTTTCCTGCGGAGGACGGCTGAGTGTGGAAACGCTGGGAGTGCGAAGAGGAAGGCAACAAAGAGCAGGAGACAAAACGCTGCTGGTAGCCGACGCCACAGCTGGCGGAGCACTGAGAAACACAAATACATAAAAACATAACGGTGGGAAAGAGCCAACACTCCTTTTATGAGTCTGGATTAAGTTTGAGATCAAATCAAATGTTTTAGGAGTTATCTCACTGTTTTGAGTGGACAAATACCAAAACAACAGCTGTACTATGTATCTTGCATTAACAATATGTTTTATTACATATTTGTTAAAACTGTCACCGTGTCATGAAAGTTTTAGATGAGACAAATAATCTGTAAAGAAAAAAAAAATAATAATAATCAGAGTCAGGAGGAAGGTCTTAGCGCTGCAAATCATCCTCGTGTACACGCTGCTACATGTGCTGATGGTGGAAAAACGGCCTACCGTTACATGAAAAGTGTTTCTCTGCTATCAGCAGTGGCCATGCTAATTAGCTTTAGCATTCAAGACAGGCTAATAGGTGTGGAGAACTGTCTGGAATGCATAGCACAGAGCAAGGCGGAGGCGTGAGCAGCACGTACACAAGCATGATCAACAGCTCATATCCCTCCTCCTCTAGTGTGTTTCTGTAGATGGCAGTGGGACCACAGGGAGGAGGCAGAGAAGCTCCATATTTTTAACAGACTGTCTGTCTCATACTGTCACACAGTAGTGACAGCTTTAACAGAAACGTAAAAAATGAATGCAGCAAATCCCGATGTGCTGAATTTTGACAACAAGAACTGAAACTGCACAGACTTACGGATACCGCTGTCAGTTTTCATTCCCACCTGTGACCATTCCCCTGCTATCCACGTGTAGTGACAGGGCTCCTCTCTGCAGTGATGGAGCGATGGAGGCCTGGTGGACGGTTCGCAGTGGTCATCGTGGGCAGGTGCGGGGCCCGAACCGACACATCTCACCTTTCTGCTCTTCATCCCTTCCCCACACGTTGCGTTGCACTACAAGTCGAGACGGTGAAATACGCGTTGTTTTATTGATTCTAAACACAAAATTGACTTTGTTTTAAACTACGCAGGAAAAAGTAATCCACGTTTGCCATCCAATGTGGCCGAGCTGCATAAGACAATAAAAAAAAGAAGAAAAAAGCATTTCTGACTCAAGATCTGAGAGACCCGCAGCCTTTATGGCAACTAATGGTACGAGAAAGTATTTAATCATCAGGGCCTGGAAACATATGTATGTTCTAACTTTTATTTGTTGGAAAAAAAAAAAAGGAAAAAAGAAAAAAATCCTTCTTTTTCCACTTTACAATTCTTTAATTCTTATTGGTCTATCCCATAAACATTAATGGAAAATTGTCTCGTCGTGTGCAAATCTGTCTGTACGTTGATGAGATAGCGCAGATAATCGAAAGATCAATTGAATAAGAAAAGAAACTCCACTCACCTGTTCCCATTCACCCGCTACCCAGGTGTAACGTGTGCACTCTGCTGTTTGGCACACTTGGACTGTTGGCGGACGTAAGTGAGGACTACAGAGGTCTTCTCTGACTTGTCCCGAGCCTTTGAGCCTGCAATAAACATCTCGCTCCTGAACTCCAGATCCACAGGTGACTGAGCACTATAATGAAGCACAAACGGAACAGAAATACATTCAGTTTTCAAAACAAGCTTCAATTGTGATTCTATGAACTGTTAACTAAAATGTTCAATGAAAACCTCCGATCTCAAGTCAGTCACATCAACTTGTTACTCGCATTAGGGTGTTTCTTTTGCCTCCTTCTTCATGATGTATCATTTTGTTTTCCCACCTGGACCTTAGTTGGGTCTGTCAATGTGATCGGAAAAAGGTTTACAACCTTCAAGTGCTGGTTGCCGAATTCAAGATTGAACTAGTTAACCTAAAAAGAGAACAACATATGGGGGCAAGAATGTGGAGATGCACTGACCGCATTGTGGGTGAGCCTCCAGATTGACCACTTCAGTTTCCTAAAATGCATGATATATGTGTAATGTGGCCAAACAGGGCTCAGAATTAAGGCAAGGCTTTGAATTCATTTATTCTACTCAGAAAATTGGCAAAAATTCACATGCGACTGAACACGTTCTCACATTCTGCCGCAGCTGTAAAAGCGTGTTTTCTTGACTTTCAAAAAGTTCACCAGGTTGAACTTTTCCATGAAACTTTGTTCAGTCTTCACGCCGAATGCACTTATCTGCGATCAGACGAGCGTCTATCTCCGCAATCTCTTTGATGTCGTTCGTCAAGCATACCTACACACTGTGAGGAAGCATTCTGTGAAGCCTGAGTTGATCCAGCCGATTCCTTTGTAAGCTCATCAGATACGTGCGGTCTGAAAATTACACAGCTGGATCAAATTACCAGGGACTTCTAGATCCATTTGTGTTGATCCGTTTTATACTGCAACTGCAAGATATCTTTGCAAAGTGTGCGGAGGGCTGTGAAAGGTTATGTTTTAGGGTAAAAACAAAAGAAGCCCTTTAAGAAATCTGACCTTAAAATCAAAAACCCCTTTTGGAAAAAATAAAATAAAATTAACATATAAAGCATGAAAACAGAACAAAGCTGTTACTGTGTTCCTTTAAAAGGAGGGAAACACAAAACTGCATAGCATGCTGGCGCTTAAATAAGAAAACATTCAGCAAACAGAAATGACAAATTATGTTATTTTGCTGCATAGTTGTAACGGGGCTTCTTAGTACAGCAACGTATGTTTAGGTTAATTAATATCAGTCCTTAGATGGAGCATCAACAGTCTCTGGTTTGGGATGCCGACCTTTTCACAGTTTATCTCAGTTCTTGTGTGGGAGCTAAGATTGGATAAATCTTGTATCTAAGTAGACAATGCCTTGCAAAAGTATTAATATCCCTTAAACTTTTAAAATTTAGCCATGAACAAAGCATTTAATGTATTTTACAGTATGAGATAGAGCAACAGAACATTTTTTAGAAGCATTTTTAAAGACAAGATCGGACCAGATCTTAATCCACCTGAAAATCTGTGGTGAGATTTTGTATTTGATGTTCACAGCTCCTCTCCATCCGGTCTGACTGAGCTGTTTTACAAAGAAGAAGCAGCAAAAATGTCAGCTGGATGAGGTGGAGACCTAACCCAAAAGACTTTCTGCTATGATTACAGTAAAAACTGATTTTAGCAAGTATTGGCTCAGGGAAGCAGAATGAAAATGCTATTTTTATTATTTTTTAATTTCATCTTCCTTCTACCTCACAAATATATTTTATGCTAGTCTACACACAAGATCTCAAGTTTCATCTGAGGACATTTTTTGGTTTGTTTTTCACACCTTTACAGTCAAACTGTTCCTTTGACTCCAAGTATAACAAATGATGTCTGCAAATTCGTGGGTAAGACAAGATAGAAACACCAAATAAAATGGAAAGTCTTTTCCAAGAGTCAGAAAACATGCTTCATGTGTGTCGGTTATGGGATCACATTCTTAAAATATTTTACACTAAACATTTCACAAATGATAAAAGACGAGCATCAAAAATCCTAATGTGAATCCCAGATTCTTTTGAAGCATTTTACTACATGCCCTCTGCCAGAATGACATAAAATTGTATGTAGCCATGGAATGAGTCCCACTGGGTGTTGTGGATTCAGGGTTGTCATATGCATGAATATTAAGAGATAAAGCATGTCTTTTGGGGCCAGATGAGGATTTTATGGTAACTGTTGGTATGTTGGGGGCCTGGGGGGCTGGCAGGCAGGGATGATTGCTTCCAGACGTCAGCGGGAGCAAAAGTGAGGGGAGGAAGATATGTGTAAAGTCTGAGGAGGGGCAGGAGTTCTCGGGAAGGAGGCAGAGGTTAGGTTTATCCATGCCAATTTTCTATCTTGAAACGTTTCCTTTAGTCGAAGCATGTTCAAAAAAGAAATGTGTAAAAAAAAAAAAAAAAAAAATCTAATTTTCTTTCTACCTGTACCTACAGTCAGCCTTTGCTCTCTCAGAAGTGACACATAATAATACAGACTTAAATATTTGATTCAGACTTCTGACCTGTTGTGACATTTTGCCAAGCGGAAACTTCAGTGCGTTGGTATTTCATGTGACAGTCCAACCCAACGCATAATTCAGAGGTGAAAGGAAAATAGACATGGTTTTCAGACTTTTCACAAACATAGATGTGGAAAGTGGTGAAGGGATCAATATTCAACATTATACACAATTGAGAATTGATGTTAACAAACTTGGCATAAAAGCAGCAAAAATTTCATGAAAAAAAAGTGAAACCATGTATAGTTTTTCTTCCAGCTGACTATAATGTTCTACATTGCGTTGGCCTGTTACCAGAAAATCTTGTGAGGAAATGTGAAAAAACCCAGCTAGTGTAAACACTTGCCATCATAACGTATACCATTCCTAACATCTTGTCTAAGCAGATTCGAGAGGTTACACTCGGCTGCGTCTGCCGCACCTGGACCTAAATGTTGATCAGATTTTATTAAGACAGTCTGTGTGACAGAATGCGAGTGTCCGATTTTGTTTTCCAACAAATCGGATTCAAAGAGGAGGCCCGCGCCGCCTAAAGCCTGATTACAGAACGACTTCCGTCGTTTTGCCAGACTGTTATAAACCTGAAATGAAAACCTTAGATATGCTTTATAAACAGTTGTACAATCCAGCCGGGAGTGTTTGGGGTACACTTGGGGAAGGGAGGGGGGTAAAAAAAAAAAAGGACACATTACTCTTGAACAGAAATAAACTGAGCTCGGACTAGACAGATGCTCTCTGCGTGCTCCACATCTGCAGCCTCCAGGAGGGTTTTTGTTGTGTTTGTGGCTGCAGCGCCGCGGCCGGACTGGATATTCAGCGGGTCATGGAGCAGCAAGAAGAGCAAACATACCTCCCGCCACCTGTTGGCTTTCCAGGCAGCGCATCCTCGAGCTCGGCAGGCCTTCTGCGCGCGCGGCCGGGGCAGATGGCTGCAGTACGCATCCTTTATTTGGGTTTGGTTCTGGAAAACACAGGCTATCTCCCGCTGCTTGGTGCCGCGGCCACAGCTCACTGAACACTGAGAAGAGGGGGGGGAAAAAAAGCATCAAAGCATGTCAATGATAACACCGCAAATTTAGAGGTTTAAATGTGCTTCATTAGTATTTGGCACGACTGCTTTTTAAAATGATGACTTTTTGGGTATCCTCCACTGCCGTTATGGTCTGTTTGTCCTGACTGGACTGGTGGAGTCGAGTCAGGTGAGTAAGCTGCTTTCCTTCTGAGATCGAAAGTTTCTGACGGCCGCTCGAGAACATCGACTTCAAGATTGAATTAGATTGCCTAATTTTGTTGTCATGGAGACCTAATTTGGTCAGTGTTCTTCGTGTCCAAGCTTTTAACTTCCTGGCTGCTGTGTTAAGAAGTTGCTTTTATAGTTTGACATGCTTTCATTTCCTTATGAGGCAAAGTATTTTATGAAGTTCTCCAGTGTTCCTGCTGCAAAACACCAAAATGTTATGATGCTGCAGCCCCCAAACCTAACAACTCCTTATTACCTCTACATATAACAATGATCATATTACCAAAACATTTCACCCTTTTTTCTTCATCAAATTACAGAAAAGGTCTCTAAAAATAAAACTTTATCTGTGAGTGCTTTTGTAAACAACAACTTTGCTTCTTAAATTGTTTTTGTTTGTTTGAGTAATGACCTCTTCCTCACAGAGTGGCCTTTCAGCCCAGGTTATGTACAAGACATGTTTCTTATAAGTTGGTTTTTGTGATTCCTTGTTTTGATTTTACACTTTGGCAAACCCTGTTTTGTGGTTGTCTTTTTCTTGTTCACTTCTCTTTTTGGAGCATTTTCGACCTCATTTGTAACGTTCATTCAGTTGTTCGACCTGTAAGCAGAGGAGTCACTTAGAGAGCTGCTGCGAATGAGAGGAAAGGATTCACACACACTCTAAGAGACAATCATCTGGTAGTAATAAGCACCCCAAAAGGAGAAAACACAATGAATAAAAACCAAACACCCTGATGACAGCTCTGGAAAATAAATTAAATAATAATAATCTGAGACGGCTGACAAACTTTTTCAAGAGATTTCGGTTCCCGTGTGGCCGTGCAGTAATTAGGGCGCCAATTTCTGCTCGATGAGTGAGCCTCCACCCTCCACCCCCACTTGTCTAGTCATCACAAAAAGGGAGAGCTGGAGTAAAATACATGAGATGCATAATTTCCAGTCCAGATCAACAGCATAATGTTTCATTGTAACACTAATTACGACCTCAGAAGGATTGCATAACGACGAGCGGCTGTTACGCGTGGTAAACGATGATGACCCCTCCGTATGAAACTTTAGCACTGAACTAATCTTGAAAAAAACGGATCGAGGTCAGAGTGCCCTTTCAAACAAAGCCACGTTCTGCCTTTTTCTTGTCGCTGCGGGCGGCGGAAAACGCTGCACAGACATGCATCCTGCACGCTGTAATTACAGAGGCATTTTAAACACAGGGTCCTCTCAGGTGACATCAAAGCCTGGGTGACTGGCTCCTTAGCGCCGCAGATACCCGCTGCACGTTTACTCATAAATGACAACAAAACTTCCTAGGCGGAGAAGAGGCATGCTGGAGGTGGGGTGGATGGTCTGTGACTGAGAAGAGGTGGGGGTTGGGGGCGGTTGTGGGGGTCTAGCCCCACCTCACTACAGCAGAAAGCAGGAGGGAGGAAGAAAGAAAATCACAGCCTACGCTTCCCCCAGCTGAGCTGTATCTGCAGTCGAGTGGTGGGGGGAAAAATAAAAAACAGCAACTTTATGGAGACGTGCTCCTCCCGCAAACCTGCCAGCCTCATCTGTCAGCCATTAGTTAATCAGGGCTGGTGACTGGAAAAACAGGAGAACGGGCGAGGCCCCTGGGACTGGAGGACAGCTTCAACCTCTGAGAGCGCAACGAGGGCAAGGACTCTGGGACCTGAAGACCCACAGCTGGCTCTACAGGTAGGTCAGGACAAGTCGCTGTGCTGCTACTTTTGCTTTAAGACTAATGTTCCCCTGAACTTTGTACATCTGGACTTTAGAATCCATATTTGTATCTTAAAATAATATTAGATCCCAGCACAATTCTCATAGAATCTGAAGCCTGTAAAGAAATAACTCTATAGTTGTGTGGGTGTGTGTGTGCGTGTGTGTGTGTGTCGCATTCTTGCAATGTGTTGCTCCGACGAGGGTTGGAAAGATTTAGAAGATTTGTCATGTTCAGTGCGACCGAGCGCCGGGCGAAACACATAACTCAACAAGTCACACGGGAAATTAAACTCTCCCGAGGCAGATTTGCCCTCCCACGTCGCCACAGCCATTAATTTCACATGATCAGGCGGGATAAGTCATGTATAATCCAACGAGTCTCATCTGGGCATCATGTGGATTACTTTAAAGTGGAAGGACTCAGCCACAATCGGAATCCAGCCAAGCAAAACAACTTGTGTGGAACAAGTTTTATTCTCCCTCCCCCTTTTCTTATTTTTGGCCTTTTTTTTCTTAAGCTAGAACAAATGTTGCAGTAAGAAAGTAAATGCGGTTTCATCTTAAAGCTCATAATTATTCCAGTTAACTGCTTGAGAGCATTTTTATTCATGCAAATCTGGGGCCAATGGCATAATAGAGCGCTAAAAGATAGAAAGAAAAAAGAAAGCACTGAAGAGTTTTTGAAAACAGATGTTTGAAACCATTTACTATAAGAAATGTTACTTGAGATTTAGAGGTACTCAAGTCTTTTTGTGTGCTTTAAATGTCTTTGTCTAGAAATGGTAGCTGGAAAACCCCAACTGAATCCCACCCACTGCATAACTCACAACAGGTAAGCTCAGCTGACAGATTCTATCTGAGAAACATCTAGGCAGTACCTCCGTCTGCGCAGAACCTCACAGATATTCCAACAGATGAGAAAAGAACGACATTTTGGTGTTGACCAAAATGTAAAAATAAAGTCCTTTAAATGCACCAAATTAAGTTCTACCAGGTTACAATGGCAACAAAACAATGAGGTGTGAAAGTTATTGTGAAAAAAAAACTAAGCTAACGGGTTAGCTGGCTTCAGTAAGAGTGAGACGTTTCACATGAAATTGGAGGAAGTACAGAGAGATTTCTATTTACTCCGTTGCGTACAATGTGGCGAGACGTGCCTGAAATTCATTTATTCTGCAAGAGAGTGAGCGAGAGCAAGACATCGATACGTAAAAGAAAAGCTAAACAGAGAACAGTAGAGTAACCCAATCCTACCTTTTTGAGTTTTTAACCTGTGTCTGTCTTAAAACATGCAGAATTGGGAAATGTTGGCAGCATTTTGGAAATCTCAAGAGTTAAACAAGCCTCTATGTTACTAAGGAACTCGACTTACAGCGGAGGGTTTTTTTGTTTCTAATGTAAAATCCACAATCAGTTTATGCTTGTTTTAAGAATGAAAGTAAAACTCAGTTTTCTTATTATTCTATTACACAAACCTGCCTGCAAGACAGGCTAAGGTCAAATTCCAGGCTCCACGCTCTCACTACCAGAGGATGTTAATACCAAGCATATGCTAACTGTAGGCAGGCTCTTAAAGGGAACTCAGAGCAAGAGTAAACTTGCAAGTGCAGAGTGCAGGAGGGGAAGTCTGGAGGTTTGCCCGTGGCTGAATGTTGCCAAAGTTGTTGCATACAGTATTTTGCATGTGGAATGTTACAAGTCAACTACGACACACTAGTTTGCGTACAAACGAGATAGCTGGGAACAGAATGTACTTTAATGTAGCGTCCGATCTTTTTACATGTGTTCTCAGATGCAGGGAATACATACTCTGAACACACAACTTCCTGCTGTTTGTGGTTTTGTTTTAAGAACCGGAGTCCAAACGACACATGCAGTGGCGGTGGGAGCAGAGGAGCAGAGCCATGGATCAGTTCTGTTCTGCAGAAAAACAACCTGGAGGAACATCATGCTATCTTTCACACCGTTGTGATGTGCAAGTAGTTCTCCTAATTATGAATGCAGATGATGACATGAAATAATGACTTCCTGTTTCTTTCTGTTTACCAGACTGTTAACTGTAAATACAGCAAACTTCAGACGGGCTGACGCTAAACAGCCTATTCTGGACCTCTCCGAAAAGAGGTAAGTAAAAGTTAAAGTAAAAGCCAGGTTTAGGCAATCGTATAAAAAGGTATAGTTCAAAAGTAATGCAGGTTTGCATTAGTTTCCTATAGTTTAAAGTGATTTCAATAAGATGCCCAAGAAATTTGCATGACTAGTACTTTCTGTGGTTGTACGTGTATGTCTCTTACACTTTACTGTACAAAACACAAAGTAGCATAAAGATATTTATTATGCACAATAAGCATTTTAAAACAACAATTTGTTTCAAATTGAAAAATGACAAATAGGAGTTATTCATATGTTGTACCAACACATTATTTAAAAAATATATATATTATTTTTAGTAGCAGTAGAGGTATTTGTGTTTTTTTCAATTAAAAAAAATGTTAAAAAAGAGAGTTTGTTCTAAATCTTGGTGTGAAAACTGACATGTCTGTTTTTTTTATTTAAAGATACCACCGTTATCGTGAGAGAATCTTATATAGTCACAAGCCTTTAACTTTTGTAAACAAACACTACATAAAATAAAGTAGCAGCAATATTGATTAATCGAGGAAATAACAAAATGTATGTATGTTGCCTGTTGAAGCTAACAAAAAATCCACAGTGAAGATCAGGTATAAGATTTCCGAGTAAATCTCTGACAGTGTTCCCAAGTATTCCCCTCTTCCAGCTCAATGTCGCATAGCTGCATTTCTAATCTACATGGCCGCCAGCCATCTGCAGCTTTGAATGAGGAAGTCTGAAGAGCTCTAGCAAGAAAAGGATCTTGACCTTGAATTTCAAGTACAAATCTTAAGTCATCAAATCACATCGTTTTGTTTCTTTTGTAATAATCCAAGTCTTCACGCCTTTGTTTTCTCCTTAAAACCAACACTCATTCCATAATGTCTGCTTAATAATTGTGGGGTTTTTTTACCCCTTTTTAGCTCCTGTGAGATGAGAAAAAACACCACATAGGTCACTGATTTGACAGAGTACCTTATAAAATACACTTTAGTCTATTGAAAGAATCTGAACACATTGAATGAGGCAATGTTTGACACACGTCCTTGAAACCGAGAGGTCGCTGACTGTCATGGACAACGCAGCACATAAAAGTCAAACAGTACGGCGCAAGTATAGTTAAACCTCTAATGGAAAACATGCTGACATCTATAGATCTTACACATTGTTTAGGACACATTTAGGATTATTACATCCCTGTTTGCTGACAGGAAGTTCAACACTCAATCTATCATTGTCTAACCTATTAGGAGGGATATCAGCTACATCTCATTTTACTCCATCAGCTTGATGGTATTGAAAGGTCCAAAGAGCATGAGGCCCCATCAAAACCAAGCCTGTAGTCTTATATAAACGACACTGAGATGATCCAGTATTTGCAGACATAACAGCTTCAGCTTCATTACTTAGTTGAAGCTGAAGCTAGGGGCAAGTATTCATTAATCAGAATACTTGCAGTCTGTGTCGTAATTCATCCCTAAGGTGTTCTGTCAGTCCAACTCACCCACTCCTGACTGCGTCTCACCAGTGTGCAGTCCCATTGAAACGGGAAGGGACCGTCCCAAACGGTCCCCACAGAATAGAGAGTATTAAATGGTCAAAAATATATTTTATTCTGCATCGTTAGAAGCTCTTAAAATAAAAACAACCCCTCGCCATAATCATTCTTCCATCATCGTTCACACTTGACAATGCAGTCGGGTGAGTGCAGTTCTTCACCACATTCAGACTCAGTCACTGGATAACCAGGCAGGCAGACTCCATTCGTCAGTCCAGAGAAAATGTCTATTGCTCTAGAGTCCAGTGGTTCCATGGTTCATACCACTTCATAGTGGCACTTGGCGTTACAAGGCTTTGATTTGAAATTCTCAAACACATAAACCAGGTTTATGTGTTTAGTTCCCACCATTCTGGAGATAATCTGAACAGCTGCACAATGTGCATCTTAGTGGTGTCCCTGCTTTGCTACTTTACTTAACTTATCACTAAGTGGCTGTCAAATGTTTAGTAGTGTAGAACTTTTACAAATGGACTTATTGTCGATGTAGCATCCTACCTACCTAGCTTATTTTGATTCATCGGGCCCTTTAGAATGACCCATTCTTACACAAATGTTCGGAAAAGCATTGAGATGCTGGATTGTACACATGCAGCCACAGACGGGACTGGAAAATCTTAATTGATTAAGAGGGGTGACTCAGTAATTCAGGCAAAATTGTACAAGTATGATGCAGATAAAAAGAAACAATTCCATTTGGCTTAAAATTACATTCCTATCTGGTTGGAGAGAAAAGCAGATGCTTTCTGCCTGTGTCAATGCAAGGCCATGCCCTCTGTCATTCAGTAGATCTGGGATACCCCGAACTAAACGCTTCCAGACCCTGGTACCCTGTCTCTTCTCCTTTTGTCTCACTGCATCTGCTCCTGATCACCCTCGAAAAAACATTTACTCCTCCGGACGATATAGGCTCCTCCCTTCGGCTCCTTAATTTCTCCTAGCGGTATGTTCAGGGACTCACCGTTAATACATAGAGCTATTAAAAAATCTGCAGTGTCTCACACAGTGTTTCCAAAATCTTTTGCAAATAAAAAATGCAAAGAGTGGTAAGCCATCCCAAACCAACACTTTTTAAAAATTATCTTTTGCTGAATTTACACTGCATGGTAACAGACAGATGTTTTTTTTCGTTTTTTTATTACCACAGTTTTTTTGCAAGATAGCTCAAATTTAGTCAGATCAGATGGAGAGCTTACTTTCCAAGTCTTGCCAGAGATTTTTCATTTTGATTTACATGTGGACTTTGACTGGGCTATTCCAGCTTATGTATTTGATCTAGATATACAAGCTCTCTTTGTTTAGAGAGGTGGAAGGTCAGCCTAAGCCCCAGCCTTACACTGGATTTGATACAATTTTTAATACGTTTCTTACCAGTGTTGGCCTGTATTTTCTTTAATCTTTCCATTAAGTCTGAACAGTTTCCTTTGACCTAATTATCAAAAACGACCACAAAGCAAAATGTTGGTACTAACATGTTTCATCAGAAATGATGAAACATGGTATTTAGGATATTATTTGTTGGAAAGAATTAGGGGAATTTAAACAAATACTGTGCATTGAAATCTCTATTTTGTGTGAATTTGTAAAAGGTATGTATGTTTTTTTTCCTGCCTTATTGTTTACTTCCAGTCCTGACCTAAAGCAGCCTGAAGTGCAGATACCTTGAATCTTTAGATTTGGTATTCTGATTACGTACAGAGACGTACGTAATTGTCGATGTAGCATCCTACCTACCTAGCTTATTTTGATTCGTCTTCTTTTTTTCCCCCCAAAAACAAAAAACTCTATTTCATATAATGTGTCGAAACAAGCCTATAATTCATTAAGACTGCAAGAGAGTGAGAGAGAGCAAGACTTCAATTGGTAAACCTGTCCTCAGTTTTTCAGTTTTTAACCTCTGTCTGTGTAGAAACATGCAGAATTGGGAAATGCTGACCTGGTTGTCTGCCTCCAAGGTTTGCAGTAATCTTTTGGCCAAACTACCACTTTCCTTTCGCCCAAAGGGGCCACAGCGTGATACCGTCTCCCAATGCATGTTCAATGCATGACGAGAACCTTGCGCTTACGAGGACCTGGGAGAACCTTTCATCTACTAATTTGGTTGCTCCAGCTCGACTAACAGGAAACGCCAGACCCATGATGTCACAAACAACTGACCCTCAGGTGACAGGTTTGAGGAGAGTTCATGCTCATTGCTCTTAGGCTGGAGCAAGGAAAGTCAATGCTTACATGTGGTTTTGATTTGAAGTGCTCTGATTAGCTTGCAGACGCTCTGCTGCCACACCTCCGTCCCATATATTTAACAGGAAGTGGCATGTTTTTGCTTATAAGAAGGAATAAATAACTAAAGTGGTGCCTGTTAATATCAGTACAATGAACCAGATTTTCAATAGACATAGCTTTTCCTAAGGCAAATAGCATTAGTATATATATATTTATAAACAAAACCCTGACAAATTAATTAAAAATGTGTTTGTTTTTTGTGAAATGTCTGCAATAAATCTGATTATTCCTTGGTGTCTTCTCATCATTTCCATACAATCATGATCTCTTAACACATTTTTGCTAATATATGGACATTCAGAGAAAGAGAGACAAATAGAAAGAGAGAAGGAGAGAGAGAGAATTTTACATTTAGGGATAACTAAGAATATGAGGGACATTCACAATAATATATATATATATATATGATAAATAACTATTACAATATGATAAAAACAAACAATTTGGCTGATTTTCATATTCCAAGATTGCTGCAGCACATCTTGATGAGACATTAATTTACCACATTTGGCCTTTTTCTCAAAAACTCAAAGCCCACATTCTTCTTTAGTTATTGTTTTGTTAGTCTGTACAAATAACTACAATTAATTTATTGAGCAAAATGAGTTTATTTACTGAAAATTTATCTCATGTTGTAATAAAAGCTGTTAGTATCTGGCAATAATCGGTCATTCCTTGATGTTTTATGAGGAAATTGAATTTTGTTGTGATAACTAAAGGGACTAATTATGATTTTATTATTATTCAAAATTACCTCTTCAGTCCCAGTGTCTGCTCTGTGTGATTAGTGGGTTTTCTCAGCTGTGCAATCCTTGCCAAAATGAATTAAACGAAATTATTGCTACGGTAAATAAAGTGAACTTCTGCAGTCTGGAGCCAAATTACAGCAATGGCAAGCAGATGTGCCACCCAGCGCCAATGTTTGCCTTGGTCTACTTTCTCTAGGGAAACAGTAAAACTAAATGGTGAAACACATTAAAGGAAGACAAAAGGAGATGCGGCAATCAGGAGTTTCAAGGCCAACGCCTGGTTTGCTTTGTGCTGTGAGCAGATGATTTGGTTTTTAACTGATTACTCTGTAACATGTGAAATAATAGAAGTTTGTTCTTTATATTGAGTTTAAATATGACAGAAAATAGAAGACATGATGGTATTATTATATATACTTCTATTAAACTCTTGAAAGTGCATCATAGTGCTTAATGTCGGATTATATGTTTATAGACTGAATTTGGTTCAGATTTCTGAATTTGAGACATTTAATGGATAGCATAAAACCAAATCTGAATGTTCACAATGTGATCTGCTAATCACTGATCAGGGCCGATAAAGGCTGATTTGAATAGCTGATTGACTGATTGGTGCATCACTACACAGCAGGGTCTGAATCACTAGATGTACTTTAAATGAAAAAGTCCCTTAATTACAAAAAATATTTCGTATGCACCCCATCAAAAAGCACATCCAAGCGCTGAATCCAGTTGCATGTCTTAAAAATGTCTACCCAACAATAAACTATACATATTTAAGGATTCGACTTTCTGTTGTGTGTTTTTATTCTCTTGCAATTTACATCCTTAAAGTATTGCCAAGTTTTATGTGCTTACTGAGGTCGTTTCAGAGAATTTAGTAAAAAAAAAAAAAAAAAAAAGTATTTTCAAAAGCAGATTTTATTTCGCTTATAGGGATAATGTTAAGAAACAACACAAATGTTACAGTTACGTCTCTTTAATGGTTTTACATAAAAATGCTCAGCATAACCTAAGTATTTTGCAAGTGAATGAAATAAATAGCAAAACAAAAACAAAAAACAACAACATTGAACCGAAACAATACAAAATAATAATAACTATTATTATTATAATAACAATAACGTAGACTTGATTCATTTCGTTTTTGGACCACAAAATATAAAAGAAAAAAAAATGGCTGTGGAAGTGAAACCACTATAGCGCCATGGCTCGGTTTTAATGAACATACTCACTAACACACACACACACACGCATGTACACGCAATAAGAGTAAGGAGCAGGAACACCAAGACGGGGATCCACCTATGTATCCTCAACAGAAATGATCCCAGATCTCTGGTGAGTTAATCTCAGACAAAATAAACCCATGACTGCTAACAGAAGGTTATTCATTTGTAGGACTGTAAATTAAACTTGAGCATTTATTTGGAAAACGTGATCACAGCTTAATTTGTTTGAGTTTGATCTTAGTTCAGAGGTCGCCTCGTTAAGTGAACATTCCCACACATCTGCATCGTTTCAGACTGAGAGTAGTGAGAAGAGGTTCTAATAGCGAACTCTCATGTTACCATGACAACTAGATCAACATCATTTCTCAGCGTCAAAGCTGAATATTTGAGTGCTCTTTGTGTTTTTTTTACAACCCACTAAAACCATCTGCTCTGTCTTAAAAAGTGTGTGGTTTTCACACACTTTTTATTGATGTGAATATGATGCTATCTCCTTAGCTTTTATCTTTTTAAGGTTTCATGTCACAACAACATACAAAATCTGTGTTTTCTCTTTTTTTTTTTTAAATAATATAGTGATATTTTCACCTATTTGTATAACCTTTAAACTGAGGTGAAGTTAAAAACTTTGGAGGTAATTGTTCACTTTTAAAAATGGAAAGTAACTTTAGTCAAGTGTTCAGTCTGAACTGGAAAAAAATATTACAGCTGCAACAATTAATAATCTGTTGTAAAGAAATAAATACGTACATATTTATATATGTTTATTTTAGAAAAAAATCCTTCAGAACAAAACAAAACAACTGGCCATACGCAGAAAGAAAAACAACAACGGACGACCGGAAAAGCATCTGTGTGCCAATGTTTCAATTTGCGGTCAATAGCACCCCCATGTAGTGAAATAAATATTTTTTTAAAACGTGAAACTTGATAATACTTAACAATACCCAGAACATTTCACTATTCTATTTAAAGAAGTACACAGAAGCTGCTAATGTTGTTTGTGTCAAATTTGCAAAAGCGATGCAAGTATTGGTTCTAGAGTGCCAAGCCGACACGATTAACTGAGATCCCAGGCAAAAGTTGAATTATTTTAGGAAGATCCTGTTTTTTACTTGGTGAGGTGGAGAAATTACAAAATGGAGCCATATGTGTAATAAACCTTAAAGCTGCAGTACAGAGTTTTGAGAGAATATTGACAATTTCATAACATGACCACCGATGGTGGGGGATAGAGTTAGGTAGTTTCTATGCCATTAGAACAACTGCAACAAATTGGCAATCTTGACCTTGAATGGCTTTACATGTTGTGTGGACGGAGGGTATGAGCAGCAGCTCGTACACTATCTTGATTGACATCGTGGAGAAACACATCATCGGTCTCATTTTACTCTTGGTACATAGTGACAGTTTTAACAAATATGTAAGTGCATTAAAAAAAAAAAAGTTGTCTACTGCAGCTATAAAGTAAGTTTTTTATTGGAGTTGCATAATTTCACTGTGAAAAAAAAACTTTTACTTTTAGCATATTTATTCAGCTACTCATTTATTAATATTTGTATATTTTTTTACTTTATTTATATACTTGATTTTTAATACTAATACTTTCTTCTTTTTATATCACCTCTTAGTCTTCTGCTACTCATTTCACAATGTTGAAGCAAACAGAGAAGGTGCAACCTTTAAACTCTTGTCTCTGCACAATTTCTCCAGTCCTTTTGCTTTTTTCAACTCACCCAACTTGTTTTCTAAACGATTTAGGTCTGAAGACCATGATGGCCTTGAAGGAAAGTAAATTTTGTATAATAAACCATCTCTCAATATTATTCCGATCATTAAGCTGCATGGCTGCTTTCATGATACGGACATGAATCATCCCAGTTTGAGAAACCAACATATTTTCAAATTGCCCAGTGTTGTTTCACTGAACGTGGCCAGAGAGATAGGTGGTATCACGAGTTGACTTTTTGTTGTTGAAAACACAACGCAGCCCAGTCATGTGACCTGCTACCTCTGCAACGTGGCACAAATCAACTCAAGGGAAAATGTGCCAAAATGTAATAAAAAACATTTCTGGGAGCAATGGAGAGTCATACCCCCTGGTAAAATAGGAGAAAAAAAAAGCCAATTATTTATTGAGATGTTGATTTTTTCCTCATCGTTCAACATTTATGTGGAATTTTCTATGTTGTTCAGTGTTACATTATGCTACTCCACTAAAAATTCATGCATTTCATTATTTTTATACATTTTTACGGTGGGATGCAATGATAAGTGCGGAGGCACTATCAAACTGGAAAGGATTCACTAACCAAACAGAACTTCTTAATAGAAAAGAAAAAGACTTTCCGTATGATGCTTATTGTCAAATAACACTACATTTAATTGCACTTTATTTTGTTTAACTCTTAACGTTATTTCTAGGACGGCATTTCAACCTTTTGTCAAACCGCCTGCAACTCTGACGATTTTCCAGACCTTCAAACGGAGATGAAGCGTTTTCAAATTCAGCTCGAGTACAAGCACGATCAAAACTATGTTCCTCTGTACAAACTGCATTTGCCCATCACAGGACAGGAGAGGTCTGACCAGGAGCACCAGTAAAATATTAAATATTCTGTAACAAAAACCAGCTACTTGGAAAATAAAATCAAACTGTACAACGTTACATACAGAAAATACATTGAGAGGCCTTTGTTGCTGTTCAATAAAGGCCATAATATTAACTCTTATACACAAATATACACTTGTGTACTGTAGATACAGGGTGAAGACACGCCTAATAAATGAAATAAATACTTCCCTCCATAAACCTAAGGCACTGTTGGACAGCACTGTCCTGATTTACAGGTTTTAATTTGAAGCCTCGAGTCCAAATGGTTCCCATGTGTTTTTAATGACGCTCTAGGTGGAGCAGCATTGTTGCTGCATGTTTTTTGGTTGTTTTTTTTTTTTTTTTGCATTCTAATCAGCACCATGCCACTGAGGGGCCCATCTGGGTGGGCTGAAGTTGGCTAGTAAACAGTGAAGCTCGATACCCGGCATTTACTTCAGGAACTCCTACAGTTTTCCCGCCTGGAGCCATATCATAACACACAATCTCTTTTCACAGTGATGCACTCCTATTGAGGAAAGTAAATGTTGAAGGGAAATTAGTACTATCGTACCGGCTTCCATGGTCGGCGATGCCAGGACGCGGCGCCTGGGCAGGACTGGAGGTTGCACTGCTCCATGTCAGGCGGCTTGTCCAGGACGTCACAGTTGTAGTCGTTGAGCCTCTGCCCGCTGGGCCTTTGACACACCACTAGGCGAGTCTTCCTCCCTCCACCACAAGTCTGGGTGCACTGAGGGAAACAGTAGAGCAAATGTATCAAACTTCTGATGCTGTTCTGGCTCGCTGTGAATGTAGACATGGTAGGTCAGCTTTACTTTTCTCCCATTAATCTGGGCTCTCTTTCTACAGCCTAGATTTTTGTCAATAAAAGACGTCTTTAAAAGACAGAAGAAGATCTAGCGCACACCTTAGACCAGTGGTGTCAAACTCATTGTCATTTTGGTTCACATCAAGCTCCCGAATGTCCTCAAAGGGCCAGTTGTGGCAGAATATATTGATAAACCTAATTTACAACCTGATAATAAACACCATGTCTCTGCACTTGATTAATTCTTCTTAAAATTAAATATTGGCCATCTTTTCACACTGATACAATTTGACAATATGCAGAATAAAACTGATCTGATTGATAAAATAATATTTCAGCATACAACAATAATCTTGAAGGTTCTTCTTATAAAGTAAAGTTATAAAAATGTATATGTGGGCTGGATTTGGGCCGGAGACCCTGAATTTGACATATTTGGATTCAAACCGTACCGGGTAGATGTTTTATCTTTCATTTGACTCTTTGCTGTTGGAAAAGTTTTCAGAGGATAGCTCATTGGCAATCATCTTATTGGTGTTAAAATACATTGTCACGTATATCAAACATTTTTAAGAGACTCGGCTAGACGGGTTGAAACTGATTGTGTGTTTTTTTGACTTGTTCCAAGCAACAAAGTGCCAAAAGATGCAATTTACTGTCTCAGATTCTGGGGTTTTATTATGTATCTGCATTTGATCATATTTTAAAGCACAAGAAAGAAGGCTTTTGATGTTTATTGGGGACAAACATAAAAACCGCAATAAATGGACAATTCAAACGTGGACTGGAATATTTTGCGTGTGATGTTAAAATTACAGGTTTCCTTAAAACGGTTTGTAATCTGTGAAAGCTTGCCTCTCCCCCTCGTGAGCCCAACATCGCATGTTCTCAAGAGCTGGATGTGCATCGTTAGACAAATCTAGGATTTTCAGCGGGTTTCCTGAAGTTTCTGTCTCTTTTTCTTTAGTTTTTATCTTGTCGTCTTATTCTTAGTGCATAGCTCATCAATTTATGTGTAGTTCAATTACAACCAATCTCGATAAGCAATATTTCTGGCAAGTTCTTGCTAACACTTCCTTCGTTTTACCCATCATCCAGTTAAGCCATGCTCATTTATATTTTACTCTTATTCTTATCCTTTCAGTTTCTGTTCATGTCTTTACATGAACTCTGTTTGCTTGGGTTCAGGAATTACAGATCGAAGTTTTGCATCTAACCCCGCCTCCAATGTTCCTTCATTTGGATCCTAAAACTACCTGTCAATTTAGAACGTGCTCATTGATGTTGTCCTGCATGCACACAACACAGAGTCGTCCTTTGAGCTAAGGAGTCTTTGTGTGCCTTTCAGTGCAAATAAAACATACATTACAGACTGTAACCCTGAATTTAGTCTCACCTCTCCCCAGACCCCGTAGTTCCACAGAGGGCAGGGCCCGGAGTCGCAGCTCTTGGACTCGGCAGGTTTAACCCTTTCGTCGCAGTAGCTGCTGCTCCGCCCATCGGCGTCCTGGCAGACCACCACCCGCCTCTGGAAGCCTCCCGCACAGGTGCTGGAGCACTGAAGAAAACACACAACAAACACATCAGGATGCATTGTTTATATCCATTTGTGGGTCTTTAAATATGTCAATCCTTTCGATCTGCCATATCACTGCATGGAATTCTATTGTCTTGGCCAGTTTTTACCAGAAATAAATAAGCTTTAATATTTGTTTACATTTATTTCAATTCAAACAATATGAACACTGTTTTTATTTGTCTTGGTATGAAAAGATATGAAAGGACTGCAAAGGTATTCAAACCCCTTAGTTGTACAGAATAACTTTGATTTTATAGGGAATCTATGTGATAGACTAACACAAAGGTTTTTTGTTTTTTTTTAAAGCTGAAGGAAAGTTTTAGGTCAACACTTTAACTGGACCGCAGCTCTAGACCTCTCTGCTGCAGCTTTGGCTGTACATTTAGAGCTGTTCTCCAGGAGGAAGGTGAGGCTCCACCTCTGTCTCAGGTATTTTAAAGCTTCCCTGTTTTGCTGGATTACCCTGTATTTAACTCGTTCCATCTTGTGATCAGCTTTCGAGTTCGTTCCATGAGTTACGTGTGTTCTTTCCTTCATGTAGTTAGGAGGAGAGGTCAAAGGGGTTTTCCCACAAAGTTCTCCATGTCCAATACATGGCTTGTAAGCACACTGTACTAAATGTTTGGATTTTTAAAACATCAGTCAAGTTTAAAGGAACAGCACAAAAGCTTTTCATTTACCGGTGAAAACAGACGTAGTTTAAAGATCTCTTTCGATTTCCAAACAATAACCACTCAGCGCCAGTATTGAAATCAGTGCCAAGATGATCTAACCATGAACAAACATTTTCCAAAAAAATGTCAGCGAAATCTGCCTTGACAGAGGTAATCGAGTGGCTGAATGAAATGATAATGATGCATCTCTTCTGCTAATGGGAGGGAGAACACAGAGTACCGGCTACATGTGGGGGAGGACAGAACGGACTGAATCTAGACACTGCGGAAACAGTGTGATTTAAAATTAAAACCATCAGTTTGCAAGGAGGATTTTTTTTTTCCTGACATGAGAATTTCGACATAGAATAAAATCACCATGAAAGATATAATTACGTTGACAAATGTAAAATTGCAAACTAGATTAAAAACAAAATGCTTGCTGCTTCATCTGCCTTCAGGATTTACAACTGTTTTCATTTAGTCAGTTTCATCGTGGAAACCTTTTGGGTTTTTTTTTCTTTGGCTAACCAAACTATCCATGTCAGAACATAAAGTACATCATAAGGTTCACTGTGTCTCCACTTGTGTGTTACCATGTATGGCCTTCTGTTTCGAGAGACAAAACCATCTGCTTCCTCACGCTCAAACCTAATTGGTTAAAAAAAACTATTCACACATACACACACAAAAAAAAAAAAACATACACGCATACATGAAATGCAGGCAAACACTATTTTCTAAAACATCTAAAACGTACTGCGCCCCACGGTCCTGTCCTCCACTGGTTGTCTGCGGACGGGACGTTCCAGCTGCTGTGTCCCGGGTGACGTCCAGGATCCTGAGGATATCCGTAGGGTTGTTCGTAAATGTGCTGACGGTTGTAGGCGGAGGGGCAGGGAGCAGCCGTGCACTCCTGCTCGGCTGCGGGCCGCTCGTCGGGATCGCAGAAGGCCTGGTCCACTGGCTGGTGGTAGTTGGAGCAGACCACGTGTCTGGTGGTTCGTCCAACGCCGCATGTCACTGAACACTGGGAAAGTTGGGAGGAAATGTTTGCAAGCACAAAAGAGAAAAAATAAATAAATTGTCTTTTTTTTTTTTTCAATGTAAAAATGTGGCACTTCATAGAGTTTTACACAAGTTATAAATATGCCAAAATACAATCATGTAAGGCAAATGACTACGTGTTACTATCACAACATTCAGCAAATATCTGCAATGAAACATTTACATATATTGCTGGTGTTTGGTGCCGTTTCAGGTTTCGTCTTGAGTCTGTAAAACCACCAGATTTCTTGTTTGTTTGTACATTTCCTCAGATTAACTGCATTTTAATGTTAGTTTAGTAATATTAATTGAATGAAGGTAAAAAAAAAAGATTGCCTTGTGAATTATTATTATTATTATTATTATTATTATTGTAAATTTTATAAAAAATTTCCTGTGACTGTTGTTTTTAATATAAGGACTTTATTTTCCTGGAATCAATTGGTGTCGGCCAGACAGGTTTTTTAAAGATCAGCGATCGTCCAGAAAACTGCAATTGGCGCACCCCTACTTTATTTTAATAACGCAACCACTGTGTTGTGCAAGTGGATGCTATAATCAATGTAACAACCTTGATATATATTTAACGGTTACTGAAGAAGTATTTGAACATGTCTGGAATATGTTTACAAATTTGACAGAACATTCCTAAATTGAAAAAAAAAAGAATTGGAAATGTTCTTTATGTTTTATTTCTCTTTTATATTTCTTTTTTATGTTGCAGCTGTTGTATCTTTCTCTCCATCTATCACTTATGTATTTCCTTACAAAGCTCAGTCTCATGCAGCCAGAGGAAGCATGTCAAGAGTAGAAGCGCTTTATTTTGTACTCCTGTACCATCGTCAAGTGTGTCAGGAGTAGAAGATTTACTCGCAGTAGAGCAAAGGAGAGCGAGCAGTGTTCGATGTGTCCGTCAGTGCACTGCAGTTTTTCTCCGAAAATGAGGGATCATATAAACGCTAATACAGTACTGCAAGAACACCTTCCAAATTATCCAAAGTGGAAAGTGGGACAACAGCAAAAGTTCAGAGGTGTTGTACAACCAGGTGTCATGACCAGACGCTGCGTCAGCCACAAACACTCGTGTCACGTTCAATGGTTCGACATTAAACCCACTTTGAGAGAGTAGCAAAGCACCCACATAGGGACAGAAACATACCATGATTTGATCTTGCGTTATTTAGGCTAATAAAATTAATGACATTTTTTGACGGGTGTGGGTGGTCTCCTTGGGGGTGTGCAGCACCCACTATGATGGGGCAAATAATGGTAGGGGAAACACTGCATTTCTAGTCTACTAAACAAAATGTTCTTGTTTTTATTTTTTTATTTTTATTTTTTCCAGTTTTCATCAGATTTTGACTCCCTTCAGGTACTCGATGAACCACCGAGAAATCTCACAACATTTTGACATTCAGTTTGAATCCCTGGCTAGTGCCGCCTCATCCATCGTACAAGGACTCCTTTCCCTGAATTATTTGAACTTCTTTGTCTAATTAGATTTTTCTAGGACCTTTTCCAGGTCCAGAATTTGGCCCAAAGTTAACGGAGTGTTGCTTGTAATTGTTTCCACGAACTGCTTAACAATGCTACGCCTCAAGATGTGAACACTTGTAAAGCTTCAACTGAGAAAATGAAGGAGAAATCAATTTAGTGTGCCAAATTAAATTTAACAGACTTATTTTTCCATCAAAGAAGTTCATTTGGCTTTAAAGGGTTATTAAACAGACTTTTTTTTCCTCATATGATCACAGAGTTTAAAATTGAACAATGATGTTAAATAACTAAGAGCTTCACCGCAATACTGCTTTTAAATGGAAAAAACAAAAAACAAATCAAGGATTAAGTGTGCAAGACTACGGCAGAGAGATTTTAAAATAACTTATTAAATGTTATTACTGTGGATCTGTGCCTTTGATGTTTTACTTACAGCAGACCATTCTCCGGCTTGCCACTGACCACAGGGGCTGAAACAGGTGGAGAACTCCGGGGGGCGCGGCAGGTGAGCGCAGTACGATTCGTCAGCCACTCCGCCCTGAGCGTCTCTGCAGCTGACATAACGCGCACGCTTCCCCTTGCCACAGGACACAGAGCACTGCACAAAAAAATATTTTAAAAACATGAAGACAGGGATTAATTAGAAAATGCACAAATTTTAAGCTTCTGAGAATTAGGAAAAAGGTAAAACGCTTGATTAAAAATGTAGTGTTTTCAACTCTAATTGAAAATAAAACTTCTTTTTTTTTCCGGGAATTTGTAAAGAAAGAATTTAACTGTGTGAGAAACAGACTCGGATAACTGATTATGTTAAACGGCACACAAACGGAAGCTAAAAACCTTGATTTTTAAAGATCGCTCATACAATTGCAAAAGTATTCATACAACAAACTCTTTGTATTTATCGGGGCTTTATTTGATAAACCAACAAATACATGTCTAAAGATTGTGGTGTGTATCTGTGTAACTCGGCCCCTTTCAGTTAACATACAACACTTTTACAAGTCTCTAGCGGTATATATGTCTGTCATCTTTGTATATTTAGAGATTGTTATTTTATTGTAAATTATTATCTACAAACTAGTTTATGGTTAATTAGATTAGATGCATAATGTCTGCAAACAACAACTTTCACCAACAATTTTACATTGGATTGGAGTCCGGCATCAAATTACTGAAATAATCATTAGAATTACATAGCCATGATTATGAAAATTAACAAATCTAAATCCTTCAGATAAATTGTTTGTTATGAATCAATGTATTATACAATATTGTAAACTCCAGAGAAGCACCAAAGTAGCACCGAGTGCATTTTTGCAGCTGAGGAAAACCTCACGTCTGACTGATGAACATGTGATACAACCTACAATGATTTGTTAAGGAGCAAGAAAGTATTTCTCCTTTGGATATGAAAGAATCTGCGTGCATATGTGTGTGTGGGGGGGGGGGGGGGGGGTGTGTGTGTCTGAAGGTGTCTGGTAGAGGCCTGCTTGACATATAGCTCACATCAACTTTCAGACTGACGGAGACGGTTCAACTGCAGAAATTGTACAGTCATGTTGAAATGAGATCTGCTTTTCATTTATGTAACAATGCAAACTATTAGGGAGATGGAGGGGCCTCCAAGCCCATGTGTGTGTCTGCATTTTTTATTTGTGTGAGAAAGAAAGTGAAGCTACAAAAGCACCAAACCGTAAAAGAAGATAATAGCCGCATAGAAGAAGTTATATCTGGGAAAAATGGAAAACATGTCAAGTCATTTGGATAGGACCCTCAAACTTAAAACCATACATAGCAGACCGGAGACAAGCAGTTACTTGTGTATGGTTTGTTTCTACCAAATACACAGGATACTTGGATCAGATGTTACTGCCGTTCCCTTTACCTACACATGTAAAATAACAAGAATAAACTGGTGACTGACTTCTATTGTACTCGGCAAGCAACCACAGATAAATTATCAAACCCTTCAGTTCTTACAGAAGTCCAGGAGCCGAATCTCCACTGAGTCATAAGCTGAACAGTGTTGTCAGGGCGAGGTGTAATTTGAGATGCAGAGGTCCGTGGACATGCAGGCATCTCACAGTCCTACAAAAATATAAATTACCACAGTTTACGAGAGGATTAGAATAAGAAACTAAAACATTGCCTGGAAGTATCTCTCAAATTAAAAAAAAAAAATTTTAAATCCAGATTATTCCTGCTAGAATCTACATCAACCAAACAAAATAGGTTCCTCGGTAAGAATGCTCTAACTGATACCAGAGCAAAAAAACAATAAGAATGTAAATTTGTTATGTATAAATAAGAAAAGATAAAATATATATATATATACACATGTATATACCATACCATAGTTGGTATAATTACCATAGAATGTATTGTTTTACAAAACAAACTGCATTTTATCACTGAAATACACAAATAAAATCTACACTCTTTAGTGTGTAAGCAGTTTGCTTAATTGGTTGCTTTTGTAAAATGTTTTTATAGCCTTACCTGACTGTCTCTGGGCCTCGCTGCAGCGTTGCACTCTCTGTCATCTACCGAGTCTCCGTAGTCCCCTGAGACGCATCTCACAGCCCTCATCTGGTACCCATGTCCGCAGGTCACTGCACACTGAAACACAAAACCACACACATGCTCAGACACAAATTAAAAAAGAAAAGGGAAAAAATAAGCTAGTTGAAGCACTCTCTTTTGTGAGGTCAGTCAAAGTCCTTCAAGGGAAAAGACTTTGACATGCACTTATATACAGAAACGTAAGTTCACCCAGAGAGACAACCTGACCCCTCACCTAATTGCCCCTTCACTTACACGGCCATCCGACTATGATTAGAAACACCACGTTTATTTGACCAGCAATTTATAATCACACAAGCAAAGAAGGGAAGATATCCTCCAGCCTTGCAAATATCTTATTTCATATAAACATGTGGGGAGGAATTAACCTTGCACGTATAAGCTATACAATGACATCCATTCATAGATGTTTGACTTGTTTTCTGAATTCGCTCCAATACCTGAATCCAAATATGGAATCATCAGTAAGAAAGGAATTGCATGTGTGAGAAAAGAAAAGTCCAGTAAGAAAATGAAAGGAAATTGAAAGAATTATCAGGGAAAATGAAACATGGATTTACAAAGAGCTTCTTGATTATCAGACGAAATATACACAAAAACAAAAGCAGTCTAAAATAAAAACCATTTGTTTCATCAGATGGACTATGAAGACTGAATAAAAAGATATATCAACACATTTCCCTGAAACTCTGAAGTAACTTTCTGGTATTTCGCATTTAAAGGTTATTTTCCAGGAACCTCTCAGAGATTCTGCAATTACTCTGCAAACTGTAAACTGCTGCAGTAAATTGGGGAAATGTGATAACTCAAAAGTCTTCCAAAAACATCTCTGATAACGTTTGATTAAGTTCAAATGAAGTTCCAGGACTGTGTCACAAAAGTGACCCAAAAGGTTACTTTTATGACTAAGAGTAAAGTGTGAAAAGGGATACAAGCATTAAGTTCCAGCAAAAAGCCTGGTAAGTTTTAGAAAGTGAATTAAAAGTTCAGTATAAGTATGCGGGATGTTTTATAAACAACTTGGTAGAAAGACCCAATAAGTTCACAGAAAACAAACCAAAAGTTATAGAAGAATACCTGGTAAATTATGGAGAGTAAAATTACCTGATATCTAAAATTGCTGAGCTTTAGATGTCAGGTACTTTCTAGCTTTACTTTCTAAAGCTCAGAGGTTAGAAAGTAACTTCTAAATTTCTGCAGAGTAAATGTTAATGTCAAGGAAAGTAACTAGTGAGATCATACAAATGTCAGATTACCATTTATTATTTCTGGGGAAGTAACCAGTAAAATGCAGGAAATAACAAGTTTACCTTATGCAGTGCAACCAAAATAAGTTATCCTAATCACAATTAATCAAGCTATGCTTGCCCAACACTAATGTATTGACTCAAAGCGTTTATGTGGTTCGTGTACTTTTAATTTCTAACCTACATAAGTTGAGCCATTTTTTTTAAAAATGTAGTTATTTTAACCAATCTAGCATTCAATAATTCTTGAATTATTGTTCAAGAATAATTTACAGCATATCTGTGAGAGTGCGTATTGAACTCACCGCTCCCCACACGCCGACCTGCCACGTTGCGCACTCGGGGAGTTTGCAGCTCCCGACAGTGGAAGGTTTACTGGATGGGTCACAGAAATGTTCGCTGAGCTTTTCCTCGCCAGCTCCCGTAGTGCAGGACACTTGGCGGTGCCTCATTCCTTTCCCACAAGTCACCAGACACTGGTGGTGTTTGGGCATTTTGGAAAAGAGAGAATGAAATTGTCATTTCTATCTGGTGTATGGAGATAAAATCAAACATTCCACTCCTGAAAGAGTACAAATTTACAAATATCGTTCTATTTTTGACAGCCATGCTTATTTTACTGAATGTGGAATAAAAAAAAAAAAAAACATGGATTAGATTTGTGGCACTCTCTTCCCAATCTTGAATTCGCAAAACTATAGTTGCAGTTTTTAATCAGGATTTCACAAGGTGTAAAGAAGCTTACTTGACAGCAAATGGAGAACTATTTACAAATTATTCATGCTTTTGGTGTGTATTTGTGAGAGCCCACCTCGCTCCACTCACTGACTGTCCACTTTGGACACGGCTGGTCGCTGCAGGACTCGGTCACCACCCTCTCATAGTCGCTGCACTCTCTCTCCACCAACCGCCGGCCCAGGTTGTTCATACAGTAAGACTCTCTGCTACGAATCCCACGTCCACACGTCTTAGAGCACTGCACAACAGGACCTTTTAGTGCGGTTTTGGCAATAAGGGTCGAGCTTGCAGCAGTTATTTTTCTGCAGACATTACCTGCGACCATGCCCTGTACTGCCAGCTCTTAAGCAGGCAATCCCCGTGGCAGGTCTCCCTCGTCTGAGGTTTGGCGATGTCGCCGCAAACGCTAGCCTCCATCCTCTCGCTCCGACTCTTCATCTGGCTATACTTCATGCACTGAACATCCAGGCTGCGGTAGCCGGGGCCGCATTTCGCCGAACACTCACTCTTCCCAGCGACATGCCATCTACAGAGTAAAAAATGTTTGTGTAAACATTTGGGAATGCTGGGGGTTTGTTGACACACATTCGTGTCTTGGTTGTGTTGGTTCCTGAATTCCCACCTGACTTCACAGTCATTGTTGCAGGGCTCAGTAAAAGCAACGGGGAGAGGTAAATGTTCACAGCGTTGATCGGATACTTCGAGGTGATCGCTGTCCCGAATGCACACTGCCTTCCGTCGTCTCTCACCTGAACACAGGACAAAAATGAAGGCTGGCATTAGTAGCTCCTGAGCACTATTTGTATGAGTACTTTTCAAAAAACACTATATTCTGTGTTTTGTCCGAGAACCTCCATAAATGTCCTTACATTATTCTACTTTGCACCTTGATCAAATGGGAGACTCTATGGTTACACACTGCATGGCAGTTTCACACTTACAAAGACCCTGCAGTCAATGTAACCCAGCAAACGACAACAGAGAGCAATAATCAGAGAAGCAGCCATGATGTCCAGAGTGACGCCACAGGAGTTACAGAGATCAACAATGCTGGTAAGAGAATCTTCCGAAAGATGAATTTAAGAAATCTGCCCTTAATGGAAAAGAGTCGCGAAGAAAGCCATAAATAACAGGTCCAGTTTGCCTTAAGCCACAGATTGCAGAGGTTCCTAAACACCAAGCTGCCAGCCCGTTCCGCCCCATGGGTCATTTGGTGCTGAGCTGCAGCGCATTATCATTTACTTGGTATCCACAATCAGACCACTGGAGCAATTTTATTATGAAACACCAGCAGTCTTCACCTGCTTCTGTAAATGTGCTTGTCAAGTACGAAGATAAGCAACCAGGAAGATAAGCGTGTGAACTGGCAGAAAAATAAAAACCAATCGCAAGGACACAAGAGGCTGGTGACCTCTGATGTAGGAAACGAGGATTTTCTGGCATTCATGCAAAGCGATAAATGTGATGAGAAAGTAAAGGTGTCCATTGCCCTGACCACGCCGTCCCCACACCACTAAGACAAGCCCGCACAGCACAGCTGACGTCTCACCTTGACAAAGGCGGCTGCATTCAAGCCAGGAGCCCGAGGGATCCCACACAAACTGCTCCCTTTGCTCCTCAATGGGTATGTTGAAGGAGTAACGCACATCTGGGTTGTAAAGGTTTCCCACGCACAAGACCTGCCGAAACAACGGTGTCCACAGTGAGACAACAGAGGGATTAAAACTATATGGCAACTGCAACAAAGTGAACCTTCTGCAGAGGTTTGTGTTAACAATAAGGCTCTATCAACACTGACTTGGTAAATAAAACCAAGTACCTGTAAAATGAGCTCCTCCTCGATGCGGTCCGTGCAGTTGATGCGCTCAACTATTGTGTCCGAGCCGCTGTACTCGATGACCGTTCCCTTGAAGGCGATTTCCCTTTTGAACATCGCCACCACAAAGTTCCCATTCAGGAGGAAGTTGGACTGTCCGTCAGACAAAGCTGAAAAAAATGAAGCAAGTAGACGAGGAAAGGTTATTTGTGCACAAGGAAAATAATTAAATCAAATTACAATAATACTGTGAAAAGTACTCATACAAATACAACCTTTATGCATTTTATTTTAATTTAATGAGATATATCAACCCAAAAAAGATCACAATTTTGAATTGTAAGGGGTGCTGTAAATTGCTTTCAAATGATTAACATAAAATGAACATAAAATAAAATTAACTAAAGAATTTTATTCTTGCCCCCCAGAGACAACACTTTGTAAATCCACCATTTGCTACAGTTGCAGCTGAAACTTTTATGAGTTATGTGTGGTGATGTAAGTTAAAGCAAAACAAGATCCTATATTTAATGTATTTTACAGGATGTGGACTATATTTCTTTGTTTCTGCTCATAATTCCACACCAGCTATAAAAAAACATATACATATATTTGAATGCTTTGTCAAAGTCAAATTTGAGTTAGTTGGAGGTTCGCTGCATGACTCCCCTCAAATACTGGCACTGCAATGTAAACAAAGTCTCTCCACTAACTGCAAATACAAAAGAACACAAATGTATTCATTTATGGCTAAATATATATTTTCCAGGGAACCTGGAGTTAATTCCAGTCCAGTGGTATTCACCAAACTGACTGAATGTGATTATTCCTGAATGACTGAATGTGATATAAAACTTTGTTTATCCTCTGATTCGATATTGGTGCATTCCAGCAAACCAATTACAATTGACAATGATCTCTACTTGTCACGGCTAACGTACCGCATGAATGTGCCTGAAAAACACAGAGTCGCATACATGGACTACATACTACATAGGACATAAACAGATGCAATCTTTCTTTATGCCTGACAGACACCAGATGTGAAACACTGTTTTCCAAAGAACACTTAACTAATTTGGCCTAAATGTTTAAGTGTATAAAGGTTTAAGAATAATATAAAGTAAGAAATGTTTTATTTAGACTAACCCAGGAAAGAAAAAGATGCAGAACAGTTAAACACATGAGCAAGAATGATTGGGGCCAAATTAGGAAAAAGCTATGTTTTTATGCATAACTAAAACATTTCTCTTAGTTCATTTACAGCACTACGAACTTTGTAGATGCTGCATTTGCATCATGTCTTGCTTATTTTGTTGAGAAACACAAACTTTTCAATCAGGAATACCGATTCATTCTGAACTTTAATAGATTTATAAATAGATATTTGGATTCTGGGTTTGTTTTTGGTTTGTTTTTGTTTAGTTTTTTCTGTAATATCCAACAGAAGAAACACTAAAACTGAGAATAGCTTTAAAAAATTGTGGTTATTATTTGAATAAATATACTTTTCGAGATCTTTTGCCAAATTTTGGTTTTACCTTTCTTTCCATCAGTCTCTTGCTTAAAAACAAACATACACAGACGCACATCAACCTATCCCTATGTCCGTATATCAGCTTTCACACAGCCTGGGTTGCACATGCTTCCAATTAGCACTTATTAAAGCCTCGTTTATCGTTCACATGGCTGACACTTCATTCCTAACAAAACCTCAACCAACCCAGACGGATGAACACCCTTCTTGAAATCCCACGTTGTCCGATCTCAATGAAAAATGGTTTTAAAATGTGGTTCTAAAAAGAATAAAAGCACTGGCCATGGTGAGTGCCGTCTGCCTGACATATCTCTACTTAAAGCTTAGATAGGTAACCATTTTTCACATGTCACCGTGTCGGTATATGTGACAAGTGAGGGAAAAAAATGAGCTAGATGCTCCACTCTTTTTCTAAAAAGATTTCCTTAAATCATTTTTTTTTTCTTAAATCATGAACTTTGACCTTAACAAACCCAAGTGAGCTTTGCAGTGCTTTAGTGTCGAATAGGTTTTTACTGACCCCAAGTCACTGATGCGCTTTTGGAGTGATTTTGGCCGACAACTTCTTGTCTCTATTAAAGGATTTCTCTGTTTATGACCAATTCACTGGATTACCTCTTATGAATGGCTTTGTGATTTCTTTAAAGACTGATTCATATCAGGAACTTTTCAACATTTCTGTTTTGTTTTTATTTATTTATGTTTTTTTAGATCAGATGTTTCTTGACATCTTTTAAACTACTTCATTGTATTAGGCTAGTTCTATTTGAGTGATTTTCTTGATTTTCCAGGTCTGGCTGTAATCAAATATGAATTTGATACAGAAAAAATAACCAAATGTGGTCAGTCAAAGTAAATTATGTTTTCACAAGGCGTTGGGTCAGGCTGGGGCTAAACTTTCTAATGGTTCCAGGTTAGCTTGGATAGTTGTTTCTATTAATAAATTAAATCGTCACATGAAAGCTGTATTTTGAATTTTTTGTTGTCATCTATTGACATTTTTAACTCCATGGGCGTAAACAAAGCCCACTCACCGAGGTAGTTGTCATCTTCTGGTTTTCCAGAGTAGCTAACCTGTTTGATGTCAATGTTGGTGGCTCCGGCTGGAATCCGCACAACCGTGTTATAGCCTGAGCAAATAACAACAACAAAATGCATAGAGAAAAATGTCAGACAGTAAACATGGAAAGCTGCACATATTGCAAGACGTCTCGAAAGGGAATAAAGAAGCTGCACCAGCATCAACAGAAAGATTCAGACTTGACTTTCATAATAGCTTCACTGTGCTATAATAAACTCCATTCAGGGAAGCCCAGATTCCTCTGCTGGGGATTTAAGTGTCGCACTTGGAGAAATATGAAAACTGTCATCTCAAATAATCTGCATGAGAACTTGTTTTTAGTTCCAGAGGGCTGTTCACAAAATGATCTGTAATTACTCCCTGGCCTTTCTATTTTGGCCTGTAATTACAGCGCCGGTTTTGTTTTATGGTGATAGCCTGACACAGAAAACAAGGGTGTGTGTGCATGTGTATGAGTGTGTAAGAGAAATAAAGACAAAAGAGCAATTCGTTGAAAGCCAAGTGGTAACAACTAAAATGTACATATGAAGACTATAATATAGAAAGACATTTACATTGCATTATCAATACGAAGTACTGCAACTCTTATGTACAACTTCTGGAAACCTCACCCACTGCGAGTATCGATGCTTATGCATTAGTAGTCAGAAGTTAGAAATTGAAAAAAAAAAAAAAAAAAACTTGGAAAACCTGAGAAACTAAAACTACACACCGTTACGATTCGAAAGGTCGACTTTGCATTTCAATATGGGCTGCTCCACCCACCAGCAGTAGTAAAATTGAAGTGGAAACATGTTTATTTTACAAGATACACTTGTAAAATGAATGCTGCAAGAAGCACCTGCAACAAATTATGTTTTGTGTTCGCTTATGGAAAGTAAATACCTAAAACAATGTTTGAAAGAGGAATAATGTCTGATGGGCATCGGCATGTTTAAAGTCTGACTCCTCCGAAGTTGTTGCGTGTTAATTAGAATTCGTCTGAGGTAAATAAAACGCAGCATAACGTTTAGCAATGATGTGGCTTTTTTTTTTTCTTTTTTTTTTACCTTTGAGTCAGTCATGAATTGGCATTGGCATAATTAAATTTTCATGACATTGAAGAGATTTAACTAAATTTCTGTCATTGTAATTTAAGCGAAATAAGCTAGGGAAGTAAATCAGTATAAAGTGATCTTAAGTCAAAGTTTAAGCTAGCTCCTTGAGCCACTCGGGGGCAGCAGTCAGTTTACTTATCTTCCTCTCATCAGATTTCATCATGTTCCCAGGACATTAAATTATGATTTACCTGTGTAACAATAATGTGTGTCAGTGCAAACAAAACAAAACAAACAAACAAAAAACACAAACAATAAAACCCTACAAGCATTTTATGTATACCATTATAAGGACACCTATTTTTTTCACAAATAAAAATCAAACATTACTACATTCTCTTGTTTTTTCTCATGGCTGTAATAACTCAAATTCCTCTAAAAACAGCATATAAGATGTTTAAAGTTTAAGGCTTGTTGCCCTCAACTGATCTCAACAAATATCAGCTTCGTAGCTTTGAGACGGTTATTGCAAAGAATAATCTACCTTTATGCTATTCTGCTCTTTGTGGCGTTTCACACATCATTGTTGTAGTGCTATTATCTTCATAAGAGTCGACTGACACAGAGTAAACAAGTCTAGATCCTAGAACATCACAATCTGAAAGCCTGAGGTTTACACTTCTCAATTAGAAATGTTTCCAGGCAGTAACATTTGCCATTTTGTTGACATAGAAAGAATGTCGTAGCCTTTTTTCAGTCATCTGACAACATTTGCAGCAACAGGTGAGGGAGGGGATGCTCTGGGCTATTCTATTCTGCAAACTTGAGAACTGGAGAAAAGACTCTTGTAAAATAAAGTTACTTTATAAATCTTCGGTACCAAATTAACACATTTATTTTTGTCCAATTCTTTCAAGTGTCACACCAAAAAGTCCAAACTTCACTGTTGGGGCATCATGAGGATGTTGGGTAATCACGGTATTCCTCATGACTTTTTTCTTCTTTTTTTTTTATCAAGCTCGGAACAGAGTCATGAATACTAAATAAAGAAAGGTCAATAGTCCACAAATAAGACATTAAGATTCATCTATCAAAATAAACAAAAAGGAGGAGTTGACAGTGAGACAAGCCCAGATCCATGAAGCAGAAGGATATCCTGCCTGGGCTGCACTCCCACTTGTTTCCCCCTTCTTAAAGTCAAGCCAGACTTCCAGGACTGATGTCAGCAGCTGGTTTGGTTGAATTAAGTCTTCCATCTTTTCGTCTTCAAGCAGCCAAGAGAGAGAGAGCAGAAAGAAAGCTACCAGATAGAGATGCAAAGGCTTTGTGTCAAACTTGCAAGAGTAAGCAAGAGGAAAACCCCACCCAGGGCCGTTTGTTATTTGCTAATGCTTCAGCCGTGCTGTTGCCCAGACCTCGACAGAACTGGACGGAGTCAGCAGCTGGCTCACGCTGCACGTTTGTTGCCGTTGAAGCAAAACGACGCGCTGAGGTGGGTTCGTCGTTTTCTACAGCTTTGGAGGAGATTGGCTTCGATTGGGCATTTTCCCAAATTTGTCAAAAACATGCATACGTGAATATGACGTGAATAAACAAAACCAGACAAGAAATCAGAGTCAAACACAGACATGTGGCCTGTCCTGTCAACACAGTGACAAAGAGGAATTGGAAATCTGCCTAGGCCCTTATTTGTTCACTGTGTATCCCCATTTATGTTGCTGAAGCTGCTGACACGATATGATGTACGCTCAAGAGCAACACAGACAGCTTTAAGAGAGGATGGTAATCTGAGCAGCGGTGCTTACCATACTGGGCGTCGTTGAAGGTCCCCGCCAGAGTTTTGCATGAGGAGTTGTCCCCACCGCACACTCCACATTTGTCATTCCTTGCCTTTGAGTTGAGAACATGGTCGCAGCCTGCTTGCTAAAAAGACGAGAGGACAGGACCATTTATATGCTAGATTGAGGGATTCTGGGAATATTTAGTCTAGGGAAGAAACAGAGACTGTTGTTTACAATTACTAATGAAAAATGCTGAAATGTCAACACCATAAACCTTTTGACATCGTTTTAAAATAATTGTAAAACCATCTACTATAAATGTATGTCTTGCACATTGTTGTGTCAGGTACAATGAGTAAAATGTATTTAAACGCTGTTCTGTGTAGAAAATAATCTGAATTTCTAAAATCAGTGTTGGCGAGCGAAAGTTTTGCAAAAGCCGTAGAAGGAAAATCTGTCACAAAACTCTGTTCAGTGCAGCTTTATTAATGATTGCAACCAAGAAATGGTTAACTGAAGTTACTCAAGTTACATCCAACTGGACGTAAACACACCTTTAGCTTGCAAACGCTGGCTTCTCTGCAACTACAACACAATACTTCTGACATAGATTTAAGCTTGTGTCTTACAGTGTGCTGTGACAGCAAGAAAATACATATGCAGATCTACCCTGCAGAGGCCTTGAACACAGATGTCGTAAGTGTCTGGACCACACGGAGTGCCGTCCACCACGCGGTCCTTCAGCTGATAGTAAGCCATAGTGCCAGCGACCCGGCAAAAGAGCTTGCAGCGATCCTTCATTAGTACTGAACAGAGAGAGGAAGGGGAAACTTTAGACTGTGACTAATTGAGCTAACTGCAAACACAGACCATAATGCAAAGACCTGGGGGTGAGCTGTGCTGTGCGATCACAAATTCATAACACCTTTTTCTGCAAACATCAGCAGAGTCCTCTAACCCACATCTTTGTTTAGCGCTTGGATGAAAGTCAAGTTTTATCTGACACAGTGCCGTCTCCAGGGTTTGTCTTCTTTGCCTGTATGGTCTCAATTAAACGAGTGAATCACCTCCAGTAAATTTACCAGATGGTAAACTTGTGGGTTGTCCATCTTGTCTGAGGTGCAGCTGCGTGGGGTTGCAGCTGTCGGGGGGAGAGGGTGAGGCTGGTTTGAAAGGGCCGCATGCGGCTTTTACAGCACTTCTGGTTACCAACTTGGTGTTTTCTCGCATCACTCACAGGGCAGATAGTAAAACCGGTGCCATGTCAGGAGAGTGCAGCGGGCGAGAAGCACTTAATGGGTAGCAGATTCTCAAAAGACAAATGTCAACTTTTAGTGTCTGATTGTTTTGTGCCTTTAAGTATTTTTAAAGGTTCACAAGCAGGAAAACAACCCAAGCTCCCAAGAAGAACAGTCAAGATGATCAGCTCCCATTTGTGGACAACCAACTTTAGTGTCATTGAAGCGCATCACATCACAATCCCACCGCTCATTTCCTGACGACGCATCCAAACAGACTTTTCTATAGGCGTTGCGCTCGATGCTCCACAAAAGTTTATTACTATTAGTTGTGCTTTCTGTTTATTAATTTGATTATTGTCTTGTTGTGATCTGTGATAATACTGTTGGTTCCCATGGCTTAAAAACCTTGATAGTGGCGTCCAGTTTTACTTCCATAAACGGTGACGCCTGTGGTCTTCCTCGGCACGTGTGTGTTGCTTTGGGGTCATAAACTGTTCGCTCAAATGTCTAGTTGTGGTCACAGCAAAATATTGAAATTCAACATCAAGATCTGCTGTGTGGATGTATCCTTAGATAAAGTAATAATAATTTAACGCATTTCCGCTAATTTCTACATTTTGTTTAAAACGTCTGAGATTGTTAAAGTACATCTATTTCCTGTTATTTTATCACATCCTATGCCAACTTATTATAAAAATCAAGGTTAATACAAAGAAGCAAAATCCTTGAAGGACTTTCAATGCATCATGATGTGCAAATGACACAGAAGATGGCGGAAAAAAACAACAGCGGCTTTTCATGCGCACCAAAATTTGATTTCAAAGTGACAATATCAAGTATTTAAATTGACTGCAGTGTTTGATGTCAAATTTGCGACATTTGCCCAACGCCTCTTGTTCTGTGAGTGTACTCACTGCCACTGTACTTGGGGACCCATCTGACGGCGGGAGGTAGACCGTTGATATTAAAGTGCTTGCCATCGAACTGAGAGCACTGCTCTTCTCGGAAGTCCTTCCTTTCCCGCGGACACGGCTCAGTGTTGCAGGAGCGGAACTTCATCCTGCGGCCCACGCAGAATCTCCCGCCATTTCTGGGCCTACAACGTTGAAGAATAAATAAATCATAGAAACACCACTGTGCTGAGCCTGTTTCTCGTGTTTTTCTTTCAGATCGTTGTTGACACATAATGACATGAGATTTCTTTAATACGCTTAAGGGATTTTTTCTTACTCAGGTTTGTTGCAGTCTCTGGTGGTGCTCCTCGTTCCTCCACCACATGACCTGGAGCAAACGCTGTAGGGCCCCCAAGGGCCCCACTCTCCATTCACAGGCTGAACGTCCAACTCCTTGTTTATGCACATCCCATGTTTGCAATACTGAATGCAAAAACACACAAACAGGTAAATAGCAATTGACTCTATTGAATATCATCAGAAATTGTGATAAGCACAGCTTGGAAAGTCAAATCAAAGTAACCGCCTAAAACCAATATTTTACCTCAAATCCTTTTTTAGCTAATGTTTACAGCGTACCCGTTAAGCAACTTCAGTCCAAAAGAGGTGCCCTCACAGGCAATTCGCAGTGGGCGCATTTCCCTTTGTGTGTAACCAAATCCCGTCCTGAGTGACTCGGATATCAGAGGGTCCTGTTTGCTGAAAGAATGCAGGACAAGACGGCGTCTGTCTGGGTACGTAGCCCGCTGCCCGCGCACACAGGTGGTGGGCAGTGTCACTGTGATAAGGAAACTCTAGAGTTGTGATAACAAGAGGAACAAAACTTATTACTGCCTCAACATCAGGAGCTCTCTTCTCTTGCTCAGTTGAAGAAAGCAAACTGATGGGCAAAGTGGGGAAACACAACAGCACCTTCTTGTCAGCTTTTATCATCTTAATTTTTTGCCAGATTATGCACTTTTTTTTAATTATTATTCCTTCTAATGTTTAATTATATTTGAAATGGACAAAAATCACCTTAAGAAAGCTTCTAAACACATCTGTCAGTGTTCAGGTTCGTAATAAAGGTAGAGAGCTTTAAAAAAGGTAAACTTTGCAATCAGTAAACGCACCTCACAATACAGTATGGAAGATGACTAGGTCAAGAAAAATCAGGCACCGTCCACATGGAAACATTTTTTTCTAAAAGACTGTCGGTTTCATAAACACTCACGTCCACCTGGGATCATTTGCAGGAACGTTTTCACCCACAAAGCAACGAAACGGCAGAGACGCATCTGGGATTATGCGTCTCTGCATAATCCCAGTTTTAGTTTTCACGAAAGAGTCGTTTTCACTGCGGTGAAATTTTCACTCCGGTTGTCTACCAAAGTGTCCACAAATATAGATAGCTCTGTGTGTGTTGTCTATATTTCTGATCAATGAAGTGTACGTATCCTACAGAAGAAGAAGAGAGACTTCGACGAAAAGCAGCCGACTGAATGAGTTGAATGAAAAACAGAAACATTTCTGCAGTCCTTTCAAACTTTTACACTCAAAATGAGAGCCTGCATTATTTAAAAATATATATATTGAGACTGTTGTTTTAGTTATGATAACCACTTTAAACAAACTGCTAAAGTAAGTTGACTAAAATGTCAACATGTCAACTCCTACACCATTTTTCCTCTGGTTTTTAAAACCGTGGTAAAACTTCTACTTTTAGGAATAATTTTAAAATGTTTAAAAAGAGACCAGAACTGGTCATGATTTAAAATGAACAGTTCAAAAAACCAGAAAAACTGGAAATCAGAGACAGGCCACAAATCTCTGATTAGTGCAGCTCTAATGTCCATAATGCAAATTGAAAACAGAAACAGAAATGAGTTGATGCATCTGCTGTTAGGCATTTAATCTAAGGTAATATCAGGTTTAAGTCTCGGCGCAATTACATATCACAATATGTTTTTCTTAAAGATAAAAAAATTAAAGACTCACAAATAACTAAATCCAAAACATGGTAGTAATGCCTCTTTGTTGAAACCTGGCTTAGTGTTCATATTTGTTATTCAAGCCAGAGGTTCTAATGGCGAAGTGTTAACTCCGCACACATTCACAGACAGGTGTTAAGCGTTGCACAAGCTGCAAATGTTTACAAAATCAGGATTTGTTTTTCTTAAAAATGTCTTGACTCAGATTCCTTGGGTCTGGAGCCAACAGGAAACGCAAATCTCAGACGGTGATAATTTGGTTGGAGCGCTATCTATATGGATCCAGAGCGGTAATTTATCAAGACGTGCTGACAAGAAAGTGATAAATTATCCATATGAGTGTTATAAAATGCTTCCATGCAGCAAAAAGGCAAACATATGCATTTATTTGTTGGTTGAGCAACAACAGAAAAGAAAAAACGCAAAGCGCCAAAGATTTTCATTCTCTATACATTACCCCACATTATGCTACGTTAACATTACAGATGTGATCAAAACTGTATAAAGCTATATACAACACTCAGTACTGCGACATTGTGAAATGGAGAATACAGCGTGTATATTATTTATTTTTAAAAAAGTATTAGTAAGAAAAATTTGCATCTTTTTATGCGATAAAAGTCAGTAGTTTAAGTTACGTATTTTTTTCAATTTTCACCTACATTTGCTAAATATTTTAATTTATTAACTGAAGTTCAGTACACTATCATGATTGACAGCGTTAACACCATCTCCTTGGCTCTGATTGGTTGTTTCTGACTGTGAGCGGAGCATTTCAACAAATCGCAGGAGAAGGATTTTCACGGATTATCCGTCTCATACTATACTGTTAACAAACATGCAAAAAACAGTTTTTGTAAAAACTACGTAGTGGAAAGGTGAATAAATGTTTGCGGATATTGTGGGATAGTAAAATCACATTTTAGGGTAAGTTCACAGCAGTGAACCCCGGGTCCCTTCCCCCCAGACCAACTTAGTGACTCGCAACCCAGACCGTCCCATCTCTTGCATGCATTTCAACCCATCCCCCTTATCCTCGTAATGGGAAATTGCCAAAGCCACGTAGAGACCACCACAGCGCAGCCAGGCAGCGAGACCCAAGGACCTGTCAAGCACAAGGAGGACTGTCTGTCACGCAGCACCAAAAGGCTGTCTAAGCCTCTGAGGCATTTCTCTATCCCCGCTGACAGCCTGTGTTTACAGCCATTTTGTGTGGTTTGAAAAGGTGATGTGGGAGGAGGGGGAGAAAAAAAAGAGGAAAAAGGGGCAACAGAAAGGGGAAAAAAAACATCTGCGAGAGGTGCTGTATGCGAATGTGAGCATGTGAACGAGTGTGAGTGTGCGCAGGGTTGAGTGTGCGTTAGAGGGAGTGCTCGAGTGACTGCTGAAGGGGGTCCTGAGACATCTGGGGGCCATGCACAGTTCCAATTAGCCTCCTTCTAAAAAAGAGTGCAAACAGGCTTTAAAAGCACCGAGGTGGCAAGCACTGCGCAAAGTTCAAACTGGCGTTACAGCTACGTTCTGGGAAAGGTTGTCAAACTTTGCTTAAAGTTTGATGTGTTGTGAGACATTTGAAGGTCATGTGGGAGAAGCACACACAGCTGTGACAAGCATGTGTTTGAAATCAGGAACTCGACTCTGCCTCGCCAACTCATGCCAATATGTGCATAATCAGAGTGAGATTTGGTCTATCTTTCCCTGTCCTGTTAGCAAATATGCAAACAATTTCGTCACTTGTTCCTTAGCTAAAATTCTTAGCGTTTAAGGTGCACCCTCAATCCGACCTCAACCCTCAAAAGAGCGGCTACGTATATCCTACATGCAACAGAGAGAGCAACTAGTAAAACAGCATCTATGGAGCTCTTCAGCTTGCCGGCTCGGAAGTAGTCTGTAATTGTCAGGAAGCTACGGTAGAGAGCACCTTATTTCGAAGCTGAAGCCATACATCACTGCAAGAATGAGAAGGCGGCAAACCCCGCTCTTTCATTTTAGCACGGCCGTTTCCAAAAGACATCACCTTTCATGTTATGTTTTCTCCTCGCTGTGAATAGGGAATACGCTTTAAACTTGACCTCTTGGTATATGTGTCTAAGTGTTGACGGCAAGCCCTCAGTCTGATATGGAAGCAAAAAAAACCCCAAAAAAACAAATCAAAAATAACTGGAGCCACCTATCAGAGAGGGAGACTACGGACCGTCACAGCTGCTTTCCAATGAGCCACCATTCACTTTTACATATGTTAGGACTTGACCTGAAGGCGGGAGGTGATAGGCAGGGATTCTCTAAGGAACCCTGCTTAGGTGGAGATTGGACATAGTCCAAATGATAGCTGTTATTTCAAAGTGGATTTACGCTGGCTGACAGTTCTGGTTTTCCTTATTGCCTGTCAGATCTATTTTCTGTAGTGGAAAGACAAGAGGAAAAGGAACGAGAGAGAACCGACTGTGACCCGAAGCAAGCTCATCTTTTCTCATGTAGCCTCATTTCCTGTCCTGTTTGTTGCTACCTCTGTATAATCCCTCCGTGCCGCACATCTTTTAAAGAAATGCAGAGGGTGTCATTAGTGGGAATGAGTAGTTTGGCTACATCAGCTGTTCCATTCACGTGCACTTCAGGGCTTTACTTTTACTGCTAGTGTGGCTCGCTTTTAATCATCTTATAAACATTTCTCTACAACCAGCAAGAAACTAACACCTGTAATTTTTTTAAAGGTAGACTCTTAAATAAATGTACATCGAAATGGACAGAAAGAGAAATAGATTTCTATGATAAAAATAGAAAATTTAACTATCTTCTGAACCTGCAAATTGGTATTGGGGATGGGCGAGACCAATCCGCATTGCAGTTTTTGGAATGTGGGAGGAACAGGAAGTACCTGCAGAAGCTTCACAAAGACTCCAGGCCAAGAGTCAAAGCAGGGAACCTTTACCCACAAGGCAATGCTGCCCCCCAATACTCCAGCATTTAACAGAGACATTCAGATGGTCCTCTAAAAGAAAAAGTGAAAAGCTGGCGTTCTCTACACGGTATTCTCCAAAAATGAGCGCTCACAGAGACGTCTTATAAATGTAAATACCGGCAAACATGTACTGTAAGAGCACTTTCTAAATCGCCCATTTCGATCGAAAGGTGGGGGCGCGCTTACTGCGCTCAGTTACAAAAATTGGGAGGTGCACGACCAGAGCGCAAGGCCAACAGGCTGGGGAAGGGCCGGTGCAATTGACACACGCCCCTTCGTGCCCAGTTCAATGTGCGCACCATAAACCCAGCTGAAATACTGCAACGATCGCTGGAATGAGGAACAGGTGAGTGTCATTACCTAAGTGTGCTGTAGCTTTGGGGTCAGCTGAGGGAAAATGGCTTAAATGACACAGAATACACAAAGAAGCAACAGTGGCAGAGACGGGGCAGGAGCAATAACTGAAGAGAGCAAAACCAACAAACATAAAATAAAGGATTTCAGTCAAATTAACAAAAAAAATACAAAATGCTATAATACCCAATAGATTATGCTGATTACATTTAATACTTTCTGTATTGAAACACTGGACACCCTTTTAAATCAAGGTTGCTCAGTACTGCTGATTCTTTTAAAGAAGTACTATTCAAAATTTAACTGTACTTAGGTCCAGTACTTCACAGCACATTTTGTGTTGTTTCTTACAAAGATGCTGGAACTGCAAACCCCTTGAAAGACAATGTACAAATTTTTTAAACACAGATCTTAACCACCATCGTCAAAACTTCAATTTAGATACAAATCCCTACAAAAAAAGAAATACAACATTCAATAGACTGAAACCTGACACCACAACCCTTCTTACAACTCTATTGTATAGATGGTAGAAACATAAACTATTTATTTTCTATTAATATAAAAAAAAGTAAATACCACAGGTCATTTTAATATCACAGGGATTATACTGTATGTGCATGTTTTTCAGCCTGCTCTCATTTTCCTGTCAATCTGTAATTGTTATCAGGAGAATGTGCCCCCTATCAAATAGAGGGCTATTCATAACTGTAACACATTATACTGTAATCATACAAAGCCATGTCTCCGCTTCCACACAACCGGCCATGAAAGCTGCTCTCAGCGACTACCGGACACAATAATGCCATCAGCAAACTCAGCGGCGGCTAAAACAACAATCTTCTTGTTAGGCCAAATCCACAGATATGTCTGTGATGACGGCGAATCAAAGCAGCAACATCCTGCAAATATCCAGAGATTAGCTGCAAGTGACACCGATACCATTCGCACGACTCCGAGGTCTCTAACAAGAGCACACGCCAAAGCTACGCGCACAAAGAACGGGTCACATCTGGGTTGACGTTCGACAAGCCTTTTGATGTGCCAGAGGGATCTCTGGCCAACATTCTCATCGGCAGAGTACAATGAATTGTCAATTAATGCTTTATAAATAGAATTAGTTCCAATCGATTAATGACGAACATCCTAAAGAGGGCGCTGATGGTCATCCTGAAGCACAAACACTCGATACAGAATCGGACATGGCTGGGAATCGCAGAACAGGAAAGAGAAACGGTCCAAACGAAGCCCGGTGCGTTTTGAAATATAAATACTTGAAAAGGTCTTAAAGTTTCACGTTAAATAGCTATCATTCAACCAAGCGTGAACTTCTGATTCAGAAAGTATTGATGAGCCATGAGGGCGAGGATGTGATGACCGAAGAGCGGAGGGCATGACACCGAAGAATTGTGATATGATACAGAAAGACATGATGCCAACAGTTGATTATGAGGGATGTCTAATTTTAATTTAACACAGCTGACAAAAATAAATGTTTCTTTTTTTAGATTCAGCATGTGAAAAATGCTGATTTCATTTTATGGAAAGTCCTCTTAGAACAAGAGGAAAACTCCTGTTTTCCTCTTGTTCTAAGAGAACAATTTGATAATCTGCAGATTATCAATTGACCGTGAGCCATTCAATAAGATCAATGAACTTTAGATTAACTCATTAATTGATAGTTATATAATTCAGTCATAATTAATCTAACACTATATAGTAGCATGACAAAATGTGGAAAGGTTCAAAGGGTTTAGGTATGTTTACTAAGTGCTCTTAAACTGTTGTTAAATGAAATAAATATATATATATATATATACAGTATTATAGCTGAATCCAATCAAAACCAAATTGATCAAAAGTACATACCACCTACAATTTATAGTTTAAGTGTATTTTTCTGCATGTATTTGTTCACAAACACAAAAGCAGGAAGAATCACTCTTAGCAGCGAGAGCATCTAAGAAAGCGAAGGCCTAGTGGGTTAATAGACAAATGAGAAAGGACGGGGGTGAGGGGGTGGTGGCTGTATTTATAGACAACAAGTGATGGGATGCTCTCATTAGAGCGTGGCCCACTGAGTAAGATCACAGACACACCGCCGAGAGGTCATGTGACCGCATTACACACTCCAGCGCCCTGTGAAAGCAACAGAAAGGGAGCAGGTTCTGGAGGAAGGCACGGCTGGAGAAGAAAAGATGAAAGAGGAGGAAAGAGGGCGAAAACTACAACTGAACTCTGACTGTGCCTGATGCCCCTTTGTAACTAAGCAGTGTACAAACAAACTCTTTTTTTCTTTTTCAGCCCTCTGTCATTTAGAGGACGTGCCTATGTCCTTCTATTTGGGCTTTGACCTCAATTACCCAATGCGGTCACAAATTTGTTTCATAACCTGTCGGGACAAAACCACTCTCCCCAGGCGACCAGGGCTCAGGAGGTGAAGTCCATTCAGACACATTGCTTTTTATAACATAGTGTGTAATCGCTTTGAATGACGCCACTGTATTGTTCTAATATGGGCCGCAAAGATGATTTTGGACGAGGATCTGGGGAGTCGAGAGACAATCTCCGGTGTTATTGTAGTTCCGCCCCCCCGATGGAGGCCATAGTTGTAATCCTCCACATATCTCACCTAGAAGCCAACAAACTGACCCATACATGTAAAGTCTCATACCTGAAAAAGTCTTTTTTTTTTTTCCCTTTTCTTTTTTTTTAGAAAAACAGGAAGGGAGAGCATTATCTTTTGGCAAAATGCAAGCACAACTTCTTACAGCATTATTTCATCTATTTGCCTGCAACTCCTTTATAATGGCTGCATTTAAGGAGCGAATGACTAATAGCTGTCCTGTCAAAAGACCCTCCATCCTAACTGCGATTTCTGTGTTTGCAGAGGTTCCAGCGACACTAAGGGCATCTTTGCTGCTTCTTTAATTAATTACGTTTAGATGGAGGCCCACACTTGAAATGATCCACACTCTCTCTAGTTCTAGTTTCAGATGAAGAACTGAAGAGTGCTCAGTGAGATGCACAAAGCATGAAATATCGCTAACTGCGCTTCAAATGTCTTCTCAGATTTATCCCTGACCTGTCTGGTCTGCACGTTGATGTTCATGTTGCTGTTTGTGGAACAACATTCTCTAACAAACCTCAGTCAGATTAAATCTGACCACGAGGACACCAATGTCTCACGGCAGAGCATGTAAGCATTTTGAGAGCAACAGTTCAGATTTAAAAGGACTCCATGTAAATGACCGCCAGTTTCCAGCTTTTACTGATAGCGTTGCATTATTTTCCCTTCCACTTCACATCTACGCACTACTTTTGGTCTCCATCTATCGAATAGATCATCAATAAAATACACTGAAATTTGTGGCTGTAACTGGTCAAAATGTAAACAATTCTTCATGCTTTTTCTAGGTCAAGAAGGACAAAAATACCAGCAGAGTAATGCAAGAAAAAAAAAAAAACAATAGTCCAGACAGATGTACAGAACAAAGTGGCACAAAAGAACTGGGAAGACCCGTTTGAATGTGTTGGATTATCAGGCCTCAGGACGGGCACAATCGCTCACACAGACACACAGCCCGTCACACAATAACACCACATTAAAGAGCGCATGTATGGACAGGTGAGTGCTGGTGTAGGGTCTCTTTCAACCCGCGCGACTTCAAACACCACCCTGCATGAAGATGAAACCGGGGCCTCGGCACCACAAACAAAGGTGGTGCCACAGCTTGACGCACGCACAAAGAGAAGATAAATACGTCGAAGAAAAAAAAATGGACGTGAAAGATTTTGAACTTTTTAAACATTTCCTGCTTCGAAGTTGCTTCCTTTTTCGCTTTTACATCAAATGGTTTTTTTTATTTATTTCTTTATTCTTATAAAAACGCAGGGCAGACAATTGTAGCTTGGTTCTGTACAACTCCATTAAAACCGAATAAATAATCTGCTTATTATGCAACATAAAATGTTAAGGTAAAATAAAAAGAATAAAGGGGCGGGGGATGAGGGGGAGCAACAAAGTAGCTTTAACAGCTATTGGTATCCCTCAGAAAGAAGTGAAATAAATAGTTTTATTGGAGCAGCATGATTTTACACTATGGAGGTTAGAAAGATCCTGTAATTTGATTAGAGAAAAAAGATTGCTTTTTAATAATTTGTGTGTGCCACACTTGAAACAAATGTAGCCAAACTGTAAAGTTTTAATTTATGCGTTCCCTTTTTAAGTGTCTAGAAATGTATTAATTAAAAATCCATGACTCACAGGTTCCCCTAGAAACGTTCTTCTAGAAACGTTTCAAATAAGAAACGTAAGATAACATGTCATTTAAGCCAGATAGATTTTTGTGTTTCTCATGAGAAGACAACAAGAAAGTTTGTAAATCCAAACTTTCGACTGTGGAAGGACAAGGAAATTCCCACAACTTACGGTTGGAGAACTAAAGCAAAGAGGTTAAATCTTGAGGCTGCTAAGTGTTAAAGGGGCAGTGTTATGTGTTTTCCAGGCACACAGTGCCATTTTGTAGCATTATCCAGTAAACATGTTAACTTCAGCTGTTAAAAAGATGTCATACATATCTCAAATATGACTTAAAAATAAATTGTACTTTGTAATTTATTGTAATATGTAAATGTAATATTTATTTTTCATTGCAAAATCATCAACATTCTAGATAAAAAAGTGGTGGACCTAAAAAAAATGGAACATGTTTCACCTTGTATTGGTTGTAAAATATTTTATAACCAATACAAGAAATGCTTCTCAATTACATTTTTCTTTTACTGATAAACAAATTATAAATATAATTTCACCCGACAAGAAAACAAATACCGTAATTTCTGGACTATAAGTCACAGTTTTTCTCATACTTTGGTTGGGGGTGCGACTTCTACTCCGGAGCGACTTATGAGTGAAATTATTAACACATTATTACATCATATCACATGTTATTTTTACACTAAACCACAAGAGGGCGCTCTAGGCCTGTGTTGATAATGTGTGTGGTAGAAGCTACGTCCGGAGTTAGCCGAGTTGTTTACAAGTGACACCGAAGATGAAGATTTAGTGATTTGGAGTGACACGGATGGTTTGGTAAACTTGTTAGCGAGTTATTTATGCTATAGTTATCTGAATAACTCTTAATATGTTAACATACCAGGCACGTTCTCAGTTGGCTGTTTGTCATGTAACGTTAGCATGTCGTACAATTATTCAGCCTGTTGTTGCCTCTATTCTATTTTTATTGCCTTTCAAGATGACATATCTGTTTTTGGTGTTGGATTTTATCAAATAAATTTCCCCCAAAAATGCAACTTATACTCCAGAGCGACTTATAGTCCGGAAAATACGGCAGTTGCCCATTGAGGCTAAAAGACGAGATGTGAGAAATAAAAAGTGCAGTTCTGTGATGTGTATGACCCTTTAACAAAACAAGTTTGCCCATTTAACTGAAACCAACCAACAGCTGAAGATCACTCAGCAGTAACAACATCAATCCCAGTCAGCTCAGAAGAGGTTGAGAGGTTGTTTCTTCATAAAGAAAACCACTCAGGTTGACTAAACTCTCTGTTTCTCCCACATACAGAATGAGATGAGAACGGAGAATTCAACCCAGGCACATTACTGTTTAGACTGGTTGTTGCAGTTGGATTAAGATGTCAGCCACCCCCTGTTAACTCCTCCTTGGTAGCCCAGGCAGATCCAGGCCCTAACATGGCGAGGAAGGAGATGAAAGGATGTGAGACGTAACATGGGCTCAGAGCGCAAGACTCGTAAAGGCCACAAGGTTAAGAACAGACAAGAGGCGTCCTTCCTTTCCTTCTGACCTTCATGCATGCTCCAAATGCTAACACCGGCGCACCATGTGCAGAATCACTGATGTTAGGTCCATCGTGAAACCGCTGGTTGCCACAGCGCCTGGTCTCTGTTACGGCCCGACCACTGACCCAGTCACCTGCCTTTTAGAGAGGTCACAGGTTCAAAACAAGGTGGCTCAACTGTGAATAGTGGGCGGTATAGTCTTTTAAAACAATCTATCCTCCCTCTATCAGCGTGTCTTTCATTTCTCTCTCTCTCTCTTCTTTCTTTCACCCTCACCCCCTTCTACTGCTGGCTTTCCCATCTATGTACACTCAAGAGTGACCCACCTCCTCGGCTCTGATTAGCATATGGTCCCAGAGCGAGGAGAACATGCGGGCTAAGGGCGGGGGCTTTTAACAACACAGGATGGGAAAGCTTCAAGTTTCTAACTCTCATCATCACCTGACTTCCCTTACACCGGTTTCTGCTACCAGAATGCAGGCGGTGGAGTAATGTATGATAAATTATTCCATTTTGTTGGTAGAAACAAAGAACCGGCAAGGTAGTTAGGAGTTTGAAACATCTTTTCAAGAAAATTCTGGCATGTGTCAGCACTGCATTTTGCTTGAAATGCAATCTGGCTTTCTCCGGCAAAGTAGCAGAATGAATAACGAAGAAAAGCATTTGAAACTTCGCTCTCCAGCATCGGATCGTTCTCCGTTTTCATTTGTTCTGAGATACAGATGTTTTTCAATCAGTGTGCTAAGCAGGAAAGAAACCTGGATTCAGCTATGTGAGACCATTTTAAAAGTATTCAAACCTCTTGAACTTTTTACATGTTTTTGAAAATTGAACCTGTCTTAATACGATTTTTATTGATAGATGTGAAGTGGAAGGAAAAAGTTGTAAATAATTCATCAATACCTTTTTTTTTTAAATCACTGTAAATCAACCTGTTTCAACTAAGCAAGAATTGTGGGTGCGGTCGGCCATCCTTTGTGGCGCGTTTATTAAAACATGCACGCTTCAAACATACAGAATGACTTACCATTCCATGACCGCACTCGGTCCCGTCAGCCAGGGGCATGTGTTGTGTGCGACAGCCTTTGTGGTCCCCCTCTGCACTCGTACACCACAACCTTTTGCACTGTTTCTGTGATAAAATAAAATAAAATAAGGTTAACCACATCAATAAAACCTGGATTGACAACCGGGGGAAAATTTCTAATGCTCTGACAATTTTCTAAAACTTACAGATCTCACCTTGGAGCTTTTAGCACCTGATGAGTTTTGCTAGTATTGTGGTCGACAGGACTTTATTTAGTTGTCACTTTGGTTTTGAGTGTTAAGTTTCTGTTTGACTTTAGCGTATTTTGGACTTTGGCGTTCATGTCCATTTTTGCACTTCGAGGTGCTACTGCTTTCCATTTTTCTGTGTTTCTCTGGATTTCTGTGTTTTTTTTCAGTTGCCTTACCCTGTGTGGCTTGGTAACTCTCGATTGTTTTGTCTCCACGAAGCTCAAACGTGGAGACAGCAAAGAAGAGAAACTGCAAGCTTACTCAAAATGATTTCTTATTATTTATTAATTCTAAAAAATAAAAATTTAAGTACAATCACCTTCGACATGCTTAAATCCCAGTCAGACTATGCATCGCGATCTGTGTTTCGAAATGAAACAGTCTGCAGAGTCTACAGAGGAGAAATTATAAATATTCCCAATGTGTAACGGTGGATAATCAGTAGCTAATAGTAATCTATTCTATCATTCCTGTGAGAAAATCTCCTATTCAATTTGCGATTATTTCACAAACTGGTTAAAATGATTGTAATGTTCTGCCTGTTATTGCTTCACAACAAATAACTTTATATTCTCTGGTGCTCATTGCGACATCAGTTGCCACAATTTTCTTTATCTCCTTGAAAGATCTTGTTTTCGTAATAAACTCCCACAGTCACAATTGCTTTAGAATGAAAGAAGAAATTAATTGCTGTCAGTCTGACCCCTGGGGGAGAAAGTCCAATTAATAAATGAAAAGAGTATAAAGAATTTCTGACTAAAATGTAAATACATTTTTTTTTCCTCTTCATTGTTCAGTTGTCTTTTGAGAGATGCTTGCCTCTTTTCTCATCAGAAACTTTGTTCATTGGACGTTATCTTAAATTTAAACCTGGCCAGGATATGTAAAATCTGGGCTCCGTTTTACTCCTCCTGACGTCCTCATCAATTTTTAAATTTGTTTTACATATGTCTACTTACCATATAGGGGCAAATTTGGGAGCCAGGCCCAAACATCAGCTCGCACTGTTTGTTGGCGTTGTATATCTGGCCGGGCAGGAGTGTGGGAAGCTCATACGTTCTGCCGACGGGCTCATCCAGGAGGCACTCCCCGTATCCAGTGCTGACAGACGGGAAGAGTGTGTATCAAAGAAAATGAAACAAAAAAAGCACTAAGCCTCACCATAGTGACCATGAAATGTGCACTCACTGGGCAATTTCAAGGCAATACAGTATTTCATGAGCCTAAAAAGGTTGAACATCTCAGTGTCATCTCTGTCATAAAGGAAAGTAAACATGTCTGTGGGTGGTCTGGACAGTTACCTAAAGAGACTAACTCCTTCGAGTCTGTTGGTAAATATTGTCTCTATTAATATATTACATCACTTAGAAAACTGGGTCAAAACAGCCTTAGACAGCAGAATGAACAGGGTTTATCTTTTGACAATAATTATGATCCTTCAGGCATTTTTTGTAAGCTGAAACCTGCCAACTATAGTTATTTAGAATCCCATAGCAACTTGACACAAGTTAAATCAATTTGTGAATATTTCTGTATAATAACGGATTGTACTGTAAACCAGCTCCACCCTGAGCCACAAGGTTAGGAACAAAGAGACAACAAAAGCACAGCTGGACCGAACGTATGCGCGCCGGCAGCCTGCATGTAAAGTCATCAGCCTTCACGGCCGTGAAAAGGCTCCCATCAAACATGTTGGCAAAGTGAGCCGCGCCACAAAGGACCTCTTCTTTTTTTGTTTACTCTGGGGGAGAGAATAAGAAGGAGAAGAAGAAGAAGAAGAAAAAAGAGGAAACGCTCCGATGAGATGTGTATAGATGTGTAATTACACAACATGTCTGCACCGCTCTGACGAGCTCATCCTGGTTTGAGCGGATAGAACACCTGCTTCACAAAGCAACCAGCTGATGTGACAGGCCAATAATTATACGGGATTATCCGGGGTTACAGTCACTTTGTTTCTTTGCCCTTTCATTTCCAGCAGCGAGGTATGACACTGCGGCGTACGAAGCCTGCCAGCAGGAGCGGGTCTCTATATGAAGAGTACAGCAGCAGCGGAACGTACTGTTAATGGAAAATAAAGGGCAGCTTGTTGAAGACCCATGCAGGCCTTTCCATATTGGAGCGTCTTTCAGCGGCTAATCATCTGAGTGTCCTGACCCATGTGATTATTACAACCAGGACCATCAGAGACAGAAGGGGTCATTGTGATCATTTTTCAAGGGAAATATAAACTTTTTTTTTTTTTTTTTAGAAATCTCAGTTTCTGAGACTTCAGTCTTAGTTCATTTACAAAATTGCATAGAGACTGCAACGGTACGTCACATGAAGCTAAACGGCAGCAGGTCGTCCGTACAAGTAAAAACAAAAAATAAAAAATAAAATTGGATAGGAAAGAAAATAAAAATGTGATTTTTTTCTTTTTTTCTCGATCAGTGCATGTGCTATACTTGAGCATTACCAACTTTTATTATAACACTCTTTGTTGTGGATGCTGCTACTGAATGAAGAAGACATAAAAGCACAAAAGCTACATGAGGCTGTTAAAAATGCAACTATTTTTCTAGATTGGAAAGTAAGCTGTTCATTTAGTCTGCCACAGCAGAGAGATACACTTTGTAGGGTACCGATCATGTTCCTTGTGGCTATTTTAGGACATTTGCTGTTTTGGTCATTTTATTCCAAATGTTTTGAAAAGTAGCTGTCTGCAGCAGCTAGGCGGGCAACAGTCTGAGATTTCTCGCTTAAATCGGCAAACACAGAGTAATAAACAGCTTCATTATTTTTGATGTGGCCACACAGTAAAGCTGAGATACAACAAGACACTTTTCGTCAACTTCCAGGTGTGAAAACCTGTCGCACGGGATTACAGCATGAGCAAGACAAAGAGACGGAGTAGAGGAATCCTTTGGCCTGTGAGCAGAAAATGTTGAATTGGTAGAGAAGACCAGAGTTGAATTGGCTCTTTATTGCCAAAACACTCATGTACTTGACCAGGTCAGCCCACTGAGTGGTACTGTAGAAATGGTGGGTGGAATCCATGTTCCCTTATTGTTGGGTTGAGAAAAACCCAGCGGACTTTTCCCACGTTTGCTTTTCTCTATTTATGCCTACATTTTACACTGTACTGCTACATCAAAACAATTTGAATAGTTAGAATGCGCCCTTCATGAGGCATGCCTGTAAAATTGAAAGTGTCTTTTGAAAATAACTTTTAATCAAGTGTTAAATATACTTTTTGGTGTTTTTCTTATTGGTCTGATGTAATATTGTAATCTTAAGCATTGCTGGATGTGCAAAACCATCGTAAACAACAGAAATGAAGGTTTCAAAACACCAATATGTGTCTAATAATTTATAAACCATGTTTCCCCTAGTGAATTGTGGTACTGAAATACTTGAATTTTCAGTAGTATTCCAGTTTATTGAATATAACTGGAATACTATTCACAGTGTTTTTTGCATTTTGTAGCGCTGCAGTCGTAGTCACGTAAATGTGATTTCTTGATTTTCTATTTTCAATAAATTTGCAAAAAAAAAAGAAAATCTCAAGAACCTTTTGGAATAAGGCTCAACATAACAAAATGTGGAAAAAGTGAAGTGCTGTGAATACTTTCTTGTATGTCATGTTCCTGGAGAGTTTTTATTTTTCTGAAACACTTTTATGATGCACCAGATATGAAAAGAAAGACACTGAAAGGGATTCTCCTTCATTTTTTTTGGCTCAATGCTAAGGTCATCGCTCACTGGAAACTATGCAAAGCGTGACTCCAAGTGAGGCAGCGCCGAACTCGTCTGGTCTTTGCACTGAAGATGCATCTGTTCAACCAAAAAAAAAAAAAGACTGTTCTTTGTGAGAACGGGCCCCCGCAATTACCAGTGGAAAAGTAGGGGAGGATGGATGAAAGGGTCATGTTGAGGGAGGATCTTACAATAACTGGCATTTCCCATTTGAAAGAGATGTCCTTTTAGCCGGATCGCCGACCGCGATGCGGGCGAGGAGTTACCGAGCGGGAGGCGAGCGAGAGCCTGACGTCCCGTCTGAGTGAAGAAATTTCTGAAGGAGTAGATTTATGTCTCAGGTCAGCTGAGGCAGAACTCCTCCCCCCATCCCCTCATCACCACCACCACCAACCCAGATTCAAACAGGAAATACTCTTTCAACACCAGGCAATAACAACTCTGCACGGTTTATATTGCGCCGACCTGTCTTTAAAGTTCTGACGGAGACATAGGACCTATTTGTGTTGTGGGCTACGTCACGAAGGAAGCTGCTGCCAAGAATGCGCTCTTTCTGCTCCCTGAGAAAACCAGTGCTTTGAAAAAGACCCTGAACGTTGTAGTGTCTTTTTTTTTTCATGTTACCACCATAATTGTGAGTGTGTTTCATTGAGATTTTACGCAACAACCCTTAGTTAATTAATATAGAATTTTTCCACAGTAGTGTGAATGGGACCGTTTCCCAGCTAGTGTTAAAAGAAAGTCTCCTGGCAGCATGATGCTCCCACCGCCATGTTTCACCATGCAGGCCAACAAGCTCAACTTTGGTTTGGTCTGATTTGAGAAACTTCGCTTACAGGTTTCTCCGTGTCGCCCCTGTGACTTGTGGGAAAGTTTACACGGAACGTCTTAAGCCGTTCTTTAAACAGAGACTTTCTTCAGGGCTTTGTGAGGATTCCAAGACTTTTGATGTTTTATAACCGAGCCTCGTTTTAAACTTCTCCATTTCATCTCCGCCTGTGTCTGCTGGGCTGGTTGTTCTTCAGGATGCAGTTTGTTCACTAAAGATCTCAAACAAACCTTTGAACAGCTGTATTTAAGCTGTTTAAATCAAACACAGATGGGCTTTTTTTAAAATAATTAGGTGATTTCTGAAGGAACTTGGCTGTTGTGGGGGGGCTTTCTAGGGGTTCCCATCAGAGAAGTAAAAAGAGAGCACAATGCAAACACACATTAAAGTTTCACAGTTGGTATATAAAACTCTTGTGGCACAGTGTATTGATAAAACCCCATGAGCAAAACTGTTACAATATGAACAAATTGCTGTCTGCATTTGATCCGTACTTCTTAAAAATCCAATCGGTTTGAACATGTTTGCACACCGCTGTAATTTGGCAGTATACAGACGAAAACAGCTTTGTTAGAATATTATCTTGTTACGTGTCCCTTCATTGTCTAAAGGGCCACAAAAAAAAGCCATAGCGGCCCAAACTGGGCCCCGGACCGTGAGATCGACAAACGTGATCTATAAGATCCAGATAAAATAAGTGAGGTTTGTTGAGAGCAAAAAAACAGAGAAGCCAAATGCACCTACTCTAGAAACTCGGTGATGTATTTGCGACTGCACTTGGACCACGACCACGGGTTGGTGTCGTAGTTGAGGGTGGGAGCCATGACGTGATACTGGTGCTTCATGCCCGCCTCTCTGCACTTGGGATTGTCGTCATGAGGCATGTTGAACCTGAAGCAGAGAGTTGTAAAAGGAGGGATTAGACACACGTCTTAAAGGTCTTGTTGAAACTAGAGCAATCCATTTATCAGGAGAGATACTGTTACCATGCAGCTCAAACGCCTTTCTCTTGTTTTCTTTTGGGGTTTTTTTCCCCCACAAATAAATCTTCTTAACTTGAGACATTCCTAAACATTTAAAACTTCTCTACTTCTTGCCTTTTAATGCAACTTTAACTGCCCAGTAGGGGGAGCTACTTTTAATGCAAACTGTCACTTTGCATCGATCAGCATCGATTAACGTCACTACGCTGATGAGAACCACCTCCGCCTCACCCCTCAGAGGCCAAAGCTCAGCACCTCACATTCTCAAAGGGCTTAAAGCAGGGAAGAGGTAGGAACACACAGATACACTGCAGAGTGAACACCTATTTCATGCTGCAGTTTTCCACACAACCCGCGAGGACTCAGAAAGAGCGACCCAGTTATATTTATACACACAGGAATCCACGCAGCTGTATTATGTCTCAGATGTTTATAACAGGATGTGGGCCAGCGAACGTACAGTACGGCCTCTGGTTCTGTTGCCGAGGGTCGGTCCACACGACCACAAAAACAAGATCCGGCTCGACTGGCATGAGGCCCACCCTGCAGGGGCCGAAGGCCTGAGGGCAAACGCCCAAGAAACTGTAAAGCCTCTGGCACAGTCAGCTCTGCGCTCGCAAACAGGGCTGCTGCTGGATAACACTAACAAAATCAAACCTGCCCTGAACGGGAAACTCCAGTGATTAAAGATGATGAATACTTCCTGCTACTAAAAAAGATAACAAATCGAGTTTTTAAATCCTTTAATCATATTGTGTCATGTTATCATGTTGTAACCAGCTGGGCTTTTTAAAGTCATAGATGCATTTTGATTGATCTATTCTAGGGCTGGGCGATGTAGCTTAAAAATTAAATCTCTGGATTTTGCAAACCAGATCCGATTTCAGGGTTTGATCACTTTTTTGTTCTCTCTTTTTTTTTTCTTAAAAAGTACGCAACAGTATTTTCAAAAGTGGCTTTTATTTCAATCATCCGTTCCGTGAGATGTGCGACAAAGCATCAGGGTCAGGCTATAAGAGTTATGTTTTTTTATTATTTTGAGAATATAGTCATAAAATTAGCAGAATAAAGATGCAATTTTACCAGAAGAAAATCTTAAAATTTTTCAAAAAAAGGTAACAATGACAGGAAAGCTTTGATAGAGTTGTTACGATTGTGTTCTGGTAACATTGTTACTTTGTTTTCGCATTATTTCGACTTTATTGTTGTACGACTTTAGCTCTTGTAACATGACTTTATTCTCGTCATAAAAAAACAAACACTACTTTGTGTTTCAATACTTTTGCTCTACGTGTTGCTAATCTTCAGTCAAATTTCCTCCTTTTCATAAAAAGCGATGAAGTGACTTAAGAGTGTTTAGGTGATTCGTCTGACTCGTAAAATGATTACGTTAGCTGAAAACTGTGACATGACAGGCTTTTAGTCTAATCCGATCGTAAATAGCACGGTTTTACGGCGATATCAATAAAGGACAAAATTCTGTTTACGGCATCCGCAAAGTCACAATTTAATTCGGAGCTCTTCACAAATTGAACCCGTTATTGCACATCACATAATGCTGTTTTATTAGGTGGATGCTCTGGATGAGAGAAAACACGTTTCTCTAATTAAATGACTTCGAGCCGAGTCGTGGATCCGTGAAACGAGAGGGACTGCTGCATGCGTCGTTGATGGTGGTATGAGCCCTGAAAAAGTGGCTTTTTCACAGCACAACCACTAAATGTAATGTACGTCATTTAAGTTTCATATGACAAATGGTCATATAGATGTGCATAACTGTGCAGTGAACAAACACATTGCATCATTGTAGCATGCAGCCCCCTTTATAGGCAATCCGTACGGTGCCTATAATGCTGTAGCTATGATGGAATGGTTTCATTTAACACATATTCATATGTCAGAATGGTCTAGTCAAAGTCAAACCCTGAATCCAATGGGGAAAATGTGTGATTGTTCCATCCACTCTGACCCCTCGCCCCCCAAAAAAGAAATATCTTGATTTGTGTTTAAAGTGATTACCTACATCACTTTTTAAATACCTATCAAGTGACGCCAGTCAAATCCCCGCGATGGCTATTAGTGATCCCATCCATTAGGCTGAGTCTTACTCTAATCCGCAGCGCTCTCCGGCAACTCCCTCCACCCCACGCTGGCTTTCCCAGTGCGCTGAACGCACCGGAGGGCTCATACCGCCATCAACTCTCAGCGAGCATCTGAGCCAACTGGGCCTCCAGCTGCTTGAACTTTAGCATAAACAGATCCACATGAGTTGGGAACGCCAAAAAAAGAAAAAAAAGAGAGGGAAGAGAGCGAGACCCTTCCATCTGCTGTTACTCTGGCTCAATCGCTCCACTGGAAGAATGTGTGAGCGTGACAGAGGAGGTAGAGAAGAATATCTGCCATTCTCACACTGACACTGGTCCTTTTCACTATCTGGAGCCAGACAAGAAAGAAAATCTCCCCTTTATTTTCCTGATTACACTCTGCAAAGTAGGTGGGCAGGAAGAGACAAAAGGAGAAAAAAAGAAAGGAGAAAACTTGGCAAAAGGGTGAGCTTTGCGGGGACGGAAAATCACCTATGAATTAAGCTCCTCGTCTAAGGAAGAAGTAGAAAATAATGCTTCTCAAATTGCACCTTATTAAGATCACCTGAAACCAGAACCGCAAGAGTCCAGAGGCAAAACGTGATTTTTATTTTTTTTTTACCGGGATCCGCGTCCTCAGAGGAATGCTTGAAATAAACAGCAGGCCACACTGGAGATAAGGTCATGTGTTTTGACTCGGCCATTTTGAGACGGATAATTCATACAGGTCGCTTTCTAACGTGACACATGTGTCGGTGTTTGCTTGTTATGGAAACAGCATCTCTGCCAGACGCGCACATCGTGATACCACGCGTTGGACGACTCGCACATAATGGCGCTGCGACATCCACGTGTTGTTTCGTGTGACTTTGGGAGCGATAAGTAAAGAGTGGACGGCTTGTGAGTGAGAACCCAATAAGCAGCTTTGTGCTTCCTCTCTTTGTCTGTAGAAACCGTTAGCGCTTCTGCTCGGCAGAAAACAGGGAAAACATTACAGCGCTATAGCAAAACGACAAAATTTCAATGCAAAAACATAAAATCTTCCCAAGTATTATAAGTCTAGATTTTAGTGCAAATATCTTGAAGTAAAGCAAAACTAACTTACAAGCACCCAGCTTGTTTTAAGTCAATAACTCCTTAATTTTGATGGAACAAAGGCACAAGGGAAATAATGTGCCAGTGGAATCAGACATCAGAATTTCACTTAAAGCTTGAACTTTTTCATCAGTACTAAAGAATTATTGACTTAAAGCCAGCTCCTATATGTTGCTAAAAAGTTACTTGCAACTTAGTTTTGCTTATTTCAAGTGCACTAAAATATTTGGACTAGAAACTAAGCCAAAAAATACCTTGTAAGATTTTTTTTATTCTTTTTGTTTTTGCAGTACATAAAGATAAATGGAAAATGAAAAAAAGGAATGTAACCAAATGCATTTACAAATCATTAGTAAATAAGTCCACATGTGTAAAAACAGGGGGTAAATAGCTGAAACTGGATTTTATTTAGGTGGCATCAAAGTAAATGGGGCTGAATACAAATGTGTGACCCTTAGTTTAGTGTTTTTCTTGTGAAAAGAAAGGTCTTAAGCACAATTTGCTTTCCTTTCATTTCAACTGTGTGATCGTTTGTGCCAGTCTTTTGCTGAAAGCACACTGAAGTTTGTCACATTGTGACAAAATGTGAATATTCTTGCAAGGCATTGCAGAGAGTTTTCCAATCATATCCACACTAAAATCCATCTAACCTTGCCATTGTCAAGGTAAAGCCCCCAGAACTGACTTGATCTGTATTATAAGGTATTACAGGCCCGCGTCTTATTAGGAGACTTTTTTTTTTTTTTTTTACTTTATTATGTTTTGCACCTGTGGCTGCTGCACCCTGCATCTCTTTATAAGGGAGCTTTTGTTGTCAAGGTAGTCTGCAAGGGGTGAGACGGGGTGTGCACGGCGGCGTGTGTGCGCGTGTGTGGCTAGAGGTGAAAGCGGTTGCTTCAGGCTCTGAGCTGCAACTTACACATGGCCCAGCTCATGAGCGATGGTGAAAGAGGCACTAATTCCATTTTCTTCACTGATGGAGCAGCTGCGGAACGGATCGCACATGGTGCCGAGCTCTGCAAGTCCTACACAGAAAGACACACACGTACGCATACAGAAACTCACAAAATTGCAACTATTTGAAGGAAAACCCAACCCGACTCAATAAAAAAAAATCCCCTATTATTAGCTGACCAAGAGCCACAGGTTAGTTTTGAATGTTTGGAAGTGAGGTGAAAAAAGGAACCTGAAGATGAAGATATATGTGTAAAAAAACAAAAACAAACAAACAAAAAAAAAAGCTGAAGTTTACCTAAAGTGTCGCATTTATCTTTTGCACGGCAGATGTCTTCCCTGGAGAGAGAGGAGAAATAATCATTCTTACGCGTCCGCTTGCTTGTAGAAGTTGGCATTGTTTTAAAGAACGGTGCTCAAAACGTACCGGGTGATGAGAAGCGCGGTGTCGTGGTGAGAAGGATGGCTGTCGTCCTGGATGTTCTGGCTCTGCTGCCAGACGCAGAAGTTGTGGAGAGTGGTGGCAGCGTTGAAGCTCACTGTGGGTCCTTCCTGTTTTAGTGGAGCAGGGGTCAACACACGCAGCGATAATGCCAGATTTAGTTACTCAAAGAGATGGATTCAGTTTATTTTATGCGTGCGTCTGTTAAGAGGCTGGAAGTGGATCCTATATTATCTGAAGTCGGCAGCTCTCTTTGGCTCCTCTGATGCTGAAGCTAAAAGCTGGACCTGGAGAGACCTCAGCTAATCTCAAGGGTCAGCAAATTAATTTATAAACCCTCAAACTTCCCTCCTGTTTGCATTAGATGGTTCTTTACAAGGAAGTAGATGATTTTCTTCTGCACAGTATGTAGCTGTTGGAGGCAGTCCGCCACCACAGATCAGCCGATGTGAAACACACACCAAGAATGAAAAAAGAAACTATCTGCTATAAAAAGTAAAGTGGAGTAAAACTTATTAAAATATAACTCACATGACACACACACTCACATCTAAGAACAATTTAGAATATTCAATTGACCTGAGAGTTATGTTTTATATTAGACTGTGGGAAGAAGCCACAAAAGAGTACCCAGAGCGAACCCAAGCATGAACATGCAAACTTCATCCAAAAAGGTCGGGTTTCAAACCCAAAACCTTTTGTCACTGATTGCAATCAGGGACAAAAGTCTGTAGAATCTTGCTCAAGTCAAAATCCCCAAATTGGCCCTTTAAATTTCTGCTGAATAAAACAGGTTCTCCTAAACGAATGTGTCATTCACCACAGGTGATTTTGTTTCGTCCAATCAATAAATCAAACCAATAAAATTTTATTTGGACAGCACATTTCAGCAACAAGGCATTTCAAAGTGCTTTACATCATAAAAACACAATGAACACAAAGTCATGCAACATAGAATCAACAATCAAAACGTGACATTAAGTCAAGTTCCATCGTTAAATTTGTAATGTTTAAGTTTCAAAGGCAACTCCAAACAGCTGAGTTTTTAGTCTAGATTTAAAGGAACTCAGTGTTTCAGCAGTTTTGCAGTTTTCCGGAAGTTTGTTCCAGATTTGTGGTGCATAGAAGCTGAATGCTGCCTCTCTATGTTTGGTTCTGGTTCTGGGGATGCAGAACCAGAACCAGAAGACCTGAGAGGTCTGGAAAGTTGATAAAACAGCAGCAGATCTTTTATATATTGTGGTGCTAAACCATTCAGTGATTTACAAACTAACACCAATATTTTATAGTCCATTCTTTGAGCTTTTTAGTGAGAACATTTCATTCTTTCCATCTTCCTTATTTTACTAACCGCCTCTCTGCACATTCATGCATGTTTCCAAATCGATAAAAGTCCAGAATGCGTCTCCTGCAGGTGCTCCCCCACAGTGTCACCTGTTCTCCCAGGAGACCTCTCATGAGATTCAAGGATGACAAGAAAGGCGGAGTCCACAAACACCTGCGATGATGTCAGCCATATACCGAAGACCCGCATATAGGGAGCATCGAGGCGTGGTTGTACTCACCTGCTCATTGTGGATGATGACTAGCTTGACGACCATGATGTTAATGAGGTTCCCTACACTGGGGTCCCTGTACACCGCTGCTACCTGTAACAGAGACGAAACACACATACAAAAAAAAAATGTGGACAAAATCTCCACTAACCTGCCCCCTTTACACAGTAAACAACTTTTGCGTTTTTTTTTTTTTTTTTTTTTTTTCCAGCTATTCGTTTGGCTTGATTTGGTTAACGGCAAAAATGCCTCATTGCTTAAGATTAACAGGGAAGATATCTCGTCCCTCTCCTGCTGTTCTTGAGCACCCCTGTCACGGTTGGCCAGCCGTCTCCTGAGGCTGTGTCCGGCCTCATGACAGGAACTCATTAGTCCACCATAAACATTTAGCTTGTCTTAGCCTGAGGGGAGGCAAACGTGGCCTCGGCCTACACACTGGGAGCTTGTCTTTGCAAGCTCTTACTTTAAGAGTGACATATGAGATGTTGGTCCATTTCCTCTCGCTCCAGTGCGTGTTGTTATGTGAAGGCACTGCAGCTTGCAGGATCTTTGATAAGGCAGTAACTAAACACAGATGGAAATTGACTAAGAAGCATTAAAAAAAAAAAAAGCTGCAGATAAATGTGAAGGGACAAAGATTAAGTACGTTTGAAACGGAAAAACCAAAATGTACTTTTAAAAACAGTCACTTATCGGTTTTTATGAGTATTTATAACGTAAAGCCAGCTTGGTCTGCAGTTAAAGTGACGTTGTTTTACTTATACTTCTAGGTTTTAGATAACAGAAAAAAAAAAACATTGGAAAAATAAGGATGAATTTATCTGGTTAGCAGAAATTCCTGTAAATGTAGATAATTAATGGGGGAAGTGGCTCGTTTGGAGACTAAGGACAAAAAGAAATAAAAGTACAGTTTGTTATTTCTAGATGACACAGTTCTGGAAATTACATGGAGATATTGCTAGAAAAATGCAAAAACCCACTGAAATTTAAATCTATAACCTTTTTTTGCCTCTATATTTATGAACGATGTTCTTTTCTACACATTTTGGTCAAAGGTATGTAGAGTCCAAATACTGTGGCTCCAGGCTTTATCTCTGGACAAAGTCAATATCGAGATCAATAGACACATGTTATGTTTAAAATAACAAAAACTATTTCTGTTCAAATAAAAGCAAAATCTATATATGTATTTTTTAAGGTTTTCATATCATGGGACTCTCAGACTGACTCATACTTTGACCTGTGCAACAAAAAATTAGCACATCAGCATTTATCCCTGACCGCACTCTGTTTAACAACAACACAACTTTGACAATCATTGCTCTCGCCTATAAGAGAGCAATGATTGTCAAAGTTGTGACAATCATTGCTGCAATCTGTGCTGCCAGATTGCAGCAAAAAAGGGAAAAAAATAGATACAGTTTTGTGTTTATATTACATGCTGTTCTGTGTAAGTAATCTGGTTTTCAAAACTAGAATCAAGATGCTCAAACCTGGCTTAGAAAAGTATCTGTAACAAGAGTGTAAAACAGTAACAATCCTATAAAAAAACTGACTTCAAGATGTTAAATTATGCAAATGGGGGGGAAAAAAATCCAAACAAAATAAAAAGATAGTTTTAGAAGCATTATTTTACTTACTACTGACATGATTGTTAAGATGTAGTGCTCCAGGTTGTGTCCGTGGTGACGGGCCATTTTGGCGTCGGCCGTCACCATCAGCTCAACGTAGCGGGGGTAGGAGAGGAAGCGCTTGCGTCGCCGTGGGGTGGTCGTGCCGTCGCGCCTGGTGCCGTTCTCATCAATGTGATGCTGGTTGATTGTGGCTGTCAGAGAATCCAGCTCCTCAGCCATATTCCCTCTGCTCTCTAAAGAGGCCGACCTCTTGGAGTTTCCTGTTTTAACAAAAAAACAAAAGAGAGAGAAAAAAAAAATCCAAATATCAATCAAGACGATCAGGAAAATCAACTACTGTACAATATGACTGAAACAAATTTTTCAAAATTTACTTGTGTGGCATCTAAACATGCAATACATTCATGTGAAGAATATTTGTGCGAGACATTTTCTGTAAAAATGAGGTTAAAATTAATGATTTTTTGTAAAAAATAAAAAATTAAATAATAATAATAATAATAATAATAATAATAAATGGCTATCCTCAAATTTATTCCCATTTAAAATAGCCAATATCAAACAGCGTCATATTGAATAGGTTGATCATCATTCAGCTTGCTGAAGGAGTTTAGATTGTTTAAACCTCAGACATTTAGTTTGTTGTGGCCCCAGACCATTGAAATGAAAGCAAACGCTGAGTGCTGGAAGTGTGACGGTGACCAGAACACCATCACAGAATCCACCATCAATTACGTTGTGTTGCAGAGGATGTTTGGAAAAAATCTGAGAGCATCTGCAAACAAACAAACAAACAAAACAAAAGACATCTAAAGCAGAACTAGACCCTAAAACATGATGATGGCCCAACCTAAAACATCCCGGGCAGAGTCAAAGCTCAGGTATTGATTTCAGACTGACTGCACATGCAAAAAAAAAAAAAAAAAAAAAAAAAAAAAAACATTAAGCAGCTCACAGCTGAAAATTAGAGGTGGAATAAAAGTTTATAGTCATACAGTTATTGTGTTATATGAGTGTGCAGGTGTTTAACCAGAAGAGTGCAGTCGCTGCTTAACCTTACTATGAGCCTCGTCAGTCGTTTCTGTGAAATGGTGGTATAAAAAGAAAGACTGCGCTGAAAGGAATAAATCAAATGCATTTAGTCCCAGACTGCAACAATTTCATTTGCAAGCACTGAGATGAATGCCTTCAGCAGAAAGTCTCCCAACCAGAATGACAGCCGAATACCGTGCATATTCAGCAGGCTCGGTTCTTTCAGCTGAACTGCACGTGTTGAGCTGGCTCCGAGCAGGAGATTCCTTCACCGTGACAGGGTGAAGTTAAAAGAGGGAGACAGGGGTAGACTAAAAGCGTAGGCAGTTTGTTTTTTTTGTTTGTTTTTTTTGTCTCATTTGAAGGAAGGAAGGAAGGAAGGAAGGAAGGAAGGAAGGAAGGAAGGAAGGAAGGAAGGAAGGAAGGAAGGAAGGAAGGAAGGAAGGAAGGAAGGAAGGAAGGAAGGAAGGAAGGAAGGAAGGAAGGAAGGAAGGAAGGAAGGAGAAAACGTGGAAAGTTTCAAGCGGATTTAATTACACATTAATGAGATCGAAAGAGCTTAGTAAGATACTTCTAAAGAGCCAAAAGCAGCATTAAAAAACAAAACAGATAAGCCTTCTCCAAAAGCCAAAGGACCGCAGGTGATATAAGTTGTTAGGTCAAAACTGCATTTTTGAGGTAAGACAAGAAAACAGATCCATAAAAGCTATTTACTTTTGCAGTAAATCACCACAAGATGTTACAAGACATCCAAGGAAGCTAATCTAATTTCCCTAAAGGAAATGTAACATGAGGGTCTGTCAAATAATTAAAGGTTGTCAGATTGCAACATAATTCAGAGCTGGAACTGATGAAAGCACAATTTTACCTTATTTAGTTGCACCTAAAAGTGTCCATACACATTGCATTTGTTCACTTTTGACCTCAAAAACATCATTTTACAAACAAGAATCAGAAGTGTCACACGTTTAACCCCCCCTTTACTTTGACACCCTTAAGCCACTTCATTAGTAAACAGTTGTAGTCCATTAGTAATTATTTAATCTCAGAAAAAATAGCATAAGCCCATCTGTCCAGTGAATACATCAGAGAACATTACTGAACTGATCAAACAACATCATGAAAAATCGGGAACATATCAGACAGGTTATCTAAAGACGGGTTAGATCTCATTTAAAGCCAGTACTGGTGTCCTGAAACTTCGAGGTCTCTCTCTGCTTCATTTCAAATAATGATGAAGAGAACTTGTAGAACTGCTAATTTTGTCGTTCTGACAGAATACAGATTGACACCTCTAGATGGGTCATGTGTTAAAATAGCCCAAAGTACCGACCTAAATCCAATTGAGAATCAATTGAAAACTAATGTTCACAGTCGTGAACAGTTGAGACATTTCGCAAACAAGGAGGGTGAAAAATGTCAGTCTCTAGATGTGGAAGCTGGTGGAGATTTCTTTAAGTAAACCATAAGCAACAGAATACATGTACATAGGACTGATTTCATGCAGTAAGTGAATGAGGGTAAGGAAGCGTTTCAACGCTTCAGAGCCATTCGAGTTCATCAACCTCCTCAACTTTGTCCTCAGAGATGGTGAAGACTTCGATTGTACTCGGCAAACTCAGTTTTTCCATAGTCTTGCACAAAGAGAGATTGTGTCCATCTGTTTGAAAGGAAAAAAAAAGATGGAAATGGTGGGGAGGCAATCCATTTAGTGCTCTACGATTATTTGAGCAGTGCCCTCAATGGGTACATGAGGCAGAGCGTGACTTTCTGGCACGACGATGCGCAGCTCTTGCCGCTGAGAGGCCCAGCCCCATGCCAGTCTCAACATCCGAGCTACGGCCAAGCCCGTCTGTGCCCCTGCACACGGGCCCGCCTGCTGGCTCAGAAGGGAGCTTTGTATTTTCCTGGAAGAAACTCATTAGTGTCAAACCTACGACACTAAACCTCTTTAACAAAATCATCAATACAGACATCAAGGGGATTACAGAGGACTACCAGTAACAGTACAGAAAGAAAAAAAAAATAAGAGGAGATGAGCATATTGTATGGCAGATTAGCCAAATCGCCTTGAGTTGAATCTGCTACTTACACCATGAGGAGACGGGGGTGACTGACCTCATGCACTAAGCACAGAGAGATGATTTCACCCTGTGGGCCCCGATTCAAATCAAATATACGTCCATACTTAATGCATCTAACTCATATTTCATCTAAAAATAATTAAAGCATCATAAACTTCAGCTCCGGGAGTTACTTGTGACAGAGGTCCATGAAATAGATGTCTAACCTGCACATGTCCAAAGCTTTATATAAAAAGTACTTCAGGTTTATATTAGTTTGTAATATAAAACCCAACTTTGTAGCTTGTTTTCTATTGCATGAGTTTATTGAAGTTTATGGCTGAAACGTCAACTTGACAAACTAATGTTTTTCCTCACTTGTCCGACATAAGAACACATATGATCCTGAACTAGCATGCAACAAGCAATTGTGCTACACACATTAATTGTATTGGCCATAAAAGATTTGACAGTATTACATACAATGTAATCACTAACCAGCTGTGTACAATTTCAGCATTTCAGCTTAGATCTCTACACATTTTACAATGAACAGTTGAATTTCAATTAGTTTATAAGAAGGAAGCATCTTCGCTGTGAACTGTGTGCATTCAGTGCACCGGTCTGTCCAAAAAGAGACTGATTTCAACTTAAATGCAGATGCTTTGACTCTCCCAAACATCCCAGTTTATAAGAGAACAAAGGGAAACTCAAATTTCATTGTTGAGCTAATTAACATTCTTTAACAGTGACCTGCTGAGAGTTTGAGCTTTATTCCCAGGGTAATAATTAAAAAGGCCGTATACCTCAGACATATTGGCATTGCCTTGCCTCCATGCAAAGTCAGACAGTCTGCTTACTGAAATTACCTGACAGTGCAACTCAAGAAGGGATAAATGTTACAAACTCCTTCAGACGGAGGCACAATTAAGTGCAATTCTGTGGCTAGACGGGTAGAAGCAAAGATAACAAATTGTTTCAGCCAAAGACGGCTTTTAAAAGTCAAGTGGTGTAGTTTTCAACCGCACTGAAAGATGTGGGCTTTCAGCACACCAGGTCGAACTAAAAGTAATTAGTTCAATAGATAGATACAGGATTCCTAAGCTGTTGTTGCAATGTAAGCTGGCATTTTGAAAAACATCTGTTACCCAAATCTCATTATGTGAAGATGGTTTTGTGGTGATTTTGTTATTCTGTTTAACCCAGATTAGTTTGGTACAATTACCTTCCTACACAATTCTGCCAGATTCTCATCTCCTTTCAGTGCTCCATCAGAACTTTCCTCCATTGAAGTGAATTTCTCCAGTAGAACGTCAACCGAGCCAATTGGTGAATGATGTTAATTTTTCTAAGCTGTTTAAGAACTGTAGTTTGACACGTCCTCTGCTGCAATGGCCTTTCACTCCACGTTGGCCACGCTTCCAAATATTGGATTAACGTTAACATTTATCTTGTTCTGCTCGGCACTTCTCTCTGTGGTTGATTACAGCGCAGGCAATTACCGGTAACCTTCATAGCATCGAACTGGCGCATTACATATGTCACGGCCAAATGTTAGTGACAGAGTCGACGTCTTCAGCAAGCAATCTTTCTCAACAGCTTGGGCTCCAGACTCTCTGCACAAAGCGAAGCGTAGAACAAAGAGCTGGTTTTTATCAGGCTGATCTAATTTTAGTTACCAGATTGAACCTGACAATAATTTTTACCCAAAAGGTAAATTTAATGCGGATTCCAAGCTGAACTCCTTAAGGTTTTGACTCAAACCAATCCATCATGCAAACAAGCAATCTTTATGAAAAGGTTGCTAAGCTCAGGTGAAGTAACTGTTTTCCAAAGCATTAAGCCTAGAATGACCCTTAACCCCCCTCTAAAAAAAACTACTTAAAATGCAGAAGCACCTTTGGCCTTGACATGCACAAAGCAGGTCATCAGTTTTCATTACTGTCGAGCTCATCTCTGATAAACAGCCGCGGCCCCGGGTCACAACACTAATGGTTCTCCAAGCAACTCGTCCTTTAGACCTGGCTTTCCTCAGAGAGAGCTGCTTCTCACCTGCCACTGCCACTTATCTCCAACTTTCACCCAGGTCACCAATTAGTTAGCCACTGTCACTCCAATTATTCTAACCATTCCACTCGGCCCACATCTGTTGCGACAACCCAGACAGTAGACACCGTCAGAAAATAGCTCCAGCTGAAATGAGTCTGTCTCGGGAACGGCTAAAACAACACAACACATGGGGTTCAGTAAGGCCACGGCCTCCCGACAGGCAGACACATGGAAGCTATCAAGGTTACTGTCGACATATAGCTCTGTTTGGGCGCTGTCCAAAGATTCTGCTATCATTAAATCAGGTGACACTGAGTGCAATTATTAGCAGGTATATGTCATGCTTGGCTGTAAATTCAGAGACAAACAGTAGTCAGAACGGCTGCTTAGACATAATGGATCAGATTCATAATTTGGACTCATTTTATAATTTTGCACATTTAAATAAATGCAGTAGCAAACAGACTATATATTGACATATTTGATGGCAAAAGCCACGACGGTTTTCAGACGTAGTGCGCAGCAAAGACAGTGGGATCTTGCAAGTAGGCAGACACCACTCCCAAACTCTGGAGTAAGCCTGACAGACACATGCAGCGCAGGCCAGGGATGAAAAACACACGCATAAGAACAGGAGTTTCCTTTCCACTCCTCTGACTATCTGTTCAACAGCTTCCAGCAGAAAGTGGGTTGCTTGCTTCATCCACCGACTGCCCAGACAAATGATATGCACTTTAATGTCATTTTCAGTCTTTGTCACTTTATAAGCACAAAAGTTGACCTACTGTTTGGAAATCTCATCTTAAATTAGATTTAGGTCTCGACTCTGAAGAAGCTGTCGTAACACCCTAAAGTTCAATGAAACTGTTAGATTTTAGCTCTAGCTGTGCTGCTTGAAGTCTTTTTCAGCCTTCAACAACTTTCCTTCAACACACCGCCTCACACTTAGCTTATTCCATGTTCTCTCGCGTCTTCTTCATTTTGTTGTCCCGACATCATGATGCTGTCACCAACATGTCCCCCTGTGTGCTGGTGTGTTCAAGGTTTCGTGTCGTGTTAATTGTCCAGCGTTGTGCAGCTAGCCCAAAGGGTTACGGTTTGGTCACGTCTGGCCAGAGCACCTTCTTCCACATGTATGTATGTGGTCCTAAATGGCTTGAGGGAAAAGTAAAAAGGGACTTTTCATGCCTTTCAACTGTGGTTTTCTTCTTGCTACTCAGAAGGCAACAGATAGTTGTCCTGAAAACAGATCCTCCCACCTGAAGAGTGGATTTCTGCAGCTTTTCAAGATTTACGAAGGGGCTCTTGGCTGCTTCTTCAAACTCATTGAAAGTTAACAAAATGTAAAAAAAAAAAAAAAAAAAAAAAGAAACAAACTGAGGTGCTGCCATGAAAAATTCAAAATCCTAGATACAAAACATGTTCAAGTGAGTTCAAGAGGATAAAAAGCCTCATAATTTAGCCTCATAATCAAGTCACCAATTCTTTTAGGTTTTGAATCAAATTTCTGGCAAGAGACTAGAAAAAATACAGTTCGACTTTGTTCAATTCTTGCCCGTTTCTAACTGGATTTTAGAAAACACAGAGAGGCAACCAGTGAAGTATCTACCCCTATCTGCAGACACCCTCATCCTTTTTTGGTTATCTCTTCTCGAAGGACAACACACGGATTGGCATGCAGGCTCAGAGACAGATACCCTGCAGAATGTGTGTCATTAAAGCTGTGTTGTGATTCAAGCCTGGTGAGCTTCTACCCTAGATGCTTTTGACTCCAGAACCTGGCTCAAGAAAGCACTTTGTAACTTTAAACATTAATCAGCCACTCAACAGCTACCTACATCAGTGGTATTCTCAACAGCAGCGGAACCACCCAGGCTGGGAGAGCAAGGAAGGAAACTGATACAACTGCGACTCATATCAGTCAATGAGAACTTTCGGGGTTGTCTGAGCTCTTTCAGACAAAACCCATTTCCAACCCATTAAACCAAAAACAAAGACAGTTTAAGTCGCAATTTTTTTTCACCAGCTGATCCAGTGACATAGATGCTTTCATCAACAGTCCATGAAGATACACACTGGGAAGAAAAGCTGCTGAAGACAGATGTATGGCCGTGTTCTGTCTGCTAAAATAACAGAATGCCACATTTCATCGAGGTAACACTTTAAAAGTCCTTGCGAGTCCACTTCTACTCTGACAACTCTGAGACGCCGATGGCACATGAACGACAAAGTCAAGGATTTCTACATGTCAAAGATCACAACATTGAAAACAAAACTTAACCTCAGTTAAATACATGTGCAGGTCTTTATTTGGGTTAGTTTTAACCATATCTGTTCAAAAAAACCATACAGGCTTTGGAAACTTTCACTGCCACAAGGTAGAATTGTCCCAATTCTTGTTGTTATGGTAACCTCCAGTGAGTTAAGGCTGTAGTTTGACATGTCATGTAAGAAAGAAAATGAGTAGAAAAACAGAGATGCACCCAGAATTCAGCTGTTAATGACTAATGGAAAAAAAAAAAGCATTATTTTGGAACAGCCCTAACACCCAACTAGTAATATCAACACTCTTCAGTAGGGTCGCTATTACTGAAGGAAGAAGACTGCATGTAAGCTATGTAACAATAAATGAAACCAGAGTAGTAAGTATTTTGGTTCCTTGTTCATCAGTGTTGGCAGGCTGGAGCAGGAGATAGATGGACTGAAGCTTCATCTCTTTTAATTCAACCATTGCTCCAATCTGGTGAAGAAACATCAACTGTTCTCTTTGAAAGGACTAATGGCAATGGTACCCAACTCACTAAATGTGCCATCTTTTTATACTTTTTGTTAACAACTTTTATCAAAATTGGTACCTGTGAATAAAAGCAAAGATTGGGTAAATGTAACAAAATTCAAATAAGTGCATTTCAGCATACTAAATATTTAGTATCTATTATTTAAATGTTATTTAAAAGCTAAAAAAAACATTTTGTTTAACTTTTTGTGTTCTTTTCCAAAAGACTGACATCTTTTCTCTAAATTTTGGGTCTTTTCATGAGTTTTCTTCAGGGATTGCTTGGAAAACGAAAGCCAAACGAAGATTATTAATGACCACCCGTGAGCAAATGTTTAAAGAAAAAACAATTTCTCTACAAGTGGGGAGAAGCTGTATGACAAGTGGGGCACACTTGGCCAGTCTGCATTTCCATGTGTTTGAACCTAAAAAGGCCTTTGAATGCCTCAGACCTCTTCAAAGTCCCAAACCTGCCAAACCACTCGGCACTCCAGTTCCCCGTTTTGATTTCGAATAAGAGCCCTCTTCACAGACACATAGAGAAAGAGAAGAAAGGAGTCATAAAGATGACTGACCCTGACAAAGGGTGCTATTGTAACTTCAAAAATAAGACCGAAATCCAGCCTCTCAACAACATCACATGCTCTCAAGGTCAATCATTTCATGGATATATTAGAAAATAAATTGTTATTCTAGGAATAGGGATCAGTTGTTGTTACTGCAACAACTGAAATGAACTAAAAATTACAATAATATCTGTACATTTGAACAGAAATGATGTTTTCTTTAGTTTGTCTGCTATATATTGGACATAAAAATAGAAAACAATCTTTAAGACAATGGAAAAGTTTGAAATTGCACCAAAAAAAATCATATGCTGTCAGGAATAGGACTATGTGAGCTCTGTCCAATCAGTGAACGCACTGTAACATGAGCTACTAGGCCACAGTAACAATAACACCCTTTGGTGAGGAAACGGTTACTGTGTGAAGACACACAGCTCGTTTATTTCACTGTCAGCGAGGCATTTAAGTGGAGACATGAGGTACAGGTAGCTGTTTAAAGAGAAACAATTTTCTGCAACATGTCTGTTTTACTTAATGCCACAATAGAACAAGAGATAACAGCAGATAACAGGGAGGCTAAAAGCAAAGCGACAAAGTTGCTGTGACTTGTCCATGTGGGTTTTCAAACTCTTGCCATGGAATGTTTGGGGTTTGGAAAGGCTGGTAAACTTTTTTGAAATCTTAAAGAGTCATAGTTAAGTACCTTAAATCAAGGGAATACGAGCAGAGACTGCTGTTCTTCAGTTGCTAAAGGCAGACAGAAACGTGAACTCCATTTTGCAGTGTTCAAAATTATGTGATGTTACCAGTTTCTTTAGAGATGAGCTTTATGATTCTTAAAAAGTTATATTTTTCATACTAAGCAACCAAGCTGCAAGATGTCAATGTGGTTGGAAAAAGCATAGTGTTTTTCCAACTATGATTAGATACATTGTCTAATTGGTTGTAGAGAACAACGTATGACGTTGAGCTACTTGAAATCAAAGGTCATTAATGAAGATGCGAATGCAGTTCAAACCTTGTACTGCAATTCAAAAAGCAGCAACTACAAGTGTTTTGCGAGCAGAACGGCACGCGTCAAGTCACGGTTTATGTCAGACCAGAGTGCTCCGCTCTCCTTCCCATAAAAAGACATGACAGGCTTGTTAGTCTTGACTCAATGTGGCGTTCAAAGAGCACCTTTTATCACTCCATCTGTGAGAGGCTCCTGTCTGATAAAGCTGAGGAGCTGCAGCCTGGGTCACCTCACAATCCTAAGGTGGGATCACCGGTTCTTTTAATCCTCCTCCACTGTGTTTACTTCACTTTCCTTTGATGAAGCCCCACAGGTGTCCTTGTAAATTTACATTTCTCCCTACCTCCCATCTCTTACATGCACCAGAAAGTGTTATTTGTTGCACAATGATTATTTATGATGTCTACGATTACAGAAAGTTGTGATTAAAATTAAAAGATTGTGATTCAGGACTTAATATTGGAAGGGATATTGTTGCGGTTCGACCGCAGAGACGTAAAAATTATGAAGACATTAAGAAGAAAAATGGTAAAGAAAAAGAGGAAAGGGTGTGGGAAACAGAAAGACGAGAATTCCAACTCAGATGACAAATAGACCTAAAAAGAACAAGTTCAACTTCACGAGCCACACTTTGAAGTCAGGCCTGGAAACTGAAAAAACACCTGACCACAGGAATTAGAACTAAAATGTCTCAAAATACAACAAATAATGTCTCATTTGAACCACATTCAAGAACAAATGAGAAACAACAAAATTGCTCTAAGACCCAATCCACGATTCATTTAGAAGGTCACAAAAGAACCCAAAACAACATAAAAAGCTCTCCAGGCCTCACTTTTCCCAGGACAGGTTAACCTTCCCCATCTTTTCACAAGCAGTCATTGGATAAGTGCAGTACACCCTGGACAAGTCGACTGTCCAGCAAAGATAAGTGTTCAAGGTTTAATTGTAAGGAAGAGATTGGTGGAAAATGGCATCCATGGGAGAATTTCAAGGTATAAACCACTGCTGGCAAAAAAAAACAAAAAACAAAAACACAAAATATCTTGATGAGGACCAAGACTTACATGTAGATTGTTGGGGGGTTTTGCCCAATGTGATTTTAAACACAAGCACACTGCAGGAAGAGGAAGAACGCTTCTGAATGGCTCAAAAATAAATAAAAAGCTTGTCCAAAATTGGCCCAAAATCCCACCACAGTGAAGCCGTCCATTACCAGGATTTGACAGCAGTTTTTACTGCCAAAGGGCTGACATCCAGATGTTAGGTTTACAAACCAAACATTGCTTTCACACAAGCTCACATGTTTTTTCCCTTCTTAAAAGAAGCCACCAGTTCAAAACTGAATTCTGTATTTACTCCAATCTTTGATATTGATCAAATATAACCAGGTTAAAAATGATTCTGCAGTTATCTGTATTGTCCATGGAGGTCGCCGTTGAAATTCAGAATCTCTCATTTACCACATGCTTCTTAGTAAGAGCAAGTAGTTGTGCAGACTTATAAGTATGCATGTCCGTATTTGTATGTGTTTGTGAGCAGCAAAGTAGAGGCTGAAGTTGCCTAGAGTACAAGTATTGAGATGGTCACAATTGGACGAGGGGGAAGACCCCAGAGCAAAGGGTGAAAGATCCAGGAAGCAGAATTTGTAATACGAAATGAATGTATGATGAGGCATCTGATGTTTTTCGAAAGGGTGAGTATATTTAGAGATGTCCCAGAGTGGGGGTGCAGTGAACATCTCTGGCCCGAGACTCTGTTTGCCACACACAGGCCAAAAGAATGAAAGGGCAAAGCATCATAAGGCGTCATTGGCCTGGCTCTCCAGGTCAGTCCACAGACAATGGCCACCATCACACCACAAAGGCCGACGCCAGACAACAAGCAACTCAAGAGCTCTGCCCATGAAAGATTTATTGCATTACGCAACAAAAGGCCACCTTGAGAGCTGCCTTTGAGGAGTTCAGGGAGGGTCTTCCATCGAGGTGAACTTCACTCAGTCACGTTGCTTTTTCTGCCACCCAGATGCCTCACCATAAAAGAAACAGGGGGAACGCACAAGCAGGCTCTCGGACAGAAAGCATTCCCCCCCGAGTTCTTTTAAATGCAACTCCAAACTAAATCGTAATTACTTCTAACCTTGTCTGAGCTCCTGCCAGAGAACTTGGCAAAGATTGCTCCAGCAGAAGAAAAGCAACAAACAGCAAACAGCCCTTGGAGCCAGTTTTGCTTAATTAAGTTGAGAGAGGCTTTCATTAACACCCCTTAATCAAGGCTGAAATCTTTCAGGTATCTTAGAGCACACACACAAAAAAACTGTGACTGTGGCTGACAAGAATTTAAATTTTAAGGCAACATTAAAGGCCATGATTCAGAGAAAAGTGTGCGCAGGTAATGAGGAGGTAAGTGTTTGAGGGTGAAATTGAGACAGACTGTGGTTACAGGCAAATGAGTGAGGCTGTCTGTTACCCGAGGCAGCGCAGGGTTCATCGGGATGCGAGGCGTTTCGTCTCCTCTCGTGTCGATAGACGAGATGTGGTTTGTTGTGCTCCTCTTCGTATTCCGCGCCAGACACGTTCAAAAGTGGCTCCAAGAAGTATTCGGCGTGCTGCGTGGTAAATGTTCCGACCTGACGGAGAGAAAAGAGACGTCATTCACGGCCTTGGCACAAACTGTGTGATTGCATGTGAGAGCATATAGTGTGTGTGTGCTCTGCGGGGTTCAGTTTACAACTGACTTTCATTGAAACCAAAGTAACGCTCTTATTGCCTCGGGCGACACTCTTAAAGAGTTTGTCTGCTTTTGACGGGAACATATGGGAAGAACATACCGAATCGGAAACCTCGTGAACTTTTACCCACGACAACAACGGAACATTTTCAAACATTCTGCACCTTTTTATGCATTCATCAATAAGCAAGCGATTCACTGCAACTGTGTGAACAGCCTCGTGCGTCTGCGCAGGAGCTGATCTGTCATGTGTTCACAACTTTAGAAAAGTGTTTCCCTCCTCACACGCTGACAGTGGGAGGAGTGACATCATCATAAAAAGAGAGAGCTGCTGACAGAGGAATGCTAATATTGATTTGGCAGCTCAGCTTCTCTCAAAGCCTCTTAGCGCTTTGAGCCATGAGGCACGGTGGTGTTTGCATGGTAATTTCATGCGCACACTTAAGCCGGATATTGGACCCTGGAATGTTATCTTTACGGGAGTGTTACACCACAGCCGTCCCCACAGGTGATGGGCATTTGACAGCGGGAAACATACAGATCGGATACGGAAAACAAGTACAAACTGTTTGTTCACTAAGAGTGGAAGGATTTGTTCACAATTTGTTCTCAACACCCTTGCAGTGCAGTGTTACGAGACCATAGGACGTCAAAGTTTGACACCTTCCTGTGCCTTACCCCGTCATTTTTCACTTCCAAGAACCCAATGTGGATGAATGTAACCAGCTACCTGTTGGTTAAAAATCAGTGTTAACATAGTCTATTAATGTCTTCTGTGAGGTGAGCTCACTTTGTTCCCCACATGTAAGGTTATCCAACTCTCTTCAGCATGCACAGAACGTTAACTCTGGTTAAAAATGATGATGGCAGCAGAACACAATTCTAGCTTCTCCATGGAGGAGCTAAGAACCCAAATTAAATTGCTTAGTCACCTAAAGGATTTGATCATCAGAGGACATAAAGTAGGACTGAACACACTGGCCTCAGGCCAGAACTGCAATCTAATCATATCCACAATGGCAGCACATCAAGTAATATAACAATCTTGAGGGCAAATCTGCTATTTGCATTTGGCCACCGCTTTGATTGCATTCACGAGGCTCTGCACATTCCACAATAACATCTAAAATGTTGAATATTGTGAAAAGGTTTGTTTTTCATTTCAGAAGTTTAAATGTGTTATATCTTGCAGTTTCAGTACATATAGAATGAAAGCCTGTATTTTTTTTTTTGGAATTTTGATTATTCCAAAATCATGTAACCTGTTGATGATTGTGGAATCATCAACAGGTTACAGGTAATGAAAACTCAAAATTCAGTCTCTCGAAGAATTTTAACAATGCATGAAATAAATTTAAAACATATCTTTTAAACATTTTAAAACAGTTCTTCAAAAAAATAAATAAATAAATTTGATAAATGAATTGGAGTTGGCAAGTCTGCACTGCACTAACGGCACTGGAATGCATTTAAGTTTATCTCTCTAAAACAAATAAAAACTTTTCTTTGGCTAAAAGAACTTTAGTTTTTTTGTTTGTTTTTTTTTTAGCTGAAACCCTGAGGTGATGTGTTGTCAACTGATCTGTGCACAACCTACTCAACAACTTGTCAAAATGAAAACAAAAATGTTTACACCTTTGTTTTCCTGTTGTTGCATTTTAAAACAACTTAATCTGATGTTAAGGTATAAGAAATTAAGTGTAACTCTCAATGATTTGTTACTAAAGCTTTGTAGGAATAAGAATTACATGAAAATTGCTGCAATTCAGTGTTTAGTGAGATTATTTTTAATGATGTACACATTACAGAACATTTAAGTGAGTCCACGTTTTTGCACATCTAAGCACTTTATAATTAAATATAAGGCAGCTGGTGCCTGTTTTCTTGCAATGCTATGTATCGTGAATCCGATTTAATCCTACAACTCTCTACTAGCAGCAGTCTGAGCACACAAATGACCTGTTGCATCACTAGAAAGAGGCAAAGCTTTAGTTTCCCAGCGTTGGCGCAGTAAATCTCCCAGACGTTTGGCGAGAAAGGAGGGCTGCACTGGACCTCACAACCGACTGGCTTCTATCCGAACTAAGATGATATGGCTTTTTTTTTTTTTTTGTTCATCCCCGTTCTCTGTGCTGAGTCATCCAAAACGGAGATGACCCCTGAGATGAAAGGGCCCGCAGAAGAGTCGGGATCCTGATCTTTACGTCGTTTAGAAGATAGAACCATTTCTCAGGGCAGAATGACCCATCACACACTTCTATTATGGGAGAAAACCGAGAGCGCCAGCTCCGCAGGGAACAAACATTTCCCACGCTGCGAGCAATCCTTAAGTTGCCCGCAAAACCTTCAGTGGCGGTTGTCTCCGCTGCAGAGCTTTCTCCTCTTTTCTGTCCATCACAGCGAGCTCACTTTGAAAAGAGCAAAAAGCTCCCTGAACTCCCTGCCCACCGTCCCCCCCCAGACCCCCTCACCAATCGCCCCCTGGGGATGGCTTTGAGTAACTCCGGACGAAAGTGGGAAACCTGCATTTTCCTAGAATGACCCCTTTGTTTTATGGCTTAATTATTCTTTAATGACCTCATCTCAGCACAATGCGGGCCAGACCAGCAAGCCCCAGTGAACAGATGAAGACACATTTATGACCCGGCAGCCTTTGGTGCCGCGTCTATTGTCCTGTCATCCTCAGTGAGCGATATGTTTACAAAAAGGAAGCAAACCTGTTTGGATGAGTGAGTAAAGAGGTAATGAAATGCTCATTAACCTGATAATTGCGCGACACCTTGCAGTGTCATTTAGATGAAAAAATTCAATTTGTTTTGCTTTTGACTTAGTTTTCGAGCCACCTGTCCCTCTCTAAACTGTACTTGCAACAACGGTCCAAAAATAAGAATGGCATCACTGAAATAGATGCCGCAACGGGAATAGTGAGACTCTAAGTCTACGGTCACCCTGTACCCACCCCCCACACAGGATCCCGCTGGTGCGACTGAGGTCAACCCCCTTGCTCCTGGTCCAGTAACCTCATGTGACCCATGAAGTCATCCCCTTCAGCACTTATCAGATTCTCTCCCACAGGAGTCAGCAAACTAAATCAGTCCAGCATGGAGGATTCCCGCATGATTAATATTGGAATCATAAACCCACCACTCTCCTGAACTGTATTACAGGCTCATAACAAACCTTCTAAACCTGGTAAATCTGTAGAGAGAAGAAAAACTAATAACCCTTAAAGATGACTTGAGGGACACATTTCAGCATCTGTCAACTGGTTTATTAAGTTTACAGAAAATAAAACAGAAGAAAAACTACATTTATATATATTTTGGGTTCAAAACTGTTTACTAGGAATTATCAACCAAGTGTGATCAAAAGGCAAATGACATCATTTGTCAGCCATCGTTTCATGAGGTTGTTTGGGATTTCAGATTATGTCACTCATGTTGAGTCACGCTGATGTTACAATGGGTGAAAGGAATCTTACAAACAAGCCAAATAGTAACACAAAACGGTCTCACTGTTGCAGTGGCACCACACACATACACACAAACACACGCACACACACAAACTGAGGACTTTGCATTGGGTTTCATTCATTTAAGTAACAACATTCATGCTCAACCCAAACATTTCCCCCAAGTTTAACCATTACTACGTTATTTCTAGCCTTAACCAAAACTTACTTCCCACTTTACCTCTAAACCAAACAAGAAGATCACAACAGCACTGCAAGAAAGGGAGGAGCGGGAAAAAGCTTCCACTTTCCACAAATGACCTCTCTTTGTTGATAGACTTTGTGAAAGTGATCCTCAAGTACAAATTCACATATATCGCATATTTTCATATTCAAATGCATTTTATGTTTAACCTAAACTCAGTTCACAACTTGATCCTAACCTTTGACCCTACCCTAAATCAGCACTTCTTCTTAAGGGGCTCAGACTTTGTACCCAAGAAGGAGCAGTGGGTCCTTACAACATAATATTTGTTAGAAAAATCGGCTTTTCGGGTGAGAAATGCTAAAACACACACACACACACTTACACACACACTGGCAGCCTTAAATATCTAATATTTAAATGAATGAACTTAGGACACAATAGTAGATGAATCAGTAAGAGATACAGGTCGTTCAGGCACCTCACCATTTTGCATCACTGCAGATTTGGTCATTTTGAGATGGACTTTTTGGGGCACAAAATGTCGTCGTCTAGTGCAAGGCATTTCATACCCATGATGCATCAGTTTGTATCTGCAATGGGGATATTTTACGCCTGCTTTCACAACCAGTTATTTAAAGTTTTGCTTTGCTTTTGGGCAATCCACTCTTGTAGTGATTGTAATGTAGGACTCAGATAATAAAAATCTACCAGCAGGTAGATAGTGACAGTTTTCTAAAACTCCTGAGGTTTCACTGTAGGCTTCAGTTCTGGTTTGCCATGTCAAGACTCTCAGAGACCTCCACCTGAAACTGTCTTATCTTTGGTATTTTTTTGTAGATTCAACAAAATATGCCAGGAACAAAGTGTCTAAAGATACAATTTAAAACTGAATCTCTGCTAAGTTGTCTGGTATGTGCAGACAAAATACTGGCTCATCATTTGAATTTAAAAAGTCTTTTCATGTCTGAATGACTTGTGGATTGGAGTAAAGCAACTCCAAACACACACAAAAACCCATTTCTCTGAGTGTGGTCAGGTACTGGAATGAAAATAAGTCAAAATACTCAAAGAAAATTTTAGACAGACCTACTAGAAAGCTCAATAAAAACTGATCTTGCTCTCTCATAATTCTGAAACGTTTCACATTTATTCTCTTAACAAGCACACACAAGGTTTTTAACACAGCTCCAGCTCAGTCAAATCAAATAAAGTAGCTACTTTCAAACCTTCCCACAGATTTTAAATTGAACTTTGACTGGGCCATTCTACGAGAGGTGTCCTGTTTCGACCTTTTCGCTTCCGACATGACACCGATGTTGCAGCTTTGAGCATCGGACGATATCGATATTGACCCAGCACAATATCAGAATCAGTCAGGCATACCTCTATTACTTGTTTTGTACTGTGAAATTCTACAAAAGGCTTGATCAAATGAACAAAAGGCAGCAACAATAAATATCAGTAACCAGTAACCAGTGGTCTGAGTGCAGAATTCAAGCGCTGCAGGATAGAAATGCTGTACTAGATAGAGTGCTTCTATCTGTGTCCTTTTATCTAAGAGTTCAGATTCAGGTCAAGATAATGATAATGCTCATTTCTTCTCTGATATCGGATTGATTTCCAATATTGATATCAGATTGGGACACCCTGTCTAAGACAAGAATATGCATTGACATAAACCATTGTGTTGTACCCATGGCTGCATGTTCAATGTCAGGCTCCTGCCAAAAGGTGAATCTCCATCCCCGAACTCAAATTTTCTGCAGCTTCTAACAGCTTTTCTTCCAAGTTTACTCTGTATTTAGCTCGATTCTTTACCCATCAGCTCTGACCAGCTTCCCTGTCCTTCCTGAAGAAAAACATACCCACAGCATGATACCGCCACCATCATATCTCACAGGGGTGACACAAAAAAGAAAGACAAAAGATTAACATAGCTCATTTATTATGCTGTGCTCCCTATATGATTTGTGTGTGTGTGTGATATGGCGTCATTAGGGAGGTATGAGTACTTCTGCAAGGACCTACAAAAATGATCAGATCAAAGTCAAAAAACCTCAGCCTTTAGACCGCATCACCCCATAGGTAACAGAGTTCATGGATCCCTCCGTCATTAGTCCAGCAACACTTGCTCTTGTTACACTCTTACACGCTTCACTCAGACTGCGGGTTCTGCAGGACATGCATGGATGGGATCCATTGAAATGGGAGAAAGCATGTCAGCATCGCTTGATTAAAGAGAGAGGGAAAAAAAAAAAAAAAAAAAAACAAGAAACGGGAGAGCCAGCGGGACTCACCAGACCCGTGCACAGGCTGAACACAGCGGGGTGCTCGCTCTTCGCGTTGACGTGCCCGCGGAAAAAGCAGTGCCGCATGTCGCCGGGGTCGTGGGAGCGCGAGTCCGCGTCGCCGCTCCGCTCCGCTCCCAAGTGAGTCACGGCGTAGGACGGGGCGATGAAGCTGGAGTCCGCGCTCAGATCGAGGTGGAAGCGTTCCCCGAACGCGTCGATCCTGTAGAGGAGCCGCAAGCCCGACAGGTCATCACTCAAACTCCTCCGTCTCCTCCTGTAGTGCAGCTTGTGGGGGAACGATTCTCCGAAGTCGTTCACTCGGAGCGGAGTGATGATTTCGTACGATGACAGCTGCTTGACGAGGCTCTCTGCAACGAAACGCGGGGATTTGAGAGAGGGGCAACGCGGCGGCGGTCAAGGTGTCGCCGTAATGAGTGGCACGTTCTGACCCGGGACGAGCGAGGCGTCTCGAGTCGGACCTACCTTGTTTCGGATGCAGCCGGTACCGCAGAGTTTCCCTGGCGAGCGCTGACAAATGACACGTTAGTCCAACCAGCCAGATTGCAAGATGCATGATTTCCTCCACGCAGAGTCCGTCCAAAGGCAGTACCCTACCCTCCGTCTCTGCCGAGCGGCGCGGCGCGGCGCGGCTTTCTTTCCCCCTCCACCCCGACTTCTCCGTCTGCTTCTCCTTATTCCCCCCCACCCCCGGCTTGTCAGCAGCAGGTCGTGGGATCCGCGGAGGCTCTCTGCAGCGCAACTCTCGCAAAGTGCATTGGCCTCATCGCATTGCTGGAAACGTGCACCCACTGGCCTCTGCAAAATTATCCGTGTTTATGACACATTCATCCTCTCGTCTCTTGTCTCCCCCCCTACCCCCCCACAAACTCCATTCAAAAAAAAAAAAATAGTGCTGCCAAATGTAAACTGCTTTTACTGAAAGGAGGGATCAGTGCCAAGTAAGCTTTCCCCTGGCCATCCTCTTCAGCACCCCTCGGTGCACCCAAAGCTCTCAATAACGGTGAAGCAACGCCCCTACAAGATCCGGAGCCAATGGTGAGTGCGCGCACACCGCCACACATGGGGGGCTTAAATGCTTTCGGAGTAAAGACCAGCCGATGTGGGGAAAATCAGTCTCATCGGCAGGAATTTATGTTTCAGCGGCCTGCATGCAGGTGCTTCTCAATCATGTCATGCAGTAACTCAGTTCAAGAAGTGAAGTTGGTTATGACATAATAAGGTACAGATGATTCACACACATTCAAAAAAAAAAAAACTTTCTTTGATTTTTTTTTTTTTTTTCCTAGACGAATTACAAGGAGATTTAAATACAGAGATGTCACGGCCATGGTTGGGCCAACTCGCAATCAGATACTGATGATTTTTACATTTGTCCAGGAGACAGTCTCTGACAGGGTGGTTCTTATTCCACTCATTTTGCCTCCACCCGCAGCCACTTCAAATGCAGTAACTTATGTAAAATTAATGGGCAGGATGACATGGGTAGTCCCAAGCAAGGCACGCCTACACAAGAGTGACCAACTAGACTATTTTACTGTTAAAGAAGCTTGCAGTTCACAGATTCCTGTGTCCAAGTATATACGTGGAGACTTACGACATATGGCCCGTACATGTATGCTTTGTCAAGTCCGGAGGACTCCAAAGTTGCACTATATTGAGTCATTAACCCATTCACACACACCCATTCACATGCTGTTGGAAGTAAGCAACATTGCAACCATAACTGTCCTGGAGCAGTCAGATAAAAATGAGGCTGCCATGCGCCAGCACCACCAGGCCCTCTGACCACCAGCAGCAGCAGCCAAGGCAGGTGCAGTGTCTTGCCCAAGGACTCGATGGCTGAGACAGACAGCGTGGGTTTTTGAACTGGCAACCCAGCAGGTACAGGACCAAACGCCTACCGCCATAGATGGAAGAAAAAAATCTGTGGAAGAAAAGAAAGGTACATGAACAACATATAGAGTTGATGGCTGCTTGAATCTGCAAACCTGGACTCTGAACCCCTTAGAGAGTTTGTTCAAAAAGAAAAGTCCAAGGTTCCACCGTTCTGTACGAGAAGACCAAGTGTTGTCCTGTTGGTAAAAAAAGATCCTATGCAAAGCTTTCACAGGCGCTAATAAGTATGGTTCTTCTGATTAAAAAAAAAAAAAAAACATTTATCTCAGTTACTTCTTAGGGTAAAACGAAGGTTGTTTTCTTCTTTCTTTTTTGTTCAGTGTACAAGAAAAGACACATTTAAGGCTATTTAACACATTTGCAACATGGATGCCAAGAAGTGTGACGATGATGTTATTAAGTTAGTTTGAGAGAAAATAATGAGGAGGTGCAGCTCTCCCCCTGCAAGATGTTATTTGAGCCAATCCCGCATGACACATAGATGCCAAAGCCTCTGGCTGCCTTCTTTAAATCCCTTTACCCTCTTATTTACCAGCTACGGATTTTATCGTCCTTGCTGCATCTTGAGACTGTCCTTACAAATTTACTGGATAGCTCATTTGGGGTAAGAGCAGCTGCTCATGTCCTCATTAGTTGACGGATGTTATTGTTAATGGAGGAGACTTTCTCTGCCAGACGCTGACAACCAGGTGTCGCCATGTTTTCGTGTGCAGCCATCTTTACGTGAACAACCTAGTGTAAGGGATTAAATTATCGCTATGTGTTCCACAGTCAGACCAAGCAAAAAGAAAAAATCCCCCCAAAAAAGTACTTCAGTCGACAAGGGAACAAAGTCTTTTCTTCCATGCCAACAGAGTTGTCGTCATCTGTTTACAATTGGAATCAGCGAAATTAGAAAAAAAAATCTAAACGAGATCTGTTGCTTAAAAGATCCGTTTTGATCCACGTCATTTTTGGCAGGTAGCACATTCCTTCATCATGTTGGTAGACCCACAGATCATTAATTAGTTGAGCCTGTGTTGTCCATAGAAGCTCTCTACTTTGGATAGGGCACCACACATGGGTTTATCAAGATGCTCGACCGAAGCATGGACAGAAGTAGATTCTTAGTGCTGGTCCGGCTACAAGAGCATAGTCCGAAATGCAAACGCACTCACTCACACCTGCTGCTGTTGATTGAGCTCTGCACCGGCGGATACACAATGCCATGGCTTAATCCTCAGGAAGAAATTGGTTCTGCCGATTCCTGGATGTAAATCCCGATACGCACCGAGACAATGGCACCTGCAAGTGTTTCTTAGCAGAAACCTCCCTGCGGCCAGGTAACCATCAACACATAATAACACACAATTTTATTCGAGCCATCGTAGCAATCATTATGCCGACTGAATGGGCCGTATTTTTAGAGCAAAGGGTCATGGTGGCAGTACGTTGTAATGTTTGCCTCCTTATTGCACCAATTGGACTGCATGCAGGAAAGGCTAAAATCTGAAGGAAAAGAAGAAAAAAAATGTGACGGAGTGCAGAGTTTCATATGGAAACAATCAATTGTGACGAACTGCGCATCGGCAGAAGTCATGCACTCTTGTGTTTTGCATTTTAGTTTAAAGATGTCTGTGAGTTTTGAGAGCTGAAAACGATGACACTTTGTTTTATCAGTAGTGGTTTTTGTGTCTGACAGTCTTCTTTAAAGCAATTTTTTTTCCATTTTATCTTTAGTTTTGCTTGTTTTTGTTTTCCTTCCTCACTCAGTAATTCACTCAATGCAGTACCTTGCGAAAATATCCATAACCCTTTAATTCTTTTCACATTGCATTCTACTGTAATAGATTTTGTTTTCATTGCTTCCTGTTGAAATGTATATATCTTATATTTAGGTCTTTGATTTAAACTCTTCTATTGTGACACTCACTGAATCCTTTTTTTTTAATCTACATTCTCGCCTTAGATCTTTTTAGACTTCTGTCACGTTCTCTTCAAGTATTGCAATATACCTGAAGAGTATATGGCAACCATGACCGATGTTCCTTTGCTTTTTCCATTAGGCCCAAATAAAATACATTTAATAATGCGGTTGTTGCATGAAATAAAATGTAAAAATGTTCAAGAGTGACATAGCTAAATCACTGAAATAAAGATAAATCAACATGTTCAGAAACAAAACAATAAACTGCTTACAGTGTTCTGTTATTTACAATGTAGTCCTCTCTGCAGATATGGCAGAAGGTGATCTATTTCAAAAATATATATAATAAATTGGACCCCCTGCCACTGACATGGTTTAAGCTGACCTGAACACTGAAGCACCTGGACAGTCCCTCACCCTGTGAGGTTCACCGGTTTTGAACTCTCCAGTCACTGCGGTGATCCATAACTTTTGATATATCTGGGTTTCATGTTTGCCAACCTTCTGTCTTACGGTCGCAACATTATTGGACACACATTTGTGCTCGTTAGAGGTCACGAACGCAAAGACTGAATTATAACCACAGACCGCGGCGGTGCCGACAACTGCAGCACATGACGGCATGCTCCTGTTGCGTGCCAGATGTTGCTTTTACATGAGCTATGTCCAGGCACTCTCGTACGGAAAGCAACATCGAATAGTTTGATTACATTAAATTAGAAAGTCAAGGGGGCAGAGATAGTGGGATTCTTTGTGAGTCCTGGGGACTGGGGTGGGTTACCATGACATCCTGGACTTTTACACTCCTCCTACTCTCAGCTCCCACCCTCCCCCATTACTGACCGTTCAGGTGGTTCTCATGGTGCAGTGATCAAGGAGCTCGACCACCTGAAACTTGTGTTGGCTTGCACTGGAAGATTAAGTCCCCCTCGCCCCCTCCACCTCCTGCTGCCAGTGCGAAGCCTCATAAGCTGCTGAATTCCTTTAAACCCAGGGGTTTAGCATCCTCTTTCCTGCTCTCATTGGGTGAGGTATTGTGTTCAATCCCCCAGACAGCTGTAAAACAAAGCCAAAACAGGATGACGCTGTCACGTTACCGAGCATCGTCCTCTCTGTGAGTCATCTTATTGGGTACGAATAGCAAGACAGAAGAAATCTGGCTTCCCGGAAGAAATTGAGCAAAGACGCTTCGGATTTCACCGTATGGTGACTGTGGTGGAAAAGAGTCGGGTCAGAAAATGCTAAGAAAAGAGCCTGTATCCTAATCTCCTCCTTTCATGGTTGTATGGCTGTGTTTATTATTGTAGCACTGAGATCACCGCAAGCTAAGGACTGCTGAGTGATCCGAAGGAAAGCTTGGAGACGTAAATAGGTAAACACCAGTCAAACAGTTTGGAATAGATTTTATTGCTTTAGCATTGAATAATTGAGGGAAAATAATGCAAAATAAATTGCAGAGCACAAAGACATATAAAAGACTTTAGCAGATATTTAAATTTAATAAACTAGTTTAAGCAACGCCCACTAACTCTACACAGAACTGAGCTGGTGAAATAATTGTAATTACCTACAGGAAAACAAACCGAAGAAATGATATTGGCTTGCAAAATGATTTTTCATATTTGCAATCACTTAATTCAAATGGACTTTGAGATTTTATGTTTGAAACTGAAGAAAGATGAGAAATGGTTTTCAAAGTTTTATACTGAAAAACAAAAGGTACAAAAGACAGCCTGTTTTTCATATGCTTATTTAATATTAATTCCGACAGTCATGAAGTTTCAACATAAAAACAAAATTCTTAAACATTTTTCATCCGTAATAAGAAAGTCGTTTCTGGCTAGGAATAAATTAACTCACCTCCACATTTATTTCCAACCGCATGGCTGAAAAGCCTCAGGTGTGTTGATCAGAAGCATGAGGGTGGTAACTCATGCGTTACGCAAAAATACGAGCTTTATGAACAATCACTGATGTTTCTGCAGATACTACTGTAATTTGTGAAATGTTTCACACCATAGAAGCTCAGCCTTTTAAACTACATCTTTAATCCAAAGACCTGTAAACTGTTTCAATAGAGAGATTTGGCTTTTATATATTCATTGCTTATACAGTTTCTCGTTTACAAATGTGTAGGTCTTTAATTTTTTGGGAAATACGGTTGATCCTTGTTTACTTCTGGACTATATTTATTTCTCGTGAGTGTTTCGGTCACGCTAAAAGCAGGAGACAGGTCTTGCGACCAAGTAATGTGAGAGATTTTATGGGGATATTGACTTTAAAAAGATCAGACGGTGATAAACATTTTGCAGAATGGACAGTGGATCTAGACAGACAGTATTGCAAACACCCGGGAGATATTTCTCCATCCAAGTTTGTCTCAGAAATGGATTTCCCCATCAGCTATCAAGCATCCATCCTCACCACAGAAATAGTATGTGCGAATCTATTTTTATACAGGAGTTTACCAGTGTCTTTATGTGCACTGTTGTTGGCTCCCCCACCCCTCCATCAGCAAGAAGGACAAAAAAAGTCAGCAAAGATGACCAGGAATACATTTTAGGCCCAGTTAAAAGAAAGAAAAGAAACATTTTTTCACGTCTAAATCTAATGCGTAGAGTCACCACACAACATCTAACACATCAGTAGACTTCTTCCTACCAATTTGTGTACATTGGATGCAAGACACTTTTTTTTTCTTCTTAGCTGAAGAATGACCAGAAGGCAGGGTGCTAATCCTCGCATTTGTAGAGTTCTCCATCTTCTCCATGACACGCAGTGGATTACTCTTGTGGTGGTAAGCGGCACAGGAATCGCCAGAGACAGCTGCCTGCAAGCCGGGTTATTAAAAGCTGTAAAATTTTAACTGGCCAGTCGGATTTGATGTCAACCCAGGAGGGAGTATGGAGGTGTTGATCTACTTATAGGAAGCTCTGAGAATCATGCCGATGAATAACCTTCAGCATATGGGTACAGAACTACACGCCACGTCTGTCTCCATGTTTTATTTTGCTCTCTGCATTTGCCACAAACCTGAGATCCACCCCAATGTGAACGCATGCTGGACACCAGCCAGTGGCTTGTTAGCAAGCTCAAGGTTTAGCACCTTCAGACTTAACGCTTCCAAACCACTAACATTTCTGTCACACCTGTCCTATCGCTCATTGAGAGTTAAGATTCCTCTGACTCTACAGAGCAGGGCGTCAATCGCTGACCCGTTTGACACACCCTAAGTTAAAATATTTAGGAAATAAAGGCCTGAAAACTGAAGTAGCCTACCTGTGTTGTTACTGAGGAAATCTCTTTTTAACGTTTACTCGGCCAGAGAGACATGTCTGTCAGGCTTCAGACTGCAGACTCAACTCCAGCCCATAGACCAGCCAATTAATCGGCTTCTCCCAGTGTTGCTCTACAAGGAGCGAAAAATATTTAGAGCATAAATGAATGTGAAAATTCCAAAACACTTATGACTAATTCGATCTTGTGTTTTTGAAATACCTTCACCTGAAATCCTTGGAAAAAAAAAAAAAAAAAAGATGACTTTTGGACTGACCTTCTCAGATCCAAAGCAATTTGAATAAATTATATCGTCCTTGCCAAAAAAGAGGGGTCAAATATCCAGTTACTGTTGATGGCTCTAATAAAATACATTTTAACAACGTTATTGGTGTGTGCGTGTGTTTGATCCAGGTTCTGCCGTAAATAAACGTGTGTGTACACTGCTGGTATAAGAGCTAATTAGTTGTGAGAGAAACAGCTGAGTATAAATATAATGATGGTCAGGTGGATCCAGGGGTTTTCCACTAGATTATTCGCTTTTTCACAGAAGGATTTTTCTTCTCGATTTTATGATTAATATTCTTTGTCTCATTTTATTTCTATTTCTGACATACATTTCACTTCAGCAATTGTAACCTCATAGATGAATAAAGTATTTTGAGTCAGAACAAAGTACCAAAACACTGGATGGACTAGTTACACTTCACTTTTCGGCGGGGGTCAGTTCCAGGACGCTTTTAATTTTCGTTTAAGCTTTATTCGCTTTCGCTCGCTGTTTGACAGCTTTGTCTCTGACAACGGGGCGCGACTTACGCATTAAAACTTAAGCATTTAAAGATCAAACCTTAAAATGAATTAGGAAACTGATGTTTACCAGACGATTGGTGGAGAGTTTTTCCTCAATATCCAAACAAACCAAAGAGTCAAAGAGCAACTTCCAGCAGCCGCCCGAAATGTGTTTCTCTTCAAAAATCCAACAGCACTGAGCTTTACCTTAACGCCCCTAAGTGATCTCTGGGTCTCATTTATTAAGTTTAAACAAATGAGACAGTGTGTTAGTGAGTGAGCTTCTTTGTAGCTATAGGTGGATTTGGAAACTGTGACCAGGAAGGTAAACCTTTCCTACTGATCAAAAGATAAGTTAACTAATTGCCTCCAGCTTCTAGCTTCATGAGCCACAGCTTGGTATCAGTCCCCACATCTACATCCAACACTGCAAGTGTTTTTTATAAAATTTAAGGTCTCCCTTGCTTCATTTACTCTTTCTTTTTCTGTCCGCTATGGGCCCTACCTGTTATTTCCCTACCTTATGTTAAGAACCTCTAATTTCCTGCAGTTGACTCAGGTCAGGGTCAACAGGTGATGGTCAGATATCCCACAGCTCAGGGGGTTTCAACTCCACTGGCTCGCCGCTTAATGGCTTCAAGCCTCGAGGTGACATCCGTTCTGTTTATACACACAAAACACACCCTTACCCACTCACATTCCTTCTTTATGGCAGATTATCGCCTGCATGAGGTTTGAAATCAGCAAGGATCGGTTTTCATCAGAGCACTTTCAATATTTGTCATGGATATCGACCACATGCCGCTTATGGTAAAGCTATGCTCTACAACACGATGCAGGTCATATGGATTTTATCTTACTGACTGATTTATGTGTTTTTTTAACACACAAATCAGAAATTGCTCAGTAATATTTTTGCTAAGAGCAACAGGAAGAACATCTGCTGCTCTATTTGTGAGCGACAACCAAAATAACGCTGAGGTCGTTGCGGTGAAAACAGGTTAGGAGATTTCCAGAATGTTAGATTCATAATCATATTGAACATGGACTAAAGATTTATTTTCTTAGCAATATGTATATAAAGCTGAGAAAAGAAATATTGAGTAACATTTGCTTTTTTTTTTTTTTTTTTTGCTTAAATACAATAAAACCACTGACAACCCAGTTATAAAACTAAGTCAGTTAGTTTAGTGTTTAATAATGTGAAATTATACAATGAACAAGTTATACATACTAACAAAGTGACTGTTTTTGGTAAGGCTTTAACATTGTTCAGGAGAGTTTTTAAACTAGTTTACTGACTCATATATGCTCTCCATTGTTCGGGTTTTTTCCCTTAGATTTTCAGTCATAATTAAGTCAGACCAGCAGCTTCACTCACTTTATATGAAAACAGCTTGGCTGTGTTTTTGTTGTCCGTTTTAGAAATCCACCACGAGTTAATCTTCAGATGGTTATCAAGAATATCTCAGCAGAGTTATCGATTGATTCCTCCTCTAATTGTATGAAGTGTGTCATTTCACATGCTCAAAAGACAGCCTTACGAACTCATATCCCTATCTCAAAATGTGGTATTTTTTGCTTTTTTTTTAACAAAATCTGGCGTTTGGACAAAACAACAGCGAGCTGGATAGACCAGAGGTCAGGCAGTGATCTAGCAAATGAAAATTCAGGAGCTTCAATACTGAGGCGGGTCTGGTGGAAAGTGGCAACCAGAGGAACTGATCAGAGGAAATGCAGTACAGCTGAGGCAGGGAGGAAGAAGAAAAAAAATCAGAGAGGGAGACTAACTACCACAGAGCAGCTGAAACAGAACTCAAAGGATCTAGAAACCAAATGAAAAAAAACTGACCATAAGAGAAGGTAGTTAAAATATAATAGAAACAGAATACAAAAAAAAGGAGAAACTAAACCTAGATAAATTAACTAATATGGAAACACCTTAGAAACAATAACAAACAGAGAAATACACAGAATATGGCAAGACCTGTGAAACATAAGTAACCCACAAGAAGGATGATCACATGCAAACAGAAACTAAAACCCAAACTCCCAAGAATTGGGACACAATGAGGATATTACATTAATACTGTGTGAATTTTGAAAGAGCTCTTTGTTTCTGCACATCAGCGCCATCGTAAAGAGAAATAAGAGGGCACAAGATGCCTTTTTGCAGCTTTTTCATTGATTTCTTCATTTCTGAGTGGCGAGTTCAGAAATAAACGACCGCTTCAAACGCTGACCTTTAGCACCAACTGTAAATATTTTTCTTGCGGAAAAGATTTAGGACTTTTTGTTTCACAAAAAAAATACCATGTCACATTGTGATTGTGCTTTGCCAGAGACTGCTCTTGGCAAGATAACAGAATCGCCTGCAGACAACAGCGATCCAGTGGTCAGTAAAAACAGCATTAGAGTAAAGTGATTTGTCAAAACACTCTAAATAAAGCTGCACTCTAAAAAATCAAGAATAGACCCAACTGTGAAGATTGAGGTTTATTGAGGCTAAAATCAACTTAAATTTATTGCAACGCGAATTCAACTACTTTAAACCGCACCGTAAATTAACATTTTGCTGGATATTGTTGATATTGCTTATTATTAATATTAGTACAATAACTAAATTCATCACATTTATGGCTTCTGCTGCAGTACATGGAATACATTTAGACCATATTCAACTTTCTGTGGAATATTTTGAAAGAATACTACTCTGGCTTGCTTCCTCTTTGAATCCTCTTTTGACATAAATATTTCATAGGACCCATGTGATCATATTCAACTTCCGCTTCTTCAGAATGTGTTGACTGTTCAGCAAGTTTATGATCCTTCCCATAAAGGAAACTCCCAACTGCTTCAGAGGACAGCAAGAGCAATAAGAAGTCATTTTTATAGAGGTGAGTGAGATGTATTAGATGAATGCACTTTAAAAATTACATAATTTCATATTAAACTCTTCTTTCATTTTTCTACAGCAAATCAACACAAGCAAAATGACTTCACTCCACTTTGCAATATTCTGTGTTTTCTTCGGACCCATCAGCTGTCGAATTAACTGCGTCCCAGGTTTGAAACTGAGCTGTAAATGTCTGTAGCATTAAGTAGAAATCCTCTGCATTTAATGTAAACAAAAATGATCTTCTCTGTTGTCCACAGAAACTGTTGATGAGACAAAGTTTTCAGTCAACGTAACGGAGCACATCAGAGCGGAGTCTATCGACTGCATCGTAATCCCACACCAGGTGACGTTCCCACTGGACAAAGTGGCAGCCCCGTACAAAAAGATGTTATTTCAGGGTGATCCATCAAACGTCGTTGATAAAAAAGTTGTCTACAATGCAGATTCTAACAAAGAAGATTCATTCTCGTTAAAAAATCTCCCACGTGGAGAATATGATTATGGCTTCAAACTGGAATGGGGGTGTAATCAAACTTACACTTTCCCAAAGAGAGTCCACGTCTCTGTTTTACGTAAGTATGAGATTTTATTGTTGCTAAATGTTTATTGATGGTTGCGTTTTTTTGTTTGTTTGTTTTTGGGGGGGTTTTCTAAAAAAAAAAAGAAAAAATTCTGTATTTGTGTGGATTGTGGTTGATTTATCACATTGAGTTTGACTGTGGGTTTGACCATAATCTGGCTTGCTTATAAACATTTGTTTGTTACAATTTTTAATTTGTTTATTCCTGCTATTTAGTTATTAGTTAAAGCTAAGAAAGTTCACACAGGAAGATCATTAAGGCGCCACATCCCACTTCCTGTGTGAAGAATCATCATTTATTATACAACAAATGAACACAATGTAAATTTACCAAAGCTGGCCAACAACCTAGTCTCCACTATTAGTCCCTGTGTCTCATGTTTTACAGGATTCTGGGTTAAAAAAAAAAATTAAAAAAACAACCAAATTGAGCTGTGATAACTTTATTTTATGAATAAAGATTCATAAAGTAGCCTTTTATTAAAGAGAGACTGAGAGACAGTGGAAGACCATTTTGGTCCACTGTCCACTGTCCACTGTCCACAAATTCACAGTTATACTAACTGTGAATTAGTATAACTGTGAACAGTTAGTATAACTGTGTATAACTGTGAATTTTGCCTTTTGGCAAAAAATCTAATCTAAACTGAAGACATAACTGATGCAATAAATTAACTTACTATTTCTTGTTATATACTGTTAAAGATGTTCAGTGAAGTCAGCCAAGGTTGCTGTATAATTCATACGGCAGCCGCTGAAGAATGCCAAGGCTCGTTGTCACTATTTTTGACCCACTTTTCTGTTGAAGCTCCCCTCTTCTCCCAGTGCTATAAGCTGTACATTTAAACTGAAAAAAATTAAATAAATTTAATCCAGGGGAGTTTTTTTTTTTTTTTTTTTGTCTGCATACAGTGATGATGCTTTAAACTGTAGAGTCTTAAAATTACAAAAATGTTTTTGTCGTCTTTCTTCAATAAAACAACCATCACGCTTGTTGCATCACGCTAAACGTGCTCACATTTTCAGCATTAGCAACTAAGCCGACTCTTTTGGTTCCTCCTTTGACGGAGGAACGCTCTGAGCTGATCTGCAGAGTCCCCAAGCCGTGCTCACAAGGACGCCGAGTTTACTGGAAATGGACGAAGGCCGACGGGCGATCTGTGGTACTCAGCGACTATCGCTACGGGACAATTGATCAGTGGTTTTGGGGATACAGCAATACTTTGCGCATTAATCCCACAGCATATCATCACAACACCAACATCACGTGTGTGGCCGAATATGACAATGACCTCACAGAAACAACTGTCACTTTGAACGTGAAATGTAAGAAGCTTGACACACCAACACATTATGGCTCATTATATTGCTCTCCATGAGTAACTTTCCTGTCCTTTGGTTTTTTGCGTCTTTCTTTCAGTTAAACCTCAGATCTCGAATGACTCCCACTGCCTGGTTAAAGGCGAGCTGCTCGTCTGCGTGTGCATCAGTTGGGGCAATCCTCTGCCGCCGATCTCTTGGCCTTTGGAAAACCTCACGGCTTTCTCAGTGACTAGCTTGAGGATTGCTCAGACTGTAAGAAGCACTTTCACAGTGCCTGCGTCTGAATACCATAACGCCACCGTAAAATGCACCAGCAGCAATGAACGCGGTCTGGCTGAAACCTCAATTATAATTCATAACTCTGAAGCGACCACCGAGCCAAGCAGTGAGTATCCCATGCAATCGCGGTTTGGAAGCGTGGCTGTGACTTTAAAACGTTGCGCTGATTAAATCTGGGCCAAACTGATTCCTCCAGCTGTTCCAGGCAGAAGCAAGGGGATGGATTCAGCTCTTCCCTGGATAGCCGGGCTGTGTTTCTCTCTCAACCTGGTCTTCATTACCGCCCTGATTACCCACATTTGTCGAAGGTAAGACAACAAAACTAGATTTTAGAAACCCACGGCCGTTTGTCAGAACAAAAACTAACATTTTGCAAATTCTTCCTTATTTGCAGAAGGAGCAATAAGCAGAAGGAACAGAGCAAAGAGATGAACACTTACATGTCTCTGAAAAAAGCAGACATTGAAGAAGAATACAGCGCCATTTCCGCAAAACCCAAACGAAACCCGCAAGTGTGAAGCTCTGTCCTTTTTGCTACTGAGATGCTTCAAGACACATCAGAAAAGAAAATGCAAAACAAAAATGTACAGCAGATAAATATTATATCAATAGTTACAGAGCCTTTCAGTAAAATTCTCATTTATGCTGTTTACATGTAACAACCAGGCTGCTATGTGTTCTACAAGGATTGTATGTGATAGACCAAGAAAAATGAAATAAAAAGGAAATGACACATCTTTAGCAAATTCAAATCTACAAACATTTTTATTCAGTTGAACAAACAGCCTTGAAGAGATCAAGAGATGTTTCAAGTCAGCCTGTTTATAATTTCTGTGGAGCACCAGGCCTGACTCCATGGCAGCAGCACAGGTCTGTTGGAGAGCATTAGGGAACAAACCAAGGAACATGGCAGATGGGCCAGAGAAAAGGTTGTGTAGCAGTTTAAAGCAGGATCAGAATTTATTGGTTAAATATTGTGTGTACAAACAAGTAATTTGACTTCTGTTACAAGCGCAGACAGTGTGAATATATAAATCGCACAGAAAATAAAGAATTAAAAACAATGCGTAATATCACCTTATAGAAGGATGTTCAATACATCATTTAAACTTACTAAACAACTGCAAACATATCAAGACGTGCAACTGGAAAGCTGTTGTTGAAATATTAACCACTCTGCCACATCGAGTGGAAGAGCGAAAAATCACAGAACAGTGCAATTACGAATCAGAGCCACTTTCAGTCTGTCAAAGTTGCATTTATGAATTTGCGGAGCAGGTAAATAAATCGAAAGCTGTACATTTGTGCTGGCAGATGAGCTGGTAGCTTGTCTCTCAAAAACATAAAAACTGTGAGCGAGTGGAAAAGACGGCGCAGCGCCTTGAATACGCCATTTTGTTGCCATTTTGGCTCTCAACAATCTTCATACAGTAGGAGTGCTTTTGCAAGGCGTTGTAAGTAATTTTCTTCTAAATAATATTAGCACCCATTTTTGTGTGCACCTCTAATTTTGACAGATTTAGTCAAGTCACAAAAAGTTTAAAAAAAAACTTAATTCAAATGTCAAAATAGAACAATCTCTTTTTGGAAAAATGCCAACTTTTAAACTCAGTGGATACCGATTGGTATTAAGCTCGCTAACACCCAATGAGCTCTCTGCTGTACATTCACATAAATATTGACTCGGCTTATTGCTTTAATTGGGTAATTTACTAATGAATTTTGCATAAAACATATCATGTATGGACTTTTTTTTCTCTCAACTGTGAATGAAAATATGCTTGAGAATAAGATACTGTGTCATTGCAATAAATTTAATGCAACAAGTCAATTGATAGAGTGAATTATGGGTACAAATAACAGTACAATGGCTACTTTATGTTTTTCACAAAAGTGAATAAATATTGAGATCTTCATTATAAGAATAGTGTTATAAGTGAGGAACTGTTGAGCTGCTGTAAGAGTTCACGTTGAGTTGTTTTTTTCCTCAGATCAGATCTTCTGATCTCCCTCTCAGTATCTCATGTCATTCATTTCACATGGTCATTGTGTAACAATGACAATGTCACATAATGACACAATGTCATTGTTATGCCATTGTCATTGTCTCTGTAATCTTTAGTTAATTTTATTGGTGTAAATTACTGTAAATAAAGTCTATGTCTGCACATTTCTTTACTTCAGGCTGTCAGGCTGTTTACACCACTTTAAACACACAACCACAAACCACAAACCTCAATGAATTTCATTTTAGGGTTTATGTGATAAATGAACACAAAGAATAAGAAAAAGGACTCAGCCTTTGCTGTTTTCACATGGAAAGATCTGAAAAGTGTGGCATGCATTTATTGGAACTTGTAATAAGTCTTTGTTTATGTCTTTGTTTGCGTTGCCTTTTTTGCTGATTTTTTTATTTTTATTTCTTCATTCCTCTTTAGAGAAACAGCTCAAGCCAAGCCAAACTGAGAGAGAACGCTGCAAAACCAAAACGTTCAAGTCTTTCGCCAGGCTCAAAGTTAGATTTAGGTCTGAACTTTGACTGGACCGATAAAGTATGTCATTTTCTTTGATCAAATCTATTTTACTGTAGCTCTTCCGTGTTTGGAGATATTTTTTAGATACTTAAAAAGGAACTGAAACCTTTCAATGTCTTATATAGGACATCCCTTTTTTTTCTCGAGAAGAAAGACCTTCCCCTTTTTCATGAATACAGGCAGTCCAGGATTTCGCAGCTTGTTGCTACATTAGTTCTCTGCCTAGTAACACGGCTTCAGAAGACAAAACGTTCTTGCATTAGATCCACATGCTGCATGTCTACATTTTAAACTGGAATTATCTTTTGGAGGATTTTTTTTTTACCACTTTCAAATAGTTTTACCAAGACAGGAAAATGGCTTTGACCTCTTTTGTAATTTTCTGGATTCTTCTGAGAAGCACCAGCTGTCAGTTTCAGTGTATCCCTGGTAAGTTTCAATAAGATGAATTAAAATAAATAACAAGCACTTGATAGAACATTAATAATTTATATTATCTGTCTTCTTTAGAAACTCTTGATGACTCGGATTTTTACATTAATGTAACAGAGCACATTACAGAGCAGTCCACCAACTGCATTCAGATCCCACATGAAATTACTTTTCCACAAGACAAAGTGACAGTCCCGTACAAGAAGATGTTATTTAAAGGAGATCCTTCAAATGTTGTTGTCACAAAAGTTGTCAGTAACATGAATCGTGACGCAAAGGGTGTTTTCTTAATAACTTCGCTTCCACCTGGAGAACACAAGTACGGCGTCAAACTTGAATGGGGATGCAATCAAACGTATGTTTTCCCTAAAAGGATTCACATTTCCGGTGAGCAATTTCTGTTCTGCTCATCAAATGTTTACCGGTTGTGTTGCCTGGACGATTAAGACCTTTTATTTTGCTCTGACCTTTTTTTTTTTTTCATTTGACTCTATATACAATTTGCTCCAAGAAAAATGCAATCAATGTGGAAAATGCTAATTTGTTTTTTTGTTGTTGTTGTTGTTTGCAGCGTTAACAACTAAACCAACTATTCTGCATTCTTTAATGGTGGAAAGACAGCATACACGACTGACCTGCTTGGCTCCTATGCCATGCATTCGTAACGTGTCTTTATCTTGGAAATGGACCGATGCTGATGGACAATCTGGAATGATGGACAGTGACCTCAACGATGATGATTACCTGCGGTGGAAAGTAAGATCTAGACATAGAGACAAATATGGTCTGAGATACAGAGGTAGATTAGATTTCTATCCAACGGCGGATCATCACAACACCAACATCACGTGCATTGCAACATACGATCACCATGTTGCTGAGACAACTGTCACCTTGACTGTGAAATGTAAGCGATTACAGCCTTTGTAAAATATTCTGCTCATAGTTTAATGATATGCAATTACATGTAGATCTTTTTGTTTCTTTTTCTGCTTTCTTCAGTCTCACCCAGAATCCTCAACAGCTCTCATTGCACAGTTAAAGGGGAGCTGCTGCTCTGTGTGTGCATCAGCTGGGGCAATCCTCTGCCACCAATCTTTTGGACTTCGGAAACCCTCACAGATTACTCGGTGACCAGTTTTAGCAACGGTCAGAGAGTAAGCAGCACCCTCACCATGCCTGCAGCTAAATATCACAACACCACCGTTAAATGCACGAGCAGAAACGAACTCGGTCAGGCGGAAAGTGCACTGCAGATTCAAAACTCCACGGAGAACGACACGCTGAACCGTGAGTAATCAAAAGTTCGGTTTTTATTTGATCCCAATAGTTCATAGGTACAAAAAAAAAATCCTTCATAGTTAATCTTCTAAATTTTTTATTTTTTTATTTTTCTAGCTTTTCCAGAATCAAGAGAAGGGTTTCACCCATCTCTTCCCTGGCTAACAGGAGTGTGTTTCGCTCTGAACCTTGTTTTTGTCGCTGTTTTCATCTGTATTTGCCTAAGGTAAGAATTGAAATATGTTTCAAGACAGGCAGTTTCACTGAATTGCCTATCTTGAATTATCAGAGCAAGCTTTGGCTGTGAAGAATGAAGATATTTAAAACAATTTCTTCTTCTGTATTTGCAGGAGCAGAAAACAGCAGAAGGAATCGTGTGAAACAAACACCTATGCAACTTTGAGAAAAGCAGATATGGATAAAGCGTACAGCACTATTTCCCCACAAAATAGATGAAGTATGCAAGACCCAATGGTGAATAACAGGAAGTAACGTGTCATGTTTTGGTTATTTTAAGTACACGACATGTATTTTTAAAAATGCTGCTTAAATTATGCGTTGCAGTGACCTACAGCCCAAAATGCCTCATTATGCCAAATATGTTTATGATAGCCTTAAATATGAGGTGAGAAGCTCGCTGTGCTTTTACGCCCATAAACCTAAGAAGACAAGACAGACACACAAAAAGTTAAACTTTTATAACGTTTTAAAAAATTACCATGTTGTGACAGTATAGTACAAGACAGATAATGTATAGCTATGTACATACATTATGTATGTACATAGTGTATGTACATAGTGTATGTACATAGCTATATAGCTACATAGCTATATAGCTATGTAGCTATATAGTTAGCTATATAGTTAGCTATATAGCTAACTATATAGCTATATATAGCTATATACATACATATATATATAGCTATATAGCTACATAGCTATATAGCTATGTAGTTAGCTATGTACATACTATGTAGCTAGCTATGTACATAGTATGTACCACCAACATGTACCACCATGCATGTTGGTGGTACATGCATGTACATACCAGATGTACATGCATGTAATTTGTAGCATGTGCAAATTATCGTTTTAATTTTAAAATTAATTAATCAGATGGTCATGACAACGCACCATAATTTTTCTGTGGTCAGGACTTCCCATGATCTGCAATGTACTCCATGTGAATCTGCTGTGAATAAAGCTGCGTCAGCACATTTCTTTGAGTTTGCCGTTTCATGATGCAGTCGACTGGCAGATCAAGCTCAGTTGATCTATTTTGCCACAAATTCTCAGTTGGATTTGTGCCTGGATTCGTCTCTCTGCCTCAGTTTTCAACAAGCTTACATAAAAAGGAAAAGCATCACCCCAGCTTTATGCTACCACCACTACAGATCACCGATAGGATGGTGTTTGTTAGGGTGTTTTGCATTATCAGTTTGTTTTTTGTTTTTTTGACCTTGTCTAAAGAAGGTATTTCCTGTTTTAAATTTATCCTCCACTTTATTACTGACTTGTTCTCTAGCAAACCTTCAATTATAAATAGAGCTGTATTAACACTGAGGTTAATCAAGGTACAACTGGGCTCTGTTCACTCATTAGCTGGTGATGGGAGATCATTTCTTGCACTTGATTTTATTTTGGAGTATCATAGTAAAGTGAGCTGAACACTCAAGCTCTTCATACTTTTCAGATTTTTCATAACAAATCTTGAATGTCTCCACAAGTTCAACAGGGTAAAGAGACTTCTTTTGCAAAGCTCTGTCACTGATTAAATCTTGTCAGTGTGAAATTGCAGCTTGGCAACTCAAAGCAGATAAAAAGTAAGAAAAACAGGAAACTTAAAGAAAAAAATAGTTGAATTACAAATTCAATATGGCAATTTCGTTGCACTCATCTAAATAAAATTGCGTACAGATGAGCTTTTTGTCAACACTAAGTAACTTGGTACAGCAACTCAAGTGATGCGAACCTTGGAATAATAATTATTAGGGAAAAATAAGGCTTTCTTTGTGGAAAAACACCTGCTATTCAAGAGAGGAAGTTAGGATTAATAGTTGCATGTTGGTGGTTTTGTCTGTTTGAAAGTGTGGCTCATCCTCTTTCCTACCCACTGAGCTTGCTGCTGAGACGGTGCTTGTGCGACAAGGACTATCTCAGCTGCTCACCTCATTTCAATCCTTTACCAATTAATTAGGGTCGCGCTGCAACATGCAGATGCATTCGCAAAGACACACTTTCTCGCTTTCCCTTCTCATAGAGAGCAAAGTAGATTTTACAGTGAGATCTAAAATCAATAAACTCTTAAAGCAGAAAATGCCATGCTCGTTAAATAATTAAAAAACTAAACACTGCCTCTCTAGCTCCTTCTTCATTTTAGTTTGTTACATAAATACGTGTGTAAAATGTCCCAAACAATAACATAGCTTCATTTTATGTGAAAACAATCCAGCTCTGAGTCAAAGTTCTTTTTCGTAGGTACAAGCATCCGTGCCACAAGTTTTGTCGATCGCTGCCTCGGCTCTGTGAAAGCATCTTTTCAATGAAACGAAGTGTCTCGTGACAAAGACCCGAATGTCCCAGAGTGAAGAGCGAGAGATGTGTGCAGTCCAGGGGTGGCATCTTCGCTGATAAATTGGCGTGTCAGAGATACCGAAACATCTAAATTTAGTGTAGCTCAAGTGCCTGGTGAAGAGTGAGTCTGAGATTTTATTCGCACTTCTGTTTTCACGGCTGTTGTGGAATGGTGGGATTGACCAAGCAAAACTGAAACTACGCGAGTAAAAGCAGAAGAAGGCTTTGCTTACGTCCGTTCTGTGTTTATTCATGAAACTTTGGATAACTTTGTGAAAATGAAAGTATTTCTATGTAACGACATGATATGTCAGGAGCAAAGCTGAACTCGACAACTTAATGTACAAAATCGACGGTGTATTTTATTGTGCAACCAAGGTTAACACCACTTAAATGTTTTCACATTTTCACAAGTCTCAGTGCATTTCATTTGTGTGTATGTAGTCATCCCCCACATAAAATCTGCTCAACAAATAGTCAAACACCAAAACCAACGGATGGGTAAAACAAACCTTTAATCAGATAAACAACTGGGAGCCCATGGGTACTCTGGAGGAGTTGCAGAGACCCACATCTCAGGTGTGAGAATCTGTTAACAGAACCTGCTACTAGCTGCACAATCTACACATTTCAGCATGTTACAATGGCTGATGGCACTTTTTAGTTTTGCTGTCAATGCAATTGACACTTATAGAAGAGCTGCCGTCTTTGAAAGAAAGTCAGAAAAATATTTCTGTTTTAAAAAAAAAACAAGAAGAACTTAATTGCTGAATGGGGGATGCTGACAACTGCTAAAGAAAAAAAAAAAGATTAACCAACCCACCTATCACGGTCTAAATGAACAGTTTCAACTTAGGCCTAGATTTACCAGTTATTATCCAGCACAAAATAACCTCACCAGCTTTACAAAACTGAAAGAATCCATTCATTGCTCTCTAACACCATCAGATAAGTTTGCAAATCCACTGCCCTGTTTACGAGACAAAGAGCACACTGTAATTCATGTACACTGTGTGGAGTCCTTAAAGCATCACTTACAAAACTAAAAGACTTGAAAAGGATGATTTTTCCCGTGATCCGTCATGTGTTTGAAAAATATCCATTGTGTGTAAACTAATTTGCGAAATATGCTTCCCTTTTGGTGAACAGTTAAGTTTTGTGGAGAAAAAAAGGCACAAAATTATGCCCCAATAAAGTTATTTGCAGTAGCCATGACAATTAGTCATTGAAATGACATTCAATCAGCAAAACAAAACAAACAAAAACATTTTGGACAAAATTTAATTGTGTCGAATGAGATTATCAAGATTTTAATTTAGCACTTTAGCTTGTAGGCTAAGTGTAGTGTCTAGAAACATTAGTTAATTTTAACATCAAGTTTTAGTGGAACATTTTCATTTGAATTCAAATCAACATGTTATCGTATTGTGTGATTCATTCAGTTCATTGTTATTCTAAGGTTTATCAATTTAGCAATCAATTTAGCAAAATTTACTGACATAAGATTTGTTATTGAGGAAGTTTCCATTAAAATTAAAATTTTTAATCCAACTTTTACTTCTTTGTGACAGTGTCACTAATGTCAAATTTACTGGCAGGAAATTTTGATTTTAGCATTAAGCAGTTCATTCAGATTTTTAAAGTGAGATTTTGTGAAGTTATCACTCATAGCAATTCATTTTCAAATGTCTGTGTGCTTCTTGAAAAGTAAATAAACTCTGCTACATTGTCTGCTTTTGCTGGTTTTAACCATATAAATCAACTCAAACCAAAACAGCTCAGACAAGTTGAAATATCATCATGTAGTAATTTAGAAAGAAACCGTTGTTGGATTTGTTTCAGCCGTACTACCTCTGTGTTCGGATGTGAGGCTGGTGTTTGGTTGAGTCTGTGTGAAACTCGTCTAGGGCGGACAAGAATGAAGAAAAATTGGTAGATTTTGCATTAGACTGTCGGAAGATGGTGTAAAAATGACTCATCTCTCAGCAAACCGGCCAAATCGACCTTTCAGCCACTCAACGACTTCTGAACATTTTGAACATGACGTTTTGTGAGTGTGCTGTTTCTGCATCCTGTTGTTAGCACTGTTTTTTCTATTATCTTGTTCGTCCACACAGCTCTCTGTGCACATGCTATGTCAGTGAGTTCCTTACATGACCGCGCAATGGTGAAGAAAACCATTAGACCCACTACACATGAGAAACTTTCCAGATCCCCGCATCTAATCCGAAACAGACTCTGGGAATTAAATATGTAAGAATATAAACATGTTATCAATGTAAACCCGACAGCTTCCAACCTACTTCCTGAATGCGTGAGCTATGACCCTTCTGATGCTTCTTGACATCAGAAACACAGAAGAAAAAGTTCTGTTCCTCCTCTATCCAGACTCCAATCAATGAGGGGTTGGTGGGGGGGGCGCGAAAAAAGTCACAGGCCTGTTTTAAATCCTGTGCCATGAGTTCATGAAACAGTACTCAGGAGAGGGATAGTGTTTAGGGCGGATTAACCCCAGTCCAGGTGGCCTTCATTTATCCACCTACCCCCATAGAGGAACTTTGTGCTGTTGATGGAGCTCAGCACGGGGTCACAGCTTCCATCCGGTTCTCATCTCTCCTGCGTTAAGTCCTAAAGCTTCTATGACCCTTTTGACTCAATCCATTTGAACTCTGAAATTTGTTGAATTAAGCATGACAGGAACCATAACCTGCATACCGTTTCATTGTGAATTACCAGCGTTTTTTTTTAATTATTATTATTTTATTGGATTACTTTAACAGTCCACAAAAACTCATTGAAGGAGATGACACGAAAAGCATAGTGCACCTATTTTCCTCGACATACCTGCACGCCCCCGGCCCTTTAAATAGACGTTTCAGGTCTTGATTTTCTGCTTACTGAAGTCTGGAGTTGTGTAAACAAGCCTAAATGCCAGGGAAGCTGCTAAAGATCTGAGAGAAACGCTGATCAAAGGCAGCTCTCCGTGCAGCGGGTGTCAGTGTGGTGAAGTGCACGACTCCCTTGTTTGAGCGTCCCTGCAGTTAGATAACAAGCACACATCTGTCTGGTGTGACGCTTTCTGAGGTCCCGCTGCATTTTGATCGCGTCTTTGTTTGCTCGACACAAACCTTAGGATACGTGCTCTCACTTCACCAGAGTTTATATGTGTGGCTCAAATGAACAGGCGGGAAACACCTGAATAACTGCTAACATAATGAACGGTCACTTCAAACAAATCCATAGGGGCACCTCGATTAGAAACAGATTAGAGAATCATCAGAAAGTTATTTATTTCACTATTTTCAATTTTAATTAATGAGTAAAACGTATTCGTTAATCACAGAGGGATATATTTCAAGCATTTATTTCTGTTCATTTCGATGGTTAAGCTTTTAAAGCTAGTAAAAACCTAATGTTCACCTTGGCTACTGAAGAAATGTTCCCAGAATGATGTATCCAGCAAAATAAATATAGAAATATAAATGTCAGAGTGGATGCAAAAGTCGTAGTAGACAAAGTCTGGTAACTGGAGACTTTAGATGATTGTGAAGGAAAGGTTTTTCAAGAGTTTGGAGGAGAATCACTGGGTTAGTGTCATAAGAGGCTCCACACACACAGACATATAACATCCAGATTGCTAAGCCAGAAACTCCAGAAACAACTTAAGAACAACTGGACTGTCGCTCAGCGATTCCAAATCCTCTAGAATATACATCTATTTTTCTTTTTATTTAATTTGGATTTATAATTGAGTTTTTGAGCGATAATTTCATACAATAAGGGAGACAAACTATTCAGATCCAAGTTGACAGATGTGAAACCGCAACATTTCCCATCAGGCATTTGTGATGAGCATCAATCAATCTTGAATTTTAAACATTTATCTATAATAAAAATACCTACTCATAGTCACTTAAAGTATATCATTCTCTGTGTTATGAGTTTTACCCTTTACACGACATTACTAAAATATTCCAGCTTTTTTATTATTTTAACTCACTGAGATATACCTCCAAAGGAATAATGATAATACTGCAGATTTTTCTTTGCTGAGATTTACTGAACAAGTGAGAATGTCTCAGATGCAACGTGTGATTCAGACACATTTACCTAAAAGAAAGCAAACTGTGGTTGGTGAAAGGATTGAAGACCAAAATAAAAAGGGCAACAGAGACAAAAGTTGACAGAGGTGAGTTTAAGACTGCAACCCCAGGAAGTCCCAAATCTAGAGAGATTTTACAGATTATTGTTTGAGGTGACATTGCATGAGAGCTCTTTTGGCCGGGGTGCTTCAATGCACTCCAGTTCCGAGGTAAAGGGACCACCCATTAGTGTGAAGAAATGCCCATTCAGCCCCTGTGCCTATTCACAGACCTGCCTGTCTCCTCTGGCCTGCTCCTGGCCAAAGAGAGGGGCCGAGGAGTTGAAGGGGGTCAGGGGGTGGAGGAAAAACTCCAACCAGAGTGTTGGGGAAATAAAGTCCAGTTGTTGCCGGGTTTTAGAGCAAGTCAGAGTCAAGGGGGTCTCCTGCTGCGGGAAAGCCAGGGCTTTGATTCAGCACTCAGCTCCGCAGCAGGATCCCAGGACAATCGACGACCGAAGCCCCAGGGGCTGGGCTTGGTGAGGGTAAAGGGTAGCGGTAGGGTGGGCTCGTGTTGATGACAGTGACATTGATGTTGATGGGGGGACAATGATGCAGGAGGCAGCGGTGTGGGAGGTGACAGCGGGGTGAACAGAAAGGTTGACTTTTTACAGGCTCTGCTAACAGACTTGTTGGACTGAAACGCTTGAGTGAAAGGGGCAAACGTTGCTTGTGGGGCAGTTCTTATTTACCCAGTTAAGGACTGAGGAAGTAGAAAGAAAAGCTTGCGAGACCATTTGTCAGGTTTCACCTCCATCTCCATTTATGCAAGGATGCAGTGCCTTCCAAGAGCATTTATACCTCCTGAACTTTTTCACGTTTGTTCATTTCACAGCATCAGATGACGTTATCGTGTTGAGATCCAATGTGTTAAACCAACAGAGAGCAGCAGATACTCTTAATTGTAAAAGAGGCAAATGATTTTGGGGTACGTTTCAACAAGATTTGTGGAATTATACTTTTGCCACTTGTTGTCCAGCAGAGTCATATAGGATGGAGAACATCTAGAAAGACTGGCTTTCAAGTTTTTCTACATGCTTAACTCGATTTAAGTCTAAATTATGACTGTGCCATTCTCAAATGGCACAGTCATTTGACTGACATTTGTCAAAGCATATAAACATTTGACAAAAGCAAATGTGTACATGCTTTTGTCTAAGCTGTCTCATTCTACCTTTAGCAGTATGTTTAGGGCCATTGACCCAGCTAGGTGGCAAATTAACAGTAGCATCGACTACTCTACTTAAAAACTGACTATCAAACAGACTCTACCCTGCAGCCCTCTCACCCAGTGTCACGGACGTCCCCAGAAATTAAATTTCGTCTTACAGATCTGTGTAAGACTTCTGCCCATTCAGCACCTGGCAACATGCCTAGATCATTTGTACTGGAAGTCATGCAACACAGACTGCATCAGGCCAATGCCAATCTGACCTAGTTTATACTATCAGTACATCATCAGGAGTAAGTGCAAAGGTAAGGAAGTAGCAACATACATTCTTATTGAATGGCATAATACAAGAAATCATTGGAAATCTGTCATGACGACTGGAAGGTGTGATTATGCAATGGCTAGAAACATGCGAATGAAGTTCTTACTTCAAGAAAGGATTTTGTTGTTTCTGTGTCTTGATGTGAAAAGTTCACACTCTACTTTCACTTTACTTGGACAGTATGTTTACAGAAAGGTTCAATGACATTTTAGCAAGTCTAAACAAGAGGGAACATGTCTGTGTTCGCAGTATTAACAATTGCAAACAGATTAAATGCACAGTAAGAAGATGTATGCATACAGGTGAAAGCAGATCGTTTCATAATCTGGATGAAAAACACACAAAGCCTCATTTCCTCGCCGTCTCACATTGAATAAGTCCAAGATTGTCCTGATCTTCGAATACCGAGAGATTTTTTTATTGCTTTCTTTAACGTCAAAAGTTATTTTCTCTTTTGCCTTTGAACAGCTGATAATGTCACAGCTTTTGACTGGTCAATGTCCTGGATTGACTTTGGGGAAGTCAAAGGAAAGTAACTGTTGAGTTTCACCAGTCTGATTCATCTTTGGGTGCAATTTTGAGATGTTAGAAGGTACAATATCTTTTGGAAGAGTTTTAAGTAAACATGAACATCATATTCAGGACGGAGGCGGACTGTGTGTTCCAGAGTTGACTTTGTTCTTGAAAAACGTGTAAACATCTGGCTTCACCTGTACATAAAAGATTCATGGTCCTGCATCATCAATGGAGGAAAGTTCAACAAGTTCGTGTGACACCGAGTCCATTTTGGCATTTTTAACGCTAAATGTGACCGCAGCAGAAATTCGCTGTTTTTAAATCTCGTCCCAGACTCCACAAACTGAAGACCTCCCTTCTCCTTGAGCTTGATGGGGCCCAGGGAAGGAGCCCCCAGAATGCTGATAACTCCCCCCACCAACACAACCTATTCACCAAAGCGCTGTGGTTCATATTTTTGTGGAGGTCCATTGACTTTCTCCTTTTCAGCTTCGCTTTAATCCCTGGGTCTGTGTCCTCGGCGGTTCTCTACAGAGGAGCCATTATTCGGAGCCTTATTACTGCGCCCCTCGCGGCTTATCTCTTTCCTGGTGACAGTCTTTTCAAGCCTCCCCCTAATGACCTGGGGAAGCTCACATGCTCAACTTCCCAGGACTGCCGGGCCCGGCTGATGTCAGAGGGGGTGGCCCCTGCACGGGAGCTACCGGTCCTGTCAAAGCAAGAAAGATCGAGACACATCGACCGTTCCCCATGTACTCTGCTGTCTTCGTCTTCCACAGGTGGCCAAGCCAAGTCTGCTTCGAGGAGCTGACTTCATTCACATTAAAATGAGCTCAGCTGCTCAAAGGAAGTGCCAGAACCCATTTGGACATTTGTTTGTCACTATTTAAAGCAATGCTTTTAAGAGCGCCGCATCACGCAAAACAGAAAGCAGGAACTAAGCTGGCAAAAAGAATCATTCAATTTCTTCCGAGAGAAGCATCCAAACCTCAAGTTGATATTCCAAAGTGGTTTGCTGGCACACACTTTTGTTGCGTTCGGCATTCTCCAGCCTTGATTAAAAGTCCGCTAAAGCCAACCATTCGTCTTTGTCAAGACAAGTGAGGGGGGTTGAATGTTCTTTTTTTCATTCTGCTAACATTTTCTCTTCCCAACTAAATCAAAAGAATAGGACCCCAGCTGAGACCTCTCGCTCCATCTCTCCAGACCCCATTGAGCAGGAGGGAAATCCCGCATCGCAATGTACAGCAACGTCGTGCTCGGAGGCTCAGAAAGCTCCAGCTGTTTGCAGATCAGCCTGCTCATTCACATGTACTTTTAATTTACGTCAAAGCCGTAGGAGCCGGCTGGGAGGAATGTACTCTCTTTCAGGTCTTTTTTGAGGGAACATGGTGTCCTACTGGTACACCTACTAATTATAATTTGCATCATCAAGTCAAAACATTATGCTGTCTTTGGAGAAGTCCGAAAAGGGGAACATGGTAGAGGCACTTAGGCTTTGCTCAGGGGGCCCCTCGTGAAAAACAATAAACCCTCGTTCAAATTTTAAGAGCAAACACGCCGCTGCGAACTGGGGAAATGTGAAAACAGGTGTATGCTCCTCTCTCCACATGGCACGCAGGCCTGTCACCCCCCGAGGCCGTGTCGGAAACAATAGTCGTTCGTGTTTATGCCTCTGAATCATAAACCTGGTTAAGACTTTGGGAATCATGCTGAACTGGTCCAATTAAGACAATAATGACTTTAGTGATGCTATTGACAGCACAAAGAGCAGAAGAGGTGCAGGGAAAGCCCCTGAGGAGCTAATGGAGTCTTCTCTGTGCTGTAACCCCCCTCTCTCCATACACTTTTCTTTACCTCATCCCCAGCTGGTGCAATTTTAAAGCCGTGGAAAAGCTTCATGTCAGCACTGTACATTCTCTGACTGCACAAGTCGGCATGCAAGTGCAAATGAATGGCGGAAAAAGCTCGGCTTTTGTGTAATGTTCCAGGTTTGCCACAGCCAGGCACCAATGGGTCTGCATTGATTGACGACCAAATATGTGTCACATACATTTTCATAACCTAAGCTGCAAAGCCGTGTGTAAACATCCTTCCTAAATCTTGGCCGTTTTTAGATTGCGTGTTCAAACAGGAAGCCAATTTCCACACCCATCATTAACCATGAATGGATTTGGGCATTCCCACAACTTAGACTGTGCCGTTTGCACCGCTAAACATTGGACGTGACAGTGAGGCGGAAAAGTTCGTCAAATAAAGAGAAGAAAGAGGAAACTTTATTTTAAATGTTAAAACAATCTGGAGAGAACGTTAAACCCGGCTCAGATCCACGCAACGATCACACCTGCAGAGTCTGTCGTGAAGAGCAAAGCAGAAGTGACGACTAAGCGTTCATGTCAGCGACTAGTGAATTTTAAGATTAAAAACATTAAGTCATTGTATTTTCTGAACCATAAGGAACCATTTGAAGTGAAAGTAGGGGTTCTCATTTTGACCAAAACTTCCTGTTTCACCACTGTAAGAAGTTTAAATAGAAAACAGGGATTAACCTGGGGTTTTGATTTGACGTTATCTGAGCTTTTAAGTCGTGCGTTATTGTATGGATTTGAATATTTTGAAGTGGTAATGCTCTGTTGTCATTTGAGGAAGTGGTCAAAGATTACATAACACGTAATGTATGTGGGATTAGATAAACCAGTCGCATCGTTAAAGCCGCTCAGTTTACCTCCCAGCCTTCATCAACAAACACTGAGGAGAAAACAGAAAGTCCTGGTACCAACCATTAGTCTGTCGTTCAGTTTGTTTACACATTTACTGCACCAGTAATTGTGTCTGCCTTCAACAGGGTCTGGTAGTTATGTTTTCAGAATTAGGGCGCTTTGATTTTTTTCAAATATTTTTTTTTACATATAATTTGGTTTTGAATCTCACATATTGACTGATTTTTTTTTTTTTTTAAACACTAACAGTGAGCCAGGAAATGGGTTCCTAAACATTTCAGGGGATTAATTAATCCAGAGACAAAAATCTATATATGTTCTTTCTGCAAATAAAACATTTTGTGCTTTACACTTAAAATCTTTTTTAGATTGGAAAATCAGTTTAAACCAAAATTCTCTGCAGGTCTTTATGTGCAGTCAACATTTTTGTATTTGCTCGTTATATCACAAATTTTCCAAGTTTCGTCTCAGTTGTAATCGGGGTTTATTATGGGATAGACCAAAGAACTGAATGGTCGGTGCATGCAAACATAAAACTGCCATTAAAGCTAATCAAACAAATCACACAGGCATTTTATATCACCAGAACAAAGATTTAAAAAAAAAAAAAAATTTAAAGCTCTTCCGCAGATTACCTTTTCACCCACTGAAATCCACCTCGGCTGTGGAATCTGCAGGGCTTTGTTGAGCTGCACACTGATGACCTTTGACCCATTGTTTTGTGCCTTCATTTGGGCTTTTAGCTAATTACCCAAAACACTCACTACTTCCACCTCCTTCCACACGGTTACTGAGGTGAGAAAAGAATGTGCAAGCAGAGAAACAAGATAACGCAGCAAACGCACACAAGAATCTCTCAGGCAGGGAAAAAGTCTGCAAACATGAGGATAAAAAGGCAGAAACTCAAACTGTTCGAGTGTCTTCAACAAAGCAGCTGCACTTTTGGCAGATAAGGCTTTAGTTCTGACGGTTTAACAAGCCATCAAATTTATTTTAAAGCCATCGGCTGGACCCTTCATCTCCACTGTAGAGTTAAAAGAAAGCTCCACATGAATTTGTGCTGCTCTGCCAGAAAATTAAACGTTTTTCTTTGAGGAACTCAGAGGAGAAAAAAAGAAACTGCATTTCAGCAGTTTAGTTTAGACATTGCTAATTTGGGTGTGTTAAACTAAAAGAATAACTTGTTTATTCTTTTTTTTGCTGTTGTTGTTTTTCTGTATTCTGTTTACACTTTCATCTATGTTGGCTTACTCTTCATTCATCATTGTGTCGTTAATGTATTCATATCAGCAACCACTAACTTGTGTCAGACAAAACAACTTGTTCTGATCATGGTGGTTGTTCCAAGATTAGATGCCATACAAGGTAAAGAAAAAAACATGTGAGATGAGCATTGCAGCGGTGAGTCACCACATGTACTCTCCTTACGCATCGCTGCATGTAGAGTCGAGGCAAGTGCCACTCAAACGTCACAGCAAAGACCCAATAATAACGTCACTCAATCTCATGCTACGCTATGCAGATGCTCCGTCTGGGCCGATGAAGATTTAACTGAACTCGGAGTGCAGAAAGACTGAATTTGAGGCAGTCTGACATACTTTTTGCCCCCACTTGGGGGCGCTAGTATCACATAAAGCTTTCCGAGATGGAGAGTTTGCTTGAACAAGAAAAGTAAATAAACACACAGCGACATAGTAGCAAAAGCAACACATCCGTTAAGTAGAAGCACACTACGTTTCACAACCTTCAACCCAATACACATTCACTCTGCACAGAACAGAAGTGCATCAAAAGCAGCATACAAAGTTCAAACATCTGAATTGACATGTTTCAATCACATAGCATGAATTCTTTTGATACACTACAGAAAAAACATGTGACTGTAGCTAATTGTAATATTTCGTTGCTATTAGCAAAAACAAAATGGCTTTCTATAAATCACCGTTGCATAGTGAGCAGAGAGATAAAATAGCTATTTGCACACAAGCTTTCAGAAAAGAGGATTTAAGAGTTGAGAGGTACTGCCTCTCAGCTGGTCATCTCTTTCATTGACCATGGTGACACGGGAAATGCTGCCAATGACGAGGTCGCCTAATGATCTGTAGAAACGTGTTGACAGGTATATGTTTTTTCCAATAGCCCAGTTCTCTGATTTGTGCTGCACACCGAATCCGTTTTGTTGCTGAGAGTCAAATGGAACATAGATCAATGTGAAATGCTTCCAGTACAAACGCACAACATCTTGAGACTAGATGAAAAGAAAGTTGCCTAGTGTTTAGTGCTGGCCTAATCCTGATAAGTCAGCAGTATATCCTGAGATCAGACGCAGCCATTCTGTCCCCTGGGATAGACTTTACTCTTATGTTTACATATCCTGAAAACTCAGTCGATCTAAAAAAGAGGCGAGGATTTTGTTCCTCTCCAGTGACAACCGGCATCAAACAGAACAAGGAAAGACGGGTTCTGATAATAAAGGAAAGAAAGTGGTTAAACATCCCGGTATGAGTAATTATTGGATTAAGATAAAGCAGGAATTCCATCCGATGTGAGGTAAAAACAAACAAAGCAAGAGATTGTAGTGGTTTTAGCAACAGCAGGCTGGTGAAAAACTCCACATTACATCACATTATGAAATTGCAGGAGGAACAATGGAAATACTATATACATCTTCCTGCAGAAACAAAGGGCAGATATATGTAGGCATTGAACACTTGTGTGTGCATGTGTGTGGCAGAGAAGGTAAAACTTTTTAATATGTTGATTCCTGTGACGCCAATCGAACAGCAACAAAAACTGGACTTTATCCTCTTTAGCAGTGTTTTTTTTTTTTTTAGTTTCAGTGAGTAGTATTTCAGTAATATGCACAGAAAACTGTTCTTGCTTTTTCAATTGTGGAGAAAATGAAACACAAAATATCTGAACTACTTTCACATTATTGAAAGTTGCAACAAAATCAGATCCACTAAAATCTTTAGATAATTATTTACATATGTCACATAAGGGGGACATATTTGTATCTTGGCACCACCAAACATTTAAATAAATGCCTATAAAGGTAGATGGTTTCAATCCACAAACCTGCCTTGTGGTTTGAAAGTCTAGTTAGGGCCGAGCAGAACGGAGCATTATGAGTCCAGTGACGTAACACTAAAGTGACCCATAATCAGTTGTTAAATTTTGTCTCATTTAGTCTCAATTTTATTTCTTTGAGGAGCTGCTCTCTAGATGTGCAGCTACTGAAGTTGGGGTTTTTTATTGTCTAAGGAAAAAAATAATGAAATTCACTTTTTAATTGTAAAATGATTCTGTATAATTGTGTGTGTGTGTGTGTGTGTGTGACAGTAATATCAAAGACTATTACTGTATGTCTGAGGTAAATTTCAATGTTCCCTACATTGTTCAGTGGTGCTGTGTTTTAGAACAATACAGGATGTTTCTCTGATACATCCAATAACACAAAACAAGAGTAAAACTTTCCTTTATAATAAAGCTGTCAGCATTATATGCAATTAGATTTTAGGTCATCTTATGTAAGTGAAATCACAAAGTAATCAACATTAGCTTTAGGTGAGCCAAAAGTGTGCTGTTGGTTAGATCGCATGTCAATAAAAAACAATGTCTAATTTAATTTGTTCGATCCACCCGATCGTTTTTCCTCAGTGGCCTTTTTTAGTGTCCAAAACCAAAAACAGGCCATCTGCTGGTCTTTTTCAAGTCCAGATTCAAAACGCAGCATTGAGACAGCTGCTCTACGAGTTACAAATGGTCTGCTCCTTTCCTCCGATTCTTCACCTCCTAGACCATCCTGTTGCTTTGGGTATTCTGAGTCACTCTTCTTCCTGCTTCATCCCCTCCACTTCATGTCCTACATCTTTCCCACTGCTGACATCATCAGTCGTCACGGCCTCCAGATTTACATTTTCACCACATCCAGGAACCTCAATTTCCACACTGTCCTCTTCCGCCGTTTAAGCGTCAATAAGATCTGGATGAAGCACAATTTTCACTAAAAAAAATTGTCATTGATACAAAAACTTTCACCAAATCTACTTAAAACCTCTGCCTCAAGTTTGAGGCAGAGGTTCAACCCTCACTCCATTCTAACTCATCCACAATCTTGGTTAACTCCACCCTTCACACATCAACCAAATGACCTCCGCTGCACAGAAACACAGCACAACTCCACCCGTCTCTCACCTTCTCTGCTGCTGTAATCCACGCCTTTGTCACTTCTACAATCAGTTACTGCAGAAGTAGCTAAAACGCCACAGGCCGCCTTCTCACCCAAACACATCACCCTGAGAACCTCCGCTGACTCCACGTCACTCAGCACATCCACTTTAAGATCCTCCTCGTCACATTCAAAGCCCTCCATAATTTGACCCCTCAATACCTTACTGACCTGCTCCACTAAAACTACTAAGCTCTCTCCGATGCTAACCTTCTGTCCCTCCCTTGTAGGACCAGGATCCGAACTTGAAGCCTTCTCCATTACCACCGCTGCACTCGCTCCAGTCTCCCCACCATCAAGAAACCAACATGTTTAAAACTGCCTTTAAAGTTAAAGCCTACCATTTTGTGTGCCTTTATGTGTTATTTTCTATTGTTTGGTTTTACATTGCTATCCGTCTGTGAAGCATCTTACAGTACCTAGGAAAGAGCTTTGAAAAATAAGCTGTATTATTCTTATTAGTTATTATTAGATTAATCAGCGAAGCCAAACTGGTCAGAGTCCTCAACAGTCTGAACTGAACTGGGTTATTTCTAAACTCAAATCAAATTTGCATTAAGTGATTTTGCCATTCCAGAAGCTTTTATTTAATTTATGCTTAGAACGAACTCCGTTGTTCTCCTGATTTACAGCAATAGGTATCTTTAATCTGATGCAGACAGAGACAAAGCAGAGCGCAAGACCTTTGACCCCAGCTTTTTTTGTCTGAATGGATGACACCTACTCAGACATCACAAAAAAAATTAATAATTTCGCTCCCACCATAATCCTTCACTTTTGCTAAATTGATGCTAAGCCTCCATGCTACCTGTCACTTCTACCAAACTTTAAATATGTGACCCATGTAAAGGCCTGGCAAGTATCGTAATTCACATTAGATCAGTTTGGCAGCTGTCAGAAATGCCTCAATTTGTCTTCTTTATTCCGCAGGTCCTCCGTTCTTTGTCGTGAGAATATAGTTTTCCAGCTGTCATTGCACATTCCCAGGTTTAGCACCGCACATCTATCACTTTGCAAAAGATGTGGAGAGAGACTCTGGCTGCATCTGTGAAATATACAGACAAGATAAATCCTTTGCATCTTAACTTTCTTTTCTTTTTTTTTTTTTTTTACCTTTGTTGAATAAATCTCATCACCTAATTGTTGATTTACCATGCTTAGCGCAGCAGCTTTCTAAGGTCTAGCATATTTTTACTTTTTTTTCACACATCATGTGGGCTTTCCTGAGGTGCAACCCAGAACAAATCAAATGTATCCATTTTCATTTTATAATTTAAATATAATAATAATAATAATAATAATAATAATAATAATAATTTGAAAATGAGGACAATAACTAATGTCTTTTTTCAATCATGAGATATCTACAAGCTGCCTTGATGGCTTTCAGGTTACAGTAGAAACAGTTTACATATGCCAAATAAAAAGAAATTTTTCTTCTCCGTTTGAAGTTAAATTTGACCAAACCTCTCTTGCTTTATGTTAGCTAGGATTGCCAAAATTATTTCCATTTGCAAAATGCCAAAAAAAAAAAACTAACATTAGCATTTTTGAGATTTCTTTGTAACTTTTTTTTTTATTCAGAAGTTTACATGTATTTGGTGAGTATCAGACATAATCATCTTTTGTCTTGTACAATCAGGTGAAAGGAAAGCATCTTTAAAAAAAAAAATATCTAGCAGTTTTTGGAAATGTTATCTCCTTTTCAAACAGTGGCAAAATAGCAGATCGGAAATATTGACAAGCCCAACGTCTCTATGATTTGCTTTAGAAAAAGAAATGGATGCAAGGGGAAAAAAAAAAACGTTTCAAAATTTACAAACCAATTATTAATCTTTGAAGGAACCACACTTTTTCATAATCCTAAACAGAAAAAAAAAGGTTCTCTAACTCGATTGGGTTCTCCCTCTCCCTCCCACTTCTTCTCAAAAAGGAACAAATGCAAATAAAAAAACGGTGACCAGAGTGTGTGAGAGAGCAAACAGTGTTATCCCTCATTCCCCCAGACCTGACGGCATGCTTTTCTGATAGCATCTGTACTCTATCAATGACAGACAGGGTTGCGGGGGTGTGGCTGGTGGATTCAAGGGTTAGGGATCAATGTGGATGTTTGCACATGTGCATGATGGGTGTGGGGCAGTTTGCGGCGGGACGAAAGAAGGTAAACCTTAAGGACAACCACACAAACGTGATCTATCAGGAATGAAACTGAAACGAGTGCCGTAAACTCGGTTCGACCACAGTGTGAAATTTTATGAATGAGACGTCAGTTTAGGCCGAACACGTTAAGGCTGATGTGCAAACAACTGCAAAATACATGTTGGCACATAAGAAGCCCTAACGTGTTCTTGTTCATACGTGTTCATTTTAAAACATGTTTTCTTTAACAGATATGTCGTGTGTAGGATATTTTTTGGCAAGATCTTATGAAACTATTATGTTTCTGTTTTGTTTCATTCTTAGAATCACATGTTTGATTTCCCTACCCCAGAAAAAAAAACAAGTAGCAAAGAACTTATGCAATATTTTTGAAAAGGGATAGTGTGCCTTTCATCTGGTTGCAGCTCATGTGTGTCCCAAGCCATAAAATAAATGAACTATTTATCTCCGCTTTTGAGATATTTTATTTCTGCTCCACCATTTGCTTCATTGTGGTATCTTTGTCTCATTTACACATTTACAATTGATTTGATTATCACTTCTTCTTTTTCCTTATGCGTTCTGTCTCACAGTAAAGCACTCAAAAAAAAGGAGAGAAATGTGGAGAAAACGTTGAAAGAGAAGGGAGATGAGCTTATAGGACGGATAAAAAAAGAGAATGCAAGATGACATCCTTGAAGTCTGCTGCTACACCTGCAGAAAGAGAAAAAACAACAGAAGAACCACAGTGACAAACAACATCATGCACAGATAGCAACAACGCCACTGAAAGGTACAAGGTCCTAATTAAAACAAGATGTATTTAGTGGCAACTGCAGGATGGATTGCATCTCTTATCACCTGGATCTAAAGACCGTTGTGTGTGTGTGAAGGTGTGTGTGTGAGTACACTTGTATATATACGCTTTCTCCTTAAGAATGTTCAATATCAGGTGTGATGCATTTCTGCCTCTCCGCTCTTCCTCTGGGCCCTTGATTTCAAATGAAATGCAAACCTGTCTGCATTCTGAAAAGAGAACTTTAGACCATTGAGCAACAGTTTGTTTGCTTTGTTACATGACATGACATGTAAGACATGACATGACATGTCTTACATGTTTGACCGTACATGTACATGCTTGATGCCAGCCAAGTCTCTGTGAAGCTCCCTGAAATTCTTGAATGGATTTTGCTTGAAAATCATTTTTATACAGCAATATTTGCAATCCACCAGAAGTTTATAATCGTCTTGGGATCGCAACTTTCGCAATTCTTTCCACTGCTGGTTCCATGTGAGGGGAAAGCTGACTGAATTCAGAGATGTTATCGCCTCCTAGCGATAAAATTGCACCACTTAATATAAGTGGTTTCATGAAGTTGCCAACTTAATAATTGTTGCGTTATTCTTTGTTGATTTGTTTTTGCTTGCTTTGTTTTGTGTTTGTGGGGCTTTGACCCCAGTGACTTGCACTCACAACGTCTCAATGTAAGAAGAATTTTTCAATACTTTTTTTCATCACTCGTATTCCTGTCTCGATAAATTCCACAACACGTTTAGATGAACTTGTAAATTCATATTGTCCATCATTCCCACTTTGTACATAGCGTCTGCGTGGGTGCGTGTATGTGTGTGTGTGTGTGTGGAAACGCCCTTTAGCCTGTAATCTGTAGGATTCTATTTCCTTTCTGAACCTCTCGTTGTACAGAGGAGTATGTGTAGGGCCTGACATCCACCTAAAGCGACCACTTCTGCCTCTGTGTTTGATCTACTCTTCAATTACACCATGTAGCAATCTTCTGCATCCAAAAGACAGGGCTTGAAGTTAAAAGGATTCCCACTGATAATTTGCAATAGGCCATGTCAGGCAGCCGCTTCTTAGAAAAGTTGGTTTTTGAGAGGAAGTTTGTGACATTGTGATTTTTTTGATTTTTCCATATGTTTAGCAGAGTAGACTCTTCACTGAGCTATGCAGGCACTAAAAAAAAAAAAAGAAGTGCACTTTGGTTTGTGATGGCACCCTCAAATTTACAAGTTAGCTGAGTAAAGTACTCAGGAATGTTTGAAGCGTCTGCCAGCCTGCTGTACGCAAAAAGGTTTTCGAAATGATCGCGAGAAGAAAACATTGCAAGCAACATGAAAAGCAACTTTGGATGAATTCAGTACTAATTTATTTGTGAATCTTTTTTTTTTGTTGAGAAACTAAGGTTTTTGTTGAGAAACTAAGGTATGGTTGAAAAATGTATCATTTATTTCTTGCCATTTAGCATGTTTTCAGCTAAGTTATTAAACAACTGGATCAATTTATCTTTGGAATATGTTGTTTTTGTCCTTTCAGCCATATTTTGTGACCTGAGTAGTGCATATTAACAGAGCTTTACATTTTATTTGTCAAGTAAAACTAGTAATTTTAAAATTGTGTGAAAATAAAACAGTTTTCTAAAGAATCGTATCAAGTAAAACATGAAACGTTCAATGTGCAGCTCAGACTGAATGAAGGACATCAGTGAACACCAGTCTTAAAGTCTTGTTTCAGTTAAGAGTTAGGAATTTTGTCTAGACTTTGACTGGGCCATTTTAACTAGTCAGTACGGCTCTGGAAAAAAAAAACTAAGATCCCACTGCACTGAACCTCATTGAAAACCTCACGATTATTCCATCAAACATTGATTCCTGAACTCTTCCTGAGTTAAAACACTGGTATTGTTGTTTCTAAATGAATATGAACTTGTTTTCTTTGCATTATTTGAGGTCTGAAAGTGCTGCATCTTTCTCGTTATTTTGACCATTTCTCATTTTCTGCAAACAAAAAAATTGAAAAATTTGCTTGGAATTTCCAAGACATCATGGAATAAAAGAACAATGTTCATTTTACTCAAACATGCACCAATAAAAAGTAAAATCAGAAAAACGGATCATTTTAAGTGCTCTCTTAATTTTTCCCAGAGCTGCATGTTTTGATCTAAACTATTATATTGCAAGTAATTACTGTTAGTGTTGTTGCCCAATGAAGTTGCGTCTCAACAAAGAGTCTGAAGTCTTTTGGAGCCCCCAACAGCTGTTCTTCTATCCTGTATTCAGTTCTTTTTTTTTTTTTTTCAGAAAACATCAAGAACAGAAAGAAATAGTACAGAGAAGACTTGTTTTTCATGATGACTTGTCTTTCGGATTATTCGGAGTTCCGAAAATATATTTCACAAATAAAAGCAAAGCAATGAATCTTGCATCTTGCGTTATGTCACCAGACAAGTATCCTGATAAAATCCATCTGTATGAGAGTCACTTCTCCTTCTAGGGACAGGGCTTACAGTTCTGCCCAATAATGCTTCCATGAGTAAAGTGTGGGGATCAGAATCCAACAGCAACCTCTTCTGACAACGAAGGTACAATTCAGCGGTGATCTGTAACTTCAGAAAATGTAAACGTTCAGTTTTTTTGTGGATTCACCTCTTTGTGGAGTTTTCTGTGGAACATGACTCTAAATTATTTGCGGAAAATCCAACTAGATTTTTCTCTGGAGCAAATCTAAAATATTTGAAAGAAAATGCAGCTTAGGAAGCTGAAATGCCACATGCTACTGGAAGGCAGCCAATACAAAAGAGCAATTTATTTTCCTGGCTTGTGATTGGCTGTACCCCAAGAGCAGAAGTAAAGACAACCATATTAGCTGGACTAGTGCTAAGAATGTTTCTATTACTCCATCTGAAGCCATATTTTGTATTTGAACTATGAAAATAGGTATTTAGAAGCATTCTTAGAGGGGGTCTAACATATTTTTGAATTTTCACATTAGTGTATCACTTTAAACTAAGTTAACAATGTTTTGCACTGTTAGATCACACGTAAAATAAAAAAAAAGCATGAAAACAACAACTTCTAAATGAGGAACAAATAAGACAGAGCTTTTGTTTCGTAGTTTACAGAATAAACATCCTCTGGCTGTCTCTTTTCGCTCGTGAGCAGGGAAAATCTCCAAGGCCTCACAGCCAGACTCCCACACCTGCTTTGACATTTCCACAGAGCTCATTGTGAGTAATCAGAGCCGCCCCTCCACTTTGCTCTGGGATGTTTAACCAACGAAAGGCCTGCGTTTTCAAGAGACTTACCAGGTGACAATGTGAGGGGAAAACCAAAGAAAAAGAGAGATCAGCAAATCTTAAACAAATTAGGATTTTGTAAACCATAAAAGGGGGGGAAAAAACTGGTTTGTTTCTAGGCGAGGTCAGATTAACGTCCTTGGCCACCTGGAGTTGAATTCTTCCACACGTCTTTAGACAACTCAAAGCAAATATCTCTCGAGTGTTTTGGCATTTCTGTGTAAACTTGCTTGGCACATGTAAGAATGAAAGGAGAGGAGCTAAGATGTCAGAGTCATGAATCCTGACTCCTCGAAGGCCAAACTAATCATTTATTCTATGTCACCACAGCTAAAATTCTTATTCTAGACAGGCTGTAATATGTTGTTTTTGTTTGTTTGTTTGTTTGTTTGTTTGTTTTTTGCTGCGTTGTCCATCGAGTTGTGTTTTAGCACCACTGAGACGTATACAATTGTCTGATATAAAAGCAAAATGGTGGACTCATTTCAAGCGAGCTGGAAATAGTTTAAGTTAATCTTTTTTCATAGGTCTTTACAATCTATGCATTTCTATTATTTCAGACAGTTATTCTGATTGAAAAAGGTTCCTGTCTTCTGTTCTTTTGGGAGTCAGTAGTCCGAACTGGGAAACTCAGACTTCCCAGTCAGAAAAATCAACCGCGACGTCGTCCAAAGTTGGATTTCCCACTGAGAATGGGAAAGCGACTCAAAGGAGCCGCAGCAGTAACGCGAAGTAAAACATACTTCGCGTTTCAATATGGCCGCCCCTCGCATCAATAGTAGTAGAATGTGGCGGAAACATGTTTAAATGCATCTAAGATCAGAGTTACATGCAGCTCCTTAAACTCTGAACTGAACAAATTAAATGTGATCTTGTCTTGTGGAAAATAAAGTTTAAAATTATGTTTGTAAGAGGTGCAGCGATATCTATGAGCGTCGCCATGTTGAAATCCAAACTTTTTAACTGGAATGCCGTTACCTCGGGTCTGACATCCGACCCGACTTCCCAGGTAACTGGGACACAGCGTTATTTCACATGAACACAGTCATCAGTTTTTTGTAAACCATTGCCCAATGTGTGACTGATGAGAATCTAATGGTTCAGAAAATAGTATTTGCATTAAAGGACCTGATGTATTTGAGACTGTAGTCATTTTAAGACAGCAGAATTAAGACAGCAGATGACTCTCAAACGTACAGATTCAACAAATCTGGATGCATAGCCAGACATAACATGCTTAACCTTTCCTAAACTGTCCCTAGCCCATCGCATTTCTTCATTAAATCAAAAACTTCTCCTTCATCACAACTTAGAACCATAATTTGATAAATTTTGCTTATGCATTTTGGGGAAATTATGGCTTTTTCATGATTGTAGCTATTCTATCGAGCGCGTTTTGCCAGACATCCCAGAGTCCAGTTATTTAGCAAGGCTGCAAGAAGTGAGAAAGGCAGGAGAGGCTGTGTTCTTTTTTTTTTATCATGCAGCTGAACTAATTATTTAAAAAAAAATTTTGGCAGAGATTTCAGAGGAAGCATGAGAGAGAGCAACCTTCGACAGTAAGATTCATCAAGTGCAGCGTATCAGTGAGATCCCACAGATGCTGCCAGGCTAGTTGCTCAGGGCAGTCTGTAGATAAAAAAAATAAAATACTTTGATACTTAGAAGATTGATTAATCCCATCCAGACACTTTTCAGACAAGCTGCAGTTTATTTGCAGTCAATGTTTGGTGCAAAGTTTGCCTTATATTGCACTCTGGTAAATGTGAGCGCGTCTGTACGCAAAGAGAGGCAAAGAGCACAAGAAGAGCACTGCCACAAAAGACCGGTACCAACTTTTTTTTCTTCTGATTGCTTGGTGCGTCTCCAAAATATGTTTTCCAAAGAAAACAAAAGGTAAATGCTGCTCCGTGTCCTGTGTTTTGTGCGTGAAAGGCTGTAGGATTACTGGAAAAGATCTGAACAGCGGTTTGAAACTTTAGATAAAAATACAGTGGGTTCAGAATTTCGCTTTTATACCTTGAGTCGTTGCATCCACATCTACCGTGTTCTGTGCGCTCAAACATGTGGCAACACTGGGCTGGGCAAACATGCACAGCTAGAGGCTGCCATCTATGTGTCAGATTGAAAATTACAACCTACTTATGTGAACGTTTATCAGAGTTATCATGACTTCAGATGTATGAAAAAAATCGAGCCAGTGAAACATCACCCTGAAGCTATTAACATGCAGCTGATCTCCCAAAGTTTGGATGAGCTGTGTTCTGGTGTGAGAAGAGACTCCCTGCAGTGAGCTTTCAGTGTCCAGCAGTGGACATACAGGGTCTTCTGTTGAACCCCGATTTGGTGCCATTACCCCCCGTCGCTCCTCTCTGTCCCTAACAGAGTTCTCCCATTCATTTGCTTATTTGGATTCTGCTGTGGGAGACCTCCCACGAGCCTGGGTGAACCGTTACCCCTCACGACAAGACTATTAATTAATCAGAGCAACTGTATCTTTGTTTTGTATGATTAAACGCTAAATGTTTTCTCTTTTTGGGAGGGGGCCACACTAACATAAAACCAATATTTATAGACAGATGTCCAAAAAAGTGATAATTCGGGATTATTTTTGCTCTTCAATTTGAAGTATGGAATTGCTTAATGCCTCTTTTGTTTGAATTTATTCCACTATAACCATGTGGCAAGAACCCCTCTGGGTCTCATATACTGTAATACTGGATAGATTGTAACTACATTAATTTTTTTTTTTTTTTATTGTACAAAATCTGTTTTTGTTATTCTAAAACTTAAAAACAGGTGATTTAATTTGAGAGAAAGCCAAAAACACAGTGGACAAAACACAACAAAGGAATCCCTTGGGGGGGGGGATTCTGGACATCATGTGAATTACCAATCTAACTTCCTCCACCTGCAGAGCTTCTTTCATCTGAACTGAGTCATTCTGGCACTTCTCCCACCTTTGCCTTTGTTTCTGAACTGCAGGGGTCCTCGCTCCCACCCTCACTTCCCAGACCATCACATCTGAGTATTTCCTGTGTCATACGATTCCATACAGAGACACAGAGTTGAATTAGTACATGCAATTTGTCTCCTAATTTGTCTTCGCCCTCCATGCTTCTTTTCACATCAGTTATAACCTCTGGGGAGGTAAGTGTTGATTTAAATATGAAGAAGTTCCTATTTTTATGCATGTTGTATAGCAAACCATGTGCGTACATTGTCAAAGAAAAAGAAAACCCATTAATGACAAAAATGTTGCTTTTTAATAATATACAGCAGGCTCTTATGATTACTGTCATCAGCCTGGACTTCAATTATACGAATCATCCATCTACATCACACTCTATTGTTATAAAAGTAAACATAAAAAACTTATGATATAAAAATGTGACTAATTATTTTAGCATGTGTCGTGGTCTCGTATGAGTAATAAAAAAAAAAAATCATTTCACAGTTGGTGTGAACTGTTTTTCAACTGAATCTCATCATTTCTCTAAGTATGCTTGTCTTAGAGCTTGGTAAACAACTTAATTGACTGCAAAAATGTTTTGGAATGTTTTTGGAAATAAGTCTTCGCTATAGAAATAAACGTTTCTCCAAATACTGTAAATCTGGGTTTAAAAATGTCTTTTTTATTTATTTACTTTTAAATAAATATCCATAAAAGGTAAAACTCTTTCTCTGTTCTAACAGCCATACATTGCAAACAGTAAGAAATTGATTCAATTAATGTAGAAAAATAAAATTCATTTGGGAAAACATTTCCTCTGCCTCAATTTATTTTTGCAATTATAATATTCCATCCATCCATTTAACTTCTAACCCACTAATCCTTTCAGTGACTCTGGGACTCATGTTATGCATTTATATATATATTTCTTTTATTGTAGTCTTTAAAACACCAAACTTTGTGTTTTGTGTATTTCTCATTTACTCGCCTCTGATGATATGCCACGTTTTTTTCTCTCTCTCTTTTTTGTGCTGTAAAATAGATGTATTAGACGTATTAGTTTCTAAATTAAACTCCTTGCTGCCTGAATGCATTTTGACATAAAAAAAGGGAAGTTACAAATAATGTCCACCAGAGGGCGCTGTTACGCTGTGCCTTTAAAACGTTACAGGATGCGATTCTCTTTCTTCTCCGCTTTAATTACAAACTATAACAAAAACAGTAATTTAGGGAGGGAGTTATTTTACAAATGACTTTTAAAGAGCCAGCTCACACTATGTCTAATTTTTACTAGTGGTTTTATTTATTTATTTTGTATTTCCGCATTATAGGTGGGACTATCAGTGGACCAGCCCTGTTGTGTTACGTTTGGGGAAGTTGCTCAATATTGGACATTTCCCTTCACTGTAAGGCCAAATATTCACGTGCTGCTTATCTGGTTTCAGCAGCTCTATCTCCGTAGTTTCCGTTCATGTGTTGATGATTTTGTCAACAATGACGGTCAGATAAAAAAAAAAAAAAAAAAAAAATTAGCAGATATCAGGAACTCTATGTCGGGATGAGTAGTTGTTTGACTTCCGCTACTTACGTTCGCAACATCAGCTACGGTCTCCGCCGCCAGTTGTCCGACTTCCTGGACCCTCAGGACAGGTGGAAGGATGTGATCGTGTCCATACAGAAGCCGAGCGGGGAGCCGAGGTACTCCCAGCTCCACGTCAGGTACGTCAACTCCCGTTACTGCCTGTTACGTTTTCGAAATGGGGTAAAACGCTGTCGCTGTGTGTTTTTAGGAGGTTTGAAGGTCTGGTGGCGCAGGGGAAGAGTCCCACCGTGGAGCTGCTGAATGACTGGGGAACCACCAACTGCACAGTGGGAGAACTGGTGGATATTTTGAAGAGCTGCAGTTTGTTGGCTGCTGCCAGTCTCCTGCAATCTTGTAATGAATTATTATTGCACAATGTCAATTTCACAATTTTTTTAACTTCATTTGAAAGTTTCACCTTAAACCCTACATGTATAAATGACATTATATCAAAGCTTTTGGTGCAGAATTAGGTAACAAATCACACAGCATTTTCTTTCTGGGTAATTACATAATAATAATAATAATAATAATAATAATAATTTAACAGTGACGATTTACACAGCATCATATTTATCTTCTTGAACACAGGGGAAGAATATTCATCGGCAGACACACTCCCGCTCCCCTCACCACCACCTCCTGACAGAGACCCTCCAACCAGACCACTGAATGAAACGCAGACTCACCCTCCACCCGCCGGATCAGCACCGGAGACACAAGTACTGAGTGGAAACAGCCAAACAGGACACACAGGTGTGTGCTCAATTTTATTCCCAAACACTCACCTTACACACAAAAGACCTGCAGAATAATTTACTCACTCTGAACTTCTGGGTTGTTTTTTTTTGTTGTTGTTGTTTTTATACAAACTTGACAAAGTGGGATGAGAAGGATATGACAAATGTTTTTACAAATAAAAACTACAAAGAATTGTATGTACTTCTTTTTTAATCTGATTTCACTTTACCTTCCATCCAGCGTACATAGATACCTCTGCAAATCATCCAATTGGTATATAAAGTCCAGCTGTGAGTTATTGAATTTCTGTACAGCTGTTCTGTGAAAGCCTCAGAGGTGTGTTAGAGGATATTAGAGGACAAAAGCCATAATTAAAACCAAGAAACACACCACAGAGTTCAGGGAGTGAGTCATCCACAAATTTAAAAGCAGGGTTCAGTGTTTCAGACACAACACCCAAAGCTTTGGATGTTTCACTGTTCAATCCAACATGTGCAACCCAACAAGCATTTAGCTGTGAACCTACAAGAAGGGCATTTTTCGGAGAAGAACCCAAGGTGTTCATGGTAAATCTGGACTAGATGCTGAGATTTAAAGAATCAGTTGACAACTGCAAAAATCTGGTGTTTTGGAAAAGCAAGATGAAGAAAACATTTTTGAAAGAAAACAATAGGAAATCTCATTAGCAGTTTAGCAAAAGCTAATGTAGGAGACACGTCAAACATGTGCAAGAAGGTGACCGAGTCAAATTGAGTCCAAAGGTTAAACTTTGTAGTCTATGTGCAAGATGCCAACACTGAGTAAAACATGGCGGTGGCAGTATGATGGTGTGGGGGTGCTGTCTTTTAACTGGTTGCTTTAATTCCATTTCATAGTCACCACCTACATTTATGTTGGCCTGTCACATAAATACGTGACAACGATATTAAAGTTTGTTGTTGTGATGGGACAAAAATGTGAGCTCTATAGGTGTGAATACTTTTGCAAGGCACTGTAGCATCATGGTTGGGATTAAACATCACGTATTCACAGCTTGAAGGAGTTTGATGTTGTCTTTGTGCTTATTTCAGTTAATGAAATGTGAAATTAAAAACAATTAATGCAATAACAGAAACAAAATACTTTCAACATTCTGTCATTTTTACATCTTCTTACACAAAGTGAAGATAAATCAAAACATCTCTTATCTTGATGGAAATTTTAATCTTATGTTTTTTATCTTGTTTTTATTTTTTGTTACAAAATGTAATCACAAACTTCTATAGAAGTACTTTGAATATGTTCCCACTTAAATATTTTGTCTGTAGTTATGCAACACATCTATAACTAAACTTGTTTTGTAGTTTATGTAACGTAACAAAGAAACAAAACACTCGAAACTTTGGCCATGCAACTTTGAACTTTTGTACGTGGTACATTTTTGAGCAGCAGGTGGCAGCAGTGACTCCTTTGACCCACTTTCTGTGCAACCATTGTCAGGTGTCTCCAGTTTTATGTACAGCGAGCTGAGGAAGATCACGGGCAACTTTGACGACCGGTCCGTCTCAAACGGTGGCAGCCGGCTCGGAGAGGGGGGCTTCGGCACTGTGTACAAAGGCTTCCTGAACAACAGACCTGTGGCGGTGAAAAAACTAAACCCAGTAAGTCAGAGTGTCTGTGTGGGAGAGGACACACTGTTTCACACGCTGAAGATATGATGTCCCTTTTAGATGGATGACAGGCCTCTGGACAAGCTGCAAGATCAGTTTAACCAAGAGATTCAGACTCTGAAAGTGTGAGTTTGTGTCCGCAAAATGTGATGCTTTCTGTTCTCCTAAATCAAGGTAAGAATGTCTTAATAAAAATGTTTTCCTAACAGGTTGAAACACGAGAACTTGGTTGACATGGTTGGATTCTCATGCGACGAGCAGCAAATGTGTATAGTGTACGTCTTCATGGCCAATGGATCTTTGCTGGATCGACTCGCCTGCTTGGTAAAAAAAACGTTCGCCGCACCACGCACAGAGAAAAACTGATCTGGCCTCCATGCACAGGATTTAGCTTTTGTTTTTGTTTACATAGGACGGTAGTCCTCCTCTTTCCTGGCGACAGAGGTGCTTGATCGCAGAAGGGACCGCTAGAGGTTTGGAGTACCTCCATAACAACCATCATGTACACAGAGATGTTAAAAGGTGCGACGACTGGAGTCTGTGTGTAATAATCATCTCCTCTAATAGCTGTTTTCTCTTTTTTATATATATATAATAATAGTTGAACAATCTTCAAATTCTGAGTCTGAAGATCTACAGTGCTTTAAACTGTTTGTACTCTGAACTGTCACTCATTTTCTCAAATGACAAACCCAAACTTATTTGTTCTGATTGCATAAAATGCTATCATGAAAGATTTGTAAAATGTAATTCATAGATGTTATCTTCTTCCCACTTCACAATTATGCAGTACGTTGTCTGTCTGACAAAGTGCAAGAAACGTCCAATAGCATCAGTACTTTACCAATCCACTGCATCGTTCTCCCAACTCACAACATTAAACATCAAAAATCTGTACTGTCTATCTTCAACTCGAGCAGAAGCTAAGATGTTTTTTTTTTTTCTTTGCTCGTTGTGACTCCTATTTGTTTTACCCTCTTAGTGCAAACATCCTGCTGGATGAGAACTTTGTGGCAAAAATCTCCGACTTTGGGCTGACGAGAGCGTCGGCCAAGCACACGTCTACGACGATGATGACGGAGAGGATCGTGGGGACCCGTGCGTACATGGCCCCTGAGGCCCTGAGGGGACAGATCACCCCAAAATCTGACGTGTTCAGCTTCGGAGTGGTACGCTTCGGACACACACAGACACACACACGTATGAAGGAACTCCGACTTCGTTTTAACCTTACTTTTAAGCTTGACCGAAGGTTGCTGAGTTGGCAAACTACAGTCTGGTTTAGATGGCAAACTAAGCACTATTTTATTTTTTATGGGGTTTTTTTTGGAAACTTCAAAGATCTGTAGTTTAGCTTGAATAATCAAGTCCAGATTCTTTTCACATACTACATACTCAGTATTTAGTGGTGATATTCAGTCACATTAATGGCGTGCATTAAAAAGGCATGCAAGACATTTATGAGATTTATATGTCAGGTGACGAAGTTGATTCAGAGTTTCATGAACTCTGTCTGGCACAGAGTCCTTGAGGCGATCAGTCCAACAGTGGCAAGACAACGAACCCAGACACAGCAGCAAATCCATAACAGAGTTACTGAAAAAGCAAAAACTATCACAGTGTTACAGTTTCCTAATCAGAGTCTGAAGCTCAGCCCAAAGGGATTGTGGAACAAATAATCTACAAACCTACAGATTACTATTGACTATTAACTACATCTGTGGGGTTTTTTTGTTTTGTTTAATTACTAACAACAAAGTGGAGCCTCTTGTTGTGCGTCCAGAGATTCTTGTTAGCTCTGAGTCATTTTGAAGCCTGGTAAAGTTTAGGTCATTTTTTTCATCCCCTGAAAGCAAAGAACTGAGAGTTTACATTTTTATAGTCCAAAAAAGTTGTGGCTCGCTCTTATTTCAGTTCATGGTGGTGCTGTGCTGATGGTCTTACTGTGTTTTTCCTTGCATCTATCTGAAATTACCTTTCCCCCCCTTTTTTCTTATAACATTTACAGATTCTCTCTGCACAGGTTCATACGTAATTTGTAAATCCTGTCCACTGGTACCTGCGGGTTCTTTCTGTTTGTAATGTAAAAAATGCGTAGAAGGCGGACTGTGCACATACATAAGCAGGTTTCCCAGGTTAGTGAATGTAATTTTATTTAAAGTGGATGTACACCAGGAGTAATATGGAGTTTCCTGCTGAGGAAGTTCCTCCTTTTTCATTCTGAGGGATGCCAGTGGCTGTATTGTTCACTATCTTTTTTTTGTGGGGCGCATGGAGAGGAAATAGAGGTTCCCTGTTGCCCAGAGCCGTGTAATTAACCTCAAGGCTCTGCTGTCTACAGGTGCTGTTAGAAATATTGTCTGGACGTCCGCCAGCTGATGAAAACAAGGAGCCCCAGTTCCTGGTAAGCTGCGCACGAGGTTTTTACTTTAGCGGGAAACAAGCTGCAATCAGCTCGTTTTTTAAAATAAAAACCTCAGCTGGCTTTCCCATCTGCCCCATCTTAGATGGATATCAGGGACGACATCGATGACGAAGACGAAGATCTGACCCTGGAGCAGTTTTTGGACAGGAAGATGACAGACTGGGAGCTGAGCCAGGTGGAGAGCATCTACTGCTTGGCTTCCAACTGCTTGGACGACAGAAAAAACAGGCGGCCGTTCATCAAACAGGTACAGTCAGCAGGGGTGCACTGATTTATGGGCGCCAGTTTCCTTACTTTTGGGAGATCGGCCAATACTTACACGTGAAGCCGATCTTATCCACCGATCTCATCTTCCTCAGCAAAGGTCTAAAAATCACCCACTGCCCCTTCCTGTCAATGCAATAAGACCAATACCGTGCTTAAAAGTATGTATTTCTTATAAGGTCCAGTGGTTTACAGTGCTTTCCTTGAATCTTCCTTCCTCTGAACACTTCAGTTTCTACCTTGCACAAAGCACTGAAGCATGATCCTCCCAACTCCGTGTTCCCCTGTGGTCGTGTTCTTGACATGAAACCATTCCATTGTCGCTCTCGCTGCACGTTTAGGGTTCTTCAGGAACCCCAACTGCAATATTCAGACTTTTACAGAGTCTTTACACGAGATGAAGAGCAACAAATCTCTACATCTCCTCCAAAAAGAGGCAGACAATAAATTTAGCAGTGGGACTTTGTTTGCTAATGTGGGAGGCATTTGGTTCCTCTGGATTTTCTTTGGGAATATCAGAGTGAATGGGTATCACTACAAAATTTCACAATTTTCAGATTTTTGTTTTGAATTTTGAAAACTATCATTTCATTCTTATGTATTTCCATCTGCATACAGTATCAAACTTCAGTAAAGGTCATGACTACAATGTGACAAAATGTAAAAAGATATTTGAATACTTTTGTAATGCTTTGAATGCAAATATGAATATGCTTTGAATATAAAACAAAACATTTCTGCTGTTGCAGCTTTTTATAGTAAAATTCTGGGGGTTTTTTATCTGCAGGTTGTTTCAGAGATTCACAGCGTCATCAAAAGCATCTCGTTGGAATCGTAGGCATGGAGGGAAACAAGAGGCTCATTACCTTTGGTCCAACATAAAGACCGACAAGTTTTCTGCTTTTTGATTTTAGAAAGTTCCTTATTGACTGTAAGAAAAAGATTTAGCATTCAAATATCTTTCCCTTCTGTATTTATAGTGACAAAAATTTGAAGAGGAGCACAAACAGAACATATCAGCTCTGCTACACAGATATTTAGCCATTAGCATGTCATAAGCCCATCTTACAGCAACAGCTCCGGCCAGTCGTTGCAAGACTGACTGCTACTGGAGATCCTTCTCGTCCACAGCATCACATAAATGACTTTTCAAAGATACTTGGAGGACATGAGTTAGAAGAAAAGTGTGTGCACATATTTTAATTTAAAAAATATTTTTTATAGGCTAAATTTTTATGTGCTGTGAAAAATATATATATATATTTTTGAAGAAATAAAAAAAGACCAAAATTGTCTGATTTAAATATTTTATTTTTCATCTTTAAAAGAAAGATTTGTAAGAAAACAAACAAACATTTTGCGTTTTCTCTAATGACAATGAATATAAAGGGATTTTTTTTCCCCCTTCACATGTGGTGAACGAAGTAGTTTGCCAAATATTAATCAGTAGACCAGTGGATGAGGCAATGTTTCCGTCAAGGTAGTATTCCCTTTTCTATCCGATAAGAGCTTGGCATTCCTTCCTCTGTTTTTATTTTGCTTCCTCTCGGTGAAATGCGAGATGTATAAGATAGATGGAATATTTCTGGAAGCCCGTTCTTTCCACTGAAATCCACACCGACAATCACCAAAAACAGACCGCTTCTTAATCATAGAGCATCACACAGCTACAATATGTACATTTACAGCACTTGCATAGAAAAATAAGTTTCTCAGCAGATGATTTTTTTTTTTTTTTTTCCCCCATGTAAACCACAGTTATATCAAAAAGAAGGAATTTTGTCTTTATAAAAAATGCACTGTTAAAACGAATGGAGTCGACAACGTGGGAATAATTCGGATCTTTTCAGCTTTGGAGCACCTCATTGTGCAAACAGTAGGAGACGAACACACACAAAAAAACAATTATTGACACAGACTTAAGGAATGATATTTAGAAATTAGAATATGAACTCAAAAAAAGAAAGAGCATTGTTTCTATATTGGCGCGAGTTCACATTAAGTCGTGCTTGAAAGTTTTTTTTGTTTTTCATTAAGTGTCAGAGCTGACAATGAAGAGAATACCTCAACTTTTATTTGGGCCCCCGTGAGTTATAGTTAAGCTGCTTGTGAGTGCGTTAAGATGCGCGTTTCCATTTGGCAAGCTACAAATGGAACGACTGAAGGGCGTCATTGCTCAGTTCTCCTTGGCGTGCATAGTTGGGTAACATGGTGAGAAAAAAATTGAGGTTGTTGGGAAAAGAAAAAACACATCAACATTAACAGAAAAAAAAAAAAAAAAAGTCAAATACAATTTTTTCGTCGCCCATCACAGGGATGTTCCACTGTGGAACACGTATGGGGTGGGGAATTTAGGGTGTGTGGGGTGGAGGTGATACTGAGGTGTGTTTTAATCCTCCTCCTCTCCCTCGCCGGGTGGCCGGGTGATTCGGCGACCTCCCCTCTTACCGGCTGGGCCTTTGGGCTTGGCAAAACGCTCTTTATAGGCGTGCTGCTTGGGATGCACCTCGGCGTACAGGAACTCGCCTGTTAGTTCGGTCCCATCTTCAATTTCCAACTGTGAAATAAAAAAAATAAAAAAATACCTGGCAAGTCAGCGTCAGTCTATAAATAAGGTTTCAAGCTGTTCAGAGTCCAACAAAAGAGTAATTTAGCTCTCATGCTGATTTGTTTTAAAGTTTTTATTTCAACTAATTTTCATGCTAATGGCTCATTTTCAGAGGCAGTGAATTTAGAAATGTTTTTATTTTTTAGCTGAAAGCCATAATTATTAAAAATGAATGCTAGAAATAGATCATTCTGATCAATATGGAGTTTTACATGTTGAACTGAATTATTTAAAGTACATTTACATTTAAATTATGATTTAATCAGCTACACCGATTACTTTGGTTAATTTAAAAATATCCAACTTCACCTATAACTGCGTTAATCAATGTAGTTATATAAAACTATTTTAATATAGTTTTCATATTTATTTCACTAATGAAGGATCAAACTCCCAATTTTTAAAAATGGAAAACAGTAATTTATTTACATAGTATTTATGATACTGATGCATTATTGTGACAGACTTTGTCTCTTACTCTATTCTTGACCTTTTCATTTGGGCAAGAATATAGAAAAATAGTTTTATTTCCAGAACTATTTCTCTGTTCTACTGCCTAAATAAATAAAATCTTTCAGCATGTTCTTCCATCCCATCTATTATTCATCTGGCATCTTGTCTAGTTTATCCATATTTAAAGCTCATCGACTGTAGCACTAGCTGCCATAAATTCATACTTTTGCTCTTTATAAATGAAGCTAAAAGAAAGGAGACAACTGGAAATTATAATTTATAGCAAAGTGTGGAAGCTCAACTCTAATAATGTACAGGACCTCTACATCAAACATAGCTTAGCTTAAGTGTGAATCATGATATCTTCATCTCACCTTTTTCTCGATCTCAATTTGCAGTTTGGTTTCCACCATGTCAATCAGGTTATTTTTGCAGCTGGAATACAGCATCCTCTCTCGGATGCTACACTTGTACCCTGGCATAGAATAAATGAAGACTGCAGAAGAGAAGAAGGATATTAGGGCCAAAAATATACTACACTAAATACGGTAACATTTTATTTGACGGGTTGTACACCGATAAACATAACACCTGTCATGAACATGAACAAGTCTTTATGACAAGTCATAAATATTCATAAAGTGTCATTCGGTAAATCATGACACTTTTAATACAATGTTGACATTATTCAAAATGTCTTTGTTATGACATCTTAACATTAACCAAGGAATCATGATCTGACATAAATTTGTTATAAAAGTGTTACTGATTAAACTTTAGCTTTAATAACATAAAAAAACAATATTTTTAAAGTTTAATCAGTAATACTTTTATAACAAATTTATGTCAGATCATGATTTCAAGTTGTCATAAAGACATTTTGAATAATGTCAACATATTAAAAGTGTCATGATTTACCAAATGACACTTTATGACAAGTCATAAATATTCATGAAGACTTACTCCTGTTCATGACAGGTGTTATGTCATGTTTATGACTGTGTCATGACAATCTTATTCACAACCCGTCAAATAAAGTGTTACCCTAAAAACGACAACGTGTAAAGAACGGCGTACCTGTAGACTCCAAGTAGTCGCCTTCATGGGAATGTTTGTACAGGAAGAAGTGGTAACGTGGAGAATCTTTGGGGACTCTCTTTGGCAGGTCTTTCAACTCGGTTGGCTCAGTGCTGCACAAGCGAATCATTTCCTTTTCAGTATCTATTTCCTGTTGACAGAGGAAGGTAAAAGGGGTTATATTTGGTGTAAGAAAAAGTGACAGCAACCAAAAGAAAAGCAGGACTGAGGCGAAGCTAGTTGAAGCAGATGTTGACCAGTTTGGTTGTGTTGGTGAAAGGATTCTCATTTTGACATCTCTCTGCTTTGAGGTCGTCTCCGATAACGACAAGTCTAGTTTTTCCGGTGAGGGAGAACCCATGCTGCCTCCACCAAAAAGTGTTTTTAATGAACAGAACTCCGAAGTGGATTTTCCTTCCAAATGAGCAACTTGTTAAGGGGAAATAATCATTTTTCAAAGGGTAAAAGATTTTATGCAAATATGAGCAAACAATTTCCTAAACCGGAGCTCTGTTGTCAAGGTTACTAGAAAAACAAACAAGAAATGGGTGTCTTCAGCCTGCTGTGTGTCTACAGTCCATTTCCTCTTCCTCTTTTCGCCACACAACTTTAATATTGAGAGAATTAACATCTGAAACCTGCTTTCTGTTCTGGGTGGCCTATCCAAGACGGCAGAACACACACACAAAACATGATTAGATTTCATTTGCATCCAAACTGGTTTTCTACTGCTTATTTACATACCCAGTCAGTTTATTCTTGAATGGTAAATTAAATTAAATGTTTTTGCAGGAGCATCTAGGGGGCAGTGTGTATGTGTGGTCACATGTTTGAGTACAAAAAGGGGCTTGCCTAGAGCTAGGCTCACACACCAACTGTGGTGGGTCAAAAATGAAAAACTTTTAAACAGACTCAAGGTGGAAAGTTCTCACAGCTTGCTCACGTAGCTTTATGTTTATTTTCCCTACAGAGCGAACCAATTAAACAGAATTTTAAAACCCAAGGAATGTAAATTAAAGACCACTTATGAAACCTTTTCTTTGGAGTGAAATGCTTAACTAAGTTATGGTCAGGAGAATTGTTTTAATGGAATAACAAAAAAAGAAAAACAATCTAAAACCTAACCGTTTGCCTCTGAAGATCACAGAATAACAGGCTTCAATTATTCCTTTGTACTTTGGACTGATCTAATCAGAGCCATGGGTACACTGAATTTTAATGAGCAATGAAACAAAGGCTTTTTTAACAGGAAAAAAAAAAAAAAAAAAAGACTGACTCATTGTGTTTGTAAAAAAAGAGCAAAAACAGCTCCTGACCAGCAATGCTTCTGTTTATAAGGTAACAAAAGTGAGGAATTAAAGAAGCAAGTTCACTGTTGAAATACACTTAAAATGCCTTGCAGAAATGTTCTTCACAATTGAACTCTTATCTCCTTATCCAAGTATTTTTGAGGGTTTTTCCTGACAGACCAGAACCAAAAAAAAGCAATAATTGTGAAGTGAAAGGAACATGATAAATACAACCGTTCTACGAGAGCCTCTGAGGTTTGTGAGTGGGGAAAAAAAACAAAAAAAAAACAAAGAAATTACTTCACAGAGCTCCAGGAACACACAAGTCAGGGATAAAGTTGTTGACTAGTTTAAAGCAGGATGAAGGAAAAAAAATAATCAAAACCATAAGCTACTGTGAAATTAAATAATATAATAAATGACTCAGATTTAAGGATAGTCATGTGCTGTAGTGGCCTAGTCAAAGTTCAGAGAGTCTGTGGCTAAGCATGTAGCAATAAGGAATTAATCAGTTTATCGCATGATAAATAAAAATCGGTAGGAGAATCGTCTTTCTTATGATTCCTATTTTTTGTAGGGTAACTTTATTCACACAGACTTCACAATCCATTTTATTTACGGTTTTGGTTGTTTTTTTGAAATTTTAAAATATTTTCCAGTTCCAATGTTAAGTGTTTGCAAAATTAATTTGAGAGAAAAAAAAAACTTGCATTATTATTTTGCTATCAATACTTGAAAATGGTCTCAAAACAATATCATCATTTATCACAATAATTACTGGGATAATTTATTGTCCTGCAATATTAATTATTGTGACAGCCTTAATGAGGCAAATTTGAAGATCCCTGTTCACAGATGCTCACCGTCGGAGCTTAAACTGTTTTGCAAAAGCACAACGGACAATAATAATCGCATCACAAAAACGTGAGAGAGGCATGGCCACTTTAGCTGGGCATTGTTTACTGTTAGGAACTCACCAGTTGCACATAGTTGATTCTCTTTTCCTTAAAATGTGCCAGAGCGTCAACAGCATCTTTGTGAATGGGGAAGGCCACTCCCTGCAGAGTCTGCTGCTTGGTGTCCACGCTGATATCCGTCTGGACCTGCACACATCGCAACCAAACGGGAAGAGCTGCCGGTTATTAGGCTTCACCTCAATTTCTAAATACAACAACTTTAAAACTGAACAAATTTCATTAGACGGATTATTATGTGTTCAAGTTTAAAAAACACACAGTAAACTGGGGAACCATCCTGCTTAAAAGCTGAGGCACTCTGATAACAGATGAGGAGTCTGTACTGGAAGTGGCAAGGCGCCTTTAGCAAATCAAACGGAGAACTTGAAAATGCAGAAAGGATTACACTGATGGATTGAGTCTGTTTTTAGAGGTCTGTTCCTATAAATTGGAAAGCCTCGCAGACATGACTGAGCACAAATGCAGCTACTTCACATTCCAGACAAGACTGCGTGCTTCTTTACCCATCTGCCTGGTAAAAAGTCAAGGCAAACGCTAAATACTTTTTATAGCTTTTGCATCTGGATAGCACAGACTAACAACTTCTCATCTTCTTTCAACAGCTGGTCGAACGGGACCAGCAGAAAAACCTCACTTCCCATTTGTGTTGGAGTTTAATTGACAGTGCTCTGAAGAGAGGCTATGCCACTACAAACAGTACCATATATGGTAAGGAAGAGAGCTGTTTATGTGGCAGGCTGGGAGAGCAGCAATTAGAAAACGCTGTTAATTTAGTCAAGAAGACTCAAATTCTAAAACTTTACCTAAACTTGCCCCTGCAGACGCAGTGAAGGTTTAAGTCTGCGAGGTAAGTACATCAGCAGTATCACATTACCACATTCATCTCCCTTATCACAACAAAAGGCAAAGCACGACGACAGAGCTCACTTGTTCCCCAGAGTGAAACCACTCTCCACTGCAGAGCTTCAACATTTGCATACTTGAGGTCAGATTTAGTTTTGGACTCAACGGATCTTCTTCAGCCCCTTTTTCTTTTTGGATTCAGCTAAACAAGCCCCATTACTGGGTATCTGCGCTGTTTTAAAAAAAAAATGTTTATATAGACAAGGGTGTGAGCTGTAAAAGCTTTAATGAGTGATCTCTGCCAACATCCTGCTGTTCTAGCCCATCAGCATGTTTGATACTGCCAGGCCAGCATCTGCACACTTGCAATGCTGCTGACCTTGTGCGCTCGAAAGGCCTGCATCGCTGGCCTTCATCGATACTTTCACCCAGCTAGATTCTGGTTGAGGGGGGTTTCACATCACACAGGAGACGTGATTAGGAGGAGGAGGAGGAGCGCTGCTGCAGGCTGAGCTAAGCAGTTATTTTCAACTGCTGAAGTCTAGAGTATGAAGATGATACACGAGTTGTGTTTGCTTTTAAACTTTGTCGTGAAAAAAAAAAAAAAATTTCCAAGCACTATTCCGGTAAAATCACTCAATCAGGCTTATTCATGAATTGTGCACAACTCAGAGAGCTCATAAGACAATAATCAAGCCAGTCTGGATGCAAGGCTCGCAAAGCTCTCTAGGCAGAGACAACATGCAAGTTTTATACAATAATAAGGAATGAAAAAACAAGGGGCAAGCCGGTCTGGCCTGATGCAGCTGTGGAAAACAACCTTCCAACTTCGTACATGTAACTAGAATAGTTCTTTTGGTGAGAGTTCACAAACATTTCATATGAGATGACTAGCAGATGTGACCTTATTGTAATCTCTTCCATGACAACTTAAAAACAGATTAAACCACACCTAGTAGAAAGGACAAGAGCACTGCATTATTTCCTTAAATACAAGTGCTGTCCAGCAGATGCTTAGTTAAAAAAAAAAACAGAAAAATCACAAAATCTCACCAAGTATTTTTGGTGTAGTTTCTAGTGCAAATAACTTGGTAGACTGGAAATAAGTGCCCTTTCAGCTACATATAAGAGCTTGTTTTAAAGTCAATTTGTTCATATTGATTTGAAGGTACTACTTCCAACTGGAACTCATGAGTGAAATAATTTGCCAGTCAAACTAGTACATTTTCATCAATATTAAATGGGGCAGTATGATGTGAAAATCAACTTTTCTTAGCTTTACATGATGTAATTATGTTATTTCCTCATTAAGAACATACCTGGAGTGCTGCTCCGATTCTTTCATGCATTTTTGAGAAATATTTTAATCTCCCATGGTAACCATTCAGCTGTGCAAAACGCCTGGGTGGACCTAGCTCCGCCTTTAAAATGCAGCTCCGAGGATCTGCGTTTCTAAATTTCTGAGCTTCCGCCTCACAGACCACCCCTCCCTGAGACTTCCACACTCAGCTCCTTCAGACTAGCCAGCAAAAATTAGTAAACACCTGGTGGAGTTGCACATCCGCTAAGCTCATTATACGAACTACTTGTTTGTGCAACATTAATAAAAACGTTGCTAAAAGGTTAATAAGAGGAGCCATGTTCCTGAATACAAGGCTTTAGTAAAAGGAGTTTTTAAAGATACAAAGGCCCAATTTCAAGGAGTTAAATTACAATGTTTAAGTAATTTTTCATATATATATATATACATATTTTTTATAACAATTAAAGTCTACATAGTTAATTGTAATACAAAATGGAACTTTATGCCACGAAAACACACAATACTGCCCCAGTAAGGAATAATTGACTTAAAACAAGCTCCTATACCTTGCTGAAAAATTTGTTTTGTCTCATTTCAAGTGTACTAAGATACTTGCACTAGGATCAAGAACCAAAATACTTAGCAAGATCTTGTGTGTTCGCAGTGTGGAACGGTCATTCTGGTGTTTACCTCATTGAGTTTGATCTGTCTCAGTTCCTCTTCTGCAGCAGTGAGGGGCAAAGGAGCCGCCTGTGAGGTCAGATATTTCTTGTAACCACTGAAGTTCAAATCCTCCTGCAAACAAAATCGCACTTACAGATTAAAAAGGAAATAATAAACAACAACTTCATGTATGTTTCAAGGACAAACCTTGGTGGTACCAAAAAGGTCGTCCTTAATGTGCCCTCCTCCAAACTCTTTCTTCAGTGTTGCCCTGGTAGCAGCATATAACATTTTGTGTCGCACCTGGAAAAAAAGCATTAAATATTTTATTATTATGAAAGGTTGGGGTTAGATCAGGATTTTTCTACCCAAAACTAATTTCAGTTTGTTTGTTCTTTTAATCGATTACTATTTTTTCTTTGGGCTATAAAACAGCAGGAAAGAAAAATATTGATTGATAAAAGCTAAATGAAACAAAATCTAAACAATGATGGGAGGAAATTCACAAATCAGCATTTGTGAATTCCCTCCCATCATTGTTTAGGTCAAACATAAAATGACACATTTTACAAAAAGACAAAAACAAATTCAGCATCGACCTGCCAATCAAGGGAATTGTGGCAGCTTTGGATATCTGACCAATCGACTGGAGCATCTCTTAAAATTCACAATACTGGCGGCTAAAATGTTAAGCACAAACTGATCAAAAATAGAGGATGGATTTTAGATCAAAATAATAATTTAAAAAACAGCACTCAATTATTTTCCATTTAAATGTTCATCTTTGAAAAGAATTAGTAAGAATTTCTGGAAACATTAGTGTTTTCTTATTTCCACACCTGGAAAATAAAAGCAACCTTCATGCATTTTCAAGTCTGAAGGGACCACAATGTTATTATTGCATGTGTGAGGATATGTGTGTGTAATGTTCTCTGCTCTGTAACTGTTCATTTTGCAGGATAAAATTACCCTGGAACAACTTGCTTTAGAATTATTGAGGAGTGCAGCTGAGCTTAAATTAACTTTAATAGATTAAATGTTTTCATTGATTTCTTTATGATAATCATTCCAACATTCTTAAAGACCTTTAAAAACTGTAATAGTTTAAATTCAAGACCTACTAACATCAATTTAGGTGAGTTACCTTAACTAATAAATTAAGATAAAAGTCTACACTTTTATCAGTGTAAACTAATGCCTAAATTCCTCAGATAGAGCTACACCAAATGAAAGCTTCTTAATATTAATAAAGCAAATATTTACAACATTATACAATAAATAGCCAAAAGTGCAAAAAAAGAAACAGAACTAAATTTAACTGAAGACTCATGGAAAATGTAGCAAGACCTCTTAAAATTAAGATTCTTAAATGTAAACGCTGATTAACTCAGTGAAATTTACTCCAAACATCAGGTCTAGGTTCAGGTGAGTAAGCTTTGCTTCAAGAATCTGGACACAGCCTTAAAAATCAAACAGGCACAGCACTAATTGCTATAATTACCACTTTTGTTTTGCGACTGTAAAGTCATTCATGAATAGTTTTATTAATCAACATTGCTATCCTGCTTGCAGCTTTATAAAATGGTTTACTACTTCAGTTCCTGCAGTGGAAAAATAAATAAATAAATAAAAAAATAAAGGCAGGGACTCATGTAGACACCACTAAAAACAATGGCTAAGAGTTTTGAACTACACAGGCAAATTTCTCTGTCATCAAAATAATGGGTTTAAGCTCTATGCACGTGGTTGACCTGATGGATATACCCAAAGTGAAAACAAACGATTCCAGGTCAGTAAAATCAGCAGCATTCATGCACATGCAGGTTGAAAAAAGATTAAGCAACTTGTAGGCAAGCCTCAACCTGGCACTTCATGCTCAGGGACAAGAATGTTAAGCTCAGCTTTGTGACTCCAGATGGGAGTTTCAGAACAGTTTCACTTTGCACTCAAAGAGCTACAGTCACATTTGCACCTTGCATCTTCAAGCTGCATAACGTTCCTTTCCACTGCTATGGAAACATAATGTTCCTGTGTGATGTCTAAATGAAACAAAATTGGAACAAGTTTATTATGCTTGAGCCAGTTGCCAAAAACTCAGACTGCATACATTACCCTAAAAACTGAATCACTTTTAAAAAATAAACTAAAAAAAAGGCAAAGTAGCCTGTTATTTAGAAAAACACCATGATCAAGCCATATTTAGCTTTTAAGACTAAGAAGGTATGAAATCACGCACAGGCTGGCTGCTTTGATGCGGTCAACTCCACCCATCTTATACCCAAAGCAGAGCACAACAAATGCTGCAAAGAATGGAAAGCTAGTCATTAAAGGCAGCAGGCGCGGCTGTCTTACAGTAGAGTGGTCTGGTGACCAGGAGAGGAGGATCCATTCGTAGCCTTGGTTGTTAGTGGAGTCTAGACGGTATAAAATATAGCATGGCATGGCATCCTCCAGAAGCGGCAGCACTAAGGAATCGTATTCCTGATCCCACTTGTTGGATGCTTTCCTGGTGCCGCCCAGTGTCAGCTGCTCTGGAATACAGATGTGTGCAGGCCAAAATGTAAGCACTGCAGAGATTTCTTTTTCACACACACACAACCTTTGGGCAGAGGGGTGAGTTCAGCCTTTTCTTGGCACAAAAGGTTGTAAACAAACGTGAGGTTCTCCGCTTACCATCCTCGATGACGATCTTCAAGACTCGATACTGGTCTCCGCTCCTGGCATTGGCAAAGATTTCCTTCACGTCGTTCCCCGCTTGGAAAAAGATGGAAAAGATATTGTTTAGAAAAGAGCTAAACTGTGCTGAAAGGAACAGTCTGGTCTGGTTATTGGTTTTGTATGTTCCCATAGCTAATGAGGGCAGGCCCTAAAAAAGCTGGTAGAACCGTTGTGCAAATGAATGACTTGAACTGTCAAGATGTGTTTGGCACAAAGAAATCAACACTTGGTGTTCCCCAGTGAAAGCAGTGAGGTACATTTTGTTCTGTTGTTTGCATTATAAGTTTATGTTTTCTATTCTGATATTTGTATATGTTTTAGTTTTCATTGTGACTGGGGTAATTGTGTGACTGATGATCTTCAAAGAGAATAAAACACTAAATTCACCCACCAAGACTGGCTGAGTAGTTCAGGTGCTGCTACACCTCGCTTATAAGGAAGGTCAATTTCACTGAAGGAGATATTTTCTGCTTATATCAGTTTAAGAGCAGCAATACTTTACACAATAAGCACATTTACTTAAAAATACAAGGCTCAGCAGGTGATTCTAGAGTTTTACTAACGTCCTCTGTATTAAAATAACTATTATCAGACATGCTGTAACCAATAATGTAAAGAACCATAGAAGTACTAGTTTTAATCATTACTTTTCTGTTTAAGTAGGTAGATCATGTGGTACGCGGTTTAAATTTTGTGCTAATTTCCTGAAATTGCGGTATATTTCCTTAACTATGGAAGGAAATAGTTAAGGAACTATGGAAATAGTTAAGGAAATATTAACTATTTAAGGCAGTCGTACTGTAGTCGTACTGTACGAGACGTTCATGCCTGCTGTAAGATTAACACCTTTAACCCATTTCCTGGCACAGAGATCAACAGGTTACTTTTAAACCAGCTTCTCGATGACTTTAACTGCAAATCCAGGTGATATTTGTTTAATTATTACGTGAGCGGCATAACTAATGCAGAAACACAGGTTCACCTAGAGCAGGGGTGGGCAACTCCAGGCCTCGAGGGCCGGTTTCCTGTAACTTTTAGATGCGTTTCTACTTCAACACACCTGAGTCAAATAATGAGATCATTAGCAGAACCCTGGAGAACTTGACTGCATTTAGGAGGTGATTTGATTCAGGTGTGTTGGTCCAGGGAGACACCTAAGAGTTGCAGGACACCGGCCCTGGAGGACCTGGATTGCCCACCCCTAGAGGTTCACTAACTCTTTTGAATACAAGTCTGTGTGGCAGACAAATGTGTGTGACTTTCGTGTCATGTTACCAACAGGTCCTTTATCAATGCCTTCATTGAATGAATCGGATATTTATGCGCTCAAGGGGTTAGATAATCTGTTTCCCCGAACAGAGAATAGTTGGGAAGAGGATAAGCTTCACTTTGATAAATCAGAGCATTTCTATAAGCCAGTTGCCGTTCATAAAAACACTACGAAGTGCAATACCCCCCTTTGCCTTGTCTATAACACGTTTTCCCTTCTTGTAGATAAATTTGTGAATGCAGACTAAACAAAGTACCTGCGTAGGCATCTTGTGCAGCAGGTCACGCCCAATCTGAAAGGTTTCCATTAACACCGCATAATGTCCGTGCAATTCAGATAATAACTGGAACCTTGACAGGTTGCAGACCGGCAGTGACTTTAGATGAAGGCGTCGTCCATTGATTCAGAGCCTAAACTAACCTCACAGGGTTTCAGTTTGATGATAAAAAATGTATATAAAATTACCCCAAAGCGGCGTCGAGAAATACTTTGAGAGGAAAATGTTGCGGCTTGGCTATAGAGAGGCAAAACGCTCGGAAATAAGTCTTCCTAAAATCCACAGCGGCACAGTTGGTCGCTCAAATCACTGGCGCTAGCTCGGCTAACTAGTGGGGATACACCAGCTAACTTGACGCTAGCTTCTGGTTGCAACAAACTGCGCTTAAAGCTCAGCTTCAGAGTCACACAGCGGAAGAGAGGCACCGAAATGAGAAAAAAAAAACCCTACCTTGAATGCCCGTTTGATGTGACATTGTGTCTGTCGTCGGACAGAGGAATGAAGCAGCTGACCAGGCGAGAGCGAAGAGAAGCAGGAAGTGAATTATAGCGGAGAGACCCGCCCCAAGTCTGCGGGATCACGTGACCTACAGTCTGTTTGAGGAGATTTACTCACTTATTTACGGAAAGGAAAATATATATTTAACGGAGCCAGGGAGGTGACATTAGAGTATAATAAATAAATAAATTAATTAATTAATTTATAAAAAGTGTTCTTACAAAGAGACAAAAGCTGGGTAGCTCTTGAATTGCTACAAAATAGAGCTGTTTTTCCCTCAGCTTACCTTACTGGCTGGCAATACTGACGCCACCAGATACCATAAAACCTAAATTCTGGACGTCATGGCATGGAGTGCATCCCGGTTTTCCATGCCTGGCATATAACTACTCTTTTGCTTTTAAACTGATTATATTGATCCTGTGTCCAGACAGAGGGATAATCAGTGGGCCATGGCATCATGACCTGTTTGTTCTGAAGATCCTGCAGCTTGCACTTCCACTTCCTGACATAGAAGGAAGCAAAGAGCTCTGTGAATTAGTCCAAGTTTGTCCCATGATTTTCTGGTTTTATTCACTTTTATTGTAACAGATTGTGAGAACAAATTCTCTTTTCTTTTCCAGACAAAGGAAAAGAGAATCAAAAAAGGAAAGAAAGAGAAAACTATGCATTAAGGGAATTGTTCAGAGCAAAGAAAAAATCTCGCAAGAATCTTCAAAACAACCTTTGATAGAAAGCAGAAGAAAAAACGTGTACTTACAAAATTTATATAGACAGAGTTCTGAGTATAGCGAGAAACAGAGATCAAGGATCAGGACTTTATACAGGGACAATGAAAGATTTAAACAAAGACAAAAAAGACTACATCAGACATTCATACAGGAGCGATCTGGCGTTTAGACAGAGACAGAGATCTTACGTCACTGAGATTTATGCAAAAAACAAAGATCTGACACAAAGTGTTGATGAAAAAACTGATGAGATACGATGAGGACAATTCATTCAAGATGCTACAAAAAGAAAAAGAAAATACAGACAGATGAAAAGATTCCCTCAGAGAGAAACAGAGAACCTTGAAATGTGTGTTATACAAAGTGATACGCCAGAGAACAAACTGGTTAATGAAGCCATTTCAGTTTTCAGATGAAATATAAAGCCTGGCCCCACTTAAGTCTGCACTGTGTGTGTCACAGGTCCTCGTTTTCCAACCAAGTAGAACTCTGTGAAAGGTCGAACTATGTAAAGAAACCACATGTGGTTGAACAGCATCTGAAAAGAAAGTTATGTTTGTGATGAAGGCTGCGCAAATGGACAGTGTACAGTTCCTTATGAAAGATGTCAAGAGTTGATTTGTCACACCTGCCATATTATAAATGAAAAACATTATCTTTATTTGTATTTATTAAGATTTACAGCCTAAAAATGCTTTGTCAATGCTATTTTTTGTTTGTTTAATTTTTAAAGAGGACCTGAAGACTTGTGCTTTTGCGACCCTCAGTGGGGTCCTCTATCTTTAGTAAATGTGGCATTAAATCTCTGCAAATACCAAAGACATGCCTACATATATAGCTCTTTGAAGCATGGCTACTGCAGTGGCATCATTGCTGGAGCAAAGTTATATTTTAAGAGAAGAAAAGTAAGTGGCACAAGTACTGCATTCCACATGTCAATAACGTATTAACAAAATTGTTTTAAACATATTGTTTAGTTTAATGTCATGCAACGTCTAGTACATTTAGATCCCAGTATGTATTGTGACCCTTCAGTGATGAGCCTGTACCCTAATGTATTTTGGACTTTACAGCCAAAAAATTTACAGCAGTAAATTTCTGAACAGACTTTCTGCTTGACTGTGAAAACATTTTTAAATAGGCAGGTTATCTAAAGCAGCATGTATCTAATAAACAATTTAAAATGTCTGACTGGCGTTGTGAAGCAAAACACATTTTGTCACACAGTCAATTTAATGCGTGAATAGCTCACTTATGTAAAACATTGCACAATGCAAAAATACAAAGCAAAACAACAAAACAAAACAAAAGCACATAAAGGCAAGCAGGGACAAAAGCAACATCAGTTTTTGGCCTCCTATCTGTTTACCTTTGTGTCCACGTTTTAATTAATTTATTTGTTACCAATGCAGTTTCTCTTCTGGTCAATGCCATATTTTTGGAGATTGATTTTTAGCCTACGTATGTCTGGAAACAGTCAATATTTTTTTTGATTTTTATTTTTTTTTTCAAAATCAGATAAATCTCATCAGAGCCAGGGCCAGGATCTTAGGGATGCACTGTGGTCGGCTCAAAACGGAATAAATCTTAACTTTCTTACATTTAAATCTGAAACTTTAACAGATGATAGGTTTAATAGGTTACGTAGTGTACGTTTGTTTCTAAGTAATTTCGTGTACTGTCCTCCCGATGTTTCAAATGTCAAAATAAAGCTTTATCAAAACTGTTTTGAGAGGGGGGAAAAAAACAACAACAAAAACACAGTTTTCGTTTATTTTGAAAGAGGTAAACGGATGTGATGCGTTTGTACTGGCTCCAGCTCCACTCTGGTGGATAACATTGCGTGGAAAATAATGTTAAGTCCGCTGCATGGAGCCGACCTCCTCCATCCACGCTACGGCGGCTTCCCACCGAGTGCCCGCTAAGGAGCTCCGTCGGGCGGGGGACGTGCTGCGGAATCTCCGCCCGGCGCATTCCCTGGCCGGGGGGCACCATGGCTTGAGGATTTGGGGGTGGGGGGGAGAGACTCCACCGCTGCTGCTGACAACAGGTCACATGGATAATCCCTCTCCAAAGCAAACCCACCGTATCATCCCGTGTTTTGGGTGATTAGAGCGCCGCTGTCGGCTTGATGTGGCGGCCGAGCCGAGCGGGAGGCGGGCGGCTCGTCCTGGCTGTCGACTGAGAGGAGAACGGCGTGGAGGTGCAGGTGCGTTCAGGGAACAGATGATGTCTCGCTGCGCTCTCAGACTGGTTGATTCTCGCTCGTTCCACATCTTTGTAAAGGCAGAGTCGTTTAGGTCGTGGGATCAGATACATTTTGGATGGGGATGTTGCGTTTCCAACGTGAAATGTGGCTGATGTGAGATAGTCAGAATTTACCAGAGGGAGCCGAAATGAAGATGGCTCATTTAGTGTCTGCTTTCTGCAGCACCTGTCATGAGTAAAAAGGAACTAATATGATCATATTCAGTGATCATAAGTAGGGAAATGATAAATGACTGCTGGCACATTTACAGTCAGTTTACTGTATGAATACCTCACTTATGTAAAGACATGCATCATTATCTAGCATTATTTTTTATTTTTTTTACCAATTCTCCAATGTTGTCATGCCATATATTTTTTTTCATTTACTGCTTCAGATTGGGAATATAACTTTAAATGATAGCTCTACTGACCCATCACTTGTTTGACAAGTGATGGTCAGATTTTCTCCTTGTTTTGCTGTAAATTATAATGTAGTTCAAATACAAATCTGCCCACCAAACACTTTTAAACCTGCACATGCCCCTGATGACATCACATAGGCCAACTAATTTGATATTGTGTATTATTTCCTTTTCTATTTATTCCTGTTTAAAGTTAATCAAGAGGTACATCTGTGATCTGTAACAATACAACTCTTGGTATTTTGTTATTGGTGAATTTGTGGCTGATGTTTTTTGCTAAAGTTGTAGTTTTGGCGATTACGTCTCCAGTTACGTCATTATCCCGCTACCCCACCTCCACTAATGCATGGTTTGGTGTCCAACAGTAATTGGAAATAGTTTTGACTTACTATCAGGAGTTTACTGTGTTGGCTTCATTGATAATGTAACCTCTTTGTTTTAAGGCCGGATGTTCACAGCTTATACACTGTAAAGCATTCATATTCGACAGTGACAAGCATAATCTCTTGACTGATTGAAAGGACTATAACAGACTGTTTCACCTTCTATGCCAATATTGTTAAAATAAAGCATTTTATTTCACAACTTTCTACAGGTATAGAAGTTCATTAGGGGCATAAATTATGCCAGAATTCGCCCTTTCCAAATATGCTCTAGCTCAACATGGTCTTGGTATTAGTTGAAATGTATTTTATTGCTTTTTAAAATGAACTAGTTTGACTTTTTTTTTTTTTTTTTTTTTTTTAAACATATATTTTGCTGGCATATCTAAAAGTACGTGAAGGTACTTTGCACAGAGGATGAGGGCAGACCTGAATTACCAGATTTAATTCTGAAAGATCTTTAGTAGTGATTTCCACTCAAGCTGTTATAAAAAGACCCCACCCACAAAAAACAATATGACCTGTATGAAATGGTCAAACAAAAAATATTAAGATTTGTACAAGTTAAAGTGCTGAAAATGAACACTATCATATCATATTGGTCATTCATGACCATATGCATCATAGTATGGAGGTCATCAGTCTCAGTCTCTTCCTGAAACTTGCAAGCTTCTGAAGAAACCCCCTTGCTCATTATAATGTTTGCTAACTGATTAGATCCATCCTGGAGCTGATGATATTATGATGTCATGCTTGCAAAACAGAATATAATTCACTTTTTTTTTTAAAAATTATTTAGCAAAACCCTGCATTTGGACACATATTTATTACTCGGTTGTGCTTTTGTTATTAAAAAGAAAACAACAGTGGATGTTTTGAAGTGACTCCGGTGTGTGAGCCAGCTGCTTAGTATCACTCAGAGTTGGCATTTCGTGACGAGTCAAACTTTGGTGCCGGTGAAATTCAATATCCACATGGGTGTTCAAACCGTGGCAGCTCTATTTCCGGAGCCGTGATATCATCCCAAATTTCCGCTGCGAGGGGTATTTTAGGAAAAGATGTCAAAAGCAGGGAACTCGCTTTGGAACATCCAGGTCAGTAAGGCGGCTGCAGAGAGAAGCGGTTCGGAGAGGGTCTCCGGCAGTGGAGAAGAGCTGGAATCGGAAGAGGGCAGGCAGGCCGGGCGCTCGGAGTGTGTTTGGCAGGTGTTCCCTCCAAAGCCTCTGCATAAAGCTGCTACAGTTTTTTTCGGCGATGCACAGATCTGACAGGCTCAAAGGATAAGCCTTTAAAAGCCTGCGACTGATAGCTTGGAGAGCTTGTAAGGCTCTGCAGATTCCATCTTATCCAAGAAAGGTACAGTCCGCCTTTGTCAATGGTGTCACTCAGGTGTCTGATCCCAATCTGTTTGTGACATTTTTGTATTAATATAAGGAGAGTGCTGCAGTTTTTTTTTTTTTATGGATGCTGTACTATTTGTGGTGCTGCTAAACTGATTTATGTGAACTGAAAGCTAACCCAATCCACATGTACCATCAGTGATATTCAGCTCTCTAAACTAAAACCTGGGGGGGGGGGGTTCTCCTTAATCTGCTCTCGCTGATGGGATTGTAATTGAATCCGACTGAAAGGGACACTTCTTTCCCGCCCCTCTCTGTTGTCCCTCCAGGTGTTTGTGCGGCTGAGGGGGCTTCAGCAGGATGGAAATAGATGCCTGTTTTCGCTACTACTTCCAGCACCCGTGGTCGCGTCTCATCGTGGCCTACCTCGTCACCTTCTTCAACTTCCTCATCTTCGCCGAGGACCCCATCTCCCACAGCCAGACGCAAGCTCACATCATTGTGGTGGGCAACTGCTTCTCCTTCCTGTTCAACAAGTACCCGGGCCTCGGGTGGAACATCCTGAAAGTAATGTGCTGGATCCTGGCCATTATCACCGGCCTGTTAGCCGGGAAGTTTATATTCCACCGCCAGCTCTTTGGTAAGTCATGCGCTCGGTAATTCACTGGAATGTGCAGAGTAATGGCTTTGACATCCTTCCTAGGCCACTCTTGTTGTGATTATTGATCAGTAAGAAAAACAACTTGTCCTTTTATTTGTTTTTATGTTATGTTCTGGTCTCAGGTAAAGGTATTTTTTCTCACGCCTATCAGTGTTTGTACTCGTCTGCTAAAACTGATTGCTGCCCATCTTTACAGATGTCCTGTAGCTGATGTAATTTGCTTCACAAAAACCTTTGCCTTGAGCAAGCTCTTCTGATACCTTGTCTGAGCATAAATGATTTCATGAAAACAAACTGAGAATTGGATTAACATAATGAGACACTTGTAATTCAGAAATGTGAGTTTCAATTTGACCTTTGCATTCAGAATGGCCTTTTAGGAAAAAATTTGAACCTACTTTGTTCTGTGCCAGAAATGTGGCTTGAGTCAGTGCACTGACACCAATGAATCAGTATTGTCTCTTAGACAATGCTTGCTTTGATAAACCAGCAGTGTTTTCTGTCCAGGAAGTACAAAAGAGTTATTTCATCCATTGTTTATTCTGCAGTCACCATTTTGAAGCCTCATGTTTAGCATTTGAGTGTTGTCTCTACATGATCTGAAGCAGATTGGGAACAAAAGACTCATGTCATCAGCATATGGTAACTACCTATCAATATTTAGAATCAAATTAGGCAAATTAGGCCATCATCCTGGTTAGGCATGCTCTTTTAGAGCAAGAAAGTATGTAGAACATTTTGAGACAAACCTTTTAATTTCATCTTTGAAGCCAGATGCTTTAAACTCAGACTGAAATCCAAATTTGCTGCGCTTGAAAAGTTATAAAGTGGTCTGAAACATTATTTTGACGCACAACATTTTTTTCCACTAAATCATGTCTTTGAACTACATACAATTTGCAAATTTACATTTATGATTAATGTTTTCTTATAATAAAGATGCATTAAAAAATTAGCTCGTGACTTGAATTGGCTGATTCTTCATCTTGACTGGTGACGGGTTGGTCGGCAACTTTTGCCCAGGTCCGTCTTGAAAATGAGATCTGGATCTCAACGGGGTTTACCTGGTTAAATAAAGGAAACAAACTCACAAATTCAATGGTTTTCAATCAATAAATGTACCATAACTGAGGGCAACTAGGATGTGCTAACCATTGCACTCTATGGTGTTTTTACTAAAGGGGAAAAAAAAACAACTCATAGTTATCTTGTTTCAAAGTGTTAGTAAAACTTTTAAAAGAAAATCAAAAACCTATTCAGGTGGCTACAATTCAGATGAAACTTTTGCAGTTTCGCTTATATCAAACTCAACACTTTTGGATATGAAAAAGTGGTGAAGTGAATTCATACCCACTTCTGGGTCATTTTGTGGAAATTGTGAAAGGACTTAATTCAGCAACAAACTTAGCAGATATTGTGGTGAATGCACACAAAAAGTTACGTTTTAAAGTTGCTAATGCTAAACACCCTAATTGATCTAACTGCTAACAAAAGAGACAGTTTAAAATGTCGACAACAAATAACTTTTGTCTTTGTTTTAAAATGGTTAAATTATAGTTGTTAAATTGAAGTTGACTAAAACTGGCCCAAGCTTAACAAATGATTAATCTGTCTATCTTTCTTATTCACTATTCTTTTAAATCAAACCTGAAGATTTCGTCGTTATAGCTACTTTAAAGCCGGTTGAGCTCCCACTCTGTTGCCTTCATGTGCTAGATGTTTTTCTCCAGCTCCCTCCCTTCACCTTTCACACCTCTATAACAGATTTCCTCTCTGTTGTTGGCCACTTATCATTTCTCTCATCACCACTTTCAGTTCTGACGAGTTTGTGTTTCCAGCATGAATCTCTTGTCTCCTCTCAAATAGGCTGTGGCTCCAATCTCTGCAGCGATTCACTTATTCAAACTGAACAGCAGTTTTTTGGTTTTTTTTACCTCTCATTGAACTCTTTCACATGGTTCACTCTCGCATCACGCTAGTAATATTATTGAGCACAAAGGGTGCTTTGGATGAACTACTATTGACAGTAATTGGAGGATGGGGAGCGGTAATTGTAAAAAAGAATTTTATTCTCTTCTGACTGTAATAGAGAGGTAACAATGCATAATGACATGATAGTTAAAGTGATATTAAACCCACAGTAAGAAGAAAAATGCTACTTTTAGGAACATTTTGTTACCTACACAAAACCGTGTTGTAGACCAAACAAACCCCAGCTGCTTTTCCTTTTTAATTTTTTGGTGTCAGACAACTTGTGCTTTCACTTGTGGGTGTCTTTTGTAAAATTAATTGGAGCTGAGACATTTTTTTAGTGCCGTGTGTGAATGTGTTCACCCTGTGAGGATTTGGAGATGATTGTTGAAGTGAGATTTAGACAGAGAGGCAGATGCGGCGAGTCGGAGAGACAGGAGACGTCCTGCGCAACGTTTCAGCGCATCAGTTATGTAATCACCAACCCAGGTGAGCCGGGAATGCTGCACAGTCAGTGCTTCAGCCAAATGTGTTTCACTGTATTTAATGCAGGCTCTGACCACTAATCTGCTTACATGTTTTGAAAGAGCAATGCTTGAAATTATCTAAAAAAAAAAAAAAAAAAAGATTTCAGTGCAACCTTTTTCAAAATCTGTTTTCTTTCATGCTGTGTTTTTTTTTTCTTTCCCAAAGACTGTGCATCTTGGCTGCAATTGTGGCGACTCACCATTAGTCATCCTGGCTTTCTCCAGCCTGTTGTGGTTTACACCCTGTTTAAAAGTGAAAATTAGCTGTGCTGTTTAGGTGACAAATATTGTCTTTAATATAGTGTAAGTAGCTACCAAATTGCTAAAGATAGTAAATCCAAGGGTTTTCATTTGAGTGAAAATGAAAACCCTTGGATTTTCATGAAGATAAAAAACATGAGAGCAATCTGTAAACTCAGATTGCTCTCATGGATCCTCTTTAACCTCGATACCGAACACTTCTCCCTCCGGCTAAGGCGACAACACCTCCAACAACCAAACCTACATCATCTGTTTGCACTTGAACCATCCTTTCTGCAAAGTGGAATGATGAAGCAACACACAACATCTACAACAATTACATTTAATCCAGTCTGGGTCAAGATTCTAAATACAAGGTGTTGTCCTTTTGCAGGTTGCAGAGAAACCAGAAACATTGGCGCAAGATTCTGGATGAATATTTGACCCCCCTCATGTAAATCTGTCGGTTTGCTTGCTACAATCCAAACTTTCAGGGACATTCTGCAAACCTGAGTTGTTCTCCAGCACGCTAGTAATATTATTGGCTTGAAAATTTCAAATATCCAGCATCTAATCTGAGGGAAAGTTTAATCAGTTGGAGGTAGTCTTGGATCTTTAACCCATCCCGTAGTGAAGCATACTGTGGTGGATGCTCCTACCACCACCACATAGTGTTAGTATTTATTTTTTCTTCATATTAGTTATAGTTTAAGTTATTTCATTTAGACATACATTTCCTAAGGGGTGCACACTTTAGTTGATGTCTGTCTGAATGTTTATTTACACTTGTTTTTTGTTTGAGGTGCTGCTGACAAACGAGCTGGAGGAGGGACTGAAACAAACCATTTTTCTGAAAGACCAGAGGGGGGAGATGTGTTTCAAGTTGATCTTAATTAGTTAATTTTGTCACTTAAATATACACTGATTATTTGGGTTAAGTTAAAGTTAGTTTTGCTTTATTTGTTTCATAAGATACTTTAGTTAATTTTGTATTTGTTTGTTCTTTTGTTAAGTTGTGCCTCCCTCATGTGGTAGATTTAGGTTACTCCACCCCTACTTAAGCAGCCTTTTGTTCTTTGTTTGTAGGTCAGTTTGTTTGTGTTTGGTTAGAGTTTGGTTGACCTCTGGTAAATTGGGCCCAAATTTGTTACTTATCTTTTTGATTAATTTTGTATTTAATCTTTGTTACCATTTTTTGAAGAATTAAATTGAAATATTTCTATTTTTGAACACCTTTTTGTCCTCGTTTGAGTTTGGTCCCTCACACATACCCTCAGCATGATGGTGCCACCACCATACAGTTGATGCATTATTAGATTTGATAGCATCACTCCGCTAATTATTTCTTGTCATTGTAATAACTTTTGGTTTATTTGTTTCTCTAAAAGGTGTTTAGCTACATTTAATCAGACAAACAAGCCTCGTCTGAACACATTCCAATTTATTGACTATGTCTTCATCAGTGAACATTGTTTTGGAATGGTGAAACCATTCATTTGCAAACTCCCAAAAAAAGGTGATGAGTTATACTTGTCCGGAAAATATTTAGCCAAAAATGATACAGGTTCCTTCTCCAACATATCCAGATTTAGTAGTCATGTGTTGTTTTAAGCCATAGAGCAGGCAGACGCTCAGCATATTGTTTTGCTGCTGCGTCTCGTGGAGGAAAATCTAATGAACTGTTGATGATGGATAACTTGTGACAGATTCTGTGATTTAAAGAGAGGACATTTGAGATTCAAGGGACGACCTCTTCCGTGCAGCCACTCAAGGCAATTTGTGATCTTTATTGAGTGGCCGCTAGCCGACTACTTCTGGTAAAAAAAAAAAAAAAAAAGAATATGTAAGTATGGCTGTCACAACTCATTTGTCTTGAGGTTTAATATTCACCAGTTTCCTGAGAAGCTTATTTTTATTCGTGCCATTTCTGTCTTTGCTGCGTTAGATTGAGTTCAGGTTTGCAACGTTTTCAGATCAAGCCTTTCTTGAGTGGTGAAAGACATGACAGAGATTGTCGAGATTTTACACACAAGAACTAATAGATAAAAATATAAACAATTCCCTGTTACCGGGACATGCTCTATACTGAAAGTTTGCAATCTTCCAAAAATAAGGAAGGAAACTATTAGCTATAGAGAATTGCAAAGGTATCTAGATAGAAGAAAACAATGAGAAACTAATATTTTGTTATTTATGTTAAGCACCCATGAGATCTCTGCACTTCTCAAGGAGCCTATAACTTGTCCCCCCAACATAGGAGGTGATTTTATCTGGTGAAATCAAGCAAAGTAATTTTTTTGAAGAGAATGAGATGTTTAGATAGCATATATTCTAAATATCAGAAATCTCTTCTGGCTCCATCCTGTCTTTTTGTCCAATAAAAACTCAAGGGGTGCTAACGTCACTTCTGACTACGACCATCGCTATCCGGTCAACATTATATATATATATGCATATATATATATATATATATATATATATATATATATATATATATATATATATATATATATATATATATGTTTTTTTTTTTTTTTGTTGCAAGATGCGCCACCTCATCCTGAGAGTTTTGCGTTATACCTATGGCTTTGCAGTAAATGATTATCTCGTCCTCTTAATGTGAAAAGTGAAAGCGCTTCTCATTACAGATTCTCGTGCTGCCTTGTCTCCAAACGTTAGCATAATGTATTCTCTAATGCCTCCCCAAGGCTTTGGGGATTCTGCAGGGTGAAGTGAATGATAATTTTTAAGTCATGTCACATATTTTTCTAAATCTATTAAATTCTCACTTTCACCGAGTCTCACATTCAATCTGTCTGCTCTGGCTCCTCTTTGAGTTATTTCATACTGTGTGCAGCACAAGAAAAGGTCAAAGTTGCCTGCTTCGTTTGGTCAGGTCTGCTATAACAAATGGATGTTCTGCGTTGCCCTGTGTGTATGCGTGCGTGCATGTGTGTGTTCTCTGCTGTGCTGGAGTGTGCTGACCCTGTTGTTGCTCCTCTTGCTTCCCTCTGTGGGGACTTGATGATTGTAGCCTACAGGAAGCCATCTGGATTCTGTCATATGGTATTATGTAGGAAGCAATGGCTGTGAAAGCCTATCTATGTATAGCACTGTGTGCCAAAATATGTGGATTTGTTGGGGTGGCTGTGTGGAGAATTTGTTTGTAGCCACCTTCTAATTTTCTGTCCCCATACACAGCAGAGAAAATAAGTGTTTGGTCTGTAATATTTTTTGTAGGATAAATGTGAAATGCTAGCCTAGAAAAAATAAATCCAGAGAATCCCACTGTATTATTTTGAAACAGTCAATTTCCGTTTTATTGCATGGAATACATTTTCGATATGATAGAAAAATAGAACTTAAAATTTGGTACAGAAATCTTTGTTTACAATTCCAGAGGCCAGATGTCTCCTGTAGTCCTTGACCAGGTTTGCGCTCTCATCCTTACACATGTGCACGAGATCTTTCACGTTTCTGTGTTGCGTTTCAGTTTCAGCTCCCTTTTAAAAGATTTTCCACCAGGTTCAAATCTGGAGGCGAGCTGAGCCACTCCAGGACCCTGAAGTGATTCTTCGGTGGCAACAGAGGTGGAAGCAATCAGTGGGTTGTGATTCGAACCCCCTCCCTGTTTGTCTCTCCAAGTCTTTTGACCTGGTAAATCACTATACAAGTAACATTAAAATTATTGCGTGAATTTTTTTTAATTTTTTTTATTAATTATAAAATTAAGTCATTACAAACTAATTATATTAGTTATATAGTATGAATTAATGAACAGTACAACTAAGCAGCATTTATTTATTTGTTTATGTACTTCGCTGTGGCTTTTAGGCTTCCATAGCAACACTGTCACTAACAAAGCACACAGATTGCAAGACTAGCAAAAGTGGACAGCAGCCAAAATGAAAATGATATTTTTACCAGAACCTGTCTCTGTTTTTGGCCTTAAGTCAACACTTAAGTAAAATGAAACAGTTCAGCAGACCTCTTAATGGAACAGACACCATGGCCCAGCAGCCCCTCTTCCTGTCTTTGCTCAGCAGCAATCTCCCTGTGGAGGGAGCTGCATTGTCATCTTTCCACCTTTGATTTATTATCTAGGTACTTAGTAACAGAGGAGTCGAGCTCTGGGGAGATCAGTCTTGTCTGCTAGCAGCCCTCGCGCCCCACCCTGGCCTATGGTGATGTAAATGTGTGCTATGATGAATAGGGATGTTGTTTTCATACCAAGTAAAGACAGAAACGAAGCACGAGAAGGATCCGGCCCTCCTTGGGGATGCAAAGGAGGCAGAGTTGTTATTTTGTTGTTTTTAAATCAAGAGAGGGTTCAGCAGACTCTGCAGCCTAAAAAGATGTTCTGATGTGGCTCATATATTAACGACAACTGCTAAACGGGGCGAGTGGCTTTGTTTGCATCCCTTGTTGAGATTTATTCAATATTCAGGATTCTTGAAAAGTTAAAGTTGATGCAGTGTTTACTCCCATACAGCAGTGCTGCAGCCTAATAACTCAACATTTATTTGTTTTTGTGTCATCTGATGTCTGAGCACCAATCGGCTTTCCATTAACAAAGAGGAAAGGTAAATAAAAAGTTTATGTATTTGTGTTTACATTTCTAGGGCTTGTAGGGAGTGAAGACTGCTTTGGGTTCAAGGTTTGTAATGTACGTCTTGCTGTGTCTTTACATCCCATTCTCAGTACGTAGTTTTGTTTTCAGGTCGGACACTGATGTTGGATAAAACCATCTGGATTTCATTTTCTGTTCCAACTCGTCCAAAAGGTGCTCTGTCAGGTCAAGTTCTGCCACACAACTCTCTTGTTCATGTCCTTATGAGTGTTAATTTGTGTACTGGTGCACAGTCATGTTGGAAGAGGAATGGGCCATCCTAAAACCGAGTTAAAAAGGTTGAAAGGATGATGCAAAAAGCTTGATTGCAGCCGCTAAGTCACGGGGCCCCATTCCATCAAGCTCTGCATACATTGTTCTTGAGCAGATTTGAAGTAGAAGCACTCTGCATTCCGAGGTGCAGGATTTTATAGAGCTGTGTCAGTGGCAGTGATTTGAACAAATCAATAATTTGGAGTGATGACCCGACATTTAGGCGTGTGGCACACCTGCTACCCGGAAACGCTAAAAGCAATGATCAATGCTACATCTTCTGGCATTAATTAAAATATTAAATAAGTATTTAAATGTAGAAAAGGACATTGTTGTAAAACATAATAATTCACAGTGTGTATTTGAACAGCATCAACTGAAAAGATGAAAAACCAATTAAAAATATACACTGCTCAAAAAAATAAAGGGAACACTCAAACAACACAATATAACTCCAAGTAAATCAAACTTCTGTGAAATCAAACTGTCCATCTAGGATGTGTTATTTGAGTGTTCCCTTTATTTTTTTGAGCAGTTTATTTATATTTTTAATTTATTTTTGTCTGGCAGGAATCAAGCGATTACAGTTAATTCATGATTTAACAAGGTTTTTTGCATAATTTGGAAAGGGTTGCATATGAAATCATTTGAAAGCTGTTCTTTTATCCAATTTGCTTGACAAGGATTTTCATTTTATAATCATAAAGCTTTACTTGTGACAAAAAAAAAAAAGCAAGAAAGGGGCAAACAGTTCTTCACATAACTGTGGTGTGCAGTTACTACTTCACATCACGGAACAATTGTACAACCACGCTGCCTCAAAGGATAATATCCAGAAAAGCTAAACATTTAATACTCATTCGTCAGTAACCCCAACTCTCCGGCTCTCCTTACAGCACAGCCTCCTGTGTTGCTCTCTTTTGAAGATTTGTATCTTTCTCTTGAACTGCTCACTGGCCAGAAAATACAGCACAGGGTCCAGACAGCTGCTGAAACTACAGAGAGCTTCACAGAGCTCAAAAGCCGCACAGAGGCAACTGGAGTCGGGCAGTTTCACCAAGCTTTGAGCCGGCATGAAAGTCAGAGCGACGGCCATGACGTGATAAGGCACAAAAGAGGCTGCAGAGACGAGGAGAGCTGCGGCTATGAGTTGCAGCGGCTTCCTGCTCGCTTGCTGGAGTTCCTTGTTCCTTCTTCCTCTTGAGCGGCGCCTCAAAACACGAATGGTCATTATGGAAAAAGCCAGCATGGCACTGAAGGGGAGCAGAAAGCACAGTCTCGTTCTGATAATGGGGAATATTTTGAACGGAGGGACAAGATTGTGGACGTGACTCGTACACATGTTGGAGTTTTCACAAATGGTTACAAACAGGTCTGGAATGATGCCCAGAAGAAGTCCGAACCATGTCAACGCCGAGCAGGTCTTGGCTTTACCCACATTCCACCAGCGAAGAGAGCTGATGGGATGGACCGTCCCTACGTAGCGGTCAAAACTGATCAGACCGACGAAGACAATGCTGCCATAGATATTCACGCCGAAGGAGATCCTTTTGATTTTGCAAAAAATCTGCAAACTGTCAAGATTTGGGATTTGGAGTCTGAAGTAAACCGTCAAAGACAGAGTGAGAAGCCAGGCTGAGTCACATAAAGCCATGTTCAACAGGAAAACGTGGCTGGGTTTCAAGTTTTTTCCGAAGCAGGTGCAGCTGAGCAGCACCACTACGTTTCCCAGCATGCCCACAGGAAGGGTAAAGGTACACAGCACCAACAGGGTGTTGCGGTACCACCGGTCATTTTTAAAATGCCAGCAGATTTCTGTAGATTGAGTCAGGATCTGAAGAATCTCAGCTGAAAGAAGTGAAATCAGTGTTACTAGTTTAGTAATTTATGCAACAGAGATAATGCTGAGGATAGCACCGTAGCTACTTTTTTTTTTCTTTTTTTTTTTTTTTTACACGTTTTGCATATACAGCCTTCCTTATGTTTCAGTGACTGGTGCGCAAAGCAGATGGTAGATTGGCTGGCGTATAACAGCCATTAACGACTGCAAGACTAAGCATTTTGCACTCCTTTTGTGTCTGATCTCGGTTGTCATTTCTTTGAAATCTAAATATGTGTTTACGTGCAAACACCAGCAGATGCAGCTTTCGTACAACAAGCAGCTGGTGCAGGAGTCGCATACAGAGAGAAAAATGTTTCCTTGCAGCTACTGCCGACTGCCACCTTTCTGGAGACCCTGGATGTTTATTGTTGTAACTGTGTTGCCGAAACGGTGCTGGTCTTTAAGAATTTGACACATTCTGCCTCTACAGTGTGTCACATGCAGCCATACCTAAAAATGATTGACCGTTTCTCCAATCAGGAAAGCATACAGATGGCATTTGCTTGGTGCACTCAAGTTGGTTAATAAAGATTTAAATCATGCAGTTTCAATGAAAAAGCTGTATAGATTACAGTCAGTTGAAAATGTGCTTCTCAGTCTGTTTCATACTCCTGTACATTTAAATGTGATTTTAGCACTGCAGTAGCTATGGGAACAATTGGCGGACAATCCAGCGTAAAATAAAGTTCAGTCATAACATTCTTGTTATAGTCCAATCATAACTTTTGTTCTAGTTTGACCAGAGTATCAGCAAAACGACAGACGTTCTCCCTGCATGCCTATATGGCGTTAAGAGTAACGCAGTGCCTTCCAACATAAACTAATTCAATAGTACATTTTAGACATTTGTTGTGTCAAAACAAAGTTGATTAAACAGAAGTGTCATGAATAGAAGTATCATAACTCTAATTATCAACATGTTGCAGTATATTTCAGCAGCTGTAGGAACAGTTGTTGCTTACCTCAACACACTGCCGTAAGTGCTGCAGTAAGAATGTGATATTTTTGTTCGAGTTCACACCTTGAAAATGTCATTCGTAGTCTTAACTCACACATGATTCAAGAAGTTTGTTCAACGAATCCTGCGGGAATGATTCAGACTTTGCTTTCCATCTGTCAGGTAAAGATGTTCCATTTTAGAAAATCCAACAGGACTGAGTCATCGTCTGCTACGACAGAACATAACGTATCGTCCCCTTCATTAAGCAGCAGATTAATTGGAGCATCAAACTGTTCACCACTAATGGCCGAGATCAGACGGGCAGATATCAAGCTGAAAAATATAGTAATTGTCTGAGCCATAAACCTCAATGCTCAGTGCACAAAGCTTCTACCCAGTAATTAATCTTGTTTATGATTGTTTTTATGTTTTTATGATGTGATATATCTGCTCCGAGATGAGCACTGGTTCAGTCCGTTTTATTAACGCTCATGTACGTTTTGTGAAACGTGTCCAGTGCACTCACTCTCTCCTAGGGCGCCTCGTATTTACAGAAGCTGTTTCCATAGCCTCTGAGCGTCAGCAGCGTGTCCAGGAAGCGAGTGCTCAATCCCCCCCACACACACACATCTCTGAAACCCGAGGGGCTGCAGATCCGATCTTATGTCAGTTGCTGTTTTCACTTAATTAGCGATAGCACTCATTGCGTGCTCTTGAAACGGGCTTTGGCAGTGAACACACATCCCTGTCTACACACTGCTTTCATACGGCGGCAGGCTGCAATACAGTTCATTAAAGATGTACTAAAACCAGGTATCTGATGGAGTGAAGTACGAACTGAAGTGAACCGACCTTTTTCAGATGTGTCAGACGTGTTGCAGCTGAGAAGCTCCGTCATGATCAAGGCAGACTGTGATCACATCTCAGACCGCCTTCGGTCCTTCTTTACCGGCTGTGTGCTTCACATTAATCTGGAGCTGTACACTGGAAAGCTTTACCTCAGGGACTGTGTGTGTGTGTGGGGGTGTGTGTGTGGGTGTGTGTGTGTGTGTGTGTGTGTGTGTGTGTGTGTGTCTCCCTGTGCGCACGAGAGACTGAGTGGGTCCAAAAAGGTAAACAGAGGATTAATCCGTCCCACCGGTTAAACAAACTTAAATAGTCGCTTGTTTATGTGTGCCGGTGTAGCCTACATTGTTAACATTGTTAACCAGATCGTGAGCATTCACAACCCTTACACTTGTTTTCACATTTTGTCACATTATAACCATTATAACAAATGTTAGTGCCTTCTTGGTATTCTATGTGATACGCCAACAAAAAGTGGAAGGAAAATTCAGATTTTCAAAGGTTTTTCTAAATTGAAATCTGAGAAGTATAACCTGCGTTTTATATTCAGCCATTTTTACTGCTGCTTGTGTGATAAAAACTGTTGCGAATATTGTCAGAGTTGATGGGAAATATGTATGAGGCTAATTATTTTGTGTTTTTATTGCTTTTACAGTTTGTTTTATTTTCACTGTGAAGCACTTTGTGGCTGCTGACTGAGAACGGTTCTACATAAATAAGATTTACTTACTTAGTAAATGTCACTCATGTCAGAAACCTGGAGCAGAGGTCAGCTTTCAGCAGGTCAACAGTGCTCAAAAACTAGCCAAATATCTTTGGCTAGTTTACAACAGCCAAAGATACAGTGGAATGGTTTATCATTTAGGAAAACCTATTAATGTGTTATGTTGGTTCAGACAGTCCAGTCAAGTACAGACTTCAACAGAAAATATGAGTCGAGACTTAAAACCTGATATTCACCAGTGCTCTCCATCCATTCTTAATACACTTTATCTATAATGTGGCAAAAAATATATATGTTACTCTCTATATATGCAAAGCTTTTAGCGACATACCGCAGAAGAGTTGTGTAATTCTTGATGCAATTACACAACTCTTCTTACTTGTTCAGTAAACAAGTCCGCAGTGTTTTGCTGAAAAGTTTCTCTCAGTTACATCAGGTTGTCTGTCCTGTCAAAATATGAGATCCACGGTTGACTAAATCATTCTTATTCACTTTTTGCTATCAATCTGGCCACTCTTTCACGCCGTCTGCTCATTCAGGATGCTTCTGCCCGTCAATTTACCAGCACACCCAAACATGAACACATGTCACCTGTTCTGTCTGTTCATTAGTTGCCTCTGTTTGCCAAAAAGTTGATTTTTAAAATCCGTCTCTTGGCTTTTAATGTGTGAAGGGTTTTCCTCCCCGGTACATCTCTGACATGCTTCAGCTTATGTTTCACCGTTTTGTCATCATTTTGGGTTTTGTTTTAATCATTTCAATCTTTGGTTTCGTTTTGTTTCTATTGTTTTTAATTGTTTTTCATTTTGTTTGTTTTTTTTAATGGCTTGGTTTGATCTGTTTTACTGTCATGCAACACGCTGGTAAAACAAAATTGTTTTTCAAATGTTCTTCATAAATAAAATGGATTTGCATTCACAACCTAACTGTATATAAATCTAACACAATGCTTCATTTCACTTCCACTTCACAATTACGTATGATTGTGTTGACGTTTCCCGTAAGATTCAAGCAAAGTACATAGAAGGGTGGGGTAGAAACATTCAGGATTTCCTAATATTTGTCATCAAAACCCATCCCTGAGTCTAAATGTTAAACAGGGAAAGAGAAATCATTAGTTTTACCTCCAGCTGGCTACTGTCTTTTTTTTCCCCCCCCAATTCAAAATCAAAATCAATCACCATTATTCTCAGCTTGTGTCTGAACCCATCTCTGTGGTGTCTGAGTATCACCAGTAGAGGGAGACACAGCTGCACCTCTGATTTTAGCAACCACTTAAGGGTGGCATCGTTTCAGACAGACTGGAAAGTCATTTCTAAAACCCTGTTTTTGCAAATATATGACAAGCTTCTTTGATAAGAAGACTTTATTTTGTTAGTTTGCATTGTGTGAGAGTAATAAGAAGCGTCTCCTTTCCCTTTTGTGTCCTGGTTGTGTTTGGGTCAGTGTCCATTCCATTTGTCTTGTGACTGTTGTTGTCCACATCTGGCCTGAGCTTCACGGTGAGACTGAACTCATGAATCATTCCTTATCAGTGTGCCTTACTGTAGGGAGGCACAGTGACTCAAACCAAGCTTTGGCTGAGTGGTCTTGAATCACCCCTGTTTACATCTTGCCCATATAGGATTGTGTGTGTGTGTGTGTGTGGGCCAGTTTCGATTGTGGAATGTAGCTGCTTTAAAAGTCAGATCTGCCGATACACATTGTGTGTGCACTAACATCTAAGCCATGGCTCATTGGCTGTGGAGGCAATTAAGTTCATCCATGCAAGTCAACTCAATTATGCAACTGTGATGAGTCCTGGAGAATCACAGAGCAAGACGTACGCATGGCTTCAAACTCAGCCTCTTTGATTTCTGACCCTCAAGATCCTCAAATGAAATATTGCCGTCCAAGTAAATATGACAGTTTTCGCTGTTTGCCGGAGAGGTAAACACTCGCAACTTTCAATTTTGACATCAGATCAATTGTCCAAAATACTCTTAATTACTAGAGCATTTAACCTCAACAGACATTTCCTTGTTCTGAGGTACCTGCACGAAGGAGGAGGGGGACATAAACAATTAACATTGAGCCAGTGGAGGCTTAACAGCATGTAAAACTATTGGAGAGGAAAGCAGCCAGGCTGTAATGGGAAAATAAATGGAGCATTCTGCTATTGCTGTCTCTGGCGGTGTTTGCGCGCACAAACACACACGAGCGCAGCCGCTCCTCCGAGGAGCTCTTCACTGAAAGGGATGCTGACTGAGCTGGAGGACAGAAAAACAAAGGGTTCTTCCTGGGAAAATGGACGCTCCTGGCACCGGATCACAGCTGGCAGAGATGCGGCGCGCAGTGTTTCTGTGTGAGCAATACGCTAATAAGCGGCAGAAATAGAATCGTGCACTATAGCCCAGCTAGCTCATAGAGGGTTTTTTAATTAACACCAGGACCCCCTGCATGAAAGCGGAACTTTCGAAAGTGCTTGTCAAATGCTTTGAAGTTTGAAGCTCAATTGTTCTTTGCTTTTCATCAGAGTCTAACTAAAATCAACCCGTTCTATTGTTTCGAAGGCAACTGAGGAAAAGACCATCCATCCATGATAATGTGCAATTTGTTTAATGAGTTATGTTTAAATTTGAGTACTAAAGTTTAGTACTTTAGTTCCAAACAGCTGGAAGAGTCTGCTGGGAAGGCTAGCTGCTTCCCTACTATCAATGTTTTTTTGTTTAACTTATGTTTGCCCTAACATAAGTATTTTTCCCACAAACACATAGCAGCTGGGTGTGACTTTGTTGATCGGGCCTCTTGTTGAAGGTACACCTGACCAACCTGGTAAAGCAACTGGAGAACAATCTATTAGCCTGGATTCCAGCAGTTAGCATTGCAGGATTTCAGGAAAAAAATAATCTCAAAATCTATTCATTCATCCATCCATTGTCTGAACCTACTTGTCTGTGAGCTGGTTCTAGCGGTCATTGGTTGAATTTCGGGGTATACTGTAGACAGATGACCAGCCCACCTTACAAGTCATCCTTTTTTCTCGATTGTCGTAAGGACGGCTTGGCCCTACTCCAAGAGCTTCTGCATCTCTTTGACTAAAATCCCAGCCTCACACAATTTTATTCAGTTTTCATCTCCCGTCATAGCTCAGTCTGGGCTTCCTCCCAATAAGCTCGATTCCTCCATTAGAATTTCGGCCGGGTCAGTTGGTGAGCAGAAGGAGATTTTGGAAACGATTGCAGTGACTTTCTGCACTGTTTTAGAATATTACTCCACCTGTAGTTTTAGCAATGGCAGTGGAGGACGGGAACCAAACTGTGAAGCTTGTGTTAGCTACAAATATTGACTTAACATTAACACCTATCTATTTCAGCTTGCCACTTCTCTCCTTGATGTGTGGGATGGTAACCCCAACCCTAAACTTTACCGGAAACTATCAAGTTTATTCTATGTTGCATGACTTTGTGTTTGTTATGATGTAAAGCACTTTGAAACGCCTCGCTGCTGAAATGTGCTATACAAATAAAATTTGATTTGATATAGAAAGAAAGCAGAAGTTATCAAAAGGTCGGTCCACTATGTTTTTGTCAGATAAACCTAAGGGTGTCCAGTCCACAGAAAACAGAGCATATTTCTGTAGTTGAGCTGTGAATCTATATGCAAACCTGCTGCTTGACCGAAACTCACAGACAAGCAATTTAAAGATCTTTTGTCTGACACTGAGCTGGGGTGTGTAGTCATGAAAAATACGATGTACCCTATAAAATGTGAGTGTGTTCAGCCCCAAGTTAGAACAGAACTAATCTGAGCTTGACTATATATGCTGTTCTCCATCTGCAGATGCTTAATAAAGCTGTTTGTTCTCTCCTAAAGGAAGGTTTGGTCTCTGAATTCTTCTCACTCTACAACGTAAAGTTCAGTCCACGCCTCCAGCAAGCGATCGCTTCTCAATAGCCAATAGGCCTAGGTCGTTTGTATGAAGTAGAATGACGGGTTCACGCCCATTTCTTAATCTTAAGTATTGCTGCTTGGAATTTGTGGTTACAGGTTTCTGATTATTTGCTTATCTCCTTTCAGTTGATTACGTGGCGTGAAGAAGACGTGGCTCATGGCGTGAAAAGGATGATTTAAAAAAGCGGTTAACGACTTGAAAACTTTGGAAATACATTTTGAAGTCTTTAGACCTTCTTAATATGTCCTAGCTACAGTTCATGCATCTGATGAAATCGTGGCCAAACATTTCTTTCCATTATTTAAAACACGTAGGCTTTGAGCTTTTGAAGTGACACTGCCGATCCTTTTGCGAATGGTTTGAATTGCGACTAAAAAAAAAAAAGTCCCCTTTTAGTTTCATGTCCTTCAACCTCTGTCGTTTCTCATTCATTGTTTTTCGAAGCGTTTGACCCAGGTCTGACTGGTGTTGGTGGTAAATGTAGACACACAGGCAAACCATGAGTGCTGTGAGCGGTGTGGGTGGCCGATCAAGGACACGACAGCTGTTGTGCGATTACATTATGCACGTCTAATTGCACCACATTTGCCATTTACCAGATCTTTGACTGATTTATGCTTTCCATTTTGAAGAGAACAAAATGTGAGACCTTGATTTAAAGACATCACTTCTTTTCTGTTTGTCACAAGGATGAGATCGCAGCAACTAGCGAACAGCGGTACCGCAAACCCGGTTGTCATGTTGAGCTCTGCTCGTTTGATTATATATTCATAGCAGAAGGTTGCAGATCTGAATAGCTCATGCTCTGCCAGTAAGATATTTCCCCACAATTTAAATTCAAGGGCAGAACTCTGGGAAAAATGCCATGAATCTGAAATGATGTCTTAAATCACAAACTACCAACGCATTCACCCATCTGTACAAATAATTACTAAAATTAGCCGGAGGAGGCATCATTTTGAGCATTTTCACATTACCACCATATGTTAAAAGAGTCCTAATCTAAATTCCATCACCCAGTCGAAAGGGACATCATTGATTTCTGTCACTAATTTATTTGCCTTGACCTCCGTTGTCTGGTGTTGACACGCTCTTTGAACCTACTACTGACAGCAACGTCCTTGTCCTTGTCGTGCTTCCCTTTAGGTCGATACCTGCGCCTGAAAATGTTCCGCGAGGATCATGGCTCCTGGATGACCATGTTCTTCAGCACCATCCTCTTCCTCTTCATCTTCTCACACATCTACAACCTTTTCCTGCTGATGGCTGGAAGCATGGAGTAAGACCTTTAATCTCTTTTTGTTTCTTCATTTCCCCCCCCACACTCTCATTTGTTAGGACGATAAGTGTGTTTCCGTTCAGGTTGTTTGATTGATTTTTAACGTCTCGCCTGAAGAGAGACTCGATATCGGTCTCACTAATCAGCCCAGACTTTAAATCACTCACAGGAATAGGAGAAACTGGGCTGGTTAATCCTGAAAAAAAAAAAATAATAATAATAATCACCTCCACATCATGCGTTTATTTTCAAATGATCATGCTTAATTCTTTTGACACCTCTCTGGCTCAAGATTAAAAAAATAAATAAATAAATTGTTGCCTGCTGGCCCAGATTTTTACCTGCTGGGAAACTGCCATGTGCACAGCGAAGCTTGACACCCGCACATCAGGCTCATGACAGGAATCCGTTTATGCATTTGCACCGTGTCCATCCAAAGGGAAGAAAACATGCCCTTGAAGTCAGCCAGTCAGACTGAAGGTCAAAGCGAGGTGATTTACTGCCTCGCTCCTTTGGGTTGCATAAAAAGCTCAGGACCAAACATTGTGGCAGGTGTCTCTCCAGGTACAAGCTGTCAAAAAAAAAGAAGAGGCTAGGATCGTAATGGGATCTATCTGTACCTCTGTGTTTTTTTTTATTTATTTCTTTCCCCATACTAACAAGAAGCCTCGGCTATTTATAAGGTTCAGACAGATGAAGGATGTTACCTTACAGGCGTGTTTTTTGAATATATATCTATAATATATATATATATATATATATATATATATATATATATATATACTTTTTTTTTTTCTATGACCAGAGGGATGAGTTTGTATAATCAGGCCATCTGTCACTCTGGCCAGCTCCGTGACACCGGCATCCATCTCATTCTTTCTCTTTAGTTGGCCAGGAAAAAGGGAAGCGAGGGGGGCAGGTCCGCTGGGAAGATGGATGCTGCTCGCTCAGGGAAAAGTTACATTTGCAGTTGCACTTAGTGCTTCTGTCACAAAGAGGATTCCTTTTTATCTCGATACGGACTCCTATTTCAGCTGTGAAATATCAAGAAAAAGAAAGAAAAAAAACAATAGAAACAGACCCACTTTTAGACTGATGGTGCATTTCTTAAGAGGGTTTCATTCAGGGAGTTACTGTGCAGAACCAGCTGCCTCTGTAATTACAGCTGCAAGTCTTAGAGGCTCACATTTTTGCCCATCTTTCTTTGTCAAATTGCTCAAGCACAGGCACATTTAAATGGAGAGGGTCACTGAACATCAGTTTGCAACTCTTGCCATAGTTTCTCAACTAACTCTGGCCTTTGACTGGGATAATTTAACACACCTGTACTTGATACTAAGGGTGTTTTAACACCTGATAGTCCAGTAGACTCTGTCTGATTGGGGACCAAATCTGCAATATTTGTTACATTTTCAGCTGATGTGGTTCGCATTCACACTTCACGAACCAAACCCTTTCAGCAACGCATTTCCCCTCCCTCTCCTGTTGTGGCGCTGCGCCAAGAACCACTGAAGGAAACGACATGAAAAACTCTGAAGAAGACACTGCACACAACTTCTTTCTTCATAAGATGAAAATAAGGATGGAGAGGTGTCAGATTTTAACGGTTGTAGGATATTGTCTTTTGTTTGGTAAAAGTCCAGTAGCAATGGGGACGCCCATTTGTTCTGGTTGCTCCTTTTCAATGCTCAGCATGTCCGGGCTTTCAGTCTATGGATTTAGCACCACTCTGTGATTTGGTCAAAACTTTAGATGTTCATCTATAGCATATGAATGTGTGCGTGCATTGGTGAATGACTGTGTGTAAAGTGCCTTCAAGTTCTCTGGACTTGATAAAGCGCCATACACGTACAGGCCATTTTCCATTTACCAACCTAATTCTCCTTCAAACTTTACCACTTTATCCCGAATTTGTCTCACATGTTCCTTGGTCTTTTATCTTTTATTTTATGATTGTTGTGTCATAAAATGGCATTAAAATATTAAGTTTGTGATTGTAATGTGGCAAGATGTGAATACTTCTGCATGGTACTGTTCTTGAACACTTCCAAAGGCAAACAATCAAATTTATAATATGACATGCATGTTTTGCATGATCCAATTGCATTATCTGTCACAGATGGCACCAGATAGCAAGAACCAACTATTGAACATAAAGTGACAAGGCACTAAGAGCAGCAGCATCCGTGTACCTCTCTTTGCAAAGGCAGATGGCGCTGTTGTAAAGCAAGAGGACCCGCCACCACCAAGAGCAGCGGGCTCATCTCTGCAATGTGCTCTCACCCACACCTCCCTCCACCTCCTGTTCCCATCTCTCCCCTCTCTGCCCGTCCTCGCTCCGCTCCAGCAGATTGTCCGTCGAGGACTCGGACCCTGCCAAAGCCATTAGCGCTCACATCTCTGTTCAGGACTGACACGTAAGAGCAGCAACCTCTGCCAGGACACTGCCAGTGGAAAAAACTGGCTCTAAGCTGCAGCAGCATTAATGCAGCAGAGTGAGCTAAAAGGTGATGGAGGAAGGGAGGGAGGTGAGGAGAACAGGGACTCCAGCTCTGATGATGCGGTGAAACTTAAGTCTTTTGATCTGTGTCCAAACCCAATTTGCATCCCTCTCCTCTCTTGTCCAGCCGGCTTCTGCCGCACCCCAAGGCGAAACCATTGTGGTTTATGTCACAGCCCAAAGAAAAAGTATAATATCCCTTTGTTGCTGCAGCAGTGCCTCTATGAGAATTAGTGCTGCTTGAGCTCATTGATCTATCTATTGTGAAGCATTTATTTATTTTAGCCACCAATGGTTGGTATTTTGGCGTGAGTTTCAAGTTCTGACATCAATCTGTGATGCCACACTGCAAGGGGGATGATGTCCCGGTGGCTACACACCCATTCTCCTCAACACACACACACACTGTTCCTGTTTTGCACTTTCTTCAAGTTGCAGGAATATGTCTATGTGTGGGTGGCAAGATAGAATAGGACGGATTGGGTTTGTGCCTGTAACCCTTCTGTCTCCCAGGCCTGATGCTGTCTACCCAGCGGCCACCCTGCGCTCATTAATATGCTTTCATTTTCTCTGACCTTTCATTTGGACTTGAGCTTGATTTAATTAAACCCAGAGATACATGCACAAGGAAAAGAAGATAAACCGTGACGGCACCGGGGCAGCAAACAATCACTGATAAGAGATTGTGTATCTTTTTGGATGACAAGTATTTATTCCTGCTTAGCGATGTAAAAAGGATTCATCAGGGGCTGTTATCACTCAGCACAAAGAGATTTTCAGCCTGTGTAATTATACACACGTAGGGCCAATATTTGCACAGCCACTTCTAGGTCAACACCAAGTACCTGTTCCTTGGCTTATGTCATAGCGGATTGTAGGGGCAGAAAAGACGTCCGATCTCAGTGACGGCCTGGGAACTGTAATCCGCACTTGTTACCAAATCCTCACATCTGGACTATTTGCATTTTAATGCAACTGTCAGATTAGTAGGGCGCTGTTTGTGTGAAACCGCGGGAGTGTGACCGCCCAGGGAGTTCGACGGGGCTTCATGAATGTTCCGTCACACCGCTCGATCCCATTCCGCCGCCTTACGGCACCATTGCCAGCCAAAATCAGCCCCTAATTAGGTGGTGTTATTTAATTAAGATGGCCCTGTGTGTGGCGCATACATTAATCAAGGCTAATTTGGAGGAAAAGAGGATGTAAAGTGTGTGAATGTAGAAGGAGAGAGGAGAGTTGGGAAGTTTGAGTGGATCTAATGAAGACTTGGGAGTAGGGCATGGGCGACTGAAATGATGTTCTGTTGAAACGTTATGAACAATTAATTTCTTGTCTGCAGAGATGACTCTGTTGTAGGTTGAAAGTATACGTCCAGCTCATGTGACAAGACAGAACCTGACATTGGGTGATCAGGAACAGGACAAGATTTTCTCAATATTTTGGAACAGACTTGGGATCCCAATAAATAATTCACCAATCATGGACTCTTTTTAAAGAGACGCCAAACAGACGTGAAATTATTTGTAAAAGTCTATTTAGATAAAATAAAATGAAGCCATTTAAAAAAGGAACTTTAAAAAGTCAGACTGCAGTTTACAAAAGCACACAGGGACTAACACCACTGCTTCATTTGGAGGACAAACTGGGTATAATTGTCCCACCATTCCAACTGTGAAGTATTGGTTGGGGGAGGCATCATGTCTTGGGGTTGTATTGCTGCAGGAGGAAATGATGCACTTCATAAAGTAGATATCATGAGAAAAGAACATTATGTGGACATATTGAGGCAAGATGCAGAGACAACAGTCAGAAAGTTAAAGCTTGAGGGTTAACGGGTGATCCAAATGGATGATGACCATACAACCAGGGTAGTTGTATGCATTACATAGAAAGACTATTGGTGTTAACTACCTTTATTTTCTGCTTTAAATAATAATTAAGTTCTTTGCAAAGAGCTACCCAGTACAAATGTGACAACATTTGAAGGGTTCTTAAAGTGTCCATGAGATAAACCACCACAATGTTTTTGAGGGAGTTGTTTACACTGCTATCCTGAGAGGGGTCTCAGGTTAGCCCTCTCAGGTTAGCAATTACCCCTAGCCTTTAGCTTTTAACTTCAGCTAGTGTTACCAGCTTAGCAACGTTCATTAGGTTTTTCAAAAAGCACCTAGCAACAAATTCGGTAACTTTTTCTTGTGCATTGAAGTCAAAAATACCTTATTAATATCAAAGGTAAATTTAATTGAAAACTGACCTGTATGCATGTAGACCTTTTTTTAAATTTTTTTTTACTACGTTTCTCAGCAAGCAGGAGGTGTGACAGTGGGCTCCTCCCCCATCCTAAAACACTCACCGGTAGACCTGTCTTCTCACAGCAGTCCCTCCTCGCTGCAGTCCAAGGAGACAGTCACTTTTCCTTTGGCTATTGTTGTTGTGCTTCTGGACTTCTAAGTGGACCACAAAGTTATGAAGCCGAATAAATAAATAATTAATTAAATAAATAAAACCCCAGGAAGGACAGCCTAAAAGCTACTTCCTCTTCTTAGAAGTTGGCAGTACTCGGTCCAACTAATCTGGACATATAAGAAATAAGGCTTCTGTTAGTGGTTCTAACTTTTCAGCAGAACCTTACTTCAAACATCCCAAACTATACTTAAAGCTGTTTGATTCTTATTCTTGCGATTAATTTCCACAATGCAGATCTGTCGGCATGGGAGGGAAGAGCCGTAAGCTGAACGATGGATCGTGGGCTGCAGAGAGTGGAAGCGTTTAATGAGGAGCAGAGAGTGTTGGATGTGGCATTTTGACTGCAGTGCTCGCCTGAACGGGATTAGACCCCACTGTATAAGTGTATTTGTTTTTGTTTGGATGATCCTTTGTGCTGCATGTGTGCTAGTCCCTCCTCGTCTGTCTGTTTGCTTGTCTGGCGCTAAGCTGGGCTAATGCCGTGGACAAAGGGCTAAATAAATAGCATGTTGCGGTATTCACATGCCTCCTGTTGCACTGTTCCCTCCACAAGGGACGTGCTTCGAACAGAGATTCCTGTGAGCTGCCCTTTATTTTTATTTTGTGTGTGTGTGTGTGAAATGGGTGAATAGCATGCTGTTAGCTTAGAAACGTGGCAGATTTGCATTATTTTTGCTGTGCTGCTTCTATCTCATCGTAAACAAGCTGTATATTGGTTCGAATCTTTGCTTGGATCTGTTTTTGTGTTCTTTCTTACAGCAATTGCTGAACCACTCTAAGCTCTAAGGTCCACAGTGACTTTTGTATGTTGTTGTTTTTTTAATTATTATTTTGTGTTAGTTTCACCATATGTTCAAAAAAAAAAAAAAGAATAATTTATTCTGTAGGTGAATGGAGTTTGTTCAGTATGTTTTGTAATGTTTGTGTTTATGCAACAGGCTCAAGGGCCTACAGAGCAACAATCACAACACAGAGCTGGCTGGCTTGTTGTTGTTTTCTCTTTCTTTCTTTCTTTTTTTTTTTTTTTTAAATAAATCGCTGTCTGGGATGCTGCTGCTGGACAGATGGCTGCGAGCTGCAGTCCTCTGCTGCGTCCACATCTTCTCCCAGGATAAAAACCGTTTTCCCCAGTTCTGAAATCCACACTCATGCCCTGCGTCTTGTTCGTGTTAAATATAAATCATTGGCACTACAAGCATTACAAATGCCCCCACTCACTCGCTTTGCAATCGTTCGCACGGGCTTCGATATTGATGGTTTGCCCTGACCTTTTTGCAGGGCGTTCAATTAATTTAAAAAAAATAAACAGACGATCATAGCGCGACAATAGAAATAAATCACTGGTTGCGCCCCTCAATTGAGTTTTTTTAATTTCCGTCTCGTACCGATATGAAAATTGATTGCAGGTTGCAAACCCACAGTACATCTTTAGCTCGCGCCCACGTGTTCTCTCTACGCTCACGTCCTGCTGGGGTTTTTTTTTTCCACACTCCTACACATCCACGTTATGTTCAGTGTGGGAAAATGACTCATTACTGTGGCCTCCGCGTTTGATGAGGGATTAGTTGAAAGTCTTCCACTTAAAGAAGCCATTTGCTCTTCACTGGAAGAGACTTGAGTGAAATATGAACCAGGGAGATTCGGGCTTTTTCTCTTGGTTTGTCCTGGGATAGAAATGATCAACACCCCGTATCTGATTTATAAAATAAAGCTGCCTTTACGCAATTAACTGTACAACCTTGGCAGCAGAGGAAAGAAATACAAGTATTACATTCATGTTTTTGAAATTAATGTATTTTAAAGAGGCAAAATCGACATTTCGAGCTTTACCTCATCAAAAATGTACCTGCAGTGTTGCTTTGACTCTTTTGTGCAGGTTTGAGAAATTGCTTAAACTCCTCACAGAGCAGCCCTCTCCCATGACGCCCCCGCTCTGCTCCTTCAGACTAGCCAGCAGCAATTAGCAAACACCTCGTGAGTTTGTCATACAAGCTACGTCTCAGTGAAATGCTGGTAAAAAAAAAAAAAAAAACATGAAAGGGCTAATAGAGGAGCGCTGTTCTGATGACTTCCTGAAGGCAGAGTTTCAGAAAGAGCAAGTTTTTAAAGAGACATAATCCCAATTTCAAGGCATTAAATTGCAAAATCAAATTTATTTTAAGTCATATTTGATAGACACAGCACTTTTATAACAACTGAAGGTAACATCCTTACTTGATAGTGCTATGAAATGGCACTATGTGCCTAGAAAATATATAATACTGCACCTTTAAACCGTGCGACAAGTGGTGCTGAGAATACCTTTATGAACAATGGTTTTATATGTTAGAGGATATTGTAAATGATCTTCTATCTATCTGTTTATGTGACCGGACAATCAGCCACTGGCATCTTTGGAAGTAATATATGTTCAGATCACCAGCCGGTCTTGGTTCTTGACACTTCAAAAAGCCCTCTGCTGCCCGTGTCCATGCAGCTGATGATCATGCCGAACTTCCTGGCAACAAAGATATTTAGGAGGGAGCTGGTAAACTGATTGGGACTCTGCCAGTCAAGCCTGAGCAGAGCCATGCCAGCTGGATTGGATGCATTTATCCATATGCAGCTCAACTACATCAAATTCCCATACACTGCAGTCGAATGTCGTGATATTAGAGCAAAACTTGCAGGGAGAGTTGTGTTGGTTTTTGTTTTCTCCTAATGATGCGATCGCCTTAATATAAAAAAACAATCTATATTGTTATCCTATTTAAAATAAAGTGACCATTAGACCAGTTTAGGCGTATGCTGGTTAAATTACAATTTTACTGATTGCAGTTTTCTGTCTCATCACAGATTTGTACAAAGCCTGACCTGCTGATTGAGATTTTGACCGATACAGATTCAACAATGGGATGACTGCTGCTGACAACGCATGAGCAGCCATAACATGTCAATCAGCCACTTCTCGGCAGATCAAAAGTGGACAGTAGCTTTGCTAAGGCAAATATATCTGATGTAGCTGATTTATCGGCCAACCGATTTATTGGTGCTCACCTGATTTTCCAGAGTTCCGCCACGAGTTTCTAATTTTCCTACAATTTTTTGTAGGAAAACCATGTTTTTGTCCCCTGTTCTTATGCAAGATGTATTCCTTGCAAACCATCCTTTAAGATTTTATTTTATTTTATTTTTCGGAGGAAAGGATATCTTGGAAGATGAAACAGTCACTCCAATAACAGGATAGCTGGTTTTATTACCACTGGAGGAAAAGCTAAGATTGGTTGCTGTAACAAAAGCCTGGAAAGTCTGAAAAGAACCGGAGAAACGCTATTCATTTGCAGAACTAACATTTCAAAAAAATGTTTCAGAATAAATGTTTGAAAGGACTTTGTAAGGCAGAACGTGGTTCTTAAGGTTGCCTTAGCAGGGACACTTTCTTTGTGAAGGCTAATAATAAAGTTGCTACAGTATTTCTGAAACTCACAGCATCACATCAGAAAAATTATAGGTTTGAGTGAATAACAATAGGCAGTGCTGAATTGGAATCGCCATCACAATATTATTTCATAGAATATTACAACCACAAAGGAGAGCAATATTAGGTAAGTTGAAATGTTTAAGGTGGCGATATTGTATTTGACCAGCTGAATGGACTTTTATTGCTCTATGTATTCACACCTAATATAGATATTAGTGCAGCCATGCAAAGTTTAAAACATAAGTCTGGAAAATCACAGATACTCTGTAGATTTTCTATGTATAGATTTGGTATATATTTAACTGATTTAGAGTTACGTAAATGTGTAACTTACAACTAAATCATCAGCTGTTCACCTGTGGGTACATTAGCAGCGATCATGTTGGTTTTCCTTCTTTTTAGCGTGTGTTACGGTTTCTCCTCAACTGACCACACACCTGCTAAAATCACAAGAAATGTTCACACACCTGCACAAAATGTTCTTAGTATTTCTGAACCCTTTTTTTCCCCCCTGCCACACCACAAACTGCTTAATGTACTTCACAAACCCTGAAAGTGTATTTAAAGTGTTCTGTCACCAAAATCCCAGGTTTGGCAACAGCTTTTAGATACCATTGCAACATTAACACAGATAACATTCAACTGTCAGTGTTGCCATTCAGCTCATTATCATTTCTTTGGTGCTATTAAAAACAAGAATTAAGAATTTCGGGAAGGGGCTCATTCATTCAGCTATTTTTTGGTTTGTCTTTTTACTTGTTCTACTTGGATTTTTAAACCATCCTGTTTCCTCTAAGCTAACTTTAGCATCCTCTAGCAGCCTCCACCTTCCCCTTTTTGCTGTTTTCTTTTTTCTCCTTTGGCGGTGACTGTTTTCACGTGCTGTTGTCCACGACACAAGTGACGTCGGTTGAAAGCTTTAAGTAAAGTATTTTAAAAAGAGCAAGAATTGATTGCCTGCACGGGATTTTGCTGCAGATATGAGCATCTGTACAAGCAACCTGCAGTTTGGTAGATAGATTAGAGGCCGCTTTCTTGCTCTTAAAAGAGCAAGAAAGTTGAAAATGCACTAAAAGGTCCAGAACATTGGGAGCTAGAAAGCAACACAGGAGCAGAGATGTACAGAGAAAACACCTACAAAAGTAGATTTGGCCAATTTTCAGCCTGACTGAGGCATGAACACTCAAAAGTAGCCTTTCAATATCAGCGGAGTGCTTAAAAGATGAGCTCAAAGGAAGCACAAAAGGTGTAAAAAGCTTTTTAAAACGACGCTGTGCTTTCTGTGGATCAATAAATATTGAGCACTTGTGTCACGAAGGCCAAAAACCCGAGAAACCTTTGAACTCTGGTCATCATAGTTTTCAAATCGTAAATTTGCGGAAACCGGTATCAACTCAAATCCAAAACCAAAAATCTAAGCTAAGCTCTGGATGTTGGGAATCGATGCGTTTCACATGTAAATGAAGATAATAAAGAGACATAGACGTGCTTTTGATGACGTGCGCATGCTGCCGGGTTCGATATAATGAGACAAACAAATGGATGTGAGAAATAACCATGAGACCCAAGGAGAGGATTGATTGTGAGTGCAAGCTGGCGGACTGGCTGGGAAACGGGGAGCAGGTGGTGAAATGGGAAAGTGGAAAAACAAGGGTACCTGAGGACATGCAGTTTCTGACAAGGGCTACAGTAAGAAGGCGAGAAGCAAGACACCCACTGAATAACTAAGAGATGAACTAACAGAAACATTGTAAACCCAGAGAACAAAACTCATTGCACCAGAACACAGAGTGACCTTCGGGGTAAGTGGAAAAACCGAAGCCCCAGAACCTGTCCGACTCGGACCAAGACGGGAATGCGGTACCACAGATTTTAGAAATACTTTCAGCATGCCCCCCAAACCGTACCTTTCACACTATTGCATATATTATGCAAGAAAATGTAACAACTTGTTCATGCAACGTTTCCTTTCCCTCTCCACCTCACTCCGGTTTCAGTCCACGGTTCAAAATAAAGCATAACACAAATAGCCGGGGAATCTGCAGGATGCCTTCTCCGAGTGCACAACGTGTCAAACCTTGAAGTGGATGTGCTACAGCACCACACCGGGGTCAGCTAGGACTGAGGCTGCAGCTCACACTGGCTCGCTAGAGTTGGACAACAGGCTTTGATAAAAAACAAAATAAAAATTCCCTGGTCTGATGTAGGGATTTACAGATGTGAAAATCTGAGCTGATATATATACACCAGGGGCCAAACACAAAAGGGACGATTAATATTTTCTCATTTAAACTCTAGCAAGTAAGTAAGTAAAGTTAATTTACGAAGCACTTTTCACAGACACAAAATCACAAAGCGCTACACAATGAAAATAGCTGGACACCAATTCAGAAAGCTTTAGGTTGAAGTGATGCTAAAGAGGCCTTTCAACCTCAAAATGTCCAGAAACTATCAGCGTCAGGAAAAAAGCAGGTCAGCAACTCAGAAGCAAATTTCTTGGTGGAATTAATTCATCTGAATGCTTTGCATCCTTTGGAAATCCTCTATATGGCAAAAAATGTAATGTGAATCCTGCACAGAGGCTTTTAAACTTACGACGACAGTGGAAAAGGAAGGGCTTGATATAATGTTGTATATAAAACCGCCGTGGAGAAATTTAGGCGTGATGTACTTAATCAGCAGTAGTCCTAATAACTTATTTGGCTGATTCTGGGATGGAAAATGGAGCTATCGGCCTTTAAGTCATCTTTAGAGATGGCAAAGCGATATTAAAAAAGGTCTTTATTGGCGGCTTTATGTTTCCTGGTAACCACTGTTGTAAAATTCTTGCAGTGTTGGGTACCGTATAGTGCACAGGGAAGAGACAGGCAATGCATTTCAATGTGGAGCCAGCCAAGGTCGCAATTTAATGTTCTGAATGAGTTCAGCTTTTTACAGGGCAGAGGAGGTCACTCAGTCGCTACAGTCACTAAATCACTGTCTCTGACAGTGAAAACAGGTTTATAAAAGCTGGGATGCCACATACGCCCAAAGAGACGGTGGGCGGGGGGGAATCTATAAATGTATATTTATATAATAAGGCAATTTTATGACTCAGAGCATTGAAAGCTCTCTTAGCATTAAATTTTAAATCCTTTATCTTCAGCAAAATTGAGTAGATAAAATTGAACAAAAGGAGGGGAAAAAAGGGGCTTGTAGATTTTAACAATGTAATGTTAAATAAATTTCATTTAATTAAAAAAAATTCATGTATGGCCTCAGACCATTATTATTTCTCAAAATATTTTGTGTTGCATTCAAATGTTTATATTTTATAAATATATGAAAACAAAGCAAATTAAGAAGTACATCTTTTCAGACTTTCTGTGACGAACTAATCACATCACAGTGTCGCTTCCAACCAAGCTAATCTAAAATGCAGTAAATCCTTTATTTATATATATATATATATATATATATATATATATATATATATATATATATATATTCTAACAAAACCAAAGCGTTTCAGTTCTAATCCGACGGGGGTCACTTTTCTAAACTCCATAACTCCGTGCCCTCTTGCATCGTGTCAGTCCTCACTTTTATGACGGAACAGGACGAGACACAAAGGCATCGAGCGTCCTTGAACATAATGTCCGAACAAGTGTGGGAGACCTGATAAAATTCCTCCGAGGGGTCAGAGTCGGCCACGCCGGCCCTCGCATGGCAACCAACTCCGAGATCAGGCCACGGGAGCCATTTAGAGCTGATTATTCATGGTGCTACTGTACTGATGTTTCATGACACCGAAATCTCTCATTAGGTCATCCAGCTCTAAAGGCCATTAAATTTTCAGTCGGCATGAATAACTCAGAAGTGCTCTGCCTCTGATCACGCGGTACGAAGAACCAAACTCATCATAGGTGCTCTGAAAAGCAGAGAGAGGGAGAGGGAGGGGGGCAAACAATATTAAAATCCCTGTCTGACTACTGGAGTAACATTTGGTCAATTAAATATGCGAGAAGGGCAGCAGGGCATTTTTTATTTATTTATTTTTTAAGATCTAAAGGCCCTTGCGTGTGGTGCCAGACAGCACTTTCAGAAGTATCGATTAGAATTTTGCTGCGGGTAAATGACTCCCAACGGGATCTCCTTGGAAACTGGAGCGGAGCCAACCCACTGTGTGTCTAACCGACTTAATGCAGATATAAATCGCCATTCCAATCAAGGCCGTTTTTATTTGCCGGCTTAACCGAGGCTATGCGTCACCTGCAGGGCTGCACATTTTGGTCGATAAGATCCTGTCAAATACGCTTAGACGTATGCTGCGGAAATGACACCTGATTTATGTTTTCGGAGGAGAAGATTTCTCTCCCCCACGTCTTGAGGTGAACTTTAGGGATGTATTGAGTATCGGATGATCATATACTCAAAACATTTCAGATCATGACGCAGTGTCGTGATTTGAAAATGCATGAGCCCTGATTAAAAACCTGACGGATTTGGTGCTTTGTAAATGTTTACTTTCTGTACTTAGTATGAATGAAAATTTGTTTTCCTTTTCCACTCTGTTGGTTGATTAAATTTTGCACATCGCTATTTTTTAATACTCCTCTTCCAGAAAACATGTTTCATGAGGAGAAAGGAAACAAAGCAAAACTCGAATTTCAATCTTTTTTCTTTTTCTTTTTTTTTTTTTTTTACTTTTATGTGACATTTGTTTTTGAGAGAAAATTAAAATTCAAGCTGTTTTTATTTTTTTTTTCTCCTTGCCTTTCATTGAATTTCACAGGTCATGTATGAGGAGCAAAGAAAACCATTGCAGGCTAATTTGCAGTTTGCTAATTAGCCTCAGAAAGTTCACTCATGAGACCAACATTGAACTTTCTGACCTACATTTAAAATGGAAAGTGACAGCATCATGCTGTGGTAAGCGTGGTCAGATCTGTTCAGCTAAATTCCATCGACCTCATAACCCCACACTTCTCTGTTTGGGTCTATCGCTTAAAAAAAAAACCCAAAACAACTATATAAGTTTTCACTGTTTCCAACCCCTTTTGATACTGAAACATACTGGTAAGCCAATTATTTTTGGAAATGCATACACTTGTTTTCTCTCTTCTACTGATTGCTTGTTTTCTTGTTTTTGAAAACTTGTTTGAAATCAATAAAATCCGAAAAAGAAAAGGAAAAAAAAAAAACAGCGTGTCACATTAACACGATAGATTTGTCATAATGTGACAAACAGCAACAGGTTTGTCAGTGCCGTTTATGCCTTGTGAGATGAAACAAAACTTGTTAAGATTTTTTTCCACATTTCAGGTGAGAACAGCTGTGCATCATTAGCTTGCCAGAATGTGGTCATAATAACTCTATTCTGCCTGAGCCACTTGCATAATCCACTACTGGCATTAATAATAATAATAATAATAATAAAAACTTAATTCATTCTGCTCCATCTGTGAATATACATAGTCTCCACTGTGTTCCGACAGCTGAGTAAGAAAACAACAAACCAGGAATAAAATGGGGGGGTAAGAACCATCATGTGGAAGCAAAAAGTTCTGGAAATAAGCTCTGATTGTAGCCAAGATTTTCTCAAAGCTTTGAGAGCAATGAGGAATCATTTCAGTGTTCGCTCGCGGCCACAAAATGACCCCGAAAAACAAAGATGAATGGAACCATTGACTTCAAATATGACCTCTTGAAAGCACAGCCCGAGCTTCCATCCATCGTCATCTATTATATTCACTAGTGTGACCTGCTGGGGCGGCGGGAGGAGCGAGGTGGGTTGGGGGGGGTTATTAGGCTGGCGCCCACCTGTTCTCCTTTCAGCTTGTAAGACACTAGCTGCCAGAAGATCAAACAGGGCTTGTCGCCCCCCACCAAACCCCTCCGCACATCCCTCCTCTTCTTCTCCTCTCCCTGGCAAGTTCCATATAGAAAAGGCGACTGACCCACTTTCCCTCCCTCCTGAGCTATTACCTGGAGAAAATGGAGTGATGTAGCGTGGGACGTGTGCGTCGGGTGGGCGGGTTTGCGAGACTGAACAAAAAGCGGCTCATCTTCTCCCGCCGCGCAGACCTGAAGGAGTCGCTGGGTCTCCGAAGAAAGCGTGTCGTTTCCCTGTCGGACGCCACGCCGTGGGAGGTTGTTTTCTGTAATGGCGCCGCGAGGCCCCGCTGCGGGTTTGTTTGCACGTGCGGCGGCGGGGCGGACGCTAACTTGTCGTTGATCTAAAATAAGCCAGACACGGGACAAATACGGCAAACAAATGAATAATTTGCCAAAGGCCGCAGAAGCAAACGAGAGCAGAAATATAGCATAAATTCCTCCGCACCGAGGTAAATTGCTTACAATCCTGGGGGCTTTGTGCGAGGCAGAGCCAGCACTCATTGTTTTCTTCAGGATTAGGTTTATATTGATTGACCATCATGACCGGCATCATGATACTTAGAGGCAGAGAACAATTTTTCTTGTTCTCATTTTCCTCGACAGTGCTTTTACCTTCTTCTTCATCTCCTTCTCTTCTTCTACGCTCCAAAAAATACAGAGCGTTCATTACGTCCTGTCTAAGTCTCTTCTTCTTTTGTGCTCGCAGGCCTCACATGGTTACAGAGTATATGGGCATCAGGAATGAGAGCTTTATGAAGATTGCTGCAGTGGGGACGTGGATGGGAGATTTTGTGACAGCCTGGATGGTAAGAATGGAGTTATTAGGTTTACGGGGCTCAAAACCTAAACAATAATTCCAATTACTTACAGGATTGAATTTGTAGGTGGAAATAACCCGAAGGATGTTTTGTGATCCGGAGTGACCGTATTTTGTCCTGATCACCAGCTCTACCAGGGCTCCAGATTAACTTTTTGCCTGGTTTCACTGGCATGCTTTCTTATATAGGTGCACCTGTCATTTGAGTTTTATGGTATGGAGCTTCTTGCTTTCCAATATAAATTAAAACGCAAAATAGTTCCAGAATCAGACTTTCTCTGAGCTCACTTTGATCAAATTTCCTGCCGCAGGTAAGGTGCTCACTACAGTTAGCAACACAAACCCTAATTTCAGTAAATCAAACTTTGGCCTTTAAGTTTATGACCACCCCACCCCACTAAAAAAAAAAAAGAAAAAGAAAGAAAGAAATTTTAGCATCTTTATAAATTTTCTGTTCTCTTCGTAATAAGTATTAAGATGTTTTTGTTTTTGTTAATGGTCGGACTTGGCAGGCGGGGCTTGGAACGCCTTGATAACCTCCAACAAACAGAAACACGGTTGGATGCGCCCGCTCCATCCTAACAGCATTCGGCAGTAATTTAGTCCAGGCTGTGACTCCCTAGAGGATGTCAAAGATCTGGGGGGGTGTCAGGGAAAACAATGGAGGGATGGGGCACATTGCAGAAGGAACACACCTCTGTTCATTATTCAACATGAAAGAGGAGAGGAGCTCCAGCGGGAGCGGGCCTCCTCTGCTGGGAGGAGTGGGGCTCACAGCCGAGACAACCTGCCAACCTCCCTCACCCGTCGCATTAGTATTCCAAGGAACATACTTTAGAGGAAGAGAAAGTGTTGGAGGAGGAAGGAGGAGACGGGTGAAACGGAAGAGGAAGGTGATTCGCGGACGCACAGTTTTGTGCGACGGAGAAATTTTTATGCAACGACAAAAGTGCTGATGCCAGAAATTATTCACCAAGTGTTTTTTTTTATTTTATTTTTTTTATATATTATTATTAACTCAATAAAGCACTCTGAACAAGACCTCTTTGTTTCCTCCACGGAGCAGAGTACGCTCACTCCTACAGTCAAAGAAGAGCGAGAATCACCTCCCATTTCCCTGGTTGAAATACTTTCCTCCAGCAAGAGCTTTACAATCTGCTGTGAGGCGCTTTATTGAATTGACCTTGACTGCAGCAGCTCTGCAGAAAGAATAATGTTGATTTGTGCATTAAAAGCATCCTGAGACAACTCGCCTCCCATTAAAAATATCTTCTGATTTAAAGGATTTTCGTCCGTCTGCTCATAAACTGATGCCGTCAGCTGCCGCTCATGTAGTAACTCCAGTAAACAATATCTGTCACTGGGAGATTGTCCAAAGTTATTTGTGACTTTTAATCATAATCTTTCATGTCCTAAAGAGTCAAAAAAAAAAAAAAAAAGTTAAACCCCAGAACATAGAAAACAATCAACCCTAAAGGAATAGGACATAGGATACTTTATTACTTTTAAAAATTACTTCTCTCACTCATTAAATGACCGTTTGTTTAGTTTATTGATAAGCAGGCAAAAGTTTGCAATTTCACAATAAAAAGTTTCTTGCCATTCTATTTAAGAATGTTTTAAACGTCATAATTTTGGCAAACAGTTTAAAAGCTACAGTTTTAAGGGTCCAAAATGGGATTAGTTTGGGCAAATTGGGCAAATGCAAAGCCATAACAAAACAGCAGAAGCCACAAGGGAAGTTCTGCTAAAGCAAAATTACACTAAAGTGAAAGTTACGTTCCATTCATCCATCCATTTTCTTACACCCTTATCCCGTTGGGGTTGTGAGGGGCGCTGGTGCCTACCTCCAGCTGTGAACGGGCGAGAGGCAGCTGGACATAGGAAGTCCTGTTAATACGTCAAAACAGTGTGAAAGTGGCAGCACAAAGTGCAATTGCCAGGTACGGAGTTCTAAATGTGGAAAAATATGCTCGTTCTTGCATGTTGTTGAATGAAAAATGGTTTCATTGCAGCTTTTTGCTGTTATGTTGTGTTTTCTGTTGTGTTGTGACTTGTGCTATGGCGTTTGTTATGTTGAGACTTGTTGCTGTGTGGATTTTGTTGTTGCGCTGTGACTTTTGTTGTTTTCTGTTGTTGCTTTGTGCATTTTGTGGTTGTGTTGTGGCTTTCGTCGTTGCTAAATGAATTTTGTTGTGTTGTGCTTTTTGTTGTGATGTGGCTTTTCATATTGCTTTATGGATTTTGCTGTTGTGACTTTTCTTGTGGATTTTGATGCTTTTTTGACTTCTTTTGCTGTGTTGTGACTTTTGTTGTCATTTGTTGTTGCTTTGTGCATTTCTTTTAAGTTGTTTTGCAGCTTTTGTTACAGGGATTTTGTTGTTTTGTGCCTTTGTGCTGCCAGGTTAAGAAAAAACATTTTAAGACCTGCTTTCACTCTCCTTTCACTGACTAATGTGGTTAAGCATATCATCCAAAAGCAAACATTGGCTCCAGGCACTTTAACAAAATAAAATAAAAAAGCAGGCCTGGATAATATTGCGCTATAAAAAATATCTTACAAAGTTGCTACATGATTTATTACCCTTCTTATCATATTGCCTTTTTTGAATTTTTCTTCATTCACTTCAGGTGACAGATATGATGCTTCAGGATCAACACTACCCAGATTGGGGCAAAGCTGCAAGAAGGTTCTGGAAACGAGGCAACAATCGAATTGTCCTCTTCTGGTATGTTTTTTTCCGACAAGGCTCCTTATGGCACGCATTTCTTCATCTTTGGTGAAACCAAATGTGTTTGCATGTAGCGTGATGCTTCGCAAAGATGCGTGCGCGCATGCATGTCTTATGGTCTCAGCACGCCGTCGCAGGGCTGCGTGCAGTGAATATCCGTGTTAATCTGCCCTCATTCGGTGTCAGCACCTTTAATTAGAGGAGCAGGGTGAAAATCGATGGACAGCGCAAGGTTGCTGGGTGTGCCACAAACCTGTCTTTTACTTAGCCCTACCGCAAGCCGTGGCCCTGAAATAAACTGTAAACAAATGCAGCAAACCGTGTCTGATACGCCCATTATGGGATAGATTAGTGGGTCCGATTTCTGCTTATAAGTATGCAACCGCCGGCTGCACGGTCCCAGAGGTGCTAGCTCACCTCACCACCCAATAAAAATTGGGCTGTGATCGCCGTCAGTCAGATATGACATCTGAACGTGCTCGCCATCGGTTCATTCTCGGGTCACAGAGTGATTGAAGAACAAGAGGGGAAACTGAATGACTTTGACATGCAGCGCTCTGCGCCACGTATGCAGACACATCAAAGAGAGTTTAGCCGCAATCGCCAATATTTTCCTCCTTCCGTCGAATCGACTCGCTCGCGATTTGAAATCCAAGCAGACGAGTTCTTCTGCGACTTTCCTCGCTTTTGTTGACAGGCGGCGCCGGCACAATCGATGGCTGGATTTGACGAGGCCATCGTTTGGGATTCAGAGCTTGAAATGTGATTGATAAACGCTCCGCGGAACGGGTCTCGTCAATAACGCTGCGGCGGCTGGCCGACAAACGGCTGCCAAGAGGTTGGCCACTCCAAGAGCAAGAATCCTACTGTGGAATATTAAAACCTCCTCCTAAAACTTATCCCACTGGCCCCCGCTCTGCTGAAATGGGATACAAGCTGGCAGCCTGTGTCTGCAGGGCAACGGCCGTCGCGCGGTGCGAAAATGCACACAGCAGCACAATAATGGTCGGGTGACATTGAGGGGAAAATATCCAGTGGAGAATAATACAAGGAGAGTGTGTCTTCTCTTCACATGAATGAAGATGTTTTCCAGCAAAACGGTGAATGTGGAGCTGACTTGAGCGAGAAAACACAGCAATCGCTACAAGCGGTTCTGTGTTAAACATGTAAATGCATGGAAATCGGTGTGCAGTTGAGTTCGGATTTACATTATTTTGGCACTTACAGACTTTTCTGTTTATTCACATCGTCTTGTAAGGGTGTTTTCACACCTGATGGTCCAGTGGGCTTGGTTTGATTCGGGACCAAAGTTGTTAGGCTTTCAACTGGTGCGGTTTGCTTCCTCACTGCACTGCGTCAAAGAAACGAACTGATTGAAAAGCCTGCAGAAGAGTTCGACATGAAAACCTCAGAAAAAGACTTAAGCCTTCTTCACAAAATGCCAACAAAAACGGATATTAGCTGGCCTAGCATATATCTGACGCTATGCCTCATGGTGTTAGGCATATTTGTTTTGGTTGCATTTACCCAGAATGCCCTGCACTATAGTCCGCTTCCTGCTTTTGGAGCGATCTCACCAGAATTCACTTCATTCGAGCCGATGCCTCGGTTTATAGGTGGACAAGCGTTTGCTTTGCAGCGGAGTTCCATCCCGTATTGACACTTCTCCAAATGAAAACAGGCTTTCCAGGAAAACAAACTCGAGTCCAATTATAGCCGACGAAACAAGGCTGGTATGAATGCACCCCGAGACTCTCGTTGTTCCATTCACAGAGAGACAGGAGGTCTCTCTTTGCCACACTTTTTTTTTTTTTTTTACCTTCCCTCCCTTCACACTAACTTTTCTACACTTCCCTGCAGGACGGTGCTCATCTCTTTGACCTCGGTGGTGGTCCTGGTCATCAGCACCGACTGGATCAGCTGGGACAACCTCAACCGCGGCTTCCTGCCCAGCGACGAGGTCTCCAGAGCCTTCCTAGCCTCCTTCATCTTGGTCTTCGACCTTCTCATTGTTATGCAGGTAGAACGCTCCCTTGTGGCCAATTAAAAAAGGAAGAGAGGGTGGGGGCGTGGGGGAGTGGGACATGGACATCTCTTGGCTCAGTCCACTACCCGTCTTGCCAGTTCCCATTTTTCCCTATTCATCAACGGAGCTCTGCGGCACATAGCTCTGGAAAAGAGAAAGTGTTTGATCACTCTCAGCTGGCATGGTCACAAATCTTTCTTTCTCTCCTCTCCCTCTCTCCTTTCAGTCCTTCCACTCTGATTTCCCCACACCTGATCCGACACGTCTGAACGTAGTTTATGTTCCTAAATGCTCATGAGTCACAATTTGTATTTTTTTTTTTTTTGTGCCGTCTTATTACTTTCTCCCGTGTTCTCCATTTATGCCACCATCTCATAAATATGAATGCGGTTTTGACTGGACCTCTAAAAAAAAAAAAAAAAGCCACGAATGCTTTTGTACTGAAGACATCTTGCGAGTGAAGCGCTCTTTCAAGGCAAACAGACGCAGTGCCTCGCAAAAGCATTTGTACCTTTTTCGAGTTTTTCCACATCTTTTCCAATTTTTACCTCCTCAATATGTTGAACTTCAGGGTATTTATCGGACTTTTATGTGAGAGACCATAAAAAAAAGAGAAGTGAATGACAAATCATACATGTCTTTCTTTTTCCTTCTTTCTCTCTTTCCCTCTCTTTCTTTCTTTTCAGGGTCAATACTTTGCAGTGAAAGCTGCAAGTCCTTTGAGTTTTGTCTCTAAATGCTTTGAACTTTAAGAGACCAAACTTTTTTTCCCCACTTCTCTTTGCAATTACAGCTCAAACTCTGAGTAAAAGAGGACCTGAACAGCATTATTTTTTTTTTTGTCTTGCACACAATTCACAATTGGGTTTATGTCTGGCCCATTGTAAGACATGAATATGCTTAAATATAACCCATTCCATGGTAGTTCTGTCTGCCTTGTAGTTAGTGGCGTTCTTCTTTCTCTCCATTCTGACCAGCTTTCTACTTCCTGCTGAAATAAATGTCTGCAAACATGATGCTAGGAACGGCGTGTCCGGTCTTTAAACATTTACCTCCCAGAGCTAAACAAAATGCACGTGCGGTATATTGTTAAAACTAGGAAGTGTAAAGGCATATAATGCGTGAGTTTAAAATCTCATTATGACTTTCATTGAGTTTTATGTTTCAATAAAACAAAAAAATGCTCTTGTTTAAATGAGAAAGGTCATCGCAATAAAACAGCAACACCTCATGAGTGTCTTCTGGAAGAAATGGAGTGAGAAGATGGAGAGTCAGAGGGAGCTCCTGTAATTCTCTTTAAACAGTTGCAATCTGTTAGAGGAATGAATTTTTCATTATAACATGAAGGTTTCTGGTTTTAACAAGATACTTCCTCTTTGTTTATTCCCTAGCACTGGCTGTTAAACGGCACAGGGCGATCTGCAGTGTTATGTCTTCCAGCTGACGTAGCATTTCTGCATGTGGACCAAAATGTTGGTGCAAACTGAACGGATGAATATCTTCCACGTTTTTTTTTTTTTTTTCCCCCAACTTTTTTTTTTGTTGAGAATGCTTTTTTTATGTCTTTCTTAAACAATTGCTAAAACTGATTCACATCAGGGGTTTTTTTTAGTTCGCTATAATCAAACTAGTTTCTCTGCCTAAAAAGCGGGAAGGAAGTGAACACTTGTTCGCCTGAAAACCTAAGTCTCAGTTTGGTTGAAGTGAATTCCGGTGCGGATCGAATGCAGTGTGAATGCCAAGCGAACTGGAGACCGCTCCAAAGCAGGAGGCAGACTATTGCGCTTAGCATTCTGGGTAAAAGCAAACAGACAAAATGTGCGTGTCTGGTGCTAGCAAGAGAAATAGCTTGTGGACTTTTGTCAAAAACAAAATAGAAATTTTGTTTCTATTTTGTTTCTATCTGACAATACTCCATTTTTGTTTACATTTTGTGAAGGAAGCTGAGCTCAGTGTCGCTTTCGGGGGCTTTCGTGTCATTTCCTAAATACGGGGTTCAAAGGATTTGATTCGCTTGACACAGTGGAGTGTGAAAGAAAACCATCTAAACCATCTAAACCATCTACCAAATGTTGCAATTTTGACCCCCAATCGAACCAATTCTGCTGGACAATCAGTAGGTGCTATGCTTTCTCATAGCATCTAGATTGTTATGAGGTTATACGAAACACAAGCGGACTCCGGTTCACAAGTGGACAAAACTGACAGAACTGGGTCGTTTTCGTTGCCAATTTATTGCATTGGATTTTATCTGTGGTTATCATCAGCACAAAACTTTTATTTAGCTTTTAAAACAATTTAATTTCCCTTCTGATTCACAGCCGAGTGCTACTTCATATTAGTCTGCCACATTAAATCCCAATAAAATACACTAAAGTTTGTGGTTCCAAATGTAAATCTGTTCAAGAGGTGTGAATTGTTTTACAAGTTACTGTATAACCGTTACGCGATCCTGTGTATAAATCATAAGAGAAAATCCAAACTCCTAGGGAAGAGATTTGCTATGGACTCATTAGACACACATGCTGCCTGACTAAAATTTGTTGCTACTTACGTATATGTCCCTGGTCTGTTTGTTGTGCTAATTAAAGACAGAAGCAGTTTCTTGGGGGAACGTGTCCGAGTCTTACAAATGGAGCGCTCCACAGAAAGCTTGCAAGGTCACCAGTATATTTCCCATGTTAATCTGTAATACAGCTCCAAAAGTGAGTTTCAGGCTGCTTTTATTGAAAAAAATATATATATTTCTATTAAAAAGAGCTGCTCTGGCTGCTAATTACTTCTCACTTTGATTTTTTTCCCCCCACATTAATTTAACAAATGTGATTATGCAGATGCAACGACCGAGCTCAGTTCTCGCAATACCCCTGTGTTACGACTGGCTCAAAGTCATAACAAAACGGGAGACCATGCAGTGGTGAAGTGCATAAAAATGAATATTTATTAACAAAAACAACAATGGATTGTGGATGTCAGCATCAGTGGTGTAATGCAAATGCTTGGATGTGGCGTATGAGTGCCTATGGAAGTGTTGACGTGCAAAAACAAAGACAAACGCAAATGTGCGAAAGGAGGGGAGCTGAGGCCTGGCAACAAAAACACCACAAGCGTCGAGCAGCAGAGTGGACGCCGAAGGTGGAGAAGGCAAGGTTTAAATGCTCTGTGCTACAAATGAACAAACCAGCAGCACCTATAAAGGGAAGGAGCACAAAGACAGACAACAAGACCCATGCAACCCAGCCCATAGGGCCCAGGGCCATAACACCCTCACAGAGATGTTTTTAGTCCTCCGCCCTCGGCAGTACGATCCGTTTACAACCAGCCCTTCTCATTTCCTGCACAGTGTACAACAAGTACATTTACTGCGGTAATTTACGAGGTGAGCTAGCAGCTAAATCCCTCAACGGGGTCGGAGGGAGGTCGTAAGGGACCCTCGCACCAGCAGCCGTCGCCGTCGTTGTACCCGTTGACAGGAATTCATCTGCCACGGCCGTCCGCAGGGCTTTGTCCACCTCTACGTCGAAGCAGCGCCAAAGCTTATCTCTCATCTCCATGAGAAAAGTGGATGGACGTGTTCTCAGGCCAAGTAATTAATGATTTAGCTCCAGGCGGGGTTTTAACCTTTTTTTTTTTTTTTTTAATTGAATGTTTGTGTATGTTTCTGTGTGTTTCCCCAGCCATTTCCTCTGCTGAACCTCGTTTTTTTTTTGTATTTGGTGTATAAGCATGTTTACACAGGAGGCGGACATGGTGCTACATCCCTGTTAGATTAACAGATTTTTTTTTAAAAATTCATTAGTGGGAGGAAGATGGTTTTTAATATCCTATAACCCAGCTAGTATATAGTTCATAGATATCGGCAAAGTCCGTCTCTGACCATTAGCACATAAAGGATTCAGATGCATGATATCATTTTTCAGACACTTTGTTCAAATAACAGAACAAGGCAATTTCTGTTTGCCTCGTTTTTACTTTTCATTTGTTTATTTATTTATTTTTTTTGTTTGTTTCTTATACAAGGAACAATGACACAAACTTATTTGTGGCAGACTGTTCATTTAGATTAAGTATTAATTTATATATATATATATATATATATATATATATATATATAATATGCAAAGAGAAAGAGAAGAAAAATTGCCATTAAAAAATTATATTTTCACCTTTATCCGATAAGAATGTGGTTAAAAGGATTTCAGAAACCTTTTAGAGATGCAGTATACATATTTGCATTAACTTCAGTAATTATTTATAAGTAAAACTGGGCTGATATTGACAACCAGTGTTTATTTACATCTTGTTGTCATTTGTGTAAGTGTTTCAGGAGGAGAGGGGTGGAGGGCCTTGGCTATTGGTATTTGTTTGGTGATGTGAAGGCTGTCAGTTCATCCTTAGTTTGTTTTTAAACAGTATATTTAGATATCAGATTTTAATTCAGTGTACTGTGTGGGACTGTACAATAAATCAATAGCAATAGACATGTGGTTAACATCAATAGATAATAGGTCTGATCAGAAATTCACTGAACTACGATTATAGAACCGCACGGCATTCTGGGGGATGTAGGCACAGGAAAGACTTCAGCCTCTTGACCAGCTAAGCAAGGTGGGTGGCATCAACTAACCCCTCCTTTCTTTTGTTACCTAGCAACAACAGGTTTTGCCACCTCATAATGTAGTGGAGTGAAAACTGTGTATAAAACAGAAAAGGTCATGTCATTAGCTTTTCAGGTATTTAAAACAACAAAAACGTAACCAATAATTATTGACATCGACTGATATGAAACGTTTTTATCGCGATACGTTGCTGCGTGTCCTCTCCAAACAGAGGCAGAGGCATTTACAGGAGCTGGCTCCACCACACTGAGCCACTCCTGGTTGCTGCGCCATCTGAAACATTCAGGGAGGAATTTCTTTCTTATATCGTGTCGGTATGAACAGTGGCAGCTCTTCTTTTGTAGTTTCCAGCTTCATGCTGCGGGTGGAGGGCGGGGTGCGGTGGGGAGGGGGGGCGAGTAGCTTAGTGACACCGCAGGGCATCGGCAGCTTCTAAATGTCACTTTGTTCTGCCTGTTGATGCATTTTGACATGTTGAAATCCCAGCGCACCCCGGTTCACTCCACCAGCCTGTAAACACTTGGTGTGATCTCCGCGCCGCGGCGGCCGACACCTTGTTTGACCCTCAGTCGGCGTGCGAAGAGACTCCACCGAGACTTAATATCAGCTAATATGAGAGACTTTCAGTGAAGTGTGCAGCGGATGATACATGGTTGACATTTTTCACTGCTGAAGTTGTCATTTGAATGCGTTTCTTTTCCTTTTCTGCTCGAGCCTGCCTCATCTGGTTGAAGTTAACTGAATTGATGGTCGATTGTGTGTGTGTGCGTGTGGTGTGTGGGTGTGTGTGTGTGTGTGTGTGTGTGTTTCTTTGACAGGACTGGGAGTTTCCTCACTTCATGGGTGACCTGGATATGAATTTACCTGGAATGTCAACAACACATGTGAAGGTCAAGCTTCCTGTCTGCAAGCGCATCTTTAAAGAGGAGTACCACATTCACATCACAGGTACATTCAGGCAGCAATGCTGCGAGAAGGAAGAAGGTTGTGTCACTGTTCTTTGTGGAGGATCTCCGGCTTTCAAACAGGCAAAAATCATGACAGGGAAACTGGAAGATAGCATTCCAGTCGATGAGGAAGAAGCGCCTTTCATTTCTCTCGTAACAAACTGGGAGTAGAAACGTGGCGTGGCTTGCTCCAGTTTCCCTGTTCCCCTCCCCGTTGGGAAGGGTTCGTTTGTTAAAACCACGGCAGCCATTTATAATGCATGTGTAGCTGATGTGTCACGCAGGTGCCACAGATGCTTCAGCTCTGTTTTCATCATTCCTCACGTGCGCCAGTGCACTCTGCGAACGAGTACGGTTTTCCCTTTAAAACGGCGCCCTCCCCTCCCACCGTTTTCTCCGTCGAGAGCCGAGGAAAAAAAAAAGAAGAAGAAAAAAAGCAAATGTTCCCGAGCTAATCGCTACATTTTCAAAACGCCCGGTAATTTTTGCGAGAGGTTGTTAACCCCGTTGCATTGGATAGCCATTAAGCGTGATGAAAGTGGCTACACCACGACGTGATTGGTTTAACTAAAAGCTTATTAGCATCATATCTTTTTGGGGGGGAAGGGAGTGGTGTCATGTGTACCTGGGGAGACCTCTGTCTGCTATCAGTCATCCTGAGGAGATGGCTGTCTCGTGGAAATATAGAGATCTTGTAAGTAGCACCTGTAAATGGATTTCTCTTTCTCGGCGCATGAGCTGAATGCAAAGCGAGAGGGAAGTCCTGACGCGTGACGGTGAAAGTATGCCTCTCTGATGGCGTATTCCCGGACAGCAGAGGTCAGACGTTTTACACCAGGTCATTAATGGCCTGAGGTTAATTTGAATTTTTTTGGGGGAGGGTATCGCCATACAACAACCAACTTCAGTTACTAGAAAACCAAGCGCTTGAACTCGATGTGAGATTCATGAAGATGTTGTTAAAATTATGCATATGGGCTCAAATAAACTCAGGCTGGGATCTGGCTGAATGTTGTTGGCAGAGTTTGGAAGGTTCATTGATTTCCTGCCAGAGACCCGGCTTTAGAGCAAAGTCAGTACTGACTTACAATAGTGTTGAGCTCAAGGCCGATTCAGAAAGTTAATGATAGGCTGATATATTCAAGGACCTTTTTGGGGTCCTTTTCCTCTCTGTCACCCAAATCCAACCAAGTTTCACCTGAACAGAGTAAACTGGTTAGAATGGTTGAGAAGAATTTGGCAACCAATAAGGCTCAGGTTTAATGAGAACCTAGTTTCACATCCCCATGTACATTTTTGACTCTAATTAATTACCTTTGTTGATTAAATTAATTCATTTTGAAATTTCTCTATTACTAGCACTTATCTGGATAACTTCACCCTGAAAAATTACTTTTCTAATTTATTATTGGACAACAATCCCAACCCTTTCCACCTTAACCCTAACCCTTTCTCTCTCTCTCTCTCTTAAGGTAAGTGGTTCAACTATGGTATCATCTTCCTTGTGCTCATATTGGACTTAAACATGTGGAAGAACCAGATTTTCTACAAGCCCTATGAGTACGGTCAGTACGTCGGGCCAGGAGAAAAGATCTACACGGTGGAAGAGCCAGAAACGCTCAGAAACTTCAACCACAGCACGCTCACCTACGAGTGGCGCTCCACCAACATCAACCCGAGCACCAACAAGACGTACGTGGAGCGGGACATGTTCCTCCACAGCCGGTACACCGGGGCCAGTTTGGACATCAAGTGCCTGGCCTTCATCCCGAGCCTGGCGGCGTTTGTCCTCTTCGGCTTCTTCGTCTGGCTGTTTGGACGCTTCCAGGACAGCGAGACGTTCACAGAAAGCCAAGACAAGGCGTACGAGAGGATAAAGAGGAAATCGCCTTCGGAGTACAGCAAGGAAATGGGAGCGACCCCGGAGGACACGCACCTGACCATGAGCGATAGCCTGAAGCGGTCGGGGACGCCGATGCTCCTGGCGGTGGACGGGCCGCACTTCGGAGCGACGCCTTCTACGAACTCGACCATATCGATGGACACCCAGGAGACGCACCCGAGCATTGTGATAGACAACGCGGTGCAAGACGAGCCCGTTGTGTCGTTTGACGTCCGCAGACTCTCACCGTGAACGCATAAACTTTCCGACTGCGCCAAAGCAGAAAGAATTTACCGAGACTTCAGATTGTTACAGGTTTTCTTACCCGCTAAACTTTATCACACACACACACACGCGCGCGTTACATTAGCAAAGCTGTGTGTCTTTCATCGGGGCTTTATGTGATAGACCAATACAACATAGTGTAAAGATGGGGACTAAAACAGATTTTTAAAAATCTTTTTCAAATAATCATTTGGGAATTGTTGCCTGCATTTGCATTTAGCCCCTCTGAGTCAATATTTCATATAATATTCTTTTTTCCTTTTCATTATAACTTGAGCTTAATCAGATAATACGGAGCTGATTGTGAACATCAACTTTCACGTCTTGCCACTGATTCTCAATTGGATTTAAGCTTGGACTTTGACTAGGTCGCTTGATCCGAACCATTCAGATGTCGACCAGTCTGTATGGTTCGGGTTGTTATTTGTTGCCACATGTAGCATTTTGTATGTGGTCCAAAAATCCAGTTTAAATGATCAGAATATCTTCTTCTTTCACATTTGCTTCATCTCCTACTGTAAACAAAACTCTGTATTGCTTTATTTCAACAGTGAAATTAATTCTTTCCATAGTGCACGACTAATGCCATCGTATCATCACTCTCACTTGACCTTTGAACCTCTCCTGGCTGCTTCTCTCCTTACTAAACCTGTTCATTTGGACACCTCTAGGCGATTTGTGGCATAATTTTGGTCTTCCTAATGGTAATTGTTTATTAATGAACTCCAGCTGATTTTATTATTATTATTATTATTGGTATCAGAATAAAGGGGCTGAATATAAATGCAAAAACTTTTCTTTGCAAAAATAAATAATAATAAAAAAAATCCTAAGTTTCTCCCTTAATAGTTAAACTTTACTTTGTTTTGGTCTTCATATAAAATCCAATTAAGACACATACAAATTTGTGTAAAAATGTAAAATATAGATATATATATGTCAAAGAATGCTTCTGCTCGGCAGTATACAGAGTACATGTGCTCGGGTAAGTGACATTAAGAAAGCAGGTTCTGTGGTTTTGATATATTTTTTCTAAGATATCCTCTGAAAAAGCCTCCATATTGGCACCGGTTCTGATGCAACTAGCCTAATGTGAAGCAGATCTTTTTAAAACAGACGGCAAACTTTTAATTGACACGGTGCTGGCTTGGATTTTCATAATTTACTTTAGTCATGGTTAAACTAATGGGTGCCTATATCTGAGGAGTGTTTCTGCTTCTGCAATTCAGAGCCGGAGCAGTGTTACAGCTACAATCGTGCCTTGATATTTCATATGTTTATATACTAATAGCCTACTGCTACGGAAGATGTCCTAATTATGGTCTGCCTGACTGATCCCTGCTGTATATCCTCATATCAAACCAACAATTGTTACCTCATTTGGTCCTCAGCTCGTGCCGTTTTTAATTTATTCTCTTATGTTGCTTTTAATCTGTTTCAAACGTATGTCTCTTGTCGAAATGGCGCGATTATCAGCATCAATCTACGTTGATGACCTTTTCATATCCCCTCACTCGATATTAGGCTCGAAGATAATAAATGCAATCAGCAGAGATGAAATAGCAAAGCAACAAGCCGCTCAATGATTGCAAATGCGGCTCCCGCTCCTTTCTCTGAATATCAACCGAGTCGGGAGGTTGGTTTTGCCCTTGGCATAAACATGCTATTGAAGCGGAGGGGTATCTCTCTCTCTTTTTTTTCTTCTTCTTCCTCTTCTTCTTCTTTCTTTAAAGCTCAGGGCTTCTTTATGTCTAAATAATCTTTGAAGGTTTTGGAAGCGGGTTTCTGCAGGTATATATTTTTGAATATTATTCAGTTGGCACATCATTCTGCTGCTCTGAACTCATTCTATAGCCGCAGTAAAGGCGTCTTTTTTCTGAATTTTCATGTCCTAAGTTATTTCTTTGTAATGTAGATCTGTGGGAGTTGGTCCAAAAGTGTGCCCTTAGACATTTTTTTTTCTTTAAAGTGCAAATATGAATTAAATTATTAATGAGTTACAGATATATATATATATATATATATATATAATATATATATATATATATATATATATATATATATAATTTTTTTTTTTATTTTTTATTTCTTTTGAATGTGTTTTAAAACATTTTAGCAAGTACTTTGCGTCCAAAGATTTCAGATAATTCGGTGTTTTAACCCTGCCAGAGATGTAGTTGATTCTCTTGGAAAGAAAAGGCCAAATACACATAATGGCTTAAAGCCCTGCTTAAAATGTGTTAATCAAGCAAACAAACAAAAAGAAAAGTAATAAAAACTTGCGTTTTTGCAAAACACACCCAAATAATAATCAAAAAATAAGAACAGCCAATGATTTTATTTAGTTTTATTAGGTAAAGTGGTTTAAAAGTATTACGTCAACTGAATGTATTCATTTAGTACATCCAGTTAGATGATGTTTAACGTTACATTTCTGGTTTGTAATAAGATGTTTTGTTTTTCTTTTTTAACTGAAAGGTTGTTACACAGAGTACTACGACAGTATAAACTGGTGAGGCGCTCCATACTGGAGTTCATTACGACTGAGGTCCCTTTTTGTCCTGATGTTTAATCGAGCTCATTGTGTGTCTGCAGATGCCCGTTTTTGACGGAGGCCATTCTATGAAGAGGTCAGTTTATTTATTTGCAGCTCTTGATTCTGTAATTCTTTTTATTTTATTTTACATTAGAAGCCACAAATCACATTGTAGCATTTAACTAAAAAAAGGTGAACTTTTCAGATGTTCTTACTTGATTTGTTGCTTTCTTTGTGTTTTTTATTTTCAATAACTGGACCTTTCCTTGCTTTTGCTGTGTTGTATATCTGTCCGATCCCGTGCTGCCAATAAATCAACCGTTTTCTGTTCGTGTTATTTTTGTTTGGGTTTTTTTTTTTTTTTACATACTCTATTTTCCCGACTGGTTTCATTTTTCTTCCATTTGGGATTCCAGGAAGGTTTCAAATCTTGTTAAGTAATTCCCAGATAGAGGGTGCAGGGGGGAGGCGGAGACAACCGTTCTGGTTTACATTTTCTCTATACGCTCGGCTAATAGTTGCCAAGCAACCGCGCAGGTCAAGCTCCTTGCAGCTGCTGACCCAATTAATGTGGGCGACACCAGAAATTATGGCGCTATCTCTTTACAAGGACACTTGAATATGTAACCTGTATACACAACATCCTCCTCAGATTAAAACAAGCCCTCCTCGAGGCCCGTTTGATTTATGCCGGCGGGAAACAATTTCAGTCTGTTGCGTGTTTTGTTTCCCCCCGGTGAGGTTTGTTTATGAGCATGTTCTGTGTGCAAATGAGTTAGCGACTCGATCAGAAGCGATGGAAGCCCAATTCCCTGCAGACCTTCCTGATTCCCGATGTCAAGATGAGGAACGTCCAACTGGCGCTACGAGAAGAATATGGAGTCAAGAGCCAATTAGTGGACTGAAGGTAAAAGAAAGAAAAAAGTTACAATTATGGATTCGTTCACATTTGCGACCAGTCCGCTTAAAATGGACAGGTCAGACTTATTTATGGATTTCTGCCGTGTTAAAACTTTTTAAATACGGAAAATATGGAAAATGGAACAAAACGCTATTGTTTTGTAACATTTAAAATTTGTTACCCTTACATGGCTACAGGCTGTTTTATAATATGCGCTATGGTGGGTCAAGATTCATAATAAAGATTCATAATAAACCAACACCAAAATAAAGCGTCTCAAATTTATCTAGCTGATAGAAAAGCAAGGCAGTGTCAAAATATACAAAATTTAGTTCATTTGAAACATTATAACACTTTAGTTTCACATTGCTATCACTGCTTTATGATTCCCGTTTCTCCAGCGCTTTTGAAAGTGGGGGCCTCAACAACATTATCAATTAAATTAATCAAGCTGCGTTACTCCTCAAGGCAGCATAGAAAGCAAGAAAAAGACAGAAGGAATCGTCCAGTCACCCTGCTGGGTTTGTGATTAATGAAATCTTAACTCGTTTTCTTATTGCGTGAGGTGATTGTGGGGAAAATAAAATTGATCAGGTACTATATGGACATCAATCAAATTGATAAAAACCATATTAGTCATATTACCTGGTAATATGACCAGGACAAATGGACAACTAAAATCAGAAGGTGCAAGGCAGCATTTATGCGAAATGAAAGTAATAATTATTGAGTAGTGAATAAGTGTGAGGAAAAAAGAAATTTAATGTTTCTTCATATATTTTGTTTGTCGATTGGTGAAGGAGATCTCCAGCCAAGAAGCCGATGTTGCTTGAAATCGTTTGGGAGGTTTTCTGCTGGTCTCACCGGTTGGACTCAACAATTTCCGTTTCAAAAGGCTCCTTTTTCAAAACGGCTAAAAAGTCTTTCATCGTATTCTTCCAGTGATTCGTGGTCCCTTTAATGTATTCCCCGGTTTACAAGGAATGAATGTTTTCGCAGCTTTCAGGCTGGCAAAAGAACAGCGTGTAGGGAGCTGCTTGAAGTGAGTTTTTATGGTGAAGCAGCTGCATCCAAACCTTTGGTCACCAAGCAATGCAACGCAACAGCTGCAGTGGGTTCAGTTATGACTCACCAAACCCAGTCTGACGAGTCTTTGGTTTGGGTTGTGTAAAGTTTGCATTGTGTTGAATTGTGGTGAAGGGGGGGGGGTTTAGTGAAAGAGGCTCTTAACAAAGACTGTTGTGTTTCCGACTGTGTGTACAGGGGTTTGGAGTTGGCCCAGACCCGCTGCAACTCTGCTCAGAACAAAAACAGGAGCATTAATGAGATAACTGAGTATGGAGCAACTTTACTGGTCTGCACGGAGCCCCCTGGCATCAGCACCAGAGGTCACCTTTAGAATGAATTAGAGCGGATTGAGAGGCAGGCCATTTTGTCCAACGTCAGCGTCTGACCTCACAAAATGCTCTCCTGGAAGAATCGTCAGATACTCCCATAAACACACTCGTAAACCTTACACACACTTCCCAAGAGGAGTGTGTGTAAGGTGTAAACAACACCTTAAATAGAACCTTAAAATCCGACGTCATTAAAGATGATGGAGAAAGGCAAGAAACCCAACAGTTTTGGCAATATGATGTATTGTTGTCTAGAAATACACATTAGAATAGTGGGAAGTTATGTTGTTGAAACGAAAGGACCACTGAAGTTGAGTATGTTAAACACGCATAAAACAAGAATTCACAAAATTAAAAATAAGTAGTTCATATATGATCAAAGACCGTTATATGTATTTGGTTTAAATAAATGTTGGAAATTATTTTTCCTAAAGGTTCTGACACAATAATTTTAGACCGATTCAAGCCTACTCAAGAATAAGAACAGACTTAATATTTCAAATAAAAACATCTGTTGCAACAAAATGTAAAGTGCAAACAGTTGTTACTCTTGGCATAAATGAGGTTTTATTTGTTGGTAAATCACAAGTCAAAGTTGTGCGCGTCAACATTTAAACAGACTAATCTACAAACGCAAACTTTCTGGTTTGAGCTCCGTTCCTGTCAGCCATCGGTCTGCGGTTCCTCCGAAGCAGAGCTGCACGACCGACTCAAACCTGTCTCACTCCTCACTTTGAATGATCTCTAATAAGATCCGCAGCCAGATGGTGTTTTCAGAAAACCTGAGGGGGAAAGAAAAACCAACAACAAAAAACTGTGGTGTGAAAACAGGCAGGTGTACGAACACCTGAGGTCTTACCGATGGTCTTTGTTTGCTTTGGAAAATAAATCTCGCTGCCAGAATGAATTAGTTGTTTGAGTGAGCCAAATGGCTGAGAATTATGATATTGATTTAAGTTTGTTTTTTGTTTTTAGCTTTGTTTGGCAGACCAGGCAGTAATTTAGAGCACATCAGAAGTTATACGATTCAGGAATGTTTGCCGTGACTCATCCCTCTACTGAATGCGGTTGTAATTGTGTTGGTAACATAAATTGTTAATATTATTATTTTTTGTCCCCCCCCCTTTCAGATTGGAGCCCAAAATTCTAATTAAAAGTTGTCTAAATTCTATTGTTTTTTTTAACCCTTATTCACAGTTGGTTTCACTGATCCGGTGAAAGACTGCAGCCGACTTTGGCTTAACAAAAGGGAACCGTGCTGTTGTTTCACCCGCGGTTATATATAAACCAGGAAAAATCCCCGAAGGAAATGCTCCTGAGCTACAGATCAGCTGGAATCTCCTCCGCTGTCTCTGTGCTCTTCTCCAATTAGATCAGTGCATCATGTCCTGGCATGGCCCATCACTCTGCGCTGACAGCTCTGTGACTCTCAGAGACCATGTGAAATTTATCAGTGCAGTCAGTCCCAGCCAGCTTGTAGGTCCCCCGTGCACCCCCACCCCCACCCCAAACCCAACCCCCAGCCCCACACACCTTTAGCCATCATGAGATGGTGTCTGTCTGTCCCTGCTGGGTCTCAAGGGAAACTGAATTCATCACCGGCTCCTTCTGCAAGTGTCTGATGCCTCACAGAGGAACGCGTGGCTCAGATAAATCTTCCAAAAAGTCCCTCCGAGGACGGGTTTGCCAAGATGTTTCGCTGTGAAAGAAGCGGAGCAGGTTACGCTCTAATTGTTCCTCGGTGAGACTAAATGTAGAGCTGCCTAATGTAACGGCTAAACTGCTCAAAAAACCCAAACAAACAAAAGGGTCGCCACAAACAGCCAGACAGTCCGGCATTTCTTCAGTGAAATCGGAGATCAATCAAGGAGAAATGATCCATTAATCATGATCAGCAGAGCGCCCCCAAAGGGCGCATGGGAGTTCACCCAACAGGTTTACATGTGTGTTCAAAACCTCAACTATCAAATCCATTGCTCAACACCAATGGAGTCAAAAGAAGGATACGTTTTTTTGATATTGCCAGAGATGATTTGGGAAGTTTGCAATGGCTGCACCTCACGTACTCGGCTCTGCTCTCCAAAACACAAATGCGTTTTTCTTACAACTGCGACATCATTTAAGGAAGAAATAAACAGGAAGAAATAACTGACCAATTTCCAAACTTTTTTTTGTGCCAAGTTTAGATCCAAAAAGAGATTTTAACTTATGCAACTGACAGGAAAAGCCCCACAAAACAATACAGCTGTGGTTAGTACTGTTGTAATTATACCACTGCTTAGTCAAAGTTGAGTGAACAATGGCATGAGAGACGGGTTGTTGCAGGTGGGGTATAAAAATGTTACTGGTAATTTCTTAAAAAAAAACAGTTTTGCTGAATAAAACTTGGTCATGAAAGCAGTTCAGCATGCCACAAAGCCTTTTGCTTTAAGCACAGTCGATGTGTTTTTGGTGTGAGGTTCATCTAGACAGAGCGAGACACAGGAGACAAGTTTGAGCCTGACTTCAGAGCATCGACAGCTGAGGTTGCAATTCTGTCGTGCTGCTAATTTGGAGGCCAGAAGTTGAAGGGTTTGGAAAGCCAATGATATGGGTTGGTTTATTGTGTAAGGATAAGAACTAGCAACAACATCTCTGTAACGTCTATTCTGTGTCCAGACTTTAAATTAATTCACATTGCTGTCTTTTAAGACCTGGACACTTTGCTGAGGCAGTAATGGCACATTATTAAAAATAAGGAGTACCACGAATGACGTCTTTTAAAATCAATTTCTGGTTTACGCTAGTGCAGTGAGACATCTCATTTACCTCCTGCCTTGCCCGCTGCACTTCTTCTGCATCAAACTAAAAGGAATTTCCAGACAAAACTGCATTTGTATTCTATTCTTTCAAATGGCAAAGATTTATATATATTTGTCATGATAAGTTCACTTTCAACTCCCAAAGCCAAGCCAATGTCATTAGGGTTCAGGTATATAACTGCTGTTTTTCCCATTTTCAGGCTAACAAGTCTGTACAGTCGGTCAACCATAAAAGAAAAACAAAATCCAGACTTCTATAAATGGTAAATGCTTTCTGATAATCTTTTCGCAGTTTTCGACATCGATGAAACACAAAAGACGAACACTAAAAAATAATTCCGTCTCGTTTTGACTGCAAAAATAACACTTCCACCCTCGACAAAGCGGTGAGTTTTTGAAAACCAAATATGATTTTGGCTGTTGAGCCAAAATCATATTTATATGTATGGTCATTAAATTTGAATATAGGACAGGCGCTGCAGTGGACTCCCTGTTGGGTCCCTTACATCTGTTGTGGAGGGGGCGACTCGGCTCTGCCATGGAAAATTGGACATTTAGGAGCCAGCTGGAGGAGCGGTCTGCTCTTCTACTCCACCAGCACTCAGGTGCCCACTGGCCTGTTGCCACCACCAGCTAGAAACTGCTGGACCAAAGCAGGCAGGCAGGCAGGCCGCCTCTGTGGACACACTCTCTACTGCCTGTGTCCTCTGTCCAAAGATCCAACTCTGATGAGCGCAGAGTCGTAATAACTGAGATAAACAGTTTTTAGGCCAGGATCAGAAAAAAAAAATTATTAAAAAATCACATTACAGGAGAGTGTGTTGGAAAATAAATGGGTCTTATCATGAGAGTTTATTTCAGGGATAAGAAGCCAACTCCGAAATGAACTCGTTGTCGATGTGTGTGTGAGAAAAACAGACCTTTGCGAACTTCGACAACCGAACCGAAACTAGTTTTTGATTTAAGCATTTTTTGTAGCTTTGAGGCTGTGCTTAAAGTTAGCTTCTGATGGTCCGAGTCAGAATATTTCCTCATCCCAAATGCCGAGATATTATTGTTAGGCCAAAGGTTGAGCAGTTTTAGCTAAACATCAGGTTGAAAACTTTGACCCAATGTGTAGAAAATAAATTATAATTATGAAATGATTCTGTTACACAATGTCAATGGGTTTTATTTGGCTCTGGTAAAAATAGTTTATACTAGAGAATTAATTTGTTCACTTTAAGCAAAACTAGCCTCCTTTCTGCTAATGAGTCTGCTAGCTAACTAGCAAGAGTGCTAGTTAGCTAGGCTAACTAGCACTTTCGCCAGACAGTCCAATCTACATAATTTATACATTGTTTTAAACTAAGTACATTTTTCCAGATGAAGCTGTCGATAAAGTCTTAGTGTTGCCATCACTTTCTAACAAGTGAACACAGCCGCCATAGTTCCTTTCAGTTAGTCAGAGAGGCTTTAAATGTTGTACAAACATGTCCGCTCATTTAACTCAGTGCAGAGGAGAATCAGCGCTGCAGTTGTGCCAGAAGCTGCCAGATGTGAGGTCAGCAGCTGCTCGCTGGGAACAGGTTTCTGTTTTTCCCAGATTCCCGCCTGGTTTTTATGAGAACAATTAGTTCAGTATTTTGGGGAAAATGCTCATTAAGGCTTTAGTGGAGACTACACCACACAAACACAACTACTGTGACTTGATATGTTCATATGCTGATTAAAATGTCATTGAAAATGTAATGCTTTGCTATGCTAAAGAATAATAAAAAAAAACAATATTTTTTGCTAGCTTGTGGCTTTATGTTCCATCGATCAAGTCCCTCACGCACAGACTAAATGTAATCTAGGTGTGGTTGAAAGTGCCCTGCATATAGATGTATCTATTAAGGTCTAAATGTAGCTACATAAGAGTGTTTATCAAATTAGCTCACCACCACGGTGTCAAACTCCAGGCCTGGGGGCCAAATCTGGCCTGCCATTGCTTCCTATATGGCCTTCAGATATCGTATCTTACCAGACAGCAACTATTATGTACAAGGCAAATAAGAGATCAGTACCTGAAAATTTAAGAGGGGAATACAAATTTCAAATCTTATCCATGTGAACAACCAGGAGAAGTTTCTGTGCATCTATTTCTGGTGTATGAAAGAGTCTAAATAAGGACCTTAACAGAGCCCAAATACCAGACAGTTTAAGAATAATTTAGAAAAATATGTTGTTCATAACATATAACGGATAATTCTGCCTATACCTAACTGAAATGGTGATAGTAGACGAGCAAAAGTATTTTTATTCAAAAATATAAAAAACTCAGGTCACCTGCATCACGGTGCAGCGAACCAAATCGAATAATCATATTATGGTTTTCTTGAAGAAAAATTGACAGATGCACATTTGTGCGCAGCTTTTCTCCAACATATTTAATCACCCTGTAACTGTAGTACAGGGAAACTAGTTTGCGCGGAAAACTCTTCTGAGCAAAAGTCTTTTTATGTCATTTCGTTTCAATAATTAAACATTCACGTTAGGAGGAGATTATTGATGTCATATACCAGAGAATGGTAAAGTGTGGCTCTGGAGCAGAAAGAAAGGCGCTGGGCCAATGACCTGAGGACATATTGAATATCAGAAATATTATAACATTAACAAGTGCTCTGTTTTAAGTAATGACACACACACACAGAAGTCAAACCCAGAACTTAAATGGAAATACTTTATTTCACCATAACACTGTAACAAGCTTGAAAAAAAAACCAAACAAAACAAAACCAAAAACAAAAAAAGATCAAATCAAACAAAATGCTACAGAGCACCACATCATACAGACAACTGTTAAAAGTGGCAACAGAACCTTATGCTAATGGTTTTTTCACTCTATCTAAGGTATCGTTTTCATAATCATCATTATTATAGAAATCAGCAAAAAATGTCTGGACATCAAGCACAGTCATGCCAGTAATAGTAATATCTTACAGATTCATGTAGCAATGCTTTGGAGTGGGTAATCTGCGACGCTCAAAGGGTTCGCTTTGGGCAGGCGCGACGCGGGTCAGAGGGAACTTGTAGTCCGTCGTCTGCTTGGCATTTGGTATAAAGGATCTGAGGATACAGGTGCGGGTCACAGACTTTTCGCAGGTTGCTTTAAAACACCTAACGTGCACAAAGTACCAGATGGGTGGAGGTGATGTATGCAACGTCCAATAAAAGCTTTAAACTGGAGGAAAAAAAAAAAAAAAAAAAAAAAAAAACCTCGAGGAGACAAAACCTGAATGTCAAAGATGTACAATGATCTGTGACCTGAATTGTAACCTCCAATCATCTGGCTCAGCAGGTCAAAACCAAGCCGAACAGTGCAAACACTATTTGACCCAGGCCCCGTGAAGAGGACGGTGAGGAGACACAGGGGGCCGTGTTACTTTTTTTTCTTCTTTTTTTTTTCTTTTCTTTGTACATGGAGAACTCTGTACAGGTGCCTTCAGGTCTGCCAGGGACTAAAGGCACATCGGGTCCACTGAGCAACAGATGTGTCCGTTCTGCAAATGAGAGAAAAGAGGGCAGAAGGGAGGGTCACAGTTACACTCGAACCCTACGGGCAAAGTCTTTTTGAGACGCGGCAGCTGCTAATTTCCCATGATGCGAAAGCTGACATTTGGAGCTTCCCGGCTCGTCATTTTTACCACCAGCCGATCCGAGGGAATTTTATAGCCGGAATTGAAACGTGAAAGCCCGCCGGGTCACGGATCGCCGTCATCATGACCGGAACAAAACTGCATGTCAGTTCAAAGCTACGTGCGAAAAAAAAAAAAGGAGACTGTCAGTATGGGTGTAAAGCTCTTCTTGTGAAATTCTGCCACATTCCTTTTGTTTCCAATAAGAGTCTCACTGTCGGCTAAGTAGAAGGAATGAGTGGATTGGCTTTAAAGCTTCGGCAAACAGTTTACATCCACGTTACAATGTCACCTGTTCAGCCTAACAACATGGAGAGCCGCTTGATTTACTGTCCAAATGATATTTGCCGCAGTTTCTCATAAAATTCTACAACTACTATTCGGAGTATTGAATTGTGTAAAGACGTCGGCTCGTTTAACGGAGCGCAGAAGAGGATTGGCGCGAGGATACAAATGAGAGGTCAACAGCCGTTCTTTTTGAATAGGTTTCTGTTTTTACAAAAGAAAATATACACATATAAATATATAAAATAAAGTAAAATGAAATTGAATGCCTCTTTTTCAGGTAGAGGTTCCTTTTAGTATTTTAGAAAAGGGCTCATTGCGGTTTCAGGCGTTCTGACCGAAAGAATACGATCGTGTTAAACTTGACACCGACGCTAAGAAAGAAAAACTAGATATTTGATTTGGGTATTAGCAATGCATTTGTAAGGCACAGGGTTGTTTCTGATAAAGAGCAGACAGATATAAACTGTGGCAGCGTGACGACATGTTCGTCTCCAATTAGGGCGAAACCAACAGGCAATTCAGAAATAATGTTGAAAAATAGCAAAGGAGTGGATAGGACAAGCAACGGTTTTAGGCAAAAATAATGCCGAACTAAAAGAATTGCACAAAAAGGCACGCAGAAACATAAAGACAGAGCCCTACATAACCCATGTAAACAGTTTATTACTTAAAGTGAGTTTCACTTTAAATGTAGTTCGCAAAATATCGCTATTGATTCTTCCAAGTCGGCTGTGTTTGTTTACTCTGAACTCACGTTTGGTCTATGAAGGCTTTTGCGATAGTTCTCATGTGAAATCTGAAAAATGGGAACAAAACTCAAAAATGTCTGACACTTTTAAACTCTTGACATGTGAACCAGGCGCTACAGTGTATGAAAATTGATCTAAATTAGTACACTTAAGGAATGCATTCATGGAACAGAACAAAATGTCAATTATTTAGACAACTGTATTCAAGGGGACATAGGCTACACTACAAAACTTCAACTTGGATTTGTTTTTATTTTATGGTGGAAAAATACTGTTGGAGCAACTTGGTAATCTAAACAATTACCAAGACACTTTATTATTCTATAATAACAAAGAGTCATTATTTACTGAATGACACTTTATGACAGCAGTCGTAAACATTCATAAAGTCTCCTTCATGTTCACAACAGGTGCGATGTCACATTTAGGTGTCAGTCTTATGCACACCCCTTCAAATTAAGTGTTACCTAATCCTGCAATAGATGTGTCCCCTTTTTATGCTGAGCTAAAAAGCTAGCAAGGCTTTGTGCAGTACAGAAAGATCCAGCTTCTTGGAAAACAGTAATAAAATTAGGTAAAAACATTTGGAAAGTATCCAAAAACAAACAAACAAAAAAAAAACAACTTAATTGTATGTGTTGGTCTATGAAATCCTGCATAGAAACGCTCAAACTGCCTCTCGTGGCATGAAATCTGCGTGGCAGCGCGCCGCCTTTTCAGCCAGAAGTAAGTGAGTCGCCACAGCTCGCGGCCTCGACCCCGGGCGCCTCACCTTGCACTGGCACAGGGTGCACTCCGTGCCGTGTTTGATCCAGGAGGAGCCGCTGAAGCGTGAGATGTTGTGCTCGTCCGTGCACGTCTTGGTGATGTCGTTGCGGATGGTGTCGGCCTGGCAGGGGTCGGTGACACAGCGGGGGCAGCACTCGCCCTCCGGCACCATGGTGAACTCGCAGTCCACGGGCGGGCAGGGCAGAGGCCAGCAGTCCACCTGCCCCTGCTGCGAGGGGCGAGAGGGAGGAAATGTCACACGATTTAGAGAAAGAGTCAGGAAAAAAAAAATAAGTCTCTGCTAATACCGCAACCACATTTTTTTTTTTTTTTAATAAAATAAATAAATTCACCTAAACAAGTCATTTATTTGAATATTTCTCCTGACATTGTGCATTAGCATGCCAGAGGGAACATCATGACTTGATGGGGGGGAAAAGTTGTTAAGGTACCAAAGGAAAATAAATAAATAAATAAATAAAAATGGGTGAGCAAAGCTATCTTCCAACAAAGTCAGCACATTTTTGCCGAGTGGGGAAGTAAACGCTGCAGCTTTCTAATTGTCTCATTGTTGTTCCCGTATTAATCTCACGGCAAACTTTGAGCCGGGAACGTCGTATTGGATTTATTTTTTTTTTTCCTACTGCGGTTTTTCGACTGGCCTGAGAAAACACATCATTTATTCTGTCTTTTGCAAACCTCTGCCCCTCTTTCTTTTTTTCTTTTTTATCACCGTGGCCTGACCTACTTCTGCCCCACATTGACATCCGTGGCATGTCCCGTACTACCCATTTATTAGTCATGATACAAAAAACCCCGCAAAAAACAGCAGAAGCCAGGAGATGCGAGTTCGAAGCTCGATTCAAGTGTCCCACTGGGGGTATTTAATATCACTGAAAATCGCCCGGATCAGCGTTTTTAGAAGAAGTTGCAGGAAACTAGTTTATCTGCAAAGAACACAGACTCCCACAGTGCAGATGTCCACGCCTCATGTCTGTGCTCTGTGAAAACACTCCAAAGTGGGAGATCCACCCCCCGCCCCTGACTGGCAGCCCTTAACTGAAATTTGGTAAACAAATGAGTAATGAGTCGTCGCTGCGTGGGAACTCGATGAGGCTCACGCAGCCGACAGGGCTTCGGTCTCTCTGTTATTTCCACAGACCGTTTCATTCGCCGTTCTTTGTGTCTCGTCGTGATTTTTATCTCCTCTTTCTTGCACGGGACCCATTCAGCGGTTTGCAAGAGTGAATGCTAATAAACGCCTCCAAGAGATTAAAACTGGTGACATTTATCTCCGGCTGGGAATTAGGCTCAAACAATCATGTTTCCTTTTTCTTTCTTTCTTCTTTATGTGCTTTGATGTACAGCGCACATGCATGTTAATGGAAATGAATGCTCTCTTGATTCTAACAGGGTGGAAAATTGTCACTTCCCACTGCAGAGACTGCTTACAGACTTCTTGTTCTTTTCGGTCTCTTGTCACGTTTAAGTGTTTCAGATCATAAAACACATCCTAATATCACCCCAAGATAACCTTAGTGCATGGAAAATGTAGCTTGCACGTCCTGATTCTATTTATAAGAAAAAACGTCATCAAAATATCCCAAACTCTTTAAGTTAGAACAAATAAATAGCAGTCTGTGTTTGCAGAAACTAGTCTTTTACATGATCGTGAGGGATTTTTGGGCCACTCTTCTTTGCAGAATTGCAAATGGTCACTCCAAAAACATTTCTTTATTTATTTTAAAACACTCAAAGAAAGAGTTGCTGGTCGCCTGTTGACCACCGATTGTCCTTCTGCATAGCCATAGTGCCATTTAGCTCGAGGTCACTGCTTCAGGATTTTCTACAAGAGAGCAGAATCTGCTGATGAAAATTGTCTGGGCTGTGAAGCAGCAAAGCAGCTCCACACCATCTCACTACCGCCATCATTTCTTCTTCTTCTTCTTTTTCTGAAGTGCTGGGTTAGTTCTGCACCAGATCTATCGGGACACACACCACCACACAATTCAGTTCCACTTTTGTCTCTTCAGTTTGTGGAATATTTTCCCAAACGTTTTGGGGATCGTCAAGCTGTTTCTGTATCAAAAGCAACATGTTAGCCATGGTTTTGACCTCGAAACTCTCCCGTGGATGCCGTTTTCTATTCTTTTTGCCAGGTCGTCTCGTTGTAGACACATGAACACTGACCCTAGCTGAGACGAGTGGGGTCTGCAGTGACTCAGATGTTGTTCTGGGTTCATTTGTGTCCTCTTAAATGAGTTGCCAGTGCACTCATGGAGCGATTCTGGTAGGCTGACCACCATCTTTCATGGATAGTAGCTAATACAGAACAGCTTTTTGTATTTGGATACATAGATAAGAAAAATAATTTGTCATTATAAATGGTGATATATATAAAAAAAAAAAAAAAAAAAGCAAAGCCCATCAGAAATGTTGCAAGAGGTAAAGAGCTTGTACCCAGTAGAGGCCATATTCTTGGTTCTGCAATGATTTCTTGTATTCAGGCGAGATGGTTTCACATCTCGGTCTTGCGAACATGTTTTGCCCATCTGCTGCAGTCACTGTGCATTTCAAGCTCCCCCGCTGAGTTTGGACAGCCATTGCTCTCCTAAGTGTAGCAGCATTTCACGTCCCCGTCACGCTACAGCACCCCACGGTACCGGGACGGAGGGGCGAGCGGGGACTGCCTCCTCCTTCGAGTGCTGGAAATGCACGCAGCTTTAATTGGCCGACTTTAACGTCTGCAATCTCAACACCTGGACGTCTGCGGACTTGCTGGTGGACGTGGCGACATTTCCAAACATGTGTATGTTCTGGTGTTTACACTCCCGTGAGTGCACGCGCGCGAGCCGCTATTGTGACAGGCAAGTCTGGCCTTCTCAAATGTGTTTTGTGTCAACACGTACAAGAGCCCGCGGTGAGCACGGCTGCGGCAAGAGTTGAAGCAGAGCGATCTCATTTTCAGCCGAGAGTGCTTCCCCGCTGCCTCTCAGCTGAGCTGTGATTTTCAGGCGCTCCTGTAATGGTGCGCTGTAAGAAATCCAAAGAGTGGCCCTGAGGTTCAGGCAGCAGGACAACAGCACAATGCAGGAGAGCACTTGGGAGAGAAGGTGGCTGGGGTGAGGTGGGGTTATTGCCGGTGCTGGTCACAGGGTAAATCTGTGAGAATGGGGAAAACGCCACAGTATCTAAGCTACAAGCGTGGTTGTTATTAAAAGGCAGCTTAGAGTGAATGAAAAAGAGAAAGAGAGGGGAAAAAAAACAAGAGTGCTTGTCTGTGATTCAAAGTAGAGATGAACTCAGCAGAAGAAGAGTCGTATATTCGCCGGTCCTTCATGCAGCGGCAGTCACGTTCCACAGACTTCAATTTGTTTAATTGGGCTTTCATGTGACGGATCAATGCAAAGTAGCGATACGACCGAGGAAAATGATGGACGGTTTCATCGAGGCTCCACAGAAAATCTGAAGCCTCAACGCAGAGATCGAGAGGCTCCAGGCTCTGGGAGCAGAGATTCCCAGCTCCGTTTTTTTTTTTTTTTTTTTTTTTAACATGCTTGTTAAAACTATCACTATGTTGGGGCAGTATGACACAGATAATCTGTGAAAAAAATTGAGTTCCTCTTCCTTCTCCCTGCAGATCTACTGTCATATGACAAAAAATACATTGGTTCATCAGAAACAACCAATCAGAGTCAGAAGGAGGGTCTTACCGCTGTCAATCACCTTCATGCACTCACTTGACGCGTGACCTCTCCTACAGTATGCAGCTGGTTAGCCACAAAAGATCCCACCATGGATGCTAAGATGGGCCACCAACGATGACGGATAAACAGTTTTTTTGTAATGGTAAGTTGCTTCTCTGTCATTAACACATTGAGCATCACGTCCACAAGATTGATTGGCAGCTCTAAGACTGGGATCAGCACTGGGAAAAGGTGGAGGAGATTATCTGTCTCATATTACACTGTCACAACACAGTGGCATTTTTAACAAATAAGTAAAAAAAAACAAACAAACATATTTTAGCAAACGTTACAGTAGCTTTAAGTGTACAGTTTGAGCTGTACAACAGAATCCCGTAGATCAGAGGAGTATTCAGGAGCCGCTTCATTTTACATGGCTAACTTTTACATGTTGACCTGATTCAAAATGAACAGTTCATTACCAAGCCTCTAGGGCCAGCTGACAAGCTGAGGACGTAATTCAGCCATTTAAATCTGCTATATCGGACAAAAGAAATCTTCTGGGGACCGACTGGGTTTCGTATTACACAAAGCAAATTAATGTGTTTGAACAGACCAGCAGCAAAATCTGGCAATACATATAGTCCAGTAAACAGGGGGACTGAATGCAGGGCAGACTTTCCAGATTTCTGTTTGTAGTCTTATGTTGAAAACCAGACATCATTCAGTCCAGGTCACAGCCTGTCTGTAAGATGATAAATCGCAAAAATGCTCAAGAAGCATGAATACTTTTGCATGGCATTGTATACAACCACAATATGCACATGGCCAGAAGGTCAAAAGGGCAAGCCAGGTTGAAAAGAGTCATTGGTTTGGTTCAGATTTATTGGACAAAAACGTGCAAACTGTTTCCCTGTTGTCCATCCCTCTGCCAAACCTTGCAAAAGGTCAGCACAGCAGAAGATGGGAGCACAGTAACAAAGAGTCTATGCTGTAAGTCTTACTGTGAGAGCTTCATGAGGTGAGCAGTGTTATTTTGCTTGGCATGAAGAATAGGGGTTCTCAGACTGCACAGCACACCAGAGAATACAAGGAAGTCACTCTCAGCAAACACTCTTGAGTCAACACAACCCTACATCCTGTTAACTCACAGCAGTAGGAAGCCCACACATGCTCAACCTTGGAAGAAGCTTCAGTAAAACGTGTTATTCCATCAACGCGGACTACAGCAAAGATGGTTCTTTGTATTCACACAAATCAAAGCAATCACTTCTTCTTTTTTTTTTTTTGCACCGCACAAAAACCAATCTTCCTTTTCTCCTCCCTGCAACCTTCCTATTCACCTCTTAATCACTCTGCTCCAACAAAATATTTCTCCTTGACTTTCTTTTCAACACACATCTCTCCTTGATCAGCATTTCCATGGAGACCGGGGTATTTGTTGCATTCCTTGTGTGGGCGCTGCGGCACACCGATGAAACGCTTATGTTGTTTTTTAAATTTTTTTATTTTGTACTTTCACACACCATCGCCCCGAAAGAAAAAAAAAAAAAACATTCTGACGAGAAGCATCGTTGGATATTTCATCAACTCTGACCCACCAGGCACTGGCACTGCTGGCAGTTCTCCACCCATGTGTCGCCGCTGCCGTAGGTGAGCAGGCCGTTCTGGTGCAGGCACTGGCTGCTCAGGCGGGGGTCGCACTCGGGGCAGCAGAATAGGTCGGCGTTGGGGTTGTCACAGTCGCACACCATTCGACGGCACATCACTTGGCCAGCCTGAGAGCGGAGCACAATTAAACATTAACACACAGACGCCATCAAACTGTTCCAAGAGCAAAAGACAAAGCCATTTGTGCAATCGAGTCATTAAACACACATGTGCACGATAAATAATGCAGCGCAGGTTAAAGAGCCCGGACCGCTCAGCGTTTTGTCCAAACTGTAGGGAAAGCCAGACCAGGCTGGAATGCATCTAATGAAAGCTGCTGCAGACTTGTTTATGAGTGTGAACTTTAAACTGCTTAAATTATTTTAACTTATTTCTCCAGACAAATAATCCTCTTCTCTCTAGACGCAGAGAAATGTCTCTAAAGCAGAATGGAAATTTTTTTTTTTTTTGTCGTCATTTGTTCAGGCAGACTTCTACAAACAATAATGAAAAGAGTGTGCTCGTCAACTGATTCAATGCGGTTTGCTAGAACAAAACTCCGTGGCTCTTTTCATCGAGATTCAAGGTTCACACTTTAAATGTCGCTCAAACATTTGTCACATGCCAACTATGAGTTGACTGATTGGGGGGGAAAAATGCATAAGATATAAAGTTTCTTTAATTGTACAGATTTAGTAAGACGTTTACAATGCATTCGTTTACGGGCATAAATGTCACATGTCACGGCTTCTAGCTAAGCACTTCGAGTGCAAATCATTTTTTAATGCTACTGCAACAACTAACCTACAATAATTGGATGCACAAATGTTGATTTATAAGTGTAAGTATCCATTATATTAGTACATGTTATCCATTCTGGCTAGATATTTGTTTACATTTTAAAAAAATAAATAAAAAGACAATTCTATATAAATTAACATGATGATTCACAAATAATGTAATGTAAATGTGCCAAATGCTCATCTGCATTCACAGAGAAGTTTATGGTAAACCAGATTAAAATGTAAAACACGATAGTTTAATTTAAAAAAATTAATAAACATATGAAAAAAAAACCCCACATCCTTCTATAATCACAGATTTGATTAGTTACCAACAACTACTTCATGGATTTAGAAAGCTGCCTATACAATGTAATGTTTTCCATCAGTATGACCGACCCTTTAAGAACAAAGCTGACCGCCTGGGATTCTTCAATAAAGTTACACTGGGTGGAATAATTTAAGACCAAGGATTGCATCCAAATAATGATTCAAATCAGTGTGTTAAACACAACTTCCTGGCACAATAATCACAAACACCCATGACATCATAATTTTACGTTTGACGAAACGCGGCAACAGTAAAAACGTCTTGAGTACGGACCTGAAAATTTAAGAACTATGTTCTAACTCTGATTCCATGTTGATATATATCCAGTATATGTTAGGGGCAATAAAAATATGCAACAAATTTATACACGTTCCCTATTGACAGTCTATGCTAAAAACAATCTGTTAATAAAAACATTAAATCTCAAGTGAATATGACTTTAATGTTAATGATGAGATGAGAGTGTAAAATAGTGTAGTTACGGTACACCTTGATGCAAATGCATATGGCTCTTGCATTTGTGTGTGCCTTTTCAATAACAAGTTTTTTCAATAACAATAACTGAGCAGGCTCAGTCTGGACACATTCTTATCTTTCCATTGTCTGGGGTCTTTGACTTTGGTTTCCCCCCCATCACTTAGCGACGGCGCTCCATTTAATATCCAGCTGGGTCCAACCACTTCCAAAACAATAACATGTTTACTCCCTTGAACCTTAATCTGCTCAATGCAACTAATTTTGACAGGCAGCACCTCAATCTCTCAAATCAATTAAACAACTCATTTAATTAGGGAGCCATTTCTGTCCTGCTCCTTTGTAATCAAATGAATAATTTGCCGCTTGATCATTCACTACCGACACTAATCCACTATAATCGCCTTCCACTACTCCCAGACACTCGGCATTAGGTTGAGTAAAACGCTGCAAATTCAGAGTGTGACGGCGGCGTAACCCGATAAAAACGGAATAAAACATCTCTGAGGTGACAGAATGAGTTTTTCCGGACCAGTTCCTCCCAGGTGTCTCGTCGCCTGGATATGAGGAAGTGATCAAAACAACGTCAGAAATTTGAGTCAATCAAACGTTGAGAAGTATGAGAGCACGCGCTGCTCGTCCGTCAAAATAGCGTCGCTGTCATGTCCCATCAATCTCCCTTGTTTGCAGAGAATTAAAAGTAATTGGATAAATTAACATAAGTTGAAATAAAAAGTTATTTTTGGTTGCTTTGGTGATGATATAGGAGACCAGCTGGAGCCTGAAAGCCACACTGCTCACTAGGTTTTTGCACACAAAAGCATGACAGGTAAGTTTTTCCATGCAAACCTCAAAAAAGGAAAAAATAACGGTGTAACAGAGAAGACGCAGTACAGTGAAAATGTCCAGTGCAAATTTGCGGAACTCATATCTGCATTTTCGTAGCTCGGAGGACTAGAAAACGTCTTCTCAACATGAAATCTGCAAGATGACGTTTCCACTCCACTTACTGCATGGCGTTTATCGGAAGTGAAGTTCATGTGAGGAAATGCTCTGATTATTTATGAGTATTAATTTTAACTTTGAACTTGTCAGGACCAATTGTGTGTCATCAAGGCCCACACGCAGTGAGGACATTTCATGATAACGTATGCTGTGCAGGAGTTACATACTGACATCAAATGACCATTATGGAGCTCAGTTGCAACCATTTGGATTAGTAACAACACAATTTGCTTGTTAAATGAGCTGATTCAAATGCATTCTGACAAATGGAAACTTTAAATGTGCTAATGTGGAAAAGGTGAAGCTGCAGACTACCTGTGTGCCTGATTTTACACTTTGGTCTTTTTATTGGAGTAAATTATAATGTGGCACTAGCTAGCTGATGTTATCTGAACAGATTGCTCCAGGTTTAAACATTGTAATTCTTTATCCACTTGGCATTTTTCAAATTTCAAACTAAACCATTTGTTAGATTCCTGTTATCTTTTAGTTTAGTTTATCAGTTTGTAAACTAAATAGTGTCTGATTTTTAAATACTTTTTACCACCTTTGTTGATTGGAAACTCACTAATCGTTGCATTTGAGGCCCTAAAACAGGCATTTGTTTTCCTAGCAAACGCTGGTTTCTGATTTCTGATTTAGTTTTTTTTTTTTTTAGCCATCTTCTGGGCTTCATTTTCCCCTCTTTTCCGTCGCTGCTGAACGTTCCTCTAGGTACTAAGGGGAACGGAAAAAGTTAGCTGTTAATTTTTGTGAGTTTGTCACTGCAAACACATTACATAAAACTCATTTTACCCGCTGGTGACATAAAATATTTATTTGTGCCGCTTTATGAACATGCAGTTACACTATCTGCTCAATTATTAACTATGAATGAGTGCAAACTACAGTATAAATCTTTTTTTTTTCCCCCCACAGAGGCAGAAGATGAAGTATAATTTTCTGCAAAGAACTTGCATTATCCACTTCACTTTGTCTCTTTTGAAGATCTAACAGCAACTTCAAAGTTAACAAACAGCAACGCCTTATTGTCCGTGAGCCATACGATTATTCACTTAAAAGTGTCATAATTGCTCTTATGCTAATAAGTAATTTTTTTTTTTTTTTTTAAATTAAAATAGAAATACATAACTCTCCCTATCTTTTTACACTCCATTGTAGAATATCAGATGTTGGGGAGGAGAACATCTTCCTTACGGAGGTGACATTTGTAGCCGATTAGCCCTGTAGGGGACGGCTTCGGTCACATGGAAGAAAAAGCAGATTTCCACTAGTCTTCTTACTCTTTGTTTAGAGATGTGGGAAGTGGAGAGAGGATGTATATAAAAACAAAACAAAAAAACAAAACCTCATACAGAATAAACCATTGTAAAAGGCAAAGTACTTAGATAAGCTTAGCTTGTCTTAGTAAACAGATATATAACCCTGGCTTTTGAGGTTGTTTTAATCAGTCCTTTAAAAAGCTGCTCTCAATCATAATGTTTTGATAAATTACAGTGATATATACGTCATATTACTTTTCAATCTAAAATTCTTGAAGAAATACTTGGTAGTAATTGTATTTAGCATTTACACTGTAGACTGAAACAGCATAAGTCATTAATGATAATCTCTGTGTGTCAGTGCAGCGTCTGATACTTTTGACCACTGTACTCTCTTAGAAAGTCTGGAGAGCATCCACAGAAAAATAAGTTTCCTTGGAAAAAACATTTTTCTTCCAGTAACTCCATTTTAAAACACATATTTAATGCTAAAAATAACTAACTAGATAACTTTTGGTTTGTTCATACAGTAACAACTACCACCCCAAAGAGCGAACTGATGACATTCGGTGAGTTCACTGACAGGGAAAAGGTCACTGGTCAGGGTCAGACAATGAGGTCATAGAGTCTGTTGATTAAAATTTTGTAACAAGCGACATTTAACATGTCTGTGGGTAAAACAAAACTCTTTGCATGAGCATTATACTGAGACGCATATGGAAACAAATGACTTGTGAGGCTTCTGACGTGACCTTATGAATGAACTGAACAGCAGAATATCATAATTTCCAGAAATAATTTAGTTTATTTTAGAACCGTTAAGTTGAACTGCTGTCTGACAGTGACTGATTAATTTTTAAAAAAAGGCAGAATCTTTCTGTTGTATTTAAATTTTTTAACATCTTCAAATTTGATCTCATTACCTGTTGCTGCATAAAGATTTAGATGTTGCTTTTTATATTCTCTAGAAAATTCAATAATCAGTGTGACCTGTTCAGCTCATTCACCCGTATCCACTCATGCACCTTATGTTTCATCTGTGGATGGAAATCAAGTGGCCTCTAAACATTACAGTCATCACAACCGCAGCGATCATAAAATTAGTCATTATGATTGCAATATGGGGCACTACTGTTAGACACGGCAGCTTTATTTGTTGCTGTAAATGAAACCAACCTGTCTCGATACAAGGTTATCCCAACCTCGGAGTCGTAGCGCCCCGTGCCCCGCGCCTGCTGGGAACACATGTCCCGCTCCTCCATCTGTCCCTCTGTCTGCAGAGCTCCACCCACCGCTACCTTTAAGCTCTCTCTGTTCTCCATCTTGCCCTGTTTATTACCTGGCAGGAGCACACCGAGCACCTGTCGCTGTCCAGCACCCATATCTGCCCGCTGTGCTTGACCTTGTTGTCATGGATACAGTCGCCGGTGCAGTTATGCCCGTGGGGGCACCGGCAGTCGTAGCCTCCCTCCAGGTTGAAGCACACTGTGTCGTTGGCGCAGGTGTTCCTCCCCGTCTTGCATTCGTTAATATCTGCAGGGAGCACAAAGGAATGACATCATACATATGCTCTGTGCAGGCAAAGCTGTTTCTGTACATGATCTGCTTTGAAATAATAATACTAATAATAAAAAACCCCGACATTATAAAGACATGAAATTTGCTTTTGATGCAGAAGAGCAACACAGACACTTCTGCAGCGAGTGACAGCAATGTAACCCAGAAACCCACTTTGGCCAAATTCTGCTTTTGAGAGGTGCAGACAGGTTGTTATCATTCATGCACTTTTTTATTTATTTCAGAGTGCTTTTAATGCGCGTTCTTTCTCAGCCCTTTCAAATCCAGATGACGTCTAAGATGGGGGTCAAAGAATGGAGCACCACCACCGGCTCGATTAGTGCGCCCATTTTTTCTGTGTTTCTGTTGATTGAGGGTTTCGCTTCTGACAGCCTCCACATGTCTGCCGACATGCAAAATCAGAAAAAATTTTTGAAAAAAAATTAACAGGCTTCAGAAAGGAAAGAGACGTATCTTTTCGGAGGAGGGGAACTTAAAAAAGATTCAGGATTGACCTAGGGAGGTCAACCTGAATCAAAAACATTCAACAGCAGCCAACGGAACGTCTTGTCAGAGAAGCTATTTTGCCTCTTAAATTTCAAAACTACATTTCTGAAATTGAGACATGGAAACATTTTCTTTGGCACTAAGGCCAACGTGTAAGCAAAAAAATTGAAGATGATTCATTGATCACATTTTGGACAGAATTCAGTCACAAAGGTTAAATCTGAGATTGTATTTCTCTATTTTCAACAGAAAACATTGCAGAAATAATTTTATGCTTACATTAAGGACAGAAATATATTTGCGTTTGTTTACTTGAAACTGGAAATGTAAAATTATACAAGACCCAACTTAACCAACTCTTAAAACTAGCGAGGCGCAGTGATTTCTAACACCAGTGTATTTCATTGAATTCTATGTGCATACTACTTTGCGTAAGATTTCAAAAGATATGAGCTTTTTAGTAGAGCAAGAATTTAACGGTAAGTCATTAATTAGTTTTGAAACAGATGGCAGCCATGTTGGATGTTTTTTTTTGCCCAGCACTGATGAGAAACTACCAGCTTTTTCTTTGTAAATGCAAAAAGGAACAAACTGAATTTTTTTTTTTTTTTCTTTGATTTTTTTAAAAAAACAAATTAGTGATTCTACTTCATATCCTGGGATAACTATCACATCATAAGTTTCTAAATTTAACCACATCATTTTTGAATTTTATTGACAAATGTGATTGACACAATGTACTTTTACAAAATTAAACTTTGAAGAAAAAAGTTCTTACTGAACTATTTTGTCAGCCACAGACGGCTACTTGTGCACTAAGCTGAATTATGTCTGCAAGTATTTGATTTACCAGCATCATTTCTAATATTTCTGCCTTTTATGTAACAAGATTTGACTTTCAACTTTGCCAAGCTGCAATAACTACCATCTAAAAACCTCCTCTTCTTCATCTGTTCAGATCTTATGGTCCCATCTGGCTGGTACATGCTTCATCTTCAGTTTCCAGTTCTGATGCGATCCTGAAAACAAGCTTTTCATCTGATTATTATTTTTTAGTTTATTTAACTTTTCCTTTTCATATAAAGGAAAAGTTCAATTCAGTTATGGCCCATCATTGTTTAGCATGTCGGGCAGTAAACTTGTGGCATCAAAACGTACAAAACAGAATTAATAGAATAAATTTAGTTTGATTTAAACTCAATGGTGCCAAAGGCGATATAACCAGTTGATAGATCTTTGGGGGCGATTATATTTATGCATTGGACCACGGTAGTTTGGCAAACCTTTTCACTTAATAACCAAAATCATAATTTTAAACTCATTTTTTTTGTTTACTCATGTAATCTTTTTCTTATAAAAATACCTCTAACGGTTTGGCACAACAGCAATACCAAAACTGAAAACAATCTACAGAAGCTTATGGAGATAATGTTGTCTTATAGCACTGTAACTGGACGCTATTTTCAGAAAACCGTGTACTTTACTGTGTTCTTATTTATTTTGTCCTTATCAGCACTGATAAGAACAAAATTACCTCAAGCTTATTGGCACTAAATAGTTGTTATGTAGTGTAGATTATTTTCCTCTCAAATGTTATTTTAAAAAAAGGGGACACCTGGAGTATGCTCCAACCAAACTTTTGAATATTTAATAAAAAGAAGGAACAACTCACCTACGCACGACTCCCCATTGGTGGAAAACAAGCCGTTGTCATGGTAGCCGTCGCGGCACTCGCAGTGGTACCAGCCGGGCAAGTTGACACAAGTGGATTTACTGTCGCACTCAACAAAGCCGTCGGCGCACTCGTCAATGTCTGAGGAGAAGTAGGGGGAGGGGGACAATAAGACACATACAGTCAATATATGTTTGCTTCAGAATCGGCTTTTTACGCTCAGTCAGATATTGCGCTTTCATTTTTGCCTCTTGGGCGTTCTAGACTCTGACTGATTCATAATTAATAAAACAACTTGTCTTGCATGTGAGAGCATCCAGACCAAAAGGCTTTATTGATCAAAGACAATTTCGCAGCCAGAGAATGACATCTGTATCAATAAGATAGCCGGGCATTGAAAAAAAAGAAGGAAACTAACTGAAACCAAGAAGTGCATCCTTATGAGACAGAGGGGTTAACAAAAATGCCCTGGCAGAGAGATGTAGCAAAACGCATTGACATGCAGGTAAAGAGATTATTTCCAAAGTCAGCGCACTCTCGATTTATTTTATTGAGGGGGAAAAACTCTGTCATGTGGAAAAAAAAGACCCTGAACAAATGGCTCTGGCACGGTTTCTTTCAGCCATTCGGTGGCTGCTGTCGGTGGATGGAGCTTATGTTTATTTTCACAGAACTGCACTCAGACAAAAAAAAAAAAAAAATCCTCCTCTTTCAGCTCGTCTTTATAGCAACACTGAGATTAAGTGCTCCGGGTTTTCTCCTCCCCACGTTTGTCTCCCCGTCGTTCTGCGTTCGTCTCTCTGTTCTTGTTCTTTGTATCTCCTTTTCATACGCTCACACTCTTCTCCCCGCTTACAACGGGGGCCAACGTTAAACCTCTTCGTTATTATAGCAGGCATCCCTGCAAACATCATCCAAGAACTATTCAGCTGTTAACAATGAGCATAATGCACACGCGTGCAGACACACACAGAGACAGACAGACACACAGAGAGAGAGATTACTCTGATATTTCGGCTAACATTTAATTAAACCCGGGGCCAGACCCACGTGAAGGAGGGAATAAAGCCTGTTATTATGCGGCGGGGCTAAATATGTTAGCTCCCAACATGTGCCGTGATTAAATGTGTCTGCTTGGCCGGTGATGGCTTTTTTATGATTGTGCATGATGCATGATGCTTTGCTCTCATTATGAAAATGGCAGTGTGCGGCGTATGACCTTCTTCACATCTGTACTGCAAAAGTATCCCCCCATTCTACCCACACACACACACACGCCCTCGAGCGACTGACAGAAGGACTCATGGTCCCCCACCATCCAGCCAGTAATAGGATTAAGATCTATTGGCTAATGAGCCCCCGGCCTTTAAATAGAAATCCTGCTGTAGATTAACGGTTGATCAAAATGTCCTGCTGATTAAAGTTTTACAGTGTCCTGAAAAGGCACCTCTTCAACCTGTTCGCATCCTGTTGTGTCACAACCGCAAACGTTATTGTATTTTGTGAAAACGTTTTGCAAATGAATATACGTAATTGTGATTTGCATTTTTATTTATTTTTTTGCTCCCCTTTACACTGATACCTCTAAATACAATCCTTTGCAAACAATAGACTGGAAAAACATAAAATCTTACCAAGTATCTTTGTCTAGTTTCAGGATTAGACAGCTATTAAAGGAGAACACCGGATTTAATAGTGAGGGTTAAACTACACAGAAGTAGATTCTCCCCCTCCCCTTTTTTTTTTTTTTTGCTAATTATATTAAATTGTAAGGCTGAACTGCAAAAACATAAAATATTACCAAGCATTTCTGGTTTAATTTCTAGTTCAGTTATCTTAGTGCACTTGAAATAAGACTAAACAAACTTACAAGTAACTTTTCAGGATTATATTAAAAGCTTTTAAGTCAAGCTTTTTTGTACTCGTGTACGACTCCATTAATTAATATTAATGGAGTAGTACAGTGGTTCCCAAAGATTTTCTGGGACCCCCAATAGATTACAATAAAATCCTCCCGAAAAAAGAAAAAAAATCAGCTGGGCACAACCAGACATAAACTGATACACATATTTTGTTTTCAAACTCCACTGAAGTTTATTTCACACTACAAACTATCTTTACAATAAAATACTTTTGTGTAACTGTTTTTTTTTTTTTTTTTTCCATCCACACTGCTTTCCGCACCCCCCTTCAATTGCACTGCGCGCCCAAAAGGGGTGCGTCCCACACTTTGGGAACCACTGGAGCAGTGTAAGATAAAAGTGAAACAATCTGTCAGTGGAACAACTTACAATATTAGGCTGAAACGATTCCTTGAATGATTTGAGTACCTTGGTTGTTAAAATTCCTCAAGGAAAATTGATGTGCCTTGAAGCTTCGTTAAATTATATGTTACTATGTAGCGCACCGTGTTCTGGCTGGATCTTTATTTGCGCTCTCACTTCTGCCTATGAGTTGTTGTGGAGTGCTAGCAGCATGGTGTCGAATTGTGCGACGTTTTGTGAGGGTTTGGGGGAGAAATAAGGATTGTTGAACCTTGAGGTGTCGGAGTCACAGTTTTAGAGAGAGAAAGAGATTAATTCCTTGGATAATCATGAAAATATTCAATAGAGTGCTTGATTACTAAAATATTCTTTTACAACAGCCCTATAATATTGTAACTCATAATATGGGAAAATTCATTATCTAGGATTCTGAAAACCCAGCCACATTTGCAACAGAATGGTTTACATCTTTGTGCTATAATGGCCTAGTCAAAGTCTGCAGCTAAATCTTATTGAGATTCTGTGGCTAATGTTCTCAAACAATCTCATCTTAAATCTGGCTGACCTTGAGACGAGCTAATTTCTGTCTTCAGATCGGTAAAGCTCTATTCTAAGCTTTATTCTTGCTTCGATTGCAAAGTTATAAGTTAAAACAAACCTAGCGTGTCAGATTTGTAAAAGACGAAAAAAAATTTTTGTCTTCCAGAGGTTTATTTGTGAGGAATTTCCAAAACATGGAATCATGCATCCCTTTCTATTTTGTGATTATCCACAACAGAAAAAGCCAATAAAATACAACATGGTTTGCTGCTTTAACAAGACAAAAAGGTGAGAAATCTCTCACCTCTCTGGATTTATCTAAAAAATGACTTGGACAGTCCCAGTCATCTGCAGGTTTAAAGCGCCATCTCTGCTAGATGACTTTGGTATTTCACTAATCATTACCACGAAGACAGCAGAGCGGCTCATTTTCTCTTCTTAGAGCAGGTTTCAGGCATATCAAAAAGTCCGCAGCAAACAGTATTTCACCCCAATCATTAAAAATTATACTACATTCTCCCCAGCTCTGAAGAGAATTATCCGATACTTTTTTCCACCTCTGAATGTCAAGGTGATAAAAAAAGAGAATTTTTTTTTTTTTTAAAAAGGGAGGGAAAAAAAATGCATGAGGTGCATTGCCAGTATATGGAGAATTTCAAGCTGAAATTCGGCCTCCGCATTTCCTGCTGCACGAAGCAGTTTAAAGTACAACTGGTGCCCGTCAGGTGCTATTTATACCAGGCGGCGATGATGAAGCGAATGTCTAAAAATATGCAAAATGGGTTATTTTCAGCCGGTTCCATTCAGGTATTTAAAATGCTCCGCTGTCTGGCGATAACAACAGAGGCTTACACCCTCTACAAAAGATTTGTCGCTTTCCTCTTTTATCTTCGCAAACCTGTCAGCTGCAATTATGCCGCCGCGCAGCTGTCAAATCAACTTTTCAAGTGCCACCGCGCTTTCAGCACGGAGAAGCTCAGTCGCACTTTTGACACGGTTACATGGAGACACAGCTGGGATGGAGCGCCTTCTCTGTTTTGTTTTGTTTTTTTGTTTTTTTTATCTTTTTTTCTTTCTAAATGAGAAGGGAAGATCGTAGCAATTAAATCATCAACAATGACAGTCAGACAAGGCCGCTGCCGAGAGACACCGTCCCCGTAGAATCAAGAGGCTTTTGCCTTTTGTTCAATCATACATGGGGACGGCTCGGTAGTTTCACTTGTTAAATGATGCCGCTCTCCTCCCTGGGAAAATGAAGCGACTACACAAACAAAAATGAAATTGGCCTGTTTCTCTTCCACTGGAAAGGTCAGAAGCTAAGACACCGCCGTTACCCTGGTGATGGGAAAGACGTGAAAATGACCGAAATACCTTGTGTACGTGCAGACAGAGAAGCGCGAGGAGGTGAGGAGGTCAAGGAAGACGGAAGGGAAAACAAAGGAGGAGGAAGAGAAGGTAAAGAAAGAGAGCAAGTGAGTATGAGATAGACTGCAATTATATTTCTCGTTATCCTGAGTGGCAGTCCAGAAACAAGAGCTCTATTAAGGCATCTCTCGAAGGACAAAGTGGAGGAAGAAGAGGAAAAAAAAAAAAAAAAAAGCATCCGGATTTTCCTCTGAGAGCTTCTTATGTCTGCTTGCCATGAAACGGCCCTCCTCCAGTTTTGTTCATCCGCCGCCTTCACCTTCCCAGGTGTTTCTTTTCCTCAGTCTATAGCTCAAAGCCGAGGCAGAAACAGAGGTGCTCTCATTATAACCTCCGGCAAACCCTGGCAGTCTGCTGTCTCTGAGAGCTGAAAAAGGGCAGAATAAAGACGTCGATTTAGCCTCACCTCTGTACGGCTTTTTTTCATTGTCCATGCTCACAATAACCTCTTCACTTTGTTCTATTTTTGTCTGTCGCTGATGCCAAGCTCATTTCTTTTACCTTTTCTTTGTCTTCCCCTTGTTTTATTGTTCGCCTTCTTAAGGTTCCTTCTACAAGCAGAATTTTGTGCCAAAATTGTTACGGCTGCCAAATACGCCTCGAATACAGAGACCTAATTCTTACCCAATTTCAATATCCATCTTACATGCTTCATTATGTACAGGGATTGATATAATTCAAGCATTTGCTTCTGTTAATCTTGATTAATTGCTGGATGGGTTGCGGATGTTTTCACTTCAGTCTACAATATGTTGCTGTCCACTTTCTTGTTCTCTGCTTTTAAGGAACTATAATGGTCTCCATCCCCAAGGACGATTGGAGATCTGTGGCACTGAACCCCATTCCAACTAAATGCCTTGAGAGACATATAGGGAGAACAGATCGATAGAGGATGCTAGTACTACATGGTCCACACACTTCTAGGATATCTAGAGCTCAAAGGACCTGTGTCTCGCTCAACTTTCAATACAATATGACCAAAGGAACTGTCATGTTAGATTTAACAACACCAATGCAGCTGGATTTTGGAGTTTGAGAGAGTGGGAACACTTCCTCCACTCTTTCCGTCAGCACAGAAGTTCCTCAAGGCTGTGTCCTTAGCCCATTGTTCTGTGCTGTCCTCACTTATGTTTGTATAGCTTCATTTCTAAATAAGCTGATGACATCACAATGTTGGGTCTCATCAATGGCAACAACGAGACAGCATGCAGAATTGAAGTACATCATGGTGTTACAGCCACCCCTCGGTTCTCAAGATCAAGAAACCCAACAAAATACAAAATAATTGTGGACTTTCTCAAACAAAGTACGAACATTCACTCTCCAATTGATGTCGGAAAAATAGTTGTTCAGAGGGACACAAAATTCAAGCTCTTTGGCGTTACTATGACGTAGGACCTGACCTGAGGTACTGACATCGTTTCAGCCGCAGGTAAAGGCTCAACAACGTCTTTTCTTCTCCAGGAAAATGAAAATGGCCAAAATTCTTCAGCAGCATATCATCAACTTCTACAACTGTGCTATTGGAAGTGTATTCTCACTAAAGCAGGTGGTAAACACAGCTGGCATCTCCAGGAGATCAGAAGTATCTGTGAAAATCGTTGTTTGAGACAAGTGAAGAACATCTTCTGGGACAGGTACGTTCCAGGACATGACCTATTTTATACCCTCAGACAGAAGGTAACAATTCATAGGCATGGTTGGTAAATAAAATAATTTCAAAATAAAATGTTAAAAGAGGACTTTGAGACACTCTTTTTCATTCTTTAACTAAAGAAAGAAGTTTTTGATGTCATCTTTTAATCAAAGTAGCTCAACAGGGATTGTGACAGCTGCCGCCCATTTCCTGTGTCTTTCTTAAATGACAAACTTCGCTTTCGCTTGAGAAATCCTCTCAATGGAGTTTCTCCAACAAAGTTTTTTTCCTTCTACTCAAATTCCCATTAATGATTGGCTTTAGCCAGCTTTTTCTTTAGAATAACTGATATAAATTAACATCTTAATTATTCGCTGAAATGCCCTTGCATTCCTGAAAGATATGGGTAGATTTTTCTTTTAAAGAAAGTAACTCCTTCTTTAACCTGTAGCTGCTAACAGATTTTCCTGATCAGCCAACCTTTCATGTCAGATCAAGAAAAGACTCCCGAGCCTTCCAGTTCACGGTAAAGGGCGAAGAACAGACATTCAATGCGCACTTGATTTTTAAAAGAGGAAATAAAGCCTAAACAGCAGCGATTCGAGGGGAAATCCAAGTCAAACCCAGCTGCATGCAGAGTTCGTGGAGATGAAAAAGACACTGAAATGCAAATCCGTATCTGCAAGCACTTCAGTGGGTGAGTGGGTGAGTAATCAAGGGAAACTGGAAACAAGACTTGTGAACAATCTGTGTCTGCAGGAACACTCTGATAAAACTCTCTTATGTAATCCCTCCATCTTTACAGTAAAACTCAGTGTGTGTGACTGGCAATTATCACACACACTGAGTATTATAAATTCAGATAATTAATAAAGGAAGGAAGGAAGGACAGATGGATGGATAGACAGACGGACGGACGGATGAATGGACTCCTTGCTGAGCGTGAGACAATCACTAGCTGTTTGTTGTTTACTTCACAGTAATCAGTCATAGTAATCATGCATGTAGCGAAAGTTAAGAGCAGTCAGTAAGATACTGACTGCTCTTAGTTACTGCACATATTCCCATCTCACATAAATAAAAAGATCCAAACAAAAACAACAACTCAAAAGCTGGTTAGCCAAAGTTAAAAACTGACACTTCCCTGAAGACTGATGGGAGCAGAACAGATATAAAAGCGAACAGAATGCTTGTTTACTCAGCATCTTTCACTTCTGCACTAATAAAAGCACGCCCTTTCATTCTGTCAGTCTTCAGAATGGTGTAGCTATCCTTGTGCCCAGTGTTGTTTACTGTGTACGAGCAGCTACAGCATCAACCTGTCCCTGGGAGACGTGTCATTTAGGCAAAAGCAGCAGGTTGCTCCCAGCTAAACGACAGCTCCGGCCATTAGCAGGGCCTAATTAAGACACACTAATTATAGCTGATGGAGTGAGTGCTTTGTAAAGCCGTCTCTAAATAAATAATGAATATGTAATCATCGTGCTTAAACAAGCCGCTTGAGCTTAAACAGTCGCAAGCCTGCAGGCCTTGTGGGTAAACCGCGGCGCAGAGGAGGGACAGCTGCAGCAACGCGTCGTGGGAGCTGTCAAGGAGCGGAAAAAATGAATTCGCTTTTAATTATTCACTACCTGAGCACGAGTGCTGGGTGGGATGAGCCCAGGGGAGATTTGGGCTGCAATGAAACTATGATGTTGTGCTTTCGCAAGTTATTATTAGCAGACACGCTGTGGCCTTTGCTCTTTGAAATTATGCAACACGCGCAGCTTTGGTACCTGTTAGCTATTGAATGCTTTCTTTTCCCCACACAACAATGCTTTCCTCCTCCTTAAAGTGGGCCGGCTATGTTTTCATTGTTTGGTTTTTGTAGTTTTGTCTAAAATTCTGACACTATTCCTGATGTATTAGGGCATATATTAATAGAGACAGATATCCTACGATTATGGAAAGTGGGGCATATAAATAAATCAAAAGTAGCAAGTAGCACTTCATTACCTTGTCCCTTTCTTTTTCTGGAATAGAGAGTAATTAACGAAACAGTTTTCTAACAAAACAAACGTTTTAAGGTATCCTCTCTGAAATGGAAAGGCACTTCCTCTACTACTTGAAAGTGTTGTGTTATGAGGAACTTAAGGTTATAGCTGCCTATTGTAGTCAACAAAAATCTGACAGTTTTATTAAAAATAACAATAAAAAAGACCCTTTTTGTTTTGCTGCTCTTTGTCCTCGGTACCTATCATTTTGCTTCACCAAACTTCATGGTTCTACTCATGAAAACCTTCTTCATCCTCTTATCCGTCCCCCTTCCTAATTCTCACTTTGATTTCCACTTTTCTGCTTCCATTGAGACATGTTATCATAAATCACCTCCTACTTGCAGCCTTTTGCTCTCCTCTCTTCTGGTGTGACAAGATATCCCCCCAATAATTAAATACCCTCATCCTTTTTTTCCTTCACTTCATCTGTCACACAAATCTTATTCAGACTCGTTTTCCTCTGCCTCCCATCTCTTTTACTTTCTTGTCAGTCCCCAACATGATACACAGACTTCATACAAAAAAAAATTAAAAATAAAACAAACTCGCTCAAAAGCTCTCACTGCAATTAATATCTCCGGCGAAGAATCAAAACGTCTTTTTATGCGGACATCGCTTTGGAAGAAGATGAGTAGCCGTAAAACATCTGGAGTTGGGGAAGCTGCGTCTTCGCTTTCAATAAAACACCAATTTATCGTGCGGGCGTAAAACCGTACAGCTCCTTGATGATGCTCTTGAACAGCAGCAGGTAGGAGGCACAAATCTAAATTGGATCATTAATGTTGGACATAAAAATCTTTTACCTCTTTCTCCTTGTCCTTAAATAACAGAGTTGATGCTAAACTGCGGCTCGACGTGATTCAATGCCACTGATTAAAAGTGCCCACGAGAACTGCAGATGAAAAGGAAGAGGTGTGCGATCTCAGCATCTAATCAAGTAAAAACCTCTCTCCTCAGCAGTCCACGCTGTCCTCCCGAGAAACTAGTGAGAAGCCAACGAAGGACAGCTGAGGTGGTCATTAGTTACAGAGCTGACAGCATGGTGACGAAGAGTTCCAACTGTTGCCCAGGCGTCCTAATAAGCTTAGCGGGAGCTGAAAGGAGAGGATAATGAGCTGAAAATAAGAAAAAGAAGAAAGAAAAAAAAAAAAACACAATAGCTCGAGCCGTATTTATCAAGTCCAGCAACTCAGTCAGTAAACACACTGAGACTTGAGGAAGCAGCAGGTGTTCACAGATGTTGGGAGTCCAATTTTCTAACAAAAAGGCGTTTTAATGTTTAGCGTACAAGATGAAAAAGTTCAGTCCCTTGCACTGATTTACACAAGTATTAGGGCCAAACTAAGAAAATAATAAAAGTACTTATTCTGGTCATATTATTGTAATTTGATGTTTTAATTGTCTTAATGTGGCTCAACTACTCCGTCATACCTAAAAGCATCTTATTCACAAGATATTTTAAATGTTAATTGAATTTATAACGCCTTGAAAAATAATTTAAACTTAAATGGCTCTCTGGTGAGCTGAGACCAAACTTTTACTTCAGCATGGAGTCGGTGTTTATTCAGATTTTCATGATAGCTCCTCTTCTTCATCACCCATGAGCCACGTATTTAAGCTAAAAGCTTTTCAGAGGAAGGTCAGTGAAATTTCAGATCCAACTAATCCAAAATGGCTCCATAAGCAGTCAAGGCTGAATTGCTTCTCTTTGATTTGCTTGGTGTCCAGCTGATGTTACACGAGACAAAATTGCTGAGAGCAAACGGAAAGGAAAAACAACATCAAAGAGTACGGAAGCGGCAAACCTGGATGTATAATTTGAAAATAAACCTAAATTGATTTTATTACATACATTCAAATTCAGGGAGGAAAAACACCAAGTGGGAAAAAAACAAATAGCTTTCCCCCACCCTCTGATAGCCATCTTGTACCAAAGCACTGTGGGAGAAAAGCATCAGCCAAACAACGCAGGCCTCACAGAGTCCAACTGTGAAATCTGCTGGTGGATGCAGTCGCATCTTCTTTCTAAAACGAAAACCACTTTGCAGCAAAATGAGCCTAATACTTCCACATTTATCCATCACACTGTGAGGAAATGTGGGACAAAGAGTTAGCCTGGGGCTACCGTGGCGGCTACGCGACATGTTGGGGGCAAACATTACATGGCTGGCCCTTCGTCCATTTTTATCTACGACTGAAGTGGATGTGCCCAGCCACAGCTGTCTCCTGCATAATTCATGGCGAGTCAGAGTTCTCCACTAGCTGCTGCCTGTCTGTCAGCACTGCGTGTCCCCTGTCCTCCCTTCCCGTATTCCCACTGAATGGCAATGACAAGATTGGGAAGTGCACACACACACACACGCATTGTCACCAGATTACACAAGCAGACCCAAGCTGAACAGCACCGTCCCTCTCAGCTGCAGAGAAATAAACATGCTCAATTACGCTAAGAGCGTGCGCCCAATTACACATGGACGTGTGACAATCTGAAATCAGGCGGCAGGTTGATGATGTGCCTGAGCACCGCAGATACTTGTGCGCGCAGGGTGCGTCAGCGTCACCGGCAGCTTGTGACAGGCCGTCACTCTAATGCCGCGGCAGCAGGAGCAGCAGAGTCCCTGGGGAGGCCTCTAAAAGCTCACAGGGTCCTGTGGGTAGGGAGCCTGAAAACCTAGTGAAAGCTTTTCCATGTTCATCCAGCGAGCTCTGCTACTCCTCCTCCTTCTCCTCCAGCAACCGCATTCCACGTCCAAATTCAGGGAAAAACTCAACAACCCCGTCCGTCCCTCCCTCCGCATATCCCATTCCAGACCTGCATCTGTCAGCTTTTCCCCTCCGCCTGAACATCTCCGTATCATCCATTCCGCTTCACCTGCTTTTAACCGTTTCCGAATCGCTACCTCTCTGTCCTAACCCTTCCTCAAATTTTGCATCTGTCAGTCTCTCCCTTACATCTCCATCTTTTCTCCCCAAACTGCTGCTCTCTCCTCCTGCTACTAGAACTGGAGCCGCCATGCATCCTAGCAGCAGAAATAGCCTGCGCTGGGAGTCCCTGTCATGCTGAGGAAGCAGTAAGGAAAAGCCTTTCTTCCAGAATGAGTGACTGATGGAGTCCCCTAACAGTGCCAGAGGCCTTAGCCTTGTAGCATTGGGGACCCGATGATGGTCTTGGGGCTTAAAAGCACAACGAAGGCACATCAGGATAGTGGTTGTCACTGTGCTTGAGACATATGAGAGTGATTGTCGGAGAAGCAGGAGAGATGCGCTCGCTGGCATCTGTGGCGGCAAACGTCATGTCGCTTCAGGCATGAAAATGCATGGGAGAGTTCTGTGTGTGTTGTGTGCAAAGATCATACAGGTGAAATTTCAAGAGAATAGTACCTTCACTACCAGATAGCTGCTTGGGACTCTTACCCAAAGATGTAGAATTTAAAAAGAGGAGGCATTAGTCATCTACTAACAAGCACATTAAGAAGCAAGTGTGGGAACAAGGTGATTTACCATATCACCAGTTTTACTTGGGAACTTGCTCCTGCTAATTGTACACTTGGGTTGATTTTTCTTTGTAGAGTGTTTGAATCAAACCTTCTCCATCAGTCGTCGATGATACTCGAGTGCTATTTGTAGAAAAGCATACGGGCAACATGTATTCCTCGTAGCAGAGCGAGAAACTCCTTCTTACACGTAATAGTTTGGAGAAATGTTGCCTTAAAACACTTTAAAACAATAGCAAAATAATCCAAAACATCTAGGGTTGCAAATCTATGGTCAGAAATTAAAGTTTTAACTTTCTAAGATAGATTTCTGATTGCTCCCTGAAATTCATTTGATTTCAGCCACTGAACTACATTCCACAAATCCTCTGCGTTACTTTGTTCCTCACCAGAAACGTCACATTTAATTGAAAAACTTGAACAACTTTGCAATATTCTTTTAAGGTCCAGGTATCGGTCTGGCCGCTCCACGGCGTTCAGCATTTTGCTCTTGAACCAAGTTGCCGCTGGCTAACTGTCTTGTCGGAACATCAGATGCAATTGAGCAATTTTGCTTTCATCAGTTCACAAAATGCTGTGCCTTTATTATTTGGGCCAGTCGTTGTGTTCTCTGGCAGACTGTAACCACTTCAGCTATTGCTTTTTTATTTATTTTTTTTGGTTTAACAGTCGGTCATTTTGGGGTCTTTCACGTCACGTAGGCATCTTCTGGTAGCAGTAGAGTAATCACAGCTTTTTTCTTATATCTGTATGATGTCTTTGTATTTTTGTGTTTTTTTGATGTAAAGCCCTTTTAAACTGCCTTGTTGCTGAAATGTGCTGTACAAATAAACTCGATTTATCAATTTATTGATAAACCTGTAATCAAAATGTGCCAACCATTGAAAAATAAAGATTGTAAATACCCATGTTGCTGTGTTTTTCTAAAAGGTATTCACTTTAGCCATCATCCTTAATCAAAGGCCAAACTGTTGACAACTCTGTACTCACAGAAAGAACTCGATAATTGAGCTCCCCGCTGTTATTATCTTTGAACACACCGTCTTTAAAATCACACAGAACCAGCAGCACTCGTGTCCTGACTGTTGAGTCTGGTGGTTTTCTACTGAACTTAGTAATTAATGCTTTACATATAAATACTGTTACAGCCAAAACAGTAACTGAGCTGGTTTAATTCTGCTATAATTCTGTTTCCAGTGAAATGTAACATCTGTTCATATGTTCGCTGCCCTGCATCTTTTTGTCTAAGCGGCAGTGCAGCTGACCTAAAGAGAAAAAGGCTGAGATGTAAACCCATAGACAGGGTTATCAGAAGTAGTGTGTTATTCATAAGGGACAAGGTTAGTAGAACTTTCCTCAACCCAACATGGGAAGGATGATAGTCATTAGACTGGGCGGAAACTCTAAGATGCACATACACGCATCCTTTTTCTTCCCTGGCTCATCATCTCGGACCAGCACTATAAGGAAATTAATTTACTTTAAGATGGGCAGTAAAAAGGATGCCTCATAAAAAAAGGCACTCAATCAATAGCTGGACCAATAAGAAAAGCTCAGTCTGCTGTATTTGGACGTGGAAAGACCCTGATTGAAGAGCCATGGCTTTTCATTAGCTCAGCCACTTGCCTCCCAAAAGATACTCCATTAAAGATTGAAACGGATTTTATAAAAAGCGTTTGAAAAACACAGCTCATTACACCACTATTGTTACCGAAGGGCAGATACAATGTACGAAGAGTTGGAAATGCATTCATAAACCAGGTTTAAGTTAAAGCTACAAACATCCGAGTCCTTGAATTTGATTCAATTAACAAGTTAGCACAAAGGAGCACATAACTGCAAGGTGGACAAAAGGCTTGATAGTTTCCAAGTATATGCATATATTTTGTTTTTCAAACTTTAAATGGGTCTCTAGTCTGCATGGAAATCAGATATGCCTTTGATCTGCACCAGAGTTCCCTTTAATTAAACTGAACAGCCATAGTTTGTTTTCTGGTCCACATCAAGTTCGATTAACGCAGACTAATCAAACTCCCTTACTTTTAGGAATGTATCCTAAAAATAGTTGGATGATTTGATAATTATGTTACTTCTAAAGACAACAGATTGTTTTTATTTAGGGTTGTAAAGGTAGAGGGCTAAATACAAATGCATATCACACGTATCAGATTATTTGTAAAAAATCTTGAAAATCGTTAAGAATTTTCCTTTCACTTCACAATATTTATTACTGTCTGTTGGTGTGCCACATAAAACACAATAAAATCGTGGTTGTAATGTTATTAAACGTGAAAAAGTTCAATTGGTCCAATTATTTTTTTAAAGGAACATTCATGGAGTAAGATTTGTTGCAATAAAAACATGATACTTAGGGTGTAGGGAGAACGCTACGCTGGTTAATGGGGACTGTGACAAGATACGATTCCCATTCTGCTCCAAAGCTGTACAAATCCTCTATGAGGCCTTCGGACGAGGTGCAGACTCATTACTCGCCAGAGAGCACAGACGCACAAAGTCATCAACGCTCACAGCCACAAACGCCGACTCAAGCGGACAATAACTGCGTTTGAGTCACAACTCCAACAACTACTCAGCATTTACAGATCGTCTGTTTTGTGTCAGGGCTCTGATAGACAGCTCCACACGCAAAAAGTAATATGTCATTCTAAACAAGATCCCAGATATGCCAAGATAAATACAGGCTCAGCCCTAATCACATGAAACCCAGTTTCAATTGTGGGTTGTTTTTCTTTTTCCTTTTTTCTCCACTCTTCCCTGGGTATTCATAAATCTTTGTCCTTTGAGAAGAAATGGAACACAGGAGCTAAGCCGAAATGAAATCCTACCTGTTTCACACCTCTCCCCCGTAAATCCTTGCTGGCAAACGCAGTTGTTAGGTGAAACGCAGGATCCTCCGTTCTGGCACAGTCCGTCACACATTGCTGGAGACGCACCGGAGGAGAAGAGCCATTACTCTCAAAGATTAATGAGCATTAACTGTGTAATTAGACCAGCACCAGCACAAGTATTTGCATACAGAATAAGAGCTAATTCGGTGATGTGATTCATTACGGCCTTTCATAACATTACTTCATGTGATTAATGCATCTCGCAGAGGTTAATTTCAAAGTGTTCATTATCTGTGGCGAGACTGTTGGTTAATATGTCCCCAAAACACAGAGAGGTCACTGATGTTGACAGAAAGAAATGGAGGTCGTTGTAATATATACACAAATCGTTTTATGCTTTTTTTTTTTTTTTTTTTTTTTGTAAAAAAAAGCTGGGAAGGAGAATAGATGTAATTACATGGAGCAAATGGAAAAATAGGTTTACAAATAAGGAAGTACTTTGATTCTTGAAAGTGTTAAAGTACCAGGTTTTTGTGATGTCACAATGACAATTTAATGTCACAACTCTTCCTACACATTATCACTAGGGTTGTAGATTTCTTGTAAAACCCCAGTGCAAAAAAAATAATATTTTTATTTGGGGAAAACTCTAAAAAATGATACGTATGATAAGTAATGATACTTAAAAAGAAAAGTTTCACTGACCCAGCCGCATAAGTGTACATGCTCTCAAGCTAATGGTTTATTGAGACCATTTTTGTTTCAGTTTCAAAATTTATTTTTCTTGAGTTCAGATCTGATGAACATGAAACAACCTTTAGCTCTTCCAGCTGGATTTCCTGACATTCATCAGATAGCTAAATTAAAAGTTTCGCAGAGGATGAAAATGTTCCTAAATGTTCATTTGGGTTTACGTCAAGAGAAGTGAGCAAAACAACCTATTGGTCCAATGAGACCAAAACTGAACAAGGTATGTCATTACCCCAGTAAACCTCACGTCAACAGCAAAGTTTGTACATACTTTTATTTTGAAAATAATACTTATCAATCTTAATTATTGTATGTTTTTAAAATAGGTGAAAATGTATTTATAGTCTTTTTAATAATCAATGGTTGAGGTTCGAAGGCCTACTTGCCATAACCCTAATGTTCAGCTAGTTCCACAGATTCTGTATCAAATTCAAGTCGACTCTGGTTGAACCAGACTTTTTTTTGTTCTCTGTAATCTTGAACAACAGCATTTAAAAAAAATAAAAAATAAAAAAAAAAGACAATCGGTCATGTATATTTTTACCCGTCAAAATATAATCATATTACCATCGGCTACTTTTATGTGGTTTAGTTAACATTCACCTAGTTGAACCGTGAATCCAGATCCCATCACACACAAAGCAGATCAATGCACCTAAATTTTTCTGGTCGCATCTATAGAGAAATCTGCGCTGGTTCATCAGTCAGTTGAATCTGTCGGATCCAAATCGATCAATTGAACTCTTTTTACCCTGTGCTGTCCGGGCATGAGGATTTTTATGTTTATTTTATTTTTTTTTATTTTTTTGCGTGGTTTCGTTTCCCTAAACGTACAGATGTTACGTCTGCCGGAGCAGGAAGGTCACGTCTTCCAGCTCCATCTGTTAAAACCGCAGAGCGAGTTAAGTTTAATTCTCTGCGTCCGCAGTAGTTGTGCAGCGCACTGCGCATGTTACGGTCTAATTCATTTCTGCACCGTCATTTATTTCCTCAAGATAAACTGCCATTACAGATCAGATCTGTAATGGAGACTTGAATTAAACGCGGCATTTCCACCAAATGTTTGAAATGCTCTTCTGAACCAAAGGCGCTCCAAAGCGTCCATAACTCTCCAACACGCTGCCAGCTCCCGGTCAGAAACACGCCTTTAGCTCAGCGTCCATGAAATGATATTCAGAAAGGATTTTTCATTAATTGATTTTAGTTGCCTCTGCAATGAACTCATTGCGTAAAGTCTATAATTCGCACCAGTTGAGGGCCTGAATTATAATCTGTCAAATGGCCAATGGGCTTCAAATTTTCCCGTCGTTTAAAAAAATAACCGGTCAAATACGGGAAATGTTCCGATAACGCGACATGTGGGTTGAACTACTCCTAAATGTTACTTCCAATCAGAAGAAACATGTTGGCAAAATTAAACAATTGTTTTAAACTTAAGCCTGCCCTGGGTATAGAGGAAAATAGTCACTAAAATTCTTGAAATTGAAGTGGGTGAATCTTCGTTTTACCCCTGAAGCATGTTGTAAGGGCCAGTGAGTATCATTGGTGAACATATTTGTGATTGGACACCTGCACCAGCATATATGAAAACGACTAAAAATTCAAAATATACAGGAAACAGCTGTAAATGTTCTTCTCTGTATTTTTTAACAAATCATGTAAAAAAAAAAAAAAAAAAATACAAAAAAAAAACTTTGAAAGTCAGATGAAATCTAATAATAAAAAACACAAGCCTTTCAGAATGTCTTACGTTTACACATTTATCATGACCAGAAAAATAAACACTTTTTCTTTGTCAAAATTGAAGAATCGTGGGCGGGCGAAGCAACGTGAGCATAAACAAGCAGAGCAGCGAGGTACCTTTACAGACGGTCCCGTTGCCCGTGTACCCCGGCTTGCAGGAGCAGCTGTGGCCCCCCACCATGTTGAAGCACAGGGCGTTCTCATCGCAGTTGTGGAGTCCGCTGAGACACTCGTCATGCTCTAAAAGCAAGCAGACAGGCAGCCGTCAGTCTCAGCGAGTTCTCTGGAAACAACAGATGTTTTTGTGCACGTCTACGTCTTGGTTAGCTGATAAAGAGAGACAAATGTTGAGGGCCCATCCCGAGAGCTGGGAACAACAACTTACCAGCCGGAAAGCACCCCTTGATTAAAGAGCAGCAAATGTGAGGAATGACTGCAGCAAGTTGGTCATTTATTTTTACAGTCCATTAAGAATAAATGCCCTGACAGTTAGGCAGCTGTGAGTCTAAGATATGAGTCCAGAATGAATAATTCCTCTGGGTCCAATCTCGATATGACATAGAAATGGTCTCAGATGTTTTTCTGCTATTAGTTGTGTTTATGTGGCACATCATGAGGGATGGGGAAAGCCTTGGTGAGACTGCGCTTCCTAAACAACAACGTTTGCTACTCATCTATTAGTAAGTCGCACTCTTCCTATAGATTTATTTTCCATCCCGTAAAATCCAACAGCGTTTATTTGCCCAGGAAACTCAGAGAGGAGATTTGTAATCTCACTAAGTTTTTCCTTTTAAACGAAGGTCAAATAATAAGGAAAGTTTAGGCAATGCACATTTTTATAATTGGTGGTGTTAAGTGCCCACAAGAGAGGTTTTCCGAAGGTTTTATACAAGCAAAGAAATGTTCACCTTAAAACATAAGCTTAATCATTAGACAGGATTTTTTTATGTCAGGTTGAAAAACAGCTTCAGGTCAGAGGAGCAAAATGGTTTCTGTTATCAAGATGTACAGTTTGAGCCAAGTATTGCCTGATTCTTTTGGCTCATATGGCCCTCCTCCATTAGTACCTACTCTGCTCAACTTGATGCATAGTTTGGGTGGGTTTCCATTACGTTTGAGTAAACGGGTGGGGTCATAGAACCCACACGTTACTTTCATGACCCGAAAAGTAACGCGTGTGCAATGAAACGCAATAAAACAATGGAAGGAGGTTGAAATTATAGTGGCGCTGTATCCTACTGTAACACTGTAGTACACAGTGTAACTCCACTCTAAATGTCAAACGTATTGCCCTTTGATGGACTGGCAACATGCCCAGTGTGTACCCCAGCTATCAACCAATGACTGCTGGAAATAGACTCCAAAACTAATGCAAGGATAAGTGAGTATAAACAATGGAAAGATGTTAAATATGTTGTGCAGATAATGGGAATGCACTTCTGGACAACACAGATATAGATTTTAATTAAAATTGTGCTGAAATATGTATAAATTTGCACAGCATGCTGATGAAGCTCTGCAGTATAACAGGCATCATATCACTAATTTACCAAAAGCTCTGTATTTGTTCGGTACAGTAAATGTCTGAAACAGACAACTTAGAAGATTGTAAAACTGCTAATTTTCCTCAGCTGAAAGTCAGGCATTTTAGCTTAATTCAATATCTTTATTTAGCAAATTTAACAAGTTTTTAAACTCCAGTGGGCAACAAATAACTTGCTGGAATTTGAAAGAAAGCAGCAGAGTTTTCTGATAGTTCCTAATGCAAACTATAGAGCATTACATTCATCTGTTGTTGCATCCTCTTTTATTAATTTCCTCAATAGAAGTTTTTTTTTGAGAATCAAAGTTTACCTATATATTTTTTTTTACAGATTCACATACATAAATGTATATTCCTCACCTACAAGTCACCTGGAATCCAACTTTAAAAATTAGTAACTTTTCTACAGAGATGCAAAAACAAAAACTGTTAATGAAATATTAATATTTCAGCAGGGCAGTTCTCTAACTTTTAAACCTACAACATTTCAGCTCATTTTATCATGTGTTTACAGTGCAGAAACCATTTTTAGAAGCTGCTGAAAGGACAAGTGGTCAACTGAATCTTTTGGAAAATGTTAAGACTTGTGGAAATCACAAACTTTGGGAGTTCAGCAGCAAGCTGGACCTGACAGTGATTCTAGTTTTAATTGATGGAAATAATCGTTGTCCTTTGCTTTCAACTGCATTTTGTGCAGACATCAAGCAGATTTCCATGTCGTCCTTCAGTCACTCTTTTGTACAAAGCAGCATCTTATTTAATTTATTATTTTTAGGCCCGAGCAGCTAAGCGCTGCGAAGGCCTATTGTTTTTGTACTGTTTCTTATTATTATTCTTCCACCCAAATGAATTGGCTTTTTGGGGGCTTTATCATATTTAAGAACTCACCAAACTTGGCGGACGCGTCAAGGGAGTTTCAAAATTTCGTATTTTAAGGTCGTCGCAAAAATTGCAAAAGAAAGAAACGGCTCAATGGCGCCACCTAGCAATATTCAAAAGACCCTCTGCTATTCCCTTACTTCATCCTAGAGACATGAAATTCGGTACACTTGTAGAGCTAGAATTATTAGACTTTCTGAACCATTTCAGAGATGTTTTTGTTGCATTTTATTTTGAAATTGTTTTAGTTTTAGTTTCCTGATCTTTAGAGAAAAAAGACAACTTTGAAATTTTTTTTAAAAAAAATTCCACTTATGATTGGGAAGTAAATCAATAGCAATATCAATAGATCAGGGTGCCCAACATTTATTATATTTTCAGCTGTGTCACTTTCACATTGCACTGTGTCAAACTAAGAGCTGACGAGTAATTAAAGTGTAGATATATTGCTTGCAAAATATCGTAAATATAAAATATACGTCAATTTATTACCTATAAATATTTAAAATGTGATGTGAGCTCAAAGTGCGACGCTACATTTAGCTTACCATAGGATTATGTTTAAAAATATCGGAATAAATGGCTTAAGGCTGTTAATACCACAGCAGGTATGGAAAACCACAAATGTAAAAATTTAATCATATAGAAATCTATTGTTAAATAAATAAAATATTACTTATTTTTCAAATATTTAGTCATTATTTCAGCTTTCTTGGAGAACTGATTTTATTGTTTCCATAACGATGACCAGAAGCAAGACCTTGCCACAGAAGTCCAGTGAGCTCATTAATGAGGTGTTCAATGACAAAGAAATTCTAAAGTATTTATCTCAATGCTTCAGTCAGGATTCAGACAGTTCTCGGAGATCCAGATTTGCGAAAAGTAAAGATGTCTAGTCTAAATGCGAAAGTTCCTTTGTTCATCCCAATTCAGATTGTGGAATTATTGCCTTCAATGGAAGGATTCAGAAGGGGTTTCACAGGATTCACAGGACTTTTAGGACTTGGAGGACTTGGAGAACTTTCAGGAAGACTTATTTTGGAGAAGTGATTCAACGGACACCAGGGAACAAACCAACCCGGCTGGGGAGGTTTGTTCCAAACCGAAGAACATCTTTGGGACCGTGGATGTAGACCAGATTGCGACCTTACCAGAGAGTACCGCAGACAACGGTACTGTCTCTAGGCGGACTGACGCGGCTGGGAAAGATTGTCACGAACCGATGGACGTCTGTCCATCACGGCTGATGGAGACGTAACAATAAGAGACAGTACTGAGGTTGGCAGTACTAACTATGAACAAACCAACCCGGCTGGGGAGGTTTGTTCAAGGTTGGCGGAACACCTAGAGTGCCAGAGTCCAGCCGCAGAAGCTGTATCTGAGGCTGACCTTGCGGCCAAGGCTTTCGCTGAATTCACAGCAAAAGCCTTGGCTTCACTGGTTCCCACTCTTGTTTTGCCCAACAAGAGGGCTCTGAAAGGCACAGTTACCAGTGCCTTTGAGATACCAAGTTCCCCGGCTGGGGAACGTATCTCGGAGGCAAATGGTAACTTAAAAACGTCTCTCAACGGTAGGGTCACGATTTCTTTCGAGGTCTGCAGTTTACTGGATGAGGATGGCCATTTAGAAGAGAGGGTCGGCCTTGACGTTTCAGATCGACAGAAGCTGCAGGTTTCGGACAAGCGGGCATGGAGAACTACTTTTAAGTTCTCTCCTGAACTTAAAAGTAGTTGGATGAGTGCCGCTTTCCAGAGTCTCTTGAACCTGGGAGTCACCAGACGGTGTCTTGCCCGGGAACGAGTTTTTCTGGAGGCCTCATCCATTCCTTGCTGCGCAAGTTTGATCCACACAGCTGTCCGCCGTCCAGGAAGACATTTTTTCCCAGCAGACCTCTCCCCTGCTCTGTTAGAGCTGAGAGAGAAAAATCTGGGCAGGATTACTCGATCAAATGTTTGCTGGAGTCCACGTTAGTCCGGTTGGACTCACTTGGCAGGGACACAGACAGAGAATTGTTCAGCTCCAACTCTTGCTCTGTCTGTGGTACCAACTTCCTGGAGCTCCTGAGCAATGGCCTCTTAGTTGCCCTGCCGTCGGCAACCTCTCCGACCGATATAGTTACTCTTTTTAATGATTGGTTGGAACGGGGGGCAGGCGTCATTGCTCAGGCTGCGGGTCTGTCTTGGAGAAGACGCACCATTTGGCGGATAACAACGTCCTGGTGTTTTTTCTCCCGAGGCGGACCAGGATACATCCAGTGAAGGTCAACCAGACCGTGGATGTGCCCGCACAATCTGAGTGCGGGAAGAGCGGTACGCTCTGTCTTCTGTAATCTGTGGCAGTTAAGATCCGACCCAGTTTTACATGTATCTCATGGAAGGACAAATCACCCTAAAGGCAGAAAATGATCATGTCTTCACTGCAGATAATGCAGTGAAGACATGAATCAAACGGGATTCATGTTCATTTATGAAAAGGTAAGGAAACATCAGTTAGCTGATGTTTCAGGTTCTCTAGCCCCTCCTCTCCAAGATGACCAAGGCACATTTGGAGAGGAGCTAAACATATCTAATTTGGAACAGGAGAAATTTTCAAAAGATGTAATTTGTGACCATTTGGAGGCTGGAGAAATCTGACCTAATGTATTCGGTTTGTTAAATTCACGTAATAAAAAGGTTAGACAGGTTTTCTGTTAGCAGGTTTCTCTCCGGGTGCTCCGGCTTCCTGCCACAGTCTGAAATCACGACTGTTTAGTTAATTCGGCTCTAAATTCTGCTTAGTGTGATTAAAACATTTATTTCTGTGAACACAACGGTTGCCTGGGTTTGAATCCCTGCCTGGGTTCTTCTGTCTTCATGGGTTTGCATGTTCTCTCCGGTTCTCTCCGGTTCGGTCCCAAAAGATGACTTGGTTTAACTGGCTTTTCTAGTTGACCTTCTCCTCAAGTTTGCTTAAAGTAGTTTTGGCCACTAGGACTTTGAGTTAAATCAAACTCCCATTTCAAATGTGTGACAAGTTTCATAATTCTGGGATAACGCATGGCTTGGGGCAGATCTTTAAAGATATTCTAGGGTGTGCTGTGGAGAAATTAGGCCACACACACCAAATATTGGACCACATTCCTGTCGGGGGATGGACAAGGATCGATTTTAGTGAGTTTAGTGTAGCGCGGTTGAAACACGAGTGATAGGTTTAAATTAATAACTTATTATTCTGCCCCCCTAAAGATGGGGCTTTTTGGGGGCTTTATCATATTCAAAAACTCACCAAACTTGGCGGACGCGTCAAGGGAGTTTCAAAATTTTGTATTTTAAGGTCGTCACAAAAATCGCAAAAGAAACGGCTCAACGGCGCCACCTAGCAATTTTCAAAAAACCCTCTGCTATTCCCTTACTTCATCCTAGAGACATGAAATTCGGTACACTTGTAGAGCTCCCCAAGTAGCTCAAAATTTAGTATTAATGTCAGTGCAAGTATCACAGGAAGTCGGCCATTTTGGATTGAAGGTCCGATTTTAACCCTATTTTTGCCGTTTACAGCCTTCGTATTTGATCAAACTCCTCCTAGGAATTTCCATTCATCGGCTTCAAACTTGGTCAGTCTGTTCATAAGGCATGTCCCATCTAAACTAGTCATTTTCTCTTTTTTTTTATAGACGTGGTATATCTGATCAAACTCCTACAGTTTTTCAGATACAGACTTCAAAATCACTCAGCACACACTTAAGGGATCAAATGTCAAAAGTTATCAAAGGATTTCTTCTATATCAAAGCATGTGGGCGTGGCTTAGTGTCAAACTTTACTATTCGCCATGAAACATCAAGGTTCAATAATTTCCTAATGCAAGATCACAGCTCCATCAGACTTCCTATGTCTCTCTACAGAATAGTCCTGAACACATTTACATGGTCACTTGATGACATCACCTTAACCCCGCCCACTTCCGAGAGGAAGTAACTTATTTTTTGCTGCTGAATATCTTTCTTTTATTCTATGATTCATGTAGGTTTAATCCTGTGCCAACATTATTATACGTTTTTGGGGGTTTTTTTATAATAATTTTGTTTTGTGGGTTAGAGTTCAAATATTCATTCATTTTGGTAAAAAAATAATAGAAAGTACGTCTTCATCAGCAGTCACTGTTTAGAAACCATTTCAGTCATTCACCACTTGGGGTCAGTATTACTCCACCAATGAAAGACGTTGCATTAGAAAGACGGCTTAAGATAATGAATATCTATACCAGTATTTCGCCAGTAGGGGTCCAGTGTTACTCCACGAATGACAAAGAGATCGACGGAGAAAATTATTTTTACTCTATTATTTATTCATACACATTTCATCCTGTGCAAACTGACTTAAGATGATGAACTTTACCCACTGTAAAAGTCCATAACAATAGATTATACACAGGTAATTTCTGTTGGCTTAAAACACGCAGTAAATGTAGTGTTTTGTTAATAACTGTTATTTACTACTGCCAGTAAATGCATCAATTTTACTTGTTCTCTACCTTACTGCTCCGTCAAGGGCAAAATTAGGTTTAAGCAATTTGATTGGTTGTGATGGAGTGGCGTGAAAACTGCAATGAAGATGTGCGTGAAAGCTGCTACGTATTAGCAGTCAGCCGGCGGTCAATAAACGAGGTTGGAACTGTTCCGCTGTGGACTGTTAATTTTTTTTGCTAACCAGTTGGAGCTGCTAACTTTTCCTGAACGTGGGTTTTCTAGCTGCAGACCCGAACAACGGGTGGATTCGTAACGGACTGTTGGAGCAGTTTTATAGCCGCTCGTTTAAAGCTGTTAAACCACGGTGGGGTGAGTAACCCATTCCTCGTGCTGGTTCTGTGAGCCGCCATCATTGGAACTGCTATTCCGAGTACGAATGCTACTTTTCCTTCCTCCTTTTGTGTCCAGTGTGTAACGGTGTATTTAAAAAACACACCGTTGCCAATTAAGAGACTTAATTGGCAACTTCTCATGTGAATTATTTAATAGAGTGTAGGTCAGACAATCTGGGTACTGTTTATAGGGAAAACTTGAACACTTACTTTTATTCTGTTATTTATATGGATTTCATTCTATGCAAAGTGACTTAAAATGATAAGATGATGAACTCTGTTATTGTTGGCTGCTGCCTGAACCGTGTTCAAAATGGCGAATATCAGTCCGTCGCCATATTCATACGATTGTCTTTAAATCACACATAGAACATCCGACTGGTGCCAAACTAGATATGTATGACCTTTGTTCACCTCTAAAGAGCCCAACAGTATTGAAATGTAATTTGACTCCACTGCGTCCCCTAGGTTAATCCATCAGTTATATCTCCTTGCTACATCCACTGATCTGCACCAGATTTTTTGTGCGTCGTCAGGGAGCGCCGCCGAACACATCGATGCGTACCGCCTGGTGGACAAGCGCAGCTTCTGCGATGGCGTGCGGGCGGCGGTTGCCGAAACCCCCGCAGTGGCCAATAGGCCGGAGCGGCGCTTGGCTGCGAGGGCCGCATGACGCCGCGTGCGGCTTTAATTTTTTTTTTACTTTTTTTTGTTAGCACATGTTGCTTTTGAAATGTTGCAGAAAAAAAAGAAACAGCTAGGGGAACAGAAAGATAGAATCCGAAAAGTGAAAAAAAAAAGAATCCTAAAAGCTTGTTGCTTTCACCTTAGTCACATCATCCATTTGCCTTCCATCATCCAATCCATTACATCCCCTGAACGCATCGTGTTTCCATCCAAATTGAAAGTGACATTGTGATGAGCTCCCCCGTCGAGGCCATGATGTGTGCGCGTGCGTGTGTGAGATGGATTGAAGGACACTTAAAAGGAGCCCAGTGCTAGCCTCTTGCTGCTGGGTGGCATAAAGGCTCTCGCAGATGTTTAGAAACAAAAATAAAAACTCGGGAGAGAGGCGGAAACTAAATTAGAGGACACTATCTGTCTGTCTTACCAGACAAAGGAACTCCGCTTGTGTCACCGTGTGTTTCATCACTACATCCCTGGAATTTGTTACTTAGGAATTTAGGTCTATTACACCCCTGCACTCGGTGTAAACGACTCCCATTTTAATCGCCTCCTAAATCCCTAGCATGGTTGTGTGTGCGTGCACTCTGGGGTGTGTATGTGTGTGTTACCTCGCTGGTTGCTGCAGCTCACGCTGCAGACAGATAAACAATCAATTATGTAGAGCCTGTCATCGGGGAGCTTTTACTATGGCTGCTTGTTTCTCCTGAAGCTTGTTTTCCCTCCACATTTTTGCCAAAACAATACCAGCCTCTGCACTGTCCGACCTCAGATAGACGACAAAACCTCAGTTTTCATGCTACAGACTGCAGAGGGATGATTTTATAAAGTTAGTGGCAAGAAAAAGAAAAGAAAAAAAAAGCCGATGATAGTTTGTCTACTAAGGAGGATAAAACAGTAAACAGCAAACTGATGATGTAGTTTTAAGATGTTCAGCAGCAGAATCATATTTAGAATCATTTAATGTATATTTAATGACTGTGCTACAAAATGGCAGGCTAAGCAACTTTATTTTGAGTGAAAACAATTGATTTTATGGAAAACAAAAGCATTGTTTCACTTGATAAATAACTCGCAATCTTTGCCCAGCCAAAAGATAAGAAGAACAAGAAGCGAGGAATAATAAGCGCCAACAGATCCCTCATTATGGAAAACCGTATGGTAAATCCTCTTACAAAAATCTGTGAAGATGTGGAAGATTTGCAGATGCAGTAAACAGAAAATCGCTGCAAAACCTAAACTTCAAGAAGCTCTTTTGGTTTGTTTCAGTGCTGACTAGGTGTTTTTGCATTACGGTTTGCGAAAAACGTGTTGACAAATGGAGAGAAATCTGGCAAAACCAACAAATACCTGAAACTATGTTCATTCACAAAAAAGGGGAAACTAAACATTATCATATCTTAAAGAGTGAAAGAAAGCTTGAGAAATCTTTAGATTACTACGCGCAGCAATAAGATGCATTTATATTTCACACCAGAAACCTTTATTTTCTCTAAAAATTTTGTCAAACCCAATTAGCGCTACGTTTTTGCCCCAGCAGAAAATGATGAGGTAGATTGATTCTGCTGTTGTCATATGAAAGGCGAGGGTAAAAGAGCCCACCTGACTGCTAAAGCAAGAGCAGATGTGTTCTAATTATTGTCGTCTTCCCTAGGAATGAAACATCCAGAGGAGAGCATCATGACATTATTATCTTGCAATGAAAAATCTTCACATTAAGGAGACTTGGCTGAAGTAACAAAAATGCTTTAGCATACCACCCAGCCTTGTTGCCACCAACGCAGAGTTTTCTAAACATGGGCAGCAGGTGGGTTTGAGATCACCTCCGACCATAGGAAGTTAGCAATGGATAAATTGTACAGCTTTTTTCCTAAAACAAACTATTTATTACCAGTTTTTAGGTAACTGCAGGGCAGAGCAATCGTAGCCCCACAAACTCAAACAATGCACTTGAAAAATGCTTCTTTTAGTCACACAGCATTTTACTAAAGAAAAATGCTTCTTTAGTAATCACAGTTTAGTGATTTTATCACTAAACTGAACACAGTAACTTCATTTAATCATATTTTCAAATTTATTGGATGGGCTCAATGAACAAAGAGTGCAGAAACAGGAAAACATGACAAATTAAAATTAATTGGAATTTATTAATCAAAATTCTTATAAGAAATTTCTCATGATACAAGGTAAACGATACAATAAATGCCAACCCCTACTACTACGAAAGATTCACTACTGTGAAAGATTCACTACTGTGAATCTTTCGTACTGAATTATGTTATGGTTCTGAACTGAATTTGGATACAGATTCCACTTAACTGGATATGGATTACTAATACTCACGGTAGTCTTATAAAATGTCTTAAGGGACATTTGTTGAAGTTGGGTGTGATGGAAATAAAACTAAAATGTTAAAACAAGCAATAGGCAGAAACTCTTTGTCTACAGTTTCTCTTTAAAGTGTCACACTGAAAATCATCTTTTCTCAGCTCTACTATTGACAACCCCCCTCCTGCTTCACCTTTGGCCTGCGCCCTTTCCTCCACCCTCTGTCTTCCATCCATCCATCACTTACTTAGCCTCAGGGGCTGAGGTCTGGCTACCGAAGGATTAGGACATGGGCACACAGCAGAAGAATGCACTGTAGCTACAGCGGACCAGGTGCACACACACAGTCCTGAGGACAGTCTTATTTTATAACATGACAGAGAGCATCACCAGTCTGCTACCTTTCATGGATTTGCTGCTAATCTCACACTGCGATGAGGATCTTGGGCATTTGTGAGGAAGACGAAAAGCAGAGGAGGAGGAATACTGCACCGCAATGGCTCATATCTATCCATCTATCTATTTATCTATTTATCTATATATCCCTAGATACCTTATGTATCTACGTAGATACATAGATAGCTAGATATCTAGAAAAATGCACTGACAGATGCTAGCTGTATAGCTAGCTACATATCTAGCAAACTAGATATGTAGCTAGCTATATATCTAGCTCGCTAGATATGTAGCTAGCTAGATAGCCGTACATTTAGTTAGCTATATATAAGACTATTTCTTTGAAATTTTTATAAAGCTAACTAACTATGTATCTACACAGCTAGTTATAGAGCTACCTAGCTTTATAACTAGCTAGCTATAAATCTATCTATGCATCTAGCCATATAGATACAAAGCCAGCTAGCTAGTTATGCATCTATGTGTCCAGATAGCAATCTAAATATCTATCAAACTACAACACTTAAATAAGTGCACCAGGTCCATATCTCCCTACAAGTTATCTGGATGGAAAATATACTTCTATCTGGGCTTTTGAACGTCCCCCACAGGTTGAGCAGAAATAAAAACCAGGGCTCCGTGCCTTAAATGTGCACATTAGTCCTTTACAACTATTCTACGCATAAACATTCACCCATGAAATGAGCTGGGGTCGACTTAATCCTCCTTACTTCAGGCGAAGTAAGGAGCATGCAACACTCTTAACACACGTGGAGAAACGGCAGTCAATACTGGAAGCACCGTTTCTGCCGAGTCGGCTGTTTGTTAATTGGTGGAAGTCATTGCAGATGATAAAAGGCTTTTGTAAATCATGCGAATGCACAGTGTCGATCGCTTCTGGAGGGGGCGGCGGTTTAATGTTTCCCTCCTGTTGTAATATTTTATCTGTGGGCAAATTAGAGGAATCACTGTTCCCACTGGACTCTTCCAACACAAGCAGGTGTTTTATTGCTACGGCACGCTTCTATTTCTGGTGTCAATTACTAGCAGCAGGATTATGGTGGTGACGCAACACTCTGCATAAAGGCATGTGACAGAAAAAGCAGTAGTGTTTGCTGCTTTAAAAATGCTGCATTGCCCATTTCATGCAGTAAAAACTCAGATGCTGTTAGATGCATATCAACATGTCAGGAATTGCTATGCTGTATATTCTAAGTTCCTCTCAGAAAGCCATGTAATTTCTTCTTTGCTCGGTGGAAAGTGATGGAATGGATCAATAGTTCAAAGGGTATGAATACTTTCCCAAGCCCTTGCATTTTTTGTTTTCATTTTAATTTCCCCCATAATGCATCACTCTAATGATGTCTCAGAAGAGAGGTGCAGTGCTGTGTTGGTGGGAGAGCTCAGTTCAATAAACCAGCTGGAACATCACAACAACAATTTCACCGAGGCAGGGATGAGAAAAGTAATTACATCAAGTTTTCACAAAAAACCCTCACTTTAATCACAAAAAATGACTTTTATAAAGCGGCACGTCGCTGTGTGTTTCACTGCGCTGCCGTGAAGGCGTTGTTAATGGGAAAATATATAAAATGTAGTGGCACAGTTTAATCCCCTGGGTTCTGGGAGAATTAATCTTCATTGTGGATTTCGAGAGGGCGCACACAGTGAAAGAAAGACAAATGAGTAAAACAATAGACCTTGCCCAGAGTCCCCCAAAAAAACGAGCTGAGAAAACAAGGTGAGTGAAATGGCATAAGGCGCGGTGCTCTCCTGAAGACGACTCACTAATTAAATACCTCCCAAGAACAAAACGCAGCCAAAGAATGTATTATTTGAGTAAAAGTTCTGTTTGCATTTCTAGGTTCTTTATTGTCTGATTGTCACTGAAACCCAAGCAGAGAAACTCTTCAAAGAAGGGCTTGGTTTTTCATTTTTTGTACAGCTGTTTTGTCGTTTTTATTTAGTTTAGCAGCTGTAATTCGAACTCCAAATGCACCGCAGGGAAGTTCTGCGGGCCTAAATCATCCAGTACCGAGCACAGGCGGCGGCAGGTTCCCTCGCCACGCCGCCACTGAGTTAGACTGCAACGGTGTAAATTGCTTCCTGAATTACAGACATGGAGGAAACGCAGCATGTCGCCGCCCTCCTCGGAGATGATTCACACAGGGAGCTACTTAGCAATGTGTTTCACAAGCTGCAAACAGCTGCACAGGAGCAAGCAGAGCTGCACATCGCCAGGCTGGGAGCGCGAGGGGGGAGGATGACATTGTGACGTTCTTGTTGAAGGATGGAGAGATTACATCATGCAAAGAATGCCGACTCAGACCTTTTTTTTGTTATTATTTACAGATTTAACTTTACATTGATTGCATATTAGTTCTGATTTGTCCTTTTTGTACACTTTTGTTCAGAATTGTGTTGGTTGAGGAACTGCTGTTTTGGGGCAATCATTCCCTCTGGTTTTGGATATTGTGCAGCTGGAAGAATTTTTACTTGTACATTTTTCACTTTGGGATAGTCGGGTAATGATGCATAACCGTGGCAACGAGGTATTGCTTTCACAAATGGGAGCAGTCGATCAGCATCTCAAAAGTGCAACTAATACCTGAACTCCAACCCCAAGGCCTGATATTTGGGTTCGTAATTCAGGCTTCAGTCAGAGGCCTCTTTAAGTCTGTCGCAAAACTGACTGCTATCAGAGATCCTTAATGCCTAGAGCATCACCGTCCACAATGACACTTTGAAGATACTTAGCTGACATGAGTTTTTACATTTATTTCTCTTTTGGGATAAATGAAGTAGTTTTTCTAGTTTGAATTTGGGAGGACATAAAAGCCCAACTGCTTTATAATCCTGACAATGCTTATTTGTGTGACTTTCTTCCCTTACAGACAGCTGATTTTACATGTTGCCAGCAGCTTCCAAGTGATTCACAATAAATCTCTGCAAATATCCAGATCAGTTTACACAGCTTTGCCAGGCAGAATACTGAGGTAACACATAATAACCCTATTCTAGTCACATCAGCCCAGAAAGAGCCCAGTTGAATAGGGAACTCTGAGCAGAGCTTCAATCGTCCGCTAACGTTGAACGGAGACTTTTTTTAGACTACCAACAATAAAATACGACAGTTCTGCTAAAGCTTGTTGATGGAAATCTGCAGGACCCTGGAGACCAGGCTATGTTCTCCATGGAAGTACTCCGTGGAAGCAATGATAATAGTTATATTATTATTAAGATGGAGTACAGCCACACATATTCATGACATGCTTTGATTAAACTAATTTATTTTCGGTGTAATTCCAGTACCGAAAAATTTACTTTATACCATGTGAGTCTCTCTCCTCAGAATGTGAATCTCCAACATCGATCTGTTTGTCTCGTGAATAACCGAGGGAAACATCCAACAAGGCATTTCAACAGCTTGGCTTATCTACAACTAAACCAGAAAACAAATAGTTGTGAATTATCAACAGAGTAGTTGAACTGGACTCTGGTTTCATGTCTGATCAAAAACAAACTGGTTTTGCCATCTCCACTCGTCGTCCCACTGTTGAGGTTTTTACCGACTTTCTGTTTCTGTGTCACACACAAAAACGCACAAACCCCAGGCTTAACGTGAGGATGGTCTGTCATGTTCAAAGAGGTCTGGACTTGACTGGGGATTTTTTTTCTCAAGGCAACAGAATCAGTATTCTCATGAACTATAAAAATGGTCTTTAAAAAAGACTTGAAGTTGGACAGTGAGAACAACGCTAAAGAAACAAAAATGTTCAGCGTTAAAAGAAGGCGACATTGTTTTGGCACACGTTGCATCATACGGTAGATGTCAGCTTGTCGTAAGATGATTTCTATGTCACAGTCTCTACTTGTTCTCTTACTCTCATGTTGTTTTCTCACAACCACGTTGAAAAAGGACATCAACACAAAAGTGATCCGTGCTGTGTGAAAAAAGCTCTTCCCTTCTATCATGATAATACAGATATTTTTAAGTGTATAATCTGGTAGCTTTAACTCGAATATAGAAATGCAGGTCTTTAACGGTAAATATTGATCTTTGCTTTTCTTTGAGTTCTCATCTACTGCTGCCGATATTGACCGATTTGTTTTTCCTCATGCTTATCAACACAAGGACAGAACTAAAAGCTGCAGAGTTAGTCAATTTGTAATAAATGCACAGTATATTCTTTTATAGTCCTGTGCAATGTATTATTATTTCATTACTATCATTGTTATTGTTAACCTTATTTTTACATGTTGTTTTCAACATTTTAAGAACTTTTTTTGTATCAAACTTTATACCTTGTGCTGCTGTTACACACTGAATTCCCCCTTTGCGCTACAAACAGGTTGTTTTATTCTATTCTATATATTAGGACGATTGGCTGGTGCACCTGTTTTACAATATTAAAGTCCACAAATAGAGCCAACTCATCCTGAATGCAGTTTGTCAGAAGGCCAGAGGAGGTGCTCACCTGTGCAGGAGTAGTCGTCGATCCTGATGTAGCCCGTGTGGCAGATGCACATGAAGGAACCAGGGGTGTTAACGCACATGGTGTTCTCTCTGCAGTAATGTTTCCCTTCAGCACACTCATCAATATCTAAAGGATTAAAAGGGAGAGAGAGAGCGAGGAAGAAAGAGAGAGTAATATGTTTAGGATAGACGTAAACGGAGCTGTATACCAAGTCTGATTTAAAAAAATAAAATAAAATCAATGGTACAATAATTAAACTGAACAAACTCTGATTTTCCATGTTGTCAAATGTGGCTTTGCCATAAATGTCACAGTTGTCAGTAATACATCAAGGACACGTATTTAAAGCAACCTTACTCTCACGACATCTGTTACATATGATCTATTTTGAGCATTGCTAGAAGGAGATGTTTCCGGCCACCTGGAGGTCCTAAAGCTTCCTGCAGAACCAATAACAGAGGACCATTTGTCTTCATGAGAAGAAGACAGAGGTCGACATGCATATGGGCCGTGAGATAGGCGCTGAGCACTTAAGTTACACCACTCCATCTTCAATGTGCTGCGAGAGAAGCCCTCGACATCCAACAGCAGCAAGCACATCATCTGGCTTTTAGCATATTTCACTTTTCTGCTGTAAGCAGACACCAGGAAGCTGCAAAACTTTGAAATCTATTTCAGACAAATCCGGAAATGTCCTCTGATGTTGAGCGGCACCTTACTCACAGACGTTTTCAAGAAATTCGAATAGACATCATGAAGAGGCTCTTTTGTCAGATTAAAAGTCTCTTTGAAAGGATCGACCCTTAAGCAGATAATGGACTTACTTTCATTTAAGACCAAACTTCTGTTTTTAAAAATTGTTATTTTATTGACCCAATGTCATATTCTCATCTCAAATATCGCGTTTTTATTAACTGCTAGCAGAAAATCATCAGTAAGAGAAATAAAGGTGGTGAAACAGAATTGCTTTAATTCAGTAGAAACATACCATGTTATGAAGTTCCATATTTGTCTCATCAGACCTCTGAATATTTGCTCAACAGTAGTGCAGATCATCAAGATGTTTCTGTCTTTTTTTTTTCTTCACAAATGTGAAAAGGTAAAAGCCTTTGGATGACAAAGGCTTTTACCTTGGAACTGCCATGGACGGCGTTTTCATCCATCCTCTTTTTCTTAATGTTGAATAATGGAAATACTGCAAACTATAAATTCTATTTACTCAAGTTATCTTTGCTTGAAGTTATTTATCTTCGAAAATCAGAAATAGAATCTGTAACAGAGCAAATTACTTTGTCCAGATAAATTCTGCAAAAGTTGAAAACAAGTAATTTTCTACAAATATACTTTAGGCTGAACTTCTATATTACTCTACTCTTGCAGTTAAAAATAATAAGTGTAATTGCAGTGCATTTTGGAACCGCTGAATCCAGTAGGTCTACAAAAGTCAAACGCTGTCAAATGAAAATAAAGGGAGACAGGTAAGAACCAGGTTTATAGAGGTCTAATCTAGTTGCACAGATCGCTCATGGTGCTTCTAGACCAGGAATAAGAACTAAGACTTACATTCTAATGAGCAGGCTAGTAGGCAACTCAAGGGTTGAAATGTTGATTAATGGGACTTTTTCTGGGAATGACATGCTCTCATTTAGCAAAGACAGTTTAAAAAAAAACACATGCATTCTCCTTTTATTTACCAAAAAGACTCCAATATGTCCGGCATGCCTGTTTTGCTCCAAATTTTAGCTTCTTTTCTGCTTTCAAACTTAAAAAAAAATAAATAAAAAAAGAATTTCTGCTGATCTGCACAGATTTCTTTCAAGTAACCTCTCTTCAGGATTCTCCTGTTACCCATAGCTGCGTACGTCTCAAAAATTGCACGGCCTTGAATTCATCTCTTCCCTCTATTAGTCAGCTATTCAATGCAAATCCAAGTGTCCAGAACAGGAATTCATTGGTATTGCTCCGTCTTTGCTCTACAAAACAAAAATGATCTCATATGTAACCACAGCAGCTGTACCTCAGCGTTGTTTATATAACAGACTTACGTAAACCTTCCTCTGCAGCGTAGTTATTAAAACTTGATTAGAGCAGATTGAAGAATATCTTTTATTAGATTTCCTTTATTTATTTCTTCCCAATCAGGACTTCATATTTGGAATCCATGTTTCCTTAGCAACAGCTATTCTCGGTTCCTAAACCGCAAGCCAAACCTACACATAGGCAGTAAAAAAAACAAAAAAAAAAAACTCATAATGCTGCCAGGCCAAATAAAACAATCCTGATAATGTGATGCAATCAAATGCAATCCCATGTAAATACAGGTCAGGCTGACTAAACCCAGCCCGCATTAATACGCTCTGAGGCCTCGCCCCAATTCATAGCGCGGGTTAAAAGTAGGGACTTTTCCGTGAGATGAGCGCCGCCATCCTTGACGTTAGCAATTTATTATTCATTCACTGTATTCAGTGTCTCTGAGAGCATAAGAGGACGTTCACCCCTGAGTACGTTCGGTGCCAGATGCTTTCGTGAAGAGCTCTTGAAACTGAATTTCAATTGATTTGCATTGGCATTCACTCTGCTTCCATGTCCTTGGGTAGAGAACCGCCCACCGCCCCGCGAGCTAAGAGCCCGACACCTGCCAACGACGGTGGCATTCATGTCCTCTTTCACGGCGCCCTCAATACGCGCTGCCTCCAGCTATTCAGCAATCTCATTGATAAGTGACGCAGGCGGACAATTGCCGGCAAACTATTGAAGTACATGTGTCCTTCACTTCATGAATGAGGGGGGTTAATTAAAATTGTCACTAGCTTTGAAAAAGAGATAAAATAAAATACAACAAGGACGCAGAGAGATTAAAAAGTAAATCTGAAGGAGAGTAAGCGGTTGACGGCCACGCAGGTGAGTGAATGTCTCGTCATTAAGCAAAAACACAGTGGGGGGCTGAGGGGTTAGCGGAGACAGGAAGGGGAGAGAAAGAAAGACTGAGGTTGTGATGGACAGAGTCAATGTGGAGAGGTTGAAAAGTGTGTTTGAGTGTAAATAACAGAAAAAAAGAAATATGAAAAAGCAAATCAAGAGTTCTGGCTTTCCCTACAGGAAATCCATCAGTTGAGATATTGAACTGCTTTGTCAAAATTTGTCCCCTGAGAATAATTCTGCCACTGCCATGTTTCACTGTGTGGACTGGTTGTTCCACACAGTGAAACAACAGTGAAATGTATCTAAAAACAGTCTACAAATGTTTGGGACGGTAAATAGGAGAATAACTTTAGGTCGAGAAATCCTTTAGCAGAGACCCTAAAGTGTAACTAACCCCCTCTTTGAAAGCATAACCCCACCCTGAGACAGTCATTTAAAAACTACACCAAAGTGGGCGGAGCCAAGAGAGACAGAGGGGCATGGCCAAATGCAGGGCTGCAGCAATAAGCGACAAATCCAGTGATTTTTTGTTTTGTTTTACTGAGGTCTTTAGTGACGATACGTGAAGAGCAGATCGCTCTGCAACAAGCCCTCCTCGGTAAGCCCCTCCCACTTCCTGTAGCAAACCACCTGCAGTCAGAGCAGAAGAAACCCATTCCACTCCGAATGAATCACACATGTTCAAAGCTGAAACGCCGTCGATTAAAGGTCACAACTGTCACTCCTGACATGCCACAGAGGTGTGTCTGAGTGGGACGGTTTTATACCCTAACATGGGGTTGTGATGTAAACGTCAAACGAGCTGCAACGTTGTAGCCGACATTCAACCCAAACAGGGCAGCACCAGGACAGTTTTAGGTCAAATATTGCAGAATTAAACAAATTTGAATAATAATAACAAAACAAAACAACAACAAAAAAAAAACTATATAGCACCTTCAGGGACCACTTTATACAGTTTATCTCCAGAACCAATTGATTTGAGGTTTAGTTTTACTCCAGAATATCAGGCTCTGATCATCCCCAACAAAATGATGCAACTACGACTGTTTCACTGTGTTCAGGGCATTTTGTATTGACTAATAACAACCTGTTTGACTGAGTGAGTGGCTCAGAGAGGGGAGTCACAAATGGAAAAGCCAGGAGAACAACTTCAGGCCCTTTTCAGAGGTTTTCTTCAGAAGGGATTTTAAGGAGAACTGCTTGGTCAAAAAGCTTCCCAGTGGCATGCTTTGGCCAAACAGTTTGCTATGCAAATCCTGAGAAATGTGCTGTCCTGCTAGCACACTGTTTTGCTGTGGCGACGGGATGTTAAGAAGCTTCGCATTCACCACAAACAAACTGTGAGTGAGTGGGTTATTAAGAAGATTTATTGCAAAAAAATAAAGAAAAAACGGCTTTCGATTGTTAGTGTGAATAGAAAACAGGGCAGGCTCTTCACACAGGTATCCGCAAGGAAAGACCGTACGGAACTGTTTAGTCATAGATTGTTCGACATTGATTTAGAGGCCATTAAGCCCACCCATCCATCCAGCCCCTGCTGACAGGACTTGCGTCTATTAAAACAGTTTATTAGGAGGTGAGATGATGAGGGGGCGCTCCACCAGCGCATCTGGGAGAGCAACCATCTCCATCTCTATTAACGCGCTCCATTTTCTTGATTGGCCTGTCACACGGACACACGTGATGTGCCAAGCAAAGAGGGTTGGCCGAGTCAGCGGCGGCTTTTATCCCTAAACGGAGCGCTCGCGGGTCACCCTGTTGCCACACAACGATGGATGGCGGGATAATGGCTGTGTTCTTTCTGCTTTTTCACCTCAGTACCTTCCTGAATAACAAGTGAATCAATCACAGTCATATCCGAGTAGGAGGAATTGCTTTGCATTATACAGTGCCTTGAGGAATTACTTATTCCCCTTGAACGTTTTCAGATTTGTCACGTTTACAACCACAAATTTTGAATTATTCAGTATCAGTATCACTTTGTTATTCTCCCTGTAGGAAAATCTGCTCTGCAGCCAGGTAGAAGAAACAAACACATACAAAAATACAATGAAAGGTATAATCTCTTTACAGAAAACGGAAAAGTAAATGCAAGTAATTGTGAAATGGAAGGAGAAAGTTGAACCTCTCTCTCAAGATTTTCTAGTCTTTACAGAGTTTCCTCCATTCGTCTGTCTGTTACCATCATCAGGTTCCCTTTCTCTGCTGAAAAAAAACTTCCAAAGCATGCTACTGCTTACCCCACGATATGAGATTGGGTATTAAATTTGTGTTAGTTTTCTGGCCCACAAAGTACTCAGTGTTTAACCAAAACAATCTGGCTGAGACAGTGAGATGGAAAGAAACGACTTATGCCGAAAACTGGTTTTACTATCATTTTAAGAGCGACTTAAATGCTTATATCTCCAAAACTTTTAACATGTACAGAGCCAGGCTGTTGGAAAAGTTCAATTGGTACGGATATTTTCGCGAGCTATTGTACATCACTATACCTTGCTCTGCTTAGAGGAGGATTTTCAAGTAGTTTAATAACATTTACAAGATCCATTAATGCCTTGCCTTATGCTTAAATGTGAAAACAAAACAAAAAAAATCAAATACATCAATTATCGACGTCATAAAAAGTTATTTCTTCACTTCGCTGAAAAAATAAAAACACGTGAAAATTTAAGGCGAAACTGAAAACCGATAAAGATCTCGATGACTGATCTAAGTGCCTGGAGCGGCGGCTGGGCGCACATGCATTTAATGCTCGGCTGCTATCATCCTAACAGTTCTTGTGTTGACATTTTATTATCCCCACTATTGCTCATTCAAGCGATCCTGCAACTGTATAAATAGGAGCTTGTAGCTTATCCCTCTTTGCATGCATGGCATGCGCGTTCTGTAGCAACCGTCCTCACTCGCCATGCCTGCAGTAACACCGAGGTCTGGGAGTAAGGAGATAACACTTCCGTTGCCTTTGGACGTCCCACAATGACACCGAAATCTGTGCCATTTCCACTACCACCAGCCTCCCTCTTCGCTCTCTCTTTCCTTCCTTATCTGTTTTTTTTCTTCTGGTAAATCCCTTCCTTTACCCGCTCATTTACTCAAGCAGATTGTTTTCCCCTAAATGCTGGAGGGACAGGACTTGCCCAAATATTCCAATAATTCTCCCTCATGTCCACAGATTTAGGAGTCAGAGAAAAGAGCAGAGAGACAAAAAGCTGCCTAGACTGGCCAAACAATTTATCTCCACTGTTGGTCTTGGTCCCTTTGGGTGTCTGAAAGGTGCCAGAGGATTGCCAGCCTTTGCTTCGTTTTGTTTAGTCGGGGTGTAATTAGATCGCACATAGAACTGTAGCTGCCATTTGGGAAATGCAGATATATTCGAAAATTTGATTCGCTTTAGAGAGAGAGATAAGGCGTCTTTTTTGTCTTTCTTATTACAATCACAGCGCAAAGTCAAGCGGAGCTATAGATTTCAGTGCTTGCAGTAAATCCCCTAAACCACTGCTTATAAAATGTTACTTTTTTTTTAAATTCAAGCTATGAGAGTATAAAGCGGAGTTGTCAGACTGACCTTCTGTATGTGTAAATTCACAAAGGTTTGCAGAGTGCAATATTGCAAGTTTTACTGCAGGATGTGTCTTTTAAGCTGAGTTTGAGAAAACACTAAAGCGCTGGACAGAAAATTAAATGACCCAGGGGTGGAGCTGTTTTAATCTTATAGGTCACGGTGTTTGAATGCTGTTATTTATTTATTTTTCTTCAAACAACACTCTAACAGGTGTCTGTGTAAAAGAAATAAAGCAGCTCATAGTGTCTTTTTCTGAACAATCGCCAAAACACGAGCCAACAGGATTCTGGGATGGATGGATGGGAAACTTAGAAAATCAGATACGGAATAAAGCCTGCATGTGCAAATATTTTTTAAAAATATTCTATTCCCTTTCCATATTTAAACGACAGACAATTCCAGCGCTACAGATTTAAATAGACATGTTTTCAACTTGGCAACTGTGCACAGATGCTGAACATCGTGTTTGTTGGAACTGAGCAGCAGCCAATTGTGACAAAGGGAATCCCATTAAACAGAAACAAGAGCAGAGTGTGCAGTTTTCTGCATAGCAGAGTAAAACACTGGGACTTTTGAGAACAGTTAAATGGCCACCATCTGATACAGAACAATGAGCATTAAATATTGGAACGTTGACGTGGGAATGGGGTTGCGTTTGTTGGTTAAATTGCAACAAAGAGCTATTATCTTTGTTGTCTTGTCAGAGTGTTTAAAGACCTGTCCACATGCCAATCAATTTAAAAACACTCCTGAATATTTCATCGCTAACATCCACCGCTTTTTTTAAAGCGTGTCACAATACATAACATCGTATTAAACCTTCACTTAGCAGGCTTCAATTTAGACCCGACTCAAACAAGGCGGCCGGGGGAGGGGGAGAATCCAAAAGATCCCGACTGCCTTGTTTACGAGCAGCAGGCGCGAATGGGCTTTTGCTTTCCATCAGGCCTCTCATTAATCTGGGAAATGTTTCAATCGATGGAGCATCATCATCCATCACTTGTCATTGTCTGACGCGGCCTGCTGGCTGGAGGCCTGAACAATCGGAAAGGACGAGCACAAACAACAATCAGAGCTCTTAGGAAGGCTGATGACGGCATCTTGCTGAGAGGGGTTGCATGTGTAACAACATGTTTTCCTTTCTTTCATCCGTCGCTGTGTTTTATTGTATTGTAGTTATGGGCTTCTGTACTTGTTTGTACAGAAACACAGCAGGTGTTTGTCGTCACCTGCTGTGGTTAACATACAGGATAAACAATCAGGAAATGTCAAATGTCCTTTTTAATACACTAAGACAATGCATTCCTCAATGTATGTTCTCCTAATTAGCTTTAAATGCCATTACGTAGCCGGAACATATGGCTAACTGATAAGTACATATATATATATACATATATATATATATGCACGCACACACACATATATAAATGTACCTATTATAAGGAGAACTAATCTTTCGATTGAGACCTGTGAGGTAATGCTCTTTGTCCTTCAGCCCACCTCAGGAGACCCGCTGGCTTTTATGAAGTATGAAAATGAAGCATCTTTCTCAAAATAAATGCCTCACTTTTCAAAGCAGAATCTGTGAACTTCTACCCCGTTTTGCTTAACTCTTTTGTTTAAATAAAACCACCAGTGACATGAATACTGTGAATCGGCAGCCCAGGTTTGGTAAAGTGAAATTTCCTTGCTAGCCATTTTAGCTCCACAGTTAGAACAAATCCCAGCTCTGATTGGCTGATCATTTCTCCGTGATGGCTCCTCTCTCAGAAGCCTTACACTTGAGGCGACACAGACAGAACAACGCTCAGGAAAAGAAGCCGGCCCAGACTGAGTAACATAGGGCTGATCAACCTTTGTGGACTGTGACTTAATGTTTCCTTTACATTTATTTTTATAATTGTGATTTTCAGACCTAAAACTTCTGTACTTGGTGTATGTCATAGGTCTGGAAATCCAAACAGGTTAAAAAAGAGCAGTGCAACACAACACTCCTACGACTAAAGTTAGGCGTCTTTCACTTTTCCTTTGCCAGACCTCTGAAACCAAAGTTGGTTAATTATGCTAGCGACTATAAAACTGGGCCAGCCTGGTTTCTCTCTCATTTTTTCCCTCTCTCAACTAGCAGGTCGGATCTCAAACAAAACCGACGATCAGTATCACTCAGAGAGAAACAGACGGGTGCATCTGAAGCTTTGGTCTTGCTGTGGTGAAAGTTTATTTCCAAAGCTAACCCCACATTCTCAAATAAAGAATGGAGTAGAGGTAAAATACATGGGTTGCAGGTGTTTATATTTAAACGAAATACAGCTGAACCAGCTAATGCAAAAGCAAATAATGCAGAGAACAAACAGAACCAGCCTTGTGGTATTTGTGGGACACTGGTTATTTAAAGCAGACGACACCGTGCCGATGAAGGAAGGAAAGAGTGTTTTTGTTGGGTGACATTTCAGTTGGGTCACGGAGGTGAAAACACAACCAGTCAGGCCTCTAGCAGGTGGGAAGCCCAGCGGCTCCAGACTCATCCTGGCAGTGATTGAGGTTTGCAGGGGGAACGGAGCGCTTCAGACGCTGCCAATTAACCTGCTGCCACCTTGTGACATTTAAAAGAAAACAGCAGCAATCGGACTTGTCTGTGCACATGCACAAACAGACCCGCACACTGTGCACAAAGCAGTCAAGGCTTTCAGGTGATAACACAAACTCCCTGCCTCGCAGTAGTTATTGCTCTCTAGGTTTGGGAGGGGGGAGGTGTATTTATGACCTTTCCCATCGGAATGCCTAATTATTTGCACTCTCCACATCCTTATTTACACTCATATAATTTAAAAAAGTATTTTCATGTTTGCGGCAACACAGACAGAGCATGTAGTTATAATAAGAAAAAGTAGAAGATCACCTTTCTCCACTAGGACAGCTCAACTATAATCAGGTTAATCAGACTCACTAGAGTGGAAGACAGATGCAAACTTAAGAAAAGTGAAATTGTACCAAAACGTTCTTCATCACAGTCAGGATGAGCACAGTTTTAAAACCAGCTTACTTAAGTTTCAGACTTTTTTTCCCCCCCTCTAATAAACTAGCTTTTTTGTGCATTACAAAATCAGACATTTTACAATGCATACATGCCTTTTTGTGACTTCAGTTTCAATGTGTGGCCCATTATAGTGCTTACATTCATCATCATGACTGTTTACCACGAAAAATAGCCCACCATGAATATGCTGTGCATCAAACAAAAACTTATTTTTATCCATTTTGCAGAGGATTGTTTTTTTATTTATTTCATATTTCCTGCATGAGTGCAGTAAAAACAAGCGGGCACTTATGAGCATCTCTGACAGGGATACTCTAAAGTAGGGCATTTCGAAACCAAAACAACAATGAGGGATGTCTCCGCTCGCGGTCCTCAACAATGCGGAGATGAATAATGGAATTATCTCAACACGTTGAACCACACTGATGGTTCAATTTACAAACAATCACACAGTCTGTCACTTCTCTGCTGCTCGCTTCCCTGCCTTATTCTGCCCCAGACGCTCGCAGAAGCGCGGAGCAGAATAGGCCTTCGGTCTAACTGCATCCTGAAAATGAAATGGTATGGAGCGGAAAAACCGGGCTCTTTTTTAGCGGTGCGAGAACACAAACGTGCACCTACACACACACACACACACACAGAGCTACATAAAGGCACGGCCAGTATCCCCCTGAGTGTTCCCTACTGCTGTGTCTATGAAAAATTTACACAGAAGTGATCTCATCAGCTATTTTGAGCACATCTCTGACCCAGGAAGGTTTTAAAGAGCTAGTATCTGTCTCGCTTTCTGTGATGATTGTGTTCCCGTCTGACAGTGTTGTGAGCGCGCATGTTTGCGTGTGTACATAAAACACGATCGGGTGCCTTCTTTGTCTTATTGCTCCATAATATCTCTGCACCGCACCGTGTGATACTGAAAATTGCCTCCGAGTTGGACCTTTCCGGCTCATCTCACAGACATCGCCACCGCTGCAACTCCAGCATAGAAAGCAGACCGTATTATTTATCTTTTTGTGTATCTCTTGCAGCCACAAAACAGTTTATCAATTACAGCAGAAGAAGCATTTTGCTCTTCCACCTTCAGGATTCTCAATGATTTTGACAAGACTTCTTTTATTCTCCTCACAGGGCGCGCACACACACACGCAATCATCGAGCAAGTGAGTTACAGAGAGAAACAAAAAAAAAAAAAAATCTATTGCTTTTGAAAGAACTCCATCAGCAAATTGAGTCAATTTCAGGATTCTCTGTGAAGTCTCTGATGCAAAGGCTCACCACAAACACTGCAATCCAATTTTATAGAGGCAGCCAGGCTGCTCTCGAGATGAATAGTCCGGATCTGAAGTGTTGGATGTTGAAGGCACAGGTTTACTTGCTCGTACTTACTTTCCCACAGGTAATGAGACGGGCTTCTCCGTCCTTATTTCAACAACAAGGAACCTCGGAAAATGCTCAAGGAGAGGCGGGAACAAAAGGGAAAAGAAAACATGCACGTTTTCTGAGGGCTTTCACTGGATTTGGAGAGATCTACTGGACATGTAACAAATGAGACTCTCTTTTCTGATACAACATTCTCAAGGTAAGTTTATTTCTGTAGCACAAAACCCAGTTCACTCGAAATCTTTTTGATTCAACCCAATTTATTCCAATATAACTCAAATCAGGCAGAATCAGGTGACTGTAAAAAAAGAAAACATTACTGAATCTTCACTTAACTACTCACTTTCATCTGTAACAAGCCTTTGACAACAAAAGAAGAAGAGCAAGTTCCCTTTAGCAGAAAGAAACCTCCAACAAAACCAAGTTCAGCATAGATGAACAAGATACAGACAAACACAGATGCACTGAATCAGGTGTACTTTTAAACAAATACAGTGCTGTGAAAAGTTATTTGCCTGCTTACAGATTTTTCTATTTTCACACCTATACATATTAATAAATAATTGAACAAATTTTGATATTGGACAAATTTACCCTGAATAAGTACAACAGATGAATTCACCTATTCGGGTGAGGGGAAGCTATCCAGAACAGGTTTGTGAAGAAAATAATGAATTAGTCAAGATTCACCAGTATTTGGACAAATTAAATGTTTTAGCCAGACTGAGGCCTGATTACAACCAGACCTGCAGAAAAAGGTGAAATAACATGAAGTAGCCAAAAATGTCTAAAAAAAAAAAAAGCACCAAATCTAAATCTAAAGAAATTCAAGAACACAATAGAAATCATGTTTAAAAGGAGGTAGGGGATATTATGCAAAATCAACTTTTTGGAGCTTTATGTCGTGGTATAATGTTATTCCGTTATCAAAAACATTGCTGGAGTGTTGCTTTGATACATTCATGCATGTTCGAGGAATCCATTCAGGGGTGCCTTAAAACCTGCTCATACAATGTGCTGCTCTCCAGCCAAGCTCCTCCAGACTAGCGGTAGCAACAATTAGCAAACATCTGGTGAAACTGTGAAACTGCACATCTGCTGAACTCCTTACACAAACAATCCTAAAAAGGGTTGTACACAGCTTCGTGGCGAAGCGCTGTTGTGATGATGTGCTGAAGGTGTTGGAAAGGACGTTCCTAAAAAGATTCAGCTATGACGCAAAGTCCAATTTCCTTTAAGTTCCTTTGGATATATCCATCATTTTCATAACAACTGAAGGTTACAGAGTTACTTGATTGTGCTAAGAAATAGATTTATGTGCATGGAAAAAAAATAACACCCTCCCCTCCCTTAACAGCTCTCAGTCTGGAAAGTATTAGAGAGCCAAAGCTTGAGACACCAGCTAACCACAGAAAGCATTAGAGGTCTGTCTTAGATCAGAACAGTCTCCTACTTAGATTTACATCCGGATTTTCATTAGCTCACTCTAAAACCTCATTCAGCTGAAAACCAACATATTAGCATCACAATATCTGATTGTTTGATCCTTTATTTTCAGAAATATTGCATCAGTTTATGATGGGACACATAGACCTGTTACAGTAACAAATTGTGCTGGATGATAAATTGTCTCAAAAGTTATTGCGATAAATGTTGATATTGTTATTTTGAGACCACTTTAAGATAATATATTGGAAACATAAAAATAAGGTAAGAACACATTCTCAAAGACAGGGGCGCCGCCAGGAATCTTGGGCCCCATGACAAAAAATTTAATTGGGCCCCCCTGCGCAGCTGCTGTTACAATTTTTTTGAGTCTATCTGACCCATCAAAAGTGTCACAATTTTAAAGGCTTACAACTGCCTTGCTTTCTTTGGTCCAATACTGATACCAGCACAATATTTACTGCTCATGAATTTTACATGTAACAGTCTGCATACAGTTAGCAAGCAGGTTGCTTAATTTTTTTCTATTAGTTTTAGTTTACTAAAATGTCCGTCCCCACGTGCAACAGTCATGGGCAACATGCAAAATACACATAAAACAATCCAGACTTCTCAAAAAAAATGCTATGTAGTTATATTTTATTCAAGCTGCAGTATATAACTAATAAAAAAATATATTTTCTCCATATTTGCTAAAGCTGTCACCATGTCGTGACAGTTTGTTACGAGACAGATAATCTGTGAAAACAATCAATCTCCTCCACCTCGTCCCTGAATTACTATCGCTGGCTAAAGTAATGCAACATTCTGACCAAAACAACCAATCAGAACCAGGAGGAGGGTTTTAGCGCTGTCAATCAACCTCATTCACTCACTGCTAAATGTGCTAATAGTGGAGAAACAACTTATCGTTATTGCTAGCTGCAGCATAGCACAGAGCAAGGGGAGGGAGGGAGCAGCTACACGAGATTGTGTTTGACAGCACTAAGGCAAGGCAACTTTATTTATATAGCACCTTTCAGCCAAAGAAAATTCAAATTGCTCGTACAAGAAAGTTAAAAACAACAGACAACAAGAAGATAATCATAATAAAAAGAACTCAAGCAGATTAAAAATAGACACAGTAAACATTAAAAATTTTAAATATAGTGAATGAATAGAATTAAAAAATTTAAGAATAGGCAACTTCAAATAAGAAGGTTTTTAACCTTGTTTTAAATAAACTCAAGGTGGGGGCAGTCTTACAATGACTTTATTCCAGAGTGTTGGAGCATAAAAACTAAAAGCTGCTTCACCATGTTTAGTTCTAGTTCTGACTCTTGGAATAGTTAGTACTTTTGATTCTGATGATCTTAAAGGGTTGAGAGGTAGAAGAAGATCAGGAATGAAGTCTGGGTTTCTATTATGTAGAAACTCTGTAAACTATTAGGGAGATTTTAAAACTCTAAAACTCTCCTGCCTCTGATTGGTTGTTTCGAGATCATACTGGGATGAAGCAGAAGAAACAAATTTTTTCACAGATTACTTCTATGCCATACTGATACAACAAAATGACAGTTTTAACAAATATGTAAAACAAAAAAATATATATATTTTTTTTATAAAAGTTACATACTGCAGCTTTAATTAAGAGACACTGGTACAAGTTCAATATATGAATATATTGGTAATTTCTTTCCTTAATTCTTTAAATGTTAGTGAAATGGAGGCAATCCAGTTAATAAAACCAAAAACGATGCCAAATGCAAAAAAGACACGGCTGCAGTCCACATATGCTGTTAAAAATTAATTCATACCTCTTTAGTCAGTCTGGGCTGATAAATGAACATGTAAAACAAATATATTTGTCTATATCTGAACACCTGAATGACTTATAAAGAATGATGTTGACTAGCACTTGTAATTAACATTCCACATTTATCTCAAAGGAATACGTACCTGATGGTAATATTAATTATCTTGACACAGCGTAAACAATGTTTTCAGTGCGACCATGGCTACGCACTGTTACGATTAATTATGCTTTCATTTTCTGTCTGATTAAAACTCTACAGGTTTTCTTAAACGTACATTTCCATCAGATAGTTTTGTGCCAAAGTAGATTCCCTAAAGCTAACCACCTGAGAAAACAGTCCTATCAGTAAAATAATGTGATTAGCTGAACCTCCGAATAACTGCATCTTAGGTTTAGCGTCCACATGACAGCAGTAAAATCCCTCCTCGGTTTGATTAATGCAGGAGCCTCATCTTGATAGAGCTGACAGAGCAGATCCTACAGGGAGTGTCTGAACTGCTGCTAACAAAATAGGCAGAGTCGTTCGCCCGCTAACAGATGCTCCATAACAGCACACACCACGAAAAGAGAAGTTCAAGCAGGCTGTGCATCGACAGGGCAGCTCTCAGGGTCAGGAGAGGAAGAATGAGAGTTACTTTGAAGAAGCCTCGTTCGCTCATTAATGCTCGAGACGCACAAGGATGGCAGCTACATTTTCTACTGCAGGAGAGCGTGGTGATAAAGTTATTATCTTTAATGATGTGGTGGGTAAGACTCAGCAAAGGCAACAGAGGAGGAATTCGGTTTCATGCACGAGTATTTGAACCCGCCATCAACAGCAAGTGACCTGTTCATTGAGGGGTGAAGGAGGTGTTTTGTTTTTTTTTGTTATTATTATTTTCAGCTGGGTAATTTAAAAGGCAATCAAAGAATAGTATAATTTTTACAGTATAAGGCTGCATTTTCCTACCTTCTTCTTCTCTTTTGGCTTTTCTCTTCAGGAGTCGTCACAGCAAATCATTTAGTCCTACGCCTTCCATACTCTCACATCAACTAATTTCATGTCCTCTTTCACCGCATCCATAAATCCATAAATCTCCCTTCTGGCCTCCTGCCTGGTGGCTTTGACCTCTTCCTCCTTCTGCTGAGATAATGAGTAGCTGTGTTTTCATTGACCATAGAACTGCGCAACTGGAATCACAAAAAACTGGTCCAAAAAGGATTTTGCGCACAGATGAGGTCGTTTTTCAGCCATATTGAAATTTGTGCATTTCACAAAACCGCAACGGAAACTCTTTTTTTTTTTTTTCGCATCACAGCAGTTTGTGTACAGCAGCAATGTGCGTATTTGTAGCCACTGGTTTCCGTGTACAATTGCTAAACGTCAATTTTCCCAAAAAGCTGCACAAGTAGCCGCTCCCAAGTATAAGGAGCTTGTCATTATAAATGTCTCCTCTGATGACTGATGAAAACTCAGGCCAGCAGTCTTCTTCAGACTTGATTTTAATTGCATTTCTTATGTAATGGAAACAGCACAATTTTCAAACTGTGTTTTGTGGATATTTGATCGAAAAAGTTCTACGCGCATTTGTAATGGAAATCATCATCTCACTCTGGCCTCTCTGACTTCATCTCCAAAACATCTGCTGTGAGATGTCCCTCTGATGTACCCGTTCCTCATCCTATCCATCCTCGTCACACTCCGGGAGACCTTCAGCTCTGCCTCCTCCTTGGTACTGAACTGTACTGCATCATGGTCTCACTACTGTCTTATACACCTTTCATTCTTGCTGATCCCCTTTTACACATCTCTCCACCCATCCTAACCTACTTGCACACGCTTCTTCGCCTCTTTTCCACGCTCTCCATAGCTCTGTATTGTTGGCCGTATAAGTATTTAAAGTCTTCTACATTCTTCAAGTACTGCACCTTCAAAACTGCTTCTTATGTACATTCTTTATAGAACCAGCAAACAAATGCAGTAAACATGCACTACTGCTTATGCTGACTATGATGCGATCTCTGCAAGATGAAAGATAAGTGTCACAAATATTAAGGCAAGGCAACAATGTGTTACTTGGAATGTGGAAAAGGGTAAAGACACCAAACCCGTTAAATTACAACTTCTTGAATCATTTTTCTTCCACCTTGACATTATACACTACTTGCAAATAAAACGCAGCTGAGATTTTGGCTCTAATGTCGGAAAAGTTTCAGTGTCTTGAGCACTTTGTAAGCCAACAATACACACATCCTCATCACTAACTCACTTCGATTTTCCACCTTCTTATTTCAATGTCACCCACACTGTTATATTTGTCTGCTGTCATGGATGATACACAGGGTTATCGTGAGCCAGGACTGCTCTGTAAATCTTTGGTTGTAAAAATAACATTAGTTTCACAATGCCACCTTCTTCCCAGAGGGCACTCTTCTTTCTTTTTTTTTTTTATTCATACGACCTTTTCAAATGCGACTCACGCACATTAACACAAACAAGAAGAAAGTAAGCCCGAATGCCCTCTTGTGTAGGGCAAACCAACTTCGGCTTAAAGTCGGGGTATTGTTATTCAGAGCCCCGTCGTACCTTCACAGTAGGCGTTATCATCGCGCAGTGGGCGGAAGCCGTCCTTACAGACGCAGCAGTCTCCCGCCTCCAGGTTCACGCAGTCGGAGTGCTCCATGCAGCTGTGGCCCTCTGAGCAGAAGTCGTGACCTGCAGCAGGCGCGCGCCCACAAAGGTTGAAACACACAGAGGAGAAAGGAGGAGGGGGTGGAGGAAAGGTTTTGTCTCAGGATCATTTACTTTGCTTCATGGTGTTCAAACTGTTGAGTCTCTTACTGGCATATTTAGGCAAAAATACTAGTGGTTGCTCTAGAAACTAAAGAAAATGTTAAAAGTTTGCATTTTTTACAAATGTAGAAAATACATGTCAGTTTTTACATGAAAATATAGGGTGACATTTTCATAACACGTGGTTATAAACACCTTACTAGGTGTTTATATGATATTAAAGATCATATAATACTTAATACTTACATTTTACACTGATGTTTTATCTCAAACTACGACCCATTACCTAATAGAAAATGACTGATGATGACACCGTTAGCAATATTTAAGCTATTTGTATTTTCATCTAAAGCTTCCTCCTTAATTACTTTCAAACCTCGTAAAGAATTGTAAAAGCTACATTTTAATGAAGCCACTGCTGCCACAATGATGGTTTATACATCTGACCAGTGACGTGCGGTCTGGGGGGAGAATAATATATAATGATAAAATAATTTATACTGCTATTTTCACCCTGCAGTTTGTGCTATAAAGTACCTATTTTTCACTCTTAATTATTTTTTCTTCAAAATCGCTGAATTTTCGCATTTTCCTATTTTCCCATTTTCCCATTCAAATGCTCAGAAGCGAAGCTTTCTATAATTGCACTGGCTGCCATTATATGAGGGCACGTTCCTCCCGTCTGTACATCGCCAATAAAATGGTTAAAAAGCATTTAACGAACTGCTTTTACACAATTTAGCTTATTTATGCAATGTACAGTGTTTCTTGTCACCAACTGTGTGTGTAACGTGTTTCGTGTGCTGAGGAGGGATCAGAAACGGCAGAGAACAGATTCGAGGTGAGGCAGGCAGTTCTCCTGCCTCATTGCAGGGGGCGCTCATGATCCCAGACATTGTGACTCCACAACTGCAGAGTAAGAGACAGTAGCATCTAGCTAGCCATGGAGCTAGCCATAAAGTGTAACTATATGTTGATAGTTTCCTCCTCTTACCACAGCAATCACAAAATAAACATTAAGCCTAAAACTACACTACTGCAACTGACTGAATGTTTTGCTCTTTGTGTGGCAAACATTTGAGTGGTTTTTTTTGGTTTTTTTGTGGCGTTATTGTCAGTTGCTAAGGCAACAAGTCTGTGTGTAGTTGCGCTGATACAGAGAACGTGAAAGACGTGGTTTTGAGTTGTACTTTAACGGTTTTTCCCTTTACTCTGGAAAAATAGCACGAAATTAATAACATCTACATGTCCAGGTTTGATTGAGGTAACAGAATTATTCTACAGCGGCAGTGTGACTATGGATGACATGTAGAGGAATAGTCTTTTTGCCCTCCAGCGTTGTCCGCACGCGCAAAATTTTCTTATGTAAACATAACATGCAGGGGGGCTATATTTGTAAATCTGATTATGATTAAGTCAGTGTCTCACCAGCTATGAACCTCACTGCACGTCACTGGATCTAACCAATAGCACAGTGTTCTCTGATAAAACATTTTTTAAGGCTGCAGCATCCAGAGGGAGGAATCTCTGAACATTCCTGTTTGCAAAGTCCCACTAAATTACCAAGAATCCTTGGACGACTCTTATGACGTCTTGATGTCTTTCAGCTCATCCCAAAGGTTTTCTGCAGGAATTACATCTGGGGACTCAAAAGGCCCTAGGACCCTAACCCAAGGAGGATGGATTTTGCTCTCTGTCATCTGATAGTCCAAAGATTAATTAACAAAAATTTTAGTTTAGAGGCTGAGTCTTTCACATTTCACACATCCCATGGTGCTATGCACTTTAATATAATTATAATATAATTAATATATAATGTATATAATATAATTGACACAACTTTGATTTTTCTTATTTTCTGATACGGGAGTCTTTCCTTAATAAATAAATGTTCCCAATTTTTTTTATATATGATTTTTTTTAAAGGTGTTTCAGACATCTTTCCCAGGCATGCCTACAAATGTAGACGACACTTAACAATAAAACTCCTGGTCTATCTGGTTAGCATCTCAGACACATCTGTAACGCCTGGACACACTATATAATGTGCAATGAGTGTTGCAGAATAATGGGCTGGCTAAAACATTTACAGCATGACAAATCTTCAATACCTCTGCAGACTTTACAGCATCTGCTGCTCAAAGTGATTTGCTCCGACTCCGGGCAGTTGAGTTCAGGACAGGGATCGGTGGGGACGACTCGATGCATGCTTCGCTCCTGTGAAACATCAAAATTCCCATGAGCTACTTCTTGGGTGAACTCTGCTATCCTCCTTCATTTTCTCAGGTCCTGAGGATAATTATGTAGGTAATTATTCATCTATTGTGTTTCCTTTTCCAATGTTTCACTCTCCCTCTTCCTCCCGCGTTCATTACAGTCCAATTATGGATTGGCCTCTCAGAGATTTTTTTGTTTTTTTTTTTCCCCCCAAAATCTACCTTTGGAGGTGAGAAAAAGAAATAGTGTGTCTTTATTAAAGGAAACAAATGGTGAATCAAACATTTGGATTAAGTCTGCATTTAGTCAGTGTGTGAAACTGATTAGAGGTTATCTTTTCCCCACATGCCTGTAGCCAGCTTCCCTAATGATCTAATCTGTGCGCGTTCCATTGATGCTAATTTGGACTCATTAAAATTCAGAGATAGCTAGGATGACAACAATCAAACATCTCAATCAAACAAATGTTTTGCTTCATCTTAAAATGGTCTCCTGGGAAAAGCTGATGTTTTATGAACTCAGCTCACTGTAGTCCTTTGTGAAATTCTGCTAAACTTTTCCTCAAAAAACCTAAAAAAAAAAAAAAAAAGTTTCCATGCTAGCAGTACTTTTCGCCAACCACCCTTAAAACCTCCGCCATCTTTTTCAGCCAGCAGGCAGACAGAAGATCAGAGGCATGACAAGCAGCTGTCAGGGGGAGCCCGGAGAAGTTTGCAGCGGTGGGCTGACTGACAGCCCTCCCCTTCCCCACTTCTTTGATCTGCCGGGGGGCTGCCAGTCATTTTTGCGGGGACTACAGATGGGCCAGGTGGGGTGCGAGCGAGAGAGCGAGCCAGACAGCTGTCTGGAACGGCTCATTCCAGCGGTTCACTGGATCCCAGGAATCAGTGGGTTTGTTGTGGCGCAGACGGGTGATTAAAACTTCGGATCACTTTTCTGTGATTGACTGAGCCTGTCTGGTGAAATGCCATCAAGTGAAGTACTCCCAAAAGTGAGCAATGCACCCATCTGGTGCAGCAGGCGGACAAAAGTTAAACATTTTGAATAATTACTTAATAGAACTGATTGGAGACAACATTGTGTCTGATGACTAGCTTTGAAAAATGGCTACAGCCGATGACAGACGCACCGCAGAGCGACAGAGCTCAGCTGAGCCTCTTATCTTCAGCAAGGCACAACACTGCTGAAGTAGATATGTGAATCTGGAGAAATTTCTTCATCACAGTAAAGGCAGGGGAGCTTCTAACTAACACATATATGACAGACAATTAAAAAAAACACACAAGGAATGTGTGCAGTTGGGCTAAATTGCCTTGGTCTAATTATTTTCTAGCACACTTGATTTTTAGTTGTTTGATTCATTTGACACTATTTTTGCAAACAGACTAAATCAAATTATGTTTTCTGCAATTGCTGTATGATGGTTTCACATTACTTATCAGTCTGAATAAAGTGGACCGATCACGTTGGGTTCCTTTTCTCCTTTTCTGCCAGTTTCCAAGGAGATCCTCAGGGCTCCTAATATGGAGAACTAAAATTGTTCTTTTTTTTCCGACAAAGACACCCTTTGTGACAAGTTATCGAACTTCAAATTTGATAAATTTAAATTTTTTTCAAATGAAACAAAGATGTTTGCTTACATCAATGGTTCACTGAATTTTTTCCGGTTGACTTTGGATGCTTGCTTCAGCTTAGCCCAACTTAATGTTTTGCTAAATGCTCAGAAAAAAGAAAAGATATGAAAAAAAGATATGTTTAAAAGTTATTCAAATTAAAATGGTTAAAATGGCCAAAACTAACATGGCAAAATCTTATAAGAATGTGGGAACTATTGTCAATATTGTCTCTAGGAGCTGAATGCAGCTGAGTAAATGTTTCTGGTGTGTTCAAATGCAAAGTTTCTGAGCAGTGAGGGGTTTAGAGTGTTTAGAGTTCACTTTAGAGTGAATGCTGATGTCTGTAGCTAAAGAAAGAAGATCGTGGTTAAATGAAGCAGCACATTGCAGTGCTTAGAAAAGGCGTTTTGGACAAAGAAGGCCAGCAAAATTAGTTCAAGCAGAAAAAGCAGCTAAGAAAGCGCAAATTTTGTAAAGCCAGACCACTTTAAATATGGAATAAGCATTTAATCAGACAGCATACTGTACACTGTGACACATACATCAATAGTGTAATTGATGTATGTTATGTATGTTACTACCTGAGTAGTAACATACTCAGGAATCTGCCCAATTTTCTTCCGGGGGAGGATTTTGATTCAATTCTTTTCACCAAACCGGGTGCAGTGCGTGTTTCTGAGTGTATGTGCTGACTTGACTTACCCGACATTCAAACAGCAGGCACCTGCCAGAAGAGTCGCGCACAGCCTTCTGATCTCCCTCCACCAACTCTCTTCCACCGAACAAGCAGACAGCTGGTGGGAGAAACACACACACACAAATAAACTGAACAAGGCGCGCTATATAAGTAAACAAAGACTCAAGAGCCCAACTTTACTTTGTTTTTTGATGTTATAGTTAGGATAACGATCTGCCTTTTTTTCCTACATTCGGCATGTAAACAGGAAGATGTGAGCTAGCACAAAATATTTTGTTACATTACCTAAATTTTTCTTTTTTAGGTTAAGAACAGTTTGAATTATTCTGCGTAAGCAATGTTTTCACTGCGTTATAGACCAGAGCAAACAAAAAAAACTTTTAAGATAATCTGAGCTCAACAGAAACAGCAAAGCTAGTTTCCCACTAACCCCACCACTGGACAGGAACAGTCAAAATGGATAAATAAACAGCTTAAAGAATAAGATATGTGCCTTGTCTGTAAATAGCTTAAGGTAATGCTCCAACACATCCACTGGAACTAATACAGTCTATGCACCAAAAGACTCAAATATCTGAATTCATTTTGTTTTGTGCTAAATTAGCTGAGATGGGACAAAGTTCCTGGATTTAAAACTGAGGCCTGAGGTTGAATAACATTTTAATTGATAGAAAGTATTGTGTTTGTTCCTGGGGATTAACATGAATAAATCCCTAATCTGATTTTTGGTAAAATCCTAACATAACGGTTTGGTGACCTAAACTGCAAATAACAACTGAGGGGAAAATTAGGCTTTATTTCTTTCTTACGTTTTGCATTTCTCCCCAAATTCCCCAACACTGAAGCCAGAGCTGTTTAACATGCCTCTCATATTCCGTACTTATCATCAGAAGCTCCTTTAAGCTTTTTAAAGCCTCAGGTAAATGAGAGTCAGACCAAATCAAGCATGTTAAACCCAATTAAGAACTGCGACAGAAGAAGTGATGACATAGTTAATGTGTTGAGAGAGAAAGCACTTCCCGGCGCCCCGCCTCAACGAGAATCTGTTTTAAATAATGAAAGAGGTCGACGAGGGCGGGGGCACCGCAAAACAGCGACGTGGGTAGAAAGAGCCCCGGCTTGATGATGCGCTGGGGGTCAGACGGGTCTGGTTGATGCGAGGGGCAGGGATGATTGACAGCACCGGTTGGGCACCATCACGGAGCGGCGGACGATGAAAGCGGACGGCTTCTCGAGCGCTGTGCTTGGTAGACAATCAAAATAGGGAAAAGACAAACAAAGTGCAACATTCTCCCCTGCCAGGCCGAGTAAAACGAGATAAGGTTTTAATTTGGAGGACGAATCATGTCTTTGTTGAGGAGAAATGTGTGGCGCCATTCTCTCAAAAGTCGCAGCATGCCTCATTAGCTGCTTGCACCTCATTGAGATAAGTGAGCTCAGGAGTGTTGGGTTTGAAGAGCAACGTGTTTATGTGAGAGAAACCCTTTCTGCAGACAGATTTAGGGTTAAAGTCTACCATGCTGCAACACCCCGAAATGATGCTGAGGCAAGATGCTTACAAGCCGGGACTAATGGCTTCCTTTCTGACCTGAATCTGATCTTGTTGCGCTCTCGCAAAGGAAGCTGGAGAGCAGCAGCAAAAGTGTGTGGGAGTTTGTGACAAGCGAGTTCTCAAATGAAGTCCACTTGCACAACGAGTGAAGTCAAATCCACAAAGGAATAGACACATTCTGCAATTGTATTTTCTTCTTTATTTGGTGTCTGAAAGAATATTTCTGTGTGCAGAACCTGGAAATCCTTATCGCATGCTATTTACATTAAATCTTGATCAATTGAGGATTCTCCCGATCTATCTGAGTGTTCTTTTTTTTCTTTTCACGTTTCACAAGGAAGTTGATTCTGAAAGAAAGACTGTATTGGATTTTGCAGCACTCTGTGAGTCTATATCAAATGACCTGCCCTGAATACTGTGCTCAGACAAATGAAAGCAGCTGAAATGCTAGTCGTTAAAATGTATGACATTCAAAGCAAAGTTTTAAAAAAAGAAACATTTTCTTTACATTTTGTCTTAGATATAAATATGTTATTAAATATGTTGTGTAGCCCACTCCAAAACTTTCACTTTGTTTATTTTTTTGTGTGTGTTGTTCGTGTGTTTTTTTTCAAACAGTGATATTGATAATAATATTGATGTTTTGCATTATTGCCCTGCTCTGTAACGTGAAAGCAGGGCAATAATGCTTTGCCCATACGTCTGAATATGCTCAGACGTATGGTCAAAAACTACTAGCCAGATTTTCTGACAAAAATCTAAATTTAAGGATCCATGAGAGACGGCGAAATGTTCAGGTCCTATTTTCCAAAACTTCTTATAGATCAGCAACTACAGTGGCTTTCACCTTGGAATCCTTTCAATAAAACTTTTGCCCATCTCCTTCGTGCTTTTGAATAATGAACACAAAACCGGCCCTCAAGTGATTTTCTTTTGTGACCCCCTGTAGTTGTCTGTGTGGTCTTGGAGTAATACTGGCAATGAGTAATGGCTGCCAAAGTGGTTTACTTTGTTCCAATCACTTAGAAATGGCTTTTTAATCCTTTCCCCACTGACAGATGTCAATGGCTTTGTTTCTCATCTGTTCACGGATTTCTTTACATCAGGACATTTGTTGCTTTCAGCCCAACCCGTGTCATCAGACAGGTTCTGTTTAAGTGATATCTTTTTTCTAAAGATCTTGCATCAGTCATTGGTATGCAATCAGGCATACGAATGACTGTGAACTCAGGTTTATGCTTCTCACACTGCACATCGCTCTCTACAGCCTTGAGGCCTCACAGTGGTCAGGTTAAAAGTTTTAATTTATTTTTTGCATCTAGTCTTGTATGGGTTGGCAGCATCAATCAGACAGTGGCAAAAATTTATGTTGTCCAGCCAAATTTATACTTGCCCATGACAGAGGCAAAAAGCTAGCTAGCTATAGCAAATGTATATTAGAAGCTAGCAAGAGCTACCTCAACCGCCTCACAAAATGCACAGAATGCAATGACGATGTCTGCGTGCAACTCAAACGTTTACCTGACAGAAAAATCCAGCGAACACAAAAAAGAAAAACTACATCAAATAGTCCCACTACAACAAAATTTTAGATCTACTATTAACAAATTTAAGGCCAGCTTACATTTTCATTTAGGAATTCAATACATTTTAAGGCCTTGTTTTTTGACACACAAATTTAAGACTTTAAAGACACGTGGACACCTCGTGATAAGAATCGCGCGTCTAGCAAAATTAACGATAAAGCTTTAATTGGTTTACCAAAAATCTTATTTTTGCTCTTTGAACATTTTAAAATGCGATGGGTTGCAAATGTTGTGAAATACCGCTCAATGAGATAAAAATGTTCAGGTAGTATCGCCTATTCTTTCCTGAGACTAACGATTTCTTTTTCCGACAGAGCTGAACCTCGTCTTATGTCACGCATGCAAACGAAGCCGGAGAGCAACAGCAGAAGAACGTGGGAGTCAGTGAGGAGCGAGATCTGAAAGGAAGACGGCTGGCACTGCGTGTGAAGTCAAATCTGCAAAGAAATACTATGCAACCATACATTCTGTATTATTGTCTTTTTATATGATGTCTGATCTTTTATGTTGGGGTAAGAATTAGACTGAGAGTAATTACAAACCTCAGAGAAAGGTGATTAGACTGAATAAACAACACGTAAGCTGGACACTGATCCAGACACTGGCAGTTTTCTTTCTACCATTTTTCAAAAACTTTTTTTTTATTATTTAGAAAAACTATTCCATGGTGTGAAAGGATAATAGCCACTGAAATCCATCTGTAATGAGAGTGGTATTGAGAGAATATGAGATGCAGACTGCTGCTGTGAAGAGGCTAATAAGAGTTCATTGCTCAGCTCAAAGACTTCTGGAAAAAAAAATAAAAACCCAGACCCTCTTTGTAGCAACGTGATGAAACAGAATTATTTATCCCCCCAGCCAGAACGCATGAGCGCTAACAGTTAAAAAAATGGACATTTGTGGAGACGCTGCCAAGCGTGCGCCTCATTTTGGGCCTTTAACATTTAACACTTCGCTCCTCTTCACTTTTCTCAGAGCGGCAGCGTGTCACACCACAAATAGGAAGTACTTTTCATCGCACGCAGCGATCCCAGATTCACTGGCTCACGTCTGTGTGACTGCTGGCCATCTGTGTTTTGAAGCCAGCTTGTGAATAATTGATTGGTCCGTGTATATGCCGAAAGGACGGACTCATCTCGAGGGACATGTTAGGATGTAGCTTAGCAACACGGCAGAGCCCCGGTCAATTGTGAGGCAGCCCTGGTGGAGGCGTTATGTTTGCTCTCTGGAGCTGCTTGTGGAGGTTGCTCCGCTCTGATCTGGAGTGTGTGTGTGCGTCTGTGCCAGAGCCATAACATCCATGCTTTCGTAAGTGTAGGAAGGTGCAGAGGTTAAGAGTACTCCACTTACGCAGGCACTCCTTGCAGCAGGCTCCCTTCACGTAGGCAGGAGCCGTGCCTGCCGGGCACTGAGGGGGAGGGCAGGAGATGGCCTCGCATTGCACCGTGCCGTTCTGCAGGAGACACAAAAAAATCATGTTGTTTGAACAGTGACCAAACAACCACAGCCCCCGCCACCCTCTCCGTGTCGACTTCTTAAAATATACGGCGCTGCGCACAAGTGTGCAAACCCTGCCTGGTTGCATCCTCTCTAAGCAGCTTCCTAGTTCCTGCTGTGGAAGAGCATCCTAACAGAATGATGCTGCCATGTACCATGATACCATATTTCATCGAACGGATGGTTCCTGCAGGGTGACGTCCAACGTTACTCTTTGGCCACACATTGTGTTTTGAATGTGAGCAAAAATATTCAACTCGTGGCTTTTTATTTGACTTTGTTTGAAGAGAGAACCTTCTTCCATACACCGTGTTCCAAATTATTGTGCAAATTGGATTTAAGTGTCGTAAAAATAACATTTGTTGTGCTATTAAATTTATAGACGGTATTGCGTATCAGGGCTCTTTGAATCAGTATAATTAATTTCAGAGAGCTGAGTTGATTAGTTTGTCTGGTGAGCTCAATTAAAGAAAATCTGCTTAAGAAGGATGTTCCACATTATTAAGCAGGCCACAGGTATTAAGCAATATGGGAAAGAGAAAGGATCTCTCTGCTGATTCTCTACGAAAATCATCAGATAGTATAGTGCCGTATGACAAGATAGGAAAATCATGGGGAGGGAATCATTGGTCTAGAAACTAGACCAAAAATATTTAGTAAGATTTTATGTTTCTGCAGTGTGTGAAAAGTTCTTAGAACGAGATAGTAATTGCTTTGCCTGCTTCACAATTATGAACTACTTTGTGCTGGCTGACCTTTTCCACATAAGATTCTGATAAAATACGGTGAAGGTTTTGGTGAAATGTGACAAAAAGTGAAACAATTATAAACTTAAAACTAACTCTGAAGTGAGGAAGGAACTGACTGCATAAAGGAGCTGGAGGAGGTCTCTAACCAATCAAAAGGTTGTGCTTACAACAACTTTGCTCACTTTAATCTACCAGATTTGAGATAGAATTGACCAACTTTAACATTAGCAAAATATTAAATTGGCACCGGAATCACCAGAGCTCACCGCTTTGTATTTTGATACATGTGGGTTAATGCCTGGCAAACAGCTGCACAATGCTATTCCCAAACCCATTCATAAGAACAGCATGAGTAAATCAAAACTATCTGGTTGCTTTGATGAATCCCACACATCCTTAAACCAAGTCTGCAGTGGCGTTCACAAATGCCGCCTGCTGTTTTAACTAACCTAAATAAATTGGCATTTGAACATCTCTTAGTAGGAATACAGAGATAATATGAACTGGGTTGTTAAACTGTTCCACTGCGATGGAGTCCTCTACATAAAGATCAGCATATAACAGAGAGAGGATCATTTACCAGATGAGATATTTTAAGTGACATAACGGTGGGTCTCCGAGCTGGATCTCAAACCAGTTATTGTACAGAAACAGTAAAGAACCGGCTACTATTGTTGGTTTAGCAATGGGATAAAGTAGGACAGCCATTTTAAAGTTTCACAACAAAACTTGAACCCTTGATTCTTTTGAACACCGGAGTTCAGCACGATATGCACACTCTAGTAAAAAAAAAAAATTCATAAATACCTGGTTTGTGAGAGCTGTGTTTTCTCAGTGCATGCAACACATTTCAGTGGCGTCTACGTTCTGTCTGCTCTGCCTGTAATTAACATCGTTTTCACGGCTGAGAGCTCTGTGACAGCAACATCTATGAACCTGATCCACATAATTGATAACATCTTAATGCCTCACCTTTGAATTTTAAAGGTCACATCTAATTGCTGCACATAAGGTAAGGGAGCGCATCCCATCTAATTCCCTAATTGCAGCCGGGTAACGGCAAAAACAGCGTCCCCATAATGAATGTAGCTGTTCCATTGGTTGAGTGGGTTGAACAAATCCCTGATGGTAATTATCATCTGTCAGGAGCAATTAGGTGCAGCACATTAAGAGATATGAAATTTTTTTTCCTCTGTTTTTTTTTTTTTTTCTTTACTCTCTCATTGCATGTTGGTTAGCGGTGCGTGAAGGTATCTGATTGGCTGGATGGAGCAGTTCAGTAGCTCCTCGGTGAGAGTCATGTTTCAAAACCGAGCGCGCTGACAAACGGTGAAATCTGCTCGCTGATGTGGAACCGGCCCAATATCTCCAGCCATTTATAATTCTTTACACTTTTTATATGGCAAATTTAAATGCCCGGGAGTATAATAATCCAAAGCGGAGTTGTTTGTGTTCGGCGTGGAGCACCATGGGAAGCAGTTTCATTTCTCTGGGGTTAGAAAATCTCATAATGTACTAAAAAAAAAATAAATAAATAAATTTAAAAAATGGCAGTACAAGCTGATGACAGCAATTTGCTGCGATTCAACATCCAATCGTCTATCCAGCTCAACGTTAGCCAACTCAATCAAACATAAACGTAAAAAGCTAACTCGTACAATTATAGCAGTGAACATGTGTGCTTCACATATGGATAACTGAGCCGTGAGCTCAGACAACAGCAATACAGACATGATTAAAAATGCATGTTGCCACACACACCAACCTCATGCTCTCGCACATAATCACAGTGTTTATTTGATTACTCACTCAGACATTCGTAAACATAAGAACCAGCCGTAATAAGCAAATAATTTTTGATTATATTCATTCTTTTACACGGAGGGAGATTAAATTTGAGCTTTTCTCTCTCTCTCTCTCTCCCTCACACGTCAAAGTGTGAAGTCCCACCGTGCACGTGCAGTTCCTGCAGCCATCTGTCCAGCCCTCGTCCTCCCTGTAGACGACCCCCTTGACGCTGCAGGTTCTCTCACAGTAGCAGCCGTCCAGCCCGTTCATCTTCTCCTCGGCCCTGGACAGCTGCTCGTCCCGCCCGGAAAAACAACGAAAAAGCAAAATGTTACGAGCCAAGAAAGGAGGATTCCAGTCAGATTCAGTCTGTTTCTATACCCGCATGCAGAAATTGGCGCTTCTGACACGTTTCGCGCACGGAGGGAAGGAGAAAGGGAGGCGGTGCAATCTCCTCGTTTTGTTTTTGAATTTTGGCAACAGCTTTGCACCGGACATTTACTTTATTTCTGAGCAGGATTTACTAAGCAGATTGAACTGTATGGGTATAGTTACGTAAAAGCAATTTGCTGCTTGTCTTTATTTTGTTTGTTTGTTTGTTTGTTTGATTTTGGCAATTCTTCTTAAGGATGCAAATACATAAGGTGCAGTGAAGTGATCATTGAGGTTTTTCTTTACTTTCTTTTTTTGCATTTTTAATTAACAGAGAGATCCAGCTCCTCTGAACTTTAAAAAGACATCAGAATGGTATCTTTACATCAGAAAGTGAAACTGCAGATTGTTGAAGCCATTCCAGTGATGTACTCATCTTGACATAACAATAAATTAACTATTAAAAAAAAGTAAAAAATGTGACAAATAAATACATTTAGTGATGGAGACTCGACAAATATGCCATCAAAAGTGTATATAATTATTTTCTGTTGAGTTCATGTAAGTGAAGGCTCTTTGGTTTTTGTTGCGGGGTGCAGCGGTTTGCCTACTCACCTCCTAACTCTCTCTGCCTCACCTCCCTCTCACCAGAGTCCCTCGTCTCATTATCAGGGTTGTGTAAGTCTGATGGATCGTCTCTATCCTTAATTTATTTAACATCTGTTTATCGACCGTTGCTGTTGAAGCATCTGCTGGTGTTTCCACAACAATAACAGCTGCATTCCCTCTCTCTCTCTCTTTCAAAAAGCGATCTCAATTTTAAAGACAACTTAAAGAGAAAGTATTTTAATAGAAATGTCAAGTTATTTTTCACCATAGAACCAGATGAATTCTACATTTTCTGACATGTTTTTTGATGTTTTTGGAAAGGCAAAACAACATGAGGTGGGTTTGTTTTGGGGTTTTTTCTTTCGTTTTTGTTTCCCTGCGCCATAATTATCAACCGGCGTTAAACAGATGGTATTTGTTTGTGCAATTGGCACGATTCAAAAAGCTGTGGTCTTTGCGAATGCATAGCTTTTAGCTCTGGCAGTAATATACCGAGGTATACATGACTCCGAACAGGCCAGTTAAATTTGAAAATTGGCGTCAGAGCTGATGTTTTTGCAACTAAATTGAGAAATAAAATTATGTGAAAGCTTAAGTTTACCTAAAAAAGTAGCATCTGCATTTACCTTCATAAATCTGCTCATCAGTATTTGCATCAGAAGTCAAACTACTTCAATGAGAAGCTCTGGAAAACATTGTTTTATCTCTAACAGTCTTTTCCAGTGATAGAACAACATTCACAAGTTGATATTTTCTGTTTTGCTTCTTTCTTTTTTTTTTTTTGCAGTTGCAACACTTTAATTCACACCCATAAATACACTCTCTTTGTTAAAAGACTATATGCTCATCACTTTTCTGTTTGATTAAATGTCAAACAGAAACGGAAACAGAAACATTACCTTGCTTGACGTTTTCGCGAGGATGTCCTGCAGCTCCATGATTTTCTGCACAAGTCCATGGAAGTCGTTGCAGGTTGGACATGCTGGGTCACAAAATACAACACAGAACAATTTCAGACCATGTATTCAAATACATTAAATCTACTTTTTTTTTCACTAAATAATCTCAAAGCAGGAATAAAGAACTTTCTTCTGTCTCTGTCTGAAGGCTTCTTAATATGGAAAAGAAGTTTATTTGAATAAAACACCTGAACCATGTAAACAATTTTAAAAGAACAAGCAGCGCAGATCCATTGTGAAAAGCAATTTCAACGTGATATGTAAATTATACGTATGTGGATATTTGTGCAGAATGAGAATAGCCTAAATGTATTGTCTTCTGGTGCTTTTTGTACATTTTCACAGAGCGTTCTCTTTGTCTCTTGATAGCAGTTGGAACCAGTGAAGAAAAAAAAACCCAACATTATCAAAGTTTTACACAACAGGTACCAAGGTTTAAACCAGAAAACAATAGAATAACACTTAGTAATTTAATTTTCACTAAGTGTAAATTAAATTAGCTGTTATCCTAATAAAATAAACTTTCTAAAACAAGAAAGACTTACTTCTGTTCAGATCTGGACACTGTGAGATGTATCCCTGCGGCATCACCAGGATCTCTACGTCCTGCATCACTCCCTGCATACAGACATACAAGCAGTGTCTTCATTAGCGAGCGTAATGGCTTTCAGTGAACAGAGAGACTATAAAAATTAGATAACAGAGGTAATTGCCGAGAACCTGATTGAGCTTTCTAAACAGGCATGGGCCAGTTTCTGGTTTCATGATATTAACACCATCAAAAGGTTTCGGAACTGCTGTTCGTGCCGTTTAAATCCCCTTTACTGACCGACCAGAGAGCTTTTTCTGAGTTTCATAGAGTAGCCTTACTGTTACCCCTTTCCTTAGCTGTGTTTGATGGCTACATAAAGGCAGACTCCCTGGATTTATTAGAAATGAGGTTGACTTAGCTGTGTAAAACTTCCAAAAAATTCTAGTTATTACCCTTTTTAAGGCAACACTCTCGAGTCATCTCTTATGTGGAGATCAGGAGGAAGTTAGGTAAAAAAAAAAAAAAACAACATGGGGAAATTAGTGTGTGTGTGGGAAATTGATGGTTTTGTGTGGCGTTTACTCACAAGCATGAACATTAGGTTCAGACTCGGCGCGATGCATAAGACCCAAACTGATAGCCTTTTGTTCTCCGTCCAAACACCAGCCACCCCTTAAACGTACACATCTAAACACAGATACTCAGTTGCCATGGCGACCTGGCCCAGTACACTCCTCGAGAGCGTTTATTACCCTTACAGAAGTGGAGCAGCGCAACTTAGGAGAAATTGTTTTTTAAATTGTCTTGCCACTTCAATTTGCTGGCCGCAAATTTAAAATCCAGGCGAAATGATGTGCCCATTTTTCACGAGCGCTAAAAATGAAAAAAAAAAAAAAAGTAATAATTTTTTTTTTTTTTTAAATGAAGGAGATAGGGGATCAAAATTGTAATGAAACCATAAAAGAAGTACATTTGTTGTGGCCACGGTGCAAATTTCATAACCTCCAGCCTGTGTGATGAATTCTGCCTTGAATGACGAATGTGCAGTAGAGTCACAGTGAAGCGTTTAACCAACTAATGTGACAAATTTGCGAGTGAGGTTTAGTAACCGGGTGGATTTATATGAAATCTGTCACATTTTATTGGATCATTTTGGGAGAGCTGGCGCATTGCAGAAAGGAAAAGAGCTGTCAGGTGTCTAATAAATGAACTGACGTATGGAAAAATCAGCCTGCTGGGATATTCTACTGAGCGCTAGCAGTAAATGAAAAATTACAATTAGCATACGGAGAGGGAAAGAGGAATATTTAACTGTTTTAGCTATTTAAAATGTAAAAGAACGATTAACCTAAGAAGAAAATCCCCAACCCCCTGAGTATTACCATTGCTGTAATTTTAACTGTTCATCTGCTCATTTAACTTGGACACTTGTTTCAAACAACGAGGAGCAATGTGGGGATGCAATCAACCACTTTCTAAACTGTTATGTAAAAAGACGCCATCTGTAGGGAGACATACTGATCTCAAAGGCTCTCACAAGGCGCACAGGGTCCTGACGAAACTTTGATTTTTAATAGCAAAAAAATTAGACCATGAAATAACTTTTTTTTTCCCCCCACATGCTCTACAGATTCTGCACAATTGAAATGAAATGAAAATGAAATTGACAACTTATTCAGTCTTGCCTTCTATTCTACATATTAGTCAGCTTGTCTTATCTGTGATAATTAATCTCTGGAGGGAAGGGTTCAAATTGAGCAAACGTCACATCCAACTGGGTGAATGTGGCGCTCGTCTTAAAGCACCTTGTGTGGTCTGAATGACACAGAAACACTGTAAAAGTTCTGTTTTCTTTCTATTACTTATTACTTCAAATTCAAATTCACAATTACTTCCTTGATCCCAAAGGGAAATTAAATGTCGCCAATTCCGACCCTTCAAACTGTTATTTATATGATGAGAAAGGATGATGTCTTAATGTTGATTAAAATAATAGAGTGTTATGCTGTTTTAAAACAAATTCAAAATTATTAAGGAGAGAACATTTTTAAGCCGATTTTAGCATCTCAAGTTAGCAGTTAGCACAGCTGGCAACAATAAAGCAACAGCTTCCATATATATTCCACAGTCAATGACTACCTAAAGACTGAGATCTTAGAAGCCTTTCTAAATCCAGCGTCTTGACAGAAACAGGATGTAAGGTTATAAGGATGAAATAGAAACTTTGCTGCCTTCCTGTTATTTCTGAAAGTCTTGTTCTCGCTCTCCCCTTTGAAAGACAACTCTCAGCATATCAGAAAAAAAAGATTTCCTTTTAATTATCTGATTTTATTCTGAAAAAAAATATAAAATAAAAACAATCGGTACCAAATATATCTAATCTTGAGACTCTTATTGACAACATCTACATCAAAGCTCTATTATCACAATCTGGCAGGACAAGAGAATGATGCATTCACTGATTTTTAAAAAAAAAGTTTACAATTTCATTGTCACCGCATTCTAGTCGGCACTCACATTCTTGGAACCTCACTTGTTATTTTCTCATCACATGCATGCCGTCCATACATCACATGCCGTGTGTTCTTAAACTAGGAGAGGCGTCTTGCTAGCAGCCAATCAAGATACACAAAATCAAAGAGGGGTGCAGATGGATGATATTTGTGGTCGACCACCGGGGTGTCTTTGGTAAACCCATTAACACAGTGGAAACAAACAGCCAGAACGCAGTGGGTGAAGCACTGACAGGTACGTATAGGCCACACACAGAGCTAGTCAAAAGCACACTAGCTGTAATAGTAACACCTGGAGGTAGAGTGATATTTCTGCATGGAAGTGTCTCCCCAGGTGAGACATTCTGAAGCACATCGCTGGATGTAAGTGGTGATATACTGTTTGTCTCCGACTGGAAAACAGAAGTGTAGATTCTGGGCTTAATGAGCACAGTCCACAGGCTATTTAATGATCTCTCCCAAATCAGCATCGTGGGAGTTGCTGAGATAATTGTGCTGGGCTTTGCTGCGGACCAAGGAAAAGAGAACAAACAATGATGAAAATAATAATAATTTAAAAAAAAATCTCTATTCTAACAGAGTGAGTCGAGCAACCCTTCAAATTAAAATGGCAAGCCTTGAGAAATGCTTGCAATTAAATCCCAGAGCCATAATAAATAACCGCAAATGAGACAAATGCAGAATGAGAAGACAAACTGAAATTGGGTTTGGGGAGGAAAGACAGCACCCGAAGAATTAACTGTCAGCTAATATGACAGATCAAGACGGGCATCGGCATTAATACATTCTGGGGGAGAGGTGCTGACCTTGAAGAAGCCGTGAGCAGAGTTTCTCTGTCCGAGCCAGAAGGAAGTATCCTCAGGAATGTCCATAAAGGGCGCTTCCACCACCCGCTCATAGATCCTAAAAAACAAAAAGCACAACAGACTTAAAGTTGACATTGTAAAGGCCACAATTAGTGGCCTTTACTCTTTTCATCACATCAATTTCTCTCTATGTTGTAGGACCTGCTCTTTTAAATCCTCCTGTAAACTTTTTTCCCCAAAGGACAGCACAAACAGTCACAGGCTCTCAGCGGCGCACACGGTGACGCCGTCTGCTTCCTTTTGCTGTGCCAAGGTAAGCTTCGTCATACACGAGCAGCAACACCCCAATAAAATTCGTACAACAGGTGCAAATATAAAAGTGGGAGAATTCCAGGTTTCTGTAACATGTAGGACGTGAGGTCGGCTAAATTGAAACCTTGGCAACTCCCAATTCACGTCAAACGGTTTTGTGGAAATCAGGATTTTTTTTTATTCAGTTTGACTCGTTACGACGGGTCAGCAGTGCAGGTTCTGTTACTTTGGATGAGCAATAAAAAACAAGGTCGCAACCCCTTGAAAGCATCTCACCTAAATGTAATGAAAGCCGTGCTTAAATGGGGCAAAACCACTGCAGACGCAAACTGGGCCAAAATCTTGGGTGCTTTTCTCTTGGCAGCTGTTGTGATAATAAAATATATACAGTTTTCTTATCGTCTCAGCTTCTATGTCTGTGTATGATGGAGTTTTAGGGCTTCAAAGAAAGAAAAAAAAGTAATAAAATTATGATAATGGTCACAGCATTACAAGAATGAAGTCATGTGAGACTATGGTCAAAATAATATAAGTATAAAGACATATTATGTAATGTGTCCTGCTATTGATAATAATCTGATGTAAATGTGTCAACAGATTAAGTATTTCCTTATTTGTAAAACCGATACCAAAGTATTGCTTTGTAATACTTACTTACTTTTACTTATTTACTTTGTATTCCCTACATTCCTCGTTTCATTGCAGTTGTTTTTTTTGTGTGTCAGTTTTCATAACATTCCGACTTTATTCTAGTAATATTATGATTTTATTCTCACATTTTTATGACTTTATATTCATACAAGTTTATCTTTGCAATATCATCACTTTATTCTTGTAATATTTTAACTTTATTCTTCAAATTTTATGGCTTTACTCTCGGAATTGTAACTGCATTTATTTTCTTGCCCTTACCCTAATGCTCTGTCATATTCGTAGCATTAATTTCAATTGGTACGTTTATTCAAAAGGGATTACTCTTTCAACTATTTTAGTCACAAAAGTGAGTCGTTTCTGTCAGATGGCAAACCGTTTCTCCAATGATTCATTGTGTGAACATTTCAAACATAGAAATTACAGTTAAGGTTAAAAAATCACGTATCATTTATGTCACAACTTCCGGTTTTTCATTTTATTTTTCCGTCAAAAGTTTGTGGCTGCAGCTAGACGAGGAGTGAAATAGTCCAAGGACGAATGTCTCTGTAAGACCCGGTCCACGAATCCCAAAACTCCTACCTGTTGCAGTCGACGTGTAAAATGACGTGGGAGGCGCTGACGGCCACGGAGACTTTGTGCCACTGGTCGTCGGCCAGGCTGTACGGGAACACCTCAGTGTGGTCCTGGTGGCTTTTGGTGCGGTAATGAAGACGCACCTCACTGCGCTGGCCGCTGCTCTCAAGCTCCAGAAACCTAAAGAATTAAAGTAGCACCAGTCACCCATCACAAAAAAAAAAAAAAAAAAAAAAAAAAAATCCATTTAAGTAGTTAATGCCATTATCAGTGAAACGCTTTGATCATTCGAAAATGTGTACCGTATTTTCCGGACTATAAGTCGCACCAGCCATAAAATGCACAATAAAGCAGAAAAAGACATATAAAAGTCGCACCGGAGTGTAAGTCGCATTTCTGGGGGAAATTTATTTGATAAAATCAAACACCAAGAACAGACATGTCATCTTGAAAGGCAATAAAAATAGAACAGAGGCAACAACAGGCTGTATAATTGTACGGTATGCTAACGTTACATGACAAACAACGAACTGAGAACGCGCCTGGTATGTTAACATAACATATTAAGAGTTATTCATTTAACTATAGCCTAAATAACATGCTAACAAGTTTACAAAACCATCCGTGTCACTACAAATCACTAAATCTTTGTCTTCGGGTTCGCTTGTAAACAACTCAGCTAATTCCGGATGTAGCTTCTACCATATCAACATAGGCCTAGAGCGCCCTCTTACGGTGTAGTGTGAAAATAACATGTGACATATAATACTGTGTTAAAAATTTCACACATAAGTCGCTCCAGAGTATAAGTCGCACCCCCGGCCAAGCTATGAAAAAAACTGCGACTTATAGTCCGGAAAATACGGTACTCAAATTCCTCATTTCATCATCGATATCTTAAATGTAATCCCACCAGCAGCTATACAGCTGGTAGATGCAACATCAGCAGCGGCGGACAATGGAGAGCATCTACTTGTTCGGCTGTTTACATTGGCGTATTAGTATTCGAGGAGAATCCTCTTCTCCCCAGCACTGAGATTTACCAACCACGAGACATTAATGAAAAGAGCTGCCAGAACACACACACACACCCACACGCGCACACACACATATCACCTCTGCTTTTAAAAGAAGACTTAGTTAAAGAAAAGTTGCTTCCTGGAAAGATCATTCAAAGTAAAAACGAAAAAGAAAGAAAGATGCTCATGAAAGAGTAGCAATAGAACTGATTTATCTGCAAACCACATCTAATAGATTTACTCTCCCCTAGCCATGCATGCACATTAATCCTGGCTCTGGAAGTGCACTCGCTTACACTTCTGATGCTGAATTAGTCCTTGTCACATTTCCAAATGAAACCACGCAGCGCTGCTTTGTAGAATCTGAGCGGCTGGGAAAGCTAATCAGCGGTGGGGGGAAAGTCATTAACATCCCTGGGAGCTCTTTGCTCAGGACTGACTTTAATGTACAAACTGTTCAATCAGTGCATTATGTGAAAGTCAGATTGCTGTTCTGATCGTCCAACGGCTCAGCTCGCACAAACTAATAGAAGCATTAGCATACCGGGTGCAGACAGGGTCTGCGGCTCACGATTACAAACTCCGATGCTTACAGCATCTGTGGACAATGACGAAACACATCAGCATTTAGATGGAACTGCTGTGTTTGTTTAGCCTGTGTGTAAAACACGTAGATGCTAACTGATTGCAGACATTCAGTCTGTTGATATGACTAAATGAGATGTTTTGAATTTTGAATACAACTGCAATTATGGTCAATTAGTTGAATTTATCTCAAGTTGGCTTCATTTTGGCTACTGTTCAATCATCAACCTCACCAAACTCTTTTTGATCACATGTAATGCATATTTTCTTAAGTGCACTAGCCTCTCCTGAATCAAGTTCACAGACACAGCATGATGCTCATGATTCTGGTAAGAGATTTAAAGAAATCAGTCACTGCACGGCTATAAGTGACTGTCTTCTTAACATGTATGTGCATGTTAGAATAGTAAAACCCTACTTTACAGCTCCAAAAATACTGTAATTAACTCTCACACACATCTAAAAAAAATGTACAGAGCTGTTCTTATGTATTCCTGCATTGAAATCCTTAAGAGATATTCGAATCAAACAAAAACTGTGGGGAATCAAAAGCTCATTGGTTTTACCTGTGCTCAGAATGATGGATGGACAGAATGACTCCTGAGTTGAGATGATCCTGCTTGAGGGTCGCCAGCACAGTAAACTCATTCTTGCCTTTAAGCTTCTGGACCATCCGTTTAGAAACCGTAGCAGGAGCTTTTACCTCCCTTGAGGTCCCTGAAGTGAGAACAGAAAGATTAAAAATAAAGTGACAAATTTAAAGAGATAAATCTTTAATGAGTTCTGGCTCATTTCTCCTTGAAATGATGAAGACTAGAAAATATGGGACCAAGTAAGGCAGGTGTCAGCTGACCTTTTTAAATCAGTAAGTTGCTGAATTAAACTGTGTGTTTAGATAAGACTAAGCAGCACAGCTCTTCCCATGAGGCTTTCATAGTGGCAGATATTTCTTTAAATGTAGCTATAGTTCCTTTACAAATAGCTTAGTGACACATTTTTAGAACGGACAAAAATTGTAATAGTAAAAAGTAGCTTTAATTCTTTTGTTGCTTCAGGTTTACCAAAATTTCTCCAATCTATCTCAAACATCTTGTAGAATTGTAACGCTGATCCTTTCGCACACTGGACTTTACTAATCAAAACGTTGTTTTAGATAGGAAAACAAATGATCGCCCCACATGTGATCCATGAAGCAGCGTGTTTACTGCTGTAAAAAATTAGGACTTAAACTCCACAGCCCGGTTAGCTTGGTTTTTCTGATCCAGCTGATCCGAAGACAATAACAAAACAAAAAAAAATCATTTTCAGGAAGCGACCGTATCACAACAGAAGATTTCTGATTTAAAAAAATAAAAATAAAAAACACCCTAAAAAAACCTAAAACACAAACAAAGTCTCTACAAATTTTGTGTGTTAATTTGATATTGTAAGAGTTTGCCTCAAAGAAAAGTCACAGATTTATAACTGCTGGATAAAGTCAGTCTGACAGCCTTCAAACCCATATCAGTTCATTACAGTGCAAAGCATCAAATTAGACGCTACTGTCCAGCAGGATATTGAGCAGAGATATGCTCAATAATTTAGCTAATTATGCAAAATGGGACATGCTGTTCAAGGTTTTAGTATTACTTTTTAATGATTCAGAGCTAAAATATTCCCTATTTCAGAAAATATATCCTGTTATATGAATATCTAAACCTTTTTACTGTGTTTAAGGAAATGAGGCAAGTTGCAATATATTCTTCTGGACTTTTCATCTTGTTCTTCCCAGTCAAGCTAAATTATCGTAAGCGCTAAGTGATTGCTAGTTAACACAAAGTGTGACAATTAGCTTAACCCTAAAAAAGAAGTTGCTGTTGTTCCTGAGTGTTGCTACAACTAAGGAAGATCAGAAGCTACATTTCCCATCTTTTTATTTAGCAGGGTAATTATTGGACGTGGTGAGCAAAGTGAAATTTCTTAGGTCGGGTATGCAGAAGTGATTTTTGTTAAGACGGTGATGTGAAGAGACAGTGCCGCGAGAGGAACAAGCAAGCTTTTTAAATTTTACATGCGCAAAGATGATTTTAAAGTTGAATAAGTCAAGAAATTCGATACTGCTACAATAGATCACAGAAGGTATATGTTAAACTTCTATATATATATATATATTTATTGGAATAAATTTTAAAGCTCATATGATTCTCCTTAATTATAGAAGTCTCCCAGAGAACTCTGCATAGCTTGTGGCACATTTGTGCAATCAGCCTCTGTAATATCCAAGGTGAACTGATAGAAGGAGAAATACAAGAAATATAACCCACTGAAAAAAGATCAGCTGAAACGTTGCGCTGCTAGCCATCATTTAGCACCAGATTGGGCTCGTAATTCACCCTACAAAGCCTTGTTCTCTTTGCTCCTCGGGTCCGCAATAACATAAACAGGCAGACAAATTAAGAGCCGCTTCGGGATCTGAGTGTTACACTTACACCAAATAGATGCATCCGAAAATGAGGGTAAAAATGTCCACACACCCATTTTTCTGCTGTATTCACCTGTGATAAATGAGACCCTTTCGCGAGAAATGCACTCACTATTCCTGGACTGCAGTTGTTTTTGCAAGCTTTGCCATTTTAGAGATGGTCCGACACGTCAACGGCCACAATCCAGTTGACCTTGGCTCGAGTTGCTCAGGCCTTTTTATACACACCAGTTTCTCTTACAACCAGTACGCTGATGGTCTGTCAGAATATTCTCTCAAAGAGTGCAAGTCGTTCTTCCCTGCTATCGGCTCCCTCCTTGGTTATTTGTAGGACCTGACACATGAAGCCAGGTAACTTTAGGAGAACAAAGTGAAATGCTAATAACCCTGCAGGAGTGAACTTTTTGCCAGTTGTGTGTCACTCGTTCGTTCGCCCCTCTCCCAGCCATGTGCCCTCTTTTCTCCTTTCCAACAAAACTTTGTGCAACTTTAATGGAGGCATCCATAAATGATGACGTTTCTCAGAAGTAATCACATCAAAGGGCTCACTTCCAGCTATGGGAAGCGAGCAAGCTAACCCTGGCACACTCAAGCACTCCAGGACGCTGTGGCAGCTTTCCTTCAGAGTATTTAGATTACTTCCAGCTGGGGGGAGTAGCCAATTAACCCGACGCAATGCAAGGCTGGAAGCCGGGCCAGCTATGGAGTCTAAATACAGAGAATAATGAACACGTATATCGGAAAGAATAAAGTATGACTTGGATTTCAAGATTCTGCTGGCGTACTTTGGCATTTTCCCCTTTTTCATGCTTAATTGCTACTCTGTACAATTTTCTCCGCACTTGCGCTTCGTCAAAGGCTCTCGACAGGAAATGTTTCATGCATTTTACATCAACAGACACGGTCTCTGCCATTGGCTGACGTGGGACAGATGGTCCAATGACGGCAAAAAGAGTTCTGCCTGGCGTTAATCTGCCCCAATCTGTAGATCCTGCTTAGTAACCAAATCCAAATGGTACTGTTGGAAATAATCTGAGATTAATGGACATTATTTTATCCGACGCTATAAGTAGGTTTCCTTATTTTGTTTTTAATTTTTTTTTTTTTTTTTTTTAGCCAGGCCACAGACTGAACAGGGAGGACCGTGACATCTTAATCTTGAGCAAAAATAATCACAGTGGGAGCAGGTGTCAGGGCGGGTCCGATACAGACGGGGGGATGGTGAAGACCAGGGAACCTCCAACACTGGGCTGATCCACAATTTGGCAGCCAGGAACATTTGATCCATACGCGTCTGACTTTCATCACCATCTTTTACACGTTTATTTCAAGGGGCTGCATCAAATGGCCCGTCAGTGGATTATTGGGTTGAGACCGGCTCTCATTTCGTTGCTGTGGTAAGAGTAATCTAAGATCAAGACAAGCAAAACAGCCGACGTCTCTGTATTTCTGAAAAACATACATAAATGCGCGTTTAAAGCTGTGACGAGCCAGTCAGCGTTTCCTTGTTGCCAAATCAATGCAGCCCCGCTGACAAGGCCTTCGGTCGATTATGTATTGGCAGGCGCCTGGATGGGGCAGCCACCTGCTCCTAACGACCACCCCGATGAGAAACCCTGACACAGAGCAGCTTTAAAAAGATGATTCACTGCATCAGATTCTGATGTGAGCATTTAAAATGTAATTCTCATGATTTATTTTATACGTTTGCCAGCTGACCAGAAAGCCTCAATCCCAATCGCATACTTTGAAAACAAAAGTCGTCCTAGTCCTTTAGCCTCCTGTATTTTTAAAATTTGTTTCACTACATACTCTCCTTGCGTAAAATTTAATCTCAAAATATCTAAAGTTCTTTTGCAACGGGCTCAAAGGTTTGTGAGAGAAAGCTAGAGGACAAATACCATCATGAACACATCAGACATCAGAGATGTGACCTCTGTGGAGGTCATGGAGGAGCTTAATACAAAGGAAGACACATCTGCAGACTTAGCAAGAGATGGCCGTCCAACTAAACTGACAGGCTGAGAAAGCAGAGTATTGATCAGGGAAGCAGCCAAGAGGCCCCTGGAAAGATCTGGAGGAGCCGCAGCAACCCACGGTTCAAGTGGGATAATTTGTCGATGACCATTACTTGTCAACACTCCACAAATCTCTTCTTCAGGAAAGAGACATTTCTGAAAGAGAGACGAAAGAGGCCCTGCTTGCGGTTTGCATCAAACCGTGTAGTTAAAACAGCAAACAAGCCTCGGATGGTTTAGGTTCAAGCACATTTATGTGTCAAAATGGCCCAGTCAAAGGCCGGATATGAATCCAAGAGAAAATCAACACTTTAAAATTGTGGTTCACTGATTAATTTTTTTTTTTATTAATACGCCATTTTGAGCTATTTTGCACAGAGGAACAGACAGACAATTCAAAGCAGGAAGAGGCAAATCCAAGGTGTCATTGCATCATTTTACTTCCGCTTCACAAACAAGTGTGACTTTTTATTGGTCCGTCGCATTATCATCCCAATAATTCATGTCAAAAGGTTTATACAATGTTTGTGCAAATGATGCATTGAATCTTAAATTTACTGAAATCCCAGTTTTTTCACCAAAGGCTTTTTCTCTCATCTCATTTCTAAGTGCAGATGGTTTGCACTGTTAAAAATCTATGCTTTTCTAAGACTAAGGGTATGCTTGTTTGGAGAAACAGAAGTTCACCTCGAATGTATATCACATCACATATTTCTTCCTCTACTAGGAGAGGAAGCTTAAAACAGTTTTTCTGGCTTGCCGTTACTTTTGTAGGCAAATAATGAGGACTTTCGCTCTGAGTCACCTGGTGGTTTCCCAGAACAAAGCAACACCTCCTCCAGCTTTTCCACAGCATTTTTCTAATAAGCAATATCTCCACCAGTTAAAAACAGGGTGAGCCATGAGATGAAATTAAAAACCCAGAGCCAAGACTATTCTGCATTAGATATGTAGTTGAAATCAGACGTGGAAGGAAGACGTCACCGCCCTAAAAGCATCTGAAGCTACACCATTTTCCCAGGGTGAATGTTTTCTATTAAAAGGAAGAACTGAACTTGTTCCGAGCGAGATATTTTATCCGCTGGATGCATGGGAACTCGCCAAAGCCAGGAGAAAATCTTGCAGGAGGATTCACGGCAACAATAAAACCTCCAAGTCGCAGTAAACACAAATGCTTTCATTGCTGTCAAAGCTCACACATGCTGCTGGAAGTGCACGCCTGGAGATAAACAGGTGCCGACTGGAAGATGTGCAATAAAAGGGGGGAACTTTTTCACCGCCCTGCAACGACGGCGTCAATATAAAGAAAGAGAATAAGGCAGCAGGGAGGGTTTCAGCTCATACGGACACACATCCAGACAAAAAACTATTGAATGCTGAATGGAGTTCTGGTCAGAATTGCCGGGTCATCCTGAATTCAATTTGTACTGATGCCGCAGGGAAACTTTAGCAGTGAATTCTTGTGGCAGCATAACATTTGGAGTGCATAAGAGCAGAGCGTGACAGTACTTGCGAGATGGTTTCTGACAAAATAGTCAAGATATTTATAGGCTGCTGTGTTAAGAAATAACTCAACGGGAGAAGCCTGGTGTGCACGTTAGAAAGAAAGAAAAACAACCAACCTTCAGACCAACTTCCTCGACAGCACTGCAGAGAAAGGAGCGACAACGGGAAACAATAACGATTGTCGAATATGTTTAGAGAAGAGCTCAAAAGTTAGGGGAAAAAGACAGTAGGATGAAATTAACTTTGGATTTTCAGAGCAAAAGCTGAAAATGATGATTTAATGTTTCCTAGATAAGGCAGAGCTTTCATTACACTAGAACAAAACCTAGCATAACCATGGTAGTGGTTCTGAGTTTAACAAAATATTAGCAATGAAATGACCTGTGCTCTTTTTGACTGGCTCTTCTGGTGACAGATGGGTCACATGTGGAAAAATATTTCCTTAATAAAAGCTTCAGACACCAGTCTTGTTTACAGGGGCGCTGCCATAAAAATATGTTTTCTCCATATTTGCTAAAGCTGTCAGCATGTCGTGACAAGTTTGTTACAAGACAGATAATCTGTGAAAAGATCAATCTCCTCCACCTCCTCCCTGAATTACTATCGCTGGCTAAAGTAATGCAACATTCTGACCAAAACAACCAATCAGAACCAGGAAGGGGGTCTTAGTGCTGTCAATCAACCTCATTCACTCACTGCTAAATGTGCTAATGGTGGAAAAACAACTTGTCATTACCGGAAAAATGTTTATCTGCCGTCATTGGTAGCTATGCTAACTAGACTGAGCACTCACAAAAGGCTGTGTTGGCTGTAGCAAAGGGATGAGCAGCCACATGTGATTGTGATTGACAGCGCTAAAACTCCTGTTTCTGATTAGTTGTTTCTAGAGAGCACTGGGAGAGGGCAGAGGAAATAGATTTTTCACAGATTATCTCTCATGCCATACTGATACAACATAATGATAGTTTTAACAAATATGTAAAAAAAATATATTTTTTATAAGTTACATACTGCAGCTTTAATTTCACTTAGGAGAAGACAGGTCAGGAGGGACGTGGGTTAGAGCTGCTGCTGACTGACTCACCTGTTAAGTGAGGTAAAAGGTACAGGGACAAGTTAAATATATGAATATGTTGGTAATGTCTTTCCTTAATTTATTAAATGCTGGTGAAATGGAGGCAAACAGCCTGAAGCTAAGCTAACTATGATGAATGGTTGACAATTACAGTCTACCTACCTCTGGGAGAAAAACTGGGCTACAAATTGACACTCTTGCCTTCTTCTCTCTCTGTGTCTCTACTTTCTGAAAACCTGACTTTATTATTTTTCTTAGCAGCATAGTAACAGCCACAGTCATTCTTGTCTTCCACTGACTGCTGCTAAATACCGTCACCGTCAAGCTCCAAGCAGGAACGAAACATTTCATGCAGATCCAGGGCACATGTCTGCTTTTTGGTCTGGGAGGGGTAACATTTAACTTTTACTGCTAAAAACAATTTTAGAAAACACAATATAATTAATTTTGTAATTGATAAGGCCCCATTTTTTATGAACAAAAAATATAAAATAAACAAATTGTGTAGAGCCCTTAGAATTGTCATAACTTTCCCCCCTGTACGGCGCATCTGCTTGTTTAGTTCGCTTTAACCAAACCCTGGTTCGTTTGCTTAGACGACCAGGGTTTAGCATAAACACGCTAGACGGAGAAAAGGCTTGTGGTCTTTCACAAACGAAAGCAAAACATTATACTTGACTACAACGGCTAAAAATCTGACCCCACTCCATTTTGATTTTGAAAACGGAAGTTTCAAAACCAAAACGTCTTCTTCGGACGTTTTTATGCTTTTTCCTCCAGTGGTTATTGGTACAGCGCCCCCCACAGGCGAGGAGGTGGACAAGTTTTTCAAAGAGTTTCGCTTTTGACACAGTGCAACGAATGTGAATCGCCCCAGCTGAAAATGTAACAAATGTTGCAATCTTGGTCCTCCAATCAAACAGGGTCTACCAGACTATCGGGTGTTAAACTACGACTGAAAAAAAGGTCCCAGCAAAAACTAAAAAAATAATAAAAATAGAAAATTCTGAAAACGAAGCTAACACCCTGGAGTAAAACATGTTAAAAACTCCAGCTACTTTGTGCCTCCAAATGCAGAATGAACTACATCAAAAGATTAATAAAATATAAGCGTTGCACAAATCAGCCAATGATGAAAATCAGACCATTTCCTCTAAGCTGCTCGTGCTAAAGATCTTCAGGTACAATAAAAAAAAAAAAGAATCACACTTGTTCTTCTGCCTGCAAACTCATCAACAATTTGATTCACTTTGTTTAGTTTTAGATTACAAAAAAAGTAAAAGGTTCTAGATATAAGCATTGATGCATAAATGGGTATAACCTTATAATTCCTCCATTTTCTTTTAGATTTAAAGCTACTATCTTTGCAAAGGATACAGCAGTAGATTTTCAGTGGTCATTGTTACATTTAATTGCTAAGCAAAATAAGATTACACAGAACAGTTTATGAATTATAAACCTTAAAAAAAATAATGAAAGCAGGTGATCAGACAAAGGAAAACTAAAATGGGTATTCAAGAATGGATCAGTCCAAATCTTCACGATAGGAACGATTCCACCAAGTTCAGTAAATTTTAAGGAGTTTCGATTCAAGCAGCATTAACTCAGTCCAAGTCAGTCCAACAGGCAATATGCATTTTCTGAAGCCCACCTCCCCTCCGACCCCCTTCCCAAGGCTTCACTCTTCTGGAACAAATAAACCGAACGAAGGGCACCTCTAGGAATGCTTCGGCCAGCTATTTCTCCCCAATTCTCAGATCGCCTCTTCAGTGTCTGCCCGTCTGACATTCACACATACACAGAGCTAATGACAGCATTCCAGCCACCCAACTGTATAACTGCCCCGAGGGAAAAGAAATCGCTTTCTCTCCATGGTCACTCGCTCTCCTGTGTGGATCGGCTTTGCCTCAGAAGTCAGCAAGCAAAGATGACTTTGACCACAGGGAGTTGGGGATAATGTCAGTCATAAGATTGGAGAGATTGGCTAACTTTTTTTTTTCTTTTGGGGGGGGGGAGGGGAGAGTGCAATGCGACAGAGTAGAGCAAAAAAAAAAAAAAAAAAAAAGCACTATGTTGAAGAGACGAGAAAACTGTGTTCAAAGGTTATTTGAATTCAGCTCCAAAGTTGGAATCGAGGTCGGGCGGCTCTCTCACATTTGCCTTAGGGTGTAAACATGTAGATGTTTAAGTCTCCGAAAACAGGAAAACAAACATGCAACGGAAAAAAAGTGGTAATAAAATGTGTTTCTCTACAACTTGCACATTTTTGTCTTATTTTGTTCAAATAAAACAAACTGTCTTTAGTTACATTTTACATTCAAGCACACGTTGGACACCTCGCGATTGCAAAACGCTTCATAGTGACAGGTGAAAGGTTAGCGAAAATTTGATTAGCAGTTTTGACAATTCCGCCTAAAAGTCATGCATCTAATAGATTAAGGTTTAGAGTAATTGTTTAATTTTTGCCAAAATGTTCCTCTGACTGGAAGTAGTGCTAACGTTTTGGACAGAATCCCAACTTGAATCTGCTGCAGAATATGTAAAGGCTTTTTAAAGATTATTGTGATGGCAATGAGGGCTTACTACCTTTAAAACTTGAAACTCATTAATAAAGATTGAAATGATAATGGTTTGATTGCTGATTGTTGATTTTTTTCCGACCCTGATTTATTTAGAAGGGAATACATTTAGACATTATTTCTTAGTGAAATAATGTCTATATAAAAATATATATACATGGAATATTAGTATAGTGTTTTTTTTCCTTTTCTTGTCCCTCCACAGTGGTGTAGCCAATGAACGTTTCTGTAAAAGTAAAAAGAGAGAACTTCCCACTAAGACGACTTAAACTTAAGAAAAAAATCCCACTGATCTACTTGACTCCATCCTTAAAAGCTTAAGTTTAACTTTGAAATTTGTTTCCCACCAGCTTAGAAAAGTCTGAGTCTCTCAGCACCATAAGGGCACGATGAAGAGATGGCTCGAAATACCCCGTTAGCTTCAACAGGCCAATGCTGCGAAAGTTAACATCTATCAACTCTTTGTTATTAGTCGCAAAAGGTCAAAGCACTTTTGGCTGCAATTTTTTTTTTTTTTTTGCATTTTGGTTTTTAATTGGAATAATTGTGAGTCATTTTAATGACTCACAACGGCAGTTTCAACTATGGTTAATTAAGAGAAATGTAAAAAAATTAGTGAAAATTAAGCTTTTTTCTCTACTGTACTAAAAATCAAATGCACTCACTGCACCCTGTATCCATAAAACACATATTTATCAGATGGATAGTCAAGCTGTTTGTGAAATAATCTCAGTATAAGTCCAGCTGTTTTTAAGAACATTACCTTAAAAAATGGGACAATGAAGCGCTCAGGTTAGTTAGTCAGCTTTTAATGGGATAACCTAACCAGACGTGGCAATCTATCCAAAATGACAAGGGAGCTTTAATCAGAGAAGCAGCCATCTGGCCTGTGACGACCCTGGAGGGGCTGCAGAGATTCGCAGCTCAGGTGGGAGAGTCGGCTGACGGTGCTACTCTTAATTGAAAACTCTACAAAACCGCCGTCTGTGAGAGAGAGAGGGAACACGACAGTCCTTATCGAAAGAAAGTCATAAGAAATCCTGCCACAAACCATGGAGGCAAAGCAACGAACACTTGGAAAAAGATGCTCTGGTTAATAGAATTGTTTTTGAGCCCACCAATGTTTTATGCCACTTTTTTAGAATATGTTTACGGACAAAGATTTTTTTTAATTTTAAATGCAAAATCGATACATTTTGTTTAGCTTTAGCTTAATTACTACTTTGATTGTTGTTTTCCTCACCAAACAGTTTATTTTTGTATGTATACTTTGCTTAACGATTCATTGATTACTAAATTAGTTGATGATTATTTCAATAATTAATTAAACGTCATTAATCATTAGACCTCAAATATTTTTTCTTTCACTTCTAGTATTTGCATAGATAAACAAATGAAAATGTTGAACACCATGTATCGGTTTCTTTCATTACGTCTCTCGTAAGTAAAATCCCAACAGAATAAAATTAAGGTTTTAAATGTGTGTAGGTTCATAGTTATCTGTCTCAGGTGTCAGCAAGAGTCTTGCCATCAGATGAGCAAGACTCTTCCAGATTTCCCAGCATGCCACAGGCCCAACATGCATTTCTGTTCACTGGAAGGTTCTTGGCGTGCTTTCTTGATGGTGCCAACAACAACTACACAAAACAGCCATGGCGGTTTATTGCAGTTTTCTCACTGGACTGCTTTATGGTTCATTTAATGGTAGTAACACAAACAACAGGTTGTTTTTCTTCAAAGAAGAATCGTAGCGTGTGAAAAAGAGGCTTGATTTAGTGTTTACTGAGAGGATTACCACTTTAAAGCTCCGGACCAACTCAGATATATTCAAACAGAAAGTATGAATCCTTCCCATATGCTTCAACACAATGTCAACATTGTAAGGATGAACCGCACTCCTACTGCTCTTCGTACACACACACACACACAGGACGGCTGTATAATGAATGAGCCTCTTCCGTCCTGTTGCACTTAACTGTCGCTGCAGTCAGCGACATCATAAGCACAACAAACACAGGAACATCTTACTGTTGGTGTTCAGTCGGTGTAAAAATCGCTGCTTCAGAGACTGACAGGATTCATATTCACATACCACACACGCAGCTGCAATTGCAGCGAGCCCGGCGCCACAGCTCAAAGGATGCTTTTAAATTGTACTGTTTGCACTTCAAATGAGTTTGATCCATCCACACAGGTTGGGTGTGCGCTGGGGGAAGGGAGTGCTTCTGGGTGTGGCCCACTCCACCCCCTCCTTTCTTTTCTTTATTATTGCTCCAACAGAGCAATAATGTGGATCCTGAAAACTGTGTGGGAGGAGGGTGAAGTGATCATTTGTATCTGAGCATCACCTGCCATCGGGACATTAGAGAAGCATGGCCTGGGGGGGCTTTTCTCCCCCCGCCTCTATCTCTGAGGACTCCTGATGCCATGCAATGTAGCACTGACAGCTCCCTTAAAAACAAAAAAAAAAACAATAACAAAAGAAACCTCAGCACCAACTTCCTCCCTCCCCAAACCTTTCCATTCCTCACAGCCTTCTTCTTTCTTACTCACGCACAAATAAAAACCTACTTTGACAGACAAAGATCCAGAGATATCACAAACATGCGTATATTCGATATACGTTTCGATACGGAGAAAAAGACTCGTCCTCCTGCTTCCACCCAGCCACACAGAGAGACACAGCCTTCCCCCCCTCCGGCAGCAGGCAGGCAGGCAGGCGGCGGAGAGGACAGCCATGGATATGTTCTGCCTGCTATCTAATGAGCGTCGGAATGTCACTGTGGGGGCCCTCTTGGCTGGTCCCGGCCAGCCAAGCGGGTCCATACGTGAAGTATCAACACAGTCTATCAAACAGCTGGCAGACAGCCGAGCCCGCTTTCTCCCTCTCATCATCCCCGACTCTGCATCTCTGCCGAATGAGGCTCTCGCTGTCTGCTTCTGATAACAAACAAGCAAAGGCCCAGGTCTGCTCTGCCTCTCATCCACCACCCCCCCCCTCTCCAACTCCTCTACTCCTCCTCCTCTTCCTCACCCAGCAGCATCAGCACCACCGACTTTACACAGACATCCCGAATGAAGGATGGAGGCGAGCTCTGCCATAAATAACACATACACCAGCCGCTTTACCTGACTGCGTGTGTTCAGTGGAGCTAAAAAGAGACGGAAAGGTGCCAGACGTAGTACAGTTTGTGTTTTTTCTTTCTTTCTTCTTTTACCTTGTTACAGAAAAAGCAGTGGGAGATTCTTTCAATAAGCGTCTATGTTTAACTCCCTTTCTTTCTCAGCCCTCTCCGACTCTCTGCCTGGGTGTAGAGCGCACCTTCTGAGTGTCGTCTACACAGAAGACATCAAATAACACGCCTTCGCAAAGGATGCCGGAGCCGCCGCAGCACGGCAACGCAACACCGCCTCGATGGGCGTGCTGGGAGATGAGAAGATATCAGGGAAGAGACGCGCTGGCAGCTGATCGGCGCTGCTTCCCTGGCTCAAGGACAACAATAATCCCTTTAAAACGTCAGGAGATGATCAGTTTTGCCTCTGCCTCCAAGTTACCTCTGTCCTTGTGATTAGGTTGTCAGCAGCAATCGTATCGGATCGCAGCGGGTTGTAAAGATGTGACACCAGTGTGGATGGAATTAAAAACTCAATAGCTATGTAAATGTGGCTCTGGCAACTCCGCTTTGCCCAGCTGACGAAGGTGCTCCCGACTGGAAACGGAGGACAGACGACTTACTTCCGGAAAGACCTTCCAGAGAATCACCAGTGAATTCAAGGAATATCTTTTCAGATCTATATATTGTATCTTTATCTTCACATAACATGATCAAGATCAACACATTCTTTGCACAATCCCCCCTTTTTGCTTGCCCCGGACACCCCACTGTTTCATGACCTAGTACTGCCTATTGTTCTGGCAGGTGGGACCCCCTGCTGAGCTCATTCCTGTTACAGAAAAAAAAATCTATCAACTCTGGAGTATGTTTACTGTGTATATGATGCTATATAGATATCGGCATATAATGGTATTTGAGCCATCACTGGCAGACCTGTAAGAAAAGAAAATCTACATGGGTCACATTTCAGGATTTTCTGCATTATGTTTGTCTAGAAAGTCCTGAAAAGAGGCAGATGGGACTGCCTCACGCGATCATTCCTGCTGCGGACAAAGCAAACAATCCAGTACGATGCAGCTATATATCGAAATATAATATCCCCAGATTATCTGACAGAAAAATCCAATTTAAGTATTTCAGGGACGAAATACTTAAGCTGAAATACTTTTTTTTTTTTTTTTTTTTTAGCAAGACACCCAGAAGAACATTCAGCTGGGAAAGCAGCTGAAAGCAATCACTGGCTATGCCCAGTCCTAAGAAGCACAGGATCATGCATGTGTCTTTTTTTTTTTTCTATAACCAGATAGAAACATGCTGCAGGAAGTGTGTTTCAAGTACCTTGAAAATGGAACGCTCTAGACTCGCTGTGGAAGCCCTGGACCTGAGTAACTCCATCAAAGCCTCCGTCTCCAAGTGTTAGTTCATCAAAGACGCTGATGCGCAGGGCAGGGTCAACCCCAAAACCTACAACTTATTCCCAAACAAAGAAGATTGTTACTGAGGTTGGTAGCTGGATGGTGAACATCCGTCATAGTGGCACTTTATTTATTTATTTATTTTAAAAACAAATTTTCTTCACAATAATATTCAATAAATCGAATTGTTTTTAGCAAACTTCTGCAAGATTTTCTGGATGCAGATTACGCAGGCTGCACTTCTACGACTGCATATGTCCTGAAAGCTACACGTTGCAAGAGGCTGCAGAGGCATCCTACCTGAGGAGGTGCAAAATAAGCAAAGAACCAGAAATAGCTGTATCAATCCCATATTGACTGTGTTGAAGCAAAGGTTTAGTCCATGTTTTTTATCCGCGTCCAAAGGACCACAGGCTGACAGAATATCCCTCTTACAAATCCCAAACGCCGAGCTGAGGCATCATCACAACTTTAGATGCCTCTATCATACAGGGATGGGAGGAGGGGGAAAAAATGCCAGAGGAGGAAAGACAAAAGGTAAACAAAAATATAATAAAAAAATCCTCAAGAGAGACAGGAAGTAAGAGATGCAGAAACTACGCCATGTAACGCCAGGTCCGCTGCAGCATCCGCGGCACAGGTGGATGAGCTGCCCTGCATAACCAGCTCAACAGACGCTCCTACAGCGGGCTGGGAGCTCACAGCGCTGAACGGGGCGGAGAGAGAGAGAGGAAGAGAGAGAGACAGAGGGCGGGAGAGGGAGGAGAAACAGGGACCATGACGTCCTCTGCTGGACAGATTTCAATATTAATCAGATCAAAATAAAATCTTTATAACCGGTCCGACTCTGTTCGATACTTGGGGGGTAAAAAGGAAAGCTCTTTGACAACAAATGAAAACAACAAATTTAGCTTCTAAATAATAATATAAAAATACTGACAAAGAGATGTTTTGTCCCACACAGACAATGACTGCCTACGCAGTGAAGGAGTGCTAATGCTGTTTATTTTTGGTATTAATCCGATCATATCACTTACCGTAAATAGAGGCCAAAACCGCCGATACCCAATGCCGATACTTGTATCGTCAAACTTCTGTCCTTTAGGACAAGTTTTTTTCTTTGACTTATTCACTTAAAACCTAGGACAGAATTTAGGTAGAGTTGATATGTGTCAGCAAAATACTTTAATAATATTTACAAGATAAGCAGAAACAATAGAAAGGCAAAACAAATTTTGAGAGGATTATTTTCTAAATGAACAAAGTGGAAAAGAAAACGTGTCAATTGAGAGCAAATCAAAGCAAGCATGGTTTTACAACAGAGTTAGAAATTACAACACAAAAACAAAATAATTTTTCAAGAAGGACCCGGAAATTAAAGCATCGATCCTAGTGTCTATCCAATACCGATATTGACTTCATATTGGTAATGTTGACATTTTAGATTGGCCCATTCACCTTTGCTTGATCATGGTCCAACAGAGAGCCAGTGACATCCTCATCAAGGCTGTCACAGCTAAAGAACCTGGCTGTTTACAGAGCGCTAAATCCATGCATGTTCACAGAAAGTAGAGTGGAAGGAAAAAGTGTGGAAGAAAAGCAACAGGAAAAACTCCAACCCAACCAAGTACTGAGTCAGAACGCTGACATATTTTTCAGCAGGTCCATATTTATATTCTATATTTATAGATTTTCTTTTTTTTTTTTTTTTTTTTTTTTTTTGGTCTGATGTATTTCATGTGTTGAGAAACCACATTTGAGGTTTTTAACATAAATGAAAACAATGCAGTAATGTCTTCAGTCAGGGGCTTCTTCAGATTGGCTGCACAACTGACTGCTTTCAGACTGAGTGCCCACAGCATCACCATCCACAACCACTCTGAAGATACTTGGATGATACGAGTTGAGTTTCCCTCTTGGATAAACAAAGTATTTTTGCACTGACGGAAATACAACCACCAGAACAACAGAATCGGCAGATGTTTAAAAGTGACCATCCACCTCTGTTTAGATTGAGAATCTGCTTCCTCGAGGCTTCATGTGTTCCGCTGATCGATGTTGGAAAATCATGACACTGATGGTTTCATGTTAATGTTACATTTCGCCTGAACCACTGTGACTGAACAACATTAGCGGCACTGAACGAATTGATGGATGCATAGAACCTGAGAAGTTGACAGTGTTAGAAGTCTGATTAATAGCTGGGCAAACAGCGGCGAAACGGCCTGATGTGGTTCTTGCAGCTCCCCCACCTTTATTTGTTTAAATGTTTTTCTTTTCAGTTTGACTTTGAAGTGGAGTTTAACAGCTCCTCTAAGCCTTTTTACCCTCCTGAGGTTGCTCTTTGTGCAGAGTTGTGTGACCTCCTGCAGACACGCAGCTTTATTCCTTCAAAATGCTCAAGTCATCTTTCAAAGTTGAAGTTTAGTTGTTCAGCAGGTGGCATGACATAAAACGTTCCTGGCTGCCGAACTCACTCTGCTTTCTCTTATGCTTTATATCGCTTTTCCTTGCTTTTTGATTAATATATAGTGAATTTATTCCATTCGGTTGCATAACAAACTCAAAATCCAACATACTTTATCAGGACTTCAAATGACAGTAAAGCATGAATATGAAACTTGTAACAAATCACATATAAGAACCTGGACTGAGTGGCATGAATATATATTGAGCATGTTTTTTTCTCTCTTACCCCTAAATATATTCCAGTGGCATCAACTGTCTTCAGAAGTCACCTCGGTAAGTAAATAAAGCCCTCCTGCGCGTAGCTTCATATCGGTACCACACAGGGTTTTCTTTTTAGGGAACGTTAGATAATAAAAGGATGGACGATCCAGGATTGCAGCAGACATCTCAGGGATGAAGTTGTGAATAAACTTAATCAAAATTGTACAACATAGTTTTGGAAGTATCATGCTGTGGGGATCATTTCCTAAATACAGGGCAATTCTGTAATTAAGAGCGGTTCGAGACCGCACAGTACTGGAGACTTTAGCATGCTCATGTGTTAGGATGGCACAGTCAAAGTACAGACCTAAATATAATAGACTTTCTGTGGAAAAGCTTGAAAACTGATGTTCTCTGACAAAGGTCTTGAACATGAGCTATTTGCAAAGAGGAATGGGTAAAAGTTTTCAGTCTCTAGACGACCAACGATAGTGACGTCATTTCCCCCAAAAGACGAAGTGTTAACGCAAGGCCAAGACACCCTGTTTGCATCCAACTCTTCAAGCTCCGATCCAATTTTTACCTCACACATGAGCTCCACCGCAACAGCCCCTCTTCGTTCGACTGCACTTGCGAAGTCAAGTATTCATGCAAGAGTACCAGGAATCCCCACCAGCATAAACACAAGGCAGTCTGGCATTAAACTCAGAGCTGCTCAGACAAGCTCAGACTTTCTTCTTATTATTTTTTTTTGCTTCTTGGTTAAGTACACTAGTTTTTTTTGCGAGTAACGTGTTTTACTTTGCCACCGTGTCTCACTTGCCGTCTCACTCATTAAATTTTCCATTAAATTACTGCACAGTTCCAACCACAGTGGACTCCAGGTCTTATTGCAGTCGGACAGTCGGAGAGGAAGTTGCTAGCAGTAGGCGAGAGAAGCCTTTAACTTTATCGTGTTTAAATGTTTGGATACGAAAGCAGACCAGATATGTCTTGGCACTTCAAGGTGACAAAGGTGCATGGCAACTTTTTTTTTTAAGTTTTTGGGTAAACATTTTCAAAAACAGGTTTTATGCAATTTCTCCATCACTTCTCTTGGTTTATCATGCACAATTTCCAAAAATTACATTGAAATCAGTGATTGAAACGTGTCAAAATGTGAAAAATGGTATTGGTGTTTCTGCACAGCAGTCCCACTATCACAGAATAGTGGGATTCTGAACGACAACAGTGCAATCCCACTATACTATGGCGTGGACCAGTGTAACAGTGATTCATTCATTTCCAGGTCATGTGTGGCATTCTTCCACCAAACTGTCTCCCCTTTAAAACATAATTGCCCAAAGCTAATTAATGTGTTTTACTAAGACTTATGCAAAACAGATGTACTTTGGCAAATAAGTTATCTTTTAATATAGCTCTTGTAGTGCTTGCAGTATGCAGACACAGTGAGGGGCTAATGGATAGCTATTGTCAGTAAAACAAAGGCGAGCAGGGGCTCTTCATGCGGTGTCACATCTGCTGAGAGAAAGGGCCGCCAACCCCTCTATTCATAATTAATAAAAGTAGATTTCTTCTGGGTGCAGACGCAGCGAATGTAATTACTTTCTATTGCCCACAAGTTGTCATTTCCTAAAGTGCCATCAGGAAAACAAGACTCATTAAAGCGTGCACTCAGGAAGAAAAGAAAAAAAAAAAAAAAACTAATATAGGTGCAAGACACACACACACACACGCACACACACTGCAAATCTCTTAGGGCAAGGACAGAGCAACAGTGGAGGTCCTTTACTCCATTTTTACATGAGTCAAATAGATGATGCATTACAAAGCTCTGAGGGGCTTATTCACTGTGGCTATAAGTCAGCTATGAAGACATGTTAATGGAATTGATGAAATGAATATTCCTTCCTGGATATCCAAGAGGTTTCACATATGAACCAAACCAAAAAAAAAAAACCCAAAAAAACTGATCTCGTCTGAGATCCTTTTACTGCAGAACATTGACCTTGCCTTTTCTGAACAATAAATCATATGAAAATTGTTACAACTCATTGTATTAATGTGCTCTCTGATGTGTCTCACTGCCTCGCTCTAATGTGTTCGAAATGAATTCACATCAAGAGGAAAGATCTGACTGAAGTAAAGCTGACAAGGCAGAACATTTAGCTTAGTAACAAAAGTACAGAAGGATTCATTAGTCGGCCTAATGTGCGTGCTCGTTGTTAAGTCCATGTTTTGTCCTAAACTTAGTAATAACTTGGCTTCTTCTTCCATCAGCGCCATCTGGTGGACAGAGGCTGCGACTTGCAGTACCCAGGTCAAACAGACAGTGTCACCCTCAGGCCACGTTGATGCTGAACATGATCTGATGGGAATCTTGAACAGGAGTCAAAGCAAGCTCCTTCAGAATAAGAAACTACCGCAGGCTCTTGAAAAGCAACGAGCGGGGGAACAAAAATGTTTCTGGAGACAGACAGAGATGAACTGAGCCTGCAGAGAGATTTAACAAATTGAGGGTCAGTAAGTTACAGATATTCCTGGTTTTGATTTGGCACTAAAAGCCTTCTCACATTATAGTTACTTGTTTGTATTTGTTTGAAAGTACACTCCTTCAATTTTAATTAATGAATCAATCTAAAAGTGTAAATATATTCAAAAAAGGTACAAAAAATGTTTCTAAGTAGTTTTACAGAAGTCATACATAAACAGTAAACTAATATGGGATATTTTTAGATGATTCAGATAAGAATATTATTAATATTGCTTTTATATAACAATATTGATATATCAGTATGTAAGATTTTGGTATAAAATATACTGTCACATATATTTTGATAGAAGGGTATTTTGAAGAATAGTATAAAAAGGATTGGAATTTTAAAAAGTGTAAACATTTTTCACTCCTTTTCAAACAAATATGGAAGCTAAAATGACTCATTCTTATGTTTCAAGATGTTTTTAATGTATTTATATGTGTTCTTGTTTGTTTGTTTTGGGGTTTTTTCCCAGATAAGGGAAGAAAATCTGAGTAATCTTTGGCAAATATCAATTCTGACAATCCCACAGAAACGATAGTTGTAAAGAATCAAACGCCTCATTGTTTAATGATGAGAAACTTCCTGAAAAGCTGACTCAAATCCAGCTAAACACGGCAAAACTAAACAGCATTTTGCATTAATCTCTCAAGGCGAAATAGTCGTCAAGTGGAAGACAATCAAACTACTCATCCAGCTCTGGCCATCTGAACAAGTTTATCCTTAAAGCAAACTGCAAGATGCTACTACAATGCTACAGAAACACTAAAATGTCACATATAGCAGGGCCTTGACAGACTTCCATGGAGGGTGTTATAAAAAGGAAACGTTTGTTCTCCATATATAAAAAAAATTAAAACATAAAGTCCAGACTCAAGTTTTTCAGAGAGAACAGAGACAAAGACCATAACTACTAGAATAATGTTCTTTGGATAGATTCTACTATCTAAAATTGAATTATTTGAATGTGAGAACACGGAACATGTTTGACATGGATAAAGTGCAGCGTTCCTGGTAAAGTACCAGCTGTGAAGCGCTGAGCTGGAGCTGTCACGATTTGGAGATGATTCGCAGTTTTTGACCAAAACCTTACTAGTAAAAGGCCAGAAAGCTCGGAAATTGGAGGGAAAAAGATGGATGGAGGGACGGATGAATGCCAACTAGAGACGTGAAATTGTAATTTTTGCTACAACTCGTCCACATTAGTTTTCGTTTTTACTTTTTATAGGAAAAGCAACTGATTTGGAGTCACCGAGTCTTTCCGTGGAGATGAAATTGAATGCAACCATCCCAATGTGGACGTACTCTTAATCAAAGCATGCCTGAACGTATGGTGAGCTCTGCTGGCCTACGCATGGCAGGGCAGTTGCTCCACACAGTCACTCCCATTCCCCCCCCCCACTGGATGCCATTGTGAATGTGTGCAGTGAGCTGGCTCATTGGGCCCTCGCGATGAATAGCCTGCACCCATTCACTCAGCGCACAGAAGCTCATTAGAACTCTATAGACGCACAATTGTGAGCCTCACATTAGAAACTTCCTCCTGTGGGACACAGACACCACACACAAAGTGCCAGTTTGCTGCTATGCTAAGCGCATTGTCCGCCTGATTCATAGAACCTGGCCCTCCATTCACAATATTAAGTTCGAGTGGTGGAATATCAATTGCGTGTGCAGTGGCCCGGTATCTTTTTAAGAGCTTTTCTGGGGTTGAAAAAGGGAGAGAAAAGGGACGTTAGCCGGTCTGCAGAGTGCTAGCTTTCAACAGATCCATTGTGAGCTGCTTGAATGCAGGGACCCCCTGTTTTTTTCCCCTCCATTCTGGACGAGAGGTGGGCATCAAATAAATTCACATGAACTTGCTTCAGGGTGTTTCTAAAGCCTACTGTTTGGGAATAGCCTAATTATACCTCCCCTGTTCTGGAGAGTTTTATTGGAATCTGGTTAATTACACAGTGGTGAATCTTAATAACGATACGCTCTTAGCTTTGCCTTTTAGCAAAGGCAAGGAGTTCTATGAGCTGAAATCCAACTAAAATGTTAGGTAGGACAGAGAAAGTATGCACGTTAAACATTGACAGTGAATACTATGACGACTAGCATCTGTACAACATTCTGAATTTTACTGTGAAACGTGACAGGGAGGATTGTCAGGGTAGCTGTTGTCAGTTTGCTCGCAAGGTAAAAAGCTGGATCCGAGGACGAAGCCTTAAAAATATCTTCACCAGCAGGTTTTCCCTTCGTCTTTTCTCATCGCACGACCAAATGACTCATCGCTCACACAAAAGGCTTATGGAGGGCCATCACAGCCGCCACTCTATTTGTGGAACATGTTAACACACACACACGCATTCTCCACACAAAAGTGGACGGAGCACGGAGTCTCCCAACACTCACGGTGTGAGGAGGCACAGAGCGCCGTGGTTTCTCCACCAGTCTGAGGAATAAAAACCTCAAATTTGATTACAAGCAACCTTTGGCTCCCGGGCCATTATACAATAGGCGGAGCTGTCTGGGCCAATTTCCATGCTCAGCATGAGGTATCTACACGCGTGGACTGGATCTATCACACACCCGCCTCCAGACACACATCCACACACACGCACACACACCAAGGATCATTAGTTGCAGTGTGAAAGGTTGCACAAGCCTCTCATTGGATGCGTTTATTGCAAAACCTGACAAACCTGTGTGTGGTGTGCGTGCGTGCGTGCGTGTGTGTGGGTGTGCGTGCGTGTGCGTGTGTGTGTATGTGCGTTCTCAAATAACCAATTTATTTTCAAGTTGCAGCGCATTTAAAGGTTAAAGCTACTAGCCAGCCATGTCTATAAAATCAAACTCACTTTGGATAGAGTTTCCCAAACTATGCTAGGTTTTTGTGACTCTCATTTAATATAAAAAATTACGTATAAACACAAAAGACAAATTATCTCAATTTTTGGTACCTTTCTATTTCTTTCCTACTCATTTGCATGCTTTAATTAAAGTACCTCCCTGACATGTACTTATGTATTTATTTATTTTTGCTGCAGCACCATGTTAGACCTGCATATGAGACGACTTGGCAACAGCAAAACACAACAAAGTGGTTTGTGAAGAGGCTCTTTCAATCAAATAAAATCTTCAACAACAGTTTCAAGAAACTTTTCTGCAGAAACACTGCCTCAACCTGCTATGTCAGCTGAAAGTTATAACTACAGGCAGACACACTTGTAAAGAGGCGAGTTCTGTCAGCTACCACCATGATACCTACCTACACATGCAACACGGCTTGTGTCATGACCTCCGTTCCTGAAAACACTCCAGGTGTCAGCAGATCTAAAACAAGGGCCTAAAAATATCTTCATTTCATTCTTAAAAATGAAATGAAGAATGTTAATCACAGGTCTTAAATTTCGCCGGGACTATTATATCTTTTCTCGTGGGGCTTTTCCTGTCAGTCAAAAGTTTGAGTCACATGCAGACATCTTCACTGTGTGTCTGAAGGTGGTTGTGGCTACTGGGAACCAGTTGCTAATATACCCTTACCAGCTAGCTACTTAGCAAGATTAAAGCTAGCGAGCTTTTTTCTGTCCCCTGTGGGAACATGAAGTTTATTGCCAGTTGGCTGGAAGTTTTTCCGTCTTAGCCTTTGGTTCACTTTTGTTGCCAACTCCTCTCTTGTACATTTCTACTGCAATACAGGCTTTAAACTACATTCATAATGGTGTACAAAAGTCTGAAATTTGAGTTGGTGAAATACTCCAACAATGAATGGAAAATATTTCTTCAAAATCCAACCGCTTTGCAAATAACATGATGATATTTAAGGTACAAGGAGAGCATAACATTTACTCAATTAACAAGTGAATAACACGGTGAACAAGAACAAAAATTAACATAAGCACAAGTTCAAGTTCTGTAGATGATTACATTCATCGTCAGTGTTTGCTTCTGCTTCTCCATCTACGACAGCATTCACAAATACAGCAATCTAAATGCGGCAAAAGTTCACCATAAGCGTTACTAACAGCTAAATAGCTTTAGTGTTTCCTGGGAAGTCATCAACAAAAATATCTTTTGAATTTTGAGGAATCCTGCACTGGAAATTAACAGTGAGTCCAAAAAGTGTCCACACCTCAAACCCCTGTTGACTGTCTTGTGTTTGGCAAGCACAATAATGAGACCATTTAGAGATATGAGTATCTATCCACCTTTCCATCCATTATCTATACTATGGACAATTCACTGACTGAATACAAATAAGGTTCAGCTATCACTGTGGATTTTTTCCTAACTTTTTCCTCATTTGTATCCTTCACAGAAGGCCACAGTTTAGAGAAAGATAAAAAGTCAAAATTCGACTGAAACATAAAGGTAAAAAATCAAGGGAAGGGCACAAAACAATCCGATGCGCTGTATATAAATCATACCGCAGAGAAGGCAATCATTGATAACTCCACAAAACATGGGACAACAGAGACATTCGAAAAAACCAAACATTTGGCCAAAATTTATTTAAGATTAGAAACAAGGAGACGAGGCTGCAGAAATTTCTACCAAGCTCTGGTTGTGTCTTACATGTGACAATATTCTCCTGTGTTTTCTATATATCCATAAGACTTGATTCATCCAAAGAAAACATGAAAGCATGACCAGTTCAAAACTACCAGACAATTTTGAACAAACATTTCCATTCTGGCTAAAGAGCTAAAGACAGGGAGGAATTTTTTAGCGTCTGAGTGGCTTAATGAGAAGAACGTCAGTGTCTGACTTCAGGTTTCAGACTGACTCCATGTGATACATTAATAACCAGGTGTGTTTTTATTGTCAGGAGGCATTTGTTAATGAAAGAAATAAACTAAGGGTTATTTTTCTGTGAAAGGGAAAAACAAAACAAAAGCCTAAACTGAAAACAGAAAACCTATAATAATAAAATAAAATTCAATTTCACAGATATGTTTATATCTTAAATAGCAACTTGAACATGCACATTGAAAAAGTGTCATTTCTAAACCAAATTCTGTAACTGAGAAAAACGAAGAATCACAGAGTTTGTCAGGCTTTATATAATCACAAACATTTAATTCATTTCAGATACATTTCTCAACTGAGAAAAGTCCCACAAAGCCAAGTGTCTGAAATTACGTTGAAAAAGGACACAAAGTGCATTTCCAATGAACTGCTGAGGAGCTCCAGGCACAATGGAGCTCTGAGGGAGCCTGGAGAATAGAGAAAACTATTTACTACTGCAGAGGACTGTTTGGTTCGTGTTAAACTTCGGCCAGCACCTCATTGTCTCCGGTGTCTATCATTTAATAGGCTATTTGACATAATGAATGAGGCAGACCCACCTTCTGCCACTCCAGAAAGGCCCCAGCCTTATCTGAATTGAGAAACACATTAGAGCCTCTCAGCCAATCACATCACAGCCCTGGAGCAAAGTACAGGCCCGAATGAAGAAGACCAGAGAACTTTTGTCTTCCTCAGAGTTTAATGAAGTTGGTCCGGGTCACCCAGGAAAGGATTAAAACAGAGTCTAGAGTCACCGAACTGTGACTGCTGAAGAGGGAACCGGAGTGAAGGATGGTCTTGGACCAAGAAGGAACATGGCTGCAATTTTACCAGGGTTTGGAAGCTCCGGAAAGAGCTTTCTGATCGACAATCTTTTGAAATCACAAAGTCCTCCTCCTGTCCATCTGGAGGGATCGGCATGTGGACACCTCAGACAAGCTGCATGTGAACGCCCCAGGAGACCCTGGGGCCAGGAGCGTGGAGCCCATCACAGCCTGAGTCCTCCACAGGGTAAAATCATGGGCGGTCCACTCCTACCTTGCTCAGGTATTATTATTTCTGACTGATTTAAGCAACATATATTTGGTTTACGTCATTTTACAAAAGATTTTTGTTTTGAAAAATTTGTTGGCAAAAGGTGTGCAATCATTATATTACTTTTAGAAATAGGGATTGTTGGACAACTCAAATATTTGCATTTAAACTAATTTCCAAAAGAGATGGATGAATAGTGGTGCATCAGGAACAGCCATGACTCTGAGCTGGACCTGAATTGGCTCAAGAGTTTTTTCAGAACTGCTAATAAGAATAGCAGCATATCAATGTGCTCACGAATATAATTAACATTCTACTTTAAAAAAGGACAAAAAAAAAAAAAAAAAACACGCTCTGATCCATTTTGGGCCGAAGTTAATTTGCGACAGACTGAATGGTTTAATTTTTCATAATTTCAAACAACAGATTAATTTCAGGCAACAAATCCTTCATGTAAATGTGTGTCTTTGCCCGGTTTCATATTAGTTAGTTGTTCAAAACGATAGCATGGAGATGTCAGTGCATGGACAGTTTTCATGTATGTGATGGTACCTGCAACCCAGAACTCTTACGGTTATTGCTAGTTCTGGTAAAGATGCATGAAAACCCTTAAAAATTCTTCTACTGCATTAGAATAACAGTGAATGTTTTATTGAAAAAAAATTATTTGAGCACATTTGTTGGTGGGTGTAAAAATAATCCCTTCTTAAAGATAATTGTTGTTGGCAACGTTGCAAGTTTTTTTTTTTTTTTTTTTTTTTTTACAAACTTTTGCTATTTTCTTTATGCAAAAAACAAAAGAGATCTGGCCTTTTTTTGTTCTTGCAACCCTTTGGAGGAACACTTTACAAAAAGGAGAACATAAGGAACCAATAACAATACTTCAGTTTGACAAATCACTTTCAGGAAGCCACTCTTTGCCACAACTTTGCTGAAGACTTTTTAAAATGAAACTAATTTGATATTTGGTTCCACAAAACGAGACTGTAAACATCCTTTCCTGTTTTTTTTTTCCATCCAGAAATAATCCATTCATTCATTATCTTCCCCGTTCGTCCCCAGTGGGTAGTGAGGGGGGTTAGGGTGTGTATCTCCAGCGGTAAACGGTTGAAAGGCGGGTTACACCCCAGACAGGTCGCCAGTCCATCGCAGTCCAGAAATAATATATAATTAAAAACTGTAAAACTCAACTTATAGATTAAGTTTAGCTGGTGTTTAGGTTTATGTAATGTTAATGCCATTATTATGCTTTACATTGTTACAATTTAACCATTCAAAGCTTCATTTTGGCTGCAGTGGCGTGACAATCAGGGTGTCACTGTTCTCTGCAGGCAATACTCCTGTTTCCACAGATTTCTTTCATTTTCATAGTTTGTCCTCAAACCTTGTGATTTTGTTAAGGAAAATCCCACTGTTGTGCAAGTTTTGGTTGATTTTAAAAGGTGAAAAAATAAAAGATTAAAGGGACTGCTTCTTTTTTTTTTTTTTTAGCTTACTTTTGGTAATTTAGTTGCCTGAACAGCAATGCCCTAAAACATTTCAGTAAAATGTTAGAGGACTTCCTGTTGGGGAATTAAAACAAACTTGCTTTATTTCAGCAATATTGTTCAGTGTTTTTCAATTAAATAAGATTAGAACATTGAAGGTGGGTTATGACCTCATAACAATTTCAGTTATTAAAAAAATTTTAAAATGGATCCGCCAAAATGGGAGTTGGCAGGTCAGGTTTTCTCAAGATGGTCAGCAAGAATTTGTGCAACCCTATAATCAGTAGATAAACGGACCCCATTGAAATAAAACTAAATTCATTTTATAAATAAAGAGGTATACAGATTCCTTCAATAAATATAACCATTGGACCCCTTGAAACGATGTTGCTGTTTTGTGTGCAAACTGAGGTTCAGTTTAGTTTTTCTTTACCGCATCGTCATCATTGCGCGCAGCATCCAGATAAACTCGTTTTAAAACTTTTTAAATCCTACTAAGACTAAAAGAGGGATAGTTTTGACAACGAGCTTTTCTTGCAGCTTAAGAAGATCAAATGCTAAGCTTTCAACTTAGCTGGTTGAAAGCTAATGAACAGCTGTTTAAAAGATTGGTGTGAGGAAAAAGGGTTACCAAAAGCAAACATGTCTAGGATGGTCTTTATGTCTTATGATATAAAAATAAGACAGAATCTTGATTTTTTTTTTTTCGTGGGTTTTCTTGTTCATTTTTGGAGGGGTGAGGGATACATTTTTTTTTATTTATTCAGGAAAGGTAAACGTTTATGCCATTGTCTATGATGTAGCAGCAGCTGTTTCCAACATACACATTAACCCCTTATTAAGAGCTAAAGCAGTTGTACTTTCTCAATTCACAGTTTCTTTTTAAGCGCAGCCATTTTAGATTTGTAAGATCGAAATAATTCGAACACAAGAAATCTGTGTCTACTAACGTTTAACCCAACAAAACTTTTGAAAACCTAAACAGATCGCATATGGCTCATGACTGCATCTATCTTCGCAGGTGTCCTGAGCAGCGTTTTCCTGCAGGGCCCGCCGTATCTGCTGGCATGCTGCGGTGGGTCCGGTCCCCCTCCCGTCTTCTCCAGTGAGTTTTCCATGCCTCATCAGCAATGCCTCAGCCGCTCCCTAAACATTAAGCAGTGAGGTCTTCCATACTTTCCACAGCTGATTACTGATGCAATGCCAGAGAGCTAATTCTCTGTTCATCTTTGCACCGCTCTATTCATAACCATTCACGGCTGTTTGAGAGGGCGGGGTCTAAGAGTCCCAAAGGGTCAGCGTTTGGTAGTTACAAATACACTTGTTTACCACTGCATACATTCAGAAATAGTGAACATATAGTCTCTGTATATTTAGACAATAGTGTGGCAGGAATTCTTACTGCTAAATAAGACATAGAATGTCTTTTTTCTTTCTTACTTCTAATGAGACTTCACCTTTAGGATCAATTCAATTTGATGGGTACAAATACAAATCAAATGTTGCCATTTCATCTAGGTAGAAAATGCAATTTTGTGCTTCAACTGCTGCTATCCCGTACCTCCCATAAATCCACACAGATCCGATTAAGTCAAACGCTCGTCCTCTTTAGGCATTGTTCCTCGGCAATTGGAAGTTATTAGTTGCAGCGATTCATGATGGCTGTCAGGTGTTGTGGGGGAAAGCACAAATCAGGGAGCCTTCATCCCACAAGTCGCCCGAGTCCTCTTAGTAGGGTGACACTTTCCCACAGTGCCCGGCAACAAAACAATGCCAGTGGCGGCCGTGACCAATCGGCACTTTCACTCCACCATCCACACGCGACCTCGCTGCAATTTTTCACCGCCGCAATGAACTCCGCTGAGCGTGAAAAAAAAAAAAAAAAAAAAAAAAAAAAAACTCAGCCATTCCTCTGCAGGAGAGGGCTGGGCGAGGAACATCCCCCGCCCATTGTATGGCTAAAGAGCTTGGCTCGCAGACCCCCTTTTCTCCTGTCCTTCAAAGCTCATTCCGGCCCATTGGAGACCACTTGACTGGGACATAAAGCACTCAATGAAAGTGACTTTTATAGACTTATTCGAGCTCATCTTCACATACAAACTGGCTTCGAACCTACGAGAGAAAAGATTTAGTATTGGGCCACTGAGCCATCGAGTAATGGCATTTCCATTGTACGGATGCATTGTTGGTGTCCCACAGGGCTCAGTGGTTGGCCCACTAGAAAAGACACACATTACCCAGGAATGACCCTGTAATCAGCCATTTAGGTAAAAGCTATTGAGGCCCAATTGAGAAGTGAGAAGCATATCCAAACGCGTTTTGTGCTCCCTGGCGGTGGTCTATGTGCAGATTTGTCGTACAGATTAAAAAGGCAATGCTGAATGTATCAGATAAATTGTTCCACTTGACTTTTGTTGTGCGCGAACCTGTGAGTGAGGCACCGTGGGACTGGTTCTTACAGGTCAACAAATCTCTTTTTTCCTTTGTGGAAGCAATGCTCCACTCAGTTTACTCAACTCAAGTTTGTTAAAGCGGACAGTCGGAAAGAGGGGAGTTAAAATGAGGGATGGCAAAAACCGTTTTTAACTTGGTTTAAAGACAAAGAGACAACAAGGCCGGCATGTATTTGCATTGAGCTCACTTTGATCTCTTAACTAAAAAAACAAAACAACAGAACAACCAAAAAACTTTAGAAGTAATCGAATTGATAAGTCGCATTCACTTATCAATCAATGATAAATAGTATGTAATTTCAATTTGGTGTCAATATACCTTTCTTTAAATACCAAGGCTGCAAACTGGTGAGGGATAAAGTTGTTGATAAAGGCTTTTATTAAACAATATGATGAGCTTTAAATATCTCATGAGTCCAGTCCAGTTAATTATCCAGTGATGGACTAAGTAAACTGTAAACCTAACCAAGACCAGTATCCACATACTGGTCTATCCATCAAAACATACTGGTCATGCAAGGAGAATATTAATGTTAATCAGATCCACAGTTTAGTTAGAGAATCTGTTGATAGTACAAATATTAGTTGTCCACTATAAATACGGCCTTTACAGATTGGTGGTAAGGTTGTTACATTTTTAACGAGCATGACAGGAAGTCCTGTCGGGGTCCAGAAAACATGAAAAAAAAGCTGCAGTGATGAGGGCAAAATTGAGCTTTTTAAAGACCAACATTAAACATTCTTTGTGTGGAAAACATGGCCATAAACTCCCTCCTCATGATGAAACATGGTGGTGGAAGAATCATACTGTGGGATTTTGCTTGTCTTAATAGGGGAGAGTTAATGACTGTTGGAGATACGTACAGAAAGAAATCCTATCATAAAAACTTTTAGAGTTTCACCCATTCACCAACAACACAAGGCATGAGATAACCTGGAATGGTCAAAGCATATTCATGTGTGAGAAAGGCCTAGTCAAAGACCAGACCGGAATCCAGTTGAGAATCTGAGGTAAAATGTGAAAATTGATGTTTACTGAGTCTGTGCTATTTCATAGGCAGGAATTACAATACAATGCTTCAGTTAGTCTTGCTCAGTCACTAAACTTTCCATTGAAACAAATTGAAGTGTGTGGTGAGAAAGGATGGAAAAGTTCAAAATGGCAGAAACGCTATTGCAAGTTTCCAACAACATATGTCTATTCATTTTCAGAAGGAGGACATGTTCAAATGTGGTCATCGAATTCAAACCCTAAATCCCGCAGAGGGATCCTGAGGAGGGCTGTTTTCTCCGAAGAACAAAGAAAGGAACTGGAGAAAACCTTTCGGAGGCAGAAGTACATCAGCAAAATGGACAGGAACAAACTGGCAGCTGATCTTAGCCTGAAGGAATCACAGGTGAGTTTTTTTATTCTACAATACCAAGAAAGACAAGAGATAAAAGAGAATATGACATGAAACCTTACCTTCTTCCAGCTTGGCGTTACTTAATTAATAACCCCATCGTAAGGCAAACTCAAACGTTTCTCCGCTTTCTTGCTCCCTTAGGTGAAGATCTGGTTCCAGAACCGTCGTATGAAATGGAGAAACCACAAGGAGAAAGAGGTTCACAGCATTCGCTCACCGATGGATGAGCTGTTGGCCAGAAGTCGTCCTCAAGACGAAGTCCAAACGCCCCACAATCACGCTGACATGAAAACGGGCAGCTCAGCGCCACAGAAGAGCAGCAGAGGCACATGAACGACGCTGATGCTGAGCAAGTGACTTTCTCATGTCTGCAGAATTCGCTGCAAGGACTTGAATACTGACAGTACGCCCAAAGTTGTACAGGCTAACACTGAAAATGCATCTGGAGGTCAAATGAGCTACAATTACATAAAATTATGAAAATCCATTCTAGACACATTCTTCTAATTCTTTTTTCTTTTTAAGCCAGTTACATGTAGGTAATATTTTCCGCAACGTCTTGAATGGATGGATTTAAATTGTAAATTAAATGTTTTATTAAAACGTCACATTGTAAATAACATGATATACTTTTGTACTATAACATGTTATTAGGGACTAACATTAACTGTAGTATACAGGTATTGGTGAGTCCTCCACCTCTTTAACAATGTTAGTACTTTCCTCAAAAACTATCTGTATTTTATCATAAAAAAATTCTGAACGCATAGAAAAATTCGGTGGAAATTGCTGTTTAAGTGTGCGATGTGTCTTATAAAAGACACAAAATGTCAGTTTGGGTCATGACAACTGCATGCTCACAAGAGTATCAATTATGATACAAAAATAGTAATACGTGAGAAAACTGAGGGAATGTTTGAAGAAATGCTTAAGTAAAAAGCTTTGACAAACAAGTTTAATATTAAAAAATCAGGACATTTCTCCCGTCAGGGTTCAAATAATTCATAAATCATCCATGTTAATGTTAATATGATTTGTTGTATTATTTACAATAATGCTGCTGGCACTACCACCCGTTGAATTGAAGTAGATGATTTAGGCTAATAACGTGAAGTGCAAACTAATTAAAAATAAATGAATAAACCTACAGATATATTGTGAGATTTGCTATTTCAACTTCAGAAGGGCAATTGAGTGGATGTTTTCTAAGAGAATAAAGGAAAACATTCCCAACTCTTAAAACTGAAGTGTGTAACTTGTATTAAAAAAAAAATGTTTTTACATGATTGCTAAAATTATCATTATGTCATCACAGTAGAAGACAGATAATCTGAGAAAAAAAAAAAATCAAGTTCCTCTGCCTTGTCCCAGTGCTCCTTTTATCAAGATGGAGAACTTTCATGCAAATGTCTTCTTTCTACATGTAAAGCCATAAACTTATGCTGAAACATTTAACATGAACATGTTGGCCTATGTATGCTTGTATTTAGTGCTATTATCCCCAATGTGTGGCACTGTTGCACCAACAGACTAACGGCTCCTCTGTGTTTTCGCCCCGTCTGGAAAACAGTCGACTCCAACATGGTTGATTGATGACGAAGGAATTTCTGACAAAGCTGTTTATGTGTTGATGGATGACACGATGACCAGCCTGGCAAAATGCTCAAATTCAGAATGCAAATGCCATAAATTACTTTAGATTGCTTTGAGACTTTTTTTTCTTTTTTTTTTTCTTAAGATTTAATCTTTCAAAGAGGTTTGGAGGGGAACTTTCCCCACCTATGCTACTGCTAAAACATCAATCTCCCCAAACCCATAATTAAACTTTAGGACTTTTAGAAAACATACCTTTGGTTATGTTTTCTAAACATAACCAAAGGTATGTGGGTTATGCCAGTTGGAAAGGCAAACAGTTTGCCTTTCCAACTGTTTCTTTAGTTGGAAAGGCAAAAAAAAGGTGAGAATAGCACTCTTCAAATGCCAGCAGTATGGGGGCGCGTGTGTGCACAATAAAAAAAGTTGAAATAGGAATTGTCTAAAATGTTTGATACTCTCTTAAAGTGACAAACGTTTCCCTCGAATGCAGGCAGATTTTATCCTCAGTGCAGTCTGCTGTTTATAGTAACCGTAAAGTACAGCTTTGGGTTAATTACTGCTCTGTTGTTCTTTCAGCAAATATAATTTTTTTACAATCTGCACACTCCTGTTAATAAGATACTAAATTAGCTGACAATTATTTCAGGAATTGATTAATCACAATTGATCGTTTCAGCCCAACTTTCTATCACTTGTTTGGTAAACCAAAAATCAGATTTTTTTATGTCTTTTCTTCCTCGTTTTACCACTCTGCCACAAAGGCCAGGTTTGTTGTGAACACTTGTCCCGTCAGACTCTCCTACCTGATCTGTGGTGTCTGCAGCTCCTGAGGCTTCAGAGTTATCATGCACCTTTTTGGCTGCTTTAACGCTCTCCTCGCTCGTCGTTTAAGATGGATGGGCTGATCTTGGAAGTTTGAAGCTCTATCTTATGACTACTATTTTCAGGTGATGGATTGAACAGTGTTCTGTGAGATGTGCAAACCCTGGGATATTATTTTTAAAACCTCACCAAAAGTCATCTTGCTGTGTGGCACTCTTGACAAATTCTGGGAGTATGATAGCTTTATGCTCCGTCGCTGACCTGTTGCACAGCCTGGGTATTTAGCGCTGTTTTCAACTACTTCTCGGAAGAGAAATGTGTCATACTACATAATTTAAATTTTAAATCACAGAGATTTGTTATATTTCATCTTAGATTTAACAATCTAGAGTGTACAAATTGTTGTTTATGCTGTATTGGGCTATTACAAAAAAACACAAGTAGTATGGAAGACAACATTAAGGGTTAGAGGATGCCTTTGTGTCTGCTAAAAGTGGTGACAAAGGCCAGTGTGTTGATCTCACTGCCAATAACAAATGTCACCAAATTTCAGTATTAGAAACTACCATAAAAGTAAATATCTTTAAAAAGTAAATGTTACTTTGGAAAGAAAGCTGAGAAAATCTTAAAACTGCTAAGAGTGAATCACTAAGTAATAATAAATTCCTTCAACGTTATTTTGAAATGAAAACATCACACAGTTGAGACAATTGGTGCTTAATGGGGACCTTAATCTACTCAAAAATCAATCTGTTTTCATTGCTGAGTTAAATTATCAGCCCATTTTGAACTGTGCAACATAAAACTGACAAGCTCTTCTTTAAAAATAATTTTTAAAAAGGCACTGAACAGAATCCTTGTTCAATCATGCCAGATAGATCTGCTCAGTCTTGTAGAGAAAATGAAGCAATTGAGATGCAAAATGGGTGATTTATCTTCTCATTAGTGCTACACTGTACAGAATGTCCTCTGTGAATAGTCACGACTCGTCCACAACAGATGGATACTTTCTTCAGTCACGTTTGTGACCAATGAGAAAATGAAATACAACAGAACAGACCTGTGGTTTGTTCTAACTGTGCCACCTTGTGGTTATAAAGTATATAGAGGGATAAAGAGACCCAACATTTTGCCATTGTTTACATAAACCCTTCACGGGCATTAATGTCAGATTCATCTTAGAGCTTTTAATAATCTCCAATATAAATGTCTAAGATCACACTTTCCATGAAGAAAAAAAATAAATCTAGAAATGATACTGATATTACTCTAAATATTTGCATTATTTTAAATCATGACATTTCATAACATGAGGACATAGAAATTTTGTAATGAGAATAATCTTTTATGATGTGACTTGCTTACAATTAGCAATTGTTAAAAAAAAAAAAGTGTTAAGATTGGTTTACACCGTTAGATCCTTTAGAATTTGTGAGCAGAACTTTGTCCCCAATATTTTATATTTTAACAAATCCAAGAATTTGTATAGCAATACTTTGACGTTTCCTTTTTTGTAGTCGTCAATATGCGTTTTCCAGGATTGTACAATTAAAACCCTAAAAGGCAGAAATTTTGTTTTCTTGCACAAAAAGTGATTTTTAGAAGTTTTTACAATAGCAAACTAAATTAAGTCTAATTTGCAAATATATATTTCATTATATCTGTAGTAGCACTGGAAATATCTGCTATAATGCAAGAAATAATTCTGGACCAACCAACCCTCCTTGCGGTACACCAAAGTAAGCCACAATAAATCATTACCCCTAAACCTCTTTACTTTGCACACTCTCTATGTACATTGCAAATAACTTTCTAGCCATAAAAAGACTATACTTTGTTTTTTTTGCAGTGAATTTTTTGTGTTTAAAATGATAAAAGTAACATCCATGCTGATGAGTGTCTGCAAACTTATGACCAGAACAGTATTTGCTGAAGAACACAAACCATTTAAAATATTACGCATCATGAAAGATATAAAATATTTTATTTGTCATGTTTGTAGAAAACACAAAAAATGAGATAAATACATGAATATCCTCCAAGAAAATAAAATATATCAATTTACACTTAATACTATTTACAGGTCTTAGTGCATAATATGATAGCATACTGACAGAAAAAGCTGAAATGTAACAAATTAGTGGAGCGAGCAATATAGTTTGACCTGGATCCAGCTGTAATGTGAAACAAAAGTCATGACTTTCTCCATGTGTTTCGAAGTGATCACACGTTTCCACTTTGATCTTCAGCTCCTGGTTTCCTGCGTACTTCAACATCTGTGATGTCTCCATTTGCGAGTGGCCAGTGCGATGCCTGCGTCTTTTTTGTGCCAGGGGAAGAGACGAACGAGAGCGATGTTGCCGTCAGGCCGCACGGAACCGGTCAGCACGTAGAGCTGCGAGCGGCCCGGACGAACCAGGGTGCTGGCGCAGCTCAGGTTGATGAGGAGCCAATCCCGGAGGAGATGCTGAGTGTCGTAAGGCAACAGAGGGCCCCGACGGATAAACTCCACGCGGCCCTCGACCTGGAACTCCGGCTCCCCTGTGGGGTGGCGAAGGCGGTGGAGTTTAGCGGTGACGGCTGCGGAGGACAGAAGGATGTTAACATCTGGAGAAACTGAGGATCTCGTATAAAGACGACAAAGTGCATTTTGAGTTCTTTGAAAGAATCTGGAATCCTACCAAAGTCATGATGACAAAAAGCACTCATTACTGTTTTCATTGCAGGAGCCACTTCCACAGAAGGACAGTTCTGGCAAACAGCTTTCGGCAAGTCTGCCAATTCAGAGAGGAAGAAAAAAAAACAGAAGCATTTTTACTAATTGTTGACAGGATTAGGAGGCATTGGGAGGAGCATTAACATGAAGGAATAAAATTGTCATTTTATGCTTGTCACCTTTCATAAAGTGGCTAAATTTTGCAAGGGGGGTCAGACACATGTCTTCCTCAGCAGGGAAGCGGTCACAGTTGAGAGCCTCGGGCCATGGATGCCCCTGACAGGCAAGCACTGGGGCACAGCTGTCCCTCACTGCCACACACAGACTACGACAAGGCTGGATGAAGCTGAGGAAGAGAGAGAGAAAATAAAACATTATTTACTGCAATCTTAGAACCGGAAATTTTTTGAAAAGCTAAAGAAAAACAACAACAAAAAAACTTACGTGTCGAGACAGACGGGTGCAATGATGGAGCAGAGGAAGGCTTGAGCTTGAGGATGGCAGCCGGTCTGCAGCAGGGGCCTCCAGTCCTCAGAGCGTGGCACCACCTCTCCTTCAAGGTTCCTGTGGCCTAAAAAGTTTGGCAGCCTCATCTCAGAGTATCCGACACCTTTGCAGACTTTCATCTGGTTGGGGATGGCAACGCACCGAGTGGACTGGCCCAGGTCGAACGCAAGCAAAGGAGACGTGAAAAGAGCTACAGCCAAGAGAGCAGCCATAAGGGAAAGCTGACAAAGTCCCGGGAGCACACAGGAGGAAGAGAGGAGTCGCTTGCTTGCCGCCTCTCGCGAGCTTCTCCTCTTATATACAGGAAGGTGGGCCAGCTCAATCAGCCAGAGAGTCTGTTATCAACTACCTATCAAAAGACATAGAGACGATGTGTTTGGAGACAACGGCTTGTTTTGTGATCGCTGCAGACAGAAAGGAGGCAGCGAGCAGATGGAGGGTGTGTGAGAGGGGGGATGGGAAGGGGCAGAAGGAGGGTGACAATGGGCAATCACATCCCAGAAGAGCAGCCGCAACAATCTAACCCTAGCACTATTGAACCAACATGTGCTGCACACTGTTTTATACTCCAAGAGGTTACACTTTTGGAATGAATCAAATTTTCAGAATTTCAAAAATGTTTTTTTTTTTAAATTACTTTTTGGCTTCAAAATTAAAAGGTTTTATTACAAGGGATTCCAGTAGTCATTTACAACCCCAATCATTTGCCCAACTATTTGCTGTATATTTAACCTAAAATAAAATGTTACCGACTCATTGACAGTTACAGATGTTAAATTTTATGCCTCAGCACGGTGAAATAAACCTTTTCATTGAATGCCTCACCATATACAGTGAGACATTGTTTAGAGTTTTAAAGACTTAAGTCTTTAAACTTTCACAGTTTTGTATGTTAAACCCGCAAACATTTAATGTGTTTAAATTTAATTTTGTGTGACGGAGCAACACAGGGGCCTCTCACTTCAACCCGCAACAGGATCCTGACGAATGACATAGCCGAGCAGCTTCCCTGCTAAAAAATAAATTAATTATCACAAGGATGTTGTTATCAGGGTGATGTGGAGAATAGTTCAGTTTTGGTCTCATTTGACCAGACTGTACATGGTTATGGTGGTTTGAGCCCAAACTGTGAGATTATCCCACCTCTGCAGCTCCTACAGAGTTACTAAAGAGCTTTTTTCCTGACTCTTTTTGACTGATCTGGCAGCTTTGGGGGACAGTCATGAATGGGTTTGGAGTTGTGGCAAAGTATTCAACTTAATTTTTGATTATGGATTGAACAGGGCTTGGTGAATTGCATCGTTTTGTAACCGGCAATAGTTTCCATAACTATCCATGGCCGTTCTTGTGTTTCTTGGTTAATGTGATGGTTTTTATTACCGTTTTGTTACAAAGCTGTACTTGTTACCCTGTGGTGAACTCTAATAAGGTGACTATACAATAAGCTGTTAAGCTGGCAGGAGATATGACTCAAAGTCTGAGAAGACATTTTTTAAAAAGTTAAAGACCCCGAAAATAAACCACTGAGCACAAAACCCAATTCTGAAGCCCCCAATTGCATTATTCAACACTTTTAGTGATTCTACATATACACCATATTTTCAATGTTTTCCTCAAAACAGCCACATCTGGATGCTGTTAAACAACCTGATTAATATGCCAAGAGTTACACCCCATTCTCTTTAAAACCTTTATTCAAACCGCTTAATGCGACTTGCTTCATCTACATTTCAATGTTTTTGTTTAGAGGTCGTCTGTCTCCAGATTTAGATGTGTATCTAAATTATGGCCAGAGGTATCTATAGAGCCCAGTCTGTTGGAGCTACCCAAGCAGAGTCAGCTCTCGAGACTACTCCCATGTATGTGACTTTACAACAAGTCTGTCTGGAAAAGGGACAATGAATATGTAACCGGCCACAGCTGAGCCACATTTTACGACATGATCTGAAGACTGGAGGCTGGTTCCAGATTGGGTAGACGAGTTCAGCCCATTAGAGGGGACTAACTGGGCAATTAGAGTCACAGGCCAATTTGGCCGAACAATGGGTCCACACATTTAACAAGCTCCCCCTGCCAGGAGCTCCACAGGGGTCTGTTGTCGGGCCTAACGACCGTTGTGTAGACGGTGTGTCTGTCTTGGTAATGGGCTGCTTGCCCCAAACTCAGTGAATGAGAAGGTCAAGCAGGAGTCAACCAAGTGGTTCAACACCCAACTAATTTTTCCAACCCACAAATGTTCATCATTTGTAGGCTGGAAATCAAAACTTCTGGAGTTTGATTCCAGAAGTTTGGACTCAAACGCGAAACCTAAAACATATGCTGATCAAATCAGTCTCAAATTTACTTTGCTTTGTGACTGACATCATTGCATCTTGAGGAGCATAATTTGGATGGAAAAATGATGGAATCCATTTGGTCGTTAATGCTTGGGTACATTTTAATATGCAACAAAGTGTGATCCTGTAGCACTTCATCAGACAGTAACAGCCTTTCAGAAATTTTCAGTGTTGGGTAGGTCTTTTGTAATGACAGCCTTCACTCAGCACCCTTTCTCTGACCTTTTTCTTGTCTGTATATATTAAAATGTAAATTTAACACTTATTGTCGTAAGTTAATGACCAAATAAGTGTTACTAAATGGAATATTTTCAGATTTGCCGCTCTGTTTTGCATCTTTATCCCCTGTTTTGCCATACTTAAAATGTGTTTAAATCTGAAACTTTTAATGCATAAAGAAAACATAAATAGTAATTTTTAAGCGAGTTCCTTTGTACCTTAAAAGGAGCAAAAAAAGCCATCCAAACCTGGTCAAATTGTCCTGATAACTATTTGGGCCACACTTAGCAACAGATATTCACCTTAACTGGCGATGAGAAATTCACATCGCCACTCGGGGATTTTGGCCCACTGTTCAGCAACAGGGTTTATAAGCTTTTGAATGTTAAAAATCACATCTAAATTGCGTTTAATTCCAGATTTCAGTGAGGCTACCTCCAAAACGTCTTATTTTCTTCAGATTTTTTTTTTTGTATTAGTTCTTAAGAGGTGGCCATGCGATTATATTTTTATCATCAGTTTGGTGCTGAACCAAAATGTGATTGGGCTTAAAGTACTGTACTGACAGCCAGACATTATGCAGCATTTCCTGGTACAGCAAAATTCATGATTCAATTAAGGTCAAGTCATTCAGGTCTTGAAGAAGCAAAGCAGTTTCAGGTCAGCCACACCATCCAAAAAGTTTCACATTTGTCTCGTCAGTCCACAGAATATTACACAGACGTTTTGGGGCTCATTGAATGTGATGAACTGATTTTTCCCCCCCCCACAGGTTATTTTTAGCCAACATGAAATTCTATTGGTGACAAGAATCACTGAGTGTGACAAAAAAAAAAAAAAAAAAAAAAAAAAAAAAAAGCTAAAAGAAAGAAATCTGTAAGGAGGCAAATGCATTTTCACACAACTTAATATTTTAACATTTCTTTCAAATACTATTAGTCGCCCGTCTCATGTCAGCCGACTATCACAATGCAATGTTATGTAGCTGCTTTCTGGCCACATGTTGGAGCAAAACGAGTCTTTGCAGCACATCAAAGACTAAGGTGTGTTTAGAAAGACGGGGAGGAGAACTGGTGTCAGCTCTGCAAACTCTGCAGACTCGTACATTGAACTCCCATTTGTCCCTCACCACCCCGTCCTTTCACCATCCTGCTGGGCTCCAGCAGGACTGACAGTCCCTGCACAGACTGTCAATAGCACTCAATCGTCACATCCAGTCTCCAAGCCTTATGGGCAGACACAGTCAGGCTGATATGAGCAGACTATTTGCTTCCCCAACCTTAGAATCTGCAGACAAACCCAAAAACTATCGCACGCCAGATTAACTGCAACTCATCATTTACTGCAATATAAAAATAAAATACCACATCAAGCACGAAAATAACTGAGTACATGCATAATGATTAATTTTTTAATTGCAGGCATCTTTCTCTTACAAAATCTAAATGTTTTCCCTCAATCAGGTATGAGGTAATCCCATGTTTAAGAACAGTCAAAACAGAAAATGCCAAAAGTATATAAAGGAAATGGAACAAACAATGTGTAACAGAATCAGTGACACCATGTCTTCTTACGCTCTTCACCGGTTCTCTGAAATGCTGTGGAAGTTAAAAGAAAGAGACAAAGGTGGTTAATTTACAGAACTACAGAGATAAAACTTAATTTAGCATAAAATAATCAGATTTATTCATAAGTACTTCTAATTGGAAATGTAAAACAAAACTATGCAACAAGTTTCCTTTTATACAAAATAAATCTTCACAAGGTTAACTCTAAAGACGTTAGTTTACAAACATCTGGGAAGTCCTAAGGGCCTGCGGAGGGTCGCAGCCCAGATACGCTCCGTTGCTGAAACAGTACTGCAGCAGAGCCCTGAAGCAGGGATCCTACAGGGAAACCAAAACATTTGGAGTATATTTTACTGGTGAACATACTGGAGTGAGACAAAAAACAAATACACACACGACAAAAAGATTAACAGAGGTTTTTTGTTGTTGTTTTTTTCCCCCCACTCACCCTGATGAGAATGTGGGGGTTTCCAATGATTATGAGCAGAGCTTTGGGACGGGTGACGGCCACGTTGAAGCGTTTCGGATTGGCCAGAAAGCCAAGTGAACTCTGCAAATCCTCACGTTCCACTGATTCATTAGAGCGCACCTGGATAATTAGATGATCAAATAATCTACTGCAATTTGGTCTTTTTGTACAATCAAAGGTAGTAATTTTTAATACCGTTGATTAGAAATACTAAAGTTACAAACTGGATTATGTCATATTTTAACAAAGACTAGTTATTCTTAAATATAGCATCTGAGTGCAAATCTACTAAATATTGACCTCTTTTCCAGGTCATTTATAAAAATTTGCATTCAGTTAAACTGCTTTGAGTTTAAGGTTGCCTTAACATGGCAAAATTCTGTGCATTGGCTGTACACTGACTCATCACTAGCTGGAAAACTAAGCACTGTTTCTTCAAGGGAAGACGCAAATAAAACATGTAACATAAACCAATAAATCTACAAAGACTCGCTTTTGCTTAAATTACTTGAATATTTTGCAAAACAAGCAAAATGACATTACACAAGTTTTCCTCAGCCCTTCAAAAGTCTTGGTAAATCTAAATAAATGTAGGTTGTAATTAAATTTAAGAACTTATCTTGACCTACCGTTGACAAGATGATGACCAGAAACTCTTGTCCCTGGAACTCCTCCACTGAACCCACTTTGATGTCAGACAAGCCCACCTTACCCAGCAGCACTCGAATCTTCTCACACTGGACAGCAATATGAAAGCTCACCTTAAAATCTACAGTATGTTGACCTGCAAGACTGATTTCAAACAAGTCTTTTAATAACCTCAGAGAAGGTGTGAAACATACTTGCTTCCTGTAGGGGGCAATGATGCCGATGTCAGAGGGGTGCACAGGGTTGTAGAGCTTCTTTGCCAGCTGGCAGCAGTAGAGCATCACCTGCACAGCCTCTACTGGGTTGAACCATGACGGGTTGTTTCCTTCCCTCATTTCTGTGCCCTGGGACAGAAAAACCAAAAACATGGGAACTTGGACTACTGCTGAAAGCGAGTAAATAAACGGGTCATTACACCGTTTGCTCTTATTTTTATAAGAGCAAACATTGTGATTTTATTTGTGCGTTACCCTAACACCGTGGAAAAAGAGGGGGAAGTCTTTTTTGGGCAGGTTTTTCCACTGGCAGAGGGAGTCCACGATCTCCCTCTGAGCCTTAAAGCACAGCTCCCCCAGGTAGAAGAGCTTGGAGGGCAGCATGATCAGGACCTCATGGGAACGGTAGTTGTAGATTAACTTGGTCACCTGTTAGAGAAAAGCATGCTTGTATAAAAAAGGGGCATTCATACAATTGTTTATGTGAAGAAAAAAGAAATATAAATTGTTCTTCTTTACATTTTTGTCTCTGGACAAACATTTCAAATAGATTTTTGGATGTTATTGTGATGCAGTTGGGCAGGAGAAAAAAAGAAAACACCATAAATTGTTTATGACTTCATAAATGTTTCCCAATTAGAGAACTAACCAATTTAGGATTATATCCCCAGTCCTGTTTGGTGTAGAGTGTGTTGGCCATCAGCCTCTCCAGTAAAGACATGCCCAACCCAAAGGCCATGGCAAGGTTGGACTTCACTATGGGGCCCAGTTGGCAGGGGTCTCCAGCCAGCACTATCTGAGGAGGAAAACAGGAAGCATCTTTATTCAACACCACAGCCAAGTTCATTTCCAATAAATATATAGTGGTTACTCCAATCCAATACTTTACTATTTCTGAACAATTTGAGAATGTCTTTGGTTATTTCACATGAATCACATTGGATAAAACGAATTAGCACTTTCGGATGCATTTTCGGACACCTTAAACGCATCACTGCTTCCTAGGTGCTCAAACCTTAACTGACTGAAACTGGTAAAATGTTACTATTCACAGTAAAACCAGTCCTGTATTGGCCACTCAGTGAGGAAAAAGCCACCAATACAAAACTATGTAAAAGAAAAAAAAAAAAAAAAAAAGGACCAATAATCAGTTGGAAATGCAATAATGGACAAACCTTCGGTTTTGGCCATACAGGGTTTCTGCAGGTTTCACCAACTCAATCTAAGGCTTTTAAAGGATAAAAATTGATAAAATTTAAGACTTTTATCTCCACAGAATGTGTGGATAAATTTGAACCACGATGGGTGCAAAAACTGGTAGTTAGCAAGGATACATTAGCAGTGAGTTACCAGTAGACTCAACCATCTAAAGTCGGAGAGCGCAACAAAAACATCGGAGTTCAGTGCGACTCCAACTTTTGTCAGATAGAAAATTCCAGTGGGGAAATAAATGCAGAATATGAGATTAAATTGTTCCGTCAAGACTAAATATCTGCGATTAACACATTAAAGGCTAACCTACTTTTAAAAATTAAAGACATTTCACAGCCTTAATTTTAGATACAAGAACTTAAGACTTCTTAAGGTTGTGCAGACACGCTGTTAAATTTAGAGAAAAAGGTAAAATTTGCCAACTTAAAACATTATTGTTATGATGTGTTTCGCTGTAAGAGGGACTGGTGCACTTCACAAAGTAGATGGCATCATAAGGAGAGGCAAGGCAGCCTACAAAACCTGGCTCAGCTAAATCTAAATAATTGGTTAAACTGAAGCCTTTGTGCGTTTCATCCTGGGGAAAAAAACTCCAGTTCAAACGCATCATAATGAGGTCAGGATTAATACAATGTTTATGCTGATGAGAGCATTTCCAACCGGTGTTGAAGCTCATTTGCTCTAACCTGTCCATCTCTCTCTGAGATGAGGCTGATGGGAATCAGAGACTCAGGCTCTGTGGCTTGGCCAGCTTCATCCAGAAACACATGAGTAAAATGTCCCTCTCTGAAAAACAAAGAAATTAATATTCTACAAAGACAGTATATGATGCATATATATATTCACTTTAATCATATCTAAAACATTGATCTTACGGTATTCCAATATTATGGAACATGCCAGCACTGGAGCAGGTGCTGACGACAATCCTGTGGAAAGCAGCATGACGGATGTCTTCTCCAGCCCGTGAGTACGGCTGCAACACTTCGGGAATAGACTAAAAAGAAGTAACTGGTAAAATAATACGCAATCTAAGCAACACTGTAGATATACAGGATTGATATATCGCCTTGCAAAAGTTACACATATCCCTTGAACTCTTTCCACATGTTGTGAATTTAAATTTTTTCATAATGAAAGCTGCACAGTGGCGCAGTTGGTAACACTGGTGCCTTGCAGCAAGAAGGTCCTGGGTTCGATTCCTGGCCCACGGTCTCTCCCACAGTCCAAAACATACTGTCAGGTTAATTGGCCTTTACAAATTCTCCCTAGGTGTGAGTGTGTGTGCATGGCTGTTTATCCTGTTTGTTTCTGTGTTGCCCTGCGACAGATTGGCGACCTGTCCAGGGTGACCCCGCCTCTCGCCCAGGACGCAGCTGGAGAGGCACCAGCAACTCCTGATCCCACTAGGGACAAGGGTGAACAGAAAATGGATGGATGGATAATGAAAAATCCAAAAGGTATGTTATGGATTTATATTCAGCCTCCTTTTTGCACCTTTACACACCAAAATATTTGCTCAAACCTCTTTGCAAATTAGCTGAAGCTCCCATCAAGCATCAACTTCCAAAGTCCTGCCACAGATTCTCAACTGGATTTAGAATGGACCATAGAAAAATTATAGCACATAAATACACTATGATCTAAACCATAATACTGTATATTTGGCTGTCTGCTTAAGAGTTATGACCTGTTTCAAAGTGAAACTCTGGACCGGTTAAGTCTTTTGCACCATTTACGTAATTTCTAAAGGCAGTTTAGTGTCACTTGATTTCATTTACAGGAATCGGAGAAAAATGGGCTGAATACAAATTTGTTAAGAAATAATAAAAAATATAAATACCATCTATAAATTCCCTCCCGTAAGGTTTACAAATCTTTGTGTACGCCTACCACATGAAATCCCCAAAATACGTTGCGGTTTGTAATTGGATGGGGCCATCCTCATGAATTATGAAAGCAGTTGATGAGCAGACCATCAATGCTGCAGTTCAGTACCTCAGTCTCCCTAGAGGAGGCGTTAACACGAGCCAGGCTGGCGGTATGCAGAAAGCCACTGTGATGCAGACGCACGCAGATGAGGTCAGCGGCGCTGTTGGATGGCGTACAGACAAGCACCCGACTGCTGGGCAGAAAGTGGTAAACCTGGAGGTTGGGAGACTTCATAGGATTATCCAGGTAAAGCAAAATAATTTGGACCAAACTTAACATGCACAAGAGTTGAAGAATCTAAATGGATAATTAGTGATGTACCTGTAGTATGATCTCAATAAGAGTGATGGTTTTCCCGGTTCCTGGAGGTCCAAACAGCACATAAGGAAGAGGCCGACATTCTGCCTCCAGGATTCTCTTCACCGCCTCCTTCTGACAAGGATTAAGGTCTGGGTTAAAAAACTGCCCTTTGCTGGGCATTGGTTTGGAGGTTTGTTTTCCTTTGAGAAGAAATGTTACAATTGTTACGTTAACTTTTGATACAAAAAAACCAAACAAGCAGATTCTGTATAGATCCAAAAATTGGAGACCTTTGTCTTTAGTCTGCATGGCCTTCAAATTCACATCGACACATGCGCTCGACGCGTCTCCATTTTCCGCTGGTGGATTCTGGTGATTATAAAGGTTTCTGAAGTTATTATCTTTTTAGATTTGTTTTCATTTGAAGTCTGATAGTTACAGCCTACTTCGTCCGTCCATTCTCCAGTCCACAAGTGGGTTTGAGGCGTCACTCTGGAGGGGAAGAGAACTAAACAAGAAATTAACACCAGTCGGACTGGGAGGCTTCTTATTAGCCAAGAGGGGTGGACCAAATTAAAAAGCTTATTTTTTCTGTAAAAGTGTTTCAAAGCGCCAGTAAAAGAAAGAGAGAGGGAAGAATGATGCATTAATTTTTAAGGCTATTTTCCTTTCTTGTTTGTGCACCTGAGAAGAGGTTACATGAAACAACCAGCACCCCCTGGTGGGTAATGTAGTGATGTGCCACTACAATGTGACCTCCAACAAAAAAGAATCCGGACTGTTACACATATGAAGACTTTTGGTGATTTGGTTCAAATAAAGAAAAATGAAAAGCAATACCTATTGTCTGCGTCTGCTAATCCTTACAGTGTTTGGGGATTTTGGGGACATGACATTTGGATTCTCAAAGAAAAGAAATTATCTTTCAGAAATATTTCTTACAAATAAAAGTTTCAGACTGTAAAAGTAAGAAAACAGATGCCAAAAAATATGAAAAATACCTTTTTGAAATACAAAGGGAGTCATCATCACTACATGTTTAATATTTTATAAAACACCTAAAAATAAAATTGATTAAGCAACAGATATTTTATGTAAAGAACAGTTTGTAATTATTCAAACATGTATAAAAAACAGTTTTTTCCCCAGACAATAAATGCTGTGAAATTATTATTTTTTTTTTTTTTAAACACAGTGGTCACAATTGACAAGTTCTGATGAAAATTTTCAAAGTACCAAATTTACCAGGAAAAAGTTGCTAAAAAAGTAAATGATTAAATGTATATAAAACCACAAATAAGCTTCAAAATTGACCACAGACTTAATGAGCTCACATATATTCACTTTTCCACCATTAATAGAGTCCTGTCTAGAAATATGAAAAACAAAAACACATTACTCACTCTCCCCAAAATGCTTTGTCAGTTCAAGAGCATTGTGACATCGCCTTGTGGTTAACCTAAAGAAAAAAAAAAAATTATATATATATTCATAACACAAACAATCACTTACATGTCAATATGAAAATAAGGTGAAACTCAAACTAGTGTATCCTTCTTACCTGTTGTAGGTGAACTCGACATCAAGAGGTTCGCCGAGGTAACTGTGGTGAAAGTTTGAATTCACTCTCAAACTCACATTCTCGTCGTTGATCTGAACAGGATCAACGATTAGACTCGAACAGAAAGTGTGCAGAGATGCTCCAGAGCCAAACAAGCAGGTTACCTCAGTGACGTAGCTGATGTACTCCATTTCCAAACCGTCGCTCTGTAGCTTCTTCAGTAAAACTCTGTCCCCTGTGGAGAAAGCCCATCAACAGAAACCTACACAACATGCAACGGCCATGCTGAAGGTCACATCACCTATGTTAAGAGAAGGTCTGCCTTCAGCCAGCCCAAGCACCTCGAGGTGCAGGTAGGTGCCTCCTTTGCGGAGGAGCGCTCCGCCGATGGAAAACTCCCTTAATTCTTTTTCTGCGTTCAGCTCTTCAAGCCACAAGAGGGTCGAGAATCTTGAATACATGTTGGATGGTGAGAGAGCCTGAATGTAGGAGGACAGCACGACACTTTACTTGATCTGCAATCTACGTTTTCTCTTTGCATATTTCTTGTGCGATCATAACATCTCACTAATGTAGGTTTGAATGAAACACCAAACCATCTAAAAAATAAATAAATAAAAAAAAGATTTGAGAGACTTCGTGTTCTCTAGCGTTAATAGCCATTTTGCAAAACCCTGAACTCAGAAGCCAAAACCGTTTGGAGAGCTTGAAGCCCTGTTGTGATTTATGACTCTGAAAGTAAAGGCTGGCTCAAAAATGATCTGGACAGGAGAGGCATAGCTACAGATTCATTTCAATTAATGGAAAGTGGATATTTCAGTAATTTGGTTTAAAAAGTGAAACATGTTTCACACTTTTATTTCTAGTTATATTCCATATTTAAAAATACTTTGATTCCAAAGAAAAGCTAAGTGTTAAAATTAAGTACTAAAAACATGGTATTTTCCCAGGATAGCACATATAATTCAGTACTTCTCGTTACAGAAGTGTTGATTTGTCTTGGAAAAACTATGGGGAGGAGTTCGACTGGACTCTCTTCAAAAACACGTGCCGTGTTGACAAAGTTCATTCAATGGATTCTCATTCGAGTCTGTTTTTGAGTTCCAGTTACAAGATATTTGTGGCCATAACTACAATAACATTCAATTTAAAGCAAAAACTGTTGATTAAAGAAATATGTTGTACTTTGACCAGTATTTTCTAATTGAAAAAGTTTTTTTGTCAGAAAATAATGTAAAAAAAACTGAGTCCATATCAACCATCAAGCCAAATTTATTTTTACTACCATCATATTGCAGTCAAAGGGTTAATAGTTAATCTTTATCTAAATAATTGTATGCATCAGCCCTAATGATTACTATGCTCACCTCTCCTAAGCATGGCTGAACAGCCAGTATGTCTTTCTGCGACTCCACGCAGTCTCTCAGAGCCTTTGGCACCGGAAATGATGGCAGGAAGTTTGGCAACCGTCGCTTACTGAGCCTGGAGGTGGGAGAGTCGAACAAGAATCAACATGGATAATCTTGATGTAAACAGCCTAATCTCTCAGAAGACGGAAAACAACACCAGCCACTGAGGTCAGCCAGACTGGGATTAAATATGGATGCCAGAAGCAGCAGCAGGAAAAAAAAAAAAGAAAGAGAACACCTAAAACATTTTGTATTTTTATCCAACTAGTTTATCTAGCAATTTGAAAATAAACCCAAGTCTATTTACTAACTAATAACTTCTTGAAACAAATTACAAACTGTATAGGAGCAGGTATAACTTCAGATCTCCATCAGTTTAGCAAAAAAATAAAAACAAAAGACACACATTATACAATTTTATATATATAAAAATATATATATATATATATATTTTTTTTTTCTTCTAGCATTTAAAGAAGAAATAATCTTGAAACTTGTGTTCATTTCCCAAACCTTTATTACTTATTGATTAGCAACAGGTTTAATGAGCTCTTTAGTTACCTCGGCACAGCTTTTGGAGCCGAGACGGTGACAACATGGGAGGGAGCTTTTGAGAGCACCTTGACATTACTGGGACAATAAACCTCAGAGGGCTTCAGCAGGTTTTCATCCTCACTGCCCACTGTGACCAGAAGACGCCTCCCGATGGTGAAAGAAGAGAAGTGCAGCAACAGCAGCTCAGTACAGCAACCAAGGCTCCTGGGAGATGCAAAAATATAGAACGTGCCACAAATAAATATTCATGCAAAATGCTTTTTTTTTTCTCTAAATTTTGATGCAATAAAAATTTGTTCTATATGAATGAGCAAAATAAATCACGGCTGAAATAACGCTACAACACCACATTTTATTGCGAAAAAAAATTGTTGCCCATCCCTTCCATTAGGTTTAAGTAAATCAACACAAACCCCCCCCCCCCCCCCCAAAAAAAAAAACGGTGCACCCCTAATGGATAGGTTGGAGCAAAGCATATTCATGTGTTAAATTGGCTTAGTCAAAGCCCAGGCCTAAATCAATTGAAAATCTAAGCCAAAACTATTATTTTTCATGGAATCCATTCATTCAATCTCACCTTGCCAGATTTTTTTTCTCATCTGACAAAAAAAAAAAAAAAAAAAGGCAAAAACATCAGCCTATAAATCTGGGAGATGCATCACAAAATCTGTAACTGCAGACACAATGTCGCTCTATAAAGTATCCAGCTGTGCTTTACCACAGCTGGATACAAACACGTCACACTTTTCTTTTTATTTGCATAAAAATAATTAAAAACCATGTATCCTCCTCCATCCAAGTTACAGCTATGCTCTACTTAGTGCTGGACAATCACATAAAATCCCAACAAAACAAAGTTTGTAACCCAGGAGTGAAATTTTAAAGAAATATGAATTATTTTGCAAGGCATGATGCATACTTGTATGCACTTTTAGGGACACCTTACTTTGCTTTGCAGGCTATAACAACAGACACTCTTTCTCCTGGGGATATTTCCACCTCTCTCTTCTCTCTCTCCTCTCTCTCCTCTCTCGCGTCGTGAGGCAAGACTGCATCTGTCTGCATTGCACCATTTTCTCCTTCTACTTCCTTTGCTTCTCCGACTTGTTTCTCTGAGGACTCTGGGAAATTTTTGTGAACAGGTTTCTGTCTCTGGTTGGGTGATGTGCTGACAGTAACCACGGTAAACTGCTCTTCAGAGTCCCACCCAGCAAAGTCGCAGCACTTCAGTTTTTGAGACTCGGAGCCATTGTTTCTGTTGCAGAAAAGAGACAAAGATGAACAAGCATTCACTCTGTCTTCAAATCGTTCTCATTTATACCAAAAAGGCAAAACCAGCTCACTGTATCCACAGCACCAGCTCACATCTCTCCCCCAGCATCAAGTCCCCAAACTGTCCGTAGTCTGATATGTCGAGCCCGCCTTTGTTTTCCAAGAGGTGATTCAACTCACCCTCCAGGAGAGGCTCAGCAGCAAAATTCAAACTGAAACCAGAAAAATAAAATCACACTAACAAGACAGAAAGAGACAACTTTAAAAAAGTAAACTTGGTTATTTATCAGTCTTTTAAGGCCAAAACAATTAATCTGATTAACTGTGATCAATCAATTGTTGCAATAATTGTCAGCTAATACATTACTCATCAACTGGAGTACAGGTTAAAAAAAAAGGCCATTAGCTGAGAGAACGCTCTCAGAGCAGCAATTAAACTAAAACTGTACAAAAACACACGTTCTGCATTTAACGTCTAATTAAAAAAAACAACCTTTGTGGCTTCAGTGTTCTAGCCAAAACTCAAGGAACGTAGTTTTAGCTTCACCTGGTTCAAATTCATCTTCTATTAATCACCTTTTGCTGTCCAACTGCTAACTGGTTAATCAAAAAACTAAATCAACAGATTGGCCTTACACTCTATTAATGTTAAGTCAAGCAGCATCTTTTGCTACAAATGGTCAGGCATTCACTAAAGTAATGGATTATGGGAAATAAAATGTTATTAAAAAAAAAAAAAAAAAAAAAAAAATAAATGCATTATTTTTCATATTTTAATGTATTTTTAATATCACATAAAATGCTTAAATGAAAAATCTGCAAAATGTGACCATTTTTTAAATCTGATTAGCCAAACATCACAATAATTAATAGCACTAATATCTTTGCCACCTGAGTGGCATTTATATAAACAACCTGATCTATACTTTCAGAGATACCTCTGACGGCAGGGCGCAATGCAAAGGGCTCTCCAAGAGTAGAAGGACTGACAGCTCTCCACCATTACCAAGTTGACCAGATCCCCTGGTGAAGGCTTGTATTGGGTTGGCAGGAGCAGAGAGTCCAAGCTAAAGAAAACACTGTCCTCCACCACTCCGCTGTTTCCATACACACTAGTCACTCGCACCTAGAAACAGAGAGCCGCTACGATGAGGCCACAAAACTCAACAAAAGGAAATGATCCAGGTTCAACACCACAGCTTTATTAGTCATATTTAAACTAGATTTTTCAACATCAGAGAATATACTGTAAAAAATAAATAAATAAAAAAAGCACCTGGTTTAGGCGACTGTAGCGTAACGGAGCCACAGAATGAGCTTGGGTGGTCCATTGGGTGGGGTTGATATAAAACTTAGCTTGAATCCAGTCACCTTTCATTGGTTCATAACCTGTCAGAGAGAAAAGAAGCACACAAAGCAAATCCCTCTAGATAAACACAGCATAACAAGCTTTTATCAGATTTGGAAATATTCTATGTTTTTAATCAATGACATCACCTCTTACTTAAGCTGGATGATATGGCTTAAAAATACAGTCGTTTGTTTTTTTATCCTTTTTTTGCCCCGTCTTTTCTTAAAAAACACTGTATTGTGCAAAATCCACTTTTTAGCACTCAAATACATTGTGTTGTGTACTCTGAGTCTTATGGAGTGCATAGTAGTTTAATTTAGTGCATCTAAAATTAATTATAGAGAACTTAAGCTCCCACCACATAGTCTATTCTATACAATACAATTTTGTGCAGTGACAAAATGGGAGAAAGTACAAGTAGAATGAAAGGTTTTGCTCAGTAAACAACTTTGGTAACTCAATTTAACTTGGGTAATGTAAGCAAGATATCCAAGGGCTGTGAAGTTCAAAGCCATATTAAATTAAAAGTTTATCTCTACCTTCGGAAAGGCTGTAACGTGTGAAGTATGTGGTCTGATTGATGTAGCCACTATCGCCGTCAAAAGACGTGACAGTTCCTATCAGAGGGCGCAGCTGCATGCTGTCTGCTTCTAAGGATGTCCTCCCTCCGTCTTCCCAGGCATCTGCACTTTTCTCCACCTCAATAAGAAAAAGAATGCTGAATTTTGCAAGCTTTACGAACTAAAACCTCAATGCAACCTTGATCTGCAGTTTCCAAAAGGAGCCAATGGCCAGCCAACAAGAAGAGACAGACTCAGAAGGTGACTGTACTGGCTGCTGTATGTGATGGATGAGGGGGTCCTCACCCTCAGAGCTTTCCATCCTTTCTCAGCACCATCTCTGACTGCGATGCAGTTCACCTGGTCTCCCTCTTCCAGTGGGATTCCGCCCAAAACCTCATTGCTTGTGAAGTATATGGCATCGTCTATCATCCCGTAGTCCAGACACAGCTGCGTCACCACACTGCCCCGCAAATGGCGGATGTCCTCTGTGCCTGAGCAGAAAAAAAAACACACCAAAGATAAATAAATAAATAGAAAAACAAACAAACACGACATGTCGCAAACTAGAGGAAGACTGGCTGGGGTTACCAGGGCTTTCCGTGAAGATGTTGTCTCCAGCTGCATCGACTGATCTCCAGATCGAAGAAACTAGCTTGGTTAGCACGCAGCGCACAGAAGTGAGCATATCAGCAGCGGAGCTAGCTATCGGAGCTACGAAAACAAATTTAACATTAATTATGCTTCAGTATTGATTCGGTTTATTGAAAGCACAATTTGTAGTATATTTCGGTGTGAAAATAAGCAACGAATGAAAGAGGACATCTTACTGGAATAAGAAAATAAGCTTTTCGGTGTACTCCAAAGACACAGTAGCTAATATCTGGGCATTAGCTGGCGCCTGAAACTCTCTGTAGATAAATATTGTAAAAAAAAAAAAATATCCAGCGGAAGTAGTGAAGATATGAGCGGCTTACCGCGTTTCATACAAGTTATGAGATATTACAGAACACTTCAAGCGTTGTGGTCGCGATTGTTCGCAGGTGTGGGTAAGTGACGAGCGCTGATGAGGGTGGGCTCATCAGACATGCGGGCGCCAGAGCAATCAAGGTGACGATGAACGTGTGAGGTCAAAAGTGGAGCAGCATGCTCTCATTTTTAAAGAACTACCATTATATATCTATATATCTATATCTATATATATATCATATATCGATATATAATATCTAATATATATATATATATATATATATATATATATATTATATCTATATATATAGATATATATATATATATATCTCATATATATATAATATATATATATATCTATATATATAGATATATATATATATCTGTTATATATCTATATATAGATAGATATATCTATATCTATATATCTCTATCTCTCTCTCTCTCTCATATATATATATATATATATATATATATATATATATATATATATATATATACTGCTCAAAAAATAAAGGGAACACTTAAACAACACAATATAACTCCAAGTAAATCAAACTTCTGTGAAATCAAATCAAAACTGTCCATCTAGGATGTGTTATTTGAGTGTTCCCTTTATTTTTTTGAGCAGTGTATATATATATTTAGGTTTTATAATAGAGATGGAATACATTTTATTCTATTTTCTTTTATTTGTAGAAAGTTATGTACAAAAAAAAAAAACGCATCTAAAAACGTGCCATTCTGTTGTGGAAATTTAACTTAATCATAAATGTAATGTATGTATAATATTATTAATCTACATCAATTATCTATTTTTATTTACTGAGTAATCCTGAGTACAATATTTAAGTCATAGATAGCAGACAGCTCCACTCCCTTGAATAGATCAGCTTCCATTGTATGTCAAAAAATATTTACTTCCACCACAAGAGGGCAGTGGTGACGCTCTGAGCACAGGACAGAGCCTGTCTGGACAACACAGAGCAAATGAGGCCAAGGGAAGGAAATAGATCAGATACTCATCTCAGTCTGTTGCTATAAGTAGAAACTCAACTAATATTGTTTATCAAATACATATAACATGTAAAAAAAAATTAGCAAAAAAAGAAAAAAAAAGCAATTTTATGTAGTAACCAGAGGAACTTGCTCACTATATATGCAGCTGTTGGATCAGATGATGTTGAGGTCTTTTTCCTGAAATGGCTAAATTTCACAATATTCAGCCATTACAAGGCATGTTGTCACTTGAAAAAATAAAATCTAAACAAAGTTAAAACAAATTAATTGTAATTTTTACAACATTACCTCTAACAATCCCCTTAAAATAAATAAAACTTGAGTATTTGTTTAATGTACACACACTCCATGATTTCATGTTTTCTCAGAGCATAAATATCACATTACACAGACGTCCGTTTTCATTTCACCACTGAACGCTCGGGTGGATGAGAAACCATGTTTATTCTGCACCAAGCAAAGTGAGAAGAATAGAACTGAACGAGAGGGCGAAACATTCTAGGAAGTAGAAGTGAAGAGTGGCATCTACCAAGGCTCGTGTTGCCAAAACAACTGTTAGATGCTGCCTTCATGCCAACATGGTTGTTTAGGAGGCATGCCAGGAAAAAGGCTTTTCTGTTCTACCATCCCCTATGTAAACATGTGGAGTTTGATAAACCAACTGGAGTTTGCAGGTCAGACTAAGCTTGAGCTGTTTCTTACAAAACACTGCTGGTAGGTTTGGTGAGAAAAACAGGATGGGGATCTGGAAAAGCACCTCAGACCAACTGGGAAGTGTGGTAGAAGATCTGTTGCTGTAATTTGTAACACGGCTCAGATACCTTCTCAACAAAAACAGAAATAAATTCACATTAGGTTGGATCAAGTTACTTAAACACAGACGTTGAAGATGATAAGATTAATTGTGTCTCTCTGTACTGTAAATGTAATACGGCTGATTGGCAACTGTTATTGCCTTTGTGAAACACAATTTAAATTAAATTCCTGAAACACTGATGGCGTTGAGTTGTTGTTTTCCAGACTTTCTCATGCCTCTTATTGTTTTTCTTTGAACCTTGGCTATTTTATCACATAATTTCTGCCCAGTTTCTGACAGTTTGGTAGTTTGACATCTGTCACGTGTTAAAACTTAGCTTCATGACAAAGAAAGAGAGAAAGAAGTACACTCTAGATGGGCTGGGAATGAAACAAAAGATGGACATGGAAAAAAGCACCTCAATACAAAATAAGGTGTAAAACCTGTAATGCCATGGAACTTTTCCTTTTCTTTGGCACTGGAAACCTTGTTTAGCCTGATTTATACCTCCCTGGCAGCTGTATTGTCCTCTCGACCGCAAAGCCTGTGTAAACATAAATTTTACCATTTGTACATGTACATCTGCTTGGACTCTCTGAGGACATTCACATTTGAGACTGTATGGACTCAGCTACAATAAGACTCCCATTCAAATGGGGTCACCAAATGCACAGTACAGCTATGTTCAGTAATCAGGGCCACACAGTTATATGATTGGTTATGTTGCAAAGTTTTAGTTGTTTTTTTTTTATTATTATTATTATTTAGGTTTTTATGTCCGCATAAATTAGTGTTTGAAAAACCAGAGGGGGAAAATTTCAAAACCACAGTTTCATGTTTCGGTGTCTTCATGCTAACCGCGTCTTTTTTTGAGACAACAACATTGGAGCTCCTATCATGAATAACAAACCTGGCACCGATCTGTGTTGGTTGGTATTTTTGTGCCATTCTGAGGCGCCACTGATTGGTCTGGCCCATCCTGTGGTGCGGATGCACGCTTTATCTCGTTTACAAAAAAATTGACCATGCCCATACGCATGAGGGTGGGGCCTTGTTGCAAGATGTCCTATGAGGTTTGTTTGTAATTTTAATGAGAATGGTATTAAAAACCATTCTCATTAGGTCCACGTCTGTATTAAAAATATTTGTTTTATTGATCTGATGTTATCTTCCAATAAAAAAAATGAAGGGGAAAAATGTCTATTTAATAGAAATTGTTTTGTGTGTAAAGTATATAATATTTAATTTTGTGGTCTGAGTTACTAAAATAAATGACGTTTTCCAATTTATATTTAGTAAATTGGAATTTACTAAATATAATCTGACTACCATGGCCAATCAAATCATAGGTAGAAAAATAAAAACAGTGATGCTTGCTTTTCTACAGGTGCAGTATGTAACTTTTATATTAAAAAGGTTTTTTAATTTTTTTTTTTTTTACATATTTATTAAAACTCTCACCATATTGTGACAGTATGTCATGAGACACATAATCTGTAGAAGGTTCTATCTCCTCCACCTCCTCCCTGAGCTTTTCTTGCAGTCTGAAGAAATGCACCAAAAGCAACCAATCAGAGCCAGGAGGAGGGTCTTAGCGCTGTCAATCAACATCAAGTGCTCACTGATAAATGTGCTAATAGCAAAGAAACAACTAGTCCTCACAGGAAACCCGTCATCGGTGTCCATGCTAACTAGCCTAGCATTCACAACAGGAAAATGGTGTAGCAGTAGCAGAAAACAAGGGGCGAGGGAGGACGAGCAGCATCACAGGGGGATTGATTGTGATTGATAAGCGCTAAGACCCGCCTCCTGCCTCTGATTGACCTTTTCTCGTTAGCCCCAGGAGAAAGCAGAGGAGCTGAATTTTTCACAGACCGTCTGCCTCACATCATACTCTAATGACATAGTGACAGTTTCGACAAATGTCAAAAAATACTTTTTTTTGTAAAAGTTACATATTTCAGCTTTAAGGAAATCAGCATTGTCCACCTCCTTTAAATGAATATCCTCTCCTGAAGTTTTCAGCTTAAGATTTGTGCCACTGCAGCGGGAGACAAATGCAGCCAGCGACACTGTAATACCTGGCTACGCCCCTGTGCGGTCATGTCAGAAGAGAGCAAGCAGCGTATGAGGGACAAGACCCGCTGGAAGGAAAAGGCAGGAGAGAGCAGGAGGAGGTCTGCCTTGAAAACTCCGCCTCCGATCTCGGATCATCTCGCATTCCTTCTTCACGGCCCCTCGCGCCGCGGATAGAGAGAGAAAGGGGAAGGAGAGACACAAGAAGGGCACGCGAAGAAGGAGAGGGGGAAGAGAGAAAAAAAAGCAAGCAAGAAAGAAAGGGGCGCAGCGAAACGACCATGGCAGTATCCACAGCGCGTCAGCGTGAGACAGAGCCCGAGCGCAGCGCACTCCCACCGCCGCCGAGCAGAGCCCGGAGCATGCAGACGCACAATAGACAGCGCCTCGATGAATGAAAGGAGCTGTGTACCTGGGCCGTGGACACGATGAGGGTCATCTTCACCCAAAATGCCGGTTTCGTCGCAGCCTTTTCGCCTTTCTTGTGATGTTTGGCGAAGTGTGGGACGACAGATGACGCGAACAACATAGAATTGACCACAGTTAGATCGTGCCAGTTTATTTATGTTTTTTTTTTTAATTATTATTATTATTTCTTCAGCATGCAGAGATAATATAGCCAGTATTTGTCAAAAAAACGAAAGCGTGGTCAAGATTGCGACATGCAGCCTTGCTGTCGATGTCTGAACACGGAATAGTCTATGTTTTATTAGCTACATTGTTGGCATTATGATTTCATTTGTATGCCTATTAGTTATTATGGAGTGAGCATTTTAGATCCTCATTAGTAGTCGACTATAACGCGATTATAACATAAAGTAGCTAAGAGAAGAAATGTTTGTTTACTTCGATCAAAGACAATCAGTAAATATTAAATTACATATGTGACAATATCATTTGCTTTATGACCTGTAATTTATTTATTTATTATTACTATTATTAGGTATTTTTTTAAGTATCATCGTATCGATTAGTTTAAGTTAGTAGTTTTAAATATATTTAACAGTTGGGAAGATTGTTTAAAACGCCTCCCTAGTGAAATGGAGACCGCTTATTTATCACCCCGCCGGGGCGCCGCCCGCCCCGAGTCCCTGAGAGGTCAGAGCGCAGCGGGCAAACCGGCGGCGGGTGTCCCCTCCCCTCCCGCTCCGCCTCCGGCCTCACCTGCCGGCGCCTCGCCCGAGGAGACCCCGGCACAAGGCGACGGACGGCGGAACTCGGGCGTGAAGAAGCACCACCACAAGCACAACCTCAAACACCGCTACGAGCTCCTGGAGACGCTGGGAAGAGGCACCTACGGCAAAGTCAAGAAGGCCATCGAGCGGCACTCCGGCAGAGAGGTGAGCCCACTTCACAAGCCGCCCACCTCAGCAGCTGTAACTGACCTCTCGCTGTGGGTTTTAGTGCGGCCCCCAGACGCCCGTTTTAAATGCATGCTGTCTGATGTCTCGGAGGAAGTGCAGCGTTGCAGTCAGAGGCGTGTGCTTGTCCCCTTGCCACCCCGTGGGGAATTCCCCCTACGCTCAAAAATAAGACCCGTGGGGCCGGGAAGCTGTGCAGCACACGCCTAGTCCTCTGCGCGGCCTCCGACCGGATGTTACGGTTCAAATCCGGCTGCTGACAGACTGATGCGACTGCTGTGAAGTTTGCCCTCAAAATGATACCTCAGAGGTCATTTTCCATTGTTCCGATGTGGTTAACGTCCAGCACAGGGGCGTTGCTACGCACAAAGTAGTACTGGGGCACAAGAGCCGAATATGAACTCCAGAGCCTTACTTCCACTTTACATGCAAACATTCTGGTTCTGTTGTCAGTGTGCTCCAAGCAAGTAAACAACAATATGACTAATGAAAACCAAAGGAGGGAAACACTTAAAAAAATAGAAGAAGAAAGGATTAATTTTCTACTACATTTGTAATCTAATTGAGTAAAACCATATTCCCATTTAGAAGCTGAAGGAGACGTTTTGTCAAACTTTACTACTTCCAGATTCACATATGCAACATTTCTGTCTTTTTTTTTCTTCTTTTAACGACTTCACAATGCTGCCTAACAATGCAATGTATAATTCATCAGGGTTTCTTAAAAAAAATTATTTTCCTTTATATTTTTGCTCCATGAATCAGACTTCTTTGTAATGTTTTCAAGTAGCTCTTTATAGGCTCTTTAAAAGTGCCAATCTTTAGTGGAAATTGCATTTGAAGGTTTAATTAGGCCACAGAAGATATGTTCAAGGGCAACTGTGCCAATGAAATGGGTCTGGTAACGCCCACGGTCTGATGGTTCTCAAGACAACACTGTAAATATCAAGTTTCCCAAGTTTGTCCACATTGTTGTTCAAAAGCGCTACAACAGAACTTGGGCTTGTTGTGTTAGGCCATAAAAAAGAGACAAGAATAAGAAAATTTTTAACTGAATGGCATCGCTTTGGTGGCGCAATTAAGTTATATGTTCCATTTCTACTTGGAAATTAATATGTTCCCAGTTTCATGTTGGTCAATTGAACAGATTGACCAACATGATGTCAAATTTCAAATGGGAAAGTTGGAGGTTTCCGACCAACCCTGACGCCAAATCCAACATGGCTGCTTTGGATGTGAAGCTTAGTGATAACCTCAGTTAACTAAGTTTATTTGCAATTTTGAAGATTTATCCCATTATGCATTTCATACCAGCCTCCTTCAGTGAACATGTGCCTACTGTCATGCGGCGAAATATATTGATATTAAATATATATAGCAACTCTTACCAATTAGCAAATCCCACTGGGTTTTGAACTCACCTGAAATATGTTAAGTTTAATGACAGTTCCAGATTTAAGTTTTAAATTTTTAGTCATTAATCCTCTTGGCTATTGGTGCTTTTTAGCTTACTTGTTTCAGATATCCACTTGGAAGACCTATTGTTGCTACCCAGATATTAATAATGTTACTTGTACCACAGTTTGACAACCACAGGTTTAGGCAATATCCAAAGTTGCTGCTGTCTAACTGTTGGACATTATACAAGATGCTGGAAACCAGTGTGTGTTTATTTTTAAGTCAGCAGGCCACTTTCTGTTTCTTTTTTAAGCCTATATGATGCATAAGCTGTATGCATCATATCAAACCCGCCTATCGCTGATGTATCCTTACAGGCTTAAACATCACGGCAAAATATGACCCCATCCCCACTCTGGCAGGACATGTGGAACTTTCCGTGAAACCCTGCATACAAGGTCATTGGCATCACCCCACCTCCCTCCCAGCAGAGGGAGGTGGGATGATGAAGATCTTTTGACATGCATTGTTCTTTGTCGGCTATTCAACTGAGAAACTTGGGTTCAGGTAGTAGGTTTTGAATGTTTCTTTCCACAAAGCAAAATGTTATTTCTTCATTAAAAGCATACCTGGAGTGTTGCTTTGATTCTTTCATGCATGTTTGAGAAATCCTTTAATCTCCCGTGGCAACCATTGAGCTGTGCAAAACACGGATGGACTGAGCACCGCCTTTGAGTACAAAGCTTCTCCTCAGAGCTGCAGTTTCCAAGTGTCACCCCTGCAACACGCCCGCTCAGCTCCTTCAGATTAGTCAGCAGCAATTAGCAAACACCTGGTGGAACTGTTGAGTCCGTCTAGCCACTTCTGCTGGTGAAAGCATTGTTGAAGGGTTAGTAGTGGAGTCATGTTGTGATGACTTCCTGAAGGCGGAGTGTCAGAACAAGTTTCTTAAAGACACAGAGGCACAATTTCAAGGTGTTAAATTACAAATTCGGCTTTCTTTTAACTCATATTTGATATATGCAGCATTTTAAGAACAATTGAAGGTAACAGTTTTTTGATTGTGCTTTAAAATGGTAGTATGTGGATGGAAACCAAAGATTACTGCCCCTGTCAAGTCAAAATATCCAACTGGCCTACATCAACATGCTGAGCCCTGATGCCTAAAACTTGAAATATAGCGTACATGCCATTGTGATATTGCACAGAATACTATTGTGATGTTTACTCTGATTTGATGTAGTGCAGGATAGTGAGGAAAAAAACTGTCTGGCAGAGTACAGCAACAAGAGGGCTGAGGGGGAGTGTTCTGCTTCTCCAGTGTGTCCAAGTGAAGATGTCAGTCACTGGGACACACTTTCTAGCATCTGATCCATAAACTGTAGAAGTTTATTTTTATCAAAAAGCTACTGCAGCTTTAACTTCTTAAGACTTTAATATACCTTACCAGCTTTTTATGTGGAGATTTCTCCCCTCATGGAACATGAAGGGTCTGCACACGCAGCACTAACAGAGCATGACTTCCTCACCACACGCATCTGACGTTACACGGTTAGAGCATACTCGATCTTTAACTCGGAGGCAGTCCCTCGTGTCCATATGGTAGATAACAACAGTCAGCTCAAACTCCACTCATTCCTCAAATTCAGTCACAGGAACTGACAGATGAGATAAATGGAGGAAGCTGCGAGTCTTTGTGCGTCTGTGATGGAATTAACCGTATGGCTCTGGACGGAGATTGATTAGATGCAGGGCATTTAGTGTGTCAGTGAAAGTAGAACGGGGCGTCCGCTTTCATCTGGACAGCCATATGTTGCGAGGAGTTGGAATCCAGCAACTGTATGAAGTTGGAACTCTTTCATCGTGTGAAAATGCGACAACCTTGTTTGAGTTAGCATGCCTGGAGAAGATTGGCTTAGCCCCCGTGTATTAAATGACATCTGTAGTAAAAAAGACGTGGTGACAGGCAAATCTGAAATGAACACCGACACATGAAAGGCTATCCTCAGCAGGAAATGAGATGGGAGGGAAGGTTAATATCCTGCATAGAGGAATCATCAGAGGCAGGAGGAGGTGAGCTGTTAGCACAAGGGATAAAGGGAACCCCAGCACAATAACAAGAGATGGGCTGCCTAAGTTGAAGGGAATACAGAGTCGTATAAAAGTGGTCTTAAAGCACCAGATTACATCATTCTCCAATAATGGCTTCAATGGGGAGGTGCACAGAAGGGGAAAGAAACTTTGACATTCCTCTGCTATATGTGGTGCCGCTGATGAGGTATTATGATTCCTGGCTGTGTTTGAGGATAAAGTTCTCTGGAAAAGTGACGGGCCTCTTCCTCCCACTCTCGCTCTCTCCGCTCAGTGACTCAGACGTGCAGTCAACACAGCAGATGATCAAGACCTTCAGACAATGCGCAGACGGGTCAGTTTGTGATGAATACTTTATCTGTTTTAATAGCCTGAGAAAGCACTGGAAGATGTCAGGCTCTACTGAAGCGAGGCACGGATTTTCACTTCAAACAAGCTCCTTTTAGAGTGTAGGTTGGGTTTTGGGGGCTGGAGGGGAGGGTGGAGGTCTCCCCAGATCTTGGCATGGGGCAACATGGGCAGCAGTGCCGAGGACTGTTTACTGTGACTGATGGTAATAGGGGATCCACTTAAGAACAAGCGTAGCTGTGTCAGCCAGCCTGGCAAGGAGTTGATCCACAATCCTGTTAAATGATCCACGTCGAGTTCTGGGCATGGGAACATGAGGAGCTCGAGGACGGTAATACCTGGCATTGTCTCAAGCCCAATGAGTGAGAACAGGGTCATTCAATAAGTTAGAGTAAAATTGCAGTTGAAGATTGATTATTGCCATTCTAGTAGGGAAAGGCACTCTGCTGCAAAAATTTAGTTTCCTCCTTACAGATTTCTTTTTTAATTTTTGCTTTTTTGCCACACTTAAGTATTTCAGATCATTTAAGAGTCACTGTATGACAAAAGTAGTGAATACAAAATAAGTTTAGAACTGATGATGCAAACAAATCTAGGTTAATGTGTATATAATAATTATCCCTGGTACAATTGCCATGAAGCTTTTATAATGTATGTCACCTTTGTGGACTACTGGATGAATGGTCAAGCTTTGGATTAAATTGATACGTCAGCCATTACTAGAAAGTAGTACTGAACAATTTCAGGAAAATATTGAATCCCATACTATTACTCAAAATTGCGATTACAATATTGACTGATCTGAAACATTTTAGTGCAAATAAAAAAGCAACAGCAGTAAAAAAAAAATCTGCAAAGAGTCGAAAACTTATTTGTCACAACATAGCGTGCCTAACTTTTTTTGATATCAAATAATGGAAGGAAAAAATTGTTACCGCCACTGCATGTAAGAAATGTTGCTCATATTCTAGAACTCAGTGACTTGTGGGGTATAAGTAAGCCTAATTAAACAACAAAAAAAACGCAACTCAAATCAACAAATTAGGAACCCAGCATGCAAATCCGCTGCTACGTTTGTTATAGTTTAATGTCTTTAAATTCTGTGTAATCAAGGCATGGTCTGGGAGGGAGTTATTCCGGATTGGGGTTATTTTTATTGATGTACATGGTAATTAGCTTGGCACTCGCTACCGCTTGTGGTTTCCCCTGCGTGGGCTCCTTCGAAGGCAGCCGCTTTGCAAGGAGAGGACAAAAGTTTAAACTAACAGTATTTAGAGTGAACAGACTCTATACAGACCTGATCAAAGAAAACCCAGGACTTGATCGAGGATGTTTAGGCTGCAATTAGCGTGATGTGCTAGCCTGCGCACTCTCAATTGGTTTATTTGAAGAGTGCCGCTAAGTTGTCATTTATGAAGAGCATAGGTTAGTGGTTTTGATGCCTACGGTTGTGGCTATTGGCAGTCCAACGGCATTGAATCAAGTGTTGTTTGTAGCAGCTGGATTTCCGATTTCAGGCCCACTTAGCAAGCCCAGTGAAATGAATCACTTTCTCAACTCATTCTTCTGATTCCTGCTTGGAACTCCCAGCAGGACAGCTTTAGCAGCTGCTTTGAATTAAGGTTCTTTATTAGAATGACTAAAAGTGGGTTGCCAGGTTGTGATTAGTGTCCTCTCAATGACTTTTTTTAATAGCAACACTTTGTCTTTTGAAGGAGTCCCCTTACTTTTAGTACATTGACATGATGGCCTCTCCTTTTATAAATTCAGCTTTTGCCAAGGCTGATAACATCGGTGGATAAGATCGGCTTCATATATAAAAATCACAGATCTCCCAAAATGTAGAACATCGGCACCGATAAGTCGGCTGGCCGACAAATCGGTGCACCCCTGGTTTGTTGCCTATTTCTGATATTTGTTTGTAAAGTGATGACTTTCCATTGTTTCAGAAACTGAGATAAGAGTGTGAAAAAATATATCTGTGAAGCAAGAGAAAATGATCAAATAGTTGATCATTTAAACTTTCTCCCAGATCTTGTAATAGTAATTAGCACGGTTAGCATTATCAACTTTAAAAATCACCCTGAAATATCAAAACATTCTGAATAGTTTCAGAAAACTTAGTTTCTGAAATCAACTACCGTAAGTGTAAATTCAGCTGACCAGAAGTTAAATGGAAAATGTCCCAACATCAGACGCCTCTTTTTACTTTGGGCATGAAACGGCCAAAACCGAAAAAGTGCAACAGTTAGCTGAAACCCTGAAGAGAGCTGATCCTTTCAAGATGCACCTTGAACAGAGATAAAGATGTTGATCCTTGCATCTTGAAAGGATCAGCTCTCTTCAGGTTTTAGCTAACTGTTGTAAACATTGCAACTTATTATGATCTGGAAGAATGATGACCTGTTGACGTTAAATTTGAGGAGGGTGCTGGGATTATGATTATAGAGTCCATTTAGCACCAAGCATTACTTTGTGCCAGAATGGCTGTAAAATTTCATCTAGAATCAGTCAGCAGTGCTATGAGTGAGCTGCTCAGTGTTTATTGGTATAAATGGAGCAGTAGATAAGTAAAGCAAGAGAGTTTTTTTCTGCAGCTTATTACCCAAGGCTCCTATGTAGATTGCTGATAAGGAACCCAGTGTGTTTTTGCCTGTGAATGTTTTCGTTAAAAATGAATTGGGGTATTTATCATAGCTTAACTTGTGTTGGTTGATATCTGCTTAAACATACAAGACAAGGTTCCATTATGTGTTTTGTACATATAGGCTTATATGACCTATCTTTTTCTGGGACACATATTTTGACTGAGACTGATTGATTTTACACCGCGTGCCTCATGTGTTGTGAAATGACTGCACACAAGTTAAAGGTCACTGATAAGATAATGCGTGTGACTTTAATTTGTGCCTATTTAACAATTTCCTGCTAAAATTAAGCTTATTTACTAGGTCTAGAAGGGGAAATACAGGAAATCTGATGTACTGTGCTGAACCCAAAAATATCTATTTTAAACTTCTACGAGTTATCTAATGAAAGTGTTTGGTTTTTTCCTTTCTTATTATTTTTTTGTCTCTTTTCAGGTGGCGATCAAATCAATTCGGAAGGAGAAGATCAAGGATGAGCAGGACATGGTGCACATCCGCAGAGAGATCGAAATCATGTCATCCCTCCGCCACCCACACATCATCTCTATATACGAAGGTGAGAAGCGAGCGCAGCGTCTGGAAAATATATAGATATTAAAAAAAAAAATCAGACACTTGTACGTCCTGAAGACACATGAGAAAAAACACACAAATCCAAAATGCATATTTCCTCCAACACATGTAGCACTTGTGGCCAAGCTGCAGGACTGTCATTATTTTGACATGCATATGTCATAATAAGTCCCAGGCTACAGATCTGGGATGTTATTCATCTCCTCTGTCTGGCTGCCTGGACCAGTAAAAGTCAGGAAGGTTTTAGGCAGAGGGTGTCTGGATTTCTCCTAATGTGTGTGTGTGCGCGTGTGTGTATGTGTGTGGGGTGATATTCTAAGGGATCTCCTTTCCCACATCCAAGCGGTCTCATCCCTTGTCTTCTCTGGTCTTGATCTCAGAGCCAGACATCTGCTGATACTTAGAGACAAATGCAGCTGGGAGCCAGACTGTACTCGGGCATGCATGCATGTGTGTGTGTGCGTCTGTGTCCCGGTGTAATTGTGTCAGTTTAAGAAGTTTTGTTTCTTGTGTGTGCGTGCTTTTGTGTGTAAGCGTGTGTAACTTATGTGTCACTGGATTGACCTCTGTGACCTAGGCCTGCTCCCAGTTTGACTCTGGTCCAGTGCTGTGCAGTGGGAGGAAAATCCTTAAGTCTTCCCTGGAGCAATGGCAACCAGAAGCGTACTTCAGGAAGCAACTCTGTAAATATCAAAGCTTTCACATCAGGCCCAGACAGCACGGATATTTATTTTTCTGGAACTTCCGATTTTTGAGCCCTTTCGAATTACCTTAACCTCAAAGAAGGAAGACAGATTAGAATTAATGGTGACTCCACTGAACAATTTGCATTGAATGCTTGAAGTATTACTTGCAGTTAATCATTGCTTTTTATGTAGTCTGGCCAAAGTGTAATTAGTTAAAGTCACAGGGCAGGGGCAGTTTAAGTTACTTGTTGTGACTTTTCCTTTGCCTGTATCAACCCTATTTGGGACAGAAGCCCCAGAAAGAAAAGGTTAGGAGTCATTGCCCAATCAGACTTACCTTCTGTCCCGTTGTCCAAGTGCAAAGTCCCCAGATCATTATCGCTAATGTGTTCATAAACAAACACAATTTGTCATGGGAACGTGCCAGTAATCAGCTGCTAAATAGCAGCAGAGTTTTATGTGTCTTTTGAGGGAATGATTAAAAGAACACACAGCTTTGTAAACTCTGAGGAGCCCATATTGGGCTTTTTGTTAGTCTCGTCCTCATTTATAAGCAACCAGCTCCACTAGCAGTCTCTACCAGACTCATTGCTTTCACTCTTTGGTGTTTCTCCCCAAAGCCAGCGTTTACTGTTGTGGCCTGGCCTCCACCCAGGCCTCGCTCGCTTGCAGCGCACATATAGGAGGCCCAGAGATTTGTGTACCCGGCAACACCCTCTTACAACAGCCCCTGCTAACTGCCTTGTGTGAAGCAAAGCTGAACCAGATGTGTGCGTGAAGATGGATTTTTACCACTCCCTTATATTTTGCATTCGTCAGCATGCTGAGAGGGGCATTTAGAAGCGCCCTTCTTTTTACACAAAGTGTCAGCTTTATAGATGGGTGTAATTGAAAAAACTAACACAATCTGAAACAAAGGGAGATTAGAAAATTCTTCGCTTACACATCTGCTTCCTAGTTGTATATGCAGTGAGTCATTTTTACACTAACTACGAATAATATGACATTTAAGAGAACGAGTTTGTGTAGGGATGACCTACTTCAAGCTAAGATATGCAAAGTTATTGCTGAGTACATGCAGTGATGCTGGCTTGGCTTACTGGTTTGCAACAAGTACACAGATATGAGGATTTATATGCAATATCAAATTTTGGTGTGATTCAGTAGTAAAAGTTGTGACTCATTCAGTATTTTCAGATCAATTTCCATCTTTCTGGATAGCACCAGTTTCAGCCAATTTTGATTTCTCTTTAAGAATAACAATATAAGAAGACGTGTTGGAGAACAGTTTCGGTATCAGATTCAGAATTAATAAAATATGATTAAGAAGATGCTCCTTGAAACTGTCTTTAGAATTGTTAGCACTGCTACGTGCAAACACCAGTTTCTTTCTCCTTTACTAAGCAGATCTCTAAAAGAGCAGAAATTTCCAAAAATCTTGACCACATTTCTGAAAACAACAAAGTGAAAACCCCAAAAGGATAAACAGGCCAATTGTTCAGCCTTCCTGTTATTTGCTACAGATCTTGCTCTCTCTTTTATAAACTGCAGATAGGTCTTGATGTCCTGCTTCTCACGTCTCTCTGCTTCCTCTGACCTCCTTTTTCCTGAGTATAGTTTGCTAACTGAATTATGAACTTCCACCTGCACAGTCAGCATGCGGGAATGATCATGCTTACAATGGCTCAGTTGCAGTCACAAACTAATTTCTCTGTACACTTTTGTACTTTAGTTTTTGACACACAAAAGTAGACTAACAAGACAATGAGATTTTGATTGAGGAACTGTTTAATCAAGCTCGGGTTGAATAGCCAAGTCCAACAAGTTGAGCTGCCTTAAATAATTATGAACTTTACACACATCAAATATTTTGTTTTTCTGTTACTTCCTATGTTGCCTCAGCTACTTACTTCTAAAGTTGTGCACCAAAGCAGGCCAATAAGTCAAAGTGCAAAAAAAATCATTAGGGATGATGTAATGGCAGAAACAACAAAATGGCAGAAATGTTAATATTAACAACCTTGAACTAAGATCTGTGCACTTTCTTTCGAAATAAAAAACTAATATTTTTATCTGAAATGTTTTCTTTTCACATCCCAATCAACGAAACCCTGCATTACATTGTGACTAAACATTTTTAATGCTTGTTTGTCATTTTATTGTAATATATTTATCTCTTTGAAAGTTTGGGACAGAAGCCTCCCGTCAACACAGGCAAATGAACAATAGGTGCAAATTAGTCAGATGTGAAGGTTTGACATTTGAACAAAGCTCAGTGAGTGATGAAGAAACCGTAATGTCAGCTGGCGTTCCCAGCAGACCGTAACAAACCTGACTTATGTAAGCTAGGTAATTACTTCGCCACCAGAGGTTAAAGGTAAATGGGAGTGCAAGCTGAGAATTGGCTCACCAAGCACAAGCCCTTCAAGGATCAGTGTGACTGTCACCCCAGGTCCCTGCTCTGTCAACCAATCAGACGGCTGGATTGTCTTCGCCCTGCGGAATGCAATGGCTTACAACCGTCTGCTGTTCCCAAGCAGCCAGACAGTCACAATCAGGGAGCATTAACATCACTCAACAACCGTGTGTTTTTGTAGAGGATTATATCTTTAAAAGGACCCTGGGAGAGGAAAAAAAAAAAAAAGACAGGGGACAGACTATGAAGGTGTTCACTCAAGGGTATAGAAAATAGAGGTCTTCACCCTCAGTAACCCTGCTGTGTGGGAAAATCAACACCCACAATACACAGCAACATAACTGACTGTGCTGTTGTCACGTACTCATTTTTCCCCCTCCTTTCTCTCTTTACCCAACCACTGTCATTCCTCATAGACCAGCTACATTTCCAAAGCTGAAATCTTACACTGATGAGCCAAAAATATGACACACAATTATGCGTTTAATGATTTGCAGTGGGGTAGTAATATGCTGAGATGTCACAATTTTACTTTCGTTTCATAAACGGTGCGGTTTTGGAATTCAAACTCCCAACTTAAGCTGCATTGGTTCTCTTTTTGTGAATTGTTTCAGGCGACTCAGTCGATAGCGTAGCTTCGGGAATGGGAAGCTAAAAATCCGACATAAGCATGTGAATTTGTCTGGTGAAAACAGACTAGGCAGATATTATGAGCCGATAACATGAAGATTTGTGACTTAAACCTTATGCCTTGTTATGTTTGAGTACTTCTTAAATCACCATATTGTTCTCACCGGTACTTTGCAACTGGCTAACCGTTAGCCGCTAACAGTGCTAATCACTCTTTTTAGCTTTCTACCTACACACTCTGCTAAAGAGGTTACTACAGGCTGGACTGTTTTCATGCGTCCTCAGTCCAAAACCTAAAAGTTTGTATGTGAATCTTCAAAATAAAAACTACTTTTAAGGCTAGCTGTAAAGAAACGTTCACTTTTTAATCTTTTGTGCATCAGCACTTTAAGGTGCTTGGTAGTAAAACTAACTGCAACAATGTGACACACAACTTACAAACAATTTGACAACACAGCGAGAATGCAGTGTGACTAAACATTACCCGCTAATAAGCGTGAAGTCATAACCTTCTGTCAGAGCCAAGTAAGAGTTGTTCTCTTAGGGTTTTTAGAGTCTGGACTGCAATTCATCATAGACATTTTAAAGTCCAAAATACATTAAATTGGTTGAAGTTGAACAGTATAATAGTGTTATTCTAAAAGGGAACATTTAGAGAGCGATCACAGCAAATTGAAACATTTTTTTTACATGCTGTAAAGTGGGTGCCTTTAATCCACTAACTCAGATCATGCTGACTCTTGCCTCATTCATTTGTTTTCTTTTAGTTTTTTTTTCTCCACCTGTTTTCTTCTGTGAATATGGAGCTTGATTGAATTAACTGCCTCCTTCTGCGATGTTGTATAGAAACCAGGCACGTGAGGTGGGGTTTGCATGATGTAACTTTGGGAAAGCTGTCAAGATAATGTGCAGCTCTGTCATTTTGAGTTCTGCTCCAAAGCTAAAATGGGGCTCATAGGATTGGTCACCGTTTACTTTGTTTGTTTGTTTGTTTTCTTTTTTCATTTAATTGTTTTCAACCTGTCCGAATCCTAAATGTTTATCTCTGCTAAATTTACAGTGTTTGAGAACAAGGACAAGATTGTGATTGTCATGGAGTATGCCAGTAAGGGGGAGCTGTACGACTACATCAGCGAGCGTCGGCGCCTTAGTGAGCGGGAGACACGACACTTCTTCAGACAAATAGTCTCTGCTGTGCACCATTGCCACAAGGTGAGAAAAGCAAATTTAACCACCAGTTTATGAAGATAAACACATACAGGTGAGACTCTTTACCTCTCACACGCCGTACAGGCTTTGGTTTCCAGGCTAATTGGAACAGGAAGCATTCTGCACAGAGTTAGCTGTGTAGTCAGATAATCTGCCGGCACTGCACTGCATGCTTTTCTTGGCACATTGGGGTTAAAGAGTCATCTGTTTTAGTTAAGTGAAGAAAGAACGTAGGTCAGCTTAATTCAGGCTTACACTCCTTTCATAGACCACACATTCATTCTGTGCTCACACTCTGATAGATGCTCCAGGGTCACCCCTGAGCTTCCACCCCCCCCCCCCCCTACGCCTCCCCCCAGGAGATTCAGTGCCAGCCACGCCCATTTCAACCCATGCTCCACACCGAGCAGCATGGAACCCATTGTGAAAACCCCCCTTAGGTCACACAGCTTGTTTGGATGCCGCCTCCCCGCCCCAAAGTTGTCATGCTCTTCCCAGCTAGAGATGGGAGTTGACGTCATTGTCCTCAGATAGGAGAGTCCCAGACAACCATAAATGATGAGTCATCACCAGTGAGTGCAGCCTCCTGCCGGGTGGGATGGCGTGAGTCACTGACGGACAAGCAAGCAATCACTACTTCCCTCACATCCACCAATCAGAGTCATGTGAACACGAGCGGCGTGTTAGACAACAACCAATGCGAGATGCCTCGCAGATCTTCAGCGCAAGCTGGCGGGGGGTTGACGAATGAAGTCATTCCTCCACATCTGAGCGGGGCTCTGCGTACCACATGTTAATTCCTAGATGTTTGCTTAAACCCAGCCATTATCAGGATTGTTATTTTAATACCATGTTCTCTAAGTGCTGTGAGAACATCATTTGCACAGGCCCCATAATTACAGGCTTATGTTTATGTGACACATGTGACTTGATTTAAAATGGAAATCGCAGCAGATGTCAACAGAAGGACCCCAGAGGGCACGGGAGCAATTAAAATTGAGCTAGACCAACAGGACGCCTTGATTTCCCCAGAGAGTCACAAGCTATGCTAGTCAGAGTAAATCATTACGCAACAACAATAGGAGGATGACAGACAAATAAATTTGTTGAATCGTCACTCGGATAAATTTTTCAGAATGGAGTGGTGCACAGGGATCTGAAACTGGAAAACGTGCTACTGGATGAAAACTGTAATATTAAGGTGAGTTGCTTTCCTGTACGTACGTCAAAGGATCTGTGAAGTTTTACCAATCACACAAGAACCACTTAATTGTGTGCCCACAGATCGCTGATTTTGGATTGTCCAACCTCTACCATAAGGACAAGCTGCTGCAAACTTTCTGTGGAAGCCCCCTTTATGCTTCACCAGAGATTGTCAATGGAAGACCATACCGTGGCCCGGAGGTGAGGCTCACTGAAGCAAGCAATGACTCAGACTGCTATCAGTCACAGGCACACATTTAATTACAGGTTTTGGTTTGAAGCTTCCACAGACAGTGCCTTGTAGAAGTTTTTACAATCCATTTTGTATTGTATTGAAATCTTTGCATTGCATAAGATTTCATTGCATCATTAAAGTGATAGTTTAAAAATGTGTGTCCATGTTATGGACACACATTTTCTCTTGGTCAATAATTGGTCAAACCAGTGGCTTTACTAGTTACGAGTTTTCTTCTTCTGTGATAAATGCTTGTCTTGTGCAGCTTGTCAGTTTAGACAATGACTTCACCATGTCCTCTGAAGAGGTCACATACTTTACTTCCACTTCACAAATATAAACCATTTTGTGCTGATTTATCTCAGATTCTCAATAACTCAAAGTTTGTCACTGCAAGTTGACAAAATGTGAAAAAACTCAGGAGTATGAAAACTGCACAAATTCACACAGGAAATGATTTTGGCTTAAAGCTGAAATTCTGGATCTCTTGTATATCTTGGTTTTTGTACAAAAAAAAGAAATAAAAAACAAGACTCCAAAAGTTCTATAAGCTATAACTTCACTTGTGTCTCAGTTGTAAAATCTGTTCAAATCTGTTCACTACCCAGATTAGCGTGAGTCACTACAATTTACTTAGGGATGCGAAAACCCATTTGCTGTCGAAATTACACTCGGGGCGAGGCCGCAAATCAGAACGAACACCAGCATCAAAAATAGAACACAAGAAAAGTATGCACCCGGTCGCGCCTCCCAACACAATTGACCAATGGTGACCAAAGAGTGGAGCATTCTTGATGCAGGTCCAAGACCTAGCAGGAAGTACACCAGCTCTTTTACTGGTCTTATCTGATTTCCTTTTCCTCGTCTTCTTCTTAAAACCTTAGCTACCCCTGGAGGAAAGCAAATAGCCGTGTGAGTGTTCCCTGCAATCTAACATCAACGCACAGAATCTGTCGGTTCCTGTCACGGACACAGACACCTAAAAACAGGTCATGATCTTTTCTGCAGTAAGCTGCTAGGAATTCAAAATATCCCAATACAGCTATCTCCTCTGATCTTATTATTCTTCCGCTCCCACCACTTTACTCCGTGCCCCCCGTACCTCTGAACGTCACAAAGCATAAACTCTGATGTAACATCTTAGAATGTCACAATGCATTATCAGGCCGGCGCTTCGAACATTTTTGCTCCTGCCTGACATGGCAGGAGAGAGAGGGGGCGACTAATCTGTGAGGAAGCAATTATTTTCCCACCATATCACCATCATTTGCCATCATTTCGTCTGACAAATGTGTCAAAAGCTTTTAAACAGTGATGTTGTTGTAGGATAGTGTGAAAAAAAAAGTGAACGAAGTGTTTATTTGGTTCACTGTAAACATCGAGAGGATTGCTCGGAGCTCCAATCTAATGTTGAGTAGAGCTGAGCTCATTCCGCATTTCCATGCCATGAATCACTAATCAAAACAAGGCCTGGACGACTGCATTTAGCTTGCATAACACACCTCAACTTCTTTGTGTATTTTTTGCTGAAATCCACCATATATACAGCATGTCAGATTGTTTGTAACTAAGCAGATAAGTCTGTAACCAGGTTTTTGTCTTCACCAGGTGGACAGCTGGGCTCTCGGAGTGCTGCTGTATACCCTGGTCTATGGAACCATGCCTTTTGATGGGGGAGACCACAAGAAGCTCATTCGTCAAATTAGCAATGGTGAATACAAAGAGCCCACTCAGTCTTCAGGTAGGACTTTCCACCTAAGAAGTTTGTTTTTTATATTTCAGGGCAAGAAGTTGGTGTGGGTCATAGACACGAGCTAGTTATTATGACATCAACTCACTGTTCAAAAAGTTACATCAGCTATTGCTGGAGAGTATAAATCCTAACCGTATCTCTGGCATTTCCAAAAGGATATAACATTTACAAATACACCACGTTCCACGACACAGAGAGATTGAAAGATTAAGGACATAAAACAGGGCATAGAACAGCCTTCCTGGTATCTGCTTTACATGCTACTCTCTCCTGCTTTCTCTAACCCCAACCCAGCCTGCATGACATGTCTGGACATGTCGTTGAATCTTTATACCGTTCATAAATCTCCTTGAATATCTGTTGCATCCTTGAATTTTTAAAAACATTTCACTGACACTGAAAATAGCTAACTTTGAGTCTTCTTCCCCCGGTAACTACATCCAAATTGAATCACGTTGTTATTACTATGACCTGGTGCAGTTTATGGTGCATTCTCAGGTAGGAGAAATGCTCTCACTCTTTGGGGACGGTGAAAATGAAAATAGGCTGATTCTGGTTATCTGCCAAAATCTTGGTGCCTCTCTTATTGAAATACATTCAGAAAGTTGGACATTCCAATATGTTTTTGAAATTATAAAGCTTCACTTCACATTTGCCTGTAATTTCAACATTTGATACAATCTAACACAATTACGTTGCTTATAGATGCCCGTGGACTGATCCGCTGGATGCTGATGGTGAACCCCGAGCGGCGAGCCACAGTAGAGGACATAGCCAATCACTGGTGGGTAAACTGGGGCTGGAAGAACAGCGTCTGTGACTGTGAGGCCCAACATGACCACGGTGGCTCGCCCATGCTTGCCCGTTTCATCGACTGGCAGAATCGCACTGAGCCACGTAGTACCGGAGCCAAAGCTGCTGCCATGCCCCAGATCCTGCGGCAGAGGCCCAAGAAATCAAAGAAGGAAAATGTTGAAGCTGGCCAGTCCCAAGAGGGCGCAGAGGATAAGCCAGGTTTGAAGAGACCCAAGGGCATTTTGAAGACAAGGGTCACTGAGGAGCAAAGGTCCGCCAGTCCTGAAGAAGTGGAGCTGAGTCGAGGGGCATTGCCTCAACAAGCTGACGGTGGAGAGGAGGCTTCAAGCCCCGAAAGAGAGGAAAATGAGCCAGTGTTGGGAGGTGGCTCACCAGCCAAGATGGTACCGTCTCTACCAAAGAAAGGCATCTTGAAAAACAACCAACAGCGGGAATCAGGGTACTACTCTTCCCCAGAGCGCAGTGAATCCTCTGAGCTTTTAGGAGGTGCCAGCATGTCTCTGTTAGCTACCTCCCCTCCTAAGCGAGTAATGGGAAGGAAGGGCATTCTGAAGCGAAACGGCAAGTACTCCACCTACAGCGGGCTGCCCTCTTCCGCAGCAGTGGCAGGGGTGCTAGGCGAGCCTCCTCCCACGACCGACTCGGGCCTGTCCCGCAGTCAGAGTCGGCCCTCCAGCATCGTGGGGGAGGACAGCTCCGTTCTGTCGCTGTCGCCGAGTTCCCTCGGTGGAGCCGAGTGGCATCCATCCACCCCACACCTCCGCACCAACATCAGGGCTTGCGTGTCAGCCGAAAACCTGCTGCAGCTCACCAACTTCAAAGGTCTTCAGACCGCGCCGCCCATCCAAGGTCCGAAGTTTAGCCGCGGCTCCAAATTGAAAGGCTCCCCGGGGGACAACGGCAGCTTCTCCCTGCTTGGGGATCTGGAAGACATGACTCAGGTGTACCAGCAAGCCCTGGACATCAGCAACAATCTCACCTAACAAGCGGGTGGCAGAGCACGAGGAAGCAGAGGGATTCGATTGTGACTCTGTGTGCGCAATGAAGGGTGTGCGCAGCATTAACGACCAGTGTGTTACTGGGATACAGCTTTAGGAGGCTGGGGCTGAAAGATGCAAAAGATATGCCTGCGCTCACACACTTGCACACACAGATGCACACATGTAGGTGTACTTCTCTGGTCAGTGGGAATTATGTTCCAGGCTTTGTGAACAAGAGAGAGACTCTAAGATGGCACATGAGAGAGAGGAAGAGAATGCCACCCAGTCTGCTGTCCTGGCCCACCGTAGACTCTGCTACGTTGAACATGTTTACATATTTAGCAAGAAGGCAAGTTAGAATCACAAACGCAGCAACCAGAAACTGGTTGGCTCTCCTTTTTGTACACCACCCATGTCTGAGTCTGAGTTTACAAAAGCACCTTAAAACTCACACAGAGCACATGCTTTTGTGATCTTTACTTCCTTTTAAAAGAAGAAACAAACCAGGGTCTTGTTCTGAATTAAAAAAAAAACAAAAAAAAAACAATGATTATTTATTATTAATATTTTTAAGCTTTAGTTGTAGGTGCCAAACTGGTGGGTGGCTGGTTGATACTGGAATCTCCTTGTCTCCAACTCTTTAGGTGAAACTGACATATATAATTATGTTACTCAGTGATAAACATATTATTAACCAACATATATAACCATGCTTGTGTCTGTAACACGCAGGCAAGTATACCTTCTTAAAAGTGTATGTCCTATATATGCGTATGATATGAGGAATATGTAGGAAGTGCCTTTTTTGATTCATAATAAGAATTATGTATGTTGTTTCCTTAAAGGAGAAGGAAAAGCCAGGCCACCCAGAAGCCAGTTTTATTTTTCATATGTTTGTGATTGTGGAGAAAACCCAGGGCCTTCAGAGCATACCTGACTGACTTTCCTTATTCTGTGGGTTTAAAGGTTGAACTCTTAGGTAGTAGAGATTAAATACTTCTGGTTTTCTGCTTTTCTTTCCTTCTGCTTGTAAAAATCATATGCAGCTCAGATTCAAAAAGGGAAAAAAAAGCCGTCTCCTTGTTCTTTTTCAGTGTATAAGGCCACAGTCAGTCGCAGCATAGGCTCTGCTGAACACACTTTTTGCTGGAAGCACAAAGAATTCAAGGTCCTTATGTTGTGGGACTATTCCTTGACTGGAGGCGGCAAATCCTGGATAGAGGTGCATCGATCAGAATTCTGGGGATGATAGCCGATACTTAACGATAGCTAATATTGTCTTCTTCCCTCAGTAACACCAACAGCACTGAAGAGCGTTGAGGTTAGTGGAATCATAGCACTTTGACGAACTGAAAAAAGATTGGATTTCTGACCGGTCGGCCACTGGTCAGGTCCGATCCAGCTGAAATTCTCAGATTCTGGTCTTAGTCATCCTCTAGTCCCAAAACGTCCCTGTATATCTTAGGATCGCCGTTTGACCGATGCGGTTTCACTTTATTTCATGTTTTACCAAAGACATTTCAGGTGTTTTCCATTGGGAGACTGATTAATGTTTCACCCGCAGCTTTTTCAAAGAGCTGAGTCAAGTTCTTTTTTTTTTTTTGTTTTGCCAATGACACAGCAAATTCCTCAGACAAAATGCTGGAGATGTGTTGGTTCTAGAGATCCCTCATCACCACCCCACCCCTAAACCCGACTCAGCACAGGTGGAATCTGCGGTCTGTGCTCAGCCTCCCAGCTGTGTACACTTCTTCATTGTGTCCACTGAGCACAATTCGCCCGCCGTTGTTTTTATTCGCGCGTGAGAGGGAGGCAGTGCGTAGAGAGTTATAGCTGCAGGAAGAAGAAAAGTGTGTGAAAGAGAGAGATGTGGTGTAGAAGATAGGAGTGGACGATCCTGCGGAAAGCAGGAAGGGTCAGAGTTCTAGAGGTATTTTTTTGACAGATTTGCAACGTAGAATAGAGGGAACAAAGAAAGTGAGTAGAAAGAGTAGATGGAAAGTTTTTCTTTTTTTTTTAAATTTTGTACCAAAGATCTGATGAGGCTTTGACAGGATTCAATGGGCTTTAATGAATTGCTTTGACTTGGGGAATCCCCCATTGGTGAATGAATCCATTACCCATAATGGCTGAACCTCACGTATGTTTTATTTGTGCTCATTTATTGTTGGTTGAGATGCCAGAGGCTGTCGACGCAGCTTGTCTGGAGGTTCCTTGCATGACACATTTCTTCTGTATAACCTTAGAAAATATGATACGTTTTAAAACAGCAACAAAATTACTGGAGAATTCACAGCATCGGATGATGTAGAGGGAAAAACATGCAGCCGGTGACCCCAAATAAAAAAAGGAACACGTTGAATGTTTTCAGTGGTCAGCTCACGTGAAGGAAAGATCCCGGGGTACTGAGTTTAATGAACGACCCACTTTATTGCCTTTTGTATTGCATTTTAATGTCAACTGGATTTACAGTGAAAAACTTATACTATGTTAGTATTTTGGTTTATTACGCTTCTGTTTTTGATTTTCCAAAATGTAAGGAATGTTATATTGCTTTATGTACGGCAGAAGAACAAATACTTCCTTCCTCGAAGTATTAGAATTTCTCTGAAGTGGACGCACTAATCCGACGTGAAATTGGTGTTGTAATTTCATTTTCCGCTGTTTTGGCACACCGAAATGTCAAGAGTGGCAATAAACTTTTTATATATATATATATATATATATATATATATATTATATATATATATATATATATATATATATAACTATTTGGAAAAAGGTGGGGGAAGAAAAATCTAACTTCTTTAATTTGCCAAAGTGTGGAAGATCCAAAATAGAGCAAGAACATAAAGCAATAAAAATGATTTGATAATAAAAGCTTAACTCTGCCAAACTGGAAATAACTGGTGCATATTATTTAGTTTGAAAATCTAATCATAGGAAAACTTGACTGGATATTGTTATGACAATAATAATAAATTTAGTATTATTATGTTATTTAAGTATTATTTTTGTTACTGCTCATTACTTTTTTATGTTTTAATGATTTTGTTTGTGGGTAATCCTGGACTGCCGAGGTTTATTTTATGATTTTTCTTCTTTATTTTTTTTGATAATGAAAATTATTGTCTTTTTTTGTACTTATATTTATTGATCAAGCCATTTTAGACAGTGTGTTAAGATTTAGACATACTGCATTCAAAGAGAGTAGTTTCATCTCAATCGGAGAATAAATTGTTTCTGGGAATCTGGAAACGTCTTAACTCATTATTCAGGTCAACACAATGCCCCTGCAGTACTGTATCAATCCAAATAAAAGGATCTCAACATTTTTGTGTTTTTTGTTGTTTTGTGGGGGTTGGGTGGGTAGCAAATAGTCTGGTTAGTTCTTTTTATATCCACTCAGCGACACAGGCGGGTATGATGCAAAGGCTGTTACGAAATTAAGCAAAGTTATCACAGCTTTACAATAGATGCAACAAAAAGAGATCTCCAATCTCAAATATTAGTGATGCGCTGACCTCCAAATACACAGTTTAGTTTCTAAAGATTTCTTGTTAGGAATTATAGATTAATACCATAAAAAAATACTTTATGGTTAAATTAAAATAGGTGTGTCCTCTCAATTCCTTCCTACAGTCATTAAACTTGGCTGACAGATTGTAGTAATGGACATTAAATGGGCTTTACCCATCATGTATATTGTTCAAACCAGTACAACACATTAGTAAATTTTAATACCTTGCAATTAGAAACTATTTCATCCCTGCTGGAACAGGAATAAAGAATGTTTTAAACCCACTGTGGACATATATTGGTGCTGTAAATGTCTCTCTAGCTCATTCCTGTGCAACGCCGTTAAAAAAAAAAAAAAAAATCTTGCTTAAAGCTCAATCTGGACTTTCTCTGGACACTCGAATGTTTGGTCGATTTTTGACCAGTCCAATCAGTGTCACTTTAGTGATTGGGTAAAATTTAAAACCTCAATACTGTCCACACTGTCTTCAGGAAGCAATCATTTTTCAGTAGCCGAGAGCCCGCAGAGAGAAGCAGATATTGCTCAGAGAGAGGGGCTGGTTTTTAAAAGGTTAAACTGATTATTCTGGATAAGAGGCTGAATTCTATGAAACTTATTTAGAAATAGATATTTCGTTTTATCCAGTGGCGGATGTGTGTTAAACAGACCCCAGAAGTTCGACCGCATATGGGTAAGCCATAGTTAGACAGATGCCCTGGTTTCCTTTCTATATTAAGAGCAAGTGACCCAGAAGCTCACTAAAACTTAGAGGAGGTAGACAGTGGTGTCCTGGTTTCATCCTTAGTTCAAACTGTAAAATTTGCATCTGAGGGGCAAAATGCGTGTCAGTTTGATGCATTTTTAAAAATTTATTTGAATGTCTGGGTTTGTTAAAAAGCAGACTGCCAGGTTGTCCAAAAAGGACCAACCAATGAAAATGGGTCTGGTTTTGGGGCTGAAACAGTCAGTTTTTCCACGCAGCTTTAGCCAATGTAGTTAAAGTGAAATTAACTTGATGGATGTTAAAGTGATACTCCACCCACATTCTGTTTTATTTAAGTATTTACAAGTGTGGCCTTGAAAGGTGGCTGTGAAATAGCTCAGTGGTTATGGTCAGCATGAGTTTACAGTGAATTCCAGTTATAACCGATTTATACAGAGGAAACATGAATCAAAACAACTCAAGCCGGGTGGGGGGAGGATAAAACGCGCTGGCAAAACGGTATTTTTTGCTTATCTTACAAACATGTCACAGAAATTATTTTCCACATTCTTACAATGTTCTGTTTACTCATTAACCCAGTGTGTGTATTTTACAACGCATTTCTCCCCATCTTTCACCAGTTAAGAAATAAAGATTGTAAGAATATCGTTTTTTTAATTATTGGAGCCGTAATTCAATAATAATAATAAAAAAGAGGTAACTACACTGTGAACAAGTGAAAACAGGGGATGAAAAATAAATATTTTTTAAACATATGTGCAGAATATATTACGCCCTTTCATAATTGCACTGTTTTTGTGGTATATCAAGGTATGCAAGTGTAAAATAGAAATATGGAAACAAAATCACTCCCTCCATTTATCCAACAGTCTAGCATACATAAACTTGAAACCAACTTGCTGAGTACAAGGATTCAACTTTCTTTTTTTTTTTCCGGGATTGAATCTGACCAAACATTTTCTGTTTAGATCAGGTAGTGTTAGCAAAATGTTATCTATTCGCTAAATAGCATTAAAAAGTGCATATGGAGTTGCATTACTTTCAATAAGGGCCCATATTTTTTGCTACTACTTCCATAAAGGTCAGTTGAGTCGGTCCCCGTGTAGAAAATCACTTTGGTTGGATTTGAGTGATGTACGCAGTTCTAGTCATACAAATCTTAAGTGATCCCTTATTTGTTGATACTTGGAGGAGAAGAGCTTTCTGTAATCTACATGAAGAGGTTTTGATCAGTCGTTTCTCAGGCTTTTCAAACATGTTTAGCACATTACTGTTGATTACTGCACACCGTTTTCCTATTGCATGCGGAACAGTAAAGCCATTTACTGCGTTTGGAACACCTGGCAGCGGATTACGACAAATGAAAAATAAGTGTAATTTAGGTTTGTGTATCAATTATATGCACAACAGGATTTTTTTTTCTTTTACTTTATATTTATTTAATCAATTCCCATTCAACAACCTGTCAAGCTTTGGTTCGTACAATGACCCCCATGACTGGTTCTGGTTCTGCAACCCCAGAACCAATATAAGCAATATAAGCAATATAAGCAGAATATAAGCATTCTGCTTATATTCACCACAAATCTTCCAGAAAACTGCAAAACAGCTGAAACACAGAGTTCATTTAAATCGACACTTACAACTCACATCTTCAGAGTCGGCTTTGGTTCGCAGTAACTGGAACATTGATCAACACATTTGAAGTTTATCGATTATTTTGATGCTGACACTTGACTAAATGTATTGTCTATTTCTTCTTTCATAATTGATGACTATATGATGTTTCTGTACATCATGAAAACGTCACATATAAGCACCTTGAACTTAAAGTGTTGCTGAAATGTCAAGTCAATAAACTTGACTTGACTCCCACTTGTAAAACTGGATTCTATGGGAAAGAAATGTGAAAATCGTGATACTGACTCTAAAAGTAGGTCGATTTTTTTTTTCTTTTCTTTTAAATTGTATTTATCCCACCTGCTGGTAATTACATGAAAGCAAAACAAACATACTGTATGAGTATTTTCTGTTCTCCGGAGAAATGCAATTTAGTGGTAATTAGAAAATGGACAGACTCAAACAAACAGCAGCAGACAACATGAGCGTCTGGCTCTGGGAAGAAACAAGAGTGTCTGTTTTTAGGAGTTTGGAGAGTCAACTGATTGTCGAGGGAGAACATTGCCGCTGCCGGGTTAATTTGATCCACATTTGTGCAGGAGGGGGAGGACAGGGAGCAGCGGGCGGGAAGGTCTGTGAGTTTTTCAAGATTTTGGTTTAGATGAGTGGGGAAGGCGTCCGCAGGCCGAGCCGACCAGACATGAGCAAAACCCATCTCGAGAACCAATAAGTCTTCAAAACAAACACAGAGAAACGTTGCGTGTGGGTTTGCTGTGACTTGGATGCGACGCAATCTTCTTCAAGAATCAATTACAACTCATTTCTTTTGATTAGAGTAAAAATTCAAGTTACTCAAGAAACGTTGATGTGATACATCTAGCGGGAGATGAAGAACTGCAAAACACTTTAATGCTTACAGTAATTAACTTTCATTGCAAAAGCTAAAATGGAGTGCCATAAAAAGGAAGAAACACACACACACACACACACACACAAAAAAAAAAAAATATATATATATATATATATGTAGCCTATTTTGAAATTTCAGCTGCTGCACCCTTGATGCTGATATGATCTTGGTTTCAAAGGGATTTTAATGCCTTCGGAACAATTTCTGCTACACTTTTTTTTGACCCTTAAATAAAGTCCAGCTGCAAGACCCTCTGAACTATTTCCCTCCCTCGCTCTCCTTCCTCCCGTCTCAAGAAGGTGAGCATGTTTGCCCCGGGAGGATCCGACCAAATATTCCGTCCCCCTGTTTTGGTGTGACCCTTTCTTCATGCCCTCCAGACATGGAAGTCCCCATAATGTCGAAGGATATAACCTATTCTTTGCTTTTGGCCTGAAGGAGTGACTTCAAAAGAGGTCTCTCTCTCTCTCTCTCTCTCCAACTTCCCTCCAGCTTCAAAAAGACAAAACGAAAAGAAAAGAGGGGAAAAAAAGACAACACACGCAGAGGGACTTGGAACTTGAACGCCGAAGAACTTACATGCACTCCAAATCAGTTTACAAGTCCTTTTCTCTCGTCATGGATGCAAACAAAGGGGGGAGAAAAATGGAAAAGAAAGTTGTGAAGGATTTGGCAAGACCTGCGCTGTTTTTTTGGTGTCTGAACGCCGCTGCTGGCAGGATGTTTTGCAGTGAAGGTTTAGAGTGTCTGTTGCAAGCGGAGCTGCACTTTCATTGCAGAGAAAAACAAACGGCGGCCACGCTGAAGAAAGTCCTGAGTACAGTGAAAAGCACGTCTGTTATAGCTGACACACCGCTTTAGGAAACACAGTCTGAGAGGCCGTGTGTACGGCTTTCACGTACACACGTGCCTATTTCATTTCAGTTTTATGTGCTTTTGTTCTTTCTTCTTCTTATTTTTTATTATTATTATTATTTAACTATTGAGTCTGCAGGACTCCTTCTTCTCTCCTCTGCACTGCTGTGATAACATTGTGACTGGATGTGGGATGGAGTAAACCGCCCCCTTTCCTGCCCAGCTTTCCACTCCCTCCATCATTCGACCTCCATCCAGTGGACCCCTCTCCTGTCCAGAGGACTATTTTTAGCGGCGGTACTGCTATTCTGGAATTTGTTGCTGACTGGCTGCTGCTGCTGCTGGGTGTCTGGGCGGCGATCTCTTCAGGAATGTCTGGCCTCGTCTCAAAACCACTCCAGAGTCCCAGAGCAGGGAGGATGGCTCGGGGCTCTGATTACAGCTTCAAGCCCACTGTGGCTGAGGCTCATTCTCCCTCGCAGAGCTGAAACAGGAGAAGACATTGTTTTATTTCCGTGCCAATAAAACACAGAGATGCGTCGCACCGGTGTAAGGACTCGTGGCCGGTTTCCAATAACTGATTTATGTAAAAGCTTTGACCCGCTGATGCCAGTTCCCCCTGTAAAAATTGTTAGACAAGTGGAGCATTCAAAATGGGGTTTGTGTGATCTTTAAAGCTGCAATTTGTAGCTTTTATAAAAATAGATTTTTCCCCCACACATATTTGTTCAAATTGTTCCTATGTTGTGGCAGTTTGGTATAAGACAGAAAACCTGTGAAAAGACGGAGCTCCTCTGCTTTCTCCCAGTTCTGCCAGAGCGAATTAGAAACAACCAATCAGAGAACGGCAGACCGTCTTAGCGCTGTCAATCATGCTTGTGCACATGCTGCTGCTTTAAGTAATAATGATAGTTAAAATTGATGTGTTTTTAGTAATAATTTTAATCAAATATGATATGGTTTTGGAGTTTAGGGACCTTGAAATATGTTTCTCCACACGTATTTTCAGCTAAGCATTAATCTTCAACTTGAAGGTATGCAACTTTTAGATGTATTTTACATATTTGTTAAAACTGTCACAATGTTGTGACTGTGTAACACGAGACAAATAATCTGCTGAAAAAAAATCAATCTCCTCCCAGTGCTGCTATTGTGGTCTCAAAAAATGAAGTTTCTGACTGGTCACTAAATTATTTATATACTTGTAAAATATATACATCATCATCCTTATCTTGTAATCCCTCACCATCAAATACTGTTAGCCACCCTTATAAATATGTGTACAACTTTAGAAATATTGGAGTTTACCATAACAAAATCTGAATCATGGTACGGTGATGTCTGACATTATTTATTGACTACTTTATTATAAAGTTAGTCTGGTCCACACTGACTTGCTCCCCTTATTTTTATGTTGCCATGCTAAGAAAAGCCAGCTTTTCTTAAGAAATTTGAGGTCTCAGAAACCTCAAATTTAATGGAAGGAAACAAAAATTATAGCCACAAGAGGAGGAAAAAAAAAACTGTTCTCCCAAATTGTTGAGCTTTTCTCTCTTCCTTTAAGGTTAAGTCGGTTAGTTGCTTAAAGTCTGGTTGAATCTCCAGGGATTGAGGGAAAACTAGGCAACGCCTCCTGACTTAGACATTTGTGTGCGCGCTTGTGTGTGTGGTCCAGGAAGAGAAAATAAGCAGGACTAATGGCAAGTTTTTCCTGTCTTGAATCAGGCTTAAGGGGGTTTCTAAGCAAAATTGTTTTCAGTGAAGGGACTCCAGTCCAAACCCACCTGTTGTTCATGATCGCAGAGATCCTTGTTGAGTGACAGGCGGCCAGCGCCACTTGGAGGCATCACTGAAGTAGACATTCATTCCTCAAGGCTGCCCGAGTAGAGACAATGTCTTACGCTGATACATTCACATTTCAGGCATGCCTAACCTGACATGCAATGGAAGTCAAACAATTAGCAGTCATGTACACCCTTCTTTATCACCCAAACATGACAGAAATATGTAGAAGACCACTGCTGCCTGTCAGTGCAGTAAATCCCAGATACTTAGGTGTTTTTTTTTTTTTACCCTTCGGTCAAAATTTGAATCCACAGGATTTTTAGTTAAACACTTAACAAAAAACAAAATACCACGTCGTTCCAGTGAGGGCTTCCTTGAGTCAAAGAGATTAGTGCTTGGACAGGGATTTTAGGCCCTTTGGGGTAGCAGGTAGAGGAACTGACTTAATGGCATGCAAATATTTTACTGTAAATCAGTGAGGACAGTGCTTAAACCCTAAGCTACCGATAAGAACTTCCTTGAGCTCGTTTCTTCTAGCTGCAGGCTTTAAACAAGCATGTAAAACCGAGGTATTATCTGTGCGATCGTCAACATATCTTACTGCTCTGACTTCTAAATAAGGGGATGTGGGTTTAACTCGAGTTTGGTGGCGACACAGTCAAGGCTGTACAGAAGCAAAAAAAAAAAAAAAAAAAAAAAAAAAAAAAAACCTGAAACCACAAGGAAGCCCATAAGAAACCATAGCCGAGCTGTCCCGTTCGTCGGCCACTCAAGCAATTAAAAGACTGCATGAGAACTCTGTCTTTGCTAAAGGCTGAGGCCAAAGCTGGAGAGCAAAGTCATTCTTGGCTGACGCTCAGAGATGTGCGGCCTGGCTGCTCCAGGACTCAGTTCCACTGGTTTAGCGCTGCTGGTTTAATGCAGCCTTCAATTTGGCTTTTGTCTGAGAGATATTTTATTTTACCAACCCCCACACCCCCACCCGAATACAATTCTCCCAAAACTTTAAGTAGAAATGCAGCAGAAAGGGCCGCATGGATGGATGGATGTATCCTCCAGCTGGCCTACATTCCTCTGGTTTCCACTTGTGTCTGCTTCTTTTACTCTGCGGGGTCAGTGTTTCTGTGATTAAATCCCACCCGCCCCTCCTTTCGATGTTAAGCCGTCTTTCCATTCATAGTTGTTTCCTCTTAAACATTTTTGCCTATGTGATTTTTATGTGAATTTAAATTGCCCCAGAATTTTTACCAGGGAAACTCCCATCCAGTTTTGGCCTACAGTCACATGCGCGAGTGTGCTGTATTTTTTTTTTTTTGTTTTGCAATTCTTCTCCGACACATCTTTAACAATATTGTGGTGAGGGGTGTGGCGATCTTGCACCAGTACAATGTTGTGACTTTAAACTTTCTCACAGTCTGCTGCCTTTTAACTCTTCCCATGGCTTTATCATCATCCCAGCTGACTGGCCATCCTCAAAGTGACTTAACAGTGATTGATATGAGCGCGGTTGGTGTGTCCTTATCCTGCTTCCTCTTGCTTTGATGCACTCCAGAAGTAGCTGTTTCACATGAAGTTGGAGCTTCACGAGATTCCCATGTGAAACTGACTTTTCAAATAAATGCCAAAAAAAAAATAGATTTGTGATTTTTAAATCATGTTAGGCTTTTGATGAACATTTATCAGTTTCACATTCGTCCTTCACAGAGCTGTATATCAGTATATATCATAATAAGGTGTGGTACATATAGAAGTGACTGCAATTTTATTTTCCAATGATAATAATAAGACTAAAAATATTTATAAGAAAATTTGGGCATTTTACTTTCAAGATGTTTTTGATGTTCACAGTAAAACTGTACTGGTTGCTGCTGTTTTCTGTATGTGAACAGGTCTGTGCTCAGATATCTTCAGGTATCTAGTGGGGGAAAGCTGTGATGCTAACAATTATATTAATGGTCAAAGCAAAATAAGTTATCAAAGCAGGAGAATATTCTTTATGTTCAGTCTGAACGCAATTAACTGGAACCACGGAGGCATATGGTACAAGACGAAGAAGTTATTTCAAACCAGAAATTATCAGGAGAATACCAGTGTTAGCAAGCTAGCCTTAGCATGCCAGCATTAGCATAGCCACTTAGCACACTGCATGTTTATGTCTGTTAAGATTGAGATAGAGCTTCACATGAAATCGGCCCTTTAAACCATCCAGACTAGAACACAACAGAGACACAATCAAAACTCTCAGATGACTGATTGTCCCGCCATAATAACTCAGAAATAATCCAAATTAGGATGTATTTTTATTTATTTCCTACTTACGGAATGTTTCCGTTTATATCATGGGTTTTTGGTGCCTTTCTACCCTAAAGGAAAAGATATGAAACTTCAGATATTTCACAAAAAGATACTAACGTCTATGGAAAAACCTCACATAACCTTATATTAAAGCAGAAAGTACGGCGGCCACCGTAAGAAAGCTTCACAGTATTCAATTATGCCGCATAACTGATCAATACAGGATTATGAGGGAACGCAATATTTTTGCAAGGTAATACAAAAATATTGCGAGGGAACGCAAAAGAAAAAAAAATTCCCCATGTCCCCTCGGTGGCTCCGTAGACTGATATCTACCTATTTCAAAATTACTTTGACACCAAAAACAAGTTATCTTTTTGCTGACTGTAAATATTTCCAAGCAGTAGAGGAGCTTTCTTAATCTAACAAACATTATGTCAGATCACTATTACAGCTGCACTGTTCAGACAAAATGTCTGTATGTCTAGAAAAATGAAAGATTGAAGTACCAGAGTGGACTTCTGTATGGATAAATCTGAACTAACTGAGAGTCGAGTAAGAGATGAAAAATATAGACTAAAACACAACTATATAAAAATATGTTCTTCTTTACCTTTCTGTGTAACTTATGGTTCTACCTTTACTTTTCAGCGCAGCTATTAATTAGTTAATGTAATTTCTTAGAAGTATTTTATGTATCCTTCGTTGTTTATGCTGTTCCTCTTGGATTGGTCTCTATTTCCAATGAAGACTGAAGGACTCTGTTACCATCAGTTTGTCCATTGGTTTCCCTCCACAGATTCTTCATGAGGTTCAAGAAAATTTAATTTTAAACAGAGCCAAGTTGTTTTGTAGACTGTAGATCGTCTTCCAGCAATCCTAATCCCATCGTCTTATTTTCTTCAGATAGCATATACACTGGCACTACTCAAAAGTCTTTAATTGGTTGGAAAGTTTACCAAGGCAGTAAATTCACACTAGGATGTTAAAGACTGTGGATTTTGTTCAAAGGCTTGAAAAGTTTTCCATTTGCCAAATGAAAGCCTCAACCCAACCCACAACAATCCAACCACAGAGAGATCAACAGTTTCTTCAACTTGCTTAGGTAACCTTCTGCAAAGCACAGGGAAGCCTTTAATTATTTTCTATTTTAACCCAAAGTGAAACTGAATTGAAATATAGGTCAGCAGTTCATTTCAATGGCACTTTAACTCAGTCAAATATTGAACAAATATAAGCTCACCTTTATTAAGTACTAAAAAATGAGAACAATAAAAAATTGTAGTACTTCTGTGCTATATTGTATATTATTGAAAAGCAAATTCTTCAATTTACTGACATATATGGATTAATTACATACAGAATGCTGTTTTGAAGCATTTATTTTGTTAATTATGATGATTATCATATGCATTATATGCACTGACATCTGCTGAAATGTATGCCTCGATGTTAGCAGCTTGGTATGGGTTTCCTGACTTTGGCCTATTACATTTTTTTATTGTCTTTCAGATATTTTAGGAGTTTCACTATGTGACATGTGCCCTTTGAACATGTTTTGTATTTTTTGTTAATCCTTTTGTCTCTCGCCTTCAAAGTTAGTTGGGTGAACATGTTATATTCAGATGTTTAACTTTTTAACTGACTCAAGAAAAATACCTGAAATGGTAAGTTTACCAGAGGCGACTGAACCGTTTTTGTGCGGTGTATCAAAGTCGCTGACGAATGTTCATACGTTAGCAACCCTGGTTAGGATATTTTATGGCAACAACTTGATTTGGTACTCTGTCCAGAGGTTGGGTGCAGTCAGTGTCCGTCATTAATTGGCACATATGATACATGAGATTGGACCAAAACTCTAGTATGAAAAATAAAAAGGTATCAACCTGACGTGTCTAAAACATCTTCCCCCAGCGGTTTATGCTGTTTCCAACATTGTGGTCAAATAAACAGTGTCTACAAATCCAACCTCCCATCATGGCTGTGAACAAGTTAGGGTTTTATGTTGTCATTTTCAGCTTGCTTATCTAGACAGTAACTCGACCCGGCGGCGTGTTTGGAAAGATAAATTTACATTTGATCTTAGACCGTTTGTGATATTTTTCTGAGCTGACCTTCACAACACTTGCCTAAATTGGTAATTAAACCAAAGAACTTCCACTACTACAACAACTTCATCAGGGTGGTCTTTGTAACGTTGTCCTCTTTGTAACAGGAAGGAGGAAGGAAAAACTTCCCAGAAGTATGTGTGGCCTGACATTTGCTATCCCATTACAGCCCACCTAAGACATGCCAGTGCACATAAAACAACACGAGACAGAAGGTAATGAAGTGCTAAGCACTGAGGTAATCATTCTTGAAGCGGTGACCCTTTCCCCTTTCCCTTCTCATCCTGACACCAGGGTTCCTTCTTGTTCCTTCCGCTCTCCCCGACTGTTTTTGCAAGAATGACCAGAGATTCCAGCAGACAAATGAAAGCGTCTCTTCATCCCCCGGTGTGCTTGCAAGACTGAAGACAACTATATGAGGCCATCTTGTGGTTCTCTTCTCATGATAAAGGGATTAAAAGCTCCCTCAGGGGCGTGAATGAATTGGATCGGTTTAGGATAAGAGGAACAACCCGGGCAGACATTAGCGCCTGAGCTGCCTGCCAAGATGCCGGCGACGAAATTCTTTTGGGAAGGAGTTGAGTTTCAAGTAAAACCGAGTGTTTTGTAGCTACAGGTGAGTTCTGTTTGATGCTCACTTAAGGTGACATTTGGACGGCTCTGTGCTTTTTCTCTCAGGCAGAGATACTAATCTCCCTTTGGCAGCTGCGGTTTAGCTGGGTGGGGGTTTGCTGAGGGTGTCTTTCATTGAAGTTCGACCGAAGAGTCGTCTCCCAAAGATCCTTTTTATGAGTGGTGACCATCTGGGACATTCCTTTCCACGTGAAATTATGTGTATACTTTCCCTTCTTCCTTTCTTCTTCTTTTTTTTTCTCTCCCCACTCCTTTAACCCCAAATAGCAATGATATGAAGAAGGAAAACAAATGAAAAGATAGGGCTTTGAAAATGGATCTGTCCCAGCAGTGTTCTGCCACCTCCCCTTTTTTTTTTTTTTTTTTTTTTTTTTTTTTACTTTTGACCCTCTTCTTCCATCCACATGTGCAGGCTTGACCAGAAAGGAAACTGTCCCACTTTTTGTTGCACGCAATGAGGATTTGAGTGCGACTGCTAAAATGCTGAGGGGGGAAAAAAACAAAAACAAAGGGAGGATGAGTAAATAACACGAGAAGAAAGTGGTGGTTGAAAGAACATTTATCTGTGGAGCCTGCTGATAGAAAATGTAGAACAGCTGGGAAGCAGATAGCAAGACTGAACTGAGTGAGTGAATGCAGAAGTAATATGAAGCAAAGAACAACAAGGAGAAAGGGCGAGAGTTCTTGTTTCGGACAGATGGTTTAAAAACGGGGGTTTCAAAAGATTGGGCTTTCATGCAAGAGGAAATGGGTGGAGGAGCTTTGAAGAGCAATGCAGTGGTTTACCACAACACTAAATGGAAAGAAAAAAACGTGTCTAGTGGTCAAAAGGGGTAAAATAATGAGAGGGGCGGAACAATCTGTCTGAAGAGCAAGTCAACGAAAACACATGAGTGCAAAGGAATATATAAAAACACTTGAAACAAATTACAAACTAAAACTTGGACTCATTGCAGGAAAATATGTGAACTATGTTAAGACTACAAATTTTAGACAAAAAAACAAAACAAAAACAAAAAACAAGCCTAACATTTCCCTCCATCAGAGCTCTAAAAATGTTTGGTGATTTTACTTTTTCTGATCATCTTGGTCATCAGACTGATGAGTCAAAAAAAAAACACGTTGTTTTCTTTGGATAAAGCCTCCACATTTTTTTACCTGGCAGCACCTTTGTCAAGCACTGTGACAAAATGTCAGACAAGATAAAAAGGATTTTTAAAGTACTCTAAAGCTGCTACTCGCAGGTTAACCGCATTCCTTGATTGGTCTTGGCTTACATCACTGCCGGACGGTGCAAACTCCAAACAATAACTTTTCAAATGTCACAAACACAAGAGTGCCATCTCCATCTCATCTTCTGGTGGCAGGATAATCCACCTGGTCACCTTTAAAATGTAGTTGAACAGCAAATCTTTATCGCCAACGTTCAGCTGGCAAATCTAACTGTGGGAATAAGAGATTCTACTCCACAAAGAGACAAGGCAATCCTGAAGGCAAAACGAGGTTCAAATACTAGCAAGGTGTAGTGAAGGAAGTGACCAATGAATGTACAGGTGGGCCAAAAATAAACATTTTATATTGGACAACCGTTTTTATTTTTGTGGGACTCTGTGTAGTCGCTGCACGTCTTGGACCACTTTGTGGTTGAGCTGCAACATTTCCAGTTTTTTTAAACTTGGAAATAAGTTTTGCCACAGTGTCATATGTGATGCTTGTTCCATATTTTCTGTTAAAGTTTTGTGCAGCCATGCTACTGCTTCCCAATCCAGCCATCAGTATAACTTCAATTCTTTGCTCTTTTGTCAAACACATCTTCTTGGGTATATGAAATATAAAAGAAATTCACATTTTACATTCTCCTATGTATGGAAACTTATACATACGTAGAACACAATTACATTCATTCATTCGTGTAATTTCTTTTTTCTCCATGGCAATAATGGAGTGGTTTTTTAGCTTCAGATAAGTAAAAAAAACAAAACAAACAAAAAACAATTTAAGCAGTGTTTCTTATTCCTCTTCATCTTGCATTGTTTCATTCACAACATAATAAATCAGCACATCCTAGGTTCTAAAGAAGCATATTTGTGTCGCAAAAAATGTACCAATAAAATCTTTGATGCACCGATTGAAAAAAAAAAAAAAAAAAAAGCAACCATCCAGGATGTCATAGCTTTAAAATGTGATTCCCGATCGGCTCTAATATATTATTTTATGTGTGTAAAACTCCCTCACATGCTATGCAACAAAAGCAGGCAGAGCATTTTTAAGCAGATAATTTCACATGGCGTTTTAATGTCAATACTATTTCAAAGTAAGTATTTTTGTGTTAATGAGGGAGCTGCCGACAATTGTTCCAGTGATCAATGAAACCATTCCCCTCTGAAAATTTTTTTTAAAACATCAAAGACAGCATAAAGGCATTCACCCTCCCCAAAGCCCTCTTCTCACAACACACATCTTCTCCACTCAGATGACACACTCTCCAACAGCGGCCCATCCACCGAGCCATTGTGAGAAAGATCAGTGAACTGATACACATTCCTCACATCTTACGTCATCTCACAATGACAAAACATTCTCGATGAGACATTAAAAACCAAAATAAGGATTCCCTGGACAACGTGAGAGACGATATGTTTGGACAAGGGTGGTCCCCAACTGCTTGACCTCGGGGGTCAGAATCATAACTCCTGAGGTAGAAATTTTCTCAGGACCGGCTGCGAAAGCGAGCGGGATCTCGCGGAGGTGAGAGGCGCACTTGGAGGCCTTTATCACCGATTCTAAAAGTAAACTAGCCAAAATAACTGGTTTACGGACTTGCTGACCATAAGGGCACATTCCAAAGGTTCCTCCCGTAGACAGGGACTGAGATTACAGAGGACAGATGTCCCTCACACAACCTGTGTGGTAAAAAAAAAAAAAAAAAAAAAAAAAAAAAAGAGTGAGCAAAGTACATTCTTAGACAATAGTCTTTAAATCACTGGTCTTTTCAACTCATCCCAGATTTACTGGGATTTGAACTCTTGTGAGTCACACACTGTGTGTGTGATCTAAATGCAAAAGTTTATTTAGAGTCCAGTGTTAAGACCAGAAAAAAAAACAACAAAAAAAACTCTTCCCCTCACAGGGTTTGCTGCTTGTGGTTTTGAGGTCAACTTGGCTGAACTAAAGATCAGAGCTAAAACTCATGAAGTAGAAAAAAAATTTAAAATAAAAATAAAATAACAGCCTTCGTTCAGCAACTTAAATCCAGTTATGCTCATTGGTGGAGTCTTCAAAAATTCTGAAAGTTGGTGTCGGATTTTTGCCTCCTAATATAACTACAAATGTAAAGCAATAAATCATCATCAGCAGAGTTATTGGTAGGTGTTTACTTAAAAGTTACAAGCAGTTCAATTGAATTGCTAACACTGTAGAAATTAAACCAAAATGTCATCATGTTTCATACAATAAGAAAGTTAAAAAACAAAACAAAACAAAAAAAACAACTAAAGCTCAAGTTGTAATAATAATGTATCTGCTAAGGCTTTTGAATTGATTCCAAATTGTACCTAATCCAAATTTCTTGAAAATGAACATCTTGATCAGATTCCTAGAATTGTGACCCTCATGGTAGGAACATGTTGAAGTAGCTCACATTACTTCTGATTCTGTTCTGTTTGCAAACTTTGTTCATCGTTGTTTGGAGGCGTTGCATGTGCGGTTACTTATCGCCTCTAGGTTTTCTGTGCAGCTTTAAGGATCCTTGCTCTTGCTTTTCTACCTTTGGACGATCGTTATGATGCGTAGCCGTGGCAACGAGGCATTGTTTTTACAACTGGGAGCAGCCGATTAGCATCTCAAAAGCTCGAATAATACCTGAACTACAACCCCAAATCCCAGAGGACTTCAAAAGGAAACTTCATGGATGCAGATCAGAGAGAGAAGGAGGAAGTTCAAACCATCTCTTCCGTTCAGCATAATGGGCGAGGATCAAATCCCCGACTCGGATTTTCTGCCTGGTTTAAAGCATAAGCATGACAAAAAATACTGCCTTTTAAAGAGCTAATTAGAACAGAAATACCTGTAAAGTGATGACTATTGCGTGTTTTCTTGGGGATAACAATGGAGGATTTTATGTGTTACTCCCTTTTAAAACAGCTTATTAGATTCAGTCACAGTCAGAGTGATCACTGCTGATCTTTCCTTGTTAATACTTTGACCCCGAGCTGCAAAACTGCAAGTCGGTGCAATGGAAATGAATTTAACTCTAAATACTTCAGCTCACCAAGAAGATTTGGACAGGTTCACGTTCCTGACTCTGTGGGAACAACAAACGATCCCCCTTTCCTGTACATGACACAAAACTAAGGTCCAAGTTTGATGCGGAATAATTTGACCAACTTGCGTGGCGTCCTGTCTGATAGATAGGGCAGGATGAATTAGAACAACCTTCTCACCCAACATCAGTGTCTGTCCTCACAAATGATCGTCTTAAGAAGGTTGTATGCCTACCTTTGACATTACAGTGTAACTATTTGCCCAGTGGTAAAATCTTACCATTACAAAATATGTGACTGTTGTGTTATATGGAAATATTTTAGAAGTAAAATCGCTGATTTTCATGCACTCTTTAGTGCTTCTGTAATGCTGAAATGTTACTGAAGTTGCTAGCTTCAACAAAAACTTCATTAGTCTCGTCAGGGGTCATGAAAGTACAGTTGTGCTCCAGGTAAAATGTTCAAGATCTGACAGTCAGAACATACAAGTTCATCAGCAGACTTCGCTCCTTCTGTTTACTCACTACACAGTCGCTCATCAAGCGTGGAGATGAGAGAACAATCAGTCAGCTCTTTCAGGTGTTCATAATGAGTCATGAGTCATAGTGAACCTGACATCAGGCCATTCAAGAGAAAGGCTCTAAACATCAACAAGCCTTCAATAATTGTATTTACTGTCCCAATATGCGGCTCGGCTGCAGTTGCTGGGTGGAGCAGACGGCAATGTGAGCAAATTTTATTGAAATATTTCAAAATTCTGCTCTAACATTTTTTTTATTTGATGCAGATAGATTTGTTTTAGCTTTAACTAAAATATGTTTGCTTATTTTTCTTTTTTTTTTTTTTAATGTACTGTGTCACAGAGTTCTTCTGACTTGTTTACTTCTTCACATTTTACTCTGTTAAAGACGGAAGATTCTTCCAGTGGTCCTGGGATTAAAGGTTTACGACTAACTGTAAGGTGGCAGAAAGATAGAAAATTGATTTTCATATTTTTGCACACAAAATATCAATTATTGCATGCAATCTTTTATGAATTATTGTCCTAATATTACAAAATAAGGTACAACATGCTGTATACCTTTTAGTGAGGGAAGAAGTTGTTGGTTAAAATTTTGAAAATTTTTAATTGAAATGACAGACATATGCTTTGTACAGCTGCCACTCTTGGGCTTCACTTGTTCAGTCATTCCTGTTTCCTACAAATTGAACCTTGTGAGAAAATGACTGTTTAAATGGCTTTATTGAAATAAGGACCCAGGTGCGCCAGCAAACACAGACGTAGTTCCTCCACGAACAAATCAGAGTCCGCATTTGAAACCCTCGTCCAAGTCTGGTTTCAGCACCAATTTACTGGTGGTACTTATGCCGTGTGTTCACAGCTGTACACGAGACTGTGGAAATAAAGACCGCCTTATTATAACTCAGTAAAGTTACTGCGACACTATATTAGTATTTGGTAATGATGTTTAGCATTTTTTATATGCTTTACTTAATTTTTTTTTTTTATCAAATATGATGTTTAATAGTTATTAAGCCTGAAATCGACTAAAGCCTAAACTTCTTGATGCTTCTTCTAAATATCATTAAAGTGAGATTAGCTTACTTTCTCTGAACCTTTTAACACTGTCCTGAAATTCATCTTGAATCGTTGTGGAATCGTCATAATGAAAATGTTGGAAATGTAGTAGCTTTTGCGATTAGGTTAGAAAAGCTTCTATTTCTCTGTAGCAAACATTATTGCAGCTCTGCCACGTTGGTAAGTAGCTCCTCTATCCCATTTTCTCATGTTTTTTTGTTTTTTTTTAACATGCCACCCCTCCCATCCCTTCTTGACATTTGTGCCACAGGTTTGGCCCTCACAGGACTTTGATTGAGCTCCGCCAGGTGCAAGTTCAGCGTTTAGCCTTGGTATTTTCCTTCATTTAATTTACATCCTGAGAAGGCTGATTTATCTGAATTTTTTTTTCTCTGGATAAAGCAGCTGTATAAACAGGAAAAGCAATTTGTGTGCATGCGACGCTGAGTGCCGCGGCTTCCTTCGACACATTTGGCTCTGAGGGAAATGTCAGTGACAGGTTAGCGGTCTGTTCTTGACTCAGCTGCCCTCTCCTGAAAGGAGACTTGTTTAATTGGAGGATTTCTATAAAAAGACAAGCTTGAGCTAATTCGTCTGTCGATGCAGATTGCAGCTTTTGGTTGGTGAGTATGGCAACACAAAAACCTGCTAAAGATGGAAATCACATGAGGTTTGTAGCACACAGGCTTCTGTGATGAAAGATAACAGAATGATTTTAAAATAAATGTATTCAACCGCTTGTGCTTTTCCCCATTTTTGTATTGTGTCTCCTTTAGTCTGAGACCCTGAAATAAAATGTAGCAGCTACCTTCATAAATAAGTGTACAGAGTAAACTTGTGATGAACAGCATAAATCGAGTGATTGTCTGAAGGCTTCAAAGATATGTTAGGGAACATTAGTAAAGAAACATTGTCATGAGGACAAAGGAACACTAGAGAAAAGTCAAAGCAGGGCAAGGTTATCAAACAACATCCAAAGTTTTCACGTTTTCAGATGTCTGTCCAGTCTATACACTGAAAAAGGAGAACTATATGGTACAACTGTCCATCCACCAAAAAGGCAATTGTTGAAAGAAAGCCAACGTCCAAGAAGATGAAGCCAGGCCCGTCGCGATAAACAACAAATCGACTAATTGCACGATAAATTAAAACTATCGACCTCATTTCAATTATCGGCTTTATCGTCTCTTCCGGCCTTCTTGTTAATGGAGACCGAGAATCCATTTTATTTTTGTTTTTGGTTGTTTTGTTTATTTTCTTTATAGGTTCCAGTGTTAAAATGTTCTTTTGAAAATAAAGTGCATCTATCTTTGGCAGGAAATCGCATGTCTTATTACGTAATTTCCATTAAAAAAGGTCTTCAAACATTATTATTGTTTATCGCAATAATTTTTGAGACAATTAATCTCTCAGCAAAATCTGTTATTGTGACAGGCGCAACTTCATTCTCCACAAAATGTAAGCAAAAATAGAGGCATCAAGTTTTAGCGGTTGTAAGATTTCTCCGTTGTCTTTGGTAACAGACCACGACCTATTTCTCCCTCTGGCATTAGACTCTTGTGTTTGTTTTGATTCCATTTACCCAGAATGCTCTGCGCTACAGTTTGCTTCCTGCTTTCGGAGCGGTCTCTGGTCCACTTGCATTTGCTTAAGTGTTTATGCTTATGCGAATGTGGTGGTGAGGTTCACTTCCACCTAACCGAAGCCCAGGTTTGAGTTTGCTCCTTTGGTATGCATCAGAGTTTGATTGCGCATTCACACGTCCCCAAACAAACCAGACCTTCGATCTAGGCAAACAAACTAGAGTTTGATTAAATGGGACTGAGCAGGGCTGGTGTGAATGCACCCTAAACGTGTCGTAACTGTAGCGAATATACACCAGAGTTTTCAGATGTAACACAATGTGTCCTTTCAGTTGGGGCTCAACCTCAAGTTGAACAAACTCTTCTGCAGAAGTAGTTAAACTGAAGGGTTAAACAGTAGAACAGTGAACCGCATAAACAGGCACTCTCATTCATGGCCTCTGTTACTCCCTCATTGCTAAAGTCTGACTCACAAAACATCTAAACAGTTCTGTTTGGACCCCCCCTCCAATCTCCTCACCCTCTTTGCCTCCCCCAAATATTTTCCTTCAGCCGTTGTGGCCGCAAACTCTTTTCCTTCTATGAAACAACTCAACCACTGCAGAAAAGGTCTGTCTGTTTTTATAATCACTGTCCATGCCCCATGCACTTCTTTCTCACGCACGGGTCCTACTGTACTGACAAGCCTTCAACTCACGCACGTGCAGTCAGTCTCCCCCCTTGCGCCCAGCGGAGGGTCAACCCTACTCCTCGCTCCAGAATGATAAAACGGGACTGGTGTGTTGCCACTGGAAACGGGAGTCATCTTCTGTGAGCTCAGATGAGCAATTATCCTTTTCAACTCATAGGAGGTGAGAAAAAAAAAAAAAGTTAAAATAAAAAAGGCCCTTTTTCTGGGAAGGGAACGTGCCTCCCTCAAATATTTCTCCCTGCGGTCACAGGAGAACAGCGGCAACATTCGAGCAGAATAGGCAAATGTCAATCTGTCACAGCGTAGGAATGTGTTATTTTTACTGTGGCTATTTTTACCTCCATTTATTTCCATGGCGCCAAGTAACAACATTATGTTTGAACACGTAACAGCTCGACCACAGGAGCCTCTTGAGGCATTAGTTTATAGATGGCTGCCGCACTTTGCGTGCAACCTACAAAACGTTTATGGAGGGCTGAGGGTTTCGAGTTATGAGAGCTGCTGCTCATTTTGGTTTACAATCCGAGCTTACTAAGATGTGGTGATCAAATAATTTTACGATATTGTAAATAAACAATAAAGAAGATATGCGAGGCCATACAACTACAAAAAAGAAAAGAAACACGACCAAAGCATCTTTTGGGGTCCCCAAAGTCGGTCCTCGAGGGCCGGCATCCTGCTTGTTTTAGTTCTCTCCCTTGCTTAATACACCTGGATCAAACGATGGCTCATTAAAAAGCCTAAGACAAACATTGACATGCTGAAAAGGTTGTTGGTACGACCATGGAGAGAACTAAAACAAGCAGGATGCCGGCCCTCGAGGACCCACTTTGGGGACCACTGCTGTAATGCTTACTAATTGTAACAGGTTTGGATAAAAGACAGAGTGCAGATTTATATGTGTTGAAAGCACAATTATTTGCAGATTAACTTACCTACCTAACCTCGCATTCTCACAGAGCCTTTTGAAATGACGCTCCCAGTTTGTCGCATTGTAAACTTTCGCTTCAGTGTGTTTGGAAGTTTAATGTAGTGCTTAGCTGTGAAGTGGGATAAATGATGCATGGTTTGCAACATCTTTTACAGATGCAGTATTTTACCCATTTGTCTTTTTAAAATATGCCAAGCAGCAGCATTTGGATAGAGAGCATCTGTGGACTTCAAAGTCTCGCCACAGATTATGGATGAACTTTTTCTAGGCAATTCCAACACATTAATATGCTTCAACGTATTACGATTATGTTTAGGGTTGTTGTCCTGCTGGAAGGAGATTTTTGAATCCGCTAATTGGTTTAGATCCAAGTCTGCTTCACATTTGTCTCAGCCCATCTCACCACCAAACTTTCACAGCTGCTGCTAACGAAAGCATTCCCACAGCCTGATGCTACCACCACCAAGTCTCACCATGGGGATTCATGATGGAGTTCGTTTTCCACCGTGCGTAAAAATGAACGGTGAAGGCCACAAGCTTTGGCTTTGGTCTCGTCTGACTACAGCAACTACCTACCACTCAGTTTTTCTCATCAATGCTCTTGGCAGTGCTGAAGTTGTTCCATAAGCTGTTCCCTTTTATTTATTTTACGAAACACAATAGAAATATTCTTTATTCTTTGTGTTCAAAGTTTGGTCTTATTAACCAACCCTTCAATGCTTTAATATTCCCCACAACTTAGTCCCTGCCTTGTCTGCTGTGGTTCTTGGTCTTCACAATAGTGTTTGTTCTAGTAAACGGTCTTGCTGAAGTTTGCGACGCAGAGTGGAGGCAGTGTAACGCAAGAGTCCAGCAATACTGGGGCAGAGGCCTCTCAGCCCACGTTCTCACCCACATTTGCGCCCAGACAGTGAGGAACACACTCCCAATGGAGACACACACAACTTGGCAAGGACCGAGTCAGACGTTAACCAGGTAGAGTGAGACTTAATGGAGGAAAGGGCTTAATTAATGCAAAAGGCATTGAAGTAAGACTTAAAAGAAACAACAAACCAAAGAAACCACTGACACGGATCTAAGAGCTACTGGTCACAAAGAAATGAGCTAATATGGTAATATATTCATAGCAATAATAGAGAAAATAAATTAACTGAATACAATCAAAACAAGAATAAGAAAAGCAAAACACTTAACAGCCAAGGATTGTGACACAAAATGTGAAAAAGTTCAAGGTTGTGAATATTTTTCTAAGGCACTGTATGTACAGTAAATACTGCATGTCTGCACCCACTTGTTGATCCTTCATACGTTTCTGCTGAATGACAGTTTACGACTGGTTTCCCACAGCTTGTGATGCTGGCACAGCTATTTGTGCGACGGACTTGTCGGCATGTACGGGTGGCTTTCAATGCCACTACTTTATCTTTGAACACATCTCTCCTGTCCTTGTCCTTGTGTGTGTGTGTGTGTGTGTGTGTGTGTGTGTGTGCGTTTTCATCCCGTACAATGCACAGTTATCCTGTAGTTTGCCAAGGAACAATTTTCTGTTGCTGTTTTCTAGCTTTCATGCTCAAAATAGAAAATTACTCTGAAGAATTTAGGTAATTAAAGTCGATTTATTCAGCTTGCAACTGAAGCTGTCCTAATGATCTCAATAAAGGAAGAAAAGGGGGGAACAAATAAGGCATAAAATGTTGTTGCGTGTCTCAACAATAAAAGAAAGGGTTTATTTTTACTCGAGAGCCGTTATCATCCGTTTCCATTCTTGATATTTTTGTGCGAGAAAAAAAAGCTAGCACAAATAACTTTTTAGCAAACAGTGCAGATTAAAATAATTACTCCTTGACATGGAATAAATATTTCCAGATGAAACCTAAGTGGGACTTTTTCCCAATATTCAGCCTTTTCCAAAATAAAAGACGGAAATATTCCTAAGCACCATGAGGACACCACCTATCTGGCTTGTCTTCACTCTTAAGACCTCCTCTTTCTTTGCCTCTCTCCATGTTTTAATGACCGTTGGCAGACACGGCCTAGCGTAGAAAGAGACATAACCCCTGCAGACAGGATGGGAGCCCTTATTTACTTTGCAGATAAGGTTTGTGGGTAGTGGATGGAGCAGAATGTACTGGAATGCTGGATTGTTTTGGGGAAGTTTCTTGGATGTCTACGATAACAAAACAATCCAGAGAAGTTTGGAGGGAGGGAGGGCGGACTTTTGGTGGGGATTCAAAAACAATTAAGACTACTTAAAGTACCAGCAGTTGTCCCAGAGGGTCTGCTTGGGCCTAATGCTTTCAGGAGTATGCACAGGACCAAAGAACTTCCTCACGTTGAATGAAATGTAAAGTTAATATTTCTTTCAGAAGCTTTCTCATCGAGGTGTCTTTGGTTTTGATTGTGTCCACCTTTCTCACTGTCCCACCACATCGATGCTGGTCCTCTCACCCTCTCACTCCAAAAGTAGTAGTTACTACTTTTGGAGTTTTGGTTGTTTAGTTTCAAATTTTCTGGGTTCAAACAGGAGTCGCCCTGGTCGCCGCGTGGCTCAGTGTTAGAGCAAATGTTTTTTTTGTTGTTGTTTTTTTTATCCAGGCTGCGTGCTGTTTATTGTGCTCATAAAATTAAAGTTTCTTTGTATAACTCTAACCCTAAGATCCAAAAGACTTTCAAATTACAAACAAACAAATTAGGACCATTGCAGGGTTAAGTAAGGAAAGGCCAGGGTTGAGCTGCCAACTGCAGATGGTTTCTCTTTGGCAACTTTGCTGAGTGTTTTCCACTTGTGGATAATTCCCCTTTACTTGGATATTGTATCATAGCACTGTCTACGTAACGATTGCAGTGAAACCTCGCCTGTTTTCTTTGTCCTTGTGCTTAATTTACTGAATGTTTAAGACCAGCAAACTGTTACAGCTTCTGCTTTTATGGTCAGACTCACTGATGATCAGGTAATGAAGTGCATCTGATAAGATGTACCTGACTGATATTTGCCCCTTTGCACCTGATGAAAACATCAGATTCTGGCTTCAAAGAGTCACACCATGATGTGGTGAAATTATCCAAGATCAAAAGAGATTTTAAAAAAAGCTCAGAAATATGTAAGGACCCATTTACAGCCTGACTTGATAATGTCGAATGTTTATTTGACGTTACTCTACCACGTAGTGCTTGGACATTTGCACTGTGTTCTGACAATTAAAAATGAGAAAGGACTGTGAGTCAATTACAGGTTTTCCCGTCTGCCTGTAACTGGGGCTGATATTTAGAGCTACTCCTTAACATTTCACTGATCTTTAACAGAGTATGTTCTGTAGAGCATTAGCTCACGCTACTATGTGTTCAACAATCACAGATGGACCACTCAGCCATCAGTGCAAAAACACACCAGACCTCAAAAAACATGCATTCACATGTAATTCCTTCAAAAAAAAAAAATTATAGAAGAACAATAAATGCTTTTAGGAAATGCAATAATAACTTTAAAACCAAATATCTACTAAGAACAAAACTTTGATCAATTGATCCACAACTTGTATTAACACACCAAAACCTTTTGGAAAAACCATCAGAGAAAAAAAAGTGTTAAAGCTAATGGGCTGATATCACTTTAAAGTATTTTTACTAAGAATTTGATGTCACTGAAGTTCATTTGTTTGCAACATCCAGTACAAATGACTGTGTTAGTTTGGAAATAAAGGTTTTTTTGATGAATGGATGGATTTTCAGCATTTGTAAATCATAAAAGCAGATGCTGATCCTTTACACAATTTCAGACAAATCACCATCTAAGTGTTGTCATTAACTGGCAAGAAAAAGTCATGGGGATGACAGAATATGAGAAGCATTAGACAGCACAGCTGTTTTTCTGTTGCTCCGATACGTTCAGTCATATGTTTCGTGAAAAAGCTCAGGGTGATGTTGAATCATGTCTTTCTACTTCTTCATGCCACTTGGTATTAGGTGTTAGTGTCACTAAATTTGGCACTTTGTCAGGAAATGTCACACAGAGACATCTCTTCTGAAAATTTTACTGTAGAAAAACAGCAAATGCTGTTGAAAGCAGACACTTTCAAGTTGTCCGAAGAGAAATTAATGCGGTAAACTCTGCCTTAATCTTTGCACGCTTAAGAGAGGGAATGCACTTTTATTGGCGTGGCGTGTCTGTGCCAGCCAGCGAGACTGAGAAGTGTTAAAGTTAGTGTGCTAAGTGAGAATTACAGTCATGTGTAATAACTGTAATTATAAAGTTCAGGGGGTGGGGGAGGTTCTTGCACGGTATTTATCATCACTTAGATGTGGGGTCACATCGTTCCTTCTCCGATTGGAGGATGAATGCGTGTGTCAGAGGGTGTGAGGCTTGGTGAAGTGTTTAATCCTGTGCAATTTTCATACATAAATATTCCCTTTAATCTTTATTTTATTATCCCCATCTTTGGTGCGATGATGCACATCGAGAGTGACGGAGTTCTCTTTTATTTTGAGGAATGACGCTCGCAGGGGCACCGCAATATGTGGGAGTTTGAGGTTTTAAATGAGGCATATGACAGTTCGAGTTCAAATAAGCGTGGCTGACTCCTGTGGGGGTTCGACTCCAATCACTATCTTCGCTCCCGCTCATGCTTTACTCCCTTCTGCTTGAGTTACGGTCGGCGTATCCGTCACCGAGACGCATGCAGGGCCTCGAATGGATGCGGGACGAAAACAAGGCCCTGTGGCATTCCCGAACATCCTGGGCAAGTCCAATGCAAGGTCACTCACCAAATCAGCGATTCATCTGACAGATAAGATGGCCGGGGAATATTGACGGGAACACCTGCGAGGGGAGGAACGCAAGGCATGACTATCTTCACACCAAGTTGATTGTGTGGAGGAGGGGGGTGAAATTCCAAACATTCCCACTTTTCCCAAAACAGCTTGAAATTATGAAAGTGTGTGTGTGTGTGTGCAAAGTGGAGAGGGCAAAGGACAAAGATAGTAAAATGTCTGCTAATCTTTGCTCACTTTGATCGCCTAAAAGAAGAAGAAGAAGGAAAAAATAAAAACAACATACTCTTTTCATTTTATAACCGGGCTGCTGTGCCCCTTTTCAGGAAACAAACCGAGTTACCCAGCAGAATCTCATTAACATCAAAGAGGCAAGTCAGGTGCAATGCAGTTTTAACTTTTGATGTAACACAAATCAGCAATTAGCTCATTCCTTTGCTTTGGCATCATCTTCCTCCTGGTTTAATTTAACTTACGTAAGGGTCAACCCTCCACCCCCCACCGTCCCGCCGCAGCAGACCGTCTTTGTATGCATGTTTTGGCCATGATAATGTGGGTGAAACTGACCTTGTGAGTGTTCATGCCCTGCAGTGTTTACATGTTTACAAGTGTGTGTTTGCGAGATAGTGGCTGTGATCACTCACTGGATTAAAAATACATGACAGCAGAGTTTTTCCTTTTCCTTTTCTGCGAGCAGACACACACACACACACACACAACACACACACATACACACACACGGAGTATGTTTTCCATCTGCAACAAACTGAGCCACAGTTACATTAAAGTGCATATATCATTGTTGTTACAACCTTCACCCTTCCAATTGTTATATCCAATCACATGTCAGAGGTTAAGAAAGACAGTAGAGAAGAAAGAAGGAAAGAAACAAACAATCAAAGATGTAAAGAAAGAAACATTTTTCAGAAAAAGTTGCTGAAAAGGTGATGAAAATCCTGAACTCTGACATGAATTGAAGGTGATCTGAATGTGGCAGCATGTTGGAGTAGCTCAATGCTCTCAGTGAGATTTGATTTAATTTCCCTTTGAGATTAATAAAGTATTTTTGAATTTGAATAAGTCCCCAACGTACATGAATATGAGTTTATAAGGCAAACACATATCTGGCAATTTGTCTTGTAGGAAATCTAAAGATCTAAAAAAAAAAAAAAAGCAGCACCCAAAACACCTTAGAGAAAAACTGCTATTTGATCTTTTTTATTATTATTTAAATCATTTTTTATGATTGTTCCATAAATTTACAGTTTATCTTCCAAGTAAATGTCAGGGTTTTTTTCTGTTTTATTTGTCATTAGATCAGTAATGTTCTCGATAAAGTAGCCTAATTCAGGAAATTCACCAGATTCCAACAACAAACGCAACAGTCCACAGAGATACACCAGTGTGACACGCAAAAATAGAAGCAAGGAAATATAAAATTAAGTTTTTACTCTGGTACCATCCTTCCATGTTTTCTATGCCTATTTACTTTCTGTAGGTTCTGCAAGGAAAAAAGTAGAGCAATTCAACTTAGAATGATCACAATGCAATGCCTGGGTCACTTAGCAAGATTTTAATGCCCATTTTTCACCTGATCTTTAGTTTCCGACAATCTTACGGATTGCTGTTAAAATAATCACTGCTTTGTGTTGAGAGAGATCTACTGTGTCAGAATGTTGCGACCCTCTGACCTCGAATTGTGGCAATTCAACATTTTGGATGGCCGTGGCCCGATATCTCAGCGTGGGGGTGTTCCTCAAAGAACACGCACCTGTTGGATGTGATGTGTAGCCAATCAGAAAGCGAGGTGACTGGAAAAAAAAAAAGAAAAAAAAGAAGTCAAGTGAAAAGTAAGCAGAGCCCCTGCTCGCGTGTCTCCTCTCCTTAAACCACTTTGACCAATTTTCTGTTCAAAGCTCAGTTAGCTTCTTCCCTCCAGTTTGTGGAATCTTTGGCGCCTTAGTTTATGTGGCAGTGGATGTTCATTTGATTTTTATTGTCTCTTCTTGTTGTTCTGCCTGTTTTGGTTTCTTATGGGCCATGTATGTGTCTGGATAAAAAGGTTTGATTTAACCAACGCCTCTTCTTTATGCATTGTTTTTTTGTCCGCTAAAAGCAGACCACAATGATCGCCTTTGGTTTGTCCTCGTCTGTCGTGTTTATTTACTTCTCGCAAGGTTTTACAAGATTCGCCATCTGACTTTTAAAAGCTCGTGAGCGAAATCTGCTCATGTGTGGTTCAACCACACATGACTCAGTGGCCGCCGAGCGGCCAAACTGAGGCAAAGGCCTATCGTAATTGCAAGACGTCATATTACTATCCTGCCACTTTACGCAGCGTATTGGAGGCCTTAATTGTTTTCATAAATTTGTCAAACTTCATCATAAATTGACTACCATAGGAAGTTACCGGATTTTAATGGAATTGAAAGCAGGTGTGGAAAAACTTCTCTTCAGCACTCCCTAAACTGAGATAATCCAAACCATCCATCGTAGAAATCTGAAACTTGGTGCATAGATGCACCACACACTGCATGACCAAACCTGGTTTGCCTATGACTCTTTTTTTTTTTTATTGTCACGTCTTTCAAATTTTGAAAATCTACAATTTTAAAATCTTGCCATCTGAACCAGGACTGTGGAAAAACAACAACAACAACAAAAAAAAACATGCAAACTTGACGACACAGGAAGTCCTTAGCTCGGATTAGAATCCAGGACCTTTGATTTGCAAGGCAACACTGCCACAAACAGCTCTACCCTGCAGCATGGAAAACCATTTACTTTCAAATATTATGCAACTGCTGCTTTCAGTGCTGCATACACTCATAAAGGCGACAGTGAGTCTATCACAAAGTGGGAATATTGTAACTAAAAGCGTTTGGTATCTCTGTTTTATGGTATTCTTGCTGTTGGGGGTCATGCATAAAGTCGCACATCCAAGGAGACAATGTAGCTTTTGGGGATACTCATTGGTTGAGACCGAAATCTGTGCTTCCAAGGTGTACATTATGGCCAAGAGCCTTTCATTCATGGGTTTTTTTTTTTTTCAGCATTTCCTTTCAGCATTGTTTGGTCACACATCTTAAATACCATGTTAGAATTATGCACCAACTTGATTAAGGTTGGAAGTAGATAAAAATAAAAACAAGCAGCAGTACAAGATTTAGCAACGTAAAACATGTGGCCGTCACGGCGCTGTTTTGTTGATGTGACAAGTGGCAGGATTTGGGCCATAAACATCAAATTCGCTGCCTGCAATCAAAGAAGCTCATTCATTACAGAAACAACACTCGTGTCAAGCTCTGCTTTCCTCTGAAAGCTTCGCCTTTCTTTTCCAAACGCTGGTGCCTAGTGCCCGGGAAATAAAACAAGCGTCAACCAATAACAATTTTTCACACATGCCTTTCACACGCTGCAGGTGTAACTATAACTTTAACTATTTCCATTTAGGCAACAGTACAGTATGGAGTCTTGGCCCTGGAATATCTGACTCGAATCCTAAGTCCTGGGATTAGTTACACCTGTGTTTGGTGTTGGAAAAAATATGGCAGCAGCATATTTTTTGGCTGGAAAAGTTAATATTAGCTTGGCAAAGCATCACAGCTCCACCGTCCACAGGCTTTGATGGGCTTTGCTGTGAGTCAGTGGAAGAGAATCCACAGTCCCCAGATGTGAGCTTTTGCAATTGGACCCCATCTAGGAGCACATTTATTGGCATACTCTGTATTTACCGAACTGAATCAGAAGCCTCTACAACCAAAGTTATTTATGTGCACATAAAATGTTACATATGTAATGAGTACCCAAATGCAGGACTTGGCAGCAAAGACAAGAAAGGAACAAATTTAGCTTTATTTTGAAACTAACCAAACGCACTGCCACGGCATGTTATTCTAAATTACAAACCCAGAACAGAAAAGAGGGTAAGGAGGGGAGGGGATGGGGGTAAACAAAACTTAGCTTGGCACAACTGAAGCGATCAGTGGCAAGGCTCTCACACTAAACAGAAGGAAACTGGGACGGTATTCTGTATATGGATGGAAGTAAAGACCTGATGTAAAGCAGGTGTAAAAATCTGAGACACAAATCAGGTCAGACTCAGTGGCAGGATGTGAAATGAAACCGGGACAAAGTTATCTAGAACAGGGGCAAACTAAGGAAAGACGTAGGCAAGCGGTAATGAATCTAATCCAATCAAATAAAGCTAAAGTATAACAGAACGTATGAGCACAGTAATTATATCTTAACGAGACACAATGAGCGTCTTGTTGCTGTACGCTGCTAGGTCCAGCCACAGGAGGAAACAAGCAGATGGGCATAAACATCTCGATATCCCTAGCCAAATAAAAGACATTCATCTTTGCAGAAACCTCAAATCCGAAGTAAAGTACAACCTGTTGTGACACTACCCCAGCTGAAAGATTAGCCATGTATTGTCTTAAACAAGGATGTTGACCCAAAATAAAGACCCTGGAGATTAGTTTGTCTTCACAAACATATGGTGAAAACTGAAACGATGGAAAATACACTCTGTCACAACACGCGGAGAGATGTTTACATAAATAAAGTCCATCACGCTCAGCAACACAACATTTCCGAAAAAATAAGCAATAATATCCAAAGCGTCAGTATGAACTGTCAAATAATTCAACTAACAGCCTTCCTGTTTGTTAATTCGGCCCGGATGGCATCTGATTACATTCCCACACTTGGCTCCTGGCAGAAACCGGAAGGGCGCGGCCAAAACCGGAAGCACAATTTACGGGTGATATTTTCAAGCGAAAACTTACACAAAGCATGAGCTGATGATCGAAACAACTTGCAATCATTTTTAATTACATAGAAATATTTTTACTTAAACCTATGAACTTATTTATTTAGAGAGAAAATCTTAAAGGGCAGCACAAGCTGCCTGAAACTCACTTAACTCTTGCGCAAAGAATCACATTATAGATTCCTCAAGAAGTCTCTGGTTATGTTGACGAGGCAGTTTTCCCTCCTGCCTAATGAAGGAGGCATTGAAGCTGCAGCTCTGAACGAGTGTACTGGTGCTGGTCAACTCCAGGCTCGTTGGATGTGCTGAACCCAAGACTGTTTGTTAGAACGGTTCACAGTAGAAGGTTGTGACCAGGCGGAGATACTTACTTCATGAATTAGCTTGAAACAATCTTATTTCTGTTTGTTTTGCTTTGTTTTGTTGTGCTTTAATTATTATTATTATTTTTTATTCGGGCACTTAGGCAAACTGCCCAAAGCCATCAGCGCTGCAGGTTGTTTTGGAAAGTTGATTTGCCAATTTACTCCGCTAACGTAAGCTGCTGCCATTTTATATGTTTTCCCTTCCTCTCATGTTACTACCCCGCAAAATAATATGTCTTCATAATGTTAATAAACATTTAAAATGTTGTTTTTGGTATCCCAGCTCCCAATGCTAACATGATTGCCAACATTAGTTCTGCGGTGTTTATGGTGCAGTCTGTTTTGTTTTAAAGGGGTTGCTAAATCTCAGCCGGTGTTTCACGTTGTTGGTAGCTAAACTGCTTATTCACCACGTAACGTCATCTGTCACCACCATGGCTAGTTAACACAACTAAATTGATTCATTCCTAATTTAGTAAATTATTTAAAAAATAATGTTAAATTTTTCCTTCTGCCTTGCATTGTGGACCGGTTGTTTGAACACAACTTTCAACTTTTAAAGCTAATTTGTTCCCCATCAATCAAACATTAGTTCCTAAAGGTACATATTCACATCAAGTGATATCTGTGCATTGCTATTTTATTAGTTATTAGTGTTTGAGTGTTACTTAATAAATGCTTGTATTTAGGAGATAACTTGTTAAGGCTTATTTTCTCCATGTTTATAGTGTTTTCTGTTCAAAAAACACCAACATACAGTCTCTCCATTATATTGTTTTATAAAAAAAGATTATTAGATGGATGAAGATTTGGTTTTTATGTACATTAGTGAAGTTTAAGGTAACAAACCAAGAAATTCAGATTGTTGCTCATAGCTCATGACCTGTACAGCCAGCCTTCATATCAGTAGTTAAAAAGAAATTGAACATGTGTAGGTCAGACCTACACATGTTTCTTTAGCTCAGTGGTTCCCAAAGATTTTCTGGGCACCCCTTTGGATTGCAATGACTGCCCCTGCAATGGCACTGCGCCCCCTGTAGGGGGCGTGCCCCACACTTTGGGAACCACTGCTTTAGCTCATAAAGTGGTGGGATAAATATACACTTGAGCTCTGTCACAACTGGATAAAAACCAGCCTCCTTCTCTGTGTGTGAGCAAGTTAATCTGTGCATGTGCACAAGACACATAACCAGCAAAACTTTCAAGCCAAAACCAGAAGGAATCCAACAGGATTCCAGGCCATCTGTCTCTGCCAGAAGAAACGATAGAGGGAGCAGTGATAAATTATTTCTCAGCTTGTGATCTTCGTGGCCGCATTCTTCCTTCTCCACAAGCATATGTGACCCTTGTCATTTTTCTTTTTTTGTAGTGATATACTGCCTTCCTTTTCCTACATGTTTCATCCTCTTCCAAATGCACAAGTTCCTCACCCATGTTCATCTGCGGTCGGATCTGCGTGTTGTGTCGTGTGGCCTTTTCTTTTTTTCAGATGCCCCCCAAAGTCCTTCATAAGTAGCAGATGAGTATAGCAGGATCGGGGAGCGTTTCGCGTCTCGCATTCAATAACATGATGATGCGACACCCCAGGGAGAACAAAAGGAAAGAGTGATCTCATATCTTTTTCCACACAAATCCGCTCCCTTGTTTAGGCTGTGTAAGAGTGGGAAAAGAAAACAGATGCCGAAGCAATTTAATGTGGAGTTAGTTAAAAGTTTGGAATGAGAGTGCTCTGCGGTGGCTGCACCATTAAGTCAAACTCACACTGGTCTCACATTAACAGACTTGTCTCCATAATGCAAATGTAGTGTGCCAGTACAAGAGAAGAAATGGGCCAAACCAACTCTTAAGAAGCAACAAAGTGTGTTTTCTTGGAAGTAAGATAACGAGTTTAATTAGTCAATTTTCTTAACTTTTACTGGAATATGTGCAAGTGATCCTGATAGAGCTGAGTAACATTTGGTTTTCTGAGTAAAATAAAAGAAAGAGACGAGATGAATCATCGGTAAGAAAAAAATATATATACACAGAACTGAAAATTATTTCTTATAATCAGAAAAAAAATTTCTTCTTTTTTCAAAATAATCAGTGACATAAATTAAGTCTAATTCATACCTCATAGGCAGCTTTACTAAGTCAGAGGTTTGAATTTTCAAAGTCTGTGTGACATAACTCAGCTAAGCTAACAATAGCGCGACTAGAGCCACATGCTTGTCACCGAGGTCCAAGCGACCCCTGCATATAGAGAGGTTATTTTAAGCATTTTAGAGAGGTCAAACCACACTTATGCATCACTGTCACAGAGTCTACCCAAGAGCTACTGAAATGTCAAAGCAATGACCTGACAATGATTACTTAATCCCATGCAGACACTCTGTCTGCACTGATGAAGATTCACTCAAATCGCCATGCGTGACGTGGCTCAGAAATAAGAAACGTCCCATCATGTCATTATGGGCAGCAGATCTCAGAGGAATGTTTCAGGCACAATTATAGGCCCCAGTCAGAGAGAACTAGGGAAGTCAGTGAAAGCCTGTCAAAGCCGCTCGTTCCCAGTGAGTTCATTATGTCAAACTGATTGGCAAAAGTATTCACTGCCAGAACTTTTTAAATGTGAAAAGATTTTATTTAATAGACTCGTACTGACTCACTGAGTCACCTCCACCTACTCTGCACATGCTGCTGTGTAGGTGATGCAGAAAACCTCTCTGGTCTGGTCATTTTGTTCTTGTTTTATTTACATATTGACTTTACAGCTTGTTGTCCTGACTTGTTTGAGGAAGGAAAAAAAAGAAAAAAAAAAAAAGAAGAAAAGAATGGCGACCTGGAGATTAAAGGAAGAAAGAAAGAAGATAAACATATTTCTAACTTCCTATTTGGCAGTTCAAATAATTAAGAGATGATACAGAGTAAAAATCTGAATTGATTGCTGAAGGTAGGTGACATTTCTTGTTGGTATTCTAAATTATACTAACTATTTATTTATTTACAGGAGCTCCTATCACTTTATGTTCTTCACGTTATAACTTAGAACAGAAACGAAACACAAAACATGCCTCAAAAGGCTAAAACCCATAAAAACATGTTTACTAAATCAAAACCTCTCACCAACCTCCCTGTTGAATCTTTCCTATTTATTTATATCCTAAGCTGGGAATTCACAGCATAGTTTAATTTAAATTCAGAAAATATTTATTTCCCTTATAATATGACAAATGGCTACGGCCCATCAGCAGGCACCTCCATCATAAACAATAAATCTGCCCTTTTTGTATAAACAATGAAATCCTCCCAAATTTGACCAAATTTATGTTATTTTTTTCAAGGTTATTTTTCTAAAGAAGTCATCTACTCCCTTTGGTCTTTTATGATGTTTTTTTTTTGACAATAGTATACTTAATTAAATAAATATTTGTTGATCTTTTTACTCAGTATTTTTCAGGATAAGGCCTAACATAGTTAAGCTTGGGGTTAAAGGTAACTGAATTTTAAAAATATTTTAAATACATAAACTCACCACTGACTCGCTGCACTGCCAAACACACTGACAGAGTCTACCTTTCTCCATTTCACATTTAATGCAAGTCAGGGACACTTCTGAAATATTTACTCAGTTGTTTTGACAGAATTACGTAACTCTGTGGCATACTTTTTTTCCATGTCAGTGCTGAACAGAATTTAAAACGTTACTGATTTGTTTGTTGATAGTGTGCTTTACTTACTCTAAAAATAACAAAAAACAAAAATATTAAATAAAAAGTGGTAATATCTGATCTGGGCACTGTCTTTCATTTTCCAACTTTAACCCCCTGCCTCCTCTCCTGTGTCCTTGGTGCCTTGGCTTGTCCTCTCCTCCCTGATTTGGCTACCAGTCAGGCACCCACATAAGGTCATTCGATCTTTGATGTGAAGCCGTTTGGCATTGCCTCTCCGACGTAGGAGCTACGATTGCAGCCTTTGATCGCACCCTTGATGTAAATGATGGAGTGGTTTTTGTGCGGTAGCCGTCCCTCCTTAAAGCCGACACTTGATGTTTGGCATCTCTGACGGGTGAATCACAACAGTAACCTCGCACAGCTTTCACTGAACCACTCAATCTGCTGTACGCTGTCAAGTCCACATACCTTCGCTCTTTGTCTTTCGCCACTGAAATATGATGGTCAAACCCTGCGATCATACCAGTGTTGAAATGGTTTGTTCCCACAGATAAGCAGCTTGACTTGGAAAATTAATAAAGCCAGAGAGCACACATGAGGGGGGAAGAGGAGGGTGCATGTGGGCATAGTGACTTTCTTTTTACACACAGGCTTACCCGTGTTTAAGAGAAAAAAAAAAAAAAAAAAAACAGAAAAACATACATGCTGACTGACGAGGGGAACTTTAATGTGCCGTAACAAGCCATGAAAAGTGGCCAAGTATATGCAAAAGCTATATGTCATTACGTGAGCCCCTTTACTGTGTGTGGATGAAAACGTAAATCCAAATATATACCACGGCCGTACATAAACACAGACAAACACAAACCACATGTTATAGGCGGTGAGTGACAGAGCTCTGCACGGTTACGGAGAAAAACAGGTGATTCACACAGAACTCGTGTCCTGACACATACTGCCTCTGCAGAGTGTTCTTGGCGTTTAAACTTTCACATTTTGTAGCCCTACAAGTGTAAGCTGCAGCATTTTTCACTAGGATTTTATGCAATTGACCAACACATAGTAGTGCATAAAAAAAAAAAGTAAAATCTCAGTGTGGTTTCCAGAGTGGTTTTGTTAATAGTGTCTCTACCAGTTCAGAGGCTTACAATCTCCTAGATAGTCCAGGTGCCCTAGTTAGACGAAGAAAGGAATGATTAAAAAAAAAAAAAAATGCTGCTTTTTCAAGCTGCTCAATATCAGCAGGCAGACAGCATTAAAGGTTTGCTGTCGGAGCCCCGCCTCCTGCACTCCAGCCAATCTTAAAGCAGAAAATCTTCTAAGTTCTGGGCAGGATGAAATGCTGTGCAATCCTTTACAAAGCACATAAAATAGTCCCCCTGTTCTCAGTAGCACACACAGGTTGGCACGTCGCATTGACTACACATGCATAAAAGCAACAGAAAACCTGTTCAAGCTGTAAATGACTCTTGTTAAACGTTCATATCAGATGCTCATCCGCCCCTCTCTCTAACGTGGCCTATGTGTGTGAACAGCTTTAAGAAATCTTATTTTCTGCCTGTTGTTCACTTTCTCAATTTCATTCACTGGATGGTCTAGTTGCGTTCCCACCATAAACTCCACCGGGGTTTCACTTACAAGCAGACTTTCTGCTGAGTTCAGATGAGCTTTCACACATGAAGCAGACCGAGGAAATGAACAATGTTCCATATGAAGCTCATCAAATGTATATTTGTGTTTTTATTTGCAAAACTGGACGAAGGACATCCTTGGACATCAGTCTATCAGATATCCATTTAAAAACAATAACAGCATTTCAAATGGATCTAGACTTTGACTAGGACATTCAAACTAATGAATATGCTTTGTTGTTACTATTTTTAAAAGGTGTTTTCTAGCTCCATCCATCCTCTCCTATGCCACAACACAGCTCCCCTTTCTTTGCTGAAGAAAAGCATCCACACTTGCATGATGTCACTGTCACACTTCAAGGTGGGTATTTAGCGTCGAGCAGTTTTAGTTTTCTTTTATAAAAACTATTTATTTTTAAACACATGCGCCATCCTGTCTTTTAAGAGATCTATTTGAAAACATAAGTAAAAACAATGTACTGTCACCGTTTCATTTCACAATTATGGTGTGCTTAAGTTATCCTATCACAAAAAGGCACCGAGAAGATACATTGTGGTAGTGCTCATAAGTTCATGGGGTTTGAAGAGTTTTCATCATGTCAGCTGGTCAAACCATGTGACTGCTTTTTGAGTTAATGGACCTGAGATACCCCAAGTGTTCATGTGTTGCGCTGAACATTCAATCCAGACTTTGTTCTTTGCTGAACATGGCATTTGAGCGGATCTGTGCATACAACACCTCCATCAGTCAATGTCTGTTGGGTTGTGTTGCCTGGATAAAGCCTGAGAAGCATTCAGATGCAACACTGACTCTCATAAAAGAGGGTCTCAACTCAGGAAGAGCTCTTAAAAAACACTACCGCACTTAGTGTGCGGTAAATTATCCACTTTAGGTAAAATAAAACCTCAGATGACTGATATTGGACTTTGTCACTATGACCAAAGCAAATAAGGCGTTCTGGCAGAGCAAGAGTTGTCTTGCAAACACACCAAGAAGAGACATTGCTGTACATATTATGAAGACAAAAGCGTGTTGTTATTTTGCTAGTGTTCTTAGCTGAACTGTAAGTGTGACTGTTTTAGGGCTGTGGCGAACAGAAAAAGGTTGATATTACATGAACTTATAGTTGCCTGGGAGAAATACCAAGGAAAGTTGAAAGTGTCCATAAAAAGCTTTCCGTTTTGAATCGATGTAATAAGAAAAGTTAGAAAGGTTTCACTTCACAGTTTTAACATTGTTAAGAACTGTTCTTCATAATGAGCACATTTTATATTACCTAACTCTTACAAGAGGAAAAAAAAAAGAAGTGGATTTGAACATTTTTTGCCATTAGTTTTACTATAAAGATTAGACCCTTTTGAACCCAGTCATAAAAGTTTAGTTGTTATTTTCAAAACCAATCAGCAGCGGAAAATACGAATTAGAGGACCATAATGGAAATAAGCCCTTGACTTTCTTGTCTTGACATGAATGGAAGTTTGCTGCCAGAACTACTTGTGCATTACAAAAGGACGGCAGAACAAGAACATAGTTCAAACGGAAAACGATCCCATATGGTATAGATAGAGTATGCTTAGATCAAGCTTCTGGAATGACCTTGCAACCTTCTGAAGATTTTTACAAACTACCCTAAAAAGCAAAGTCTTCACTGGGAAACCAACCAGTTAAAATTAGCTTTACCTATTCTGAGAAAAGCAGTAATCACCAATACCAGAGATGGCAACTTGAATTCAGAATTCCGACTCAAGTTGCACTTAAGCCATAAAAATAAAAGACTTCAGATTTTACTTGTGCCCTAAAGACTTGGGATTTGGAAAAAAATGACTTGTGAACATCCCTGACACAGATAGAAACTTGATAGTGGCAACAAAAACAAGTGCAAGCGTTTGAGAGAAATTAAACCAAATTTTAGTGGGGGTGTTCATGTAGTAGACTAAGAAAATTCTACAATAGAGTCAAACATGCTCTCCCCATACTTATTAAAATCAACATCATTTAAAACTGAGATGGAAATACTTAAAATGGTTTACTAAAAGGCCAAACATAATCAAACTCATTCAGATGGTGAGTGTGTACACATTTCTGAGCAGAACAGTAGCTGTAGCTAGCAAACCTGTAATCGTTCTGCATGACATAGAAACGTATACCAATTAATCAAAGAGACGTCTTGTCAAGGTTCACTGTGTCTGGGTCAACCATTCTGTCAAAAACCTTATCAAAGAGCTCTAGGGAGGATCGTATTCATCTTAAAATGAACCAAGCAATCTTTGCTTCATAGAGGGCATTCAAGTACACAACTAAGATCAGAGAAATAGTATCCTTGGTAAGACTGAAAATATCTGTCCTAGTTCTTAGTTAGACCTTTCTCAACTGGAACATTTCACTGAGGGACAGCTGACCTTGATATTTACTAGTTGTGTTTGCTCAAGAGTGTGTGTATGCAGCCTGGGAGTTCTCCACGTGACTTTGAAACAGATATTAGATGGATCGTTTGCTTCTTCCCAATTCAATTTTGAAATGAAGGAAGTTGCAGCCAGGCAGCCGGTAATGGGGAAAAATGTTCGAGTCAAATTTAATTACCTTAAGGGGATCAAATCCAAAACGAATGAGCATGTTTCACGTTGGACCGCTGTCAACTTGAAAAACCCTCTGTGCTAAACTCCTGTGTAATGTGAGCACAGGAGCAGCGGGAGAGGAAGGCCTCTGCAGACAGAAGAAGCTATCAGCGGGGTGTGTAACTCGCCAGAGAAAAGACATGGCATACGGCAAATAATCACCAACCATCAATGACCCAATTTCTGGGTGCAGGACTTGCATTTCACTTTGAACTCATATACATTGCCCCGCTTTGACAGAAGATTGAGGAAAACCGGCCTTTCGGTTTGAGTCAGATCTTTCAATGGCCATTAGATGAAATTATTTCCTGTAGGAGCTGAAAGAAGTAAAGACAGCCATGCGCCAAACAGAGCAGTTAGAGGTAATGTCCCCCCCTTCCCAACACCAAGGTTTATTTGAAATGAGAAACCGCTTCCAAACGCAAACACATACTGTATCTCAGCATGGCCGTTTTTCATTACCCTAATCTCCCCATGGATCACTCACACTTTCTGCGGAGGGAAGATCTAACCTTTACGGAGCCTGTGCAAGTACAAGAGGTAAATTACATAATGAGATCAAGGGCTGGAGTGTTTGTGTGACCCGGCTTGACGAGTGGTAAGCAGACATGATCTAAGGGCCATTATGCAGCCTGACAGGTCCAAATGAATGGAGCGTTTCTCTAATGTGAAACAGGGACGGAGGGCCTCAGTTACTTTAAATGTTTCAGATTCAGCAAATACAGTGTTCTCCCTATGGAGGGTTGTGAAAATAAATCCCCAGTCACACAAAAAAGGAGAAAAATGGGGCCCGTCCTCACATCCCACTCGCGCTCCCTCATGCCAGGAAGTTAGACGAAGAGGGAAAGTTTGTGGCATGCTTTGGGTTTCATCTGCATTTTTTCAGTCCATTCAGTTATAATTAAAACATTCATGCCGTGTTTTATGTCTTGATGAAAGTGACTCAGATAAACCGAGCAACAACTTGTAATGCCGTTTTATGTGCTTGAGTTGCATGGAGTGTCTTTTTTCTCTCTCTCTCTCTTGTTTTCCATTCAGCCCCCTCCTCATCCTTGACTCCACTGGTTCTTCACATCGTGTCCCATTGTCAGTCTGCCCACTAGGCCAGTGTTTCTGGACTTCAGCCATGGAGAGGCCATTTTCTGGCTCCAGTGGTGTGAGCTGAAAAATCCCCGCTTGAACTCAACTGACCCAGAGACCCAATAAGTATCGAGCTTCTGGCTGGTGATTGCAGGATTGATTCCCTGTACTGAATGATTGAGGTCTTTTAAAAATTGGCCCTAATCACAGACACGTATTAGACACATATGGTCTTTTCAGTCTTCAGTCAAACCTCATTTCTTTATATTTTTGCTTCCATGGAGCCAGACGTTCTTCTTATCGTTTAAAGTTGTCTTGATCAAAAGCAGTCCAGGCCATCTGAAAGGTCCTTCCAAGATTTTCTTAAGGTTTGGCCGATCATGTTCAGTCAAAGCATTTTTTGCCGATTCTTATTGGTTGTTTTTTCTTTTCAAATTTAAATAACATCACTGAGATTTAGACAGCGATGTTTTTTAACCACCTGTCTATTCCAAGTCAGTGGCGCATACAAGAGGAAGAACCGGAGGAGCCATGAACATTGTATGAACTGAATTAAATTCAGTTCATACAATATGTATGGAGCTATATACAATCTAGATACATAAGAATGAGAAAAATATTAAAATACATTTTTACAAACACGTGTCAATCAATCTGAATGAGCTTGATCTTTTTTTAAAATGGGCAAAATTTTCAGTTTTGGGATGAACAAATAAATGGGCCATGATTTCTTTTGGAAGTTTGATGATCGGCCAGTTACATGTGAAGCTGAACCTAAACACCAATCTCATCAACCTCGGCAAAGGACAAAAAATCAACCACTGTCCTTTTTTCCTCTGTTGTGAGAGAGGTTTGACTGACAGATCGGCCCACCAGGTCATTTTAGCACATTTGCAGTCAACAATCGTCACCCCACTGTTACCAACTCAGCACTTTCTTGCTATATTTACCAACATTTCAGATAAAAAAAAAAAAATCAATATCTGTGAAAATCAAATTCAGCAGGCTGGGCTTTTTAAAGATTGGTAGTCAGCGTTTGATCGGAAAACTCTGCAGTCGGTTCATCCCTAATAAAATTGCATCATTGATGCTCTTCTTTGATTGGTATAGTTCACCAATATTGCTTCAGCGGAAGGCCGTGACTCAAACGCAAAAATTTTTTTTCGTAGCATATAGAAGACGTTGGCAATTCTGAAGATTTTAGAGAACCAATGGCAAACTTTTCCCTGGAACGTCAAAGATTTAAAAAGTCTGCAGAGTAAAGCTCGACCTCATAACTCTTGTCCAGAGCGGTCATGCCACTTAGCCTGTTTTGCTCAGACTGTAAGACTGCCTGCAGAGACAAGGAAACCATAAAACCATAAAGGGCTTTCTCTTCCTTTCCTCCAACAAATTTCTCTATAAGCAATGCTTTTTTTTTTTTTTTTTTTTTGCAGCACTCTGAGGATGCAGCAGCAGCCTGATGGAAAGGGCCACCTGAATAAACCCAGTGTGGAACCAGGCAACCAGGACAAGCAAAGCCCGGTCAGATTTATGAGCCTTCACCAGTCTTTTCCCACAGAGAGGCCCCTCTCCGGAGCTTCTGGATGTATTATATCTAGTCCAGTACTCTTTTTGCCACCTCGGCCTACCTCTCCCTTCTCCCCCTTTTTCCTGTTTCACATTCCTTCTTCTACTTTTCGTGCCTATTTATCATTCACCTTTCTCCTTTTCTCGGTCTTGGATTTTCTTCCTGCCCCTCCTTTTTCTCTCAGACATCTTGGCCAGCTGCTCATCCAGACAGGGTGTCTGCAGCTGTCGGTGCAAAAGCTGAGTTGCAGCTCCAGAGGTGGGTCACGTAGCCTGCAGCACGGACCTCTTTCCCAACACCTCTGTCTCCTTTTCTTCGCAGCATCCATCATGACCTGAGCGTGACACCGATACCATAACTACATGGTTTCTGTCGAGCCACCCACAAGCATACCACATTTGTGCTGGGTAGGTTCAAGCACATTAAAATGTGCAGAATAGAAACACACAATACACACACACACACACAAATGCATTCTGCACTTTTGGAGTGCTATAAAAGTAGAAATGGCTTTAAGTGTGTAATGTTTACAGGCAAATAAACACTCCACCTCCCACCCCCTTTTTTCATAAATATAGCAAAAGTGTAGCTTTGGCAGCATCGCCATAATTCCACAAATAAATCAGTAAAACAAAAATGTGGCAAGAGTAAGGTAAACTTCATTTACAGCCCATGAGAAAAACGGTAGTAAATAAATGAAGTGTGTAAAAACTGAGCACTGCTTTCCTGTAGATATTCCAAAGATTAATCCACCACTTACATACTTTTCTGCTGTTGTATTCTGTCTTTTTGTCCACATGGATTCCAAACAAGAGACTTGAACAACCCTTCAGCTCCATTTTATATGCATGAAATGGGTTCATCGTGAGCATGGGTTCATGGTATTTTACATTGCATTTTAAACTGAGTCATTATTTTTGAAAGAATTATCTGAAAGGTTTACATAGCTGTGTTTTTCCTGAGTTCCAGGATAATTACACAGATGCTGCAACTCAGAAATAATATAAGTAGTTGGAATGAATAACGGCAACTCATGAAGCAACGTCGTGCAAAACCTTTTTTTTTTTGTCCGTCATTGCTGGTTTCACACATTCAGGTTAGTGGGCAAAAAACTATGTCAAGATGTAGTCTTGTGTTGTATTTTTGCATGTCGTTTCTGCTGGACATGAAGATTCTTTGTTACCGGACCCAAAATCCATGAGTTTTCCCAAACATTGAAGCGAATTACAAAAAAAAAAAAAACTCCCACCAAATATCTTACATCTGTTGTGAATGAAATGCTTCACGCAGAATTGTTGAAAGCAATTCGGGTCACTGTTTTATGAAATAATCAACTCTGATGATGCAATTCTTGCTTGTTGCAGATGCTTCCAAAAGATTGCTAGAACAGTCACAGCATAATATGTGCTGTCAGTTCCTTTGTCCGTCTGTCCGTCCGTCCGTCCGTCCGTCCATCCATCCATCCACTTATCTTAGATCAGGTTGCGATGGTAACTGGTCCAAGATCAAAATCAAGAAGCAGCTTTACTCCGTGATAGGGTTCCTCTCCTTCTCTATACGGCTAAATCCACTCACTCAACAGTGAGTGGATTTACTTCAGTTTATGTCCAGGATCTTGTTCTTTCAATCACTTCGATGCATCTTATTTAAGGGATGGTTGAAACAGAGATAGGCCTGTAGATTGACAACATTGGGTTTTGGCCCAGCTCGTTCTTACCTACCACAGACCAAATGGCACTCCACTCTACTACACTTTGAGATACTGTCCATGGACTCTATAGCCTGAGTCCAGGATAATGAGCATACCTGGCAGAATATAGCCCACACTGGAAACAAGCTTTACTTTTTGCTCGGAATGCAGACAGAGCTTTTGCTTTTGGTATTCAGGGACCAATTAGCCCTCAAAAGCAACCCAGCTACCCCACGTCCACAAAACCCAAACTTCCATGACCCTCTCAGCAGATCTGCAGAAGAAAAACTCTGGCCTACTATTTAATAGCCAGAATGAAAGTTATACTGTTCATCCTGAATTAAAATATGCTCAGTCTTCCTTTAGCATCTAAGCTGCCGTTTAGTGTCCAGATTTACTTGCAATTGTATGTGCATGTGCTAAGATAATATCCTAAATCAGTCAATTTATCCCTTTGAAATATACGCACAGAATATATCCACTAGTCTTGGAATGCCAACTTCTGATCTATAAAAGAACAACCAATGGGCTTAGCCAAAGTACCGGCCTGGAAACTTTAACAGTAAAAGAGACTGTCTCAATACAAACAGAGCAGACACAGACCTCCTATGTAATCTTGACCGTTACTCTGGTTTATAATCATTGCAGAAAATGATAAAAGTTTTTTTTTTTATCTCTTTGACCCAGTTTAAACTTATTACAGAAACACAGAAACTTGGCATTGTCCAGAAAAATAACAAAAAATATTATTGCATTGTACCTGCCGTGTCTGGTTATTATTGCTTTCTCGATAGGAATGAACATAAAGTTGGCTTGCTCTGTGATAAACCAGCAACATGTCCTGGATGCATCCTGCAGCTGCTGGAGTTAGGCACCAATTCTCCCATTATCCTGCAATGATAAGCAGGAATAAACGATGGATGGATGGAAGACAATATCCTATTAAAAACCCACTAACTACTGAACCCACATTAATGTGTCAAGAACTCCAATACATAGCCACAGAGTCCACATGAGCAGGGGCGACTACTGCTCAGTGCAAAGAGTAGTTGTCTTGCAGTCTGAAAGCTGAGGTATTGATCCCTACTCACCTTACCTTAAGCTGCCTACCAATCACTTAGCTCCAATATGTTTGGGTGAATGTGGCTCTATTGTGGAGCTTTTCAAGTGTTCAGTATGACTAGAAAAGTAGAATACAAATTCAGTCCATTTAACCATTACAACTCTACTTATACAGGGAAGTCTGCACTGTTGCCTTGCAGTAAGAAGGTTATGAGTTTGAATCCCAGTCATGTGTCTTTCTGCATGTAGTTTGCATGTTCTACCCATAAAATGACTAAGGCTCTCCTATTGTGCCCTTTAGTGTGTGTGTGTGCATGTGTGCATGGTTGTCTGTCTTTTGAGCATATATGAAGCCCTGTGGTGACTTGGTGACCTCTCCAATCTGCCTCTGGCCACTGGAGATATGCATCAGTTCACCTCTGACTCTGAAAGGACAAGCAGGTAGAGACAAAAGGTTGGATGTTTGGCTTATACAATTGGATTGTTCGTAAATTTAGGACTGAACGTCACGATTAAGAAGAAATTAAGAATGGCAGAAGGATTAAACTAAGAATGATCACTACAAATACGTAGTGACAAATCAATCTTTAAGCTTTGTTTCTCCCCCACCCAACTATCACCACACCTTGAACTTGAGGGAGAAACCTACAAACACAGTGGCAAAATGAAATCCCAATGGCCGTATGCACTTGAAGAACTATATAGGTCCAGAAAGACCCAGCAGAGTCTGGTCTAAATATAAAATGCATAATTCGTCAGGCATTTCCACGTAATGTCTAGAGCGTTTTTGTGGTGAGCTGAATGTGTCAAAGCAGTGACAGGTTTGTCACTCATGGGGGGCCTCCAATGCTTCTTGGTTGGTAGTTAAAGGGAGCTGGGATGGCCTCTGTGCTGCACAGCGGAGACCTGAGACCTTGGAGATGGACGTGTTTACTCTGCCGTTAATCACCATGTCTGATGCGGCCTCTCTGGATGTGTGATGGGGGAAATGCCGGCTAAATGCAGTCGCCACAATCTAATGAGGTGGTTTAGCTGCAGCAGCATGCCTCCAAATGTACTCTGTAATTCAGAGACATCAACTCCACGGCTCTCCAGGCCAGCCTGCGTCACTAGTACGTCCGTCTGAGTTCCCCACATCGCCCGCAGCTCTGTGAAACATGCTGAGAAGCTGCGGGAGGATACTGGGGTCCTGCAGGCTGTCAATCAATGTGAACTGTGTGGTTTTGAAATGCTGGAGGATTGGGAGAATAAGAAATGGTTACGGGGGAAACAAAAAAAAAATTGCAGTTTGACTGTTTTTTTTTTTTTTTTTTTTTTGTGAGGCAACCATAAAAATTCCCAAAATCAAAAAACAATGAGTGTAAAATCAGTTCCCACACAAACTCACACAGCAGAACTCTCTCAAATACAAAAGCGTCTGCAGAAATCTTCTCTCCTCCCTACTGCCCTCGTGGCACAGCAGTGCTGTTCTTGGAAGAGCCTGATGCTGGAACTGCACTCCTCACTAATGGTTAAAAAGCATGCCCATGCCATGCTCGCTAATGACAGGCTAGGCTTATTCCACTGAAGTGGCGCTTTTCAGAGTCAACTGCACACAAAGAGCACTGCGAGCACCTCCCAAAACAACTGAGGTTCTGTGAGGACACTGTCTGCATGCACAGGAATGCAGACATGTATTAACAAACAGTCACATAAAGCTGAAAGACAAACACATCTTCTACTTACATGGATTTACAAGGTGACTAATGAGTCTGGGCTGAAAGCTCTGTTAATGCCGTTACCTTAAAGCCATTTGTCAAAGAACCTTTAGATTACGCTCTCAAGTGCTATCAGCTTCCTGCCTGGATTACATTTCACCTCATCAGCATGTATTATCATTAGTGCTTGTATTTCTGCCATTTCACGTTTGCAAGCATTAATCTGTGTTCTCTTTGGGTTATTTTCAGTGAATTCCAGGTGGCTTGAGACGCAGTCGTCCACATGCAGAAGTTGCAGAAGTATTCATAACGCTTGGACGTTTTATATCATTCTCTGATAGTAAAAGCATAAACTTTAATTTATTTTAATGGAGTTTTATATGATGGAACAGCAGAAAATGCATACAGTATTATTGTACAGTAGAATAAATATCATGCATTGTTTTCTTTTTGTTTTTAACAAATAATTTTTGTTACTCCGTTTCACTGAGTTGATAGGATGTAGGTCAATGTGCAAGTGACAGCTTACAATAAACTTTCCTAAGAGGCTGAGAGTAAATAATAGCTGAATAAATATGCACATCACACTTGTTACATCTGTTATTTGTAAAATAATTTTGAAAACCCAAATATTATTTCACTTTTTGTCTGTCTGTCACACCAAATTCCTCCTAAGACACATCGATGTTTGTGGTCGTAATGTGAAAAAAATGTGGAAAAGTTCAAATGAAACATTTTACGAAGCAGTGCAGTCTTTAACATGCTACGTTAGGCAGCTATTCTGAGTTTTACGCTGTTTATTCTCCTTTCACAGAACAATAAGAACAAAACAGCGTGTGTGCGACTTTTGTTTGTCTTTCAAACCAGAGGCCTTTGTTTTACTTGGCATGTGTGAAGTTATGTCATTAAGACAGTAAACTTCCAAAAGGAGTCATTATGTACACCACATGTAGGGCCTTTTCTTCTTCTTCTTCCCCCTTTACATTTCCCGTGGGACAACTAAAATGTAAGAGGACCTTCAAGCATTCCCTCTGAGGGAGAAAAGGATGTAGGAGAGGTAAGGTTCAGCAAAGGGGTGAGAAATTTAATGCTCATCATCCATCATTTTCTAGCAAATAAAGCATGACTAGGAGTGTATGAGTGCCTTTGTTTCCATCTTAAAAATCTATCCATTCTCTCTCTCTCTTTTGGATACCTGACTCTGAGTTCCTTACTCACTTTAACAGCACCTCTATTTGTTTATGCCCTCTTTAACATTTCCTGAGTCAGAAGAAATGTGTCTTTTGATCAAGAATGGCGCTGCATGCATATTTCAAAGCGGCAATACGATTCCTCTGTGCCACCCGACACAAAAGAGAAGTCCCTGGGGGAGTTCAGGCGTGGGGTGACCGGCGGTGAAATTGCAAACTGTATAGCTTGAAGGCAGCACCTGGTCAACGGGACGGACATGCAGATGAGGCCCCGGAGCCGGGGATGGGTCTCGGGGTTTTGGGTTTAACCATGTCTGATTTTTATCCGTGCCAGAATTACCAGCAGAGGATGCTTTGCTGTGGAAAACCATAAGTACAAGGAAAGGCATGCCTTTGCATTGTCTTTTGGGGTGTGTGTGTGTGTGTGTGTGTGTGTGTGTGGGTGTGTGCGTGTGTGTGTGTGTGTGGATAAAGAGGACGGGTGTGCCTGTGGACATACCAGGCATTCCAGGTCAGGATAAAGGAACGTGTGAAGGAAAGCTGGAATCACAATGTGGCAGATGGGTTTAAGGTGGTTAAGGTGTGATTGCACTGCTTTGGGTAAAAACTAGTGAAAGATTAAGCCTGAGTGAGAGATTTTGACATGCAGTGTCTCTGAAAATTATTGATACTTTTAGAACATTATCACACTTTATATCAAGTCTTTAAAGGGGCAGCATTATACATTTCCCAGACATTTTATAACACAATCAAGTAGCTATGTTACTTTTAGCTGCTATAAAAATATTGGGGTTAAGCACAACCCACATAAGGAGGCTTTAGTCCTCGATGCGACTGTCGCAGGTTCGATTCCCAGCCTGGTGATCTTTGTCCCCTTCTCTCATAACCCACTTTCCTGTCAATTCACTATCAAATAAAGGCCACTTAAAAAATAAAATGCTTTCTATATAAAACATAACTTTGACATTTAACACCTTAAAATGTAAGAAGCTCCAGAAAGAGCAGGAGCTCATGTCATCACAGCAACATTCACTTCTGCTGACCCTTTAGCAGAAGGGGTCAGCTAAAGGGTGACCCCTTCTGTTTTAAATTCTGTTTAAAACATTGTTTTAAACAAAATTTAAAATAAGTAAATTTTAAAACATTGTTTTAAACCAGAATTTCACTGAGAAGTAGTTCGCATGATGAGCTCAGCAAACTAGAAGTTCCACCAGGTCTTTGCTAATTGCTGCTGGCTAGTCTGTAGGAGCTGAGTGGGGGAGTCGTGCTATGAGGTGGAAGCTTGGTGGAGGAGCTTCATTGAAAAGGCAGCGCATCATGAGACCAAGCGTTTCTGAAACAGAATGGCTACCAGGGGAGAGTAGAGGATTTCTCAAACATGCATGAAAGAAGCAAAGCTGCACTCCAAGGATCTGTTTAATGAGGAAATAACATTATCACATGATGTAAAGCTCAAAATAGTCGATTTTACGCAAAACTGCCCCCTTTAAGATTTTGTCACATTATAACCTAATTTTGATATGTTTTATTGTTATGTTGGGCAATAAACCAAAAATAAAGCAGCACATATGACTCAAGTTAAACGAGCAGCAACAATTACTTACTTAAATCGATTTTTTAAAATAATACTGCCCCCTCTTTAAACAATGTGAATAATTTTGAAAGGAACTCTTTTCTTCTCTAGTCAATTCTTGTGCAGCAAGAACAGCCCGGCTGCTCTAATCAAATGTGAGCGGTAGGTTTCAGTGTTCCTCTGACTGAAAGCCAGTTGCACATGTTTGCCAAATACATCTTATTCTTGCTCTGTATTACTGCCAACATGCTGTCATTTTGTTATTGTGTATGTTCATGGTGGTGACCCTGGATGTCACATTGGTATTATATCTCCTCATGTGTTTGGGTTTAGAAACGTTTCCAGGGTGTTGGTTAACACACTACCTAAAGACAGGTTCTACAGACCCAATGCTGATAGAAGTTCACATATCTTTCAAACAGAGGGAACAAAATGTTCTTGCTGTCATGATGAAATGTTTAAGGTGTGCGAGTCCAACTGTGGTTTCAGCTCTAATGTACAATAATGACTCATATGTTGTCAGTTTTACTGCTCAGGCAGACGAGTGATTTATATAGATTGTTTTTGTATTTCCACAAAGCTAGAGCTATAAAGATTTGCATGTACAGGAAAACAAACGGTTTCAAGATCCTTCATTAAATATTTACCGTTAATAATTATCCACTGCTGTAATCATCTGATGTTTTACACGTGTGTGTGTGGGCAAAAAAATAGGATAGTTGTCAGAAGGAAATGACAACATTCGGGGGGCTAGTGAGAGTGAATGGTCAACTATTGTTGAAACACACCATAAAAGTATCACAGAATTATGAGATGTTGCTACAGTGAAGCTGTGGATCGTTCCTCCCAGCAGCTGTTGGGTTGTGTTGCCAACACTCCCCCAAACATACCCCAGCATAAGTAATAAATACATTAAAACATATATATATATATATATATATATATATATATATATATATATATATCAGTACATGCATCATTTGCTCCTTGTATCGTATTTACCTTGTTTTGTATAATATAAAAAAGTGATGTGATTGCTAATTGTTTTCATACTGTACAAAGTAGGGTATATGTTTGTCAATAGGGTGTCACATGTTCCAGTTTTTATTTGTTTTTCTTCCTTACTGTTTACTGTTTCCTGCTTATATTTTGTGTTTATTCCCGTTTTATTGTTTTTAACACTTTGATGATTCCTGTGATAGTGAGGAGGCTCTGCCTGAACGTCTGAACGCGAAGCTGCTCGCCGCTATCGCCACTTCCTATAATCCATATTTGTCATATATTATTTTTCATCTCAGCTCCTTTTTGCCACAGCAAACCGAAGACACACTGGATATTTGAATTTAAAATGAACCTGAAACATGACCAGTGCTGGTCACCTGAAACTTAAAATACAAACATATGTTCATGGTACCAAAAACTGATTTCACCAAAAGCTTTTTTTGAGTGGCAAGGTCATCTTGATTGAGGAGTTTCACTTTACGTCAGACTAAACTCCAGACCTTCTCAACTGGCTATACAACTGAAGCAAAACTATCAGCAGGCCTTGAACTTTCATGTGTGCAGTCTCTCGAGGAAAGTGTCTTGAATAATAAACAAGCTGGATTCCGTCCCACAGCTCTCTGTTGCACAGTCGAGGTAAAAACAAAACAATGAATCTATAGGTTCGCTGAACCAGTGAGCCAGTTAAGAAACTGTAAGAGAAACCAACGCAGTTTTTCCGAATAGAGGTCCTGCAACAAGTCACAGAGGCCAAATGGTGTAGATTAGCAAAAGGTCTGCAACATTTAGGGTCAAAAGAATCAGCACACAGTTTTGCTACTGAAATGAAGCCAAACTTCTATTAAATGTTCATATTCAGTATGTCTTTGTGATCATCACGCATCTTCACACGTTTACCTATTGATATAGTAACTCTGTGAACTCTGACGACCTCTTGCTCTTCATTTGTTGACCCGGCCTTCCCTAACCCCCCCAACCCTCCACTCTCTCCTCTGTTGTTTCAAAGACAAAGAGCTCTGGTGAAGCCCAAAATAAGCCAGCAGCTTTAATAACAGGGCAATTTCCAAAGCTGCATAATAACTCTCCACATGCAATGCCCCACTTGATGGCAGCCTGCTCCGACTTGAGCCTGCGGACATCTGGTTGCTCTTCAAATAGTCTCCCTAACATGGCCCATGGTCAATCCAAAGAGGGGGCTGCCTTTCAAGAGACAACAGAAAAGGCCCTTTGTCTTTTGTTTGACAGACTTCCAGCCAACATGTGGACGAAGCAGACATATTACTTCTAAGGTATGTCCCTCTAAATATTACCCCGGGACAGGCTAACGCAAGCCAGATTGTCGGGGCTTTGGAGGCAAAACGTAGATCTCATGATTACCAACAACGGGTGAATTCATTTGAGGACTTCTCCGACGAGGCAAATATATAATTGCATAAAAACGTTAGTCATAGCGTGTCGGTGTTTGTAAGGGAGGTGAGGGGGGGTGTATTTGGGTTTAATCACGCACTATCAAATAAAAAGAAGATGGTTGTCCTTAGATCATGTTGGGCCTCACATTTTCGGATAGACTGGGATGCAGCATGAGCATTGACTAAGCTGCTAAGGGGTGTTTGGATTAGAGCAAGGCTATACGTTACCCAGATGGGATTTGAACGTATGTGATCCAGCACAGTCCGACCCTTACAGTACAGCAACACTGGACACACGCCATGTGTTAGGCAGCATGTGCAAATAGTAGAATTGGAGCCATTGGCTCAAGTGCTCAACTGTAATCATCGGCCTTTGATGAGAGAAAGCCTCAGAGGTCTTCAATAAAATTCATATAGAAAGGCAAGCAATGGTAAACGTGTGACTTTAACGGCTTTGAGTAAAGTGCTTGTGTGCAGAGAATCCAGAAATGCCACGGGAGGTGAAGACTGGCCTCATTAAGGTGCTTTTGTCAGTAACGTTTGTACAGTTTCCACCCAGCTGCTTGTGTTTTTTTTCTAGGAAGTGAGGCTGGGCACTACAACTTAACAGTAAGGATCATCTGTCCACAAATAAGTAATGCAGTGTTTTGCAACATTTTCCAAAGAGGCAACTCAGTCTACAAACATGCGGTTCATACAGGAGAAACAAAACAAGTATTTTTACCACTTTATTACAGCAACAACCTGAGATGTCACAAAATAAGAAGGAAGATTTGAGGATATTAATAGAGTATACAAATAAAAAACACATTTATTAAGTCTTATTAGTGATTAGCATGATTAGTAAATTTGGCCATTTTTAACTGAACACTGTCTTAAGAGATTAGATTATTCAGACCCAGGGCCCTAGTCCATTGGAGTAACACTTTGAAGTATGATGACTATTAAAAGACATAAACTGCTGCTCAATACTGTACAAACTGCTGAAAAGAGTCTTAGTCTCCATCTGGAGTGCAACAAGTACTTGAGAAAATAAACTTACAGACACGGCAATGGGACTTACATGAAAGGTACTTTGGGCAAACTCTCCTTCTGCTGCCCCCTACCAGTCAAAATGCATAAAATCTTTTAAATTTGGGGGATGAATATATCGTACTGCAGTTCTGTATGAAACAGGTAAAACTGTCTCTGTATCATCAGCAGCAAGCTGCAGGCGCCAACTTCCCTCTGACTGCAAATGCACCAAAGCAAGAGAACGTTTGTTCAAGGTATACCAAAACAAATACAGTGCATTTTTTTTGTAACTGGTGTTTATATGGCCCTGACTAAGTCAGTCCTGGGAAACTGCGTGTCTGGCCCATATCAAAAAGCACCACTCAACAGAACACACACAATGTAATCAATCCACTCTCTGCTTGTGAATGGCCTGGAATCAGTTATCACTTATCACGAGTCGGGCCTGTTTAATAGCAGCGCCAAGTCGGTTTGTCGCTAACATAAAATCAGAAAATAAACCTTGTCATGATGTTATCATTTAGTTATTTCGTCTAATAAATCCAAACCTTTGTGATTTGACGACTGACCACCTGGATCATATTTTGTGTAAAACTTTAGCATTACCCAACTTTCGTTTTCAAGTGAATTGAGTTATTTAACGCCAAAAACTGTATTGTTTTGGTTTAAATATTTGACCTTTTAAATTGTTCATTTATTCAACCTTTCACATGAGCTCATGTGAGAGTGAAACCCAAACGCGTTTATCCCACTGTCCGTTAGCGTGCGATTCCCTGATCCTTCTGTAACATGAAGCCTGTGTAGCGACTTGGACCACATGGGGAGCGCGATGTTGAGAGGTGAGGTATTTTTCGACTGGGAGAGGGATATGTAATGCATTCCAGACACTCTGGCTGCACAAGCCGCTCCCTTGCTACCTATAGGCATCAATCCTCTCCGCTTTCGTTGCAACAATAAACTCACGGCAGTGAGGAAGAGCTCATTTCAGATCCGGAAAACACGGCTGCCTTCTCTGCTTCCTGGTGCCCAGAGAGAGATCCCACAGTTGGTTTTTGGCTCGGAGTTGGCCTCCTAACACTAAGCATCGTCTCTGGCTTGTAAACATTCACTTTTCAGCAAAAAAAACCAACAAAAAAACAGATCTTTCTCCACGCATTTCATTTCATAGACGTTTAAAAGAAAAGTCAAGGAGAAAAATTGAATGCCTTATCCTCAAAACCTTCCCAGCGATTGTCTTAAGCAGGATCAATTCATATAAAGACGTAACTGGTTTAACTATGTTGCATAACAGAGATGATACTCAGGTTCTTGAGCTGAATGAGACCCAGATGCTAGGTGTTTTTAAAACATAAAATCCACTGGGACGCCCTTTTCTCCTCCAACCTCCTTCCCTCCATACTCCTTCTTGCTTTTGTTATATCCTCCATTAGTGAGCATGCACAAGGTTTGCCTCAGACAGGTTAGCCTTTTTTCTTCAAACATTTCTCTTTCAAACATGCCAGATCCATTTTTAACTGAACACTGTTCACACAAAGGTCACCATTAAATCTTCTTATGTTTTCTAAAATAATTTTAACTTTAAATGTGCTTCCCATTAAACGTACCCCTCATTCTGAAATGACATTTTTTGAAGTTCAGCAACAACATCATCCATTTTTTTTTTTTTTCGGTCTATTTTTCTCACTTTCTGACTTTATTAGATCAGTTCAACTAAATGCTATTACGGACGGGCCTGACTTACTAAACAGACCCAGGAGCAAACAGGGGTGGCAGAGTAACTTGATATATTTCCTGTTCTAGTAAAAGCAGATCCATCGACTTGTGCTTTTTTAAACCCGCGCCAAAGAACAACAGACAGACAGCGTGATCCGAGCTCTCATGCTTGGCCTTCATTTAACAGGAATTCATGGGTGGAAGCGCATATGCATGTCTGAAGTCAACATGTGTCTCAGCCTCACCTTCTAATGTTCTTCGTTCCTTTCATCCCCTAATTTTTTGTTTTGATTCCCGTCTTCCGAGCCATCTGACCCTCTGCATCTTGACATGTGAGAGCTCATGGTGCATTCCTCTGAGGCTGGGAGGCTTTGAAATAAGTTCACAGTTAGCAGAGCCAAATGGAGACTTGTAGGGTTAAATCATAGAGGTCGAATCCCTGAACTCTGAAAGGTCAATTTCTTAAAGATACATTAAAACTTTTCTTTTTTTAAAAAAAAACAAAAAACAAAAAACTTTAGTGTGTTTTAAATGGGTTGATTAATTTGGGTCAGAAACCCGCTGTAACTTGTATTGAAATGATCATTTTGGCTAAAAGTATAGTTTCATTTTCAGATTTAGCTTTTTCTTTAAATTATATTTTCTCCGGGGTTAAAATTATTTTTACATTGGCCAGTCTGATTAGTCTTGAAATCACAATTTTATTTTCTCAGGGGCATAAAGAGTCTAAATTTTGAACACAGTCATATATACATAAATTAATCAAAATTTTTCATAAGAGGGCCTGAAGAGTCTGAAGGTGCCTGAACACAACATGGCTAAAGTCAATTAACTTCCTTTGGGTGACCAGTATGATTGCTGTTGACACACTAACCCGGTTCTCATCAGCAAAATAAATAAGTAAATACAAATGTTTATCTGCATTTGTTGAACTGACTTATGATGATCTAAGAAAAACATGTTTTGAATTACAGAATTTGGAAACTGCAATAAAGTGGAAACTGATCAAAAATCAGTCTCATTGTGAACTTTATGGAGTAAGAAGGTCCCAGCCTGTACACAGTGGCTGGCAGAAAATCAACACCTGGGAGCCACGAGGTTTTTGGAAGAAGAAGAAGAAGAAGAAAAAAGGTTTCACAATAAGGCAGAAAAAAATGAAGCCATTTATGCTTGGAAGAGTCATGTTGGATTTCAAGAAGTAAATCTCAAAACAAACATAACCGTGAATCTGTCAACTTTACCTGTAGCCACCAATCAACAGTCCGACGAGTGAAAAACCAAAAACATATTAGAAGATGTTAGAAGAAGTAAGTTTAAATTTAGTATATCAAATCTGATAAGAAAAGTAATCAAATATCTAAGTGGAATTATGCCAAAAGCAAGCAAATTGCTACAAAGATTGTGTGATGAACACACATCTTAAGTGTGGATTTCTGTAATAATAACACACAAAGTCAAATAAATGCACCCGATTTTCATTTGTCAAACCCATTACATCAGACACATGTAAAACGTCAAGTTAACAAAAAAGAAAAAAGCAGAACTGATCGCCAAAAACCCAAACATTGTATTAGAGCACATGTAAACGTTTGATCAAATCTGAAGGTAAGAGTTATGTGGATACAGCAGTTCCAAGGAAATAGTTTGGTTTATGTTTACTCGTGTTCACGTTGTTCCCCCTTGGTGGTTCTTCATCTTCCTTTTGCTGCGTTCCCACATCCGCCGGAGCTCTGAAATTTTCCAGATATGCTCTGCAAGGTTGGCAGGTGTGACTGAAAAAGTCAGAAGCAAAAATCTGCCTCCCCTGTCAACAATCATATCTTCATAGTGGCTTTTCTTAAAAATTACATTAGTGCACAGACTACATATACCAGCTGTCCTCTGTTCTAAAAGATATTGTCAATACGAATACTTTTTATAATAATTGTATTGATGTTTCCTTATTTTGCATTACTGTTTGGATTTTAATAACAAAATTGGTGTAGTCAAGTCATAAACCTTGTTTGTTTAACTTTTGCTTGTATTTAGAAAGGCAAACTACTTGTTGTCAAAGGACAGCATATCAAAAATAAGATTTTGGCCAACGGTGGCATATTTAGAAAAATCTTAGTGCATTGTCCCCACCAAATAAATGAAATTACAGTTAATCCCAGAGTGTATTTCTTCTTTAGCGTCCTGGGAATTGTCCATTTTTGGCTGCAGCTCTGCTAGTATTTCCAGCTGCAAGACCAGCATCTCCAAAACATGATTTGGCTCAAAAACAATAATTAATTTCAGTCCCAGGTAGTAAAGAAGCACAGTAAGCAGGTTAGTAATGTTCAGCTGATGTGCAATGTTTTTTGAGCCCAAAAACATGCAGTGATTTAGTTTTTCCATGCTCTCTATTTTGACACGTAGTTCTACACTACATGTCTTGTAAACCGGTTCTCCCCTCACCAGATAGCACTAGGTGGGAAGCCAAGCTCTTGAGGGAGCTTGTAAGCTGCTGCAGCCTTTTGCATACCTTACAATTTGAGTCATAATGAGGGTAAACAGAAGGTAGTCCCCTGGAAACTGCAAACGAAACTGGATCTACCTTCTTGTTACTGTTAGATCGCTTAATGGCTGTGGTCTTGTGCACATACTGGCTTCTTTGTGTGAGCGTGCGGCTCAGTTGTCATCTTCGCGTGTGCATGTCAAAGAAGTGGCGGCAATTGAAGAAGAAGCAACTTCTCTGAAACAAGGAGGGAGAAATCTGGCAGTTTAGCCTGGCTACTATATATAAATTAATATTCATAATTCTGTGTTACTGTAGGTTGTGGGAATCATCAAGGGAAGAAGAATTAGAAGATATTTTATCACTCAGAATGATTAAAAAGACGAATTTATGTAATCTAGAATATGATATGACTATAAAAGATCAAATAAAATTATTTCTCAAAGGCTACTTTATATCTGTGCTCAGATCACTTTACATCAAACTAGTTTCTGTTACTGTTGCTGTAATATTTTCTAGAATACCAGTCTTTGTTATGATTATATATACAGGCCCAGTGCGTAGACAAGGCGGATTATTTCTGTATAGATGTCTATAAACTGATGGACAATATTGAACTCACCTCAACTTGCACATGTACACATTTACTACCCCTAAACTGATCAAGAATATTGTCTTATTGCCTGCACATTATTTGCCAACAAATCTCCACAGCAACTGGCAACTTATCTGCTTAAGGTGGTGGTAAACGGTCATTTTTATACCAATGGGGATGTTTTTCAAAAAGAGCCCCACTTTCTGCATTAACAAAATTTCTTCCCACCAGAAGCCTTGAATGCATGTAGTAATACTTAAATGAGAACTTTTATAATTATTCATTTGTAATAGTAATATATATCTTTTTCAGAAAACTAACAGCCTTTTTATTTCATTTTTATGTTTCAGGATCAGATGTCAGGATTTAGCATCTAATAAATTTTGTGACGTGTTATTTTCTCCAGTCTATTTTTTTTTCATATCCTTCTGGAAAAACAGCAATAAAATATGAGTTGCCCCTTTTCTTATCTTTCACACCAACCTTCTTTAGTCCACTTCAATTAAACTCGTTTATTTATCTCAGACTCCAGTTGGTTTGGGGAGGCGTGAAGGCAAAACTCATCTCCTCCTCCCCTAAAAGCCTCGGTCTTGATTTGGTTGAAGTGAACTCTGGTGCAGTTCTAATGCATGTATGAATGTCAAGCTGACTGGAGATCGCTCCGAAGGCAGGAAGTGATCGTTTACCAAAGACAAAAGAGAAGTCCTACAACCGCTAAAATCTGATGCTGTACGTAATTTTTGTTGACATTTCATGAAGAAGGGAGTTGCGCTCTTGTCTTCTTCAGAGGTTTTCATGTTTCCTTCAGTGCTTCTTGGTGCAGCGCCACCACAGGCGAAGGGGGTGAACAGGGTTTGATTTGTTTGACACTGCGCAGTGTGAAGGAGATCTGCACCAGCTGAAAATGTCACAAATGTTGTAACTTTGGTCCCCAACTGAACTGAGTCTACTGGACTATCATGTGTGAAAACACCGTGAAAGTATTTTTATTTCGGATATTCTTAGAAAAAGTTGACATTGGCTTTTAACATACTTATATATGTTTTAAAAACATATAAATACATCTATGCAAAAGTTTGTTTTGTTTGTTTTAAAGGAAGTAGTATAAGGTTTGTGTTCCCATTCCTATTTTCCAGTGTGTTATAAAAACAAATATAAATAAGCTTATATGGAAATCATAGCCACAAAGATATGCACAGTGTTTAATCAGTAATATTTCTTTAATTTAAATACAGATATTGTTTTAACCCCTCAGCTAAATTGGCAATAAAGTGAAATGCTTGTGTGACTAAATTTGTGGGTATTCTCATAAAAATTAATAGTGTGTACATTTGACTCAAGAAGTTATATTTCCTTTTTTGTTCATGCAAAGGCTGTCCTGGAAAAATGATTACTGCAGGAAACCCAATCATTCTCGCCGGTACATTACATCCTCTGCTACTGCTGAGACTTTGTCCTGTTTTACTTTCTGAGAACCGCAGTCAAAACTTTCTTTTGCTGACCTACTTTTTGCAGTGCTGCACAGATGATATGTGGAGCGAGTTCAGGACTAACCAGACGGTGGGAGCAAAACACGGAATCCGACATCACACACGCCTCTGAGAACATACACGACACAGCCATGCTGTTGTCTTTGTGGAAAAGAAGATAAAAATCGACATGGCCTTTCTGCAAAAACAATGGCAATCAAAACTCCGGAAAAAACTGAGAAAACTGAATTCATGGTTATGGTTTGAATTCCCACTTGAGTGGAAGTATGTTGAAGATATGAAATATTCAGCTCACAAGTCCGGAAGGCAGATAGAATATGGAGGCCTTGATGAATCCACAGGGATAATTAAGAAAACATTTAAAATATCATAAGCCGGGCTAATCAGCTCTGCAGAAGAAAAAACAAAAATAGGGGAAGAAAAAGTTATGTGTCTGACCATTCAACAGTGCCTCAGGGATCATCTACTGTTTAGTCACTCTGAGGGGTAGACCTGAAGGTTTTCCTCTTGTGGTATTCACCTTTAACCTTTTCAATCATATGTCAAAAGCAACAGATGTGTACTTGTTTCAGATGGCAGCTGACAACGGAACAGGACTGAAATGAAGTCTTATGTAATTTAAAACTAGATTTACTCTGGAGGCTCATCGGTCGGCAATAATGTTTGCCCACTGGTTTGTGTTCGTACTCCTGTATGTTGTGTGTGCACTCGACGCTTTAAATGATCCAACCCCTTGTCCAATGAAGTAATAATTATAACGTAGCAACAGTGACTGTTGTTTCCTTCATGTCAGTTTAAGCACCGTCAGATTAAAGGCTCTATTCCTGAATTTTCAAGCTCAGCTATTTCACTCGGTCAGTTTGACCAGCTGGGCGACGCCTCATCAGTCGGCCTTCAGACATCCATCATCCTCTGTTCAACGTCGAAGATCAACCTTATCTTAGTCAAAAAGTGGAAGCAGAAGCCTCCATTGTTGCACATAGAGTCAAAAATAAAAGTTTTTTAGGAGGAAGACAATATTATAGAAAGTACTAATTTTGACAGAAGAAGGGAACAGACTCTTTCCATTGAAGAAAATGGAAAGCTCAGTCCATCAGGCAGGTTAAGTGTGCTGAGAAAATGTTTAATCATTCACCTGGTGACATTTTCAGCCAAGTCTTTAACTGTGGCATAACACTGCTAGACCAGCAAATGTGTGTGTTCACAAGCTGAACATTATAAAAAAACAAAATTTGGCTATGAAGCTGCTAATTAGAACAGCTAAAATGTTAGCACTAATGTTAACATGCATTGACACGCGTTATCACCCAACTTAGATTGAACAATGCATTCGATGTAATGCTAGTTACCTTTGACAAACATCTGTGAATGCAAATGCACTCAACACATGTTGGAGCAGGTGTAGCTTGTGTGGGAGGTAATACAAGCTGTCCTGGCATTACATAAGAGCCATCCAACTGGGCCAGAACATTCTTACATGTTGATTTACAAGTGTGAAAAAACATTACAAAAACATGGAAATGAGTAGTGTGCTCACGGCGACTTGAACAGGGGATCGAAAAACAGGCCCTTACAGCGATTCTTAACCTGAGGAGGGTTGGGACAGGTGTGAGTTTCCCAGGTGCACTTCCACAGGCCATGTACTTCCAGTAATCAGCGATGAAGAGTGATAATGACAGGGTGTTGCTGTCAGAAAACTCTACACACATTCACTCACACTCACACAGAAACATATGCAGTCATAACTCAAAGGCACACGTTTGCACGCAAAGAGTCAAACCGAAGACTTAGTCACCGCATTTTGTCTTTCAGCCTTTTCGCATGACCTCCATCTGTGTGTCTGTCACTATTGACCCCTAAGCTGTTTCCACACCTCTGCTTGGATCTTTCAGCCACTTTGACTCACAGGTCAGCGCATTCACAAGAAGTTAAAAAAAACAGCTGTTACAACAGTGGTGCTTCACCTGTCTGCAGATCTAGCGCACGATAAACACGGAGATCAAGTTAAAGGTCAGTCAGGAGTTCAGGAGAGAGGATAGAAACATATCCATTACTGTTTAAGTTGAGAAACTAACTTATTGTGATCAGAGTTTTACTGAATTTCTTTGTCTGGAGTCAAATACATGTACAGCAAGTATAAAAGTACATACAAGTACAGACTTAATAGGTTAAAAGGGCAGTATTATGCATTTCCCAGCACATTTAAACATTTTGTACCATAATTAAGTAACTTTGTTACCTTCATTTGTTTATAAAAATGCTGCATATATGGATTAAAAGAAAATTGACTTTGCACAGAGCTGTGAGCCACAAAACGTTAGCACGGAGCCGTGAGCTTAAGCCGTTAACCAGATTACTTCCAGATAATATGTTACATTATTCAGGTTAAAGCAGCATTCATGACAACCTAAGTATAGTTTTGTTTATTCACTTGTGTTTATTTATTTGCCTCATTACCCACTACAGGGCTTGATTTGGATATCAATGTGTCATTATGACAAAAAATGGGATGTTTACTACCAGTTTACAGCACCGGTTAACTTAGTGCTGACTACGGTAGTTCCTGTCAATCAGTTTCATTCAACCGGACATGAGATCAGCTGCAGGCCATTGCGTGCACTTCTTGCGTTATTCCAGACTCCTTTTTGGTTTTGGAAAAGTATTAAATTGTATTCCGGCCTCTAAACATTCTGGGTAACTTGGACTATCCATTATTTTCCTCAAAATCTCTCTGACCGCAGTGTTTACTATGATAAACACTGTCAATATTATTGGAGGTCAGTTGCTGACAAATGGCTTGGAATGATTGGAGGATGATGACCCAATCGGCGTTACGTCGATTGGGTCACTGTCTCTTTAAGAAGTTTATGCCCTTTTGCCACACTTCACCTTTCAGCCCGTCATCACATCAACATTCCTCTATGAAGCGCTTGCAAACATTCGTCTGAGCACTGGACTGAGAAATAGTTCATATAATAGGTTCAATGGACGCATGCGGTGTTTGCTAATTGCTGCTAGTGATGATAATATAAAATTAAAACGTGATGTGAAGCTCAAAAAAGTTAACTTTACAGAAAACTGTCCCTTCAAGACAAAAGAAAATTTTGTCTTGTACCCTGTATTTTACCTCCTCTTTAAAAGCCCTCATAAAAAAGATGGATTATGAAAAATGGATGGATAAACTAACATAATAAAAACATCCAAGTTATTATATCGCTATGAGAAACTATTTATACAGAAACACATGGAACTTTTTAAAACCTCTTTTTTTTCCTGTAAACTATTTCCCATTGTGATGTTGTGAGTTCTTTGAAACTATCCATGCACAAGTCCTGGGCCAAGATGTCATCAAAAAAAAAAAAAAGCCTTCATCACTGGATTCTACCTTAAGCACTGTCATTTCCCATTTGGAGCAAAATTTAAACCAGCTATGTGATATGTCTGCGTGACCCCAGGTCAGGACAAGCACACCCGAGGGGGTCAAACCGTGTAGCTCCTGGTCTCACTCACATTTCACAAATGGCTCCTGATTATAGACCCTGTCACAGTTTATTTAGCGGTATGTCAGTGAAAGGGTTGAGATGTCCAACTTACAGAGGCCTCTGTGTGAGGGTACGACTGTAGGACCTGTCCTTCCTTGTCCCTGACGACCATCAGCGCTCTCCTTCGGGTTCTGACAGGAAGCAGGACCATGACATAAAAGTTGGTGTTGAAACGATGTTTGATCGTAGTTTACAAACCGTGTGACTTTTATCATGAAAAGCCACCTGATTCCAGTCAAATTAGCATTCCACAGCTCTTTTCGCGTTTAATTTTATTTCTTTCCGGTAGCACTTGTGTTTTTAGTCATTCCAGTCTTTCAACAACAAAAAAAAAGATCTCGGCGCTGTAACTAACAAAATACACCAAATATTACCTAAAATAGATTAAATGAATAAGTAGTTAATATCGCAACTATCTGTGCATCTTCATTGAGAACAATTCCAGGTGTTGTGGCGTATTTCCACAATGTTAAAGCAACTCTAATCTCAAGAAGTCCATGTGAGCCGCTGTAACTTTAAGCCATTGCATGTTTGCAGGAGACGATGACACATCAAAAAGGAAGATAGGAGGTGGTGCGCCATCACCAATCTTCCTGTATGAAACATGTACCGACTCATTACCAAAGTGGTGTAAAAAGAAGCAGTGAATGATGTCTTTGTGATTTGTACAATTCCTAAGTTAAAGTGACATATGCGTTACTTTGTGGACAAACATGTTCCATTTTACTTCAACTTTAATGTTTACATAATGTCTACTTATACACAAATATGATTATATGTTAATGTAGCATAAAAGACTGATGTTTTTGAAACTAGAGAAAGTTTAGGAAGGTTGAAGTCCACTTTGGTTTTGCTCCTCTTGGATTTGCCATTAGTTTTGGCTTCCATGACCAACAAGTTAGCATTGGTGACATACCAGTCACCCGCCACTTGCTATGAATCCCTTTTATTTATGCTATAATATAGACGTTTATGAAGCCTAAGTGAAGTATAACACACAGAAGAACAGTCAGTTGTTTACAGACAGTTCTGTAAAAACCTTTCTTTGGAAGCCGCACCTTTTTCGTTTGCCTTCAGTCATTTCATCGGGATGTTTGGCATTTAGCTAAAAGGTGCAGACAATATTTAGGCATATTCATTACCAGTGGCTGCTAACATAGCCTTATAATTTGTTGGCAAAATGTTAGAAGGTTTTTCTCCTTTCTGCACCAATTATTAATACGTAAAAGTAGGGGTTAAGTCAGAGGAAGTTCAAAAGTTTAAAGCAACTTTTTAGATGACTAGCTAAGCCATATTTTTAAAAGGGTGGGAGTTGTTTTGTTTCTTTTTTTTCCTTTCCTGCAGCCTGGAGTTAGGTCATTAAAGAGCTAGCTGCACCTGAGAGGCGGGAGTGACAGGAGTCTATAAAGCAAGCTCGTGCAAAACGCCTCTCTCTCTGGCAGGCTGCTCGCCAACATGGGAAATATTTTTGTGTCATACATCTTTTTACAACATTTTTAACAAACCTTGTGAGTATTGTAACTCACTTCACTTTTTTTTTTTCACGCCTTTGTTAAATACATTAATTTAGCAAGCTAAGCTTTGTCTATGCAGCCCCTTCTCTTATTTTGAGCCAAGTTGGTAACAGCAGGCAATTGTCTTTGTATTGACTTGCTCTGAGGAAGTTATGGGTGGTAAAAGGAGGTGGAGGAAGCTGAGAGGATGTGGGGAGGACAGTAGTGGCTTGGCACCAAAACTGTGTGTGAGGGTTGATCATTGCTGGCTGGATAATGGAGAACTTTGTGCCATTTAGCAAAACACTGGAGGGCTTTTATAGAGTGAAAGTGAAGAGAGGACAGAGTGATCATTATAGCTCCTGGAATAGCATATTTAGAAAGAAAATTAGAGAGAAAGGCTTATTGTGTGTGTGTGTGTGTGGCCTCGAGTTTGATGCATTTTAAGGACAATTGATTGTAAGACTTAGGAGTAAGGTGTGAACTAAATTTAGATTTAAATTTAAGACTTGAATTTTCCTGCCATCGAGTCAGGTTTAAATCCCTCCTCATCTTCAACTGTCTTGTAAAAATCTGAATAATGTGGGTTAAACAAAAATATAATTAAGAAGTTTTCATTGTGTTCGTCTCTCTTGACAAAAAGCCAAGTTTGATTTTCGACACAAAATCACACAAAGCTCCCCGTAGCTCCTTCAGTGTCTCTGTCGGCCTCCTTCTCACCTGCCTGTCTAGATTATGCCGTGCTTTTTATAGGTTTTGGAGACGCTTCCAGTTTAAAATGTTTATTAGTTTCAGGAAAGACAGGATACAGAGGAGCACTTTTCTGTCTGAATGCCTGATAAAGATATACTGAGATCACATCACCGTTTCTGATCTTACAAATGCAGGAAGTATTTAATGAACAGCTCCCAAACATTCTGATTAAAACTCATCCTTTAACTAAACAGCAGGGTTGTGCAGTAGCCTATCATCACATCTTAAAAATCAGCGAGTGGTTAAATGAACACGCACACACATCAAGGCTGTGCTCAGGAAGCAGGAAGTGATCATTTACAATAATTAAGCTGTGAACAGCATAATCACTTTCCACTCTGGGAAAAGAAAAAGCATCGCCACTTTGTTTTCAGATTTATGTCTGCTAACAAGGAGCAAATTTAACGCAAGCAGCTGAACGTGCACGCTTCCAAATCCACTTTTATACACTGTGAGCTAACACGATCCATGGATCTGTGTGCTCATACCCACAACTCTATTTTCCAACATCAGTCTGACTTGATTAACTGTTTGTGTGTAAGTGATGAAACAAACTGAGCTGCTTCAGTCACTGCAGCTTGGCGACTGTAAGGCAAGGGGGTTTACAGCTGTGGAGCCCTAAAGCTGGCTTTCATTATCAGGATTAAGAGCCTGAGGTGAAACAATATGGATCACAAACCCCAAGCAGCTTTTTTCCAAAGGTCCTTTTCTTTCTACACACAGTGCAACACCTGAGTTCAAGCATCCGACATATAACCCAAAAGTATCTTCTCTCCCATCCACCCCGTCATGAAGATGGGGTCTGTAGAGGGAGAAGAACCTCATGTAATGGAGCAACTGTGGAAGGATTTATTGTTAGGTTAATTGTTGGGGGAGAAGGAAAATTGTCCCCACAGGCTGTTTGCTCCAGGTGTGATTACAGGTTCGCCTGCCATCCGATATTACGTGCAGTTAATTATCGAGTTAATGGGGCCTACGTTTCCTTCTGACCCTTTTCCAGGACAAGTAAGACAATGGAGAAAGCACTCCAGAAAATTAAGTATATAGTTCTATTTTTCCAACTAGCAGAAGTTTATTGTTTTCTTCCTATGCTGGCTAGCTGCACAGTGGCTCTCTGTCATCAGCCTCTACGTTTATGCATGGAGGAACGTTCTCGTATACATCAGGTATTTAGTTTACAGTAGTTAGTTCTATTTATAAATCCAGAGAGATAAGAAGATATTTAAGTTTTGGTGACTGAAGTTGGTTTTGTTTTTGAGTAACTTTTAAAATTTTGCCCCTTTTGGGGAACGTTTCACCGTTTTTAACTAGTATACAACATTTTTTGTGCCTTCTGTCCAGAGTTAATCAATAAATGGTCTTGGTCATAAATGGCGTACAGCTTTTTATTCCGTCTAAGGCTGATCTAATTAAATTAAGAGGCAGTCGTGAGAGATGACCAGTTCCTTTGGTACTTTTGTTTTTTTTTCCATGATTGTGTGTGGTGGTTTGGATCCCATTAGTTTGGTTTGTTGCACCTGTATTCCATTTCCTTGGTCTGCTCTCTGGTTTGTCTCAATTTGTTTTGCCTTTCACTTCCACGCCCGCCATGTCCTGGATTCAAAATCACACCTGCCTTCTGTCAGAAATCATTTCCTCCCTCTGGTTACCCTTCATTGGTTTCTGTTGTGCTTTTTAAAACCTTGCATGTGTTGGTCTGGCTAACTGTGAATTTTTTCTCATTATGTATTTTGCCCTTTACAGATGAATGTTTAGAAAGAGCTAAGGTGGATTTGTCTCCAAAGTTCTTCACTCCCTTAATAACTGGACTGTTAAATGACAGAAGAATCATTGCCCTTATGTGAAACAAAATACTTTTTACCCATTTTTGTCTGTCTGTAATGTTTGTACATTCAAGGGGGACTTCTTTACTTTTCTCACTCTAGTTTTGTAAATAAAAATATTTCAGCAAAACAAAAAAATGAATTTCTTGCCTACAAAAAGCTACAAACACAAATTGCATCAATAACACGTGATCAATAAAATCACAGCAAAGAAAAATCACAAAGCCAATCTTGTATAAGTATGTTGTGGGAACAACACATCAAAAAGATAGGATTAGGGTTAAGGTTTCAAATAATACTCATAATAATGATGTACACAGCAGTTATCTTATAGATGCCCAGTGTATGGGGTTAGGTTAAGTAATTATTTAGGTACCCTGTTTGTAAAAATTTATATCTGATATGTACCTTAAAAGGTATTCTGAAAGTACCTGGTTAGAAATCCAAAGTTACTTTAGAAGTTCATGAATATCCATCAAATAACTTCCAAATAAGTACACAATCGTTACTCATTTGGTGACCAAAAGGTACCCAGCAGAAACCCATTAAGAAATTGGTAGAAAACCAATAAGTACACTACAGTTAAGGACTAAGTGGCTTGTAGTTGCACTGGAAGTTTTTTCGGGAGCCAGAAAGTGTGCTTTGACTACCCAAGTTATCATACTGTAGATAACCAGTGAGTACAACATAGATACCCATTAAGTGTCTTGTTGATACCCAGTAACTATCCTGTAGTTAACCAGTAAGTACACCTTGAGTTGCTGAAAAAGTACATTATGGTTATACAGTAACAAGTAGCTGCACGAAAGGCATCGTACAAATATCCCAGAGTTGTACTCCTTAATAGCACAAAGCAAATCAGTACCTCATTGATTTTGGAAAGTAGCTTACCAATTATCCTTTATACACTTGAAAGCAGCATGGTGATACTTGATAAACACCTCACAAGCTCCACGTACATTTTTTTTTATATGTTAAGAAAAACAAATGCTTTAAAGCTGCTGTAGTCTGTAAAAGTTGTTTCTTATCTAAGTGTACAAATTTAATTTGCCACTGTTTAGAATTCAAAGCCAATTTTTTGGATCTTGTCACAAGAAATTACATTTTAAAAAAAGTATTATCCGTTTAAAAAGAACATTTATACTTTTTTTTTTTTTCCAAAATTCAAACAGAGTAGGCTGAACAGAATATGACAGTTTTTGTCAAACCAAAATCAAGTTGAATAATAAAAGGAGTAATACCTGACAGGAATCAGCTTTAGGGAGTTGAATGAATGACGGCGTAACAATCAAGAGGGCCAAAGCTAATAGACTGAAATCTTCGGTTTCCTGATATTAGCTGCAATCAACAATCAACCTGCACAGCAATCTGTTGCCTTATGAAAACACATTTCAGAACAGAAACAGTTATGTGCTTCCTGTTTTAAAATTGTGAATCTTTTATTTCCATTAAACTGAGATGTTGGCTTTGTGAAAAAATAGCATTCATACTATTAGCCTACAATAAAATTGGAAACAGAAATAAATGCCAGCTTTAATATTTGCTTTTAACACACAAAATCCTTGACCAGCCTATGAAATCTCAATGTTAATTTGAGCCATTTCTCTGCTGCCAAAGTATTTCGTCTGTGACTCCGTGGTCGGTTCTGTACCTTTACCATTTCCCATAATATTGGCACTGGCGGAAGCAAATAGCAAAAGGTATCCCTTTGAAACTTTTAGCTGTGAAGTCATCCCCAAAAAACGTCCTTGTTAACTCGGTGTCTAGTTGAAACTTTCTGGGCTTCTATCCAGTGTAAAAATATGCCTCCTTTACTTTCATCTTTCCTCCCTCATTCTGCATGTCTGAGCTTTACTGGGTGCTGCTGGTCCATGGCCCAACACGAGGTCTAAACTCCCCCCTCTGGTAAAATAGTGTGACGCCAAACATCCTCTGATTTACAGCTCAAAGCACACGCTATGCTCTCTCTCCTATGGTCTGTAAATGCCAAACGAGAGCATGATGTCCAGATCCCACTTGCTATATTAACCTACATTCTTTCCAGTAGAGTAAAGTGGCTACATGAACCCAATATAACCACATGCTGAAAAGAGACAAACCTGCCAAACCCCAACAGAGCACTCACGTGAAGGCCAAATGAAGGAAAGGCTCTGATAAAATCAGCTGCTGACCTTCTCCTGCATACTGTAGAGAGCAGCCTTCTCTCATACGCCACACTGCATCCACAGTACCGTCTGCACTTAAAAGTTTTTTCAATTCCAGCCATCCTGACCATAAGAGTTTGTTTTTTTTGTTTGTTTTGTTTTAGTTTCAATCATATAATCTCGAGTACCTGTACATGACCAAATAAAGACATCTGCTTAACCCAAATGCTGGGTTTATGCTGTCTAGAAACTGAAGCTTGGGATGTTTCAGCCGAACAAACTCCGTTTGGATTTGGAGAGCCTAAAATGGCGTCTCCTCAGTCACCACAAAGGCCCGATTTAAGCAAAACAACAACATGATCAGACTTCACTGAAACTCCTGTGCCAGATTTAATAAGTATGGTGAAAATGTCAGCTTTATGTTAATGTTAATGGATTGTGTTAATGCCATCAACTATCACAGAAAAAACTTTTTTCACATGACATAACATTAGCTTTTCAACTGCTAGCGTAAGTCAGTGCTTTGTTAATCATCCACCAAACCATTATTTTACATCTTATATATATATATATATATATATATATATATATATAATATATATATATATATATGACAGGACCATCGATGACAGGATAGCTCAATGGATAAGTCATCAGTCTTTTACTCGGAAGACCCGTCAAGTACCATCAGAAAGCCTCATTGAAGATGTGAATGCAGCATTGAGAACGATCCCTAGCAACACCATAACGGAAACCAATGAGCTGATTTACAACTCAGCATCAGTGATCCTTGAGCTACTTGGCTACAAGAGCAACCATGAGAGACAGTACCCACCATGGAAAAGACGGCTAGAGACCAAAATCAAGGTGACAAGGAGGGAAGTGAGCCAACTATCAGAGCTCCATAGGGGTGCAATGAAAGAACCAGTACCCAGGAAGTACAGCCAGATGCCCATACCTGAAGCACTCAAAACTGCCAAACAGAGGATCCAAGCCTTGGCCAGTCGCCTAAAGAGATACACAAGGGAGAATGAAGCCAGAAGGATAAACCAGCTCTTCTCCACTCAACCAGCTAAAGTGTACTCTCAATGGCAGGGTAATAACAACAGAGCAGACCCACCAAGGCTGGAGACTGAACAATACTGGAAAGGCATATGGGAAAGGGAGGCGACCCACAACAGCAATGCACAGTGGCTGATCTCTCTACGAGACGACCATAGCAACCCCCCTGAGCAAGCTCCGGTAACCATCACTGTGGCAGATGTCCAAGAAAGAGTCTCAGGTATGAAAAACTGGACAGCACCAGGGCCTGACATGATCCATGCCTACTGGCTAAAGAAGCTCACTGCCCTCCATGAGCGACTGGCAGCCCAAATGAACCAGCTGCTACAAAATGGGACTCACCCTGAATGGTTAACTGAAGGGTGCACAATCCTGATCCAAAAGGACCCATCAAAGGGCTCAGTCCCACCCAACTACCGACCAATAACCTGTCTCTCCACAACCTGGAAGCTCATGTCAGGCATCATAGCGGCTAAGATAAGCAAACACATGGATAAATACATGAGCACGGCACAGAAGGGCGTTGGCGTAAATAGCAGAGGAGCCAAACACCAACTCCTTGTAGACCACACAGTTGCCCGAGACTGCAAAACCCGACACACCAACCTGTGCACGGCTTGGATAGATTACAAGAAAGCCTATGACTCAATGCCGCACACTTGGATCATTGAATGCTTAGAGATGTACAACATCAACAGGACCCTGAGAGCCTTCATTGCAAACTCAATGGGGCTGTGGAAAACCACCCTTGAAGCCAACTGCAAACCACTTGCACAAGTGTCCATCAAATGTGGCATATATCAAGGAGATGCTCTGTCCCCGCTGCTGTTCTGCATAGACCTGAACCCCCTCAGCCAAATCATCAACAAGACTGGCTACGGATACCGATTAAAGAATGGAGCCAACATCAGTCACCTCCTCTACATGGATGACATCAAGCTGTACGCCAAGAGTGAGCGAGACATCGACTCACTGATCCACACCACCAGGATCTACAGCACAGACATTGGGATGTCATTTGGACTAGAGAAGTGTGGTCGGATGGTCACAAAGAGTGGGAAGGTCATTCGCACGGAAGGGGTCTCACTCCCAGAAGGAAAAATAGCAGACATAGAGGACAGTTACAAGTACCTGGGAATACCACAAGCAAATGGCAACCTCGATGAGGTCACAAGGAAAACAGCCACAGCCAAATACCTCCAACGAATAAGGCAAGTCCTGAGAAGTCAGCTCAATGGCAAGAACAAGATCCAGGCAATAAACAGCTATGCCTTGCCAGTAATCAGATACCCTGCAGGAATAATTAGCTGGCCAAAGGAGGAGATACAGGCCACAGATGTTAAGACATGAAAATTACTAACAATGCATGGAGGGTTCCACCCCAAATCCAGCACCCTGAGACTGTACACGAGCCGCAAGGAAGGAGGCAGAGGACTAGTGAGTGTGAGAACCACTGTCCAGGACGAAACATCCAAGATCCATAGATACATCAGGGACAAAGCCTCATCAGACAATGTGCTCAGTGAATGTCTCAGACAATGGGGAACAGAAGTTGAGGTGCTGGAGGTGCCATCATGGGAGGACAAACCCCTACATGGGATGTACCACCGGCAAATAACTGAAGTGGCTGATATCAGAAAGTCCTACCAATGGCTGGAAAAAGCTGGACTCAAGGACAGCACAGAGGCCCTCATCCTGGCCGCCCAGGAACAGGCCATAAACACCAGAGCAATAGAGGCCCAGATCTACCACACCAGACAAGACCCAAGGTGTAGGTTGTGCAAGGAGGCCCCTGAGACAGTCCAGCACATAACAACAGGGTGCAAGATACTGGCAGGGAAAGAATACATGGAACGACATAATCAAGTGGCAGGCATAGTGTACAGAAACATCTGTGCAGAATATGGACTGGAAGCCCCGAGATCAAAGTGGGAAACACCCCCAAAGGTGGTGGAGAATGGCCGAGCTAAGCTCCTGTGGGACTTCCAGATCCAGACAGACAAAATGGTAAGGTCGAACCAACCGGACATTGTCGTAGTGGATAAACAACAGAGGAATGTAGCAATACTGAGTGACTGCAACATCAGGAAAAAGGAGCACGAGAAACTGGAGAAATACCAGGGCCTCAGGGAGGAACTGGAGAGGGCCTGGAAGGTGAAGACCACAGTGGTGCCTGTGGTCATCGGGGCCCTCGGGGCAGTCACCCCCAAACTGGAGCAGTGGCTACAACAGATCCCAGGAACAACATCAGACATCTCAGTCCAGAAATGTGCAGTTCTAGGCACAGCAAAGATACTGCGCAGAACCCTCAAGCTCCCAGGCCTCTGGTGGAGGACCCGAGCTCAGAGGATAAGAACCACCCGCGGTGGGTGAGAGGGAAGTTGATATATATATATTTATATATATAGATATTAATATATATATATATATATATAATATATATATATATATAAGATATATAATATATAATACATATATATATAAAAGCATCAAAACATACTGAAATATCTAATGTGATGTATGCTGAGGCATTACCCTAGGGTAAATGCATTTAGTATATTAAATATGTATAAACCATGTAGGATAGTTTGTTTTTATTACTTTGGGAAAATATTATTAAAAATATATATGCAGGATAAATACAACAAAGTAGTCCTGGTTTTTACTAGGTACATTTGGCATAATGTGTCTTTTTCCTTAAAGAAAAATAATGCTGCTGCAGAACTGATATCAGCATACAGGCATATTAAATCATGGAACTTGAGGATGTATCAGTCTCTTGAAAGGGTGTATAATTTTCCAGTGGAATATTTTAACAATTACCTGAATTAAGTGCCAGGACACGGGGGAAGCCCTGGGAAATGGGATCTGGTCATATTTGACTACTAACAATTCAGGGTTATGCTATAAATTATCCCGCCACCCCCAAAAAAAGTCTGTCTTCCAGGCAAACCATGTAACTGAGCGGTTAGGACGGTTCAATGTAGGTCAAGGTCTCTCCCTGCTTGAAAACAACGTCCAAAGCAATACTAAAGGTCTTAAATGTAGTAGAAGAGTGATGGCGTTGGAAGTAGAAGTCTAAAGTATGAGAAAAGGTAAAGGGGAAGGTGATACTCCTATCAGCTTCCCATAATCCTTTGAAATGCTGTATACTTTGCCCCGGGGTTTCAGGCCCCTGCTGAGGAAGCCTCCAGAACCCCTGGCCACCTTTTACCCTACCAGTTCTCCTCAGGATTAACTCTGCTGTGATTTAGAGCTGCTTCTCACTGGCCCCTGGAATGCGACGGAAGACGGATCTACTTTCCTACATTGTTTCACCTGCTCTAAATGGAACCACATGTTGGACGGGACTGCCTCTCCTTTGTCTGTAATTGGAAGAGCATGCACGGCACAGGCAAAAAGCAGGCCGAGGCCGGCACAACTGACAGGCCTCCCCCCCCTCCCCCTGCTTTCCTCTAACCGCCCCAGACTCGGGGTGCCACATTCTGGTCCGGGCCAAGTCGAAGGCCACAGCGCAGAACCTGAGATCATTTATTGATCTGGCACAACATGTCAAATTCGGTTCAATAGCATGACTGTATCATGTGTCCCGCAACACTTTCAAGTGCTTACAGCTAAATGAGAATGACAGTCTGGAGTTCGCTGTGGAAGGAGGCCTTGACAATGAGTTTGACATGCTTTGAGAACACAGGCTGAAGTGGACTTTTCATTCTCTGCCGTCTGTGATGTCTGAGCACAGAGACAGGCCAGGGAGAGAGGGGAGGAATCACCGAATCTCACCTCCCTGCTTTGTTACACAGACACGGAGTGCATGAGAAAAGAGCGGATGGTAATTATTAAGCTCATCTGTCATTTTAATGTACTATGTTGCTCAGTTATGCGAGGGAGAAATTATTGCGTTGAATACACATCATTAAGATACTGCTGCTTTATTTTTTTAAGAAAGAAGCCAAATTATACCTGCACTGTTTAGATAAAAGGAAAGGGCATTCTTTTATTTTAAGAAGGCATGACATATTCAGCCTCGTCGTCATTGCATAAACTCAGATGCAGAGACAGAAAACCACACGATTCAGTAAATCATAGAACTAACAGGATGTGTCACTTAATACCATTATTATTAGAGGATTATCCGACAACTTACTCACAACACGTCAGGAATTTATTTATGTGCCGGTCTCTTCAGTTTCCCCCGCAGTATTTTGCCCAGGTATATGTCTGAAAGTCTGCAGAGCCGTGTCTTTGTTTTGATTAGCCTGGCCATTGCCTTCCTATGCAATTCTGTTCTATTAGCCTTCACTGCTCCATCTGGGATTTCTCCCATTGATGTGAATTTTTCCACTAGAATTTTAACCGGACCAGAAGAGGAAGTTGTGAACGATAATGCAGATTTTCTACGCTATTTTAGAATTGGAGGTGTGGACTCTGTCGAAGTTTGAAATGATAGCCAGTGACTGACGTTTAGCCATTTATTTGAATTGCTATCCCTATTTAGATCAGTTGACACAGACTATGAATCCCAATCAAATCTTGGTCCAGACTTGACCCAGTGCCAAGTGACTGAAGGTGTGGACTCTGGCTGAAGTTATCCAGTGGTAAACTTCAGCCACACGGTAACATTTCAAACTTCGACAGAGTCCACACCTCCAGCAAGCAATTGTTTCTCAATAACCAAGGGTGGAGGACCCTTAGTATTAAACAAAGTGTAAAGCAAGTGACCAGCAGTAGCGGTTCTCTGCATTTCAGTCAAGTCAGTCCGTCCGTCCGTCCGTCCGTCCGTCCGTCCGTCCGTCCGTCCATCCATCCATCCATCCATCCATCCATCCATCCATCCATCCATCCAGTCAAGCATGACAGTGTTTAGTGTATTTTTGTTTTATGTGAAAATACAGTAATGATTATTGCAATCTGATAGATGAAATGTTAAACTGAATAAAGCTGACCTTTTCATCATCTATGACCAAACACATAAAATGTGTGTTATATGTTCATTCAGTTTCAGAAGGATTACATAACCTGTGCAATTCTCACATTAAATGTTATAAAAACACACTTTAATGTTGAGATTGTCTAAAAAGAATAATACAGCCAGAATCAGATCAATCTGCCATTCTTTTTGTTTCCACTGAATGCTATAATAAGCTTCCTGTCTGAGTGGAAAGAAAAGAAATATATTATCTTGACTGCAGAAATCTCAATGGTGAAGGTAAACATGAGTGGTTCACACTGTCTGGGCCGGACACAAGTCAAGCATGAAAGAAATACTTGTATGTAAACAGCATATTTATTTTTATTTTATTTTATTTTACTTTAGAACATTTGTCAAGAAACATCATTGTGTAATTTTTTCATCCCATCTCAATTTCAGAAAGAAATTTCTTAGGTCCTTAGCCTTAAATATTATCCTCTGCACAGTCTAACTTTCTTCACCACAGCTCCACCTTGTGTCATCAGCTTGTTAATACATCGATTTTAAGTTGATTTCAGGGAAGATCTTTATTTGCTCATCTGATCAGAGCCCCTCCCTTACCCTGCTGCTTCTTATCCTGCTCTGCTCTCATTCAGAGTGAGATTATCCATTTAACCTTCCCTTTGGTGTGGTTTGAGTTTTGGATCGGATATGTGCTTGAACTGGGCTACACAGTGGCGCAGTTAGTAGCACTGTTGCCAATCCTGGGTTCAATTCTCGGCCCGGGGTCTTTCTGCACAGTTTGGGTTCAACCCATGCATGAACCCCTGTGCATGCGTGGGTTCTCTCCGGGTTCTCCGGCTTCCTCCCACAGTCCAAAAACATGACTGTTAGGTTAATCTAAATTCTCCCTAGGTGTAAGTGTGTGTGTGCATGTGTCCTGTTTGTTTCTGTGTTGCGACAGGCTAGGTACCCCGCCTCTTGCCCCAGCAACTCCCGGCCCCATTAGGGATAACGGTGAACAGAAAATGGATGGATGTGCTTGAACCATTGGAGACTCACTTGTCTGATTTGCAGACAAGTTGCAGTTGTTGGGCAGCAGCTGGGACGTCCACTCCTGAAGAAGACAAAAGTGGGGGCTCACCTTGCAGCAGGAGAAGAAGAAGTCTGAACACCCCAGAGTCATGATGGAATGATTTAGATGAAAAGCACATTCATGTGTTAGAATGGCCCAGTCAAAGCACAGGTCTAAATCAAAAGAAGAATATGAGGCAAAAAAGAAGAAAAATTAAAACTGATGTTGATAGATGCTTCCATTCTGTAACTCAACTTTAACTATTGTGCAAAGAAGAAAGATTTCAGTCTCTAGATTATGGAGAAATCAAAATCTGAAGCTGTAAATACAGCAAAACTTGTTTCTAAAAAAAGCTGACTCAGGGGAGCTCAGTCTGCTATTTTCATAAATAATGAAGTCAGCTTTATTATTTATGAAAACTATCCTTTTTCTTTATGATACATGAAATCCTAAAAAGATAAACTGAAATCTTTGGTTGTAAAATGACAAATATTGCAAAATGCCATGGGAAGTGGTGTTTCTACAAAGAGACTTGTTAAAAAATGGTTTGGAAAAGGACACATTTCTGAATTCGTCTTGAATATTTTCATGAGGAAATTAACCTATTTACATGAGAATTAGCACATGTAAAATTATTTTTGATCATCTTACTACTTTGAAAAGTAACTCCTTCAAAAGAAGAGAAGACATACATTTTGAACATACAGTAAGGTCTGTGATATCACTTTTTCTGACTTTATAAATACAGGAAACCTTTTCTAAACTATTCCCCAACGGCTCTGATTGAAAATCAGGCTTTAACTAAACACCCGGGTCATTTAGTAGCCCCAGAATCAGAATGTGGTTAAACCTACAAACACATCAAGGCTGTGTTCAGGAAGCAGGAAATTAACATTTACAATAATTAGGCTGTGAATGACAAAATCATTTTCCACTTGAAACGAAAACCATTCCGTCTCCAGATTTAGTGCGCTACGGTTTGTTTGCTGAGAGCAGATTAAACGCATGCAGCTGAACATGCATGCTCCCCAACTCACTTCTGCACACTGCGAGCTAATTGCGTTCGAGAATGTATGTTTATACGCGCTGCACGATTTTCCACCATCGGGTTTGACTTGATTAACAACTGTTTGTGTGTGTAACTGCTGCGCTGATGAAAGAAAGGGAGCTGGTTCCGTCACCGCCGCATGGGCATTAAAAGCACGAGAGTTTACACAACAGTGGAGGCCTGAAGTTGGCCTTCATTAGAGGGATTAGAAGCCTAATGTAAAACAATGTGCAAGTCTCTCAACCCGAACCCCAAACAACCTCTCCAGAGGGTCCGTAAGCATTACCTCTCAGACTTCAAACGCTCCAGCTGTCGCCCCATGCCTTCTCTCATCGACCCCTATCTCGGAGTGAGGGCCTGCAGAGGATAATGGACCGCATGTAATGGTGCAGCTGTGAAATGATTTATTGCTGGGTTAATTGTGAGGTGAGAAGAGAATTGTACCTGCACGATTCCAGGAGGAAGTGCTGGTCTTTCATAGTTACTATCAGTGTACCGTATTCTTCGGACTGTAAGTCGCAGTTTTTCTCATAGTTTGGCTAGAGATGCCACTTAAACTTCGGAGCGACTTATGTGTGAAATTATTAATACATTATTATATCATATCACATGTTATTTTCACACCAAACCGCCAGAGGGCGCTCTAGGCCTGTGTTGATAATGTGTGTGGTAGAAGCTACGTCCGGAGTTAGCCGAGTTGTTTACAAGCGACACCGAAGATGAAGATTTAGTGATTTGTAGTGACACGGATGGTTTGGTAAACTTGTTAGCATGTTATTTATGCTATAGTTAGCTGAATAACTCTTAATATGTTAACATACCAAGCACAGTTCATTGTTTGTCATGTAACGTTAGCATACCGTACAATTATTCAGCCTGTTGTTGCCTCTATTCTATTTTTATTGCCTTTCAAGATGACATGTCTGTTCTTGGTGTTGGATTTTATCAAATAAACTTCCCCAAAAAATGCGACTTATACTCCAGAGAGACTTATAGTCCGGAAAATACGTACATGTTTCCTTCTTGCGATGATCGGCTGCGTGCCGTCTGCATAACGTGAACGCTGTGAGGGAAACTGAGACCCATAAAGGTTTTAAACAAAAACGAAATTGACAACGAGGGTTGCAATAATTTCCCGTGATCTTCAAAATCTTACCAGGTATTTTTGGTCCAGCTTGTGTTGCAAATATCTTACTACACGTGAAGACATTTTTGACTTTTCAGCAAGATATAGGAGTAATTATCAATGCAATTACTTAATATTGAAAATCCTGCAAGGAATTTCACTTATGACAAGACATTTTCCTCATGTTATAAGTGATCTAATCTGAAAGCAGAACTAGTACTTTTTCATCAGTATTAAGGAATTGACTTAATATTGACAAAGACAAACTTTTGTCTTGCTTAAAAGTTCCTATTAATTTAGTTTTGTCTTCATCCAAGTTCAAAGAAACTAGACCAAAAGTACTGGCTTTGCAGTGTGTGAAAGAAATCATGGAAACAGTTTTTTGAGCTTGAGATGGATTTTCTTTTATTGTTTTTTTTTTCAAATTATTTGTAAGAAAGAAAAAATTGGTACTCAGATTTAGCGCACTGCAGATAGAATGAAATGTTAATATAAATTTCCAAATGTTCCTTCAGCTCTAAAATGAGGAATCACATATTTAAAGAATGTCAAAATTGGTCCTCTGCCTTTTCATGCATATAAACTTGAATAGCATGTCAGCCTTTGTTCCCATGTTTCATGGTAAGCATGTCGTGTTCGGCGTTATTTAACCCACCCGCTTCACCCTGGATTAACTTTTATGTTTTTCAGTGGCCACTGGAATGCAACAGAAGACGGATCTACTTTCCAACATTGCTTCACCTGCTCTAAATGGATCCAAATGTAAAACAGGACACTGTAAAGCAGAACAGGCATTCTCTCCTCTTCCCACTCTTTATTTATTTATTTCTTTTTGTCCCCTCTGAGATTCGGGGAGCCACGTTTAGGTCAGGGACACAATGCAGAACCTTATATCATTTACCGATGTCAAATTGAGTTCGGTGGGATGGCTGTACAGTGTTCCTGTGAATCTTTTAGGTCCTCACAGCTAAATGTGAGAGACAAACTGGAGTCAACTAAGAAAGAAGGCTTGGACAAAGAGCCTGACATGTTTTCAGAATACAAGCTGTACTGTATGCCTAATTATCTGCAGTCCATGATGTCTGAAAACAGAAAACAGTCATTTCTAAATTAGTATTTCACAGAAACAGAATTACATGAGGAAGGAATGCATGGTATTTCTTAACAAGTCATTTTTATTTACCATGCCTCTTAAAGACGCAGGGAAATCTGTGTTATAAGCCAGGAAAAGGGAAGTAACATTTAAAGAGATGGAATAAGCAAATAGCAAAAAGGGATTTATTGTTCAGTCTCTCTTTGCACTGGGGAAAGAGAGACTGACTAGATGTCAGGTAATGTTAACTGAATTTCAAAATCCAAAACAAAGCCAATTCATACTTAAACTCAATGTCGTAAAGGGCGGAGCTGTCATTTTGACTGCGTTCCTTTAAAATTGCGTTCAGGCTTGTAGCTCGCATAAGTTGCGCTCTATGTCCAAGATTGAGAAGTGGGTCCAAACCGGAATAAAAGAATAAGTCGAGCACAAGTTGCTGAAGAGAGATAAATATTCATGAGCTTCAATAAATAACACAATAAATAACATTGACAAAAGTCAGTGGGAAGAAATTCTGCAGCTCCAATGTGGGTTCATTTGGCAAAACAAATTGATAAAGGATCACAAGTCTATTTTACACATAGGGTCAATTTTAAGAAAACAAATTCTTGATATTCTTGTTGATGGATTTCAAAAACAATTTTGCAAATTGTTCTGTATGAGAAATAAACTGTAAGACAATTATGTTTCTTTCAAAATTCTTCAGAAAATGAATGCAACAATTTATAGCACCGCAAAACCACATATTAAAATAAAGAGCAAATTTCATGTTCCCACTGTTTCCACATGTTTTATTTAGGTGGATGTTTATTTGCATATTGCAGTTTTGAGGTTTCTTATCTGTATTGTGCTATGTAATTTAGATTTATTGAAAATGTTGGATTCCACTTTGAACAAGACTGAGTTAATGATTTTACACCATGTGCTCCTCAAATCACGGTAACGTTTGCCAGCAGATAAAGCTCTTTTTATAGAAGCGTTTGTTTTCTCTAAAACTAAACAGAATGTACTTTTTTTCTTCTTCTTCCAGTCTGCAGTTTATTTATCCTCGGCGGAAGACTAAAAGCTCAGATAATCACTGGGAATTTTTTGCTTTCGAAACAATTATCAGCCTTCAGACTCATTAGTCTAAAAATCACTAAGCATTATCCTTGATTGTGTTTAACAAGCAGCTGCACATTTCTCAAAAACGGCTCATGAGGGCCTGTTGGACAATCAGCAAAAGCTAATCACTTATTCTTCTCCAAAATATTAATGAACACAGTTACAGTTATTGAACTAGAAAACCATCTGCAGCGTTGAAGATTAGGCCATCTCTCTCGTCTCACAAACAACAACTAGAAAGCTTTTGGGACGTTTTTTTTTATGTATTGTTGGCTTGTCTGGTTTTTGTTTGGCTGACTTTGATCCGTTTATTGTCCTACTGTCCTCAAAAGCAGCAAAAAAAAGGCCATGCAAGACTTCATAGAGTTGGAGTTTGGCTGTTACTGCAGTGCCACCTGCTGGTAGAAAATGGCTTTACACATACAGCCACTTGTAGCATTTGTATGTGCAGCAAATTTGACTGCTGCACATGCACCAATAAACAGTGATGTTTTATAAAATGATGGACCGTTTTATGTTTCTGACTCTCTATATAATATTGTAATAATATTTAAGTGTTTTAATTATGGGCATGGATAACAACTAAATATAAATGTAAAAAAAAAGAAAAGTTAATAATAAAACAGTTGGCATTTTATTTTGCTCAACACAGTCTGGTAGTACAATTGCAGCTTGGAGTGAGTTAAGCAGAGACCACAGCAGCGAGGAGCAGATCAGGGGCAACGCCGGTGTTTACTAAATTTCAGCCGGAGAAAGAACAGTCCTAATGGGCCAGATGTACCGGTGATGCGATTAAGGACGTGTTCTCCATCACGTAGCGCCAGCAGTTCACACATTCTGAGATCTCTATCTGACGTAAAACACACAGTACATATGTGAGAGCAGGTATATGTTATGAAAACTCTGCTTTGTATGAGCTGAACTCAAAAGGTTTGCATTGAGCTAAAGTGGCACGCTCACTCTGCAAAGCATTGCTGCCTGGAACTTCTAAAGCAAAAACTTGGATAATAACATTAAAAGCTTGCGCTGGGCTATTAAACACGGCTATTCTCCTGTGTAGGCTGATGTTGTATAGAGCGTTGACTTAATTTGATGGCTCTACTATCTATAAAATTCCAGTTTCAGCTTGATTTCAGTAAGGTTTTTGTGGAAAAAAGATGTGCAATAAGATACAATCAACCTTTTAAAAGTTTCTTCTTTTAAATAGCGCTGATCCTTATTTAGTGCAGTACACAATGTCTTGCAAAAGTATCCATGCCTTGTGCGCCTCCTCAGATTTTGCCTCGTTTCAACTACAAACCTAAAAGTTTGTTATTTGATTTGATTTTATGTGATCGTTCAAGACCAATTGGTATTCAGCTGTTCTGTTCAGCTCTATTAAAGAACATCAGAGAACAATGCAAAAATACAAAATCTTAATCAGTTTTGGTCTAGTTTCTAGTGCAAATATCTTAGTACACTTGAATTAAGATTAAACTAACTTAAATAACTTTTCAGCAAGATATAAGTGCTCGTTTTGCGTAAATAATTTCTCAATATTGATTTAAAAAGCACTAATTAAACTAGCATTTCACTCCTAAAACATTTTTACCATCTTATAAGTGAAATAATCCACCAGTGGAGCTAGTGCTGGTTTTCATCAACAAAAAAAATCGGCATTATTAGATGTGGATGAGAGTTTTGTTGTTTGTGAAAAGGACCCTAAATATTAAAGATGTCTTATTTACATTCAGATGACATATTTGTTGCTGACTTACGACGCCATGGTTACAGAGGGAATGTGAAATGAACCTGATCTAAAAGTAAAATTTTGTTACATTGGACTGAATTTGAAAACCTCAAGTGATTTCTTGCAGCACACTTGCAGTTTCTGTGCAATGAAAAGCTGAGCTGACTTCCCTCAACCCACAACCGACACAGTCAATTGCAAAGATGGAGCTGTGATTGATCGCTCTGTACGAGGACTGCACAAAGGCTTTTGGTTCAATGATGACAAATGTTCTCTCTATTTGGCAATCCTCACTTTATTTTGTCAGGCTGTTCGTCTACGGCAACTCAGAGGAACGAGTTCAATCCCACGAGTCGTGTACTAGCGGCTTTCAGAAAGGCAGATATGTTTCAGCAATCAATACCCACAGCTGTGTGCATGAAGGATTCGAAGGTCTTTCATCATAAACGGCTGTTCTTAATCAATCTTATGTTTGTTCCTTGTCAATAATTGCTCATAGGTGTTTTAGAATACATGAACATCAGTGATTAACATAGAATGTGTTCATTTTAGGTTAAATTCAGAGAAAACAGGCACAATCTAACAGCAGCTGGTTGCATTTTAACATGTTCATCTATGCAGGATTTAAAGTTTAATCGTTTGCAATGTTTTTTTTTATTAATACCATAACTAATAAAATGTCAATTTGTCATGTTGATGTCAAAACAAATTAAATATCAGTGTGTACCAGTTCAATAACACAATCTGTGTAACTTTTTGTTTGATTTTAGCATTTAGCTTTATGCAATTTATCTCTCTATATATATTTAAGCAAGAAGTGGGGTGAAGATGATCAAATTGGGGTTTTAAAAAAAAGTTCTGCCTCCATGGTAGTTTTAATTGAAATTCATTATTTTACTTCATTCACTGAATGGTGAGTACGAACAAATCAACTAATAAATCAATCATCGGCGAACAGCCAGCTACTAATTAGACGTGTTACTGGTTTGGGTAATAAAGCTGGGGTTGTCATAGTAAATTTACCATGTGTGAAATGCAGAAAGTAATTATGTAGAATAGATTTCACATATATTTGGAATATGAATCTAAGTTTTTGACTTTTCCATTTTTCCCAGCAGCGGTGTTTACAAAGTAATCATACTTTCTAATTAGGAGAGCAGCGTTAGTTTAGATAGGCGCTAGTGAGGAACACTGTCACCAAGGACTAACTCCAGAATTACCATTTACTTACAACTGATGCAAATCCTAATGGTAAATACCACTTCTTAAATAATGAATAGTCGTTTTTCAGGGAGTGCATAGGCATGCATTTTTTTGGTGTTTAAAATAAATGAGAAACTTTTTTTTTTGGTGTTTGATTAAAAAACGAACGACTGATTATTTCACACCATACAAAGAGATTATGCCTTCGTACAATTACGCTATGTGCTTATGGCTGCAGACTCTGGACCTGTCCCTCTTCTCATCCTCTTGATCTCCCTGCTGCGTTTAACACCATAATCCCTGTTCCTTTTCTCCTCCTCTTTCTCTGTAAGGCCCCAAAGGGAGTCGGGTCATCCCAGCGAGCTGCGACTGATTCATGACTAGCTTTTGTGGAACTGGTACAATCCAGGCTGTAAGTTATTGCTCGACCATCTGCAGCAGTTCTCTTGGCTGGAGAAGAGCCTGGCTAACCCAACTACTTAAAGACTTGGGGAGGGGGAAAAAAATGGAACCTCTGCATAATAGTTTAACTTCTTTGTAATGTCTCGTTCTCCTCTGCTTGTCAGTTCTTTTGGAAAAGCGTGTTCCTGTGGTTAAGATTTATCATCGACAATTCCAATGAAATATTTTTTGTAGTGATGCAGACGATTTTAGTAGAATAAATTGGTCTTTTTTTTTTATCAGTGCTTTTCAATAGCTTTTCATTATTTAGTCATTCACATCATTAATAAAGCAAAAGACCACACGTCAAAATAAAATATTAAGTTTAAAAAGGGCATTAATAATGGCTAAATATTGATACACCAACTGAGCGAAATGAAGCAGTAGTTCAGCCTCGCATCTGCTCACATAAACCAGTTAATGAGTATTGTACCATAAATAATTTAAGAGTAGTTATTAATATTTCAGTGGTTGAAGGACAATTTTCAAACTGTACATGATTCATTATTAATGTGTACTTTACTTAAATGACCAATAACTCATTTTTATAAATAGGGCATCTGATCAAATTTGTTGAAAAGTAACAGAGTGGCTCATGGAAATTGGTTCCCATCTAAGCACATTCTGTTCTCCTTGTAATGATGACTTTTTAGAAAGGAAACAGTTGCACTACCAATTTTCGGAAAAAAACAAAAATCTAATTTGGAAAGCAAAAGATTTATTTATTTATTTTCCATCTAATTCAGTGTGGACTATTTGGTTAAGTGGGAGTATTTCAGTAAGATTTGTTACATGCATGGTTTAACCCTTCTGGGATAAAGAAGCGTTAGCACACCGTAATACAGCAGTCCCGATGTCTATCTGAGAATGAGGGAGCTGCAAATTAGGGTAATGGCATGGAGGGCTTCCAACCTCAAAGACTGAGAGCTCATCACTAAAGACTAATCATGAAAATCCCTGGACAAACATTCAAAAAGCTGCTCATCAATTACAAGAAAGATTTTTGCTGTAGTGCCAATAATGATTTTCCCACTGATCACTGAGGAGGGTATGAATTAGAAAATGTCATTGCAGATGCAAGCTTCTTGGTTCACTGAGAATAACAACAAATCAACATTTTTCAGGAATACTTTTGGGGTTTTAGGAATTATTAATATAGACAAATACGTAAATCACATCAGTTTGCTTTCAGAAAATTTACTCCCAAGCGTGGAAATGACATGAAAGATGTCCAAATGTCAACAGGAAATATTTCTATCCCCACATGCAATATCGTCTCTGCAGTTGGGTCCTGGAGAGACGATACAAGCACTTTGTATTGTCTTGTTGCTGAAAATGTGCTATGTAAATAAAATTACCTTCACCTTTACCTCTACAGCATCAAATGACAATCAGTACTTTATGCAACAATAACGCACAGAAGTTCTTTGTGCAACACTTTACTAATGAGAAACCTTTTTATGCACCTTTTTTCAGTTGGTACTGAAGCAGCCGGTATTAATTTGCATTAAGTAGCAGGGTTGCTTTCCAATTACTGATAGATTTAAGCTGATGTCATGACTTTCCATTCCTCCAAGCACCTCCCTTTGTTATGTGTGCAATACTTTTCCCCCAATAATTTTTATTGCATGTAATTTATGGACAGCGGCAGTTTCTTTGCATATCTGGACTGGATGGTTTGTTATCAACGTCTGCTGAGAATTTCCCTTCAGTAGCTCTTTTAAAAATAGACTTATTGAAAAAAAATTGGTGACGAGTTCATCTCTTGTTTTACCCACTGTACCTTTTCCTACCTTCACAGTTAGTTTATTTTTGTCAGTGAGTTGGACAGCTTTTTGCACAGGTGTGAAGCAGGGAGAGAGAAGGTGCTTGAATTTTAATTTGAACTCAGATTTGTTGACTTGTTAATGATTTAGACGAGTGTGGTACCATCATTTTCTGTAAAACCATAATAGCTTTCAGCACAAAATGGTTTAGAGCTGAGGCGTCTGACATGAAAATATCTTTTTTTTAAATTATAGATTTGAACAAAAATTGAGCAGTCACTGTAAAACTGCACAACCTTTGTAAGTTTATTTGAAGGAAAAATTGTCTAATGTTGGAATTCTTCCTCAAAATATTTAAAAAGAACTGAGGAGATATTTTTGTAAATGTTTAAAATATTTTATCAGTTAACAATGCTAAAAATAGGACTATGTTTACTGTCAATAACACTGACAGACTATTTAACACTTATAGTCCAGAAATTATGGTACCATGATAACTCTAGGGGAAAAAAACATCAGAAGCTGATTAGGCAACCAGGGGAGCATTTAGGGCATTTTGTTAACAAGAAAATTACATTTTTTTCCCAACTCAATCTTTAAATCAAAGGTGTACAACATTTAAAACTATTTCCAGACATGTGCTCCTCGTCTAAGGCTTCAGAAATGCAATCATTCAGAAAGTCTCACTTTCAAAATGTAACAAATGAATCATTATTTAAAGTGAAATTCAAGCTTTTGTGAAATTTTAAGTCATAAAAATAAACTCATTTGTAATTAAATGACACTTGATGGTACAGACATCCAGGTTAACAGATTTCAATGGTAGCACCTCAGACACATAAAATATATTCACATTTGTTGGCTTGAAGTAAAAGGCTTTTGACTAACCGTCTAGCAAGGGCAATTTCAACATACTTGTAGGAACGGGTATATGTCAGTGCATCAAAATAAAAGGAAAATTTTGGTCTCTAAAGATAAATCCGTTTTTTTAAAAAAAAAAAAGAAACAGTTTTATCTGTCCTGGTCCTGTCTGCCATTCCCTTTCTTTCAGCAAATTTAACACCTGTTCCTACCTTAATGTGACACTGGGAAATGTGCTGGTAGCACACAGTCTTTAAATGACTGAAAAAAAGCCCAATCACCTGATCTTTAAAATATTTCATGGTTTTTGTCACCACTGTTACCAAATCCAGAAGGTTTGTAAGCTCAGTTGTGGGGGGAAAAAAAGGATCTGCCCAAAAGAAAGCATCTCAGCCCATCATTAGCATCAATCCAACATTACACCTTATCAACATGCTAACTCTCAGCTACGCCTACGCCTCCTACATTAACGCAGCATCTGGATGGGATTTCTACAGTAAATTACATCAGACCGTTTAGTCTTCCGCGTTCTACACCCTGCAGCCTGGCAAAACTAAACCCATAGGGCAAAGGAAGTGAAATTCATCACATACAGGAGGAGCAACTGTAAAGGGCATCCTGAGACTGATTAAAGAGGGACAGACAGGCAGCACAACATGCTGGAAACGCCACAGCCAGGCCTCTGGTGGGTACAGGGGGAGGCCAGCTGAAGCAGGGATGCAATACAAAAGAGCTAAACAGAGAAAAGCTTATGATATTATCCATTTCTCCTACACTTCCTGCACATTTATTTGTTATGATTTGTGTGAAACTAGCTTGTGAAACCTAAGATTTTATGCAGTTTTGCAGCAATGTAATTGATTTAAAAAAAAAAAAAAAAAAAGCAGCAGTGTCTAATTCTTGTTTCCTGCCTGTATCAGATATTCCCCTCCTTCGTCCTGATTGGCCACCTGACTGGACAAGCAGCTGTTTGTTTACCGAAAAAATTAAATATCCTTAACGGGAGTGTGACCATTTATCTGGGAAAAACAACCCAGTTCGGGGTGGAACCATCCAGCTCTGGTAGATGACAATGGCTTCCTCAACCTTGTAGCATTTTCTAAAATCACCCATTAATCTGTAACTTCATTTCAGACATAAAGCTGCTGCAGCTCGCTGGAGACCCTGCTGCTTTTATTTCCTGCTGGTAGGCCTCAGTACTGTGCGCTTCCCTTCCCATTGTGGTTCTTTAAATTTTAATTGTCTTTTAAAACATGGAACAATAAAATGTAACCTTTTTTTTTTTTTTTTGTGTGGAATAAAGTCTTGTTCTCATTGGCTATGAACCTTAAGTGACTTACTGGCGAGCGCCACCTTGGGCGCAATTCCCAAGGTGGCGTTGTTGACACCCTGTGGTTACCCTGCTTTGAGGGGCAGAGTATCAGATTGATACCTTAGTGCTGCCACACTTTGTTAATGTCTCTTTGAAGAAGCTCACTGTATTTGTCTCTTTGTTCAGATCCCATTCAGGAGAGGCGTATGGGCGTGGCCAACGTAGCACTTCTTCTTTATTGTGGCGGCTGACAAGCGAGTTATGATGGCATTAATTGCATCTTTGGGTACAAAAAAATTAAGTATTTTCTGTTTATGTTTCTCTAAAGGAACTATTTAAGTTGCACTGATAACAGTGTTTTTGTTTTTGTTTTGTTTTTTTACCCACTATCAAATGGTTCAGACTAAAGAGGTTCCAGGTTAAAACCAACCAACATTTTGGTAAGTGGGAGTTTAAGATTGTTGTGAGAGACTTGAATGTTTTACTTGTTGCTGTTAATAAAACAAAAATCAACACCAATCCACGTGTTGACATTTTGAGAAGAAACTCAAAATGTCTGCTGATTCATTCTACCTTCCTTGACACTATCTTAGATTTTTAATTAAATTCGATCACAATGTATAATAAGTATTTATTTACTGGTCTGCCATTTTAAGGAGTTAATACCTTTAACTGCCTGAGTGTAAAAATTTTGTTGACTTTGACAGTAAAATCAAATTCATTTATTTGTAGCTTTTTGGTTATTTCAAAAGCTACAAGATGTCTGCAAAAAAAAGTATTCTTGACTTAGTATTCAGCTAGGGTTCCTGTCCTAATGCCACAGAGAAGCATTAAAAATTCATTCAGTTTATTTCTTTTCAATATTCTTGTTCAGGGTTTGCAGTGTTGGAGAAAATCCCATTAGGCAAAGAGTGGGATACAAAAAACCTGTACAGACTGTAAGTACATCACAGAAGTCCAAACTAGATGGATTTCCATCTTTCCTCATTGGAAATCTTTGTCAGCAAGTCAAAATAGATTTTTTTTTTTTTTTTTTTAGATTCTTGAGTTAATTTCCAGATTCTGTTTTTTTTTTTCATCCCCCATACGGATCAAACATTTTTGCATATTTTCGACATGCTGCCTAACAGAACGAAACATGATTTGACTCAATAGTCAATAATTTGCAAATATAAAGGGTACAAAGAGTTTAAAAAGCTTTGATCAAGTGTTTTATTGGGATTTATGTGATGGATCAACATAATTTTCCAGTTTTAATCTATAAAAAGACTTAAACCATGCTTTATTTATTTATTTTTCTTGTAACAGTGCACCATTTTGTGTTGGATAATCACAGAAAATCTCAATAAAATCCACTGGCGTTTGTGGCAACGTGACAAAATGTGAAGTTTAAGGGGTGAGAACGTCTCCGCAAGGCACAGTAAATATCACAATATAAGCTTCAATAAAAACTTCATTTTCATCTTTTCTTGTGGTGGTTGTTGACAGAAAGAAAATTGCACAATTCAACACGCTTTCTTTCAAAGATTACACACTGGCTAAACATCGAGTTCAGTTATATAGTATGTGGGGAGGATTGAAGACTGATTCACCATTTCTATGTTTCTTTTCCAGCTGCTCCCTTTCAATCTCTTCCAAGGATAAGCTGTTTTTGCAAGTCTACATGATGCGATGCTGTGATGTGAGAAAAGAAGTTGACAGTTCAGCATATGACAACTTTAAGAAAACCTCTCATTTGTGGCTTTTAAGGTACCATATTCGGAGCTTTTTTGAGCAAAAAATAAAAAATAACAACAATGCTGAAAGGAGAATAAGCACGACAGGTACATAAAATCGTTGCCTGGAATGGGTCAGGTGACCACACCCAGAACATCGTGTAAAACAAGCTTCATTTCAGCTCTGAGAGCGATTATTGAGAATATCTCACTTTCCTGATGCAACAGCAGGTCTTTGATTGCAGTAAATTCTATTTTCATCACCAGTGACACGTTCAGTCTACTTTGCAATTAAGCATTTATGCACTGTAGTGATATAATTAGCAGAAAGTATTATTGCCAAGGGAATTTGGGGAGATTGCGTAATTCCCACACATTCAGTTGTGAAGTTGGCTGTATCCTCCAGTTCCTGAGAGGGGGGGATCCATTGACGCCACCTTCAGCTGCTCCTCATAGCGTGGGGCGCCTATCTGGGATTCCTCTTTCTTCGTCTTTTGTTCTCAAGGATAAAGGGCGGTGACTGATGCCGTACGCATTAAAACATCACTCCACCTTCTGCTGCTCAGCTAGTTCCCGTCTTTTGCTCAGTGTGACTCTGAAAGTCCTTATTTAGTCCATTTTCTACCAGAATCAGAGCGGCGAGATGCTCTCTGCTTGTAACGTGACGGTCTCTGGGTGACTCAGCTGTAGGGGCCTGTTGAGACCAAACAATATAAAAGTCGACAGTTTTTGAGTTAGTTTTTTAGTGCAAAAATGAACACAATCCACTGAAATAATTTGGTAACACTTTATTTGACCGGTGTGCATGACACTGACATGACACTGTGATAAACATGACGTAACACCTGTCATAAACATGAAGGAGTCTTTAGGAATGTCTGACTGTTGTCATGAAGTCTCATTCGGTAAATAACGACGCTTTTAATGCAAAGTTGCATTGAAAGTCCTTTAAAATGACCAACATTGAATTATTTGGTAAATAATGACACTTATAATGCAAAGTTGGCACTTTTAATTGACTTTAAATTCAACTCATTAAAAGTGTCGTAATTTTCCGAATGACACTTCATGACAACAGCTGTAGACATTCATAAAGACTCCTTTGTGTTCATAACAGGTGTTATGTTTATGACAGTGTCATGTCAGTCTGTCAAATAAAGTGTTACCAAATAACTTTTTCTATATGATTGATTAGATTAGATAATCTAATCAGCAGTAGATAATAATATCTACTAGCGGATGTTGTTGGTTACTGTTCTTCCCTTACATTCTAGATAATTAATTGAATAAATAACAAAATATTTAAATCTGTGACTAAAACTTCAGATAGTCACATGAAATGACAAATAATTGTCCTAGCATTATTTATTTGTTTCAGTTGTCACTGTGGCTCATCAGACACCGTGGTTTCTGATTGGTTAACCAATGTTTTTCACGTTGTAGCCCCGCCCACTGACTTATGGGTAAAGTCGAGCTACAAAACAAATTCAAGCTGTACTGCAACACATGGCCATGAAGTGGTTTCATAAAATAAATGTCAGATAATGAATATGCATTTTTATTAATTACTCTTACAACTTAACAACATTTTATGTAAACGTATTACTCAAACATTGAAGTAATTATAACGAAATACATATTTCTCTTTAGCATATTCATTTATATTTTTAATTTAAACAATCACTTCTTGAACTTGTCCTTACCAAGAAATAGATATCTGTAAGTTTATTCAGTGCTCATTTCAATAAATCCAATAAAAACTAGACTAGTTTTTTTTTAGTTTTTTTTGTTGTTGTTGTCAACATCTGGTATAAATATTGTCAGTGGTCCCATTAGAAATATTTGAACAGAGAAAATGTTGAGGTTATGAACATTTTTGGTTCTGGGTCATTTTGGAAAGAAAAAAAAAAAGAAAAAAGAAAGAAACAGCCAAATAAGCTACATTATTGTTTTTCAGGTACCTGTTTTGAACTCCATTCTGTAGCTACTAGTCTGTAAGAAGAAGAAGAAAAATAGCAATAAGTTATTTGTAGGGACATTGTTTGACATTTTGAATCTTTTACCGTCTTTGATCTTTCTGTATCTCTGTCAAACCTGATAGAGATCAGTTAAAATAGGAAATGATGCGTCTCAAAATACAATCGGTTTTATTAAGCTTCAGCAAGGACAAATAAAATGGCATAAAAAAGTAAAATAACGAAGAAAAAGCTAAAAAATACCTGCATTAAATCCTGCCTTATGATTTAGCAGCACATTAGTGCTTCTTGAATTGAATCAGCTTCGCTGTCCACTTTGCAAACAAAGCTAATAAATAGCAGGAACATTTTCAAGGTTGACATATTTTTCTCTTAACGGATCCAATTTTGGGCCCTGACAATGAGGTGAGTGGCTGCTTTGCATGTTGCTGTAGCTCATCTGATGGAGATTATCAACCATCCATGTTCAGATGTGCCTCAAAAATACACTTCAATGTCAAAGCTGTTTAAAATTAGAACGTCTGCAGCAGATGTTCACCTTTCCGTGTGGATTTAGACTGACTAGCAGCTACTGTGGTCAGGTCCGCAGGCAGACCCACATACACACCGCCATAATTCCTGAGAGGACAGGAGAAGAAATTATGTTAGTGCAATATAATTTGTCAGAGTTAGATTTCGAGTAGAAACAATAAGATTAAATTTGGCTAAGAATAATATGTTCATAGAATTTATTTTCTTTGAGTTTCAACTCTTAAGAAATTTCAGTCCCTTGCAAAAATACTCTCTTGACCTTTTTCAGATTTTGTTTTAGAACCAAAAGACTGAAACAATGGAAGAAAAATGTCACATTTCAACAATCTTGAGAATATGGCACACTTTTGTCTTCAGCTTATTTTATAGCCAAAGAAAGTGCCCTTGAGCCATTCAAAGCAGAGTTGGGTTACAAAGCAATTTTCCAAGCTTTAAACATTTTACAGATCTCTGTTCAAGCCGTCATCTGGACGTAGAAAAAGTATAACATAATGGCAAACCTACCAAGAAATAATTGTCCACTTAAAGTGAAAAATGTTCATTTAAATGAGGTTATGTGAAACAGATTGACTTCAAACGCCCTGAATCTATAAACAGAGTCAGAAGCAGAGGTCCTGTTTGCAGACATGGCAAACATGTGGAAGAATATGCTTTGTTCACATGGAAAACTTACATTCAACTTTCTTGCCTGCATGCTGTTGGCATTATTTAAAACACTGAAAACACGCTGAACACACCACACACCCATTGTGAAACATGGTGGTGGCAGTATCATGCTGTTTAGAAGCTTCTAATGAGCAAAAACAAAGGCGTTGGTCAAAGCTAACAAGTTGAAATGAGACAAAATAAAAGGAGGTTCAAGGGATATTAATACTTTTTCTTTCATATAATAATATCTACTAGCAGATGTTGTTGGTTACGGTTCTTGCAAAGTACTGATTGTTTTACAAAAAGCAACATGGCAACCGAAAACCTCAGAAGCGTCAACAGAATACCTTCTTTTCTCATCGTCTGCCGAGGGATCTTCTGTCCTGATTGAGAGAAGAATCACAGGTAAGGTCAGCGTTCAGAGCTACGCACAGAAAAACCTCAAGTTCTGAGAAGAAGCAGCCGCTGGACTCCAGGGTGTGTTTTGTTTCAGCTGCGCTGCAGAACATTTACGGCGAGCTGCAGGGAATACGGATCGTTCCCCGGTGGCGACAGCTGATGATGCGGTACATGGAATTGGCAATTATCGTTTCAGCTGAGGTTATTGAACAATCAGCTGCTTGCAGCATGTTGTCGTCGCAGAGCTGACAAAACAGCAAAAATACTCAGCTTGGAGACTGTTCTGTCTGCAGATTCTTTTCTTTAGAACATAAGATGCGAGTGTGCGTATGCTTTGTTTGTTTTTTTGTTTGTTTCATCTTGGAGGAAACTAAGTAGGCACTAAAGTAGCCTGCTGGGATTCAACCTCTTTGTGGGTCCCTAAAGACTTGACCCAGCATGCTTGCTCTGCTTGATTGGTAAAAGATGAAATCCAGTTAAGGAGAAATTCTTTTGATGGGCATTGTAGTAGACAGATAAAGAGTTTGTATGTATGTGACAAAATGAGTGTGGTCTGCACAGGGGCACCGCCAGAAATCTTGTGCCCCTTGACAAAAAATTGAATTGAGCAACGTGGGTTAGAGCTGCTGCTGACTCACTCGTCTGTAAAGTGGTAAAGGATACTGGTACACATTAAATATATGAATATATTGGTAATTTTTTTTCCTAAATTTATTAAATGTTAGTGAAAAGGAAGCAAACAGTCTGAAGCTAAGCTAACTATGCTGAATGGTTGATAATCTCAGTCTACCCACCTCTCTTGGAGAAAAACTGGGTTACATATTGACATTCTTGTATTTTTCTCTCTCTCCCTCTCTATTTTTTTTTATTATTGTTTTTTTTTTTTTTTTTTTTTTTTTTTTGAAAACCTGACTTTATTATTTTTCTTAGCAGCATAGTAACAAGTCACTGTCGTTCTTGTTTTCTACTGACTGCTGCTGAACACTGTCACTGTCCACTTCATGCAGATCCAGGGGGGTTCAGGGCAAATATGGAGGTATCTGGGACTTGGAACACTAAATCTTTACTGCTAAAAACAATATTCGAAAATACAATATGATTAATATTGTAACTGACAAGGCCCCAATTTTTTTTATTTTTTTTATTTCTATTAACAAAAAATAAATAAATAAATTGTGGAGAGCCCACTGTTGGTCAGGGGATGGTCAGTCATAACTCCCCCCCCTATACGGCGCCCCTGGGTCTACATATGTTTGTGATATTTTGATGCCTAGTTCAGTTTTAGGAAGCTCTGATTAGCTTCACGTAGTTAGCACTCTTCAGTCAGCTCTCACCTGGCTGCTCAGATGGCCATCAGGAAAACATACATGCTGATTTAGGGTACGCAGTAGACACACACACTTGTAAATTTATCCACGTTACAGTGAATTAATCTATTTTTTACTCAAAATTTTAATCCTGACAAGGTCAATAGAAGCAGCAATGTATTCCTTCACTGGGGTTGAGTCTTGCATGTTTGATTCTCAGTTTAACACTGACAAGAAAATTGATTGATAAACAGCTTTTTGGGACACACAAAGGCTGAGAAGTACCACTAAAATCATCCTAATTAATAGAAATAGAGGTTTGCAAACAGTTTGCAAGTAGCCTCTATAATGTGTTTCACTTTGTAAAATGAGTTCCTGAAATAAACTTTTCAATAATATTCTAGTTTATTGAAACATAGCCGTATTTTGCATCAGATTTTGAATGAAACTAGTTATGCCTTTCTTTCAACAGAAACCTTCTTTTTGAAAACCATGCATAATTTATGTTCTATTTCACAATTATTGCATGTCTTGGTGTTGATGTGACATGTATCAACTTTTAGTGTCCAATGAAACACTAAAAGTTGACATTTGTAATGTGACAAAATGTTAAAAACTTGACAATTAACAATTAACTATGTTTAACTGTTTTACCAGAAACTTGATTTTAGCTTGTGCACAATGAATTTCTCAAATTCTTAAAAATGACTGGTGTACTTACAAATCTTTGGAGGCTTCTGCTGGCCCTGAGGACAGAAAACAAATTAACACGATTTAATTCAACCATCATGTCTAATGGAGGAAAAATGTTTTATTACTAACTTTTAATTTCTGTGTTCAGAATCACTGAATCAAGGACAGACAATAATAGGATGCCGGCAGTAGACTCACTTCATTAAGGGTGAATGTAAGCCTTTTTATTTCTGCTGTTAAAACCTCTGAGTTGTGGAGTTTCATTGAAATACAGACAATAACCACAGAGAGCTGGATAAGCCTTTATTCTAGGTGCTGTCTAGATTTTAGTTATTTGTAGAAATCCTTGTCACTCTCATGAACAAAGAAATGATCAATAAAAATCATTAAATGTCTCAGTTGAGCATCTTCACTGACCATCCCCAGCTGTTTACTGCCACCCTATACGCCATCTTCTAAATGTTACATAAAGCATGATTACGATGCGCCATCACTGAGCAAAAGTCATCATGACCTCAATCATTAAGACAGCTTCATGTGAAATCTGTCGAAATCAAGAGACAGATTTCACATGAATTAGGACTTTGATTAGATAATGTTACGGTGCGTCTTAAGGCTACAGTTATTGAAACATTCAAGATGGCTGCTGAAGTTAATGAGTTGTTTTGAAACTAGTTTTTGCTCAGTATTTCAGCAGACACAAGGAGACACAGCAACTCTGTTCAGAGTGGCTGTTCTTATTTTATTTACAGAAACAAGTATATTACATTCTAATGACATTCAGGACAAAACGCAGACAAAAGAACTGATTTGGTTGGAGCCATATACAGATATATTGCTTCTTTTAAGAGAAGAATGTTCTCTGTTTTTCTTCCATGTAGAAAGTACTTCCAGCTCAATCCTTCAGCTGTGCCTCTCTTCCAGACAGTGTATTTGAAAGAAATCTTGCGAACATAAAGTATATGCACTCTCTTCTTTCTTCTGCACAGAAAATATGTTCTGGTGGTATTTTAGTTTTAGCTGTCTCTTCTTTCTGAATGGACCGAGTGAATAAGATAATGCTGTCATTTGTACTTACTTTATTTTCCCTTTAAAAGAACTTGTATTTCAGTGCTTTTGGCATCTCTTTATAGTGGAGAGCAACTTAAATAATTGATTCCATTAAATATATTTGCTCATTTTGTTTGTTTTTCTTCTATAGAAATGATTCTGTCACAGTGCCTCTTAGTTCAGCTGCATTTCTTTCCTGGAGAGTGCCACTGATATTGCAACTATAAACCACATTTTGTCTCTGTTTTTTCCTCTTTTCCCTAGAAAGAACTCCTGACTCAGTGTTTCTGTGCTTTGTTTTTACCGTGTGTGTCTCCAGTCTTCTGGTCAGCACAGAAAACAGTTAATGATGAGCTGCTAGAGGTGTCTTCATAATATTACCAATTAAAATTAACCTGTTATGACAGTATTGCATAAGTATCGCATTTCAACTGAACTGTATCCATTTGGATCCAAATCCAACTATATGACTGGAAATTAACTGGACATATTTGTGGCTTTTGATGATTTTGTTGCTGACAAGTAAACATTGAATTGAACAGTGTGATACTTCTTTTTTTTTTTTTCTTTTTTTTTTCATCTTTGGCCTTGAGGCTGTTGAAACTTTTAATCGATTCCGTTTAGAGTCCTGATGTTGCTTATGTAGCTTAAAATTGCTTTGGTTTTCAGCTCCACTGTAAAGAACCTACAGTATGGAGAGCAGCACAAGAAGCTTCAGTTCCAGTGACACCAGTGGAAAACTCGAGGCTGTTTAACTCCTAGATGAGCCAATTAGCATTTCTTCATTCCTGATGCACAGGCTCGACAGTGATGAAGTTAAGCTGGAGGATAATTCGACCCCCTTTCCCTTCTTACTGTACGCATAGCTCCAACCAACAACAGTGTAGAAAGATATGCATAGGATCGTCCTTCAGCCAATTTTTATCTGTACTTGTGCGAAACTAATCCTGTAAGCATCAAACTAACGTGAAATCATAGAAAACGAAGCAGAAAGACATAGAAAATATTTCTATCCGTGTAGAGATCTGTGAAGGTTTCTAGTCCGCTAAAGCGACAAAGAGGCCTTTTCAGCGCCCTCGACAAAAGCTCATTCATAGCCGAGGCTGCGCATCTGCGTGCACAAGGCTTGGGTTGAACAATGTGACATATAGTGCGGTCATTTGAGTGAACGCGATAAGGGCCAGGCTTGAATTCATGATGACTTTGTCCAACTTGACTTTCACAGCTTCTTCAATGACCTCAGCAGTAGTTAGGATTTGGATTTTTATTATCAAAAAAAAAAAAAAAAAAAAAAAAAAAAGGGGGAATATTTTCTTCTAGGTTGCACATAAATATAAAGTTAATGTGCTGATATTAATTTTTAAAGACGAAGATAAAGGTATGCAGAGAATTAAAAAAATAAAAACAAAGGGTAGGTCATGAAGTGTTGTTTTGCACAGCAGAATTTCACAAATTAAAAAAAATATCTTTAAATGTGAAAAAGTCCTTCTAATTCTATAGGGGAGTATTTAGGATGATGACATCACAAAAGGCATGACGAGAAGCAGTAAGCAACCTGCATGATCAGGCAAAACCTTTCGACAAAATGGTGCTATAGTATTACTTTAGTTATAGGAATATTGTTAGCGATTCAGTTCAAAATCAAAATGATTATAGGTTTTGTTACACACAGAATTGTGTAATTTAATAGTTTGTTTTCTCTTAATTTTGATTTATAAGTAAACAAAATTGCCGAAGAAGTGGTGTATTCAAGCTGAGTTTTGGAAAGGTGAGTAGAAGAAAGAAATGTGAAAGAGAAAAGTACAGAATCAATCTGATAACCTGTGAGCCACTGGCGGATTATGAAAAGAATTTGAGAAATTCATAAGTTGAATCTGGTAACACAGATTTAAGCGCCACCAAACTACAAGGGTTAGCCTACTTGTAATATTTTTACTTTACCCAACGTGTTTCTTCAGACTGAATAATCTGGGTTGAAGATTAGGGAGATGCCAAGTAGGCCCACAGATTCAACAATTGCAAAAATACTTGAGTAAACGAGCCAAAAGCTGGTTAGCTATTATGAGGAGCATATATTTGCTCTCATGCCTATGAATATTTTTCCACTTGTTATTAGAGTTTAGGAGTGTAAACAACGTTCCACATGCAATTTTTAACAATATAAAAATAAATACTTTTTTCAAAAGTATTTTTTAAGTTGTCTTGTTCTCTTTTGTGAAATTCTTGACTGAATGAAAATAGTTTGAAATGAATGAGCTTCACTATTTGAAATAAATTACAGAAATAATGTTTTTTTTTTTGTTATTGGTATTGTAATTCGTGAGATGCTCTTGAATGTTTTCTTATGACAACTTGACTCAAAGTGATCGCTGATAATGAAATCTGGCCATTTCCCTGCTTTTCCTCACAAGCTGCCTCAGAGTTTTATTATGTTGTGAAATGCATGGAAGGTTTTTAAGTGAAGCTCAGACATATTGCTGCAGCTGTGCAGAAAACAAAACTGAAGGACAAATTTCATCATTAGCCTGCTCTGAGACAAACAGCAAAAAATGTAATCACGAAGCCCAAAACCAAACCAAAAGTAAAGTTTTGTATGGGTGGTTTTTTAAAAAAAAAATTAAAATTTTGATTATGCCACAATCTACAACAATAAAGCCGATATCTATAACTATATCTAAAGTGAGTTTGATTGGTCTGACAGAAATATCCGGCTAGTTGCTTTAATTTTCTCCTTTGACACAGGCCTGGCATCAGCTGGACAAATGAGAGCTGCTGCAATTCCCAATTTGTCTGAGTGGCAGGATGACACACACGTCCTTGACACTCTTCTGATCACTGACCTCTGAGACTAAGTCAATAAAAAATGGATGAGGCCAACCGAAGACGTCTGCCTGTCACAGACAAACAGGGTCCAGCCCACAGGGAGGCACTTAGGTGTTGTTTACAGGCCGTGGAATCTGAGCGTGGATCACATTTGGACCAGGCTCCTACGTCAACATGCCTGGCAAGCACTGATTAGGTACCTGCAAGCACATGCGCGTTTGAACAAGCACAAACACTCCCATTACGCTGCTTTAATGGGCAGTGGTGCTGGTGAGGTAATTCTGCGAGTACTTCAAACTAATTATTACCTTGACAATATTGATGGTGTGTGTGCGTGCGTGTGTGTATGCGACCCTGGAGATTTTCTCAGGTGTAATTTAAAACAGTCTGAGCCAAGAGAGTGAGATGTGCTAGGGGGAGATAAGATGGGTGAGGGTTAGAAAAACAATTTGATAAGAGAATATCCTCCGTTCACATAAAACCACGCTCACGTTCAGGTTTTATGAATCAAAGTCAGGAGTTGATTTCATATTTCAGAGGTGCCTCCGTTCAGGACACACTCGGTATCCGTCAAGTGGGGAGACAAGGATGAGTGAATGTCAGTTTTGCCTTGGAAAGCCAGACTGCGACGGACAAAACAGACAAACTAATAAGGAATGGCCTGATGTTGCAACTGTCTGAAAGTCGAGATGTTTGTAGAGATGCAGTCGAGTCTTAGATTAGGGATTTTGCCAAACTGGACTTAGCATCTGCATCTTTAGGGTATTAACTCTTAAATATGAACATTATTGTAAAATGCAGGAAGGATTCTGTACATTTCTTGCCATTAATATGGAGCAAGAAAGATTATTAGATAGGGCAGAAAACGTTTTCATGAATGAAGTCAAGGAACCAGCATGCACCCACAAAGATGCTCTCCTGAGCGTGAGCATTACCCCGACAGACTTCATGTACCCCCAAAACACCTTCTCTTCCTTCCCACATAGACGGTGACAGCCTCTCGCTCACCATCCAGCCATCACACCCCTGACTGACACATCCACACAGAGATTCCTGAAACACTCACCCCCTCCTGAGGTGCTGGTGGCTGAGGAATTGCCACAACCCATTTTGCATCGATGCAGCCACCGTCTAGGCAGAGCGAAGACGTTCAGTGAGAGGAAGCGTGAGGAGGAGAGGGGGGAAACCCGCGACACATCGGAGGGAGGAGAAGGAACTGGGGGGAGGCAGCGGGGAAAGCAGAGAGGGAAGGTCAAAGAAATGGCTCAGAGGGATGCCCTTTGGTGGCGTGCCTGAGTCCTGCGCCCGCCTGCCCCGCAAAGCCACAGAGAGCTCAGATTGAGGTGAAAGCTCTGAGACACTCTTCTACGTACACACACTGAGACGGAGAGAATGACAGCAAGAGAGGGAGAGAGAGAGAGAGAGAAAGAGAGAGAAGAACAGAGACAGAGGGGGGAGATGGAAAGAAAGATGCTTTGCCCTCACATGATTTGCTCTTTTTCTCCACCCTGACATGGTTGCCCGGGAAACCAGGGTAAAGAAGGCGGAGGGTGGAGTGTGACTTTAACCAATGGGGAGCTTCCGTTTTACATGAAGGTGTAAAAAATTGACTGTACTAAAGGGCATCGATACAGCCGCCTGTGGGAGAGAGATGCTCACGGTGAAATTCCCAATTTGCTTTTTGTGTGATGAAAACAGAGTACCTTTGTGAGGTTTCTCTACAGCCGAGGCTCGGCATAGGAAACCGCAAGTGCCACACAAGGGTCATGTCTTGGCCCCCGGCTGTTCTCAGGGCACTTTGATTTGTTCCAGTCATGCTTTTTGGAGCTCTTGCAGGACAGACACAGTTTGCTGCTTTGGTTCTATGGTGATCCTTACATCAATTGATAATGACAGCCTCATTCAGGATGTTTTTCAACATTTCATTAAAGTGTTAAGCCTTTATTAAACTTTTGATAATATTGATATTAACTTTTGAGGGCTCCAGACGTCTTCAACATCTGGAGCCCTCAAAATCCCGGTTAACCAAAAATCTGTCCCTGTTTATTGAGACTGACAGTACTATTAAGTTTTAAATCGCTCAAAATTTGTCTTAAGAATTAGAGAAATAGGCAATGAATAATCCTTTGCCAGCATGTGTTTTCATCCACAGCATCTGTTGGGCGTCATGAGGAAGGAACATTGTGTAGAAATATTGTGGCAACAACTGGAGATATTCAGAGGAAAGTTCAAACTGGGGCAAAAATGGATCTGTCAAATGAACAATGACCCTGTCAAAGACCGGTGTAGTGCACACTTTTAACAATTGATCTCTGTCATTATTTTTGACATTTAGCAAATACTGCAAATTTTGGTAACTGAAAAAACAGAAAAAGTTTTTTTCTGTTTGTTCAACTAAAACATTTGTTTGTGACAATATAATATATGTTGAAAGCTGTAAGATTATGTAAATGCATTACTTTTAAATGATTGTGGTCAAATGTGTTTGAATTTTCTAACAACGTTTCATGTGGAAATTAACAAGTTAGCTTTGCCCTTCAGTTGTTTCAAAAGAAACAACAAAAGTATTCTTTATTACTCTAAACAAAAAGGAAATGAGAGTCGGCGGGGATCTTAATGATGCACAAACTTAATTACAACAATCTGTCAGCACAACTAAGGAACACAAAACGACTCACACAGAGAAAATGACTCTGAGTTTCCAGATGATGTTTTGCTTTCTTTCATCTTTGCACTGTCAGTCAATAAATCTGCAGCTTTCTCAGCAAATCTGGATCAGCATACTCTGTTCCTGAACTTCAAATAAATTTTCATTGGTGATGTGGACTTAAGTTTGAACTCTTTGTGTCTGCAGACACCAAGGATCACTTATTGTACCCTGAGTAGTCCTAGGACTAGGACTTCCTTCTAAGCTGGTTTTTGGTAATAATTGTGTTTCTAGATTCTCATTTGTAAGTCGATTTGTGTAAAACGAACAAACAGAAACATTTTGTGAAGCTTTCACTTGTAGTTCTCCAACTCCATCCCACAGATCTTGTAGACAGCAGTGCTTTACCGGATCGCTCTATGACTCTATGGATGTCAGCATCTGTGGATGTTAGCGTCACACAGACTTCCCATGGGAACCCTTCACAATGCAGATAAAATCTTGATGTGAAGCGTTTGGCTGAAATATGACTTCACGCCCGAGCTAAGTAGTCCTGGACTAGCATACGCATACAGTACTGACATCACAGTTGGACTGGTTTAATCGAATTATGGGGAGAAGTGTCACCGCTTCAAAGATTTATAGCCTCTGTGTGCCCAAAATATTCTCACCACAATTTCTTGAAAGAATTGGGATTTTCTTTGCAATTCCTTGACTCCCTCTCTGCTTCAACCATGTGGTTCCTTGTTTAGCAGCTCATTGAGATTAATCTCAACCATCTTTATGATCCCCAAGCTGCTACAGCGCATCAGATCAAATTATCAGCATTAATTATCTTTCCTAAAATGTGCCCTATGTTTTCTTTTTTTCTTGTTCAGCTGGATCTCCCTTCTATGAGGGTGTACTGAGAAAGAGCACCTATAATTAAAAGCAGACTTAGTGACAGTGACGGCATAGTTACTTTGGAAAAGTTACTTTAATCAGATTACTAATTACTCCTTGAAAAAGTAACTTCGTTAGATTACTAAGTAATTAAGTAATATCTTATTGTTTAGTTTTAGTATCTGCGCTAAAACTAGCTTGGATGTTAGCCTCCAAGCTAACATCCTCCCAGTGGAATTAGATTGTTAATAAATCAGCGATTCTTGAGATTAGGAGACATATATATATATATATATAATGATGTCTTCAAGTTTAACAAGTTAATATAATGAGAGTGGAAATGCACTGTCTAATTTGGACAATAAAGCAACACAAGTCCATTGGGAAGAACAAGGGAAGTCTTCTGCTCTGCCTGGGAGCATTTTGACCTGCTTGTTCAGACTATCCATGTGCAGCACAATGAGCCGCCTTGATCTGTTAGACTGTTATTCAAATCTTCAAAAAGCTTTAATGGGCTTTTTCTCACTTGATAGCCAAAAGCCAAGAGTAGGTCTTTGATATTTTCCAACAAACAGACACAAGGAAGACTGTTTATTTTGGGTTTAGCTGCTTCCGCATGAGGTAATTCTGAAAGCTAAGGCAGACCTGGGTCAGTCCAGTCCATGCTTGACTCAAGATAAAGCATGGACAAGTCTATTTTTATGTATCTGTGCCTGCTGAAGAAAAGTTTCTTCACAACATGATGCTGCCACTGCCGTGTTTCACTGTGTGTGTTTGGTGTGCTGTACAGTGTTAGCTTTCTGTCACACAGTGTTTTGTATAACACCAAAATATTCGATATTGCTCTTATCTGACCAGAGCACATTCTTACCTTTAGAAAATAAGACATTAAATATCTAAAGGTTGATTATTAAAATGTTAATTCAGAAAAAAATATATATATATATATTTTAAACTTATACACCATTTATTTTATTTTATTTTATTTTTTTATGAAAATGAGGCTTTTATCTTTTAAAGACTTTGAGGGTCACCCACACATCATACAGGCTCCAAATCTCAAAGTTTGTGACCATCATCACGAAACATATTCACTCATTGGCTTTTATAATACAGAGACTTTAAAATATTTTACTGTTTTAATATTTTATATAGTAATTTATTTGTGTTTAATAGTGTTTCGATTTGGGGTAGGACAACTCTACCACTGAACCATGTAGTGCCCCAGAAGTCCAGATTAAATATTACTTTTGTGGGAAATAATATTTAAAACTATAGAGATTAACTATTTAGAGAATAGTTAATTTTCTAAATTAACTATTATGTCAAGCTGCTGTAAATCCCTTTAGTAACACAAGGGGGCGATATTAACACTTGTTCATTTCTAAGCTAGCTCATATTTAGCTAGCTTACACTTGGCTTGAGCTACGGTTACACTTTAAATCACAATAAATATGAAGCTTCACAGAATAACATCAAAATCATAAAAAACTATCCTCTCAAAGATTGAATTCGGCCGTTTTTATTCGTTTATTTCCTATGAACTTGTGTGGGTAGGTGAGACGCGACCAGAGCACTGCCCCCAAAGTTTCGTTGTCACGCTGAGACTTCTGGGAAACCGAGTTCTCATTCCTAGTCTTTCCAGCACCTCATTCCCGTCTCCTGGTACAGCTAACAAGATGCCGGCCGTACATCACAAACTGCTCCTTGAGGACGCCTTGCAAGACAGTCCTCAGGTACGCCTGCGTGTTTTGTTTTGTTTTTTCTCGTGTGCGGAGACACAGTTATCCCTTTTAGTGCGTTACGAGCGCAGCGGTTAGCTTTACTTTAGCCTAGCCAGTATCCAGTACCCACTGTGGGCTGTTTCCACTGGTCGATGATGAAAGCGTCCAGTTGACACATTGTTATTAGTATGTAATCCCCCTGTGATTAGGACAAACACTTCTCTACCGCAAACACAACCTCCTATGTAAATATCACACATTTTGTGGCGTGTATTATATTTACAATGCTACCTCTCGTCATAGGATTGTCTTTATCTATATAGTGTACATCCCAAAGCTTCTGCCTGGCTCACTGTGAATACCACTCTCTGTACAGTCTTATTTTCCTCTGCGACATGTAGAGCTCGGTTGTCGCCTGCAGCAGAGCCAGTTTTGGCCTGATTCTCAGGGTGTGGGAAAGGTTTCCATCATAGTCTGCAGCAGGGCTGTGTCACTGACTAATATTGCTACGTTTGCAGGATTTCAGTGCATAGCAAAAGAGTTAAATCAGCTCTTGCTCGACTTGCTGTTTTCTCTTGCTTGTAGCTTCAGTGTTGCTTCAAACTGTGTTGTCATCTCTAATGGGTTCTACTTTAAGTGCAACCCATGCAAGTAGACATATACATGTTCATCCCCCCTCCCCTTTTCAGGAAGTTTCCTTCATTACAATTAGGCCTAAAATCTAAAAAAAGAAAAGAAGCCATGGCTGACAATGCTACTAATAATTTCTTTTTAATGTAAGAAGTCTTATCTTTCTTTGAGTGCCAAAAGTCAACTGCTGAGAAATGTAAACAGACCTAACCCATATGGGCGTGTACCTCTCTGCTGTCTGCACTTCCTTGCTGCACCTGTTTACTACAATGACTTGGCTCCGTCTTGATTTTAATTAGTTTGCATAGACGCCCTGCAGTAAAATCCTCATGTCTTTATTTTCACCTTAACTCAGCTTGTCAGTTCCTAATGAAATACCCTCAATTTGGTCTGTGATCCCCTTTTTAAACTTGCAAGCATAGTAATGTCAATTTTTTTTCATATTTTTATGGATGAAATCTAAAAAGTCTGGTATTCATTTCTACTTTCCCTTCTCCTTTATATGATATTCCTAAACACAATTCTGACCAGCAAAGGACATCTAATTAGCAACCTCATCATTAAGTGTTGTGTTCAGCGTGCACGTCACACTGACTACATTATAAAACACAGTGGTGGTCACGTCCTGCTGAGGGGATGATATACAGTTTTTATATGGATTAGATTAGATTAAGTCACATTCATGTGTTAGGACTGCAGTAAGACTTGAAAATTGCTGTTCACATACTTTCTCCATCCACAAACTACAATTTTTGGATTTCTTATTTACCGCATAAAAATTTAAACCACTGATTTTTTTTTCTCTTGTAAAGTTTAACCTTTCAAGTTTCTCTAGTGTATATTTTTACAAAATAAATCTGATTTATCTTGAGTTATTAAAAAAAAAACAACATATGATCACTGGTTGGATTTCTTTTGAAAATACATCCTGAAATTTCTTAAGTTCAGATCTTGAAACTAATCCTCTCCCTTACTGCGAGTCAGGTGGGAAAGAGATGCAGGGAATTGTTCCACGTTGGCCCTCTGACATTCTCCGTGTTGTCCCGCAGACCCGCTCCTTGCTGAGTGTGTTTGAGGAAGATGCAGGGAATCTGACGGAGTACACCAACCAGCTGCTGCAGGCCATGCAGAGGGTGTTTGGAGCGCAGGTACCAAAGTGCACACACTGTGTTAAAAAACTTAAGTTCAATGTTTGTTTGGAATGCATTTTAATGACAGCAACACGGCAAGCTCAGACATTCTGTACAGATTATTAACTTTACAGTTCAACAGCTTAGAATAACGTCTCGCCGCCGCAGTCGGACTTGCTTTAACCTGTCGTCCTTTTGTGTCTTCAAATGAAATCTTATGTGAACTTTGATTCCTCCCTTATCTCTTCATTTTGTTAATTCCTTTATGACACACAAGGGGAAGCTGCATGCTGATCTCTTGTAATTAACCTTTCATAATAAGCAATGCCTCGTCCTCCTCCTGTCTTTGCAGAGTGAAATGGGACTGGCCACAGAGCAGCTTTCACAGCAGCTTCTCGACTATGAAAAGAAAGTAAGTTTGCAGACACCCAAGCATAAACATCAGAAAGTTCATCTATGAAGTAACGCTAATTATTCGACTGAAGCAAAGCTGGACAGAAACAAACAACCCAGGTTTAATTAAAAGTTTCTAAAACTGTGGACAGGCTGCAGGACTTTGACAGCACAGGTTTTGAAAAAGGCAAGGTGTTCACACGACGGGCTGGGTGTGGTTTGGTTTTGACGAGTGAAAGACTGAGGTTCACATGCTCAACCACTGCGCCTGCTGCTGCTTCACAGAAGACGGGATTCTTTCGGACCAATTGGCTGCATTAAAGTCTCGCTGAAACTCTTGTGAGGGTGGAACCAGCAGGTGGTTTGTTGTAAAAGGGCCCTTTTTGATTTATTGTGTTTTTTTTTTGTTTTTTTTTAACACAGCATGATTGAAATCAATTATGTGATAGTTTGCTGTTGTGAAGGTGAAAGATTACAGGCTAAATTCTCACTGGGTAGCTGAACGTGGAGCTCCCCTGTCACCAGGGCCGAATTTACAAAGATGTTCCAGACAGAAGCCCAGTATTGTGACCAGGCCATCATCTAGTGTGGGTGTGATATGAAATATGCTTCAATTATCCCAATACTAGCATAAAAACAACAAAACAAAACAGAAAGCTGTCTTGTAACCATGGACTTCCTCGTAGCTCATTTTGTAGATTTAATACGGAGTCACACAGGACAAATGTTTTCAAAAAAGAAAAACTAGAGATTCAATTCGAGGTATTCTGACAAGAACTAACGCCCAACTTCCCTACACTTTAAGTTTCCAGAGTTAAACAACTCAAACCGCTTCTCCTTCTGTCTAGAATTTTGCCCTTGGGAAAGGTGACGAAGAGGTCATAACTACACTACAGAGCTTTGCAAAAACCGTTGGAGAGGTAAGACCCCGTCCTTCTTGGTGTCATTCTGTGGCGGTTCTCCGTAAATCCGTGCACTCACTGAGCAATGATAAACTGCTGCAAACTTATTAGTGGGGCTCTTTATCTCATTACGGGAGATTTTGCACCTGCGCTCCCCTATGCATCCTGCAGGGAAGGAAAAAAAACAAAAAAAGAGCCTAATAAAAAGACGGACAGGCTATCAGTCTTGTGAGACCGGAACTGAGTTGCTCAGCGGGGAGGCGGATGTGATGTGTGTCAGGCTGGATGGATGAACAGAGCGGAGCAGAGCAGCGGGTCGATGGATGGATACGTAACTGAATCAGGAGTGTGTGTGCAGGCAGAGCAGATGGACTTGTTCCCCGACAGCCGTAGGCGTTCAGGAACCTGCCGAGGACTCGAGTCGTCAAAGATACGAGGTGTTGACCTTCTGCTCCATCGTCCACGCCGAGGAAACAAGGCTCAGTTCTGAATCTAATCCAGCCGACCCGCTCCCGTCAAGTCAAACCAAATCCACCAGTTTCATCCTTCAGACTTGTTAGCCGTCGGCATGGAGCTTGTGAACAAGCGCAGAGAATAACAGAAGGATTTGCTCATCTGTGAGATCCTGTTTCCTTTTTCAGGGTAAACAGAAGGTTTTTTTTTATTATCCTTCACATAACCCTCTGTTCCACAGAGTGAAGGCTTTTCTCTGCAGTGAAACCCACTTTGTGATTGAAAACAATCTTTCCTAGCTTGAAAATGTAACTTCAATAAAAAAAAAAGAAAAAGAAAAAAAAAAAAAAGAAAAATAAATGGGAATCCTCCAAGATGTCTGCTGAGGCCCCACTTCCTGTCCTTCTGCTGAGCTTTAATGTGTAATTTTTTTTTTTCTTTTTTCCAGCTAAACTCGCTCCACTCCGAGCTGGCCAACCAGATGGCCGACAGCATGGTGTTCCCCCTGATCCAGTTCAGAGAGAAAGACCTCACAGGTAGCCGAATATAAAACGGAAAAAAAAAAAAAAAAGTTTTCCCACATTTATCTTGGATTATTTTACTAAACTTACTACAAACTTTTAACTTTGCAGAGATAAGCACTCTGAAGGAAATATTCGGTATCGCCACTGATGGTAAGCGTCAACTTTTGGTGCTTTCAGAAGCAAATTGCAGGCCTTATTTGCAGATCTAATGTTCCCAACCCCCTGTTCTCTCTTTCTCTCTCTCTCTTTATCTTTCTCTTTCCTGCTGATCAGAGCATGAGGCGGCTATGGTCAAGTACAGCCGATTGCCCAAGAAGAAGGAGAACGAAAAGGTAGAGTAACCGCAGAGTGCTGATTTAACAAGCTGCAAAAAGCCTTCCAGAACTTTCCACTGCATTACCGCTGCTGTTAATGCAGTGCAAGTGTTCGATGACCATTTGAAACTGTGTGATATGAACTAAAAGCGACCTGCTGCAGAAATAAATGTGCTCTAAAACTGTAGCACTTCATGTTGAAGAGCAGACGCTGCGGCTGTTAAACATGAGAGCGTGTCATTTTGAACAGACAAGAAAATGGGAGCTCGCTCGTTTGCATTTTTAAGAGCGTGACGGTTGTTTGCATAGAATACGTAGAGGAGTGCAAATCTCGATTGCTATACATGTGCAAGGGGTACATTTGCATGCTCAGACCGATTCTGTTTGGACAGCTGAAGACAGACATGGTGAAGGAGGTGGCCTACACCAGGAGGAAGCAGCACCAGGCCTCGCTGCAGTACTACTGCGCCCTCAACGCCCTGCAGTACCGCAAGAGAGTGGCAATGCTCGAGCCCATGGTGGGGTACACTCAGGCGCAGGTACTGACCTTTGAACTGTATCCGAGGACATTTTGGTGATCGTGCATGCATTCGCAATAAGAGGCAGAGATGTTGTCGTTTTCTGAGTTCCTAAGTTTATTTGCAGCCCCCATTTCAGCGAGTGCCAAGTGCTTTACGCCAGAAAAACACAATACCGTGTCCAATTACGAAGCAAACATTTAAACGATACATTTACATTTCTCTGAATCAAAAGCAGCTCTAAACAGGTGAGCTTGTTGCATTAATTTAAAGGAAGTCAGTGTTTCAGCAGTTTTGTGGAAGTTTGTTCCAAATTGGAAACTGAATGCTGCATCTTCATGTTTGGTTCTGGGGATGAAGAGTAGACTAGAGAAAGCATGTTCTTATGTCTTTCCCACTTAGAAGTGTCCAACATAAATCTACCTTTGTGTCACATGATATTCATACCCCAGGAAGCAGGAAGTCAGTTCTTTGCCCCTCTGATTAACCTAAAATGTTTGCTATGAATTTATCCTTTAACATTAATGTTGGAGTTCTTTCTGCCACCCCAATGAGCAGATGTCATCTACTTAAATTAAAGTGATCGTTGATGATTTCACAATTTTTACAGCATAGTATTGTACCAGAGCAATAAATGATTTATTTATTTAAGGGTTTTTGCACTGATTCACTAGGATGTGCTAATAAATATGAAGGCTCCTGCAGCTAGAAACTGTCTTACTGGCAAGAAGAAAAAAGTGAGTATTAATTGCAGACCCACACAGGAAATGTGGCGTAATAGCTAACTATGACTCTGTTATGTGTTCACTCACAGATCAGCTTCTTCAAGAAGGGCCTTGAGCTTGTGTCAAAGAAGATGGAAAGCTTTCTCTCCTCAGTGTCCAACATGGCCCAAAAGTAATTAACTTAAATATTCAATGTGTGCAACTGATGAAGCACAACTTTGGCTCTTAATATCTTGCAAATGTTTGAAAAATCATTGAATCTTTCCACTTATCGTCACATCACGACCACAAAGTTTTATCGTATGTATTAGATTTTAAGAGAGGAATGCACATGAACGGCTGCCGCACTTTTCAGACTTTCATTTGAAAAACATTTTGAAAATCACATAAATCAGTCTCACTTCCTCACAATGATACACTTCTATTTCAACCCCAAGCACCCCTAAAAAATACAGGAACGCTTATAGTTGCAATGTGACACAGTGTGGAAAAATTCAGGGACGTGAACATTTTGGATTTAGAATTAAGCTGAGATGTCGTCCCTTTAAAAATTTAATTTTTCTGTCCAGTATCCAGAAGCAGCTGGACGCTGAGGCCGAGACCATGCGCATGGTGCAGAAGGACCTTCTGTCTGTGGAAGACACCGTGTACATGCCCGATAAAGAAACTGAAACCGTCAATCGCACTCTTATCCAGAAGGCTGGCTACCTCAACATTAGGAAGTAAGACAGGGTGTTTGTGCATCCTTAAATGGTCTTAAATTCATCTATCTAAAATGAAGGTCTTAAAAAAATGCAAGTAGGTCTTAAATGCATTAACCGCAGGTCTTACATTTTTATCGTGGCAGGACTATTTAATCTCAAATGTACGTTTCTGTCAGGAAAAAGTTTGAGTCACATGTAAACATCTTCATTGCCCTCTGTGACTGCAGGCGGTTGAGGCTGCTGCTAACTAGCTGCTAATATAGCCTGTCTAGCTAGCTGTTTATTATGGGTAAGTGCAGATTTCCAGTTCGTAGGACTTTTCTTTTTGCCACAGGCTTATTTCTGTAACCAACCAATATAAAACCAGATGCATTATGTTAAAAAAAATGTAATTCAAGGTGGCATTCTGTGGTCTCAGAAATGTGACTTGCTGAAATCTGCAGATACCCTGTAAGATTAATTACCATAATGTTGACCCTATGTGAGCTCCAGGGACGTTTCCTGGTTATTTGTGACTGATGGTTTTCTGTTGGCTAGGCTATAAAGGCAGCCTTTCTTAGGAAGTTTTTTTCCCCATCAATATGCAGAAAAGATAAAGGAGAGAAACAATAAGTGTCAAAGAAGACGAGGTGGGTTAGGTAACATGGTGACAGCGTGCTCTGCCAGCTTGTTGTAGAGCAGATGTATGAGAAGGGAAACTTCCTTAATGGCCAGAGGGGATAAAACCACGGCGCGTTGTGATTTAGTGAAATGCCATCGCTGTCAAACCCCGTCGCTCCCTCATATACATCAAAGCACTCTGACAAATGTCTGTGTCTCCAAAGGAAAAAGGTTTCCCAGAACATCAGTCACTGTATATCAAGTGCAACCTCAAATTCTTTGATGGAACTGAGGGCAAATGAAGTCTGCAGTTTGTAATGGTTTCTTAGTATTTAGTGTTTGAGTCACACAGTCCACCGGGAGCGACGCACCTCAGTATTCATCCAAGATTATCTAAGCATTTCTAGTTATTTTACAAACAGGACATGGAAGGAGAAAAAAGGAACGCGAATGACTAATTCATGTGAATCACACACCTGTAGTTTAGAAATCCATAGATTAAAGGATTTCATAAACATGTAGATGAGAATCCATTTAATAAATTACAGTATTAATGAAAAGTTAATTTTGGTAATTCAAGTCACTCAGTTCTCTGCAACGAGGGGGAGAGTATTATGTAAAAATGACCTTTTGTTATGTGTTCCCTCATCAAAACTATACCTGATGTTCCTCCAGACTAGCGGCAGCAGCAATTAGCAAACACCAGATGGAACTGTGCAGCTGCTTATCTCTTCATATGAACTACTTCTCAGTGTAAAGCTCCTAAGAGTGTCTGTAAACGAGATAAAGAAGGAGCGATTATGCGTTGAAGGGAGAATGTCGGAAAAAGTAGGTGCTTCTTAAAGACACAGAGGCCAATTTCCTGGCATCAGATTGTGAAGTCATGTTTGAGATGTACAGCGTTTTTAGAAATGAAGGTAAAAGTTACTTGATTGTGCTACAAAGTGGCACTATGTGCCTAGAAAATATATATATATATATAAAAAATTAAGTTCAATCAAAAACGTCATAAAACTTTTACTGCAATTTCATTTAAAAAAAAAAGTAAAAAATATGAAATAGCTGAATTAATAAACAGCCCAGAGTGGTATGGCCTGGTGTGAGCTTAAGATGTTTTTCTAAGTGAGACTAGAGAGAAGTAGTTAGTATTCAAGGGGCACAAAGTATTTGAAATCTGTAGGCTCTGCAAGAACACAGAGCCCACAGGGCGAAAAAGTGGGAAAACTCAGTCAATGGAGCAAATACCTTTTAGTATTCAGACTTTTTTTAATACCCAGAAACATAGGCACAGGAATCAATATGCGCCTGCCAATATTGGAGGCAGGCGCAGTTGCGAAAAATATTTGATTTTGAAATTTTCTGCTCACGTGCTTTTATTTTGAAGGCTCACCAGAGCGCCTTCAGCGCAGCGCTTCCTCCCTTCTCTCAATGTGAGAATGGTGATGCTGTTGAAGAAGAGACTGAGGAAGCTCTGGTGAAGTCTTCAATTAGTTTATTCAGTATTAACCGGTTTTAATTTTTAAATAAACTAAACTATTTTATTATGAGAAGAGCAGGCCAGGGAAGACATGGGAGAGCCAGGTAGAGCTTCTGGATGTGAAGATATGAAAATTATATTAATTTTAGGAGAACCAGAAAAGAGAAAAGGTGAGAACTGCTGTCAGGTTGATTTTTCTTTTAAACATTTCAATTTTTTTAAGACATGAATAATCCAGGAGCGGTTAAGACATTTTGCTTGATGAAAGACTGAAGCCATTTTGTTCGAAAGGAAATGGAAGAAGATGTTTTTGGGGCAGTTTGTCACCTTGAGATGATAAACACACATACAGGCCTGTCACAGTAATCAATAAATCAATTAATCACATGATACCGATCTGTCAGATTGGGTTGTTGCATTGTGATTTTGCCATTACGATTGTATTACTTAAAAATGGTCTCAAAACAGCAATATTATCATTTATCGCAATAACTTCTGGAACAATTTATCCTCCATCAAAATGTGTTATTGTGACAGGCCTACACACACACATAATATATAATGTAGTTAATCTATTACCAGGGATGGCGAAGTTACTCTGAAAAAGTAACTTGATTACTCAAACAAATTCATCCATCAGCTAGGAAATGCGCATCTCTCGTTTCCTCTGCATCGTTTACGTTTGTGTCCCTGGTGTTACACATGTAACGTAACTCTCCAAGAAAAAAGAAGAAAGCAACATGTGTTTGCTAAAAAAATTTAAAAAAAATACAAAGAGAGTAACACATAATAACTTTAATCTGATTATTGGATTGTATGGAGTAACGAGTTAGATTAGAGCAGTGTTTCTCCTCAGGATCCCCTGCCCTGCATGTTTGGCTTCTGCAGTACTTGATGCCTGCAGCAAGAGGTAATGCAATCATTTGGATCAGCTGTTGTGAAACATGCAGCACAGGGGGGCCTGAGGATTGGAATTGAGAAGCGCTGGATTAGAGTAACGCGTTGATGGCATCGTTGTTTGACATTTCTGCTCTACTATTTACGGATCTGTCAGGTTTCTGATATGTGACCGCCGCCCAGTGATAAACTTGCCCCGGAACATTTCTTTACTCAAAGCTGTAAGCATTCCCGAGTCAGTTGTGCATCAGAACTGAGATTAGCGCTGAGCTAATCATAATTTATATTGCTGAAATTCAGGCATTCACTGTGATTAATATTTCAGTTTCCATGTGGAAATTGCTGACAGCTAAGTGATCAGGACAAATGACTTTTGCATCAAAAGTGTTTCAAACTTAGTTTTAGAAAACTAAACAGGTGTTTATTATCCTGCGTGGCAGATCTTAATGACTTCCTGTTTGTCATGGCTGAAGCTTTATTGCTTAACGCTCCATTCATGTCCAGTAAGGCTCTTTATAATGACTAAGCACATCATTAGTTGTGTTTGCGGAATAAATATTAACCAGACTGGGTGAATCACTTCTGGGAACTTGTACTAATGTTAGTTTTCATGCAGTTGCGAATAAAGATATTTTCTATATGTGATTTTGAAAAACTATCATTTCATTCTTTCTCATTTCCAAATGTCCAAATCGTATTTCATGTTTGTCAGAATCCAAAAAGTTTTAGTCGGTGTTTAGCCACTGTTGAAATGTAAATAAAAGAAATGGATGGATGATGTGATTACAGCCATTCTGTAGCTCCGCCTGTTTGTATAGATTGTGACAATAATAACAAAATGTTGATCTATATACTCATACTGTCGTCGTTCTTCCCGTTTCCCAGTAAAACAGGCCTGGTGACCACAGCCTGGGATCGACTCTTCTTCTTCACCCAAGGAGGAAACCTCATGTGCCAGCCTCGAGGGGCCGTGGCGGGGGGCATGGTGCTGGACCTGGATAACAGCTCCGTCATGGCGGTGGAGTGTGAGGACAGACGTTACTGCTTTCAGATAACCTCCCCTTCAGGAAAGACGTACGTACGCGCGCCCACCCCTTCTGACTATTACAAGCAAGCCAAAAATATGATCAAACTTGGTTTAATTGCCTCCGCTATCGTTCACGCCCCCCAGGTCGATGATTCTACAAGCTGAGAGCAAAAAGGAGTACGAGGAGGTCAGTGTGAAAGAGGAGGCAGCTTAAACGTCAGTTTGTTTGATCTTCATCAGAGAGATGTGCTGCTATGGGTATCCGTCACGGGACAATGGAGATGCTGTCAGGCGTCGTTTGTGTCTGTTTTTGCTCAGACACATCCGAGTGGTCTCTCACAGCTGGTATCAGTCGACTTATTGTAGGGGAAGTCGTGACGGAACCACAGGGAGGTCTAATGTTTGTGTGTGTTTGTTTCTTAGTGGATTTGCACTGTGAACAACATCTCCAGGCAGATCTACCTGACTGATAACCCAGAGGTAAATGCACAATTTGAATTTTAAAAATGTTAAACAGAGCAGCAATTATCCCACCATCACTATTTGTAGAAAACAATGCTGGTAGCATGCTGAGTTTTTACACTTTTCACTGTTTCTAATTCAATAACAGCATGTCATTTTGTTCCTGCTTTATAGTTGTGCTCCTTTGTGTTAGTCTTTCACATAGAATATCTGTAAAATACATCAAAGTTTCTAAAAAATACTTTGGTAAGTTCCTGTATTACAGATTTTAGGCACTATCAGTATGTCACTAATAATAGTAGTCCTACATTTCTCAGAATCACATCTCATCGGCCCAATTCCCAGCACAAATTGGTAGCAAATTGTTCAGATTGAGAGCAATAAATAGAAATGAGACAGTTTGGAGGAGCTTAAACATGTTGAGCTAAGCAGCAGATGGAGAATAATTTTGGAATTAACTAATTTAATAAAGCGTCACAGCTTCAGCCTCTCAACACAGCCCGTTTTGTCTCATTTATCTTCTGTATTCTGCTCTCTCCAGCCTAATCCTGATTTATGCTAATTATTGAAAGGCTTTGCTCCTCTTTAGGCCGTCGCTATCAGATTGAACCAAACCGCCATTCAGGCAGTCACTCCGATCACCAGCTTTGAGAAGAGACAAGAAGGTTCACCCAACCCCGACAGGTCAGCATCACACTTTAAAACACACTGCTATATTTAGAGAACTGCTTAGTACAGCCTTTTATTAATGCTAAATTGTTGCAAACTGACATAGTTCTCCTATAAGACGTTTTTCTGTTGAACAGGTTGGAGTCAGTATTGGCCAATAGACCTTTTTGACAAGCTTAGTTGAACATTTCAGTCAACGCAAAGATGTCCTAGAAATAAAAGTGAGCTTAGTTTTAGTGAGCTCATTCCCTGAAGCTCAGTCGTCCTCTGTCCTGTCCTGCAGAGCCAAGCCGGGAGGTGCTCAACCTGCTAGAAGTGATTCCCAGAAAACAGAGGCCGCTCCAGAACCAGAGGACCTGATCGCTCCTGGGACGCCCATTCAGTTCGACATCATGCTGCCGGCGTCCGAGTTCCAGGACCAGAACAGAGCTGGGGGGAGGTGAGGCAGGGCAGGACAGTCGCATGATTATGCTTGTTTATCCATATGCAGGCGGGGGGGCGAAGCACTGCTAATTTTCCCCAAACACTGGCCTCACTGAGTTGATTACATCATTTCCAGGAAACTGAGATCTTCATAATGACCCATGCAGGGGGTTAACTGCTTCTTTGTTTTGCTGATGCATGTGCTTGCATCGTTACAGGCGGACAAACCCTTTTGGGGAAACAGAAGAGTGTACAGCAGAGAGTGATGGTAACCCTAGTCTTGTTCCACGTTCCCCGTTACGACACTGTTTATGCTAAACTGTTGTAAATGATGTCTGTTTACCTCTGCAGACACCCTCCTGCAGCAGGTGTTCGCCGTGCGCTTCCTGGGCTCCATGGCCGTTCGGTGCGGAGACAACCAGGAGGTGATCTACGAGGCCATGAGGCAGGTGCTGGCGGCCCGTGCCATCCACAACATCTTCAGGACCACCGAGGCCCACCTCATGGTCACCAGCAGCAGCCTCAGGTAATTCTGTTTGTTCTTTTTGTTTGTGTTTTTTATTTCTTTTTTTTTTTTTGAGAGAGAGAAAAATGCTCTTTTAGCATCCATTTGCAATGTCACTTGTAGTTCCGACTGAAAAATTACATCATAAATGCATAAAAAAAAAAAAAAACAAACAAAACAAAATCATTTATCCAATGAGGAAATAAACTCTTTATCCTCTGTTTTTGACATACACTATTAAAAAGCATCTATTAGGCAGTTTTTCATTTTAAAAACTATTCAAAATGCAGAATTTCAAAACAGACAAAATGTTGACAAAAGGCGGAAGAGGCTCCTCGATGTCCCCACTGCTTACTGGGTATATAAATATTCTTTAATTTCATAAAATAAAATTCAAACTAGAGAGCAAGCAACTGATGAGATTTTCCTTTTTTCTCTCTATTAATCCTTCCCTGAGTGATGAATCATAATCGCCTATGTGACACATTTACCTTAATAATCACATTTCTAGCATTAAAGCTTAGGTGTATATAGTTTTTGTCGGGTTTTGACAAAAACTATATAACTGAACAGCATTACGGTAGCACAAGCTAGTGTTGTTTTCTCTCTTTTTGTTGCTCTGGGTTTTATAAAACTTTGACTTATCAAGCTATTTTTCTCTTGATGCCTCTACAAAGTATTTGTATCATTCTTAAAAATGACAGATAAAAACACGGTTACAATTGAAAGTGGGGAGAAAAAAATTTTCTAAAAGAAAAGCATTTTCTTTTCTCCTTCACAGGTTGATTGACCCACAAACTCAAGTAACAAGAATAAGCGTAAGCATGCCCTAAAAATCGGGTCGTTGCTTTTAATTAAAGGCTCCCGTCATGCTGTCTGCGCCACCTTAATACCTTTTATTTCCTCAGTTCCAGCTAGAAGAGGTGTGCCAGTTCGCAGCCCATCAGGAGAACGGGAGGCTGATGGGGTTTGTGGTCGAGGGGAGAGACTGGAGCGACGGGAACGAGGAGGGAGAGCCGTCGTTCAGCGCCTTCGTCTTTGAGAGCAACACGGAGGGCGAAAAGGTTTGGCTCCCCTCTTCCACCCCAAAATACGTGTTTTTGTTTTTCTGCTTGAGTGCAGACTCGTGCTCACCGATGCTGAAAGTGTGTAATTAGTTCTGCCCTCTTCCTTTCATTCACAGATATGTTACACCATAAACTTGGCAAAGGAGATTACAGAAGCAAAGAAGGTAAATATGTTATCATGGGAAACAGAAGACAAATCAAAATCCAGGATGTCATGCTTGATAATTTTGATTAATTCTATTTTTTATGTAAAAGCATAAAGGGAGGCGACAGTTTTGTATCCATGTCAGAACTGATATGACTCTATTATGGTTAGATTTTCAGCATTAAAAATTATTTAGTTTGAAATAAATGACAATTGGAATAAAGAGAATACTAAATGTCTCCACTAGAGGGAGCACCTGGAACGTAAACTAGAGTGGAAGAAAATTTCCCTGGCACTTTTTCACATTTTCAGAACCAAACTCATTTGCAGTGCATAGTTGTAACTCGAAAATAAATGTAATCAGCTCCTCTAAGCCAATGTCACGTAGAATCCTTTAACCTTGCGTTAACATTTGTCTCTACTAGTGTTGGACATCTATAGACTCAGATTTCTGTCCACTACTGCACCATACTCTTTCAGTTTTCTGATGAACCAAGCAGAGCTATTTGAGAAGCTTGAAGGTTGGAGATATAGTTTTATAACCCAACTGTAACCCTGCTTTCAATGTCTCCACATACCTTCTCCCTGACCTGTGTCCCTTGGTCTCCATGATTCTGTTTGTTCACTAAGAAACTGCATAACTGGACAACTTCCAATGCCAGAGCTGGTTGCATTGGATTTTATTTATGGATATCAGAGTAAAGGAGGCAAAAAAAATATTGACGTCTGACTGTATCGTGACAAAAAGTGAAAACTTGCGTTTTTTAAGTCAGTGTATTTACACCACTTGAAGCAGGTGAAGTAAATCGGTCTGATTCTATTAAAGGATCCAGAGGCCCTGGCCGAGCTGATGAAGAACATGCCTCTGACCAACGACGGCAAGTTCCTCCTTCTGGAACCAGAGACGGGCGACTCGAACAGCGGAGAGAACCAAGAAGACCTGGAGTCTGAGGCCTAGTCGTTGTTAGAACATTCCTTTTTCTCCAGAGAGAGAAAAAAAAAAAAAAAACCAGGTTTCATTACGACCTCCCCGCCCTGAACTCTAGTGCTGTAGCACCATCCCAAGAGCGCAGGGTTCATTTCCATTGAGCCCGTGCAGCTACATCTCCAGATTAAGACATGGCGTTTGACCAAAATCAAAAGTCAGATCCATTTCTTTGGTGTTCAATATCTGTTCCATGCTTACATTAGTATGGATCGTTGAAGTTCTTAATTTCCTTGTGCACTATTTTACACAGCATGTACATCCTAAGGTCCTGCGCCCTGATTGGTCCTGGTGATGAATTATTCACTTCAGCTTTGGTTTACATTTGTTTCAGCTTCTCATAGTGTGAGGGTGTTTGTGTATGAAAAAACTTGTAAACCTGTAAGTAATTAATCTCTTTTGGCATTTTTTTTCTTTCCTGAACGAAACAAATATTGCACTTTTAAGGTTAAGCACTAATTAATACAGCAAAAGAAGCTAAACGAGTAAAAAAAAGAAAGTTTAGACAATGTCGGTTGCTTTTGCTCGCAGTGACTATAGCGGTTTATTATAATCGGCCATAAAATATGGGGCAGGAGAGAAAATGTTTTGCTCGTTCTCAACAAACTTCAACACTTCACCATCTTAAGCATTCCTGGTGAGCTATATGAACATCATGCTCAAAGTAGTTTCCCACTACCTGTATAAAAACAAATGTGAGGATAATCTGTCTGCAACATCCTCATAGAGAACCCCCTAAAAAAAAAAGACAACTCTACGCTCCATTCCTCTGAGTCGTGTGTAAATATGATTTGTCAGAGTGTCTATTTGCTGTTTAATCTCTGTGTGTGTGTGTAGAGGGACTGTTGCGGTTCATGAATAAATGACACCGTCTTCACTTGTAGAAGATTAAAGCCTCTGTTCTGCGTACTGAACAGTGCTACAAGAGGAAACGCCACTCAAAGTTTCTCCATTAATGCATGAAAGAAAACCCAGAAAAGGCCGCTTCGCATGTTTCAAAGCACAAGAGCTGAAACCGCAGTTATCTGTGGGAATGTCGGATGTTTCTTTCCATTTGGTCTTATTTCAGCAGATGAACTGTAAACGATGGAGATTTTGTACAGATAACAGAACCTGACCTTGAATGTTACATTAAATGGTTTTGTTTAGCTTATGTTACCAACAATGTAAGAGGATTAGCGGCACTATTTGATCTACGACTGGTTTTCCTACTATACCATTTAGCGTAAAGGTGAAAAGTTAGCATACACTCACTTCACGGATGAATTTAACAAGAAGTTTTGGCCTTAAGTGATGCATTTGAGCTGTTCTCTTTTCATCAGTTCATTTTAAAACTAGAACCATTCAGGATTTTTTTTGTCCAGCCTAGTCATAAAAACTTAATTCAAAAAAATATTTGCCTTGTTGATATGGGAGGCGGCATGTACCTGGACCAGATGTTTTTTTCGCCTCGCAAGTAAAGATTAACACAAGTATCCAGGAGGGTTAACATTTCATCCTCTATGTATAGTTTTAACCCTCTGGGGTTTAAAAAAATTGAAGGTCAACTCTTGTTTTTTCAAATAAAAATTGTAAATCCTTCAACTCTGAGATGAAGAACCACCCAAATGCATCTGTAAAGGTTCCAAATGAACCAGACATTCATGTCCAGGGTGAGCAGAGCTGTACATAGTTTAGACAGAGTTCATTTTGGAAAATGTGCATATCAGCTTTCATAAGGGCTATTAAAGTTTAGCTCTTATCAGGTGATGGACAGACAAATGTAAGGCAAGGAGGAAATTATAGCGAATCAGCCAACATGGATTGCAAAAAAAAAAAATTGGTGAAGTTGGGGGAAATTTATTTAGTTACATGTATGACTGCAAAAAAAAAAAGTAGGAGGTAGTGCCTGATCTGGGACTGGTTTGTGTAAATGAATTCACAATATCAGTGGAAGGTGAAAAGGTAGAGAAAATCTACAGATGAAACTCAATGAAGACACCGACTTTAAAAATGGCCGCTTCTCAAAATTCCAGAAAATACAAGCCATTAAACTGAACCTTCTCAAATATCAGGCGCTCCCTTTTTCTGTTGCTTGATCTTTATTTGCAGTGTGTCTGATGTTGTAAAGCAAACTTTCGCTCCTCCAGAGTCCTAATATGATTACCGTTTCCCATCAAGAGGTTTTTTTTTTGTTTTTTTTTTCAGTGTGATGACAAAGCTGCTGTTTGTGTTTTCTCTTTAGCAAATTACTGGCTTGAAGAAATTAGTTTCACCTTTTAATATTCCATCCGGAAACTAAAACTTTCCTTCTGTATGCGACCTGCTGCAGAGCTTCAGCCTTGATATATTTTTTGCTTTGTAAGTCATTTATCATTAGAAAAATTCTTGGTACTCACAGTGAAGGAGGTACATTACCATAATATTAGCAGGAACGTGTTTCTTCACTCTGTCTTTTTTTATGAACGGCTACATTTATTACCTGAAATGCTTTGCACTTAATTAAACCCGGTTTTCTAAAACCATTAATGTTAACATTCAGTCTTTAATAAATATGTAATTTCTTAACAGAGTTATTGCTTGGAGTTTTTTTTGTTTGTTTGTTTGTTTTACACATTACTTTAGAAATTTTACATAAAAACAGACTCAGAAAACATGTCAACTTTGTATTCACACATGAACACTTCATTTATATTAGCTTTGAATATACATCTATGAACGGCCGCATGTAAACGAGATGCATGGCAATAGTCATGAGCTTCAGCTCACGCATCTTGCCTTGATTGTTTAAGTGCATGGAAACCATTAAGGGCTCAACATTAATTACTGTTTGGTTTCTAAACGGAGGACAGCAGAGGTGGGATTTCAAGGCCGTTTGAACACCATCATAAATCCAACATATCTTCTCAAAGCGGTGCACAGGGAGGGTTCAGCCAATTAAATGATGTTCAACAGGAAACCAGAGAGCACCTTAAGAGTCCTTGTAGTAGTTGTTGAAGTTGATGCGAAGCAGGAAATCCTCTAAATGGGGCTGATAGCCTCGGTTCACCAGTTTAGTCACCACTGGAGGGGAGGAAGAAGAGAAATTTAGTCCATCAATCTCTCAGCTTAAGCCAGAATCTTACATACACTAATCTACTAATTATTTCTAAGTATGAGAATTGGATGCACAAGTTCATATTTAACACACATGGGATCAGAATGCTACACAGAGCCTCAATTCAACTGAATTGAATTGATGTGCAATTCTTAAACTTATGACTTGAGGTTTAAGAATCCTCAATTTAATTCTCCAAACATTCTTAGAGGCTGCACCAAACTGGATTAATACTGATCATTCCCTCCAGTTTCATTTCATCCGAGCGCGGCAATTTGGGTCAGATGACTGGAACTTTAGCACAACTTGGTGTTCCAGTGGTAAAATGATCTAAAGCGTAAATCTAAAACAGTTTTGATAAAATACTAACATCAAATTTGCTTAAGGAAACCAACCATAATAAGCTACAATAAAATCTCAGCTGGTTACAAAACTGTTTAAAATCTATCAGGAAGATCAGAAACTGCTACTATGATTCGAAAAAGTCCACTAGACAGTTTTTTCTGGACGTAAAACCCCCTTTTTTTTCAATCGTTCCTGTCTTGCCTCGACTGTAACTACAGAGGCCAGATTACATTCAGCCAGAGGTGAAACAATATTCTCCGGTCTTACCTTTGAAAAGGAAGTGGGAGTAATATTTAAAAGTGTTGTACGACTGCTGCATAGCAATGAAGCTTGGGTGCACTGCCTCCCCCTGCTGGCTGTCCCAGGGTTGCGCGATGAGCTGAGCCCGAAATTTGAGGATCAGGCTGAAAATGCTGTGGATGATGTTCATGACCGGAGCTGCTTTCTCCGTCAGAAGACCCCTGGAGAGGGCGAAGGGAGAGAAAGGTCACAGAAAGAATAAAGTTAACTTTTTAATGACCTTCGAAGGCGAGACACGACCACGAAACACCTCGGTGTGATAGTAACAACCTCTCCTGAATTATTCATACGCAGATTAAATCATTCATCGGGTTCGCAAGTTAGCCTCGTCATACAACTGGAATGTGAATGAGTGTGTTATGAGGAGAATAAAATGAGCAAATACAAGATAACCAAAAACTTACTGTGCCTAAATAAAAAATATATATTAAATAATTAAAAATCCCAGGACAAACTATTGCCTCTGACGGATGTCTAGAACAAAATTCAAATATCAAATATAACCTCATTTCTGCAGAGACAACAATTGCAAACAGCAGTGCTGTTGTGGATTATACATTTACAGTTCCAGTTGTCACCTAAAGATGGCTCTGTTGAGGTAGTCAGCGTGTGTGCGATGGATGCCGTCCAGGTCACCGGCAGTGGCCAGCTTCGCCGTGAACTCAGTCCAGGACACCTGCAGGATCTGGTTGGCGATGTAACCCTGTATGACTTTGACAAAATGCTGCATCTCGTGCCTGTAGAGCTGCAGCTGACGGAACTGCACCGAGCGGCCCGCGCCTTTCACCAGAGCTGCAAGACAAGACAGGGCTTCTGCAGGTTTCACCAACTCAAATTTAACAACTTTTAGGACCTTTTTAAGAGCATTGCGAATTAAATTTAACACCGGTATCACAACTGTGACCTTTCTGGGGTCTGTTTGTATTTCTTGGCAGCAGCTTCATGGTTCTCACACTGCATATGGCTCTCCACAACCTAGGGTACATTAGCAGCTCAGCCTCAACCGCCTGATGTGTGACTCAAACTTTTGCCTGACAGAAAAGTCAGGCGATGAAAAAAGCAACATAGAATATACAAAATTAGTCCTGCCACAACAAAATTTAAGATGTGATTAACGTATTAAGACATTTTTAGGTTTAAATGTATTAGTTGCATGACTTTAAGACATTTTAAGGAGGCGCAGACACCCTGCATGAGCGTGGGAACAAGTGAAGACCCCAACTGCAAAGGGTGAAGAAACATGATAGTCATAGCTAGGAGGATTATAGGTTGGAAACCTCCTGGTAAGGCAAGGTAACTTTATTTATATAGCACCTTCAGTCAAAGACAATCAAAAGTGCTTCTACCAGAATTTTGGCAGATTTTTGGCTTTGTCAGAGCATTTTAAACCAACAGATTGAAGATTGGTGATTATTTTTGGTCCAAACACTAATATTTCAGTTTTGTTTCGATTTCGTTGGAGAAAGTTATGGCTCATCCAGACATTAATCTACTCAATACATTTAGTGAGTATTTGAACCTGACTCCTGGTGAAAGACTAATGTACAGTTGTGTGTCGTCGGCATAGTGGTGGTATTCTATGTTATTATTTTGTATAATTTGAATTAATGGAAGCATATAGATATTGAAAAGAAGAGTCCCCAGGATCGACCCTTGGGTGACTCTTGGAACAGTACATGCAAATTCGGTGCCTTGGAAAGTTATTAATGTTCTTTGACTTCACTCACTGGCTTAAATCTTGGTGCACATAAATCTGCGTTTAGTTGCTCTATTACAACTTGGCTAAATACAGAAAGTGTTTTCAATGTAGAGTGACCTTGATGCTGTTTTTATTGCTGAGAAAAGACAAAATAGTTTTTTAAGTTTTCTTCAATCAAGTCCAAAATAATAAGCAAACTGGATGAGTTCTGTTTTATAAGGGAAGCATGCAAAAACCAAATCAAGTTTTGGATGTACAATCACAAATCGCATTATTTGTGTAATTAAAATAGTTCATGATTAGTTCATAGTTTTGAATGTGCAAAAAAAAAAAAAAAAAAAAACCCAGCATTTTTGGCAATCTTAGGTTTTAAGAATTATTATTTTTTGGCCCTCAGGTATTTTTCATCATATTTATAATGCTAGAAATCCAGTTGAGGATCTGGGCAAGTCTTGAAATTGATGTTCACAGATGTTCTCTATCCAGTCTGATGGATGAATGGATCCTTTTCCCTCCACTCAATAAATATGCGGTACTTTGTGTCGATCTCTCATAAATTCCTAGTTTACACAAGAGTTTGTGGTTGGAATGGGACAAAATGTGAAAAGATTCAAAAGTTGTAAAAATTAATTTGTGTTAAATTGATTATTACTATAGTTTTTGCAATAGAGGTATGACATATGGTCACGTCTTTTTAGATGTGTGCAAATATTTTCAATATCATCCGTTTCCATCTTAAGACTTTGCTTTTCTCCTTTTCGTTTATCCATTTCTGAGATTTGTGCACAAAGTGCTGCAGATCAATATAATCAAACCCCATGAAGAAAACAGAAAAACAACATTCCTTGTTCATCTTTTATTCAAAGCAGAGGTCAAAACCTCTGCTTTGAATAAAATAAATCATACAAAAACTTGAACATTTCTTTCTATAAACTTCGGAGATCCTGGTATAAAGCAGGATCTTATCCCTCCTTTCTGCAAGATGAAGTTTGAACTAGAGCTGCATCAGCAGCTGCCTTTCCCTCACCTGTCCTCTTGAGGTGAAACCAGACATCCCTGAGGCTCCACACCATGTGTTTGAGCTGCAGCAGGAACGAAAACAAGCGGTTGTACTTGTTCATGCAGCTGTCGGTGATGATGATGTTCAACGGCCAGTCCACCTGGAGGAGATAGATCTATGTCAGACAGAAAAGCTAAGAGAGGTTGAGAGAGGGGAAGGAAATAACAAGGAGGTGAAAAGGGAGTTGAGGAAAAAAAACAAACAGAAAAAAAAACAGGTAAAGGCAGAGTGATGGATGACAGGAGAGAAAGGTGTGAATATGAAGCCGCTGATTAAGTGGGTGAGAGGATTGTGAAGGGAGTGAGAGAAACACGGCAACATAAAGAGGCAGAACATGTGAAGAAAGAGGTAAAGATAAGCAGGAAGAGGAACAAGATGGAGAGTCAGCAGCTTCAGAAAACCTGAGAGAGGAGAGCTGGGGCCCATATGTGCATCATTAGTTTCTGAGCATGACATGAATCTAATTCCTCTATGGTGCTCAACTCTTTCGGTGAGAGATAAAGCTCGTTTTCTACACTGAGCGGTTTGTCAAAACATGACAGGCTGTCACATTCACGCCGGGAAGAAGACGCCCATGTCAGGGTAGTCGCAGCAGTACCCGCTCCATCACGGCAGCTCACCTTGTAGCGCAGCTCCAAGCAGTTGAGGGAGTCCGGGGCGTGGGGGTGGAAGGTTTCGGGCAGGAAGCGCAGGGCGAAGGTGAAATTAGGAGCTAATGGAGTGTCTCCATGGAGGCTGTACTGCAGGGCCTTACTGAGGATGGAGTTTAGGACCAGCGGGGTCAGCAGCTCGCCCGGAGTCTGGCCGCTGGCCATCTGGAAGGTCACAAAGCAAACATTTGACAACTTAAATATTCCTAATCTTTAGATAAATACACTTTTAGAACAAGTTCTTGTTTTATAAACACACAACTGATTAAAGGCTCCGCTTCCTGTGTGGTTGAAGGTGTGCCAATCAGTAGAATTAGAGCTTTGGCTGAATAAACAACACCTTCTGTCTGATGGGCCCCAGGAGACAGATGTACATGAATGTTCCTGTAGAACAGCCCTGAGGTGTGAGCGACGACTACGCTTGTTATCTCACGACAGGAAGCTTAAAAGACAGAAGTGGAATCAGACAGACAGGGTTCCCGCACTTTTTGCATGGAGAAATTCTTCACTTTTCCAGATGGAAACAGGGTTTCTCAGGGGCTGTTTTAAACTCCAAAGTTCACTACGAGTTTCTGTTAGAGATTACTACAGAGGTCAGGCTTTAAATGTGGAGAAACAAGAGACCGGGAACAAAGGGAAAACAAAAACAGTGGGTGGTAAGCAGGAAAGACAGCAAGAAAAAAAAAAAAGCAAGGAAGGAATCCATCCATTTTGTTTTGTTATTTTTTGGAAAAAAGTGAAATTGAATTGCAGGAAGCCTGGTTAGACAGACAGCACTGACAGCACAAACTACAGAATATGTTATGACGGTGACAGATTTAACAAATAAATAAAAATAATATTTTCTTTATAAAAGTTACAGGCTGCTGCTCTAAATGCTGTTTTCTTCTACATAGTAATCTGTGAAACTAGTCCAACAGGATTTAATTATAGTGAGCGGGAGAAAATTAAAACCATTACCTAAAGTGCTCCCAGCAGGGTGAGCATGTTGGACAAAAACGGTCCTTAAGCCTGTGAGTCCACATTTTTAAACATGGCAAATCTACGCTCCCAAATCACAGCAGTAACGGCTCCTTCAAATCTGACCGTAGGAAAGGTAGAGAAACACAGAAATAAGTACAGGCAAAAGAGCGTCACCTTTTCAAAGATCAGATCGCTGAGAGACTGGGCGAACTCGCCATCCTCCATCAGCAGGAAGTGGCGCAGCGCCTCAAAGTGTCTTTCCACCCCCAGCTCCACAAAGTAGTAGTCCACTATAGCCTTATTCACCAAGGAGACACTGAGAACAGAGTTGACATATCACGGGGAGAAGCGTTTGCATTGCAGAATATGAGTACAGAAAATTCGACCAAGCATGAAGAACACAGTGAACTATGTTGGTGTTTATTTGTAGTTTATAGAAATACGTCCTCTTTCTCAACACTTTTAGGAAATCTGCATTCTTATAGCTGTGTTATTCTGGAATGACAAGCATCTCTGCCACTGTTGCAGGGTCAATTATGCTCTTAACTGCAACGTAACAGGTTTAAATTAACTAAGACTGGATTCAGTTAAAACTGATGTCAACATGACACCAGACTTTTCATGCATAATGATAAACCTTTAATCTGAACCATTAATTTGCTTCGAAATAAGCCATTACTTCTTGCCTAATGCAAAGAGAGCCTCTCCTCATGATGCGCTCTTCCAGAAGGGGAACTTACTGCGTGATGAGCGGGGCGGTGACAGAGTGCTTTATCAGCACCGGCAGGGAAACCATCTCACTGAGCTGGACAGCTGTGGTGTCTGTGGCTCTGCGGAGCGCCGGGTCCATGGGAAGGCCCCAGGGCCCCCGCGTTACCTGCTTCAGCAGCTGGGACTCAGGGGACGAAGCTGTGAAGGGGAAAAGACAGGCGTGCTGGTGAGAAAACGTCTTTCTCACAACTGCAGGTTACATAACTGAAACGAGATGTCTGGATTTCTTTCCTTTTTTCCCCCCAATCGAGGCTGTAGTTAGGCGAGTTTCAGACTGATTACAGCCGTAATCACCCAGAAGCAAGTTGCTTCACCTGCCCAGTCGATTCCATCCCTGCATTTATGGAAACCCGGCCCTAATAATTATGTCTGCTGGCTTCGATCGGCGATGTGGAAGAGGAATTCGCTGGAGAAGATGCTGATTGATTTGGCGCGAATGCTTGCAGTGTGAATAAACAACAAACAGAATGAAAAAGAGAGGATATGACTTAAACAAGCCACGATCCTCCCCCAAAGCTAAACATAAGCCTCGTTTTCAGAAATGACCATCATTCCAGCAAGTCAAACATATGCTTAACACAAAGACCATATGCGACAATTGATCCCAGAAATTTAAAATCAATTGCACCCTGTTGTAAAAACAACACCTTGTTGGCACAGTTTCACATCATAAAAAGAAAGTGAGCGAAAAATCCTTTCAGCTGCACATCATCCAAACCCAGAGGGAATAGCTGTCCAAGCACGCAATGCCTCAACCGAAAGAAATATAAACTTTATTTTCAGCCGTGTTCTGCACTAACCTAGTAAGTTGTAGCAGTCCTCGTAGTGTTCCACCTGGTACTGAGCGGATAGGGCCATGAGGTATTCCTGCTGGGACTTCTCTCCAGGGGATAACCACAAACCAGGCGTCCAACACACCATCCTGTCATCGGTGAGGCTGCCTGAAGGAGAAACTGAGAAGAAATTTAGAGATCATTCTCCAAAGAACAAGAAAATAACATTTTGCTGCAAAAAAAAAAAGAAAAAAAGTGTTTTAATTTGGCCTTCAGAGGAAAAGCCAATAACAGTTTGAAATCTATGATTAGACTTAGCTTGGTATGAACGTGATCAAGTGAAAAGCCCCGTTTTATGACATCCAAACAATTTGGATTGAAGAAAAGAAACTCATAGCTGCTCACCTGAAATGTATTACTTTAAAATGAACCTTTACAGCAGATCAGACTTTATTCTCCGTCTAGTTAGAGGTCTCATTTAACACACATGCAATCATTAAAAATAGATGGATAGTTACTGCAATCAAAAATAAATGTTTCAGTGAAAACACAATGGTTATTTATTGATTGATTGACGCTTTCTCTATTTTTATCTGTTGAATTTATCTGAGAATGCTGAGACATGAACATTATGTGCTGGATTTAAAAGTGACGGATGAAAAACAAAGGTATGACAGCTATAATTTTCTACTTAATTATTCTCTTATTGATTCATAGAAATAAAAATTCAACCGTAACAACTCAATGCCTACATAGAGTCCAATACTCCCTCCATGTTTTAGTACCTTTATCTTCCTCATCCTTTGTCTTTTGCAGGATTTGATCTTCTTTTCCTTTCACTACACATCCAACCCCTAGAGCAGAGTCTGATGAGTGACCGTATGAGCTGCCTGGAAGTGCAGCGGGTGGCGGCTCTGACCCCTGCACCACGCAGCCAATGCCCAGTGTTGAATCAGAGGAGTGACCGTATGAGCTGCCTGGAAGTGCAGCGGGTGGCGGCTCTGACCCCTGCACCACGCAGCCAATGCCCAGTGTTGAATCAGAGGAGTGACCGTAGGCGCTGCCTGGTAGTGGCGATGGAAGTGGGTCAGCTTTTGAGACGACGCATCCGATGCCCAAAGCAGAGTCTGATGAATGTCCGTGGGCGCTGCCAGGTAAGGCTGCTCGTTTGGGCTCCTCTCCCTGGACCACACACCCGATACCTAAAGCTGAGTCTGAGGAGTGACCGTAAGAGCTGCCAGGCAGAGGGGCTGATGGGAGTTCTTCTCCAGAGACCACACAACCTGGCTGGAGGACACAGTCGGAGGCGTGCCCGTGTTTACTCCAACGAGGTCTTCCTTCTGCTACATTAGACACAAACTCCCCCACTCTTATATTGGCGTCAGAGGAATGTCCGTGAACACTGGGTGCAGGCCGCGGCGTCACAACATCTGAAACATTTTCCCCAACCGCTATATGAGCGTCAGAGCTGTGGCCGTAAACACTACGCGCAGGCCGCGGCGCCACAATGTCCGAAACATTTTCACCGACCTTTATATGAGAGTCAGAGCTGTGGCCGTGAACGCTCGGCGACGGTAACGGCGCCTCTATTTCGGAAACATGTTCGCCAACCTTGATGTGGGCATGCGAGACATGACCATGGATGTTACGGACAGGAAGAGGAGGGACACACTCAGAGACATATTCCCCGATTTTGATGTGAGCGTCAGAGGAGTGACCGTGAGCACCAGAGGATGGTGTGGGAGCGCCGACTTCAGACACGTGTTCTCCCACCTTGATGTGCGAGTCTGAAGCATGGCCGTGAATGTTGGGGGAGGGGATGTGAGCAGTTACCTCAGAGACATTCTGTCCAACCTTTATGTGAGCATCAGATGAATGGCCACGAGAGCTTCTGTCTGGAACCTTTATGTTAGGAATGGAGAGAGAACGCTGAGGGTCTGGAAGAGGAACACCTCCACCAGGTGTATCTCCACTCTCTGAGTCTTGGTCTTTAGTGTCTGCCTCAACTCCCTCTGTCTTAGTTTGATCCTTTTTCTGCTCATCACTTGCCTCTTGTTCTGGTACATCCTCATTCTGACCCTGGTCTGTACATGAGCTGGAAGCTTCTGTGAGCTGCATCAACTCAGGCTGGACCACAGGTCCCCAGCGAGGCCTGGACTGAGAAGAAGACTGGCCGGCGATACCCTCGAGTGGGCTAAAGGGGGCACTAAAGTCATAGTCAACGAGTTGCAGAGCAGGACGGGCATCAGGTAGGTCAGAGCCAATCTCCTCCAAGGCGTTATCCACTTGCTGACTGTCAGGCTTCAGCGATTTAGTGAGAAGGTCACTGATGTCGGAGTCCTCCGAGATGGGAGGAGGGTCTGCTGCTGACGGATTAAGTGACGGGGATGCAGCTTCTGATGTTCGAATGTCTGCTAACTGCTCCTCCTGAGTGGGAAATTCCTGTAAGCAAGGATGTTAAGTGAGTTTCTAACAAAGCAGAGACTACAGAAAAATGATAATGAGGGAGCTATTACGTGAGTTTGTTGTGGCGTTAATGAAGGACCAGATGGCAATGCAGCCACGGGAGAGCTCTCCTGGCCAAAGGGGTATTTATCCAGCAATACCTGAAAGGTGGGCACAAAAGCTTTGAATAAAAAAATAATAATAATAAAATGGTGAAAACCTTGAGAAACTGTGACATAATTTTTATCTGCCTCCTTAGAAATCCATATTTTTCATTATTCTGTGCATTTATTTGTCACCAACCTTAATTTTCTGCTTGTCGAGCATGAAGAACTGTTCCCTAGCTTCGTGGAGTCTCATTCGCTGCACTCTCCACATGGCCCGTCTCTCTCTGCGAGCCGCTTCCTCCGACAGACGGCTGTACTGAGCAATCAGCTCCTTTCTGTAACATGTGACAGAGGGACATCCTTTCAGATAAGAGGTTTATCCAGAGCAGCAACAGCTGGGTCAAGAAACTGTGGTCAGCATCATATTAACCTAGAGTTTCCCATCATGCTTTATGGCATGATGGAAAAATATTTAGGGAAAATAAAAACAAACCAAAAGAGTTGAATAATGTGAAAGACTAGTAGAGATGGTGCCAACATGCATGAAAGGTGTCCCTAGTGATGGCTTTTGATATGGGCACCTACCTAAAAGTAAGTCTGGCAGTAAGTAGTAGTTTACAGAATAAAAACATTTAAATTTATTATATTTTAAATGATTTTTTTTTTTTTTTTTTTTGAGAAGATCAACTCAAGTTTGCAATATTTCATAGGACAGACCTGGACCTGGAGTCAGCAACATTTACAATCCAGAGAAATAGAAATCTTTGCCTTTATAAAACCCAAATGCTTTTCTTTTTTGTCCATATTCCAAATATATTCGGTGTGTAAATATTTTTTTAATTTTACAAATCCTTCCTGAAGGGTAGAGGAGTAGAGAGATGCAAACTGGCTGCTTAAAAGGCTGCAGATGGCAGGTGCTTCCTTCCTTCAGCTTTGGCACGCTCTGATCTCCAACATGTCGTCGAGCTGAATGACAGCTCTGATAGCATTTGCTCATGCTGTGGCATTAGACAGTTATCCCAACTGTGCGGGAATGCTGCATAAGTCTAGCCACTCGCATATGCAATCCTCGCGAAGGTGACGTTTCAGCATGGTAAACATACAGTGTTTATGTTCATGGCCAACATGGACGGATCGGTTAGCTGGAATAGGCAGAGCGGAAGCTGTCAAACCTGGCTCTCTGCTCCAGCTGCTCCTCCAGGGCTTGCAGTCTCTTTTCTCTGTCTCTCAGCTCTCTGGCAAAGCCAAAGTCGTCGTCCTCCTGCTTCTTCTTGGCTGCATTTCGCCACTGGTCGCAGAAACACAAACAAATGCATGCATGCGTTGTTTCTTTAAGCTGGAAATGTTTATTTGTACATTTCTGTGCCCATGTTTTAATCTTCTACGCTTCCCTTTGGAGGGTTATCTAAGATTTTTCTGACATTGTATAGAGAAAATCCACAGCCAGAGTCTCACCTCAGCTGTCAGCATGCTGTCAGTTTGGAAAGTATTTGTGACAAGAGATGAGCCAAGTTTACTGATCCCTATACTGGCCCCAAAAGAACAACAATGTGAAAAATAAAATAAATCACTGTAGTTTCAGTGAACGCCACAAAGAAGTTTGTGGGGGTTTTTTAAAACAAAGAAAACATTTCTACTACAAACTAAACCCGACAGTCTTAAAACCTATTGGAAGTCTACTCAAACAAAAGTTTGAGTAGTTAAATATTTCCCTTAGAAAGTATTATTCAAATTCACTTTAGCTTTTAAAATGAAAAGAAAGTGTATTATGTTGTGGTACAAACTGAACAGAATCATTTAAGGTGCCAGACTTCAAAGAACTAAGAAAGTCACATTCTCCTTAATCTAACCCCCTTTAGAAACTAGCTTCATTATTTCTATAAAGGGCCGTACTTGAAGGTGCTGAAAGTTAGGTTCTGAGTATGAACCGTGAAGACAAATTCCTCAGATAAAGGTCTGCACATCTTGTGAAACTTTTCTCTGGAGTCGCTAACCAAGGCAGAGATCTTTTTTAGGCTTAAACGGGACCACTGAGCGTGTGTGAACGGGGTCGTGTCCCTCCATTTTAGCAGAGCTGTGCGTCGCCGGGAGAGAAGTGAAAAATAATGCATGGTATTTTACAGAGGGTCAGAGGAGTGTCAAATCTTTCAGATGGTACCAAAGAGGGCAACCAGTGGGTTAGAGTCTATGTGGTGTTTGAGAAATAAAGATAAGGTCTGAAAAAAAGGAAAAAAAGAAAAGTCTTTCCAGCATGTTTTAAGATGAGCAAATGTCGAACTAATGTGGACTAGAGAAGCCGGCACCGTATTTATCACAGCAGGGACTTGAGTCTGGATAACTGATGGACTCGAAAAGAGGTATAATTAGCCCATTTGTGTTTTTAATTTGTTTTATCGGAGCAACTGCATTGAAGAAAGTGTGTAAAGATATTAGCTCTCAAACCTCAGACCAATGCAAATTTAACACTTTTTAGAGCCTTGAGTGATGAGGTGAATAGAAAAGCATCACTAGTTTTCAAATATTTGGGTTTTGAGTCAACTACCATTTACTGCAATTACAGCAGAGAGTCACTGGGAGCAATCTGCAACCAGCTTTGCACATCCAGATATTGAATGTTTGCCCAATATTCCCAGTAAACCAGAAGAAGAATGTCTATGAACACTAATTTGCATGATCTTTGATTCATGGTCTCCTTATTCACATGGTCAGGTCTCGGCTTTGTTCCACTCATTAGGAATATTCTGCAATTTGTTTATTAATCTTCTATTACAAATTTCCCGAAAGCCTTCAAGCAAAAGCTGCAATTATTATTATTATTCTGAATAGTAACATTTCCTGACTTCTGAAGGCACCTTGGTGAACAAAAATTTAGGATGTAGAGTGATAAAATGTGAAGAAAGTTCAAGGCGTGAAAAAATTTCAAGCCACTGCAAAGCTGCAAATAAAGATGGTTGGAAACAGACTGTTGTGTTTGGGTAGTTCCAAACAGAGGTATATTTTTGTTTTTGAGATAATTTTCTGACCAAACTAATGCTCAGAGAAGTGCAAGCAACACCCTGTTTGACCTATTACTAGTTTACAGATTCTCACCAAAAAAAACTATACATATTTCATATTTCTTAGAATTTCTCTTGAACATTAGTTCAGATATAGAAACACAGTTCAAACTACTTTTTAAAAGAAAAAAAAAAAAACATGCATTTCCACTTGAACTACCTCCTGCTCTTGTTCCAGGTGCTGCTTCAGCTCCTCAAAGCGTTCCCTTTTCTTGGCCTCCTCAGCGAGACGCTGCGACACCTGGCGCCCTGCAGGAGGTAGGGGAGATAACAGTGGGCTGTTTACCCCTCCTGGTCGAAAAGCAACTCAACATCCGCATCCCTCTAACTACGCGCCGCAGCACAAAACAACACCGCCATCTGCCTCACACTCAAATAAGCCGAGATGTGCATAAAGCAACTGAGCAGGCATTCCCCAAGCCAATCATCCTCCTTTGCCAACAATCCTTTACATTTTGTGGAGGAAAAGAAAAAATGGATTTGAGGACTTTGGTGAACTCTGTGACTCAAATTTCACACTCTTACGGTAATGGAAGATGCGTCATCACACAGCGGCAAAGTGTGATTAGTATAATTTCACCTGAAGTGTATTTAATGTCACATGTCGAAGGTATATTCAGCCGCTTCGTGAACGTTAGAAGAAGCAGTGCTTCTCAGTGTTTAAGTGTGACGCTAACCTCGGATGCTCTCCAGGGTTTTAGCCGTCGACTCCCTGACCTGATTGATCAGCTCCTGGCGCGCTCGCTCTGCTCGCAGGGCCTAACAATAGACAGGCAAGAAATCATCATTAACAAAGATTTATCCCCCTGCTCCGGAGCTCACCTCTCCTTCCCTCTCTGCCTGTCACAGCTGCCAGCTGCAGGCCATACAAACTAGCTCGATGCCTGTAAAGGCAAAACTCGAACATCACATTGTGCAAAGAGAAACACTAAAGTTCTAAAAAATAAAGCTCAAACGTATCCTTACCTGCTCCTCCCTGCTGATGGCGCTGTGTTTCGCGATCCTCTCCATGCGGCCGCGATACACTGCGCATTCCCGCTCAATCTCCTCCACCTCCTGCAGGGAGAAGGTGACGGCGATGCGAGGCACCGGCAGCTCCGACCAGCAGATGTAGTGCTGGTGGAGGAACAGATTTGGTGAGAAATTATTGCTACCAAAAAAAAAAAAAGAAGGCGACACGCTGCTTCTAGTGTTAAAATTTGGATGACTCATCATGTTGACATCGTGTTTTATAACCTCAAAGTTCATTTCATAAACAAAATATGTTGCACCAGCTGTCGGAAAGTACAACTCCTTTTTCGCCGCTAGATCCAAAAGTAAACTAGCGAAGAATCTGAGATGACATATGGGAGGGATTTGGACACAAACTACTAGAGAATAACCTGCAATTTCTTGGAAGTACAAAGTGTTCCCACCCCTTGAACATTTCCACATTTTGTTTTTATGTAACAGGCCAACACAAAGTTAAAATGTTAATATGCATTTTACTGCTTTACTCTGCAATGCCTTTCTTTAGCAGGGACAGGATTATGGTTTACCAATGTGGAAAAGTTGAATGGGTGTGAATACTTTCATATGGTGTTGTTGGATTCCTTTGAATTAAAGAAATAATTTGACTATCAGATTTACAAGCAATGTCTCATCTTTCTACTTTAAACGTGACTTGGATGAGGTCACATTGGTGCATTTCATATTAACTTGCTTTTATTTATGTCTAAATAAGCAAAATGTCTAAGAAATTCTGAACATTATTGAAGGTTAACCTTTCAGAATGCATACATTTGACAAAAAAAAATTTATGACATGAATATTTTTTTAATTCTTCAAACATTTTTTTTAAATCAACAATAGATTCATCAAGTGAATCATGCAGTATGATGTCTGTATCACTCTTCTGTGTGAGTATCACTTCTAAAAACTAAAAATGTTTAACCATTTCTGATTTATTTTTTCTTTCAGCAAATGTACTACCACTATCAACTCTTCCTATATATGGAAGCACTTTCTGGTTTGATTGAAACTTCCTGATCCATGTTAAAATATTAACTACCTATTTCACTTCTATATATATAAAATAAGACATAAAATCATAATTGCGACAAGTGGACAAGTGCCTTAAGTAAGCAGAGCCAGTCTGTCCATTTATTAGCAAATAGAAACAACTGAATCCTTGTTGGAAGCAAGAAAATAAACACAATCAGTCATAATAACAGTTCATTTAAATGCTTAATAAATTCATTGCAAACAAGAAAAGGAAGTTTCTGTTTGCAGGAACAATTTATAAATACTAATTAAGCCAAGTTTATTTTTACACAGAATTCAAGTGCATTAAATTGTTCCTCCTCCACATTTGCATGGATGGCTACGAATGTGCAAAACAAACCTGTGGACAGCAGATTCGGAGAAGGTTTATGGTCTTCCCACAGACATAGACGTCATTGGCAATGTGTCTCAGGAAGACTGGCACACAGTCCTCCACATCCTTCGAGATCAGAGTGTAGCCTTGGACCCAGAAGTGTTTGTCTGCAGAAAATCAAACAAACCAATTGATGTCTGCGTGTGCTAAAAAAAGAAAAACAACAAAAAAAGCTTTTCCTTGTTGAATGAAATGCCTAAAACAACCAGTGGTGGAGTTAAGCTTGGCCTGAAACTTTCTCCTTTTTACTATGACTCACAGGGCGTGACAAAACTGGCCGCTTCGATTAGCACCTGTAATAGTTAGCACTTAGTTCAGCGATCCAAAGCAAAAAGCATAAGAGAACATGAATGCACGAGCTTCCGAAGCGCTTTTCACGAAGCCTGCAGCTTGCCAAGAAAGCTTTGCTGCTGCTGCTGATCGCTTCCTGGGCCGGCAGAGTTTCGAAGAGAACAATGACATCTGCGTGTCCTTCAAACGGCGGGAGCAAGAACTGTGGAGGTTCACGGCTGGAATTGATGAGGTGTAGCCGATGAGCAAATGAAACGGTTAGCCAGACCAAGCCAGCATGATGGTGTGACCTTGAATGGGATGTTGCATCACATGCAATGTTTGGACAGGCTGTAATCACTCATACTTCACTGTATTTATTAGCCGGTGTCAACATTAAAAAGAAACAGCTTGTATCTTTGTGGCTTGGAGCTTAAAGTTTATGAATATTAATGCCTGGTTTTCATTGACAGGTAAATATGCTGACGTCTCTTCTGGCTATAAATGATCAGGTAAACATTTAGGCCTAAATGGAAGAGAATTATTTTAAATAAACATCTGTGGAAAATAGATTTTTTTTTTTTTTTTTTTTGCCAGAGCATAACCTTGAATTGAACAAAGTACAGTAGTTTCTTGGTTTGGGGAAGTCTTTTTTTTTTTTTTTTTTTAAACCTCCCTTAGCATTTTTCAGTTTAGGTAAGTTTAAGACAGATGTAGGGCTGAAACTACATCCGGGTTAATCGTTTATAATCGATTACTGATATAAATGTTAACTAATTTAGTAATCGATTAATCATAGTAACTCAAAAATGTCATTTGGTAAAAAAAAAAAAAAAAAAAAAAAGATATTCAGAGCAATAATTAAGCCAAAACACCTGTACAGATGTAAACATATTTTAGCAGTTAAAGGTAATTTCTTTACCTTTAAGTGCTTCAGATTTATGAAAGGAATGCAATAGTAGTTTTGTATCTTAGACAATAAAATATTTATTTTCTTAACTTAAGTTATTGAATTATTTGCATCTTTAATGTATTTCTAAGATTGTATAAAATAAGCTTAGGTGGCTGAATAAAAAAATCTGTAGAATGTGAAAATTTGCTTAATTAATTAATTGTCAGAATAATCAATAGATAACCTATCACTAAAAATAATCATAAGCTGCTGCCCTAGAAAGAATCTATATTCCATGACCGTAAAGGAGAGTCTGAATGAAGAAAACTCACTTTTGAGCAAGTGAAGCTCACTTGCCGTCTCCTGCTCCTTCTTACCAACATTCACAACCAAGACATCAAGATCCTTTAGTGTCTCTGCTTGCGGCAAAAACAGAACTTCAAAGCACAGTAAGGAATCTGCACCTTTAATGCAGTAGCAGACAGGGTTCCTTCATATTTTCCAAGTCAGAATACTATACTATTTCAGACTCAACTTCCCAGTGTTCTCGGTTCATGTCAGACATTTTTTAAGTCCAATTCTCCTGTTTGAACGAATGTCAGATTTCTATGTGGTGTTTAAATAAGGAATCTGCAAAAATCATTGACAGAATGACAGACGGAGTGATGGGTTACTGGACAAACAGATGGGTGGGCACTGAACAGATGGATGGATGGACAGGCGGCTATTAAATAGATGGATGGATATTGGACAAACAAATGAACAGACAGAAGAATATTGGACAGATGGATTGTTGGATTCAACATCTAGTTAATTGGACAGATAATAAAGTCTGAAAATATTAATAGTTTCCCATTCTTTGCTTTTGGTTTCCAGACTTAAATCAGACCCAGAAAGGATTTCAACTAATTTCCAAATTTCTCCAGACTCCATAGAAATACCATAGTTTTTTTTATTCTAAAGTAGCACTCTGACTGCAGAGGGTGGAAAAGGTCAAAAACATTTTGTAACGAGTAATGAGGATCAAGACACATCGGTCTTACTTTACGTTCTCTTGTCTTTTCTATTTTGAAAAATAGCTATCAGAAATGGGCCTCTGTGCAACATAGTCACACATTACTACATGGACTCCTAATTAAACGCTGCCAATCACTACAATCAACTTTAAAAAAAAAAAAAGGTTTTATTATATTCATTATTAGAAGTGACTCTAATCGAAGAGTCTGTGCTTGTGCAAAAAACAATTACCTGAACTTTGAATTTTTACTCTGCTGAATAAAATGTACTCAAAGCTAAGATTGGACTTTTCTTAATTGTTCAGTGTCGGATTTTGCAAAATCAATACGTTTTTATTTGGATGCATTTTACACAAACTAAAGCATAAATTAGAACAACAAGAACCCCCTTTCCTGATACTTAAATATCAGGAAACTGTTTAATAATCTAAACAGTTCAGATTATTAAGCAACTGTTGACTGGCTCAAATTAGCCTTTTCAAGAAGAACAAATCACCACCATTTTCCTTAATTACAGAAAATATCAGCTCCATTTCAGAATTCAGTCTCAATGACTGAAATGTAAAAGACAAACAAAGACAGAGGACCTGGCATAGAAAAACAGCTTGAGTTAGAGAATGGAGATCCACAAAGCTAAGAGTGGAAGTTTCTGCAGAGCACAGATGGGTTTATTCTTCCTTTCTCTCTGCCCCTTTTCTCCTCATGGAACCCATTAATTAGACCAAATGAAAATACTTCACCAAGTCCAGCTTTCAAGACTAAATCTGAGACAAATCCACTTACGAAGCGTTTTGTTTTTTTTTTAGGTTTTTTTTCCCTCTCCAATCAGCATGGTGTGCTAAATAAAAAGAATAAAGCAATAATATTTATTAGTGTTTGTTCCAGCCGATTTCTGAGCGGAGATGATTCCAGTCCCCACCGCAGCTGGGACTGATTCTGTTTCCTGCTTATTATTTTCCAATAACTTCATGGCATCCTTCATAGACACAAGGACAAATCAAACTAGGCAATAAAGGATAAAATTGAATCTCTGTTCTTTTGCTACTATAGACAGTCTGCCTTTCCGCTGTGTGTGTGTGTGTGTGTGTGTGTGTGTGTGTGTGTGTGTGTGTGCTTCTGTTTTCAAACGTGTGAGACATCTCACCCCTGAAACCGAGGTAATCCTCGTTGACCTGGATCATGAATTCTCCACAAACGTCTCGAAACACGCCGCTGTACACCCAGTCGGACACAAACCTGAACGAAGCAGAGCCGAGACGCCGTTAGTTCAAACGACTCCTTTGGATTTGAGCGTGTCTCAGTCACAAACCGTGTGTAAGGTTCACAGCAGCTCTTCAGCAGGGACAGCAGGATGGGATAGTTCTCGTTGCTGCAGTTACTCTGAGCTTCGTTGTAGAGGTAGGACAGCAGCTTAACACCCTGAGGAGAGCGACATGAAGCAAGCTGACACCTCATCTGGAAGGTTAAACACCGCCCTGATGGATGACAAATTGCAGTGTATACATAAAAGAGCCCTCACCACAGGGAAGGCGGCCTGGCCTGAGCCCGATGGTCCGTCCACACAGCACAGCTCCGACAGGTACCTTTGGACAAAGAGAGAGAGAGAAGGAAGGGAGTTTGTGATGTGATGACATCTGTGGTGAGCTGCTTTCTCTCAGAACTGTCTGCCAGCGTGAGGTTGAGGTTAAAAAAAGAAAAAAAACATCAGAAGAAAACACAACATCGAAAAAAGGAGGTGTGGTCTGACCTGAGCTGGCGGCCCACTTTGCGGAAAAGGAAGCCGATGGTCAACAGGCTGAGAGTGGGGGGAGTGCTGAGAACGCAGGCTCTGTAGTAATGCAGATACTTCCTCAGACCACCGGTGAACGCCTTGGGCGAGAAAAATTATTAGTCACATGCAGCGACTTCCAAAAGTAATTATACCCTGGATATCACTCTTCACATCACAAGAAATGTTGATATATTTGTTGGAATAATTTTATAGTTTATTATCATTTATTTGTTTTATCTTTATCTTATATTATCATCCATTTATGAACCTTTTTATTTACCTTTTTATGGTGTGCTTTAAGTGTTTTGAAAGTGTTTGCAGAGAAAAGAAAGCTGTGAGAAGAGTGAGGAGTGAAAAGGAGGATACCATGAACGGGACGTTCCAGCACTCATTATCCAGAGGAACTGCAAACTGATATTCTTATCTCATGAAATGTGAAGATTGTACAATCAAGTTGTGTGCATTTGAATGTGCAGCTGTGCTTTGCTCCCCCTCCGTCATGTAACCAGGGCATTCCTAATCTTAATAAAAGTGGGAAGGGGCCCCAGTTGAAGCTCAGAGCAAAGGCCGAGAATCTGTAACTGAGTTTCAGCTGTGCTCTCCCTGC